>CM074862.1:35000000-40000000 GCA_037501455.1 Lantana camara | reverse complement strand
GGGAATTTTCGAATCAACCGGAGAGTTGTCCGGTTCGACCTCACCAACATATATGTTATCCAATTTTATTAGTCTTGATTAATGCAAGTACACTTAAATGCATTTCAAACAAGCACATAAACAGATAACATGTCCTAGCATGATACTAACATGTAATGATCATGGGTTCTACCTATCTTATGCGTGATATGTGGGAGCCACTGCACAATCACAAGTTCTAACATACATGCCACATAAACAGTTTAAATCACATAAGGGAAAGCGGTAACAAAATACGAGCCCTATCTCTATTACATTTTTACAATTGAGATTCCCATCCCTTACATTTTGAGGGGTCTTCACTTATGGCCTCCTTGTTACTTGAATGTGGTCCATCTTACTCCATGGGTGCATTGTCTCCAAAATGAAAATAAAACCTCACCACCTATCTCTACTCTCAAATTACAATAAAAAGAAAAGGACATAAAGTAATAAGGCTCAATCTTCATATTGGCCTTAGACAATTACACGGGGCATACCCCGGCCTCAAAAACAGTAATATGGAAAGCCACATAATAAATCACATAACAGTACGCACATAAGTGAGGCTCCAACCTCAATTGAAAAACGCAACTATAGGGCTCCAACCCCAATTTAAACCATCCATGTGCATAAATTAAAACCATACATAAGTCTAAACCCATGATCACCTAACATGCTTTCGCGAGAATTTAAATTTAGCCAATAAATTAAAATTCCCGTTTCAAGTCCTAATGACTTAAAACACGACTTGATGCGAGTCTTGTTTATAAAAACTTTCAATAAATCCCAAATTAACATAACAAATAAAATTCCAATTAATTTCTGAAAATTAATAATTTTATCAAAGGTGTATTTTCCCAAAATATAAACCGTTTCTATTTCTTAAAAATCCCAATTTTAAGTTCTATTCAAAAATTAAAATAAATATTCAAAAAATAAAAATTTAAAATTAAAATAAAAAATTGGGACTGGATTACACGAAATACGAAAACGGATTACGAAAACGGGGCCGCACACGAAAGAGCCGCGCACATCACGAGCGCGCGGCATGCGCGCACGCTGCGCGCCGATGCGCGTAGCCTTCTCGGGAGGCTCGCCGGTCTGTCCCGGCCAGGGCTGGCAACGATGGGCGGGCGCGCTTAAGCGCGTCCGGAAGGCCTCCCGCGCGGTTGCGGGAGGGTGCTGGGGGGTTACCCTGCGCGCGCCTAGGACAGGCGGTCGGCGGCACGCGAAGCCCGCGCGCGCGACACCTTCGCGCGCGGGGTTTCGCGTGTTGGTAATCCAGGCTTTTCGTTTCGTGTTTTCGTTCAAAAGCAAAACCAATCCAAGAAATCCAAAAATAGTTTATACATTTTCAAATCTAAAATTGTTTTTCAAAATAAAATTTTGTAAAAAACTAATTTTCAGAAACTTTCAGGAAAAAAATACAATTTCGTAATTCAGGTTTTCTAAAATAATTACAAATACTCAATCGCATCAAGCCTAAGAATTTCTACCAAATTCAGTATAATTGAGATGAATCAGAAACACGATTGACGAGGTGGCTCTGATACCACTTGTTAGAAAATACGAATCAGAAAGCAGCGGAATTTAAAAAAATTTTCCAACAAAAGGACCTTGGACTCACAATCGTGCATCCAAATTCGTATGGATAAGAAACTTACTTTTCTTTTATTCTTTCTTGAAGCGTTTCAAGCCACCTAAGAACGCTCTTCTCGCGGCTTGATCCCCTCTCCTTGGTAAAGCTTGAATTTTCAAACTTCTAACTTGAAGCTCTCTAGAGATAGTCCACCAACTTGATCACAATCTAACTAGTAAGGATGCTAGTTCTCTAGTTAGTGTTTAGGCTTAACCTAGGGTTTATTTGATCTTGGAGAAAGGAAGGTGTTCAACACATGAACCAAAAGAATTCTCGATTAGCTTTAAGGGGAGCTCGAGCTCCCCTATATATAGGAAGGGGAGGACCAAAAATCCTAGTCCTTATGGGCTAAGGATTTTGGTCCCTCTCTCCTATTTCTTGATCATCAAGTATTTTCCAACGTTGACTTTGAATTCTAATTCAAATCAACTTTAAGAGAGCTAAAAATATCCAAACTATTTTTGGATAATTTTATACTTTATTTATTTAAAATAAATAACTTATTTTTATCTAATTAATTAATTCATAATTAATTAACTAGATTATTTTTCCCCAAAATTAGACTTCTTTTTAATTCAAAATTAAACCAAAGTCTATTAAATAATTAACACATTTAATTATTTAATATATATATTTATACAATATATATATTCACACGTGTGGGACACGTGTCACTCACGTGAGCCACACGTGTGGTTTCACACGTGTGGAACCCTCATGGCCCGATTAACTCGTTTAATCATTTTAAAGCCTCAACTCATGTAACCAAGTTGTTGTGTGTGACCCTCTAGGTTCTCAATTCAAATAGCAGTGACCCTAATTAATTAATTCACTAATTAATTAATCAGTCCACAGATTAAACGACCATAGTCTAGCAACAGGTGTTTAACCCCTAGCTGAATTGGAATGTTCGGATTCGACAGAACTTTTAAGTCATTGACTCATGTGAGATACAATCCTCCTACTTACTATCTCTCAACCATGATCTAGGGTAAGGGAATAATCAGAACCCTAATAATCCGGTCTTAAAGCTAAGTGCATTTCATATCCATTTGATCTCAATCCAAGAAACCCTTTTCTTGATGTCTTGATCTACTGCCTTGGCCAAGGACTCCATATGACATATGAATGACTTACACAATAAGAGATCACCTTGCAAATGCAAGTGTAGGTCCTTTCTTGATTCTCATTCACTTTCATGAATCACTTGTGCAGCCCCAGCATAAGCCTTCAATCAATTGTCTAAGGTGACACCCTTTAAAGCTTATACCTAAGACTACAGAGTTAACTCATAAAGTGACAAGGAACCTCAAGTCTAAGGATCAATTAATCACATCAATGACTCGTGAGATATTTCCTAATCTGGAAGTTTCCATTTCCTGAAATAGAAACTTCCTTTCCCATTTAGGAATCTTCTCACATGGGGCACCTCAGTGAACTTACTTATTGAAGTAAGCACCCTCATGTATCACGCACGTATCAACTATACACTTTGCACCTCCATGAAATAAGGTGGCCCTTCTTAAGGGCGTGATCCCATAAGCAAGCCTTAGAGGAGTCAGGTTGACACTCCCACTGTCGGTAGGACTCATCGGCTTGGAGTATTTTACTAATCATGACTTATGTGATATAGGGCTCGTTTCATGAACCATTTCACCTAAATGGTAGAGTCCTAAAGTCATCAGGATTAGGGGATTTCTAATACATGCACAGATAAAGTAAACGCATACCAAACAAGAGCATATAAAGAAGTGTTGCCTCAATTCGTTATTTCATTCAAAGATTGTCTGTGATTACAATAAGGAAAAGCACAAAGCGGATATACAATCGGCTTTCTAGGGCACTATTCCTAACTATAACGAGCAAATTACGAGCATGTGAAACTTAAATGTTTAAAATTCAAAGTTCATAATATAAGCAATTAATTTCTTATAAATTCAAATAATCATAAAAGCATTAAAATAACACTCAAATACGTAATTAAATAATTTAAAGCACATAAAACCCTCTCGTTATGGCGTACCTGGAAATCCGATCGATCGGGATGTTACATATGCACCCAACCTTTTGAACTCCTCTAAGTATTCCATAACCGTCTTGTCTCCCTGTTTAAGGGTACGAAATTCTTCGAATCTTTGGTTTCGTAGAATGGTCGGCGTATATCTCTTTCTGAATTCCCAAACGAACACATTCCAAGTCAATCCTTCGCTTGTCGCTTCTAGTTGTTGAGAAACTCTTGACCACCATAACTTTGCCTGCCCTTGTAAAAAGTAGGGTAATAAGGCGAACCATATTTTCAGGGTCACATTGCCATACTCAAAATATTCCTTCTGTCTTCGACAGCAATTCCTCGGCCTTAATATCATCACCTCTTCGGAATTGTGATGGATTGAAGGTCCCAAACTCCCGGTATAGGGTTATCATCGGATCCATTAGTTGCGTTGTAGAAGAAGATGGTCCTTGATTAGGTTGGAAGTGTTGAAACATCGCGATCACGAACTCCTCGGCATTGAAGGATGGATGAGGGTGTTGATGTGAAGGTTGACCGAAGTGTGGTCGACGCGGTGACATCCTGAAAACCTCAACAACTACAATAATAAGATAGGTGCATGTCGGTTAGTAAATGCATGTTCATTAAATAATTAATACAGTTAATAACACTTTATAACAAATACTCACATAAATGGTGCAAATGAATGCAAACAAACACATAATCCTAAGCAGAATGGCCTAGACAGATCCAACACGACACTAGAGCTCCGGTTTTGCAACCTGGAGCTCTGATACCACTTTAAGATGTAGCACCCCAGAGTGAAGGGCACCACATACCCTCACCATAGCCTGACATGTGTAACGAAATGAAAACTCCGCACACGCACCGAGCTATAGCGAAAGGAAGAGAAACATAAACTCTCACCTAAGCTAGGCGGTCTAGACCCTAATACAGAGTACGCAACAAAAATAAAACATACGCGGAAGCAACAGGATCAAGTAATATCAACATACGTGCTCAAGGGAACAAAGTTATACATGCACGCCACTCCAGGGCCAAATAAAACTTACAAATTCAATTTCGAGTCATAAACATAACCTTATACATATATCCAAAATACCAAAGCGAAAGGTAAAGATGCAGTATGCAAAAGACTCGAACAACTCGACTCGGAAGACCCAAAAGAAAACCGCCGCCTAGCTCAGACCGAACCCTATACCTGCAACTCCAAAAGCAAGGGAAAAAGGGAAAACAACATCGAGGGTCAGTCCTAAAGACTGGTGAGGGGCTAACCCACGAACATGTACATATACATAGAGGCAGAGCATATTCAAAGTAATAATATTCATGAACCGGGGCGTGGTTTTTGTAATCCAAAGCATTTTGATCCCGTGATACTATATATAGAAGAAAAGTTAGGCCAAAGGCCAAAATCCACCAAATTTTAATAATTTGAAGTCCACTACCGTTTCACGAATCGAATTCATAATCAAATTCAAACTAACTTTGCGAGTACGAGTTCTCCGACCAACCTCCTACGTATCAAATTCAAACGAAAACCAAATCAAACGTACCTTCCCTAACAACGGGTGATAGAAGGGTTGTGCACACCCTAACTATCCATTACTTTATGTATGGGTCGTGAGTTTCATGATGCTCACGCCCGAGGATTCCATCACCCACCAAACCTCCTAATGGGTTCCGAGGTTAATCCTATCATTGTGGAGACTACACCCAGGCTTAACCCGATGGCCCGCTGCCGTACCGGGCGTCCTGGCTCGCAGGTTCCGGGGCCCAACAGAACCAAATAACTTAAACTCAGGGATTCATATAAAAGACTAATCTTTCAAAGTTAAACCTCGCTACGTATCCAAATTCAAATTATACACACCAACCCGTTTTGAAAACAAATAACCGAAAACATATCTACGTATATATACAAAGCGTTTTCAAAAGTGTTTCATAACAAACAATTCCCACAAAATACATAACAAACACGTATCTAAATTTATATATATATATATATACGTAGGCCACATGCGGGCTTAAAACACATTTAGGGTTGTAGGTCATAAAATGTAGCACCCGAGCGCAAGGTACCACATCCCCCGCACCGAGACCCGACCCGAATATGAAATGGACAATCCATACCCGAGCTAATTCACGGCGAATGGGGACACACACACTCGCTAAGCTAGACGGAAACTAACTTTCGCAACCAAAAAAACATTACAATAGAAATAATACCAGTGCGGAAGCAAAGTACATTGATAAATAGCAAGGTAAGCAAAGAGTAACGGGTTCAACTAACATAGATACCTAATCCCGAAATTTAATAAAATCATAAAACATCAATTACGGATTCTTTATGTTCCTATAAGCTTATTCAGAATTCATGATGGTAGCAATAATCAATATAAGTCATATATTCTTCATAATTTAAACAAATCATGATACACGATGCATAAGAATAGACTCTCACTTGACGGAAAGACTTAACGAACTCGACTTCCCGCCTAGCGCTCCAAACCTGCAAGAAAACTGAAAACAAATCGGGTTCAGTCTATAGGAGACTGGTGGGTATAAAATGAGGCATAAGTAGCATATACAACAATATTTAAGCATTCACATGCAAGTTATAATCCCAAATGAGGTTTTTAGAGCATTTCCCAAGTGGGTGAAATAAATAAGTCATCAAAAGGGATTATAACGTTCATTTTTCATTAGGTCATTTGTGGCCCGGCGAGTGGGTGTGCATTATCTCCAACCAACACCTCGTGTAGTTCATTAAACATTCTTTCTTTCTTTCTTTCTTTCTTTCATTCATGCATAACATTCTTTTGTACGCATTCATGAACATGTACGCCTTCTTCCTCCGGGTGATGGTCGGGTGATCGGCCCGAACCATCCATTCATTGACCAAAAGGGGAACATGACTCCCCGGATGGCACTCAGCGTCCATTCCTCGCTAACTCCTAACGAGGTCCGGTTACGCCTTTCATTGGTGGGACTAGTGTGAGGGTTCACCGTCAGCCCATGCCTCCTCGGGTCAGCACTCACACCAAGTCCCTGGGCCCCATTCTGTGCATAACATTCATTCTTTTCTCGCCAAAACATTTGGTAGATTCATAAAAGAAAGGCTTTACGTTGAAATCATTTACTCTTGAAAACGACTCTATATACATATATTAATTTTTGGTCGAAATCTTTGCACATTGAAAGTATATAGGGTTGTTTAACTAAATAGTAGAGAAACTCACCTGTCCTTAGCTTACCAACCAACACTAAGAAGAAACAAGAGAACTCGGAAGTGTCCTAAGAACCCGGCAAGTCTCCACCCTGGAGAAAACTGTACAAAGGACAAACTAGTGTACACGTGAGACTCAAGACTCCAAATGAACCAAATACGACGCACGACAATGTAATGAATATGATATGAATGCATAAGAGATGATATAGTATCATGGAAACATTCATATGCACAAGTCATTACTTAAAGTCATGTAAACAAGTCATTCATTCATTCCAAGAGACTCTCATATCCGTTCGAATTCATAACTTCCATATTACATACCAAATAAATCCGATAAATTCAAACAATAATCATACACATGATATAACATGTGTACATATCATACAAGTCATAAAATAAGAGTTAAAAAAGTAATTAGGGTGCACATTGAGAGCCAAGATCCATGCATGCGCATATTAGGAGCAATGATGACACGTTGAGGCATAACTAGTAAAATTCCACAAAAAAAAAAAATCATAAAACTTCATAATACACAAGATAAAACATGTTAGCATAGTATAGAAGTCATAAAAGAGGTGGAGGAAGATCAAATGAGTGAAGAAAAACGTAACCGGAGTAACAAAAATGGGCAGGGCAGAATCCACCCCCATGGGTTTTTCCAATGGGAAAAATCCACCCCCATGGATTCTGGTCAGAAACACTACTGACTCAAATCCACCCTCGTGGATTTAGGTCAGTGGCCAAAAACGCACAACAAGCAGGGCAAAACTCATGACAAACCACATAAACATCAAACTAATACATATAGGTAAGTTAAGGTAGCAAGAATTCATGTATTTCAAGCCAATTAATGGTCCCAAGTTGCAACAACTCATGCTAGGAAAGAAGAAAGAACAAGTTCATGCAAAACCTCCAAATTTCATTAATGGTAAAATCATGAATCCTAATCCACCACCGAAACCAAGGTCATACATATCACAAATGATGTCTTAGGAACAAAATACATGCTTCATACTTCAAGAATTCACATCATGCAAGAATCATCAAAATTTCACAAACCCTTACTATTCATCATCTTCTCCAATCCTAACTCAAAACATGGTAAAATCATGCAATATGGGACTTAAAATAACTACAAGAGGATACACAGCATAAAAACAAGCTTACCTTTCAAATTGGAGAAGAAATGGATGTGAGATGAGCTCAAAATCTCAAATGGGGCAAAAGGGTTCTTCTTTCTCTTCCTTCTCTTCTTTCTTTTGGCTAAAAATATCTTGTTTTGGGGGGTGGGATTTCGTGTGAGGGCTGATAGGGAGAGAGATGGAGTGTGCAAGTGCGGTTGGGGTCAATGGGTAGGTCATAGGTGTGTTAATTTAGGTACGTAGCTTAGGTAGAGTCATGAATGGTCGTTTTAGACGCGAGTTGCTCATATCGGTTGAAATTTGGGGGGTCCAAATGGTATTAGAAAAAAATATGATTCTTGACCCATTTTCTCCGAATCGTCGATACAAATCCAATGGAGGTGACAGAACTCGATTCTGAGTTCCCGAGCTCAAGATATGCCGCCCGGAACACAAGGTACGCTAAATGCTCTTTAGCTCCCTTTTCTGTTCTGATCACACAAACGAACACAAAACTCACACATGCGAGAACGAAGTCATGAAACAAGCAAATAAACATGATCATAAGACACATAATTCACTCATGCCAAGTTTTCACGAAAAACGAAAATCAAATCGAATAAGAACGATACTTAAACATAAGCATATATGCATAAACGTTTAAGAATTCATATTCAAACAATAAAACTAATAAAAGAATCTATAATAAAATCATATATAATTAATTTAATTACACATATTGGTAAACACATACGTCATGCTTAAACCACTGAAAAACTGGGGCATTACATAATAACTAAAAGAAAGAAAACCTCACCTCGATGAGCAACTGAACAAACAGGTTCAAAGCACACCTACGGAGCGGCTCCACACGAACGAGCTACTCCGCTCCCAATCTAAACAAGGGAACAACACTTAGACTCAGTATGAACCAAGGAAACACACGGCAAATGCATATGATGCAATGTACTTTATATAATTTCACACTTAGGAAAATTTTGACATATAATTCGAATATTTTATATAAATTAAAATAATTCATATAAGAATTTCAAATAATAAAGTATAATTCAATTAAATATGAAATTAAAATAATTTAAATTGCACATTTAGCTCTCTTGTAAGTGCGTACCTGGACGACCGAAAAACCGGGGTGTCACAGATGTGTTAGAGATGAAGTGTGTGTACTTCTGTATATATGTATATAATATTGTATGATATATTTGTATGTATATGTATGTATAAAGTGTAATAAAGATATTATGATATATAATATGTATATGTATATATGATGAGAGTGTAAAAGTCTTGCATGATTATGATTATTGCAACTAGACCCCTATTACTTATTTAATTACATGGTACAGATAATGCTATGAGGGTGTGTATGCAATTATATAATGTATTGATCAAGTGGATGCATATATTTATATATAAGTTGTAGATATATATATATATATATATATAGCTAAGTGTAATATATATATCTATATATGCATGATGCACTTAAGTTTTATTAATGCATTGAAGGCTAATTGTAATTAATTAAGTAATTATTCTTACAAATTTACATAATAAGGTGAAATCAAGATAAATAAATAATCCTAACTCTTGAAAAACCACATGCGTGGCGCGCGTATCTGGAAGTTGAGAACACGGGGCGTCACAACCTCTCCCCCTTAAGAGGACCTGGTCCCCAGGTCCACTGCCTCGAGTTTTGAGATTTGAGTGTAGTTGGGACAAGTTATTACTTGAGTTTGAAGCTTCTATGTTGGTTGTTGTTGTTACTTGGAGTTTCTGCGTGATGCCCTGCTTTGCTTCCCCTGTTTCGCACATGAACACTATAGCTGCTGCTATTTTTTTCCGAAGAAGAAGGGCCAACACGGTCGTGTCAGCTTTGAACGTGATTTGGACACGGCCGTCTCAGCACTTCGACTTGGAGCAAATTATTTTTGTAAAATCGGACACGGCCGTGTCCGAAATGAACTGCAAACCAACACGGCCGTGTCTAAAGTTCGAGTTTTGCTCCTGAATTTATTTTAATCGGACACGGCCATGTCCATTTTGAACTAAAACCTGACATGGTCGTGTCATTTGAAAATACAGCGGCGGCTGTTGCTCGTTTTATGGTTTTGATACCTTTCTTCGTGTTTTCTTGCTTCTTTTATGATCTGTATGCAATGTTAGCTTGATATATTACGTGTTGCACGCATTATTTTGAATATATGACTCCATTTATTACGTTTGTGCATTTCATTTACGTCCATTGCATCCATAAGCATTACCGAGCGTCTATTTGGTTCATATTCGAGTCTAAGTCTCGGGTCTTGCCTTGTTGTGTTTTAGAGCCTCTTCCGCAAGTGCAAGAGCCCGAGGTTTAGGTGTTTGGTCGCCCGTTTGATCCTACTTTTGCTCCTTTTAGTTTGAGGTGAGGTTTAGGAACTTTATACTAGTTATTGACCTACGGCCTTTTCTATGGTGATTTCTCACTCGCATGCGAATATATTTTGTATAATTATATACGAATGCTTAAGAGATATTTATGTTTTTGTGGAAACGCTTGAGTTTTATGGAACCGGTATAAGTATGAGCGTATATAAGCTTAAGATTTTGAATCCTTTTGTACGTTTATGTTTTGAGCGAGTTGTGCCCTGAAATATGGGAATTTAGTTGGTATGGTATGTTGGGCACCGGGAACTATGGGTAAGGAATGCCCGGGACGGCAAGGGCCATCGGGTTTGGCCTGTACGTAGTACCCTTTGTGATATTCACGTGCGACTTATGGAGGTTGAGAAGGCGTGGTATCTTGAGCCCTCGGTTGCTAACCGGGGAAGGTATATCGTGGGTTCGCTACCCCGTATGTTTTTGTTATGTAGGTTGTTCGCGTAAATAATAGACAACAACACGCAAGTGCACGTGTGACAATTGTAGACTAGGCAAGCAAGTGTCGTATCCACAGAGACTACTAAATTATCATGCTAAACACCAACATAATTTCTCTAATTGAATTCTAACCAAATAATTAATTGAATGGCGATAACTGAGCTAAATTATCAGAGCAATAACACGAAAATACAACAACAATGAGCTGATTGGATCACAACTTCACTCGACTCACACCTAACTCTCATTCACCCTATTCAATCCTCGTGTTGGGTTTGAAAAACTAGAGAACAATAATATTTATAAGCTTCTGTCGAAGTCATATAAACCTATAATTAGCTAATGATTCCTATATGTCTATGGTCATCAATTAAGCTATTCCTAGTTAATTGAACATGTATCGTTTAATTCTCATGCGACATTAACCTTTCTTCGTCAATACTCAGTTAATCATCTCTCAAAATAATTGATGGCCAGTCATTTATAACAACAACCCCAAATTAAACAATCAAAACAACACGATTCATAAATACGACAATTGAAATTCAAGTTACGAGTCAAGATCCATTGTAATCCAAAAGAAAACTTAACTAAACATACTAAACATGCTAAAATCCATCAACATGACTGAATTCATTGTTACAAACAAATAAGAAAGGGAAGAGAGAAGAAAAACTCTTGACGATGGAGCCTTAAATCGATCTTCCTTCTTCCTTCAGAATTTGTTCTCCAATGATTCCTTCGAGATTGAGAGCTTTCAGACTAAAGAACTACCCTAGGCTAAGCGTAAAAAAAGTGATGATGTCTGTTCAGATCTGAGTCTTTTCTAAAAAGAACGTGTAGCCCCCTTTTCCGAACTGCTCACGTAACCTCTCTTTTTAATTGAAACCGTCAGTTGAGTAGGTACTCCAAATTATTTGCGTAGGTACTCAAAAGTACAGGGAATTTGGGGAAGTTTCTGCACGCTCCTTTCTTCTGAGTAGGTACTTCAATTTCCTTGAGCAGATACTCAAACGTACAGGGGATTCTTCAATTTCGCCTCTTGAGTAACTTCCAAAAATTCTTCATTAAAGATCGAATTCTGCACTTCTTTGAGTCTTTAGGTGCATTTCCTCCTCTTTCCTACAATTGAACCAATTGATATATTAAGCTACCATTTTCAGCACTAAAGAGGGAGAAAATATAATGCAAGTCCTATTACTATCACCGATAAAACTATGAAAATCCGGACTTATCAACTCCCCCAAACTTGCTCATTGCTCGCCCTCGAGCAAGAGTTTACAACACAACAAGACAAAAACAGAAGGGAGAAACCACTACCCAACATATATGCCTTGGAATAGAATATACTTAAATTCAATCTTTTTTTTTTTTTTTTTTTATTCTCAGCTTGCAATCCATGAAGCCACAAATTGGTTCAATATACATACATTCACATCTCTTGCACAATTCAAAACACTTATTGCTGTTACCATACTCCCGTGTTATGTGTGAATCAAGTATGAGTGACAATTGATGATAATTCAGATCAACTTAGCAACATACACAAGATGCACTCAAAAATTCTATCAGTTGGTTTTTCTCCCCTATCCCCACTATTATAAACAATGTTAAACTCAGAGTCGGTAGGACCTTTTTTTTAGGCTTGTAATGTAAGGCTTGGGTGAGGGTAGGATAATTTTGGTAATAGTAGCTCGACACTCAAGATTTACTTGTGTTAGATGAAGTTGGAGGAATCCACATAGAGATAACTTGACACTTTTCCCCCAAACTTAATCAGCTCAATACTTCTTTTTCTTTTTCTTTTTCTTCTCTTTTTGCTTTTTTTTTTTTTTTTTTTTTTCTGAGCCTTGCAATCATCCTTTTCTTCTTCTGTTCTTTTCTTTTCTTTTTTTTTTTATTTTTGTGTGTTTTGGTTTTTCTCTCATCATACCGCTCCAGATTTGTCATGAAAGTCCCATCTTCACAAATTTGATAATATAAATCATAACACAAGCTCTAGGGTGCATAATTGGCGGGATTTCAAAACATTGTGCCTTGGGCTTATTTATGTGGCTGATGAAAAGAACAAGCACAATGTGGCTAAAAGGGGCCAATGGGTATGATTTACAACAAAAAGGTAAATAAGGCTCAAAAAAATACAAAAGATGGCCTACGTCATTCTCTTAATTTCACATTATCTATAGTTCATTTCAATAAGGGATCAAACCACTTCTAGTATTCCGAATGAACCTATGCATGCACCAAGTCTTTCCAAATCATCAACAATTATTACTCATGCTTTGTGCTCAAATTTATGAGAATACAAATAACAACAACAATGCTTCAAAAGCACAATTAATGATCGTGCATGAACAAATTCCCAATTAGTTTCATCATTTCAAGCATAATATCATCATAGAATCAAGATTTAGCTCAAGCATACTTATTCCACATAGGCATATTCTATCAATTTGGGTAGTTACACTGCACATTCTCACACGTTCATCTAACTCAACTTAACTTTGCCAAAAGATCAGAAATTCAGAAATTCCCCCCCAAACTTAATTTCTATTTTGTCCTCAAAATATTTTCTTATATCACAGACAATCTTTGAATAAAATACGTGATTATAAGCAAACACTTCTTTATATTCCAATACGTGTTTTGTGTGTTTCCATTACGTGCGCATGTATGAGAACTCCCCTAATCCTGATGACTTTAGGACTCTACCATTTAGGTGAAATGGTTCATGAAACGAGCCCTATATCACATAAGTCATGATTAGTAAAATACTCCAAGCCGATGACTCCTACAGACAGTGGGAGTGTCAACCTGACTCCTCTAAGGCTTGCTTGTGGGATCACGCCCTTAAGAAGGACCACCTTGTTTCATGGAGGTGTAAAGTGTATAGTTGATACGTGCGTGATACATGAGGGTGCTTACTTTAATAAGTAAGTTCACTGAGGTGCCCCGTGTGAGAACATTCCTAAATGGGAAAGGAAGTTTCTATTTCAGGAAATGGAAACTTCCAGATTAGGAAATATCTCACAAGTCATTGATGTGATTAATTGATCCTTAGACTTGAGGTTCCTTGTCACTTTATGAATTAACTCTGTAGTCTTTGGTATAAGCTTTAAAGGGTGTCGCCTTAGACAACTGATTCAAGGCTTATGCTGGGGCTGCACAAGTGATTCATGAAAGTGAATGAGAATCAAGAAAGGACCTACACTTGCATATGCAAGGTGATCTCTTACTGTGTAAGTCATTCATATACCATATGGAGTCCTTGGCCAAGGCAGTAGATCAAGATATCAAGAAAAGGGTTTCTTGGATTGAGATCAAATGGATATGAAATGCACTTAGCTTTAAGAACGGATTATTAGGGTTCTGATTATTCCCTTGCCCTAGATCTTAGTTGAGAGATAGTAAGTAGGAGGATTGTATCTCACATGAATCAATGACTTAAAGGTTCTGTCGAATCCGAACATTCCAATTCAGCTAGGGGTTAAACACCTGTTGCTAGACTATGGTCGTTTAATCTGTGGACTGATTAATTAATTAATGAATTAATTAATTAGGGTCACTGCTAATTGAATTGAGAACCTAGAGGGTCACACACAACAACTTGGTTAGATGAGTTGAGGTTTAAAAATGATTAAACGAGTTAATCGAGCCTAGAGGGTTCCACACGTGTGAAACCACACGTGTGGGTCACGTGACTGGACACGTGTCATTGTGACACGTGTGCCACACGTGATTGTTTAATAATATATTAAATAATTAATTTGTTAATTATTTAATAGACTTTGGTTTAATTTTGAATTAAAAAGAAAGTCTAATTTTGGAGAAAATAATCTAGTTAATTAATTATGAATTAATTAATTAGATAAAATAAGTTATTTATTTTATATAAATAAAGTATAAAATAATCCAAAAATAGTTTGGATATTTTTAGCTCTCTTGAAAGTTGATTTGAATTAGAATTCAAAGTCAAAGTTGGAAAATACTTGATGATCAAGTAATAGGAGAGAGAAACCAAAAACCCTTGCCTATGAGGACAAGGATTTCGGCCGCCCCTCCCCTTTCCTATATATAGGGGAGCTCATGCTCCCCTTTAGAGCTAATCGAATTCTTTTGGTTCATGTGTTGAACACCTTCCTTTCTCCAAGATCAAATAAACCCTAGGTTAAGCCTAAACACTAACTAGAGAACTAGCATCCTTACTAGTTAGATTGTGATCAAGTTGGTGGACTATCTCTAGAGAGCTTCAAGTTAGAAGTTTTGAAGATTCGAGCTTTACCAAAAGGTTGGTGTGGATTGCTATCCCTACAATGGATTCTGAAGTAGAAAGAGACTTTCGAGGGACGGGTTGTCAAGCCGCGAGAAGTGCGTTCTTGGGTGGCTTGAAACACTTCAAGAAAGAATAAAAGAAAAGTAAGTTTTCTATCTCTACGAATTTGGTTACACGATTGCGAGTCTAAGGTCCTTTTCGTTGGAAAATTTTTAAATTTCCGCTGTTTTCTGATTCGTGTTTTCCAACAAGTGGTATCAGAGACACCTCGTTAATCGTATTTCTGATTCGTCTCAATTATTCTGAATTTGGTAGAAATTCTTTGGCTTGATGCGATTGAGTATTTGTAATTGTTTTAGAAAGCCTGAATTACGAAACTGTATTTTTTCCTGAAAGTTTCTGAAAATTGGTTTTTGCAAAATTTAATTTTTGAAAACTATTTTGGATTTGAAACTGTATAAACTGTTTTTTGGATTTCTTGGATTGGTTTTGCTTTTGAACGAAAACACGAAACGAAAATACGGAATACGATGAACACGCGAAACCCCGCACGCGAAGGAGTCGCGCGCGCGGGCTTCGCGCGCACCGCCCGCCTGGCCTAGGCGAGCGCAGGGCGTCCCGCCCAGCACCTCCCGCACGCCATACGGGAGCCTTCCGGGCGTGCCTAGGCGCGCCCGCCCAGGGCGGCCGAGACTGGCCGCCCACCGCCGCCCGCAAGCATGCGGGATGACCGCGCGCAGCAGTGCGCAACGTGCGCGCGCACTCGCTCGGCCTTGGCCGCGCGCTGTGCGCGCCTGTCGCGCGCGTGGCCGTGCACCGCGTGCGTGCGGTCTTCTCTGCGTACGGGTCCCGTTTTCGTGATCCGGCCTTTTCGTGTTTCGTGCAATCCAGTCCCAATTTTTATTTTAATTATAAAATTTTATTTTTTGAATATTTATTTTAATTTTTGAATAAAACTTAAAATTGGGATTTTTGAGAAATTGAAACGGTTTATATTTTGGGAAAATACAATCTTTGATAAAATTATTAATTTTCAGAAATTAATTGGAATTTTATTTGTTTTGGTAATTTGGGATTTATTGAAAACTTTTATAAATAAGACTCGCATCAAGTCGTGTTTTGAGTCACTAGGACTTGAAACGGGAATTTTAATTTATTGGTTAAATTTAAATTCTTACAAAAGCATGTTAGGTGATCATGGGTTTAGACTTATGTATGGTTTTAATTTATGCACATGGATGGTTTAAATTGGGGTTGGAGCCCTATAGTTGCGTTTTTCAATTGAGGTTGGAGCCTCACTTATGTGCGTACTGTTATGTGATTTATTATGTGGCTTTCCATATTACTGTTTTTGAGGCCGGGGTATGCCCCGTGTAATTGTCTAAGGCCAATATGAAGATTGAGCCTTATTACTTTATGTCTTTTTCTTTTTATTGTAATTTGAGAGTAGAGATAGGTGGTGAGGTTTTATTTTCATTTTGGAGACAATGCACCCATGGAGCAAGATGGACCACATTCAAGTAACAAGGAGGCCATAAGTGAAGACCCCTCAAAATGTTAGGGAGGGGAATCTCAATTGTTAAATGTAATAGAGATAGGGCTCATATTTTGTTACCGCTTTCCCTTATGTGATTTAAACTGTTTATGTGGCATGTATGTTAGAACTTGTGATTGTGGAGTGGCTCCCACATATCACGCATAAGATAGGTAGAACCCATGATCTTTACATGTTAGTATCATGCTAGTGTTGGAAAACACGAATCAGAAAGCAGCGGAATTTAAAAATTTTTCCAACAAAAGGATCTTGGACTCGCAATCGTGTAACCAAATTCGTAGAGATAGAAAACTTACTTTTCTTTTATTCTTTCTTGAAGCGTTTCAAGCCACCCAAGAACGCTCTTCTCGCGGCTTGACAACCCGTCCCTTGAAAGTCTCTTTCTACTTCAGAATCCATTGTCGGGATAGCAATCCACACCAACCTAGATTCAATTCATGTTAGAGATGTTCTTAACAATATAACATAAAGAAAGAAACATGAAACGAGAAAAGCAGGATTGAAACTCCCTTTGAAAACCAGTTTTGCGAAAGTAGAAAACTGCCAGTCACAAAACCCTAGTGAAAAAATTCATCCTTCAGGATATGGACGAACGGTTTTCGCCATCTTCTTTGGTTCGATTTTTTCATTCGCTTCACGTCGGGTTCAGAATCGTTTCATCATCCCTTCTGATCGTTTTGCTTAATCCCCACTTTTGGTAAAGCTCGAATCTTCAAAACTTCTAACTTGAAGTCTCTAGAGATAGTCCACCAACTTGGCTACAATCTAACTAGTAAGGATGCTAGTTCTCTAGTTAGTGTTTAGGCTTAACCTAGGGTTTCGTTTATCTTGGAGAAAGGATGGTGTTCAACACATGAACCAAGAATTGTCAATTCGCTCCATAAGGAGCTCGAGCTCCCCTATTTATAGGGAGGGGGGTGCCGAAATTCCTAGACCTATATGGGCTAGGATTTTGGTCCCTCTCTCCTATTACTTGATCATCAAGTATTTTCCAACTTTGACTTTGAATTCTAATTCAAGTCAACTTTTAAGAGAGCTAAAAATATCCAAACTATTTTTGGATAATTTTATACTTTATTTATTTAAAATAAATAACTTATTTTATCTAATTAATTAATTCATAATTAATTAACTAGATTATTTTCTCCAAAATAAGACTTTCTTTTTAATTCAAAATTAAACCAAAGTCTATTAAATAATTAACAAATTAATTATTTAATATATTATTAAACAATCACATGTGGCACACGTGTCACAATGACACGTGTCCAGTCACGTGACCCACACGTGTGGTTTCACACGTGTGGAACCCTCTAGGCTTGATTAACTCGTTTAATCATTTTAAAGCCTCAACTCATGTAACCAAGTTGTTGTGTGTGACCCTCTAGGTTCTCAATTCAATTAGCAGTGACCCTAATTAATTAATTCACTAATTAATTAATCAGTCCACAGATTAAACGACCATAGTCTAGCAACAGGTGTTTAACCCCTAGCTGAATTGGAATATTCGGATTCGACAGAACCTTTAAGTCATTGATTCATGTGAGATACAATCCTCCTACTTACTATCTCTCAACCAAGATCTAGGGCAAGGGAATAATCAGAACCCTAATAATCCGGTCTTAAAGCTAAGTGCATTTCATATCCATTTGATCTCAATCCAAGAAACCCTTTTCTTGATGTCTTGATCTACTGCCTTGGCCAAGGACTCCATATGGCATATGAATGACTTACACAATAAGAGATCACCTTGCATATGCAAGTGTAGGTCCTTTCTTGATTCTCATTCACTTTCATGAATCACTTGTGCAGCCCCAGCATAAGCCTTGAATCAGTTGTCTAAGGCGACACCCTTTAAAGCTTATACCAAAGACTACAGAGTTAATTCATAAAGTGACAAGGAACCTCAAGTCTAAGGATCAATTAATCACATCAATGACTCGTGAGATATTTCCAAATCTGGAAGTTTCCATTTCCTGAAATAGAAACTTCCTTTCCCATTTAGGAATGTTCTCACACGGGGCACCTCAGTGAACTTACTTATTAAAGTAAGCACCCTCATGTATCACGCACGTATCAACTATACACTTTGCACCTCCATGAAACAAGGTGGTCCTTCTTAAGGGCGTGATCCCACAAGCAAGCCTTAGAGGAGTCAGGTTGACACTCCCACTGTCTGTAGGACTCATCGGCTTGGAGTATTTTACTAATCATGACTTATGTGATATAGGGCTCGTTTCATGAACGATTTCACCTAAATGGTAGAGTCCTAAAGTCATCAGGATTAGGGGAGTTCTCATACATGCGCACGTAATGGAAACACACAAAACACGTATTGGCATATAAAGAAGTGTTTGCCTATAATCAGTCGTATATTATTCAAAGATTGTCTGTGATACAAGAAAAGTCCCAAAGCAGATTACGTCGAATCGGCTTTCAAGGGCACTATTCCTAACAGCTAGGACATGTTATCTATTTATGTGCTTGTTTGAAATGCATTTAAGTGTACTTGCATTAATCAAGACTAATAAAATTGGATAACATATATGTTGGTGAGGTCGAACCGGACAACTCTCCGGTTAATTCAAAAATTCCCATTAAATATTAAGCTAATTTCGAATAAATAGGTATTTAATTCGAGATGCAAATTTTGAATTAAATTCCTAGCATTCCATCAATAGGTTTTAAGTTTAGTAAGTGAAGCTAGTTATTGTCCGCGAGTCGTGGGATAGCTAGTGGAGCTTATTAGTTCTTAGTTACCTAATTGATCATTTTTAATGATCAATATTTCATGGTCGATTTTAGCAAGGGCGATGTCCGCGAGTCGTGGGTCGTTCGAACTAAGTTTTGATCATGATCTTATGATTGATGGGTCTAGCTTAACGCCTAAGTAGATATGGATGTCGCACGAGTCGTGGGTCCATATTGAAAGATAGGTGATGCAAAAACAATTACTAAGAGTTCTAAAGGTGTTAGAATTGGTAAGTTGTACCTACCTAAGGTTTTACTTAGAATGTCCGCGAGTCGTGGGTTCGAGGTAAAATGCTTAGGATCTTTGTACCCGTTGGGAAACGTGTTCCTCTTAGATCTTTGGGAATTATAGATCTTTGAAAAACAGTGGGAGCTACATTAGATTAAAGACCTTATCTTATGTATATCGTTATTATTCAGCATGCTCACCTAGTTCTCTGCTTAGCATTTAGGTTGTAGTTTTGTGATTCTCTACAATATGAAATGCAAACCCATTCGTATCCGTCCTTAAGTCAAATAAGTTGACTAAGTCCTGACTAACTCTAAATGGCTTCGGATCCTAAAATTCATTTTAGAATCCGACTAGAGAAAGGCGTTCTCTAAAGGGCGAAGTTTTCAATTGTGAAAAGTCGACCCGGGCCAAAAGAGAAGCAATCTGAGGTGAATGGATTTTTTCCAAACCACTTAAGAGCAATTGAACTACCTCATAAAAATGTTACAAGGTATAACATTATGGAATTATTCAATATTCCAAATGAGGAAACAAGTGCACACGAACAAGGTCTAAAGATCTTATTTGAAGATCTTATGGTCTCGATCATCAACTGAGAAAAGAGTTCTCAATGCACTGATTGCTTACATTGCTTCGACTATCATTCAAACCCTTTATGCTCATCTAGAATGATGCTAATGTAGCATAGTTAATCATTTAAGTTGATAATGGTTGAGAGCATCCTTAAGAAGGAATAAAAGGTTGAGATGGTTAATTCTTCTTCTAAACTCCCTAATTTAAAGGCTTGAAGGCCTAAAGAAGAAGAAACCCTTAAGAGCCCAATGGAGGGGCATGTAAGGGGTGCGCCCAAAAGACACTAGAGATCAAATAGGACGTTTTCCTCTATGGTAGCAAATAAGGACTTTGAAAGGGAACTGCATAGAGTATGAGTACTCTGAAATGTTACCTCGTTTAGTAATTCTACTTGGAATAGAATTCACTAGTCTTGAGTCAATTCTGCATAATCCGTTGTGCAAAGACTCAAGGCACTGATGTTCTGAACATACAACGAGATAACAAAAGTAAGTGAGATGACAAAGCTTCGAATTACTTTGGAACGTTGAGAGACAAAAGGATTAGCAAGTTGGACATCTTAGGATCATTTTACGAAAATGAACCTGGAGATTTAATTTCCTATGAATCCTGTCTTGAAGGGAAACGTTCCCGAAATATAGTTTGCGTGGAACGTGCCAAAATTCTGGTGGATTTCGATCCATGCTGATGAGTGTAAGATGCTTAATGTAAGCACTAAATACAATCATCAGTTTAATCATTATGAATGAATATACTTATTGAAGTACAAATTCGAAACTTATATGAAATTCTTAGAATTTCAAAAGGAGGTTAGGAACCGAAGTAGTCGTAAGTTATAGGTAAATCGATATGATCGAGATAGCCAATATCTTAGCAACTAATTCCTTAGTCATCTTAGAGATAATAGGATTATCTCTCAGTAAACTAATTCGAGAACACATTAATGTTTCCGAATGATGGAATGAAACCTAATAGGATATGGTCGATTCCATAGTAACCTTTACTGACTTATAATCATTCTAGGAATAAACTACTAGAATATGCAGTTAGAGATTTTAAATTTAGTACCTTCCAAAATCAGTCCTTTAGTTGCACTATGCAAAGTGGCATACTAAATTCCCTAATTATTCTTATCCAAGAATTCAATGGAATCCTCTTACATGAAGAGGATAGTGGGAGATAAGATTGAAATGAGTTCAAGTTTATGCAATGATATTGGATATCGTTTCTGCAATCCCTTAGACAAAGGTTGTTTTTCTCAAGGAATGTACCTTTCCTAAGGAATCGTTCCTATAGAAGAAGAAAGGCAAGCAAGCAGGCCTCAAAGAAATTTGAGGAAAAATATCTATGCCACATATAGAATAAACAAGCCCATCTGATAAAACTTAGCCAAATTTTAGAGTATGTACACGTGTGAAAAACCCTTCTCTTAAAAAGCGTTTAGAACGCGTTCCTAGATAGCCAAGGAATTACTTGAAGAGGAGACACTGTCAGATTTGGAATCTGAGTAGTGTTAGTAAGCCTTGAAATCCAATATGGATTCCATATTCTTAAACCGAGTTTTGACCTTGGTTGATCCACCTGATAGGATCAAGCTCCTAGAGCTTCGAGTAAATGGAAAGCAGTACAACCTTCTTGACGGTTGAAATACAAAAGTCCATTTGGATTTTGTTTACCATATCCTTATATTCTGGCTATGAGATATGATAAATGAATATGAGAACTATCTTGTTCAATATGAGATTGAAAGAGACTGAAATAAGGTATTTCTATAAATCTCATATTCAGTGGGAGTATGCATAAGGTATGCAAATCCCTAAAGTCAATCTGTGGATTGATAAAGGCTTTTAGGAGTTAGACAATTCGATTCCACAGTCAAATCGTTTGACACAGATAGAAGTCGAATAAGTCTCAGAGTGTACATATGAAAGTTAGTGATGTAAGAGTCAATTTTGGTTATTTAGAAGACGATGTCCTTCTCATTAGGAATGTCAAGGATGACGTGAAAGTTACCAATTCTTGTTTAAAGAAACAATTTGACATGAAAGATCTTAGTGATTATCCTATATTCTCGACATTCAGATCTATAGAAGATAGATCTAAGAGAATAAAAGGATTATCACAAAATGAGTACATAACCACGGTGCTAAAACGAGTTTAGTATGGACAATGGAACATCTCTTTTGAAGAGTATGTGTCCTAAGATAACTTTGAGAAAGTTAGAATGTCCAAAATCCCTTTAAGTGAAAGGGTGCATAATGTATGAAAAGTTATGTACTAAATTAGATATGGCGCAACACTAAGCGTAGTAGGCCGAATCTAATATGACCTCAGAGAAGGTCATTAGATCTCTGTAAAGGATGTCCTCAGAGTACTTGAGAAGAAATGAGGATATATATTAGTTTACAGAGCCCAAAAGATCTTGTTGTTAGAAGGATATTTGATGTAACCGTTCATCAAACATAGATGATTATGAAATCATTGAAAGGATACAACTTCTACCAGAATGGTAATGCAATGTGTTGGAAAGGGTTGCAAGGACGGACATTGCAAAACTCGACTGTCGTAGTTGAGAACTTAGTCATATTATATAACGCTAAGTTAAGTGTTTGGGTAAGAAACTCCATCTAACTAGTTAGATGAAGTTCCTAGCATGAAACAACACCATTATCATATCGTATGATTAAATGGATGGTTGCTCAAGTAAGAGAACCAAGACCTCACCAAGAGACTGAACACGTGATTATTAATCACTTTATAAGGAAAAGGTGTTTCCTAAGAGATGTGTAAACAAGAGGGTCACATCAGCAGAGAATATAGCAGATCCACTTTGGAAACGCCCAAAGTCAAGAGGCTCTCAAAGTGCATCTTGAGAAGATGGGACTTAGAATACCTAAATGGCTTTTACGGGCAAGTGGGAGATTGTTAGGAATAGTGCCCTAGAAAGCCGATTCGACGTAATCTGCTTTGGGACTTTTCTTGTATCACAGACAATCTTTGAATAATATACGTGATTATAGGCAAACTCTTCTTTATATGCCAATACGTGTTTTGTGTGTTTCCATTACGTGCTCATGTATGAGAACTCCCCTAATCCTGATGACTTTAGGACTCTACCATTTAGGTGAAATGGTTCATGAAACGAGCCCTATATCACATAAGTCATGATTAGTAAAATACTCCAAGCCGATGAGTCCTACAGACAGTGGGAGTGTCAACCTGACTCCTCTAAGGCTTGCTTGTGGGATCACGCCCTTAAGAAGGACCACCTTGTTTCATGGAGGTGTAAAGTGTATAGTTGATACGTGCGTGATACATGAGGGTGCTTACTTTAATAAGTAAGTTCACTGAGGTGCCCCGTGTGAGAACATTCCTAAATGGGAAAGGAAGTTTCTATTTCAGGAAATGAAAACTTCCAGATTAGGAAATATCTCACGAGTCATTGATGTGATTAATTGATCCTTAGACTTGAGGTTCCTTGTCACTTTATGAATTAACTCTGTAGTCTTTGGTATAAGCTTTAAAGGGTGTCGCCTTAGACAACTGATTCAAGGCTTATGCTGGGGCTGCACAAGTGATTCATGAAAGTGAATGAGAATCAAGAAAGGACCTACACTTGCATATGCAAGGTGATCTCTTTCTGTGTAAGTCATTCATATACCATATGGAGTCCTTGGCCAAGGCAGTAGATCAAGATATCAAGAAAAGGGTTTCTTGGATTGAGATCAAATGGATATGAAATGCACTTAGCTTTAAGACCAGATTATTAGGGTTCTGATTATTCCCTTGCCGTAGATCTTGGTTGAGAGATAGTAAGTAGGAGGATTGTATCTCACATGAATCAATGACTTAAAGGTTTTGTCGAATCCGAACATTCCAATTCAGCTAGGGGTTAAACACCTGTTGCAAGACTATGGTCGTTTAATCTGTGGACTGATTAATTAATTATTGAATTAATTAATTAGGGTCACTGCTAATTGAATTGAGAACCTAGAGGGTCACACACAACAACTTGGTTACATGAGTTGAGGCTTAAAAATGATTAAACGAGTTAATCGAGCCTAGAGGGTTCCACACGTGTGAAACCACACGTGTGGGTCACGTGACTGGACACGTGTCATTGTGACACGTGTGCCACACGTGATTGTTTAATAATATATTAAATAATTAATTTGTTAATTATTTAATAGACTTTGGTTTAATTTTGAATTAAAAAGAAAGTCTAATTTTGGAGAAAATAATCTAGTTAATTAATTATGAATTAATTAATTAGATAAAATAAGTTATTTATTTTATATAAATAAAGTATAAAATAATCCAAAAATAGTTTGGATATTTTTAGCTCTCTTGAAAGTTGATTTGAATTAGAATTCAAAGTCAAAGTTGGAAAATACTTGATGATCAAGTAATAGGAGAGAGGAACCAAAAACCCTTGCCTATGAGGACAAGGATTTCGGCCGCCCCTCCCCTTTCCTATATATAGGGGAGCTCATGCTCCCCTTTAGAGCTAATCGAATTCTTTTGGTTCATGTGTTGAACACCTTCCTTTCTCCAAGATCAAATAAACCCTAGGTTAAGCCTAAACACTAACTAGAGAACTAGCATCCTTACTAGTTAGATTGTGATCAAGTTGGTGGACTATCTCTAGAGAGCTTCAAGTTAGAAGTTTTGAAGATTCGAGCTTTACCAAAAGGTTGGTGTGGATTGCTATCCCTACAATGGATTCTGAAGTAGAAAGAGACTTTCGAGGGACGGGTTGTCAAGCCGCGAGAAGAGCGTTCTTGGGTGGCTTGAAACGCTTCAAGAAAGAATAAAAGAAAAGTAAGTTTTCTATCTCTACGAATTTGGTTACACGATTGCGAGTCTAAGGTCCTTTTTGTTGGAAAATTTTTAAATTTCCGCTGTTTTCTGATTCGTGTTTTCCAACACCTAGCACGATCCAAAACCTGCAAATTGAAAAGTTGAAAGGAGAGAGTCAGTCCATCGACTGAGTGAGGGGGGTAACGCACACCCACACACGTATACATATAGAGCAAAGAGCATAATAAACAAAAGACTATGAACCGGGATAGGGTTTTGCATACTAAAGTCATTTTCGAATCAAACTTAAACTTATACTTATCAAAACATATCAAATTTAACATATTCGTATTATAACATAAGGGAAAGCTCCTATCCCGTTTTATAATCAACATATCTTAACCGATTCTTATACCTGGCGAGTACGGGTCTTACAAAATCTCCCCCATTCTTAACCTACGTACAAAACGGAAAGCATAAATCATAAGCAATCCTTCCCCATCAACGATGTAGTTCGGGGAGCAAGCCCTCACTACACATTGCCATTACCAAATACACAAGAGGTAGCTAATCCACGTTGTGCCTTCCCCGGTTATCCACCGAGGGCTCAAAGCACCACGCCTCCTCAACCTCCACGAGTCGCATGTGAATACTTCAAATGAGAGGGTGCACAGGTGTCATAACCGGCAACCCCATGGTCGTCCTGGGTTTCCCTTACCCACGTCTCAGGGGGGGCCCTAAAGCAAACCATTACCAACACAATACCATAACTCGCTACATACCAAACTTATCATATTAAAACTTACGTACCTTATGGGAGCATACCTTACCTTGCAACTTAGCATATGCTATAGACGTACCTCTCTCTGTCATCCTAATCCATAGCTAGCATGAAGACACACGGTTTGGAGCATAGCCTTGTTGTAAACTAATAAGCTTACATACGCTTATACTTATAGTTTTCAAAACTCGTAATCATTTGACAAGGTCATAAACATATTGTATAAACACTTATGTATTATATAAATATAATAATATATTCGCATACGGGCTTGAAAATGAGCACATAAGGTTATAGGTCGCATTAACTATAAAGAAACAAACCTAAAACCTCACCTTTTACCAAAAGTGCTCACGGATGAGCGTTGATGATAAAAAAGAAGCTAAATGGTGGATCCAACACCTCCCGAACTCAAATCTGAGACAAACAAACATGAACCAATTAGATGCGTGGTGATGCATAAGAATGCAAATGGATGCAATACACATCCTATACATTTATACTTAGGCATATCGGAGAAAATAATGAAATATCACATAAGGAATTCAAGAATTAAACTCATATAATATTAAATAAGCTCATAATGTATCATATATTAACATACCATATGCATTCATAATCTTGAAGTTCAAGGAAATAACAAGAGATGCAAGAAAGCGTTAAACGTTTCATATAACGGTCCAGATTTCAAGTCACAATTACACCTAACAAACGAAGTCATAAACTTAAAATAATTAACGAAACACAACATATTGTAACACATTAACATGTTAGGGTCATAACCGGGGTGGGAATTAATGAGAAAAACGGAATAAAAGCACAAAATAGGGCTTCGAGTGAAAATAGGCCAAAGCTGATAGTTTTACTGAAACAAACAAGTTGTAGGAAATCGGGCATAACATGAGTTTGAGAAATAGGAATCAGGTTTTGTTTCTAGGAAATGAAACTAGGCACATAGAGTTTTCCAATGATATATGGCACGACTCGTGGTTCAGAGGGATCCAAAAATGGCGGAGGTCTGAAGTTGAACGAGTGTAGAATTCCGGTGAAGTGGCGACACCAAAATAAAACGATTATATCTCACAATCTAGAAGGAATTTTGAGGTGAATCTAATTGGAGAGTGTTCTAGACTCAAATAGTTTGATCGTATCCAAAATTCAGGTCAAACAGAGTTCGTATAAAGGGGTACCCGTCCGGGGAAACACAAGGTAGAAATTTACCCGGCCTGGGAAAAGAGTGCAGAAACTTTCTGCACTAAAGTACCCGCCCAGGGACTTTTCTTCACAAAATCTCCCCACCCGGAGAGAGGTTGACAGCAGGAAAAAGAGCAGCAGCAGGGTTGTTTCTAGGGGAAGGAAGGAAGGGCAACAAAGCAGCACATATAGGCACAAAATGAAGCATCAAAACACTCAAAATCATGCACATCCATCACATATTCACATGGTACAAGCTAGCTCAAGACAAGGATACATAAACCTCAAGTTCTTGCAAGGAAAAAGCTCAAGTATATCAATGGCAACTCTACAACCAAGCAACCATCAACTAATTTCAGTTCATATAATCATTATTGAGGCTCATGTGATCATATATCTAGCTTGAAATCAACAAATAACACAAGAGTTGGCATATAATTTCATATAAACATTTAAACCCTTACTATTCATATCAAGCTTCAAAATCATATCACACCTAAGTAGAAATCTGAAAATTATGGATGAAAATGATCACTCAAGCATGTACATATCAAATATAGACTTACCTCTCGAAGAAGATGGAGAAAAGTGGAGATTGGTGCTCAAAAATCCCTTAAGGTGAATAGTGGCGAGATTATTCTTGTTTCTCCAAAGTTTGCAGCAATTCCTTCCCTTTTTCCATAATGAACAGAGATGGAGGAAGCAATGGTTGATAGTGTATTGAGTTAGTGGATGGTGGGACCAAGTTTCGTGTGAAAAGGTTGAAAATTGAAGGACTTATGTGCAATTTAATGAAAGGTGGTCATATTGGCGCGAGTCAGTTTTCCGGGCAAAATTCAGAGTATCAAACGGGCTTAGAAAAATATGAGGTAAGGTTCCTTATCTTGCAAATCTCATTACGAGTCCGGCGCTACTTCCGAGATTCGAATCCGAATCCCCGAGCTCAAGATATGTCGTCCGGAATCCAAGGCGCACTAAACACGTTAGGCCCTCGAATCGCAAAAATAAAGAAATGGTCTCCGACCAAATCAAACAAGTATATACGAATAGAATAAACACATAAATGAGTTCATAAGTTTTATAATTCAAGTATATCACATACTCACGAAGTTCAGGATTTAAAATCGAATAATAGAAATTAAACACAAAGATTAAAACGTAAAACATAAACGTTTAAGGCATATAAATCACTTAAAAAATTAAGTTAACACATAAATTAAATCGAAAAGGAAATAATACGTCGGTAAACCCTCAAGTGATGTCATACCTGGCTTGCCGAAGAAACGGGGTGTCACAATCCTCCCCCCTTAAAAGAACCTAGTCCCCAGGTTCACTGCTCAAGTTTCAAGCTCGAACAACTTTCCGTATTCACCCAAGTTCGAGGTTCATGACATCCCAACAAGGGTTAGCCCGGTAAGGTCTTCATGCAAAAAGGGTTTTGTAACGCCCCGACTTTTAAGTCGTAAAGGTATGACGTATGTGTTTACCAATTTGCGCGAATTAATTGTTTATAAGTGTTTTAAATATTTAATTTTATTATAAATTATTTTATTTTATTTTAATTTAATATCATTTTATTTATTTCGTTAATTTAGTAATTTTTAAATTAATAATTAAGTGTTATGTTAATTAATCATATTTTAATTATATTAATTAATTTATTCATTAATCGTTGACTTTGAATTTATTAATGTTATACGCATGAATGTTTATTCGTGCTTCGTTCTTATATGAATTGAAATGGAAATTTCGTGAGAATATAGTATGTTGTAGATGTATGTGTTGTGAACCTGTCTATATGCTCGGTTTATGTTTTCGAACTCGTTTGACATGGTAATGAATTTAATTTGAATTGTGGAACCAAATCGGGGGCTAACGAGTAATTAGCGCACCCTTGGTTCCGTATGTGATATCTTGAGCTCGGGAACTCGGAATCGAGTTCCGTCAACTTCTTTGAACTCATATCGAATATTCGGGTTTAATAAACTTAGCCTTATATTTTTCCGAAATCATTTGAACCTCCGGAATCCAACCGAAAAATGAAACGGCGCCAAAACTGCCACATTTCGCTAAAATGGCCATAACTTTTCCAAACCTTAACCAAATTAACCTTGGTTGGAGTCCTTGTAACCCTAGTTCAGCCACTATCATTCCATATACTCTCTCAACCGAACCAACCCTCACACAAGCAAGAAAACTCAGCTAAAGCTCCTGACTTCTAGTTCATTCCCTTAACTTTGCATTCCTTGGAGATTTTGGAGCTCAAATCTCTTCAAACCATCATCCAATCAACAAGGTGAGTTAGGGTTATGTTATACATTCATTCCTGGTCATTTTTATCCATTCATCCCTAATTTTGAGTCAGCTTTCATGGAGATTTGCAAGTTTGAAGGAATAGTTAGGTTTAAATTGATTTTCTTGATCTTCTTGAATACTTGATGTTTTTCTTGGATTTGAAGCATGAAAGTGATCACTTTACTTCCCTTATTTCATTTATGGTCATGTATTGTTGAGTATTTATTGAGCTTTCATTAATGAACTTGGAGACTTTTCAAGCAATGAACTACTCTTCTTGAACTTTGCTGTTACGTGAACTTTATGGCTGAAATGGTGGTTGATTTGAGCTGAATTCTTGGTCTTATGCTGTCTCTTTTTACCTTATTTGTTGTGGAATTGTTGGTTGATTGTTCATGTGAGTTCTTGCCCTGTTATGAATTCATTTGCCCTGTTTTTTCCGTGTAAATCTGCTGCATATTTCCTTGTTGCTGCTGCGTGTTTCAGGCTGGAATTTCTTAGCATTGTTGCCTTTTATTACCTTATAATGTTGGCTTTAGTTGGTTGAAGTTTATGTACTTGTCTTGTCCATTTTCTTTCCTTTTTTCCCCTTCCCCTGTTTCGGTAATTGTTGCTGTTGCTGCCTGTTTACTGCTGTAACACTCTCCCCGGGCGGGGAGAGTTTGTTCGTGGAAGTACCCGGCCGGGTACCCCTGATGCAGTAGCTTCTGCATCTCCTTCCCCCGGCCGGGGAAGGTTGCCTTGACAATCTAACCGGGCGGGTAGACTGCTACGCTGCTGCTTCTTTTTCTTTCTTCTTTTGCTGCTTTTGTTTCTTCCTTGTTCTGTTGTGTGTGTGTGTGTGTCTATATATAAAGATATTTGCTGCTGCTTCTTTCTCCCGTAGGTGCAGTGTGTGTGCATATATATATGTATAGTTAGTGTGTTTGTTTTGCATGGTTTGTGCATGCATGCTGTATATATATATATATATATATATATATATATGTTGTGTGCATGTATTATTAGTGTGTGCATGGTATTTATATATATACATTACGTATTACCTGCCTGCATTTTGTGTGTGTGAGTTTGAGTTTGTGCATGCATGATATTAATATATATAAATATATGTATACTTATATAAACATTATATGCATTTGTAGGTATGCGTGTATATATATATATTTATGTATATTGTAAAAAAATATAATTATGCATGCATGAGATAAATGTAATATGTGTACGTATACCTATATATATATACATATATTTATTCTATATTTTAAGTATTATTTGACTTATTTTAATTATAGAATTTAATTGATATCTATTTCACGTATTTAAATTACCGATTATTACTTGAACATTTTTATTTATCTAATTTCTAATTGTAAACGTGAAATAGTACATGTTATAATTGTTATATGAATTTTTGGATTAAATTGATATGAAATGTGAATTTATGAATTTGAATGAATTTAAACGCTTCCTTGAATGAACGAATGGCTTGGTTATACGCCTTAAATACCTTAATAGTACACATGAACATTTTCATGACATAATATCATCTTTTATGCATTCATATCATATTCATTTCATTGCCGCGCGTCATAAATTGTCATTTTGAGTCAGATTCGGGTTTGGTCGAAGACGAGGGCGATCCTTGAGATTCTTGCTCTTCTTCTTTTGCTCTTTTGAGGTGGGTTTCTCTTTTAAAAGCTATGACAACCTAATATATCCCTTACGTGAAATATTTGATCCAAATTAGTATATATATAAAAATCGAGTCTTTTTGGGGTAAATGATTTCAAACGTATGATCCTTTTATTCATGAAATCCTACCTTATGATTTTTGCGAGACATGATTGAAATTGCACGGGCCCAGGGACTTAGTACATGTGGCTATCCGGGGAGGCAAGGGCCGACGGGGATCCCATGTACTAGTTCCAACCAAACGACGGTGATACCGGCCCTCGCTAGAAGATTACCGGGGAATGGGAGCTGAGTGCCCTTGGGGGATTCATGTACCCCCATTGGCCTATGTATGAACCGGTGGCCGGGTCATGCAAGCTAGTCTACCACCCGAAGGAAGAAGGTGTATATGTATGATTATGAATCGTATGATTGTGTATAAAAGAATATATGTATGATAATAAATGAATAATGATTATGAATACACAAGGTGTTGGTTGGAGATAATGCACGCCCACTCGCCAGGGCAATGAATACCCTAATGGTTAAATATGATAGTGGTAATCCCGATGATGTCTTCTTTTGTTTTACCCACTTGGGATAATTACTCTAAAACCTCATTCGAGATTATTTCTTGCATGTATGTGTTTAAATTCCGCATTTATATTTATACACTGTTTTATACCCACCAGTCTCTTTTAGACTGAACCCGGTTTGTTTTCAGTTGTTTTGTGTAGGTATAGGAGTGCTAGGCCGGAATACAAGTCATCTAGGTCTTGTATTAGTGTTTAGCACTCTCTTTTGTTTCACTCGCACTCATACTCTTATTTTGGTATATGATCATGTTTGGAGCGTTTTATTATTTTGTAGGCCGTGTGTAGCACCCCGCACGTGAGGCACCACATCCCCCGCACTATGGCTCAACACGAGTAACGAAATGGGAAGTCCGCACCCGTATCAAACCATAGCGAACGGGAGACAAACAAAACAAACCTCCTAAGCTAGGCGGAACTTAGACCCTGCAATTATAACCAACCAACAAAACATAATGCAACAGGAAACAAAATCCGATCACATGCATTGGCCACGGGCCTGCAGAAATTAAACACACCAATCACACGCAGGCTTGGGCACCTCAGGCCTATTTTAATTCCTAGCGAAGCCCGACAACGCAATTTTAATATGAAATACATAAAGATTCAAGTTCATAATTTACAAGGCCGAATCATATACAATTCAAATACATAAGCGAGTGCAAAGACTCTTCTAGATTAACCTGACCGACTCAAAGACTCAACACAAATCTGCCTAGCTCGAAACTCCAAAGCCAAACCTGCGCACTAAAAGATTGGGGAGGGAGAGGGTCAGTCTCTAGAAGACTGAGTGAGCTGGAGCAATATATATATATAAAACCATGCACATGCAAGTCATAAATCCCGAGCAAGGTTTTGTTTAAAATTAGTTCCCAAAAGGGCAAGAGAATGACCAAGCAATACTCGGACTTTATGACTAATCATATTAATTCATTACGTTCATAAATCATACATAACCATATAGGCTCGGCGAGTGAGCGTGCATCAACTCCAACCAAACTCCGACTGTGTACGACACATATCATTAATATTTTAAATAGGTGGTCATGCAATATATCATAATACACACAGATCATATATCATATCCTAAACATATTCGTTTGGGCAATCCGTGTCCCGGGCTTCCCGCACGGTGCCTATCAATCATAACATAATCATAATCATAATCATAAATAAATTCCAATCTTCTTCCTCCGGGTGATGGCCGGGTGATCGGCCCGAACCATCCATTCATTGACCAAAAGGGGTTACATGACTCCCCAGATGGCACTCAGCTCCCTTTCCCCGCCAATATCCTGGCGAGGTCCGGTACCCCCGTAGTTTGGTTGGGACTAGTATATGGGATCCCCGTCAGCCCTTGCTTCCTCGGTTAGCGACATATACTAACTCCCGGGGCCCGTGTAATCATAAATCATAAATCATAAATGTGTCTCGCCAAAACATATCATAAGAAACATAACGTATTCCATAATTCATTTGAAAAGGGTTTACTCGATCAATATTTACTCGATGACTTTACTTTATAAGTACATATATATAATCATAAGGTTTTGGCCAAAGCTTTTCACATAAGGGTCGTAGGGTTTAATATATAACTAGAACGAAAACACCCTCACCTGGAAGACCACGAGACATAAAGCATAAGTATGGCGGGTGCCTATTCCAACCGGAAGTCTCCGCCCTGGAGACGAACTGTACAAATGAAGAAACAATGTGTCCTTGTGAGAATCGACTCGAAATGAGACCACATAGACGCACGGCATCCTATACCCATGATATGAGATGCATCAGAAGCATAAATCATGTGATGAGGTCATATAATCAAGTGATTCATATTCATAGGTTTCATATCTTTCATAAATCATATCAAATAAACCAAGGAATTCAAATAATGCATATAACACATAGTATTCTATGCATATAGTTCATATAAGCCCTTATGAAGAAATAGGAAGTCATTTAAGATTCAAATATGAAGCATCAAAGCATATTTGTAACATTTAAATTCGTTTAGGTTAACATCCTTCATATATCAAGCCAAATCAATCCAAGAATTCCAATTAACAAGCATAACACGTCATATAGTGTGTACACATATCATACAAGTCATAAAATAAAAGATAGCAAGCAATTAGGGTTCATCTTAGACGCAAAAGATCCATGCATGCATACATTAGGAGCATTAAAGACATATGAAGCCACAACTCGGAAAATAATTCACGAAAAATTATAAAACTTCATAACACACGAGTTAACACATTATATGACATGTTAATGAAGTGAAGGAACCAAAAACAATCCAATAAAGCCATGCAAATGGGGTTTCAAAAATGAATTTTCATGCAGCCATGCAGGGGTCGCGGACGCGACCCAAATTACTCATGAAATGGTCGTGGTCGCGACCGAATAAAATCCGAATTTTCATGCAAATTTTATGCAATTAACGTGAGCAAATGTGTACAGTAGTCGTGGGCGCGACCTGAAATGCAAGTAGATCAGGTCGCAGGCGAGACCTGAGAGACACAACCACAACACGCACACACGAGTAGCAGCCGCGACCTGCTCAAACTGGAGCAGAACGCAGCAAGAAACAGGGCAAAACGAGGCCAATCTTTAACCAACGTACTCAGCTAAGGAATGATCACAATTATGAGATGAAACAACTCCAAAACATCACGCAAACATGCTTCCCAAAGATTGAAACGTGAGATGAAGGATGAAGTGATCAATTCATATATTTTCCTCAAAATTCCATTCATGGCAACTCATGAAACACTTAACCAACATAAAATTCATGATCATGAATGCAAATAGGAAGTTCAAACAATCATATTCATGCTTGGAATCAACTTAAATCATCAAAGAATGAGAGAGATCAACACATGACTTCAAAACCTAACTTTTTCTTCATATCTTAAAAATCCCACCCACATATGCTCAAAATTGGGGGATGCATAGCTTAAAATGATACATATTGAATGTATAATACAATCCTAAACTCACCTTGAAGATTGGATGAAAGATGAAAGAGATTTGAGCTTGAATCTCCAAGGTTGGGCATGGTGACGGGAATGAACTGGAGCAGGGGTTGGGGCTGGTTTTTCTCTTGTTTGCTGAATGTATCTCGGTTGGAAGAGAGTGTGGTTAGATGGTGGGTGTAACTAGGGCTCCATAGCTTCCAACCATGGTTAATTTAGTCAAGGTTTGAGGGAGATATGTTGAAAATGGTGAAGGGTGGCCGATTTGCACTCGTTTCGGTTTTCGGTTGAATTTCGGGAGTCCAAATGATCTTAATAAAATATGAGGTTAAATTTATTGAACCTGAATATTCGTTACGAGTTCAACGGAGTTGACGGAACTCGATTCCGAGTTCCCAAGCTCAAGATATCACATATGGAACCAAGGGTGCGCTAATTGCTTGTTAGCCCCCAGTTTGGTTCCAATCATACCAAATTAATGTAAAATGCAATTAAACAAATCCGAAAACATAAAACGAGCATACGTACACATTCATGACACACATATCTACAACATATTAAATTTCCACCAAATTTCGAATTCATTTCATATAATAACGACGCGCAACTTGTCACGTGAATGCAAATCGACCAAGAATTTATATACTTCCAAAATTCAACTAAAATTAAGTATCCATTTTTAACTAATTAAAATAAATACAACGTAATATATATATAGAAAATTAATTAAAATTACAACAAGAATTATCACAACACTTAGTTATGCAATTAAATAATTTAAAACGACTAATTAGGAGCGCATAATTATTCATATAAATTCAAATTCAAATTTTGCACATATTTCAATTAATCACTTATTTAACAGGTAAACAATGAAAATTAATTATAAAACACTGAAAGCTAATTAATTTGCGCAAATTAGTAAACACATATGTCATTTTAAAATACCAAAAATCTGGGGCGTTACAATCTCACCCCCTTAAAAAGAATCCATCCTCGGATTCACTACTCGACCGAACAAATAATGAGAGATTCCCGTCTCTCGCAAACAACACGGAGAGAGCCCCGTCTCTCACAAACGACAATGAGAGAGCCCCGTCTCAAGCAACAATAAGAGAACCCCGTCTCTCACAAGCAAAGAGAGCACCCCGTCTCTCAAACAAAATAAAAAGCAAGGAAGTCTCCAATACTCCCAAGCCACACAGCGCAAGATCATAATTAAAATCACATAAGGCACTCGAACCAGGTAACAGATATCATTCACGTTGACTATTAAACACTCCAAGTAAATTGAACATGATAAGAGATCAAAGTACATAGCATAGAAATTATTTAAATTAAATTTGCATGAATGCATGTGTCATGGATGCTACAAGTACCGTTCACCGTAGTTGAATAATTTAGGGTTATGAGTTTGTTATCCACTATATGATCTGTCCCTGAAGTGAGCTCAGTGCTTGACCTGTCTTTAAACTCTTCAGGGTACCCCAACGAAGTAATGATAGATCCTTTTCGAATTTTATTCTTGATTCCCTTCGGACTTTTACTGCTTCTAATCCTCTTTGAAATTTCATCATTTCCATAACCTTTATTCAACCAACCCAACTCTTTTCTGAATAACCGAGCTTGACTTCCCCGAATACCCTTAAATCATCCATCTCAAAATTAGACCCCTAGCTATTTCTCTATCCGCATAAAGCAGAACATACCATTGGAAGCAGTTATCCTTGGCGTCCTTAAAGTTTATTCCCGACCTTAATATGTATATCACCCAAATCTTTCCTATCTTCCGTTCAATTTACCCCTTTTTTTTTTTTTTTTTTTTTAAGCCTTTAAGGTGAATTTTAGCATTCGGTCCCTACAATTCTTTACTCGAAAATATGATGTTCCTAACGATTCCAGAAATTGAATTAAACTTCCCCATGTTCATCCTTGTTGGTTCTGTTTCTTCTTAAATCTCCTTCTAAACTCATGGAGTCAAACTTCATTAACAATATACTTTTCCATGAGGAATTGGAGTCAGTTTCCTCTTAACAATTCAACTTAGAAATTTTCCCTAACCTCCTTCATATCTCCTTTGTCTTCAACTCGACTTTCATACGCAAAACAATTTAACGATCTATCTTCTCCACTCCTGGTGAAACTTTCAGCCCGAATCTGGTGGCCTAACTCTCTTTTACTGATCACCCCATAGAGTTGTCTTATTCATCTTCGCTTGCCAACATAAAAATCTCGGATCTTCCTTAATTACATTTATGTTATTCTTATTCCTTCAGTTCCGATTTCAAGTTTTGTATTCGCCTCCTGGTCATGCTCACCCCCTTAAAAATTTCTGTCGTTATACATCGAACTCCGTCGAACTTTCTTTCCTCGGAATTCTTGATGGAAGTTTCATTTGGAAGGGCTTTAAATAAGATAACAACCCATAGTCTTGGCTTTTCCCACTTCTCCTCTACCGCTATTAGTATTCAAAACCCCTTTTCTTCATTCTTGGTCGATCCGCACACCCCGAAGCCAACTCTAGTTTCGCTTCTCTTTCTGAATCCAATTTCCATCAACCTGGCCCTTATTTGAATTTCTTTATTTTCTCCAACGTCACCTACCTATGCAAATCCATTATTTCTTTTCATCTAAATTCGGAGGTGGCTCGGTTAAGATGATACTTGATGAGTGAGATGAAGGAACTTCCTATCAAATAAACACTAAAATGCATGTCGGGTTATGCCGATGCATGTGGCACAATTACGACAGTTAGATATGCAGCGCATTAGAGCCACGAAATCAGTTAGAAATATACGCACGAACATAAATAAGGAAGAATAAATACTTGATGCGAAGCATGATGCACGTGCTATGAATGTTTTGGAACCTGTCACCAAGGTGATAAGTTGTTAGCTCGGTAGTTTTTTCTCGTTCCTCCCATCACGAGGTTACTTCTTGCTGATCATGCTTCGTTTTTCCCACGGTCTTCAAGATTTCTAAAAATCCTGGTGCATCAATTTGTACCCTCCATGGTCCAGGATTGCAATTTCTTGATCACAATTTCCTCTACGTCCACGGGGTTGACATCCAAATTTCTCCTCGAAAATCAACTCCTACCTCTAGTCATTACCTCGATCAAAATTTCCGTGATCATCTTTTATGAGTTTCAATTGGTGTATTGAACCTGTTTTCCAATTGCTTCTACTTGACGCATGATTTTCTTCCAAAGAATCTTTGCCTTTCTTTACCGTTTGCATTCGTTGCTCCATATCTCCCAATTCACCCTCACCACACGACAATTCAGCTTGGATTTGGAAAGACAAACTCAAATCTTATCCGTAGTATTGTCACCTTCCAGACTCGTTTTCCTTTTCAGGGAAATCCAAAGCACCGAAATCCAACTCTTCCCGGTCTTAACCTCCAAACTCAATTTCTAACCACTAGGCTTATTTAGAAATCCTTCTTGACAACCCTTGGTGTATAACTCCTACCGGACCCATTTTAACTTGACTCTTCTCCATTCTCGGCACCTCTTCAATGGTTCGACCCCTAAACCAAATACCTTCATGGTTCATTTACTTCGTTCCTTAGGTTAAACAATTCCGTTGAATTCAATTATAGTATCCAATGTAAGAGAGCCACATATGTTAATCTTTAGAGTCATAAATATTCCCCGATCACTCTTATTTCTTCAATTGTCCCTCTATAGTTGCATCTCTAAAGTCGAACTTCCATTCTAGCTCCTAACCATTGAAATCTAGCTCGATCCATGAAGCCCACGCATCTCGAATTCTCTGTATCTCAAAAAGAACTTGCAATAAGGCGTTGTTAGCATGATACTTGGCCGTGATTTGATAATACCTTCATAACCTGTAATTCATAACTTATTTCAAGGATATATGCATGCGATTAGTGCATGCTCATGGCACATTTTAACCCAAAAAGCACTGATCCAATGCAGAGATGCAGCAGATAAGTCAACACATCTCAAAAAGCAAAGCAATTCATATTCAAGATCGATGCAATGAACACATGGTCACATAGTTCCTAAGCCGTGCGACCTAGACTGACTCAAACACGACACGAGAACACTGGTTTTGCAACCGGGCTCTGATACCACTTAAGGATGTAGCACCCCGCACGTGAGGCACAACATCCCCCGCACTATGGCTCAACACAAGTAACGAAATGGGAAGTCCGCACCCGTATCAAACCATAGCGAACGGGAGACAAACAAAACAAACCTCCTAAGCTAGGCGGAACTTAGACCCTGCAATTATAACCAACCAACAAAACATAATGCAACGGGAAACAAAATCCGATCACATGCATTGGCCACGGGCCTGTAGAAATTAAACACACCAATCACACACAGGCTTGGGCACCTCAGGCCTCTTTTAATTCCTAACGAAGCCCGGAAACGCAATTTTAATATGAAATACATAAAGATTCAAGTTCATAATTTACAAGGCCGAATCATATACAATTCAAATACATAAGCGAGTGCAAAGACTCTTCTAGATTAACCTGGCCGACTCAAAGACTCAACACAAATCCGCCTAGCTCGAAACTCCAAAGCCAAACCTGCGCACTAAAAGATTGGGGAGGGAGAGGGTCAGTCTCTAGAAGACTGAGTGAGCTGGAGCAATATATATATATAAAACTGTAGCACCCTAACCCCCAGGGCACCACATCCCCCGCACTATAGCCTCGATCCACGTATGAAATGGAAAGTCCATACATAAACCAAAACTATAGCGAACGGGTGACAATAAAAATGACGAGCTAGGCGGGACACTCTCCCCAACAACACCAAAGCAAACATGATAATGAAAGCGGAAGCAATTAAATCATTCATACATATAGGTGCCATATTTACCGAATAGATACTTATAGATACCAATTTAACTATCAATACATTATCATCTCTTGATAATATACATATTCAAGTATCCAAAACGTGACAATACTAATAACGATCGATAACATGAAATGTCCCAAAAGTACTATACATGAAGGTATGAAACTAGACCCGTGGAAATGCAAGACTCGAACAACTCCCGCCTAGCACGACCACGCTCAAAGGGTACCTGAAAAGTGAAGTATCAGTCTACCGAAGACTGAGTGAGGGGAAATAGTATATATATCACACGTCACATGCAAGTTGTAGCCTCGGGTGAAGACTTTAGAATAAAATAGATATATTATTCAAGAAGTTTAATCTTTGCACGAGATTACAACCAATCATTTTAACACGCTTATTGATACGAACTCCACGTACTTGTCGTGAAACCCTATACCAATACTTGGAGTTCTTGATTCTGATCGTCCAATTCAAGGTTGAAAATAAGAGGAGTGTGACCCGTTTGCTATATTGAGCAAAGAACCAACACTATCAGATTGTAAGTAACGCACCCCGTCGACTATAAGGAGTCGAGAAATAACGTTATCCGGGAAAGGGGTTTGAAACCCTAATGTCGTTCAGCAAGAACTTGAGAGAAAAATCTCACTTGAATGAAAATTCAATAATTTTACTTCTTGATTGAAAGAAAAACAAGTTACAATGCTGAATATAAAGATGCATGCATGGAAACCTAAGAGACACTAGAATACTAAAGGACACAAGCTATTCCCGCCACTTGCCATGAAGGCTTACAAAAGTGGGCTTAAATAAACTAATATGCAGCTAAATAATGATAAAATAAAGGCCCAAATAATACTATAATAGGCTTAGGGCCGAATTACATCATTTCCACACTTTGGACTTTAGGAATTGGACATAAAAACATTGAAGTATTTTGAATTTGGTTCAGCAGCCCATCTTGAAGGTTGGAGTCCAGTTTGAGCAAATTGGTTTAAGAGATTTCCAACTTCCTCTTGGATAATTTTGGCCCGAGCTCTTGTAATTGGACCACCATAACTTTGTTCCTTTTGTATGCTATCTTCTTGAGTTGTGGATCGGTCCAGCTCTTCATTTGGGACAAGATATGGCCGCGGTTCATCATGATTCACATCATTCCCCCCTTCTTGAAAAGGATTCGTCCCCGAATCTGAATCTGCATGAAAGGGAGATAAATCAGCAACATTAAAGGTGGAACTTACACTATACGTATCCGGGAGATCAATTTTGTAAGCATTATCATTGATCCTTTTCAACACTTTGAATGGTCCGTCCCCCCGTGGGTCAAGTTTGGACTTTCGCTGATGATTGAATCTCTCTTTCCTAAAGTGAACCCAAACCAAGTCTCCTTCCTTGAAAACAACTTTCTTTCGTCCCTTGTTGGCTTGAATCATAGCTTGGTTGTTTCTTTTGAGAATGTGAAGCCGAGCATCCTCATGCATTTTCTTCACAAGTTCAGCTTTCTCCTTGCCATCTAAGCTTACAAGTTCATTCATAGGTAAAGGAAGCAAATCTAAAGGAGTTAAGGGATTAAAACCATAAACAAGCTCAAAGGGTGAGAAAGAAGTAGAAGAATGTATTGAACGGTTATATGCAAATTCAACAAATGGAATACACTCAACCCAATTCTTTGAATATGTTTTAAACACAGCTCTTAAAAGAGTTCCCAAGTTTCAATAGGGTACTCACCACTTCTGCGTCTACTTATCACCACTTGATCCCACCATACAATAGCATAGTCCGTAAAGGATACGGCTACAAGTTTTACCTTTTTCCCTTCCGAATAGTTGTGGCAGTCATAAATTAACTCCACCTTTCGTTCCCATTCAATGTAAGCTTCCGGGTCATTTTGTCCTTTGAAGGAAGGAATAGAAAGCTTGATAGATCCGAGGTTATTGTCAATTACCCCTTTTCCTCTTCGTTGTTGTTGGTATCTTGGACGTCTATGATCTCTCCTTGAAGAGGCATTTGATGCAGCCTCATCTAAGTCATCTTCCTCATCATCAAATCCATCACGAGGATTGATACCCAAATCGGCTGGTCGTCGGTTTGGTCTCCTAGCCGGGAGAGCATTTTGTTGTAATTCAGTCACCCGTTCATCATTTTGATCCAATCGATCCCGGATCTCACCAAATTGTACGTTCAACCTATCAAATTGTTGTTGCATTGCACGGAGGACAAAGTTAACGTCCATTGGAGGCTGTTCATTTCGTTCTTCCGTCATGTTTTAAACCTGCAAGAAAATCGTTAGTAAAAATTACCTCACAACACTCCCTCACGTGTTTGCCCTCGTTTAGAGTCACTCACGCTCGTGTATCACTCAAAAATATGGCTTTTTCCCTCTTTTGTGCTCACAACTCAAGCCTTTTACCACTCTTTTCTCTCAATTCTTGAAGAAAGACAGAAGAAATTTCAGATCCCTCAACCAAATAATCCTTAAGATGAATGAATCAATAAGGGTGCTAAAATTGTCACAAACGAACTGTTACAACTAAAAAGATACAAGCAAACAAATCCACATGACTTATGATTTGAGATTACAAAGAAAATGACTGAAACAATGCTGCTCTCTTTTTTTTTTTTTTCGTTTTTTTTTTTTTTTTTTTTTTTTTTTTTTTTTTTTTTTTTGCCTTTTTCGATTTTTTTTGCAGCAATATAACAATAATGAAAAGAAATTATACAAAAGATAAAAGATACGGATACATAACCTTGGATGGAAACCTAAGCTCTAGATACCAAATGATACGAACTCCACGTACTTGCCGTGAAACCCTATACCAATACTTGGAGTTCTTGATTCTGATCGTCCAATTCAAGGTTGAAAATAAGAGGAGTGTGACCCGTTTGCTATATTGAGCAAAGAACCAACACTATCAGATTGTAAGTAACGCACCCCGTCGACTATAAGGAGTCGAGAAATAACGTTATCCGGGAAAGGGGTTTGAAACCCTAATGTCGTTCAGCAAGAACTTGAGAGAAAAATCTCACTTGAATGAAAATTCAATAATTTTACTTCTTGATTGAAAGAAAAACAAGTTACAATGCTGAATATAAAGATGCATGCATGGAAACCTAAGAGACACTAGAATACTAAAGGACACAAGCTATTCCCGCCACTTGCCATGAAGGCTTACAAAAGTGGGCTTAAATAAACTAATATGCAGCTAAATAATGATAAAATAAAGGCCCAAATAATACTATAATAGGCTTAGGGCCGAATTACATCATTTCCACACTTTGGACTTTAGGAATTGGACATAAAAACATTGAAGTATTTTGAATTTGGTTCAGCAGCCCATCTTGAAGGTTGGAGTCCAGTTTGAGCAAATTGGTTTAAGAGATTTCCAACTTCCTCTTGGATAATTTTGGCCCGAGCTCTTGTAATTGGACCACCATAACTTTGTTCCTTTTGTATGCTATCTTCTTGAGTTGTGGATCGGTCCAGCTCTTCATTTGGGACAAGATATGGCCGCGGTTCATCATGATTCACATCACTTATTTAATCATGCTGGTCAATGCATGAACATGTGGCCCTGGCGAGCAAGGGCAATCTCCAACCGAACTCCCAATCGTGAACAATACGTGATCATGCTTGCTTGCTTGATAAATACGTGATCATGCAATTTATTTAGTGCTCACATACACAATTTCATGCTTGAAATCATGTAATAACCCGAGGATAACCCGACATGCCGGATTAATCCCCAGTCTCCTTCTTCCTCCGGGTGATAGCGAGTTTGCAAGGCTCGACTATCCACGACATGGTGTGTGTAGAGGACATGACCCTCTAGACACGGAACTCCTTCCACCACTAATCTCCTAGTGGCTTCGGGGGTGATCCCAACAATGTGAGGATAATTCAAGAGTTACCCGTCAGCCCTTGCTTTCCCGGTTGGCTCAAAAATCACCCTCGGGCCCACGTGCAATCATGTACTCGCCAAACATGCTTGAAATCATGAATTGCTTGCTTGAAATGTTCATGGTTTTCAAATCATTCATGAGTATAATACGTTTTGGCCGAAAACTAGCACATAAGGGTTATAGGGTTCGTTTTACCAAAACAAAACCTCACCTTTTCTTGAAAAATACAATAAGGAAGTGTTCTAAGGAGCTTGCTCCCCGTCCACGCCCTCATGACCTGTGCAAATACAACGTATACACGTGAGACTTGACCTAATATGACCAAAATATGACGAACGACGGAAATGTGTCGAGACGACCATGAAATTGCAATGTGGTATGATAACATGTCGTTTCACATCATATTAGCACATATTATAGCAATTCGGGGTCAAAGAAGTCGTCGGATCGAGGGGTCATTTTCGTAATTTTATGCAGTGAATTTTGTTCTGCATTCCAGGTGGGAACGGCCGTTCCGGTCCCCTTTGAAAAATGGGAACGGTCGTTCCCATGAGTTCCCCAAAACGTGCCAACGTTTTTCCCATTTTAAAACGCGCCTAGCTGGGAACGGCCCTTCCGGCTCCAAGGCCAAAATGGAAAAGGCCGTTCCCGTGGTCGGCCGCCTGTTTTATTTGAAAAGATGGGAACGCCCGTTCCCACAATGCCTTGAGGCTGGGAACGGTCGTTCCCAATTTCTGAAACTTTGAAGAACAGAGCAGAAACAGGGGATGCTCACGGGAATGAGCAACAAAGTAACAAAAATTCCATTCTCAATCCCCAAAATCATGATTTCTGGAAATATGATATGTATAAGTTCAAGAAATGATATCCTAGCATTTAAACACTCAAATCACACAAGATCATCAAGAATTCATGCCTCATGCTCATGATCAAAACTTGATCATTCAAGCCAAATATCCAAGGATTCAAGCTATAAATGATGCCATAATTCATGAAATGATCACATATTCATGCTTCTAATTCTAATTCATCCATCTAGCATATAATTCTCAAACCCTAAGCATGTCAAATATGAGCAAGAATCATCACTTCCATGCAAACCAACCTTGAAGATGAAAGAAATGAAGAAGATGGATGATGATGATGATGAACTCCCCAAATCCTTGAAATATTTCTTGAAATCTTGATGATTGGATGCAAAAGATCACTCTTTCCTTTTCTTCCCTTGGAACCGAGAATGAGGTTTGGAGATGTTGGTGAAATATGGATGAAAATGGGATCAAAAAAGCTCATGGAAGCCCAATAACGTGATTCACCATTTTGATTTTTGTGAAATGTGGAAATTGCAATTTAATCCTTGAAATGCTTAAGTTATGCAATTAAGTATATAAGCTTTTGAAATATAATCATTTAGGTCCTTGGAAGATAATGCAATCAAGTCCCCAAAGTCTTAAATTGAATATTTAGGGACAATTTGGTAATTAAAACACTCTCGGTAATTATTTCATGCAATAAATATTTTTCGTGTCATGAAATAATATTTTCAATGATATGAATTCAAATAATTGATACAAATAATGTTTCGGGAATTTTATAAAATTATGAATGCCACGTACGAATATATTATAAAGTTAAAGAAATAAAATAAAATCCTACGCTCAAACGCACACGTGGCGTGCTTACCTGTTCATCCGGAAACCGGGGTGTTACAACTCTCCCCCCCTTAGAAGAATCTGGTCCCCAGATTCTCTAGTCTTGTGTGAACAACTCCGGGTGGAACCGTTTCATTTTATCCTCTGTTTCCCATGTAGCTTCCTCGGTTTTATCGCTTCTCCACAATACTTTAACCATGGGAATTCTCCGGTTTCTCAACTCTTGAAATTTCCGATCCATGATTTTAACCGGTCTCTGAACAAATGTCAAATTCGGTTCCAGTTCAACTTCTTCCACGGGGAGAATCGTGGTCTCATCGGGGTAATATTTCCTTAGTTGCGAAACATGAAATACGTTATGAATCCCCGTAAGACTCGGTGGTAGGTCCAATCGATAGGCTACCTCGCCTATTCTTTCAAGAATCTCGAACGGACCTAAGTAGCGAGGATTAAGTTTTCCTCCTTTCCCGATCCGGGTGAAACCTTTCTTTGGTGACACCTTCAAGAAAACCCGGTCACCAACTTCGAACTCTAGGTCTCTTCGGCGCTTATCGGCATAGCTCTTTTGCCTATCTTGCGCGGCTTTCATCCGTTGTTGAATCATTTGAACTTTCTCAATCATAGCTTGAACGACTTTGGAAGGCCTTTCGAATCTTTCACCTTTCTTTACCCCTTCCTGTTTTGACCATTTCCATTCTTCCAAGTCGAAGAACAACGGAGATCGGCACTTTCTTCCATAAAGTAACTCGTAAGGAGCCATCCCGATCGAAGCCTGAAAGCTGTTATTATAAGCAAACTCGATCAAGGGAAGCTGTTCTGCCCACGAGTTCTGAAAATCCATCGCACAAGCCCGAAGAAGATCTTCCAAATACCTGATTAACCTTTCAGTTTGACCGTCTGTTTGCGGGTGGAATGTTGTACTGAACTTAAGTTTCGTTCCCAAGATGGCCTGTAATTCCTGCCACAACTTAGAAGTAAACCTCGGGTCTCGGTCTGAAACTATGCTCACCGGAATACCATGAAGTCGAATAATCTCTCTGTTATAAATCTCGGCCAACTTCGGGATCTTATAAGATATCCGGACCGGTAGAAAGTGAGCAGACTTCGTAAATCGGTCCACGATTACCCAAATTCCATCAAACCCGCCTTTAACCTTCGGTAATCCGGAAACAAAGTCCATCGTTACTTATTCCCACTTCCACTCGGGAACAGGTAACGGTTGTAGAAGTCCCGCGGGCTTTTGGTGCTCAGCTTTCACTTTCTGACAAGTCAAGCAATGTTTCACGTATTCTGCCACGTCTCTTTTCATCTCGTTCCACCAATAGTATTGCTTCAAATCCTTATACATTTTATTTCTCCTGGGTGGATCGAGTAGGCTGACTTGTGAGCTTCTTCGAGTAGGACCCGTCTCAATTCTTCAGGTACTACTACTCTGTTTTTAAACCGAAGCAACCCGGTCTCATCAAACCCAAACGGACTCTCCCGGTCATCCTTAGCTTTTCTTGTAAGCTTCTGCACTTGAGGATCCTTATTCTGAGCCTCAAATACTTGATACTTTAATTCCGGCTGAATTGTGATGTTAGAAACCCGAGCTTTTAACACAATCGGGACAACGTCCTCACTTTCCTTTATTTCCAAACTCGATACACTCGCCTTTCTGCTAAGTGCATCGGCGACCACATTTGCTTTCCCGGGATGGTATTTAATTGTATAATCATAATCTTCCAACTTTTCCATCCAACGCCGTTGCCTCATATTCAAATCCTTCTGTGTGAATAAATACTGGAGGCTCTTATGGTCGGTGAAAATCTCAAAAGAAGTCCCGTAAAGATAATGTCTCCATTTCTCGAGAGCAAAGATCACGGCTGCAAGCTCTAGGTCGTGTGTCGGATAATTCCTTTCATATTCCTTTAGCTTTCGAGAAGCATAAGCGATCACTTTTCCTTTCTGAGTCAAAACACAACCTAAGCCTTCTTTAGAAGCATCGGTGTACACTGCATATCCCTCTGAACCCTCGGGTAAAGTTAACACCGGGGCTGAGACTAACTTTTCTTTCAGAAAATTAAAGCTTTGATCACACTTCTCGTCCCAGACAAACTTAACATCCTTCTTAGTCAATCGGGTTAACGGCGCCGCAATCTTGGAGAAGTCCTGGACAAATCTTCTATAATAACCGGCCAATCCCAAGAAGCTTCTAATTTTCGAGGCATTCTTTGGTTTCTCCCACTTAAGCACGGCCTCGATTTTCGAGGGATCGACTTCCAACCCTTTTCCTGAAATTACATGTCCCAAGAATGAAACCCGATCGATCCAAAATTCACACTTACTGAACTTAGCAAACAACTGATGCTCTTTCAGAGTCTGAAGAATGAGCCTGAGGTGTCTCGCGTGCTCCTCGGCTGATTTTGAGAAAACCAGAATATCATCGATAAAAATCACCACGAACTTGTCGAGGAAAGGCCTGAATATCCGATGCATCATATCCATAAAAGCTGCAGGGGCGTTAGTTAGTCCAAATGGCATAACCACGAACTCGTAGTGCCCATACCGAGTATTGAATCCTGTCTTAGGAATATCCTCTGCTCGGATTCGCAGCTGGTAGTATCCCTGTCTTAAATCCAATTTTGAATAAACCTTGGAACCCTGAAGTATATCGAATAACTCCTCGATATGTGGGAGGGGATACTTGTTCTTGATAGTCATCCTGTTCAACTCCCGGTAATCGATACACATTCTTAAGTTCCCGTCCTTTTTCTTTACAAACAATACCGGTGCTCCCCACGGCGAAGAACTTGGTCGTATGTACCCAACTTCCAATAAAGCCTCAAGCTGAACTTTTAATTCTTTTAATTCAGCTGGAGCCATCCGGTACGGAGTCTTTGAATACAATTCAGCATTCGGGAAAAGATCGATCACAAATTCAATCTCTCGTTCAGGAGGCAAGGAATCCAACTTCTCTGGAAATACCTCGGGGAATTCTTTTACCACTTCGGTGTCCTCTAATTTCACCTGATCTTTTGGCTTGTTCAGAATATAGGCAATGAACCCTGTAGCCCCGTCTCTGACTAACCTCTGAGCCTCTAAAAACGATAGTAGGGGTACGGTCTTTGAAGTACAACCCGTAGTAACCTCTGAACCCAACTGAACCTTCTTAGCCCGGCAATCTACGGTAGCACAATGCCTGTATAACCATTCCATCCCCAATATAGCTCCATATCTCTCCATCGGCATAACAATAAAATCTGTCAGAAACTCCCGGCCTTCAATCACCACTGGAACATCCCTGTAAACCTGATCCGTCTCTCGTCTACTACCGAAAGGAGTATTGACTATATAACGCACAGAAGTACACATAGCAGGCAAAGACAAAGTAATAGCAATAGAGTGCGCAAGAAAGGAGTGTGTCGCTCCTGGATCAAATAATGTATGGATGTTCGTGCCATGAATGCAAATAATACCTTCAACTACTGCGGCGGGGTCTATCTCTGCATCCTGCTCCTCTCCAGCGAGTGCATAAGCCCGAGCTCTCACCAGTGGCCTCGGTCCTGCAGGTGGTGGATCCTGACGATCCGGACAGCTGTCAACCATGTGCTCGTTACTCCCGCAAATCAAACATAAGCCCAACCAGCGTCTGCAGTTATCGTAGGTATGTGTAGGAAGTCCACACCATCTACAGCCCGGTCTCTGAGGTGGCTGGGGTGGTGCTGGAGCTCTCGGACCTTTCGGTAACGGCCCTGTCGCCTTAAGCTTCTTCCCGGGGTTCTTCTGAGCTGGAGGTGCAGAGTAAATCATCGGCCTCTTTCCTGAGCTCGATCCCTGACCTGCTCTCGTGCCCGAAGCCTGTCCAGTCCGCGAAGTAGCTTTCCTAGCAATATTCGAATCCTCAACTTTTAGGGCCTTGGTGGTAGCTTTTGCCCAGGTGCTCGTATTAGCTGCTTTCAGGGCATCCTGAATATCCGGTCTGAGTCCTTGGACGAACTGCATCGCCTTGTGAAAGTCATCATTCGCTATGTTGGGTGCATAGCGAGAAAGTCTCTCGAACTCGGCGATAGACTGACCCACAGACCTGCCTCCCTGCTTTAGCTCGGTGAACTCTCTCAACCTGCGAGTACGGGAAGCTGGAGGAATATATTTGTTTCTGAACTCCCGTACAAATACCTCCCAAGTAATCTCGGTCCCGGCTGTCTCCAGAACAATCTATGTGCTTTCCCACCAAGAATAGGCCTCGCCCTGAATAAGAGTAAGTGTACAGCGAGCCTTCTCCTGACTGTCACAAGGGATAAGCTGCCAAATCCTTTTGATCTCTTTTAGCCACATCTCTGCCTGTATATCGTCTCCCTTATAGAACTTCGGGGGACGCTGGTTCTGAAACTCTCGTAAAATGGCAGAAATGGGGTTCTCCGGAGGTGCTACTGGTGCTGGAGGTGGTGGAGGAACCCTGTCCTGTAGCCTCTGATCAATTAGCCCCACTACCGCGTTCATGAAATCCTGAGGCTGTGCCTGGGCAGGTGGAGGAGGTGGTGATCTCTCGCGGCGATGATATCGGCGGTGATGGTGCCTGTGCCTCGAGGATTGATCACTGGAACGTCTGTTGTGCTCCATCCTGAAATTAGATCACTAAACATGCGTGGCTTGATCAATAAATGCAAATGTGTGTATACAATTTCCATGATATCAAGTAGCACATGTTCAAGGAAGATCAAGTAGCTCTATTAATGCGAAGAAATGAGTAAATCAGGTAAGTCAACCAAATGCAGACTCCCAAATACCACATAATCCTATGCCGTGCGACCTAGACTGACTTGACACAACTCGAGGACCTCGGTTTTACAACCGGGCTCTAATACCACCTGTGGATGTAGCACCCTAACCCCCAGGGCACCACATCCCCCGCACTATAGCCTCGATCCACGTATGAAATGGAAAGTCCATACATAAACCAAAACTATAGCGAACGGGTGACAATAAAAATGACGAGCTAGGCGGGACACTCTCCCCAACAACACCAAAGCAAACATGATAATGAAAGCGGAAGCAATTAAATCATTCATACATATAGGTACCATATTTACCGAATAGATACTTATAGATACCAATTTAACTATCAATACATTATCATCTCTTGATAATATACATATTCAAGTATCCAAAACGTGACAATACTAATAACGATCGATAACATGAAATGTCCCAAAAGTACTATACATGAAGGTATGAAACTAGACCCGTGGAAATGCAAGACTCGAACAACTCCCGCCTAGCACGACCACGCTCAAAGGGTACCTGAAAAGTGAAGTATCAGTCTACCGAAGACTGAGTGAGGGGCAATAGTATATATATCACACGTCACATGCAAGTTGTAGCCTCGGGTGAAGACTTTAGAATAAAATAGATATATTATTCAAGAAGTTTAATCTTTGCCCGAGATTACAACCAATCATTTTAACACGTTTATTTAATCATGCTGGTCAATGTCATGAACATGTGGCCCTGGCGAGCAAGGGCAATCTCCAACCGAACTCCCAATCGTGAACAATACGTGATCATGCTTGCTTGCTTGATAAATACGTGATCATGCAATTTATTTAGTGCTCACATACACAATTTCATGCTTGAAATCATGCAATAACCCGAGGATAACCCGACATGCCGGATTAATCCCCAGTCTCCTTCTTCCTCCGGGTGATAGCGAGTTTGCAAGGCTCGACTATCCACGACATGGTGTGTGTAGAGGACATGACCCTCTAGACACGGAACTCCTTCCACCACTAATCTCCTAGTGGCTTCGGGGGTGATCCCAACAATGTGAGGATAATTCAGGAGTTACCCGTCAGCCCTTGCTTTCCCGGTTGGCTCAAGAATTACCCTCGGGCCCACGTGCATTCATGTACTCGCCAAACATGCTTGAAATCATGAATTGCTTGCTTGAAATGTTCATGGTTTTCAAATCATTCATGAGTATAATACGTTTTGGCCGAAAACTAGCACATAAGGGTTACAGGGTTCGTTTTACCAAAACAAAACCTCACCTTTTCTTGAAAAATACAATAAGGAAGTGTTCTAAGGAGCTTGCTCCCCGTCCATGCCCTCGTGACCTGTGCAAATACAACGTATACACGTGAGACTTGACCTAATATGACCAAAATATGACGAACGGCGGAAATGTGTCGAGACGACCATGAAATTGCAATGTGGTATGATAACATGTCGTTTCACATCATATTAGCACATATTATAGCAATTCGGGGTCAAAGAAGTCGTCGGATCGAGGGGTCATTTTCGTAATTTTATGCAGTGAATTTTGTTCTGCATTCCAGGTGGGAACGGCCGTTCCGGTCCCCTTTGAAAAATGGGAACGGTCGTTCCCATGAGTTCCCCAAAACGTGCCAACGTTTTTCCCATTTTAAAATGCGCCTAGCTGGAAACGGCCCTTCCAGCTCCAAGGCCAAAATGGGAACGGCCGTTCCCGTGGTCGGCCGCCTGTTTTATTTGAAAAGATGGGAACGCCCGTTCCCACAATGCCTTGAGATCATCAAGAATTCATGCCTCATGCTCATGATCAAAACTTGATCATTCAAGCCAAATATCCAAGGATTCAAGCTATAAATGATGCCATAATTCATGAAATGATCACATATTCATGCTTCTAATTCTAATTCATCCATCTAGCATATAATTCTCAAACCCTAAGCATGTCAAATATGAGCAAGAATCATCACTTCCATGCAAACCAACCTTGAAGATGAAAGAAATGAAGAAGATGGATGATGATGATGATGATGAACTCCCCAAATCCTTGAAATATTTCTTGAAATCTTGATGATTGGATGCAAAAGATCACTCTTTCCTTTTCTTCCCTTGGAACCGAGAATGAGGTTTGGAGATGTTGGTGAAATATGGATGAAAATGGGATCAAAAAAGCTCATGGAAGCCCAATAACGTGATTCACCATTTTGATTTTTGTGAAATGTGGAAATTGCAATTTAATCCTTGAAATGCTTAAGTTATGCAATTAAGTATATAAGCTTTTGAAATATAATCATTTAGGTCCTTGGAAGATAATGCAATCAAGTCCCCAAAGTCTTAAATTGAATATTTAGGGACAATTTGGTAATTAAAACACTCTCGGTAATTATTTCATGCAATAAATATTTTTCGTGTCATGAAATAATATTTTCAATGATATGAATTCAAATAATTTACACAAATAATGTTCGGGAATTTTATAAAATTATGAATGCCACGTACGAATATATTATAAAGTTAAAGAAATAAAATAAAATCCTACGCTCAAACGCACACGTGGCGTGCTTACCTGTTCATCCGGAAACCGGGGCGTTACAAAAACCATGCACATGCAAGTCATAAATCCCGAGCAAGGTTTTGTTTAAAATTAGTTCCCAAAAGGGCAAGAGAATGACCAAGCAATACTGGGACTTTATGACTAATCATATTAATTCATTACGTTCATAAATCATACATAACAATATAGGCTCGGCGAGTGAGCGTGCATCAACTCCAACCAAACTCCGACTGTGTACGACACATATCATTAATATTTTAAATAGGTGGTCATGCAATATATCATAATACACACAGATCATATATCATATCCTAAACATATTCGTTTGGGCAATCCGTGTCCCGACCTTCCCGCACGGTGCCTATCAATCATAACATAATCATAATCATAATCATAAATAAATTCCAACCTTCTTCCTCCGGGTGATGGCCGGGTGATCGGCCCAAACCATCCATTCATTGACCAAAAGGGGTTACATGACTCCCCAGATGGCACTCAGCTCCCTTTCCCCGCCAATCTCCTGGCGAGGTCCGGTACCGCCGTAGTTTGGTTGGGACTAGTATATGGGATCCCCGTCAGCCCTTGCTTCCTCGGTTAGCCACATATACTAAGTCCCGGGGCTCGTGTAATCATAAATCATAAATCATAAATGTGTCTCGCCAAAACATATCATAAGAAACATAACGTATTCCATAATTCATTTGAAAAGGGTTTACTCGATCAATATTTACTCGATGACTTTACTTTACAAGTACCTATATATAATCATAAGGTTTTGACCAAAGCTTTTCACATAAGGGTCGTAGGGTTTAATATATAACTAGAACGAAAACACCCTCACCTGGAAGACCACGAGACATAAAGCATAAGTATTGCGGGTACCTAATCCAAACGGAAGTCTCCGCCCTGGAGACGAACTGTACAAATGAAGAAACAATGTGTCCTTGTGAGAATCGACTCGAAATGAGACCACATAGACGCACAGCATACTATACCCATGATATGAGATGCATCAGAAGCATAAATCATGTGATGAGGTCATATAATCAAGTGATTCATATTCATAGGTTTCATATCTTTCATAAATCATATCAAATAAACCAAGGAATTCAAATAATGCATATAACACATAGTATTCTATGCATATAGTTCATATAAGCCCTTATGAAGAAATAGGAAGTCATTTAAGATTCAAATATGAAGCATCAAAGCATATTTGTAACATTTAAATTCGTTTAGGTTAACATCCTTCATATATCAAGCCAAATCAATCCAAGAATTCCAATTAACAAGCATAACACGTCATATAGTGTGTACACATATCATACAAGTCATAAAATAAAAGATAGCAAGCAATTAGGGTTCATCTTAGACGCAAAAGATCCATGCATGCATACATTAGGAGCATTAAAGACATATGAAGCCACAACTCGGAAAATAATTCACGAAAAATTATAAAACTTCATAACACACGAGTTAACACATTATATGACATGTTAATGAAGTGAAGGAACCAAAAACAATCCAATAAAGCCATGCAAATGGGGTTTCAAAAATGAATTTTCATGCAGCCATGCAGGGGTCGCGGACGCGACCCAAATTACTCATGAAATGGTCGTGGTCGCGACCGAATAAAATCCGAATTTTCATGCAAATTTTATGCAATTAACGTGAGCAAATGTGTACAGTGGTCGCGGGCGTGACCTGAAATGCAAGTAGATCAGGTCGCGGGCGCGACCTGAGAGACACAACCACAACACGCACACACGAGTCGCGGCCGCAACCAAGATTGTTCTTGGTCCGATCGGGGCCGTGACTTGCTCAAACTGGATCAGAACGCAACAAGAAACAGGGCAAAACGAGGCCAATCTTTAACCAACATACTCAGCTAAGGAATGATCACAATTATGAGATGAAACAACTCCAAAACATTATGTAAACATGCTTCCCAAAGATTGAAACGTGAGATGAAGGATGAAGTGATCAATTCATATATTTTCCTCAAAATTCCATTCGTGGCAACTCATTAAACACTTAACCAACATAAAATTCATGATCATGAATGCAAAGAGGAAGTTCAAATAATCATATTCATGCTTGGAATCAACTTAAATCATCAAAGAATGAGAGAGATCAACACATAACTTCAAAACCTAACTTTCTCTTCATATCTTCAAAATCCCACCCACACATGCTCAAAATTGGGGGATGCATAGCTTAAAATGATACATATTGAATGTATAATACAATCCTAAACTCACCTTGAAGATTGGATGAAAGATGAAAGAGATTTGAGCTTGAATCTCCAAGGTTGGGCATGGTGACGGGAATGAACTGGAGCAGGGGTTAGGGCTGGTTTTTCTCTTGTTTGCTGAATGTATCTCGGTTGGAAGAGAGTGTGGTTAGATAGTGGGTGTAACTAGGGTTCCATAGCTTCCAACCATGGTTAATTTAGTCAAGATTTGAGGGAGATATGTTGAAAATGGTTAAGGGTGGCCGATTTGCACTCATTTTGGTTTTCGGTTGAATTTCGGGAGTCCAAATGATCTTAGTAAAATATGAGGTTAAATTTATTGAACCTAAATATTTGTTACGAGTTTAACGGAGTTGACGAAACTCGATTCCGAGTTCCCAAGCTCAAGATATCACATACGGAACCAAGGGTGCGCTAATTGCTCGTTAGCCCCCGGTTTGGTTCCAATCATACCAAATTAATTTAAAATGCAATTAAACAAATCCGAAAACGTAAAACAAGCATACGTAAACATTCATGACACACATATCTACAACATATTAAATTTCCACCAAATTTCGAATTCATTTCATATAATAACGACGCGCAACTTGTCACGTGAATGCAAATCGACCAAGAATTTATATACTTCCAAAATTTAACTAAAATTAAGTATCCATTTTTAACTAATTAAAATAAATACAACGTAATATATATATAGAAAATTAATTAAAATTAGAACAAGAATTATCACAACACTTAGTTATGCAATTAAATAATTTAAAACGACTAATTAGGAGCGCATAATTATTCATATAAATTCAAATTCAAATTTTGCACATATTTCAATTAATCACTTATTTAACAAGTAAACAATGAAACTTAATTATAAAAACACTGAAAGCCAATTAATTTGGGCAAATTAGTAAACACATATGTCATTTTCAAATACCGAAAATCTGGGGCGTTACACCGTGTGGGCCGTGGTTTACCTGAATGATATTGTATATTTATTTTGGAGCTTGGTGGCTCATTGTATATAGTATATGTTGATTTTGCTTCCACTTTTCGTTATCGCTCTGATTTTTATATTCTCTTAATCTTGAATGGTTTAAGGGTTAGTCCCGCCTAGCATAGCGTGTGTGTTGTGTCCCCGTTCGTCGTGGATTTGGCACGTGTATGGACTTCCATTTCATATACGGGTCGGGTCTCGGTGCGGGGGATGTGTTACCTTACGCTCGGGTGCTACATCCTTATGTGGTATCAGAGCCTACGGTTGCAAAACCCGGGCTCTCATGTCGTGTCGAGTCAGTTAAGTCGTTTGACTTTAGGAATAACTTGTCAACGAACAGCATATGCATTGTTTACGTGTTTATGTGCTCTAAATTTTGAATTTTGATTGAATTAACTGCACTCTCATGCATGGACTAAAGATAACATGCATTTCAGTGTTTCTTGGACAGGATGCCTCCACGTAGACACCGTGAGAGATCTCCAGGGCGACTCCGTCATCATGACCGATCTCCTACGCAACAACCACAAGCGCCTCCAATAGATATGGGGAATTTCATGGAAGCAGTTTTTAATTATGTTGAGCATCGGAGAGCTCGAGCTCCCCCACCACAACAAGCAGAACAACCGGCTCCTCCACCAAACAATAATAATAGGGATCCTCAGGGGGTGTTTCTGAGCTACAATCCCCCTAGGTTTTCTGGTTCTATTGATAACGCAATTTCGGAAGGGTGGTTGACTCGATTGGAGAGGATTTTCGGAGTCCGACAGTTCACTACGCAAGAGAGGGCTCAATTTACCATATTTCAACTAGATGGCGATGCTTACGAATGGTGGGAAAGAACAAGAGAAAAACTTGAAGTGGATGGAGAAGAAGTCACTTGGGAGGTGTTTAAAAGGGAATTTCGGGAGTGCTATGTACCTGAGGTGGTCCGAGAATGCAAGGAACAAGAGTTTATGGATTTGAAGCAAGGAAACCGAACCGTGGCTCAATACCTTGCTCTGTTTAATAGGCTTGGTAGATATGCCCCTCATATCACTAGGGATGAGAAAAGGAAGGTAAGGAAGTTCATTGCGGGTTTGAGGCAGGGTCTAAGACATGGGCATGCTGGTCATAACTTCGAGTCGTTTGTCGACACCGTGCAAAGGGCTTTGGTCCAAGAAGAAGAGTACAAAAAGAAGGATCCGGTCTTTAAGGCACCAATGGGAAGAGGTTCCGGATCAAATTCGGGAAAGAGACCAATGGTTCCAGCTACTCCCCCACCCAAGGGTCCTTTTAAGAAGCCTCGGTATGGAGGACAAGGTTCTCAGGCTGCACCAACTCGACCAAAGGCTCTACCAATGGTACCCGCATCTACCACCTCACGCCAAAAAGTACTTCCATGTACTTATTGCGGGGGACCGACCCATACCTACAACAATTGTCGAAGAAGGTTGGGTTTATGTTTCATATGTGGAAAAGGTGACCATATGGCGGATACTTGTCCGGACAAGAACCCCGGATTTCAAAGAGGAGTTCAGAGGCCTATGATCCAGGCACGTGCTTATGCCCTTGAGGGCAAGGAGCAAGATGCATAGGTTGATCCAACCGTCGTGGTGGAAGGTACCATATGCATTCATACCATGAACATTCATGCACTTTTTGATCTGGGTGCTACCCATTCCTTTATTTCTTGTGATCTTGCTGCTTCTATGTGCCTACCTGTTATTTATTTGTCTTCTTGTTACTTGGTTAGTTCCCCACTCGGGGGAAGTTTGCAGACAGATCTGATGGTCCGGGATTGTTCAGTGATATTAGAGGGGAAAGATTATCCGGCAGATTTCATCATGATGCCTATAAAGAAATACGGGGTAATTTTTGGTATGGATTGATTATTCCGGCATCGGGCCGAAGTCGACTATTTTGCGAAGAGAATTAAGTTGGGAAAGGAATTGATTGCGGGAGTTGGATCGAAGAAGGTACCACTTTTATCTCTCAATAAGCCGAAGGATCATGTTAAGTTGGAGGATACAGCTGTTGTAAAAGAATTTCCCGATGTGTTTCCGGAATATTTGGGTTCATTGCCGCCGGATCGTGAGATTGAGTTTGTGATAGATTTATATCCGGGATCCGAGTCGTATTCTAAGACTCCTTATAGGATGGCACCGGCCGAATTGAAAGATTTAAAGATTCAACTTGAAAAGTTGCTTAAGATTGGGTATATTCGGCCTAGTTCTTCACCTTGGGGTGCACCAGTTCTTTTTGTTAGGAAGAAGGATGGAACCTTAAGAATGTGCATAGATTATCGGGAGCTTAATCGGAAGACTGTAAAGAACAAGTATCCTTTGCCCCACATTGAGGATTTATTCGACATGTTACAAGGTTCGGGGGTGTAATCGAAGTTGGACTTGAGACAAGGATACTATCAATTGAAGATCCGGGAAGAGGACATTCTGAAGACGGGATTTAACACCCGGTACGGACATTATGAATTTGTAGTGATGCCTTTTGGACTGACTAATGCTCCGGCCGCTTTCATGGATATGATGCATCGAATTTTTCGGCCCTATTTGGATAAGTTTGTGGTGATATTCATCGATGACATCCTTGTTTATTCGAGAACTCCGGAAGATCATGTAAGGCACCTCAGAATTGTGTTGGACACCTTGAGAGAACATCGGTTGTATGCTAAGTTTAGCAAATGTGAGTTTTGGATTGATCGGGTAGCATTTTTGGGCCATATTATCTCAAGGAATGGTTTGGAAATAGATCCTTCTAAGATTGAGACGGTTATTCAGTAGCAAAGCCCGAAAAATGCTTCAAAAGTAAGGAGTTTCTTGGGTTTGGTAGGCTATTATCAGAGATTCGTATAGGATTTCTCGAAGGTCGCGGCTCCTTTAACCCGATTGACTAAGAAAGCGGTTAAGTTTGAGTGGGACGAGGCATGTGAGGCTAGCTTTCAACTCTTAAAGGAAAAGTTGACCACCACCCCTGTATTAGCGCTTCCCGAAGGTACAGAAGGATATACAGTTTGTACGGACGCCTCAAAGGAAGGTTTGGGATGTGTGTTGATGCAGAATGGAAGGGCAATTGCCTATGCCTCAAGGAAATTAAAGGATCATGAGCAGAATTATCCCACTCACGATTTAGAGTTAGCGGTTGTGATCTTTGCTTTACGTAAGTGGAGACACTATCTTTATGGAATATCGTTTGAGATCTTCTCCGACCACAAGAGTCTCCAGTACTTATTCTCACAGAAGGAATTGAACAAGAGACAACGACGTTGGATGGAATTTTTGGTGGATTATTGGTGGTGGGTATATAAATTAATCAAGGCTTGAAATTATTACCCCTGAATGCGTCCACCTTTTTGCTACAAAAAAATTAGAACTGGGCCATCTCATTAACTGAAATCAAGGCTAAAATGGGATTAGGAACTCTTGAATTAATGTGCAATATGTTTTAATAAATAATGGATGCAATGATTGTTGGAATTGAAAATTTAGTCCGCCACCATCACGTTACTTGTTGTTTCCATCTCATTAAATTGTTGAATTCAATGGGAACTATTAATTCACGCCATTAATTAATATTGAACACATTAAATATGAATTGATTCCTTGTTATCGTAATACGTGCATCCATTGTTAAACATGAGAATGAATTTGAAAAGGGTAATGAGTCTCGATCTCTTCCTTTTTATTATTATTTCATTTCGCTTCTTCAAATGCAAACATTAAATTTTAATGATAAAATGCATTATTTTAAATATTAATTATATATATATATTTGGGTGGTGTAATTATAAGTTCTAAGTATTAATATGGAAATGAGAATTCTAGGCAACCCCTGCTTACTTTCTGTGACAGCATTAATGTGTTGTATCCATTTTCTTTTTTAGAGTAATTGTTATTATAATCTGACTTGGTTAATTATCGAAAGTGTTAGAATATCTTTATATGTTATAAATGTGGTTTTTAACCTTAAGAATGATATGAACTGAGATTGTTTATCTTAGCTTTTGGGTTGCTTTGTGTATTATATGTTATGATATTACTTTAATTATGCTCTAAACTCTAGTACTTCATGTTAATTGTATAATTTATTATAAATACATGTCTTATGCTATGTTACGTGACCTAAGTGATACATATCATTCCATAATGCATTTCATACATGATGTTTTATGTTGCCGTGCGTCTTACTTGGTTAATATAGAGTTTAAGTCTGGGCTTCTGTATGTCTCGTTACAGAGTTTGGTGGTGCCGGTGAGCCCCAAGATTTATAGTGTTTGGCCCTTCACACTCTCAGACTCTACTCTCACAAGGTGAGGTTTAGGATTTTGTATAGTTATGCGACCTATGGCCTTAATATGCTGATTTCAACCCTTGCATGCGAGTATATCTTATTATAAATACGTATGTGTTGGATATGATATGTTCATGACCTTGTGAATCAACTCTGTTTTGGAAAATTAGATATGAAAGCATATGTAAGCTGTTTTGAAAAGTTATGTTATGCTATGATCTGTTCTGTAGCGAGTTAGTCATGATATATGGTATCTGTTATGTTCTGTTTTGTTATGGATCCGAGGAGCTATGGGTAAGGAATCCCTGGGACGGTATAGGGCCGTCAGGGCTCGGCCTGTGCATAGTCTCCATTTGAGATATCATCGCACGACTCAGGGAGATAGAGGAAGCGTGATATCTTGAGCCTTCGGTGTACAACCGGGGAGGACTCTTGTGGGTTCGCTACCCCTTGAGGCTTTGTCTATTCTGGATGGTCTGGGGACGGCATATCTCCTCCATCATTGGTGTGGGGTTGGATTTGATTCTGTATTTGTGTTTTGATTTGTTCTAAGGAGTGAATGTTGGAAGCTCGTACTCGCCGAGCAAGTGTTCTGTTTCTATCGGAGAATTGTGAATCGAGATAGAGTTCTGAAATGTTTTCTAAAACTTATATATCTATCTTTTGGGGTACTTTTGGAAAGATCTTTGGTATGCAACACCTATCTCTGGTTCATGATTCCCTCCCTTTGATCTGTGTTGTGCTTTATATATATATAGTGGGTGTGCGTTAGCCCCCTCACTCGGTCAAGTTGACTGACCCCTCATTTAAACTTTTAGTTGCAGGTATGTCGGCGTTTGCTAGGCGGGAGTGAGTCCTTGAGTTGCACTTCGTCGGTCTAGCTTTTCTAGTTGCATTTGTACTTCATACACTTTACTCATGTTATGTCTTATAGACTTGAGATTATACCATATCTTTCTGTAGCCCTGTGTGGCATTCGTATTCGGCCCTGCATGGCACTTATCGATCTTTATGTTATGATGCTTTGTGATTCCGGACTAGGTATCTATGCTAGTTGAACCCGTCACCTGTTATGTATGCTGATATTCGGGACTAGGTATCTATGCTAGTTGAACCCGTCACTTGTTTTGAATGTTGACTTAATTGTTTCCGCTATCTGATGTTGATTGTTTAAAATTGCTTCCGCGCTCTGAGTCGTCAAGTTAGATCCGCCTAGCTTAGTGAGTGAGTTGGTCTCCCGTTCGGTTTGATTCGGATTCGGGCATGGACCTTCCATTTCGTGACCGGGTCTGGGTCATAGCGCGGGGGATGTGGCATCCCCCGTTTGGGGTGTTACATCCTTAAGTGGTATCCGAGCCAGGTTGCAAAAACAAGCTCTAGTGTCGTGTCGAGTCTGTCTAGATGGTACGGCATAGGACAATGTGATTATATGATTCATTTACTTGGATACTTGTTTGTTTCTAATACCTATATACATACACACGTACTAATCTACATGCATCAATATTGCTTGAATCTTTGAATTTCAGGATGCCTCCTAGACGCTGTGACCGAGAGGCTTCACCGGATGCGCCTAATCCGCCTCCGCCACCACCATTGAATGCGGAGAATATTGTTCAGGCACTTCTCAATCAGTTGCAACAGAATCAGAGGCAGCAGACACCACCCGTTGATGGTCAGGATGGTACTATCTTAGCTGTGTATAGAGAGTTTCGGAGCAATAACCCTCCTAAGTGGTTTGGGGGAGATGATATCAAGGCTGAGGAGTGGTTGGCTGAGATCAGTGGTATTTGGGAGATTTGGCCGGGGAGTTCTCAGGATAAGGTTGTTTGTACTGCTCAATTCATTCAGGGGCAGGTAGCTAACTGGCTCAAGGGAGTTCGATCCAGACTTGAGAGGAGGGGTATGGAGTTCACTTGGGAGTTCTTCGTGCATGAGTTCCACGAGAAGTATATACCTCATAGTGTACGAGAGCGCAAACTTCAGGAGTTTTCTGAGCTGAAGCAGGGATCCAGATCTATTGAGGGCTACATTCTGGAGTTTGAGAGACTTGCTCCCTATGCTACCCACATCACTGATGTTGATTCACACAGAGCCGGTCACTTTCTTCACGGGCTTCGAGAGGATATTCAGAGAGCTCTTCAGGCTGTCGATGTTAGCACTAGGGATGAGGTTACCAAGAGGGCTATTCAGGTCGAAGCTCAGAGACGGAGGTTGGGGCCCCCATCGTTCTCTTCGGGGCGTGGTTCGAGTTTTGGGTCGGGCAAGAAGCCCGCTGCTCATGTTTCTACCACTTCTACTCCAGCTTTCCGTCCACAGGGCTTCATTAACAAGAAGCCCCGGCCCGCTGCACCTACAGGACCACCAGCATTACGGGCGCCAACTCCAGCTCGTTGCTCTCACTGTTAGGGTCCTCATCCGTTGGAGAAGTGTTGGAGGTTTTTGGGTAGATGCTTTGTGTGTGGGTCGGCTGAGCACCTGGCGGATACTTGTCCGAAGAAGAGGCCAACAATTCAGGCTCGTGCTTATGCTCTGGATGGTGAGGAGGCAGCAGAGATTGATCAGAATGTTGTGGTGGAAGGTACAATAAATATTTATGGCATCTCATTACATGCATTGTTTGATCCCGGGGCTAGTCATTCTTTTATTGCCCGGGACATTGTTGCTTATTTACCTTTACTTTCTAAGATATCTGCGCATGTGTTTGTGGTGAGTTCTCCCTTGGGGGGGAGCTTAGAGACGGACAGAGTGTTTCGTGAGTGTCCGGTGAGTTTTGAGGGCCGTGTCTTTCCTGCTGATTTGATTGAGTTGTCGATGAGGAGGTATAAGGTGATTCTTGGGATGGATTGGCTCTACCGACATTGTGCAGTCATGGATTGCCGTTTGAAGAAGATTTCTTTTGGTTCTGTAGTGTTTTTGGGAGAGAGTTTGGGATCCAGCCCATTCATCTCCTTTGTTGAGGCTAGTAAGCTTGTCTGAGATGGTGCTACAGGTTTCGTTGCTTACCTTCTGAACAAACCAAAGGACCAGGTCAAGCTTGAGGAGACGGAGGTCGTACGGGAGTATCTGGATGTGTTCCCGGAGAGTTTGGGGTCCTTACCACCAGACAGGGATATTGAGTTTGTAGTGGATCTCTATCCCAGAGCTGAGCCTTACTCGAAGACCCCCTACAGGATGGCTCCTGCCGAGTTGAAGGAGCTGAAGAAGCAGTTGGATGAGCTTTTGGTTAGCGGATACATTCGTCCAAGCACTTCTCCGTGGGGTGCTCCCGTCCTGTTTGTTAAGGAGAAATATGGGACGTTAAGGATGTGTATAGACTACCGTGAGCTGAACAGGATGACAGTTAAGAACAAGTATCCATTACCCCATATTGAGGAGTTGTTTGATAGCTTACAGGGTTCACGAGTGTACTCCAAATTGGAGTTGAGACAGGGTTACTATCAGTTGAGGATTAGAGAGAAGGATATCTCTAAGACTGGATTCAACACGAGATATGGACACTTTGAGTTTGTGGTTATGCCGTTTGGGTTGATAAATTCTCTCGCGGTATTTATGGATATGATGCACCGGTTGTTTAGACCGTTCCTTGATAAGTTTGTAGTGATCTTTATAGACGACATCTTGGTGTATACGAGATCGGTTGAGGAGCATGCTCAGCATCTCCGGATTGTGTTGGAGACACTTAGAGAGCACAAGCTGTATGCTAAGTTCAGTAAGTGCGAGTTCTGGATTGACCGAGTCACTTTTCTGGGTCACATCATCTCAGGCAATGGAATTGAGGTCGATCCCTCTAAGATTGAAACGGTGTTACATTGGGAGAGGCCTAGGAACGCCTCTGAGATACGGAGTTTTCTGGGTTTGGCAGGTTATTATAGGAGATTTGTGATGGATTTCTCTAAGATTGCAGCCCCGTTAACGAGGTTGACTAAGAAGGAAACCAAGTTTGAATGGGATGATAGTTGTGAGATGAGCTTTCAGATTTTAAAGGAAAGGTTGACTACAGCACCGTTTCTTGCCCTACCCGAGGGGGTTTAGGGTTATGCAGTTTATGCAGATGATTCTAAGGAAGGACTGGGTTGTGTGTTAATGCAGAACGGTCGAGTTGTACCTTATGCCTCTAGGAAGTTGAAGGTGCACGAACGGAATTACCCCACCCATGATCTAGAGCTTGCGGCAGTCGTGTTCGCGTTGTCTAAGTGGCGCCACTATCTCTATGGTGCTACGTTTGAGGTGTTTTCGGATCATAAGAGTCTTCAGTACTTGTTCACGCAGAAAGAGCTTAACTTGAGACAAAGGAGATGGGTTGAGTTCTTAGAGGACTACGATTGCACGATTTAGTACCATCCGGATAAGGCAAATGTGGTTACCGACGCTTTGAGCAGAAAGGCTAGTATTTCGAGTGTAGTGGCAGGGTTTTCTGGACAGAGTTCAACTGTTGTGGTTTCTGTGGCTAGATTAGCCAACATCACGGTTTAGCCTGAGTTGAAGCAGAGATTGTTAGGGGGCTCAGTCTACGGATGCCAAGATTCAGAGATTGGTTGCACGTTCGAAGGATGATCCAGAGACTAAATTTGGGTTTGATGATTCTGGTTTGTTCAGATTCAAGGCAAGAGTGTGTGTGCCTAACCAGCTCAAGAGGGTAATACTTGAGGAGGCGCACCGCTCCGGTTATTCCATTCACCCGGGAGGTACAAAGATGTACCAGGACTTCAAAGAGTTGTATTGGTGGAGTGGCATGAAGAGTGATGTCGCATTCTTTGTGAAGCGATGTCTAACATGCCAGTTAGTTAAGGCAGAGCATCAGAAACCGGGAGGTACTCTCCAACCACTTCCGATTCCGGAATGGAAGTGGGAGCAGGTGACTATGGACTTTGTGTCCGGCCTGCCGAGGTCTAGGAGAGGATTCGACGGGATTTGGGTAGTGGTAGACCGTTTGACTAAGTCTGCCCATTTCCTAAATATTCGGAAGACGGATAAGGTGCCTAAGTTGGTTGAGTTGTATTGTAATGAGATAGTGAGGCTACATGGAGTTCCAGCTAGCATCGTATCAGATCGGGACCCTCGGTTTACCGCTAGTTTTTGGCAGGATCTTCAGAAGTGCTTGGGTACAAAGCTTAAGTTTAGCACCATATCACATCCTCAGACTGATGGACAGTCAGAGCGGTTGATTAAGTATCTTGAGGATATGTTAAGGGCGTGTGCATTGGATTTTAAGGACAAATAGGATAAGCACTTGACATTGGTTGAGCTCTCTTACAACAACAGCTACCAGGCCTCGATTGGTATTGTAACGCCCCAGTTTTTCAGTTTTAAATAATGTGGCGTATTTGTTTATAAATTGCGCAATTTGATTATTTAATTATATGATTAATTGTTTATAAATATTTATATTTGATTTAAGATATAAGCTATTGCTATTTTAATCGATTTCATTTTATCTTAATTGATCTCTAGTGTTTAACTTCTTAATTAAGGTTTCATGTTACCTTAACTATTTCGGTAATTTCGTTAATTAATTTCAATATGTTAATAGTTGGCTTTAAATTTATTTAAAAAGGAAATTAAGTTTTAGTAATTAATTTATTAACGATATGAATTCATTCTTGCGCATGAGTGTTCTATTTGTGCTTCGTTCTTATATGTAATGATATCGGATTGGTATGAAAATTTAGTATGTCATAAATATGTGTGTTATGAACATGCCTATGTGCTCGGTTTATGTTTTCGGATTCATTTGACGTGTTAACGGATTTAATTTGATTTGTGGAACCAAGTCGGGGGCTAACGAGCAATTAGCGCACCCTTGGTTCCGTACGTGATATCTTGAGCTCGGGAATTCGGATTCGAATTCCGTCAACTCCGTTGCCTTCCTATCGACGATGCGGAGACAATGGAACAAGCCTCATACCTTTTTAAAATTATTAAGACCTCTGAAATCCAACCGTAACGGACAACTCGTGCAAGAAGAGCTCCTTTTGGTTGACTAGTCTTCATGGTGGGACCCTTAACACCTCTTAAACCTAACCATACCTTAACCATGGCTTGTGTACTTGAGTTAAACCCTTTCTCCTACCCTTTTAGCTCTAAAAACCGAACCAAACACTTCCCTTCTCAGCTGGAACTGATCGAGAGAGAGAGATAGGAGAAAGAAGAAGAAAACCTTGGCCCTTTTGTGATTTTGAGCTCAATTCACCATCTTCCTTCACCAAATCTTTAAGGTATGAATATCTATGTCTTCTCTACTTTATTCTACTTGATTTCATCTACTTACAACATGTTTTGGATCAGATTTGATTAGGGTTTGGATTATGAGTTTGGTATGAACTTTTAGGGATTTTTGTTCTAGTGACATATTTGCTTGTGTGGCTGATTTTCTTGCTTATACATGAGTATATGAGCTTGTTTCTTGGCCAATTTCTTTCCCAACTGATAGTATATGATGTTAGGAGGATTTTATCTCTTGACCCTTTTATGAAATTATGAAATATGGAGCTCCAAACTTGATGTTCAAACTGCTTCCCCTGTTTTTCGAACTGCTGTGTGAATTTTGTGTTGTTGCTTGATCAAATGGTCTCCATTTTGTGTGAAATCGCATGGAGTTGATGTACACTCATTGATCTATATGTTAGCATTCATGTTTCAAGTATTTGGATCCATTTTAAGTCTCAAAACCGAAAGACATGGCCTGTTGTTATGCATGCTTCATGACAGATTTGTTGCTGTTGCGTTTTGTAACTTGTTGGTCATTCTAAAGTGCTTTAAATTATACCATTTTGCATATATATGAAGTACCTTAGTAGTTTAGTATGTTAGCATGCATTCCCCAAAGTTTCAGATCCAAATTCATGCCCTAAGTACTTGATCAAGGCATGATTGAACAATTGAGCTCTTATATGCGATTTTGGCGACCCAGTTTTGTTGCATGGATTCGATGGCCTTAATGTGTGATTTAGCCTTTGCACTCTAAATGAAATATTCTCCTAACATGCTAAATATGTTGTATATCAAGTTTCATAAGATTTGGAGTTGAATTGGTATGCTTTTGGATTGATTTTGTTCCAGTTTCTTTCCTAGCACGAGTTGTTGCAACTTTGGACCATTAATTGGCTTGAAATGCATGAATACTTGCTATCCTAACTTACCTATGTGTGTTCATTTGATGTTTATATGGTTTAGCATGAGTTTTGCCCTGTTTGTTGTGTGTTTTCGCCACTGACCTAAATCCGCGAGGGTGGATTTTTCCCTTTGGAAAAATCCGCGGGGGTGGATTTGAGGCAGTGGGACTGGACCAGATCCATGGGGGTGGATTTTTCCCTTTGGAAAAATCCATGGGGGTGGATTTTGTCCAGCCTGTTTTTATTACTCTGATTCCATTTTTCTTCGTTTGTTTGATCTTCCTCCACCTCTTTTATGACTTTTTTGAGATACTAACATGTTCTATAATGTGTTATCTTCTTTATTATAATTTTCATGATTTTTCGTGGAATATTTTACAAGTTATGATTTAATATGTCATCAATGCTCCAAGAATGAATGAAATGATTGATTATGTGCCTTAATGCATCTCCATGCCACGACTTGCTCTCTTATGCATATCATAAGACATTCATTGCATTGCCGTTTATGTCCGTTTTGAGGCGTTTATGATTCCCGTAACCCATTTCCCTTATCATATGATTTGTTCTTGTTCTCAAACTTTGGAAATATGTTACATTATGTGATGTGATGTATGTAGTAGCGTTTTGTGAAAGATTGAATACGTTTGAATGTGTGATGAACTTAATTTACTTCAATGCTCTTATTTGCCTAAATGTTGGATCTTGTGCTTTGAATTTCTTGAATTGAATTGATTGGAAAAGTGAAATGTGAAGGATATGAACTCGTTTGGATACGAATGCTTCATTGAATGAATGAATTGAATGTTTATATGTTTTTAAGACTTTAATAGTGCACATGAACGTGTTCCTTACATTATAGAATCTTCTCTTCATCCATATCATGATCATTACATTGTCGAGCGTCCTATTTGGTCATTTTGAGTCTCACTTCACCTTTCTTGCACAGAATTTGACCCTGTTGGAGACGAGGCCGGTCAGTGAGGCTCTTGTGCTCTCTTTTGTTGGTTTAAGGTGGGTTTCTCTACTATTAGATAAATGACCCTATATACCTCAACATGTAAAGATTTCAGCTAAAAACTATTATATGTATATAGAGTCGTTTTCTCAAGTAAATGATTGCAAACGTAAAGCCCTTATTTCTTGAATCCTACCTAATGTTTTGGCGAGAATGAATGAATGTTCACAATGAATGGGGCCCAGGGGCTTGGTGTGAGTGGGGACCCGAGGAGGCAAGGGCTGACGGTAAACCCTCACACTAGTCCCACCAATGAACGGCGTAACCGGACCTCGTTAGGAGTTAGCGAGGAATGGACGCTGAGTGCCATCTGGGGAGTCATGTTCCCCTTTTGGTCAATGAATGGGTGGATGGGCCTTGCAAACCCGCCACCAACCCGGAGGAAGAAGGTGTAAATGTTATTGAATGCGCACGAAAGAATGTTATGCATGAAAAGAAAGAAAGAATGAATGAATGAATGTTAATGAATGTTAATGAATTACACGAGGTGTTGGTTGGAGATAATGCACGCCCACTCGCCGGGCCAATAATGACCAAATGTTAATGAATCGTTATAATCCCTTTTGATGATTTCTATTTGGCCACTTGGGAAATTCTTCAAAACCTCACTTGGGATTATAACTTGCATGTGAATGTTTAATTATTGTCGCATATTATATTTATGCCCTGCTTTTATACCCACCAGTCCCTTTTGGACTGAACCCGTTTGGCTTTCAGTTGTGTTGTGCAGGTGTCGAGGGAGCTAGGCGGGATTTCGAGTCATAGGTTTTACTTTCGTCTTTTAGCCCTTGTATTTTGGTCTTACACATACATATTGCACGTTGGATCACTGTATTGTTTAATATTGGAGCGTATTGGTTATTTGAGCCTTGACGGCATTTGATAATGTATATGGACTATTTTGGAGTTTGGTTGCTCATTGTTTATATTATAGCCAGTTATTACTTCCGCAGTTGTAATCACTCTGATTTTATGGTTCAAGGGTTAGCCCGCCTAGCATAGCGTGTGTGTTTGTCCCCGTTCGCCGTGACTTAGCTCGAGTATGGATCGTCCATTTCATATTCGGGTCGGGTCTCGGTGCGGGGGATGTGGTACCTTGCGCTCGGGTGCTACATCCTTAAGTGGTATCAGAGCCCGGTTGCAAAACCGGTGTTCTTGAGTCATGTCTGAGTCAGTTAGGTCGCGCGGCATAGGAACAACTTGTTAATGTGTGCATTGCATCGATTTGACATGAATATGTGATACTAATTGTTGGAAATTGTTTAATACATGTATACGATCTACTCTTTCATTTAGTTGCTTTAAATGTTGCATTTTTTATTCTATGAGCATTGATTCATTCAACTACGTGCCATGAGCATACATTAATCCTCATGCGCCCATATTTGAGTTGATCTTTCTTATATAGGCTACTATCATGCAAACAAAGCTACAATTCACCCTAATTACAATTGACAAAGTAACTTGAAGGCCGAGTGTTCAAATTCCACGGCTTGCACAATGGAAATACCTATCATGGCTCGTATCACGGGACGGTTCATCAATCATGCCCTACCCACAAACCTTGAAGGTTTTGAACATACCAAAATTGCAAAGACTCAAGTTCTAACTTGAGGGATGCGTGAGACAACGAGAGGAGTGTGGAGCTCTTCACCACCCCGATTTTGTAGACATTTGATACAAGATTAAATGCTCCAAGGTTCACCGTTGAAGCTCACTTGATATGAATATAAGCGTGGGACAACAAATGGACGCAAGGCAAAGAAACTTATGAGCATCGAGGAATACCAATCGCGTCGTCTTCTTGGAACCTTGGAACATGGAGACATCAAGAAGCAAGCAAGAATGGAAAGCGTTATCATGGGTGAAATATGCACGTAGATCGGAAACAAAGGATAAGCTAAAGGAACTTTAACCGGAGAGGACATCAAGTTGAGGATTCGGATGACCTTTGGAGGTTGATGCTTGGAAGAACGTTGAGGGGTAAACTCCATTGACAAAGAAGACCTTGGGTTCAAAAATAGCACGTTCGGGCCATGGGATATACCAAGGGATGGAAGAAGATTGGGGAGATTCGAAAACCATGGAAAGCTAAGGAATTATCAATGTTTTCAAAGGAAGTTACAATTATGGGAGTGAGGAACACGTTATCAAGCTAAAAGCTTACCACCTTGGTGACAGGTTCTGCATATTCATGGCATGAGCATCATGCATCGATTTAAATTAATTGCTTTCTTTATTTATATGTACATTTATGTTTAATTAAGCCAATTGCTCCAACGTGTTGCATCTTTAACTGTTTACTATATGCATTGGCATGTTAATCCAACATGCATGGCTTAGTGTTTAATGGATAGGGAATGGCTCCACCTTGTTCATCATGCGATTCTTTGATCAAGGATTACTCGAATCAAGATGAGAAGAATAGTTGGGTTATATTTTGGGAGTTCCGGGCATGTAGCTTAGCTAGCACAATCTACACTGAAGAAGCTAAGTTGAAGAGTTTTGGAGAAACCTTAATCTCAGAGGCGAAGTAACGAATTCAACTAAAATTTCCAAATAAGGGAGCATTGATTAGGAAATAATGTAAAGCCTTTTCGATCCTTGAAGGGATTACCTTTAGTTGAAAGAATGGAAATACAAGAGGGGATTAAATTAGTTTAGATTTCAAGAAGAGCAAGAAAGAGAAGTTGGGGATTAGAAGGAAGTAATTACTGAAGGATTTGAATTGAACCTTAGGTGTGAATTAAAGAAACAGGAGTGGCTCATCAAAAATTTCAATGAAAGAAGGATTCATAGAGTTGGACATGTAAGAGTGAAAAATTTTAAGGGGGAGAGCACGACCGAGAAGTGAATTGGAGGATGGGAGTGGTGCTCGAATGAGTATGTTAGGAGTAATGACGGGGATGCAAATTAAGGAGAATCTGGGAGTCCTAAGGGTGGTGATTAGGAATGAATAAGACGGCGGATATGGTCAAGCTGTTAAGAGAGAAGCTACGTATGGAATTCTGATCTGGAGGTGATGGAATCATAAGAGAGTTCTATGAACTTCTACGTTAGAATTAACAGGGGAAAACCGAATCAAGCTATCATATAAGGATTGAAGAAGTTGGGTAGCAGTACAAATTAGAAAGGATTTAAGAATATACTCCATAAAGAATTCATCAATCGCTTCACCGGGGAACCCTGAAGAGGTTCAAGACAAGCTGGGCATTGAGTTACATTTGGGACAGATGATACACTGAACAACGACAACTCACAATTTTACAACTTCGTGACTACGGTGAACGGTATTTATAGCATTCATGAAGCATACATTCATGCAAATCCAATTTAATAATTTCTTTGTTATGTGCTTTATTTTCTTATCAAGTTAAATTACTTGCCTTGGGGTGGCTTGTGTGATTTTAAATTTGGTTTTGCGTGAGTTGCTTGGGAGTATTGGAGACTTCCTTGTTTTTTTATTTTCGGTTGAGAGACGGGGTGCTCTCTTTGTTTGTAAGAGACGGGGATTCTCTTGTTTTTGTTTGAGAGACGGGGTACTCTCTTTACTTGTGAGAGACAGGGTTCTCTCATTGTTGCTCGAGAGACGGGGCTCTCTCTCTTTGTTGCTCGTGAGAGACGGGGAATCTCTCATTGTTTGTTTCAAGCGTGTTGTGAATCCGAGGACGGATTCTTTTTAAGGGGGAGAGATTGTAACGCCCCAGTTTTTCAGTTTTAAATAATGTGGCGTATTTGTTTATAAATTGCGCAATTTGATTATTTAATTATATGATTAATTGTTTATAAATATTTATATTTGATTTAAGATACAAGCTATTGCTATTTTAATCGATTTCATTTTATCTTAATTGATCTCTAGTGTTTAACTTCTTAATTAAGGTTTCATGTTACCTTAACTATTTCGGTAATTTCGTTAATTAATTTCAATATGTTAATAGTTGCCTTTAAATTTATTTAAAAAGGAAATTAAGTTTTAGTAATTAATTTATTAACGATATGAATTCATTCTTGCGCATGAGTGTTCTATTTGTGCTTCGTTCTTATATGTAATGATATCGGATTGGTATGAAAATTTAGTATGTCATAAATATGTGTGTTATGAACATGCCTATGTGCTCGGTTTATGTTTTCGGATTCATTTGACGTGTTAACGGATTTAATTTGATTTGTGGAACCAAGTCGGGGGCTAACGAGCAATTAGCGCACCCTTGGTTCCGTACGTGATATCTTGAGCTCGGGAATTCGGATTCGAATTCCGTCAACTCCGTTGCCTTCCTATCGACGATGCGGAGACAATGGAACAAGCCTCATACCTTTTTAAAATTATTAAGACCTCTGAAATCCAACCGTAACGGACAACTCGTGCAAGAAGAGCTCCTTTTGGTTGACTAGTCTTCATGGTGGGACCCTTAACACCTCTTAAACCTAACCATACCTTAACCATGGCTTGTGTACTTGAGTTAAACCCTTTCTCCTACCCTTTTAGCTCTAAAAACCGAACCAAACACTTCCCTTCTCAGCTGGAACTGATCGAGAGAGAGAGATAGGAGAAAGAAGAAGAAAACCTTGGCCCTTTTGTGATTTTGAGCTCAATTCACCATCTTCCTTCACCAAATCTTTAAGGTATGAATATCTATGTCTTCTCTACTTTATTCTACTTGATTTCATCTACTTACAACATGTTTTGGATCAGATTTGATTAGGGTTTGGATTATGAGTTTGGTATGAACTTTTAGGGATTTTTGTTCTAGTGACATATTTGCTTGTGTGGCTGATTTTCTTGCTTATACATGAGTATATGAGCTTGTTTCTTGGCCAATTTCTTTCCCAACTGATAGTATATGATGTTAGGAGGATTTTATCTCTTGACCCTTTTATGAAATTATGAAATATGGAGCTCCAAACTTGATGTTCAAACTGCTTCCCCTGTTTTTCGAACTGCTGTGTGAATTTTGTGTTGTTGCTTGATCAAATGGTCTCCATTTTGTGTGAAATCGCATGGAGTTGATGTACACTCATTGATCTATATGTTAGCATTCATGTTTCAAGTATTTGGATCCATTTTAAGTCTCAAAACCGAAAGACATGGCCTGTTGTTATGCATGCTTCATGACAGATTTGTTGCTGTTGCGTTTTGTAACTTGTTGGTCATTCTAAAGTGCTTTAAATTATACCATTTTGCATATATATGAAGTACCTTAGTAGTTTAGTATGTTAGCATGCATTCCCCAAAGTTTCAGATCCAAATTCATGCCCTAAGTACTTGATCAAGGCATGATTGAACAATTGAGCTCTTATGTGCGATTTTGGCGACCCAGTTTTGTTGCATGGATTCGATGGCCTTAATGTGTGATTTAGCCTTTGCACTCTAAATGAAATATGCTCCTAACATGCTAAATATGTTGTATATCAAGTTTCATAAGATTTGGAGTTGAATTGGTATGCTTTTGGATTGATTTTGTTCCAGTTTCTTTCCTAGCACGAGTTGTTGCAACTTTGGACCATTAATTGGCTTGAAATGCATGAATACTTGCTATCCTAACTTACCTATGTGTGTTCATTTGATGTTTATATGGTTTAGCATGAGTTTTGCCCTGTTTGTTGTGTGTTTTCGCCACTGACCTAAATCCGCGAGGGTGGATTTTTCCCTTTGGAAAAATCCGCGGGGGTGGATTTGAGGCGGTGGGACTGGACCAGATCCATGGGGGTGGATTTTTCCCTTTGGAAAAATCCATGGGGGTGGATTTTGTCCAGCCTGTTTTTATTACTCTGATTCCATTTTTCTTCGTTTGTTTGATCTTCCTCCACCTCTTTTATGACTTTTTTGAGATACTAACATGTTCTATAATGTGTTATCTTCTTTATTATAATTTTCATGATTTTTCGTGGAATATTTTACAAGTTATGATTTAATATGTCATCAATGCTCCAAGAATGAATGAAATGATTGATTATGTGCCTTAATGCATCTCCATGCCACGACTTGCTCTCTTATGCATATCATAAGACATTCATTGCATTGCCGTTTATGTCCGTTTTGAGGCGTTTATGATTCCCGTAACCCATTTCCCTTATCATATGATTTGTTCTTGTTCTCAAACTTTGGAAATACGTTACATTATGTGATGTGATGTATGTAGTAGCGTTTTGTGAAAGATTGAATACGTTTGAATGTGTGATGAACTTAATTTACTTCAATGCTCTTATTTGCCTAAATGTTGGATCTTGTGCTTTGAATTTCTTGAATTGAATTGATTGGAAAAGTGAAAATGTGAAGGATATGAACTCGTTTGGATACGAATGCTTCATTGAATGAATGAATTGAATGTTTATATGTTTTTAAGACTTTAATAGTGCACATGAACGTGTTCCTTACATTATAGAATCTTCTCTTCATCCATATCATGATCATTACATTGCCGAGCGTCCTATTTGGTCATTTTGAGTCTCACTTCACCTTTCTTGCACAGATTTTGACCCTGTTGGAGACGAGGCCGGTCAGTGAGGCTCTTGTGCTCTCTTTTGTTGGTTTAAGGTGGGTTTCTCTACTATTAGATAAATGACCCTATATACCTCAACATGTAAAGATTTCAGCTAAAAACTATTATATGTATATAGAGTCGTTTTCTTGAGTAAATGATTGCAAACGTAAAGCCCTTATTTCTTGAATCCTACCTAATGTTTTGGCGAGAATGAATGAATGTTCACAATGAATGGGGCCCAGGGGCTTGGTGTGAGTGGGGACCCGAGGAGGCAAGGGCTGACGGTAAACCCTCACACTAGTCCTACCAATGAACGGCGTAACCGGACCTCGTTAGGAGTTAGCGAGGAATGGACGCTGAGTGCCATCTGGGGAGTCATGTTCCCCTTTTGGTCAATGAATGGGTGGATGGGCCTTGCAAACCCGCCACCAACCCGGAGGAAGAAGGTGTAAATGTTATTGAATGCGCACGAAAGAATGTTATGCATGAAAAGAAAGAAAGAATGAATGAATGAATGTTAATGAATGTTAATGAATTACACGAGGTGTTGGTTGGAGATAATGCACGCCCACTCGCCGGGCCAATAATGACCAAATGTTAATGAATCGTTATAATCCCTTTTGATGATTTCTATTTGGCCACTTGGGAAATTCTTCAAAACCTCACTTGGGATTATAACTTGCATGTGAATGTTTAATTATTGTCGTATATTATATTTATGCCTTGCTTTTATACCCACCAGTCCCTTTTGGACTGAACCCGTTTGGCTTTCAGTTGTGTTGTGCAGGTGTCGAGGGAGCTAGGCGGGATTTCGAGTCATAGGTTTTACTTTCGTCTTTTAGCCCTTGTATTTTGGTCTTACACATACATATTGCACGTTGGATCACTGTATTGTTTAATATTGGAGCGTATTGGTTATTTGAGCCTTGACGGCATTTGATAATGTATATGGACTATTTTGGAGTTTGGTTGCTCATTGTTTATATTATGGCCAGTTATTACTTCCGCAGTTGTAATCACTCTGATTTTATGGTTCAAGGGTTAGCCCGCCTAGCATAGCGTGTGTGTTTGTCCCCGTTCGCCGTGACTTAGCTCGAGTATGGATCGTCCATTTCATATTCGGGTCGGGTCTCGGTGCGGGGGATGTGGTACCTTGCGCTCGGGTGCTACAGGTATGGCCCCTTACGAAGCACTTTACGGAAGGAAGTGCAGGTCGCCACTATATTGGGATATTGAGGATTGGCGATGGACTAAGGAGGATAAGCTCACGAGAGCTAAGGCCTCGGCTAAGATTGAGAAGACGGTTGAGAAGGTTAAGTTGATCCAGCAGAGAATGAAAGCAGCTCAAGATAGACAGAAGAGTTATGCGGATAAGAGAAGAAGGCCCCTTGAGTTTGAGGTCGGAGATCATGTTTTCTTAAAGGCATCTCCTAGGAAGGGCTTTTCTCGTATTGGTAGAGGTGGAAAGCTTAGCCCTCGATATCTTGGACCGTTCGAGATTCTAGAGAGGATTGGAGAGATGGCATATAGGTTGGACCTACCACCGAGTTTGACTGGGATTCATAATGTGTTCCACGTTTTACAGCTTCGGAAGTTCTACCCCGATGAGTCGACGGTTTTACCGGTTGAAGAGGTACAGCTTGAGTCCGATTTGACGATTGTGAAGCACCCGGTTAAGATTCAGGATCGGAAAGTACAAGTGTTGAGAAACAAGCAGATTCCCTTGGTCAGAGTGTTGTGGAGAGATCAGAAATCTGAGGAGTCGACTTGGGAAACTGAAGAGAAGATGAGGAAGATGTATCCGGAGTTGTTTCGAACAGCGAAACTGAGGACATGTTCTCCTAAGGGGGGGAGGTTGTGACGCCCCGTCCGATCATCCGTACAGGTATGATGCCACGAGAGTGTTTATTTATGCATTTACGTAAATTACGTCTTTATTATGTGTCTTAATTTCAACTATGTGGTTTAAGTTGATTGTGCATACTTGAAATTTTATGATTTTACATGATTTATACCTTGCATGAATTTAATTTAAATGTTGGAGTTGAATTGTACAATAGGACTTGGGCCTATTTGCAATTTTGGGAGTTTTGGGCCTAATTTAAATTAGGTGATTTAGGGTGCGTTTGGAACCGATATGAGCTCGGGAATTCAAATTCGAATTCCGACACCACCATTGGACTCGATTGGGTGATTCGGATTCAATGTGATTTATTTCATATTTTTCGGAAGTCGTTTGGACATTAAACCTTTAAATTTGACCTATTGGGCCAAAAGTCACTTATTTGGGCCCAAACCCTAATGAAACCTTTAACCACCATATATATACCTTGAAACCCTAACCTAGCCTCTTTTCAAACTTCATTTCAGACAAATCATATCATTCATGGAGAGCTTCAAAGGAGAATGAAAATCTAGGAATTTCCCACACTTTCAAGAGCTCATATCTCCCTCATTTCTTCATCATTTCAAGAGCCAAGGTAAGCAACGATTTTTCCTTCATGTGAATTTCATTTCTATCTTTGAATCTTGAGCATGAGTATGTGTCCTCCATGTTCTATTTGTATATATTTATTCACGAAATTATCGGATATATATTGTAAATAATGTTGGATGCTAATTAACCTAGACTCGAAATTAATACCTTGATTGCGTCGTCTTCTTCTGCGAAATGAAATCTAATGGGCTCGTTCTGGAAATGAATTGCTAAGGGAAAGTTGAAATTCTCAAATTATTGCCCAACACTTTGTATTAATAATGAAGATGTAATGATTACTTTGGAAATGGAGAAATTAGATGAAATTAATAAAATGCAATCTTCACTTCATTTCGTGGGTGTTCTTGAATTTAATAAATAAAGGATACACTACCTAAATATTAAGATGCACTAAATGTTGAAATTAAATGCCGAGTGAAATTGTGCCTGGAGGGACGTGATGATCTTGCTTTGGAATTTCTTTGGATTCATTTCATTGGTAATTAGAATTGGAAAGCCTTCTTTTTGTCCGCCATTTAATGCTCAACAATTGCCAAATACCTGTTGAAAATATGATATCAAATGTAAATGTTTCTGTGGTGGTGGGTATATAAATTAATCAAGGCTTGAAATTATTACCCTTGAATGCGTCCACCTTTTTGCAGCAAAAAAATTAGAACTGGGTCATCTCATTAACTGAAATCAAGGCTAAAATGGGATTAGGAGCTCTTGAATTAATGTGCAACATGTTTTAATAAATAATGGATGCAATGATTGTTGGAATTGAAAATTTAATCCGCCACCATCACGTTATTTGTTGTTTCCATTTCATTAAATTGTTGAATTCAATGGGAACTATTAATTCACGCCATTAATTAATATTGAACACATTAAATATGAATTGATTCCTTGTTATCGTAATACGTGCATCCATTGTTAAACATGAGAATGAATTTGAAAAGGGTAATGAGTCTCGATCTCTTCCTTTTTATTATTATTTCATTTCGCTTCTTCAAATGCAAACATTAAATTTTAAAGATAAAATGCATTATTTTAAATATTAATTATATATATATTTGGGTGGTGTAATTATAAGTTCTAAGTATTAATATGGAAATGAGAATTCTAGGCAACCCCTGTTTACTTTCTGTGATAGTATTAATGTGTTGTATCCATTTTCTGTTTTAGAGTAATTGCGACTTGGTTAATTATCGAAAGTGTTAGAATATCTTTATATGTTATAAATGTGTTTTTTAACCTTAAGAATGATATGAACTGAGATTGTTTATCTTAGCTTTTGGGTTGCTTTGTGTATTATATGTTATGATATTACTTTAATTATGCTCTAAACTCTAGCACTTCATGTTAATTGTATAATTTATTATAAATACATGTCTTATGCTATGTTACGTGACCTAAGTGATACATATCATTCCATAATGCATTTCATACACGATGTTTTATGTTGCCGTGCGTCTTACTTGGTTCATATAGAGTTTAAGTCTGGGCTTCTGTATGTCTCGTTACAGAGTTTGGTGGTGCCGGTGAGCCCCGAGGTTTAGAGTGTTTGGCCCTTCACACTCTCAGACTCTACTCTCACAAGGTGAGATTTAGGATTTTGTATAGTTATGCGACCTATGGCCTTAATATGCTGATTTCAACCCTTGCATGCGAGTATATCTTATTATAAATACGTATGTGTTGGATATGATATGTTCATGACCTTGTGAATCAACTCTGTTTTGCAAAATTAGATATGAAAGCATATGTAAGCTATTTTGAAAAGTTATGTTATGTTATGATCTATTCTATAGCGAGTTAGCCATGATATATGGTATCTGTTCTGTTCTGTTCTGTTATGGATCCGAGGAGCTATGGGTAAGGAATCCCTGGGACGGTATAGGGCCGTCAGGGCTCAGCCTGTGCATAGTCTCCATTTGAGATATCATCGCGCGACTCAGGGAGATAGGGGAGGCGTGATATCTTGAGCCTTCGGTGTACAGCCGGGGAGGACTCTTGTGGGTTCTCTACCCCTTGAGGGTTTGTCTGTTCTGGATGGTCTGGGGACGGTATCTCCTCCATCATTGGTGTGGGGTTGGATTTGATTCTGTATTTATGTTTTGATCTGTTCTAAGGAGTGAAAGTTGGAAGCTCGTACTCGCCGAGCATGTGTTCTGTTTCTGTCGGGGAATTGTGAATCGAGATAGAGTTCTGAAATGTTTTCTAAAACTTATATATCTATCTTTTGGGGTACTTTTGGAAATATCTTTGGCATGCAACACCTATCTCTGGTTCATGATTCCCTCCCTTTGATCTGTGTTGTGCTTTATATATATATAGTGGGTGTGCGTTAGCCCCCTCACTCGGTCAAGTTGACTGACCCCTCATTTAAACTTTTAGTTGCAGGTATGTCGGCGTTTGCTAGGCGGGAGTGAGTCCTTGAGTTGCACTTCGTCGGTCTAGCTTTTCTAGTTGCATTTGTCCTTCATACACTTTACTCATGTTATGTCTTATAGACTTGAGATTATACCTTATCTTTCTGTAGCCCTGTGTGGCATTCGTATTCGGCCCTGCGTGGCACTTATCGATCTTTATGTTATGATGCTTTGAGATTCGGGACTAGTTATCTATGCTAGTTGAACCCGTCACCTGTTATGTATGCTGATTTTCGGGACTAGGTATCTATGCTAGTTGAACCCGTCACTTGTTTTAAATGTTGACTTAATTGCTTCCGCTATCTGATGTTGATGGTTTAAAATTGCTTCCGCGCTCTGAGTCGTCAAGTCAAATCCGCCTAGCTTAGTGAGTGAGTTGGTCTCCCATTCACTTTGATTCGGATTCGGGCATGGACCTTCCATTTCGTGACCGGGTCTAGGTCATAGCGCGGGGGATGTGGCATCCCCCGTTTGACAACTTATTTGCAGAGAGTTGAAAGCAGAGTAAGAGTACTTGGTGACTTGAGAGAACTTGCTTCATCAGAGAGCCACGAAATCCAGAAATTTTATCTGTAAGTCCAGAAATCCAGAAATTTGATCTACAAGCCCAGAAATTTTATCTGCAAGTCCAGAAAACAGAGTAAGAATACTTGGTGACTTGAGAGTTGAAATCTAAAAATTTTGTAAGCCCAGAAACGAAAAAGTCTGTGCAAAATTGATTCAAGAAACACATTTTATCTTAATTCAGATGCAGCGTACCTATTACTCAAAATTCAGACTGATAGTACGTTCCATTAACACCCAACCCCAAATGCCTCCATAAGAACCTACAATCGGACAGACCCAAAAACATTTCACCAAAAAAATGAAAGCAAATTCATCCAACACCCTCAACCAAGAAAATCGAGAGGAGTAAAGAGGATACCTTGAGTATTGAAAAGTCTGTGCAGATGCCTAAATGCCTTCTTCACCTTCGATTTAGACGCACCCGGATTGAACCTTCGTACACAAACGAACACTCAGAAGCCCTAAACACTACCCTATCGTTCAATTCCCAGAACCCTAGCCCCTTCAATGGTTTAGAAATTGAAAATGCAGGTGAGTTAGGGAGCAATCGTCCGTGTCTACGGCTTGTGAGCGTTTCTCCAAGAACCCTAGATCCTTCAGCTTTCGAAATAAAATGAAATGCAGGTGATTTGGGCAAAAATTTTCAGACATCGTAAATACCTCTTTTAAAGATTCCGACGGGAAACACCGTCGTATACCCCGTTGGAAAAATAAAGTGGTGAAAAAAACCGACAGATAACCAACGACAAAGCTCCATCGGTACCAGTACAAATGCAAATTTAGACACACCAACGGAGCAAACCCATCGGTATTCCGTCGGAAAGTGCATTCAAAAAGACCGACGGAAGAAACCGTCGAAAATCCGTTGGTCAGTTAAAAGGCAGATTGTCCATCATAGAAATAATCCGATGGTGTTATCCCGTCGGTATTCCGTTGGTGAATTAATAATCAGTGAGTACCGACGGATAAACGACAGACATACATCCGTCGAATTCACAAAAAAAAAATTACGCAATGGTACCGAAGGGCATACCGTCGGAATTCCGTGGAAAATTATAAAGCTCCGAAAATGCGCCAAAAGTTCCAACGCAAACACGACACTAGTCCGACGGGTAGGGACGTCGGAAACAATTGGCGCAAATTTTTTGGAATCCCGCCATATTATCCGACGGAATATCGACGGAATACCGACGGTGTCGTTTATTTATTTTTTAAGCAATTGGTTATCGCAATTCCGTTGGTTTGTCATGGCTTTTCCGTCGGAATATCCGACGGAATTCCGACGGGGTCCTGTCCGTCGGTTTTTTTGGTCGGGATTCGGGGATTTTCTTGTAGTGAATAATCCTAACTCTCGAAAAACCACACGCATAGCGCACGTACCTAGAAGTCGAGAACACGGGGCGTCATAAATTCTAACTTTTAATCATAAGTAGTAATTTATAACTTTCAAATATATTTAATAAATAAAAAGGCATATGTAAAAATTATGACAAAAACCTAAAAAAACAAAAAACTTTGTCGGTAGAGCATCCTAGAAGTAGAAACCATCTTGAAACTTGTACCCTATTCTCGGCAATTTATCCGTCATCATTTTTCTCTCTCTAGGACTTATTTAATTCAAGTTTCTTAGGGCCTTTGAAATAAACTTTACCAATTAAAATTACATTTCTCGTTTGTTCCGTTTCTATATCATTCGTTGTTATCAATTTACGACCATCTTCGAATCAATCCCCAATTAATCTTCGAAAAGCGTCTTTCCCAAGTTAGTGTTCACCCTTCACGTAAACCCAAATCTCTACTAAAATTCATAGTGTATCCTAGCACTCAACTTCAGTTGTCATTTCGAATGACGCCCTGGTTATAAAAGCTCACATCCGAGTTTAGTTTCACCAATCCTTTCTCGGGTTTATTCCACAATAGCTCAGTGCATATTTTCTTTTGTCTGTAATTTTTGTCCTCACTAATTAGTGCTGAGGTCTCGGTTAACTCTTTTATGTAACGAAGAGTGACACTTCTAAACTTTTATAATATTTTGATAGCTTCATCGGTTCCACGTTTTCCAAAGATTCCAGAGTGTCAAGATCAAGAAAATCCACGCATGATATTCTGATAACGTATTGCTTTGAATTTTGCTATAAAAGCTCTCTTTGAGGTCGACCGACACTCACAAGCCACGAAGATTTCATTCAGTTTGTGCATCAACAATCTTGTCCCACACCCGGATTGCGAATGGACAACTTCTCAGCATGTGGTTCACATATTTATCTCATGTACAATAGCGTGCATTTCCCAAATTTTCTATCATACTTCAGTACATTTCAGCAACTTATCATGTTGGCGAAGCCACAAGAAAATCTTAAACTTTTGGGGACAAAGTAATTTCCAAATTCATTTCTAATTTTTCTCTCATGTCTCATCTGATACCATAAGCAGACTATAGTCATTTTATAGGACAATTTGTCGTTAGTTGAGTATCTCATCCACCACCTTCTTACGCAGTAATGCTTCCAGTTTATCCAAGTTTCAGTTTGTATTTGTACCAATGAGATTACATACCATAAGATTTTATCCTTCTCATGATGAATATTATTTTCAAAGATGTCCTCTAGTTTTTCTTGTGATATCTATCATTCCATAAAGACGTCCCTTCACTGTTCTCAATCCTTTATTTGCAAAATGGCTCCGCCGTTCAACTGCTTCTAACTATCCCCTTCCATGCTCGGGAAGCCATAAGTTGACGCTTATGATCAAGAATGCCCCCCTCCCCCTTTAAATATTTTTATCTTATGTATCTAGTTTCACACCATCGCCTCTTTGTTGAGCATTCTCCATCCCGTTTTAGCGAGCATCACAATATTTTTATTTAGGCTCCTCTAAGACGTCTTCTCGCTTCTTTCTAATCACCTTCTTCCATCCTATAAGATGGGTCTCCGTTTCTTAAATTATTTGTATAATTATCCCTGAATTAGGGTCAATTATTCTTGACTCTTAAAACCAAATAATTTCTTCTTGTTGTAATAGTTTGTTATACTTTGCCATCAATTCTTTCTTCAAATCTTTTGAATATTTACCTTGCTTGACTCATGCATAATGCTTTGGAAATTCTTTGTATTTTTTTTTTTTTCATTTTTTTGCTTTTCTTGCACACTGAAAAATGTTCAAGGACCATTGTTTTGGAGCAATGATCTCAAGTTAAAATGTCCTTCAAGTTTTGATTCGACCAATAAGTTGTGTATTGCTACTTTGAAAAATATAGATTTAAATTGATAACTATTGGATCAATCTCATTCAAATTAAATTCAAAAAATCTCCATATCATTTGTTAAGTTACACCTAATTTAGAATCTTGAAATTTTTAATCTAATTTTCGAAATTTTGTTTGTCATTGTACATGATATCAATTGGTCTCACTTTGTCATGTTCTTTATAAATATATTTGTAAAGATATTTCAAAGTTGTCCTTAATTTTGGTCTGCATGTGTATATATATTAAAATCACGTAATTATTTCTTTTAACTACCTATTTTTTATCTTTTCTTTATATTCTCTTTGTTATTTGACTTGCATTCCATTTTCTTATTTGTATTTCTCTAATGAGTATTATTTCAGATTTATGTTAATTTCTATAATTGGTTTTATATATGTAGTAGAAAAAATTAAAAAAGTATATTTATATAAAAACTTTAAGGAATGTTTAATGGAATACTATAAAAAATATTTATAAAATTAGATTATATCTTATTTTCATGTGCCTACACATTGAGTCTTCTTAGGATTCTTACTTTAAAGTAACTTTGATCCGATGACATGCAATTCAAAATTGTGGTATATTAAGTCGTACGAAACCAAAAATGCTATACGTACTTTTACGTGTTTAATTTATATTTTATCATATAAACTAAAGGAAGATTATATGGTTGGTTAGATTTAGATCATTACAATTATATTAGTTTTAGTTAATTAAAAAATATTACATTAGAATTATTTAATTTATTGAAAAATATTTTATGTTAATCATTCAATTATATCATTTTATTAATTAGATACGTTTATAGAATTATAATATGATTATAATCTAAGAAAGTTTATGCACTTAGATAATTAGAACTATGGACTTATATAATTAGACTTACATTAGAATTGATTTATTGAAAGTTCTTTTATAACTCATTCAATTTCAATAATATTTTATTTTATAAAATTACAAAAAATTATTAAAATTTATAAAGCGAATCAATTTGTTATTTTCCAATTCATTAGATATATCTTATTACAACATTTTAAATTATAGGCCTTAAAATTAAAATATAGACAACTTATATTATAAAATTTGAACACAATTAATTAATATATAAATATTAAAACAATCCTTGTTGAACTAAATATCTTTTTTGGGTAAGTTGAAGAAATTTTAATTATACTAAGAGTCCTATTTTAAGTTAATAAGTGTTTTTTCAAATATAGTTAAATTAATAATTTATAACATGTATTTACATCATTATCCTTAACTAATAGTTATTGACGTAATTATTGTGAGGATATTTTAGGCGATTTATATTTTGTAAAAAACCAAAAATCCAACTTGTACTTTTACGATATATATAGATATAGATAGATAAATTACTTCTCATGGTTATAAAAAAAATGGTCAAAATACTTTCTGAGCTAAAATACAATTTTATATTTACCAAGTAACACATACTATATTTTGTTTACTGTATTGTATTATATATTAACACCTCATTTTTTATCTTCTTTTCCCAGACATTCTATAACACCCGGGACGATAGGCGCCACATCCCCCGCACTATAAGTCTAGTCCACACATGAAATGGATAGTTCAGCATGAACCGGACCCATAGCGAACGGGTGACAAAACAAAAACAACCTTGCTAGGCGGAAACTAACCCCGTAACATATAATCAAAAGGCTGTGCGGAAGCATTAATGTGCAATTCATAGATTTCAACAAAGGCTACAAGCCCGAATTCCCAATACATAAAATTAAATCCATCATGCATCCTAACAACGGGTTCAACTAAGCACACAACCTGTCCCGAATCAATATCCAATAATTTCATAACTAGCATAAAGGCCCAATTACATAGGAATATCCGATTAGAACATAATAATGTAAGATGTGACTCGAGTGTACAAGTGATCTAACAAAAGAAGTAAAACTTGACCTCCGCCTAGCAAAACCTGCAAGAAACTGAGAAGTGGGAAAGAGGGGTCAGTCTCTAGAAGACTGAGTGAGCAGGAGCGATACATATACTATAGAAACATACGCATGCAAGCCATAAATCCCGAGCAAGATTTTATTCAAAGTTAGTTCCCACGAAGGGCAAGAAATTAACAAGCAATGCTCGGACTTTATGACTAATTCATATTAAATTCGTTATGTTTATAATTCATACATAATCATAAAGGCTCGGCGAGTGAGCGTGCATAATCACCAACCAAACTCCGACCGTGTACGATAAATATCAATAATATATTGAATACGTGTTCATGCAATATCTTATAATACATGCAAGTCATATAACAGAAGATATAGGCGTTTGGGCGATCCGTATACCGGCCTTCCCGCACGGTGCATAACAATCATAACATAAACATTGACATAAAATAAGTTCCAACCTTCTTCCTCCGGGTGGTGGACGGGCTTGCAAGACCCGGCCACCTCATGCATTGACCCAGGGGGGTACATGAATCCCCCAAGGGCGCTCAGCTACCATTCCACGCTAATCTCCTAGCGAGGTCCGGTCTCTGTTAAATGGTTGGGACTAGCACATGGGATCACCGTCGGCCCTTGCCTCCCCGGGTGGCCACATGTACTAGATCCCGGGCCCGTGCATTCATTCATGTTCTCGCCAAAACGTTCCCATTTATGAAAACATAACATATTTCATAATTTATTAGAAAAGGGTTTACTCGATCAAAGTTTACTCGATGACTCTACTTTAAAAGTAACATATATATATATACACATAAGGTTTTGGCCAAAGCTTGTCACATAAGGTTGTAGGGTTTAATATGTAACTAGAACGAAAACACCCTCACCTGGAACGTGACGATATAAGGATACAAACTAGGCCGTGTGCCTATTGATCACGATATCTCCTCCCTGGAGATGAACTGTAAGAGAGAAAGACATAATGTGTACTCGTGAGAAACGACTCAATATGAAACCAATTAGAACGCACGGCATCAACATGAGATGTTCGTGAAATGCTATATCATGATTCAATATGCAATGGATCATAAATTTCATGAGTTGATGTGATCATGTTCATACACACCAATAAAGCCATTTAAACACATAAATGATTCAATCATTCAATTCATAATATATTACAATACATGTTAACAATGCATATGAATCAATTAGACATGTATATAATGCATATAAGTCACATAAGGAGTCGAGGAGGTGCAAGGAAGGCGATAGAACGAGCTTTGGCAAAGTTTAGCAAAAGTTAGGAAAAGTTGACAATTTTTTGAAAAGCGCAAGCTGTAGAAAAATGGGTATATCTTGAGTTTGACAAATTGGAATTAAGTTTTTATTATTGGAGGTGAAACTAGACACATAGATGTTTTCAAGGATATGTGGCACGAATCACGGTTCAAAGCGAGGTGAAAATGACATAGGTTTGAAGTTGGCCGAATGCAGATAATCGAAGAAGTGGCGACACCAAAATGAATTGATCATAACTCATAAATGGGAAACGATATTAAGATGATTCCAATTGGAGGTTGTTCTAGACTTCAATAGGTTTCCAATGATTCAAAAATTAGGTTAATCGGAGTTCGTATGAGGGAGAACGAAGCAAAACAATCTCAGGCCGAAACAGGGGAGGGTCCAAAGTTTCTGCCTCAAATCCACCCCCGTGGATTTCTTCAAGGCCAAAAATCCACCCTCGCGGATTTAGGTCAGTGGCGAAAAACACACAAAAAGCAGGGCAAAACTCATGCTAAACCATATAAACATCAAATTACCACACATAGGTAAGTTAGGGTAGCAAATATTCATGCATTTCAATCCATTAAGACAACCAAAGATGCAACAAATCAAGCAAGGAAAGAATGTGGAACAAGTTCATGCAAACTCTTCACTTTTCACAAATGGCAAAGTCATGAATCCTAATCCACTACCCAAACTAAGTTCATACATATCACATATGATGTGTTAGGAGTAAAATACATGCTTCATATTAAAGAATTCACAAGAAAGCAAGCTAGACTCATCCATTTTCTCTCAACCCGTCACTATTCATGCCATATGCCCAAACATGCTCAAATCTTGGAGAAATCATGGAATATGGAACTTAAGATGATTACCAAGTGATACACAACACAAATATGAGTTTACCTTTCAATTTGGAGGAGAAATGGAGGGGGTATGAGCTCAAATACCCAAGGGTTGAATAGTTCTCCTTCTTCCTTCTTCTTTCCTTCTTTCTTCTTCTTTCTCTCTCCATTTTGGCTGAGTTTGGTGAGTGAGAGGGGGTTTGTTTCGGTGGGGGGCTGAAAAAGGGTGAGGGAGAGAGTGTGCAAGTGGGCTAGGGTCAATGGATAGGGTCTAGGTGCGTAATAATAGGTCCGTGACTATAGTCTTGATCGGTCAATTTAAGCGCGAGTTGCTCGTTCCGGTTGAAATTTGAGGATCCAATTGGTCTTAGAAAAATATGAGGCTTATCCCATTGTCTCCGATTCGTCGATCCGGATCCAATGGAGGTGACGGAACTCGATTCCGGGTTCCCGAGCTCAAGATATGCCGCCCGGAACACAAGGTACGCTAAATGCTCTTTAACCCCCTTTTTGGTTCCGATCACACAACGAACACTAAACTTAAACATGCAAGAACAAAATCATGCAACGAGCAATTAAACATGATCATAAGGCACATAATTCACTCATGCTAAGTTTCCACGAAAAAACGGAAATTAAATCAAATAGAAACGGCAATCAAACAAGAGCATATACGCAAATACGATCAAGAATTCATAATCAAACAATAAAACTTAACAAAGGAATCCATAATTAAAAATCATATATAATTAATTAAATTGCGCACTTTAGTAACCACATACGTCAAGCTTAAATCACAGAACTGGGGCGTTACACATTCTATATTAATAAATTATAAATTAATTTATGAATTATAACTAATTCAGTGCAAATTTATAATTGGAAATTTTATATCTATAATTTGACGTGATGAAATTAAAACACCAATCTTTTCAAAATAAAAAAGAAGAAGAAATTAAAACACCAAATGTTACACATATTGCATGATTTAAAAATATTTAAATAATTAATCTGACCTGTTGTTAAAGTATTATCAGTTTACATAAAATAAAACTAGAAATAATTTGTTAGAGTATATTGTTGTATTTAATACAAATTCATACATCTTATTAGTTAAATATTAACATATTAACGACATAATATTTTTTTTCTCAAAATTCTACCACACATCTTTTGCCTCATGCCGGGAAAAGGGAAAAATTAATTTTGTGGTAAACTGAAATAAAAATGAGGAAGAAGGTGGAGTCTAAAAACATACCAAGTTTTGTTAAAAAAAATGGCAGAAAATTAAATTCATATGCAACTCAAAAAGTGAGCACCTCAATGATCGTATGAAAATTCTTTTTTAGGAAAGAAAAAATAACCTGAAAAATGCACCTCAGTATGATCGTGCAAATTTTCTCAGATCAATATATGATTCACTAACAACTGTCTCCGTAAGATTGACCACATTATTGTGCTCAAATTCCTAACTAGGGTAAATAATTTGCAAAATGTATTCACTTAGCCCAAAATAGAAAAAATAACTTGGTTCCAATCTAATGGATTATGGTTATAAAAATAGAAAAATTTGGAAAATAGTCCAAAAGGAAAAATGATTTTGTTACTTAGATTTAGATGGCATACGTGGTGGTCATTGCTCTAATTCAAACTAGTTGTTTAGGTCATTGTGTTGGTTCTTATTATACCTGATGTAAAATCTCAATCTTGCCCTTTGCCCCTAATTTCTGGGGGATGATATTTCATATTCGTTAAAAAACTATTGACACCAAAACCGGTGACAGAGTAATTATGAGTGCATTTTGGACAAAATGGTCAATTCCCATTTTCTGGCAGCAAGTATGCTGTTTAGCAACAGCTTTTCGAGAGGTAATATAATCCATCCAATTTAACTTTATCTGCCGGGCAAAGCCCCAAAAATGTAAACAATTTTATATGGCTTATTAAAGCCCACCCAACCTTTTCAACAGAAATAAACAATTTCTTATTGTATGAAGTATGAACTGGTGTGTATGTGTCAACAGAACAGATGTTAGTTCAAATGGTTAATGAGTTTATTTTTCAACGCACTGAATTCTATATGCGTGTTTAAAAAAAAAAAAAAAAAAAATTAGTGTGTACGATATACAAGTGGTTTTGTGCGTTTCTGTTTCTTTTTCTCTTCTAGACAGGTAAAGGGCTATTTCTGCTTACGAATTTACCCAAGTACAGTAGATGGTTCTTGTCGCTATAACATCCAGACTAACCTTCTATAAATGTTTCTTTGGGATATTTTGATCATTCAAGAATCATATTGACATTGGGCGCTAAAGTAAGCACCTAAACCATCTGAAAATTCAACAATTATTCTCTTTAAAGAAAATTACTAAGCATTGAAATTGAGAAATAATAAGTTAATAACAATAAAGAAATTGACATTTTATTGAATTTTCAACACTAAATTTCCACATACAATCTATACTGATCGTTTACGAAGTGACGGTCGACACAATCAAATAATTCAAGAGCTAGGACTCTAATAGATGTAATTGCTCGATCTAAGGTTTGAAATGATTTGTTCACGAAAACTGTTGATGCTCAGGTCAGTGGATTATAATTAGTAAATATAATTAGGATACCAACCTTTTAATGATACATAAATGCGGAGATCCCGGATGTATGATTAGGGATACTCCTAAAACTCAGAAGGTCAGATGACAGAACTTGATCCGTGATGAAATTTTGGGAGCACAGTTTGAGTTTAGAGAAATCCTAGGAGTAAAAAGTTGGATACATGACAAGTGTAGCAGCGAAATACAATACAGAACACAAAGTAAAATTAAAGATTTTTCCCACTCAACAAGAATTTATACAATAAACCACAATACAGAACACAAGTCGCAAAGTAAAACATAAGATTTCTTCTATTCAACAAGAATTTACACAATAAACACTAGAAAGAGGTGCTTAAGGATAAAGTCGATACCAGTGATATTAACAATAAAACTACATTACGAAACAAGATTAATACAGAGTTTGGCTCGTATGAGCAGCATTAACATAAGTTAAAGTGCTTACCTACATAGTTTAAACAGTAAATAGCCCGAGGCATGAAATATCCTACGTAAATACATTGATATTCATGTACGTAATTAAACTTTCACGTTACTTGATTCCGTAGTCTTGTTCCATTCCAGGATTGCAATTTCATAGTCTTGTTACATTTCGGGATTGCAAAGTAGATCAAAATGGTTTGAACAATCAACAAGGACAAAGTGCTTTATTTGATTTTCCTTCATAATTCACTAGCAAAAGACGATCAGGTCAGATGATGTTCAAAGTTGGAAATCTTCTACATAATCTTGCTTTGTCGGGAAAGTATGATACTGAGTCGTTCTCGTGTCGAGGTTTGATTGCTCTTCCCAGTTACCACAGTCCATTTCCAGGTCTTGAATAAATAAGGGATGAACTTACTAGAGCTCTATTCATTCCCAAACCTTGAACCAAAATTCCCAATCTAGTAGAAGCCAACAAGACCAACAAGTATATATTTCTGATCTCCAGGTTTTCTGCAATAATACCATCTTGAAGCCATGCAATTTGTAAATTTCCATCATCCTCCGAAATTTAACCTTCACAACTCTTAAGAACTCATATGTCAATAACAAAACAATTATGATTCTTCGTCAAAGTTTTGTATCTAAGACGAGCCATGGAGACCAATTTCAATGTTTCAAATATACCCCCAGCATATCTATCATTCATAGCAGCATTCCTCATTAAATTTGTATAAGCTGCACTTAAAAGATCATAGTGACAAGTAGCTAAAAGGTCTCGGAGGTCTGTCCGAAATCAAATGAATCTCTTCAAATGAATCTCTTGAAGGGGGAGTGTTTAAAAGTCGTCTTAAAGGAGAGCTAATAAAGAGAAATTAAATACCTACACCATTGTACCATCTCACCATCTCAGGCTGCTTACTTTGCAGCCAGTAGTTCAAGGAGAAGAGTGGACCATATAAAACCACTTATTTTAAAGCAAATTAATCCGCGTCACATGTAGAAAAAGTATGGCCACCACCACTTCCCCCCTTCCCCAGAAAAATTCTTTATGAGCTTAAGTTGCAAGGACCAACCCTGATCCGGGGTTGATCTCTGCAACCGTAACCTTAATTGGTTTCCATCCTGACTGATAATTACAGATAATCCATTTTTTCATGTTGATTACCATGTGCAAGATCTGGAGTATTTCACCTAAAGAAATCTCTTTTAGGCACATCTTTTTAATAATTGTAGCTGCTTCATACCTAAATATCAAATTGAGAGAAGATTGAGAAACATGAGATAGATTTAACTGTGCAACAAATAATAAGAAATAGATCACATATCACCCAATAAAAAAGAGAACAATAACATACCTGCACTGAGTATCCAGTATTGCAGATCTTCCAGCAGAGGATGAGAGGAATTTCTGAATTTCATCCCAGGTCCATTTTGAGTACTGCTTTACATTACCAGCCATAGGGTTCACACATTGCCATAGTTTCTCATTTTTCCCAACATACAACTGTACGGCACCTAACTGCTGCTTTACCACCAATTGCTGCTCAAGGGCACATGCTAAAGCTTTCTTAACATCAGTATTACGATGTTTGGGATCCCCATATCTAATACAATCAGCAATATTTTCCTCAGTTGGCACAATTTTCTCATTTTTAAGGGTGTTTAGTGCAAGTAGAATGATCCCGATAAGACCTTGTACATATTCAGACGGTTTGGGGCATCCGGGTGTTCCCCAAACACTATTAACCGATATGGTGGCACTTCCTGATGATGCAGAAGATAATGGTGTTGGATTGTCTTGATTATTTGTTGGGCCGCGACTGGTCTGTACTTCATGATGGAAAGATTTCTTTTGTGCATTATATCCTTTTTGAGGAGTGTTAAAGCTCGACCGATTTGGGGGCTCAGCAGAAGATGGTCTTCTCTCTCCTACAATCCTTGGTTGGGAATGCTCGGCTATGTTTAAATTGCTGACATCACCTGCAATCATGTTGGGTGAATCAGGCCTGTGAGGCATCACAATGGGAGGATGCCACTGCTGATTGGCTAATGATGAGCTAACTGGCATCATTGTAGGTTCAACAGAGGGACCATTTGCCTTTACTGGTTGAGGATAGTGATTTTGTCGAAAGCCATTAGATTGAATACCGTTGGTCCATGAAGAATCATTATTACCGGCAAGAAAAGTGGATCCTGGTCCACTAGATGCACCTTTTGGATTATATGTACCAGCTAAATTGTCCTGGGGATCATTGAACTGCCTAGGATGCCCATACCCCGGTTGCCGAAAGTTGGTGCCATTGTTGTAATCTTCCGCATATCCAGATGTAGTATTGGAGTTTCTTGGCATACTATTCTGATTGAAATTTCTACGATGATTTTGTTTTCCTTTAGGTTTTAGGTCAGTCCCTCGTCCCATATTTGAGAACTTCTGGTTTCCCAAATGAGGACTTTCAAGGAAAGAATCCATCGGTTGAGTTGCTGGAATGGATTCAGTAACTAGTGATTCTGAGCCTTGTAAATACCCATAGCCATTATTTACAAATTGGGCAGACTCGACATTTGTAAGTGGTGGCCCTCCCGCTGACAGACTAGTCCAGAGCCATACACTCTTTGCAGCAGCAATAAGTGGTGCAGATGCTTTCTGTGGTTGTGCCAGAAGAATATTATAGCGACGCATACGCAACTGGTGGAGAGCATTTGAGAAATCTCGGTCTCCAGAAATCAACAAATAATTGGCAGGTGCTGGATTGTCTACCGCCCAAAACAGCATATCGACCAGAATTTTCTTGTCACTGGCATCTTTCACACCTAATTATATAAAATTCAATGATTAGAGATTGATCCCACTTGGTGAATATTAATAAACATCTAAGCATCAAACATTATTGCAAGCATTCGAAAGCAAAGAGAACAGCTTTATGTAGCAGCCATTAATTGCAATTTTCCATCGACATGGAGCCACTACAATTATTCTCAGAAAGTGACCCTAGATAAGGATCAAACATCTCAAGACTTTGACAATAACAAAGACATGACAAAACACTCACAATAATGCAATTATGATAGAGAGGCAACATTCTACCTCAAATAACTCGTTAATTCCAAGTCAGTAGCAACGATCTTTGATAAAGTGACCCTAGATATGGATCAAGCATTTCACGACTTTGACAATGACAAAGATATGACCAAACACTCACAATAATGCAATTTTGATAGAGAGGAAACATTCTACCTCAAATACCTCTTTAATTCCAAGTCGACTATTTTTTATGGCACCCAACTCCCAAGGACAAAATGACAAGTTTTCATGTTTATGAAAAACAGATAATAATGGGTGCAGATGGTAATTAAAGCTACACAGAAGCAGGCAAGCTTTGCAAAAAAGTTAAATATTAACTGAAAACAACTTGTAAGGAAAAAAAGATCCTAAATTCCACGCCTCAATGAACACTCAAAAGCAACAATTAATACTCCCAAGAGAACCACAATCCTTCCAAATAACCTCTGATCCATAATTATTTAAAAGGAGAAAATTCAAAGGACCAGCAAATCCTAGTGACTAATCAACAAACTTTTTTTTCAGCACACTTGGTAGTTCGGACCTATATAAAACATAAAGTACTTTATGAAATGCTGGGAAACCTTTTTTTTTTTCTAACGAAATACTGGGAAACTTGGTACTCCTAGTAATTAAAAGAAGTGTTGACTCAAGTACATCTTTATCAATATATGAGCACAACTCCTAGTAATTAAAAGAAGTGTTGACTCAAGTACATCTTTATCAATATAAGAGCACAACAACAGATCAGATCAGAAAATCCAAGTCAATCAGAACTCCACCCACACCATCCACACAACTTACAGTTACAAGCTCACAAGATCCACCAACCCACCAAATTAAGCTGAAGTAAATAACCAAAAAGACACACCAAAACGAACTCTTTCAACTCAACTCAATGTCCAACCAGCCCATCACAAAAAATTCCCAAAACCCCAAAATAAAAAGCACCACCAATCAACACATAGGATCGCCAAACAAAAAAAAAAAAACCCAAACAACTCGATCCAAAAAATTTAACCAAAATCAGTAAGAGATTTACCAGCCGGAACATGATTAAGCGCGATTCCGGTACTGTTAAGGGCCTGTTGAACGGCGGGAGAGATCCTAGTAGTGTCGCCGTAGGCGGAAATCGAGACGGGACCACAGTAATTCATCTTGACTAAAGCGGAGCTTATATTCTGAGCGATGGTGTGAGGATCGCAGGTTTTCGGCACGTGACAGTTCTCGATGTCCCACCAGACGGAGGTCTTGGCCTTGATGTACTGCTCCTCCGCCGAATTCGGCGGCCGCTGCTGCGACTGCAGTCCGCCTCCACCCATCACCCCAGCCATATTAGTCACTTATTGCTAAATAATCGGAAAATCAGTGGGAGTAATGAAGTTGGAGATCTGGTTACTGGTTAGCGGTGGCCGTAGAAGGCGCACGATAGCATTGGGGAACGCGGTTGTTTTGCGTGTTTGTCTGGTCTTGTGGTTAACAAGAGGAGTAGTTGAGTGTATTAGGATTATTTATTTGTATGGTGCGCAGTGTGCTAAGAAAGAAGACTTGAAAGGAGAGACTTGGAATGAGTGTATTTGGGGTTAGAATTTGGGTTTTCCAATTTCCACGCGGAAATAACAAAGTTGGGATTGTGACGCGGGTCCGGATGGTCATTCATGGGATGGGAGTACTTTTGGATTCCACTTTGATTTATGTAACATGTAACTTTTTTTCTTTTTCTTTTGGGGGGAGGAGGCACCTTAATTATTTGAAAAATAAAATTCTAATTATTTCAAGTTAAAATAAGTTAGAATTTGATTTAAATATTTAAAATTTGGAATTGTTTGTCCTTTTTTGCATTTGTGGGTGGGCGTGATGAATATGTATAATTCTTAGCTTTTAGAGATTAATGGGGACCACCCCACGTGACAACCTTGAAACTAAAGGATATAGGAGATGTGAAGAGGTTCACGGATGAACGATTTTTAGTGGAGGAAGGACTCTTCCTAAACGGCTAGACGACTTTTAGTAGAAGAAGGATTCTGCTGGTAGACGAGTACTTAATCCTAAGCGAATTCTTTCTTCCTTTAGTTGACGAGTAGTAAACCCTAAGTGGACTCTCGTCTGTATTCGTCAAGTGGATTCTCGTCTGTATTCGCCTATATAAAGGAGGACACACAAAACAAAGAGAAGAGAAGCAAAAGAGAAAGAGGTAGTTGCTCCTATTAATACTCAGGCTCCATTTATGGGAAGCGAGTAACTTTGTTCACTCCCGAACTAGTATTAAGCATCCTCTCTCGATCTCATGTTCTCCCTTAAAAAAAATAACGAGATGTCTAGAGAACATATCAGCCAACTGTTGGATAGGATTAAACAGATTATACAAGAGAATCAGGACCAGTGGAAGGCGAAGAAGGAGTACGCAACTCCCGAAGTAGGGAAACAAAAGGGAGTGATGCGGGAAAAAGAACCGACGCCAACCGTGTTACCAGCCAACATGGCAATTGAACAACTGCGAGGGTTTGTTTCATGTATCATGTTAGGTTTTATTTCAGGTGTCATTCGCTTAATGACAAAGTCCCTGATAACCTAATGGATTCGGGGAGTTCTAATACATGCGCACGTAATAAGAAACCAACAAAACACTCCATTGCACATAAAGAAGTGTTTGCTTATGAAATAAATCATGCATCTATTATTCAAAGATTGTCTGTGATACAAGAAAAGTCCCAAAGCGGATATCAACAACTCGGCTTTCTAGAGCACTATTCCCAACAATCTCTCACTTGCCTATAAAAGCCATTCAGGTATACTCTAAGTTCCATCTTGTAGCACCCCGGAGCGCAAGACACTACATCCCCGCACCATAGTCCAACACGTGTAACGGAATGGGAACTCCGCACACGTATCAAACTACGGCGAACTGGAGACAAACAAAATCTCTCCTATGCTAGGCAGTCTAGACCCTAAATCAGAGTACGAAAATAAATTAATACCAAATGCGGAAGCTACCAGGATTTAAATACAAACATACATGTTCGAAATTAAACAAGTCATGTATATAATGCCCTTCCAAGGCCAAATAAATCATACAAAGTCCAAATTCGAATCCCGAATCATATTTAAACAAATTTATAAGTATCTTATACATATTTATACGTAGTACCAATGCAGAAAAGTGAATATGCAAAAGACTCGAACTAGACTCGAACAACTCAAAAGAAACCACCGCCTAGCACGAACCGAAACCTGAACCTGCAACCTCAAAACAAAAGGGGGAAAAGAAAACAACGAGGAGGGGTCAGTCCTAAAGACTGGTGAGGGGGCTAACACACGCACACGTACATATACGTAAGAGCATAGCATATTCAAAATTAAAGTGTTCATGAATCGGGGCGTGGTTTTTGCAATCTAAAACGTTTTATCCCGTGATATTATATATAAAGAAAAGGTTTAAGGTCAAAGGCCAAAATCATCCAATTTTATAAATTGAAGTCCACTCCCATTTCACGAACCGCATTCATAAGCAAAATCATAACGACTCGGCGAGAACGAGTTCAAAACCACCTAACTCCTTTCATGTGGTGCCTCACTTGCGGGGTGCTACATCCTTAAGTGGTATCAGAGCCCGGTTGCAAAACCGGTGTTCTTGAGTCGTGTCGGAGTCAGTCTAAGTCGAACGGCATAGGGACTATGTGATATTATGTGCATTGCATCGATCTTGAATATGGAATTTGGTTTCCTTAAGAATTTCGTTGAATTACTTGAACATTTATGTAACTGTTATTGAATTGGGTTTTGCTAGAGTTTAAAAGAGGCCTGAAGAGCCCAAATTCTATTTATGATTGGTATGTGTGAATTTTGGCTTTGCAATGCATTATACTTTGGTTGTTTGGTAACCATTGCAGGGTCTAGCTCCGCCTGGCTTAGCAAGGGTTTTATGTTTGTCTCCCGTTCGCTAGGGTTTGATACGGGTGCGGATTTACAATTTCGTTACTCGTGTTGAGCCTTAGTGCGGGGGATGTGGTGCCTCACTTGCGGGGTGCTACATTTCATATTCATAATCAAAGCGAAATACATACAAAATTCATAATCAATCCTCCTTCTTCGATTGGGGATGAGGAGGCCTTCCTCAACCCCGTTCTCCCATCAAAATGTGTGAGTCGGGGGATCCTACCTGCTCCCCGGCTGGGTTTAAGCCGTCGGTTCTCAAGAAATTGCCTTCCCCTCGACCTCCCGAGGATGGGCAATCTCCCTACATAAAATGAGTTTGTGTTGATGAGAGAGCTCAGCGACCCCATGGCCGACCCGAGAATCACATACCACATCCCCGGGCCCATTTCATAAGTCATAAGTCATAATTTTATAATTTCAAATTTTCATAATTTTCCGACTTATATTTCAAAGTTATAATCTCGCTATTTCAAAACATTCACACACACCAACCCTTTTCAAATCAAATAAACGTAAAATTGGTTACGTATATATATAAAAGCATTTTTCAAATGATTCCATAACAAAACGGGAGAAATCCCACAAAATACATATTAAAACACATATCTAAGTATGTATATATACATACGTAATCACATGCGGGCTCAAAATTCAGGTAGGGTTGTAGGTCATTATAACTAAAAAGAAAGAAACCTCACCTCGTCGACTACACCGGACGAAACGAACCCAAAACATCTCTAAGGAACCTCCTCGCCACCCATGGATCGAACCTAAGGACAAAACAAACAACAAACGATGAACTTAGACTCAAAATGTACCAATTAGACGCTCGGCAAATGCATATGGATGCAAATGATGCATAAAGAATGCAATGAGATTTCATTTAGGTCATATGATGCCATATTTATTCATATTGAATCATAATCCATCTATTTCACGTTAAATAAATCCATAAGTTTCATACAACGCACATAACACATCATATAATACATTAGAAATGCATATACTTCAATAAAAGATCAAGGGAATTGCATGCAAGGCAAACAAACAAGGTACTCACATATCCATGCACGTTATAGAGCAATTAGAGTATAATAAGTCACATTTTGCACGTAAGGGCACCGAATTCACGTCAAATAAACCCATAAAATTGATACAACACTCATAGCACATTATATAATACATTAGGCATGCATGCACACAAGAAAAGTGTTAGGAATAGTGCCCTAGAAAGCCGATTGTATATCCGCTTTGTGCTTTTCCTTATTGTAATCATAGACAATCTTTGAATAAAATAACGTATTGAGGCAACACTTCTTTATATGCTCTTGTTTGGTATGCGTTTACTTTAGCTGTGCATGTATGAGAACTCCCCTAATCCTGATGACTTTAGGACTCTACCATTTAGGTGAAATGGTTCATGAAACGAGCTCTATATCACATAAGCCATGATTAGTAAAATGCTCCAAGCCGATGAGTCCTACAGACAGTGGGAGTGTCAACCTGACTCCTCTAAGGCTTGCTTGTGGGATCACGCCCTTAAGAAGGACCACCTTGTTTCATGGAGGTGCAAAGTGTATAGTTGATACGTGCGTGATACATGAGGGTGCTTACTTTAATAAGTAAGTTCACTGAGGTGCCCCGTGTGAGAAGATTCCTAAATGGGAAAGGAAGTTTCTATTTCAGGAAATGGAAACTTCCAGATTAGGAAATATCTCACGAGTCATTGATGTGATTAATTGATCCTTAGACTTGAGGTTCCTGTTGGAAAACACGAATTAGAAAGCAGCGGAAATTTAAAAAATTTTCCAACAAAAAGGACATTGGACTCGCAATCGTGTATCCAAATTCGTAGAGTTAAGAAACTTACTTTTCTTTTATTCTTTCTTGAAGCGTTTCAAGCCACCCAAGAATGCTCTTCTCGCGGCTTGATCCCCTCTCCTTGGTAAAGCTCGAATCTTCAAAGTTCTAACTTGAAGCTCTCTAGAGATAGTCCACCAACTTGATCATAATCTAACTAGTAAGGATGCTAGTTCTCTAGTTAGTGTTTAGGCTTAACCTAGGGTTTCGTTTATCTTGGAGAAAGGATGGTGTTTAACACATGAACCAAAAGAATTGCCAATTAGCTCTAAGGGGAGCTCGAGCTCCCCTATTTATGTAAGGGGGAGGGCCGAAAATCCTAGTCCTTATGGGCTAGGGTTTTGGTCTCTTTCTCTCCTATTACTTGATCATCAAGTATTTTGACTTTGACTTTGAATTCTAATTCAAATCAACTTTCAAGAGAGCTAAAATATCCAAACGATTTTTTGGATAATTTTATACTTTATTTATTTAAAATAAATAACTTATTTTATCTAATTAATTAATTCATAATTAATTAACTAGATTATTTTTCTCCAAAATAAGACTTTCTTTTTAATTCAAAATTAAACCAAAGTCTATTAAATAATTAACAACTTAATTATTTAATATCCAATTAAATAGTCACGTGTGGCACACGTGTCATAATAACACGTGTCTAGTCACGCGACCCACACGTGTGATTTCACACGTGTGGAACGCTCTAGGCCCGATTAACTCGTTTAATCATTTTAAAGCCTCAACTCATGTAACCAAGTTGTTGTGTGTGACCCTCTAGGTTCTCAATTCAATTAGCAGTGACCGTAATTAATTAATTCACTAATTAATTAATCAGTCCACAGATTTAACGAACATAGTCTAGCAACAGGTGTTTAACCCCTAGCTGAATTGGAATGTTCGGATTCGACAGAACCTTTACGTCATTGATTCATGTGAGATACAATCCTCCTACTTACTATCTCTCAACCAAGATCTAGGGTAAGGGAATAATCAGAACCCTAATAATCCGGTCTTAAAGCTAAGTGCATTTCATATCCATTTGATCTCAATCCAAGAAACCCTTTTCTTGATGTCTTGATCTACTGCCTTGGCCAAGGACTCCATATGGCATATGAATGACTTATACAATAAGAGATCACCTTGCAAATGCAAGTGTAGGTCCTTTCTTGATTCTCATTCACTTTCATGAATCACTTGTGCAGCTCCAGCATAAGCCTTGAATCAGTTGTCTAAGGCGACACCCTTTAAAGCTTATACCTAAGACTAAAGAGTTAACTCATAAAGTGACAAGGAGCCTCAAGTCTTAAGGATCAATTAATCACATCAATGACTCGTGAGATATTTCCTAATCTGGAAGTTTCCATTTCCTGAAATAGAAACTTCCTTTCCCATTTAGGAATGTTCTCACACGGGGCACCTCAGCGAACTTACTTATTAAAGTAAGCACCCTTATGTATCACGCACGTATCAACTATACACTTTGCACCTTCATGAAACAAGGTGGTCCTTCTTAAGGGCGTGATCCCACAGGCAAGCCTTAGAGGAGTCAGGTTGACACTCCCACTGTCTGTAGGACTCGTCGTCTTGGAGTATTTTACTAATCATGACTTATGTGATATAGGGCTCGTTTCATGAACCATTTCACCTAAAAGGTAGAGTCCTAAAGTCATCAGGATTAGGGGAGTTCTCATACATGCACAGCTAAAGTAAACGCATACCAAACAAGAGCATATAAAGAAGTGTTGCCTCAATTCGTTATTTCATTCAAAGATTGTCTGTGATTACAATAAGGAAAAGCACAAAGCGGATATACAATCGGCTTTTTAGGGCACTATTCCTAACAATCTCCCACTTGCCCGTCAAATCCATTCTAAAGCTACTCTAAGTCCCATCTTCTGAAGATAACCTTGGAAAGCTTCTCGACTAAGGGGTTTTGTAAGTGGATCTGCCACGTTCTCTGCTGATGTGACCCTCTCAATTTGCACATCTCCTCTTTTGATAATATCACAGATTAGGTGATACTTCCTCATAATGTGCTTGGTCCGTTGGTGAGATCTTGGTTCTCTTGCTTGAGCAACTGCCCCAATGTTGTCACAAAACACAGAAATGGGGTCTTTCATGCTAGGAACAACATTCAACTCATGAATGAAGTTTCTAATCCAAACACCTTCCTTAGTTGCATCGCAGCTAAGTATTCGGCCTCAGTTGTCGAATCTGCAGTGGTAGTTTGTTTGGAACTCTTCCAACTCACTGCTCTGCCGTTTAGGCAGAAAATGTATCCTGACATTGACTTAAAATCATCTAAGTCAGATGCAAAGCTTGCATCGCAGTATCCTTCGACAGTAAGATCTTTCTGACCTCCGTAAACTAAGAATAAATCTTTAGTACTTTTCAAGTACTTAAGAATATTCTTCACGGCAGCTCAGTGTCCATCTCCAGGGTCAGATTGGAAACGACTTGTCACACTAAGTGCATAAGCCACATCCGGTCGAGTATATAACATTGCATACATTATGCTACCTATTGCTGATGCATAAGGTGTATGAGTCATTCTTTCCTTCTCAAGGTTAGTCTTAGGACACATCTTCTTTGAAAGACATGTTCCTAACCTTTGCTGACTCCATATTGAATCTCTTCAACACTTTATCAATGTACATCGACTGTGATAGTCCTATTAACCTTCTAGATCTATCTCTATAGATTTTAATTCCAAGGATATAGGACGCATCACCAAGATCTTTCATCTCGAATTGGTTCGATAACCATAACTTAGTCACTTTCATGTCATCCTTCGAATTCCCAACAAGAAGGATGTCATCAACATAAAGTACTAAGAATTGAACTGAGGTCTCCAATTCCTTTCTATACACACATGATTCATTCGAAATTTGAATGAAGCCAAACGCTTTGACTGATTCATCAAATCGAATATTCCAATTCCTAGAAGTCTGTTTCAATCCATAGATTGATCTTTGGAGTTTGCAAACCTTTTGCTCACTCCCACTGAATGTGAAACCTATGGGTTGTTCCATATAAATGTCTTTATCAATGTCACCATTGAGAAAGGCAGTTTTCACATCCATTTGCCATATCTCATAGTCATAATATGCAGCAATGGCAAGCATGATCCGAATAGACTTTTGCATTGAAACTGGCAAAAATGTTTCATCAAAGTCCACGCCGGGTCTTTGAGTGAATCCTTTTGCAACCAGTCTTGCCTTGTAGGCTGCAATGCTTCCATCAACTCCAAGCTTTCTCTTAAAGATCCATTTGCAACCTATGGGTTTGACCCCATCAGGCAAATCTACCAAGGTCCAAACTTGGTTGGAGTTCATGGAATCCATTTCGGATTTCATGGCTTCTATCCACTGTTCAGAGTCAGAATCTGAAAGTGCCTCCTCATATGTTAAAGGATCATTATCCTTTTTGAGAGATTTCATGGAAGAATCCATACCATCTCTCTGGCTGTCTAGGAGTGCGTTCAGAATGCCTTAGAGGAGGATTTTCGTGTGTATCAAAATTCGTGATTGGTTGTGGTTGATCAGAAGGGGACGTTTCTTCAGTGGGTGGTGTGGGATCACTTTGTACTTCTTCTAATTCTATGATCTTGCCTTTCTTTTCTTTAAGGAACGGTTCCTCCAGAAAAGTGGCATTTCTGGAAGCAAACACTTTTTGCTCAGATTGATCATAGAAGTAGTATCCTATGGATTCCTTAGGATAACCTACAAAGTAGCATAAGTTAGAACGAGATTCTAACTTATCTCCCACTGTCCTCTTCACGTAAGCAGGACAACCCCAAATTCTTAAGTAAGAATAACTAGGGATTTTACCATGCCACATTTCATAGGGCGTTTTAGGGACTGACTTAGAGGGAACTAGATTCAAAATCTTTGCTGCACTTTCTAGGGCATAACCCCAGAAAGAAGGTGGTAAGTTAGTGAAACTCATCATGGAACGAACCATATCAAGTAAGGTTCGATTCCTTCTCTCAGAAACTCCAATAAGCTGAGGAGTTCCCGGAGGAGTCCACTGAGAGATAATCCCATTATCTTTGAGATGATTAAGGAATTCTTCACTAAGATACTCGCCTCCTCGACCAGATCGATGTGCTTTGATCTTGTGACCAGATTGGTTCTCAACCTCCTTTTGAAATTCTAAGAATTTCTCAAAAGCTTCAGATTTATACTTCATTAAGTATACATAACCATATCGACTAAAGTCATCGGTAAAGGTTATGAAATACTGATGATTGTTTCTAGTGCTTACACTGAGCGGTCCACAAACATCAGAATGGATCAAATCCAAGACCTTAGTGGCACGTTCCACAGTCCCTTTAAAAGGAACTTTGGACATCTTTCCTTTGAGACAGGATTCGCAAGAAGTTAACTCCTTAAGATCATTTTCAGAGAATGATCCTAAAGTGTTTATCTTGCTAATTCTGTTCTTGGAAATGTGTCCTAATCTAGCGTGCCATAAGGGAGCTGAAACTTTGTCATCTCTCTTACGCTTCATTTCTCGTTGTATATTCATAATATTGACATTTTGAGTCAGATAAAGTCCATTACTTAGAGTACCAATGTGAATGGAAGAGTTATTTCGTTTGATAAAGTATTTACCATTCTTAATATAAGTTTCATAACCTTCACAATCTAATATTGGAATTGAAATTATATTACGAATAATGCTCGGTACATAAAGGACTTTATTTAAGACTAACTCAAAACTACCTAAATCTAATCTAATTGTGCCTAAAGCTCGAGCTTCAACGTTTGAGCCATCGCCGATCTTCAAGACACATTCTCCTTCTTTGAGTTGTTGGACTTCACTTAGCATCTGTACATCATTACAGATATGAGTTCCACAACCGGTATCAAGTACCCAAGAACTAGAATTAATAGAAAGATTTACTTCAACGAGAAAGATACCTTTCTTTAGAGTAGCCTTGTACTCTGGGCAGTTTCTCCTCCAATGTCCCGCTTTGCCACAATGGAAGCAAACATCCTCTTTCTGATCATGCTTCTTCTTTTGGGCCTTTCCCTTCGAAACGCCACCAGTGGGCCTAAGGGGTTGCTTCTTCTTCTTTTGGGCTTTCTTGCCCTTACCTTTAAAAGGCCCAGAAGAGGAAGATGGAGCATTAACCATCAAAACCTTATTGTCCTTCTTGATCGTGCTTTCAGCAGTCACAAGCTGACTAATCAGCTCAGCTACAGTAGCACCAGCATGATTCATATTGAAGTTAAGGACAAATGGGTTGAATGATGGTGGGAGCGAAGCTAGCAACAAATCCACTGAAAGCTCATCTTTCAGTGGCATGTCCATGGAAGCAAGTTTCTCAGTAAGGGCGAGACACTTGAGTCCATATTCATGGACACTTGAACCTTCCCTCATTCTCAAGTGGAACAATTCCTTTGAAGTGTTATACCTTGTAACACGTTCATGAGGGCGGTAAAGTTGCTCTAAGTGGTCGTAAATCTCCCAAGCGAATTCCATGGCCTCATGTTGCCTTTGCAAGTCCGGAGACATGTTAGCCAACATAAGGCAACGGGCTTGGAGATTATCATCCTTCCACTTCTGAATCGCGTCCCGCTCGGCCCGAGTGGGAGCCTCCCCTTCGGGACTAGGCTCCCCTTCGAAGAGAACATAAGTTCTCTTCTCAGAATCTAAAATGATTTTCAGATTCCTCAGCCAATCAGAATAGTTGGGACCAGTCAACTTGTTTGACTCGAGGATCGATACAAGAGGGTTTTTGGTTGCCATTTCAAAACACGTAGAGAATCACAGAATCTACGACCTAAATGGTAAACCAGAGAACTAGTGAGCATGCTGAATTATAACGATATACAAAAGATAAGGTTTTTAATCTAATGTAGCTCCCACTGTTTTTCAAAGATCTAGAATTCCCAAAGATTAAGAGGAACACCTTTCCCAATGGGTACCAAGACCCTAGGCATTTTACCTCGAACCCACGACTCGCGGACATTCTAAGTGAGAACCCCAGGTAGGTACAACTTACCAATTCTAACACCTTTAGAACTCTTAGTAATTGTTTTTGCATCACCTATCTTTCAATATGGACCCACGACTCGTGCGACATCCATATTTACTTAGGCGTTAAGCTAGACCCATCAATCATAAGATCATGACCAAAACTTAGTTCGAACGACCCACGACTCGCGGACATCGTCCTTGCTAAAATTGATCACGAAATATTGATCATTAAAATGATCAATTAGGTAACTAAGAACTAATAAGCTCTACTAGCTATCCCACGACTCGCGGACAACAACTAGCTTCACTTACTAAACTTAAAACCTATTGATGGAATGCTAGGAATTTAATTCAAAATTTGCATCTCGAATTAAATACCTATTTGTTCAAAATTAGCTTAATATTTAATGGGAATTTTCGAATCAACCGGAGAGTTGTCCGGTTCGACCTCACCAACATATATGTTATCCAATTTTATTAGTCTTGATTAATGCAAGTACACTTAAATGCATTTCAAACAAGCACATAAACAGATAACATGTCCTAGCATGATACTAACATGTAATGATCATGGGTTCTACCTATCTTATGCGTGATATGTGGGAGCCACTCCACAATCACAAGTTCTAACATACATGCCACATAAACAGTTTAAATCACATAAGGGAAAACGGTAACAAAATACGAGCCCTATCTCTATTACATTTTTACAATTGAGATTCCCCTCCCTAACATTTTGAGGGGTCGTCACTTATGGCCTGCTTGTTACTTGAATGTGGTCCATCTTACTCCATGGGTGCATTGTCTCCAAAATGAAAATAAAACCTCACCACCTATCTCTACTCTCAAATTACAATAAAAAGAAAAAGACATAAAGTAATAAGGCTCAATCTTCATATTGGCCTTAGACAATTACACGGGGCATACCCCGGCCTCAAAAACAGTAATATGGAAAAGCCACATAATAAATCACATAACAGTATGCACATAAGTGAGGCTCCAACCTCAATTGAAAAACACAACTATAGGGCTCCAACCCCAATTTAAACCATCCATGTGCATAAATTAAAACCATACATAAGTCTAAACCCATGATCACCTAACATGCTTTTGTGAGAATTTAAATTTAACCAATAAATTAAAATTCCCGTTTCAAGTCCTAATGACTTAAAACACGACTTGATGCGAGTCTTATTTATAAAAACTTTCAATAAATCCCAAATTAACAAAACAAATAAAATTCCAATTAATTTCTGAAAATTAATAATTTTATCAAAGATGTATTTTCCCAAAATATAAACCGTTTCTATTTCTCAAAAATCCCAATTTTAAGTTTTATTCAAAAATTAAAATAAATATTCAAAAATAAAATTTTAAAATTAAAATAAAAAATTGGGACTGGATTGTACTAAATACGAAAACGGGGCCCGCACACGGAAGAGCCGCGCACATCACGCCCGCGCTGCGCGCCGATGCCCGTAGCTTTCTCGTGCGGCTGGCCGGTCTGTCCCGGCCAGGGCTGCCAACGATGGCTAGGCGCGCCAGGAAGGCCTCCCGCCGGTTGCCCTGCGCGCGCCTAGGACTGGCGGGCGGCAGCGCGGGAAGCCCGCACGCGCGACACCTTCGCGGGCGGGGTTTCGCGTGTTCGTAATCCAGGCTTTTCGTTTCGTGTTTTCGTTCAAAAGCAAAACCAATCCAAGAAATCCAAAAAACAGTTTATACAGTTTCAAATCTAAAATTATTTTTCAAAAATTAAATTTTGTAAAAACTAATTTTCAGAAACTTTCAGGAAAAAAAATACAGTTTCGTAATTCAGGCTTTCTAAAATAATTACAAATACTCAATCGCATCAAGCCTAAGAATTTCTACCAAATTCAGTATAATTGAGACGAATCAGAAACACGATTAACGAGGTGGCTCTGATACCACTTGTTGGAAAACACGAATCAGAAAGCAGCGGAAATTTAAAAAATTTTCCAACAAAAAGGAACTTGGACTCGCAATCGTGTATCCAAATTCGTAGAGTTAAGAAACTTACTTTTCTTTTATTCTTTCTTTAAGCGTTTCAAGCCACCCAAGAATGCTCTTCTCGCGGCTTGATCCCCTCTCCTTGGTAAAGCTCGAATCTTCAAACTTCTAACTTGAAGCTCTCTAGAGATAGTCCACCAACTTGATCACAATCTAACTAGTAAGGATGCTAGTTCTCTAGTTAGTGTTTAGGCTTAACCTAGGGTTTCGTTTATCTTGGAGAAAGGATGGTGTTCAACACATGAACCGAAAGAATTGCCAATTAGCTCTAAGGGGAGCTCGAGCTCCCCTATTTATGTAAGGGGGAGGACCGAAAATCCTAGTCCTTATGGGCTAGGGTTTTGGTCTCTCTCTCTCCTATTACTTGGTCATCAAGTATTTTGACTTTGACTTTGAATTCTTATTCAAATCAACTTTCAAGAGAGCTAAAATATCCAAACGATTTTTTGGATAATTTTATACTTTATTTATTTAAAATAAATAACTTATTTTATCTAATTAATTAATTCATAATTAATTAACTAGATTATTTTTCTCCAAAATAAGACTTTCTTTTTAATTCAAAATTAAACCAAAGTCTATTAAATAATTAACAACTTAATTATTTAATATCCAATTAAATAGTCACGTGTGGCACACGCACTACAAGAAAATAGGCGAATTCCGAGGGAATATTTCCCTCGAAAATTTCTGAGGGATTTCCGAGGGAATTCACCAAATTAATTTGCGAGGGAATATTCCCTCGGAAATCCCTCGAAAATGTTAGAGCCAACGTAAAGCGCCAAGTTTTCCGAGGGATTTCCGAGGGAAATTCCCTCGGAAAATTGAAAAGTATATAATTTTTAAATTAAAATTATGTTCCGAGGGATTTCCGAGGGAAATAATCCCTCGGAAATGTTCACATAATTAAATTTATTATATTCCGAGGGAATTTCCGAGGGAAAATTCCCTCGGAAAATTGAAAAATATCTAATTTTTAAATTAAAATTACGTTCCGAGGGATTTCCGAGGGAGATAATCCCTCGGAAATGTTCACATAATTAAATTTAGTATATTCCGAGGGAATTTCCGAGGGAAAATTCCCTTGAAAAATTGAAAAATATCTAATTTTTAAATTAAAATTACGTTCCGAGGGATTTCCGTTCACATAATTAAATTTAGTATATTCTGAGGGAATTTCCGAGGGAAACTCCCTCGGAAAATTAAAAATTATTTAATTTTTAAGTTGAATTTAATTTCCGAGGGAATTCCGAGGGTACTATTCCCTCGGAAATTAATTTGGTATCATTAATGCATATGTTGGTGTTTAATATTATTTAAAATGAAATCGAATTTCGTTTTTACATATTTGTTGTATGAAATTTTCTTTATTTAATTCATGAACAAATAAGACCTTATCTTATTAAATCGAGTAATTAAAAACAAGTTTTTCTCTTTTCCAAAATTTTATTTTATTCTAAATTCCGAGGGAATTCCGAGGGAATCAGAATTGTCCCTCGGAATTCCCTCAGAATTTATAATAGTGGTTTTTAAATTTAAAGTGTAACTCATAATTTATTAAACGTAGTTACAATCCACGGCAATTACGAACATCATTAGTGAACTAAGAAATATAATGGTACGTATTAAAATAGTAAATTACAAGTTATATACATATGTGTATACGTAGTTAAACTCTCAACTAGTATTTCGGTTGGTATCATTAATGCATATGTTGGTGTTTAATATTATTTAAAATGAAATCGAATTTCGTTTTTACATATTTGTAGTATGAAATTTTCTTTATTTAATTAATGAACAAATAAGACCTTATGTTATTAAATCGAGTAATTAAAAACAAGTTTTTCTCTTTTACAAAATTTTATTTTATTCTAAATTCCGAGGGAATTCCGAGGGAATCGGAATTGTCCCTCGGAATTCCCTCGGAATTTAGAATAGTGGTTTTTAAATTTAAAGTGTAACTCATAATTTATTAAACATAGTTACAATCCACGCCAATTATGAACATCATTAGTGAACTAAGTAATATAATGGTACGTATTAAAATAGTAAATTACAAGTTATATACATATGTGTATACGTAGTTAAACTCTCAACTAGTATTTCGGTTGGTATCATTAATGCATATGTTGGTGTTTAATATTATTTAAAATGAAATCGAATTTCGTTTTTACATATTTGTAGTATGAAATTTTCTTTATTTAATTAATGAACAAATAAGACCTTATGCCATTAAATCGAGTAATTAAAAACAAGTTTTTCTCTTTTACAAAATTTTATTTTATTTTAAATTCTCCCTCGGAAATGTTTTTAAAGAGATTATTTTTATTTAATTTATTAATAAAACAAAATTATGTGTTATTAAATTAAACAAAATTAAAAAAAAAAAAAGTTTTCAGCAACTTTAGTTAAGATTGCTGCAATATACAAGATAGACGTGTTTTCAGATCTGAATACAAACTAAACGTGTTAAGATTTGACAAACTCTTCTTTTCCCCAAATTTGACGAATCAAACTTAGAACCCTAGACTTACGCTGAACTCTTCTAGTGGCTTTCATTCTCTTCTAGCAGGTTGAGGACGACCGCGACGATGACGGCAGAAACAGGTGCAAAGAGGAGGAGATTGAGAAGAAGAAGCTGGCGCAGCTTCGCTAGATTGAAGAAGAAACCAACGCATCGGGAACTCCTTCTTCTGCTACAGTACTTCCTAATTTTGGGTGCAGGAATTCGTATGTTTCAGCTAAGTACTTCGTAATTTTGGGTTTTAATTGTTATAAGTATCCCTAGTTTGTGTTAAAAGTTCCAATTTTGGCGATAGTGTTCGTCTCGAAATTGATTTAATCCTTTTAGAGCTGATTTCTGTTGAATTTTCTTGATGGGGATCTTTTTTCTTGGTCGATTTTGGAGTGTTGAAGAAAGGGGTGAAGTAGAGGGGAAAATATGTTGATCCATGTAGCTCTGCACACCAAATATTGAAGATCTCGTGATTCAGGAAGTTATTATTATTAACATAATTAGGCTAAAAAGATGCGATTAATTTGCGTAGAAAATGAAAAGCATATAGTTTGTAACTATTCTTATATTCTCACTACTACTTTTAACTAAATCACATTTGACATCTCCACTATTAACGACGGTGTCAATGTGACAGAAATTAATTCAAGTGCTAGAATTTTATTAAATACTTTTAAGGTGAAAAGCATATAGTTCTGTTGTCTTTGCCATGATTACGACCACATTGTTCCTTACTCTAAGGCGATTTTTGAGTTTCAGAATGTGACTGTGTTGGGTGGATTTGAAATTCCGATGGATGTGTGGTTGTGTGTGGTTGTGGATTTTAGGTTTATGGGGTATTTGTTTGATATAATATTGTTGAGAAACTTAATCGCGTGCTGTTAAGTTTTGAAATTTAATGGGGGGAAACAGTGATAGTGCTTTACTGCTATTGAAAAAGTTATGTTTGAGTTTCACTACTTTGCATCATTTTGATTTGAAAACGTGATGAATGCTTGGACTATTGATTAAATTCATCTTCTAGTGTTTTTCTTCTTGGGTGAAAGGAGGTATAGCAATATTGGTAATGGCTAGGTGAGCTTATGTGTGTTTTTGGGCCCATTGGAGAGTTAATTGTGCCTAAATGGTAGCCATCTCTTGGGATACATCTAGGTAACTGTAAGCTGATAATGGTTTATGACAGGACTTTCTTTCCTTTTAATACTCGTTCACGTGGTAGTGAAATTCCTAACCCTTATATGTTTAATGGTTAGATATGATAGCAAAATTAGTGCTTCTAGTTCATTTGTAGTAGTATGTGCAATTGTACTTGGTTATATACTGCAGATAGTGTAGTAGTATGAGATTGCAGCTGACAGAAAATTTTTAGAGTTTTTCTTTTTCTTAATTGGATTTTGGATTTCTACAGATAAGCAGTCATTGGAAAAACTTGGAGTCCTAACATCTCTTCAACAAGACAACCTAGCGTGGATCAACTGAAATTCTCCAAACATTCTTGGTAAGTACTGAGTTTATTATTAAATTCGCAAGTGTATGGTGATATATGTTGAAAATTGTAAGAGTAATTTATTTTAGTGAATTTTTTTCCAAAACAACTAAGTGTACACACAACGTGCCATTATCCAAAGGGTTAAATATTTCTACTTTTCATTGATTACTCACTCTTAATATTTTCAGGGTTAACATTTATAGAAGATACAACACATTAGCTAGACTAGAGAATTTGTGCAAGAGAAAGTAAGTATGTCTATACTTTTATTATTTTATTGTTGATGCATGTTGGTAATATATTATATATATAAAGACACATGCACATATAGTTTATGTTATAGGTTAGTAATTGGGGGGAAGGGGTGGAGCCTTCACGTTGTTTGCTGTTAGTTTGTTGTAGCGTGGAATAAGAGGACGATATATACCCAGTAAATTAGTAAATTATATTTAGATATTAATGTGAATAATTAAACTTTACTTTCACATAATAAAACTCGTCAATTTTTTTATTTTTTTTTATTTTTTTTTTGTAGGTGGAAATTCATCCACAAAGAAATTGGATGTATAATAGGACATATCCTAATCGTGGGGGCATTAGGCCAGAGTTTGTGAAAGGGGTTGACTCGTTTGTAGAACACGCTATGGGGTTGGACTACGTAATTAGGTACAGAAAAATCTGATGCCCAGGTAAAGCATGTGTTGGGAAGGGGACTTTATTGTCCCCAACTGACATCAAAGTACATTTGTATGAAAATGGTTTCAAACCTAATTATTGGTATTGGACGGATCACGGGGAGATGGCACCTGCTCAAGCATGTGCACCTTGTTTACAATATGATGCCTCGAGTAGTGGACATGTTGTTAATGAAGATCCGTTAAACAGATGGATTCAACCCTTATGCACATTCGGCTTCACCCTATTCTTGTTGGCCTGTAATTGTAACACCGTATAATTTACCTCCAGAAATGTGTATGACAATGCCATATATGTTTCTGACATGTATCATTCCTGGGCCCAGCAATCCGAAGAACAAAATTGACATGTTTTTGCAACCGTTAATTGATGAGTTGAAAGAGTTATGGGAAGTTGGCGTCCACACATACGATGTTTCGATGAAGCAAAACTTTCAAATGAAAGCTGCATTAATGTGGACAATTAACGACTTTCCAGCCTATGCGATGTTGTCAGGTTGGGGAACAGCCGGTAAACTAGCTTGTCCATATTGCATGGATGAAACCAAGGCCATCACCTTGAAACATGGACGAAAACAAAGTTGGTTCGACTGTCACCGACGTTTTCTGGATAGATACCATCCATATAGGCGAAACAAAGTGAATTTCAAGAGGAACCATACTGAAGGGGATGATCCTCCACTCAAGTATAGTGGACATGAGATATGGGAGCAGATACGTGATTTGCCAAAAGTTACGGAACATCCTAAACTTGGAACTTTGCAAGGCTATGGTACTGAACACAATTGGAAAAAACAAAGTATATTTTGGGATTTACCTTATTGGCGGAATCATTTGATCCGACATAATCTAGACGTGATGCATATTGAAAAGAATGTGTTTGATAACATTTTCAACACAATTATAGACATTAAAGGCAAAACTAAAGACAATATAACAGCACGTTTGGATATGAAGGACTTGTGTAAGCGGCCCGAACTTGAACTGAAGACTAAGGCTAATGGAGAAGTGGGGAAGCCAAAGGCCAAGTATGTACTTTCCTTAGATAAAAAAAGAATCATTTGCGAGTGGATTAAACAACTTCGTATGCCTGATGGTTGTTCGTCTAACTTGGCAAGATGTGTTGATACACATCAAGCTAAAATATATGGCATGAAGAGCCATGATTGTCACATTTTCATGGAACAGTTGTTGCCTATTGCTTTTAGAGAACTTCCTAATGAGATATGGAAACCATTAGCAGAGCTAAGCAAATTTTTTAGGGATTTGTGTTCCAGTACACTAAGGCACGAAGACTTGGACAATATGGAGAGAAATATTCCAATTATTTTGTGCAAACTTGAAAGAGTTTTTCCCCCGGCATTCTTCGATGTAATGGAGCACTTACCGATTCATTTGATAAATGAAGCCCAAAATGGAGGCCCAGTGCAATTTAGGTGGATGTACCCATTTGAAAGGTAAAAAATTAAATTTTATATTTTAAAATAGTTCTCGTATGATGCCTGATATCGTGATTAATATATGTGCATATTAATAGGTACCTCGGGAAGATAAAGAAAACAATTAAAAATAAGGCTCAAGTTGAGGGTTCTATTTGTGAGGCGTATCTGCGTCGGGAGACAGCGAACTTTTGTTCTTTCTACTTTCAGTCTGATGTTCGTTGTTCTAGAACACGAGTTCAAAGGAATGATGATGGTGGAATAGATGGAACAACTCCACCTACATTATCTATTTTCAATCAACCCGGTCGTACCTCGGGTTCTTGTAAGACTCGTTATTTTGAAAACGAGAAGGAGTACAATGCTGCTCATCTTCATGTCTTACGGAACTGTCACGAAGTTGACCAATATATTGAGTAAGTAAATACAATCAAACTAATGATAGAAACATATAAGGTTTATTTCCTAACTTGAATCGATACATTCTGAATGTAGTTACTTTCGGGAACACTTTGGAATTGCAGATACAGATGCTAGTGGGAGGTTTGAAAATGAATTCGCAAAATGGCTTAAGGAGTATGTAAGTTTAATTCTTTATTATACTACCAAAAATATGTCTAACTTGAATAATATATAAAAGAGTAGTTTCTCCATTACAGGTTCATAATCCTATGAATGGAGTTACTAATCCGTTTTTGCAACAATTATCCTTGGGTCCTATTTCAAGACTTAAGACATGGCCGAAGTACTTTGTCAATGGATATAAGTTTCACACTCAAAATTGGGGTTCTGGGAAGAAAACAATGAATAGCGGAGTATAGGTGAAAGGAAGTTATGAGGATGAAGGTGGCGAAGACGATTACTATGGGTTGTTAGATGAAGTTATAGAACTAGAATATCTAGGATTGCCTATTATGCGGGTGGTTCTAATTAAATGTCAATGGTTTGACCCTACTCCTAACCAAGGCACTCGAATTGGAGATCAAGAGTGCATGATTGTTGAAGTTAGGCGAAATGGTAAGTACCGTGGGTATGATCCTTTTGTACTTGCTCAACTAGCTCGTCAAGTTTATTATGTGTCATATCCGGGCCGTATACGAGATAAGGTACAATGGTTGGCTGTAATTAAAACGAAAGCAAAAGGAAGAGTAGACCTTGGAGAGTCACTTGAAGTAGCCTATCAAAGCGAAGAGGGAGCAACCGTCAACAGAATCATCTCGGATGATCTTATTGAACCTTTGAATGATCATGATGATATTGTAGAGGATATTATTGACGAGGAGCCAGTTATATGCGATGAGGAAGAAGGAAATGATGCGAGTGATGATTCAATGCCTGAAGAAGAGGATGAATATGATGATGATGCCAATAGTTTGGAGGAGGATGAAAACGACGAAAATAGTAGTTAAGTTATGATTGACCGTAAGTCTTCTAACAAAAAAAATATGAAAATAATATTGCATGCGTTGCCTATTATAAAAAAAATGGTTTAGAGATAAGAGAAGATTGGGATGACACATTTTAAATACTTAGTCATAGCTAGCTAATATATTTCACGTTTATTAAACATATACTTATGATTTACAAATTTTTAATTTTAGATTTTCTGTCACGCAATGACTTTAAATTAGTAAAGTTTGGTATTCTTTAATAATATAATTGTTTTTTTCTAATGTTTTGCTTTACCATGTATAAATATTATCTAGATGGTCGGTCGGGGTTGGGGTCGAGGTCGCGGAAATAGATCTTCATCAGCATATGTCCCCTCCACTATCTCTTCACCTATTCCCGACATAATTACTACACCGCAGGATCCTTCCATTGCCCCTGCCACAACTATCAATCCATATGCTCCCGCCACAACTACCACTTCGAATTCTTTTGAAGGGGTTACGCCTTCCTCTAACCTTCCCCCTACTTCTACATTAGAGGCAGCCTCTCCATCAGAAGGTGCTTTTGAAAATCCGGAACTGCCACCTAATCCTATTTCCTCGTTGACAATAAAGCCTTTCCCAAAGGGCAAGTATAAGTAAGTAAAAATTATTTATTTCTCAATTAATATACATATACATAATACCTTTGTTTGTGTTCTATTTACTTTTGCAATTTCATGCAGATATACACCAAATCAGCCAGGTGCACATGGAGTTTTATGCGTGATAAAGACCACACTTAGAGAACCTTATACCTCATGGACTCATGTCCCACCGGAAAAGAGGAATGAGTTATTTCAGGAGTGGAAGGTAAATTAGTTAAAAAAAGGGTTGTAGGTTAAGGAAAATCATGGTTATTTAATTAATTTGAGATTTGGGTTTGAATGTCATAAGTACCTAAATTGTAGGCATATGAAAAAGATTTAATTAACTCTTTGTTTGCTCGGAATTCATGGAATGCTTTAGAGCTCTTTATTAGCTTTTTTATCTACTTTATATTATTAATGCATTTGATATACTTGATTTTGGTGAATTTTGTAGAAATATGTGAATTATGAGCCCCAATATGAGAGTTTTATGAGAGGAGCATTTGAGGAGCATATAAAGGCACGCCTTCCTGATGTTTATTCAGAAATTCGAAAAGCAGGAAAGAAGCCTGTTTGGATGTTTCCCGACACTTATGAGGCATTGTGTAAACATTGGGAAACGGCGTCATGGAAAAAAATGTCAGATACAAACAAGAAGAATAGAGCTTCCCCACTTGGAGGGTCATTACATGCTGGTGGATCCATTTCGACTGCCACTCTTTATGAGAATCATGTAAATCAAATTTTTTTCCTTCAAAAAATGAACTATTCGTGTGTTATGTTGTATTAAATATATGAATTATATTGCAGAGAAAGAAAACAGGTTCAGAACCTGATGATGCGGAGATGTTATTACTTTGCAAGCAAAGGAAGGCGGATCAAACTTTTCTAGAGCCCCGTGCAGAGAAGTCATGGGTACATAAAAACCTTTTACTTTTAGTTTTTTGTTGTTTTCCAACATCAAATTTTGTTTTTTAAATTTATCTAATATACCAATTATTTTTGAATATTGTAGAATAATTATATGGATATGTTAAAAAGACACGAGGCAGAATCTGCAGAGGAAGGTATTGCCAGTACACAACAATCTAGAAATGAGTTGTTTGCCCAAGCTATAGGGGGCCGAAACAACAAAGGCCGCATGTATTCGATAAACTACATGGTAGGTGGATCATCACATGGACATTCACATTCTAGTGGTTCTCAGGAGTGCACATCGTCTCATCCATCTGGTCAAGTTGAATTGCAATTGCAAGATCTTAAAGCAAATCAAGAGAAACAAAGGGAGTGTCAAGAGAAGCAAACAGATGCAATACAACGGATAGAACAAATGTTATCTGGTTTTATGAGTTTGCTAGGAGGGATTCCACATTTGACTAATCAAACTCCCTCCAAACTCCACATCTTCACACAGATCAGCCTACAAATGATGGAACGAACAATGGAGATGAAGGAGATAATTAATTATTAGCCAAAAATGTAAGTGAATTTATTTAGACAAAAGAAATCACACACGACACTAATGATTTTTAAGTTGGAAGTTTTACATGTTGAAAGGGCTCAATTTAGATGAAGTTTTGTATGAGTTCTTACGTTCTAGTATATGTACTAATTAATAGAGAGATTTTGTGTGAGTTCTTGCGTTTTAGTATATGTGGCTTAATTGAGTTTGTCGTATTTCAGGAGGGAAGCTTATGACATGGGATGTTGGGAAAAAGAGAACTTGTGGAGTAGTGAACGAGATTCAACTTTATGGTTTTGTATAAGTGGGTTGAATTATGAATTTGTAAGATTACTATGTTTGGCGTTTTAGACATAATTTGTGAAGTATGATTTGAATTTAGTGGGAGTAATGTCTGAAGACTATTATGATTTGGATGAGTAATGTTTGAAGATTAGTATGATTTGTAAGACTAGTTTGAAGACTACATATATATGCTTGGATGTTTGGATATAAGAAGTGACATTTGGTTATACCTTGTAAAATAAATGCATATTTTGTACAGGTATAATAATTAATAAAAATAAAAAATATAATTAATTTTATTTTGAAAATTCCGAGGGAATTTCGAGGGAATTCCCTCGGAATATAACAAAAAGAAAGATCGAAAACTATTCCGAGGGAAAAGTCATATCCGAGGGAATTCCGAGGGACAATGCCCTCGGAATATATTCAGGCGCTTTTTTTTCCTTTTCGAGGGATTTCCCTCGGAATTCCCTCGGAAACATAAAAAAAATAAAAATAAATAATAATTCCGAGGGAATTCCGACGAGGGAATGATGTTACCAAGCAAATTCCGAGGGAATTCCGAGGGAAATTTTTTTTGATTTTTTTCCCTCGGAATTCCCTCGGAAAATTTTCCCTCGGAACTAATTCCGAGGAGGCTTTTTCCGAGGGAATGAATTCCCTCGGAATTCCCTCGGAAATTAACATTTTCTGAGGGAATCCCTCGGAATTCCCTTGGAAATTTCCCTTGGAATTCGCCTATTTTCTTGTAGTGACGTGTCATAATAACACGTGTCCAGTCACGTGACCCACACGTGTGGAACCCTCTAGGCCCGATTAACTCGTTTAATCATTTTAAAGCCTCAACTCATGTAACCAAGTTGTTGTGTGTGACCCTCTAGGTTCTCAATTCAATTAGCAGTGACCCTAATTAATTAATTCACTAATTAATTAATCAGTCCACAGATTAAACGACCATAGTCTAGCAACAGGTGTTTAACCCTTAGTTGAATTGGAATGTTCGAATTCGACAGAACCTTTAAGTCATTGATTCATGTGAGATACAATCCTCCTACTTACTATCTCTCAACCAAGATCTAGGGTAAGGGAATAATCAGAACCCTAATAATCCGGTCTTAAAGCTAAGTGCATTTCATATCCATTTGATCTCAATCCAAGAAACCCTTTTCTTGATGTCTTGATCTACTGCCTTGGCCAAGGACTCCATATGGCATATGAATGACTTATACAATAAGAGATCACCTTGCAAATGCAAGTGTAGGTCCTTTCTTGATTCTCATTCACTTTCATGAATCACTTGTGCAGCTCCAGCATAAGCCTTGAATCAGTTGTCTAAGGCGACACCCTTTAAAGCTTATACCTAAGACTAAAGAGTTAACTCATAAAGTGACAAGGAACCTCAAGTCTTAAGGATCAATTAATCACATCTTGGAAGTTTCCATTTCCTGAAATAGAAACTTCCTTTCCCATTTAGGAATGTTCTCACACGGGGCACCTCAGTGAACTTACTTATTAAAGTAAGCACCCTTATGTATCACGCACGTATCAACTATACACTTTGCACCTCCATGAAACAAGGTGGTCCTTCTTAAGGGCGTGATCCCACAGGCAAGCCTTAGAGGAGTCAGGTTGACACTCCCACTGTCTGTAGGACTCGTCGTCTTGGAGTATTTTACTAATCATGACTTATGTGATATAGGGCTCGTTTCATGAACCATTTCACCTAAAAGGTAGAGTCCTAAAGTCATCAGGATTAGGGGAGTTCTCATACATGCACAGCTAAAGTAAACGCATACCAAACAAGAGCATATAAAGAAGTGTTGCCTCAATTCGTTATTTCATTCAAAGATTGTCTGTGATTACAATAAAGAAAAGCACAAAGCGGATATACAATCGACTTTCTAGGGCACTATTCCTAACAATCTCCCACTTGCCCGTCAAATCCATTCTAAAGCTACTCTAAGTCCCATCTTCTGAAGATGACCTTGGAAAGCTTCTCGACTAAGGGGTTTTGTAAGTGGATCTGCCACGTTCTCTGCTGATGTGACCCTCTCAATTTGCACATCTCCTCTTTTGATAATATCACAGATTAGGTGATACTTCCTCATAATGTGCTTGGTCCGTTGGTGAGATCTTGGTTCTCTTGCTTGAGCAACCGCCCCAGTGTTGTCACAAAACACAGAAATGGGGTCTTTCATGCTAGGAACAACATTCAACTCTTGAATGAAGTTTCTAATCCAAAAACGTTCCTTAGCTGCATCATTTGCAGCTAAGTATTCGGCCTCAGTTATCGAATCTGCAGTGGTAGTTTGTTTGGAACTCTTCCAACTCACTGCTCTGCCGTTTAGGCAGAAAATGTATCCTGACATTGACTTAAAATCATATAAGTCAGATGCAAAGCTTGCATCGCAGTATCCTTCGACAGTAAGATCTTTCTGACCTCCGTAAACTAAGAATAAATCTTTAGTACTTTTCAAGTACTTAAGAATATTCTTCACGGCAGGTCAGTGTCCATCTCCAGGGTCAGATTGGAAACGACTTGTCACACTAAGTGCATAAGCCACATCCGGTCGAGTACATAACATTGCATACATTATGCTACCTATTGCTGATGCATAAGGTGTATGAGTCATTCTTTCCTTCTCAAGGTTAGTCTTATGACACATCTTCTTTGAAAGACATGTTCCTAACCTTTGCTGACTCCATATTGAATCTCTTCAACACTTTATCAATGTACATCGACTGTGATAGTCCTATTAACCTTCTAGATCTATCTCGATAGATTTTAATTCCAAGGATATAGGACGCATCACCAAGATCTTTCATCTCGAATTGGTTCGATAACCATAACTTAGTCACTTTCATATCATCCTTCGAATTCCCAACAAGAAGGATGTCATCAACATAAAGTACTAAGAATTGCACTGAGGTCTCCAATTCCTTTCTATACACACATGATTCATTCGAAATTTGAATGAAGCCAAACGCTTTGACTGATTCATCAAATCGAATATTCCAATTCCTAGAAGCCTGTTTCAATCCATAGATTGATCTTTGGAGTTTGCAAACCTTTTGCTCACTCCCACTGAATGTGAAACCTATGGGTTGTTCCATATAAATGTCTTTATCAATGTCACCATTGAGAAAGACAGTTTTCACATCCATTTGCCATATCTCATAGTCATAATATGCTGCAATGGCAAGCATGATCCGAATAGACTTTTGCATTGAAACTGGCAAAAATGTTTCATCAAAGTCCACGCCGGGTCTTTGAGTGAATCCTTTTGCAACCAGTCTTGCCTTGTAGGCTGCAATGCTTCCATCAACTCCAAGCTTTCTCTTAAAGATCCATTTGCAACCTATGGGTTTGACCCCATCAGGCAAATCTACCAAGGTCCAAACTTGGTTGGAGTTCATGGAATCCATTTCGGATTTCATGGCTTCTATCCACTGTTCAGAGTCAGAATCTGAAAGTGCCTCCTCATATGTTAAAGGATCATTATCCTTTTTGAGAGATTTCATGGAAGAATCCATACCATCTCTCCGGCTGTCTAGGAGTGCATTCAGAACGCCTTAGAGGAGGATTTTCGTGTGTATCGAAATTCGTGATTGGTTGTGGTTGATCAGAAGGGGACGTTTCTTCAGTGGGTGGTGTGGGATCACTTTGTACTTCTTCTAATTCTATGATCTTGCCTTTCTTTTCTTTAAGGAACGGTTCCTCCAAAAAAGTGGCATTTCTGGAAGCAAACACTTTTTGCTCAGATTGATCATAGAAGTAGTATCATATGGATTCCTTAGGATAACCTACAAAGTAGCATAAGTTAGAACGAGATTCTAACTTATCTCCCACTGTCCTCTTCACGTAAGCAGGACAACCCCAAATTCTTAAGTAAGAATAACTAGGGATTTTACCATGCCACATTTCATAGGGCGTTTTAGGGACTGACTTAGAGGGAACTAGATTCAAAATCTTTGCTGCACTTTCTAGGGCATAACCCCAGAAAGAAGGTGGTAAGTTAGTGAAACTCATCATGGAACGAACCATATCAAGTAAGGTTCGATTCCTTCTCTCAGAAACTCCAATATGCTGAGGAGTTCCCGGAGGAGTCCACTGAGAGATAATCCCATTATCTTTGAGATGATTAAGGAATTCTTCACTAAGATACTCGCCTCCTCGATCAGATCGAAGTGCTTTGATCTTGTGACCAGATTGGTTCTCAACCTCCTTTTGAAATTCTAAGAATTTCTCAAAAGCTTCAGATTTATACTTTATTAAGTATACATAACCATATCGACTAAAGTCATCGGTAAAGGTTATGAAATACTGATGATTGTTTCTAGTGCTTACACTGAGCGGTCCACAAACATCAGAATGGATCAAATCCAAGACCTTAGTGGCACGTTCCACAGTCCCTTTAAAAGGAACTTTGGACATCTTTCCTTTGAGACAGGATTCGCAAGAAGTTAACTCCTTAAGATCATTTTCAGAGAATGATCCTAAAGTGTTTATGAAGATTTGAGCTCAAATGGGTGAAGGGTGAATAGTATATTTTACTTCCTCCTTGCTCTCAGTTTTGGCAGCCCAAATTCTCTTTTTTCTTCAAGTGTGGAATGAAATGGAGGGCTATTAGCTGATAGGGGATTACGTTGGGAGCATGTGTGGCCAAGCCTTGCATTATTTGGTCAAGTATAACATAAGTTATGAATAAAAGAGTGTTTAAAGGTCGATTTTACACGTGAGGCTCATTTCGGTCAAAATTCGAGGATCCAAAAAGGCTTAGAAAAATATGAGGCTAGGTTTATTGAACCCAATTCATCAATACGAGTTCAACTGAGGTGACAGAATTCGAATCCGAATTCCCGAGCTCAAGTTATGCTTCCCGGAACCCAAGGCGCGCTAAATGCTCTTTAGCCTCCTTTAGGTCCCGTCTCCAAAATAAAATAAAAAGACAGGCCAAAAAAGTTCCAAATCATAAAACGAGCATAAAATCTAGTTCATAACGCACATAATTCACACATATCAAAAATTTGCAAGAAACGGAATTAAATTCGAATGTAAATAGAGCAAATATACAAGGCATAAAACTTAAATGTTGAAAATAAAATTCAAGTTCATACTTTAAGAAATAAATTCAAATACTTACGTAAGCACTTAATAAATATCAAGTAGTCACATAATTAATTAATTAAATCATGCACATATTGTACCTGAAAGTCCGATCGGTTGGGATGTTACAAGTGCTTTGCTCTATATGTATTACGAGTGCGTGTGTTAGCCCCCTCACTAGTCATTAAGACTAAGCCTCATTGTTGTTTCTCTTTTTTCCCTTTCTTTGAGTTGCAGGTACCATCAGACTTGAGCTAGGCGGTAAGTCTGTCATTGAGTCTTACTTGTGGCATAGCTCGAGTCTTCATTTTGCATGTAGTGGCTTATATCTCGTACTTATGAATTCTAAAATTATGGATTATGAGTACTTCGCTACACTTAGAATATTTTGGCCCCGGTTGGGAATTATACATTTGTATATGAATTTAGTATGCTCTTTATTACCCTTATGCAATATATTGATCTTGGGCATTATTTTATGAACTGTTTTAATCGCTTCCGCTATATTCTTGTTACGTTATGCACTCTGATTGAGGGTCTAGTCTGCCTAGTTTAAGAGTGTGTTTTGTTTGTCTCTCGTTCACTATTGTTTGATGCATGTGCGGACTCTCTATTTCGTTACACGTGTCAGACTCTAGTATGGGGGATGTGGTGCCCATCGTTCGGGGTGCTACATCCTGAAGTGGTATCAGAGCTCTTGGTTGTAAAATCGGAGCTCTAGAGTCGGGTCGGGTCTGTCTAGGTCGTTTGGCTTAGGATTATATGATTATTTGCATTCACTTACATATTTATGTGAATTATTTGTTTAACTTTGTATTAATTATTCACATGAACATGTACTGAACCCCATGCATCGATATTTCTTGATTTGTGATTTTCAGCATGCCTCCACAAAGTAGAGACAGAGAGCAGACACCTGATCTTAATCACCCTTCTCCGCCACCACCACCTATGAATGCCAAAAATGTGGTTCAAGCTCTTCTGAACCACCTACAACAGAATCAACGACAAAAAATCCCACCCGAGGAAGCTCAAGAGGGGCAAGTTACACCTGCATATCGTGAGTTTCGAAGCAATAATTCCCCTAAGTGGTTTGGGGGAGATGACATCAAAGCAGAGGACCATTCCTAAGCCACTTAGGAATGGTCCTCTGCTTTGATGTCATCTCCCCTAAGCCACTTAGGAGGGTTATTGTTTCGAAATTTACGATAAACCGGTGTAACTTGCCCTTCTTGTACATCCGCCGGAGGATTTGGATTCCATTGGTTCTGCTGGAGTTGATTCAAAAGAGCTTGAACAATGTTTTCGGCATTCAGTGGTGGAGGTGGTGGTGCTTGTGGAGGAGGTTGATTAAGATCCGGGGTTTCTTACCTATCCATTCTCCTTCGTGGAGGCATCCTGAAAATTCACAAATCAATAAAATATTGATGCGTGGGGTTCAGTGTATGTTCATGAAAGCAATTGATACAAATTTAAACAATTAAGTTACATACATGTATAGATGAATGCAAATAATCACATAACCCTAAGCCGAACGACCTAGACAGACCCCGACACGACACTAGAGCTGTGGTTTTACAACCGAGAGCTCTGATGCCACTTAAGGATGTAGCACCCCGAGCGTACGCTACCACATCCCCCGCACTAGAGCCCAACAGGTGTAGTGGAATGGAGAATCCGTACACGCATCGAACAATAGCGAACGGGAGGCAAACAAAACTCACTCTCTAGCTAGGCGGCCTAACCCTCAATCAGAGTGCATACTAATTAACAGAATAAAGCGGAAGCGATAAGAGCAATTCAAACTACATTATCACATAGTCATAAGAGCATAATAATTCCCTCTACAAATGTACAATGCCCTTCCCAGGCCAAAATATTTCAAATTTCAAAGTATTCATCATACATGTTGTCATAAATATAAGACGTAACCCACTACAAATGCAATAATGACAACTCGAGCTATGAAACAAGAAAGAGTCGAAGACAAACTTGGCTCCTAGCTCGACTCCCACGGTACCTGTAACTCAAAGAAGGGGAAAAAGAAAGAACAACAACGAGGGTTAGTCCTAGTGACTAGTGAGGGGGCTTACACACGCACCCGTAATGCATATAGAGTAAGGCATTTATTCAAAATCATAAAAGATCTATAAACCGGGATTGGTTTTTGCACGCTAAAGCATTTCTCGTGATAGTCTAGGTATATATATACTTTTTTTTAAAAGAAGGTAAAGGGCATAGGCCAAAATGACAAATTTTAGGTATTTAAAAGTCCATCCCCGTTTTATAGATCATGCAAATTCACACAACTCGGCGAGTACGAGTTATTCCTCCAACTTCCAAAAACAAAGGCATAATCAAAGTAAACTTCATAAACCATCCTTTCTCCGGGTGATAGAAAGGTTGACGGCCCTAACTATCGATCAAATTCTCACGAAACAAGGTTAATTACTTCCTTGAAACCTTCGGCGGTTGCTTCCACCGGCTCAAGAGAAACGCCCTTCCTCAACCTCCTAAGGTTAGGCGAGACTCTCAAAGGAATGTGTTGATGGAAGAGCTCGGCGACCCCTCGGCCGTCCCGAGATACCATACCACTCTCCGGGGCCCAAATCAAATTTCGAAATCATATTTTCCAACAAAGCTTATCTTTCAAAGACAAAGCTCGCTTACACACTTACACCTATCAAAAGGTGTTTCAAATCAAACGTAAAATAGTTTATATACTTATAGAAATCATTTTCAAAAACTTATAACAAATGGAACAAGTCCTCAAAGTACATACCATACATGTATTTAACATATAGTATACATAACTCGCATGCGGGATTAAAAAAAATTAGGGTTTTAGGTCATTATAGCTAAAAGAACAAAACCTCACCTTCCGAACGTGTAGCGGGAACAAAAGAAAGCCAACCGGACACCTAAGGGACAACCTTGTTGTCAACGGGAGGGTCAACTACACAAAACAAACAAGAACGGATACTCTTAAACTCAAAATGTACCATATAAATGATCGGCAAATGCATATGCGTGTAAATGATGCAAATGAAATGAATTCATATTTAAATCATACAAGGTCAAATTTGGCATATAAGATCATATTTTACAAACGAGGGCATAAAACGAACTATAAATTCATAACATAAAGTCTAACACATAATAAAACATGATAATAAAATAAACGAGTCATAAACGAATCATATAAATTAAGAAAACACAAACGAAATGAAGAAAATAGTCACAAAAGCATGCGGGGTGGTCGCGGCCGCTACCCATTTTACACATGAAATGGTCGGGGTCGCAACCTAAAAGTCGAAGTTGGGCTAAAAAACGATCGCGGCCGCTACCCCAAAACAACGTAGGGGAGGTCGCGGTCACGACCTTCAGCATACATAGCTGCACAACTCGAAACATGGCCAAAAACGGGTCGCGGCCACTACCCAAAATGAACTAAAATCGATCGCGGCCGCGACCTCATGCGACAGCAGCGGAAAAACTGAGTTTCAAGCCAAAAACACCACCAAAACTCATATGAATTCGTACCAAAACCAAGCTAACACATATTAGGATGAAAATATATCAAGAAGTCACCAATTTCATGCAATTACCAAGCCTAAACATGAAGATATATTTGAAGGAAAAACAAGAGATACATGTATATCATATCTTCCATGAAAACCTCAAAAACCCCAAATGAAAGCTAATGATTCCTTCATTTTCATGCAAAATCCTTCCATAAAAATATTATATGATGCATTAAGATCTAATAGGTTTCATAAAATCCTATAAATCCCCAAGAGTTCACCCAAATTCATCCAAAACATGCCAAACCCTTACTATTCACTACATTCCTCATATCATGTTCATATCACCACCAAATTCGATAAAATTGGAGTCTATACAAAGAAGAGAAGATGGAGAAACAAATTCTAAGCTTACCTTTCGAATTTGGTGTAGTTTGGTGAAGATTTGAGCTCAAATGGGTGAAGGGTGAATAGTGTATTTTGCTTCCTCCTTGGTCTTGGTTTTGGCAGGGCAAATTCTCTTTTTTCTTCAAGTGTGGAATGAAATGGAGGCCCATTGGCTGATAGGTTATTATGTTGGGAGTAGGTTGGGCCAAGCCTTGCATTATTCGGTCAAGTATAACATAAGTTATGAATAAAAGAGTGTTTAAAGGTCGATTTTGCACGTGAGGCTCATTTCGGTCAAAATTCGAGGATCCAAAAAGGCTTAGAAAAATATGAGATTAGGTTTATTGAACCCGATTCGTCGATACGAGTTCAACTGAGGTGACGGAATTCGAATCCGAATTCCCGAGCTCAAGTTATGCTTCCCGGAACCCAAGGCGCTCTAAATGCTCTTTAGCCTCCTTTAGGTCCCGTCTCCAAAATAAAGTAAAAAGACAAGCCAAACAAGTTCCAAATCATAAAACGAGCTTAAAATCTAGTTCGTAACGCACATAATTCACACAATTCATGTTCAAAATAAAATTCATGTTCATACTTAAAGAAATAAATTCAAATACTCACGTAAGCACTTAATAAATATCAAGTAGTCATATAATTAATTAATTAAATCCCGCACATATCATACCTGAAAGGCCGATTGGTCGGGATGTTACAAACCTCCCTCCTTCAAAAGGACCTGTCCTCAGATCCGAAGTGAGGTCTTGAAAAGATCCGGGTATAATTGCCTCATTTTCTCCTCGGTTTCCCAAGTGGCTTCTTCAGATTTCTGATCACGCCACAAGACTTTTACCAAGGGGATTTGCCTGGTTCTTAATTCTTGTATCTTCCGGTCCAAGACTTTAACCGTGTACCTCTTGATTGTCAAATCCGGCTCTAGTTGCACCTCATTGACTGGAATTATAGAAGACTCATTGGGATAATGTTTTCGGAGTTGAGAGACATGGAAAACATTGTGTATCCCGGTCAAACTCGGTGGTAAGTCAAGTCGGTAGGCTACTTCCCAAACTCGTTCAAGAATTACAAAGGGGCCTAAGTAGCGCGGGTTAAGCTTCCCGCCTTTACCAATCCGAGCAAACCCTTTTCTAGGAGATGCTTTTAGAAAAACCTTATCTCCCACCTCAAACTCCAAGGGTCGTCTTCTCTAGTCCGCATAACTTTTCTGTCGGTCCTGAGCCGCTTTTAACCTTTGCTAAATTACTTTTACTTTCTTGATGGTACTCTGAATCTTCTCTGGTTTCTTGGCTCTGTCGAGCTTACCATCCTTAGTCCATCTCCATTCATCAATATCCCAAAATAAAGGTGATCGACACTTCCTTCCATATAATGCCTCATACGGAGCGATACCAATCGATGTCTGAAAGCTATTATTATAAGCGAACTAGACCAAGTGCAAATGTTCATCCCACGAGTCTTGATAATCTAAGGCACAAGAACGAAGCATGTCCTCAAGATATTTTATTAACCTCTTGGATTGTCCATCCGTTTGTGGGTGAGATGCGGTACTAAACTGAAGCTTCGTTCCTATACATTAAACCATGGATCCCTATCTGAAACGATACTAACCGGTGCCCCATGTAATCTCACAATTTTTTTTTTCGATACAACTTGGCTAACTTAGACACTTTATCAGACATCCGAACATTGAGAAAATGAGCTGATTTCGAAAACCGATCAATTATGACCCAAATTCCATCGAAACCTCCTTTAGTCCTTGGCAAGCCAGACATGAAGTCCATCGTCACTTGCTCCCACTTCCATTCGGGAATTGGAAGTGGTTGGAGAGTTCCTCTCGGTTTTTGGTGCTCAGCTTTCACCACTTGGCATGTCTGACACCTTATTACAAAATTGGCCACATCTCTCTTCAAACCGTTCCACCAATACAAAGCCCTTAAATCTCTGTACATCTTAGTAGTACCGGGATGTACTGTATAAGCCGACTTATGTGCCTCATCCAACACCAACTACTTAAGTTCTTCCGGAACACAAACCCAAGCCTTAAACCGAAATAAACCTGAATCATCAAACCTGAATTTAGTATCTGGATCAACCCTTGCCTTAGCCACTAATCTCTGAATTTCCGAATCACTAGCTTAAGCTTCAATCAGCCTTCGCTTCAAATCCGGTTGAACATAAATATTTGCCAAACGAGCCTTTGAAACCAAAAATACCGAACTCTGTTTACTTAAACCTGCTTCCAAACTTGAAACACTAGCTTTTCTGCTCTATAGAACCCTTACAATCCCATTGTGATGTTTTCGGTCAAAATATATCTATATATCATAGTTTTCCAAACTTAATTGATTTCTAATGGATTTCATGAAATGAACGGATTGATTGATTGGTTGGGCGAGTAAAGCATGTTCACTTTGGGCCCGAGGGTAGTGTATTGAGCCAACCGGGGAAGCAAGGGTTGACGGGTAACTCTTGCATTATGCTTACCATTTTGGGATCACCTCTGAATCCACCAGGAGGTTTGGTGGAGGAAGAAATCCCGTGCGTGGGAGTCATGTTCCCGACGTACACCATGATTGGATGGCTGGGTCTTGCAAACCCACCATCACCCGGAGGGAAAAGGGTTCATGAAACTGCTAATTGATCGCACGTAATGACTTGTATGATCACCTAATAAATTGAAACACTCATGATTGTTCACTATTGGGAGAAAGGTTGGTGTAGCACCCGGAACGCCGAGATGCCACACCCCCGCACTATAAGTCGATCCACATATGAAATGGATAGTCCGTACATGAACCAACCTATAGTGAACGGGTGACAATAAAAAAAAAAACCACTAGCTAGGCGGGACTAACCCTCAATTATATACAACATGCATAACCGAAACGGAATCATACAATACATACATTCAATTCATTAGCATCACCACTTCCTCCAATACAAACCATTATTCCAAATTTAAAAGTACCCAGAAATTCATAACATTACAAATATGCATCAATAATTTACTATGAACATTCTAGACTCAAAAGTAAAGACCTAACTCGATCCCGCCTAGCATGCACTTGCAGACCTGAAAATGTGAGGTGTCAGTCTATGAAAGACTTAGTGAGGGGTATAGATAAATATTAGTGCAATTAACATGCAAGCCATAATCTCGGGTAAGGTTTCAATAAAAGAAACAATATAAGTTCAATATTAGAATAGATCTCGCCCAAGATTACAACTAAATCCATTTAACGATACAATCATTATCAACTCTATTCAATCAGTGGCCCAACGAGTGAGGGCAATTCTCCAAAATTACTCCGATAGTGAACATTACCAATATTTAGATTATCCATGGTTAAGTGAACATGCAAGTTATTACAGTGCACAATTAGCAGTTTCAATCCCTTTTTCCTCCGGTGATGGTGGGATTGCAAGGCCCCACCACCCAATCTCACTGGGCATAGGGTTCATGAGTCCCTATGCCCGGAACTCGTTCCTCCACTAATCTCCTAGTGGATTCGGGGGTCATCCCAAAGTTGGTGAGGATATCGCAAGAGTTACCCATCTGCCCTTGCTTTCCCGGTTGGCTCAATATATTACCCTCGGGCCCAAAGTGAACATGCTTTACTCGCCCAATCAATCAATCAATCCATTCCGTGAAATCAGTTGAAAATCATTAAGGTTTGGAAAACTATAGATATATAGATACATTTTGGCCGAAAACAACACATAGGGGTTGTACGGGTTCTATATATCTAGAATTAAACCTTACTTGTGCCGAAAAAATAACAAGGATACGGCTATATAGCTTGCTTCTCGTCAACAGGAAGACAATCTGTGTAAAAAGGGATAAGTGTTCATGAGACACGACTTGCATGAACCATTTACGACGCACGGCAAAGTCATGATCAATATGTCATGCTATAGCAATTAAGGAATGTCAAATAAAAGCATAATTATCAATAAACCAAGTATATAACTCATATAATTCACGTACGGGAGCCAAGGAAGTGAAAGGAATGCAATAAGAGAGGTTTAGGTAAAGTTTGACAAAAGTCGACAATTTTTGAAAATGCGTATGCTGAGGGAAAACTAAAATATCTTAAGGTATAGAAGTGTGAATTGAGTTTTGTTCATTGGGAATGAAACTAGACAAGTAGACTTTTAAAATGATATATGGCTCATTTTCTAGTACAATATGAGGTTAAAATGGCGTAAGCTTGAAGTTAGGCGAGTGCAGTTTTCTGGGAAAGTGGTGACACCTGCAAGAATTGATTATAACTCACAGCATAGAAAATATATTGAGATGATTCCAATTGGAGGTTGTTCTAGACTTCAATAGGTTTCCATGAGTTCAAAAATCAGGTCAATCGGAGTTTGTATGAGGGAGAAACACCCGTTCGAAAATTGGTCTAAAAGCAGAAACGGGCGTGTGAAAACCTCCTGTAACAGTCCAAACGGGCGTTTGGTTCATGAACTGGAAATCCACACGGGCGTTTGGGAGTGTTCTATCCGAAAAACAGGGTAAAAACAGGGTATAGGCACAGGAATTTTGCTCCCAAATCATCCCAACACCAAATCAATGCAATTAAATCACTCCAAACCAACATATAACATGTATATGATCATACATATCAATTAAACATCATATAATCCAAGGAAACATGCATGAAATCGTCAAGAATCAATCAACAAAACCCTATATAATCTCATGTCTTCCAACTCTCATATTATGCAAGATTTCATGCAAGCTAGCAAATATAAAGAGCCTAAGCATGCTTCTAATCATTTACACACAAGAAATGATACCAAGAGTACCTTGAATGAACACCCTAATCAATCAACACTTCAAGAATTCTCAAAAATCTCAATTCTACCTTGAATGAAAGGAGAGATGGAAGAGATGATGGTATGATGGTGAAGCTTCGACTTATGCAATTTTCCCCCTTGAATTCTAGCTTGAAATGATGAAATTCGTTCCCTTTCCTTCCTTGGTGTTTAGATCATGGTTTAGTGTGTGTAGTGTGTGTGGTTCTTATATGAAAAGAGATGAATAAAATGCAAGAGATAAAATGTATATGATATAATATGTATGTAATGTATAGATATATACAAAAGTCTTCCACTAACTCATATGACTCATCACATCTTTCAAATAAGTCCCTCCATTATATGAATGCATGCGATCAAGTTTTAATCCATGTAATATGATCATTTAACTCCAAATCATATTATGCAATTAAATCCACATATTAAGATAATTGAGCAATTAGGGTCATCTATGAGAAAATATATACATTAACAATTAATTCATATAATTTCATGGAAATATTAATAATCTAATGTCATGAAATTTATAAATTAAAACATAATGATTGAATGGAAAAACCGGGGTGTTACAGTTGTAGACTGTCCTCACTCACCGGGCCACGGATTGAATTGAATTGATTGAATTGGATTAGTTGTAAGCTCGGGCGAGAAAGTATTCTATTATTGAACTTATATTGTTTCTTTTATAAAATCTTACCTAAGATTATAGCTTGCATGGTAATTGCGCTTATATATATAAACCCCTCACTCAGTCTTTAATAGACTGACACCTCACATTTTCAGTTTTGCAGGTTGAGTGCTAGGCAGGATTGAGTTGGTCTTATGTTTTGGGTCTAGCACTTGTCTTTCTCATTTTCATGTACTTGTGAAGCATATTTATATGTTGTTTTGTATCTTGGTATCTAGGTATATTATGACTTTTGTTTGGAAAATCGATATTGTGTATATGGGGATGATGGAAATGACCTTGAAAGATGTTAAGGACATGAATGTATATTATGCTTTCGTTTATTGATTATGCATGTTTGTATTTAATTGAGGGTTAGTCCCGCCTAGCTAGTGAGTCATTTTTTTATTGTCTCCCATTCGCTATAGACTTGATTCATGTATGGGTGCTCGTTCCATATGTGGATTGAACTATAGTGCGGGGGATGTGGCTACCTAGCATTCCGGGTGCTACATCCTAAGGTGGTATCAGAGCCCGGTTACAAAACCGCGGTTCTACCGTTACGTCGTGTCAAGTCTAGGTCGAACGACATAGGGTTAATTGATAATTTGCGAGTCATGCATTTTATTTGGAACTACTTGAACTTATTTGAATATTAGTTGAACTTACCTGAACATCCTTGAGCTATTTGATGACTTGTGCATGGCAATGGTTTATGTTACTACTTGATGATTAGTTGACCTTGTATGACTTGGAATTTATATGTTTAATGTGTTTTATTTTAACTTTGTTGAATTAATTGTTGCATTTTGCATCAAATCCATGTCTTTGGCATCAATTATGTGGCATGAGCATGTATTAATCCCATGCATTTATGTTTGAGACAAGTTGTGATTATAGGCTATAAAGATCATGTCAAACCACGGTCAATTTCTACTACAACTTCAATCTACCGCAATTTCCTTTCTTTCGCTTTGAAGTTGTAAGGAATATACCGGGGAATTTCATGCACGAATTCAAGAGCCATGGATTTCTCTAATTGGTTTCTAATTCAAGTGATAAGATCCGGAATAGAAGAATTAATTGTGGTAGTAAGTCACAAGCTCTAGGAAGTTAAAGGATAAAAGAGGAAAGTTTGCAAGCTATGGTATGGATGGAACATTCACTTAGGAGAAAGATGAATAGAGTCTTGAAGATGTTTGGGTTCGAGGTTGCCATCAACAAGGAGTGATGTTTATAACTTACAAAATAAACATGTGAGACCACATTATTAAAGAAGGTGGTTAACCGGGGAAAAAAGATTCATATAACTCAAGAGAGAGAGAAGGAAGTTTTGCGGTTACTAAGGATTCAAGATTTGGAATTTCAAATAAGTCGAGGATCTTCTACTAGGTGTAACTAAAATCAAGATGTGAGAGGAAAGTAACTCTAATGATTCGGGTTGAGGTCGAAGTTTGTGAATTAAGTTTGAGATGAATCGAGACACTTCGAACTTTAAAATAGGGTTTGGATCAATTGGAAAGATTTAAGAAATTGATCTATTTTGGGTCCTTGGAAACAACAAGTAGAAGAATAGAACATTGAAGTAATCAATGTAGCTCTACAAAGAATCAGGATGTTTTGGATTTCGAGTTAAAAAGGAAGACGGATATAAAGGATTAAAGAAGATTGATTAATATAGTGGGTTCAAGTTCATGGAAAGCCAAGATACTTAAGATTCTATCTTCAGTTAAATTGAGTTAATTTTTGGATCCAAGATGAATTGCTATATGGTGAAGTTAAATTGGGAGATATGGAGCAACAAATGGTAACCGTGAAGAAAGACAATTCATACAACCAATTCAAGTTCAAAAAGAGTAAATTGAGAGGACTTCAACCGAGGTAACGCCTAAACGAAGTCGGGATAACAATGGGAGATTAGTCCCTTGAGAGAAACTTCCTAAGTAGAAAAGAATCTGAATTCAAGAATTACAATCTCGGATTATAAGGTTATACAAGTGATACAAGGAAACTTCGATCGAGGAGGTAATTGTGGTGAAGAATCGGGTTCAAGAAATTTCAATCCCGGGCGACGAAAATGTATGTGTTGAGGATAGAGAATTTTGAAGAATTGGATGACCGTGGGTAACGAGAGATGACCAACAACCTCTACACAAGCTTGTAATTCAACAAATAAGGAACAAGTGTCGGTTTAAAGCCTATCGCTACAACGATGATAGGTTCAATGTATTCATCGCACGTGCATCATACCTCGCATCAAATTAATTAAATTTCCTTAATTATATATGTGCGTGCATCTCTATTTGTTGTGATTCTCTAATGTGTTGTCTATGTTGAGTGGTACGTGCATTGGCATCTTAATCCGACATACATGGTTTAGTGTTTACTTGATAGGATGTTTTCTCCGCTTGCCCATCAAGTTATACCTCAACCGAGCTATTGTCGAATCAAGGTAAGAAGAATTTTGGGTTGTAGAGCTTGGAGAATGAAAAAAAAAGGGAATTCAGAGGCTCGAGGAAAGTAGAGATGAAGGTTGGAACATAAGAAGTGAGTTACTATCCCTACGGATCACTCCAAAATAAATGTGAGTAGGATTACCAAGTATGTGGCTTTGGTAGAACCTCATTGAGGAAGAAGCTAAGTTGAAGTAGTCGTAAGTGTTCGATCCAAGAAGCAATAGAACGAGTTCAAGAAATTGGGATAGGAGCTTTTAAGGGGGAGAGCATGACCGGGAGATGATTTAAATGCTTGGTTGAGCCCGAACGGATCATTTCTAGAAGCAAGAATGGAAATTCAAGAGTCAACAAGTAACAGGAATTCTATAGAAGTGATAAGGGAGAAATTAGGAGAGTTTGGTACCTGATGAACTTCAAGGTCGAGTTGGGTAAATACTTCATGAGTGATATCGGAAGAGACATGTACTTCGACAGATAAAGATGTGGAATCAAGAAGTGGTTGGGGAATTGAATCGATAAGACAAGATAGGAGATGATCAATGATGACTTCGGTTATGGAATCAATGTCGTTGGTATCCTATTACCGAACATGCACAAACCTAATCTCCTAAGATTGAAAGAATTGTGTATGGTGTAATGTGTCTCATGCCTTGGAGATGATGGAATCGTGAAAGGATTTTTTTTTTTAGAGTTGGTAAGGAAGTTATTGGGTAAGAGAACCCGATCTAATCATCCTATTCTATAAGGGACAAAGTGAGCGTCAATTCAACCGAGCAATGGAAGTGGAATAACTAGGAGAGATCCCAAGCATCCCAGAAAGGTTGAGTGTAATTCCTAGAGAAGAATGAACTGACTAGGCTAAGACCAAATGTACCCTCAAGACTTGGAGCTTGGGAATGTGGTGTTGGTAGAGATAAGAGGCTTAATCGTGGATGGAAATCGTATGATCATTGAAGTATCAAACATATCGGGGATTTCAAGGCAATTGACACTATGGTTAGAAGAAAATCACAACCAAAGAATCAAGTATTCAACCGAATCGACACCATGAAAGGATTCTAACCAATGGTGAACGTACCACCTAACCATGCATATCACTTGCATCATGGATCTTATTGTTGTTGTATTTAATTTCATGTTACTTGCAAATTGGTTGTGTATGAGTGGTACTTATGTGATTAATATGATTCTACTTGCCTATGTGACATTTATGTGAATGTTTCTACAATCTATTCCCTTAAATTGCTTTCGTGTGTGTGTATGAGAGACGGGACTCTCTCATTGCTTGTTGAGAGACGGGGTACTCTCATTTCTTGTTGGAAGACGGGGTTCTTTAATTTCTTGTTGAGAGACGGGGTTCTCGCATTTCTTGTTGAAAGACGGGGTTCTTTCATTTCTTGTTTAAGAGACAGGGTTCTCTTACGGCTTGCGCATCATTTTGAAACTTGACAATGGACCTGGGACCAGGTCCTTTTAAGGGGGAAAGAATTGTAACGCCCCAATTTTTCTAGTATGCATTACGTGACATTATACGATTTCTATTCTTTTACGTTTATGTGAAAATAGGATATTATTCTCAAATCATGAATTATTACATAACTTGTATTTAAGTGATACGTGAATTAATTGCCAAACATGATTTATTTGATGATATGACCTTACTTAATCTATTCTCATAATGTGGACTTAATTGCATTAATATAACATAAATGAATCATGGATACATAGATAGATATTTTATACTTAACTATATATTTCTACAACTTATACATGTATATGCATCCACTTGATCATTATATAATATAATTGCATTTACACCCTCATTCCACTCACTTCTAACATCTAATTAAATAAGTAATAAGGGTCTAGTTGCAATAATCACAATCGTGAAAGACTTTTACACTCTCATCATATATACACATACACATTTATATATATTATATACATAATATCTACTTTTTACTTTATCAATATAAGTTATACATCTATACATTACATTACATACATATTATATCATATACATTTCATCTCTTGCAATTCATTCATCCTCTTTCATCCAAGAGCTTCACACACACACACACACAAAATCACGGTTCATCACACCAAGGAAGAAAAGGGAAGATTTCATCTTAAAATCTCAAGCTTGATTAAAGGAAGAATTGCACAAGTTGAAGCATCATTATCATCTCACCATTTCATCCTTTCTTTCTTTCATATCAAGGTAAAATGAGATATTGATGAAATCTCTTAAGCTATATGATGTAGGGTTTGTGGATCTAAGCATGATTTCTTGTTATTCATGGCTAGGAGTATGATTAGGATCACTTTATTTCAAGGTTTGCATAAGTTATTGAAGAATATGAAAGTTGGAAGTCATGAGTTTATATGGGGTTTGAATGATGATTTCTTGATGAATCAAAACATGTTTCTTAGGTTATATGTGGCCTAAATGGTATATATTAGTTATATGCATGATATATAATTGTTTTGGAGTGGTTTGGGTTGATTTTTTAAGTGTTTTGGTGTTTGATTGCTTCCTCCCTCGTTATGCCCTATTTTTCCTTCGTATATGCTGCTGGAGAGTGATCCACGGGCATGGATTTTGACCCACACCCGTGGATTTCAGTCCAGAAACTTGGGAGTTTTGGTAAGATAATCCGCGGGCGTGGATTTTTGTTCAAGAAGAAATCCACGGCCGTGGATCTTTCCCTGTTTTCAGCCTAAGTTTGGTTTGCTTCGTTTACCCCTCAAACGAACTCTGATTGACCCGATTTTTGAACCGTTGGAAACCTCTTGAAGTTTAGAATACTTTCCAATTGGAATCACCTTATTATCGTTTCTAATTTGTGAGATATAATCAATTACTTTTGGTGTCGCCACTTTATCGACAAACTGCATTCACCAAACTTCAGGCTTATGCCATTTTCTCCTCGTTTTGAACTAGAAAATGAGCCATATATCCTTGGAAAGACCTTTGTGTCTAGGTTCTCTTCCAACAAACAAAACTCTATTCCCACTTCTAGAATTTCAGATATTCTAGTTTTCCCTCAGCATGCGTATTTTCGGAAATTGCCGACTTTTGCCAAACTTTGCCAAAACCTCTCTTATTGCATTCCTTTCACTCTCTTGGCTCCGATATGTAAATTATATGATTTATATGATTGATTATTAGATAATTATGCTTCTACTTGACACTTTTTGGTACTGAATTGCTCAAACATGATTGTGTGACTCCATGCTCTATATGAATTGAACTTGAAATAATTGAATGATATGAATACATGATTCCTTGATATTAATTTCACCTCTTAGGTATTAATTGGTTTTCATACATTCTAAGTGTTACTTTATTGCTAGTTTATTTATTTACATGAGCATGTCCGTGCGTCATACTTGGTCTCATATTGAGTCTCATCTCACGAGTCCCCATTATTTCCTTTCTTGTCCAGTTTTTCTCCAGGGCAGAGATCATTGGTCGTTGGACACTCTCTTATATCCTTGTCTTGTTCCATCGCTCTTCAGGTGAGGTTTAATTTCTAGATCCCTTACAATCCCTATGTGATGTTTTCGGCCAAAATATATCTATATATCTATAGTTTTCCAAACTTAATTGATTACTAATGGATTTCATGAAATGAACGGATTGATTGATTGATTGGGCGAGTAAAGCATGTTCACTTTGGGCCCGAGGGTAGTGTATTGAGCCAACCGGGGAAGCAAGGGCTGACGGGTAACTCTTGCACTATCTTCACCATTTTGGGATCACCTCTGAATCCAGCAGGAGGTTTGGTGGAGGAAGAAATCCCGTGCGTGAGAGTCATGTTCCCGACGTACACCATGATTGGATGGTTGGGTCTTGCAAGCCCACCATCACCCGGAGGGAAAAAGGTTCATGAAACTGCTAATTGATCGCACGTAATGACTTGTATGATCACCTAATAAATTGAAACACTCATGATTGTTCACTATTGGGAGAAAGGTTGGAGACTGCCCTCACTCACCGGGCCACGGATTGAATTGAATTGATTGCATTGGATTAGTTGTAATCTCGGGCGAGAAAGTATTCTATTCTTGAACTTATATTATTTCTTTTATAAAATCTTACCCAAGATTATAGCTTGCATGGTAATTGCGCTTATATATATAAACCCCTCACTCAGTCTTTAATAGACTGACACCTCACCTTTTCAGTTTTGCAGGTTGAGTGCTAGGCGGGATTGTGTTGGTCTTATGTTTTGGGTCTAGCACTTATCTTTCTCATTTTCATATACTTGTGAAGCATATTCATATGTTGTTTTGTATCTTGGTATCTAGGTATATTATGACTTTTGTTTGGAAAATCGATATTGTATATATGGGGATGATGGAAATGACCTTGAAAGATGTTAAGGACATGGATGTATATTATGCTTTCGTTTATTGATTATGCATGTTTGTATTTAATTGAGGGTTAGTCCCGCCTAGCTAGTTAGTCGTTTTTTTATTGTCTCTCGTTCGCTATAGGCTTGATTCATGTATGGGTGCTCGTTCCATATGTGGATTGAACTATAGTGCGGGGGATGTGGCTACCTAGCGTTCCGGGTGCTACAACATATATGTTATATATATATACATATATTACATACACTACACACATTATATACAACATATCATATATACACAAGTCTCACACACAACACACACAAAATCTCTACAACACACATGACACACACACAAACCCTTTCTTCCCTTTTTCATCACACTCATCTTTGATCAAGTTAGAAGAGAAGGAGTAGAGAACCTTGAGATTTGATTTAATTTCTTGTTGTTAATCATGATTTTATGAGCATACCTATGTGAATTCATGAATTCTTATAATTGTTTCTTGGTATATGGATAATATATACATGTACCATTGTTGGAGGGTTTGAGTGATTGCTTGGATGGATATAATTGCCCAAACTTGTGTTTTATGTGTTGTTGATGAAGTATATGATGTGTTTTAATGTGGATACTTGTGTCATTTCAGTTTGAGCATGAATTATGGTTGTTTTTGGTTGATTCCCGAGCTCCTCTGTTTTACTTTGTCCATTTTTAGAACAAGACGAGATGACACGGTCGTGTCGTCTTTTGCACTAAAACTGACCCGGCCCTGTCCAAAATCTCTTAAAACTTGACACGGCCGTGTCAATCGTTCGAAATTGGCCTTTTTATTTTACAAAAATCTGACACGGCCTTGTCCTTTGAGAGGGAAGCTTTGGAACTTTTATTCGTATTCCTTGTTATTAATTTTTGCCTCATTTATGATTTATAAGTTACAGGAACATATCCTTATTCATATAGCATTGTTATCTTTCATGTCATATCTTTTCCTTGTACATGTCGTGCGTCGATACTTGGTACATGGAGTCGAGTTTTACCCTAGTTTTTCACCTTTCTCTTTTAGAGGACGATCCAGGCCACGAGGATCCGGCTCCTTAGCTTTTCTTTCCCTTCTGTTGTCAAGGTGAGGTATTACTCCTAGTTAATTAGAACCCTAATACCTCGTGTGACAAATTTGACCAAAATGTATTACTTATACTTATATTTCGGAAAATGACTCAATGAGCAAATGTTTTCAAATGATTTCATGAAAATATTTTGGCGAGAATCATGCACATGTTATTTGGGCCGCGGGAAAATATGTGAATGGATACCGGTTCGACATCGGGCCCATATAGAGCTAAGCCATTGCATATAGTACCCCTTTGAGATATCCTCGCGCGACCAGGTGTCCGGGAGGCGGGATATTTTTGAGCCGATGGTTAACCCATCGAAGGAGCGGGTAGGGGTCATGATCCCCCGTCTTGATATTGCACCACGATGTGGAATGGGCCTTCCAAACCCTTCCACCGCCCCGGAGAAAGAAGGATGGAAAATTATGATTTCTTATGATTATGATTATGAATATGTTATGTTATGCATGAATGCTCAACTATGTTTTATGCACACACTGTGGAGTAAGGTTCGAGAATTGCCCTCTCGTCGGGCCATGTAATGATTATGATTTGATAATTAATGAATTGATATCCGTAATTCCGAGCGATGCCTATTCTAAACTTCCCACTTGGGCTTTTACAAAACATTACTCAGAGTTATGGATTGCATGCGCATGAGATATAATTATTAAGCCCCTCACTCAGTCTTTCGACTGACCACCACGTTGTTTTAGTCTTTTGCAGGTGTGCTAGGCGGGGAATAAGGGTTCCCAGAAGTCTTTATTTCGGTTCTAGCATATCACTTCTCCTGCATTTCATACTCTATTTCTTATGTTCATGTATTATGCTATTTTGGAGAATTGTTGTATATATTTGTTGGCCGTGTAGGCTTCGTTGGAGACTTTTTATATCCCTATATGATTAATGAATTATGCTTCCGCTTCTTGTGTATGGCATCGTTATGATTTGGTTTAAGGGTTAGCCCTGCTTAGCCAGGTTTTATTTTATTTTAGTCACCCGTTCGCCATGGACGATTCATGTATGAACTTCCATTTCATGCGTGGATTGGGTACTTGGTGCGGGGGTGATGTGGCGCCTTTCGATGCGGGTGCTACATCTCTTAAGTGGTTGTAACAGCCCGTAATGAGGCCTGGTTGAAATGGTAAGCTAAGGGCAGTGGTAAAGCATTTATAGACCATGATCCAACTTTACAAAAACTCATGCATTGCATTCTTATCTGATCAACGTGCTCATATGTGATTCTTAGTATGTTAAGGGGGAATTCCTTACCTTTTACCCACTTTACTATTTATTTACCCAACCTACTTTACCCATCTTGTCACTCGAACCTTAGATGTTCATAATCCATGTTTTCCAATCATTTGAACTTGTTTTCCAAGGTTCAGAGTCCTTTCCTTAACGTTAAGGGCATTTCGGGCACTTACCGTCCAAAGTTACTATTCATCTTGCAAACGAGTTTTGATTCGAATACCTTTTACTACTCAAAGTTATAGTCAAATTGATCTTTGAGTCGATACGAGTCTTTTGAAATCATTCTTGACTTGAATATCTATTTCGAACTTCATTTCAAATTAAACATTTATTTAAAACCCTAATTCACTATTCCTTCTACGAACAGTTTTTCGTTCGGAGAACTTCTACTATTCAAATTTGGGTTTAAAATACTTCTTGATTCATTTCATGATTTTTGAGATTGATTACATCTCTTCGTTCAAGCCCTAACTCGATTTTTGAATAAAACGTTTTTTTTTAAATAAGTTACTATTTATCTTACGTTTCTAACTTTTTATCGGTAAAACTTTTTATAGTCAACACTGGGCTTAAAACGATTGTCGATTTATTTTATGACGTTTTAAAACAATCCGGACTTTCAAATCACATTCGGAGGTCGTTTTTCATTAGTATTCGTTTAAAACGTTCAAGTTCCTATTCTTTAATACTAATGTATTTTTCTAACGGTAAACCTGTTTTCATCGAGTAAATATTTGTTTAGAAGCTAATTTTTGTCCGATTCACACATGACAACTTCCAGAAGATCGTCTTCGTGTTTACCATGTTAAATTACCTAAATACCCTTCATTTTCCATTTTTATTTAATTACCAAGGCCAAACTTACAAGAGAAGCTACTACCATTTGCTCTCCTACCCTTGGAGATAGTTTTATGTAAGGTGACGGGCCTCCTAACAAGTATAAATACCCCCCTAACTCATTCATTTCCTCTTGCACCAAGTCTTGTGTTGACAAGCATTCCTCTCTCCCTCCTTTTCCCTCTTGGCCGAGAGCCTCCCCACCCCTTTAGGTTAGTTGTTTTATTTTTTTAGGCTATAGTTTTATGTTATGTTTTAGTTTAATTTATGTTTTTATGTTATGTTTTATTTATATTATGTTTAGGTTGGGTCTTAGGGTCTTCCCTAAGCCATATAGGATTTTATTTTACGCATTTATGGTATAGTTTCTATGATATATTTGAATAGTTGTTCATGTGACTTAATTGCTTATAATATGCTATGATATGTTATGAATTAGTTTAATACATGCTATGATCATGCTTTAGGGTTTATATATGTTGTATATTGATGTATGTTTATGATATTTAAATTATGTTCATGCATGTTATTTAATGTAATAGTATTTTATGATCAATTATGTCACAACATGTTACGAATTGTCAATTGATTTAATTGTCACATATTATATGATCAATGCTCATGCTATGCTATGACTTATGTTATGATATGATGCTACAATGTTATATGATTCATATATTATGAATTGATCTTATGTTATGGCTTGGATTAATGGAATATTGTTTGATCATATCTTATGCACTTGATTGGTGTCACACCTTATAACCTAAGATAGAATAGTACTTTAATTAGACCTCATAACCTTAGGTTATACCTTTTAATCTAGATCACACATGCTTCTAATAATATGAACTTGAACAATAGGTTATAACAAGATCATAATTTGATTAGAGAGTGTGTGTGCCGTGTGTGTGTGCCGTGTGTGTGCATGGTGTGCGTGTGTATGTTCGTGTGTGTGTATGAGTGTGTGTTTAGTGTGTGGGTTTGACCCGAACCCTTGGCCCCGATATGTGAATAGTAATCTTAAATAGTAATCTGGAATAGTACTTTTGAATAGTAAAATGAAATAAAATTCGGGATACCTAATTAGACGTTTGCACTTAGGGTTTCCAGACCTCGGGTCTAAAATAACTTTTCAAAATGAGTTTTCTTTCGTGGATTTGTTTCATAACCTTAGGGTTACATTAGGATTCATAATTTGACTAATACTTACTCGGTTTTAGTAAGATCATAGTCTCACGTTAAGATAACTCACTTCGATGTGTTTCTTTATGTGATACCTTATCTCTAATACTTTAAATGGTATTACTCTCGTGTGTTATCTCCTTCTGTGACTTCACCATTCATATGCATCATGTAGAGTGGGTCTTAGTTCTTAAGCTCACTTTAGTACGTCACTTACAGGAGTTAAGGTTGAGCACTGGGATCCCCAGGGCAATCATACTACGCATCTTTACCTATTACTAGGTGAGGTTAACTATTTCAAACTGGAACCATGATTATATCTATAGTATCAAATGTTTTCAAAATCAACACCTATTTCTTTCAATGCATTACTTTAAACTACTCCCTTAACGGGATAACTCTTTCATCGATCATTTACTTCATTTATCATTTATTCAAATATCATATTCATTTATCGTTCAAAGTATCATATTCATCTCATTTATCGTTTTAAACAATCATATTCCTTTATTCAAAGTTTATCATTCATCGTTTATCGTTCATCGCATCATTTATACATGTCCATCACGGACTTCATTATATTCAAGCATTCGGATTTACTCCGTATGTTCATTCATATGCAAGCATTATCGTTCATCGTTATTCGTTCATCGTTATTGGGCCCGACAGTTATGTCTGGAAGTGATGCTCGGGAGGTGAGCGCCAACGACATCATTAATACTGGCCATCACCGTTAGACAATTGACACCGACTTTAATCGGAGGTTGGTTAAGTCAGGACAATTTGTCAGAGAAAGGACCGCAAATCCTTATCTCATTCATCGTTTATCGTCACCTAGGGCTAGCTACCCGAAGTGACACCGGAGAAGGGTGGTGCATGTGTGTATGTTCAAGATGTTGTTGATCTCGGTCCAACATCGCTCATCGTTCATTGTTTTCATGGAGTAAGGGTGGAAGATGCCTAGCTTGCGGGCATAAACCATTTTATAAATACTGGTTCATATTTATCAAAGTTATCCTTTACCCCCTATCCCGATTTATTAATATCATATGAACCAAATCATATCATATGTGTGTGCGTGTGACATCATCATTTGCATATCAAATGTTTTCATAAAGCATTTATCTTTCAAATCATTCTTCAAGGTAAACTTTATTCATTTCAAATATCCTTTCATTTCAAGAGTATTCCTTTTAAATACTCCCTCACTTAGTCCCTTTGACCAATACCTCTACCTGTTTTCTGGCCTCATGGTTTCAGGTCTTGCAGCCGCACTCTAGAGGTATCTTGAAGCTCTAGAATGTCTATTTTGCCCAAGTCAGGACTTATATGTTATTAATCTATTTTGTATCCTACATTATGATATATGGCTGCATATGTTCCTAGCTTTATTCTGTAACTTGATATACTGCTACTCTACTTACAAGATGCTCCCGTGATATTGTCCAATTAATTATATCATATCGTTACTTATCTCTGCTACTTAAACGTGACTATATTATTCATTTTACATGCTCATTACTTGTCACCATCACACATGGATTTAAAAGTTTCAAATTTTCCTAAATTCTGCTGCATTATCATCGAGCATTCATCATGATCTTCATCAACCGTTCACCGGTGTATTTGTTGAGTGATGGCTTACACCATTATTTGATGAGTATATCGGTGCGAGGGTTGGAGCGTTCCTCTCCATATATATATACAAGTGGGGCGCTACAGCTTGAGTTGGTATCAGAGCATCGGGTTAAGTAAGAAGAGACTTAACCTAGATTGCTCTCATGTTGCATCAAGGATTGTTCATGCATTGCATCAGGATCATTCTCATACTGCATCGAGGAAGACTGTTTGGGGATGCAAGGTTCTATTATCCGATTTTCGTATCTATGGTGTTCTCTGTATAGCTATGGCAGTTGAGCCACACCGTGATCCTAATCAGTAGCAGATGGATGAGGCATTCTTTGAGGAGTTTGAGGCTCCACGCACTATAGTTGTATCTCGCCATGGAGGCACTCGTTTCTATACCTGGCACAGAGTGAGGAACAATAGTAGACCTGGGTATTCCTATCCTAACAGGGTTGTGCACCTTCTCGAGTTTGAGCGAGATGGTTACTGTCAGGAGCATCAGAGATCCCGTGAGGTCAGGTTGGAGGCTATGCGCCATCAGGATCAGTCATTGCAGCATCTGATTGATAGGGACATTGCTCGTGAGCATGCTGCTGAGATGACTCATGTTGCTGAGCAGAGGGTTGTACACATTTCTGAGCTAGAGACAGACCTTATGCAGATGACCATTGACCGTGATACTTCTATGCAGTGTCACCAGCACTACCGTGCACGTATGAGAGCTCGTCTGTATGATGCCTATCACCTATCTGATGAGAAGGCAGTTGAGGAGGTCGAGGGTCAGGATGTCAGTCAGGCCTCTGAGGAGCCCGAGACTATGCAGGAGCAGTCTGATGGAGGTAACAATGAATCTAATGATGATGATGATGGAGGTGACGTAGCAGGGCATGGTCAGGGTGAGGTTGTTGTTGTTTCTGATGACACTACTAGGGGATTCTTTAGACCACAGTTACCAGGGTTGATCGCTGCTGAGAGATCTCTGTATATAGTATGGATGCATATATATATCTATGGATGACGACAGTATGAGACTGACTTTGGAAGGAGGGGATGTATAGCTATAGTAGATGATCCCCGAGTTTTGGCACCACTGATGACGATTCAGATGACATGGTACCTATGGTAGGATGTGTCGAGTATGGTTGGACGGTATGGTAAGGCATGTATGGGAGCAATTTGATTATAATCAGATCCTCCCCATTTTGAATTTTGTGTAATATGTAGCCTGTTGTAAAATTTTACCAAAACATGCGTATTTATAACACAATATTCACCACTTTATTCTGCTTATCTGTTTATTGCTTTCACTAACTGTCATTGCATGAGTCTTAGAGTTGCTTCAAGATACCATTAGGGCCGTTATTAGGATCATGCCATTTCATTTATTGTCATCATGATATATCTCATCGGATTATTGTTATATGTTGTTCATGTTTATGAATGGTTGATGATTATCTCACTTGTGACTTATTGTTGATATCTTGATATTATATGTGAATATGTGAAATACGTGGAATTATCAAGTATGCGAATCATTCTTGTTGGCATGCATTATATATATACCTGGATTCTTGTAAATTCAACTACATCATGCCACCAAGAAGAGCACCACGCCATCGTGTACCACCATCACCGCCCCATCGGGAAGTCACACCACCTAGGTATGGTACGCCATCACCACCCATAAGGGAAGGATTCCCAGGGTTAGCAGAAGTGCTACAGCAGATTCTAAGGGCAAGGGGTAATCCTCCTAATGAGAAGTCACTAGAGAAGTTCCTTAGAATGAATCCACCTAAGTTTTATGGCGAACCCAATGATTTAAAAGTTGAGAATTGGATAGCAAGTTTGGAAAAGATCTTCGAAGCTATGGATATTTACCAAGAAGATCGTGTACGAGTTCAGTATGCTACATTCTTAATGGAAGGAGATGTACTTAATTGGTGGAAGCATACTCAGCATATGTGGACTGAGAATAACATCAACAGTAACTGGACTGAGTTTGTAAGGGAATTTCAGCAAAAGTACACACCTCAAGTTACTCGCGACGCAAGAGAAGCTGAATTCATGAGTCTAGTTCAAGGGAATATGAACGTCATGGAGTATGAAGCCAAGTTTGTCAGGTTGATCAAGTATGCACCTCACATTCTGAAAGATGAACGCCGCAAGACTAAGAGATTCATTGATGGTCTGAAACCTGAACTACGTTGGGCGTTAGCATCATTGGATGTCGAGACCTACACCAGAGCAATGGACAAGGCTTTGAAAGTGGAAGCAGCTCACAAGGATATCGGGATAACTATTAGTCGCCAGGGACCTTCTAACCCGAAGCCATTTCAAGGGAACAAGAGACCTTTCGGATATTCCACTCAAGGAACTGGAAAGAAACCTATGATGGCTCAACAACAACAGAAGGCTCCACATCAACAGCGAACTCCACATCAGCAGAAAGCACCACAACAACCAAAGGCACCGCAGCAGTTCAGAGCACTTCAGGCCACTCAAGGGGAAATTATTTGTGATTTTTGTGGTCGTAAGGGACATACCGAGGATAATTACAGGAAGAAAGTTGTTCAGTGTGTACGGTGTGGATCTACTGATCATGTGGTTGAGAATTTGTAACACCCCGCATTTTCATACGAGCCGGTAAGTGTTATGTGTGCTATTTTAATTCCTTATTTGATTTAAATTTCATATATATATTTGAAATTATTGCGTTTGAAATAATTTCTTTAAATTCTGTTCGATGCTATATTTGAACTACGAATACATGAACGGACTTGGATGAATGTGAATTTCATGAATTTGGTGTTAATTGAATGAAATTAGGAGATTCTTGTAATCTGAGGACTTAATTGTAACTTATTTGAATGTTTTGGACTCAATTGGAAACTGGGTTTGGGCTTAATTGCCACTTTTTGAAAGTTTAGGGACCTATTAGAATAATAGGCAACCCCAACGGTTTTATGAATATCTTGAGCTCCGGACCTCAAAATCGAGATCCGTCTTCAACGTTGAATTTGTTTCGACGACCCCTAACTTTTGAACTTGACCTTATACCTTTTTGATGTCGTTTGAGCCTTCGACGATGAGCATTCAATTAACTCGTTCCTTATGACTTGATTTTAACCGTTTCTTAAACAAACCAGACTTGGATCGACCCGAACCCTACCCGAATGCTTCTAAATATCAGAATTTGCTTCCATTTCTTCCTCATGCTTCCATTTGATCGATCAATTCATCTTCTCCAAGAGACAAGGAATAACCCCAAGGAAAACCCCATTTTTGATCCACCAACTTTGAACTCAAGGCTAATTTTCATCCAATCTTCTTCCAAGGTAAGGTGTGATTTGTTTTCTCCTCATCTTCCTCTCTCCTTTCTTCTGATTATATCTTGGGTTAAGCAAGAGAAGCAAGTGGTATGAAGAAAGGCATGAAAATGAGCAATATAATGTAAATTCTTGGTTGTATGATTTTTCATGGTTTAAAGTGAGGTTTAATGCATGGAATATATTGCTTGTAACTTCCTTATCATTTTTATATGCTTGAATTTCATGTTGGTTGATTATGCTATAAGTTGTCATTGAAGGAGCTTGATGTCTCCATGCTTGAAAGCTTGAGTTTGAGTGATTATATGCCAACTTTATGCATGAATTCTTATGAATATGAATGAGATACATGATTTGCTTGAGTTTGGTGTTGGAATTTCATGTCTAAGTGCTACCTAAGAGCTTCCTTGTCGCTGCCCTGTTTTGAAAAGCTTTCCCAACAGAAACAGAGCTTTTGTTGTAGCACCCTAGACGGTGTATGCCACATCCCCCGCACTAGGATCCCAACCCGATCATGAAATGGAATGTTCGTACCCGAGTCCGAATCGTAGCGAACGGGAGACCAACTCACACACTAGGCTAGGCGGATCTAACTCGACAAACTCAGAGCGCGGAAGCAATTTAAATCAACATACAAAACAAGTGATGGGTTTAACTAACATAGATACCTAGTCCCGAATCTCGAATCATCACAACGTAATAAACCAACATAAATATCAGCAGAATAGCCAATTACATCCAAATGCTAGCATACTAACCCCACACGGGTTTAAGTCTAAGTAGAGCATAAAACATAATCTCCAAATGTGAAATATGAATACATAACATAAATAGAGTATGTGACAAATGCATCTTAACACCAACTAAACCGACAAGCATGACTCAGAAGACTCACTTCCGCCTAGCTCAAGCCAAAAGGAAACCTGCAAACTAAGAGATAAAATGAGGGGGTCAGTCAACTGACTGAGTGAGGGGGCTAAAGCACACCCACTATATATATATGGAACACAGCACAGATAAAAAGGTGGAATCATGAACCAGGGATAGGTGTTGCACAACAAATCATTTTGAAGAACCCGAAATAGATATAGATATAAGTTTAAAAACCATTTTCAGAAAGACTCTATCCCGATTCATAATTCCCAGACAGAACAGAACATATGCTCGGCGAGTACGAGCTTCCACTACAAGAAATTCTGCAAATTCTGACGAAAAACTCCGAGGGAAACACTCCGTCGGTTTTTAAAATATAAAATTTAAGAAATAATAATAAATAATTCCGACGGGATTCCGAGGGAAATCCCGTCGGAATATTAAAAATAAAATAAAAAAAAAACCGACGGATATAGCCATCGGTTTTCCATCAGTTTAGTTAACAAAAAATATTTTAACAACAATAAACATTTGAAACCCTTCTCTCCCATTTCTTTTCAGCCGTTCGCTGGCTGTGCCCACAGCTTGCTCTCACCTCCTCGGACGCCGCCTGCTTTCGATGTCGCCGGCCTTGCTCCGCCTCGTCACCTCCAGCCCGTGCTCTCGCCGTCACCGCCAGCCCTGCTCTCCCATCTCAATCTACCATCGTTTCAGTCCCGCTCCGCCAGCCCCTCTCCACTGCTAAGATGTACGTCTCCGCTGGCCAGAAGGCGTTGCTTATCTATGGCGGCTTGTTGTTAAGCTTTGCCCTCTTCTTGTCTGGCTATTTTCTGCAATGATCAATTGGGGTATGATTTTTCAATGTTTGTTATATATGGTTCTTATTTTGGATAAAATGTTGTATATTATTGGAAATCAGTATTTGCTGAGTACTTGATGCTTCACTAGTTAATTGGAAAGTTGGGCTTTGAACTGAGTTTGGATTTTGTGGACTATACATAGGATTTGGTGGTTTATATTTTTGGGATATTGTTAGTGAGAATCTGAGTCGCCTGTTAGTAATCATACCTGGAAAGTTCCAGTTGGAGGAAGCATGATTCAAATTGATGAATATTGGTCAATCTAACTCTCCATACTAACCATTGTATCATGCCTTGTGAAAGTAATTTCTGGAAAAATGTCAAGAGTGGAATAAAGATCCTGAAATAGCCGATTCACTATGTTGTTGCTGATATCAAGAGTGTTCTTTAGTTGTTGCACTTGTTATTTTGTTTTATTGCAATGTGATTTTAGTGGTTTCTTGCTTGCTTGCAAATTGCATGATATTAAGGGATCCACAGCTGGGAATATGTTTTTCGCTATTGATTTACAAATACAATATGTAAGAACTCGTGTGAGTTACCTTTTTTCAGTGGGATTTTAATTATTGATGCAGTGAGTCTACAATCTTTATGTGTTGTGAATTGCGATTTCTGGACAAATTCTCTGCTTTTTTCTTCGTTGATTGCTCCTTCAATTTTGTATGTGGAGCCTCTTTCCAACTTTAGGCAAAGATAGTTTGATAGGGTTAGAGCTGGGAACCATGATCTCAATCCTTTCCATGATCTTATGCTTGCTTTGAGCATTCGAAGAGTTTAATCGTCTCAAAGTATATATTATAGCTCCATAAAGTTCAGCAAGGAAAAGCTTATCAGCAGATCTATGTTCTTTTTAATATTTGGAGCTGTCATATGGCATAATCTGTCACTATTATTCAGCCACCATTGGTTTGTGCAGGTGATGATTACAAAATCAAGGTGTGGAATTATAAATTACACAAATGTTTATTTACTCTTCTTGGTCATCTTGATTACATCCGGACAGTTCAACTTCAGCATAAGTATCCCTGGATCTGAACCGAAGTATGTAGGTAGCTACAGAGTCACAGATTCCGATTCTCTTACTGCTGCAATGGACGCAATAGGGCAAATTGGTACCATGATTGAGGCAAAACTCTCACCTGGAACTTCCTTAAGTGGTATTCGCCGTTATGGAGACAATGATCATTTGTATGATGGTGTCAGTGTTGCAACTGGTAATTTTCTTGCTGCTAAGGTGAGATTTCTTTGTCTTTGTAATGGATTGTCAGCTACTTTATGTAGTGTAATATTTATCACATATCTTTTTAAATTTGTTTGTCTAATCAGTAGTTGATTTTGTTTTTATTTTTTTTTTGTTACCTATAGTTGTTATGATGATATATCATATCCTTCTTGTCAGAGAAGAGGAGTTGTGGAGGGAATTGATTTTGGATCAACTGGTGAAGTTAAGAAAATTGATGTTTCTCGCATTCGTGAGATGCTGGATCAAGAATGCATTGTGCTCTTAAACAATCTCGCTTATTCAAGTGCTGGAGAAGTATTAAATTGCAAGTATGCTATATGGCTTTGATAGGTATTTTGGTTGCATCTTGCTTGATATGTTTTCAGGTTGATTTATGAATTTCTGGAAGTCTTAGCTCCAGATCCAATGAGAGAGTTCTGTTTCTGACTTGGATAAATCTCTTAAAAAAATTGTGCATCCTTCTCACTTGTCTTTTAATTCATCTTAATACATGAGTTTTTTAACTAATTCTGAAATTTACTAATATTTTCTTGTTCAATGTAACACTATTCTACAAATATCATATTCCGTGAAACCCCTAATGTGTGATAGATGTAAATATGTGTGGGCGGAATGTTTTGTTGCATATACTTCTGATTCTACTTCTCAATATTTGGAAAATTATATAGTTTCATATGTGATATTTTTGTAACCATGATTAATGTGTTTGTTTTCTGGCCTTTTTTTTTGTTGACAGTGGGAGCAGTTGGACACGGTATATCAATACAAGTGGAACTTCTCTAATTTGGAAGTGAGTTGCCCAAGTTCACCATGTTTTTCAGTTTTTCTCTGGTTCTTTAGTTTGTTGCTGACTAATATCCTAATTTTCTTTTAGCTTTATGTTGCTAATTCACTTAGTCTTAAAGTTTGTTTCTAAGCCTTATAATGCTGATTACTGTGATATGCTCTCAATGTTATTTTTGTCTTAAAGTTTAATTGTTTTCAACTGTATGCTTCTCTTAATAGCTTGAGTTAATTAAATGCAACCTGTTATAAGCTAATTTATCAAATGAATCTCCTAAACTCATTGTTTTTATAGCTAAAGTTTACATTTAAAGGGACTATTTTCTATGTCCTTATAAGGACCGCATTGTTCTAACACAATGATGTGCATTTTGACAGGTGATTCATGATGGCGAGGACATTTTTGTTATACAAGCAGCTGGAAATGGAGGTCCTTTTCCCAAAACTGTGTATGTTCTATTATATGCTCCAGGAGTATGTAATAGATTATAGATATTTTTTGTATAGAATAGTGTGTATTTGTAATGTTATTTTATAAATTGGATCTGAATAAATACTCTTGAATGTATGTAAAAATTTTTTTTTTTTAATTTTTTTAATAAATTCAGACGGAATTCCGAGGGAAATGTTTAATTTTTTTTTTTAATTTTAACAAATCCGACGGAATTCCGAGGGAATTTCCGTCGGAATTGTTTAATTTTATATTTTTACTTTAATAAATCCGACGGGATTCCGAGGGGATTCCCGTCGAAATAGTGTAATTTAATTTTTTTATTTTGATTATTTTTAATAAATCCTACAGGATTTCCCTCGGAATCCCGTCGGAAATATTTTATTTCATTAAAAAAATTCAATTTTATTTTCCCTCGAAATTCCATCTATTTTCCGTCGGTTTTTTAATTCCGAGAAGGGTTTTTCCAAGGGATTGTGTCCCGTCGGAATTCCCTCGGTTTTTCGTCGGATTCTTCAAATTCCGACAGAAAACCGAGGGAATTCCGACGGGAGCTCCCGTCGAAATTCCGGGAATTTCTTGTAGTGTTCCAACCTTTACTCCTCATATCAGAACAAGACGGAAATACAGAAATAAATCCACCCTAACTCCAGCGATGGAAAGAGCCTCGCGATGGCCCTAACCATCCAGAACAATCATACCCACAAGGGGTAGCGAACCCACAAGTATCCTCCCCGGCTTTCACACCGAAGGCTCAAAGTACCACGCCTCCCCTATCTCCCAGAGTCACGCGATGATACTTCAAATGGAACTACGCATAGGTTTATCCCCGACGGTCATAACCATCCCGGGGGCTCCTTACCCATAGCTCCTCGGATCCACAGACATACATACATACATATGCCAATATTTCATGGCCAACTCGCTACAGAATCATAACATATCTTAATTTTTCCAAAATAGCTTACATATGCCTTAATAATTAATTTTCCAAAACCAAGGATGGTCCACAAGGTCATAATCATATCATATCCAACACATATCTAATCATATATAGTATATAACCACATGTAAGGGTTGAAATCATCATATTAAGGTCATAGGTCGCTTAACTATACAAAAATCCTAAACCTCATCTCATGAAAGTAGAGTCTCAGACTGTGAAGGACAAACACTCCTAAACATCGGGCACACCACCGCCACCAAACTCTGAAACAGAACATACAGAAGCCCGGACTTAGACTCTATATGAACCAAATAAGACACACAGCGTTGTTCAACATGATCGTGGTTATGCATAAGTGTTCATGTTGTGCTTTGATATGGTGTCGTGGTCATTCAAGGCATATCAATGCTCAACAAGGTCATATTTACAAGCAACCAACACGCAATTCCATATCCAAAGATGCAAGATCAATTTAGGAAGTCAATGTATTCACAAAATGCATATTAAGTCATCCAATGTCACAAGGTTCAATTATAATATTACAATTAAGCATCAAGTTCATGTCGAGTTATAAAGTGCATAAGTAAGAGTAAGTTGATCATATAAACATACAAAGTTGTTGTACATAGATAGCATGCTTGATACAAATAAAGAGTGCATCTAACTCACTTAAGATCATACCTTACAACTTCACAACATATTTGGTACACAAGCTCAAGTCACATTCATAGCTTCATAAATATTACACTTACATCTCAAAAGTCATTTATAAAAGTTTAGAATTATTACACATACATCTCCTTAGATGATTACTAAGCAAAATTGTTCGTTTAAAGTCAATTATTCAACTAGGAATTAATTACTTACAAGCATGACAATTATCAATTTATCGTAATTCATAATATACCATCTTCGAGTAGTAAGAGTAAATCAAGATATTACAATTCCAACTCCTATCATGCATCAAGTCTCCAGTTGTTCAAGCATCCTTTATGTATCTCGATTTTATATTTGAAACACAATTTACAACAAACGTAACATTGAGAACGTCTCAAATTCATATAGAGAAATCGCAATATGTTCGTTCTTCTAAAATATCATTCAAGTTCATTTAGTCACATAAAAGATTAGTTTCTAAATATTACACTAACACCCCTTCGTACTTAACAATGATGAGCTCTTCGAAACCACCAAGTCGAATGCCGGAAAAAGTGGCCGAAAAAAACCGAGCGCGACTGCTACAGTTGCGTGCTGCCGCCGTTGCGCCTTCAGGCAGCCCGTGCCGCCGCCGCTCGCGCCACCGGCCCAGAATTGATTCTCAGTGAGAAGACCTTCAGATCGGTACCTCGTCCACCCAAAACCACCACCGGAATCGCCGAAAACGGGCGGCTTAGTTTCGCCCAGATTCACCACCATCGGCGTGAGCTTTGGGCGGCGCGTGTGGCGCCACCGCTACCCCAATGACTGCGCCACCACTTCGAAGTTGTAGATCTCGTCGAAACATTCGATTTACATACCAATTTTGCTAGATTCCGATGTCGGAGGAAGCCGAACGAGGCTGTCGAAGTTGGTGTCGCAATCCAGTCGCGATTTTCAGAATTTTGAGCAGTTACGTCTGAAAATCACAGATATCTCCTCCACCATTTGTTGTTTGGCCGAGATCTTTGTACCATCGTGATCCTCTCGTCGAGCTCTTCGAAATGGACTACTCATTCGTCGAATTCCGTCGAGAAACGACCAAGTTACGACTAGTGTGTGTTTTAGGTGTAGAGTATGTGCGGGAATGAGAGAGAAAACCAAGAGAGAGAAGAGGAGATTGGGAGAATATGTCTAGTACACAAGCTATATACAACCGGGTATCCTTATCGCGTAGCAAAGTGAAATAGCGCGTGCAAATAATCATAAATAAAAATTGGTCAAGTTACGAATAAACATTCAAGTTCCGAATTAATTTTATAATTTAAAATGAAAGAGAGATTTACCAATTGGAGTTTGATTCAATTTAATTTTAGAAACCTTTCGTACAATTTAACGACACTTCGTAAACACGTGATTGACAATTAATCTCAAGGAATTCAAGTAAACCAAAATTAAACAAGTTAAGTAACATGATGGATTTAAAATCAACTTGACAATTAATCTTAGAATAATCCGAATGATCACATATTAAATTGGACTTATATTCAATCACATAACTCAAGAAGCTCTTAAATTAAACACACACAAGTGTAGAGACTTATTTGTTAATGTCGTCAGGACACCCTTCGAGAACACGGGGCATCACATTTGCTCTGTTTTCATTTTGAAGACGAAGGGCTGACACGGCCGTGTCATGATTGAACTGAAAATGGACACGGCCGTGTTGAATGTTTGACTTGTGAAAAATATTTTCCAAAAATCGGACACGGCCGTGTCCAAAACCTTTGAAAACCCAACACGGTTGAATCAATTGTTCGACTTGGGAATTTTAATTTTCAAAATTCGGACACGGCCGTGTCCAAATCTTTTGGAAACATAACACGGCAGTGTCACCTTTTATGGCAGCCTTGAGAAATTCTTTCGTTAAGTTTTGTTACCTTTTTTCGTCGTGCTTATGATTTTTATGTAATGTGAGCCTAATAAATTATGGGTATAATTGTTACATGGAAGTATGAATTGCAATGACATGATTATGAAACTGTGCATGTGAATGAATAACTTGATTCATTTATGTGATTATATGACTTAATTGCATCATTACTCATCTCCATTGCTTATTAATGCTTCATATGCATTTCATAACACGTTCATTTCATTGTCGAGCGTCAAATGTGGTCATATTGAGTCTCACCCTACTTTTATCACATAGATCTTGATCCAGTGGGAGGCGAGGCCGGTCAGTGAGGTCTTGGTTGTATTCTTTTGTCTACCATGTGGGTTTTTCTTCTATTAGTTAAACTTATGACCCGATATACCCAATGTGCAAGTTTTGGCCAAAATATATATATGCGTATATCGAGTCTTTCAAAGAGTTAACGATTTTGAACGTATAACCTCTTATTTTATGAACCCTACCAAATGTTTTGGCGAGAATTGATTGAGTACAATGAATGGGGGCCCTGGAACTTAGTATATTTGGTGATCCGGGGAAGCTTGGGCTGACGGTGATCCTCTTATACTAGTTCCACCAAACTGCAGTGATCACTAGGAGATTAGTGAAGGATGGGAACCGGGCTCTTGGGGATTCATGTACCCCACTAGCCATAAAGAATGGGTAGTCGGGCTTTGCAAACCCGTCCACTAACCAGAGGAAAAAGGGATTATGTGAATGATTATGAACGATCATTGATTATGCACGAAAGATTATGTTTGTGACAACTAATGATAAAATGATTAAGAATACACAAGGTGAAGGTTGGAGACTTAGCCCCTCGCCGGCTCACGAATAACCTCACAAATGAAATTGAGTGTTGTAGTTCTGTGCGATGTATTTCTTGTCTTGTCCCACTTGGGAAAATGTTTCAACACCTCGCTCGGAATTATAACTTGTATGTATATGTTTCATTTCCGCCCTATTATTGTATTATGCCATTTTATACCCACCAGTCTGTCTAAGACTGAACCCGGAGTTGTTTCAGTGTTTCTTTTACAGGTGGGAATGCTAGGCGAGATACGAGTCTTGGAGAGTCTTGCATAGTGTCTAGCATTTCTTTCCGTTACACCCACGCTTTATGATCTTTTGATGATTGTATATGAATTTGGAGCGTATATGTTTGTATAAGGTCATGGAGACCCTAAATGACGGAATTTGACTATCTTGTTGGTACATAGAGCATATAACTCAATATATCTATGTGATGACTGAACTTATGCTTCCGCTCTCGTGTTACTCGAATGGGTTGATGTTTAATTGTTTGGTTAAAGGTTAGTCCCGCCTAGCTTAGTGAGTGCGTAGTGTCCCCGTTCGCCACGATTTGGCACGTGTATGGAAATCCATTTCATATACGGGTCGGGTCTTGGTGCGGGGGATGTGACACCTTACGCTCGGGTGTTACAGAATTGTCCAACAAAGACTAGGAAATATGGGGTTCAGGACAAAGGCAAGGCGATGGTGGGGACGACTGGCAAACCCGTGGTTAAAGACTGAGCTTATGCACTGGATGGAAGTGAGGAGATTGATCCTTCGTCAGTTGTGGAAGGTATTGTGCACATTCTTAACACACCAGTTCAGGTCCCTTATGACCCTGGTGCCACGCATTCATTCATTTCATCTAACTTATGTGCGCATTTACAATTCCCACTTGAACAATTGCCATATAACTTTGAAGTAAGTTCTCCTTCAGGGACTTGCCTCGTAACGGATCATGTATATAAACGCTGACCTATTGGCATTGGTAATCGCTACTATTCGTCAGATCTTTTCATGTTGTCGATGACAAAGTACGACATTATACTTGGAATGGATTGGTTCTTCAAGTACCGAACCAAGTTAGATTGTTATAAGAAAGAAGTCATCTTGGGATTTGATGAAAGTGGGACATCAGAAAACGAAGTAGAGAAGTTAGTTATGGTTTCGTCAATGGAAGCAAAGAAAATGATTCAGAATGGAACAATAGGATTCATCGCCTATCTCTTAAATAGGCCGAAAGATCAAATCAAGATTGAAGAAGTTGAGGTAATCAATGAATTTCTGGAAGTGTTTCCCGAACACTTAAACTCGTTACCACCCGATCATGAACTAGAGTTTACAATTGAGACGATACCAAGAGCAGAGCCGTTTTCCAAGATGCCTTATAGAATGGCTCCAGCAGAACTTCAAGAATTGAGAAAACAATTGGATGAATTGTTAGAGGCAGGATATATTCGATCGAGCACATCGCCATGGGGAGTGACTGTGCTTTTTGTGAAGAAGAAAGATGGATCATTGCGTTTGTGCATTGATTACAGGGAACTCAACAGAATGACGATCAAGAATAAGTACCCACTCCCTCACATCGAAGAGTTATTCAACATACTTCAAGGAGCACGGGTATATTCTAAGTTGGATTTGAGATAAGGATACTACCAACTAAAGATCAAGGAAGCAGATATTCCCAAGACTGGTTTCAACAGTCGTTATGGTCATTACGAGTTCATAGTAATGCCATTTGGTCTGACTAACGCACCAGCTACATTCATGGATATGATGCACCGAATATTCAGACCATTCCTCTACAAGTTCGTGGTAATTTTCATCGATGACATTCTAGTGTTTTCGAAGACACCAGAGGAACATGCTGAGCATCTTCGCTTAAATCTGAACACTTTGCTGGATCACAAGCTATACACAAAGTTTAGTAAATGCGAGTTTTGGTTAGAACGAGTTACGTTTCTTGGACACATTATCTCAGGATCAGGAGTTGAAGTCGATCCTTCCAAGATTGAGTCAGTTATGGATTGGAAGCCACCAAGGAATCTATCGGAAGTAAGAAGCTTTTTGGGATTAGCAGGTTATTACAGAAGATTTGTCTAGGATTTTGCAAAGATTGTAGCACCCCTTACAAAGTTAACTAAGAAGGAAGGGAAGTTTGAATGGACCGACAAGTGTGAGCAGAGTTTTCAAGAATTGAAAAGGGGATTGACAATAGCACCGTTCTTAACTTTACCAGAAGACAAGGAAGGATACACTGTTTACACAGACGCCTCGAAAGAAAGTTTGGGAAGTGTATTAATGTAGAATGGAAAGGTGATCACTTACGCATCGAGGAAACTTAAACCTCATGAAGTCAATTACCCGACACACAATTTGGAGTTAGCCGCAGTGATTTTCGCTCTCGCTAAATGGAGACATTATTTGTATGGAGTTTCGTTTGAGATCTTCACAGATCACAAGAGTTTGCACTATCTATTCACTCAGAAGCAATTGAATATGAGACAGAGAAGATGGATGGAGATTTTAGAAGACTATGATTGTGTTATTCAATACCATCCGGGAAAGGCAAACGTTGTTGCAGATGCCTTAAGCAGGAAGACTTCTTTAGCACAAATTTTAGCAAATCCGGAGAACGTTAAGCGTGGAATGGTATGAAGCGAGACATAGCCAATTATGTCAAGAAGTGCTTAACTTGTCAGAAAGTTAAAGCTGAGCACCAGAAGCCAAGTGGAATGTTGCAACCGTTACTAATTCCAACATGGAAATGGGAACTGATCACAATGGATTTCGTCACTGGATTACCTAAATTCAAAAGAGGACAAGACAGCATATGGGTGATCATTGATAGACTCACCAAGTCAGCGCACATTTTGTCAGTGAAAACAACGGATAAAGTCAGTACGTTGGCAAAGCTGTATCAACAAGAGATTGTGAGACTACACGGAGTTCCGAACAGCATAGTGTCTGACAGAGATCCAAAGTTTACTTCGCAGTTGTGGTAAGGAATTCAGACTTTGATGGGAACAAAGTTAAAGTTCAGTATCACAGCACATCCTCAGACCACGGACAATCAGAGAGGATGATCAAGTATTTAGAGGATATACTAAGAGCTTGCGCATTGGATTTTCAAGATATTTGGAAAGATTGTTTACCCCTTGTGGAGTTTGCTTACAATAACAATTATCAGGCTTTGATTCAAGCCGCGCCGTATGAAGTGTAACACCCCAAACGGAGGATGCCACATCCCCCGCACTAAGACCCAGACCCGAAGCATGAAATGAAAGTCCATGCCCGAATCCAAATCAGAGCGAACGGGAGACCAACACTAGGCTAGGCGGATCTAACTCGACAGACTCAGAGCGCGGAAGCAATTTAAACAATTATCATCAGATAGCGGAAGCAATTAAATCATCAAATCATCGCAACATAATAAACCAACATAAGTATCAGCAGAATAGCTAATTACATCCAAATGCTAGCATACTAACCCCACATGGGTTTAAGTCTAAGTAGGGCATAAAACATAATCTCCAAAATCGAAATAAGAATACATAACATAAATAGAGTATGTGACAAATGCATCTACACACCAACTAAACCGACAAGTGTGAGTCAGAAGACTCACTTCCGCCTAGCTCAAGCCAAAAAGAAACCTGCAAACTAAAAGATAAAATGAGGGGGGGGGGGGGGGTCAGTCAACTGACTGAGTCAAGGGGCTAACGCACACCCACAACATATATATATATAAAGAGCATAGCACAGAATAAAAGGATGGACTCATGAACCGGGGATAGGTGTTACATACCAAAATGTTTTGAAAGAACCCGAATAAGATATAGATATAAGTTTAGAAAACATTTCCCGAAAGACTCTATCCCGATTCATAATTCCATAACATAATATAATCAACTGCTCGGCGAGTACGAGCTTCCCACCTTTACTCCTCAGAACATAAATCACAATCAATCCAACCGCTACACCAATGATGGAGGGGATGTACAGTCCCCAAAACCATCTATAATAACACCGTCTAAAAATAGACTCAATCTCAAGAGGGTAGTGAAACCACAAGAGTCATCTCCGGCCTTAGCCGAAGGCTCAAGATATCACGCCTCCCTCATCACCCTAAGGTCGCGCAGTGATATCTCAAATAGAAACTACGCAATGGATAAATGCCCCGACGGCCCTAACCGTCCCGGGGGTACCCATTCCCGCAGCTCCTTGGAACGCAATGGATAAATGCCCCGTCGGCCTTAACCGTCCCGGGGGTACCCATTCCTGCAGCTCCTAGGATCCATAACGTAATAGAACATGATAGAACAGATACCATATAACATGGCCAACTCGCTAAAGAAACATAGCACAACTGATTTTTCCAAAAGGCTCACATATACCTCCATAATAGTTTTCCAAAACCAAAGGTGATCCATAAGATCATACCCATATCATATCCAACACATACTAAATCATAAGTATAAGATATACTCGCATGCGGGGATTAAAAACAGCACATTAAGGCCATAGGTCAATAACTATACAAAATCCTAAACCTCACCTGAGAAGCGACAAGATACGAGAATTGACGATACGGATGCGTACTCGACCAAGTTGTCTCCGCCCTGGAGATCACTGTACAGAAGAGGAAATACAGTGTACTCGTGAGACTCGACTCAGACATGAACCACATAGACGCACGGCAATGTTTATGAGTCGATGTGAAGTAATATTAAATGGTATGTTATAAAATTAAGATCATGAAATGTCATATATTGTAATGAGCAAGTTTTTATGCACAATTAATATCTCACGTAGTCGAAAAGTCCAATTAACACGTATCATACAGTTCAATTAATGCATGCCAACCCATCGCAAACAATACACGAGAGTTCTGATTTACAACAATTGTACCATTAAAACAAATTAGTATGTGTCCAACTGATTCGCATTTCAACTCAGCTTAATATATAATATATGCTTAGTACTTATCTAACATGTATACACGGATGCAGCACACACACAAACTCATAATTAATGTACTTTGCAGATTAATTCAAAACACAATCAATCATGACATTAAAATCAACATTCATAGATCTTATTCCAAAACACCTTATATATATTTAACAACACACACACAACACTATACCGCACGCACACCTAATTCACAAATTCCACTTATACATAATATATAAAATTCTGATTTATAAAGACATGCCTACCTCCACCCGAGTAATTAATAAAGTTAGTTTCAAGTTATTAGAATTTTAGTAGCATTTCACATGTAACTTACCACTAACAGACTTACAAATATACATTTACAACCCAACTTAAAATATTATATTCTTAACAACTATCTAATATGTACATATATATATTTAAAGCTTCATGCACTCACTCGCACGCAATTAACATATACACATACACCCAGATTCTTAAACAATTAAAGGATACCACCACTTATCTATTGGTTCCAATGGTAGTACAATTTTATTAACACATATCTTGAATATCCAGGCCAATTTTATTTACACAGAGAAGTATATATATACTCACGTACGCAGCATCAATCTCACATAAACACCTCATACAGAACTGATACGAACTCCACGTACTTGCCGTGAAACCCTATACCAATACTTGGAGTTCTTGATTTTCGATCGTCCACTTCAAGGTTAAAATAGAGGAGTGTGACCCGTTTGCTATAATGAGCAAGGAACCAACACTATCAGATTTGATAAGTAATGCACCCCGTCGACTATAATGAGTCGGGAAATGACATTATCCGGTGGAGGTTTGAAACTCCGGTGTCGTTCAACTAAGAACTTGTGAGTATGACTCACTTGAATCACAATTCATTCATTTTTTGACTGAATATTTCGAACTACAAGGCTGGAATATAAAGATGCATGCATGGGAATTCTAAGAGACAATTCAGAATTCAAAGAGACAAGCTAATCCCATCACTTTTCTTGTAGGCTGAACAAAATGGGCTTAACCTAATCTAAATGCATGCAAAATAAATAAAAAGATGGCCCAAAGTATAATATAATAGTTCAGGGCCAAATTACAATAAACTTAACACAATTTGGGCTTAAAATTCTATCACTAAGACATTGAAACAAGGTGGATTGGGTCCAGATGAGTTATTTGGATCAAAAGAGATTGAACTTCTTCTTGCATTCTTTTGGACCGTGACCTTGTGATAGGTCCAACATAACTTGGTTCATCTTGAGTTGTGATCATATCATCATTTGGATCAAAGTGTGGCCTTGTCTTATGATTCACATCATCCTGATTCCTATCATTCTCCCCTTCTTGAAAAAAGATTCGTCCTCGAATCTGGATCAAGATAGTCATCTCACAAAACAAATAGCCCCTTTTATTTCTCAAAGTAGATCTAAAACCCAAAATGAAATACACCAAAGTTGTCTTCTTTCTCGTTTTTTCTATTTTTTTCCTTCTTTTTTCTTTCTTTTCAACTTCTCTTTTTTTTTTTCCTCCCTTTTCACATTCCTTACTCTCAATTCTTTGAAGAAAGTCACAAGAAGTTTCAAATTCCTCAACTAAATAATCCCTTAAGATGAATCAAAAAGGGTGCGAAAAACTGACACAAATGAAACCGTTTAGATGATGCAAACAAACGTATCTATGTGATTTGAATATTACTGAAACAAAGCTGCCCTCTTTCTTCTTTTTTTTTAACGCGGCTTTTACTTATCTTTTTGTGTGCGTTTTAAGCCTTTTTCGTAGTTTCTCTTTTTTTTTTTTGACGAAAATTTTTTTTTTTTTTTTTTTTTGCCTTTTTCGAATTTTTTTCTGCAGCAATATAACAATAATGAAAAGAAATTATACAAAAGATAAAAGATACGGATACGTAACCTTGGATGGAAAACCTAAGCTCTAGATACCAAATGATACGAACTCCACGTACTTGCCGTGAAACCCTATACCAATACTTGGAGTTCTTGATTTTCGATCGTCCACTTCAAGGTTAAAATAGAGGAGTGTGACCCGTTTGCTATAATGAGCAAGGAACCAACACTATCAGATTTGATAAGTAATGCACCCCGTCGACTATAATGAGTCGGGAAATGACATTATCCGGTGGAGGTTTGAAACTCCGGTGTCGTTCAACTAAGAACTTGTGAGTATGACTCACTTGAATCACAATTCATTCATTTTTTGACTGAATATTTCGAACTACAAGGCTGGAATATAAAGATGCATGCATGGGAATTCTAAGAGACAATTCAGAATTCAAAGAGACAAGCTAATCCCATCACTTTTCTTGTAGGCTGAACAAAATGGGCTTAACCTAATCTAAATGCATGCAAAATAAATAAAAAGATGGCCCAAAGTATAATATAATAGTTCAGGGCCAAATTACAATAAACTTAACACAATTTGGGCTTAAAATTCTATCACTAAGACATTGAAACAAGGTGGATTGGGTCCAGATGAGTTATTTGGATCAAAAGAGATTGAACTTCTTCTTGCATTCTTTTGGACCGTGACCTTGTGATAGGTCCAACATAACTTGGTTCATCTTGAGTTGTGATCATATCATCATTTGGATCAAAGTGTGGCCTTGTCTTATGATTCACATCATCCTGATTCCTATCAAGAACTCACCTATAAACTTATTAAATCAATCAACAATTCCATTCATATCAACATCGAATTGCATACGGCTAATACAATTGTCCAGAATTAGTCCAAACTGAATTCCCCCAATAATTCATAACCCAGAATGATACAAAATCTAATTGATCGATTCAATTAAATTCAATGAATACTAATTCAACAATTATTCAATATATACAATTAATTGTACAATTAAATACCCAAAAGAATATGAATGGGGAAAGGATGGAGCGGTAGCTGACCAACTCAGAAAGGAAGGAAATGGCTAGTTGTTTACCAAGGCAAAGAGACCATCGGTCCTGATGGCACGAGCTGCTATGGCTGCTGTTTCTTGGATTGAGAGTAGAGAGAATGGCGGCTGCTGGCAGTGGGAAGGGGGATTCCCGGTTCTGCTCAGATCTGGGCGATGGCTGAAACTCAGGTGGCGCAAGGAGATCTCGAAGGAGGGGAAAAGGCTGGTGATCGAACGGTGGCTTAATGGTGGTGACCGGTCACTGCATCTTCTTGTGGTTGGGAGAAAAACCGAGAGAGAATGGCGGTGGAATTGCCGAGTGAGGAAGCTCCGATGACTGCCTCTAGGTGAAGTGGGGTTGCCGGATCTGAGCTCTGACGGTGGCGGTGGCTGGTAGCAGTGATGGTGGCGCTGATAGAAGATATCATCGATGATGGGCTGTTAGGGATTTCCTCCATTTTCGGATCTGAAACGAGAGAGAGAGAAACCGTCGTTTGCTGCGGATCTATCTCCTCTGTTGGCGATGAGATGGCGTTAGAGTTTGGAGATGATGACCGGCGAACGAGAGTAGATCTGGCCGGCGGTGGTTCTGGAATAGTGGTGGTGGATAGGCGGAGACGGAGGAGCTATTGCGCCGCTACCTAAAACCGAAAGGGGAAGGAGATGCGAACTGGTGGCAGGGATTCCTTAGCCGTCGATGGCAGTGGTGACGGTGGCGCTGATTCTCCGGCTAAAGTGTGGTAAGGAGCTCCAGAGTTGGACGAAGGTGGCGGTGGTGAAGGAAACTCCGACAATGTATCTGGTGGCGAAGATTTGTGAGGGAGAACGAGAGGGAGTGAAAGATGGTGGCCGGGCAAAGTCCTCCGACGGTAGTGGCGGTTGGCGGCGGCTTCGCGGTGGGGAAGCTGGAGCCGCTGCTGCAGCTTGTGGAGGTGAAGGGAGAAGAAGAAATGCTGCTTGTTGAAGATAGGGGAAGGAATGAAATAGCAGCTAGGGTTCTCGGTACAAAAAGAGTCCATTTCCTCCAAAATTGCAAATAAGCCCCTGAAGAGTTCAAGTCGTGCAAATCGAGTCCTCAAGTTCCAATAAGATCAATTACGTCCAAGTAAAGATTAGGAAATTATAAAAGTACCCCCAAAAATAAGAGTAGTGTCCAATTTAGCCCAAATAATTTAAATTAAGAGAGCAATTAGGTTACACACATATATCAATTAATTCCACATATGTCAAAAGGATGAAATCGAGCCAATTAAACAATTAAAACATAAATAAAGAAATTCAAACACACGCAAAGTTAATTAAATGACAATCTAATCGCATGAGAACGATATCGTATCTTGCTCCGAAAATGCGGGGTGTTACAACCTTCCCCCCTTAAGAGAACCTGGTCCCCAGGTTCCACTCCTGAGCTGGTAAAGCTTCGGGCTGATAATGTCTTAACCCTTCTCGAGGAGTTGCGCAAAACATGGCCTCCGTTGTGAAGTTTACTCTCATTGTCTTTTCTGAACCTTTCTCGCGATGTCTTGTTATCATTGGGATCCGTTTGAGCACTGGACGGTTGCTTACATCAAGTTGTTTGATCATTCTCCTAAGACGAATAGTTGTCACTGCACTCAACTTCGATGGCATCGCAAACTCGTCACTTGCAGACCGTAACCAGGTCAACGCGTAACGCAACCGCAGCAAACAAGGGAGAATCCCATCTCTCGGCAAGTAAAGTGAGAGAGCCCCGTCCCTCGGCACAAACAAGAGAGAGAACCCCGTCTCTCTCGCACATAATTGAGAGAACCCCGTCCCTCAGGCACACAGTTGAGAGAACCCCATCTCTCACACACAGTTGAGAGAACCCCGTCTCTCACACACATAATGAGAGAACCCCGTCTCTCAACCTAAGTCTGGTAGATTTCCACATCTCCCAAACCTTCTAGTTTGAGAAAATCCAGTATTTCTCAAACCCCTAAATTCAAGAGAATCCAGCATCTCTCCGAATACCTAAGTACAAGAGAATCCAGCATCTCTCGTGCATGAAATTTAGAAAGAATCCAACATCTTTCTATCACATAAATAGAGAGAATCCTATACCTCTCCAACACGTAAAAAGAGGGAGCCTAAGGTCTCTCTTGCACATAATTCCACAACTCAACATTCATACATACACAAATCAGAGTAACACTTGATGAAAAGTATGCGGTGCATGTTTGGTGTACCTTACACAACTGATATCGGTATCCCTTGAGTATAGATTCAATGCTCATACCTCAACTCAAGGGGGATATCGCGATGGAATCCCTGTAAAACAAGGTTACAGTATGTATGTATGTTATATGCGAAGTTAGTGAGCAATCAATGGAGTTTTAAATCACATAGACATGCTTAATCCACATAAACACGTAACTTATTAATTTCAGCAATAGTTCACCAAAAACAGATATTCTAGGTTATCAATGCTAGATCAGGTAGCCACGTTATCACCATCAGAACAACGACAATCATCACACACATCAAACAAAACAAGATAAGAATACTTAAGTGATGCATGTATGCAAATGCCATGAATGCTTGGCGTACCGATCACCGTAGTGTCAAACTCTTAACAGGAAGTTGAGACGAAGTGGTAGGAGTTGATTAAGCCGATAATGATGCAATCTTCGTCATCTGAACTTATTGTCCTAAATCTTTTGATGTGAAGAGGCAATTCATCAATTATGTCCATCATCCAACTCTCTACTAATCCATAATCCTTGCTCAACCAAAATCATCCACAGTCTCCTTCAAGAACTCTGACTTATGTGTTAAACCTTAGTCTGCTCATCCTCAAGGAATTGCCCATAATTCGATTTCCAATCAGAAATCCATCTCAGAGTTACGTTGGACGGTAGTGATATTAGGCACTTCCCAAAGCAATTCGTGGGTTTGATTCTAAAACTTGAGTAAAGTCTTTCGGCATCTATACCACCTCAGCAGAATCTTCAATCTCAGCAGAATCTTCCATCTCACTTTAAAGAAAACACCCAGAGAGCCAACAACCAATCTTGTCTTGTCGTTGGTTAACTCTAAACAGTACCAAAACCTTCAACACCCACTGATGGTTTGTAGCTCGTTGGCTAAGTAACACGGTTACCTATCCACATCCTCGAACTTGATCGGATCTTATTTGGTCGGATTCTTCTACATTAACTCGTTTCCATCAACAAGGTGACTACTTCCAAATAAGCGAATCATCAAGGCGAAAGCCCATCAAACTCCTTCAAAACGATTCTACTTGATCAGATTCTCCTCCATTGACTTATTTCCTCAACAAGGTGACTACTTTCAGATGAACGAATCCTCAAGGTTTAAATTCGTCAAACTTCGTCTTTCAATTGACTTTAAGATAGTAAGTCAATATACCAAATCTCATTCCTTCAACTCTGAACCTTTTTCATGAACATTGATCTTGGTAAAGAATCCTTTCATCTTCGAATTATGGTATGTTTTCATTGTAGTGCCAATAGGAGTGTTGACGGAGGGAAATTTCAGTGTTGACTCATAGGGCACCCTGAAATTCAAACACTAAATTCGATGCATGCGGATTAAGATGCAAATGAAATGTGACAAGTATGTCACGTAAATGCAGCAATTAGATTTAATTTAGAAACATAAAATAAGATGTTGTATAATCAAAGTCATAATGTGCACACAATAATATAATCACGAAATAATTCATGCCGAAGGGTCAAAGTATCAAGTCAAACAAATGCAATGCGCAATTATTCCTATGCCGTACGACCTAGACAAACTCAACACGACTATGGAGCTCGGTTTTGCAACCTAGAGCTCTGATACCACTTAAGGATGTAACACCCCAAACGGAGGATGCCACATCCCCCGCACTAAGACCCAGACCCGAAGCATGAAATGAAAGTCCATGCCCGAATCCAAATCAGAGCGAACGGGAGACCAACTCACACACTAGGCTAGGCGGATCTAACTCGACAGACTCAGAGCGCGGAAGCAATTTAAACAATTATCATCAGATAGCGGAAGCAATTAAATCAACCTATAAAGTAAGTGACGGGTTCAACTAGCAGAGATACCTAATCCCGAATATCAAATCATCGCAACATAATAAACCAACATAAGTATCAGCAGAATAGCTAATTACATCCAAATGCTAGCATACTAACCCCACACGGGTTTAAGTCTAAGTAGAGCATAAAACATAATCTCCAAAATCGAAATAAGAATACATAACATAAATAGAGTATGTGACAAATGCATCTACACACCAACTAAACCGACAAGTGTGAGTCAGAAGACTCACTTCCACGTAGCTCAAGCCAAAAAGAAACCTGCAAACTAAAAGATAAAATGAGGGGGGGGTCAGTCAACTGACTGAGTCAAGGGGCTAACGCACACCCACAACATATATATATATATAAAGAGCATAGCACAGAATAAAAGGATGGACTCATGAACCGGGGATAGGTGTTACATACCAAAATGTTTTGAAAGAACCCGAATAAGATATAGATATAAGTTTAGAAAACATTTCCCGAAAGACTCTATCCCGATTCATAATTCCATAACATAATATAATCAACTGCTCGGCGAGTACGAGCTTCCCACCTTTACTCCTCAGAACATAAATCACAATCAATCCAACCGCTACACCAATGATGGAGGGGATGTACAGTCCCCAAAACTATCTATAATAACACCGTCTAAAAATAGACTCAATCTCAAGAGGGTAGCGAACCCACAAGAGTCATCTCCGGCCTTAGCCGAAGGCTCAAGATATCACGCCTCCCTCATCACCCTAAGGTCGCGCAGTGATATCTCAAATAGAAACTACGCAATGGATAAATGCCCCGACGGCCCTAACCGTCCCGGGGGTACCCATTCCCGCAGCTCCTTGGAACGCAATGGATAAATGCCCCGTCGGCCTTAACCGTCCCGGGGGTACCCATTCCTGCAGCTCCTAGGATCCATAACGTAATAGAACAGGATAGAACAGATACCATATAACATGGCCAACTCGCTAAAGAAACATAGCACAACTGATTTTTCCAAAAGGCTCACATATACCTCCATAATAGTTTTCCAAAACCAAAGGTGGTCCATAAGATCATACCCATATCACATCCAACACATACTAAATCATAAGTATAAGATATACTCGCATGCGGGGATTAAAAACAGCACATTAAGGCCATAGGTCAATAACTATACAAAATCCTAAACCTCACCTGAGAAGCGACAAGATACGAGAATTGACGATACGGATGCGTACTCGACCAAGTTGTCTCCGCCCTGGAGATCACTGTACAGAAGAGGAAATACAGTGTACTCGTGAGACTCGACTCAGACATGAACCACATAGACACACGGCAATGTTTATGAGTCGATGTGAAGTAATATTAAATGGTATGTTATAAAATTAAGATCATGAAATGTCATATATTGTAATGAGCAAGTTTTTATGCACAATTAATATCTCACGTAGTCGAAAAGTCCAATTAACACGTATCATACAGTTCAATTAATGCATGCCAACCCATCGCAAACAATACACGAGAGTTCTCATTTACAACAATTGTACCATTAAAACAAATTAGTATGTGTCCAACTGATTCGCATTTCAACTCAGCTTAATATATAATATATGCTTAGTACTTATCTAACATGTATACACGGATGCAGCACACACACAAACTCATAATTAATGTACTTTGCAGATTAATTCAAAACACAATCAAGCATGACATTAAAATCAACATTCATAGATCTTATTCCAAAACACCTTATATATATTTAACAACACGCACACAACACTATACCACACGCACACCTAATTCACAAATTCCACTTATACATAATATATAAAATTCTGATTTATAAAGACATGCCTACCTCCACCCGAGTAATTAATAAAGTTAGTTTCAAGTTATTAGAATTTTAGTAGCATTTCACATGTAACTTACCACTAACAGACTTACAAATATACATTTACAACCCAACTTAAAATATTATATTCTTAACAACTATCTAATATGTACATATATATATTTAAAGCTTCATGCACTCACTCGCACGCAATTAACATATACACATACACCCAGATTCTTAAACAATTAAAGGATACCACCACTTATCTATTGGTTCCAATGGTAGTACAATTTTATTAACACATATCTTGAATATCCAGGCCAATTTTATTTACACAGAGAAGTATATATATACTAGGGCTGTAAATGGATATTCGAAAATCCGATATCCGTCCGCATCCGAATTCGTTTACAGAGGATATTATCCGAATCCGTCTCAAGAGGATATTATCCGTATTCGATTATAGACATCCGAATTATAAACGGATAAGGATATGGTAATAAGGCATCCGATCCGTTTAACATCCGATCCGTTTCATTATCCGTTAGATATATCCGTTATCCGATTTATCCGTAATCCGTATCCGATTAATAATGTATTATATTAAAATATATACACAAAACTGTGTATGTATGATAGATTATTAGTATTAAGTAAATTTTTTAGCGCATTTATTAAAGAAAAACCTTAGGTTTTATTAATAACTATATGTTCATGTCAATATTCATATAGAGATAATATAATTAACATATATTATGTTATTAATAAAAGTATTATATTTTAAATTAATTATATGATAAAATTTATAATTTCACCACATTTATACATTCGCTAAAACATAAAAATGATCTATATAGATATACTTATTATTTCTCTATTCGTCTAAAATATATATATTCAAAGTTAAATAATTTATCTATAAATGAATAGTTGATAATCTGATTAAAAGTAAGAAGTTATATAAATAAATAATTTATGTCAAATTTTGAATAGTTGAAAATCCGATTAAAATCCGAATCCGTCCGAATCCGTCTTGTATCCGTATAAAAAGGATATTATCCGAATTCGATTTAAAAGGATATTATCCGTATCCGTCCAAGTCATAAACGGATAAGGATATGGTAATCATACATCCGATCCATTTATTATCCGTTTACACCCCTAATATATACTCACGTACGCAGCATCAATCTCACATAAACACCTCATACAGAACTCACCTATAAACTTATTAAATCAATCTACAATTCCATTCATATCAACATCGAATTGCATACGGCTAATACAATTGTCCAGAATTAGTCCAAACTGAATTCCCCCAATAATTCATAACCCAGAATGATACAAAATCTAATTGATCGATTCAATTAAATTCAATGAATACTAATTCAACAATTATTCAATATATACAATTAATTGTACAATTAAATACCCAAAAGAATATGAATGGGGAAAGGATGGAGCGGTAGCTGACCAACTCAGAAAGGAAGGAAATGGCTAGTTGTTTACCAAGGCAAAGAGACCATCGGTCCTGATGGCACGAGCTGCTATGGCTGCTGTTTCTTGGATTGAGAGTAGAGAGAATGGCGGCTGCTGGCAGTGGGAAGGGGGATTCCCGGTTCTGCTCAGATCTGGGCGATGGCTGAAACTCAGGTGGCGCAAAGAGATCTCGAAGGAGGGGAAAAGGCTGGTGATCGAACGGTGGCTTAATGGTGGTGACCGGTCGCTGCATCTTCTTGTGGTTGGGAGAAAGACCGAGAGAGAATGGCGGTGGAATTGCCGAGTGAGGAAGCTCCGATGACTGCCTCTAGGTGAAGTGGGGTTGCCGGATCTGAGCTCTGACGGTGGCGGTGGCTGGTAGCAGTGATGGTGGAGCTGATAGAAGATATCATCGATGATGGGCTGTTAGGGATTTCCTCCATTTTCGGATCTGAAACGAGAGAGAGAGAAACCGTCGTTTGCTGCGGATCTGTCTCCTCTGTTGGCGATGAGATGGCGTTAGAGTTTGGAGATGATGACCGGCGAACGAGAGTAGATCTGGCCGGCGGTGGTTCTGGAATGGTGGTGGTGGATAGGCGGAGACGGAGGAGCTATTGCGCCGCTGCCTAAAACCGAAAGGGGAAGGACATGCGAACTGGTGGCAGGGATTCCTTAGCCGTCGATGGCAGTGGTGACGGTGGCGCTGATTCTCCGGCTAAAGTGCGGTAAGGAGCTCCGGAGTTAGACGAAGGCGGCGGTGGTGAAGGAAACTCCGACAATGTATCTGGTGGCGAAGATTTGTGAGGGAGAACGAGAGGGAGTGAAAGATGGTGGCCGGGCAAAGTTCTCCGACGGTAGTGGCGGTTGGCGACGGCTTCGCGGTGGGGAAGCTGGAGCCGCTGCTGCAGCTTGTGGAGGTGAAGGGAGAAGAAGAAATGCTGCTTGTTGAAGATAGGGGAAGGAATGAAATAGCAGCTAGGGTTCTCGGTACAAAAAGAGTCCATTTCCTCCAAAATTGCAAATAAGCCCCTGAAGAGTTCAAGTCGTGCAAATCGAGTCCTCAAGTTCCAATAAGATCAATTACGTCCAAGTAAAGATTAGGAAATTATAAAAGTACCCCCAAAAATAAGAGTAGTGTCCAATTTAGCCCAAATAATTTAAATTAAGAGAGCAATTAGGTTACACACATATATCAATTAATTCCACATATGTCAAAAGGATGAAATCGAGCCAATTAAACAATTAAAACATAAATAAAGAAATTCAAACACACGCAGAGTTAATTAAATGACAATCTAATCGCATGAGAACGATATCGTATCTTGCTCCGAAAATGCGGGGTGTTACATGAAGCCCTTTATGGAAGGAAGTGCAGATCATCGTTGTACTGGGATTTGGATGAAGTAAGACAAACAGAGGATGGACCGAAAAGAGCAAATTCGGTAAAGTGGATTCAAGAAGCGACAGAAAAGATCCAAATCATTCGTCAAAGAATGAAAGCTGCCTAGGATGGGCAGAAGAGTTATGCAGATCAACGCAGAAGAGACCTAGAATTTGCAGTGGGCGACAGAGTGTTTATGAAGGCATCGCTAAGGAAAGGGCTTACCCGAATTGGGAAAGGTGGAAAATTAAACCCTAGATACGTTGGACCATATAAGATACTGGAACGTATTGGAAAAACTGCTTATTGATTGGATTTACCTACAAATCTTACGAGAATCCATAACGTATTCTACGTATCTCAACTTCGCAAGTGCTTTTCAGACGAGTCAGAAGTGGTTTCAGTGGAAGAGATACCGTTAGAACCGAACTTAACCTATGTTTTGAAGCCGACAAAAATTCTGGATAGAAAATTTCAAGAACTAAGGAATAGGAAGATTCCTCTAGTTAAGCTCCTTTGGAAGGGACATGGCACGGAAGAGGCAACATGGGAAATAAAAGATAAGGTGCAGAATCATTACCCCGAGTTATTTTCAGAAACGTTTGTGGAATCTGAGGACAGATTCTTTTCAAGGAGGGGTAATTGTAACAGCCCATAATGGGGCCTGGTTGAAATGGTAAGCTAAGGGCAGTGGTAAAGCGTTTATAGACCATGATCCAACTTTACAAAAACTCATGCATTGCATTCTTATCTGATCAACGTGCTCATATGTGATTCTTAGTATGTTAAGGGGGAATTCCTTACCTTTTACCCACTTTACTGTTTATTTACCCAACCTACTTTACCCATCTTGTCACTCGAACCTTAGATGTTCATAATCCATGTTTTCCAATCATTTGAACTTGTTTTCCAAGGTTCAGAGTCCTTTCCTTAACGTTAAGGGCATTTCGGGCACTTACCGTCCAAAGTTACTATTCATCTTGCAAACGAGTTTTGATTCGAATACCTTTTACTACTCAAAGTTATAGTCAAATTGATCTTTGAGTCGATACGAGTCTTTTGAAATCATTCTTGACTTGAATATCTATTTCGAACTTCATTTCAAATTAAACATTTATTTAAAACCCTAATTCACTATTCCTTCTACGAACAGTTTTTCGTTCGGAGAACTTCTACTCTTCAAATTTGGGTTTAAACTACTTCTTGATTCATTTCATGATTTTTGAGATTGATTACATCTCTTCGTTCAAGCCCTAACTCGATTTTTGAATAAAACGTCTTTTTTAAATAAGTTACTATTCATCCTACGTTTCTAACTTTTTATCGGTAAAACTTTTTATAGTCAACACTGGGCTTAAAACGATTGTCGATTTATTTTATGACGTTTTAAAACAATCCGGACTTTCAAATCACATTCGGAGGTCATTTTTCGTTTGTATTCGTTTAAAACGTTCAAGTTCCTATTCTTTAAAACTAATGTATCTTTCTAATGGTAAATCCGTTTTCATCGAGTAAATATTCGTTTCGAAGCTAATTTTTGTCTGATTCACACAAGAAAGCTTTCAGCAGCTCGTCTTTGTGTTTACCATGTTAAATTACCTAAATACCCTTCATTTTCCATTTTTATTTAATTACCAAGGCCAAGCTTACAAGAGAAGCTACTACCATTTGCTCTCCTACCCTTGGAGAAAGTTTTATTGCAAGGTGAGGGGCCTCCCAACAAGTATAAATACCCCCCTAACTCATTCATTTCCTCTTGCACCATGTCTTGTGTTGACAAGCACTCCTCTCTCCCTCCGTTTCCCTCTTGGCCAAGAGCCTCCCCTCCCCTTTAGGTTAGTTGTTTTATTTTTTTAGGCTATAGTTTTATGTTATGTTTTAGTTTAATTTATGTTTTTATGTTATGGTTTATTTATATTATGTTTAGGTTAGGTCTTAGGGTCTTCCTTAAGCCATATAGGATTTTATTTTATTCATTTATGGTATAGTTTTTATGATATATTTGAGTAGTTGATGTAGCACCCGAAGCGGAAAGAGGTCACATCCCCGCACTATAGCTCAATCCACATATGAGATCGACGACCTATACATGAACTAAACTATAGCGAACGGTAGACAATAGTAAAAAAACAACTAGCTAGGCGGGACTAACCCCAAACCACATAATCAATTCGTAATAACTTAAGCGGAAGCATAAGCAATAATAATAATAAAACGACATGCACCACGAATAGACAATATCCTTTACATGGGCTTTAATACAATATATCAAAAAACAACATTAGCCTAAATACTTCATCAAATTCCCGACACATACTAGCAATGAAATGACCTGAATGAAAGACTGGACACGACTCTAATCCCGCCTAGCATGCACCTGTAAGAACCTGAAAGGTGGAGGCGTCAGTCTATGAAAGACTGAGTGACGGGTTTATATAAGTATAAGCGCAATTAACATGCAAGTCATAAACTCGGGTAAAGTTTTGGAAGGAAAATAATATAAGTTCAGTAATAAATAAACATCGCCCAAGAATATAACTATCAAGTTTAACAATTATTTACAATTCAGTTTCATGCAATCAGTGGCCCCGCGAGTGAGGGCAAATCTCCAACCTTACACCAATAGTGAACAATACTTGCTTGATTTAATTATCAGGTGATCATGCAATTCAATTACAGTGCACAAGTAGCAGTTTCATGAACTTCTTTTCCCTCCGATGATGGGAAGGTAGCGAACCTCCAACCATTCACGACATGGTGTACGTCAGGAACATGAGTCCCACGCACGAGACTCCTTCCTCCACCAAACCTCCTAGTGGATTCAGGGGTGATCCTAAATGATGAGGGGAGTACAGAGTTACCCGTCAGCCCTATGCTTTTCCGGTTGGCTCATACACTAGCCCTCGGGCCCAAAGTGAACATGATTACTCGCCAAACATGCTTGATTCGGTACATGACAATAACATGGCTTGCTTGCAATGAACTTGACTTGCTTTCAATAAACATGGCTTGCTTGTAATCATGAGTAAGTTTCATGGAAAATTATAGCTATAAATACCTTTTTGGCCGAAATCTCACGTAAAGGGTTGTAAAGGTTCTATGTAACTTGAAATTAAACCTCACCTGACAGGCGACAAGACGACTCAAGAGTGCATGAACGTACTCAATCGATCAGTAATCTCTGCCCTAGAAAAGAACTGGACAAGAAACAGGACATTGTGTACACGTGAGACAATAACTCAATAATGGTACCAAATATGACGCATGGCCTGATCAAGTAACGAGATGACGTGCAATACCCAATGTAGCATATAAACATCATGTTATGACATGTAATTGAACATATAATAACATGTATGGGCCATTTAAAGGTAGAGAAAAGGAATTGGAAATTCTCAATTTTATGTAAAAAGTTTTTGCATCTCCATAGGCCTGGGAATGGCCGTTCCGGCTCTTAGTTCAAAATGGGAAGGGCCGTTCCCAGCTCCCCGAAGCTGCTCCCTGAAAATGGGAAGGGTCGTTCCCGACTGTAAGCCAAAGTGGGAACGGACGTTCCCGCTCTCGCCTGCAAACACAAAATTCAAACATGGGAAGGGCCGTTCCCCAAAATAACTGGGAACGGGAAGGGCCGTTCCCGTTACACAGACAATGCAGAAACAGAGCATGAAACAGGGGATGTGTAGCACCCCGCACGTGAGGCACCACATCCCCCGCACTATGGCTCAACACGAGTAACGAAATAGGAAGTCCGCACCCATATCAAACCATAGCGAATGGGAGACTAACAAAATAACCCTCCTAAGCTAGGCAGAACTTAGACCCTGCAATTAAAACCAATCAACAAAAGATAATGCATCGGAAAACTAAAATTCAAACACATGCATTGGCCACAGGCCAGCAGAAATTAAACACCCGAACTACAAGCAGACTTGGGCTCCTCAGGCCTTTTTTAAGTCATAACAAAGCCCTGGCAAGGCAATTCGATAACAAATACATAAAGAGTCAAATTCATGATCTTACAGAGTCGAATCATACGCAATTTAAGCACAAATGTGAGTGCACAGACTCTTCTAACTTAGCTTGACCGACTCAAAGACTCAACCAAAACTCCGCCTAGCTCGAAACTCCAACGCTAAACCTGTGCACTAAAAGGTTGGGGAGGGAGAGGGTCAGTCTCTAGAAGACTGAGTGAGCAGAAGCGATATATGTATATATGAAACATGCACATGCAAGTCATAAATCCCGAGCACGGTTTTATGTAAAATTAGTTCCCAAAAGGGTAAGAGAATGACTAAGCAATGCTCGGTCTTTACGACTAACCATATTAAATTTATTAAGCTCATAATTCAAACATAAACATAAAGGCTCAACGAGTGAGCGTGCATCATCTCCAACCAAACTCCGACCGTGTACGACAAATATCATTAGTACTTTAAATAGGTGATCATGCATTATATCATAATACACACAGATCATATATCATATCATAAGACATATTCGTTTGGGTAATCCGTGTCCCGGCCTTCCCGAACTGTGCATATCAATCATACATAAACATAATCATACTCATAAAATAAGTTCCAACCTTCTTCCTCCGGGTGGTGGGCGGGATTGTAAGGCCCGGCCACCTAATCATATCAATGTGGCTATGAGGTTCATGAGTCCTCAAAGCCTGGTTAGCGTTTCCTCGTCAAAAACTCCTTGACGAGGTCCGTTTCGTCGTTAAAAATAAATGGAATCAGCACATGGGATCACTGTCGACAAAACATTTCAATTCATAACATACATGCATAATCTCGCCAAAACATTTCAATTCATAAGAAACATAACATAATCCATGCTTCATTTGAAAAGGGTTTACTCGATCAACATTCCCTCGATGACTCTACTTCAAAAGTAATATATATATATACATAAGGTTTTGGCCAAACTTGTCACATAAGGTTGTAGGGTTTAGTACGTAACTAGAACGAAAACACCCTCACCTGGAACATGGCGACACAAGGATACGAGTTACCAGGTGCCTATTTGATCAAGATTTCTCCACCCTGGAGATAAACTGCACAAAGGACAACGTAACATGGCCGTGAGACTCAAGACTCCAAATGAACCATATATGACTCATGACAATGTATGATCATGATGTGAATGCATAAGAAATGATATTATGTAATGAACGCATTCATGTGCACTATTAATGGGTTTTAATCCCATAAACGAGCCATTCGCTCATTTAAGGAAGCGTCCATAATCATTTAAGTCATGAATTTCATATTTCGTATCAAATCAATCCAAGGAATTTAAATAACGATCATGGCACGTACTAAGGCACGTTAACACTCAGAAATTAACTATTCAATTACATTTAAATCATAATCGGGAATTAAATAATATGAAAGGGATAACAATTTAATTTCCAAATTTAATTAAATCAAATAATATTTAATATATATAATAAACATATATATAAATATATGAGTACGTACATAATCATGCATACATACTAATATATTATTTATGCACAAAATATTAATCTCATGCATGCAATTCTATAATTTAAACATGCATGCAAACCTAAGTATACATATTATATATATATATATACATACATACACTATATATATATATATATATATAAAATTCATATATATAAAATTCATGCATGTACAAACACAAAATGCACACACACATATATATATATATATATATATATATATATATATATACGTACACACGCATGCATCTACAATTCCACTTCAGTTATTCCATGCATGCAAATATTTAATCACACAAACATACTCTTGCATGCATGCATATATATATAATTACACAAACACCCATTGTATGCTTTATATATATACACACACAGAGATATATTCATATATCTACATACATACTCATGCATGCATACAAAGAACATAAACACACACTGCACAGACAACATACAACAACCCTGCATTCCCGTAGCAGCAACACCACAACAACACAGCAGAAGCAGCAGCAGAAGTGCAAGAGAGAAGCAGCAGCAAAAAAGGGGAAGAAGGAAAGAAACGAAGCAGCAGCTGGTTACTGAGGTACATAGACACACACACCCACAACAAAACAAGGAAGGAAGGAACAACAAAGGAAAAAGGAAAGAAGAAAGAAGCAGCAGCAGAAGAAGAAGAAAGATACAGAAGCAGCAAACGCAGCACCAACCGCCTGAGCTCAAACTCTCCCTGCCCGGGGAGAGAAGATGCAGAAACTCTCTGCATCAGGGGTACCCGCCCGGGCACCACCATGACCAAACTCTCCCCGCCCGGGGAGAGTGTTACAGAACAAGCAGGCAGCAACAACAGCAATTACCGAAACAGGGGAAGGAAAAAAAAAAAAAAAAGAAAACGGCCAAGACAAGCTCAGCAACTTCAACCAATTCATGCCAACATAATAAGGTAATAAAAGGCAACAAATGCTCAGAAATTCTAGCCTGAAGACACGCAGCAGCAAGAAAGAATATGCAGCAGTTCACGCGAGGCAAAATAGGGCATAACCGAATGAAAACAGGGCAAGACTTGGCATGAACCAACAACCATCAAATACATGACCATAAATGAATTAAGGAAAGTAAAGTGTTCATTTTCATGCTTTAAAATCAAGAAAAACATCAAGTATTCAAGAAGATCAAGAAAATCAATTTAAACCTAGCTATTCATTCAATCTTGCAAATCTCCATGAAAGCTAACTCAAAATTAGGGATGAATGGATCAAAATGACCAGAGATGCATGTATATCATAATCCTAACTCACCTTGTTGATTGGATGAAAGTTGTTAAAGATTTGAGCTCCAAAATCTCAAGAGATGGTAGAGTGACGGGAAAACTGGAATGCTGGGATTTTGGCTGAATTTCTTGCTTTTGTGAGGGTGTGTTCGGTTAGGGCAGAGTATGGGAAGATAGTGGGCTGAACTAGGGTTACAAGGACTCCAACCATAGTTAATTTGGTTAAGAATTTAAAGAGTTATGGCCATTTTAATGAAATGTAGTAGTTTCGGTGTGGTTTCGTTTTTCGGTTGGATTTCGGAGGTTCAAATGATTTCGGAAAAATATAAGGCTAAGTTTATTAAACCCAAATCTTTGATACGAGTTCAACGAAGTTGACGGAACTCGAATCCGAGTTCCCGAGCTCAAGATATCACATACGGAACCAAGGGTGCGCTAATTGCTCGTTAGCCCCCGATTTGGTTCCACGAATCAAATTAAATTCGTTAACACGTCAAATGAGATTGAAAACATAAAACGAGCATACGGACATGTTTATAACTCATAAATGTACAACATACTAAATTTTCACAAATTTTCGATATCAAATCATATAAGAACGAAGCGCGTTTAAGTCATGCAAGAACAATACATTTATAAATTTCATAATAATTATCAAAACTTAACTCATTATTAATCATGTAAATCCAAGTGCACGATTTAAATCTAATATAAAATCAAAGTGCATGAATTAATTAAAATTAAACCGAAATACAATAATTACATATATTTTAAAAAATCAAATAGCACGATTTACATATATATATATATATATAGTAGTAGTAGTAGTAGTAATACCATTTAATTTAAAGTCGATTGCATGATTAATATTCAATACAATAAATTGCATGAATTCATATATATACATATCATTTAACAACTTGCACTACATTTAATACATATAAATATATTATATAGGTATATTTAGTATTAATAACATTAAAATATGATAATTAACATTTGATATATAGAATTAAATATATAAAACACGTATAAACAATTATTTCGCACAAATTGGTAAACACATACGTCATGCTATACGACTGGAAAACTGGGGCGTTACAGGATGCTCGAAATATAATCAAACCTTCATAAAACATCATTGAATCCATTTCTAATTGCAAGAACTCTGGAAATTAATATGTATATATGCTCAAGGTATAATAAAATACAATATAAACACTTAGTCCAAGCTTAGATCATCAAGAATTCAAGATCAAATCTCATGAACATATATATCATCAAACTTCATAATTCTCAAGATATAACCATGAAATTCAAGTTGCATGTAACACCCCGCACGTGAGGCACCACACCCCCGCACTATGACTCGACACGTGTACGAAATGGAAGGTCCACACACGCACCAAGTCACAACGAACAGGTGACAAACAAAAACACACGCACTAGCTAGGCGGTATCTAACCCTGTACAAAAGAAAATATGCAAAACATGACAGCGGAAGTAGTACGAAATGCCAACTTACAAAAACTTTCATACCTTAGACACACAGTACCATACAAACATCAAAATCAACTAAACGGGTTTGACTAATCCAGGAAACCTGTCCTAACCCGTCCCGAGCAATCATATATTCACAATGGGTTCAACTAATCCGAGCACCTGTCCTAACCTGTCCCGAATTCCATAAATTCAAATCATAAATGCAAACCTGCACAAACAAATCTTATATAACATTTACAAATCATAAACCAGAGCCAGAACTTAATAAACTTAAACAGATGGACACAGACTCGATAGACCCGACACACAGCCGCCTAGCACGAACTCCAACGACCTCCAAAGCAAAGCCTGCGAACTAAAACATAAAAGGGGAGGGGTCAGTCCAAAGACTGAGCGAGGGGCTGACACACGTACACTATACATATATATAGAGCACAGCACAAAGAAGAAGCGACATTCGTGAACCCGGGGTTAGTTTTTGCACGCCAAAACATTTTCCCGTGATAATATACATATAGGGAGACTTATCAGAGAGACCAAACAAATCTTAAATCAAAAGTTTCTTAAGGCACAACTCAGATTCATGCAGACTTAACACACATATCGGAGCATATCTTATTAACTTAAAAGTATATCAATTTTTATCTTAATTTAACAATCTACCCCCGTTTCACGAACTTATGACAGACCGACAGACAGAACACACTTACTCCAGAAACAAAGACGAAGCGAAACACAAAACGAATCATAAATCAATCCCACCTCCACACCGTTTGGGGAAGAGAGGTGCCCCTCTCAACCCACCACAGAACAAAACATGTGAACCGGAGGATCCCGCCCGGTTCCTTCGACGGCCAGCCAAAATGCACTCCGTCGGCATAGGAGAACTAAGTCTCTCGTTGGTGGAGAAGTGCACAGGGGTCGTAACCGGCGACCCCGATGGTCGTCCCGGGTCTCCCTTACCCACAACTCCGGGGCCCAAACAGATCAAAACCAACAGAAAATCGGAGACTTGCTTGAATCCGATACAAACGAAACAAAGCCTAAACTTATCAAACTTACCAGACGAAACTTATACTCACACACACAGACAGACGAACATATCTCATGCATATCGCACTTATCATATCGTACGTACATATCACGCAGACTGACCTCGAAATCATAACAGAACTGAGACAAAGCATACATAGGCTTATACATAGCGATTCGTACTTTTCAAATCAAATCATATGACAAAACCAGCAAAATACGTACTTCGCACATATCTACATATACATAAGGCTTATAAACCGCATGCATTCGAAAACGGGCACGTTGCAATAGGGTATAACTATATCCTAACCTCACCTGGCACCAAACACAGCCGAAGACACAGCAGATGGTTTACCCCGGAACCTACACGACTCACTTGTCACCACCCCGGGTGCACCTGAACCAACTGAACACACAAAACAGACCACAAGGCTCAGACTCAGACAGACAACCACACAGGGAGGCACGACAAATGCAATCACATAAGCAGGATTCAAATTCATATTAATTTCTGGCAAAACAAAACATTAAGGCATGTCCATAAGCACAATTAATGCAATTAAGGGGAATCGAAAGGCAATGGAATTTAAATATAACATTTCATAAATTTATACGTATTATAAAGCCAAACAAATCATATAATAACATGCTACAAATTCTATTTAAAGATCACGAAGTTACATATCAAATTCCAATTTACGTGATTAACATATTTATTTACCAAGTGACAATTAAAGTTCAATTAATTCAAATCACGAAAGTTTACATATCACATTTCATACAAATTTGCACGTATTAAAAAGCTAAACAAATCATAATAGTAAGCTCCAAATTTTATGTAAATCTCACAAGGCTACATATCAAATTCCAATCGTACTAAGTTCATATATTTCCTACGTGGCCTGCCCATATCATATGTTACATAATGGATTCAATTATCAAAGTTGAACTAATCAAATCAAACAAATTCATCCTGTTTCAAAATTACACAAACACCCCCTCTAATCTAATCAATTAGCATAAATTCAATAAATCGGGATTCAATTTACAAATTACAAAGTCCATACTTATCATATTTCATATCATACATGATTTCATACACATAGAAGTACATTTTGATCGACAATTCAAACATATAGCAATTAATTCGCATTTAAACAATTAGTTCAAAATATCCTAAATACACAAATAAATACGTAGAAAATAAACCGAGTGTCCGATTAACGAACGGAAAGCGGAAATGGACTCATCATAACGAGACGGACATTCTGTCCGAAGCCCGCCGGATCGCCGCCACCGGAGCCGCCGGAACAGTGGCGGGCCACCGCTCGGCCGCTGCCGGAGCGTGCTGGAAAAATCCCGAAAAATCACCCGTGCATGGATTCGTCGTGCTCAATCCAACTCCTCGATCAATTTCTGCAAATTCCAAGCCCATTGTCTCCAATTTAAAATCCAAGAATACGAAAACCCTAGAATCTTCAAACTTCAATTACTTTCAAACCGGTGAACCAAAATGAGATCCGAAAGAGGCATCGGCTTACCCGTGACGAGCTTTACGAAAGCCCTAAGCTTTCTCTCCGGAAAAATCCCCGGAGACCTCTGCCACCGCGAACTGCCGTGAACCAACGCCAAACGGTTGAATCAAGAGTGGTGTGATCACAGGCCACTAGTTCTCGTCGTTCCGAACAACTTTCGTGAAGGCCCGAGGCCAAAAGATGGCCAGAAAAGGCCCCCGTTGGCCGTTGAAGTTGCTGCCGCCGCACACCTCTCCGGAACCACCACCTACGGCCAGAATTGGGTGAAAACAATGCCGGAAATGGACTCAGGGGGTCGGAAAAGGGTATAAAACACCAACCTTGGTCCGAAAAAGCCGCCGGAAGGCGGCGAAACTGGCCGCTACAGTGCCGCGCCAACGCCGCCGTGAGCTTTGGCCGCCGTGTGCGGTCCCCTCGCCGCCCCGATGGCGGCGCCGCCTGCACAGAAAGAACTTCCGGGAAGTCCCCTCACCGGGCCTGGGGCGTGTGTCGCCGGAAGACGGCCGGAAGCCGCCTCGAATGGGCGGCGAAGTGGCGGCTCCGCCACCCCCCACCCGTGCGCTTGAAATTCCGCCATATCTCTATCACCGGTCGTCGGTTGGTCGAGTTCTTGGTACGGTTGTGACCGCGTCATCGAGATAATCGAGATGGACTATTCATTCGTCGAATTCCGTCGAGAAACGAGCGAGTTCCGGGTAGTGCATGAAAACACACCGTGAGTGTGTGTGAACAGTGAAAATCGCGGGAGAGAGGGAGAGAGCTGAAGTTTGCTGCGTTTTGGCACGAAAAACGAGGATCTGGGTATATATCTTGGGTCCTCGTACGTGAAAACGGTCGGAAGAACGGGCTAACGAAGTCGGAATGGGGCAAACTCAGAGTCTATGGACTCGTCTCGATGCCCCGAACGCGTTGAAGGGGTCGAAAAGGTCGAAAACTCCATCGAACAAGAAATGACCGAAAATCCCTAAAAAGAGAAAATTACAAAAAGGCCCCTAAACTCTTAAAAGAGTTCAAAATAGGGCCACGAAAAATATAAAATCACACAATTAAACACATTAAAAGGTTGAAACGTGGCGTACCTTATAAATCAGATGATCGAGATGTTACATTGCAAGCATATGATCATACTTCTAACATCAAATATACCAATTATCAAGCTTAAATCATGAACCCTAGCTTTACATACTCAATTCAAGAATTCATATAAATAGCTCATACATACCTTGAATGGAAAAGAGAAGAAAAGAAATGAAGATAGAGGATGATGATGCTCCAAAGTTCATAATTCCTGCAAAATAATAGCTTGAGATGATGAAATTCTTCTTCCCTTCTTGGAGGGTTTTCGTTCGGTGGAGAAGGAAGCAATATGAGTGTGTGTTTTTGAAATGAAAAATGATCATGGAAGATGAAGGAAGAATTATATCGTGGTTCATGCCTTGGTTTTGATAAATTGATTAAAATTGCAATTAAGTCCCTAAAGTGTGTAAGTTATGCAATCAAGGATAAAAGGTTTGGGAGATGATCAATTAGGTTCAAGAAATAATCATGCAATTTGGTCCTTACATTCAAATAAATGAGCATTCAGGGACAAATAGGCAATTAAATCACGTTCGGCAATTATTTCACATAACAACCATTTCCAAGTCATGCAATAATTCTCAAATTGTCATGAATTTCATATATTCTAATGTAAACATGTTGAAATATAATTCATATAATTTTCAGGAAAAGTAGGAATTTAATAAGCAAAAGAATTTAAATAAATCCTAACTCTTGGGAAAACTCACACGTGGCGCGCGTAACTGAATGTCCGAAAATCGGGGCGTTACAGTTGTTCATGTGATTTAATTGCTTATAATATGCTATGATATGTTATGAATTAGTTTAATACATGATATCATCATGCTTTAGGGTTTATATATGTTGTATATTGATGTATGTTTATGATATTTAAATTATGTTCATGCATGTTATTTAATGAAATAGTATTATATGATCAATTACGTCACAACATGTTACATATTGTCAATTGATTTAATTGTCACATATTATATAGTCAATGCTCATGCTATGCTATGACTTATGATATGATATGATGCTATATTGTTATATGATTGATATATTATGAATTGATCTTATGTTATGACTTGGATTAATGGAATATTGTTTGATCATATCTTATACACTTGATTGGTGTCGCACCTTATAACCTAAGATAGAATAGTACTTTAATTAGACCTTGTAACCTTAGGTTATACCTTTTAATCTAGATCACACATGCTTCTAATAATAAGAACTTGAACCATAGGTTATAACCAGATCATAATTTGATTAGAGAGAGTGTGTGTGTGTGTGTGTGTGTGTGTGTGCGTGTTCTTGTAGCACCCGGAACGCCGAGATGCCACACCCCCGCACCATAAGTCTAGCTCACATATGAAATGGGTAGTCCATATATGAACCGGACTAAATGCGAATGGGTGACAATAAAAAAATGACACACTAGCTAGGCGGGACTAACCCTCACTTAAACACGATCATGCATAATCAATAAAACGGAAGCATAATATACATTCATGTCTTTAACATCTTTCAAGGTCATTTCCATTGTCTCTGTAACAGCCCGAAAACCCGCCTGTCGATATTGTCCGCTTTGGTGGGCTAAGCGACACCACCCTCAAGGTTTTGTTTCTCCCGATGGAATTTAAGCCCGAAGGCGCCCACCCAGGAAAAGGCCTCAACAAGGGAAAGGTATCCACCCCCTTATAAAGGAGGCTTTGTTCCCCTCTCCAACCGATGTGGGACAAGCACTTTGAGCTTTACAGTCCAACCCCCCATAAGGGCCCAGCGTCCTCGCTGGCACACCGGCCCGGGTCCCGGCTCTGATACCATTTGTAACAGCCCGAAAACCCGCCTGTCGATATTGTCCGCTTTGGTGGGCTAAGCGACACCACCCTCACGGTTTTGTTTCTCCCGATGGAATTTAAGCCCGAAGGCGCCCACCCAGGAAAAGGCCTCAACAAGGGAAAGGTATCCACCCCCTTATAAAGGAGGCTTTGTTCCCCTCTCCAACCAATGTGGGACAAGCACTTTGAGCTTTACAGTCCACCCCCCCATAAGGGCCCAGCGTCCTCGCTGGCACACCGGCCCGGGTCCCGGCTCTGATACCATTTGTAACAGCCTGAAAACCCGCCTGTCGATATTGTCCGCTTTGGTGGGCTAAGCGACACCACCCTCACGGTTTTGTTTCTCCCGATGGAATTTAAGCCCGAAGGCGCCCACCCAGGAAAAGGCCTCAACAAGGGAAAGGTATCCACCCCCTTATAAAGGAGGCTTTGTTCCCCTCTCCAACTGATGTGGGACAAGCACTTTGAAAAACCGTGAGGGTGGTGTCGCTTAGCCCACCAAAGCGGACAATATCGACAGGCGGGTTTTCGGGCTGTTACAAATGGTATCAGAGCCTGGACCCGGGCCGGTGTGCCAGCGAGGACGCTGGGCCCTTATGAGGGGGTGGACTGTAAAGCTCAAAGTGCTTGTCCCACATCGGTTGGAGAGGGGAACAAAGCCTCCTTTATAAGGGGGTGGATACCTTTCCCTTGTTGAGGCCTTTTCCTGGGTGGGCGCCTTCGGGCTTAAATTCCATCGGGAGAAACAAAACCGTGAGGGTGGTGTTGCTTAGCCCACCAAAGCGGACAATATCGACAGGCGGGTTTTCGGGCTGTTACAAATGGTATCAGAGCCGGGACCCGGGCCGGTGTGCCAGCGAGGACGCTGGGCCCTTATGGGGGGGTGGACTGTAAAGCTCAAAGTGCTTGTCCCACATCGGTTGGAGAGGGGAACAAAGCCTCCTTTATAAGGGGGTGGATACCTTTCCCTTGTTGAGGCCTTTTCCTGGGTGGGCGCCTTCGGGCTTAAATTCCATCGGGAGAAACAAAACCGTGAGGGTGGTGTCGCTTAGCCCACCAAAGCGGACAATATCGACAGGCGGGTTTTCGGGCTGTTACAAATGGTATCAGAGCCGGGACCCGGGCCGGTGTGCCAGCGAGGACGCTGGGCCCTTATGGGGGGGTGGACTGTAAAGCTCAAAGTGCTTGTCCCACATCGGTTGGAGAGGGGAACAAAGCCTCCTTTATAAGGGGCTGGATACCTTTCCCTTGTTGAGGCCTTTTCCTGGGTGGGCGCCTTCGGGCTTAAATTCCATCGGGAGAAACAAAACCGTGAGGGTGGTGTCGCTTAGCCCACCAAAGCGGACAATATCGACAGGCGGGTTTTCGGGTTGTTACAAATGGTATCAGAGCCGGGACCCGGGCCGGTGTGCCAGCGAGGACGCTGGGCCCTTATGGGGGGGTGGACTGTAAAGCTCAAAGTGCTTGTCCCACATCGGTTGGAGAGGGGAACAAAGCCTCCTTTATAAGGGGGTGGATACCTTTCCCTTGCTGAGGCCTTTTCCTGGGTGGGCGCCTTCGGGCTTAAATTCCATCGGGAGAAACAAAACCGTGAGGGTGGTGTCGTTTAGCCCACCAAAGCGGACAATATCGACAGGCGGGTTTTCGGGCTGTTACAAATGGTATCAGAGCCGGGACCCGGGCCGGTGTGCCAGCGAGGACGCTGGGCCCTTATGGGGGGGTGGACTGTAAAGCTCAAAGTGCTTGTCCCACATCGGTTGGAGAGGGGAACAAAGCCTCCTTTATAAGGGGCTGGATACCTTTCCCTTGTTGAGGCCTTTTCCTGGGTGGGCGCCTTCGGGCTTAAATTCCATCGGGAGAAACAAAACCGTGAGGGTGGTGTCGCTTAGCCCACCAAAGCGGACAATATCGACAGGCGGGTTTTCGGGCTGTTACAAATGGTATCAGAGCCGGGACCCGGGCCGGTGTGCCAGCGAGGACGCTGGGCCCTTATGGGGGGGTGGACTGTAAAGCTCAAAGTGCTTGTCCCACATCGGTTGGAGAGGGGAACAAAGCCTCCTTTATAAGGGGGTGGATACCTTTCCCTTATTGAGGCCTTTTCCTGGGTGGGCGCCTTCGGGCTTAAATTCCATCGGGAGAAACAAAACCGTGAGGGTGGTGTCGCTTAGCCCACCAAAGCGGACAATATCGATAGGCGGGTTTTCGGGCTGTTACAGTCTCCATATATACAATATCATTTTCCAAAGATAAATCATAATATACAAGAGTATCAAGATAACTCATACGCATCAATATTATATATGACATTATGCTAGACCGGAAATTAAAGACTTGACTCGATCCCGCCTAGCATGCAACCTGTAGACCTGAAAATGTGAGGGTGTCAGTCCAACACGGACTGAGCGAGGGGTTTATAAATAAGTATTAGCACAATTACCATGCAAGCCATAATCTCGGGTAAGGTTCATAAAAGAAGACAATAAGTTCAAGAATAGCATACTTTCTCGCCCGAGGTTACAACTAAATCCATTTAACAATAACCATTATCATTTCAATTCAATCAGTGGCCGGCGAGTGAGGGCAATTCTCCAACCTTACTCCGACAGTGAACATTACCAATATTTAGATTATCAATGGTTAAGTGAGCATGCAAGTTATTACAGTGCACAATAAGCAGTTTCAATCCCTTCTACCTCCGGTGATGGCCGGGTGATCGGTCCGAACCATCCAATCAGACGAGGGGAGCGCGAACACTCAAACCCTCAGGTTCCCATTACCCAACCAAACCTCCTGGTGGGTTCCGGGTTAGTCCTATCAATTATGTGGAGAGTGAGCACAAGGTTAACCGGCGACCCCTATGGTCGTCCCGGGTCCCCCTGACCCACACCTCCTGGGCCCCAATCAACATTTATTCATTCATTCTCGCCAAAACATCAATCAATCGGTTCAATGGAATCAGTTGAAAATCAATAGAATTTAGAAAACTATAGATATATAGATACATTTTGGCTTAAATCATCACATAGGGTTATATGGGTTCTATATATCTAGAAATTAAACCTCACCTGAAGAACGACGAAACAAGACAAGGATACAAGAAAGCGTGTACTCGATCAATGATCTCCGCCTTGGAGAAAAAACTGGACAAGAAAGGAAATAGTGGAAACTCATGAGACGAGACTCATGATGAGACCAAGTATAACGCACAGCCATGCTCATGTAAATAAATAAAACAAGTAATCAATTGACACTTAGCATTTATGAACACCAATTAACATCTAAGAGGTGAAATTAATATCAAGAAATCATGTATTCATATCATTCAATTATTCAAGTTCAATTCATATAAGGCATGGAATTACACAATCACGTTTTAGCAATTAAGTACCAAGAAGTGTCAAGTAGGAGCATACTTATCAATTAATCAAGTATATACATCATATAATTCACATATGGGAGCCAAGAGAGTGAAAGGAGTGCAATAAGAGAGGTTTTGGTGAAGTTTGGCAAAAACGGACAATTCCTGAAAATGCACATACTGTGGAAAAATGGGAATCTCTAAAGTTATAGAAATTGGAATTGGGTTTGGTTTGTTTGGAATGAAACTAGACAAGTAGACCTTTAAAATGGTATATGGCTCGTTTTCTAGTTCAAAGCGAGGAGAAAATGGCGAACGTTTGAAGTTGGGTGAATGCAGTTTGTCAGTAAAGCAGCGACACCAAAAATAATTGATCATAACTCGCAAATGGGAAAAGATATTGAGATGATTCCAATTGGAGGTTGTTCTATACTTCAAGAGATTTCCAAAAAATTAAAAATCAGGTCATTTGGAGTTCGGATGAGGGAGTACCCGGCCGGGTAAAATTCAAGGGAAAAGTTCCCCGATAGGGTAAAGCTGTCCAGAAGCTTTACGGGACAAAAGTACCCACCCGGGTACTGTTCCAGAGCTGGAAAAAGGGGCAAAACAGGGGTATCTTCGGGGAAGAAAGAAAAGGAATGAAAACCCAAAGCAAACTCAACCAAAATGCTCCAAAACAAACATATAACATGTATATAACTTAAAGACATCATTTAGGTAGCATATAGACCATGAAACATGCATCAATCATCAAGAATTCATCATGCAAAACCCCATATATACACATGCTTCCAACTTCCATATACTTCAAGGTATTCATGCAAACTTCCATTCTAATCATCCTAATCATGCTCCTAGCTCAAATATTGCAAGAATCCATCATATAACTCATGAACCCTACTCATTCACCGATCAAAAGATTCATCCAATTCCATGTTTGCCTTGAATTCAAGCAAGAAATGAGATGAAGTGAAGAGATAATGATGATGATGCTTCTAGCTTCAAGACTTCTTTAAATTATAGCTTGAAATTGAGATAAACTCTTCCTCTCCTCTTCTTGGTGTAAATACCGGTATTTAGTGTGTGAGTGTGTGTGGGAAATTTGATGAAATGAAATAAAATGGAATGAGAGAGAGATGAATGAGATATTTATCAAAGTCTTCCAACTATATACATGACTCAACACATTTTGCATTTAAGTCCTTGGAATATTTGAGTGCATGCAATCAAGTTTCATTCCATAGCATATAATTAATTAAGTCCAAAGAATTTATGCAATTAAGTCCACCAATTCAAGAAGTGATCAAATAAGGTCATATATGAACAATTAGTCACATTATTAATTAATTCATATAAATGCATGAGAATATATAGCATATAATGTTATAAACTATTAATATAATGAAGCATAACACATGAGTGAAAATCGGGGCGTTACAGTTCTTGTGTGTGTGTGCATGAGTGTGTGTTTAGTGTGTGGGTTTGACCCAAACCCTTTGACCTGACATGTGAATAGTAATCTTGAATAGTAATCTGGAATAGTACTTTTGAATAGTAAAATGAAATAAAATTCAGGATACCTAATTAGACGTTTGCACTTAGGGTTTCCCAACCTCGGGTCTAAAATATCTTTTCAAAATGAGTTTTCTTTCATGGATTTGTTTCATAACCTTAGGGTTACGTTAGGATTCATAATTTGACTAATACTTACTCGGTTTTAGTAAGATCATAGTCTCACGTTAAGATAACTCACTTCAACATGCTTCTTTATGTGATACCTTATCTCTAATACCTTAAATGGTATTACTCTAGTGTGTTATCTCCTTATGTGACTTCATCATTCATATGCATCATGTAGAGTGGGTCTTAGTTCTTAAGCTCACTTTAGTACGTCACTTATAGGAGTTAAGGTTGAGCACTGGGATCCCCAGGGCACTGTTTAATCATACTACACATCTTTACCTATTACTAGGTGAGGTTAACTATTTCAAACTGGAACCATGATTATATCTATAGTATCAAATGTTTTCAAAATCAACACCTAGTTTTTTCAATGCATTACTTTAAACTACTCCCTTATCGGGACACCTCTTTCATCGATCATTTACTTCATTTATCATTTATTCAAATATCAAATTTATTTATCATTCAAAGTGTCATATTCATCTCATTTATCATTTTAAACAATCATATTCATTTATTCAAAGTTTATCGTTCATTGTTTATCGCATCATTTATACATGTCCTTCACGGACTTCATTATATTCAAGCATTCGGATTTACTCCGGATGTTCATTCATATGCAAGCATTACCGTTCATTGTTATTGGGCCCCGACGGTTATGTGTGGAAGTGATGCTCGGGAGGTGAGTGCCAACGACATCACTAATATCAGCCGTCACCATTAGACAATTGACATTGACTTTAATCGGAGGTTGGTTAAGTCAGGATAATCTATCAGAGAAAGGACCGCAAATCCTTATCTCATTCATCGTTTATCGTCACCTAGGGCTAGCTACCTGAAGTGACACCGGAGAAGGGTGGTGCATCTGTGTATGTTCAAGATGTTGTTGATCTCGGTCTAACATCGCTCATCGTTCATTGTTTTCATGGAGTAAGGGTTGAAGATGCCTAGCTTGCGGGCATAAATCATTTTATAAACATTGGTTCATATTTATCAAGTTATCCTTTACCCCTATCCCGCTTTATTAAAATCATCTAAACCAAATCATATCATATGTGTGCGGGTGTGACATCATCATTTGCATATCAAATGTTTTCATAAAGCATTTATCTTTCAAATCATTCTTCAAGGTAAACATTATTCATTTCAAATATCGTTTCAATTCAAGAGTATTCCTTTTAAGTACTCTCTCCCTTAGTCCCTTTGAATAATACAATACCTCTACCTGTTTTCTGGCCTCATGGTTTCAGGTCTTGCAGCCGCATTCTAGAGGTATCTTGAAGCTCTAGAATGTCTATTTTGCCCGAGTCAGGACTTATATGTTATTAATCTATTATGTGTCCTGCATTATGATATATGGTTGCATATGTTCCTAGCTTTATTCTGTAACTTGATACACTACTATTCTACTTACAATATGCTCCCGTGATATTATCTAATTACTTATATCATATCATTACTTGTCTCTTCTACTTAAACATGATTGTATTATTCATCTTACGTGCTCATTACTTGTCACCACCACGCATGGATTTAAAAGTTTCAAATTTTCCTAAATTCCGCTGCATTATCATTGAGCATTCATCATGATCTTCATCAACCATTCGTCGGTGTAGTTGTTGAGTGATGGCTTACACCATTATTTGATGAGTATGTCGGTGCGGGGGTTGGAGCGTTCCTCTTTATATATATATACAAGTGGGGCGCTACAGTGGTATTAGAGCCTAGGTTCCAAAACCGGGCTCTTGAGTCGTGTCTTGTCAAGTTTAGGTCGTACGGCTTAGGAACTAATTGTCAATTTGGGAGTCTTGCATTGTCATTTGATCATTTCTTGAGTATTACTTGAAATTTTGTTGCACTACATAGATAATTGCTTAACCCTGACACGTATTTCTTAATGTTTAATTGTAGATGGCTCGTGGATGACCCGTGTATCGAGATACAAGATCCCCATCACCTCCTCGACAACATCAACAACAACAACCACCTCCTATAAATATGGAGGGCTTTATGGAGGCTGTTTATAATTACGTGGAACAGAGAAGGGCTCAAGCTCCCCCACCTCAACCACAACCGATTCCACCACCACCACCACCGGTTAGGGACTCTCATGGGATTTTCCTCAACTATAATCCCCCTAGATTCGCAGGTACCACGGATGATGCCATGGCAGAAGATTGGTTATCTCGCTTGGAAAGGATTAACAATATTCGCCTATTCACTACTTTGGAATGGGCTCAATTTGCTATCTTTCAGTTAGACAGGGGAGCCTATGATTGGTGGGAGAGGACTCGAGAGAAGCTGGAAGTGGGCGGAAAGTGCTTACGTCGGATGTGTTCAAGAGAGAATTTCGGGAGGCCTTTGTTCCCGAGGTAGTTCGAGAGAGAGAAGAGCAAGAGTTTATGGATTTAAAGCAGGGAGGTCGTTCGGTAGCACAATACATAGCTGTTTTCAATAGGCTTGGAAAGTATGATCCTCAAATTACAAGAGATGAGAAAAAGAAGTAGAGGAAATTCATCGTCGGGCTAAAGGAAGACCTATGACATGGACAGGCCAGGCATAATTTTGAGTCATTCGCGGATACCGTGTAACGAGCCCTTATCTAAGAAGAGGAATACAAGAAGAAAGATCCCGTTCCTCGATCACGTCAATCGGGACAGGGTTTGGGATCCGGTTCCAAGAGGCCTGCTTATCCAATGGCACCACCTCCTAAGGTTTCATTTGCTAAAGGTCCGGGGAAGAAACCCCGAATGGCAGGGCTGGCACTACCACCACCTCAAGCACCTTTACACCGTATCAATCCAAGGCATGGACTCATTGTGGAGGCCCTACACATACTTGGAAAACTTATCGCCGTTGAGTTGGGGCTTGCTTGATTTGTGGGGCGATGGTTCATCAGATGGTCGGGTGTGATAAATTCTAGAGAGGACCGAACGCAGGACAGAGACCATTGGTTCGTGCTCGAGCCTATGCCATTGATGGCAAGAAGCAGGACGCCAAGATTGATCCCACAGTTTTCGTGGAATGTACCATATACATTCATAGCACAAGCATTCATGCATTATTTGATCCTGGAGCCACGCATTCTTTTCTTTCGCGTGGTATATCTACTTCTTTGTGCTTGCCTGTTGTATGTGCCTCTACTTGCTATGTGATTAGTTCCCCTTTGGGGGGGAGCCTTGTTTCTGATAGGGTGTTTAAGGGAGTACCGGTGAGTATTGAGGGTCGTAACTTTTCAACGGACTTTATTGAGATGCTCATGAGCAGATATGGTGCAATTCTGGGTATGGACTGGCTTTATAAGTTTTCTACAGTGGTTGATTGTCCAGCTAAAAGAGTTCAACTGGGTTCAGAGGTTTTTGTGGGTTCTGGCTCGAAGACTCCTCATTTGCTATCTTTCACCGAGGCTTATAAGATGGTTCGTGACTATGCTTTAGATTTTATAGCCTATCTCCTTAACAAGCCAAAAGATCAGGCTAAACTAGAGGAGACAGACGTGGTAAAGGATTTTCTCAAAGTTTTCCCGGAGAACTTAGGGTCTTTACCTCCTGAACGGGAAGTCGAGTTTGTGATTGATTTGTATCCAGACGCTGAGCCATTTTCTAAAACTCCTTATAGAATGGCTCCTGCCGAGTTGAAAGAATTGAAGAAACAACTCGAAGAGTTAATGTCAAGCGGGTACATTCGTTCGAGTTCATCACCTTGGGGTGCACCGGTCCTATTTGTTAAGAAGAAAGATGGGACCTTGAGAATGTGTATTGACTACATAGAATTGAATCGGATCACGATCAAGAATAAATATCCCCTCCCATATATCGAGGAGTTATTCGATATACTTCAAGGTTCAAAGCTCTATTCTATGCTTAACCTACGACAGGGATATTATCAATTGCGAATCCGGGAATAAGATATTCCAAAGACAGGGTTTAACACTTGGTACGGCATTATGAGTTTGTAGTGATGCCTTTCGGTTAATTCCCCCGCAGCTTTCATGGACATGATGCACAGAATATTCAGGCCTTTTCTCGACAAGTTCGTGGTAATCTTCATTGACGATAGTCTAGTGTATTCAAGGTCCGCCGAGGAGCATACGAGACACCTTAAGCTTGTCTTGCAAACGCTCAAGGATAATCAGCTATTTGCAAAGTTCAACAAATGTGACTTCTGGATCTATAGGGTTTCATTATTGGGTCACATTATCTCCGAGAAGGGAGTTGAAGTTGATCCTGTAAAGATTGAGACCGTATCCAAGTGGGAGATGCCGAAGAATGCCTCGAAAGTTTGAAGTTTCTTAGGTTTAGCAGGATATTATAGAAGATTCGTGAAGGACTTCTCGAAGATCGCCGCTCCTTTAACCCGATTGACTAAGAAAGATGTGTTATTTGTGTGGGATGAGGCATGCGACGAGAGTTTCAATCTCTTGAAGGAGAAATTAACTACATCCTCGGTCTTGACACTTCTCGAAGGCTTCGAAGGTTAAGTAGTGTATACGGACGCATCAAAGGAAGGATTGGGAGGTGTTTTGATGCAAAACGAGAAGTTTGTTGCATATGCCTCTAGAAAGTTGAAGGGCCACGAGAAGAACTATCCTACACAAGATTTGGAACTCGCCACCGTGATCTTTGTTCTTGGTAAATGGAGGCATTATTTGTATGGGATTTCTTTTGAGATTTTCACCGATCATAAGAGCCTTCAATATTTATTCACTCAGAAGGAGTTGAATCTCAGGCAAAGGCATTGGATGGAGCTTCTTGAGGATTATGTTTGTGTGATCGAGTATCATCCAGGAAAAGTCAACGTGGTTGCAGATGCACTTAGTAGGAAGACTAGCGTATCGAACTTGGAAGTGGGTGAAGGAAGTGGATACAAGCCTATTGTTGTGAAAGCTCATGTGGCCAATATCACCATTCAGCCGGAGTTGAAGCATCGACTATTTGAGGCTCAAATTAAGGATCCGGAAGTTCAGAAATTAGTTGCTAAGGCGAGAGCCGATCCGGAGGGTCCTTTTGGTTTTGATGAGATAGGTTTATTCAGATTCAAGAACAGAGTTGTAGTACCCGAAGAGTTAAAACGGGTGTTACTCAAAGAGCCTCACAAGTCAGTTTACTCTATCCACCTCGGGTGTAATAAGATGTATAAGGACTTGAAACAGTATTATTGGTGGTATGGATTGAAGAAAGATTTCTCCGAGTATGTGAAACATTGTAAGACTTGTCAGATGGTGAAAGCCGAGCATCAGTGTAACACCCCAAACGGGAGGTGCCACATCCCCCGCACTTAGACCCGACCCGTATATGAAATGGAAAATCCATACATGTGCCAAATCAGAGCAAACGGGGACTCACTCACTCACTATGCTAGGCAGGAACTAAACCTTCAAAACAAAATAAACAAATCCAACAAGATAAATGAAATAGCGGAAGCGGAACATATATTCAAAAATTATATCATTCATAGGGACAGGTTCAACTAACATAGATACCTAGTCCCGAAATTCAAACATAAACATAAATCAGTATAATTTAAGGAATTTAAATCAATTTACAGTATGCGTTGATGCGACTCGGACTAAACCACAAGACTCAAACTCCCGCCTAGTGCTCCAAACCTGCAAAAGAACTGAAAACAAAGCCGGGTTCAGTCTATAAGAGACAGGTGGGTACAAAACAAGGCATAAGTATAATATAAGACAATATTTAAACATTCACATACAAGTTATAATCCCAATTGAGGTTTCTGAAGTAATTCCCAAGTGGGTGAAATAAAGAAATCATCAAAGGGGATTATAACAACCAATTTCCATTAGGTCTTTCGTGGCCCGGCGAGGGGGAGTACATCATCTCCAACCAACACCTTGTGTAATTCATTAAACATTCATTCATTCTTTCTTTTCATGCATTACATTCTTTCTTTGTGCACATTCCTAATCACTTACACCTTTTTCCTCTGGGCGGTAGATGGGTAAGCAAGACCCGGCCACCTCCTTCATTGACCAAAAGGGGTTACATAACTCCCCAGATGGCGCTCAGAGTCCATTCCTCGCTAACTCCTAACGAGGTCCGGTTACGCCGGGGTTTAGTTGGAACTAGCGTAAGGGATCACCGTCAGCCCATGCCTCCCCGGATAGCCACTCACACTAAGTCCCTGGGCCCCATTCTGTGCATTCATTCATTCTTTCTCGCCAAAACATTTGGTAGGGTTCATAAAATAAAGGTTTTACGTTGAAATCATTTACTATTGAAAATAACTCTATATACATATAATAGTTTTGGCCGAAATCTTTACATGTTGGGAGTATATAGGGTCATTTATCTAAATAGTAGTGAAACCCACCTGTACACCTCTTATCGAACAATACCAAGAAGAAAAGGAGACTCGAAAGTGTCCTATGAAACCGGCAAGTCTCCGTCCTGGAGAAAACTGTACAAAGGACAATAGGGTGTACCTGTGAGAGTCAAGGCTCCAAATGAACCATATATGACGCATGGCAATGAAATAGCATGATATGACATGTATAAGAAGTGAAATGGAGTCATGAAGTCACATAATCAAGTTATTCATTCATGGACATTCAATAAATGGAGGTTTCAAGTCCAATCGTTTCATATCTTTCGTAATTCATAGCGATATCGAGCCAAAATCTTAGAACCATAATCACATTATAGATTTCAACATGTTTGCATTGAATATAATAAGTATAAAGGCAAAAGGCATCACTTGAGACATCAAAAGAATGCAAGAAGGTACTTAACGTTTCATATAGAAGCACTTAAGCCACGTCATAGCAATTCAAGTCATAATTTTCACATTTCATACCAAATCAACCCATGAATTTAATACAACGACCATAACACTCACTATATTATGTTTACCATTAGAGAATAGACAAATAAATACATTCAACTCAAGATCGGAAATTAGATAAGAACATGAAATAGGTAACAATTTAATTCTATAATTAAATAAATTTACCAATGCTTAATATTTAATATATATATATATATATATATATATATATATATATATGTAAACATGCATAAAACATTAAATCACATGCATGCAAATATTACAAAGATCAAACATGCATGCATACATAAATATATATATATATATATATATATATATATACGTAGGTATACCTGCACATTTATGCATTAATACTCAAAAACCCATGCACATATAATAACATGCAGGCAACCTATTGATATACATGTACTCATGCATGTATTCTATAACAAATAGAAAATATGCATGCACAATTACATTATAGTTACACATTCATGCACACCAATACAAATGCACACCTATATATCTATACATATACATAAGTACACGTACACACACACCACCCTGCATGCATTTCTTATATATATTATATATACACATCAATTACAAGCAAAAACTAAAGAAATACTATGTACGATCAAAGCAAATAAAAAAGACAACATAGCTGCGTCCCAAACCAATCTCCCCACCCGGGGAGATCTTGCACCCAAAAGTCCCCGCCCGGGGGCTTTCACGCATAAGGGTTCTGCATAAAGGGTACCCAGCCGGGCAATTTCATTCCAAAAATCTCCCTGTCCGGGGAGATGCAATACAGACGAGAAGCAGCAGCTCATAACAAAGCTTTCCCCTGCTCTCAAGATAAGAAAATCACAGCAGCAGGTAGCATGCAATAAGGCACAAATTCAGCAGCAAAACAGGCCAAGAAATCCCACAAAATTACTGAAAATGGACAGGAACTTAGCAAGGAAGAAGAGCAGCAGCTGATAGCAGCAGTTCGTAGCAAAAACAGGGCACAAACGGAAGGAAAACAGGGCAGAAACTCACACACACAATCAACCATCAATCCAGCAACAACAAGGTGAAAATAAGGCAGCAAATGACAACAAGAAATAGTCCCAAAACGCAGCAGTTCAGTTCATAATGTGAGGAGAGTGCAAATGTGATCATTTCTTCCATTTTCTTCCCAAACTCATTAATGGTAACTCATTTAATAGCCAACTACCACAAAATACATGATCATAAATGAAATAAGGGACTTAAAATCAATAAAAGCATCAAGGAATGCATGAGATCAAGAATTTATGTTATAACCTAACTATTCACTCATGCCTTCATATCTCCATGGATTCAAGCTCAAAATTAGGGATATATGGTTCAAAATGATCATAAATGAATGTATATTACAACCCTAAGCTTACCTTTTGGATTGGATGAAGGTTGGAAGAGATTTGAGCCTTGAATCTCCAAGTATGGAAAGGGTTACGGGAATAACTGGAGAGCAGGGGTTCCTGCTGAATTTTCTCTAGGTGTGGAGGGTTGGTTCGGTTTGGGGTGATTAAGGGCTGTTACAGGGTTGAGTTAGGGTTCCAAGGAATCAAACCGTGGTTAATTTGGTCAAGGTTTGTGAAAGATATTGCCATTTTAGTGAACTGTGGCAGTTTTGACGAACGTAGCACATTTCGGTTGAATTTCGTAGGTTCAAATAATTTTGGAAAAATATGAGGTTAAGTTCATTAAACTGGAATTTTCGTTACGAGTTCAACGAAGTTGACGGAACTCGATTCCGAGTTCCCGAGCTCAAGATATCACACACGGAACCAAGGGTGCGCTAATTGTTCATTAGCCCCCGATTTGGACTCCAAGAACAAAATAAATTCAAAACTCAATCAAATGAATTCGAAAACATGAAACGAGCGTATATTCATATTCATAACACGTATATCTCTGACATATTAAATTTTCACGAAATTTCGATATCAAATCATATAAGAATGAAACGCGTTTATAACATTCATGAGCAATGCATAAATAAATTCATAATATTCCATAAGATATAAAAAAATTAAATTCATTTTTAAAATGAAACAAAGTGCACAAATTTAATATACCTTTAGTATTAATAGCATTAAGATATAAATGTCAACGAATTCACACATATTTAATATTAATAAACTTAAGATATGATTATTTAACATTTTAACATTTAAGATATAGAATTAAATATACGAAACACTTATAAACAATTAATTCGCGCAATTTGGTAAACACATACGTCATACTATACGACTAAAAAACTGTGGCGTTACAACCTGTCCCCCTTAAAAGAATCCGTCCTCGGATTCACTACTCGGCCGAACAAACAAGGAGAGATTCCCCGTCTCTCACAAGCAACAACGAGAGAGCCCCGTCTCTCGAGCAACAATCAGAGAACCCCGTCTCTCCAACAACAATGAGAGAACCCCGTCTCTCAAACAACAATGAGAGAACCTCGTCTCTCAAACAACAATGAGAGAACCCCGTCTCTCAAACAATAATAATGCAAGGGAGTCTCCAATACTCCTGAGCAACACAACATAAAATAGTTACATTAAAGAACAATACCAAAAGGAAGGTATCTAACACCAATTACATCAATTAAAGTCACGTTCGTCACACAAGAGCAGGTACGAGGTATCATTCACATTAATCATCAATTATACAAAGCAACTCAACACCGTAAGAAATTAAAGCACATAACATGAAATTATTTAAATGAGAATTGCAGGTATGCATGTGTCATGGATGCTTCCTGTACCGTTCACCGTAGTAGAGAAATTTGAAGTTGTGAGTTTTGTCCTCCAATGCATGATCTGCTCCAAAAGTAAGCTCAGTGTTTGACTTGTCTTTAGTTGCTTCAGTATACCTCGGTGAAGTGGTGATAAATTCTCTAAAAATTGTATTCTTGATTTCTTTCTAATTTTTACTGCTTTTACTCTTCTTCGATCCCTCATCATTCCCTTTAGAACCATCGTCCCGATGTCAGGTCCATAACTACTATCTTTACCCATATCGGAGGCTAACATATCCTCGAAGATAAATACTCTTGGCAACCTTGTAAGTTCAGCCCTAATCTTGAGTTATTTGTCACTAAGGTCTATCTCAACACGAATCTTTTCTATCTTATGTTCAGGGTATCCCTTCACTCTCTTTAAACCTTTAATGTTATATTCAGTATTCGGCCCCGGAAATTCTCTAATCGAAGACAGAACGTTCTTGATGATTCTTGAAGTTTGATTTAAATTTTCCCCCAAGGATCATCCTTTTCGGTTTTATCTCTTCTTAAGTTTCTTTCTAGATTACCATGGAAACAACCGATGACTTAATAATATTGTCTTTATTACGCATTGTCCAAACCCCTTTAGTACCTCATTGAATTAATCTTTATTGACACCATCCCCTTTTTATGATAACTTGATTCGACTTCCTCTTGTCAACACTGATTTAGGAGTTCATCGAAGCTCTTTGTCGGATTAACCATTAAAGCCGTCTTGTTTATTTCCGATCACCACCATTAGGACTTCCAGGTCTTCCTTAATTTGCATCCCCGTTGTTCCTACTAAAATTTTTCTTCGGCACAACTTCAATCTTCCAATTTGTCTCTCGGTCGTGCTCTCCCCCTTAAAATTTCTATCCTTACATGCTGAACTCCAGCTATCCTTCCTTCATCGGAATTCTTTATTTGAAAATTTTCATTAGGGAGGGTTTTAGCAAGAATAGCAACCCAAAGATTTTGCCTTTCAAATTTTCTTCTGATTCTCTTGAGGTCCGAAACCCCTTTCCTACTCTTATCCAGTCCGAACATCCCGAAGCCAACTCTAGTCTCGCTTCTCTTTCTGAAATCCCATTTCCATCAACCTATCGCTTACCTGAAGTTCTTTATTTTCCCCGTCGTCATCTCCCTTGTAATGAGCAACCCCATTGTTTCTTTTCATCTAAATTCGGATGTGGCTCGATTAAAATGATATTGGATAGATGAAATGAAGGAACTTCCTATCAATTAAACACTAAAATGCATGTCGGGTTAAAATGCCGATGCACGTGGCACACTTACAACGATTTGATATGCAACACATTAAGGCAAGGAAATCAAATAGAGATGCACACACAAGTATAAGTAAGGAAAATTAAATAATTTGATGCAAGGTATGATGCACGTGCTATAAATGTCTTGAACCTGTCACCAAGATGGCAAGCCGTTAACTGGGTAGCTTGTCCTCGTTTCTCTAATCACGGGCTTACTTTGACTTGCTGATTATTCCTTGTCTTTCCCACGGTCTTCAAGATTTCCATGAATCTTTGTGCATCATTTTGTTTCTTCCACCATCCAGGATTGCAATTTCTTGAACCCTAAATTCTTCTTCATCCACGGAATTAGCATCCAAACTTCTCCTCGGAAATCAACCCTTCAACATTGCCCGAACTCTCTTACAAAATTGACCCCTAATGTGGTTCCAAACCCTACTTCTAATCACCACCTTAATCAAGATTCCGTGCTTATCCTTTATGAGTTTAAATTGGTGAACTGAACTTGTTTTCCAATTGCTTACACGTGAGCGCATAATTTTCTTCCAAAGAGTATTTGCCTTTCTTTGTCGTTTCCATTTGTTGTTCCATATTTTCCAATTCTATTGGATTTGGAAAAAAGAACTCAAATCCCGTCCTCAATAAATTTGTATTTACCACGTTACTTGCCTTTCTCTACTCCCTTCCGGACTCGTTTTCCATCTTAGTCAAAATCCAAAGCACCGGAATCTAAACTCTTCCCGATCTTGCTTCTACAAACTCGATTTCTAATTACCAGGTTTATTTAGAAACCCTTCTTTGACCACCCTTGGTGTTCAATTCCCACCAGATCTATTTTACCTTGACTCTTCTCAATCCTCAGTACCTCTTCAATGATCCGAACCCTGAACTAAATTACCTTTAAGAAGCCTTCACTCCATTCCTTAGATTGAATGATCCCATTGAATCTCATTAAGGCAATCTATGAAGTAGAACCACATATGTCGATCTTCTAAGTCACCACCATCCCTCGATCAACCCTTATTTCACCATGTATTCCTCTACCGCTGCCTCTCCAAAATCGAACCACCCATTCCGGATCCTAACCCTTGAACTCTAGCTCTATCTAGAAAGACCACATGTCTCGAATTCTCTATATTCTTCCCCGGTGCATCCTTCCTATTTTCCATGTTTAAGAAAGAACTGGCAATAGATCTTGTTATTGTAGAACTTGGCCGTGGTTTGATATTATCTTCATAACCTATAAATCACAACTTATTTCAAGAATATATGCATGCGATTAGTGCATGCTCATGTCACGTATTCAACACGAAAGGCACAGATTCAATACAAGAATGCAACACGTAATTCAATAAGATTAAAAAGGGAAGGCAATTTCATGCTCAAGATCAATGCAATGCACACATTATCAGGTAGTTCCTAAGCCGCACTACCTATACTGACTCAATCACGACATGTGAACCCCGGTTTTGCAACCTGGGGCTCTGATACCACTTAAGGTTGTAACACCCCAAACGGAGGCACCACATCCCCCATACTCAGACCTGACCCGTATATGAAATGGGAAATCCATACACGTGCCAAATCAGAGCGAACGGGGGCTCACTCACTCACTATGCTAGGCGGGAACTAAACCTTCAAAACCAAATAAACAAATCCAACAAGATAAATGAAATAGCTGAAGCGGAACATATATTCAAAAATTATATCAATCATAGGGCGGGTTCAACTAACATAGATACCTAGTCCCGAAATTCAAACATAAACATAGATTAGTATAATTCAAGGAATTTAAATCAATTTACAATAGGCGGTGATGCGACTCGGACTAAACCACAAAACTCAAACTCCTGCCTAGCGCTCCAAACCTGCAAAAGAACTGAAAACAAAGCCGGGTTCAGTCTATAAGAGACTGGTGGGTGCAAAACAAGGCATAAGTATAATATAAGACAATATTTAAACATTCACATGCAAGTTATAATCCAAATTGAGGTTTTCGAAAGTAATTCCCAAGTGGGTGAAATAAAGAAATCATCAAAGGGGATTATAACAACCAATTTCCATTAGGTCTTTCGTGGCCCGGCGAGGGGACGTGCATCATCTCCAGCTAACACCTTGTGTAATTCATTAAACATTCATTCTTTCTTTCTTTTCATGCATTACATTCTTTCTTTGTGCACATTCATGATCACTTACACCTTTTTCCTCCGGGCGGTGCACGGGTTAGCAAGACCCGGCCACCTCCTTCATTGACCAAAAGGGGTTATATGACTCCCCAGATGGTGCTCAGCGTCCATTCCTCGCTAACTCCAAACGAGGTCTGGTTACGCTGTGGTTTAGTTGGAACTAGCGTAAGGGATCACCGTCGGCCCATGCCTCTCCGGATAGCCACTCACACTAAGTCCCTGGGCCCCATTCTGTGCATTTATTCATTCTTTCTCGCCAAAACATTTGGTAGGGTTCATAAAATAAAGGCTTTACGTTGAAATCATTTACTCTTGAAAACGACTCTATATACATATAATAGTTTTGGCCGAAATCTTTGTATGTTGGGCGTATATAGGGTCATTTATCTAAATAGTAGAGAAACCCACCTGTACGCCTCTTACCAAACAATACAAAAAGGAGACTCCAAAGTGTCCTATGAACCATACAAGTCTCCGCCCTGGAGAAAACTGTACATTGGACAATAGGGTGTACCCGTGAGACTCAAGACTCTAAATGAACCATATATGATGTACGGTAATGAAATAACATGATATGACATGTATAACAAGTGAAATGGAGTTATGAACTCACATAATCAAGCCATTCATTCAAGGACTTTCAATACATGGAGGTTTCAAGTCCAATCGTTTCATATCTTTCGTAATTCATAGCGATATCGAGCCAAAATCTTCGAACTATAATCACATTATAGATTTCAACATGTTTGCATTGAATATAATAAGTATAAAGGCAAAAGGCATCACTTGAGACAGCTAAAGAATGCAAGAAGGTACTTAACGTTTCATAGAGAAGCACTTAAGCCACGTCATAACAATTCAAGTCATAATTTTCACATTTCATACCAAATCAACCCATGAATTTAATACAACGACCATAACACTCACTATATTATGCTTACCACTAGAGAATAGACAAATAAATACATTCAACTCAAGATCGGAAATTAGATAAGAACATGAAATAGGTAACAATTTAATTCTATAAATAAATAAATTAACCAATGCTTAATATTTAATAAATATATATATATAAACATGCATAAAACATTAAATCACATACATGCAATATTACAAAGATCAAACATGTATGCATACAAAAAAAAATAAATATATATATATATATGTATATACGTAGGTATACGTGCACATATATGCATTAATACTCAAAAACCCATGCACAAATAATAACATGCATGCAACCTATAGATATACACGTACTTATGAATGCATTCTATAACAAATATAAAATATGCATGCACAATTACATTATAGTTATACATTCATGCACAATATACAAATGCACACCTATATATCTATACATATACATAAATACACGTACACACACTGTAACGCCCCGTTTTCAATTTACACATTATGTGAAGATTTATCTACATTTCATAATATTATATGTATTATAAGTTCATGCTTTATATGAATTATCCTTAATGTGAAATTTGTGAATTAAGTGATAATGTGCTTAAGTGTCTTATGTGACTTTAATTGAACATTTCATTAAATTTATGGACTTAATTGCATTTCATGATTTGGGAGTTAAATGTTTATTTGTTGGAAATGATACTTGTGTGCATTCATTTAAATACATAAGGGACTAAAATGCAAATTGTGGTGATTCATCTAATTCTTGGAGACCTACACTCACACATGCATTGTATATATATATACATTAATAGAGCACTAAGGATTTTTATATATATAATATGCATAATATCTAACTTTATACATATATAATATATATCTCTAATTATGTTACATTACATACATTATATACAATATACCATATATTCAAGATATACACACCTTCCACTCATCCATTCTTATCAAGACTTCACACATTCACACACTAAAAACCGATTCAAACACCATCAAGGGAAGGAAGAAAGGTTTCATCAAATTCAAGCCAAATTCAAGGAGGAATTATACAAGTTAGGAGCATCATCTTCATCATCTCATCATTTCATCCATTTCTTCTTCCATCTTGAGGTATATGGAGAATTTGATTGAATCCCTTGAGATATATTTGAGTAGGGTTTGATAAATATGATATGATTCCTTGGTTATAAGTGCTTAGAAACATGTTTAGGATCATTATATCTCATAACTTGCATGAATTCTTGAATAAGAGGAAAGTTGGAAAACATGAGTTTATATGGGATTTTGATGATGAATTCTTGATGATTTGATACATGTTTCCTTGGATTATATGATGATTAATTGATATATATGATCATATACATGCTATATGTTGGTTTTCAAGTGTTTATTTGATGTAGTTTGGTGATTGAGTGGTTTGGGAGCCTTTTCCCGCGACCTCCCCTGTTTTCTTGCCCTGTTTTTCGGTTACGTGCAGTGACACGGGGGTGTCGCTTTTCCCCTCTTAAGCGTGACACGGGGGTGTTCTTTGGGTTGAGTTTCTGTACCGTGACACGGGGGTGTCACGGCTTAGTGTATTTTGGTGACACGGGCGTGTCACCTTTTCCTGCATTTTGTCCAACTTCGAACCAACGCCATTTTCACCTCGGTTTGAATTAGAAAACGTGCCATATAGCGTTGGAAAGGTCTATGTGTCTACTTTCATATCCAACAAACAAAAATCAATTCCCACTTCTAGAATTTAAGATATTCCAGTTTTCCCACAACATGTACATTTCCAAAAATTGTCGGTTTTGGCCAAACTTCACCAAAACCTTTCTTATTGTATTTCTTTCACTTCCTTGGCTCCCATATGTGAATTATGTGATATATATACTTGCTTAATTGATAATCATGCTCCTATTTGACACTCCTTGATTGTTGTTGCATAATATCTTGATTATAACTTCGCCGTGCGTCTTAATTGGTTCATTCGAGTTGAGTCTTATGTACACTTATCCTTGTTGCACAGATCTTGGTCCCGAAGACGAGGAGCACGGTCCGTAGGGTGCTTCCTTGCTTCTTTTGGTTGGTAGAGGTGAGGTTTAATTACTAGATATATATAGAACCCTTACAACCCTACGTGATGTTTTCAGCCAAAATGTATATATATATATGTATATATCTTTCCCACAATCTCTACCGATTGCAAATGATTTCGTGATCTAATGAATAATCGTGTTATCGTGATTGATCGTGTTTTGGCGAGTAAGCATATCGTGTTCACATGGGCCCGAGGGTAGTGTATTGAGCCAACCGGGAAAGCAAGGGCTGACGGGTAACTCTTGCACTATCCTCACCAATTTTTGGGATCACCTCTGAATCCACCAGGAGGTTTGGTGGAGGAAGAAATCCCGTGCGTGGGAGTCATGTTCCCGACGTACACCGTTCATGGATGGTTGGGCCTTGCAATCCCACCATCACCGGAGGAAGAAGGAGTTCGTGAAAATGCTAAGTGTACACTAATGATTGTATGATAATTATTGAAATAAAACCTAAAGATGGTATTGTTCACTAATTGGAGTAAGGTTGGAGATTGCCCTCACTCGCCGGGCCACTGAGTGAATTGAATTGAACTGATAAGGTTTATATTGATTGAATGGATTAGTTGTAATCTCGGGCGAGATCTATTTTAATATTGAACTTATATTGTTTCTATTTTATAAACCCTTACCCGAGATTATGGCTTGCATGGTAATTGCGCTATTATTTAATTATAAACCCCTCGCTCAGTCCATGTTGGACTGACACCTCAACTTTTCAGTTTTTGCAGGTTCGTGCTAGGCGGGAATTAGAGTCTCGTGTCTTTTATTCGGGTCTAGCACTTCACCTTCATACTTTGTTCTTGTATTGTTACTAGTTATTTTGTAGCATGTTTTGGATTTATACTTGGAGATGATATTATATTGATATATATAAATGTTGGTATCTATAAATAAATATGTAAATATGGTACCTAAAAGTATTGATTGCTATTGCTTCCACTTTTATTGCTCTGAATTGTTTATTGGTTGTATTTGAGGGTACCCGCCTAGCTTTTGAGTTTTGTTGTCACCCGTTCGCCATGAGTCCGGTTCATATATGGACTACCCATTTCATGTGTGAGCTAGACTTATGGTGCGGGGGTGTGGCATCTCGGCGTTCCGGGTGCTACACACACACCACCCTGCATGCATTTCTTATATATATTATATGTACACATCAATTGCATGCAAAAACTAAAGAAAAACCATGCACAATCAAAGCAAATAAAAAATACAACACAGCTGCGTCCCAAACCAATCTCCGTGCCCAGGGAGATCTTGCACCCAAAAGTCCCCGCCCGGGGACTTTCACACAGAAGTGTTCTGCATAAAGGGTACCCGGCCGGGCAATTTCATTCCAAAAATCTCCTCGGTCGGGGAGATGCAATACAGACGAGAAGCAGCAGCTCATAACAAAGCCTTTCCCCTGCTCCAAAGGTAAGAAAATCGCAGCAGCATGTAGCATGCAATAAGGCACAAATTCAGCAGCAAAACAGGCCAAGAAATCCCACAAAATAACTGAAAATGGACAACAACTTAGCAAGGAAGAAGAGCAGCAGCTTACAGCAGCAGTTCGCAGCAAAAACAGGGCACAAACGGAAGGAAAACAGGGCAGAAACTCACACACACATTCAACCATCAATCCAGCAACAACAAGGTGAAAATAAGGCAGCAAATGACACCAAGAAATAGTCCCAAAACGCAGCAGTTCAGTTAACAACGTGAGGAGAGTGCAAATGTGATCATTTCTTCCATTTTCTTCCCAAACTCATTAATGGTAACTCATTTAATAGCCAACTACCACAAAATACATGATCATAAATGAAATAAGGGACTTAAAATCAACAAAAGCATCAAGGAATGCATGAGCTCAAGAATTTATGTTATAACCTAACTACTAACTCATGCCTTCAAATCTCCATGGATTCAAGCTCAAAATTAGGGATATATGTTTCAAAATGATCATAAATAAATTTATATTACAACCCTAAGCTTACCTTTTGGATTGGATGAAGGTTGGAAGAGATTTGAGCCTTGAATCTCCAAGTATGGCAAGTGTTACGGGAATAACTGGAGAGCAGGGGTTCTTCCTGAATTTTCTCTAGGTGTGGAGGGTTGGTTCGGTTTGGGGTGATTAAGGGCTGTTACAGGGTTGAGTTAGGGTTCCAAGGAATCAAACCATGGTTAATTTGGTCAAGGTTTGTGAAAGATATGGCCATTTTAGTGAGCTGTGGCAGTTTTGACGAACGTAGCACATTTCGGTTGAATTTCGGAGGTTCAAATAATTTTGGAAAAATATGAGGCTAAGTTCATTAAATCCAAATTTCTGTTACGAGTTCAACGAAGTTGACGGAACTCGATTCCGAGTTCCCGAGCTCAAGATATCACATACGGAACCAAGGGTCCGCTAATTGCTCATTAGCCCCCGATTTGGATTCCAGAACAAAATAAATTCAAAACTCAATCAAATGAATTCGAAAACATGAAACGAGCATATATTCGTATTCATAACACGTATATCTCCGACATATTAAATTTTCACGAAATTTCGATATCAAATCATATAAGAACGAAACGTGTTTATAACACTCATGAGCAATGCATAAATAAATTCATAATATTCCATAAGATATAAAAAAAATTAAATTCATTTTTAAAATGAAACAAAGTGCACGAATTTAATATACATTTTGTATTAATAACATTAAGATATAAATGTCAACGAATTCACATATATTTAATATTAATAAACTTAAGATATGATTATTTAACATTTTAACATTTAAGATATAAAATTAAATATACGAAACACTTGTAAACAATTAATTCGCGTAATTTGGTAAACACATACGTCATACTATATGACTGAAAAACTGGGGCATTACAATCGGAGGCCTGGAGGTCTTTTGCAGCCGTTACCTATCCCCCAGTGGAAGTAACGATGGATTTTGTATGCGGGTTGCCGAAAGTAAAGGGTGATTACGATGGAATTTGGGTAATCGTCGACCGACTGACTAAGTCGGCTCATTTTCTTCCAGTTCGGATGTCCGATAAGATCAGTAAGCCAGCCGAGCTTTACTGCAGGGAGATTGTTCGACTTCACGGGATTCTGGTTAGCATAGTATCGGATAAGGATCCGAGGTTCACGTCGAGGTTATGGCAAGAATTGCAAGGTCTTTTAGGTACAAGACTCAAGTTCAGCACCTCTTCACATACGCAGACAGACGGTCAGTCCGAGAGGTTGATTAAGTACCTCGAAGATCTATTAAGGGCTTGTGCTTTGGACTATCAGACTTCTTAGGAGAAACAGTTGCACTTGATTGAATTCACCTACAACAATAGTTACCAAGCTTCAATTGGCATGGCTCCATATGATCGTACTTTATGGTGGGGAATGTCGATTATCTTGAAGAGTGGAAATGGACTAAGCAAGAGGGCGTTATGAAAGGTTAGAAGTTGGAGAAAGCTTCTAAGGCCGTATGTGATATGATTGGGAAAGTTCAGTTAGTACAACAACGGATGAAAGCGGCTCAGGATCGACAAAAGAGCTACGCCGATAACTGGAGGAGAGACCTCCAGTTTGAAGTTGGAGATCGGGTTTTCTTGAAGGCGTCTCGTCGCAAGGGATTTGCTCGGATTGGTAGAGGAGATATAATAGCCTAAGGTGCTTGTCCCACATCAGATTGGAGAGTGTTTTGAAGCTGTTTTATAAGTAGTGGATCCCTCTCCCCTGAGTAGAGGCCTTTTGGGTGCACTGGGTTATACCAGTGGCTCGAAACGTAAAACCGTGAGGCGCTTGGGGTCTACCCTTGGCCAAAACGGACAATATCGAACGGCGGGTCTTTGGGCTGTTACAAATGTAGCACCCCAGACGGAGGATACCGCATCCCCCGCACTAGGACTCAGACTCGGTCATGAAATAGGAAGTCCATGCCCGAATCCGAATCATAGCGAACGGGAGACCAACTCACACACTAGGCTAGGCGGATCTAACTTGACAAACTCAGAGTGCGGAAGCGATTAAAAACATTCAAAACAAGATAGCGGAAGCAACTAAATCAACATACCAAACAATTGACTGGTTCGACTAGCATAGATACCTAGTCCCGAATATCAATCCATAATCCAACATAATAAACAACATAAGTATCATCAATATCTAATAACATCCAAATACTAACTTACTAACCCCACACGGGTTTAAGTCTAAGTAGAACATAAACATAATCTTCAAGTGTGAAACGTAAATACACAACATAAGTAAAGTATGAGACAAATGCATCCTAACACCAGCTAGACTGATAAGTGTGACTCCGAAGACTCACTTCCGCCTAGCTCAAGCCAAAAGGGATCCTGCAAACTAAAAGATAAAATGAGGTCTCGGCCAACTGACTGAGTGAGGGGGCTAACGCACACCCACAATATATATATAGAGCACAACTGTGACGCCCCGCTTCTCGATCAAGGTAAAGTTTGGTACGAGAGTGCACGATTTACCTTTCCTTGCATGACTTATGTGGATTTATGCCTTAATTTGATAGACATTTGGTGCTTATGTGAAAAACCTGATTTACATGACTTATGTGGCTATTTGATATGATAAGTATGTGCTCGTATTGTGCTTAAAGAGTTTTGATAGCATGCTTTATGGTTAAACGAAATAATGTGCTTATTTGGATATTAAAGCATAATTTAGGGACTAAATGGTAAATTTATTTTCCAAGCCTGGAACTTGTTAGGACTTAATGAAATTGTGTAGATAATTCGATTATGAGTTCGTGGGTTCTTGAATCGCTCAATTCGGAGTTCGGACGAAGAAGTTATGGCCATTCTACGAAAAGTCAACCGTTTTAAGCCTAAATGTTGACCTGCGACCCAATTTCAATTCTGATCCAATTTGAGATCCAATTTCACTTAAATCCGACCCGTATGACCCGCTCCATGATCCTATTCAGCCGACCCAAATCAGATTATAACACCCTAAACTCATTTTACGATATTTCACAAGAGACTCAAGTTCTCTCTCCCTCACTTTTCTCTCAACCCATTCATCTTCTCTCAAGAACACCTTCAACCATTTTCAAGAGACAAGAGTGGAGGCTAAAGCTGGAGATTCAGGACTAAAGAGCAAGATTCCCTCTTCCATTTTCAGCTCTTAAGGTAAGAAATGCTTGAATGCTTATGTGGGTCTTCTTCTTTAAACTTGAAGCTTGAGTTTGAAATCTAGGGTTCTTGGTTAGATGGATTAAATCCGAATTTTATGATGGAAATATGTTTCTTATGATGTTGGGAGTGATTTGATGTAAGAATTTCTTATTTTCATGTTCATTTGAAGATTTCACCATTAAAGCACTTTGAAGCTTTTCATAAGAACTTATGCATGTTCATGCCCTAGCTTGTTTTAACTTGATTTGATAATGGATTCATGTTCCTTATGTGCTTTTATGAAGAATAGGATAGGTTTCCTTGAGTTTCATGCTTATTTGAAGAATCCACCATTGATGACCTTTGAAGCTTTCTTGAGAATTCTTGCATGTTTATGTTTGTAGCACCCGAGCGTAAGGCACCACATCCCCCGCACCGAGACTCGACTCGTATATGAAATGGAAGTCCATACACGTGCCAAATCCACGGCGAACGGGGACACAACACACACGCTATGCTAGGCGGGACTAACCCTTGAACCAATCAGTGCAAGAATCATAAAATCAGAGTTAAATAAAATTCGCGGAAGCAAGAACTACATAGCATATATACAATGAGCTAACAAGCTCCAAAAATCAATATACAAGAGCATTCAAATATGCACGGCACTCACGGCCTACAAAATCATAACGCTCCAATCTAAACTATGATCAATTACAAAAGTAGCAACAAGAGTATGAATATGAGATTGAAAAGAAGTGCTAAACATAAATGCAAGACCTAGACGACTTGTATTCCCGCCTAGCACTCCTATACCTGCACAAAACAGCTGAAAACAACCGGGTTCAGTCTAAAAGAGACTGGTGGGTATAAAAACGGGGCATAAGATATATAATATCGCAGAAATTAAACACATACATGCAAGCCCTAATCCCGTGTGAAGTTTGAAAGGAATTTACCAAGGGGTTAAAACAATAGAAACATCAACGGGATTACGACGTTCATATTCATTCATAATTGTTCACAAGGATTTAAGCTCGGCGAGTGAGCGTGCACAATCTCCAACCTTCTCCTCGTGTAATCATATCATAATTAGTGGTTGTCATACATATCTTTCGTGCACATACATAAATGATCATAATCATACATATACACCTTCTTCCTCCAGGTGGTGGACAAGTTAGCTAGACCTGACCACCGGTTCAGACATAGGCCAATGGGGGTACATGAATCCCCCAAGGGCACTCAGCTCCCATTCCTCGCTAAAACTCCTAGCGAGGGCCGGTATCACCGTAGTTGGTTGGAACTAGTATATGGGATCCCCGTCAGCCCTTGCTTCCTCGGTTAGCCACATATACTAAGTCCCGGGGCCCGTATAATCAGAAATCAGAAATGTGTCTCGCCAAACATAAGGTAGGGTTCATAAATAAAAGAAAGGGGTCATACGTTTGGAATTATTTACCCGAAATGACTCGATATAAATATATATATGATTTTGGCTTAAAACTTTGCACATAAGGGATTTATAGGGTTGTTTAACTAGTAGAAGAAAAACCCACCTTTACCAAGAAAAATAAAGGCACAAGCGTCTCAATGCTCGTCCTCGTCTCCGACCAAACCCGAATCTGTGCAAAAGAAAAGGTATGAGACTCAATGACCACATATGACGCTCGGCAATGAAGTGACTATGACATGAATGCATAAATGATCATGTTATATCATAAAAATGTTCATGTGCACGATTAAGGAATTTAAATCATATAATTAAATCATTCGTTCATATATTTCATTCAATTTCATAATTTCATAAATTCATATAATTTCATAAATTCATATAAATTTCATAAATTTATAATATTCATAATATTCATAAATTTATAAATTCCTAATGCACATCAATTAATCTAAAATTCATTTAATAAACATAACACATATTATTCAAATTCACATTTAGGAATAAAACAAATAAAACGTTCAATCAAAAGTCAGTAGAATAAATACGTGAAATAGAATTCAATTAATTTCAATAATTAGATAAATCAAATAATATTTAAAATATATAATAAATATATATATAATATAATATATATATATATAATATACTAAATATATAATAACATATAACATATAATATATATAATATATATGCATATACACGTACAAACACACACACAAACAAACTCATGCATGCAATATATATATATATACTATACACTACACCTCCATGCATACATATATATATATAAGGTAAATATACATGCACACACAAAAGCCATGCATGCAACCTCACTCACACACAGCCATATATATATATATAGCCACACACACATGCAGCAGACATGCAACAGAAACGGCAGCAACACACAACAGAAGAATCACAGCAAAAGAATTCAAGCAAAATGGGGTGACACCCCCGTGTCACCTCCAAAGCCTGGACCGAGACACCCCCGTGTCTCGGTACAGAAGTCCCAGGCTGCGAAGCACCCCCGTTCCTCGCTGGAACGGGCAGAAATGGAACGCCCGTGTCACGCACCAGCAACTCCAGTTACAGACAACCAAATGCGCAGAAAACAGAGCAGGAAAAAGGCAAGCAACAAATGCAACATTACAAGGCACAAATTGCTGCAAGAACTCAACAAGAATACATGCTACAAGGCCACAAATTGGACAGCGAAACGTGAAGGAAACTCAGCAGTTTTTGACAGCAAAAGCAGTCCAGAAAAACAGAGCAAAACTTCGAAGAAAACAGAGCAAGCGTGAGCTCAATCAATCCGATTCAGTTCAAGTCCAAAAAGCCACCAAATACGCAGCAAAACACCATATAATCAACAAGTAAATCAGTTCCAAAAGTGATCAAGCAAGGCATGGAAGCACACGTGACCTTATGTGAAATTTTCTGAAAATTACATAAATGATATCTCATATATATCGCAACAACCACGAAAGCAATGATCATAAATGATATGAGGATGTTAAAACAATTAATCTCAGGCTTGGAATCACTCAAAACCATAGAGAATCAAAGGAGATCAAGATTTTGCCCAAAAACCTTCATTTTCGGAAAAATGGCCAGAAATGAGGAAACCATGCTCAACTTCATGAATGAAAAGATGGAAATGATCAGAATTAAACATACAATACAACCCTTAACTTACCTTGATGATTGGTTGAAGTTTGGAGGAGATTTGAGCTCCAAAATCTCCAAGGTTGAAGGGTTACGGGACTGGCAGTAGATGCAGTAGCTTTGGCTGAGTTTTGGGGATGGTGTGAGGGTTATCTCGGTTAGGGCTTGAAATATCTAGATAGGTGGTTGAGTTAGGGTTTAAAGGAATCAAACCATGGTTAGTTTGGTTATAGTTTGGATGAGATATGGTTCATTTTGTGCAGCAAGGTCAAGTTGAATGCCGTTTCGTTTTTCGGTTGGATTTCGGAGTTTCAAATGACTTAAGAAAAATATGAGGCTAAGTTACTAAACTCGAATTTTCGTTACGAGTTCAGCGGAGTTGACGGAACTCGAATCCGAGTTCCCGAGCTCAAGATATTAAATTCGGAACCAAGGATACGCTAAGTGCTCGTTAGCTCCCGTTTTGGTTCCTCAATTCAAATTAAATTCGTTAACCTATCAAATGAATTCAAAAACATAAATTGAGCATAAAATCATGTTCATAACACATATATGTACAACATATTACAAAATCATGGCAATTTGATATCATTTCATAAGAGAACGAAGCACAAAATTAGTGAACAACCTCAATCATACACTTCATGCATAATTTTAAAATTCCATGCAAAAAATATAACTCCCATGCATAAATTATAATTTGCATGCATGAATAAAATTTCATGCATAATTATATATATTGTACGTATAAATACATATATATATATATATATATATAAATAATCAATTAATTAATTAAAACATGATTAATTAACATAACATATAATTAGCATAATCATTAAATTAATAATAAAGTAGTTAGCATATATATATAGATATATATATATATATATAATACGAAACATATATATAAAATTAATAATATTATAATAAGATAATATATAAGATAATATAATAAATAATAATTATAATAAAATTAAATATAAAAACACGTAAAACAATTAATTCGCGCAATTTAGTAAACACATACGTCGTACCTTTACATCCGAGAAATCGGGGCGTTACAATCTCTCCCCCTTAAAAGAATCCGTCCTCGGATTCACTGCTCGCTCGGAAACAACTCGGGGTGAAACCTTTCCATCTTATCCTCCGTCTCCCACGTAGCCTCTTCGGTTTTGTCACTTCTCCAAAGAACCTTGACTAGTGGAATACGCCGATTTCGAAGTTCCTGAAACTTTCGATCCAATATCTTAATCGACTTCTGAACGAAGGTGAGATCCGGTCCTAATTCCACTTCTTCCACCAGTAAAACCTCGGACTCATCTCGAAAATACTTTCGGAGCAAGTGTTTAATTTTCCTCCTCGTCCAATCCTTGAGAATCCTTTCCGTGGGAAAGCCTTTATGAAAACCTTATCTCCAATCTCAAACTCCAAATTCTTCCTCCGAAGATCCGCACAACTCTTTTGTCAATCCTGAGCGGCCTTCATTCATTGTCTAATTATCTGAACCTTATCATTAGCCTCTTGTACAACCTTAGCGGGTTTCTCCTTCTTTTCTCCTCTTTTAATCCCTTCTTGCTTGGTCCAATTCCATTCCTCCAAGTCAAAGAACAACGGTGATCGACACTTACGTCCATAAAGAGCTTCATAAGGGGCCATTTCAATCGAGGCTTGATGGCTATTGTTGTAAGCAAACTCGATTAACGGTAACTGTTCATTCCATGAACTCTGAAAGTCCAATGCCCATGCTCTCAACAAATCCTCCAAATACTTAATCAACCTTCTTGATTGTCCGTCGGTCTGAGGATGGAAAGTTGTGCTGAATTGAAGCCTTGTTCCCAAACACTTCTGTAATTCTTGACATAACCTAGAAGTAAATCTGGGATCCCGATCCGAGACAATGCTAACAGGTACACCAGGAATCCTAACAATCTCATCATTGTATCTTTTGACCAACTTACTCATTTATCGGACATTCTGTTTGCAAGAAAATGAGCTGATTTCGTCAACCTGTCCACAATAACCCAAATTCCGTCGAAACCTCCTCTCACTTTTGGTAATCCCGAAATAAAATCCATAGCTATTTGTTCCCATTTCCATTCCGGGATAGGCAATGGTTGAAGTAGCCCGATGGCTTTTGATGTTCTGCCTTAATCACTTCACAAGTCCTGCAATGTTTCACAAGGTTGATAACATCCCGTTCTCAATCCATTCCACCCATGGAATTACTTAAGATCCTTATACCTTTTGTTCCTCCGGGATGTAACGAATACCCTGACCGATGGGCTTCCTCAAGAATAATCCTTTTTAATTCTTCCGGGACAACAACTCTATTCTTGAATCTTAGAAGTCCCGTATCATCAAACCCAAACGGCATTCTGAATCAGCTCGAGCTTTCCAGCTAATTTCTGAACCTCGGGATCAATCCTCGGAGTATCAAATAACCTCTGTTTAAGATCTGGTCGAACTGCAATATTCCGAACCCTAGCCCTCAGTCTGAACAACTCATTCTCATCTCCAATTTCCACTTTCACATTGGACACACTAGTTTTCCTACTAAGTGCATCCACGAACAAATTGGCTTTGTCGGGATGGTATCGGATTGTACCCTCATAATCCGCCAAAAGTTCCATCCAACGCCGTTGTCTCTTGTTCAATTCCTTATGTGAGAATAAGTACTGGAGACTCTTGTGATCGGAGAAGACCTCAAATGAAATTCCATAAAGATAGTGTCTCCACTTACCCAAAGCAAAGATCACTGTCACAAATTTCAAATCATGAGTGGGTAATTCTATTCATGCTCTTTTAATTTCCTTGAGGCATAAGTGATTACTCTTCCATTTTGCATCAACACACATCCCAAACCTTCCTTTTGAGGCGTCCGTATAAACTGTACATCTTTCTGTACCTTCGGGAAATGCTAATACAGGAGCGGTGGTCAACTTTTCCTTTACAAGTTGAAAGCTATCCTCACATGCCTCGTCCCACTCAAACTTAACCACCTTCCTAGTTAATCGGGTTAAAGGAGCTGCAATCTCCGAAAATCCTGAACAAATCTTCAATAGTAATCTGCCAAACCCCAGCAACTCCTTACTTCTAAAACATTTGTCGGGCTTTGCCATTGAATAACCGTCTCAGTCTAAGAAGGGTCTACCTCCAAACCTTTCCTTGAAATAATATGACCCAGAAATACTACCTGATCAATCCAAGACTCGCCTTTGTTAAACTTAGCATACAATCCGATGCTCTCTTAAGGTATCCAACACAATCTTAAGGTGCCTGGCAAGATCCTCCGGAATTCTCAAATAAACCAAGATGTCATCGATGAAGATTACCACAACTTATCCAAATACCAAAAAGCAGCCGGAGTACCCCAATGGGACGAACTTGGCCGAATATATCCAACTTTGAGTAATACCTCTAATTGAATCTTTAACTCTTCTGAATCAGCCGGATATTCTTTCCCTTCAATCAAAACTGAACACTCCCTAACCAACTGATCTGTCTGAAGACTCCCACCAAGTGGCGAACTCACCAAACAACAAGAAGAAAAAGCAAATAACAGGCAAGCACAGAATAGCAACTAAGTCACAAGAAATAAAAGAATGCGTGGCACCCGAATCAAAGAGTGCATGAATGCTCATGTTATGTATGCATAGGGTACCTTCTACCCCTGCTGTGGGATCGATCTCTGCATCTTGCTTCTCACCTTCGATAGCGTAAGCACGAGCCGGGATCATTGGCCTTTGAACTCGTCTTTGATATCCGGGGACTTTATAGGGACAAGCATCCGCCATATGGTCAGCTTTTCCACATATGAGGCACAAATTCAACCTCCTCCGACAGTTATAGTAATTATGAGTTGGTCCTCCACAATGTGTACAGGGAGCTTGAGCCAATCTCGCCACGCTCGGACCTTGTCGATCTTTCGTAGCTGTAGGCAAAGCTTTGGGAGCCGGTGGAGTTGGTCCTCCCATTCTTGGCTTCTTAAACGAACCCTTAGGAGGGGGACTAGCTTGCATCATCGGCCTCTTTCCCGAATTCGATCCGGAACCTCTTCTCATTGGAGCTCTAAAAACCGGATCCTTCTTTTTGATTTCCTCCCCTTGTTTAGTAGACTGTCGGACTCCAGATATCCTCTCTACTCGAATCAACCAACCCTCCGAGACCGCATCATCGATAGAACCAGAAGATCGAGGGGGGTTATAACTCAGAAACACCCCATGAGGGTCTCTATTGTCATTATGATTTGGTGGAGGCACCGGTTGTTCTGCTTGTTGTGGTGGGGGAGCTTGAGCCCTTCTATGCTCAACATAGTTGAAAACCGCTTCCATAAAATTCCCCATGTCCATCGGTGGTGCTTGTGGTTGGGGTGGAGGCGTAGGGAATCGATCATGATGACGACGATGTCCGGGAGATCTCTCACGATGTCTACGTGGAGGCATCCTGTTCAAGAAACACTAAAATGCATGCTATTTTTAGTCCATGCATGCAAGTGCAATTAATTCGATCAAAATTCGAGATTTAAAGCACACAAGCACGTAAACAATGCATATGCAACACATTGACAAGTTGTTCCTAAAGCCGAACGACCTAACTGACTCAACACGACACTAGAGCCCGGGTTTTGCAACCCTAAGCTCTGATACCACTTAAGGATGTAGCACCCGAGCGTAAGGCACCACATCCCCCGCACCGAGACTCGACTCGTATATGAAATGGAAGTCCATACACGTGCCAAATCCACGGCGAACGGGGACACAACACACACGCTATGCTAGGTGGGACTAACCCTTGAACCAATCAGTGCAAGAATCATAAAATCAGAGTTAAATAAAATTCGCGGAAGCAAGAACTACATAGCATATATACAATGAGCTAACAAGCTCCAAAAATCAATATACAAGAGCATTCAAATATGCACGGCACTCACGGCCTACAAAATCATAACGCTCCAATCTAAACTATGATCAATTACAAAAGTAGCAACAAGAGTATGAATATGAGATTGAAAAGAAGTGCTAAACATAAATGCAAGACCTAGACGACTTATATTCCCGCCTAACACTCCTATACCTGCACAAAACAGCTGAAAACAACCGGGTTCAGTCTAAAAGAGACTGGTGGGTATAAAAACGGGGCATAAGATATATAATATCGCAGAAATTAAACACATACATGCAAGCCCTAATCCCGTGTGAAGTTTGAAAGGAATTTACCAAGGGGTTAAAACAATAGAAACATCAACGGGATTACGACGTTCATATTCATTCATAATTGTTCACAAGGATTTAAGCTCGGCGAGTGAGCGTGCACAATCTCCAACCTTCTCCTCGTGTAATCATATCATAATTAGTGGTTGTCATACATCTCTTTCGTGCACGTACATAAATGATCATAATCATACATATACACCTTCTTCCTCCAGGTGGTGGACAAGTTAGCTAGACCTGACCACCGGTTCAGACATAGGCCAATGGGGGTACATGAATCCCCCAAGGGCACTCAGCTCCCATTCCTCGCTAAAACTCCTAGCGAGGGCCGGTATCACCGTAGTTGGTTGGAACTAGTATATGGGATCCCCGTCAGCCCTTGCTTCCTCTGTTAGCCACATATACTAAGTCCCGGGGCCCGTATAATCAGAAATCAGAAATGTGTCTCGCCAAACATAAGGTAGGGTTCATAAATAAAAGAAAGGGGTCATACGTTTGGAATTATTTACCCGAAATGACTCGATATAAATATATATATGATTTTGGCTTAAAACTTTGCACATAAGGGATTTATAGGGTTGTTTAACTAGTAGAAGAAAAACCCACCTTTACCAAGAAAAATAAAGGCACAAGCGTCTCAATGCTCGTCCTCGTCTCCGACCAAACCCGAATCTGTGCAAAAGAAAAGGTATGAGACTCAATGACCACATATGACGCTCGGCAATGAAGTGACTATGACATGAATGCATAAATGATCATGTTATATCATAAAAATGTTCATGTGCACGATTAAGGAATTTAAATCATATAATTAAATCATTCGTTCATATATTTCATTCAATTTCATAATTTCATAAATTCATATAATTTCATAAATTCATATAAATTTCATAAATTTACAATATTCATAATATTCATAAATTTATAAATTCCTAATGCACATCAATTAATCTAAAATTCATTTATTAAACATAACACATATTATTCAAATTCACATTTAGGAATAAAACAAATAAAACGTTCAATCAAAAGTCAGTAGAATAAATACGTGAAATAGAATTCAATTAATTTCAATAATTAGATAAATCAAATAATATTTAAAATATATAATAAATATATATATAATATAATATATATATATATATAATAAACTAAATATATAATAACATATAACATATAATATATATAATATATATGCATATACACGTACAAACACACACACAAACAAACTCATGCATGCAATATATATATATATACTATACACTACACCTCCATGCATACATATATATATATAAGGTAAATATACATGCACACACAAAAGCCATGCATGCAACCTCACTCACACACAGCCATATATATATATATAGCCACACACACATGCAGCAGACATGCAACAGAAACGGCAGCAACACACAGCAGAAGAATCGCAGCAAAAGAATTCAAGCAAAATGGGGTGACACCCCCGTGTCACCTCCAAAGCCTGGACCGAGACACCCCCGTGTCTCGGTACAGAAGTCCCAGGCTGCGAAGCACCCCCGTTCCTCGCTGGAACGGGCAGAAATGGAACGCCCGTGTCACGCACTAGCAACTCCAGTTACAGACAACCAAATGCGCAGAAAACAGAGCAGGAAAAAGGCAAGCAACAAATGCAACATTACAAGGCACAAATTGCTGCAAGAACTCAACAAGATTACATGCTACAAGGCCACAAATTGGACAGCGAAACGTGAAGGAAACTCAGCAGTTTTTGACAGCAAAAGCAGTCCAGAAAAACAGAGCAAAACTTCGAAGAAAACAGAGCAAGCGTGAGCTCAATCAATCCGATTCAGTTCAAGTCCAAAAAGCCACCAAATACGCAGCAAAACACCATATAATCAACAAGTAAATCAGTTCCAAAAGTGATCAAGCAAGGCATGGAAGCACACGTGACCTTATGTGAAATTTTCTGAAAATTACATAAATGATATCTCATATATATCGCAACAACCACGAAAGCAATGATCATAAATGATATGAGGATGTTAAAACAATTAATCTCAGGCTTGGAATCACTCAAAACCATAGAGAATCAAAGGAGATCAAGATTTTGCCCAAAAACCTTCATTTTCGGAAAAATGGCCAGAAATGAGGAAACCATGCTCAACTTCATGAATGAAAAGATGGAAATGATCAGAATTAAACATACAATACAACCCTTAACTTACCTTGATGATTGGTTGAAATTTGGAGGAGATTTGAGCTCCAAAATCTCCAAGGTTGAAGGGTTACGGGACTGGCAGTAGATGCAGTAGCTTTGGCTGAGTTTTGGGGATGGTGTGAGGGTTATCTCGGTTAGGGCTTGAAATATCTAGATAGGTGGTTGAGTTAGGGTTTAAAGGAATCAAACCATGGTTAGTTTGGTTATAGTTTGGATGAGATATGGTTCATTTTGTGCAGCAAGGTCAAGTTGAATGCCGTTTCGTTTTTCGGTTGGATTTCGGAGTTTCAAATGACTTAAGAAAAATATGAGGCTAAGTTACTAAACTCGAATTTTCGTTACGAGTTCAGCGGAGTTGACGGAACTCGAATCCGAGTTCCCGAGCTCAAGATATTAAATTCGGAACCAAGGATACGCTAAGTGCTCGTTAGCTCCCGTTTTGGTTCCTCAATTCAAATTAAATTCGTTAACCTATCAAATGAATTCAAAAACATAAATTGAGCATAAAATCATGTTCATAACACATATATGTACAACATATTACAAAATCATGGCAATTTGATATCATTTCATAAGAGAACGAAGCACAAAATTAGTGAACAACCTCAATCATACACTTCATGCATAATTTTAAAATTCCATGCAAAAAATATAACTCCCATGCATAAATTATAATTTGCATGCATGAATAAAATTTCATGCATAATTATATATATTGTACGTATAAATACATATATATATATATATATATATATATATAAATAATCAATTAATTAATTAAAACATGATTAATTAACATAACATATAATTAGCATAATCATTAAATTAATAATAAAGTAGTTAGCATATATATATAGATATATATATATATATATAATACGAAACATATATATAAAATTAATAATATTATAATAAGATAATATATAATATAATATAATAAATAATAATTATAATAAAATTAAATATAAAAACACGTAAAACAATTAATTCGCGCAATTTAGTAAACACATACGTCGTACCTTTACATCCGAGAAATCGGGGCGTTACAATGTTCTTGTGTGATTTAACTTGATTTGATGATCGATTCTTGTTCCTTGAGAAATTCCATGAAAAATGTGATTAATTCCTTGAGTTTCTTGCATGGTTGTTGATTTCACCATTGTTATGCTTGAAGCTTTCATGAAACTTGTAGAAGATGAAGTTCTTGTATGCATTGCTAGTTTTCTTGATGTTTATATGTTCCTAAGTGCTTTATTATGTAACTTGATGATTTATGATGCTTATTTGTGGTTTTGGAAGCTTAATTTCATGTTTTGGGGTGTTTAGAACTCATTCCCGTCGAATTCCAAGTGGCTGTCACGTTTTTTTTAAGTTCTGGGCAGAATCCGCTAGGGTGGATTTTTGCAGTGTAAAAAATCCATGGGGGTGGATTTGAGGCAGTAGCTTCTGGACAATCCGCGAGGGTGGATTTTTTGTGAAGGAAAATCCATGGGGGTGGATTTTCCCCAGCCTTGTTTTTTTGACTTGTTTCGCTTGTTTTGACTCTTGTATGTCCTTTTCTTGTTTCTATAATACCTTTAATGAGTTGTGGCCTTATTATATGTGGTGGAACTTCTTGCATATCACTTGTTATGATTTTATTGCCTTGATCAAGTTTAAGTTGTCACATTTTGCTAAGTTATGCATTTACTTGAACTTGTATGACTTCCTACGTTATGTGTGACCTTGACATGCTATACATGCTCATGATTGATCCTCACATTTCATTAAGTGCATGATATGACTCCATAAGCATACATAACTCTCATAAGTGACTTGTTACTTAAGCCGTGCGTCGTTTACTTGGTTTGGGTCGTGTCTTACCTTTGTTAGTACGTTTGTCTTGTTAGGTGGTGAGTCTCCGGCCGAGTAGTCCGTTGCTCGTGGTCGACCTTTGAGGTTCTTGGTAAAGGTGAGGAGTTATAATATCAAAATGTTTTCAAAACTGTGGACACATATGGCCTCTCATATTTATTGGTTTTAAACTCCCGTTTTCGAAACGTATATGTAGGCATTATAAGCCAAGTTTTGTGAGCTTTGCTCGTATTATGGATATTTGCTTATGGAAAACGGTTTACAAGTAGAATTTGAATTGGTATATGGGATAGGTACCCAAAATGCTATTTTGGAACTTTCATTCGAATATTATATATGTATGTGTGAGTTGTGTAGCGAGGTTATGATGTACCTTGCGAGGACGCTTGCTTGGGGTAATCGAAATTGAGCTCGGGGATGGAGGTGAGAGATATTCCGGGAAGGCAAGGGCCGACGGATGTCCTTATCCAAAGTTCCCACTGTGGACAAGACTACTAAGACTCCGAGGAGGTTTCAGGGTTGAAGTTTTCTTGGAGAGAGCTAGGTTACATGGACCGAATTCTCCACTCAAAAGGCAAAAGGGATGCTCGGGGGGGGGGGGGGGGGGTGCACTCCCTCGACATCAATGGCGTAAAGGTTGGATTGGTTTGATTTCTTGGTTTGGGAAGATCGGATGGAGTGCTCGTTCTAGCCGAGCCGGTTATGTGTGGTTTATGATCCATATTTTTCTAAAACTTGCATTTACTTTGAAAATAAGTTGGATCATGAACACCTTTGTTTTGAGCATGCATTAAACCCTCTTATATCACTTATATTATGTACACTTCTCCTCACCGGTTCCGTTTGAACTGATCTCCTTTACCTTTCGCGTCCGCAGGTCGTACTTTGAAGTCTTGCTAGGCGGGGTCTTGCTTGAGAGTTGTTGTCGAGTCTAGCTTTACTTGTTGTGTCGTAATATACTTTATGTTTTACGTTCCGCTTTTGGATTTATGGATCCGGCTTGTATGATGAATTATCTTGTTAGTTGGACCGTGGCGGTCTCTAGGATGATTTACACTTCCGTATTTTGAGCATTTCATGCTGGACCGTGTTGGTCACGTAATTGATGATTTAATCTTTCGCATTTGTTTTCATTTGACTTGAGAAGGTCTGAAGTGGGTATATTGAATTTGAACTCTTATGCATGTGGTATGTTTTAAGCTTCCGCGTATTTGTGTTTGTTTTAATTCTCTTGATGTGAGTCTAGTACCGCCTAGCTAGGATGTCCGTTTGTCACCGCTTGCTTCGATCTTGGCGGGTATATGGATAGTAATTCTATATACAAGCTAGGCCCGTAGCGCGGGATAGGCGTGGGATGCCCTCGCCGGGGCGTTACAACAACACATAACATAAGGGTGGACTTATGAACCGAGGATAGGTGTTGCATACCAAAACATTTCGAAAGAACCCGAAATAGATATAGATATAAGTTTAGAAAGCATTTTTTTTTTCCAAAAAGACTCTATCCTGATTCATGATTCCATACATAACCAATTAAATGCTCGACGAGAACGAGCTTCCAACCTTTACTCCTCATAACTGAACAGAACATAAAGCAGAATCAATCCATCCTCTACTCCAATGATGGAAGAGCTACGCGTTGGCCCTAACCATCCATACATACATACTCACAAGGGGTAGCGAACCCACGAGTGCCCTCCCCGACTGTACACCGAAGGCTCAAGATATCACGCCTTCCCCTATCTCCCTTAAGTGTCGCACGATGATATCTCAAATGGAACTATACACAGGTATATCCCCTATGGCCCTAACCGTCCCGGGGGCTCCTTACCCATAGCTCCTTGGATCCACATACATACATACATACAGATGCCAATATTTCATGGCCAACTCGCTACAGGAGCAGAACATAACTGAATTTTCCAAAATAGCTTACATATCTACAAAACCAAGGATGATTCACAAGGTCATAATCATATCATATCCAACACATATCTACTCATATATATATATAGCATATAGTCGCATGCAAGGATTGAAATTATCATATTAAGATCCTAGGTCGCTTAACTATACAAAATCCTAAACCTCACCTTGTGCAAGTAGAGTCTGAGAGTGTGAAGGGCCAAACACTCTAAACCTCAGTCCCATCGGTACCACCAAACTCTGTGACAAGACATACAAAAACCTAGACTTAAACTCTATATGAACCAAGTAAGACGCACGGCGTATCAAGAGATGAATGATATGTAATATGGAATGAAGTGTACACATAGGTCACATAGCATAGTTCATATATCCCACCAAGTCATGTAATTAACGAAGTATTAAGGTTTATCAAAGCATTATGGAATGATCTGAATCACTTAGGTCAAATAGCATAACATAGGACAAACTTTCATACGAATTTATTCAATTAAAATGACGTATTATCATCCAAGAATGGAATCAAAGTCATATCATAACATATTATTCATAAAGCATTTCAAACGGGTCAAGTAGCACAAAAGATCATGCATAAAAGGGGAACAGGGGGTTGGGAACGGCCATTCCCATGCATAACCTTGCATGGGAACGGTCCTTCCCGCGGACCACTCCAGTGAAGCTGGGAACGGCCGTTCCTAGCACAAGGCATAAATGAGAACGGTCCTTCCCATCTTCGGCCCCAAATTCCAAACCCTAGCCCGGAAGGGCCATTCCGGGCTCAAAGCACAAACGGGAACGGCCGTTCTGGCCATAGATCTGGAGCAGAAACTTGACAGTCTCGGGAAGAAGAAGGGGAACACCAAAAATCATCAAACCAACACGAAATCTACCATAAAACATCACGAAATTCAAGTATATCATCATATAACTCATGCTTAGCATCAAAAAATCAATTAATTCAAGTTTAGGAAGGTTTTGCCCAAAATCTCAAACACCTATTTTCATGAATTCCAAGCTTAAACATGAAGATATGAATCCCTAGTCTTCCTACACGAATTTCCAGTAACTAAGGCACATAAGGAGCATTCAAATCATCAAAGCTTGCTCAAGGAATTCAAGATCTCATCATTCAAGTTCATACTAACAATTTCATGCTACAATCTAAGAATAGAAATGAAATACTCATCAAAAGAGATCCAAAGCTCACCTTGTCTTGTGAGGGAATGCGGAATCAAAGAATATGAACTCTTGAAGGTGTAGGAAGTCTTAGATCTTCATCCTCTCTTGAAGCTCTCCATGGAAGATATGTCTTGTGTGAAATGAGGTTTGAAATGAAATGAGAAGGGATAGGGCTATTTATATATTGGCTAATAGTTCTAGGTCAAGGTTAGGGTTTCCAAGATATAATATGAGGCTAAATGCTTTAATAGGATTTGGGCTCAAATAAATGACTTTCGGCCCAAAAGGTCAATTTAAAAAGGTTTAAGGTCTAAACGGTTTCCGAAAAATATAAAGTAAATTCCGTTGGACCCGAATCACCGAATCAAGTCCAATGGTGGTGTCAGAATTCGAATTCGAATTCCCGAGCTCATATTGGTCCCGAATGACCCAAACTCACCTAACTTAAGTTAGGCCCAAAACACACAAATAGGTCCAAGTCCTATTTAAATCCAACTCCGAAAATTTATTTAAATTCATCCAAGTTCCATTCTTAAGTTGTCATGCAAGAAGTTATATTTTACCATTTCGGATTTTAGTCAATTAAGTCAAGTTTTCAATCAAAGTTGGAATTAAACACATAAAAAGGGAATTAAATCACATAAGTGCGTAACGTAATCTCTCTCGTGATGCATACTTGTACAATTTATCGGAAGGGGCGTCACAGGAGGGAAGCTTAACCCTCGTTACTTGGGGCCGTTTGAGATTCTTGAAAAGATTGGAGAAGTGGCCTATTGTTTGGATTTACCGCCAAGTTTAACTGAGATTCATAATGTCTTCCATGTTTCTCAGTTAAGGAAGTACTATCCTGATGATTCCGAGATACTCCCCGTGGAAGATGTTGAAGAAGAAGGTTTCCAACTAGATTTGACCTTTGTTCAGAAGCCGATAAGGATTTTGGATCATAAATTTCAAGAGTTGAGAAACGGGCAAATTTCTTTGGTAAAGGTTTTGTGACAAAATGATAAAACCGAGGAAGCTACGTAGGAAACCGAGGACAAGATGAAAACGTTTCACCGGGAGTTGTTCCTGACTGAGCAATGAATCTAGGGACCAGATTCTTTTAAGGGAAAGAGGGTGTGACGCCCCGTGTTTCCGACGTACGTGTGAGTTTGAGAGTTAGAATTGTTTGTTTTGCATGCTACTTTGATCAATGTGCTTATATGAATTAAGTGAATATGTGATATAGTTGCTTATATGAGCCCTTGATTTAAATTCTGTCATCACATTATATATATATATATACATTTCATAATTCATGCATATTTCTGGAAGCATGCATATTATATATATATTACACACTCATACACAAAAGCATGCATTTATATACATATAATATATATAATATCTTTACCTTTTACTTTATACATATATGTTATATATCTATACATATATTACATACACTACACACATTATATATAATATATCATATATACACAAGACTCACACACACAACACACATAAAATCTCTACAACACACATAACACACACACACACACAAACCCTTTCTTCCATTTTTCATCACACTTATCTTTGATCAAGTTAGAAGAGAAGGAGTAGAGATTCAAGAAGGATCATCATCTTCATCATCTCATCATTTCCTTTGCATCATTTTCTTCCAAGGTTGCTTCATGGGTTGGTACCTATATATATATATATATATATATATATATATATGTAGGTGTGTGTATGTATGAGGGTTTCTTAGAAACTTGAGATTTGATTTAATTTCTTATTGTTAAGAATGATTTTATGAGCAAACCTATGTGAATTCATGAATTCATATACTTGTTTATTGGTATATGGATAATATATACATGTATCATTGTTGGAGGGTTTAAGTGATTGCTTGGATGGATATAATTGCCCAAACTTGTGTTTTATATGTTGTTGATGAAGTATATGATGTGTTTTAATGTGGATACTTGTGTCATTTCAGTTTGAGCATGAATTACGGTTGTTTTTGGTTGATTCCCGAGCTCCCCGTGTCTAAATCCTTTGAAAATACAACACGGCCGTGTCCCTTGAGAGGGAAGCTTTGGAACTTTTATTCGTATTTTTTGTTATTAATTTCTGCCTCATTTATGATTTATAAGTTACAGGAACGTATCCTTATTCATGTAGCATTGTTATCTTTCATATCATATCTTTTCCTTGTACATGCCGTGCGTCGATACTTGGTACATGGAGTCGAGTCTTACCCTAGTTTTCACCTTTCTCTTTCAGATGACGATCCAAGCCACGAGGATCCAGCTCCTTAGCTTTTCTTTCCCTTCTTTTGTCAAGGTGAGGTTTTATTCCTAGTTAATTAGAACCCCAATACCTCGTGTGACAAATTGGACCAAAATGTATTACTTATACTTATATTTCGGAAAAAGACTCAACGAGTAAATGTTTTCAAATGATTTCATGAAAATATTTTGTCGAGAATCATGCACATGTTATTTGGGCCCCGGGAAAATATGTGAATGGAGATCGGTTCGGCATCGGGCCCACGTATAGCTAAGCCATTGCATATAGTATAGCACCCGGGACGATATGCACCACATCCCCCGCACTACAAGTCTAGTCCACGCATGAAATTGATGATCCAGCATGAACCGGACTCATAGCGAACAGGTGACAAAATAAAAACAACTCCCTGGCTAGGCGGAATCTAACCCTGAACCAATTAATGCAACAACCTGACGAGTGCAATGCGGAAACAATGATACCAACAATAAAATTCAGTAATGGCTACAAGCCCAAACAATCCATAAATATAATTAAATCCAACAAGCACCTAACAACGGGTTCACCTAAGCATGCAACCTGTCCCGAATCAATAATCAATAATAAATAAATGGCACACCGGCCCATTCCATGAATAAATACAATTAAAGCCGTAATAATGTAAAATATGACTCGAGTGTACAAGTGAGACTCGAAAGAAAGCTAAGACTTGACTCCCCCTAGCTACACCTGCAAGAAAACTGAAAAGAGTGGAAAAGAGGGGTCAGTCTCTAGAAGACTGAGTGAGCAGGAGCTATACATATATATAGAACATGCACAGGCAAGCCATAAGTCCCGAGCAAGGTTTTATATGAAGTTAGTTCCCGCGAGGGGCAAGAAGATAGATAGCAAATGTCAGACTTTACGGCTAATTCATATTAAATCCTTTAAGTTCATAATTCATGATAATCATAATAGCTCCGCGAGTGAGCGTGCATAATTCTCCAACCAAACTCCGACCGTGTACAATGACCATGACTTAATACTTTTGAATACGTGATCATGCAATACATAACAGTACATGCGAGTAATAAACATGAGACTTGATCGTTTGGGCAATCTGTGTCTCGGCCTTCCCGCACAGTGCATAACATTAATAAACATAATACATGAACATGATCATAAAGCATTTCCAACCTTCTCCCTCCATAATGGTCGGGCCTGCAGACCCGAACCATTTAATAATAACAATATTGAGACGGGGGCTCATGACTCCTACCCGCTCCTTCGATGGGTTAACCATAGGCTCAAGAATAACTCATCTTCCACACTACACGGTCGTGTGAGAGATTCTCAATGAGTACTTTGTGCAATGGCTTAGCTATACATCGGCCCGATGCCGAACCGGTCTCCATTCACACATTTCCTCGGGGCCCAATAACATGTGCATGATCAATGTGCGTAATCTCACCAAAAAATTTCAAGTTATGATCGTAATTATCATAATTCATGAGAAAACATTTACTCGATAAATATTTACTCGATGACTCCACTTTGAAAACGATATATATATACATAAGGTTGTTGGTCAAAACTTGTCACATAAGGTTATAGGGTTTGATACATAGCTAGAACGAAAACACCCTCACCTAGAATAACCCGAGATAAGAAACATGATTGATACGGGTGCCTATTCAATCCGGAAGTCTCCGCCCAGGAGATGAACTGTACAAGAGAGAGTACAGTGTGTACTCGTGAGAGGAGACTCAATATGATACCAAATAGGATGTACGACAATGCTTATAAAGTGGTATATCATCTTATAACATTTGTCACATTCAATTAACATATAGGAGATGCAATTACACTCAAATAGGTCATCTATTCATGCCATTTAATCAAATGAATTCATTTCATGTAAGGCACGGAGTTAACAATCAAGTTTAACCAATTAAAGATCAAAGAGTGTCCAATAAGAGAAAAATTATAAATTAAGAAAGCATATAATTCATATAAGTCACATACGGGAGCCAAGGAAGTGAAAGGAATGCAATAAGAGGGGTTTTGGCGAAGTCTAGCAAAAGTTGACAATTTTCGAAAATGTACAAGCTGTAGGAAAATGGAAATATCTTGAGTTGTAGAATTTGGAATTGGGTTTTGTTTATTGCATATGAAATTAGACATGTATACCTTTAAAATGGTACATGGCTCTTATTCCAATTCAAAACGAGGAGTAAATGGCGTAGGTCCGAAATTGAAGGAATGCAGATTGTCGGTGAAGTGGCGACACAAAAAAGGATTGATTATATCTCCCAAATGGAAAAATATATTGAGAATATTCCAATTTAAGGTTGTTCTAGACTTCTAGAGGTTTCCGTCGGTTTAAAAATCAAGTCAATCGGAGTTCGTATGAGGGAGAACGAAGAAAAACAAACTCGGACAGAAAACAGAGGAGGATCCACGGACTGGGTCAAAAATCCATGCCCGTGGATCCTTATGCCGAAAGTCCCAAAATTTTGGAATCAAATCCACGGACGTGGGTCCAAATCCATGCCCGTGGATCTTCTCCAGCAGCTGAATACGAGGGAAAAACAGGGCAAGGCTCGAAAATATGGCTCCCAAGCCACTCCAACACCAAATCAATGCAAGAAATCAACTCAAAATTATTGTATAACATGCATATAACTCATATATACCATTTAAGCATCAAATAACCCATCAAAAATGCATCAATCATCAAGGAATCATCAATCAAAACCCATATAATATCATGTCTTCAAACTTCTCAATTAAACCAAGAATTCATGCAAGCTTTAAAAGGTAATGCTCCTAAACATACTTCTAATCACTTGTACACAAGAAAACACATCATAATCATCAAACCCTCCTTCACATAAGCTCAAGAGATTCAATTAAATTCTCACTCTACCTTGAATGAAAGAAGAAAGAATGAAGATGATGAGGTGATGAAGAAGGTCTTGATGATGCTAATGATTCTTGATGAATGATCCAATTCCTCCTTCTCTTGGAGATCCAATGTGTGTGCGTGATGAATGGAAGAAAGGGTTTAATGTGTGTGTGTGTGTCTTGTGTATATAATGTAATGTATATATAATATATGTAATGCAAATATAGATATATAATGTATATCTATAAAGTAAGATATTATGTATATAATATATAAATAAATTAATTGTGCTCAATTATATATTTATATAATCCATGTGTGAGTATTAGTGTAGGAAAAATTAAGCATATATAAATATATAATTACATGTCTCATGATTGAATGTAGAATATAAATTTATTCTTATGAAATTAATTAAGTTTAAGTAATTATATGTATGCATATGAAAACATGTTAAGAGATGAAATGTATAAATTATGCATATGTTAGAAAATGAATTGAAATGAAATTAAAATGAATTAGCCATTAAAATGAACACTTAGGCAATTAGACAATTAATCACATAATCCACTTAGTCACATAATGCAATTAAGCACGCTTAACAAATCTAACTCCCAAAATCACACTGTGGCGCGCGTACCTGAATTACTTGAACATGATGGGCGTTACAACCTCTCCCCCTTAAAATGGACCTGTCCTCAGGGCCACCGCCTCGAGTTCTGGACTCTTAAGCAACTCTCCCGTGTTCATCCCACGCAGGTTAGCTACTCCCCGTCAGGAATTAGTTCGGAAAAGGTCTTGAAGCAACGAAGGGGTCTTCAATTGCTGTGAAGTCACGACCCTTAATTCACCGGAACTCACCCACTAGTAAAACTAAACTACGTGAGAGCAAGTTAAACACGTAACAAACAACAACAAGAGAGCCCCGTCTCTCAAACAAGCAACGAGAGAGCCCCGTCTCTCAAACAAGCAATGAGAGAGCCTCGTCTTCCGAACAAACAACGAGAGGACCCCGTCTCTCAAACACAAAGAAAGAGAAACTCTAAATCCAACACAAGAGCACACAAGAAGCAATTAATACAATTAATAATCAAAGCACCAATCATCATAAAATATAAAATCATGTTACGTGTTTGCATGTGCCATGAATGCTTGATGTACCGTTCACCGTTGATCGGAAATCTTCCATGGTAGTGATCTGAATCAACACTCGAATTGTTCTTAGAGATCCGTCTACCTTTAGTGTTACTCCTCGAAATGCCTGATGGATTTGACACTTCAATGTCCACCCGAGTTTTACTCCACGATCAACTTTCCTTTCCTGATGAATCCCACGGTCGGAAGTTCCATTCTTGAGTGGACACTTGATCTTAATTCAATCCACTCATCCTTCCCTACGGACTATACTCAGTCTTCTCGGATACTAGAGCTACTCTCAAATCGTAAAAGTATTCCTGGTTCATTATGGAAAACAACTGTCGAATCGGTAAACTGTCTTGTTCATGTTGTATGGCCTTGTAGATCATCCACTTCCATCGCTCAGTTGAATTAAATCGCACTTTGTTCCTTTGGTATATGATAATTTGATCGACTTTTCTTATCCAATATCTTCCTTATTAATCCTTGCCAAGTCTTATTGATCCTAACAACTACACGGTATAAAGTATGTTATTCGAAGCACCAGTTTTAATCTTAAGAGATTAACTTGATGAATGTCCCATAATAAGTAACTCACGACATTGATCTTGTAGTCGAGGTTACCATCAATCATCCTTTTCTCCGTCTTGTCCTCTTTAGCTCTTACTTTTCTTTGCATCCAAATCTTCATCTCTCAAAGTATCTAGATATTATTCTCGAAGTTTCATCCTCTCCGGGTTTGGGACTGCATCGAATGCTAAAACTTCCATCTCAACACTTACCACCTTTATCGAATGCTTGTTACCTATTAGCTCCTAAATTTCTATCGTTCCGCCAAGGTGACCCAATCAAGCATGATCGTGATTTAATTTATTCTCCGGTTAGGCTCTTCCCCTTAAAAGCTTTATTCCCAATTCTCTGAACTTATTTTATCGCCCAGGGGATAGAAAATCCCCAACTCCTTTAGCTTTGCCTTCCCGATCCGGTGATCTCACTTACAATCACTTTAGAATGATTAGAGGGGATAATAGCTCACTTCTCCTGTTCCCATTCTCCTATTTCAAATTCCAAAATCCCTTAAGATCCCAATTTTGTTCGATTCATTGCAAACCCGAGATTCTTCCTTTCTTGATCTCATATAACTTGATAGGACTTATTCTTGATGAACGTGATGGAGTAGATTTTCCTATCAAGCAAACACCAAGCTATGCATGCCGTGTAAAAAAAAATGCTCGATGCATATAGAACATTTGGCACAATCAAGGTATGCATCATATTAGGGAAATTATCTCAGTTAAATGAATATAAAGCGGGATAAAAAAAATTAACACGATGTATGATGCACGTGCCATGAATGCAAGTACCTTTCACCTTAGTGCAAATCTTTAGCTCGGCAGTTTGGTCCTTTGTGCTCATATTCATCGATCACTTCTTGCATACCCACGGTTTTCTAGCTGCTTTAATTCCTCTTGCATCCATCTGTAATCCCAAAAATCCGAATGCATTGTTGAGCTCCAATTCGTCTATACCCGAGCCTCTTCGTGCGTTAGTTCTTCCCAAAACCGACTCTAAGTTCCCATACTTCCTTGTACCTCTTGTGAGCTCCCAAGATCCAAAGTTGTCATAAAACCCAATCCTTCTACTTCCTTAAAGCTGGCCTCTTGAATCTTTCCATATGCCGAACTTAAATATCAATTAGATTATCCTGCCTTCCCATGGCCTCCAAGTCTTTGAAGTTCCTTGAATCAACTTACATGTCTCCATGATCCGAAATCTCGTGATTCTTGAACCTAATTTCCTCTTGATTAAATCCCTTTAACTTTTCTCTGATCCTTCTCTTCTTCGTATCTCTTGCGTCCCAATACGAATCTCCGACTCCTTAATTCCTTTATCAATAAGGATTATTTTCTCACAGCCCGGGGTTGTCATTTGATCCCAAGTCTTCTAGGTCCGTGTGACTCGATTCTTTCCCCTCTTCTCTAGAATAAATCTTCATTTGACTAATTCCTTACCGTATTTGTTACCCCGACTATAGCTTCCTTGTTCTAGCCTTGAAGGGTTACAATAGTCAAGCAACTTTAACTTCCACCGAACCTTAAACTTAAACACCGATCCAAATATCTTGCTTATCCCCTTCAAGAATTCAAAAGTTGAATAGTTTCTTAATTCACCTTGATCTATCTTCTAATATTAAAAGTCTTTTATTCTTCACCCCAAACAGAATTCCTGATTATAAATTCAACCTCGAGAATTTTCTTTTAGCCTCTTCATTCCCACAACTCGACCTTAAATCTAACTACTTAAAGATCTTCATCTTGATTATAGATGGAAACCTTGAATCTTAATATCTTCAAGGTCTTTCCTTCACTTCTTCCTTGAGTTAAACGGCCTGTTGAACTCGGTTGATCTACTCCGTTTGCTGGATAGGAGTGTGTGTTTATTGGAGAGTTATAACATCACACTCTCATACCATTACCTCAACCATAACCATCTTCTTACATATACGTCGGCCTGATGCCGAACCGGTCTCTATTCACACATTTCCTCGGGGCCCAATAACATGTGCATAATCCCGCCAAAACATTTCAAGTTATGATCGTAATTATCATAATTCATTTTGTAATTCATGAGGAAACATTTACTCGATAAATATTTACTCGAAGACTCCACTTTGAAAACGATATATATATACATAAGGTTGTTGGCCAAAACTTGTCACATAAGGTTATAGGGTTTGATACATAGCTAGAATGAAAACACCCTCACCTGGAATAACCCGAGACAAGAAACATGATTGATACGGGTGCCTATTCAATCCGGAAGTCTCCGCCCTGGAGATAAACTGTACAAGAGAGAGTAACAGTGTGTACTCATGAGAGGAGACTCAATATGATACCAGATAGAACGCACGAAAATGCTTATAAAGTGGTATATCATCTTATAACATGTGTGACATTCAATTAACATATAGGAGATGCAATTACACTCAAATAGGTCATCTATTCATGCCATTTAATCAAATGAATTCATTTCATGTAAGGCATGGACTTAACAATCAAGTTTATCCAATTAAAGATCAAAGAGTGTCAAATAAGAGTACAATTATCAATTAAGAAAGCATATAATTCATATAAGTCATATACAAGAGCCAAGGAAGTGAAAGGAATGCAATAAGAAGGGTTTTGGCGAAGTTTGGCAAAAGTTGACAATTTTTGGAAATGTACAAGCTGTAGAAAAATGGAAATATCTTGAGTTGTAGAAGCTGGAATTGGGTTTTGTTTGTTGGATATGAAATTAGACATGTATACCTTTAAAATGGTATATGACTCGTATTCTAGTTCAAAACGAGGAGTAAATGGGGTAGGTCCAAAATTCAAGGAATGCAGATTGTCGGTGAAGTGGCGACACCAAAAAGGATTGATTATATCTCCCAAATGGAAAAATATATTGAGACGATTTCGATTGGAGATTGTTCTAAACTTCAATAGATTTTCTTCGGTTTAAAAATCAAGTCAATCGGAATTCGTATGAGGGAGAACGAAGCAAAACAAACTTGGACAGAAAACAGAGGAGGATCCACGGCCTTATGCCGAAAGTCCCAAAATTTGGACTCCAATCCAAGGCCGTGGGTCCAAATCCACGCTCGTGGATCTTCTCCAGCAGCTGAATATGAGGGAAAAACAGGGCAAGGCTTGAAAATATGGCTCCCAAGCCACTCCAACACCAAATCAATGCAAGAAATCAACTCAAAACTATTGTATACCATGCATATAACTCATATATACCATTTAAGCACCAAATAACCCATCAAATATGCATCAATCATCAAGAAATCATCAATCAAAACCCATATAATATCATGTCTTCAAACTTCTCAATTAAACCAAGAATTCATGCAAGCTTTAAAAGGTAATGCTCCTAAACATACTTCTAATCACTTGTACACAAGAAAACACATCATAATCATCAAACCCTCCTTCACATAAGCTCAAGAGATTCAACTAAATTCTCACTCTACCTTGAATGAAAGTAGAAATAATGAAGATGATGAGGTGATGAAGATGGTCTTGATGATGCTAATGATTCTTGATGAATGGTCCAATTCCTCTTTCTCTTGGAGATCCAATGTGTGTGAGTGATGAATGGAAGAAAGGGTTTAGTGTGTGTGTGTGTCTTGTGTATATAATGTAATGTATATACAATATATGTAATGCAAATATAGATATATAATGTATATCTATAAAGTAAGATATTATGTATATAATATATAAATAAATTCTTAGTGCTCAATTATATATTTATATGATGCATGTGTGAGTATTAGTGTAGGAAAAATTAAGCATATATAAATATATAATTACATGTCTCATGAATGAATGTAGTATATAAATACACTCTTATGAAATTAATTAGGTTGAAGTAATTATATGTATACATATGAAAACATGTTAAGAGATGAAATGTATAAATTATGCATATGTTAGAAAATGAATTAAAATGAAATTAAAATGAATTAGCAATTAAAATGAACACTTAGGCAATTAGACAATTAATCACATAATCCACTTAGTCACATAATGCAATTAAGCTCGCTTAACAAATCTAACTCCCAAACTCACACGTGTGGCGCGCGTACCTGAATTACTTGAACATGCGGGACGTTACATATAGTACCCCTTTGAGATATCCTCGCGCAACCAGGTGTCTGGGAGGCGGGAGATTCTTGAGCCGATGGTTAACCCATCGAAAGAGCAAGTAGGAGTCATGATCCCCCGTCTCGATATTGTACCACGAGGTGGGATGGGCAACCCTTCCACCGCCCCAGAGGAAGAAGGATGGAAAATTATGATTTCTTATGATTATGATTATGAATAATATGTTATGTTATGCATGAACGCTCAATTATGTTTTATGCACACACTGTGGGAGTAAGGTTGGAGAATTATCGTCTCCACGGGCCATGTAATGATTATGATTTGATAATTAATGAATTGATATTCGTAATTCTGAGCGATGCTTATTCTAAACTTCCCACTTGGACTTTTACAAAACATTACTCGGAGTTATCGATTGCATGCGCATGAGATATAATTATTATGCCCCTCACTTAGTCTTTCGACTGACCCCCACGTTGTTTTAGTCTTTTGCAGGTGTGCTAGGCGGGGAATAAGGGTTCCTAGAAGTCTTTATTTCGGTTCTAGCATATCACTTGTCCAGCATTTCATACTTTATTTCTTATGTTCATGTATTATGCTATTTTGGAGAATTTTTGTATATATTTGTTGGCCGTGTAGGCTTCGTTGGAGACTTTGTATACCCCTGTGTGATTAATGAATTATGCTTCTGCTTCTTGTGTATTGCATCGTTATGATTTGGTTTAAGGGTTAGCCCCACTTAGCCAGGTTTTATTTTATTTTAGTCACCCGTTCGCCATGGATTCGATCCATGTATGAACTTCCATTTCATACTTGGATTGGGTACTTGGTGCAGGGGGGATGTGGCGCCTTTCGATGCGGGTGCTACAATTATTATTTCATAAATAATTTAAGAAGTTAAATTCTTAGATTTTTTTATCTCTCCAACTATTATCAATGTATCTAACGTATTAATTAATTTTTTCGTAATTTTTGTGCATCGCATGGGGTATATGCTAGTTTTAATATATAAAAAAATTAACTCATTTAATTTAATTACCATCGTTTAGGATCATTCCATGCATATAGTTTTCTTTTCCATTTTTAAAATTATTTAGGCAAGATTTTAGGGATTAAGTATATTGACACCCAATTAAAGCTCTTGAATTTATTGTATAATCGATGATTAGGATAAATAAAAATTAATTTATATCTCATAAAAGAATTAATAATGAAATTATATTGAATAAGGAAAGATTTGTTTTGGAATTACCAATAATAATTTTTTTAAATATTAAAAATAAGAGATAAAGATTTTCGCCCATCCGAACTATGACCCTTTTGGCATTTCACCATCCCAACTATTTTTCACCCGAAACCGCCATCTAAACTTTCAATTCCTGACAAACCACCATCCCACAGCGGTTTTGATCCTTTTTTGAGCGGTTTTGACTCTTTTTTCAGCGGTTTTTGATGTTTTAACACATGTAAATATGTCTCTCTTTGTTATTTTTCCATAGATTATTTGTTAAAACATCCAAAACCGCTGAAAAAAGAGTCAAAACCGCTCAAAAAAGGGTGAAAACCGCCATGGGATGGTGGTTTGTCAGGAATTGAAAGTTTAGATGGCGGTTTCGGGTGAAAAATAGTTGGGATGGTGAAATGCCAAAAGGGTCATAGTTCGGATGGGCGAAAATCTTTATCTCTAAAAATAATTTAAAATTCTAAGAATTCATCATTAGGGAAAAAAAAAAAGGTACACATAAAAAGTATATTATGAATTTTGTCAAAGTTAATTATTTTTCTTTATTACTATTTATTTTCATAATAAAATAATATACAAAATAAAGATAAGTCAATCAAATTTTTTCTATTTAATTGAAAATATATATAATTCAATCAAACTTGCCAGAGATAACTATTTTTTTTAGTTACTACTTATTTTCATAATATAATAATGTATAAAATAAAAATCAGCCAATCATATTTTTCTATTTAATTAAAAATCTCAAAAAATTCATAAAATTCCGCATCATCAAAGTGCACAATAAAGAGTCAAATAGTGAAATGTGGTTTTCAAATATATAATAGTATAGATTACTAATACTAATTAATTTGTCTCCAATCCAACCACTAATTTACATTATTAACTCATAAAACAACACTGATCACCGTGCGTACAAAAACCCCGCAAAAACTTATTTATATTTTATTAATACATAGTTGTAGTACATGAACAATGATACATAATATATATATTGTATCATGTATGTATGTATTTATACAAATCTAAATATATATTTAATATAAATTGATGGGTCATTCAAACATATGTTAAACGAAACTAATAACTAATAACCTCTAAAGAAGACTAAAAATTATATACTTCTTACCTTGAAATTATAAGTGTTTTTCATAAAAACTTCTCAAACACATAACAACTTATAAGCTGATAAACATTTTGTAAGGTAATTTAAAGAAAAAAGTTAAATGTTTCATCTATGTCGTTCACCTTCGGACACTTTTAAATATGTCATTTTACAATATAGTATCATGTCGGATACTGTGTCCGAAACTTATCATATGGAAAATTCAAGAAATAATTCGTATCGTTGTATCTATGTTGTGTCGTATCTGTATCAATATATCATAATTGTTCGCATATATGACATATTTCCAATTTTCTTTTTGAGCCTTAAATAATTGAAATAGATTTGTTAAAAACGTTATAAAAATAAAACAAGGAGCCCGTCTAGCTCAGTTGGTAGAGCGCAAGGCTCTTAACCTTGTGGTCGTGGGTTTGAGCCCCACGGTGGGCGTTGATAAATATTTTTTTTAATTTCTATTCTAAAGTATTACTTTATAGTTATAAGTTTCTAATATGTCTTGTAAATATCATTTTTTAATCCTTTTTTAAAGTTTGTCCTACTATGTCACATATAATTTAGGTGATTGGATTGTTAGGAATAGTGCCCTTAAAGCAGATGTTTGTTTTACTAATTCCTTGTAAAATCACAAACAGTCTTTGAATAATAAACGAGATGATTTTGTTCATAGGCAGTCACTTCTTTATGTGCTTATTTGTGTGTGTTTGGGTTGACTGTGTTTTGCATGTATTGGACTCCCCTAATCCGATGAGGCCATTAAGAACTTTGTCATTATGGGAACGACACATGAAGCAAGTTCTTAGCTCCATAGGCGAGTATTAGAAACTTCTCCAAGTCGAGAGTCCGACAGACAGTAGGAGTGTCGACCTTGACTCTACTGAGACTTGCTTGTGTGATTATGTACTTTTGAAGGATCACTCAGTTTCATGGAGTGATAAGTGCATACGATGATGTCCCAAACTTCATCACTGAGATGTCCCGCGTGAGAACATTCCCGAGTGATAAGTGCATACGATGATGTCCAGCGTGATAAGTGCATACGATGATGTCCCAAACTTCATCATTTGGGACATCATCGTATGCTCTTATCGCTCCATGAAACTGAGTGATCCTTCAAAAGGACATAATCACACACGCAAGTCTCAGCAGAGTCAAGGTTGACACTCCCACTGTCTGTCGGACTCTCGACTTGGAGATGTTTCTAATCCTCACCTATGGAGTTAAGAACTTCTTTCATGTGTCGTTCCCATAACGACAAAGTTCTTAACGGCCTCATCGGATTAGGGGAGTTCAATACATGCAAAACACAGTCAACCCAAACAGACATAAATAAGCACATACAGAAGCAATTGCCTATGAACAAAATCATCTCGTTTATTATTCAAAGACTGTTTATGATTGCACAATGAAATAGTAAACCAAACATCTGCTTTAAGGGCACTATTCCTAACAATCTCCCTCTTGCCCGTCAAAGCCATTCAGGTGCTAATCTAAGACCCATTTTCTGAAGCTGTCCTTCGAAAGCCTATTGACTAAGGGCTTTAGTAAGCGGATTTGCCATGTTCTCTGTCGATGTGACCCTTTCAATTTGCACATCTCCTCTCTTGACGATATCACGGATTAAGTGATACTTCCTCAAAATGTGCTTTGTCCTTTGGTGAGATCTTGGTTCTCTTGCTTGAGCAACCGCCCCGGTGTTGTCACAAAACACTGTAACGGGGTCTTTAATGCTAGGAACTACACCTAGCTCGTGGATGAAGTTTCTTACCCAAACACCTTCGTTAGCAGCATCGTTTGCAGCTAACTATTCGGCCTCAGTGGTCGAATCTGCAGTGGTTGCTTGCTTGGAACTTTTCCAACTCACTGCTCTGCCATTCTGGCAGAATATGTATCCTGACATGGATTTAAAGTCATCCATGTCTGATGCAAAGCTTGAATCATAGTATCCTCTAATAACAAGATCTTGATGGCCTCCATAAACTAAGAACAAATCCTTAGTTCTTCGCAAGTACTTAAGGATGTTCTTTACAGCAGTCCAGTGACCTTCACCAGGGTCAGATTGGAATCGGCTAGTCATGATGAGTGCATAAGCCACATCTGGTCAAGTACATAGCATCGCATACAATATGCTTCCTATAGCTGATGCATAAGGAATTTTGGACATCCTGCACTTTTTAAGTTCAGTCTTGGGACACAGCTTTTTCGAAAGAAATGTTCTTGGGCCCATTGGAAGTTTCCCATGTTTGGAATCTTCTATACTAAATCTCTTAAGTATTTTATCTATGTAAACCGACTGTGATAATCCTAACAGTCTCCTAGATCTATCCTGATAGATCTTTATCCCGAGAATGTAGGATGCATCACTAAGATCCTTCATCTCAAATTGGTTCATAACCAAGACTTTGTTACTTTCATGTCATCCTTCGCATTCCCAATGAGAAGAATGTCATCTACATAAAGTATCAGAAATTGAACCGAGGTTTTCAATTCTTTCTTGTACACGCAGGACTCATTCGGATTTTGAATAAAGCTAAACGATTTGACTGCTTCATCAAATCGAATGTTCCAATTCCTAGAAGCTTGTTTCAATCCGTAGATTGATCTTTGGAGCTTACAAACCTTTTGTTTGCTCCCACTGAATGTGAAACCCATGGGTTGCTCCATGTAATTATCTTTGTCGATGTCTCCATTGAGAAAGGCAGTTTTCACATCTATTTGTCATATCTCATAGTCATAATATGCAGCAATGGTAAGTAATATCCTGATGGATTTTTGCATTACAACCGGGGAAAAGGTTTCATCAAAGTCTACACCTGGTCTTTGAGTGAAACCTTTAGCAACTAATCTTGCTTTAAAGGCTGCCACGCTTCCATCTACTCCAAGCTTGCGCTTATATATCCATTTGCACCCTATGGGGCTGATCCCATTAGGTGGATCCACCAAGGTCCGAACTTGGTTAGAGTACTTGGAATCCATTTCGGATTTCATTGCTTCTTTCCACTGTTCAGAGTACGAATCTAACAGTACCTCCTCATAAGTTAATGGATCATTATCCAATTGAGATGTTTGGTGGAGAAAACCATACCATCTCTCTACTTTCTAGGAATGCGTTCAGAACTTCTTACTAGAGGAGGATTTTCGTGTGTATCACTCTCTGCGATTGGCTGAGGGACTTTATTCTCCGAACTTGGCGTGGGACTTTGGTCTCGAACCTCTTCGAGTTCTGCAATCTTGCCTTTCTTTTCTTTAAGTAACGAATCCTTAAGAAAAGTAGCATTTCTTGACATAAAAACCTTTTTTTCAAGAGGATCGTAGAAATAATATCCTATTGACTCTTTAGGATATCCTACGAAGTTGCATAAGCTTGATCTCGCTTCAAGCTTATCTCCCACTATCCTCTTCACGTAAGCAGGACAACCCCAAATTCTTAAGTAAGAATAATTAGGGATTTTGCCAAACCACATCTCAAATGGGGTTTTGGGTACAGATTTAGAGGGAACAAGATTCAGAATCTTAATTGCTGATTCTAAGGCATAACCCCAGAATGAAGGTGGCATTTCAGTGAAGCTCATCATGGAACGAACCATATCAAGTAAGGTTCTGTTCCTTCTCTCCGAAACTCCATTTAATTGAGGAGTTCCCGGAGGAGTCCATTGAGAGATAATTCCATTATCTCTGAGATGACTAAGGAATTCGTCACTTAGATACTCGCCACCTCAATCAGATCGAAGTGTCTTAATCTTGTGACCAATTTGGTTCTCAACCTCCTTTTGAAATTCCAAGAATTTCTCAAAGGCTTCGGATTTATACTTCATTAAGTACACATAACCAAATAGACTAAAGTCGTCTATAAAGGTTATGAAATACTGATGATTGTTTCTCGTACTTACACTAAGTGGTGCACAAACATCAGTATGGAATAAATCCAATACTTTAGTGGCACGTTCCACTTTACCATTAAAGGGAGTTTTGGCCATCTTTCCTTTAAGACATGATTCACAATAAGTTAACTCTTTAAGTTCATTATCATAGAATGATCCTAAATTGGTTAACTTAGCAATCCTATCTTTAGAAATGTGTCCTAAACGTGCGTACCATAAAGAAGCCGAGATCTTGTCATCTCTTTTGCGTTTGTTTAATTGTTGTATATTCAAAATATTGGTGTCTTTAGTTGTATAAAGTACATTAGATAATGTACCAAGCAAAACAGAAGTTTTATTCTTCTTAAGATAAAAGTTTCCCTTTCTAGAGAAAGTCTCATAACCTTCACGATCAAGTATTGGAATGAAAATGATATTACGAATAATAGAAGGTACATAAAGGACTTTGTTCAAAACTAAAGTAAAGACACCTAAATCTAATCTACACGTCCCGATGGCTTGAGCTTGAACGGTTGATCCATTCCTAACCTTCAAGACGCATTCTCTTTCTTCGAGCTATCAGACCTCATTTAGCATCTGTACATCATTACAGATATGAGCTCCACAGCCGGTATCAAGTACCCAAGAATTAGAATCAATACATAGATTTACTTCAATAATAAACGCACATTTCTTTAGAGTATCTTTGTACTCTTGGCAGTTCCTCTTCCAATGCCCTTTCTTGCCACAATGGTGGCAAACGTACTCTGTCTGATCCTTTATTTTCCTGGACTTTCTCTTTTTAACCCCTCCATCGGGTTTAAGAGATCTCTTCTTCTTGGGAACTTTCTTCCCTTTGCCTTTAGAAGGCCCAGAAGAGGAGGTGACCATCATTACTTTGCGATCCTTCTTGATCGTGTCTTTAGCAGTCACAAGCTGACTAATCAACTAAGCTACAGTAGCATGAGGATGATTCATGTTGAAGTTTAGCACGAAAGGATTGAATGATGGTGGAAGCGATGCAAGCAAAAATCCACAGCGAGTTCTTCACTCAGTGGCATTTCCATGGAGGTCAGTTTCTTGTTCAAAGCAAGAAACTTGAGACCGTGCTCATGGACACTTACACCTTCTTTCATTCTGGGATGAAAGAGCTCCTTAAAGGTGTTGTGCTGGAAAACACGAATCAGAAAGTAGCGGAATTTAAAAAAAATTTCCAACAAAAGGATCTTGGACTCGCAATCGTGTACCCAAATTCGTAGAGTTAGAAAACTTACTTTTCTTTTATTCTTTCTTGAAGCGTTTCAAGCCACCCAAGAACGCTCTTCTCGCGGCTTGATCCCCTCTCCTTGGTAAAGCTCGAATCTTCAAACTTCTAACTTGAAGCTCCGTAGAGATATTCCACCAACTTGATCACAATCTAACTAGTAAGGATGCTAGTTCTCTAGTTAGTGTTTAGGCTTAACCTAGGGTTTCGTTTATCTTGGAGAAAGGATGGTGTTCAACACATGAACCAAAAGAATTGCCAATTAGCTCTAAAGGGGAGCATGAGCTCCCCTATATATAGGTAAGGGAGAGGGACGGCCGAACCTAATCCTTGTTGGGCAAGGATTTGGTCCCTCTCTCTCCTATTACTTGATCATCAAGTATTTTCCAACTTTGACTTTGAATTCTAATTTAAATCAACTTTAAGAGAGCCAAAAAAATATCCAAACTATTTTTGGATAATTTTATACTTTACTTATTTAAAATAAATAACTTATTTTTATCTAATTAATTAATTCATAATTAATTAACTAGATTATTTTCTCCAAAATTAGACTTTCTTTTTAATTCAAAATTAAACCAAAGTCTATTAAATAATTAACACATTAATTATTTAATATATATAATATATATATTCACACGTGCGGGACACGTGTCACAAGGACACGTGTCATTCACGTGAGCCACACGTGTGGTTTCACACGTGTGGAACCCTCTTGGCCCGATTAACTCGTTTAATCATTTTGAAGCCTCAACTCATGTAACCAAGTTGTTGTGTGTGACCCTCTAGGTTCTCAATTCAATTAGCAGTGACCCTAATTAATTAATCAGTCCACAGATTAAACGACCATAGTCTAGCAACAGGTGTTTAACCCCTAGCTGAATTGGAATGTTCGGATTCGACAGAACCTTTAAGTCATTGATTCATGTGAGATACAATCCTCCTACTTACTATCTCTCAACCAAGATCTAAGGTAAGGGAATAATCAGAACCCTAATAATCAAGTCTTAAAGCTAAGTGCATTTCATATCCATTTGATCTCAATCCAAGAAACCCTTTTCTTGATGTCTTGATCTACTGCCTTGGCCCAAGGACTCCATATGACATATGAATGACTTACACAATAAGAGATCACCTTGCAAATGCAAGTGTAGGTCCTTTCTTGATTCTCATTCACTTTCATGAATCACTTGTGCAGCCCCAGCATAAGCCTTGAATCAGTTGTCTAAGGCGAGACCCTTTAAAGCTTATACCTAAGACTACAGAGTTAACTCATAAAGTGACAAGGAACCTCAAGTCTTAAGGATCAATTAATCACATCAATGACTCGTGAGATATTTCATAATCTGGAAGTTTCCATTTCCTGAAATAGAAACTTCCTTTTCCATTTAGGAATCTTCTCACATGGGGCACCTCAGTGAACTTACTTATTGAAGTAAGCACCCTCATGTAACACGCACATATCAACTATACACTTTGCACCTCCATGAAACAAGGTGGTCCTTCTTAAGGGCGTGATCCCACAAGCAAGCCTTAGAGGAGTCAGGTTGACACTCCCACTGTCTGTAGGACTCATCGGCTTGGAGTATTTTACTAATCATGACTTATGTGATATAGGGCTCGTTTCATGAACCATTTCACCTAAATGGTAGAGTCCTAAAGTCATCAGGATTAGGGGAGTTCTTATACATGCACAGATAAAGTAAACGCATACCAAACAAGAGCATATAAAGAAGTGTTGCCTCAATTCGTTATTTCATTCAAAGATTGTCTGTGATTACAATAAGGAAAAGCATAAAGCGGATATACAATCGGCTTTGTAGGGCACTATTCTTAACAATCTCCCACTTGCCCGTCAAAGCCATTCTAAAGCTACTCTAAGTCCCATCTTCTGAAGATGACCTTGGAAAGCTTCTCGACTAAGGGGTTTAGTAAGTGGATCTGCCACGTTCTCTGCTGATGTGACCCTCTCAATTTGCACATCTCCTCTTTTGATAATATCACGGATTAGGTGATACTTCCTCATAATGTGTTTGGTCCGTTGGTGAGATCTTTGTTCTCTTGCTTGAGCAACCGCCCCAGTGTTGTCACAAAACACAGTAATGGGGTCTTTCATGCTAGGAACAACATTCAACTCTTGAATGAAGTTTCTAATCCAAACGCCTTCCTTAGCTGCATCATTTGCAGCTAAGTATTCAGCCTCAGTGGTCGAATCTGCAGTGGTTGTTTGCTTGGAACTCTTCCAACTCACTGCTCCGCCATTTAGGCAGAAAATGTATCCTGACATTGACTTAAAATCATCTAAGTCAGATGCAAAGCTTGCATCGCAATATCCTTCGACAGTAAGATCTTTCTGACCTCCGTAAACTAAGAATAAATCTTTAGTACTTTTCAAGTACTTAAGAATATTCTTCACGGCAGCCCAGTGACCATCTCCAGGGTCAGATTGGAAACGACTTGTTACACTAAGTGCATAAGCCACATCTGGTCGAGTACATAACATTGCATACATTATGCTACATATTGCTGATGCATAAGGTGTATGAGTCATTCTTTCCTTCTCAAGGTTAGTCTTAGGACACATCTTCTTTGAAAGACATGTTCCTACACTCATAGGAAGGTTCTTAACCTTTGCTGACTCCATATTGAATCTCTTCAATACTTTGTCAATGTACATCGACTGTGATAGTCCTATTAACCTTCTAGATCTATCTCTATAGATTTTAATTCCAAGGATATAGGACGCATCACCAAGATCTTTCATCTCGAATTGGTTCGATAACCATAACTTAGTCACTTTCATGTCATCCTTCGAATTCCCAATAAGAAGGATGTCATCAACATAAAGTACTAAGAATTGCATTGAGGTCTCCAATTCCTTTCTATACACACAGGATTCATTCGAAATTTGAATGAAGCCAAACGCTTTGACTGATTCATCAAATCAAATTTTCCAATTCCTAGAAGCCTGTTTCAATCCACAGATTGATCTTTGGAGTTTGCAAACCTTTTGCTCACTCCCACTGAATGTGAAACCTATGGGTTGCTCCATATAAATGTCTTTATCAATGTCACCATTGAGAAAGGCAGTTTTCACATCCATTTGCCATATCTCGTAGTCATAATACGCAGCAATGGCAAGCATGATCCGAATAGACTTTTGCATTGCAATTGGCGAAAAAGTTTCATCAAAGTCCACGCCGGGTCTTTGAGTGAATCCTTTTGCAAACAATCTTGCTTTGTAGGCTACAATGCTTCCATCAACTCCAAGCTTTCTCTTAAAGATCCATTTGCAACCTATGGGTTTGACCCCATCAGGCAAATCTACCAAGGTCCAAACTTGGTTGGAGTTCATGGAGTCCATTTCGGATTTCATGGCTTCTATCCACTGTTCAGAGTCAGAATGTGAAAGTGCCTCTTCATATGTTAAAGGATCATTATCCTTTTGAGAGATTTCATGGAATAATCCATACCATCTCTCCGGTTGTCTAGGAGTGCGTTCAGAACACCTTAGAGGAGGATTTTCATGTGTATCGAAATTCATGATTGGTTGTGGTTGATCAGAAGGGTACGTTTCTTCAGTGGGTGGTGTGGGATCACTTTGTACTTCTTCTAATTCTATGATCTTGCCTTTCTTTTCCTTAAGGAACGGTTCCTCAAGAAAAGTGGCATTTCTGGAAACAAACACCTTTTGCTCAGATTGATCATAGAAATAGTACCCTATGGATTCCTTAGGATAACCTACAAAGTAGCATAAGTTAGAACGAGATTCTAACTTATCTCCCACTGTCCTCTTCACGTAAGCAGGACAACCCCAAATTCTTAAGTAAGAATAACTAGGGATTTTACCATGCCACATTTCATAGAGCGTTTTAGGGACTGACTTAGTGGGAACTAGATTCAGAATCTTTGCTGCACTTTCTAGGGTATAACCCCATAAAGAAGGTGGTAAGTCGGTGAAACTCATCATGGAACGAACCATATCAAGTAGGGTTCGATTCCTTCTCTCAGAAACTCCATTAAGCTGAGGAGTTCCCGGAGGAGTCCACTGAGAGATAATCCCATTATCTTTGAGATGATTAAGGAATTCTTCACTAAGATATTCGCCTCCTCGATCAGATCGAAGTGCTTTGATCTTGTGACCAGTTTGGTTCTCAACCTCCTTTTGAAATTCTAAGAATTTCTCAAAAGCTTCAGATTTATACTTCATTAAGTATACATAACCATACCGACTAAAGTCATCAGTAAAGGTTATGAAATACTGATGATTGTTTTTAGTGCTTACACTAAGCGGTCCACAAACATCAGTATGGATCAAATCCAAAACCTTAGTGGCATGTTCCACAGTTCCTTTAAAAGGGACTTTGGACATCTTTCCTTTGAGACAGGATTCGCAAGAAGTTAACTCCTTAAGTTCATTTTCAGAGAATGATCCTAAAGTGTTAATCTTGGTAATTCTGTTTTCGGAAATGTGTCCTAATCTAGTGTGCCATAAGGGAGCTGAAACTTTGTCATCTCTCTTACGCTTCGTTTCTCGTTGTATATTCACAATATTGATATTCTGAGTTAGATAAAGTCCATTACTTAGAGTACCGATGTGAACGGAAGAATTGTTCCGCTTGATAAAGTATTTACCATTCTTAATATAAGCTTCATAACCTTCACAATCTAAAATTGGAACAGAAATTATATTACGAATAATGCTCGGTACATAAAGGACTTTATTTAAGACTAACTCAAAACTACCTAAATCTAATCTAATTGTGCCTAAAGCTCGGGCTTCAACGTTTGAGCCATCGCCGATCTTCAAGACACATTCTCCTTCTTTGAGTTGTTGGACTTCACTTAGCATCTGTACATCATTACAGATATGAGTTCCACAACCGGTATCAAGTACCCAAGAACTAGAATTAATAGAAAGATTTACTTTAACGAGAAAGATACCTTTCTTTAGAGTAGCCTTGTACTCTGGGCAGTTTCTCCTCCAATGTCCCGCTTTGCCACAATGGAAGCAAACATCCTCTTTCTGATCACGCTTCTTCTTTTGGGCCTTCCCCTTCGAAACGCCACCAGTGGGCCTAAGGGGTTTCTTCTTCTTCCTTTGGGCTTTCTTGCCCTTACCTTTAGAAGGGCCCAGAAGAGGAAGATGGAGCATTCACCATCAAAACCTTATTATCCTTCTTGATCGTGCTTTCAGCAGTCACAAGCTGACTAATCAGCTCAGCTACAGTAGCACTAGCATGATTCATATTGAAGATAAGGACAAATGGGTTGAATGATGGTGGGAACGAAGCTAGCAACAAATCCACTGAAAGCTCATCTTTCAGTGGCATGTCCATGGAAGTAAGTTTCTCAGTAAGGGCGAGAAACTTGAGTCCATATTCATGGACATTTGAACCTTCCCTCACTCTTAAGTGGAACAATTCCTTTGAAGTGTTATACCTTGTAACACGTTCATGAGGGCGGTAAAGTTGCTCTAAGTGGTCGTAAATCTCCCAAGCGAATTCCATGGCCTCATGTTGCCTTTGCGAGTCCGGAGACATGTTACCCAACATAAGGCGATGGGCTTGGAGATTATCATCCTTCCACTTTTGAATCGCGTCCCGCTCGGCCCGAGTGGGAGCCTCCCCTTCGGGACTAGGCTCCCCTTCGAAGAGAACATAAGTTCTCTTCTCAGAATCTAAAATGATTTTTAGATTCCTCAGCCAATCAGAATAGTTGGGACCAGTCAACTTGTTTGACTCGAGGATCGATACAAGAGGGTTTTTGGTTACCATTTCAAAACACGTAGAGAATCACAAAATCTACGACCTAAATGGTAAAACAGAGAACTAGTGAGCATGCTGAATTATAACGATATACAAAAGATAAGGTCTTTAATCTAATGTAACTCCCACTGTTTTTCAAAGATCTATAATTCCCAAAGATCTAAGAGGAACACGTTTCCCAATGGGTACTAAGATCCTAGGCATTTTACCTTGAACCCACGACTCGCGGACATTCTAAGTAAGAACCCTAGGTAGGTACAACTTACCAATTCTAACACCTTTAGAACTCTTAGTAATTATTTTTGCATCACCTATCTTTCAATATGGACCCACGACTCGTGCGACATCCATATTTACTTAGGTGTTAAGCTTGACCCATCAATCATAAGATCATGTCCAAAACTTAGTTCGAACGACCCACGACTCGCGGACATCACCCTTGCTAAAATTGATCATGAAATATTGATCATTTAAAATGATCAATTAGGTAATTAAGAACTAATAAGCTCCACAAGCTATCTCATGACTCGCGGACAATAACTAGCTTCACTTACTAAACTTAAAACCTATTGATGGAATGCTAGGAATTTAATTCAAAATTTGCATCTCGAATTAAATACCTATTTGTTCGAAATTAGCTTAATATTTAATGGGAATTTTCGAATCAACCGGAGAGTTATCCGGTTCGACCTCACCAACATATATGTTATCCAATTTTATTAGTCTTGATTAATGCAAGTACACTTAAATGCATTTCAAACAAGCACATAAACAGATAACATGTCCTAGCATGATACTAACATGTAATGATCATGGGTTCTACCTATCTTATGCGTGATGTGTGGGAGCCACTCCACAATCACAAGTTCTAACATACATACCACATAAACAGTTTAAATCACATACGGGAAAGCGGTAACAAAATACGAGCCCTATCTCTATTACATTTAACAATTGAGATTCCCCTCCCTAACATTTTGAGGGGTCTTCACTTATGGCCTCCTTGTTACTTGAATGTGGTCCATCTTACTCCTTGGGTGCATTGTCTCCAAAATGAAAATAAAACCTCACCACCTATCTCTACTCTCAAATTACAATAAAAAGAAAAAGACATAAAGTAATAAGGCTCAATCTTCATATTGGCCTTAGACAATTACACGGGGCATACCCCGGTCTCAAAAACAGTAATATGGAAAGCCACATAATAAATCACATAACAGTACGCACATAAGTGAGGCTCCAACCTCAATTGAAAAACGCAACTATAGGGCTCCAACCCCAATTTAAACCATCCATGTGCATAAATTAAAACCATACATAAGTCTATACCCATGATCACCTAACATGCTCTTGCGAGAATTTAAATTTAGCCAATAAATTAAAATCCCCGTTTCAACTCCTAATGACTTAAAACACGACTTGATGCGAGTCTTATTTATAAAAATTTTCAATAAATCCCAAATTTACAAAACAAATAAAATTCCAATTAATTTCTGAAAATTAATAATTTTATCAAGAATGCAATTTCCCAAAATATAAACCGTTTCTATTTCTCAAAATTCCCAATTTTAAGTTGTATTCAAAAATTAAAAATAAATTCAAAAATAAAAATTTAAAATTAAAATAAAAAAAATTGGGACTGGATTGCACGAAACACGAAAACACGGATCACGAAAAACGGGGCCCGTGCACGAAAGAGCCTCGCACATCACGCGCGTGCGGCCAAGGCCGCACGAGTGCGCACGCAGCGCGCCTATGCACGCAGCCTTCTCGGCTGGGTGGCGGGCGACGGGCGGCCAGTCTCGGCCGCCCTGGGCAGGCGAACCTAGGCACGCCCGGAAGGCTCCCGCACGGCGTGCGGGAGGTGCTGGGCGGGACGCCCGCCCGCGCCTCGGCCAGGCGGCGGTGCGAGCGAAGCCCGCACGCGACTCCTTCGCGCGCGGGGTTTCGCGTGTTGTCGTAATCCGGGTTTTGTTTCGTGTTTTCGTTCAAAAGCAAAACCAATCCAAGAAATCCAAAAACAGTTTATACAGTTTCAAATCTAAAATTGTTTTTCAAAAATTAAATTTGTAAAAGCTAATTTTCAGAAACTTTCAGGAAAAAATACAGTTTCATAATTCAGGCTTTCTAAAACAATTACAAATACTCAATCGCATCAAGCCTAAGAATTTCTACCAAATTCAGTATAATTGAGACGAATCAGAAACACGATTAACGAGGTGGCTCTGATACCACTTGTTGGAAAACACGAATCAGAAAGCAGTGGAATTTAAAAAAAATTTCCAACAAAAGGATCTTGGACTCGCAATCGTGTACCCAAATTCGTAGAGTTAGAAAACTTACTTTTCTTTTATTCTTTCTTGAAGCGTTTCAAGCCACCCAAGAACGCTCTTCTCGCGGCTTGATCCCCTCTCCTTGGTAAAGCTCGAATCTTCAAACTTCTAACTTGAAGCTCCGTAGAGATAGTCCACCAACTTGATCACAATCTAACTAGTAAGGATGCTAGTTCTCTAGTTAGTGTTTAGGCTTAACCTAGGGTTTCGTTTATCTTGGAGAAAGGATGGTGTTCAACACATGAACCAAAAGAATTGCCAATTAGCTCTAAAGGGGAGCATGAGCTCCCCTATATATAGGTAAGGGAGAGGGACGGCCGAACCCAATCCTTGTTGGGCAAGGATTTGGTCCCACTCTCTCCTATTACTTGATCATCAAGTATTTTCCAACTTTGACTTTCAATTCTAATTCAAATCAACTTTAAGAGAGCCAAAAAAATATCCAAACTATTTTTGGATAATTTTATACTTTATTTATTTAAAATAAATAACTTATTTTTATCTAATTAATTAATTCATAATTAATTAACTAGATTATTTTCTCCAAAATTAGACTTTCTTTTTAATTCAAAATTAAACCAAAGTCTATTAAATAATTAACACATTAATTATTTAATATATACAATATATATATTCACACGTGCGGGACACGTGTCACAAGGACACGTGTCATTCACGTGAGCCACACGTGTGGTTTCACACGTGTGGAACCCTCTTGGCCCGATTAACTCGTTTAATCATTTTGAAGCCTCAACTCATGTAACCAAGATGTTGTGTGTGACCCTCTAGGTTCTCAATTCAATTAGCAGTGACCCTAATTAATTAATTCACTAATTAATTAATCAGTCCACAGATTAAACGACCATAGTCTAGCAACAGGTGTTTAACCCCTAGCTGAATTGGAATGTTCGGATTCGACAGAACCTTAAGTCATTGATTCATGTGAGATATAATCCTCCTACTTACTATCTCTCAACCAAGATCTAGGGCAAGGGAATAATCAGAACCCTAATAATCCAGTCTTAAAGCTAAGTACATTTCATATCCATTTGATCTCAATCCAAGAAACCCTTTTCTTGATGTCTTGATCTACTACCTTGGCCAAGGACTCCATATGACATATGAATGACTTACACAATAAGAGATCACCTTGCAAATGCAAGTGTAGGTCCTTTCTTGATTCTCATTCACTTTCATGAATCACTTGTGCAGCCCCAGCATAAGCCTTGAATCAGTTGTCTAAGGTGAGACCCTTTAAAGCTTATACCTAAGACTACAGAGTTAACTCATAAAGTGACAAGGAACCTCAAGTCTTAAGGATCAATTAATCACATCAATGACTCGTGAGATATTTCCTAATCTGGAAGTTTCCATTTCCTGAAATAGAAACTTCCTTTTCTATTTAGGAATCTTCTCACATGGGGCACCTCAGTGAACTTACTTATTGAAGTAAGCACCCTCATGTATCACGCACATATCAACTATACACTTTGCACCTCCATGAAACAAGGTGGTCCTTCTTAAGGGCGTGATCCCACAAGCAAGCCTTAGAGGAGTCAGGTTGACACTCCCACTGTCTGTAGGATTCATCGGCTTGGAGTATTTTACTAATCATGACTTATGTGATATAGGGCTCGTTTCATGAACCATTTCACCTAAATGGTAGAGTCCTAAAGTCATCAGGATTAGGGGAGTTCTTATGCATGCACAGATAAAGTAAACGCATACCAAACAAGAGCATATAAAGAAGTGTTGCCTCAATTCGTTATTTCATTCAAAGATTGTCTGTGATTACAATAAGGAAAAGCACAAAGCGGATATACAATCGGCTTTCTAGGGCACTATTCCTAACATGTTGTACCTTAGAACACGCTCTTTGGGGCGGTACAATTGCTCGAGATGGTAATAAATCTCCCAAGCGTTATCCATTGACTCGTGTTGCCTATGCATGTCCGGAGACATGGTAGCCAACATGAGGCAACTGGCTTGAAGATTATCTTCAGACCATTTTGTAATCGGGTCCCTTTTGGCCCGAGTCGGAGCCTCGCCTTCTGCGACAGGCTGTCCCTCGAAGAGAACATATCTTCTCTTTTCAGAATCTAAAACTATCTTTAGATTCCGAAGTCAATTAGAGTAATTGGGCCCCATCAACTTGTTTGATTCGAGGATGGATACCAAAGGGTTTTTGGTTGCCATTTCAATTGTACAGAATCACAGAACTACAACCTAAATGGAAAAACAGAGAAATCATGAGCATGCTGAATAATAACAATTATACATATTATCAAGGTCTTTAGAAATATGTTCTCCCACTGTTTCTAGAAAGTCTAGAAATCCCAACGACTTTAGAAGAAACTTATTTTCTCAATGGGTAATAGGATCCCAAGAAATCTTAGTTTTGGACCCACGACTCGTGAGACATCCAAAGGTCTAAGAATCTTAGGTAGGTACTATTTACCAATTCGATCTCTCATTGAATTCCTAGTAATATTTTTGCATCACTGATCTTTCAATTATGGACCCACGACTCGTGAGACATCCATATCTACTTTAGTGTTGAGCAGGACCCATCAATCATAAGATCTCAACCAAACTTAGTCCGGAACGACCCACGACTCGTGAGATATCGCCCATTCTAAAATGGTCAAGAAATATTAATTATTTAAAATAATTATTCAGGAAACTAAGAGTTAATAAGCTACACTAATTACCCCACGACTCGTGAGACAGCAATTAGTTTCACTTATTAAGTCCTAAATCCTATTGATGGAATGCTAGGAATTTTATTACCGTGATAAAATACCTATTTATTCGAATTTTTGCTCAATATTTAAATGGGATTTTCGAATGACCTCACCAACATATAATGTTATCCAAATTTTAATTGTCTTGTTAATGCAGTTTCACATAAAGTGCATCACAGAAGCAATTAGCAGATAACATGTCCTAGCATGATACTAATTATGTGATGATCATGGGTATCCTATCTTATATGTGATTTTGGGAGCCACTCCAAAATCACTAGTTCTAACATTCATGCCACATAAGACAATTCATATCACATAGGGGTACAGAATTTAATGGATAAAACACCTTATCTATTACATTAATAGTAACCCTCCTAAACATTTTGAGGGGTCTTCTTATGGCCACCGTTCTTCAAGTGCTTCTTGTGGATCCTTCTTATTCCATGGGTGTTTGTCTCCAAAATGAAAATAAAAACCTCACTTCCTAAGTTATACTCTCTTTACATAAAGTAATATGGCTCAATTTTCATATTGACCATAGACAAGTACACGGGGCATACCCCGGCCCAAAAACAATAATAAGGAAAGTCACATAATAAACACATAAGTAGGGCTCCAACCCCAATTGAAAACGAGCAATTATGGGGCTCCGACCCCAATTGAAATCATACATGTGTAGAATTTAAAACCATACATAAGACTAACCCATGATCACCTAAACTAGCATGCTTCCGCTTGAATTTAAATTTACCAATTAAATATAAAATTCTCTTGACTTCAAGTTACAATTAACTTCAGTAATTTGAATATAGTTCATTAGTCAAGAATTTATTCAAAATTGAATCACCGGATCATAACAAAACCAAAATTAATTCAAAATTAAATTTTTGTCTAAAATATCATTCAAAGTGATATTTATTATTTTCTCGAAAAATTAGAACTTGACTATGCGTGAAAACGCGCAAGGCCGCGCACGATGTTCCGGATTCGTTTCGTAATTTCAAAATTTCCAATTTTTGTTTCGAATTAAAACAGTTCAAACAAATCTAAGTCAAAACAGTTTAAAACCAGATTTATTCAGGAAACAATTTTCGCAAAATTTTCAAGAAACAGTTTTGATCCGGCAATTTCGAATTTCAAATAAAAAACATGAATACACAACATATACTCAAACTTAAGAATTTTCATCAAAATTCATAAAGCAGTAAAGAGACAATACAAACGTTACAAGGTGGCTTTGATACCACTTGTTGGAAACACGAAAGAGTGCGCAGCGGAAGTTTAAAAATTTTCCACAACTTTAATCGGAGTCTTGTAATTTTCGTACTGTAACATTGGGAATAACAAGAAACTCACTTTAATTGAAGCTTTCTTGTGATGTCGTTACCGCTTAACGAACACCCTTCAAGCGGAAAGCCCCTCGAACGGTCTTTCGAATTAGACTCCAAAGTAGAAGGCCTCCAAAGCATACACCAGTCCTAGAACACGATCAAGCAAAGTGAGAATTAATGGCTAGGGTTTTTCTTTGAAAACTTTTATTTTATTTGTAACATCCCGCTCGTCCAGCCATTCCAGGTACGCTTCTACGAGAGAGTTCTTTGTGCCTTTAATTATTTAATTATGCAATTATGTGATATTTTAATGCTAATGTGATTATTTGATATCACTTGTTTAGCGTATAACTTGAGTTTTAACGTTTATTCATGAGTTCTTTGTAATTTTTTCCGTATGTGCCCGATTTTGATTCGGTTTCTTGTGAATTTTTGATATATGTGAATTAGGTGAGTTATGAATGTGATAATATGCTCGTTATGTTTTAGAGGTTGTTTTATGTGGTTCATGGCTCGTTTTGTGAAAACGGCATTTGTGAGGGACTTGAGGGCCTAACACGTTTGGCGCACCTCGTGTTCCGGAAGGCGTAACTTGAGCTCGGGAATTCGGATTCGAATTCCGGAAGATGCGTTGGACTCTCATAGAGAAGAATGTAAGCCAAGGAATCCAACTTTTTACTTTTCTAAGCCCATTTGACCCTCCGAAAGTCGACCGGAACGAGCACGTAGAGACAAGAAGACACCTTTTGACTAGTCTTGAGTGTGTGGGCCCCACCTTAACCCAAGTTAAGCCTTAACCATGACTTTTATGCCTTGTATACACTCCTCTCTCCCCCCCCCCCCCCCCCCAAGCAGCAATTTCGGACCCCTCTCTCCCACCACAAGATATTTTGCTCCAAAGTGAAGAAAGGAAAGAAGAAAGAAGAAAGAAGAGGAAGAAGAAGGGTTTGCCTTTTTTCTCCAAGCCTTGCCTCCAAGCTCTATCATTTCTCATCCATTTGAAGAGGTAACTTCATTTTTGTGTTCTCCATGTCTTTGTGCTCACTTTGCCTTTGATTTTACAAGTTTTAATCCATGATTGCTTGATATATGAGTTAGAGCTTGAATAGTGAGGATTTTGTAGAAATTGCATGATCTAGCTTGCTTCCTTGTAATTTCTTTTGGTTTGAGGCATGCATTTAGTCCCTAAGACATCATATGTGATATATATGAAGTTGAATTGAGTGCTACTTGAGAATCCATGACTTTGCCATCGTTGGACTTTGGAGCATTTGCATGATTTGCCTTAATCTCTTCCCTTGCATGAGTGTTGCTTGTTTGGTCCGATTTTATAGCTTTTCTTGCATGCTTTTTGCTTCCCCAACCTTCATATGTGTGTTGCCTTGATTCTTGTGTGGTTTGGGATAAGTTTTAATGTGTTTTGGGGAGCAAAACCTTGTTTTTTCATGGCTGGAGCAAATCCACGGCCATGGATTTTATGCTTTGAAAACATCCACGGTCGTGGATTTGTGTGGTAGATTTGGGACGTTTTCTGGACTGGGATCCATGGCCGTGGATCACCTCTGTGTTAAAAATCCACGACCTTGGATCTCAGGGGCAGAAATTTTTGTGTTCCGTCTTCGTTTTCTGGTTCGTTTTGTTCGATTCGCTCCCCGATCTTGATCTTAATGTGATAAATACTTGTTTATATGTATAAGATGCTTTGATAAAACTTGGTATTGCATGAATGTGATATGTTTATGAGTTATTAATGTGTCATGTATGTTGCTTTAAGATTTCAAATTCGTTTGACCTAATTTGCTCCTTATGTGATTCGATAAGTACCCATAAGTGCATGAATGACTTTATGCTTTGCATACTTGACTTGCATGTAATTTCTTTGTTCTTATATAAAGTATATGCCTTGTTTATGAGTTCTATGACGTGTTTTATGTGATGCATGAAACTTGTGAACTTGTTCGACGTAAAATATGTGATTTATGCATCAAGGTAATTCGGTGTGAATTCTTATGATATAAGTGCTACTTCGTTGCATTCCTTAAGCATCATACACACCCATATGCATACGCCGAGCATCTAAGTGGTTCATTTTGAGTCTAAGTTTGCCTTGTGATCTTTGCTTTGCTTTTAGATGTGCCCCGTGGTTGAAGAGGTGACTTCTTAGAAGGTTTTGTGTTTGCTTCGTCGGTGTGGTCGGCAAGGTGAGGTTTTGTTCTTTTAGTTATTACGAACTACAACCCTAAATGTGTTTTAAGCCCGTATGTGATTTATACGTATATATGTATATAAATATGTGTATGATATGTTTTTTGTGGGAATTGGTCCCTTTTGTTACAAGACGTTTGAAAACTGCTTTTATGTATAAGTAAGCTATATTTTCGTTTATTCGTTTTGAAAATGGGTTAGTGTGTGTGCGTGTTATGTTTTAGCGAGATAAGCTTTGTGATAAGTGTAAGTGTAAGTTTGGGCCCCTAACGTATAAGCGTGGATGCGAAGGGTGGCCACCCTTCCACCACATGGAGTAAGGAGGTATGTGTTTGTGTTTGTTTTAAGTCTTTGTGTGTTAAGCTTCGAGTTTTGTCTTGTGAAGGAGGTTGGTTGTGCACTCGTACTCGTCGAGTGATGTGTGCGTGTTATGTTTCCATTTATGATTCATGAAACGGGTGAGGACTTCTAATCCTTAAAATTAGTTGATTTCGGCCTTCGGCCGTAAACCCCTTTTTTTATATATATGCTATCACGTGTTAAAATAATTTGGATTGCAAAAACCACGCCCGGTTCATGAATACTCTAAGATTTGAATATGCTATGCTATGCTTTGCTCTATATTTATGTAGGGGTGTGTGTGTTAGCCCCCTCACCAGTCTTTAGGACTGACCCCTCTTCGTTGTTTTCTTTTCCCCCTTTTGTTTCTTGAGTTTGCAGGTGCAAGTCTTCGGTGTCTTTTCATTGGGTCGTTCTTATATAGGAGAATCTTTTGCATCCTTGCATCTTTACTTTCAGTTTTGGTACTATGTATAAATATGGTACTATGTATAAATATGTATAAGTATGGTACTATGTATGAGCTTTATATGATTCGGGCTTTGAGCTTTTGTTTTATGATTCCTTTGGCCTTGGATGGGCATATTATGTGTAAGTTGTATTATCATTAGCATGTATGTTTGTATATTCGTGATCCTGATACTTCCGCATTTGTTTTGTTTTGTTTTGTTTTGTTTTTTTTTTGCGGGCTCTGTTTAAGGTTCTAGACCGCCTAGCTAGCGTGTGGGTTTTGTTTGTCACCAGTTCGCCGTGGTTTGATGCGTGGACGGAGTCTCCATTTCGTTACACGTGTTGGGCTACGGTGCGGGGGATGTAGTGCCCTTCTCTCCGGGGTGTTACATCTCGAAGTGGTATCAGAGCTCTTGGTTACAAAACCGGAGCTCTAGTGTCGTATGAGTTTGTCTAGGTCGTTCGGCTTAGGATTATGTGTTTGTTTTCATTCACGATCTCATTTATGTGAATTATTTCATGTTAACTATGTTAATCGTTCACATGAACATGCACTTGCTAATCGACATGCACCTATATTTCTATTGTAATTTTAAGATTTTCAGGACCCCATCCATAAATCCAATAGCAACTTTGTACCGGGAATTTGGAACTTTTAAGCCTTCGCACTTCCGACGAGGTAATGATATTGAAGCCGGAGTATGGCTCGCGGAGATAAAGGCAATATATTCGAATTCCGTTACCCCCGTGGAACTCGTTTCGACGATTCGGGTTCGATGGACTAAGCCTTATAATCTTTTAAGCTCATTTGGTAATCCAAAATCCGACCGGAAACTTACCTCGCTCTTATATGACTACCTTTCACTTAATTGCACTTTGGTCCCTCAACTCTTGACATATTACCCTCAAGCTTGACCCCACACTCCACCAAAACAATGTATAACCATCCCTCTCCCTCTCAATGTCGGTATATACAAGGAAAAAGAGAGAAAAGTGCAGCAACTTGGAGCTTAAACCCTTCACCCGTCACTATTCACCCAAGGAGGTTTTGAGCTCTAATCTTCATTTTCTTCCAACATCTTCAAAGGGTAAGATATTATTTGATATGTAAATGATTATATGGTCATTTTGAGCTATTAATTCCATGCTTTGGGCTATGTTTGATACACATATGGAACATGACATGAATTTTAAGGGTTTGATGATCACCTTGGGTTCTTGGACTTAAGCTTTGATTTGAGGATATATATATGATCTTTTATGACTCTAATATGCTTATATAATCTTCCTTTTCATTATGGATGAGTGTGGTGGAAGTTGCCATTGATGAAATTTGAACTCTTGCATGAGAATTCTTGATATATATGATAATTCTTGAGCTTTTGGGAAGATTGGATGATTGTATGTTGATTAGGGAGTGATTTTCCTTCATTTGCATGAGTTTTGTGGCTTGAGGTTGTTGCTTGTTGTTACTGCATGCTCCCCTGCTCCTTGCTCTGTTGTTTTCACGCAGAGTTACTGTTGCTGCTGCTATTTTTTTTCGAAGACGATAGGCCAACATGGCCGTGTCATCTTTATGCATGTTTTGGACACGGCCGTGTCAGCCTCTCGACTTGGAGCAATTTATTTTTTTTAACCGGACACGGCCGTGTCCATTTTGTACTGAAAATCAACAAGGCCGTGTCAGCCTCTCGATTTAAGCTCCTGAATTTATTTTAACCGGACACGGCCGTGTCCATTTTGAACTAAAACCCAACACGGCCGTGTCATTTGAAAATATGGTGGCGACAATTACTCGTTTTATCGCTTCGTTGCTTTTCTTTGTGTTTTCTTTCTTCGTTTATGACGTGTATGCAATGTTAGCTTGTTATATTACGCATTATGTGCCTTGTTTTGAACTTATGATCTCATTTTCTATGAATTGTGTGAATATGATTTGGTAGGGATCATTTGTCATGTTTATGCATTTCATTTGCCTTAATTGCATCCCTAAGCATTTCCGAGCGTCTAATTGGTACATATTTGAGTCTAAGTCTCGGGTCTTGTGTTCTTTTGTTTCAGAGCCTCTGCAGGATACTGTCGAGCCCGAGGTTTAGGTGTTTGGTTGCTTCTTTTGATCGGTTTTCACATTCCAGGTGAGGGTTAGGATCTTTTCTTGTAGATAAACGACCTATGGCCTTTATGTGATTGATTTCCTATCCCGCATGTGGCTATATATGTAATATATGATTAAATACGAATGCTTATGATACGCTTATGATTTTATGAATCCCCTTTAAGAATTTGTGAAAATGGTATAAGTATGGGCATATATGAGCTTATGATTTTGAATCCCTTGCACGTTTCCTTTATGATTCCGCGAGATGTGCCCTGAAAGATGGGATTATTGGTATGTTCCTTATGAATCCGGGCCCAGGGATTGTGGGTAAGGACCCCCGGTACGGCAAGGGCCGTCGGGTTAAGCCTGTGCATGTAACGCCCCAGTTTTTTTTTTAGTAATAATAATGTGACGTAATTGTTTATAAATTGCGCAAATTAATTATTTAATTATATGATTAATTGTTTATAAATGTTTATATTCGATTTAAACTTTAAACTATTATTACTTTTAATTAATTCCTTTATGACAATATGAATTCGTTCATGCGCTTGAGTATTCTATTTCTACTTCGTTCTTATATGTAATGATATCGGATTGGTATGGAAATTTAATATGTCATAAATATGTGTGTTATGAACATGCCTATATGCTCGGTTTATGTTTTCGGATTCATTTGACGTGTTTATGAATTTAATTTTGATTGAGGAACCAAATCGGGGGCTAACGAGCAATTAGCGCACCCTTGGTTCCGTGCGTGATATCTTGAGCTCGGGAATTCGGATTCGAATTCCGTCAACTCCGTTGCCTTCGTATCGACGATCCGGAGACAATGGAACAAGCCTCATACCTTTTTGAAATCATTTAGACCTCCGAAATCCAACCGTAACGGACAACTCGTGCAAGAAGAACTCTTTATGTTGACTAGTCTTCATGGTGGGACCCCATAATATCTCTTAACCTAACCAAACCTTAACCTTGACTCTTGTATCTTGAGTTAACCCTTTCTCTTCCCCTTAAGCTGCAAAAACCGAACCATATCTCCATTTTCCAGCTGCAACTGAACGAGAGAGAGAAGAAGAGGAGAAGAGAGAAACCCTTGGCCATTTTTGTGATTTTGGAGCTCAAATCACCATCTTCTTCCACCAAATCTTCAAGGTATGAATATTTATGTCTTCTCTACTCTATTATGCTTCATTTCATCTACTTAAATCATGATTTGGATCAGATTTGATTAGGGTTTGAATTATGAGATTAGTATGAACTTTTAGGGATTTTTGCTCTTGTGACCTCTAGGCTTGTGTAGCTGATTTCCTTGCTTAAACATGATCATATGAACTTGTTTCTTGGCTTAATTCCTTCCTAACTGATAGTATATGATGTTAGGAGGATTTCATCTCTTGCTCCTTTTATGAAATTTTGAGATATGGAGCTCCAAACTTGATGATCTAATTGTTTCCCCTGTTTTCGAACTGCTGTGTGAAATTTGGTGTTGTTGCATGATCATATGGCCTCCATTTCGTGTGAAAATGCATGGAGTTGATGTACACTCATTGTTATGTATGTTAGCATTCATGCTTTAAGTATTTGGTTCCATTTGAAGCCTCAAAACCGAAATACATGGCCTATTCTTATGCATGATCATTGACAGATTTGTTGCTGTTGCCTATGTGAGGTTGTTGGTCATTCTAATGTGCTTTAAATGGTACCATTTTGCATATATACGATGTATATAAGTTGTTTAGTATGTTAGCATGCATTCCCCTAAGTTTCAGATCCAAATTCAAGCCCTAAGTACTTGATCAAGGCATGATAGAATCATTACGGTTCATATGTGCGATTTTGGCGACCCAGTTTTGTTTCACGGTTTCGATGATCTTAACGTGTGATTTAGCCTTTGAACTCTAAATGAAAAATGTTCATAACATGCCAAATATGTTGCATATTAAGTTTCAGAGCATTTGGAGTTCATTTGGTATGTCTTTGGATTGAGTTTGTTTGGGTTCAGTTTTGCCGGAAAAATTTAAAAGGGTGATCAAGTTCTGTACCGTGACACCCCCGTGTCTCATTTACTCATAAGAGGGAGACACGGGCGTGTCACACCTTCTGGGCAGCTCTGTACTGAGCCACGCCCGTGGCTCAGTTTGGCTAGGGTTGGTGACACCCCCGTGTCACTTCCCATGTGCAGTCCGTGTTGCTTCCTTTTCGATGTTTGATTCGTTTCACCTCCTTAATGATTTTATCTCCTTTCGTGTTGAACTATGAACTTGTTTTGCTATGTGTTAGGAGTATTGTGGTTCAATTTCGTGGCATTTGGATGAGTTATAGGTATGCTTTTGCTTATTGCCGTTTAGGTATGTTTATATGTCGTTATGAATCGCATAACTTATTTTCTATACCATATGACTTCTTCTTGTTGTCAAACCTTGGATATATGCTATGTTATGTAATATGAAATATATAGTAGCATGTTGGGAGAGTTTGAACATGTTCTATGCTTCTATTTGAGTTCTTGAATAAATTGAATGGAGATATGAATCGAATGATCTATGATCGAACAAGTGAATAAATTGGTTATATGATTTTCATGATCTTTATGTTCTCATATCATGTGTGAGCATTGCCGTGCGTCATATATGGTTCATTTAGAGTCTTGAGTCTCACGAACACGTCTTGTGGTCTTTTGTACAGTTTGTCTCCAGGGTGGAGAGCTTTTGATCGTTCAAGCACTTGGTGCTCGATCCTTGTAACTTCACGGTTCAGGTGAGGGTGGTTTTCGTTTTAGCTACGTATTAAACCCTACAACCCTTATGTGAAAAGCTTTGGCCAAAACCTTATGATTATATATATATGGTTTTCAAATGAGCTATCGAGTAAATTCTTTTGAATTATACGTATGAGCGTATATAAGCTTAAAAATGGTTTTGTAATGAGGCTATGCTCCAAACCGTGTGTCTTCATGCTAGCTATGGATTAGGATGACACGGAGAGGTACGTATATAGCATATGCCGAGTTACACGGTAAGGTATGATTTCTTATAGTATGTATCATATGTATGTATTGATATGTTTTGGCGAGATTATGCTAAGCTGTTATGTTCACGGGCCCCGGGACTTAGTATATGTGGCTAACCGAGGAAGCAAGGGCTGACGGGGATCCCATATACTAGTCCCAACCAAACTACGGTGATACCGGCCCTCGCTAGGAGATTTAGCGGGGAATGGGAGCTGCGTGCCCTTGGGGGATTCATGTACCCCCATTGGCCTATGTATCGGTGGTCAGGTCTAGCTAACTTGTCCACCACCCGGAGGAAGAAGGTTGGTTAAGATTTAGGACTTTTCTTATGAATATGTTATGATATGATTAGGCACCGTGCGGGAATGCCGGGATCCGGATCGCCCAAACGAATATGTTTTATGATATGATTTATGGTCTGTGTGTATTATAATATATTGCATGATCGCCTAATCAATATATTATTGATATTTGTCGTACACGGTCGGAGTTTGGATGGAGGTTGTGCACGCTCACTCGCCGAGCCTTATATTTATGTATGAATTATAAATGGAATGAATTTAATATGAATCAGTCGTAAAAGTCGAGCATTGTTTATCTATTCTCTTGCCCTTTTTGGGAACTAATTTCAAATAAAACCTTGCTCGGGATTTATGACTTGCATGTGCATGTTTTATATATATACATATCGCTCCTGCTCACTCAGTCTTCTAGAGACTGACCCCTTTCCCTCCCCAATCTTTTAGTGTGCAGGGTTGATCTTTGGAGTTTCGGGCTAGGCGGAGGTGTTGGAGTCTTTAATTGGGTCGAGTTAGGTTAGGAGAGTCTTTGCACTCATATGTGTATTGGAATTATGTATGATTCGTTCCATTATATCTTGAACTTGAATAGTTATGTAATCGTTATTGAATTCTTTTGTTGGACTGTAATTATGAGATTAAAAGAGGCCTGAAGAGCCCAAATTCTGCTTATGGTTTGTATGTTTGTACTTGGGCTTTGCTATGCAGTGTATTTGGTGTTTTGGTTATCATTGCAGGGTCTAGTTCCGCCTAGCTTAGGAAGGTTTTATGTTTGTCTCCCGTTCGCTATGGTTTGATACGGGTGCGGAGTACTGTTTCGTTACTCGTATTGAGCCATAGTGCGGGGGATGTGGTGCCTCACGTGCGGGGTGCTACATCCTTAAGTGGTATCAGAGCCCGGTTGTAAAACCGGTGTTCTTGAGTCGTGTCGGAGTCAGTCTAAGTCGAACGGCATAGGGACTATGTGTTAATATGTGCATTGCATCGTTTGGCATGAATATTTGATATAAATTGTCGGGAATTGTTTAATACTTGGATACCATCTATTCTTTTATTTAGTTGCTTTAAATGTTGCAATTTGCATTTTATGTGCTTTGATTCATTTAACTACGTGTCATAAGCATACGCTAATCTTCATGCATCCATATTTGAGTTGATCTTTCTTATATAGGCTACTATCATGCAAACAAAGCCACGAATCATCCCAACTACAATTGGCAAAGTAACTTGAAGGCCGAATGTTCAAATTCCGCGGCTTGTACAATGAAACCATCTATCATGGCTCGAATCATGGGAGGAAGAAGACCTTGGTTTCAAGAATAGCACGTTCGGGCCATGGGATATACAAATGGATGAAGAAATTTGGGAAATTTGAAAACCATGGAAAGCTAAGGAGTTATCAATGCTTTCAAAGAAAGTTACAATTATGGGGATGAGGAGCATGTTGTCAAGCTAAAAGCTTACTACTTTGGGACAGGTTCTGCATATTCATGGCATGAGCATCATGCATCGATTTAAGCTAATTGCTTTCTTTACCTATATATACGTTTATGTTTAATTAACGAAATTGCTTCAATGTGTTGCATCTTTAATTGCTTACTATGTGCATTGGCATGTTAACCCAACATGCACGGTTAGTGTTTAAGTGATAGGGAATGGCTCCTCCTTGTTCATCACGTGATTCTTTGATCAAGGCTTACTCGATTCAAGACGAGAAGAATAGTTGGGTTATAGTTTGGGAATTCTGGGTATGGAGCTTAGCTAGCACAATCTATACCGAAGAAACTAAGTTGAAGAGTTATGGAGAAACCTTAATCTCAGAGGCGAAGTAACGAATTCAACTAAACTTCCAAATAAGGGAGCATTGGTTAGGAAATAATGTAACTCCTTTTCGATCCTTGAAGGGATTACTTTTAGTTGAGAGAATGGAAATACAAGAGTGGATTAAATTGGTCTAGATTTTAAGAAGAGAAAGAAAGAGAAGAGTTGGTGATTAGAAGGAAGTAATTATTGAAGGGTTTGAATTGAACCTTAGGAGTGAATTAAAGAAACAGAAGTGGCCCAGCAAAAATTTCAATGAAAGAAGGATTCATGGAGGTTGATATGTAAGAGCAAAAATTTTAAGGGGGAGAGCACGACCGAGAGGTGAATTGGAGGATGGGAGTGGTGTTCGCATGAATATGCTAGGAGTAATGACGGGGATGCAAACTAAGGAGAATCTGGAAGTCCTGAGGGTGGAGATTAGGAATGAATAAGACGGTGGTTATGGTTAAGTTGGTAAGAGAGAAGCTACCTATGGAATTTTGAGCTGGAAGTGATGGAATCATAAGAGAGTTTCTAGGAACTTTTAAATTAGAATCAACAAAGGGAATGAACGGACAAGAGGAACGGAAGGTGGGAAAAGATTTGTGTTGAGAGAGACTATAAGAATAAATCGTAAGGTTGTGATTGAGTCATCAAGTTTGCTCAGAGTGGTGATCCTCGGGGATATGTTAAGCACCGATTTGGATAAGGATTGAAGAATTTGGGTAGCAGTACAAGCTAGAAAGGATCTAAGGATATAATCCTTAAGGAATTCATCAATCTTTTCACCGGGGAAACCCTGAAGAGGTTCAAGACAAGTTGGGCACCGAGTTACATTCAGGACAGATCATATCTTGGACAACGACACCTCACAAATCTGAATTTTTGCAACCACGGTGAACGGTACTTATAGCATTCATGATACATGCATCCATGCAAATTTAACTTTTATAATTTTTATGTTAGGTGCTTTGATCTGTAATGTGTTAAATTACTTGGAGTAATTGAATGTCAATGTGGGCGACGTTTATTACTTGCTTTGAGTGCCTTATGTGATTTTAGATTTGGTTTTGCGTGGGTTGCTTGGGAGTATTGGAGACCCCCTTGTTTATTTTCGGTTGAGAGACGGGGTGCTCTCTTGTTTATAAGAGACGGGGATTCTCTTATCTTTGTTTGGGAGACGGGGTACTCTCTTTGCTTGCGAGAGACGGGGTTCTCTCATTGTTGTTGGAGAGACGGGGTTCTCTCATTGCTGTTCGAGAGACGGGGCTCTCTCCTTGTTGCTTGTGAGAGACGGGGAATCTCTCATTGTTTGTTTTCAAGCGTACTTTGAATCCGAGGACGGATTCTTTTTAAGGGGGAGAGATTGTAACGCCCCAGTTTTTTTTTTAGTAATAATAATGTGACGTAATTGTTTATAAATTGCACAAATTAATTATTTAATTATATGATTAATTGTTTATAAATGTTTATATTCGATTTAAACTTTAAACTATTATTACTTTTAATTAATTCCTTTATGACAATATGAATTCGTTCATGCGCTTGAGTATTCTATTTCTACTTCGTTCTTATATGTAATGATATCGGATTGGTATGGAAATTTAATATGTCGTAAATATGTGTGTTATGAACATGCCTATATGCTCGGTTTATGTTTTCGGATTCATTTGACGTGTTTATGAATTTAATTTTGATTGAGGAACCAAATCGGGGGCTAACGAGCAATTAGCGCACCCTTGGTTCCGTGCGTGATATCTTGAGCTCGGGAATTCGGATTCGAATTCCGTCAACTCCGTTGCCTTCGTATCGACGATCCGGAGACAATGGAACAAGCCTCATACCTTTTTGAAATCATTTAGACCTCCGAAATCCAACCGTAACGGACAACTCGTGCAAGAAGAACTCTTTATGTTGACTAGTCTTCATGGTGGGACCCCATAATATCTCTTAACCTAACCAAACCTTAACCTTGACTCTTGTATCTTGAGTTAACCCTTTCTCTTCCCCTTAAGCTGCAAAAACCGAACCATATCTCCATTTTCCAGCTGCAACTGAACGAGAGAGAGAAGAAGAGGAGAAGAGAGAAACCCTTGGCCATTTTTGTGATTTTGGAGCTCAAATCACCATCTTCTTCCACCAAATCTTCAAGGTATGAATATTTATGTCTTCTCTACTCTATTATGCTTCATTTCATCTACTTAAATCATGATTTGGATCAGATTTGATTAGGGTTTGAATTATGAGATTAGTATGAACTTTTAGGGATTTTTGCTCTTGTGACCTCTAGGCTTGTGTAGCTGATTTCCTTGCTTAAACATGATCATATGAACTTGTTTCTTGGCTTAATTCCTTCCTAACTGATAGTATATGATGTTAGGAGGATTTCATCTCTTGCTCCTTTTATGAAATTTTGAGATATGGAGCTCCAAACTTGATGATCTAATTGTTTCCCCTGTTTTCGAACTGCTGTGTGAAATTTGGTGTTGTTGCATGATCATATGGCCTCCATTTCGTGTGAAAATGCATGGAGTTGATGTACACTCATTGTTATGTATGTTAGCATTCATGCTTTAAGTATTTGGTTCCATTTGAAGCCTCAAAACCGAAATACATGGCCTATTCTTATGCATGATCATTGACAGATTTGTTGCTGTTGCCTATGTGAGGTTGTTGGTCATTCTAATGTGCTTTAAATGGTACCATTTTGCATATATACGATGTATATAAGTTGTTTAGTATGTTAGCATGCATTCCCCTAAGTTTCAGATCCAAATTCAAGCCCTAAGTACTTGATCAAGGCATGATAGAATCATTACGGTTCATATGTGCGATTTTGGCGACCCAGTTTTGTTTCACGGTTTCGATGATCTTAACGTGTGATTTAGCCTTTGAACTCTAAATGAAAAATGTTCATAACATGCCAAATATGTTGCATATTAAGTTTCAGAGCATTTGGAGTTCATTTGGTATGTCTTTGGATTGAGTTTGTTTGGGTTCAGTTTTGCCGGAAAAATTTAAAAGGGTGATCAAGTTCTGTACCGTGACACCCCCGTGTCTCATTTACTCATAAGAGGGAGACACGGGCGTGTCACACCTTCTGGGCAGCTCTGTACTGAGCCACGCCCGTGGCTCAGTTTGGCTAGGGTTGGTGACACCCCCGTGTCACTTCCCATGTGCAGTCCGTGTTGCTTCCTTTTCGATGTTTGATTCGTTTCACCTCCTTAATGATTTTATCTCCTTTCGTGTTGAACTATGAACTTGTTTTGCTATGTGTTAGGAGTATTGTGGTTCAATTTCGTGGCATTTGGATGAGTTATAGGTATGCTTTTGCTTATTGCCGTTTAGGTATGTTTATATGTCGTTATGAATCGCATAACTTATTTTCTATACCATATGACTTCTTCTTGTTGTCAAACCTTGGATATATGCTATGTTATGTAATATGAAATATATAGTAGCATGTTGGGAGAGTTTGAACATGTTCTATGCTTCTATTTGAGTTCTTGAATAAATTGAATGGAGATATGAATCGAATGATCTATGATCGAACAAGTGAATAAATTGGTTATATGATTTTCATGATCTTTATGTTCTCATATCATGTGTGAGCATTGCCGTGCGTCATATATGGTTCATTTAGAGTCTTGAGTCTCACGAACACGTCTTGTGGTCTTTTGTACAGTTTGTCTCCAGGGTGGAGAGCTTTTGATCGTTCAAGCACTTGGTGCTCGATCCTTGTAACTTCACGGTTCAGGTGAGGGTGGTTTTCGTTTTAGCTACGTATTAAACCCTACAACCCTTATGTGAAAAGCTTTGGCCAAAACCTTATGATTATATATATATGGTTTTCAAATGAGCTATCGAGTAAATTCTTTTGAATTATACGTATGAGCGTATATAAGCTTAAAAATGGTTTTGTAATGAGGCTATGCTCCAAACCGTGTGTCTTCATGCTAGCTATGGATTAGGATGACACGGAGAGGTACGTATATAGCATATGCCGAGTTACACGGTAAGGTATGATTTCTTATAGTATGTATCATATGTATGTATTGATATGTTTTGGCGAGATTATGCTAAGCTGTTATGTTCACGGGCCCCGGGACTTAGTATATGTGGCTAACCGAGGAAGCAAGGGCTGACGGGGATCCCATATACTAGTCCCAACCAAACTACGGTGATACCGGCCCTCGCTAGGAGATTTAGCGGGGAATGGGAGCTGCGTGCCCTTGGGGGATTCATGTACCCCCATTGGCCTATGTATCGGTGGTCAGGTCTAGCTAACTTGTCCACCACCCGGAGGAAGAAGGTTGGTTAAGATTTAGGACTTTTCTTATGAATATGTTATGATATGATTAGGCACCGTGCGGGAATGCCGGGATCCGGATCGCCCAAACGAATATGTTTTATGATATGATTTATGGTCTGTGTGTATTATAATATATTGCATGATCGCCTAATCAATATATTATTGATATTTGTCGTACACGGTCGGAGTTTGGATGGAGGTTGTGCACGCTCACTCGCCGAGCCTTATATTTATGTATGAATTATAAATGGAATGAATTTAATATGAATCAGTCGTAAAAGTCGAGCATTGTTTATCTATTCTCTTGCCCTTTTTGGGAACTAATTTCAAATAAAACCTTGCTCGGGATTTATGACTTGCATGTGCATGTTTTATATATATACATATCGCTCCTGCTCACTCAGTCTTCTAGAGACTGACCCCTTTCCCTCCCCAATCTTTTAGTGTGCAGGGTTGATCTTTGGAGTTTCGGGCTAGGCGGAGGTGTTGGAGTCTTTAATTGGGTCGAGTTAGGTTAGGAGAGTCTTTGCACTCATATGTGTATTGGAATTATGTATGATTCGTTCCATTATATCTTGAACTTGAATAGTTATGTAATCGTTATTGAATTCTTTTGTTGGACTGTAATTATGAGATTAAAAGAGGCCTGAAGAGCCCAAATTCTGCTTATGGTTTGTATGTTTGTACTTGGGCTTTGCTATGCAGTGTATTTGGTGTTTTGGTTATCATTGCAGGGTCTAGTTCCGCCTAGCTTAGGAAGGTTTTATGTTTGTCTCCCGTTCGCTATGGTTTGATACGGGTGCGGAGTACTGTTTCGTTACTCGTATTGAGCCATAGTGCGGGGGATGTGGTGCCTCACGTGCGGGGTGCTACAGTGCACATCCCATCTGAGGTGGTGGCGTGCGACTCTTGGAGGTTGAGAAGACGCTATTACCTTGAGCCCTCGGTGAATAACCGGGGAAGGCATGTCGTGGGTTTGCTACCCCGTATGTATATAGAATCCATATGGGTGGAGAGGGTTTGATTCCCGATCACCAAGGCGTTGATGAGTTATGAATTTATGAATTCTTATGTATTTATGATTTGTATGAGGAGTTGAGGAGGTCCGTACTCGCCGGACGTTTATGTTTCGTTTATGCTTTGGTGGTTGTGAAACGGGTTGGGATTTCCTTTGTATTATATATATGTTTTAAAAATGATTTGGTATGCAAAACCCTAGCTCGGTTCATGATCGACCCCTTTGACTATTTGTGATGCTCTATATGTATTTGTGGTGTGGGTGTGCGTTAGCCCCCTCACTCAGTCGAGTTTTGACTGACCCCTTCCTTTTAACATTTTAGTTGCAGGTTTCTCGAGCTAGGCGGGGAAGTGCGTCGGTCGTGTTGCACTTTCGAGTTTAGGTCGAGTCGGCATATTTACTTGATGCATTTTGATCACTTTTATGAATTGTTTTGAATCCTACATACGTATTCGGAGATTATGTTAATACTTGACCTATTTTTGGGGCCGACAGGCCATTGTATATGATGTATATGTTAGTATAGAGCTCCTTTGCGATCCTTATGATGTTGCTTCCGCTTTCTTATTGTTTGTTTGCGCGCTCTGTTCGTGTTGTAGCCCCGCTTAGCCTAGTGCGTGAGTGTAGGTTTCCGTTCGCTTAGACTTGGGCTCATGTATGGAAATCCATTTCATATGTGGGTTCGGGTTTAAGTGCGGGGGATGTGGTGGCCCACCGTTCTGGGCGCTACATCTTAGAGTGGTATCAGAGCTTTCGGCTGCAAAACCGAAGCTCTACAGTCGTGTTGAGTTTGTCTAGGTCGTTCGGATTAGGACAATGTGATTATGTGCATTTATGTGTCTCATTTACTTGAATTTTTATGAATTGTGCGCATGATCATGTACTAACCGCACGCATGTGTATTGGAATTCTTTGGATGTTATAGTATGCCTCCGAGAAGAGATCATCATCGTGACAGGTGTCCGGGCCATAGACATCACAGGGATCGTTCCCCACAAGCCGAGAACAACATGGAACCTGAGGGATTCATGGCGAGATTATGTGCATATTTGGATACCCGATATCGCCAGAATACACCTCCGGTTGTCAATCATGAAGGAGGGCAAGTCACTCAGATTCTACGGGAGTTCAGGAATCAAAATCCCCCTAAGTTTGAAGGTGGAAATGATACTCAAGCGGAGGAGTGGCTAATCTAAATAGAAAGAATTTGGGAGTTGATACCTTGTGAAACCGTTGAGAAGGCAAGGTGCACCCTCACAATGGTGCAAGGCCAAGCTTATAGTTGGTGGACTAGCATCCGAGGCCGTTTGGATGCCTCAGGGGATGAGATTAATTGGGAAGCATTTGCTCGGGAGTTTCATAACAAGTATATTCCAATCGCCGCTAGGGATCGAAGACTCCAAGAGTTCATGGACTTGAAACAAGGTGAGAAGACGGTCACCGAATACATTGATGAGTTCGACCGTTTGTCAAGATATGCTCCCAACATTACCAATGATGACCGCCACAAGGCTTTGAAGTTTCTTCGAGGGTTAAGAGAAGATATGAAGGATGCACTCGAAGTGGTTGATACCGACACCTGGGCGTTAGTCACCGTGAAGGCTTTGAAAGTGAAGGATCGAGTGGTTGCTAGGAGGAAGAGGACTTCTCAGGCCATACAGGGTTCTAGCTCGGGAGGTCAGAACAAATATGGAAAGAGGCCAGCTTACCAAGCTTTTGCACCGGTAAAGCCTCAAAACAAGCAATTCAAACCGGTAGGACAAAAAGCTCAACATCTAGCATTACCAGCACCACCTCAAGTCCAATACAAATATTGCAAGGGTAACCATCTTGTTGAAAATTGCTTCAAACTTCACAAGAGGTGCTACGGGTGTGGTTCGCCGGATCACATGCTTAATCAATGCCCGAACAAAAGGTCAGGGCAGGCAGCGGGGAATAATCAGAGGCCCGCAATTCTGGCTAGAGCTTATGCACTTGGGGCCGAGGAAGAGGAAGCTGCAGATCTTGATCCTAATGCCGTGATCGAAGGTACCGTAAGCATTCATGACACTACATTTCATGCATTGTTCGTTCCCGGGGCATCTCATTCATTTATTTCTCGGGATCTTGCTTCTTCATTGTGCTTGCCCGTTACCCTCTGTGCGCATGATTATGTGGTTAGTTCGCCTCTTGGCGGTAGTCTTGTTACTTACAGGATTTATCGGGGTTGTCCAGTGAGTTTTGAAGACAGGGTTTTCCTCGCCGATTTGATTGAGATGCCGATGAAGAGGTATGATGTAATCCTCGGAATGGATTGGTTGTCTGAACATGGGGCTCAGATGGATTATCGGGAGAAGAAGGTTTCTTTTGGTTCAGTGGTGTTTAAGGGCGAGAAGGTAAAGTCAAGCCCGTTTATTTCTTTTGTTGAGGCGAGTAAACTGGTCCGGGACGGTGCGAAAGGTTTCGTGGCCTATCTTTTGAATAGACCGAAGGATCAGGCCATACTTGAGGAGACGGAGGTCATGCGGGAGTATGCCGATGTGTTCCCTGAGACATTGGGTTCTTTGCCACCCGATAGGGACATCGAGTTCGTAATCGACCTTTATCCCGGAGCAGAGCCTTTCTCGAAGACTCCCTATAGAATGGCTCCTGCGGAGTTAAAGGAGTTAAAGACGCAGCTTGATGAACTTCTAGCTTACGGTTACATTCGTCCGAGCATTTCTCCGTGGGGTGCTCCCGTTCTATTTGTAAAGAAGAAAGACGGAACGCTACGAATGTGTATAGACTACCGTGAGTTGAACAGGATGATCGTGAAGAACAAATACCCTTTTCCTCACATCGAGGAGTTATTTGATATTTTACAAGGCTCGAAAGTCTACTCCAAGTTAGATTTGAGGCAGGGCTACTATCAGCTGCGAATAAGGGAGGAGGATATAACGAAGACTAGTTCTAATACCAGATATGGGCACTTTGAATTCGTTGTCATGCCGTTTGGATTAACTAATGCTCCAGCTGTATTTATGGATATGATGCATCGAGTATTCAGGCCTTTTCTTGACAAGTTCGTGGTGATCTTTATAGACGATATTCTGGTGTATTCAAGGTCGGCTGAAGAGCATGCTCAACATCTACGGATTGTCTTGGAGACTTTGAGGGAACATAAGTTGTATGCAAAGTTCAGCAAGTGTGAATTCTGGATCGACCGAGTTATGTTTTTGGGACATATAATTTCAGGTGATGGGATTGAAGTTGATCCATCTAAGGTTGAGTCCGTGCTTCGTTGGGAGAGACCAAGAAATGTCTCAGAGATTCGGAGTTTTCTTGGGTTGGCCGGTTATTACCGCAGATTTGTTAAGGATTTCTCTAAAATTGCCGCCCCGTTGACTCGCCTAACTAAGAAGGAAGTGAAATTTGAATGGGATGATAAGTGTGAGGCAAGTTTTCAGACCTTGAAGGTGAAGTTAACTTCAGCACCAATTCTTACCCTACCCGAGGGTACAGAGGGTTATGCAGTTTATACGGATGCTTCGAAAGAGGGTCTTGGTTGTGTTTTGATGCAGCACGGTAGAGTGGTAGCTTATGCTTCAAGGAAGTTGAAGGAGCATGAGAAGAATTACCCTACCCACGATCTTGAATTAGCTGCCGTTGTGTTCGCTTTGATGAAGTGGCGACACTATCTCTACGGTCCAACGTTCGAAGTGTTTACGGATCACCAAAGCGTCAAGTATCTCTTTTCTCATAAAGATCTGAATGTAAGACAGAGGCATTGGATGGAGTTATTAGAGGACTACGATTGCACCATTCAATACCATCCGGGTAAAGCGAACGTGGTCGCTGATACCTTGAGTAGAAAGGCGAGTGTGGTTAATTTGGAAGCCGGTTCTTCAAGCTCAGGATCAGAAATAGTGGTTTCGGGAACTTGGTTGGCTAATCTTACGATAATACCGGATTTGAAACAGCAATTGTTGGAAGCTCAAGCCTTGGATGCCGAGATTCAGAAGTTGGTAACCCGTTCCAGAGAGGATCCGAATTCTAAGTTTGGGATGGATGATTTCGGTTTGTTAAGGTTCGAAGCGAGAATTTGTGTCCCAGAAGAGCTCAAGAGGATTATACTCGAGGAGGCACATCGCTCGAGGTACTCGATTCATCCGGGAGGTACTAATATGTATCGGGACCTGAAAGAGAAATTCTGGTGGAATGGCATGAAAAGGGACGTCGCGAACTTCATGAAGCGATGTCTAACGTATCAAAAGGTGAAGGCAGAGCACCAGAAGCCGGGAGGAACTCTCCAACCACTTCCTATTCTCGAGTGGAAGTGGGAGCAAGTGACGATGCACTTCGTGTCCGGCTTGCCTAGAGTTAAAGGAGGGTTTGATGGAATATGGGTAATTGTGGACAGATTGACTAAGTCTGCCCATTTCCTCAAGGTTTGGATGTCTGAGAAAGTTCCTAAGCTAGCCGAGTTGTATCTTAGGGAGATTGTAAGGTTACATGGAGTTCCGGCTAGTATTGTTTCGGATCGAGATCAACGGTTTACTTCGATCTTTTGGCAGAATCTTCAGAAGTGTTTGGGCACTAAGCTCAAGTTTAGCACAGCTTCGCATCCTCAGACGGACGGCCAGTCTGAAAGGCTAATTCAATATTTAGAGGATATGCTTAGAGCATGTGCTTTGGACTTCCAAGATAAGTGGGATGAGCATCTACCTTTGGTTGATTTTGCTTATAACAACAGTTATCAGGGTTCGATTAAGATGGCTCCGTACGAGGCACTTTATGGAAGAAAGTGTAGGTCTCCTCTATTTTGGGATATCGAGGATTGGAAGTGGACCGAAGAGAATAAGCTCGAGAGAGCCGAGTCTAAGGAAAAGATTGTCGATACCATTGAAAAAGTTCATCAGATTCGACAAAGGATGAGAGCAGCTCAAGCCCCTCAAAAGAGTTACGCCGATAAGAGAAGAAGGCCCTTGGAGTTCGAAGTCGGAGATAGAATCTTTTTGAAGGCGTCTCCTAGAAAAGGCTTCACTCGTATAGGTAAAGGTGGAAAGCTTAGTCCTCGTTACCTTGGGCCGTTTGAAATTTTGGAAAGAATCGGAGAAACTGCGTATAGATTGGATTTACCGTCGAGTATGACCGGGATACACAATGTGTTTCATGTCTTTCAACTCCGCAAGTATTATCCCGATGAGTCAACAATTCTCCCAGTTGAAGAGGTTCACTTAGAGCCGGATCTGACAATAGAGAAACATCCAGTTGCAATTCAGGATCAAAAAATGCAAGAATTGAGAAATCGACAGATTCCTTTGGTCAGGGTATTATGGAGAGATCAGAAATCCGAGGAATCGACTTGGGAAACTGAGGAAAAGATGAGAAGGTTATATCCGGAGTTGTTTGAGAACTCGGTTTGGACTTGAGGACAAGTCCTTTTTAAGGGGGAAGGATTGTGACACCCCGACTTTCAGACCGTACAAGTATGACGTATGTGCGTAATTTATTTTATTTAACTTCATATTCCTTATTCTTTTAATTCTTGTTTCAAATATTTCTTATGGATTTGAATGAATCTTATATGATTATGAATGCTATTTGTTAAGATTTGATTCGTTCATGCTTGAATTAAGTCCGGAATTTTCTGTTGTTTTAGTATGATAGAGAATTTCGTGTTATGAACTTGAATTTATGCTCGTTATATGTTTTCGAATCTACTTGTTGAGCTTTTGAATTAATTGTTACGTTCGGAACCTAAAGGAGGTTAAAACGCTTTTAGCGCACCTTGGGTTCCAATATGTGTAATTCGAGCTCGGGAATTCGGATTCGAATTCCGTCACCCCCGTGGAACTCGTTTCGACGATTCGGGTTCGATGGACTAAGCCTTATAATCTTTTAAGCTCATTTGGTAATCCGAAATCCGACCGGAAACTTACCTCGCTCCTATATGACTACCTTTCACTTAATTGCACTTTGGTCCCTCAACTCTTAACATATTACCCTCAAGCTTGACCCCACACTCCACCAAAACAATGTATAACCATCCCTCTCCCTCTCAATGTCGGTATATACAAGGAAAAAGAGAGAAAAGTGCAGCAACTTGGAGCTTAAACCCTTCACCTGTCACTATTCACCCAAGGAGGTTTTGAGCTCTAATCTCCATTTTCTTCCAACATCTTCAAAGGGTAAGATATTATTTGATATGTACATGATTATATGGTCATTTTGAGCTATTAATTCCATGCTTTGGGCTATGTTTGATACACATATGGAACATGATATGAATTTTAAGGGTTTGATGATCACCTTGGGTTCTTGGACTTAAGCTTTGATTTGAGGATATATATATGATCTTTTATGACTCTAATATGCTTATATGATCTTCCTTTTCATTATGGATGAGTGTGGTGGAAGTTGCCATTGATGAAATTTGAACTCTTGCATGAGAATTCTTGATATATATGATAATTCTTGAGCTTTTGGGAAGATTGGATGATTGTATGTTGATTAGGGAGTGATTTTCCTTCATTTGCATGAGTTTTGTGGCTTGAGGTTGTTGTTTGTTGTTGCTGCGTGCTCCCCTGATCCTTGCTCTGCTTTTTTCACGCAGAGTTACTGTTGCTACTGCTATTTTTATTCGAAGATGATAGGCCAACACGGCCGTGTCATCTTTATGCATGTTTTGGACACGGCCGTGTCAGCCTCTCGACTTGGAGCAATTTATTTTTTTTAACCGGACACGGCCGTGTCCATTTTGTACTGAAACTCAACACGGCCGTGTCAGCCTCTCGATTTAAGCTCCTGAATTTATTTTAACCGGACACGGCCGTGTCCATTTTGAACTAAAACCCAACACGGCCGTGTCATTTGAAAATATGGCGGCGACAATTGCTCGTTTTAACGCTTCGTTGCTTTTCTTTGTGTTTTCTTTCTTGGTTTATGACGTGTATGCAATGTTAGCTTGTTATATTACGCATTATGTGCCTTGTTTTGAACTTATGATCTCATTTTCTATGAATTGTGTGAATATGATTTGGTAGGGATCATTTATCATGTTTATGCATTTCATTTGCCCTAATTGCATCCCTAAGCATTTCCGAGCATCTAATTGGTACATATTTGAGTCTAAGTCTCGGGTCTTGTGTTCTTTTGTTTCAGAGCCTCTGCAGGATACTGTCGAGCCCGAGGTTTAGGTGTTTGGTTGCTTCTTTTGATCGGTTTTCACATTCCAGGTGAGGGTTAGGATCTTTTCTTGTAGATAAATGACCTATGGCCTTTATGTGATTGATTTCCTATCCCGCATGTGGCTATATATGTAATATATGATTAAATACGAATGCTTATGATACGCTTATGATTTTATGAATCCCCTTTACGAATTTGTGAAAATGGTATAAGTATGGGCATATATGAGCTTATGATTTTGAATCCCTTGCACGTTTCCTTTATGATTCCGCGAGATGTACCCTGAAAGATGGGATTATTGGTATGTTCCTTATGAATCCGGGCCAGGGATTGTGGGTAAGGACCCCCGGTACGGCAAGGGCCGTCGGGTTAAGCCTGTGCACATCCCATCTGAGGTGGTGGCGTGCGACTCTTGGAGGTTGAGAAGGCGCTATTACCTTGAGCCCTCGGTGAATAACCGGGGAAGGCATGTCGTGGGTTAGCTACCCCGTATGTATATAGAATCCATATGGGTGGAGAGGGTTTGATTCCCGATCACCAAGGCGTTGATGAGTTATGAATTTATGAATTCTTATGTATTTATGATTTGTATGAGGAGTTGAGGAGGTCTGTACTCGCCGGACGTTTAAGTTTCGTTTATGCTTTGGTGGTTGTGAAACGGGTTGGGATTTCCTTTGTATTATATATATGTTTTAAAAATGATTTGGTATGCAAAACCCTAGCTCGGTTCATGATCGACCCCTTTGACTATTTGTGATGCTCTATATGTATTTGTGGTGTGGGTGTGCGTTAGCCCCCTCACTCAGTCGAGTTTTGACTGACCCCTTCCTTTTAACATTTTAGTTGCAGGTTTCTCGAGCTAGGCGGGGAAGTGTGTCGTTCGTGTCGTACTTTCGAGTTTAGGTCGAGTCGGCATATTTACTTGATGCATTTTGATCACTTTTATGAATTGTTTTGAATCCTACATATGTATTCGGAGATTATGTTAATACTTAACCTATTTTTGGGGCCGACAGGCCATTGTATATGATGTATATGTTAGTATAGAGCTCCTTTGCGATCCTTATGATGTTGCTTCCGCTTTCTTATTGTTTGTTTGCGCGCTCTGTTCGTGTTGTAGCCCCGCTTAGCCTAGTGTGTGAGTGTAGGTTTCCGTTCGCTTAGACTTGGGCTCATGTATGGAAATCCATTTCATATGTGGGTTCGGGTTTAAGTGCGGGGGATGTGGTGTGTAACGCCCCGCTCATCCGATAAATAAGGTATGTCATCTTTCAACATTTTTATGTATTTAATTATGTGATTGGTGCGTTGTGTGGCCCTCTTTTGAACTCTTTTAGAGTTAGGGCCCTTTTTGTAATTTTCTCCTTTTAGGGGGTTTTTCCGATCACTTCTCGTTCGGTAGAGATTTTGACTTCTTTGATCCTTTTAATGCGTCGGGGGGAGCGAAACGAGTCCGTAGACTCTAAGTTTGCTCAATTCTGACTTCGTTAGCCTGTTCTTCCGACCCTTTTTGCGTATGAGGACCCGAGATATGTACCCCGAATCCTCATTTTGCGTGCCAAAATCAGATCAGCTCCAGCATCGTCTTCCTCCCCGCGTCAGGCACTGTTCACACAGTGAAGGTGCGATTTCACACACATGCTCGTTCTTCCTCGTTTCTCGATGGAATTCGACGAATCAATAGTGGAAATTCATCAGCTCGACGAGCCTGTCACAACCGTACCAATTTCGTGGCCAACCGAAGACCGACGGCGGCACGTCGACGGCCTGAAGGTGGCGGGTGGCGCCACCACTTCGCCGTCGGCGTTCCGGCGAGTTTCGCGAGAGGAGCTTGACCCTACCCTACGTTTTTGGACCTTCCCGTTCCATTTCCGGCCTCCGTTCAGCACGAAAACCACCGCAAGTGGTGGTTCCGGCGGTGACGCAGCGGCGCGACTTTGGGGCGGCGGTTCGGCCGGTTTTGGTGGTGGTCGCTTCACAAAAGTTATTCCTGACGACGAGCCCGAGCAATTCGTGGTGGTGGCAGCACGAGAACCGGTGGCGAACTGGGGCGAACCGGCACGAGAACCGGGGCTGGACCGGTGGTCCGATTTTCCGATGATTTTTCCGGTGATTTGACTTGGGGCTTTCGTAGGGCTCGTTACAAGCTTTCCAACGGTATATCCGGATTTTATTTTCGTTTAGCGGTTTGTATTTAATTTCAGTTTTCGTACTAGGATTTAAGTTCGGTTTTTCGTCAACGAAGTCCGGTGTGTTTGGTATTTTCTGAAATTGTTTGAGGGCTTTTGTCGAGCAAGCCGAGGCGCACGTTTTTGTCCTTCCGGGGATTTTTTCGACCACCGAAGACGGTATTCCGGTGGCGGCCGGTGGCTGTTCCGGCGGCTCCGGTAGTGGCATTCCGGTGACCTTCGGACAGAAGGTTCCTTTCGTTGTGGTGAGTCTAACGCCACTTTCCGTTCGTCAATCGGATGCCTGATTGATTTGTTGTGATTTATTTTGTGTATTTCTATTTATTTGAAATTAATTATTTTAATTGTGATAAATTGTTAATTGCTTGAATTGTCGATCGAAATGAATTCCAATGTGTACGAAAGCATGTATTAAATGAACTATGATATATGTTGATGCTTTGATTTGCAATTTGAATCCCGTTATGCCGAAATCGTATTAATTGTTAATTGTTTTAAAATATAATTTGATCTTGTATGCTTGATAATTCATGAATATGCGTTATATGGCATTTGAAAACATGTAATAAATTATGAATGTATGAATTCATGTTGTTGTGGATATTAGTTTCGTTTCATGCCATTAAAATGAATATAGCACTTATAGGAGGGATGTATGTGTAATTTTGTAAACAATATGAATAATGTTTGATTTAATTAGGTAACCTTGTTAATTGAATCCGTTTAGTGATATATGAATTGAGTATGCCATGTGTGAATTATATAAAATTGATATAGTTAGAATTGGTATGTGATTTTGTGAGATTTAAATGATTTGAACGTCTCTATTTGTCTATTTTACAATTGTAAACTTGATATACTTGAATTATAAATGTTATATGAAGTTCATGACTTGGTTTGCTATGAATTATGAAAGATATGAAATGATTGGGCTTGAAACCCTCATGTATGGAATGTACTTGAACGAATTACTTGATTATGTAACTCCATAACATCATTTTACTTCTTTTACATCTCATATCATGTGTTTAGCATTGCCGTGCGTCTATGTGGTTTCATATTGAGTCAATTCTCACGAGTACACATTGTTCCTTCTCTTGTACAGTTTGTTTCCAGGGCGGAGACTTCCAAATTGAATAGGCACCCGTATTGCTCATGTTTCTTGTCTCGTGGTATTCCAGGTGAGGGTGTTTTCGTTCTAGTTACATATCAAACCCTACAACCTTTACGTGATAAGTTTTAGCCCAAAACCCTATATATATATATATATATATATATATATATATATATATATCGTTTCAAAATGGAGTCATCGAGTAAATGTTTTTAATAGAGTAAATTATTTTCTAATGAATCGATATGTATTATGTTTCTTATGAATTAAAATGTTTTGGCAAATGCATGATATGATTATGAACCACACGGGCCCCGGGACTTAGTGCATGTGGTGATCCGGGGAGGCAAGGGCCGACGGTGATCCCGTGTACTAGTTCCACCAAACTAACGGCGACTCCGGGCCTCGCTAGGAGATTTGGCGGGGAATGGGAGCCGTGCCTTTGAGGGATTCATGTACCCTCATTGTGCCTATGTATAAACCGGTGTTCAGGTCTAGCTAACCTGTCCACCAACCGGAGGAAGAAGGTTGGAACTCATTTTATGATTATGATTATGATTATGATTATGAATATGTTATGATTGATAGGCACCGTGCGGGAAGGCCGGGACACGGATTGCCCAAACGAATATGATTTAGGATATGATATATGATTTGTGTGTATTATGATATATTGCATGATCACCTATTTAATGTATTGATGATATTTGTCGTACACGGTCGGAGTTTGGTTGGAGATAATGAACGCTCACTCGCCGAGCCTTGATGTTTATGTATGAATTATGAACTTAATGAATTTAATATGAATTAGTCGTAAAGTTCGAGCATTGCTTACTTAATTTCTAGCCCTTCGAGGGAACTAACTTCAAACAAAACTTTGCTCGGGATTTATGACTTGCATGCGCATGTTTCTATATTATATGTATAGCCCCTGCTCACTCAGTCTTCTAGAGACTGATCCCTCTTTTCACTCTCTCAGCTCTTGCAGGTTTAGCTAGGCGGGAGTCGAGTCTTATCATGTTTGTTCGAGTCACTTGTTCACTTGAGTCACATTCCACATTATTATGAACTTCATTGTATCTCTTTATGAATTTAGGCGTCGGTGCCAATTTTGATTATTGGATTTGATTCGGGACAGGTTGCGTGTTTAGTTGAACCCGTTGTTAGGATGCATGTCTGATTTAATTTATGTTCATGATATGTATTGGGCTTGTAGCCATTATTGAAATTCATGTTTGGCTCTGATGCTTCCGCAATATGCTTTCGTATTCTGATTTAATTTGGTTCAGGGTTAGATTCCGCCTAGCCAGGATATTTTGTTTGTCACCCGTTCGCTATGAGTCCGGTCCATGCTTGAACTATCCATTTCTTGTGTGGGCTAGACTTGTAGTGCGGGGGTTGTGGCGCCTATCGTGGTGGGTGCTACATCCTTAAGCGGTATCAGAGCTACCAGGTTCAGAACCGGTGCTCTGGGTCGTGTTGTCTCGAGTATAGGTCGCACGGCATAGGAACTAATTGTCAATGTGTGCATTGCATCATTCTTGAACACTGAATTGTGATTTTTTTTCAAACTTTATTAGATTATTTGTTGCATTTTGCATTGAATCCATTCTTTTGGTGTTAATTATGTGGCATGAGCATATACTAATCGCATGCATTTATTTTCAAAATGAGTTGTGATTCATAGGATATGAAGATAATATCAAACCAAGGCCAATCTCTACGACAACAACAGGCTACCACAAGCTCTTCTCTCTAGCTCGAAAGCTGTAAGGAATGCCTTGGGGATTTCTACAGAAATTTAAGAGTCAAACCTTTTCTAAAATGAGGTTAGGACTCGAGTGACAGAGTCCAGAATAAGAGGTCAGTTCGAAGGAGAAGTTTGCAAGCTCTATTACTGATGGTGAATCCATAATGAGACGGGATTTGTGGTGTGTAATGATTTGGTTTCACAAGATCAACATGTTTATTTACACTACGAAGATTTGCCAACTAGATTCCAAAGAAGAGAAATCTAGAAGATGTTTTAGACTCGAGGTTTCTATTAACATGGAGTCGATGACCTTCAAGAGAATTAAAGTAAATTAGGTTCGTGGTTGAGAAGCAGTAAAGATCATCTAACTTGGGAAAGAGGCGAAAGAAAATATGAAGAATAATATAGCTTGGGATTTAGATCGATGAAATAGGATGAAGAGACTACGAGGAGGGAATTCACATACTTCAGAATTGAGATGAGATGAAAGTTGATACACGGGAACTTTGAAGATTTGAAAGACCGTGGGTAAAGAAGAGGTGAATAACTAATTGAAGACAAACCTGCAATTTGAGAAACAAAGAAATATGCCAAGTTAAAGTTTACAACTACTGTGACAGGTTCTATGCATTCATAAGCACGTGCATCATACATCGCTTTAATTATTTAAATTTCTCTATTTATATGCGCATCTCTAATTTGTATAATTGTTCCAATGTGTTGCATCTTTAATTGTTTACAAGTGTGATACTGCATTGGCACCCTAACCCGACATGCATTTTAGTGTTTACTTGATAGGAATTCCCCACATCTTATTTATCAAGTGATACTCCGACTGATTCTTGCTGGAATCAAGAAAAGAAGAAATTTTGGGTTGCATTGGTTGGTTAAAAAGGAAATGGAAAATTTCGAAGTTTGGGAAAATAGAATCGAAAGTGGGAACGTAAGAAGCGGGTTGTCATTCCTACTAATTGCTTCAAAGGAAATATGAGAAATATCACTAGACAAGTGGCGTGATTAGAACCACTTATATCGAGGAAGTTACTTCTCGTCGCAGAGAAAAATGCAAGCCATGACGGACCTGAATGACCTAATGATAGTGACAGGAAAAGAATAAGGCGACTTTATCAGTTTAAACCGTCAAAGTGGGAGTTAAGTTAGTATACCCAGGATGAAGATCTTCATAAGGCATCCAAGAGAGTGGTTCGTTTGGAAATTTATAAGTACATGATTCAGACAGCGAGGATGATGATATTATCAGGGAACTTCTGATGGATTCCTAAATTAGTTTCAAGAAAGGAAAATTGGTCAAAATTTATCAACTTTAAGAAGGATGTCAACTAGTTCCAGATTACCAAATCTTCAACAAAGGATTAAACCAGTTGGTGACAATGCATGAAGTGGGAGTTAAAACTTAAGATTCTTGTACAGCCAAAGATAATATAATGAACCTGGTACAAAGATAAATGTTCTGATCGTAGGCGGAATAAACTAGTGCTCGGTTAATTGCAGAAGATAACTGTGAGTAAGGATCCAAATGGAATCGAGAATAGGATCAACCAAGGGTCTGACTTTCTTAGTCAAACACATACTAAAGATATGAAAGACAAGTTGGGAATCAAGCCAGCTAGAGATCAGACTATCCAAATCGTAGAGTAAAGTCACAACATCAATTCCATTACTACGGTGAACGGTACACTAAGCATCCATGGCACGAGCATACATTCATCGTTTACTTAATTAAATTTTTGTTATTTTGTGATACCCTGGCCCAATGGGATGTGTGTTAATTATTGTGAACCTTGCTTCTGCTTGTGTACTTGAGTGAAGAGAGATTTGATTATCTCTGATTACGTGTCAGGAAGATGTGGATTCTCCCTGTTTATGTGATAGAAAGATGCTGGATTCTTTCTGTTTTCTGTGCACGAGAGATGCTGGATTCTCTTGTACTTAGGACTTCGAGGGATGTTGGATTCTCTTGGATTTAGGAGTTTGAGAAATGCTGGATTTTCTCAAACTAGAATGTCTGGAAGGATGTGGAATCTGACAGACTTAGGCTGGGAGACGGGGTTCACTCAATTCTGTGTTTGAGAGACGGGGTTCTCTCAATTCTATGCCCGAGAGACGGGGTTCTCTCTTTTGTGTGTGCTGAGGGACGGGGTTTCCTCACTTGTGTGTTGAGAGATGGGATTCTCTCTTGTTTGTCGTATTTACGTTACACCTGGACAGACAACGGTTAACAAGTGACGAGGCAATGGACTAGTAGCAGTCGAACGAGTTTTGAAGTGATTAGCGGCCAAGTGTTCGAGCAGATCTTTGTGACTACCAGACTCTGAAGGGGTTGATACAAATAAGGGGAGTAAACTTCACAACCAGGGCTAAGATGCTACGCAATTTTGGGAAACAGATCGAGACATTTCAGTTTGAAACTTTTCGGTCCAACAGTAGGACCTGAGGACAGGTCCTTTTGAAGGAGGGAAGATTGTAACGCCCCGCTCATCCGATAAATAAGGTATGTCATCTTTCAACATTTTTATGTGTTTAATTATGTGATTGGTGCGTTGTGTGGCCCTCTTTTGAACTCTTTTAGAGTTAGGGCCCTTTTTGTAATTTTCTCCTTTTAGGGGGTTTTTCCGGTCACTTCTCGTTCGGTAGAGATTTTGACTTCTTTGATTCCTTTAATGCGTCCGGGGCAGCGAAACGAGTCCGTAGACTCTAAGTTTGCTCAATTCTGACTTCGTTAGCCTGTTCTTCCGACCCTTTTTGCGTATGAGGACCCGAGATATGTACCCTGAATCCTCATTTTACGTGCCAAAATCAGATCAGCTCCAGCATCGCCTTCCCCCCCGCGTCAGGCACTATTCACATAGTGAAGGTGCGATTTCACACACATGCTCGTTCTCCCTCGTTTCTCGACGGAATTCGACGAATCAATAGTGGAAATTCATCAGCTCGACGAGCCCGTCACAACCGTACCAATTTTGTGGCCAACCGAAGACCGACGGCGGCGCATCGATGGCCTGAGGGTGGCGGGTGGCGCCACCGCTTCGCCGCCGGCGTTCCGGCGAGTTTCGCGAGCGGAGCTTGACCCTACCCTACGTTTTTGGACCTTCCCGTTCCATTTCCGGCCTCCGTTCAGCATGAAAACCACCGCAAGTGGTGGTTCCGGTGGTGACGCAGCAGCGCGACTTTGGGGCGGCGGTTCGGCCATTTTCCGGCCGGTTTTGGTGGTGGTCGCTTCACAAAAGTTATTCCTGACGACGAGCCCGAGCTATTCGTGGTGGTGGCGGCACGAGAACCGATCGGCGGCGGTGAGCCGATGGCGAATCGGGGCTGGACAGGTGGTCCGATTTTCCGATGATTTTTTCGGCGATTTGACTTGGGGCTTTCGTAGGGCTCGTTACAAGCTTTCCAACGGTATATCCGGATTTTATTTTTGTTTAGCGGTTTGTATTTAATTTCAGTTTTCGTACTAGGATTTAAGTTCGGTTTTTCGTCAACGAAGTCCGGTGTGTTTGGTATTTTCTGAAATTGTTTGAGGGCTTTTGTCGAGCAGGCCGAGGCGCACGTTTCTGTCCTTCCGGGGATTTTTCCGACCACCGGAGACGGTATTCCGGTGGCGGCCGGTGGCTGTTCGGGCGGCTCCGGTAGCGGCATTCCGGTGACCTTCAGACAGAAGGTTCCTTTCGTTGTGGTGAGTCCAACGCCACTTTTCGTTCGTCAATCGGATGCCCGATTGATTTGTTGTGATTTATTTTGTGTATTTCTATTTATTTGAAATTAATTGTTTTAATTGCGATAAATTGTTAATTGCTTGAATTGTCGATCGAAATGAATTCCAATGTGTACGAAAGCATGTATTAACTGAACTATGATATATGTTGATGCTTTGATTTGCAATTTGAATCCCGTTATGCCGAAATCGTATTAATTGTTAATTGTTTTAAAGTATAATTTGATCTTGTATGCTTGATAATTCATGAATATGCGTTGTATGGCATTTGAAAACATGTAATAAATTATGAATGTATGAATTCATGTTGTTGTGGATATTAGTTTCGTTTCATGCCATTAAAATGAATATAGCACTTATAGGAGGGATGTATGTGTAATTTTGTAAACAATATGAATAATGTTTGATTTAATTAGGTAACCTTGTTAATTGAATCCGTTTAGTGATATATGAATTGAGTATGCCATGTGTGAATTATATAAAATTGATATAGTTAGAATTGGTATGTGATTTTGTGAGATTTAAATGATTTGAATGTCTCTATTTGTCTATTTTACAATTGTAAACTTGATATACTTGAATTATAAATGTTATATGAAGTTCATGACTTGATTTGCTATAAATTATGAAAGATATGAAATGATTGGGCTTGAAACCCTCATGTATGGAATGTACTTGAACGAATTACTTGATTATGTAACTCCATAACATCATTTTACTTCTTTTACATCTCATATCATGTGTTTAGCATTGCCGTGCGTCTATGTGGTTTCATATTGAGTCAATTCTCACGAGTACACATTGTTCCTTCTCTTGTACAGTTTGTTTCCAGGGCGGAGACTTCCAAATTGAATAGGCACCCGTATTGCTCATGTTTCTTGTCTCGTGGTATTCCAGGTGAGGGTGTTTTCGTTCTAGTTACATATCAAACCCTACAACCTTTACGTGATAAGTTTTAGCCCAAAACCCTATGGATATATATATATATATATATATATCGTTTCAAAATGGAGTCATCGAGTAAATGTTTTTAATAGAGTAAATTATTTTCTAATGAATCGATATGTATTATGTTTCTTATGAATTAAAATGTTTTGGCAAATGCATGATATGATTATGAACCACACGGGCCCCAGGACTTAGTGCATGTGGTGATCCGGGGAGGCAAGGGCCGACGGTGATCCCGTGTACTAGTTCCACCAAACTAACGGCGACTCCGGACCTCGCTAGGAGATTTGGCGGGGAATGGGAGCCGAGTGCCTTTGAGGGATTCATGTACCCTCATTGTGCCTATGTATGAACCGGTGTTCAGGTCTAGCTAACCTGTCCACCAACCGGAGGAAGAAGGTTGGAACTCATTTTATGATTATGATTATGATTATGATTATGAATATGTTATGATTGATAGGCACCGTGCGGGAAGGCCGGGACACGGATTGCCCAAACGAATATGACTTAGGATATGATATATGATTTGTGTGTATTATGATATATTGCATGATCACCTATTTAATGTATTGATGATATTTGTCGTACACGGTCGGAGTTTGGTTGGAGATAATGCACGCTCACTCGCCGAGCCTTGATGTTTATGTATGAATTATGAACTTAATGAATTTAATATGAATTAGTCGTAAAGTTCGAGCATTGCTTACTTAATTTCTAGCCCTTCGAGGGAACTAACTTCAAATAAAACTTTGCTCGGGATTTATGACTTGCATGCGCATGTTTCTATATTATATGTATAGCCCCTGCTCACTCAGTCTTCTAGAGACTGATCCCTCTTTTCACTCTCTCAGCTCTTGCAGGTTTAGCTAGGCGGGAGTCGAGTCTTATCATGTTTGTTCGAGTCACTTGTTCACTTGAGTCACATTCCACATTATTATGAACTTCATTGTATCTCTTTATGAATTTAGGCCTCGGTGCCAATTTTGATTATTGGATTTGATTCGGGACAGGTTGCGTGTTTAGTTGAACCTGTTGTTAGGATGCATGTCTGATTTAATTTATGTTCATGATATGTATTGGGCTTGTAGCCATTATTGAAATTCATGTTTGGCTCTGATGCTTCCGCAATATGCTTTGGTATTCTGATTTAATTTGGTTCAGGGTTAGATTCCGCCTAGCCAGGATATTTTGTTTGTCACCCGTTCGCTATGAGTCCGGTCCATGCTTGAACTATCCATTTCTTGTGTGGGCTAGACTTGTAGTGCGGGGGTTGTGGCGCCTATCGTGGTGGGTGCTACATGGTGGCCCACCGTTCTGGGCGCTACACATATTACAAGCGTTGATCGGCTGAAAGCTAAGCACTTCATGAAGGGCCTTCGGGATGAGTTTAGAGAAGCTTTGACCGCAAGAGATACGAGTACATGGAACCAAGCCATTGAGAAGGCACTACGGGTTGAAACTCGGTTGATGACAAGAAAAGGGCATAAAAAGGATACACCGGAACAATCATTTGAACCCGGATCTTGTTCTAACCTACAAGTGGGAAAGAGAGCAATTCGACAAGGAGCACCGACCAAGAAGAGAAGTAACAAGAAGAAATCCAAGCCCCGGAAGACTCCTTGGTTCAAAAGGGAATTTCCACCGTGTGCTCATTGTGGAGGAACCAACCACACTTATGATGGATGTTGGATCCGGTTGAAGAGATGTTATGCTTGCGGGTCTTCAGAGCATAAATCCCCGGAGTGTGATCGTCCGAGAGCTAATAAACAAAGAAGAAGGGATCAAAAGCTTCAAGTTGCAAATCAAATCAAACCCAAGAATCGAGGTAATTGCATTCATGGCACCACATTCATACATATTTACGTTGGGGAAACCCATTTTTGCTCTACTTCTCCTTATTTGTTGCCTCTCGTTGCTTGTTCATCGTTCCCTAGTTGTTCTTCGCCTTTGTTGTTGTTGTGGTGGTTTCATTTCTTGTTGTTGTGAGTTGAGAGTTCGGGTGTTGTGAGTCGTGAGGGCCGAGGTTCCCGGTGGTTGTTCTTAAAGGCGCCTAGTTCTTGTTAAGGTAACTTCGTTACCGTAGGCGGTGGTGGTTGCTTTTGGAGGTCCTTTCGGGCTCAACGATATACTCGGGTAATAGATGAAAGGCTAACTCATTTATATCCTTTGTGGAAGCGGTTGGTTATTCCGGGACGGTACAATATAAGCTTTGTGGCTTTCCTTCGGGTTAACCTAGAGGTCGAGCCAAGCTTGGAGAGACAAAGATCGAAGTAAGACACCTTGGTGTTTCTTTGAAGGTTGGAATTTGTTTTCACTCGATAAGGACATCGAGGTTGTAGTGGTCTTTATCCCGGAGTCGACCTTGTTCAAAGATTCCCTACCGGATGACTCTAGCGTGGATGTAGAGTTTAAGGCGTAGTTGACATACTCTTAGAAGGTAGTTTCATCAAATCGAGTACTTCTTCGTAGAGTGTTCATATCCTATCTAAGAAGAAGATGGGGCGTTAAGATGAAAATAACTACCGTGAGCTACGCGGGTTAACTGTGGTGGAAGAATACCCTTCTGGATTGGTTTGAAGAGTCGTTCGTCCTTCTTCTGTGTTCCGTGGGTTTTGCTAAGGGTGGTTTCGACAAGGGTATTGTTGACTACGCGTTCTGGTAGAAGAACCGAGAATTGCCTCAGAGTAAGTCTTTAGTGTCATCGGAGTTCAATCGGAGAGTTGTCCTTGCAGAAGCCGTCATCCCGTGACATGAAAGACAAGGAAGAGGCATGGTTCGAGTGGATAGGCTTTTGAAGAGAGTTACCTTGATTACACGAGGAAACTCAAACTTCTCCGTTATAATCGAGGTACTAAGGAAGACTTCGGTTGTGTATGGCTAACGGAGAGTTAGAGCCTATGTCTCTACAAGTGCTTCGGCACGAGACTAAGTTCACTCATGGTTCGTGACTTGAAGAGCCGGTAATGGTATTGTGGTATGAGAAAATATATTGCAAACTTTGTGTAGCAATGTTTAACATGCTCTCGATTTAAGATTGAGAACCTTTCCGGCAAGATTCTCCAACTACTTTCGATTTCTAATCGGAAGTAGGAGCAAACTGGACATGAAGTTTGCTAAACTAAGGAGATTACCGGGATATGAGAAGCTTTCTTCGTTTCTAATCGAGGAAGTGATATCCCGAGGAGTCTACAACTTTCGTGGATCAGAGTGGCGCAGCGGAAGTGTGGGGTTGGGTTCGTCTCAAGAGTCCTCCTAGTTCTCGCCTAGGACCTGAGGACAGGTCCTTTTGAAGGAGGGGAGGTTATAACATCCCGCTCGTCCAGCCATTCCAGGTACGCTTCTACGAGAGAGTTCTTTGTGCCATTAATTATTTAATTATGCAATTATGTGCTATTTTAATGCTAATGTGATTATTTGATATCACTTGTTTAGCGTATAACTTGAGTTTTAACGTTTATGCATGAGTGCTTTGTAATTTGTTCCGTATGTGCCCGATTTTGATTCTGTTTCTTGTGAATTTTTTATATATGTGAATTACGTGAGTTATGAATGTCATAATATGCTCGTTGCAAGTTTTAGAGGTTTTTTTATGTGGCACTTGGCTCGTTTTGTGAAAACGGGATTTGTGAGGGACTTGAGGGCCTAACACGTTTAGCGCACCTCGTGTTCCGGAAGGCGTAACTTGAGCTCGGGAATTCGGATTCAAATTCCAGAAGATGCGTTGGACTTATAGTGAAGAATGTAAGCCAAGGAATCCAAATTTTTATTTTTCTAAGCCCATTTGACCCTCCGAAAGTCAACCGGAACGAGCACATAGAGACAAGAAGACATCTTTTGACTAGTCTTGACTGTGTGGCCCCCAACTTAACCCAAGTTAAGCCTTAACTGTAATGCCCCAGCTTTCGGCATTTCAGGTATGTTCGACACGTGTGAGTTTGAGAGTTAGATTTTAATTATTAATTGATCATTTAATTCATTTTCCTTGTCATGACATGATTTTATAAAATTATATTCTTAGTGTTTTATTGAAAATTCATATCATATCACAATTAATGCATAAATTGAATTTAATTACAATGTGAATTAATTTCCCGAACGTGATTTAATTCTTTATGGCCTTACTTGCTCATTTTCATGATTTTGTGGACTTAGTTGATCATTTGCTATGGAATTGAACCTAATTGCATAACTTAAATAATGGGAGGACTTAATAGCAATATTGGCCAATTCTTTCTCCTTCATAGCAGCATATCACGTACCTTACATTTCCATTTCATACAAACATTTCATACACTTTGCTTTGCTCTCCTTGCTCAACCGAGACAAACCCTTGCCAAGGTGTAGGGAGATTTCATCTTACAAGCTAGTTTTGTGGGATTTGGGATCATTCAAGCATCATCAACATCATATCTTTTTCTCATCTTCCATTTCTTTCATTTGAGGTATTTTTGGAACTTTGATGAATTTCTTGGGAATATGGTTTAGATAGGGTTTTGTGTTGAATTGGTTAAATTGTGTATTTGTTGTTGGAAACTTGTTTATGAACTTTGAGCTTAATTTATATGCATTCAACTTGTTGATATTGAGCTTGGAGCATGATTGATGATATGGGTTTCAATTGATGAATCTTTGATGATCTACCTTGGAATTTTGTGTTTTATGAATTGTTATTGATCTATATGTAAGCTAGTATGTTTATTGCATGATTTATATGCGTTTGGACTTGAGTTTGGATCATTTTGTTGGTTGTTGTTGTTGGATCGTTGTTGCTACTGCTATGCCCTGTTTTTCTGCGTACGTGACACAGGCGTGTCACATTTTCCTCTTTCAGCGTGACAATGGGGTACACGATGGACTGGTTTTTCTGTACCGTGACACGGGGGTGTCACGGTTTGCTTTGTAAGGGTGACACGGGCGTGTCACCTTCTATTTTCACGCATATGGTCCGTTGTACCCTGACAAGGGGGTGTCAAGGCTTAGTGTATTTTGGTGGCACGGGCGTGCCACCCTCTATTTTTCATGCATTTTGTTTTGCATGCATGGCTGTACGTATGCATGTATTATATGATTGCATACATGTTAGAACGAGATATTTTCATGGTACATTCTATCATACTCGTTGCATTTCCACCGTTCATCCTATTTGGTACAGTTTGAGTCGTGTCTCACGGACATTTGTCTTTCTTGCACAGACCAGCTTCCCGGTGACGAGGAGCAGGCCCCGTGAGCTGTTTCCTTATTTGTTTTGGGTCGTTCAGGTGAGGTTTAATTCTAGATACATAGGACCCGTATAACCTTATGTGGAGTTTTAAGCCAAAAACTTATCTATAAAATTATAGTTTTCAAAGGAGATTGGTTTTCAAATGATTTATCAAACTTTGGAAGGGATTAATTGATGATTGATTGGGCGAGTATTGTATTGCACTGTGGGCCCAAGGGTAGTGGCTCGAGCCAACAGGGAAAGCATGGGCTGACGGGTAACTCGAGAGCTACTCTCACCAAATTGGGATGACCCCTGAACCCCCTAGGAGATTAGGGGAGGAAGGAGTTCCGGGCTTAGGGATTCATGTACCCTCTGCCCAGACTGATTGGATGGTGGGGCCTTGCAATCCCACCATCACCCGGAGGAAGAAGGATGGACTGAAACTGCTAATTGTGTACCGTAATGAATTGCATGATCACCTAACTATTGAATAATTGATTGATTGATTGTACACAGTCGAAGTAAGGTTGGAGATTTGCCCTCACTCGCCGGGCCACAGATTGATTGTATTGAAGTGTTAAGTTAATAAATTGAATTAGTTGTAACCTCGGGCGATAGTATCTCTTATTCTATTAAATTGTATTGTTATTTTCCAAAAATTATTACCCGAGATTATAACTTGCATGTATGTGCGCTTATATTTATTTATACCCCTCGCTCAGTCCGTGTTGGACTGACACCTCAACTTTTCAGTTGTTTTGCAGGGCGTGCTAGGCGGGAATTAGAGTCTAGAGTGTCTTTAATTCGGGTCTAGCACACTTCATCTCATATTTTGTTCATGTACAGATATTTTATATATTTTGTAGCATGTCTTGTCACTTGTATTAGAGATGATATTGTATTGATATGGAACGTTGGTATCTATTAGTAAATAAATAAATATGGTACCTATAAGTATTGAATGAATTATTGCTTCCGCTTCTATCTACTCTGCATTGTTGGTTTGGTTTTAATTGAGGGTACCCGCCTAGCCTTGTGTAGTGTCTTTTTTTATTGTCTCCCGTTCGCTATAGCTTTTGTTCATGTATGGATTGCCCCTTTCATATGTGGATTGGGGCTATAGTGCGGGGGATGTGGTGCCTAGCGTTCCGGGTGCTACATCCTACGGTGGTATCAGAGCCCGGTTGCAAAACCGGGTCTCTTATGTCGTGTCTTGTGAGTCTAGGTCGCACGGCGTAGGAACTAAGTGTCGACTTGAGAGTCTTGCATCGTTATTTGATATATTTGAACCTACTTGACCTATTTGAACTCACTTGAATTTGGTGAATTGTTTGAAATTTTGAATTTATGTGCAATTTGTGAATTATTTGCACACATTTGCACCTACTAATTAAACATGCATAATAGTGCCTTGATTTCAGGATAGCTCGCGATGGACATCACCGTGATCGTTCTCCTAGACATCGAGATCGTCGTCATCATCGCCGGGGGAGATCACCACCTCCTCTTCCACCTCCTCAGGCTCAGCCACAGGACTTTATGAACGTCATGGTGGGTCTTATTGATTAGAGAGTTAGGGATTATGTTCCTCCACCACCACCAGTTCCACCACCACAGCGGGAGGCCAGATTTCATTAGCTTTCAGGGAGTTCTAGAACCAGCATCCTCCCAAGTTCTATAAAGGGAATGATATTCAGGCTGAGCAGTGGTTGAAGGAAATTGAGAGGATATGGGAGCTTATCCCGTGTGAGTCCCAGGAGAAGGCTCGATGTACTATTTCTTTGATTCAGGGCGAGGCATATTCATGGTGGGAGAGTGCCCGGATTGTGTTAGATGTTGCAGGCGAAGAAGTAAATTGGGCAGTTTTCGTCAAGGAGTTCAAGAACAAGTTTATTCCTCCATCTTCTCACACTCGAAGATTGAAGGAATTTACAGAACTTAAGCAAGGAAGCCGGTCAGTTTCAGAGTATATCGCCGAGTTTGAGAGATTGTCCCGCTATGCTCCTAATATAGCGAGTGATGATTTCCATAAGGCGATGCAATTTGTTCAGGGCCTCAGACTGGATATTCAGGCAGCAATTGAGGCGGTCAACATGAGCACATGGGTGAAGGATACCAAGAAGGCATTGTTGGTTGAGGATTCAGTGAATGTGAGGCGGTCTACTTATCGTTCAGGTTTGGGCTCAGGTTCCGGATCGGGTTTCAGAGGTTCTGGATTGGGGCATAAGGGTTCAGGTTCGGGTTCTGCTTCAGGCAAGAGGCCGATGGTTTATTCTTCTCCACCACCAGCTCCGAAGGGCCCAGGGAAGAAGCCCCGACCAGCGGGACCAGTGATTAGAGCTCCAGTTACTCCAGCTTTGCCACCGCCACCCGAGAGGCCTGCTTGTACTTTCTGTGGTCAGAGGATGCACATCTATGATAACTGCAGGAGGTGTCTAGGTTTATGTTTGATTTGTGGGAGCGACGAGCATATGGTCGACGGATGTCCAGACCGCAGGATGCCACCACCGGGAGCACAGAGACCACTGATCAGGGCTCGTGCTTATGCTTTGGACGGAGAGGAGCAGGATGCTGATGTTGATCCAGCCGAGGTAGTTGAAGGTACCATTTGCATACATGGCACGAACATTCATACCTTATTTGATCCGGGAGCTACTCACTCCTTTCTTTCGAGTGCTATATCTGTTTCTTTGCCTTTGTCTGTTACTCGCTCTTCTGCATGTTATGTGGTTAGTACTCCTTTTGGTGGTAGTTTAGAATCTGATCGGGTGTTCAGAGAGGTTCCGGTGAGTATTGAGGGTCGAGTTTTCTTGTCAGACTTCATTGAGCCGCCGATGACTTGTTATGGATCCATTTTGGGCGTGGATTGGTTGTACAGACATTCTGCCACCGTGGATTGCAGGGCGAAGAAGGTTCAGTCGGGATCAGATTTGGTAGTGGGTTGGAGTTCCAAGACCGTGCCTCTACTTTCTTTCTCTGAAGCTCATAGATTGGTTCAAGATGGTGCCAGGGTTTTATTGCTTACATTCTCAACAAACCCAAGGACCAAAGTAAGCTGGAAGAAACGGAAGTAGTGAAGGAGTTTCCCGAGGTCTTTCCTGAGGAATTGGATTCGTTACCTCCAGAACGGAAAATTGAGTTTGTGATCGATCTGTACCCTAACGCAGAGCCGTACTCCAAGACTCCGTATTGTATGGCTCCGGCCGAGTTGAAAGAGTTGAAGACTCAACTTGATGCGTTGTTGGAGAGTGGGTACATTAGACCGAGTTCTTCTCCCTGGGGTACACCGGTTTTGTTCGTAAAGAAGAAGGACGAGACTTTGAGAATGTGTATAGACTATAGGGAGTTGAACCGGATGACGATCAAGAACAAGTATCCTCTTCCACATATCGAGGAGTTGTTTGACATACTACAGGGATCTAAAGTCTACTCGAAATTGGATTTGAGACAAGGCTACTATCAGCTGCGAATCCGAGCAGAGGATATTTCTAAGATAGGATTTAATACTCGGTATGGGCATTACGAGTTTGTAGTGATGCCGTTTGGTTTGACTAATGCCCCAGCAGCTTTTATGGATATGATCGATGCACAGGATTTTCAGGCCTTTTCTGGATAAGTTGATGGTTATCGTCATTGATGATATTCTGGTTTTCTCTAAGTCTACCGAGGAGCATGCAAGGCATCTTCAGTTGGTATTGAGGACTTTGAAGGAGCATCAGTTATTTGCCAAATTCAGTAAGTGTGAGTTTTGGATTGATAGGGTGTCATTCTTGGGTCACGTGATTTCAGGTAATGGTTTGGAGGTCGATCCTTCAAAGATTGAGTCAGTTTTGAGGTGGGAGAAACCTAAGAATGCCTCAGAGATCAGGAGTTTCTTGGGATTGGCAGGTTATTACCGGAGGTTTGTTAAAGATTTCTCCAAGTTAGCAGCTCCTTTAACACGGTTGACGAAGAAGAATGTGAAATTCGATTGGGATGAAGGTTGTGAGAAGAGTTTCACTTTCTTGAAAGAGAAGTTAGTTTCTGCTCCAGTGTTAGCCCTTCCGGAAGGTTCTGAAGGATATGATGTTTATACGGATGCTTCTAAGGAAGGCTTGGGTTGTGTGTTGAGTCAGAAGGGTAAGGTAATTGCTTATGCATCCCAGAAGTTGAAAGAGCATGAGAAGAATTATCCGACACATGATATGGAGCACGCCGCCGTAGTCTTTGCACTTGGAAAGTGGAGACATTATCTGTATGGGGTGTCTTTCGAGATTTTCACCGACCACAAAGCCTCCAATATTTATTCATTCAGAAGGATTTGAATATGAGGCAACGGCGTTAGATGGAAAGGTTGGAAGATTACGATTGCATGATCAAGTACCATCCCAGCAAAGCCAACGTGGTCGCCGATGCACTTAGTAGGAAGGCTAGTGTGTCGAGCTGGGAAGTGGGTGGAAGTAGTGGAATCAAGCCAATTGTTTTAAGGGCTCGAGTCTCTAATATTTCGGTTCAACCGGATTTGAAGCACAGGTTGTTTGAGGCTCAGAGTACGGATGTGGAAGTTCAGAGATTGGTAGCTAAGGCAAGAGCTAATCCGGAGTGTCCATTCGGGTTTGATGAAAGCGGTCTTCTTCATTTCAAAAACCGAGTGGTTGTACCCGAAGAGTTGAAACGGGTATTGCTCGAGGAAGCTCACAGATCGGCTTATTCTATCCACCCCGGAGGAAACAAGATGTATAAGGATTTAAGGCAATATTATTGGTGGCGTGGATTGAAGAAGGATGTGGCCGAGTATGTGAAGCACTGTCTCACTTGTCAGAAAGTGAAAGCCGAGCATCAGAAACCGGGAGGTCTACTTCAGCCGTTACCTATTCCTGAATGGAAGTGCGAACAGGTGACGATGGATTTCGTGTCCGGATTACCTAAGGTGAAAGGCGGATTCGATGGAATTTGGGTGATTGTGGATCGTTTGACGAAGTCTGCACATTTTCTGCCGGTTCGGATGTCGTATAAGATTCGCAAGCTAGCCGAGCTTTATAACCGGGAGATTGTTAGACTTCATGGGATTTCGGTTAGTATAGTTTCAGACAAAGATCTGCGGTTCACTTCGAAGTTGTAGCGTGAATTGCAAGAGGTTTTGGGTACGAAGCTCCAGTTTAGTACAGCATTTCATCCTCAGACTGATGGTCAGTCCGAGAGATTAATAAGGTATCTCGAGGACTTGCTTCGAGCTTATTCTTTGGATTTTCAGTCTTCTTGGCATGATCAACTACCTTTGATTGAGTTTGCTTACAACAACAGTTTTCAAGCTTCGATTGGAATGGCACCTTATGAGCTACTTTATGGTCGAAAGTGTCGTTCTCCGTTGTTCTTTGACTTGGAAGAGTGGAAATGGACTAAGCAAGAAGGTGTTAAGAAAAGTGAGCAATTGGAAAAACTTTCTAAGGCTGTTGAAGCTATGATTGAGAAAGTCCAATTAATAAAACAACGGATGAAATCAGATCAGGACAGACAGAAGAGCTACGCCGATCGTCGTAGAAGGGATCTCGAGTTTGAAGTTGGAGACCGGGTATTCTTGAAGGAGTCTCCACGTAAAGGATTTGCTCGGATTGGGAAAGGAGGTAAGCTTAAGCCTCGATACCTAGGTCCCTATGAGATTTTGGAAAGAGTTAGAGAAGTTGCTTATAGATTGGACCTACCACCGAGCCTCACGGGGATACATAATGTATTTCACGTCTCTCAGTTAAGGAAATACTACCCCGATGAAACCGAGATCATTCCCGTTGAAGAAGTGGAATTGGAACCGAACCTTACCTTTGTTCAGAAACCGGTTAAGTTATTGGATAAGAAGTTTCAGGAATTAAGAAACCGGAAGATTCCCATGGTTAAGGTTCTTTGGAGAAGTGACAAGAACGAAGAAGCCACGTGGGAAACCGAAGACAAGATGAGACGGTTCCATCCAGAGTTGTTTCCTTCCGATCAGTGAATCTGGGGACCAGATTCTTTTAAGGAGGGAGGATTGTAACGCCCCAGCTTTCGGCATTTCAGGTATGATCGACACGTGTGAGTTTGAGAGTTAGATTTTAATTATTAATTGATCATTTAATTCATTTTCCTTGTCATGACATGATTTTATAAAATTATATTCTTAGTGTTTTATTGAAAATTCATATCATATCACAATTATTGCATAAATTGAATTTAATTGCAATGTGAATTAATTTCCTGAACGTGATTTAATTCTTCATGGCCTTACTTGCTCATTTTCATGATTTTGTGGACTTAATTAATCATTTGCTATGGAATTGAACCTAATTGCATAACTTAAATAATGGGAGGACTTAATAGCAATATTGGCCAATTCTTTCTCCTTCATAGCAGCATATCACGTACCTTACATTTCCATTTCATACACATTGCTTTGCTTTCCTTGCTCAACCGAGACAAACCCTTGCCAAGGTGTAGGGAGATTTCATCTCACAAGCTAGTTTTTGTGGGATTTGGGATCATTCAAGCATCATCAACATCATATCTTCTTCTCATCTTCCATTTCTTTCGTTTGAGGTATTTTTGGAACTTTGATGAATTTCTTGGGAATATGGTTTAGATGGGGTTTTGTGTTGAATTGGTTAAATTGTGTATTTGTTGTTGGAAACTTGCTTATGAACTTTGAGCTTAATTTATATGCATTCAACTTGTCGATATTGAGCTTGGAGCATGATTGATGATATGGGTTTCATTTGATGAATCTTTGATGATCTACCTTGGAATTTGTGTTTTATGAATTGTTATTGATCTATATGTAAGCTAGTATGTTTATTGCATGATTTATATGTGTTTGGACTTGAGTTTGGATCATTTTGTTGGTTTTTGTTGTTGGATAGTTGTTGTTGCTGCTATGCCCTGTTTTTCTGCGTACGTGACACGGGCGTGTCACATTTTCCTCTTTCAGCGTGACACGGGGGTGCATGATGGCCTGGTTTTTCTGTACCGTGACACGGGGTTTCACGGTTTGCTTTGTAAGGGTGACACGGGCGTGTCACCTTCAATTTTCACGCATATGGTCCGCTGTACCCCGACTTGGGGGTGTCACGGCTTAGTGTATTTTGGTGGCAGGCCTCTGTTTTTCATGCATTTTGTTTTGCATGCATGGCTGTACGTATGCATGTATTATATGATTGCATATATGTTAGAACGAGATATTTTCATGGTACATTCTATCATACTCGTTGCATTTCCGCCGTTCGTCCTATTTGGTACATTTTGAGTCGTGTCTCACGGACATTTGTCTTTCTTGCACAGACCAGCTTCCTGGTGATGAGGAGCAGGCCCTGTGAGCTGTTTCCTTGTTTGTTTTGGGTCGTTCAGGTGAGGTTTAATTCTAGATACATAGGACTCGTATAACCTTATGTGGAGTTTTAAGCCAAAAACTTATCTATATAATTATAGTTTTCAAAGGAGATTGGTTTTCAAATGATTTATCCAACTTTGGAAGGGATTAATTGATGATTGATTGGGCGAGTATTGTATTGCACTGTGGGCCCGAGGGTAGTGGTTCGAGCCAACCGGGAAAGCATGGGCTGACGGGTAACCCGAGAGCTACTCTCACCAAATTGGGATGACCCCTGAACCCCTTAGGAGATTAGGGGAGGAAGGAGTTCCGGGCTTAGGGATTCATGTACCCTCTGCCCAGACTGATTGGATGGTGGGGCCTTGCAATCCCACCATCACCCGGAGGAAGAATGATGGACTGAAACTGCTAATTGTGCACCGTAATGAATTGCATGATCACCTAACTATTGAATAATTGATTGATTGATTGTACACAGTCGAAGTAAGGTTGGAGATTTGCCCTCACTCGCCGGGCCACAGATTGATTGTATTGAAGTGTTAAGTTAATAAATTGAATTAGTTGTAACCTCGGGCGATAGTATCTCTTATTCTATTAAATTGTATTGTTATTTTCCAAAAATTATTACCCGAGATTATAACTTGCATGTATGTGCGCTTATATTTATTTATACCCCTCGCTCAGTCCGTGTTGGACAGACACCTCAACTTTTCAGTTGTTTTGCAGGGCGTGCTAGGCGGGAATTAGAGTCTAGAGTGTCTTTAATTTGGGTCTAGCACACTTCATCTCACATTTTGTTCATATACAGATATTTTATATATTTTGTAGCATGCCTTGTCACTGGTATTAGAGATGATATTGTATTGATATGGAACTTTGGTATCTATTAGTAAATAAATAAATATGGTACCTATAAGTATTGAATGAATTATTGCTTCCGCTTCTATCTACTCTGCATTGTTGGTTTGGTTTTAATTGAGGGTACCCGCCTAGACTTGTGTAGTGTTTTTTTTTTATTGTCTCCCGTTCGCTATAGCTTTGGTTCATATATGGATTGCCCCTTTCATATGTGGATTGGGGCTACAGTGCGGGGGATGTGGTGCCTAGCATTCAGGTACTACATTAACCATAACTTTTATGCCTTGTATACACTCCTCTCTCTCCCCCCCAAGCAGAAATTTCGGACCCCTCTCCCCCACCACAAGATATTTTGCTCCAAAGTGAAGAAAGGAAAGAAGAAAGAAGAGGAAGAAGAAGGGTTTGCCATTTGCTCCAAGCCTTGCCTCCAAGCTCTATCATTTCTCATCCATTTGAAGAGGTAACTTCATTTTTGTGTCCTCCATGTCTTTGTGCTCACTTTACCTTTGATTTTACAAGTTTTAATCCATGATTGCTTGATATATGAGTTAGAGCTTGTATAGTGAGGATTTTGTAGAAATTGCATGATCTAGCTTGCTTCCTTGTAATTTCTTTTGGTTTGAGGCATGCACTTAGTCCCTAAGACATCATATGTGATATATATGAAGTTGAATTGAGTGCTACTTGAGAATCCATGACTTTGCCATTGTTGAACTTTGGAGCATTTGCATGATTTGCCTTAATCTCTTCCCTTACATGAGTGTTGCTTGTTTGGTCCATTTTATAGCTTTTCTTGCATGAGTTTTGCTTCCCCAACCTTCATATATGTGTTGCCTTGATGCTTGTGTGGTTTGGGACGAGTTTTAATGTGTTTTGGGGAGCAAAACCTTGATTTTTCGTGGCTGGAGCAAATCCACGGCCATAGATTTTATTCTTTGAAAACATCCACAGCCTTGGATTTGTGTGGCAGATTTGGGATGTTTTTTGGACTGGAATCCACATCCGTAGATCCCCTCTGTGTTAAAAATCCAATGTCCTGGATCTCAGGGGCAGAAATTTTTGGGTTCCGTCTTCGTTTTCTTGTTCGTTTTGTTCGATTCCCTCCCCGATCTTGATCCTAATGTGATGAATACTTGTTTATATGTATAAGATGCTTTGATATAACTTTGTATTGCATGAATGTGATAAGTTTATGAGTGATTAATGTGTCATGTATGTTGCTTTAAGATTTCGAATTCGTTTGACCAAATTTGCTCCTTATGTGATTCGATAAGTACCCATAAGTGCATGAATGACTTTATGCTTTGCATACTTGACTTGTATGTAATTTCTTTGTTCTTATCTGAAGTATATGCCTTGTTTATGAGTTATATGACGTGTTTTATGTGATTCATGAACCTTTTGAACTTGTTTGACATAAAATATATGATTTATGCATCAAGGTGATTCGGTGTGAATTCTTATGATATAAGTGCTACTTCGTTGCATTCCTTAAGCATCATACACACCCATATGCATACGCCGAGCATCTAAGTGGTTCATTTTGAGTCTAAGTTTGCCTTGTGATCTTTGCTTTGCTTTTAGGTGTGCCCCGTGGTTGAAGAGGCGGTTTCTTAGAAGGGTTTGTGTTTGTTTCGTCGGTGTGGTCGGTAAGGTGAGGTTTTGTTCTTTTAGTTATTACGACCTACAACCCTAAATGTGTTTTAATCCCGCATGTGATTTATACGTATATATGTATATAAATAAGTGTATCATATGTATTTTGTGGGAAATGGTCCCTTTTGTTACAAGACGTTTGAAAACTACTTTTATGTATAAGTAAGCTATATTTTCGTTTGTTCGTTTTGAAAATGGGTTAGTGTGTGTGCGTGTCATGTTTTGGCGAGATAAGCTTTCTGATAAGTGTAAATGTAAGTTTAGGCCCCGGAGTTGTGTGGTTCGGGAGACCCGGGATGACCATTGGGGTCGTCGGTTGCAAATCCAGGACACTTCTCCGCTTTATAGGATCAACCCGAAACCCATTCGGAGGGAGGTGGGGGACGGAGTCCTTGGGTGTGAGTGTCATGAAACTCACGACCCTAACGTATAAGCGTGGATACGAAGGGTGGCCACCCTTCCACCACATGGAGTAAGGAGGTATGTGTTTGTGTTTGTTTTAAGTCTTTGTGTGTTAAGCTTCGAGTTTTGTCTTGTGAAGGAGGTTGGTTGTGCACTCGTACTCGCCGAGTGATGTGTGTGTGTTATGTTTCCGTTTAGGATTCATGAAACGGGTGAGGACTTCTAATCCTTAAAATTAGTTGATTTTGGCCTTCGGCCCTAAACCCCTTTTTTTATATATATGCTATCACGTGTTAAAATAATTTGGATTGCAAAAACCACGCCCGGTTCATGAATACTCTAAGATTTGAATATGCTATACTATGCTTTGCTCTATATTTATGTACGGGTGTGTGTGTTAGCCCCCTCACCAGTCTTTAGGACTTACCCCTCTTTGTTGTTTTCTTTTCCCCCTTTTGTTTCTTGAGTTTGCAGGTGCAGGTCTTCGGTTCGTGCTAGGCAGTGTCTTTTCTTTGGGTCGTTCTTATATAAGAGAGTCTTTTGCATCCTTGCATCTTTACTTTCCGTTTTGGTACTATGTATAAATGTGGTACTACGTATAAATATGTATAAGTATGGTACTATGTATAAGCTTTATATGATTCGGGCTTTGAGCTTTTGTTTTATCATTCCTTTGGCCTTGGATGGGCATATTATGTGTAAGTTGTATTATCATTAGCATGTATGTTTGTATATTCGTGATCCTGATGCTTCCGCATTTGTTTTTTTTTTTTTTTTTTACGCGCTCTGTTTAAGGGTCTAGACCGCCTAGCTAGCGTGTGGGTTTTGTTTGTCACCCGTTCGTCGTGGTTTGATGTGTGGACGGAGTCTCCATTTTGTTACACGTGTTGGGCTACGGTGCGGGGGATGTAGTGCCCTTCGCTCCGGGGTGTTACATTATTTTTCTCAAAAACTTAACACTTCGTGAGTGTTGGTCTAAAGAATAAGAGAAGCACCATCCCTAGTATTTATACTAGGATGGTTCGAACCCCTAGGGTTTCCAAGAACCAATTAGATTATTTTCTTTCTCACTAATTAACTAATTTAATTCTTGATTTAATTGGAGAAAATAAGTTCCCAACTTGTTCTCCAAGTCTTGCAAAAATATTCTTTTCTCTCCTATAATAGGAAGTTGGACTTTTCAACTTTCCTAAAGTTAAAAGTCAATATTTAATAAATAAATTAATTCCCAATTAATTATTTATTGGGTTAAGTTTATTTTAGAATAGTCTTAACAATTAATTCAATAATTAATTAAAAGACTAAAATTAATTAATTACAATTTAATTAATTAATTCTAGAAAAGAATTCACGTGTAATAAAATTACACGAAATGGGACACGTGTAAGCCACGTGTACGTGACACGTGGAAGCCACGTTGGCCGCGTGACACGTGGCACAAGCCGCGTCCAATGCCCATTTTGATCAACCGTTTTGATCCTTCGTTAATCATATTAACTTCCTACCATAACCCTCGTGTCCTGGCATTTGTGTGTGACCCTTCAGGTTCATTATTCGATTAGCAGTGACAGTAATTAATTAATTCCTTAATTAATTAATCACTTCACAGATCACACAACTGAAATCTAGCAATGGGTGTGTGACCCCTAGCCGAATAACGAAATGAATCGAAGAACCTTTCAGTCAATAACATACAGTGAAATACGATCCTCCTACAACTCCATCTCTCAATCAAGAGCTAAGGCATGGGAATATTCTTAGAGCCTACATATTCTTGATCTTTAAAGTTAAGTTCGTTTCATATCCATTTAGACCTCAATCCAAGAAAACCCCATTTTCTTGATGTCTTCATCTTTTATCCACCTTGGCCAAGGGTTTAAGTTTACTGGACTACGAACAACTCAATCAGTAAGAGATCATTCTTGTTCTTGCAACAAGTGTAGGTCGTTTGTTGATTCTACTAATTCTACATATTCCACTTGTGTAATCCCAACATAGGTCGTGGTTCAGATGTCAGTATGTCGACCCCTTTTTGAGCCTATATCAAAGATTACAGAGTTAGCTCATATGAGACATTACAGAATCTCAAGTCTAAGGATTAATGAATCACGTTATTGACCTGTGAGATATTTTCTAATTTGGAAGTTTCTGGAAACTTCTTTTCCCATTTAGGAATGTTCTTACGCGGGACATCTCAGTGATGAAGTTCTTGTAACAATCACCCTCGTGTATTATAAACGCATCATCGTATGCACTTATCACTCTTTGAAACTGAGTGATCCTTCAAAAGGACATAATCACACAAGCAATTCTCAGTAGAGTCAAGGTCGACACTCCCACTGTTTGTCGGACTCTCGACTTGGAGAAGTTTCTAATCCTCGCCTATGGAGTTAAGAACTTGTTTCATGTGTTGTTCCCATAACGACAAAGTTCTTAACGGCCTCATCGGATTAGGGGAGTTCAATACATGTAAAACACAGCCAACCCAAACAAACATAAATAAGCACATAAAGAAGTGATTGCCTATGAACAAAATCATCTCGTTTATTATTCAAAGACTGTTCGTGATTTCACAAGGAAATATTAAAGCAAACATCTGCTTTAAGGGCACTATTCCTAACATCTTGTTCCCTCCAAATTTGTACCCAAAACCCCATTTGAGATGTGGTTTGGCAAAATCCCTAATTGCTCTTACTTAAGAATTTGGGGTTGTCCTACTTATGTGAAAAGGGCAGTGGGAGATAAGCTTGAAGCTAGATCAAGCTTACGTAACTTCGTAGGATATCCAAAAGAATCAATAGGATATTATTTCTACGATCCTCTTGAACAAAAGGTCTTTGTGTCAAGAAATGCTACTTTTCTAGAGGACTCATTCCTTAGAGAAAAGAAAGGCAAGATCGCAGAACTCGAAGAGGTTCGAGACCAAGGTCCCACGCCAACTATGGAGAGTGACGTCCCTCAGCCAATCGCAGAGAGTGATACACGCGAAAATCCTCCTCTAGTAAGACGTTCTAAACGCATTCCTAGATAACCAAAGAGATGGTATGTTTTTCTCCACCAAACATCTCAAATGGATAATGATCCATTAACTTAGGAGGAGGCACTGCTAGATTCAGACTCTGAACAGTGGAAAGAAGCAATGAAATCCGAAATGGATTCCATGTACTCTAACCAAGTTTGGACCTTGGTTGATCCACCCGATGGAATCAGGCTTATAGGGTGCAAATGGATATATAAGCACAAGCTTGGATTAGATGGAAGCGTGGCAGCCTTTAAAGCAAGGTTAGTTTCTAAGGGTTTTACTCAAAAACCAGGTCTAGACTTTGATGAAACCTTATCCCCGGTTGCAATGCAAAAATTCATTCTGATCTTGCTTGCCATTGCAGCATATTATGACTATGAGATATGACAAATGGATGTGAAAACTGCCTTTCTCAATGGAGACATTAACAAAGACATTTACATGGAGAAACCCATGGGTTTCACATTCAGTGGAAGCGAACAAAAGGTTTGTAAGCTCCAAAGATCAATCTACAGATTGAAACAAGTTTCTAGGAATTGGAATATTCGATTTGATGAAGCAGTCAAATCGTTTGGCTTTATTCAAAATCCGAATGAGTCCTGCGTGTACAAGAAAGAATTGGAAAGCTCGTTTCAATTTCTGATACTTTATGAAGATGACAGCCTCCTCATTGGGAATGCGAAGGATGGCATGAAAGTAACAAAGTCTTGGTTATCGAACCAATTTGAGATGAAGGATCATGGTGATGCATCCTACATTCTCGGTATAAAGATCTATCGGGATAGATCTAGGATATTATTAGGATTATCACAGTCGATTTACACAGATAAAATACTAAAGAGATTTAGTATGGAAGAATCCAAACATGGAAAACTTTCGATGGGCCCGGGAACAGTTCTTTCGAAGAAGCTGTGTCCCAAGAATGAACTTGACAAGTCCAGGATGTCCAAAATTCCTTATGCATCAACTATAGGAAGCATAATGTATGTGATGCTATGTACTCGACCGAATGTGGCTTATGCGCTTAGCGTGACTAGCCGATTCCAATCTGACCCTGGTGAAGGTCACTGGACTGCTGTGTTGGAAAATACGAATCAGAAAGCAGCGGAATTTAAAAAATTTTTCCAACAAAAGGACCTTGAACTCGCAATCGTGTAACCAAATTCGTAAAGACAAAAAACTTACTTTTCTTTTGTTCTTTCTTGAAGCGTTTCAAGCCACCCAAGAACGCTCTTCTCGCGGCTTGATCCCCTCTCCTTGGTAAAGCTCGAATCTTCAAACTTCTAACTTGAAGTCTCTAGAGAAAGTCCACCAACTTGATCACAATCTAACTAGTAAGGATGCTAGTTCTCTAGTTAGTGTTTAGGCTTAACCTAGGGTTTAATTTAATCTTGGAGAAAGGAAGGTGTTCAACACATGAACCAAGAATTGTCTATTAGCTCCATAAGGAGCTCGAGCTCCCCTATTTATAGGGAGGGGTTGCCGAAATTCCTAGTCCTTTATGGGCTAGGATTTTGGTCCCTCTCTCCTATTACTTGATCATCAAGTATTTTCCAACTTTGACTTTGAATTCTAATTCAAGTCAACTTCTAAGAGAGCTAAAAATATCCAAACTATTTTTGGATAATTTTATACTTTATTTATTATAAAATAAATAACTTATTTTTATCTAATTAATTAATTCGTAATTAATTAACTAGATTATTTTCTCCAAAATTAGACTTTCTTTTTAATTCAAAATTAAACCAAAGTCTATTAAATAATTAACTAATTAATTATTTAATATATATATAATATATATATATACACACGTGTGTGACACGTGTCACAGTGACACGTGTCACTCACGTGAGCCACACGTGTGACTTCACACGTGTGGAACCCTCTTGGCCCGATTAACTCGTTTAATCATTTTAAAGCCTCAACTCATGTAACCAAGTTGTTGTGTGTGACCCTCTAGGTTCTCAATTCAATTAGCAGTGACCCTGATTAATTAATTCACTAATTAATTAATCAGCCCACAGATTAAACGACCATAGTCTAGCAACAGGTGTTTAACCCCTAGCTGAATTGGAATGTTCGGATTCGACAGAACCTTTAAGTCATTGATTCATGTGAGAAACAATCCTCCTACTTACTATCTCTCAACCAAGATCTAGGGCAAGGGAATAATCAGAACCCTAATAATCCGGTCTTAAAGCTAAGTGCATTTCATATCCATTTGATCTCAATCCAATAAACCCTTTTCTTGATGTCTTGATCTACTGCCTTGGCCAAGGACTCCATATGGCATATGAATGACTTACACAATAAGAGATCACCTTGCATATGCAAGTGTAGGTCCTTTCTTGATTCTCATTCACTTTCATGAATCACTTGTGCAGCCCCAGCATAAGCCTTGAATCAGTTGTCTAAGGCGACACCCTTTAAAGCTTATACCAAAGACTACAGAGTTAACTCATAAAGTAACATGGAACCTCAAGTCTAAGGATCAATTAATCACATCAATGACTCGTGAGATATTTCCTAATCTGGAAGTTTCCATTTCCTGAAATAGAAACTTCCTTTCCCATTTAGGAATGTTCTCACACGGGGCACCTCAGTGAACTTACTTATTAAAGCAAGCACCCTCATGTATCACGCACGTATCAACTATACACTTTCCACCTCCATGAAACAAGGTGGTCCTTCTTAAGGGCATGATCCCACAAGCAAGCCTTAGAGGAGTCAGGTTGACACTCCCACTGTCTGTAGGACTCATCGGCTTGGAGTATTTTACTAATCATGACTTATGCGATATAGGGCTCGTTTCATGAACCATTTCACCTAAATGGTAGAGTCCTAAAGTCATCAGGATTAGGGGAGTTCTCATACATGCACAGCTAAAGTAAACGCATACCAAACAAGAGCATATAAAGAAGTGTTGCCTCAATTCGTTATTTCATTCAAAGATTGTCTGTGATTACAATAAGGAAAAGCACAAAGCGGATATACAATCCGCTTTTAGGGCACTATTCCTAACATGCTGTAAAGAACATCCTTTAGTACTTGTGAAGAACTCAGGATTTGTTCTTAGTTTACTGAGGCCATCAAGATCTTGTCATTAGAGGATACTGTGATGCCAGCTTTGCATCAGATATGGATGACTTTAAATCCATGTCAGGATACATATTCTGCCTGAACGGCGGAGCAGTAAGTTGGAAAAGTTCCAAGCAAGCGACCACTGCAGATTTGACCACTGAGGCCGAGTAGTTAGCTTCAAACGATGCTGCTAAGGAAGGTGTTTGGGTAAGAAACTTCATCCACGAGCTGGGTGTAGTTCCTAGCATTAAAGACCCCGTTACGGTGTTTTGTGACAACACCGGGGCGGTTGCTCAAGCAAGAGAACCAAGATCTCACCAAAGGACCAACCGCATTTTGAGGAAATATCACTTAATCCGTGATATCATCAAGAGAGAAGATGTGCAAATTGAAAGGTCACATCGACAGAGAACATGGCAGATCCGCTTACTAAAGCCCTTAGTCAACAGGAATTCGAAGGACATTTTCAGGAGATGGGTCTTAGATTAGCACCTGAGTTGCTTTGACGGGTAAGTGGGAGATTGTTAGGAATAGTGCCCTTAAAGCAGCTTTTGGCTTTACTATTTCCTTGTGAAATCACAAACAGTCTTTAAATAATAAACGAGATGATTTTGTTCATAGGCAATCACTTCTTTATGTGCTTATTTATGTCTATTTGGGTTGACTGTGTTTTTCATGTATTGAACTCTCCTAATCCGATAAGGCCGTTAAGATCTTTGTCGTTATGGGAACGACACATGGAACAAGTTCTTAACTCCATAAGCGAGGATTAGAAACTTCTCCAAGTTGAGAGTCCGATAGACAGTGGGAGTGTCGACCTTGACTCTGCTGAGACTTGCTTGTGTGATTATGTCCTTTTGAAGGATCACTCAGTTTCATGGAGTGATAAGTGCATACAATGATGCGTTCATAGTACATGAGGGTGATTGTTACTAGAACTTCATCACTGAGATGTTCCGCGTGAGAACATTCCTAAATGGGAAAGGAAGTTTCAAGAAACTTCCAGATTAGGGAATATCTCACAGGTCAATAACGTGATTCATGAATCCTTAGACTTGAGATTCTGTAATGTCTCATATGAGCTAACTCTGTAATCTTTGATATAGGCTCAAAAGGGGGGTCGACATACTAACACCTGGACCACAGCCTATGTTGGGATTACACAAGTGACATATGTAGAATTAGTAGAATCAACAAAGGACCTACACTTGTTGCAAGAACAGGAATGATCACTTACTGATTGAGTTGTTCGTAGTCCATTAAACTTAAGCCCTTGGCCAAGGTGGATAAAAGATCAAGACATCAAGAAAATGGGATTTTCATGGATTGAGGTCTAAATGGATATGAAACGAACTTAACTTTAAAGATCAGAATATTTAGGCTCTAAGAATATTCCCATGCCTTAGTTCTTGATTGAGAGATGGAGTTGTAGGAGGATAGTATTTCACTGTATGTTATTGACCGAAAGGTTATTTGATTCATTTCGTTATTCGGCTAGGGGTCACACACCCATTGCTAGATTACGGTATTGTGATCTGTGAAGTGATTAATTAATTAAGGAATTAATTAATTATTGTCATTGCTAATTGAATAATGAACCTAAAGGGTCACACACAAATGTCAGGATACGAGGGTTATGGAAGGAAGTTAATATGATTAACGAAGGATAAAAACGGTTGATCAAAATGGGCATTGGACGGGGCTTGTGCCACGTGTCAAGTACACGTGGCAGCCACGTGTCTCGCTGCCAACGTGGCTGCCACGTGTCACGTACACGTGGCTCACGCGTGTCCCATTTCGTGTAATTTTATTACACGCGAATTCTTTTCTAGAATTAATTAATTAAACTGTAATTAAATAATTTAAGTCTTTTAATTAATTGTGAATTAATTGTTAAGATTTTATTTCTCAAGCTTAACCCAATAAATAATTAATTGAGAATTAAATTATTTATTGAATCTTGACTTTTAGCTTTAGGAAAGTTGAAAAGTCTAACTTCCTATTGTAGGAGAGAGAAAGTTGATTCTTGCAAGACTTGGAGAATAAGTTGGGAACTTATTATTCCAATTAAATTAATTAATTAAATGAGTTAATTAGTGAGCAAGAAAACAACTCCCATTGGGTCTTGGAAACCCTAAGGGGTTCGAAAATCCCTAGTATAAATACAAGGGTGGGGCTTCTCTTATTCTTTAGACCAACACTCACGAAGTGTTATGTTTTTGAGAAAAATAAAAGAAACGTTTTCAAAGCAAAACCCTAGCCATTAACACAAGTTATAGAACTAGCATTCTCACTTGCTTGATCGTGTTCTAGGACTGGTGTGGATACGCTTTGGAGGCCTTCTACTTTGGAGACTAATTCGAAGGACCGTTCGAGGGACTTTCCGCTTGAAGGGTGTTTGTTAGGCGGTAACAACATCACAAGAAAACTTCAATTAAAGTGAGTTTCTTGTTATTTCCAACTTTACAGTACGAAAATTGCAAGACAACGATTAAACTTGTGGAAAAATTTTAAACTTCCGCTGCTCAACTCTTTCGTGTTTTCCAACATGGATAACATGTACATTTTAGAGTTATAAGTTTTCACAAAATTCATACTAGTCTGGCCTTTATCATTTTTAGTTTTATAACTAGAATTAATCATTTTTCGACCAAAAAAAAAGAATGAATCATTATATTTTATTTTTTTCTAAATCAATAATAATAGGTTAATTCCAGGTAATCCATCGTCATTTCGAACTTAGTTATTTTGGACGTTTATAAATATTTGTAAATATCATTTTTGAATCCTTTTCTAAAGTATTATCTTATAGTTATAAGTTCATAATATGCTACATATAAATTAGTTTTTTTAAACAGACGCACATATAACTAAGTTCCTAATATGTCACGTATAAATTAGATGATTGGATAACATGTACATTTTGGAGTGAGTAAATTGCCGAAAACTACCTCGTGTTTGGCGAAAAGAACAAAAAAAACCCCGTCATATGGAATATCATCCAAAGAACCCTGTGTTTTCTAAAATTTTGCAAAAAAAAACCCTGAGCGCGTTGTGTGGCCCTCACGCGCGTTGATTGCGTGTAGGAATGTGTTTTTTCGGGATAAAATGTCTATAATGCCCTTAACGAGTTAACTGCATAAAACCCCCTGTGTTTGTCCCAATTTGCAAAAAAAAAACCCTATGTTACAAAAATTAATTCAAAAAACCTTATGTTATTTAATTTTTTGCACATCACCCCCTCATTTCTTTGGTCAACTGTTAAAAAAACCTTATGGAGTAAGGGTATTTTAGGGTTAAAAGATTTAATAGTTGACCAAATGGAATAAGGGGGCCGTGTGCAAAAAATAAAATAACATAAGGTTTTTTGAACTAATTTTTATAACAGAGGATTTTTTCTGCAAATTGGAAAAAACACAGGGGGTTTGGTGCAGTTAACTCATTTTGGAGTTAATAAGTTTTCACAAAATTGATACAAATCTAGCCTACGTATCATTTTTAGTCTTATATCTAGCATGTTTAATTTTTATTTTTTTTTCTAAATAATAATAATATGGTTAATTCTAGATTATCCTCCTTTTTTGGGTTTAGTGCACTCTGCCCCCTATCATTTCATTTTAAGCGATTACCCCTGACATTTGTAAAATGTAACACTTAATCTCCTTTTTCACATTTCTGGCAGAACCTTTTTGGAAGATTCTATTCAAAACAAACTTTAACTCTCAAGAGTTAAAACCGCCACCATCATGTTTCTCTCTCCAAAATGAACAAAACCTATACTGCATTCGTCTCTATTGGCCGGCAAAAACCGCGTCGTACCGCTGCATAGCTCTAGCTGCCTAGCTTCGCCTTTGACCAGCGATTCCTCTTTCATCGGTTGTCGAATTTTGGTTTTGAGACCACCATTGTATTTGCATTGAGAGCTTTGATTTGATATATAATATCAACACATTTGACATCCAATCTATACATATTTGCCCTTAGAAATCAAGCCAAAATTTTGTTAAAAAAGTTGAATGAAATATTCTCCAAAATTTCATCAGAAATATATTTATAATATTTTTAATTTTTAATTTTTAATTGAAAATTTGTTATATAATCTAATATTTATATTTTTATATAAATATAAATTGAAATAGATATTTCATGAATATTTATTCACATAAAACATTAAAAAAATTAAGTTCCATCATATCATGTTTATATCTTAATTTAATGTATATTTTGCATAAGTTTATTTAAATTTTATTCATTTCAAATAATAAATTTTCCCTCTAAAATAGAAACTCATAACAAACATACAAATATCAATCAATACATAAGTGAATTTACAAAATATCATTTAGAGATATATAATGCAAAAAATTAGTTCATTATAAAAATATCAAAATATGATTAAATAACATTATCTGTAAAATCTAAAAAAAAAAAAAAAAACTAGGTAAAAATAAAAATCATCTACCAAACTTTCCTTCATCATTGATGGTAGATTATGATGCATAAATACAGACACGAGTGACATGACATGATATGGATACGGTGATACAGATTTTGTTTTTAATTTTCTACGTGAGAACTGTCGGACACGAGTATCCGACACAACACGAAAAAATGATATTTTTAAAAGTATCCATACATTATATGTAATGTCCCACATCGGAAGTGAGGGGAACAAAGTGTAGCACCCGAAGCGCAAGGTGCCACATCCCCTGCACTATAGCTCAATCCACATATGAAACGGACAATCCATACATGAACTAAGCTATAGCGAACGGGAGACAAGAAGACAAATGACTAACTAGCTAGGCGGGACTAACCCCAAACCAATAACCACAATGCATAATAAAATAAGGCGGAAGCATAATATGTCCATATATCAATACATTATCATATCCAAAATACATAACATGTTATACAACCATAGATGATAATACATATGCATAAAAATGGAAATGGACACGTGCTAGACCTAAAATGACAGACTTGACTCGACACCAATCCCGCCTAGCACACAACCTGCAAAATCTGAAAAGTGGAGTGTCAGTCTACAAAAGACTGAGTGAGGTTCATAGTATATATATATAAGCGCAGATAACATGCAAGTCATAACCTCGGGTAAGGTTTATAACTGAAAACAATATAAGTTCAATAATAACGTAGAACTCGCCCGAGATTACAACTATCAAGTTTAACACTTCAATTATTTTCCAATCAATCAATCAGTGGCCCGGCGAGTGAGGGCAATTCTCCAAGCTTTACTCCGACAGTGCACAATCACGATACTTTCAATTAATTAAGTGGTCATGCAAGTAGTTACAGTGCACAAGTAGCAGTTTCAGTGACTCCTTCTTTCTCCAATGATGGTGGGTTTGCAAGGCCCGAACCATCCACAGTAACACGGTGTACTTCGGGAACATGACTCCCACGCACGGGACTCCTTCCTCCACCAAACCTCCTGGTGGATTTAGGGTTCATCCCCACGGTATGAGAGAAGTGTAAGAGTTACCCGTCAGCCCATGCTTTCCCGGTTGGCTCAAACACAAACTCTCGGGCCCACAGTGAACAATACACGGTAACTTGTCAAAACACGGTTAATATAAAGGTACACGGTTTGATTTTCAAATCATTTGAAGGTTTTTGGAAACATTAGATATATATATATACATGTTGGCCAAAAGTTCACGTAATGGTTATACGGGTTCCAGGTAGCTAGCAATTAAACCTCAACTGTACCGACAAAATATAAGTAAAGACATGGCCTACGAAGCCCGCTCCTCGTCACTGGGGTGCTGGTCTGTGCAACAAAGACAAGTGTACGTGAGACACGACTCGTATGAACCAATTAGGGTGAACGGCGTAACATGACATGCAATGACGAGAATAGACTATTATCGAATTTCATGATCATATTGGAGCATAAAACAATCATATAATGGCATGTAGGGATCATTCAAGGGTAAAGAAAAGGAATTGAAATGGTAAAATTCATGCAGAAACTCATAAACACATTCTGGAGCATGGGAACGGCCATTCCGAGGTTTTAGTGTAAATTGGGAAGGGCAGTTCCCGGCTCCCCAAAATGCTCCCACGCGTCTGTAAGAATTTAGCAAGTTTTGGGGCTGGGAACGGCCGTTCCCAGTCTCGTGCGCCAGCTGCTAGGCGTGGGACGGGAAGGACCGTTCCCGTTATGCAGGTGATGCAGAACAGAGCAGAAACAGGGGAAAAATGGTCGAACCAAAACCATAACATCAACACAACCATAATTTCAATCACCAAATGCCTCTAAAACATGAAGTAACATGTATACATGATTAATATACAATAAAATCCAACATAAACACTCATGTCCCTCATTGATCATCAAGAATCTACACTTTGGAACCCATATATAAACTCTTCACTTAACTTCCATTTTCCTCAATTATACCCATAAATTTCAAGACAAAGGCATGTAGTCATCTTTCCAACAACAATTACACAAGTCAATCCACTTAATTACTAACCCTAGCTTCATCAATAATTCAAGAAATTCATATATATCAACCATATATACCTTGTAAGAAAAAGGGGAAGAAAAGATATGCAAGTATGGAGATGATGATGCTTCCAAGCTCTAATTTGCCAGAAAATAACTTGAATTTGATGAAATCTCTCCTCCTTCTTCTTAGGGTTTGATCGAGAGAACAAGGAAGCAATTGTATGTGTGTTTGTATGAATGGAATGAAAACATTACGTAAAATGTATCTCTTAAATGGGTGAAAGGGTTCTAATTGCAATCTAGTCCCCAAGCTTTAAAAGTTATGCAATTGAGTTGTGAACTCATGAAATTTGATGAATTAAATCCAACCCAAATTCATGCAATTAAGTGCACACATTTCATAAAGCGTTCAATTAAGGACATGTAAGAAACTAAATCACGTTTGGCAATTAATTACAATCATGCTATAACTCCCGAGTTGATACGAATATCATATAAACACTTAGGAAATATTTCACAAATGTTACATATTGCATAATTAGAAACTGGGGCATTACACGAAGTCTCCCCTTATAAGGGGAGATGGATACCTCACCCTATAGACGCGTTCTGCGCTACGGCTGGGTTCTCCAGTGGGCGCAGGAACAAATCCGTGAGGGTGGTCTAATCCGGTTCCCACCCAAAGCGGATAATATTCACAGGAAGGTGGTTCTGGGCTGTTACATATGGTATCAGAGTCGGAGCCCGCCGGTGTGCCAGCGAGGACGTTGGGCCCTTATGGGGGGGGTGGATGTAATGTCCCACATCGGAAGTGAGGGGAACGAAGTCTCCCCTTATAAGGGGAGATGGATACTGTGGACGCGTTTTGCGCTACGGCTGGGTTCTCCAGTGGACGCAGGAACAAAGCCGTGAGGGTGGTCTAATCCAGTTCCCACCCAAAGTGAACAATATTCACAGGAAGGTGGTTCTGGGCTATTACATTATAGATAGTAGGAGGACAATCAAATACTTACATCAAACACCATAAAAATTTTATTACTTACACTAACCTACCTCCTTCCCTTTTTGCTTCTTATTACATACACCCCTTAATTTAAGAACTTATTTATTTTATGCAGTTGTTGAATTAAAAAAGAATATGCCGTGGATATCGTGTGATTTTTTTTTTTTTTTTTTTTTTGTATTAAATGATAATATAATTTTAATATAGAAAATATAGATATGATAAGATAGTCACAAGTATAAAATTTAACACATAATATGTAAAAATTAATAAATTAAAAAAATCGTATCGATAAAGGATCACGACACTTAACGTGGTCCTAAAGTGATGATTGCCTTCTTTTTTGCTGATAACAGTTTCGGGATAAAATCGCATCAGCTCACATTGTGTCTCATTCAATGTACATTCACAAGAGACTAGGTATCAGTCCTTAGTCACATTATTTGAATACTTTTGTGGGGTATTTGCAAAATTAACAATCTCATATATAGAAAAATTCTTAATGTACCAAAGCTAATACCTATGAGTCTATGACCCCTTTATATAATACTAAAAAGATTGAACGTTATAAGTTATAACCACTCAACACATAATAAATTAATAATAAATTGTTAGGCCCAATAATAATAATAAAATAAATATGGAATGAAATTAAAAGGTTATAAGTATCAAATAAAATATAATAATGTAGGCAAATTAATTTTAAAATAAAAGTATCAGAAGTTGATTTCGGGCCTTTCTATCATTTCGGTTGTACGAGTTTTAAGTATATAAAGACTAATAATTAATATAGGAGGCCCAATACAAGTTGACAACTTAGAATTTGTTATATGTTATTTTGAAAATTATAATAACTAGTAAACTCCGCGCACTTATTACGTGTGCAAATAAAAAATATTATTATTTAAATATATTAAATTAATTTTCATATTAATATAAAGTCTACAATCAGTTTAAATATAATTATTAAATTATGGTAAATAAAAAAACAAAAAAATATGAGGGAAAAAAGATAAAAATTACACATAAAAGAAAAGAAAATGAATTAAAGTGAGGTGAGAGAAAAAAGATGTTAGTAAGATGTTGGAGTGGTAAAAAAATAAATATATAATAAGAAAAGAAATGAATGCAAGAAAACAAAATGGAGGAAAAAAATAAATAAATAAAAAGAAAAAAAAAGATTTCGGGGCCAAGATAAAACAGGTAAGTAAAGAGTTAAGAGAAAGCGCATATAGCCACAATCCATTATGCATCTCATTTTATGTGAACTATGTGTCGTTATGCTTCGATTTTTGACAATATCTTATTAAGAGACTCATACCACTATTCATTCACCGAGCCTAAGCCTCCACATATTCCCCATGAAATCTTAGAAAATTAGATTTCACATTTTCCGGATTCATATCCTAGCTTTTGTTATCCCAAGACACACTTTGAAAATTGTTAGCCCAAAATTCCCATTAAGTCCCTTCTCAAAATGTCGAAATTTACCGGGACACTTTTACCTATCAAATATAGAGGTCAAATGAATCCTTGCAAAATTTTATGAACTATGGTACCATTCCCGAATCCTAATTCTCATTGTAACTCCCGTAGTCGCAAAAACCGGCCGAGAAACCCTATTTTAACACTAATTTAGGTATTTTCAAATTCAAACATTTTTCCTATTCAATATTATAACCAAAACGATCCTTTAATTGTTTTATGAATTTTAAGACCTTTTCCAAACCCTAGTTCAAATGCTAGCTAATTTTATAAATTTTTCCTATTTTTCATAAAATACTATTCCCGCAGTAAGAACTAATTTTTAAACCGTACAGCTTTTGGTGACCAATAATATACTCAAAATAATCCTCAAATTATTTTATGAATCATGACCATTTTCTCGGAAATAAATTCTCATCCTAGCTTCGTTTTATGTTTTTCAAAATTCCGAACGCTTACTACTTTAACTTGAAACGTTTAAACGTTAAGTATTTATATTCATCGGAAAACTCTTTTGATTCACTTTCTTTTGCAATTTTCCCCACTTTAAACTCTAACCTAGAGGTTCATGAATGTTTTAAGTATAATTTTCTACCTATTTTTGAATTAAATTTTAGTTGATGTATTTATGATATAATTTTATATACATAAGCTCCTACATCATGTATACACCTATACATAAACCCCATGGGGTTGGCCAAGTGAAGCATGACAGGGTTTGATCCTGATAAGTTCGCAGGTTCTGTGACACCCCAGTTTTCCGGCAAGCCAGGTACGAGGTCACGTGAGAGTTTAATTCGGTATTTACGTGATTTAAATGAATCTCATGCCTACGTGTCAACGTGTAACTCTATTTTATTATGTGCACTTTAGAATTTAGTTAAATTGTTCTTGGACTCAATTGTCTAATAATTGCTCGTTAGGGACCTAATTATAATTACGGTGTTTTGGGCCTTCGTAGCTACCATGAGCTCGGGAATTCGAATTCGAATTCTGACCTTATCATTGAGTTTGTTTCGATGATTCGGATTTGATGAAATTAACCTTATAATTTCCTAAAGCCGTTTGATACCTCTACCGTTTTAAAATCTGATCCAAGTGGACCGGATCCCTTTTGACCCGACCCGTTAAACCGACCCTTTTCAGCCCTTTATGGCTGAAATATCTCCCTTTTCCCCTCATTTTGTATCGATCAAACAAGGCAACAAAGGAGAAGAAGAAACCCTCCCCATTTGGCCCTTCAAGCTTTGGCTCAAGCTTGTGAGATCCGACCAACCGATCGAAGATTCAAGGTAAGATATGTGATCCTCTCATTACGTGCTTCGTTTTCTCCCGATTGAATCTCATCTTTCTTGGTCCTTCTTGCACACTTGCAGGTGAGGGTTTTCTTCTATAAACGACCTATGACCTTGCATGCTTTAAATAACCCCAATGGTTTTAATATTCAAGTTAGCCCTATCTTTTATATCGGCTATGTATCGGAAATGTTTATAAATCCTGAATGTGTTACCCTGAGCCTGTTTTGAGACATCCTGCTTATGCCCCCGGCTCTTCTAGCGCTGGACTAGCCGGAGTGGTTCCTGTTCCTATTCCTGGGGCCCAGGGGCTTGTGTATTGAGTGATCCGGGGAGGTATCGGGCCGACGGTGATCTCTTGCACAAGTCCCACAATGTTGGACTACCTGGATACCCACCAGGAGGTTTGGTAGGAGATGGGGCTCCGATCTGAGGGAGTCATGAACCCAAAGATCATCCTGATGCGCGGATGTGGAGGTTAGCTACCGGCCACATTGCACCCGGAGAAAGGAGATTAATTTGTACTTGTTTTCCCTCCTGTTATAATTATAAACTCCTGTTTCCTGCTTGTTTCCTGAATACCTGCTTGTACCTGTCATTTAATAAGTGAAAAGAGGAGTCCAGGATGGAATAATTACCCGTTCTTGCCGGGTCCCCTAAAATGTAATTGCATAGGTATCCGTGACCTCCGGTATGCCCAGTCTGGACGCAGCAGCTGGAGCTGTGGAGGGTTAAGGTAAAACGGGCATCAACGGAGGCCGTACGGATATCGACACGTGCATTGTATATCCTGATTACCTGATTGCATGACTTAACATAATTCCACCCGTACGTGTTAATTGAATCATATTTCTTGTTCCCTATTTTATTAACGAATCACGTATAGTGGAATTACGCTTGCCTGACTGCCTGTTTATATATATACACGTGTGTTAACCCCTTCCTTCAGTCAGTTGGCTGACCCCTCCCTCTCGTTGTTTTAGTCTTGCCTTGCAGCTTCTGTGGTCGTTAGGCGGAAGTCTTTTCAAGTCTTTCATCGAGTCTTGGTCCTGTTTGCACTGTATCGTACCGCACCTTTATTTCCTGCTTGTAACTGGGCTATGTAAGCCACTCTGTATTGTTATTGCTTTACTGAACTCGGGACAGGTTTCTAGGGCCCTAGTTGAACCCGTTTGTATGTTATTGCATTGTATTGATTCGGGACAGGTTAGGACAGGATCTTGAACTAGTTGAACCCGTGTTTACATTCTTGTATGAATTGAAATTTCATATTGGTTAGTGATTACATGATTGCCTTGCTTTCGCATCCTTGTTTCTATTGATTTGTTGGTACAGGGTCTAGTCCACACAGGATGTTTTATTTCTATCTCCGTTCGCTATGAGCTTGGTTCATGTATGGACTTTCCATTTCATGTGTGGACCGGGTTCATAGTGCGGGGGATGTGGGGCCCTCCGTTCAGTGTGTCACATCCTAAGGTGGTATCAGAGCTCCAGGTTGCAAAACCGGAGTTCTAGTGTCGTGTCCTGTCGAGTCTAGGTCGTACGACTTAGGAACTACTTGATGACGTGAGCATTGCATTGACCTTAAGCACGGAGTTGCAATTCTTTTTGAACCTTGTTGAATTAATTCCTACTTATTGCATTGGATTCATGCCTTTCTTGTTGAAAATGTGCCATGAGCATGTACTAATCGCATGCATATATTCTTGGAATGAGTTATAATTTATAGCTATGAAGATAGTATCAAACCACAGCCAATCTCTATGACAACAATAGTTTATCATAACCTCGATTCTCAGGCGTGGAAATTATAAGGAACGTACCGAAGAGTATATACAGGAATCCTAGATTCAAGACCTTCTCCGATTAAGCTACGACTCAGAGGTAGAATCTGAAACGGGAGACCGAGGTACAAGGAAAAACTTGCATATTCTATTGGAGATGGTGAATCCGGGGTGAAGTGACGCTTTACAAGAATCGGCACCTACGCTCATATTATAGAAGTTAGTTAACCGGATCCCCTAGGATCATTCAAGAGAGAAATGAAGAAAATCTCAAAGGTACTTTAGTTCGAGGTTCGGATCATTGAAGAAGCGATTTTTGGGTAGAGAAGTCAAGACAAAAACCCCAAGAGAGGATGTCAGCTACCAGTAACACTTACGGGATCAACGATTATGAGGCAGGACCTATACTTTGCTCTTGAGAAGTTTCGTTTGGTAGTAGCTTTACTCAGGTTGAAGATCGTGTCTTGACCACTCTTAAGCTTAAAGTCAAAGAAGAAGATCTCCTCGTTAGGAATGGATGGTGGGATTCAATATATATCAGGATATTGCAGGTAATACAAGAGTCAAAGAAGGACCTCTAAATAAATCAAACTATTAGAAGCCGAGTTCGGGAAAAAGGGAAATAAGAGGAACTAGAGATACATTGGATTTCGGGTAAGGAAGAAGTGGGATTAAAAAGAATTAAGAAAACCAATCAACGCGATCCAAGTTGAATTGGCGTGTTGTGAAGTCAATTTTGGAAATATGGCGCAACAAATAGAAACGATAAAGAAAGGAAAAAAGTTCTTAGAGGGGAATTGAAAGCAAGATGATGGCTAGGAATAGGACCCGGGACAACCTTAGGGATCGATCTTGGAAAAGAATTCAAACAACAATCTAAGGATCAATATTGGAAGAGAGCTCGGATAATACTGGGAGATCGATTATCAAGAAGAAGTTAAGAAGCCGATTTCATGGGTTAAGAAGACTCTAGGTTCAAGAAATTATAATCTCGGATCGTAGGGATATACAAGCTGATACATGAAGATTCATAGAAATCTTGAAGACCGTGGGAAAAAAATAAGTGATGATCAACAAGTCAAAGCAAGTTCGTGATTAGAGAAACAAGGACCAGTCACCGAACTAATAGCTTACGACTACGGTGACAGGTTTAAAACATTCATGGCACGTGCATCATACTAATTTTACATTATTTTACTCTTCCTTATTTATATATGTTGTGTACCTCTATTTGCCATGATTGCCCTAATGTGTTGCATAATTAAATGATACGCGCATTGGCATCTTAACCCATCATGCATTGTCCAGTGTTTACTTGATAGGAATTTTTCCTCCAAACTCATCCACCAAGTGTTACTTCAACCGAGTCATTATTGAATCAAGGTAAGAAGAATTTTGGATTATAGAGTTTGAGGAAGGAAAGAGAAAACACCAAGGCTCGGGAAAGTAAAATTAGATTTGGAACAAAAGAAATAGATTGTTGTCTCTACGGATCACTCCAAAGTGAATATGACCACTTTCACCGTATAAATAGCTTAGCTAGGATCATTCACACCGAGGGAGCTAAGTCGAGAAGCAATAGAACGAGTTCAAAGAATTGGGATAGAAGTTTTTAAGGGGGAGAGCATGACCGGAAGATGATTTAAAATTCTTTATTGTGCCCGAATGGATCACTACTAGAAGGAACAATGGAAATACAAGAGTAACAACGATATAAACAAGCACCTCCGAAGATGGAGATATAGCCCTTGAAGAGATTCCGAGACCAAGTCGAGAAGAACCTCGAGAGAGAGAGATGAAGATACCCATACAAGGAATGGTCGAGAATTGAATTGACAATATGGATACAAGTCTACCTTTTTGGTTTTACTATGGGACCTAAGAAAAAAAAAAAAGGGCTCAATCTCCCAAGATTAACAAGGATAAAACTTCCAAGAAGAAAGAGGAAAGAATAAGTGGTCGAGAGATAAAGATATTGATTTGAGGAGTTCTTTGGGATTTGAAATAACAAGGCCGAGTACGGATAGATCGAGGATAATTTTGATTTTCGATTTGAGCTATTTAATGATGGAGCTATGGAGGATTTATGAGAATTGGTAAGGAGAGTAGTGAAGAAGTGAAGCCGAGTCAATTTAATCGTGGGCTTTTGAAGCGGAATAGGTAAGAAAGATCACGACATGGACAAGATGGATTAATAGCTCGTCAATCTTTTTTTTTTTCATAATGAGTCTGGAACGTGTATGGGATTTGGGAATTGTATTCGAGCTACTAAAGATAAGCTCGAGTATTCAAGAAGGTTAAGTACGAATCGTAGTGAAGAACGAGTCGATTGGATTGAAATCAAGCGCACTCCTAAGATCGGGACCTTTGACCATAGTATTTTATGAGGATAAGAGAATTAATCATGGGACTCTCGACCGTAGAGCTCGGTAAAGAAAGAAAATGGATCAAGGATGGGACCGGGTGGTAATTGCCATATCGACACATCGTGGAATCTTAAAGCTTGCCACTACGAGCAAAAGAAATTCCAAGAAGGACTCCAGTGCCAATTCTGATCATTACTTGAAAACCTCTAAACAATGGTGAACGGTACATTAACTATACATAGCACGTGCATCATGCATTCCTTAATTCCTGTTATGTGTAATTGCTTATTAGTTTCTTTGGAGTGAGCAAGTGCTTTAGTCCCACGGTGAGACAAGGGTCGTGCTGTGCAACCAACTTTGCAACAGGTCTTCGGAGACCCTATTTAGAAGCTAGTGGCTATTCAAGAAACCAACTTCGAACTGTGAAGTTGATGTGGTGATTAAAGACCCATTTCGGGTTGGAGAACGAGTAGTGGGAGTTCGTTAACTACTCCACTTGTGATACCGAGTTGTGGGATGGTTAGGACGGATTCAAACGGTGGGAGTTGAATCTTGTTTAGACCCTCCTATCGTGCGAGACGTCCGGACTACTCATGGTCGGATCTAGTTCGTGAGCAGCTTGAAACCCCTTTCGTGCTAGAAGACCCTCTCTGAACTAATTCCTGTGGGGAGGTCGCGAACACCGCATGGGATGAACACGGAGAGGTTTGCTTAGAGTCCAGAACTCGAGGCAGTGGACCTGAGGACAGGTCCTTCTTATGGGGGAGAGGTTGTGACACCCCAGTTTTCCGGCAAGCCAGGTACGAGGTCACGTGAGAGTTTAATTCGGTATTTACGTGATTTAAATGAATCACATGCCTACGTGTTAACGTGTAACTCTATTTTATTATGTGCACTTTAGAATTTATTTAAATTGTTCTTGGACTCAATTGTCTAATAATTGCTCGTTAGGGACCTAATTATAATTAGGGTGTTTTGGGCCTTCGTGGCTACCATGAGCACGGGAATTCGAATTCGAATTCTGACCTTATCATTGAGTTTGTTTCGATGATTCGGATTCGATGAAATTAACCTTATAATTTCCTAAAGCCGTTTGATACCTCTACCGTTTTAAAATTCGATCCGAGTGGACCGGATCCCTTTTGACCCGGCCCGTTAAATCGACCCGTTTTAGCCCTTTATAGCTGAAAATATCTCCCTTTTTCCCTCATTTTGTATCGATCAAACAAGGCAACAAAGGAGAAGAAGAAACCCTCCCCATTTGGCCCTTCAAGCTTTGGCTCAAGCTTGTGAAATCCGACCAACTGATCGAAGATTCAACGTAAGATATGTGATCCTCTCATTACGTGCTTCGTTTTCTCCCGATTGAATCTCATTTCTCTTGCTTGCTTCCATGAATATGAAGAAGATGATGAATAGTGCCAATATGTCAAAATTTGAGAATATGCTTTGTGATTTGATTCCCTTGCTTCAAGCTTTATATATGTTGTTCTTATGAGTGTATATGATGCATATTTGATGGTTTTTGGTTTGTTAGATGAAGCTTGAGTGAATCCACGAATGTCTCCACCGAGGAGAAAACTGTACAAGAAAGGAAACATGGTGTACTTATGAGACACAACTCAATAATGAAACCAAATAGGACGCACGGCGATGCTCATGAAGTAGTGCATCATGTTATGGCATGATTCAATATGCATTAATTCATAAATATGCCATGAAAAGGTGTGATCGTGTTCATGAGCACAATTAATGTTATTTAGACACATAAATGATTTAATAATTCCATTAGGCATGTATACAATGCATGTAAGTCAAATAAGAGGTCGAGGAGGTGAAAGGAAAACGATAAAACGGGTTTTGGCAAAGTTTAGGAAAAGCTGACAGTTTTCGAAAATGCTCAAGTTGTAGGAAAACTGGATTATCTCGAGTTCTAGAAGTTGGAATTGAGTTTTGTTTCTTGGAAATCAAACTAGACACATAAACCTTTAAAATGGTATGTGGATCGACTTGTGGTTCAAAGCGAGGTGAAAATGGCGTAGACCAGAAGTTGGGGGAAAGCAGATTGTCGGTAATGTGGCGACACCAGAAAGAATTCATAATATCTCACAAATGGGAAAATAAATTGAGGCGATTCCAATTGGAGGTTATTCTAGACTTCAAGAGGTTTCCATGAGTTCAAAAATAAGGTCAAACGGAGTTCGGATGAGGGAGTACCCGGCCGGGGAAAATACAAGTCAAAATCTACCCACCCGGGGAAAAAGAGTGCAGAAACTCTCCTGCAATAAAGTACCCGCCCGGGTACTTTTGTGTACAAAACTTACCCGCCCGGGTAGACATTCTGGGTGGAAGGAACGTAGCAGAACAAGGGCTAAACACGGGAGAAACCAAAATTCAACAAAACCACCTCAAATCTCAACCAAAACACTTCAAATTCAAGGCATAAGTTCATGTATGCATGCTCTAACATATATCCCAAATTCAAGCCACGAAACCAAGTATTTAACAAGTTGCCATTTTCATGCTTTTAAGCTTCATCAAGTCTTTCTTTCTTGGTCCTTCTTGCACACTTGGAGGTGAGGGTTTTCTTCTATAAACGACCTATGACCTTGCATGCTTTAAATAAGCCCAATGGTTTTAATATTCAAGTTAGCCCTATCTTTTATACCGGCTATGTATCGGAAATGTTTATAAATCCTGAATGTGTTACCCTGAGCCTGTTTTGCGACATCCTGCTTGTGCCCCCGGCTCTTCTAGCGCTGGACTAGCCGGAGTGGTTCCTGTTCCTATTCCTGGGGCCCAAGGGGCTTGTGTATTGAGTGATCCGGGGAGGTATCAGGCCGACGGTGATCTCTTGCACAAGTCCCACACTGTTGGACTACCCGGATACCCACCAGGAGGTTTGGTGGGAGATGGGGCTCCGATCTGAGGGAGTCATGAACCCAAAGATCATCCTGATGCGCGGATGTGGAGGTTAGCTACCGGCCACATTGCACCCGGAGAAAGGAGATTAATTTGTACTTGTTTTCCCGCCTGTTATAATTATAAACTCCTGTTTCCTGCTTGTTTCCTGATTACCTGCTTGTACCTGTCATTTAATAAGTGAAAAGAGGAGTCCAGGATGGAATAATTACCCGTTCTCGCCGGGTCCCCTAAAATGTAATTGCATAGGTATCCGTGACCTCAGGTATGCCCAGTCTGGATACAGCAGCTGGAGCTGTGGAGGGTTAAGGTAAAACGGGCATCAACAGAGGGCGTACGGATATCGATACGTGCATTGTATATCCTGATTACCTGATTGCATGACTTAACGTAATTCCACCCGTACGTGTTAATTGAATCATATTTCTTGTTCCCTGTTTTATTAACGAATCACGTATAGTCGAATTACGCTTGCCTGACTTTCTGTTTATATATATACACGTGTGTTAACCCCTTCCTTCAGTCAGTTGGCTGACCCCTCCCTCTCGTTGTTTTAGTCTTGCCTTGCAGCTTCTGTGGTCGTTAGGCGGAATTCTTTTGAAATCTTTGATCGAGTCTTGGTCCTGTTTGCACTGTATCGTACCGCACCTTTATTTCCTGCTTGTAACTGGGCTATATAAGCCACTCTGTATTGTTATTGCTTTACTGAACTCAGGACAGGTTTCTAGGGCCCTAGTTGAACCCGTTTATATGTTATTGCATTATATTGATTCGGGCCAGGTTAGGACAGGATCTTTGCGACGCCCCGCTTCTCGATCAAGGTAAAGTTTGGTACGAGAGTGCACGATTTACCTTTCCTTGCATGACTTATGTGGATTTATGCCTTAATTTGATAGACATTTGGTGCTTATGTGAAAAACATGATTTACATGACTTATGTGGCTATTTGATATGATAAGTATGTACTCGTATTGTGCTTAAAGAGTTTTGATAGCATGCTTTATGGTTAAACGAAATAATGTGCTTATTTGGATATTAAAGCATAATTTAGGGACTACATGGTAAATTTATTTTCCAAGCCTGGAACTTGTTAGAACTTACTGAAATTGTGTAGATAATTCGATTACGAGTTCGTGGGTTCTTGAATCGCTCAATTCGGAGTTCGGACGAAGAAGTTATGGCCATTCTACGAAAAGTCAACCGTTTTATGACCTGCGACCCAATTTCAATTCTGATCCAATTTGAGATCCCATTTCACTTAAATCCGACCCGTATGACCCGCTCCATGATCCTATTCAGCTGACCCAAATCAGATTATAACACCCTAAACTCATTTTACGATATTTCACAAGAGATTCAAGTTCTCTCTCCCTCACTTTTCTCTCAACCCATTCATCTTCTCTCAAGAACACCTTCAACCATTTTCAAGAGACAAGAGTGGAGACTAAAGCTGGAGATTCAGGACTAAAGAGCAAGATTCCCTCTTCCATTTTCAGCTCTTAAGGTAAGAAATGCTTGAATGCTTATGTGGGTCTTCTTCTTTAAACTTGAAGCTTGAGTTTGAAATCTAGGGTTCTGGGTTAGATGGATTAAATCCGAATTTTATGATGGAAATATGTTTCTTATGATGTTGGGAGTGATTTGATGTAAGAATTTCTTATTTTCATATTCATTTGAAGATTTCACCGTTAAAGCACTTTGAAGCTTTTCATAAGAACTTATGCATGTTCATGCCCTAGCTTGTTTTAACTTGATTTGATAATGGATTCATGTTCCTTATGTGCTTTTATGAAGAATAGGATAGGTTTCCTTGAGTTTCATGCTTATTTGAAGAATCCACCATTGATGACCATTGAAGCTTTCTTGAGAATTCTTGCATGTTTATGTTCTTATGTGATTTAACTTGATTTGATGATCGATTCTTGTTCCTTGAGAAATTCCATGAAAAATGTGATTAATTCCTTGAGTTTCTTGCATGGTTGTTGATTTCACCATTGTTATGCTTGAAGCTTTCATGAAACTTGTAGAAGATGAAGTTCTTGTATGCATTGCTAGTTTTCTTGATGTTTATATGTTCCTAAGTGCTTTATTATGTAACTTGATGATTTATGATGCTTATTTGTGGTTTTGGAAGCTTAATTTCATGTTTTGGGGTGTTTAGAACTCATTCCCGTCGAATTCCAAGTGGCTGTCACGTTTTTTTTAAGTTCTGGGCAGAATCCGCTAGGGTGGATTTTTGCAGTGTAAAAAATCCATGGGGGTGGATTTTCCCCCAGCCTTGTTTTTTTGACTTGTTTCGCTTGTTTTGACTCTTGTATGTCCTTTTCTTGTTTCTATAATACCTTTAATGAGTTGTGGCCTTATTATGTGTGGTGGAACTTCTTGCATATCACTTGTTATGATTTTATTGCCTTGATCAAGTTTAAGTTGTCACATTTTGCTAAGTTATGCATTTACTTGAACTTGTATGACTTCCTACGTTATGTGTGACCTTGACATGCTATACATGCTCATGATTGATCCTCACATTTCATTAAGTGCATGATATGACTCCATAAGCATACATAACTCTCATAAGTGACTTGTTACTTAAGCCGTGCGTCGTTTACTTGGTTTGGGTCGTGTCTTACCTTTGTTAGTACGTTTGTCTTGTTAGGTGGTGAGTCTCCGGCCGAGTAGTCCGTTGCTCGTGGTCGACCTTTGAGGTTCTTGGTAAAGGTGAGGAGTTATATACTTACGAAACGATTTCAAAACTGTGGACACCTATAGCCTTTCATATTTGTTGGTTTTGAACTCCCGTTTTGAAAACGTATATTTAGGCTTTATAAGCCAAGTTTTGTGAGCTTTGCTCGTATCATGAATATTTGCTTATGGAAAACGGTTTACAAGTAAAACTGAAGTTTTGGTATATGGATAGATACCCAAAATGGTTTCGGAACTTTCATTTGAATATTATGTATGTGTCAGTTGTGTAGCGAGGTTATGGTGTACCTCGCAAGGACGCTTGCTTGGGGAAATCGAATTTGAGCTCGGGGATGGAGGTGAGAGATGTTCCGGGAAGGCAAGGGCCGACGGATGTCCTTATCCAAAGTTCCCACTTGTGGACAAGACTACTAAGACTCCGAGGAGGTTCGGGGTTGAAGTTTTCTTGGAGAGAGCTAGGTTTCATGGACCGAATTCTCTATGTTATGGATGATCGGGGGATGTACACCCTCGGCATCAACGGTGTAATGGATGTTTTGAGTTAATTTCTTGGTTTGGGAAGATCGGATGGAGTGCTCGTTCTCGCCGAGCCGGTTATGTGTGTTTTATGATCCATATTTTCTAACTTGCATTTACTTCGAAAATGAGTTGGATCATGAACACCTTTGTTTTGAGCATGCATTGAACCTTATATACCCTATATATATTGTGAACTTCTCCTCACCGGTTCCTTTGAGCTGACTCCCTTTATCTTTCGTGTCCGCAGGTCGCGTTTTGGAGTCAAGCTAGGCGGGGTCTTTTGAGAGTCTTGTTTAAGTGGTCTAGTTTGTACTCGTTATGCATGTAGCATACTTTGTTACTTATGTCTTATGCCTTGTTTTGGGGATTATGGACTTAATATGTATGATGTTTTATTATGCTAGTTTGGACCGTGATGGTCATTAGGATGATTTTACATTCCGTATTTTGAGCATTATGTGCTGGACCGTGATGGTCATTTAATTGATGGATTTATATGTTGCTCTTATGAATATTGGTTACTTGATGTTTAAGCTTCCGCATACTTGTGACTGTTTACTCGCTTTGTGAGTCTAGTGCCGCCTAGCTAGGATGTCCGTTTGTCACCGCTTGCTTCGAACCCGGCGGGTATATGGATAGCAATTCTATATACAAGCTAGGTCCGTGGCGCGGGATAGGCGTGGATGCCCTCGTTGGGGCGTTACACCCCTATTTGGTTGGTATCAGAGCCGAAGGTTCAAAATCGGGCTCTTGAGTCGTCTCGAGTCGTCTAGGTCGTACGGCAATAGGAACAACTTGCTTATGTGCTTTAAAGTGACTCGTTTTGCATATGCTACATTGTTGATTAACATAATTGTTCTTGCATTACATGTACATCTTGATTGAATATGTTAACCCTTTTGTTAACTACTTGCCTATATCACTTAACTTGTAACTACTTTGTTGTACTTAAATTAACTTCGTGCTTATGTGTTGGTTTGTTTTCATATATGAACGTCCTCATGATACGTATATCTTGTAACTATTGCTTCCAAATTATGCAATTGCATTGCTTACTTGACAATATGTGACATGAGCATATGACTAATCGACATACATATATGATAAGATTGCGTGTAGGATGCCTTATCGTACAAGTGATCGCTCTCTGGCACGCCAAAATGAGCAAGACCCTCCGGCAGAAAATCAAACTACACCACCAATGCCGCCTCTGAATGTCAATGAATTGCTCACTATTATGATTCAGATTTTGTAACTCCTACAAGCACCGCAAACCTTATTGGCACCTCCGGCGTTGATACCTACGCCCACCGTCAAGGAACAAGGGTTTCGAACTACGGGAATAGTTTCCGGATTGGGGTCTGAGAGATCACCATCCTTGATGGCACCTTCGACTTCTCGAGTACCACATAAGGGGTTAGGAGATAGAAAGGCTAAAAATTTTGCATCCGGATCAGCGACCCCTTTGGCTATTAAGGGCCGAAACTCGTACAAGCCTTATGGGAGCACCAATCACTTCGGGGATAACTAGCGGGTGAGATACGGGAAGTGTTGCATATGTGGTAACCCGAGATATAAGGCTAAGGATCACGATCGAAGGGGAGACCACCACACGGATAAGAAGGGTAAGGCTAAGATTTCTACACCTCAAGTATCGACCCCTCGAGTTACTAAGGGCTATGATCCGTGTGAGCATTGTGGTCGTGCTACACACCTTAGGGAGAATTGTTGGTGGAAACAAGGTAGATGTTTCAACTGTGGTAGCACGAAACATTTGGCAAGGAATTGTGATAGACCGAGAACTAGAGGTTTGTATGAGCATCGAGGTGACATTAGCCATAAGGGAGACGAATGTTGGGGCAAGCTTGGAAGATGCTTTACTTGTGGAAATTCAGTACTTTGGGTAAGGGATTGTAATCAGAGGATGGACCGACAGAATTTGGAAGGGCTTCATGGGAAGTTAGCAAAGACCTTGACTCAGGAAGAAACCAACGATTGGGCCACTGCTACCGGGCTAGCTATGGAAGCGTAAGCGGAGGAACAAAGACTTGGAACTAAGAAGAATGTTGCTAATCCTTGTTTCAGTTCGGGTCTTAAGAGAGTTGTCCCTAGTTCTTTCTCTCGACCTCCACCGCAGAAAAAGGGCTACGTGATGGTTAAGAAAGGGAAGGGAAAGAAGATCCTATCAACTGCACAAGGGCGTAAACCTTGTGATCATTGTGGTAGCATCACTCATCGTGAGGGAAATTGTTGGAAGAAGTTTGGTAAATGTTTCAATTGTGGGAGCACCGGACACATAGCAAGGAATTGTACCGAACCTAAGACTAAGGGACCGGATGATGAGATAAGGCCCGTGGCACATGCACGTGCCTATGCGTTGAATGGCGGGCAAGAGGATGATGAGCATGATTTCATTACTACGGTGAAAGGTACGGACTGCATTCATGGCATTGCACTCATACATTTTGATTTGGATATTATTATTACCCGATTGTTACACTTGTGACGTTATATGCTAGAATGTGATTATTTGATATGCATGTGACTTGCGTTGCTAATTACTTTAAGTGCCAATGTGAATACGGTAAGTTGGAAATTAATTGTTCTTTACCGGGTGGTGTACTTGATAGTTGATACATGCACTCCACCTAAACTTGAATTATTTTGCAGCCTGTCTTATGCTATGTCGGTAATGATTGACATTAAATGTTACGTTTGTATTTAGCTTGTCTCCTACTTGTGCAATTGTATAAATGCTTTCTTGTATAAGTTGTGCTTACAATGTGATAACTCTAGTAACCCTTGCATTAACGCAACCTTGAGATTTTTGAGCTATGTTGAACGGATGTAAAGCATGAATAAGTACTTGTGAGACCATGTTGTTTACTTGTTTTCGGGATGCATGATTATTGTTGAAATTATGTCAATTTTTTTTTTATTTATGGGGAACTTTCATGTAATTGAAGAATCATGCTTAATTAGTTAACAAATGGATGGTTTATGTCAAGTTGCTAGGAACCTTAAAGGATGTTTTGTATTAATTCCAAACTTATGTGAATCGCCTAGGGTATCTAATTGTAATATCTCTAAACCTTGAATGTGTGTAAAAACTTGAGTTTAAGTTCCGATGCATGTTACAAATTCGTAAGGCATGATTAAGTTAAATGAGAATTTACCGCTTACCTTAAAAACATGACTTTATGTGATTAAATTATGTTGTTCATTTGAGCATGATAATATGGGATGACGATGCATACACTCATCTACGATTTCGAATATGAGACTTGAATTGATCATTAGAGTGTGATATAAGGAATCGAGAATATGTTGTTTACCTTGGAAGTATGACCTTATGTGAATAAATGTATGCCTTATATGTATTGAGCATGACGTACGTATACTTAAGCGCTGCATAGACTTATACATGACTAAGATTACGACATCTTGATTAGTGCTACTTGAATCAATTGTTAAGGTACGACTTGTAATTGATATGTTTAGATACTTACAACTTCATGTACGCTAAATGCTCCAATTGACTTTATCTATGCATGTTAATACAAGACTTGAGCTTGGAAATTGAATCAAATGACCTTTCTATGCATGCTACTACTAGGTACGAAGTTAGTAACCGAATCGCATGATCTTGGATACTTTGGTGAACTTGTATGATGTAAGTATGAGTTAGTTCTTGTGACTTTTGTAACCTTGGATGTTGTACATGCTCGATTTTGTGCACTTTGTTACGGTGAGCTTTGAGGGACGCCTTTGATGCGACGAAGCCTTTACCTCACCGATGGAGAACGACTCAACCGTACAGTGGTCCCTTGTCGTATGTCTTGTTTGTGCTTTGCATGTTTTGGATCCGAGTAGTTGTTCGTGTGCTTTTGTGCTCGGGTGTTGTAGGGTTCTCCCTCTTTTGTGTTCGGGGGATGTTGGGTCCCCTCGGTTTTAGTCATTTGGGAATGTTACATCCTCCCGAATTTAGGAGTTTGTGAGATGTTAACTCTTTCAAACTTAGATGTTTGAGGGATGCGGGATTCCTTCGAACTTAGGATGAGAGACGGGGTTCTCTCATTGCTTGTTGAGAGACGGGGTTCTCTCGTTGCTTGTTGAGGGATGGGGTTCTCTCATTGTGTGCTGAGGGACGGGGTTCTCTCGTTGCTTGTTGAGAGACGGGGTTCTCTTGTTGTGTGTCTCGTCCCGTTGGCTACCGCGCTCAGATGACTCTGTTCAGAAGGGATCTTTTGAGGTGGATAAGCGAGATGAAGATGGACCGAAGGAGTATGCACCAAGTAAGATCTTTTGCATCGACAAGTGTGGAAGGATAAGCCACATGTAGGAATGGTATAAGACCAATAATAGAGTTATGCCACACGAATGAGGAAAGAATTTGATTCGAAGATGGTGACCAAGTCTTCTTAGAGGAAACGCCAAGAAGGAGTTTTCCCCAAATCAATGCGAGCAGTAACCTAAACCCGAGATCTATCGAGCCGCTTGGAGCTGTGAATGGATTGAGAAAGTATTTCCGAGAGGAGATGGGGACTATTCCGATGAAAGAGGTACACTTGGATCAGGACTTGACACGTAACAACCGGGGAAGATTTTAGACGAAATACCATGGATTAAGAATTCAGCTAACTCCTTTGGATAAAGCCTATGGAGAGATCTCAAGCAGAAGAAGCAACTTGGAAGACAGAAGAGAAGGTGCAGAGTTTCCACACTGAGTCTTTTCCGCTGGTAAATCTGGGGACCAGATTTCTTTAAGGAGGGGAGGTTGTGACGCCCCGCTTCTCGATCAAGGTAAAGTTTGGTACGAGAGTGCACGATTTACCTTTCCTTGCATGACTTATGTGGATTTATGCCTTAATTTGATAGACATTTGGTGCTTATGTGAAAAACATGATTTACATGACTTATGTGGCTATTTGATATGATAAGTATGTACTCGTATTGTGCTTAAAGAGTTTTGATAGCATGCTTTATGGTTAAACGAAATAATGTGCTTATTTGGATATTAAAGCATAATTTAGGGACTACATGGTAAATTTATTTTCCAAGCCTGGAACTTGTTAGAACTTAATGAAATTGTGTAGATAATTCGATTACGAGTTCGTGGGTTCTTGAATCGCTCAATTCGGAGTTCGGACGAAGAAGTTATGGCCATTCTACGAAAAGTCAACCGTTTTAAGCCTAAATGTTGACCTGCGACCCAATTTCAATTCTGATCCAATTTGAGATCCCATTTCACTTAAATCCGACCCGTATGACCCGCTCCATGATCCTATTCAGCTGACCCAAATCAGATTATAACACCCTAAACTCATTTTACGATATTTCACAAGAGATTCAAGTTCTCTCTCCCTCACTTTTCTCTCAACCCATTCATCTTCTCTCAAGAACACCTTCAACCATTTTCAAGAGACAAGAGTGGAGACTAAAGCTGGAGATTCAGGACTAAAGAGCAAGATTCCCTCTTCCATTTTCAGCTCTTAAGGTAAGAAATGCTTGAATGCTTATGTGGGTCTTCTTCTTTAAACTTGAAGCTTGAGTTTGAAATCTAGGGTTCTTGGTTAGATGGATTAAATCCGAATTTTATGATGGAAATATGTTTCTTATGATGTTGGGAGTGATTTGATGTAAGAATTTCTTATTTTCATATTCATTTGAAGATTTCACCGTTAAAGCACTTTGAAGCTTTTCATAAGAACTTATGCATGTTCATGCCCTAGCTTGTTTTAACTTGATTTGATAATGGATTCATGTTCCTTATGTGCTTTTATGAAGAATAGGATAGGTTTCCTTGAGTTTCATGCTTATTTGAAGAATCCACCATTGATGACCATTGAAGCTTTCTTGAGAATTCTTGCATGTTTATGTTCTTATGTGATTTAACTTGATTTGATGATCGATTCTTGTTCCTTGAGAAATTCCATGAAAAATGTGATTAATTCCTTGAGTTTCTTGCATGGTTGTTGATTTCACCATTGTTATGCTTGAAGCTTTCATGAAACTTGTAGAAGATGAAGTTCTTGTATGCATTGCTAGTTTTCTTGATGTTTATATGTTCCTAAGTGCTTTATTATGTAACTTGATGATTTATGATGCTTATTTGTGGTTTTGGAAGCTTAATTTCATGTTTTGGGGTGTTTAGAACTCATTCCCGTCGAATTCCAAGTGGCTGTCACGTTTTTTTTAAGTTCTGGGCAGAATCCGCTAGGGTGGATTTTTGCAGTGTAAAAAATCCATGGGGGTGGATTTTCCCCCAGCCTTGTTTTTTTGACTTGTTTCGCTTGTTTTGACTCTTGTATGTCCTTTTCTTGTTTCTATAATACCTTTAATGAGTTGTGGCCTTATTATGTGTGGTGGAACTTCTTGCATATCACTTGTTATGATTTTATTGCCTTGATCAAGTTTAAGTTGTCACATTTTGCTAAGTTATGCATTTACTTGAACTTGTATGACTTCCTACGTTATGTGTGACCTTGACATGCTATACATGCTCATGATTGATCCTCACATTTCATTAAGTGCATGATATGACTCCATAAGCATACATAACTCTCATAAGTGACTTGTTACTTAAGCCGTGCGTCGTTTACTTGGTTTGGGTCGTGTCTTACCTTTGTTAGTACGTTTGTCTTGTTAGGTGGTGAGTCTCCGGCCGAGTAGTCCGTTGCTCGTGGTCGACCTTTGAGGTTCTTGGTAAAGGTGAGGAGTTATATACTTACGAAACGATTTCAAAACTGTGGACACCTATAGCCTTTCATATTTGTTGGTTTTGAACTCCCGTTTTGAAAACGTATATTTAGGCTTTATAAGCCAAGTTTTGTGAGCTTTGCTCGTATCATGAATATTTGCTTATGGAAAACGGTTTACAAGTAAAACTGAAGTTTTGGTATATGGATAGATACCCAAAATGGTTTCGGAACTTTCATTTGAATATTATGTATGTGTCAGTTGTGTAGCGAGGTTATGGTGTACCTCGCAAGGACGCTTGCTTGGGGAAATCGAATTTGAGCTCGGGGATGGAGGTGAGAGATATTCCGGGAAGGCAAGGGCCGACGGATGTCCTTATCCAAAGTTCCCACTTGTGGACAAGACTACTAAGACTCCGAGGAGGTTCGGGGTTGAAGTTTTCTTGGAGAGAGCTAGGTTTCATGGACCGAATTCTCTATGTTATGGATGATCGGGGGATGTACACCCTCGGCATCAACGGTGTAATGGATGTTTTGAGTTAATTTCTTGGTTTGGGAAGATCGGATGGAGTGCTCGTTCTCGCCGAGCCGGTTATGTGTGTTTTATGATCCATATTTTCTAACTTGCATTTACTTCGAAAATGAGTTGGATCATGAACACCTTTGTTTTGAGCATGCATTGAACCTTATATACCCTATATATATTGTGAACTTCTCCTCACCGGTTCCTTTGAGCTGACTCCCTTTATCTTTCGTGTCCGCAGGTCGCGTTTTGGAGTCAAGCTAGGCGGGGTCTTTTGAGAGTCTTGTTTAAGTGGTCTAGTTTGTACTCGTTATGCATGTAGCATACTTTGTTACTTATGTCTTATGCCTTGTTTTGGGGATTATGGACTTAATATGTATGATGTTTTATTATGCTAGTTTGGACCGTGATGGTCATTAGGATGATTTTACATTCCGTATTTTGAGCATTATGTGCTGGACCGTGATGGTCATTTAATTGATGGATTTATATGTTGCTCTTATGAATATTGGTTACTTGATGTTTAAGCTTCCGCATACTTGTGACTGTTTACTCGCTTTGTGAGTCTAGTGCCGCCTAGCTAGGATGTCCGTTTGTCACCGCTTGCTTCGAACCCGGCGGGTATATGGATAGCAATTCTATATACAAGCTAGGTCCGTGGCGCGGGATAGGCGTGGATGCCCTCGTTGGGGCGTTACAATCTTGAACTAGTTGAACCCGTGTTTACATTCTTGTATGAATTGAAATTTCATATTGGTTAGTGATTGCATGATTGCCTTGCTTTCGCATCCTTGTTTCTATTGATTTGTTGGTACAGGGTCTAGTCCCGCCTAACACAGGATGTTTTATTTCTGTCTCCGTTCGCTATGAGCTTGGTTCATGTATGGACTTTCCATTTCATGTGTGGACCGGGTTCATAGTGCGGGGGATGTGGGGCCCTCCGTTTGGGGTGTCACAGGTTCAAACCCCCCTTGTCTCCATGGGGTAAGGTATATGTAAGAACCTTTGTAGTTGCTCATTGAGCCTGGAGGCATTCCATACCTTGGACTCGGGCACAATCCCCTCAACCTAAAATTTTGTTCATCGAAGAAAGGAAAAAAAAAAAAAAAAAAAAAAAAAAAAAAAAAAAAAAAAAAAGAAAGAAAGAAAGGAAAACCCTATACATATACCTCAATACACTAGACTTCTACACGTAACCTACCCTACAACATGACTCACATACCTAACTATTCAAAAATATCCTCTAGGTCCCAAATCCATACCTATAAATAGCTTAATATTTCATTTACAAAAATCACATAAAATTCACATATCTCTCTCTCAAACCTCACGAGTTCTCTCTCTCTCTCTCTCTCTACATGGTATGAGCTTTTATTTTATTATTTCATGCTTTCCATAATGTTCTTAATATATTATGAATATAGCATGCTTAGATTTAATAAATTTATGTCTTTTTAGGAATTTTATTTTATGAAATATATGCATAATTGCTAGTTTTATGTACAATGTGCCGACATATAAGAATTTTATTTAATTAAATGCATGATTTATGATATAATATAATGTGATTATGTGTTTAAATATTCATGATCTTATTTGATTAAATTCATGCTTAGAATAATTTATTTAGATTTATTTTTATGATTAATTACCTGTTACGAACATAAAATTTATTAAGCATGATCATGAGCTTATATGAACACATAAATAAGTCTAAGAATATGTTCTTAATGTTCTTGAACAAGAAGAAGTGCACGTGTGATAATTTGTGTAAGTGTGTGTCTAATTTTTTGTTATAAAGTGTTTAATTCTTAGAAATTTGAATAGTAATTGTTTTCAATAGTAACTTTGACTTTTTCGTCAACATTTTACTTAAATAATTCAAAATTAATTTAAAAATAATTATAAATTGAGTTTTGAAATTATTAAAAAAATGATTTTATCCGAATTTTTCAAAAATCGGTGATTTTATAAACGCTTTCTAAATCATGTCCAACATTGCCAAATTGACCCTAATTTATGATTTCAAATCTTATAGTTAGGATCATAATGTAATTAATAACTATTTGATTAACTAAAGGATTCTTAATACTTATGTGATTAAGGAAATTTGCTTAAACGGTTAAAATTAGGATTTACTGAATTTCTCTAAACGTGTTACACTTTATGCACCATATGTGATTATTTCATTAGAATAATGAGAACTTAGTCCTAAGCCTGTAGTAGTTAATACTTTCAAGCGAAATTAGGACCAAACAGTGGAATCTACACGACTTTGTCTGACTACCGGTATAGATAAGGGTTAAAATGTTTTCAACTGGAATCATGCCTGTAGCACCCCTGTACGTAGAGATACTACACCCCCGCACTATAGGCCGATCCACATACGAAATGGACAGTCCGTACATGAACTAACCTATAACGAACGGGTGACAAGTGAAAGAAACAAGCTAGCTAGGCGGGACTATACCCCAAAGTAAAACGAATTCGAGACATAAAAGGTAAAAGCGGAAGCATAATATCATTAATACATATAGGTACCATATTTACCGTAAAGGTATACGTACTAATAGATATCAATATATTATCATCTTCTATGTATCATACAGATAAAGGTCTGTATTATTAACAATGATCGCAACATGCTAACTCTGATACATCAAGAACAATAACATGAAAGGGTATGAAGTGCAAGACTCAGCTGGACGATAAGGCACGACCCTGACTCCCGCCTAGCACACGATCGCGACAACCTGAAAGGTGGGGCATCAGTCCGTGGAAGACTGAGTGAGGGGCAATAAGTATATATTAGCGCAGTTAACATACAAGTTATAACCTCGTGTAAGGTTTTATAATTAAAAGTGTTATAAGTTCATAATAATATAGAACTCGCTCGAGATTACAACTATCAATATTAAATACTTGAATCATTGTCATGCAATCAATACGTGCAATACGTGGCCCGACGAGTGAGGGCAGTTCTCCAACCTGACTCCAACTGTGTACAATACATGCATGCTTTATTAATCAATAGGTGATCATGCAATTCAGTTATCGTGTAAGCGTGCATGTGTACTTAGGCAAGACAATCAATGAGTGCAATCATGACAATAACCCGAGGACAATCCGCGGTGCCGCTCCTCCGGTTGATGATAGGATTACAAGGCCCTATCATCCATGCTCATTGAGCAGAGGGTACATGAATCCCTCAGCCCGGAATTCCTTCCTCCACTAATCTCCTAGCGGATTCAGGGGTCATCCCAATGTGGTGAGGATAGCATTCGAGTTACCCGTCAGCCCATGCTTTCCCGGTTAGCTCAAATTGCTATCCTCGGGCCCTACGCGACGTGCTTTACTCGCCAAAACATGGACACTCAATAAATCACGATACATGACTTGCTTTTCATGAACATGGCTTGCTTGCAATTGTGTATAAGTTTAGAAATCACTATAAATAAATATAAGTACCTTTTGGCTTGAAATCCATATAAAGGTTATATGGGTTATATATAACTAACAATTAAACCTCACCTTTACCGACACCCGGTCTACGGAGCTTGTTCCTCGTCCCGGTGAAGCCGGTCTGTGCAAGATAGACGTGTACAAGTGAGACTTGACTCTAAACGGACCAAATATGACGAACGACGAAAATGTAACGAGATGACGTGCAATATACAATGTAGCTTGAAAACATCTTGTTTTAGCATGTAATTAATCATATAATAGCAATTTGGGGCCAAAGAAGTGATTGGGTAAAAATCCCCAAATCACATTTTTATGCAGTGATTTTTGTTCTGTCAGCGAGGTGGGAACGGCCGTTCCGGCCCTCAGTGTAAACTGGGAAGGGCCGTTCCCATGGCCCCGAGAAACGCCCCTGCGCTTTTTATTTTAAAATGGCGCTTTTATGCTGGGAACGACCCTTCCGGCTCGCAGGCCAAAATGGGAACGGCCGTTCCCATGCGAATTCAAAGGGGTGGGAACGGCCGTTCCCAGAATGAACTGGGGACGGGAAGGGCCGTTCCCACTCCTCTGGAAGTGCAGAAACAGAGCAGAACAGGGGATGATGTCGGGACAAAAACAACCACTTCAAAACATCATCAAATCCACTTTAAAATGCAAGAATTCTGGGAATAATCATGCATACATGTTCAATATACAATAAAATGTAAATAAAACCTTAAATCATGCTTGATCATTACAATTTTCCACCTTCAAGCTCATACTCCATATCATCACATAAGCCCAAATTCTTCAAGAATTCATGTCTCAATCCAAGTTATAATCACATATTCATGCATCTACTAGCATATAATCCAAATATTGCATGAATCACAAACCCTAGCTCCTATGACAATCATCAAGAACCAAGAATTCATGCATGAACCCACCTTGAAAGCAAAGAAATGGATGAAGAAGGTGATGATGGATGATAAACTTCAAAGCTTGAAATATTTCTTGGAAATCTTGGTGAAAATTGGATCTCCTTCCTACTTCTTAGCTTACGGTTCGGTGGAAGAAAGGGAAGCAACCGATGGATTTTTTATGCCAAAATGGTCAAGGAAGCTTGGAGATGCAATATACCGTGATTCACCATCCTTGAAATTGATGAAATGATCAATTTGCAATTTAGTCCCTCAAGAGTTTAAAACATGCAATTTAAGGATGAAAGCTTTGAGAATTGATCAATTAAGTCCTTAGAAAAGTTATACAATTTAATCCTTAATTGTTATAAGAAAACCATTTAAGGACAAGTTGGTAATTAAATAGTATTCGGCAATTATTTCACGAAATAAATATTTTCAAGTTATGAAATAAATTCTAACTTTAATATAAATTCATGGAATTTCATGAAAAATTGGTAAAATATAATTTATAAAATTATTATAAACATAAAAATGTAATGAACGAATTTCGGGGCGTTACAATGCCTATACATATATATCTATATAAAAATTATTTTCTAGCCTACCTATTATTTATGATTTATAACCCTATAATACCATATTACCATATCCATTTTCAAGGGAAAAATACTTGTATGCCGGAATCAACGTTTTACTAGGATGTTATATACTTTAAGTCCACCTTTATCAAAACATTGATTCCTGGCAAGCAAGAAAATTATGTTATCATTATTATTACTATGGGGCCCCGGCTGTAGTCGTATCTAACAATTACCTAGAAGGTATCGGGCCAAGGGTTGTCATTGTTGATCGGACTGCCACCAACTCTTGAAAGTGGTTTAACTGGAGGTTAGTTACTCCATGTCAAGAGATAAGGGAGACAACCTCCCAGGGAACATATTTCCCGATTATTGTTTACGTCACCGCGGGGTAGCTCCCTGGGCTCGACAACAGGAGTAAAGGAGGTATTATCATATTGGTTTTATTAAAGTATCGGTACTATGTATAGTCCCGTTACTGTTTTACCAAATTTTAAGGAGTTACGGATGGAAAGACCTGGCTTGCGGGCATTAAAGTTCTTATTACAAACGGTTCATATTTCTACAATCATTCCAAATTCCCACATCCCTACTATTTTAAAATCTATCATGAACCGGCGATATGGCTATATCCTATTGCTATTATTTTAGATCAAGAAGATCTTGATCCTATATATATATAAATATATATACATATACCTATATCTATAAGCTATTATACACCTTCACTTAGTCACTTTGACTAACTCCTCGCCTATTTTAAAATGCATGATTTCAGGAATTAAGGGGGACGACACGTAGAGGTATCTTGAAGCATTACCGTGTCATGCATAATAGGTCAGAACGGATTATAAGAATACTCAGTTTTGAGCCTGTTTACCTTATGAATAAGAAATCTTATACTTTACCTCTCCATGCTACCCTACTATACTCCCTTTTTGCGAACTATTTTGATCAATAATATTAGTACTTGTTCTTTATGGACCTCTGTTCACTTGCAAATTTTTAAATTTCCCTATCTTCTACTGTATTATAACTTGCACTCTATTTTAATTACTAGACCGCTCGCTGTAGTATTCCTCGCATGTTAGGTCTAACTTCCACTCGGGGAGTATTGCGGTGCGGGGGTTGTAGTGCTAGGGGAGGCGCTACAACTTGAAGTGCTATCAGAGCTCTAGATTGTGGAAATCTTGTTGGGAATAGTGCCCTAGAAAGTTGTTTTGCTTTGGGACTTTTCCTTTATCACAGACAATCTTTGAATAATATACGAATGATTATAATCACAGGCGAACACTTCTTACGTGCCAATACGTGTTTTGAGTGTTTCCATTACGTGTGCATGTCCACGTCAATGAGGCTGTTAAGAACTTTATCATTACGTGTGCATGTCCACGTGTTTCCATTATAATCCGATGAGGCTGTTAAGAACTTTATCATTATAGGAATGACACATGAAACAAGTTCTTAACTCCATAGGCGAGGATTAGAAACTTGTCCATGTCAATGAGGCCGACAGACAGTGGGAGTGTCGACTTTACCTCTATTGAGACTTGCTTGTGTAGTTATGTCCTTAAGAAGGATCACCCGGTTTAATGGGGTGATAAGTTGTAGCACCCGGGACAATAGGCACCACATCCCCGCACTATGAGTCTAGTCCACACGTGAAATGGATAGTCCAAGCATGAACCGAACTCATAGCGAATGGGAGACAAAATAAAAGATATCCTAGCTAGGCAGAATCTAACCCTGAACCAAATATATCATACTAACCAAGAGTGCAATGCAGAAACAATAACGTATAATTCATAAATTCCAATAATGGTTGCAAGCTCAACATTCTTCAATTCATAAGTTAAATCCATCATGCATCCTAACAACGGGTTCAACTAAACATGCAATCTGTCCCGAATCAATATCCAACAATAATCATATTTGGCACACAGGCCCTATACATAAAGAAGCTATAATTAAAACATAACAATATGAAATGCGACTCGAGTGTACAAGTGTGACACGAACAAAATTGAAATGACTCGCCTCCCGCCTAGCCAAAACCTGCAAGAACTGAGAAGTGGGAAAGAGGGGTCAGTCTCTAGAAGACTGAGTGAGCAGGAGCGATACATATATATAAAAACATGCACATGCAAGTCATAAATCCCGAGCAAGGTTTTATTTAAAGTTAGTTCCCAGGAGGGCGACAAAATAACTAAGCAATGCTCGGACTTTACAACTAATCAAATTAAATTCATTAAGTTCATAATTCATACATAAACATAAGGCTCGGCGAGTGAGCGTGCATTATCTCCAACCAAACTCCGACCGTGTACGACAAATATCATTAATATATTAAATATGTGATCATGTAATATATCATAAGACACACAGATCATATATCATATCATAAGACATAGTCGTTTGGGCAATCTGTGTCCCGGCCTTCCCGCACGATGCATGTCAATCATAACATAATCATAATCATAACATAATTCCAACCTTTTTCCTCCGGGTGGTGGACGGGTTTGCAAGACCCGACCACTGGTCCATACATAGGCCAATGGGGGTACATGAATTCCCCAAGGGCACTCAGCTCCCATTCCCCGCTAAACCTCCTAGCGAGGGCCGGTATCACCGTAAATGTGGTGGGACTAGTACAAGGGATCACCGTCGGCCCTTGCCTCCCCGGATAGCCACTTGCACTAAGTCCCTGGGCCCGTGCATTCATAATCATATTCATAATCATATTCTCGCCAAAACATTTGATTCATAAGAAACATAACATATTTCATAATTCATTAGAAAAAGTTTACTCGATGTATATATATATATATATACACATAAGGTTTTGGCTAAAACTAGTCACATAAGGGTTGTAGGGTTTGATACATAACTAGAACGAAAACACCCTCACCTGGAATACCACGAGACATAAAGCAAGAGTAATACGGGTGCCTATTCAATATGGAAGTCTCCACCCTGGAAACGAACTGTACAAGAGAAAGAACAATGTATACCCGTGAGAATTGCTCAATATGAAACCACATAGACGCACGACGTGTTTTTCACATGATATGAGATGCATAAAGAGCATAAATCATGTTATGATGTCATATAATCAAGTAATTCATTCAAAATGTTCAATACACGGTGGTTTCATAATCATGCTTTTCATATCTTTCAAGATTCATATCAATTCAGGCCATAAACTTCATATAGTATTCATATCACATATTTAAACATGTTTACAATGCATATAATAGCATACATTGGGAATTCATAAAGTTAAAGTTCGTATAAGGGCAACGAATACAAAGGAAGTGATATAAGGTAACACATAAAGGCATATGAGTTCATAATTCCAAAACGGGTATTCCAATTAGGCCATAAATTTGAAATATACAACCTAATACATAATATAACATGTTTAATAAGCATATGAATCAATTATAACACATACGGGAGTCAAGAGGTGAAAGGAACATAAGAAGATGGATTTTGGCGAAAGTTGACAGTTTTTCGGAATTGAACAAGCTGTAGAAAATTGGATGTATCTCAAGTTCTAGAAGTTGGAATTAGGTTTTGTTGTTTGGAATGAAACTAGACACACAGGCCTTTCAAATGGTATAGGGCTCGAATCGTGGTTCAAAGCGATGTAGAAATGACGAAGGTCCGAAATTGGGTGAGTGCAGTGTTTCGGTGAAGTTGCGACACAATTTTCAAACGATCATAACTCACAATTGAGAAACGATATTGAGGTGATTCCAATTTGATAATGTTCCATACTTCAAGAGGTTTCCGCGAGTTCAAAAATCAGGTCAATCCGAGTCCATTTGAATAGTGAACGGTCGTTTGAAATCCAGGCACAAAACCAGAAACGACCGTTCGAAGGGCAGAACGGTTCTGTTTGCCGTTCAAAGGAACCGAACGACCGTTCGGAGTGTTCTGGGTCGAAAAACAGGGCATTTCAATGGTATAACATGAAGGGGAAGCTCCCAAACACCTCCAACTCCGATTCCAAGCAAAATACACCATGTAAACACCTCAATACCCGTTTATGTGCACATATTACTTATTAATTCATGAAGTAAACCATCAAATTTCATAATCCCACAATCATATACACACATATATATATACTTACAACATATATTTACACCCTTGCTCCAAGAAGACCAACAAACAAGCATAGAAGTCAAGGATTATCATATATTCAAGCATATACACACAAAGGTTCAATTTATAATCATACAAACCTAGTTATCACCCAACATATACATATATATATATATATACACATATACCTTGGATAAGAAGGTGGAGATGAGAAGGAAATGGTGGAAGCTTGAATTCTTGGACCAAAACTTGAAGAAATTCTCTTGCCTTCTTGGTCTTGCATGGATCGAATTTGGGGAAAGAAGGAGAAGGGTTTGGGAATCTCTTGGGAGAGAAAGAGAAAGAAGAAGAAGCATGAATGGAGAGAGGGGGTTGGATCGTGCATTATGAGGGGAAGAAAATGGAAAATTGCACTTTGGTCCTTGAACAATTTAAGTATATCAACTAGTGCCCAAGGTTTGATGGGTGGGCAATTAGGGTCTAATTTCGATGTTCGATTGAGTCCAAGGATTTCATATAGGTTCAAATATGTACAAATTCTAAATAGAGCATTTAATTAGCAAGTAAACATATTAAAACAAATTCAAATAACATATTCAATTAAGTCATATTGATCACAGAGTAGCAATTAGTCTATGACTTAATAAATTAAACAGTTACTTAGCAACTAAAACATAATTAAATTCACATAACACTCGGTCTAAACCCACTCGTGACGTCATACCTGTACTGCCGAAAGGTCAGGGCGTTACAACCTCTCCCCCTTAAGAGGACCTGGTCCCCAGGTCCACTGGCTTGAATTCTGAACTCTAAGTAAACTTTCCCGTGTTCATCCCACGTGGGTTAGCAACTCCCCGTCAGGAATTAGTTCGGAAAAGGTCTTCAAGCAACAAGGGTCTTCAATTGCTGTTAAGTCACGACCCTTAACTCCCCGAAGCCTAAACACTCGAAAGCCTAAGCAGGCAGCAAGCAACGATGAAAGAACCCCGTCTTTCGAGCAAGAAGGAGAGAACCCCGTCTCTCACAAGCAGCAAAGAGAGAACCCCGTCTCTCAAACAACAACGAGAGAGAATAAATAAATAAATAAACAAACACGTAATTATCACACAAGGAACATGTAAGAAATATCAAGTAAATCAAGTATCAAACGCACAAGAGCAGGTAATACAACAAGCTATCAAAACACGCATAGTATCATGAAGTTATTCAAACGAAAGTTACATGTATGCATATGCCATGAATGTTTGATATACCGTTCACCGTAGCCATAAGATTGTAAGTTGGTAGTTTGTGATGCGGTTGGATGATCTAATCCCCTAGGTGGATCGCTTTCTTCCTCATCTCTCATTCATTATTGTGTGCTTGAATAGAAGGGTAGACGGACCCTTGGTTGATCCCAATTCTCGATATCCATTCTGATTCTCTTCCACGGTTATTTTCTTTAATTGGTAAAGCTCTTGGAATTCAAATAAACCTTCAGAATAACGGTAACCGTCTTTCTCCCAATTCCTTTCAAATCGAGTTAAGACTATCGGTTCCCAAATTTTTACTCGATCTTTCCATGGAACCTTCATCCTCTTCAAGCCTTTAAGCATTCCTTCATTTCCAATCCATTCAATTCTTTAACCAAAACTAAAACCGCCTTGATCATTCTTGAAGTTTGATCCATGTCCCTCAATAATTACTCTTGTCCAATTCTTCTCGTCTTAAAGCTTTCCAAATCAGCATGGAAAGATGACCGAGGACTTATTAAAGATTTTATTTTGTGTGTCGTTTGAACCCTTCCAATACTTAATTGAATTTACCTTGATTGTCATCATCCTGGAATATAATACTCTGATACGGTTTTCTTTCTCTAGAACAATCTTAAAAGTTCAACGGAAACTTCTTTATAATTCCAACATCTTCAGGATCCGAATTCCATTCGTATAAATGTCAATCGAGCCAATCCCTTCATTACCCCATGACGATCTTCAACCTGAGTTTGGTAGCTTAACGTCCACATTGAAGGTTTACTAATAAAACCGTTTCATTCATTTTTCTATCACTGTCATTAGGACTTTCATGCCTACGAAGACTTGCATTTCCGTTGTTTTTACTAAATGCATCTTCTTCGAGTACAACCTTGAATCTAAGTGTGTTTCTTGGTCATGCTCTCCCCCTTAAAGATTTTCGGTCTTATGTGTGAATACTATTTATCCTTCTTTAATCAAAATTTTCGATCTCCCCGAAGTTACTCCTTGGGACGAGCAGCTCCAGTTAGGAAATGAGCTCAATAATCTAGCTCACATTCACTTTGTCATTCTTGATTGGAATAACGGCCCTATGCCTTTACTTCCCAATTTCTCTATTAATCCTTTTTCAAATCTGGAACCTCAAATTTCTTTTCTTATCCAATATGTATAACCCCGAAATCAGCTTCAACACCTTTCCCTAAAACATTACTTTTATCTCTGCCCGAACCCTATTTTCAGAATACTCTTCTTTAATTTGATTTGATAGGACTTAGATTAAATCGGTAGTTGAAGTATCAAACAAGAATGGCTCCCTAACAAGTAAACATTAAAAGGATGCGTGTTGGGTTAAGATGTTAAATGCATGTAGCGCAAATTTTCAACAAAGGAAATAAAACATCAAATCATCGATTATAGCAACAAAGCACATAATTCAACAAAGAAATATGTAACAACAAGTTAACAATTATAATATTAAAATGCATATAGTAAGAATTTAAGGAATTAATTACAATGTATGATGCATGTGCTATAAATGCATTGAACATGTCACCATAGTAGTAGTTTTAGCCCGAAAACTTGTTCTTCGTTTCTCCAATTACAGCTTGCCTCGAATTATTGTTCATTTCTCGTTTTACCACGGTCTTCAAATCTTTGAAGTCTTCTCACATAAGCTTCTATCTCCATGGTTCAAGATTGTAATTTCTTGAACCCAAATTCGTCTACGCCCATGGGATCGATGTTTTGACTCCCTGCAAAGATTGATCCCCAAATATTGTTCCAAATCCTACTCCTAGTTGTCACTTTGTTCAAAGTTCCCATAACGATTCTTCATGAGTTCAACAACTAGATGAACGCATCCTCCAATTGCTTACACTTGGGCACATAATTTCCCTCCAACAGATCTTTGTCTTTCTTTATCATTTCCATTTGTTGCTTAATATCTCTCAATTCAACCTTCCAACACGACAATTCAGCTTGGATCTGGATGATAAACCCCAATCCGGCCAAAGATAGAATCATTAGCATTGTTACCTCCCATAAGTTTGCATTCACCGTGTTGGATTGATTTTCTTTAACTCTTTTCAATTTCATCTTCTTCCCGAACTCAGCTGCCAAAACTTCAATTATTCGGAAGTTTTGCTTTGCCGATTTGCCTCGCTCGCCATTCACATATCTTAGTATATGCCGACCTTCTACCTCGAACTTGAAACCAATTAGCTTGGTTCACTTGGAAACTCATTCTCAATCACTTTTTCTGCTTATCTCTCGACAATCGATTCTACTTCGAGTCCTCTTGATTATCATCACCTCTTCGTTGATCCAAACCTCAAACTAAAGTACCTCCAAGGTTTTCCTTTACTTCTTTCGTGAATCAGGTGGTCCCAATTGGCCATTGCATAAGTGTATTTACTGATCAATTTATCGTAGGTATCAAGTAAAGTAGTAACAATCTTAGTTGTAGAACCAAAAGCCCATGTTGATCAGAGCAAAATGGAGAAGTCTCCATCGCCATCCAACAGTATATTGTGCCTTGAAGAATAATGCTCAATCCATTTCTCTTGACTTCTCCACAATGTCTACATCACTTCATTACCTTAATGAGTATGACGTCTTCGCCGTGCCAAGTCTTCTCCTAAAATTTAGCTCCTATCCCAAGCCCAAACTTTCAACCGATACTCTTGTTATAAGGATCACCAATTACCCGAGTTCTTCTAAGTCCCCGAAGTTTTCTTCAATCACCCACACTTGAAAGAAAACCCAAAGCAAGTTGTTGTAGTTGTGAGAATTGGCCGTGGTTCGATGTTGCAATATCCTACAATCACAGCTCATCTCCAATGTAAATGCATGTCGGTTAGTGTGTGCATATGACACATAATTAACATCAAAAGCACACATTAATGCAAAATGCAACGAACAAAATTTAAATTGAACACATTTAATAATAAATTTTCCTTGTCAAATTTCAATAACAATACTCATGATCAATGCGGTGCACACGTTGACATGTTGTTCCTATGCCGTTCGACCTACACTTGACATGACACGACACAAGGAACCTCGGTTTTGCAACCTGCGGCTCTGATACCACTTAAGGATGTAGCAACCGGGACAATAGGTACCACATCCCCCGCACTATGAGTCTAGTCCACACGTGAAATGGATAGTCCAAGCATGAACCGAACTCATAGCGAACGGGAGACAAAATAAAAGATATCCTAGCTAGGCAGAATCTAACCCTGAACCAAATAAATCATACTAACTAAGAGTGCAACGCGGAAACAATAACGTATAATTCATAAATTCCAATAATGGTTGCAAGCTCAACATTCTTCAATTCATAAGTTAAATCCATCATGCATCCTAACAACGGGTTCAACTAAACATGCAATCTGTCCTGAATCAATATCCAACAATAATCATAATTGGCACACAGGCCCTATACATAAAGGAGCTATAATTAAAACATAACAATATGAAATGCGACTCGAGTGTACAAGTGTGACACGAACAAAATTGAAATGACACGACTCCCACCTAGCCAAACCTGTAAGAACTGAGAAGTGGGAAAGAGGGGTCAGTCTCTAGAAGACTGAGTGAGCAGGAGCGATACATATATATAAAAACATGCACATGCAAGTCATAAATCCCGAGCAAGGTTTTATTTAAAGTTAGTTCCCAGGAGGGCGAGAGAATAACTAAGCAATGCTCGGACTTTACAACTAATCATATTAAATTCATTAAGTTCATAATTCATACATAAACATAAGGCTCGGCTAGTGAGCGTGCATTATCTCCAACCAAACTCCGACCGTGTACGACAAATATCATTAATACATTAAATATGTGATCATGCAATATATCATAAGACACACAGATCATATATCATACCATAAGACAAAGTCGTTTGGGCAATCCGTGTCCCGGCCTTCCCGCACGGTGCATATCAATCATAACATAATCATAATCATAACATAATTCCAACCATCTTCCTCCGGGTGGTGGACGGGTTTGCAAGACCCGACCACCGGTCCATACATAGGCCAATGGGGGTACATGAATCCCCCAAGGGCACTCAGCTCCCATTCCCCGCTAAACCTCCTAGCGAGGGACGGTATCACCGTAAATGTGGTGGGACTAGTACAAGGGATCACCGTCGGCCCTTGCCTCCCCCGGATAGCCACTTGCACTAAGTCCCTGGGCCCGTGCATTCATAATCATATTCATAATCATATTCTCGCCAAAACATTTGATTCATAAGAAACATAACATATTTCATAATTCATTAGAAAAAGTTTACTCGATGACTCCACTTTGAAAATAATATATATATATATATATATATATATATATATATATATATATATATATAAATATATATACATAAGGTTTTGGCTAAAACTAGTCACATAAGGGTTGTAGGGTTTGATACATAACTAGAACGAAAACACCTCACCTGGAATACCACGAGACATAAAGCAAGAGTAATACGGGTGCCTATTCAATTTGGAAGTCTCCACCCTAGAAACGAACTGTACAAGAGAAAGAACAATGTGTACCCGTGAGAATTGACTCAACATGAAACAACATAGACGCACGGTGTGTTTTTCACATGATATGAGATGCATAAAGAGCATAAATCATGTTATGATGTCATATAATCAAGTAATTCATTCAAAACGCCCAATACAGGGTGGTTTCATAATCATGCTTTTCATATCTTTCAAGATTCATATCAATTCGGGCCATAAACTTCATATAGTATTCATATCACATATTTAAACATGTTTACAATGCATATAATAGCATACATTGGGAATTCATAAAGTTAAAGTTCGTATAAGGGCAACGAATATAAAGGAAGTGATACAAGGTAACACATAAAGGCATATGAGTTCATAATTCGAAAACGGGCATTCCAATTAGGCCATAAATTTGAAATATACAACCTAATACATCATATAACATGTTTAATAAGCATATGAATCAATTAGAACACATACGGGAGTCAAGAGGTGAAAGGAACGTAAAAAGATTGATTTTGGCGAAAGTTGATAGTTTTTCAGAATTGAACAAGCTGTAGAAAATTGGATGTATCTCAAGTTCTAGAAGTTTGAATTAGGTTTTGTTTGTTGGGAATGAAACTAGACACACAGGCCTTTCAAATGGTATATGGCTCGAATCGTGGTTCAAAGCGATGTGGAAATGACGAAGGTCCGAAATTGGGTGAGTGCAGTGTCTCGGTGAAGTAGCGACACAATATTCAAACGATCATAACTCACAATTGAGAAACGATATTGAGGTGATTCCAATTGGATAATGTTCTATACTTCAATAGGTTTCCGTGAGTTCAAAAATAAGGTCAATCCGAGTCCATTTGAATAGTGAACGGTCGTTTGAAATCCATGCACAAAACCAGAAATGACCCTTCGAAGGGCAGAACGGTTCTGTTTGGTTGAACGGCCGTTCAAAGGAACCGAACAACCGTTCGGAGTGTTCTGGGTCGAAAAACAAGGCATTTCAATGGTATAACGTGAAGGGGAAGGTCCCAAACACTTCCAACTTCGATTCCAAGCAAAATACACCATGTAAACACCTCAATACCCATTTATGTGCACATATATTACTCATTAATTCATGAAGTAAACCATCAAATTTCATAAACCCACAATCATATACACACATATATATATACTTACAACATATATTTACACCCTTGCTCCAAGAAGACCAACAATCAAGCATAGAAGTCAAGGATTATCATATATTCAAGCATATACACACAAAGGTTCAATTTATAGTGTTGCACCCGAGCGTAAGGTACCACATCCCCCGCACCGAGACCCGACCCGTATATGAAATGGAAGTCCATACACGTGCCAAATCCACGGCGAACGGGGACACAACACACATGCTATGCTAGGCGGGACTAACCCTTAAACCATTCAACTCAAGACAACATAAAATCAGAGTTAAAATAAAACGCGGAAGCAAGAACGACATAGAATAAATACAGTGAGCCACCAAGCTCCAAAAATAGATATACAAAAGCATTCAAATATTCAACGGCACTCACGGCCTACAAATCATGACGCTCCAAGCTATACTATGATCATATACAAAGTAGCAATAAGAGTATGAACATATGAGACTGAAAAGAAGTGCTAAACATAAATGCAAGACCTAGACGACTTGTATTCCCGCCTAGCACTCCTATACCTGCACAAAACAACTGAAAACAACCGGGTTCAGTCTAAAAGAGACTGGTGGGTATAAAACGGGGCATAAGATATAATATTGCAGAAATTAAACACATACATGCAAGCCCTAATCCCGTATGAAGTTTGATAAGAATTTCCTAAGTGGTTAAAACGAAAGAAAACGTCAACGGGATTACGACGTTCATATTCATTCATAATTGTTCATAAGGGTTTATGGCCCGGCGAGTGGGCGTGCACAATCTCCAACCAACACCTTGTGTATTCATAATCAATTATTCAATCATTCATTATCATACAAATATCTTTTGTGCTCATACATATCATGATCATAATCATTCATATACACCTTCTTCCTCCGGGTGGTGGACGGGCTTGCAAGACCCGGCCACCGGTTCATACATAGGCCAATGGGGGTACATGAATCCCCCAAGGGCACTCAGCTCCCATTCCTCGCTAAACCTCCTAGCGAGGGCCGGTATCACCGTAGTTTGGTTGGAACTAGTATATGGGATCCCCATCAGCCCTTGCTTCCTCGGTTAGCCACATATACTAAGTCCCGGGGCCCGTGCAATCATAAATCATAAATGTGTCTCGCCAAACATAAGGTAGGGTTTCATAAATAAAAGGGGTCATACGTTTGAAATCTTTTACCCAAATTGACTCGATTTATTTAATATACTAATTTGGCTTAAATCTTGCACATAAGGGGTATATAGGGTCACTTTAACTAGTAGAAGAAAAACCCACCTTTTCAAAGCAAAAGAAAGGCACAAGCGTCTCAATGCTCGCCCTCGTCTCCGACCAAACCCGAATCTATGCAAAAGAAAAGGTATGAGACTCAATTACCACATAAGACGCTCGGCAATGAAGTGAATATGACATGAATGCATAAAAGATCATGTTATATCATGAAAATGTTCATGTGCACTATTAAGGAATTTAAAACATATAATCAAACCATTCGTTCATATATTTCATTCAATTTCATAAATTCATATTTCACAATTTCATAACATTCATAAGGCGTATCAATTAATCTAAAATTTCATTTAATAACCATAACACACAATATTCATATTCACATTTAGGAGTAAAATAAATAAAACGTTCAAACAATAGTCGTTAATTTAAATACGCGGAATAGAAATCAATTAATTTCAAGAATTGAATTAAATCAAATAATATTTAAGATATATAAAAAATATATATATATAATAAACATATATACTATATAATAAACATATAATACATATATTATATATATATATATATACACACGTAAATTAACATGCATGCATAAAATATATATTAACATAATTAATACATATATACTACATATACACTACCATGCATGCACACACTAATATATATAATATATATATTCATGCATGCAAATAAGATAACACCATGCACACACACAATTACATAATACACAGCCATGCATATATATATATATATAAATATATATATATATATATATAGTACATATTATACTTGTATGCAATTACACACACAAGCCATACACACACCAAGAAGCCACGAAAATGGACAGCAAAAGAGAGAAGGAACGCAGCAGTTTTGACAGCAAATATTCACGCCAAAAACAGAGCAAGGCTACGGAAAAACAGGGCAAGAAGGATTCTCATCATCTCCACACATCCATATCAGTTTAGAACAATAAATACTCAGCCAAGAAACACCATTTCAACATATATATCAGTTCCAAACAAGCTCAATCAGGAAAAGGAAGCATACGTGACATTCATGTGAATTTTTCTCAAAGTACCATAAATGATAACCCATTAATACTTCAACCACCAAGAAATCAATGATCATAAATGATATTAGGATGTCAAAATAATCATTCTCAAGCTTGGAATCACTCAAAACCATTAAAAATCGAATGAGATCAACAATTTGCCCAAAACTCTCCATTTTCGGAACAACCCAGAAATCCACGAATCCATGCTCAAATTTGGGAAATAAAAGATGAAAATGATCAGGAATGAACATATATTACAACTCTAAGCTTACCTTGTTGATTGGATGAAGTTTGGATGAGATTTGAGCTCCAAAATGTCTAAGGAATGAAGGGTTACGGGACTGCCTGTGATTCCAGTGACTTTGGCTGAGTTTTGGGGATTGTGTGAGGATTGGTTTGGTTAGGGCATGACATATCCGGTTAGGGGGTTGAGTTAGGGTTCAATAGAATCAAACCATGGTTAATTTGGTTAAAGTTTGGATAAGATATGGCTATTTTTGTACAGCAAGGTCAGTTTAGTCTCCGTTTCGTTTTTCGGTTGAATTTCGGAGGTTCAAATGACTTAGGAAAAATATAAGGCTAAGTTTACTAAACTCAAATTTTCGTTACGAGTTCAGCGGAGATGACGGAACTCGAATCCGAGTTCCCGAGCTTAAGGTATTAAATTCGAAACCAAGGGTACGCTAAGTGCTCGTTAGCCCCCGATTTGGTTCCACAATTCAAATTAAATTCGTTAACATATCAAATAAATTCGAAAACATAAACCGAGCATATAGGTATGTTCATAACACAAATATTTACAACATACTACAAATTCATGGCATTTCGATATCATTTCATATAAGAACGAAGCACAGAATAAACAACATGCACATTTCATGCAATTCATGCATATATTATAAATTCCATGCACATTTTATAATTTCCACGCATAAAATTTAAATGAATGAATTAATTCTAATATTAAATAAATTAAATTAAAGTCAACGTAATTAATTAATTAAAGCATGATTAATTAATATAACACTTAATTAGCATAATCATTAAATTAACAACATAGTTAACATTAATAATTAAATTAGCAATAATTGAAATATATATATATATATTATAATACGAAATATTTTTAAAATAGTAATAAATTAAAATAAAATATAATAAAATAAAATAATAACAATTTATAATAAAATTAAATATAAAACACGTAAAAACAATTAATTCGCGCAAATTGGTAAACACATACGTCGTACCTTTACGTCTGAAAAGTTGGGGCGTTACATATAGAGCATGAATCATACAAACCTAGTTATCACCCAACATATACACATATATATATACACATGTACCTTGGATAAGAAGGTGGAGATCAGAAGGAAATGGTTGAAGCTTGAATTCTTGGACCAAAACTTGAAGAAATTCTCTTCCCTTCTTGGTCTTGCATGGATCGAATTCGGGGAAAGAAGGAGAAGGGTTTGGGAATCTCTTGGGAGAGAAATAGAAAGAAGAAGAAGCATGAATGGAGAGAGGGGGTTGGATCGCGCATTATGAGGGGAAGAAAAGGGAAAATTGCACTTTGGTCCTTAAACAATTTAAGTATATCAACTAGTGCCCAAGGTTTTGTGGGTGGGCAATTAGGGTCTAATTTCGATGTTCGGTTGAGTCCAAGGATTTCATATAGGTTCAAATATGTACAAATTCTAAATAAAACATTTAATTAGCAAGTAAACATATTAAAACGAATTCAAATAACATATTCAATTAAGTCATATTGGTCACATAGTAGCAATTAGTCTATGACTTAATAAATTAAACAGTTACTTAGCAACTAAAACATAATTAAAATCACATAACACTCGGTCTAAACCCACTCGTGACGTCATACTTGTACGGCCGAAAGGTCGGGGCGTTACATAAGTGCATGGGTCGATGCATTCATAATACATAAGGGTGATAGTTACAAGAACTTTATCACTGAGAGTGTCCCGCGTGAGAAGATTCCTAAATGGGAAAGGAAGTTTCCTGAAACTTCCAGATTAGGAAATATCTCACATGTCCACGACGTGAGGAATTAATTCTTAGACTTGAGATTTAACATTGTCTTACATGAGCTAAATCTGTAATCTTTGATATAGGCTCAAAAGGGTGTCGCCATATAGACACCTGAACCACGGCCTATGTTGGGATTACACAAGTGGCATATGAGAATTGTTGGAATCAATAAAGGACCTACACTTGTTGTAGGCAAGATGATCTCTTGTTACACAAGTCATTCATGATTCCATCCTAAAATCCTTGCGCAAGGTGGTTAGATCAAGACATCAAGAAAATGGGGTTTTCTTGGATTGAGATCAAATGGAATATGAAGTGAACTTTTTTCTAAAGATTAAGATTAGTAGGGCTCTTCATATTCCCATGCTCTAGATCTTAATTGAGAGATAGGATGGTAAGAGGATCGTATCCCACATGATGTCATTGACTGAAAGGTTCTTTTGAATATACATTCACATTTCAGGTAGGGGTCACACACCTGTTGCTAGACTATGGTCGTGTGATCTGTGAGGTAGTTAATTAATAAAGTATATTAATTAATTAGGCCCACTGCTAACTGAAATTGAACCTAGAGGGTCACACACAAATACCTGGTTCAAAGGGTATTATGGAAAGATCAAATAGTTGATCGAAACGAGACCACAGTGTAAAGTGCACGTGTGGATATCGAGAGCAATGTTTGGACGTGTGGTTCCAATTAAGGAATTGGACCATGTGTTAATTAATTGGAGAATTAATTATTAAGTCCAAATATAATTAATTGGAGAATTAATTATAAATCCCTAAATATAATTAATTGGAGAATTAATTATATAGCCGAATAAAATTAATTAGAGAATTAATTTTAGCCCGTTAGAATTAATTAGTGAATTAATTCTAGAGTCCTTGATGGAATTAATTGGAGAATTAATTCTAAGTATTTAATTATTTAGTTGTTCTAATTTGATTAGAATAAATAAATAAATATCTTCTATTTTATTATTCTAATAAAGTATTAGGATAAGATATTTAATTATTGCTAGAATAATTAAATACTCCTAAATTAGTTAGGAGCTCTTTTTCTATAAAATAAATATTTTTTTTTAGATAAGATATTATTTACTTGGAGACAAAGAAAGAATAGGAGAAAAGCCAAAGTAGGAGACCATCTCCTACATGGGATTAGGGTTTCGAACCCTATTCCCTATAAAAGGGACTAGGGGTTCGAATTTTTGGACTACACGTGATTTGAGAATCACGTCCAACCTTCATGGATTTTGGGGATAATTCTCTTGCTCTCTCTTATCTCGTTTCTGTTTCTTTAATACGCATGTTATAGTACTAGCATACTCACTAACATGATTCAAATCTAGGTCGGTGTGGATTAATACTCTAGAGGATTTCTACTTTGGAATCTCGAAGAAAGAATCAAGAAACGGGGACTTTCATGCCGCATGAAGAACGTTTGAGGGCGGCTCAATACGTTGCAAGAAAGCTTCAATTCGTGTAAGTTTCTTGAGTCCCAACGTTACGATACGAACATTGCAAGTTTTTAGATCTACCTTTTGGAAAAATTTTAAACGTTCGCTGTGTTTACTCTGCTGTTTTCCAACAAGTGGTATCAAAGCCACTTTGCAACGTTCGTATTGTATCTTTACTGTTTTATAAATTTTGCTGAAAATTCTTGAATTTGGATATATGTTATGTATTCTTTGTTTTTGTTTGAAATACGAATCTGTCGGATCAATACTGTTTCTCGAAGATTCTGCGAAAATTGTTTCCTGATTAATCTGGTTTTAAACTGTTTTAATTCAGAATTGGAATTGATGAATTTGTCGAAATTGCGAGATGAAAACGGAACGGGCTCGCCCGCACGCGATCGCGTGCGGTTGTACGCTACCCAACGAGGGGGCCCGCGTACGCCCGCTTGCAGGTATCTCCAGCTTTGTTTCGGCAGCTGCGCGAGCAGTGTGTGCGGTGCAGCCTGCTCGGGCGCGCCTTGTGCGCGGGCTTGCGGGCGGCGGCCTCGCGCCTCGCGCAGGCTGTCCCGGGACCCCATCTTCGTTTCGTGTTTTTCCAAGTTTCGTAAAATCCAGTTTTGAAAATCTGATTTTAAAATCTGATTTTAATTTTATAAAATTATTTATTTGAAATAATCATAAATTTTGGGATTTTTGTGAATTAAAGTCAAGTTCTAATTTTTCGAGAAAATTAATAATATCACTTTGAATGATATTTTGACAAAGATTTAATTTTTAAAATTAATTGAGTTTTGTCGTGATCCGAGTTCGTGTTTTGAATAAATTCTTGAATAGTGAACTATATTCAAATTACTTAAGTTAGTAGTAACTTGAAGTCAAAGGAATTTTAAATTTAATTGATAAATTTAAATTCAAGGGGATGCATGCTAGTTTAGGTGATTATCGGTTAGTATTATATATGTTTTAAATTCTGCACATGGATGATTTCAATTAGGGTCGGAGGCCCATAGTTGCGTTATTTCAATTGGGATTGGAGCCCTACTTATGTGCGTACTATTATGTGTTTATTATGTGGCTTTCCTTATTATTGTTTTTGGGTCGGGTTATGCCCTGTGTATTTGTCTATGGTCAATATGAAGATTGAGCCATATTACTTTTTGTTGAGTAGAACTTAGGAAGTGAGGATTTTTCTTTTCATTTTGGAGACAAGCACCCAAGGAGCAAGAAGGATCCAGAAGGAACACTTGAAGAACGGTGGCCATAAGAGAAGGCCCCTCAAAATGTTTAGGAGGGTTTCTATTAATCTAATAGATGGGGTTTTCCATAAAATTTTGTACCCCTATGTGATATGAACTGTCTTATGTAGCATGAATGTTAGAACTAGTGATTATGGAATGGCTCCCATAATCACATATAAGATAGGATACCCATGATCATCACATAATCAGTATCATGCTAGGACATGTTATCTGCTAATTGCTTTTGTGATGCACTTTATGGGAAATTGCATTAATCAAGACAATTAAAATGGATAACTGTACATGTTGGTGAGGTCAAAACTGGACAACCCTCTGGTTCATTCGAAAATCCCTAATTAAAATATTGAGCAACCTTCGAATAAAAAGGTATTCTATTACGGTAATGAAATTCCTAGCATTCCATCAATAGGATCTAAGAGTTAATAGGTAAGCTAATTGTTGTCTCATGAGTCGTGGGGTGATTAGTGCAGCCTATTAAATCTTAGTTTCTTGATTGATCACCTTAGGTGATTGATATTTCTTGATCATTTTTGAATGGGCGATGTCTCACGAGTCGTGGGTCGTTCCGGACTAAGTTTGATTGAGATCTTACGATTGGCGGGTCTTGCCCAACACTGAAGTAGATGTGGATGTCTCAGGAGTAGTGGGTCTATGATTGAAAGATCAGTGATGGAAAACATTACTAGGAATTCCATGGAGATGGAATTGGCAATTCTGTACCTACCTAAAGATTCTTAGACCTTTGGATGTCTCACGAGTCGTGGGTCCAAAACTAAGAATGTTTGGGATCCTAGTACCCACTGAGAAAGCAAGTTTCTTCTAAGGTCATTTGGGATTTATAGACCTTATAAAAACAGTGGGAGCCACATACGATAAAAGACCTAATCATATATGTTACGTTATTATTCAATATGTTCACATTTTCTCTGCTTAACATTTAGGTTATAGTTCTGTGATTGTCTACAAGTTGAAATGCGACCCATTAGTATCCATCCTTGAGTCAAGCAAGTTGACTAAAGTCCTAACCACTCTGATTGGCTTAGAATCTTAAAACCCGTTTTTGAGATTCAAAAGGAGAAAATCGTTCTCCATAAGGCGAAATTTTCCCACCTATTGTGAAAATTCGACCTAGGCTTAAGAGAGGCAATTGAAAAATGAAAGGAAATTCTCCAAACACTTAAGAGCAATTGTACTCCCTCATAAATGTGTTACAAAGTATAACACATTATAAGAACACTTAAGAGTAATTGTACTCTCTTGCGAGCATGTTATAAAGTATAACACATTGAAGGAATTGTTCCATATTTGCGTGAAGGAACACATTATAAGAACACTTAAGAGTAGGCTGAAAGTCCTCACTTAGCAGGACCTTGTAGCCACACAGTACACTGAGAAATGTGTTCTTAGTCCACTGATTGCTTGAATTGCTTCTATCATAATTTCAGACCCTTTTGCTCAATCTTAGATGATGCTATTGTAGCATAGTTGATCAAATTAGTTGATAACTTAAAAGAGCATCCTTATGAAGGACTAAAAGGTAATGATGATTAGTTCTTCTTCTAAACCTAATGAGGTAAAGGCATCTAGGCCAAAGAAGAAGAAACCCTTAAAACCTGATGGAGGGGTAAGAGAAGGGAAAGCCTAAAAGAAAGAAAGATCGAACTTTAGCTTCCATAGTGGCAAACTAGGGCCTTTGAAAGGAACTACAAAGAGTATAAGGATACTCTTAGAGTCTCTCGTTGTAGTAATTCCGATAGGATCAGAATTCACTAGGCTTGAGTTAATTTTGCATAAACTGTTGTGCAAAACTCAAAGCGTTGATGTTTTGAACATACAACGAGATAACATAAGTAAGTAAGATGACAAAGTTTCAAATAACTTTGGAACGTCCTAAATGGGATTAGCAAGTTAATCATCTTAGGATCATTTTACGACAATGAACTCAAAGACTTAACTTCCTAAGAATCTCATTAGAGGGAAACGTTCCCCTAAAAACTCGTTTATATGAAGCAACAAGACGTCTCATATCTTGTATGGATTTTGATCCATACTCATGATGGATTTCGATCCATGCTTATGATTTTGGATTGCTTAATGTAAGCACTAGACAAAATCATTAGTTTAATCATTATGAATGTGCGTACTTACTGAAGTACGAATCTGAAACTTTTATGAAATTATTAGAATTTCAAAATAAGAAAGGTTAGGAACCTTAGTAGTCATAAGACATTAGCAGCTCGATCGGATCGAGATGACAAATATCTTATTAACTAATTCCTTAGTCATCATAGAGATAATAGAATTATCCCTCAGTAAGCTCATTCAAAAACATCGTATTTTTGAATGAAGGGTCATAACCCTATAGGATATGGTTCGTTCCTTGTTAAGATTCACTGACTTACCTTTATTCTGAACTTATACTTCAGAACACGCAGTTAGGATTTTGAATCTTGCACATTCAAAATCAGTCCCTTAAATGCACTATGAATTGTGTCTTTCAAAATTTCCTAACAATTCTTATCTTAGAATTTTGGGATTGTCTTCTTATATGAAGAGGACAATGGGAGTCTCCTTAAGAGAAGAAGACAGTGGGAGATAAACTTGAAACAAGTTCAAGTTTATATGAACAATATATATTATTGCTTTTGTAATTCTTTGGAACAAAGAATGTATCTCTCTTGAGTCTTCTTAATTGAAGAAGAAATTGAGAGATAAGATTGAAACTAGTTCAAGTCTATGCAAACAATGTAGAATATTGTTTCTACGATTCTTTTGAACAAATGTTCTTTGTTTTAAAGAATATACCTTTCTTGAGGAATCGTTCCTAAGAGAGAAGAAAGGTAAGCCCAAAGACTTCCAAAGGTTTGAGGACAAAACCCACGCCACGATTAGGAAGAAATGATTCGTTCTGATAAAATTTAGCCAAACTAAGGAGATAGGGCACGTGTGAAACTCTCCTCCCTCGATGCGTTCAGAACGCATTCCTAGATAGCCCGTAAGATGATATAGTTTTCTCCATTAGATCTTCTTAAATGGATACTGATCCATTTACCCTTAAGGAGGCGCTGTCAGATTTGAAATCTGAGCAGTGAAGACAATTATGAAATCTGAAATGGATTCTATATGATCAAACAAAGTTTGGACCTTAGTTGAACTACTTGATAGGATCAAGCTTGTCTTATCAATATGAGATTGATGAAGACATAAATATGAAACATCCATGGATTTCACATTTAGTGGGAGTAGGCAAAAGGTTTGCAGACTCCAAATGGTCAATTTACGAAATTGGATCAAGCTTCTAGGAATTAGAGTATTCGAATTAGTGAAATAGTCAAAATTGTTTGACTTAGAATTCGAAAATAACGTGTGCAACAGAGTGTTAGAAGCTAAGAGTTCAACTTTTGGTACTTTGTGAGAATGACATCCTTCTCATTGGGAATGTGAAGGATGACATAAAAATCACCAAAGCATGGTTAGGAACCATTTGTGAGATGAAAGATCTTGGTGATAGATCCTACATTCTCGAGAAAAATATCTATGGAGATAGATTTAAGAGAATAATAGGATTATCACAGTCAAGGTACATAAACATTGTACTAAAATGGTTTAGTATGGAAGATTCCTACAGAATTTCCAATGGACAATGGAACATCTCTTTTGAAGAGGATGTATCCTAAAATAACTATGAAAAAGTTAGAACGTTCAAAACCCTTTTCGGGAAAAGGGTGCATAATGTATGTAAAATTATGTACTTGACGAGATATGGCTACCACAAAGCGTGGTGGGCCTATTCTAAATGTAACCTTAGAGAAGGTCACTGGATTGCTGTAAAAATACCCTCTGAGTACTTTAGAAGAAAAGAGGATATGTTTTAGGAGTCCAGCAAGATCTTGACATTAAAGGATAGTTTGATGTAATCATTGCATCAAAATCATAGATGTTGATCTATGAGAGGATACACAATCTGCATAGATGGCAGTACAGTGCTTTGGAAAGAGTTCCAATCGAGAGGCACTATGGATTCAACCTCAAAGTTGAATACTTAGTTGTATTGAATACCGCTAAGTTAAGTGTTTGGGTAAGAAACTCCATCTAGTGGGTAGATGAAGTTCCTTGCATGAAACAACACCATTATCATATTGTATGATAAAATTGATGGTTTCTCGAGTAAGAGAACTAAGACCTCACCAAGGGACCAGACGCTTGACTATGAATCACGTGCATAAGGAAATCATGTTTCCTTAATGATGTGAAAATTAAAAACATTCACATCGACAGAGAATATAGCAGATCCACTTTGGAAATGCCCAAAGTCTATATGGCTCTAAAGGTACATCTTGGGAAGATGGGACCTAGAATGGACTTGAAAGGCTTTTACGGCCAAGTGGGAGATTGTTGGGAATAGTGCCCTAGAAAGGCTTTGGGACTTTTCCTTTATCACAGACAATCTTTGAATAATATACGAATGATTATAATCACAGGCGAACACTTCTTATGTGCCAATACGTGTGTTGAGTGTTTCCATTACATGTGCATGTCTAGAACTCCCCTAATCCGATGAGGCCGTTAAGAACTTTTTCATTATGAGAATGACACATGAAACAATTTCTTAACTCCATAGGCGAGGATTAGAAACTTCTCTAAGTCAATGAGGCCGACAGACAGTGGGAGTGTCGACTTTGCCTCTACTGAGACTTGCTTGTGTAGTTATCTCCTTAGGAAGGATCACCCGGTTTGATGGGTTGATAAGTGCATGGGTTGATGCATTCATAATACATAAGGGTGATAGTTAGAAGAACTTCATCACTAAGAGTGCCCCGCGTGAGAAGATTCCTAAATGGGAAAGGAAGTTTCCTGAAACTTCCAGATTAGGAAATATCTCACATGTCAATGACGTGAGGAATTAATCCTTAGACTTGAGATTCCACATTGTCTCATATGAGCTAACTCTGTAATCTTTGATATAGGCTCAAAATGGTGTCGCCATATAGACAACTGAACCACGGCCTATGTTGGGAGTACACAAGTGGCATATGAGAATTGTTGGAATCAATAAAGGACCTACACTTGCTATAGGCAAGATGATCTCTTATTACACAAGTCATTCATGATTCCATCCTAAAATCCTTGCGCAAGGTGGTTAGATCAAGACATCAAGAAAATGGGGTTTTCTTGGATTGAGATCAAATGGAATATGAAGTGAACTTTGTTCTAAAGATTAAGATTAGTAGGGCTCTCCATATTCCCATAATCTAGATCTTAACCGAGAGATAGGATGGTAGGAGGATCGTATCCCACATGATGTCATTAACTGAAAGGTTCTTTCGAATATACATTCACATTTCAGGTAAGGGTCACACACCTGTTGCTAGACTATGGTCGTGTGATCTGTGAGGTAGTTAATTAATAAAGTGTATTAATTAATTAGGCTCACTGCTAACTGAAATTGAACCTAGAGGGTCACACACAAATACCGAGTTCAAAGGGTATTATGGAAAGATCAAATAGTTGGCCAAAACGAGACCACAGTGTAAAGTGCACGTGTGGATATCGAGAGCCATGTTTGGACGCGTGGTTCCAATTAAGGAATTGGACCATGTGTTAATTAATTGGAGAATTAATTATTAAGTCCAAATATAATTAATTGGAGAATTAATTATAAATCCCTAAATATAATTAATCGGATAATTAATTATATAGCCGAATAAAATTAATTGGAGAATTAATTTTAGCCCGTTAGAATTAATTAGTGAATTAATTCTAGAGTCCTTGATGGAATTAATTGGAGAATTAATTCTAAGTATTTAATTATTTAGTTGTTCTAATTTGATTAGAACAAATAAATAAATAAATATTTTCTATTTTATTATTCTAATAAAGTATTAGGATAAGATATTTAATTATTGCTAGAATAATTAAATACTCCTAAATTTGTTAGGAGCTCTTTTTCTATAAAATAAATATCTTATATTAGATAAGATATTATTTACTTGGAGAGAAAGAAAGAATAGGAGAAAAGCCAAAGTAGGAGACCATCTCCTACATGGGATTAGGGTTTCGAACCCTAGCCTATAAAAGGGACTAGGGGTTCGAATTTTTGGACTACACGTGATTTGAGAATCACGTCCAACCTTCATGGATTTTGGGGATAATTCTCTTGCTCTCTCTTATCTCGTTTTTGTTTCTTTAATACGCATGTTATAGTACTAGCATACTCACTAACATGATTTGAATCTAGGTTGGTGTAGATTAATACTCTAGAGGATTTCTACTTTGGAATCTCGAAGAAAGAATCAAGAAACGGGGATTTTCATGCCGCATGAAGAACGTTTACGTTTCAAGAAAGCTTCAATTCGTGTAAGTTGCTTGAGTCCCAACGTTACGATACGAACATTGCAAGTGTTTAGATCTACCTTTTGGAAAAATTTAAACTTCCACTACGTTTACTCTGCTGTTTTCCAACAAATCTGGGGTTCATAGAGTCTCATAAGTATTCTCATGTCTTTAGTGCTTAAATTGTGATCAATCACTGTTTGGGACGGCTGACCAACACGTGATTTGTCACAAGTGTAGTACTAAACCCTTCCTTAATCAAGTCCACCATATAGTTTTAATCTACACCAAAATTCTGAGTTTTATTGGATCATTCAATACTTTTGGAAACCATCAAATTCATCGGTAGATTTGATTTTATGATCTGTATCTCCTTCTTAATCTTACTCACATTTCCAACTTATAAAAAAACTTCACCTGCACTGTAGCGCCCCAAACGGAAGGCACCGCATCCCCCCTCACTCAGACCCGACCCGTATATGAAATGGAAAATCCATACACGTGCCTGATCAGAGCGAACGGGGACTCACTCACTCACTAGGCTAGGCGAGAACTAAACCTTCGAAACCAAATAATAAAGTATAAAGAGAAATGACAAGTGCGGAAGCATAGCATAAAATACAATACCAATACAAGCAAAATAACCGGTTCAACTAACATTATGACCTAGTCCCAAAAATTCAGACATAAACATAGATCATAATCATAAATACGGGTTCAATCTATCCCTAGAAACCTGTCCCGAATCAATAATATGAAATCAATACAATTTAGGGTAAGTTGATCAATTTATAATATGCATGTGAACAGACTCCAACTCGATCAAGAGACTCAACAGACTTGACTTTCCACCTAGCGCTTCAACCTGCAAAAAAAATCTAAAAACAAAGCCGGGTTCAATCTATAGGAGACTGATGGGTATAAAACAGGGTTTAATATCATAATATTACAAGAATTAAAGCGCACACACACATGCGAGTCATAATCCCGTACGAGGTTTTTAAAACATTTCCCAAGTGGGCGAAAACAAAGAAAACAACGCCCCGGATTACGACTATCAATCTTGTTCATTTATTACAATCATACGGTCATTACGTGAGCCCGACTAGAGGGCGAATTCTCCAACCTTCTCCTCGTGTGTGCATTTATTCATTCATTTATTCATTAGTGGTCACACAATCATTTAGTCATTCAATAGTTCATTCGTTCAATCATTCATTCAATCAATCATTCATTCGTTCAAACATTCATTCAATCAGTTACACCTTTTCCCTCCGGGTGATGGACGGGCTTGCAAGACCAGACCATCTCAATCATTGTGGCCAGTGAGGTTCATGACTCCCCAAGGGCCCGGTTCCCATCCCTCGCTAATCTCCTAGCGAGGGCCGGTATCGCGTCATTGTGTTGGGACTAGAGTACAGGGATCACTATCAGCCCATGCTTCCTTGGATAGCCACGTACACATAGTCCCAGGGCCCCAATTAACAATGTGATCACTGATCTCGCCAACACATTAGGTTAGGGATTCAATAGATAAGAAAAGGGCTTTAACGTGAAATCAATTACTCCTTTGAAATGACTCGATATAAATATATACATATTTTGGCTTAAAACTTACATGTTGAGGTATATCGGGTCGTTATTTAACTAATAGAAGAAAAACCCACCTGTTACATCTTACCGAACAATACCAAAAGAAAGAAAGACTGGAAGAAGCCTAAGAACCCGACAAGTCTCCGCCCTGGAGAAAACTGTACAAGAAATGACACAGTGCAATCGTGAGACTCAAGACTCCATACGAACCATATATAACGCACGACAATGCAATGAACATGATATGAAGTGCCTATGAGACAATAACATGTTATGAAGCACAATTAATGTTAGAAACACCTAAACGAGCAATTCATTCAAGTTCAATCAATACATGAAGGTTTGAAGTTCATTCGTTCCATATCTTTCATGAATCGTATCAAATCAGGCCATGATCTTCACACCATAGTCATAATACACATATCAACATGTGTATAATGCATACCAAAAATATAGAGGCAAGAGGATTCACTTAAGGTATCGAAAGAATGCAAGAAAGCACTTAATGTTTCATATAAAAGCACTTAAACCACGTTATAGCATATTACTTCGTTACCCGACAAAATCATATCAAAACACTCCACAACTTTAATACAATAATTATAACACATAAGACAACATATTACAACATGTCATGGGCATTAATGGGTTTAAAATACATAAGAGGGACAAAGGATACAAGAAACCTTCAAACGTGTCATTTAAACGTTCATGCATTCAGGTCACATTTACACTTATCAAATGAAACCATAAAATTAAAATAAATAATCAAACATATCATATTTTATCAATTAACCAAGCATAAATTTCATTCAAACTACATACGGAGTCCAAGGAAGTGGGAGGAAAGCAAGAGAACGGATTTAGGCGAGTTTTGGTGAGAGCTGACAGTCTTAGAAATTGCGCAAGCTGCAAAGAATTGAACATATCTTGAGTTCTAGAAGTTGGAACTGTGTTTGGTTTGTTGGATATGAAACTAGACAAATAGGCCTTTTGAATGATATATGGCTTGAATCATGGTTCAAAACGAGGTGAAAATGGTATAGGCCCGAAATTGAATGAATGCAGATTGTCAATGAAGTGGCGACACTAACATGAATTGATTATAATTAACAAAATAAAAAAGATAATGAGGTGATTCCAATTGGAGAGTGTTCTAAACTTCAAGAGGTTTCTAACGGTTCAAAATTCAGATCAATCAGAGTACGTTTGAGGGGTAAACGGAATAAAACAAACTCAGATAGAAAACAGGGGAGGATCCACTGCGTTGGATTTGTCCTTAATAAAAATCCACGCCCGTGGGAAGGCCTCCAGGTCTCTGGACACAAATCCACGTCCGTGGGTCAAAATCCATGCCCGTGGATCCTTCTACAGCAGCAAATTCGAAGTGAAAACAGGGCATGCTCGAGAGGGAAGCCAAAATGCATACAACAATCTCAAAACTCAAGCAAAAGTATTCAATTTCAGGACGTAAACTCATGTATACATGCTATATCACAATTAGACATCAAAAGTTCAAGGAATGCATCAAGAATTCATCAACAAAAACCATCTCTCTCCAAGCTTCATTAATGGCAAATCAATAAATTCTCAACAATCAAGCAATAGAAGTCCATATAATCACAAATACATGCCTTAGGATCATATATCATTCATGCAACTCAAAGGAATTCCAAAGAGTCCAAGTTGAATCATAAAAAGGCAAGAACTCTACTATTCAACATCTTAATCAATCCTAACTCTAAACTTGGTGAAAACATGCAAAAGCTAGCATAAAATGACCACAAGGAGATGCTCAAACCAAAAATAGGCTTACCTTCAAGAAATGGTGAGAATTGGCCAAGAGATGAGCTCAAATCTCCAAGGTTTGAATAGTGTCTTCCTTTCTCTTCTCTTCTTCCCTTTTTGCTGAATTTTCGTGTGCGAGAGGGAGGTTTGGCTCGGTTAGGAGCTGATTAGGGAGAGATAGGGGTGTGGCAAGTGGGGCTTAGGGCATGGGGTATATTTTAGGCATGTCAAGATAGGTCTGAAGCTTAAGAAAACTTAATGGTTGTTATTTTAGGCGCGAGGTGCTCGTTTCGGTTGAAATTCAGGGATTCAAATGGCCTTAGAAAAATAGAAGGCTTGTCCCATTATCTCCGAATCATCAATACGGATTCAATGGAGGTGACGGAACTCGATTCCGAGTCCCCAAACTCAAGATATGCCGCCCGGAACCGGAGGTGCCCTAAATGCCCTTTAGCCCCCGTTTCGGTCCCGTCTCCAAAATAAAATTCAAACCACGACACACGAAATCGAAAACATGAACCAAGCATATAGAAATGTTCATAACACATAAATCTCCAACATACCACACTTTCACGAAAATCGAAAATCAAATCAAATAAGAACGGCACGTAATCATATCACATAAGAGCATACGTTCAAAAATTCATAAAAGTTCATATTAAATAGTTTGTATAATTCAAAGAATTTCAAATAATAAAATATAAAATGAATAAACTCATAATTAAAATAATTTCAATGCGCAAATAAATATCACATACATCATACCTGTACGGCTGAAAAGCCGGGGCGTTACATGCACTCCCTAACTTGTTCAACTCTCAAGTTGTTAGAGTCGCTTCAAGATACCAGTAGGACCGAAAGTTAACTTATTGAATTCCTGTGCCTTTACATGTCTTACCTTTGCTAAAGGTGTTGTTTCTATTAATTTTTATTGTTGACAAATCTGGGTTATGGAGCAGGTATGGCAGCAGGCAGCTAGACACAGGTAGTCCCTATCCTTAAACTTTTTATCGCCCCTACTTCTAGGAAGTGTGCTTCAGTTTGCAGGTGATGCACTCCCGAGATATATGTCAAACTTTGGTGTATGATTTTTGGAGAAAGCACTTGTGCAAAAATCCAATGAGTATTTGTTGTATATGTTGTGTGTTGTATCAACATCAAGTGATGGGAGAGGAGCTATATATAGCTCTCAGGTGTTGGCCAATAATTAATGGGCAATTTGAATAGATGAAATTTAGGTGTTAATGACATGCAAATAGACCTCTTAATTACCCACTATTTGGCAGTTACGTCCCTTCAACGTACCTGATATTTGTATCATATACGGACATACCTAGACACTTTTATCTTGTCTTATTTGGACTGAATTTGGGTCAACCATGGCCCAAAAAGAAAGGCTCTGGGCTCGAAGCCGAGGCTCCTTGCGACGATGCGCACGTGAGAAGTGCAAAGGGCGCCATCAAATGCCACATTCGCCCGAGCCCGACCTACAGCCCAGGACCAACACCAGGACCAGGTGCACCGCACCGCGCGTGAGCCCATCAGTACACTCTCACATTTAATGATTTAATAACCCTCTTAGTATCTTAGCTTATATAGCTGACCATACTAAGTTATAAAATCAATGTGGAATAAAAACAGTTTTCCAAACGCCTCTTCATATGCCATTTTTGTTATTCCCAATAATTCTCCACTAATTATTTAAGGATTAACCCTAAGGCATACTTCCAACAACTATTACTTGAAAACTTTTATTCTTGTGATCATCTGCAAATTATTCTCAACTATCATGCATTATATTCTCTCTATAAGGGTGATTGCAGTTTATAAATGTCATTTCAAAGTTGTTAAAGGTACGCATTGTAAACACGCCAGTTACTGCATTATAAGACCCTGGCGCCATGCATTCATTTATTGCATCACAATTATGTGCACATTTACATTTTCTACTCGAACAACTAACTTATACCACTACAAGAAATTCTGTGAATTCCGACAGGAGCTCCCGTCGGAATTCCCTCGATTTTCTGTTAGATTTTGAGGAATCCGATGAAAAACTGAGGGAATTCCAACGGGAGATAGTCCCTTGGAAAAACCCTTCTCGGAATTTATAAACCGACGGAAAACAGACGGACTCCCGAGGGACCAAAACCAAAAAAAAAAAATTAAATTAAAATAATTCCAACGGGATTCCGAGGAAAATACCGTCGGAAATATCCTAGGGTGATTAAAGAAAATATATCTTCCGATGGGATTTCCCTCGAAATCCCGTCGATTTTTTATTAAAATAAAAAATTAATTAATTAATTCCGACGGGATTTCCCTCGGAATCCCGTCGGTTTTTATTAAAATAAAAAATTAATTAATTAATTCCGACGGGATTTCTCTCGGAATCCCGTCGGTTTTTATTAAAATAAAAAATTAATTAATTAATTCCGACGGGATTTCTCTAGGAATCCCGTCGGTTTTATTAAAACTGAAAAAAAAAGTTAATTTATTCCGATGGGATTTCCCTCGAAATCCCGTCGGATTTATTAAAATTGAAAAAAATAAACAATTCTGAAGGGATTCCCATCGGAATTCCGTCGGAAATTATTAAAAAAAAAATTTTTTTTTTAATTATTTTACAATCATTCAAAATTATTTATTCAGACCTAATTCTTCAAATAACATTACAAAAGTGCAACAGCCTCTTTATCTAATCTAAGGTGAAAGAAAACAAAATAAATCTTCAAGAAGATACTTCCGCTCATGTATGCAGGGCAAAGCTCAATCCTCTAAGCAGCCAATCTTGTTGGGCATTGGAGATATCAAAATCTAGTACAAATAAAAACCTGTCAAATTTCTCCGTTGCAAATTCATAATCAAATACTATAATCTATAACTGTATAAACAATATAAATTTCAGATTTCTTATACTAATAAAAATGTAGAGACTCATTAGTTTAACTGTAAGTGAAACTCATTAGTTTAACTGTAAGTGAAGCTGTGGTAGTTTAGAGCAGCTAGGACTTTGAAGTTCATAAGACTATAGCAAGATTCTTAGTCACCCGTGAACTGTAATAACATGATCACAGGTAAAGAGCTGCATCTTCAATGCTTAGGAATAAAAATAAATGAAGCAGTATGCAAATGAAAAACCTAAAACACGAAACCATTTAGAGAAGATGCCTTACTGCATCCATAAGATCCGTATTTCTTTAATCCATCTTTAAGTTCATCAAATGTTATTGCTCCACTATTATCTGTATCCATGGCTTTAAACATCTCTTTTAAGCCAGCAATCTCCTCTTCTGACAAGCTTTCAGCTAATAGTTCTATGTTAGTTTGATCCATTGCCGCCTCCATCATCTTAACTGGAAACCATCACCCTTCTCCAAGCTTTCTATCAGGAAATCAAAATACACAACAGCACGAGTTAAACAACAATGATTACAACCTTTCAGGAAATCAAAATACAAAGCAGCAGCTTTCTATTAGTAACAAGATTACTAATTTAGATGTTAAACAACAATATACTTTAATACTTAGTAACAAAATAGGGGCTGGTCCTCATAAATTATTTAAAGGATTTGTTGATTTTGAGTAAATTATATATATATATATTAAAAGTGAAAAGAAAAAACATGCATATACAAATGAAATTAATCCCATTTGTGTTAGCTACAACCTAGCTACCAGTTAGAGTACACTTAGTTTAGAGCATCCTTTTCTTTAACCCAGCTACCAGAAACGAGAAACTTCAAAAGCAAGAGCAAAGTGAATCACCTGATTACAGATTGGCAAAGATATATCATTCACCAGTTTCTCAATCAACATTCAAGATAGATGCGAGAGAAAGACATATAATGAGGGATAGTTTTGATAAACTTAAACACTTATATCTTTGACACTCACAGCAACAAACTACTCCAAAATAGTGTTGTTCAATCTGCTAATTCCATATTCTAGTCAAGACAAACCCTGCACCAAACACAATTTGATTTTTTAATTTCTCTTACTTTTCGTTTCTTTTTTAAGTTATACATTTTATGAAAGTTGATTTCAGTACATTAAACTTATAGAAGCAGCAAATTTGATTTATAGGGCTTATGAAACTAGAACATATGATCAGTAATGCTATTCATAAACAGAACTTATTTCCTACAAATTGCCAAGTTATTTTCATAAATAAATTGAAGTTTAGTGTAGACTAATAAAAGAATAACTCATGTCAGATGCAAACACAACAACAACATCTATAATAGGATCATTTTTACGGATTAAGAAACACAAATTCCATTGAAGACTCTAATTACAAATAAACAACAAGAAAAGGAGTAGAAGGATGCCATATTGTAATGAATCAATTATGAACATACAAACAATTGCAGCACTACATCAATAAAACTTGCAACTTCATGAATCCAAAACAGAACAATCACTTCAATAAGAAAAGTGAGTTAAGATCTGATAAGCTACTAAACATCTTAATAAGATCAGCCAAACACCCCCATACAAATTATATAATGAAACAACAAAACAATCTGGGTTATAAGAGTCTAGTAAAAGTAAGAGTCTATACGGTTCCTGTCACATCAATTGGATTGAGCTGGGACGAATATAGGTGTCTAGTAAAAATAACAAAGATACAACATTCCTGTCACCTCAATTGGATTGAGCTGAGATAAACATACCTGCAATCTTCGGGAAACGAACAAATAATGCCTTCTCCTCTAGGATGCACTGCAATTCTGTATGGTAATCACTACCAATTCCAAGCTTTGCCACCTTAGGTAAGAAAAGGAACAAAAGGAAAAACACATTGAAGTAAGTAACTAAATCAACATTTTAAATCTTTTGGCAAGTGCTTTTCAACATCCCAAAATATATGTATGCTAACACCAAACAAAGCCGGAGAAAAAAATTTCACCAATTGCTTTAAATGAGTTTTATATCAATATGTTTCACCAATTTGTTGCCCCGATCTCCCTTCATTCCGTTTTATCATAATCAAATCCACATAATTGCTACCATCCCGAAATTAAAGATTAATCCCAAAACTAGAGTATCAAAAACTTAAATCATATCAGAAACACAACATACGAATCACATCTCAAATCATCAAAAGCAAAATTCACACATATGCACGCATTCATATGCGAATAAAAATAACGCTATGAATTATTAGCAGGAAAGCTCACAGGCTCATCGGAGAGGGCAATAGATTCAAAATCAAAGGACGAGACCAGGACAGCATTCTGTATCTAAACAAAAAAAAAACACAAACTCAGAAATGTAATAAAAGGAAAAAAACATACCAGGTGTATTGAGGCGGAGCAGGCTTATGCGAGCGGCAACGGTGCAGGCGGAGCCTTGCACAATCGAAACGGATTCGGCTTTGACTCTGGTTTGGACTCTTCCGATTTGAAGAGAGAGAGATAGAGCCGCGCGTCGTAGGTGATGGGGCAGGACTTGTCGGCGGCGATGAGCGGCATATCGTAGGTGATGGGGTGGGACTTGTCGGCGGCGATGAGCGGCGGGGGGAGTTGGCGGAGGAGTTGCGGAAGAAACGGTTCAAAGTTTAGGGTTGAATTGTGGGGAAGAAAAAGGGCCTCTTCATTTTAATTTTATTTCGTATAGTGTTTCTTTTTTCTCTTTTTTTTTATGTTCTAAAAATTCCGACGGGATTCCGAGGGGAATCCCATCGGAAATATTTAATTTTGTTTTTTAAATTTATATTTTAAAAAACCGACGGGATTTCCCTCGGAATCCCTTCGGAATTATTTCCTACTATTCTTTAAATTTTATATTTAAAAAAACCGACGGGATTCCGAGGGAACTCCCGTCGAAAACATTTAAGTTCTATTTTTATATTTTGTATTTTAATAAAACCGACGGGATTTCCCTCAGAATCCCGTCGGTTTTTTAAAAGAAAATATTTTTAAATAATATTAAATAATTCCGATGGGATTCCGAGAGAAATCCTATCGGAATTATTTAATTTTTATTTTTATTTTAAAAAAATTGATGTCCGTTGGAATGCCATCGGAATTCCCTCTGATTTACCGAGGGAATTCCGACGGAAACTTTCCCTCGGAATTTTTCGTCGAAATTTGCAGAATTTCTTGTAGTGTACATTTAAAGTAAGTTCTCCTTTAGGAACTTGACTTATAACGGATAGAGGATATAAACGCTGCCCTATGCAAATTGGTACCTATTATTACCCGATAGATCTTATTAAACTACCGATGCCAAGATATGGAGTTATCTTAGGGATGGATTGGCTTTGTCAATACCATGCAAAGTTAGATTGTCTTAAGAAATAATTCACCTTAGGAAAAGGTGATAGTTCCATGCCAAAAGAAGAGATGGAATCGATATCACTGGTCACCACAACAAAAGTTAAGAAACTGATTGGTAAAGAAGCAACAGGATTTGTAGCCTATCTATTGAACAGGCGTACGGATCTGCTTAAAATTTAAGAAGTAGAGGTAGTCAAAGATTTCATAGATGTATTCCCCGAACATTTGAATTCCATACCTCCTGATCGAAAGTTAGAATTTGTGATCGACATGGTCCCTGGAGCTGAGCCATTTTCTAAAACACCTTATCGAATGGCTCCAGCTGAGCTCCAAGAATTGAGAAAGCGACTCGATGAATTACTAGGATCAGGATACATTCGTCCTAGCACATCCCTATGGGGAGCACTCGTGCTATTTGCCCAAAAAAAAAGGATGGATCATTACCTTTATACGTCGATTATCGGGAGCTTAATCGGATGATAATAAAGAACAAATACCCTCTCCCCTATAATGAGGAATTGTTTGATATTCTTCAAGGATCCCGAGTATATTCTAAGCTGGATTTAAGACAAGGGTATTACCAGCTGAAGATCAAAAAGGAGGATAACCCAAAAATTGCATTTAATACTCGATATTCCAACCATATGTGGATAAGTTGTGGTCATCTTTATTGATGACACCTTGATGTTTCCAAAGACCCCTGAAGAGTATGTTGAACATACTCGTATAGTGCTAAGTGCCTTAAGAGAGCACAAGCTATATGCAAAATTCAGCAAATGCAAATTTTGGTTGGAAAGAGTGACTATATTGGACATATAATATTTGGTTCTGGAATTGAAGTGGACCCTTCCAAGATCAAAATAGTAATGAACTGGGAGACACCAAGAAACCCATCCTACGTATAAAGTTTTCTAGGACTTGCAGGCTATTATAGGAGATCTGTGAAAGACTTCTCGAAAATAGCAGCATCATATTTATCCAGTTGACAAAGAAAAAAAAAAGTTGAATGGACGGAAAAATATTAGCAGAGTTTCCAAGAATCAGAACACTGTTAAAGTCTGCTCCAGTATTAGCCTTACCAGAAGGAAAGGAAGGCTATACAGTTTACATTGATGCTTCCAAAGAGAGAGATTAGGATGTGTTTCAATGCAACACGATAAAGTTATAGCATATGCATCCAGAAAACTCAAGTACAGGACGAATGTATCAGAAAGTCTCTCAATTATAAAGAAAAAGATATTAAGACCAAGTTCAGGATAGGTGAACATGAAATCTTGAGATATAACGGACGAGTCTGTGTACCTCCAGTAGTCCGAAAGGAAATTTTAGATGAGACTCATAAGACTCGATATACGATACATCCAGGAAAAACTAAGATGTATCAAGATCTCGAAAGACATTTCTGGTGGAATGGAATGAAACGAGATATTGCAAATTATGATGCTTGACATACCAATAAGTCAAAACAGAACTTCAGAAGCCAGGAGGAAAGTCACAACCATTGTCAATTTCTATCTGGAAACGGAAACAGATAATTATGGATTTCATTACAAGGTTACCTAAGGTTAAAGGAGGATATGACAGTATATAGGTTGTCATTGATCGATTACCCAAGTTTATACACTTTTCACTAGTCATGGCTATTGACCAAGTTAATTCCTTAGCAAAGTTGTACCAGAAAGAAATTATAAGATTGCATGAAATAGTCTCCGATAAGGATTCAAAATTCACCTTGTAGTTGTGACAGAATCTTGAAGAATTAATGGGAACTAAGACACACTTTAGTTTAACAACACATTCCCAAATGAATAGACAAACTAAAAAGACTGTTATGAAATGAATAACAGAGTCTACTAAAAAGATCAAGATAATTCAGCAAAGAATGAAGGTTGTACAAGACAGTAAAATGAGTTATGTGATAATCGAAGAAGGAACATAGAATTCTTTGTAGGCGAAAAAGTGTTCTTAAAAGCATCTTCGAGAAAAGGTTTCGCGCGTATTGGGAAAGGTGAAAAAATAAGTCCCAAGTGCATAAGATCTTGTGAGATCATAGAGCGCATCAGACCAGCTGTTTACCGCCTAGACTTACCAGCAAACCTCATTGGAATACACAATGTATTTCAAGTGTTCCAAATTTGTAAGTATTTGGCGGATGAATCTCATATCCTGCATGTGGAAGAAGTGCCCTTAGAACCCAACTTAACCATTGAAGTAAGGCCAGCCAAAATCTTGGATAGGAAGTTTTAAGAGTTGAGGTATCGCAAAATCCTCCCAAGTTAAATTCTTATGGAAAGGACATGGAAATGAAGAACATACTTGGGAAACTGAGGAAAAGATCCCGAAACATTACCCAAAGTTATTCCGAAACATGAATAGAATTTAAGGACAAATTCTCTTTAAGAGGGAGGACTGCAACAGCCCGGATTTCGGGGCCAAGATAAAACAGGTAAGTAAAGGGTTAAGAGAAAGCATTTATAGCCTCAATCCATTATGCATCTCATTTTATGTGAACTATGTGCCTTTATGCTTCGATTTTTGACAATATCTTATTACGAGACTGAAACCACTATTCATTCACCATGCCTAAGCCTCCACATATTCCCCATGAAATCTTAGAAAATTTGATTTCATATTTTCCGGATTCATATCCTAGCTTTTGTTATCCAAAGACACACTTTGAAAATTATTAGCCCAAAATTCCCATCAAGTCCCTTCTCAAAATGTAGAAATTTACCGGGATACTTTTACCTATCAAATCTAGAGGTCAAATGAATCCTTGCAAAATTTTATGAACTATGGTACCATTCCCAAACCCTAGTTCTCATTGTAACTCCCGTAGTAGCAAAAACCGGTCGAGAAACCCTAGTTTAACCCTAATTTAGGTATTTTGAAATTTAAACATTTTTCCTATTCAATATTATAATCAAAACAATCCTTGAATTATTTTATGAATTTTAAGACCTTTTCCAAACTCTAGTTCAAATCCTAGCTCATTTTATAAATTTTTCCTATTTTTCATAAAGTAATATTCCCATCAGTAAAAACTAACTTTTAAACCATACGGCGTTTGGTATCCAATATTATACTCAAAATAATCCTCAAATTATTTTATGAATCATGACCATTTTCTAAGAAATAAATTCTCATCCTAGCTTCGTTTTATTTATTTTCTCATATTTTTCAAAATTTCGAACGCTTACTACTTTAACTTAAAACATTTAAACGATAAGTGTTTATATTCATCGAAAAGCTCATTTGATTCTCTTTCTTTTGCAGCTTGTCCCACTTTAAACTCTAAACTTGATTCATGAATGTTTTAAGTATTATTTTCTACCTATTTCTAAATTAAATTATAGATGATATATTTATGACATAATTTTGTATACATAAGCTCCTACATCATGTATACACCTATACATATACCTCAATACCCTAGACTTCTACTCCTAACCTACCCTACAACATGACTCACATACCTAACTATTCAAACATACCCTCTAGGTCCCAAATCTATACCTATAAATAGCCTAACATTTCATATGCAAAAATCACATAAAATTCACATCTCTCTCCCAAACCTCACGAGTTCTCTCTCTCTCTCTCTCTCTCTCTCTCTCTCTCTCTCTCTCTCTCTCTCTCTCTCTCTACATGGTATGAGCTTTTATTTTATTATTTCATGCTTTATATAATGTTCTTAATATATTATGAATATAGCATGCTTAGATTTAATTAATTTACGCCTTTAGGAATTATATTTTATGAAATATATGCATAATTGCTAATTTTATGTACAATTTGCCTACATATATGAATTTTATTTAATTAAATGAATGCTTTATGATATAATATAATGTGATTATGTGTTTAAATATTCATGATCTTATTTGATTAAATTCATGCTTAGAATAATTTATTTGGATTTATTTTTATGATTAATTACATGTTATGAACATAAAATTTATTAAGCATGATCATGAGCTTATATAAACACATAAATAAGTCTAAGAACATGTTCTTAATGTTCTTGAACAAGAAGAAGTGCACGTGTGATAATGTGTTTAAGTGTGTGTCTAATTTTTTGTTATAAAGTGTTTAATTCTTAGAAATTTGAATAGTAAATGTTTTCAATAGTAACTTTGACTTTTTGGTCAACATTTTACTTAAATAATTCAAAATTAATTTAAAAATAATTATAAATTGAGTTTTGAAATTATTAAAAAATGATTTTATCCGAATTTTTTGAAAATCGGTGATTTTATAAACGCTTTCTAAATCATGTCCAACATTGCCAAATTGACCCTAATTTATCATTTCAAATCTTATAATTAGGATCATAATGTAATTAATAACTATTTGATTAGCGAAAGGATTCATAATACATATGTGATTAAGGAAATTTGCTTAAACGGTTAAAATTAGGATTTACCGAATTTCTCTAAACGTGTTACACTTTATGTACCTTATGTGGTTATTTGATTAGAATAATGATAACTTAGTCCTAATCCAGTAGTAGTTAATACTTTCAGGAGAAATTAGGACCAAACAGTGGAATCTACACGACTTTGTCTGACTACCGTTATAGGTGAGGGTTAAAATGTTTTCAACTGGAATCATGCCAGTGCATTTATATCTATATAAAAATTATTTTCCAACCTACCTATTATTTATGATTTATTACCCTATAATACCATATTACCATATCCCTTTTCAAGGGAAAAGTACTTTTATGTCGGAATCAACGTTTTACTAGGACGCTATATACTTTAAGTCCACCTTTATCAAAACATTGATTCCTGGCAAGCAAGCAAATTATTTTATCATTATTATTATTATGGGCCCTGCCTGTAGCCGTATCGAACAATTACCTGGAAGGTATCGGGCCAAGGGTTGTTGTTGTTGATCGGACTGCCACCAACTCTTGAACGTGGTTTAACTGGAGTTAGTTACTCCACGCCAAGAGATAAGGGAGACAACCTCCCAGGGAACATATTTCTCGATTATTCTTTATGTCACCGTGGGGTAGCTCCCTGGGTGAGACAACAGGAGTAAAGGAGGTATTATCATATTGGTTTTATTAAAGTATCGATATATGTACAGTGCCATTACTGTTTTACCAAATTTTAAGGAGTTACGGATGGAAAGGCCTAACTTACAGGCATTAAAGTTCTTATTACAAACAGTTTATGTTTCTACAATTATTCCAAATTCCCCCTATCCCTATTATTTTAAAATCTATCATAAACCGGCTATATGGCTATATCCTATTGCTATTATTTTAGATCAAGATCTTCTTGATCCTATATATATATATACATGTACCTATATCTATAAGCTATTATACACCTTCACTTAGTCACTTTGACTAACTCCTCACCTATTTTAAAATGCATGGTTTTAGGAATCAAGGGGGACGACACCTAGAGTTATCTTGAAGCATTACAGTGTTATATATAATAGGTCAGAACGGATTCTAAGAATACAAAGTTCTGAGCCTGTTTCCCTTATGAATAAACTATCTTATACTTTACCTCCACAAATGCCACCCTACTATACTCCCTTTTGACGAACTCTTTTGATCAATAATAATAGTACTTGTTCTTTATGTGTGTTAGCACCTCTGTTCACCTGCGAAGTTTTAAATTTTCCTATCTTCTGCTGCATTATGAATTGCGCTCTATTTAAAGCACCAGACCATTCGCCGTAGTATTCCTCGCGTGTTAGGTCTAACCTCCACTTGAGGAGTATTGCGGTGCGGGGGTTTAGTGTTAGGGGAGGCGCTACACCAATCTTCATAGAAAAACCCACAATCCAGTTGCCATTTTGAATCCGAATTACACCGCCCGCCGCCGTGGAGTAATAAATATAACTATGTTGCCTTATTTTGTCTAAAATTTTAAGTGCTTCTAATTTGAAGGCAACCTAGGTAAGAATTGTAATTGCCACAATATATGTATGTACCCTGTTCAATTATGCAACTCTAATTACTATGTGTCAATAATATGTAACTTGTAAATGTAAGTCTAATTAAATTTTTGGTGAAATGTCGTAATATATTATATTACATTACAATTGTATAAATTTTGAACTATTCATGTAGAACATAAATTTTATTTTATCTACTATTACCTATTGCTTTTGAACTCACGGACATCCTGGACGTGTGATTATCACGTGATCGATGAATGCAAACTTTTTGATAATTATAACAGATATAGAAGATTCAAGTGGATTAGCGAAACTAAGCATCAACAAAAGAAAGTCAATTTCAACTTAAATATAAACTGACAAGGTGGCGTTGGAGTCGAGGCTCAAGCAATGCAAGAATCTGGAATTTTTAACAGTAGCAGGAAAACCTGATGGTACCTCCAGGTCTAACGGATCTCCCACTTGGATGGACATTCCCGTCCAAGAGGGCTGCACCTGCCTACTGGAGTAGGAAACCAAAAAGGGTACCGATTGCTAAAGAGCAGGAGAGGCTGATAGCCCAGGCTCGAAACCTTCAGCAGACTACCACGAGCCTGATGTACCTGGAGGGCTTGGAGTGGTGAATAACCAAATGATTCGACTAACTAGTCCTATGCACGTTATGTGGGATGAACTTAATAGGAGGATAGGAGATGTCGTCTAAACGACCATCTCGGGTGTAGTATAATGAGTTCTGTAGAATGCTGGTCCGCCATCTCAGCTCCAAGGAATACTGACTGAAGCTATTCAGGCCGCTCTACCAGGTATGGGCACTTACTTGGTTGTAACGCCTCGGCTTTTCGGCCGTACAGGTATGACATATGTGTTTATCAAATTGCGTAATTTAAATTTAATTTAAATTAAATTATTCATATTTTTCCTAGCATATGAATGCAATCAAGTAATGATTAGAATTTGCAATTCGTTTGAAAGCCCAAGTGCAAGCTAAATGTCACTTTGTAGCACAAGGGGTCGTATCCACAAGGAAGGGTGAATCAAAGATTATCCGTATACCAATATCCATTCATTAGACTAAGGTAAAACAAGTAATAAGGCAAGAATAATTGAGATTAACTAACTAATAAACGTAAATACTTGCAATTTAATTCAGAGAGAACAATAGGCTAGGGAATGATACATGCAACTAGAGTTCTAGCAATGTTTTAATTAGTGAAATTACTCCTTTAATCTTGTCACTAAATTATACCATAAGTTCTTTCGAATCCAAGGTGTGTATTAAATCCATTTCAGAAAATGTTCTCATAATTATCCGATAATAGATTTAATCAATCAATTAAGACAATAGAGATTCTTAAATCAGTGGCTTGGCATAATTCAAGAGATCTACTTGGATAGCCGGAAAAAGGTCAAATTTCTTTAACTCTAAGATTCCAACTTTTACGAAAACATCCAAGTTACTACAATTCTTTCGAAAATGAAGTAACCTTAAGAAATATACTTCGGATGGCCAATCCGTTGTATATGAATTTACTCAAGTTTTCATAAATTCAAGGAATAAATCACTTATTTAGACATTATTTCAAACACCTAGCTTACATGCATTCATTCCCATGCCTAGATAATTTAAGTACTCATGCTATAATTAAAATTCATATCACTAAAACATAAGAATTTAGCGTTCAAAATGGAAATCGAAATATATGAAGTCTTGAAAGCAAATAACTTAAAAAACATTCAAACCCTAAGGTTTTGTCTAGATAATTCAAAGCATAAACTGAAATCAAGAGTACTTATTTGACTGAAAGTAAATAACTAAAGTAGAAAGGAACTTGTGGAAGATGTCGACTCTCGGCTTCAAGAATTTCCTCCAGAAATCTTCTTCTTCATGGAACTGTTCTTTCTTCTTCTCCCCTTTTCTGTCCTGTCCTGTCCTGTCCGATCCTCCAAAATGGGGAAGTTATCCTCCTTTTAAATTCTGACCAAAAACTGCTGATAAACTACCAAAATCCAAAAAATCATGTCTACACAGGGTCACGGTAGTAGCCAAAAATAGGCAAAAAACGGTCGCGCCCACGAGCAACCAATAAAATCGTGTTTTCTGCATGGTCGCGGTCGCTACCCCGTTTTTGCCATGTTTCGAGATTTGCTCCAAAATTCGGCAGAAAATTCCCAAAAACACAAGTCGCGCCCGCGACTGAAAATGGGCATAGAGGAGGTCGCAGTCGCGATCTCATATTTCTCTTCTTTCGAGATTTGGCATTTTATTTGGTAAAATTCCTCCGAAAAATATACGGTCGCGCCCTCGACCGAAAAACAGCAAGATGAGGTTGCGCCCGCGACCTCATTTTGGTCAACTTTCGAGATTTATGCTTCCAAGTCCATTTTCTTCATTCTCGTCCTATTTTTCGTACATCTTACTCCATAGTCGTTTGTACCTGAAAAAGGATTACAAAAATCACAATTAAGCTAAAAAATGTCCAATAAAGTTTTGGTTTGCTAATTAAAATAAGCACGAAAAACGGACTTAACAAAGTCCCCCATACTTGAATGATTGCTAGTCCTCGAGCAATTAGGAACACTTATGAAAAATCGATCCAATTCTTAACATTAATACTCACATCAAGTATCCAATTCAGGCGAATCAATTGGTTAGCAAATACACTACTCACACATGCATGGCTCATTTGAAGAATGTAATTTGTATATCCTCGTGACATTGTGTGAAGTTAACAAAATGATGCACCAATAGTTTCCGGGATGATTTATGCCTCTATTTGGAGACTAAATCTGAACTTCGAGAACAATTTCATATCTATCTCCACTAAAAAGGCTGGATTTGGTTCGGGATCAATAGGACTTTATAGGGCTTGTAACGTAGGCTTAGGGACGGGTTATGATTCCTTTGGGGAAGTGACTCAAAACACCGACTTTACTTCAATGCACTACCTACTCTTGAGACCCTTATAGTTCTCCTTTTTCGGTCGCCTTCTTCCCCCACACTTAAACAGTACTACTTTCTTTTTCTTTTTCTTTTCAACTCCATTTCAACCTTTCTTCACCTTTTATTTTTTTGTTTTCTTTTTCTTGCACTTTTGCTTCTTTTTCTCGCTTTCTTTTCCTTGATTTTTTTCTTTTCATACATTATTCTTTCTCATTTTTTTTTCTCATTCTTTATTTTAAGCTCTAAGATGTATAAAACAATCTCTCTTACTTAGCACAAGAAGCAATTCCGGTGTTAATAGAAAGGTGGGAATTTAAGTTGTGCTTGTGGCTTGTAATGTGGTTTCGAAAAAAATTTAGCACAACTTTAAAAGCTCAGGGGGGCCAATAGATTAGCGTTATTTAGTGCAGGCTCTACCTAAAGGCTTAATGTACATGGAAATCGAAGGCCTAGATCATATCCCTTACCTAAGGCCAACTCAATTTCGTTTCAAGAGATACTAGATTAGTCTCTAATTTCTAACTTAGCTTCCTTTAAGAGATATAATTTTTTCCTAAAAACTCAAGGTGCATTAATTTGTTCACTAAGTGCGCTAAGGATGAGGATATGCAATTACACTCAACTTATTTACCAAACAAATGCTTGTAAGTATTTGAAAAACCTCCTAACTCAAGCTTAAAACGGACTCTCGAGAGAGCAAAAACATACCGAATCAGAGACAATTCACAAATACTCAACCTCATGCTCAAGAATTAGTAAACATTCATAAACGGAACCCACATGCATTAAAAATTAACCCCTCCCCCACAATTAAACTCTAGCATGTCCACATGCACACAATTTTAAAAAGGAGAAGGGTAAATCGGACTCCCCTATTTCCGAGAATCCAGCAACGTGGCGCGACAGATGTTTTGTTTCCTGCAAAACAATAATACCAACAACCAACGGAACGCATCTAAGAGATATACAATATGCATCGAATAACTTCTAACCAAATACCATCATGCAAGCATCACATTTATCTAAGTAGAAGTTCATAAAAACCCATTCGTCACTTAGTCAACTAGACAAGCATACCAATCCAACAAAACATAAAGTAGCATAGGGTTCGGAAACTAAACAAGCGCACAAAAGTCATGATGGGGCAAAGTATGCAGAAAAGGTAAACACAACTAGATAAAACCCCACAAGCGGGGTCACGAATCAAGCATCGGTGGCATCATCCGGGGGGGCCTGGTTATAGTGCAGGTTCATGGCATGCATCAGCTCATCAATTCTTCTGCTCTGATCAACCTGCGTTACCCTGATGGCTTCAAACTGCTCCCGGTTGTAACGTGCTTCATTTCTCAAGAATCGCATAACCGGCTGAAGCTGTGGCTCTACATCCTCATCCACAAATGCATCATTGGCCTCACGTGGAGCTGGTAGCCTAGGCCTAATCTGCGCAGGTAATTGCTCAATAGTCGGGGCTCCATGCTCATAGCAAATCTGTAGCCTCTCCCTTTCACTCGGGGGCCACCAAACTACCCACCGACTCAATGGTTGGGGCCACCATTTGAATATCTCAATGTGTGCAAAGGCTTCAGAGGTGAGGAATGTGAACTCCTCCATGGGTGCCATATTCTCGGGCACCTCAATCCCATAGGCCCGTATAATGCAGGTGACATACCCCCCCCCTCCCCATAGGTGAAGGCTCCCCTATTTTCTCTAGCTTACTCCCACATCCTCTCCATTAGGATGTAAGTTCCATTCACTTGGGTCCCTTCGAGCATGCAACCCATCAACCAGAGGTCTACCACACTCACTTTGCCTACATTCTCCCTCGCACAAATCCCGGAAGAGAGGATCTTAAGAATAATCCTCCAAATTGCACTCTATATGTCCGTGGACTTGGCTGTTTTTGAATTGTAAGTTCCATGTGTACCCAGCTGTACCCAAACTGCATTCTGTTGTACCCTTGTCCAATTCGTAGGTACATGATCTGCACCATCTGCCGGGAACCCAAAAATCTCCCTTAACTCTTCAGCCTTGTGTTTAAATCTCTGCCCCTGCATCTTGAAAGTGCATGCCGCATGTTTCCACTTAAATGTTTGAAGAAACTCATGAGTCAATAGAGCAAAGGTTTGGTGGGTCTTATCACGGAACTCCAACCAACCTAATCTTGAGAAGTAGTTTTTGATTGGTTTCCAAACGTGTGGTCCTCTAAGCACATGTATTGAAATATATCTATTGGGAATGAGAGGACGAAGAGCATTAGGATTTCTTTGTGCCACCCCGGATGATGATGATGCACCTGTGTTACGAGCTCTCTTGGGTGCCATTGTACCTGATAGTAACAAGTATCACACAATTTAAGCACATTTGGCACAACATAAATTCACTTAGGACTTTTGTCGAACACTTGGTGGGCGGTCTAGGCTGACAAATTTTTGCTAAAATTTTCAAGTTTCAACCTCAACTCAACAAGTCTATCATTAAAGCATTCCTAAAAAGTGAGATCAACACCAATTTACCCAAGAAATTTTTAGATTTTCGGCCAACCCTAGGTTTCACAGTAAAGGTTAAGAATTAGACTAGCATTTTGTTTCACAACTACTCATCAAGAATTTTCCTAACTGAGAAAGTTCAAATACGAGATTATGCAATGAGTCAACTCCAAAATCCACCTAAAAATCGGTTTTACACGCCTAGGTTTTCAAGTTCAAAGTTGGGGAAAATTGAGAAAGAAATACTTAAAATTCGAAATTAATCCATAATGCTTAAGAGGGAAGTGTTAGAACTCGATTACCTTGAGGATTTGAGTGAGAAACTTGGAGTTAAAGTCTTGTTTTAGCCGGAAGATTGAGCTCTGTTGCTTAGGGTTCTCGGTTCTTGATTTTGTGTTTTGTGAGAATAAGAACTAAGGTTGTTGGGTTCTTTTTTTAAAAAAATTTCGATTTTTGCCTTGGTCGCGGTCGCGACCTATATTAGTGCAAATTGGGTCGTGCCCGCGACCCCATTTTACCCCACTTCGACTTTCGGTGGAAAAACAAAAATTTTCTGATTAATCCCAGGTTGGTTGCAGCCCCTACTGATTTCTTCTCAATTTTGGTCGCGGCCGTGACCCAAAATTTGCCAACCTTCGACTTTCGCACACAAAAATTAGCTTAAAATTCACCCAAAAAATATTATCACACAAAACCAAGCCTCATTAACACATTACTAACCGGCATTTAATCACGTTGACATGTAAAACACTCATGCAACTCAAGTATGCAATCAATAACCATAGTATGCCGGTTTTTCACCCCATTCTCAAATGTTCATGCAAATCATCAAGCCAAAAAATTCATTGAATATACACTTTCCACACAAAAGAGCTTTTCACTTAACACATTCCACCAAATCACATGCATATCAATTTATCACCACTCAACCAAATGTAAATGGACCTCATTGACGAACAAACTTCTCAAGCTACCCCAACTTGCACACCGAACAATCTGCATACGGAAGAGAGTGAAAGTCAACAATTACCCACAAGACCAATAAGAAAAACAAACTAAGGAAAGCAATTAAAAGTAGTTCTGATTTATAGTCTTCAGCTTGACTAAGTCACCCCCTTTTAGATATTCGGAATGCTCAACACACACGAAGTGTGTTTCTCTATGGGGTCTCCCACAAAGTAAGGCTTGTACCTTTGACCATTAACAACGAAAGATCCCGTAGCCTCACTCCCAACTTCAACAGCTCCATTAGATAAAACTTTGATGACTCGAAATGGTCCGGACCAGCTTGACTTTAACTTTCCCGGAAATAGCTTAAGTCTTGAGTTGAAGAGCAAGACCAGTTGTCCAACCTCAAAATGCTTGGGACGGATGCGCTTATCATGCCATTTCTTAGTCCTTTCCTTGTACACCTTTGCATTCTCATAAGCATTCATCCTAAACTCTTCCAACTCATGGAGTTGCAAAACTTGTTTCTCTCCGGCCTTCTTATAATCAAAATTCAATGCCTTAATTGCCCAATAGGCCTTATGCTCGAGTTCCACGGCTAGATGACATGCTTTCCCATACACAAGCCTATAAGGAGACATCCCAATTGGCATGTTGAAAGCCGTTCGATATGCCCATAGAGCATCATCCAATTTCAAAGACCAATCCTTTCGTGCTGCATTGACGATTTTCTCCAAGATTTGCTTTATCTCCCGATTTGAGATCTCCACTTGTCCACTAGATTGCGGATGATATGGTGTAGCAACTCGGTGATGCACTCCATATTTCTTTAACAAAGTTTCGTGTGGCTTGTTGCAAAAATGGGTTCCCCCATCACTTATTAAAGCTCGTGACACTCCAAATCTTGTAAAGATATTCTTCTTTAAGAACTTGATCACCACCCGAGAATCATTTGTGGAACTAGCCATTCCTTCCACCCACTTTGAAACGTAATCCACTGCCACTAGAATATATTGGTTATCATGTGAGGAAGGGAAAGATCCCATAAAGTCAATTCCCCATACATCGAACAACTCAATCTCCAGGATATAGCGGAGTGGCATCTCATCACGTCGACCTATGGTTCCCGTCCTTTGGCATTGATCACATTTAATCACAAAGTCATGCGCATCATGGAATAATGTAGGCCACCAAAACCCGGATTGAAGTACCTTGGCGGTTGTCTTGCTAGAACTTTCGTGTCCTCCATACGGACTTGCATGGCATTGTTTCAGAATTTCCTCGACTTCATCTTGAGGCACACAACGCCTCACTAGCCCATCCGAACAATGTTTGAATAGAAGTGGTTCCTCCCAAAAGTAGTGCTTCACATCGGCAAAGAATTTTCGTTTCTGATGATAAGTTAACTCCGGAGGAAGCACTCCACTAACAAGATAGTTGACTAAATCTGTAAACCATGGAGTTGAAGCGGTTACTATGAAAAGCTGCTCGTCCGGAAACTTCTCAGAAATATCTCCCTCATTCTTCTCAACACCATCACCAAACTCCAATCTTGACAAGTGATCCGCTACCACATTTTCTGCCCCTTTCTTGTCCCTAATTTCCAAATCAAATTCTTGAAGCAAAAGAATCCATCTAAGCAAACGAGGCTTCGAATCCTTCTTGGCTAGCAAATACTTGATCGCCGCGTGATCGGTATACACCACGGTCTTCAATCCTATCAAATAAGAACCAAATTTATCAAATGCAAACACAATAGCCAAAAGTTCTTTTTCGGTGGTAGCATAGTTAATTTGTGCATCATTCAAAGTTTTACTAGCATAAGCAATAACATGTAAACGCTTATCCCTTTTTTGTCCAAGCACAGCTCCTAAAGCTAGATCACTTGCATCACACATCAACTCGAATGGAAGATTCCACTCCGGTGACACCATTATTGGAGCCGATGTAAGCTCCTTCTTCAACCTAACAAATACAAGCAAACAATCATCATTAAATTGAAATTCACTATCTTTTTGTAGAAGCTTACAAAGTGGCAAAGTAATCTTGGAGAAATCCTTGATAAACCGGTGATAAAACCCGGTATGACCAAGGAAACTCCGTACTCCCTTGACATTCGTCGGTGGTGGCAACTTTGCAATCACTTATGTCTTTGCACGATCCACTTCTATTCCTTTTTCTGAAAGCTTGTGGCCTAGCACTATACCTTCTCTTACCATAAAATGACACTTCTCCCAATTCAACACCAAGAGTCTCCTCACAACGTTGCAAAAGTCGGGTTAGATGCAATAGGCATGAATCATAGGAAGAGCCAAAAACAGAGAAATCATGCATGAAAATTTCCATTGTTTTCTTTATAAAATCAGAAAAAATGGCCATCATACATCGCTGAAATGTGACTGGAGCATTACCCAACCCAAAAGGCATTCTTCTATAAGCAAAGGTTCCATAAGGGCAAGTAAAGGTACATTTCTCTTGATCCTCCGGTGCAATGGCTATTTGATTATACCCCGAGTATCCATCTAAGAAGCAATAATACGAATGTCCGGCAAGCCTTTCTAACATTTGAGCAATAAAAGGCAATGGAAAGTGGCACTTACGGGTGGCATTATTAAGTTTCCTATAATCAATACACACTCTCCACCCCGTAACCGTCCGAGTAGGGATTAGTTCATTATTTTCATTTTTGACAACCGTCATCCCTCCCTTCTTAGGTACCACTTGTACCGGACTCACCCATTTGCTATCCAAGATAGGATAAATGAGTCCTGCATCTAACAACTTAATTACTTCAGACCGCTAGGGACCTCGTTCGCCTTATCATCACCTAGCTCTTTAATACTATCGTCATGCTCTGTTTCTTACAGCAACTCCGGAGTTGTGGTATTTAAATTATCCTGAAGATTGTCTTTGCAAAGTACCTCCACACTCCCAAAAGTTAATGTCGTATCTTGATTTTTTTCGGTAGTTTTCTTCACTCAAACATTCTTATAGTTCATTTTTTGCTTACCATCACGCTGTTTAGGGCCGTGCATGTCCCCATTATCACCATCATCGTGAGTAGCCTCATCCACAACATCGTTCCTTTCCCCATTCCCACAATCAACATCACCATCTCGCCTCCCACCTTCTAAATTCCTATCACCGCCGTCTCCAACATCTTTAACATAACTCTCATCTAGCCCACCGTTACAAGCATGAGTTTTATTGTAGCACCCTCGATGACAGGCACCACATCCCCCGCACTATGAGTCTAATCCACATATGAAATAGGCAGTCCATACATGAATCGGACTTACAGCGAACGGGTGACAAACAAAATGACAGTCCTGACTAGGCGGAAGCTAACCCTGGAACAATCAACAATAACCAAAATGCGGAAACAAGGCAATCATTCATGTAATATCAAAGAAATAAATTAAATCCAACAAGAATTTAAATACGGGTTCCGCTAATCAATACACCTGTCCTAACCTGTCCCGAATCAATATAATGCAACAACATAACAACGGGTCCAACTAGCTCCAGAACCTATCCTAACATGTCCCGAAATAATATCAATTCCATAAGTGGCACACCGGCCAACAATAAATAAGTCAATACAATACTAGAAACAATATAGTATGCAGTGGGTGTAAGTGGGTGAAACTTGAACAATGACTCGACAACTCTAACTCCGCCTAGTAACCAACACCTGCAAAAGAAACTGGAGGAAAGGGAAAAGAGAGATTAGTCTCTAGAAGACTGAGTGAGCAGGAGGTATACATATATATAGAAACAGGCACATGCAAGTTGTAAATCCCGAGCAAGGTTTTAGGTAAAGTAGTTCCCGTCAAGGGCCAGAAATCAGTTACTCTATGCTCGGACTTTACAGCCTTCAATTTATAATTAATTACGCTTTCAGGCAATCAGTGGCTCAGCGTGTGAGCGTGCACAATCTCCAACCAATCTCCGACAGTGTACAATAATTAGGTTTCAGTTGTAAAAGTGATCATACAATTCAATCATTACAATACTGTGCAATAGTGCAATAGTGTTAACACTCAGTACAGTCAATCAGTGCAATCAATCAGTAACCCGAGGGCAGCCCGTGGGGCCGGACTCACCACCCAGTCTCCTTTTCCCTCCAATGATGGGAAGGTTACGAGCCTTCACCATCCAGTCACGGTGAGCATAGGGTGCATGACTCCCTGATTAGTGGATTCAGGGATCATCCCAACAGTGTGGAACTGTGCAAGAGCTTACCGTCGGCCCGATGCCTCCCCAGCTCGCTCAATACACAAGTTGCAGGGCCCACAATCAATGTGCAGTACAGTATCTCGCCAAAACAGGAAGGGCCAGTAAATAACAATAACAGTAGGTTCAGTTTTAGTAAATGTTTACTCGATTACCATTTTGGAAATAATATAAGTATAAATATGGTTTTAGGCCGAATTCCATTCATGTAGGTTCTAGGGTTATGTACGTAACTAGAACGAAAACACCCTCACCTGAAAAGCGACAAGACACGAGGAACTGACAGGACTGGTGTAAACACGATCAGGTTGTCTCCGCCCTGGAGATAACTATACAAGAAAGGAAACACGCTGTACTCATGAGACACTACTCAATATGAGACCACATAAGACGCACAGTAATGATATAAGGCGATATGATATGAATGCAAGAATTATTAGAAGGGTATTAGATGTCTCGTACGTATTCAGGTGCACAATTAATGTCCTACGCTGCACTTAAGCACATAATTCAAGTGTACGTGTGGTTCATGATCGCCTCACACATAATTCAAATCATGCAATTACACAGAACAATTATACTAACATAGAATATACCACACAATTCATAAATACGATAATTAAAAAGTAATTCACATTTAGTGTCTTACAAGATTTTTTGTTTAACAATGGAAATATACAATTAATATCAAATAAATCTTATAAACATGTGAAACAATTAAACAAATTTAATTCGTAATAGACCCAAAGCTAAATAATTAAAATTATATCACGCATGTCATGGATTCCACCCTGGAGAAGAACTGTACAATAAAGGAAACAATGTGTACCCATGAGAGGAGACTCAATATGAACCAAATAGGATGCACGGCAATGTTCACGAAATGGTATCAATAAGTTATGCAATGATTCAATATATAATAAATTATAAAAGTCATGGAATGTTCAGGTGTGCATTTAAGGTTCCAAGTAACAATTAAACATACAATTAAAGCTACACGTATGATTCATGAATGCTAAGTTTGTATTTTAAATCAAATAAGCACATAGAATAATTAAGCTAACTCAAACATGCCAAAAGTTTTACCATTAAATTAATTAAAGTAAGTAAACGACGTAAAACGAGGCCAATAAAATCAATGATGTAACGCCCCGTGTTTTCACACGTGCAGGTAAGAGTTACGTGCGCATTTACATTTAATTATATGATTTCATATCTTGTTTTATTAATCAAATTCATTTCTAATTTGATTTAATTGTTTAAATTTTATATGAATTCCAATGTGTGCTATGAATATACGAATGAAATTGCGAGAATGTGAATTTCATGAATTCGGTGTTAATTGAATGGAATTATATGTTTCGTTTAATCTGTGGGCTTGATTGTAACTTATTTGGATGTTTTGGACTCAATTGGAAATTGGGTTTGGGCTTAATTGCCACTTTTTGAAAGTTTAGGGACCTATTTGTATATAGGCAACCCTGAACGGTTTTCACGATATCTTGAGCTTCGGACCTTGAAATCGAGATCCGTAACCGGCGTTGAACTTGTTTCGATGTTACCTATCCATTAAACTTGACCTTATACTTTTTCGATACCGTTTGAACCTTCGACAATGAATCTTTCCACAACCTCGACCTTATAACTTGTTTGAACCGTTTACTAATCGAACCGGACTTGAACCGACCCGTATTCTACCCATTTTACCACTAAATATCATCATTTCTATCTCCTTGCTCCCACTTTTAATTGATCATCATCATCTCAAGAGGCCAAGGAAGAAGCTCCAAGAAACCCTCCCTTTTTGATCATCCAAACCCTAAGCTCAAGATCAACTTTCATCCAATCTTCTTCCAAGGTAAGGTATGGATTGTTTTTCCCTCATTCTCCTCTCCATCTTCTTCCGATTATATCTTGGTATAAGTTGGAGAATCATGTGTTATGAGAAAAGTTTGAAAATGAATCAAATGGTATGAATTCTTGGTTCCATGTCTTTCCTTGGTTTTAAGTGATAGTTGATGCATGGAATGTGTTGCTTGTAACTTCCTCATCATTTCTATATCTTTAGATCTCATGTTGGATATGTATTACATGATGTGCCATTGTTGAAGCTTGAAGCTTCCATGAATGAAAGCTTGAATTTGGGTGATCATTTGCCAATTTTATGCATGAATTCTTGTGTATATGAATGAGTTTTATGATTTGCATGATTTTTATGACTTGAAAGCATGTCTAAGTGTGTATAAGAGCTTCCTTAGAGCTGCCCCTGCTTTTTCAAGCTTTTCCCTCGAGAAACAGAGCTTTTGCTCTGTTTTTCTTGGCAAAACGATGAGCTGACACGGCCGTGTCAGCTTTGAACTGAAAATGGACACGGCCGTGTTGGGCTCTCGACTTTGAATTTTTTTCTGAATTTAACCTCGGACACGGCCGTGTCCAAATGCTGTGAAAACTCAACACGGCCATGTCAAGCTCTCGACTTTGAATTTTTGGATTTTTAAACCTCGGACATGGTCGTGTCCGTCTCCTTTGAAAACTCAACACGGCCGTGTCATTTGAAATGGCAGCTTTAAGGAACCTCTTTTCTTGCTTTATCTCGTTTATGGCTCGTAATGGTGGATTATATGTAACATGATTATCTTCAAGCTATGTCTTATGATTGATTTATGATATAACCTGATGAATGCAAGTATGAAAGTATGAACGATATGAACGGGAACGAATATGATTTTTATCGTATATTGAACGAGACTTGTTGAACTATGTGTTTAATTGGATTCTATGACATTCATGACCATATTTGAACATATTATTGCATTTTAAGCATTCCTTAACATGATATTGCATAGTCGAGCGTCAAATGTGGTCATATTGAGTCTCACACTACCTTTGTCACACAGATCTTGATCCTGTGGGTGACGAGGTTGAGCAGTGAGAGCTTTGTCGGGTTCTTTTGTCTACCAGGTGGGTTTTTCTTCTATTAGTTAACAATATGACCCCGAACACCTAATGTGCAAGATTTTGGCCAAAACCCTATATAGGTATTTATACCAAGTTTTAATGAGCAAATGTTTTAAACGAAAGCCTTTTTCTTGAATATCCTACCAAAATGTTTTGGCGAGTAATGATTGAGTGATCACAATGAATGGGGGCCCGGGACTTAGTGTAGTGGTGAACCGGGGAAGCTTGGGCTGACGGGGATCCATTTATACTAGTTCCAACAATTTCGGCAACCTGGATTTCACTAGGAGATTAGTGAATGAAAGGGGACCCGCGCTTTTGGGGATTCATGTACCCCTCTAGCATTAATGAATGAGGGTTCGGGCCTTGCAAACACGTTCCCTACCCGGAGGAAAAAGGAGTATATGAATGAATGAATGAATGAATGATCTAATGAATGTGCACGAAAGAAAGAATGCATGAACGAATGAATGAATGAATGATTAATGAATTACACGAGGTGGTGGTTGGAGATAATGCACGCCCTCTCGCCGGGCCACGAATGACCTAATGAATGAAATGAATTGTTATAATCCTATTCGTTGTATTTATTTTTCCCACTTGGGAAGAAGGATTCAAAACCTCGAATAAGGATTATAATTTGCATGTACGTGTTTAAATTCCGCAATATTATGATATTATGCCTATCTTTTTATACCCACCAGTCTGTCTAAGACTGAACCCGGAGTTGTTTCAGTTCTTTTTGCAGGAAGGGATGCTAGGCGGGATACAAGTCTGAGAGAGAGTCTTGCATGGTGTCTAGCCTTTCTTTCGTTACACTCATACGTTTACTTTATGATCACTTTTTGGATTTTGATTATGATTGCGAGCGTACATGTATATGGTACCTATATCTATTTTATTCAGACTTGAATGTTGGTACCTAGAGCATATAGCTCAATATATGAAATACATGTTGGTACCTAGAGCTTCTAGCTCAGTATATAGTACATGAATGATTGCTTCCGCCTTTCTGTTACTCTGATTGTTGTTGTGGTTGTTGTTGGGGTTTAAGTTATAGGTTAGTCCCACCTGGCTTAGCGAGTGTGTATGTCTCCGTTCACCATGATTTGGCTCGGGTGGGGAAATCCATTTCATATACGGGTCGGGTCATGGTGCGGGGGTTGTGACGTCTCGCGCTCGGGCGTTACAAATGAGTTAAGAATTCTAGTTTTCATATATCATATCATATTATCATACATCATACAATTGATAATCATCGATTAATCGAGCGTACAAGATCAAATTACAATTTAAAACAATTAACGTATAAAATACAATAACTTCATAAATTCATATAAAATCAACTGGGTGTCCGATTGACGAATGGAAAACGGTGGTAGACTCACCACGACGAAAGGAATACGCTGTCCAGAAGGCATCGGAATGCCGCCACCGAAGCCTACCGAACCACCACTGACAGGACCACCACCTCCGGTGGTGGCAAAAAATTCCCCGTGAAAGGCGATACATGTGACGCCCCGTTTTCGCGAAGGGCGTTCTTACTACATCAACAAGTAAGTCTCTACACTTATGTGTGTTTAATTTAAGAGTTCTTGAATTATGTGATTTAATGTAAATCCAATTTAATATGTGTTCATTCGAATTATTCTAAGATTAATTGTCAACTTGATTAATTACGCGCATATTTAACCCTAACTGTCTAATTTGATTTAATTCAAATTTACTCCATGAAATAATTGTCAAGTTGATTTTAAATCCATCATATTATTTAACTTGTTTAATTTCGGTTTACTTGAATTCCTTGAGATTAATTGTCAATCATGTGTTTACGAAATGTTGTTAAATTGTACGAAAGGTTTTAAAATTAAATTGAATTAAACTCTAATTGGTAAATCTATCTCTTTCATTTTAATTTGTAAAATTAATTTGGAGTTTGAATGTTATTCGTAACTTTACCAATTTTATTTACGATTAATTGTACTCGATATTTATCTTTGCTACGCGATAAGGATACCCGGTTGTATATAGCTTGTGCACAAGACACATTTCTCTCAATCCCTTTTCTCTCTCTCTCTCTCCTCTCCCACTTTCTCTCTCCCACGGGTTACTATCGCGGCTTCGGTTACGAGCCCATAACTCAATCGTTTCTCGACGGAATTCAACAAACGAATAGTCCATTTCGATTATCTCGGTGAGACCGACGTAAGAGTACCAATTTCACTGCCTAACGACGAATGGTGGCAGAGTTATGGCCTGATTTCAGTAGCAGGGGCGGAGCTGTCAGACCTCCTCCACTTCGCCGGCGTTTCGCGGCATTTTCCGGCCACTTCCTTGGTACACGCGCCGAAGAACCAGCAAGAGGACTTCCCGGTGCAGTGGATAACATCGGTGGCGCGGCCATCGGATCAGAGACGGCGCCACATGCGCCGCCCAAAGCTCGCGACGGCAGCGCGAGTTACTGTAGCGGCGGCGGCAGAAACTTCGGCGGCCAACGGGGCCCTTTTTCGGCCATCTTTTGGTCTCGGGCTCTTCATGAAAGTTGTTCGGAACGACGAGAACTAGTGACCTGTGATCAGGCGAGTCCAGATTCGGTGGTTTGGCAGTGGATCGACGGCGGCAAAGTGGCGGTGCAACGGCGGCACTAGCTCCGAGGATTTTTCCGGAAAGCTACCTTAGGGCTTTCGAAGAGCTCGTCATGGGTAAGACAACACCTCTTTCGGATCACATTTTGGTTCACCGGTTTGGATGTAATTTGAGTTTGAAGATTTAGGGTTTTCATGTTCTTAGATTTCAGATCTAGGACAATCGGCTTGGAATTTCCAGAAATTGATCGAGGATTCGGAACGGGCACGAAGACTTCATTCAGGACTGATTTTTTGGGATTTTTCCGGTGACTTTTGACGGCGGCCCGTCGGCGGTCCGGCCAAATTCCGGTAGCTACAGTGGTGGCGTTCCGGCGGCGTTTGGTCAGAATGTTCATCTCATTGTGGTGAGCTCAACGCCACTTTCCGTTCATTAATCAGACACTCGGTTTATTTATTACGAATTATTTTGCGTAATTGTGATTATTTGAATTAATTGTGTTAAGTGCAAATAAATTGGTTATTGTTGGTTTGTTGATCGAGATGTACTCTAATCGTATATGAAAACATGTGTTGAATGGATTGTGATATGCATGAATGTTTCGGTTTACAATTTGAATCCCGATGTGATGAATTTATACTGTGTTTAGATATGAAGGGGTGTTAGTATAATATTTAGGAACTAATCTCTTATGTGACTAAATGAACTTGAATAATATTTTAAAAGAACGAACATGCTATGATTTCTCTATATGAATTTGAGACGTTCTCAATGTTATGTTTGTTGTAAATTGTGTTTCCAATATTAAATTGAGATACATAAAAGATGCTTGAACAACTTGAGACTTGATGCATGATAGGAGTTAGAATTGTAATATCTTGATTTACTCTTACTACTCGAAAATGGTATATTATGAATTACGATAAATTGATAATTGTCATCCTTTGTAAATAATTAATTCCTAGTTGAATAATTGTATAAACACTTTAAATGAACAATTATGCTTAGTAATCAACTAAGGGGATATATGTGTAATGATTCTAAACTTTTATAAATGACTTCGGGGATGTAAGTGTAATATTATGAAACTATGAATGTGACTTGAGCTTGTGTACCAAACATGTTGTGAAGTTGTAAAGTATGATCTTAAGTGAATTAGATGCACTCTTTAATTGTATCAAGCATGCCATCTACGTACAATGACTTTGTATGTTTATATGATCAAGTTGCTCTTACTTATGCACTATATAACTCGTCATGAACTTGATGCTTAATTCTAATATTATAATTGAACCCTGTGATATTGGATGATTTAATATGCATTTTCTGAATACATTGACTTCCTAAATTGATCTTGCATCTTTGGATATGGAATTGCATGATGGTTGCTTGTAAATATGATCTTGTTGAGCATTGATTTGCCTTGAATGACCACGACACCTCATCTAAGCACAACCTGAACACTTATGCATAACCACGATCATGTTGAGCAACGCCGTGCGTCTTGTTTGGTTCATATAGAGTCTAAGTCTGGGCTTCTGTATGCCTTGTCAAGAAGTTTGGTGGTGCCGATGGGTCCGAGGTTTAGAGTGTTTGGCCCTTCACACTCTCAGACTCTACTACTACGAGGTGAGGTTTAGGATTTTGTATAGTTACGTGACCTATGGCCTTTACATGTTGATTTCTAACCTTGCATGCGAGTATACTCTATTATAGATATGTATGTGCTGAATATGATATGTTGATGATCTTGTGTGAGTCCTGCGTGGATGGAGGTCATGAGGCTTAAAGTTCCATCGCGTAGGAAGGGTGTAAATATAAAACCAGTTTTTGAGGCATATGTAAGCTATTTTGGAAAATTCAATGGTGTTATGATTCTGTAGCGAGTTAGCCATGATATATGGTATCTGTTCAATTCTGTACTGCTTTGTATGTGGATCCAGGAGCTGGTACGAGTGGAGACCGGTACGGCATAGGGCCGTCGGATAAGCCACTGTGCTAGTTTCCATTTGAGATATCATTGCGCGACCTTAGGGTGATGAGGGAGGCGTGATATCTTGAGCCTTTGGTGTTTTATCCGGGGATGACTCTTGTGGGTCCGCTACCCTCTTGAGATCGAGTCTATTTTAGACGGTGTTATTATAGATGATTTTGGGGACTGTACATCCCCTCCATCATTGGTGTAACGGTTGGATTGATTGTGATTTATGTTCTGAGGAGTAAAGGTGGGAAGCTCGTACTCGCCGAGCAGTTGATTATGTTATGTTATGGAATTATGAATCGGGATAGAGTCTTTCTGGAAAATGGTTCCTAAATTTATATCTATATCTTATTCGGGTTCTTTCAAAACGTTTTGGTTTGTAACACCTATCCCCGGTTCATGAGTCCATCCTTTTTATTCTGTGCTATGCTCCTTATATATATATATAATGTGGGTGTGTGTTAGCCCCCTCACTCGGTCAAGTTGACTGACCCCTCATTTACACTTTTAGTTGCAGGTTGTTGGCGTTTGCTAGGCGGAAGTGAGTCCTTTGAGTTGCACTTCGTCAGTCTAGTCTTTCTAGTTGCATTTGTCTTTTCATACACTTTACTTATGCTTTGACTCATAGACTTGAGATTATACTTTACTATTCGGTAACCCTGCGTGGCACTCTCATTCGGCCCCTTGTGGCACTTGATGATTATTACTTTATGTTGATATTCGGGACTAGGGATTTATGCTAGTTGAACCCGTCACCAGCTTTGCATATTTTGTTTTAAATGCTTCCGCTATCTATTTTTGTTGGTTTTAATATCTTCCGCACTCTGAGTTTTGGTCAAGTTAGATCCGCCTAGCCTAGTGTGTGAGTTGGTCTCCCGTTCGCTCTGATTCGGATTCGGGCATGGACTTTCATTTCATGTTCCGGGTCTGGGTCATAGTGCGGGGGATGTGACATCCTCCGTTTGGGGTGTTACATCCTTAAGTGGTATCAGAGCTCTAGGTTGCAAAACCGAGCTCTTGAGTCGTGTTGAGTCTGTCTAGGTCGTACGGCATAGGAATAACTACGCATTGCATTTGTTTGACTTGATATTTTGATCCTTCGGCATGAATTGTTTCGTGATTATATGATTGTGTGCACATTGTGACTTTAATTATGCAACATCTTACTTTATGTGCTTTATAAATTACAACTAATTGTTGCATTTACGTGATGTACTTGTTACATTTCATTTGCATCTTAATCCGCATGCATCGAATTTAGCGTTTGAATTTCAGGGTACCCTATGAGTCAACACTGAGGTTTCCCTCCGTCAACGCTACCTATTGGTACTACAACGGAAACACGCCATAATTCGAAAATGAAAGGATTCCTCACCAAGATCAATACTCATGAAAAGGTTCAGAGTTGAAGGAATGAGATTTGCTATATTGACTTACTACCTTAAAGTCAATTGAAAGATAAAGTTTGACGAATTCTAACCTTGAGGATTCGTTCATTTGGAAGTAGTCACCTTGTTAAGGAAATGAGTCAATGGAGGAGAGTCTGATCAAGTAGAACCGTTTTGGAGGATTTTGATGAGCTTTCGCCTTGATGATTCGTTTATTTGGGAGTAGTCACCTTGTTGATGGAAACGAGTTAATGTAGAAGAATCCGATCAAATAAGATCCGATCAAGTTCAAGGGATGTGGATAGGTAACCATGTTACATGAGCAACGAGTTACAAACCATCGGTGAGTGTTGACGGATTTGGTGTCGTTTAGAGTTAGCAAACGACAAAACAAGATTGGTTGCTAGCTCTCTGGGTGTCTACTTTCTGCTGAGGTGGAAGATTCTGCTAAGATCGAAGATTCTACTGAGATGGGAATAGAACACTTAGATGCCGAAAGACTTTATCCAAGTTTCAGAATCATATACCATGGATTGCTTTGGGAAGTGATTAGCAGCACGATCACTCAATGAAACTCTGAGGTACATCTCAATTGATAAACGAACCATGAGCAACTCGTTGAAGATGAGCAGACTAAGATTTAACACATGAATGAGAATTCTTGGGAGAAACTGAAGATGATTCTAGTTGAGCAAGGATTACGGTCTAGTAAGGGGTTTGGTGATAAACGAGCATTGTTCAGTTACCATTTTATGAAAAGACTCAAGACAAAGAAGTTCAGATGACGAGGGTTGCATCATTGTCGGCTTAACCAACTTCTACCTCTTCATCTTGACTTTCTTGTCAAGACTTTTACACTTTGGTTAACGGTACGCCAAGCATTCATGGCATTTGCATACATGCATCGCTTAAATACTCTTACCTTGTTTTGCTTGATGTGGGTGATGACTATTGTTGTTTTTAATTGTGATAACTTGGATACCTGATCTAGTAATTGTAACTTGAAATTTCTACCTGTTTTGAACTGTTGCTGAAATGAATGAGTTGTGTACTTATGTGAACTATTCATGCCTATGTGATTTGAAACTCTCTTGATTGCTCACTAACTTCCCATATAACACACATACATACTGTAACCTTATTTTACAGGGATTCCATCGCGATATCCCCCTTGAGTTGAGGTATGAGCGTTGAATCTATACTCAAGGGACACCGATATCAGTTGTATAAGGTACACCAAACATGCATCGCATACTTTTCGTCAAGTGTTACTATGATGTGTGTATGTATGAATAACTGATCATTGGATTTATGTGCAAGAGAGACCTTAGGTTCCCTCTTTCTACGTGTTGGAGAGATGCAGGATTCTCTCTATTTATGTGAAAAAAAATGCTGGAATCTTTCTAAGTTTTGTGCACGAGAGATGTTGGATTCTCTTATACTTAGATATTCGGAGATGCTGGATTCTCGTGAATCTAGGGGTTTGAGGAATGCTGGATTTTCTCAAACTAGAATGTTGGGAGATGTTGGAATCTGCCCGACTTAGGTTGAGAGACGGGGTTCTCTCAATTATGTGCTTGAGAGACGGGGTTCTCTCTTTTATATGTGCTCGAGAGACGGGGTTCTCTCTCTTGTGGGTGCTGAGGGACGGGCTTCTCTCTCTTACGTGTTGAGAGATGGGATTCTCTCTTGTTTGTTGTGGTTGCGTTACACGTTGATCTGACTACGGGTAGCAAGTGGTGCATCTGAGACGACATCGAGGTTGGGTGCAGTTGCAGCTATCCGATCATGGGAATGACCGACCGAGTTCGAAACAACTAACGGATCAAGTACTCGCACGGACCTCGACGATAACAAGACATCCTAAAGGAGGTTCAGTGTAGATGACCGGAGTAAGCCTCACCATTAGAGTTATGATCTCACGCGAGTTCGGGAGAAGGGTTGGAGCACTACAACTCGAGGATCTACATTTTCCAGTGGAACCTGGGGACCAGGTTCTCTTAAGGGGGGAAGGTTGTGACGCCCCGTTTTCTCGAATGGCGTTCTTACTACATCAACAAGTAAGTCTCTACACTTATGTGTGTTTAATTTAAGAGTTCTTGAATTATGTGATTTAATGTAAATCCAATTTAATATGTGTTCATTCGAATTATTCTAAGATTAATTGTCAACTTGATTAATTACGCGCATATTTAACCCTAACTGTCTAATTTGATTTAATTCAAATTTACTCCAAGAAATAATTGTCAAGTTGATTTTAAATCCATCATATTATTTAACTTGTTTAATTTCGGTTTACTTGAATTCCTTGAGATTAATTGTCAATCATGTGTTTACGAAATGTCGTTAAATTGTACGAAAGGTTTTAAAATTAAATTGAATTAAACTCTAATTGGTAAATCTACCTCTTTCATTTTAATTTGTAAAATTAATTTGGAGTTTGAATGTTTATTCGTAACTTTACCAATTTTATTTACGATTAATTGTACGCGATATTTATCTTTGCTATGCGATAAGGATACCCGGTTGTATATAGCTTGTGCACAAGACACATTTCTCTCAATCCCTTTTCTCTCTCTCTCTCTCTCTCTCTCTCCTCTCCCACTTTCTCTCTCCCACGGGTTACTATCGCGGCTTCGGTTACGAGCCCATAACTCGATCGTTTCTCGACGGAATTCAACAAACGAATAGTCCATTTCGATTATCTCGGGGAGACCAACTAAGAGTACCAATTTCACTGCCTAACGACGAACGGTATCGGAGTTATGGCCTGATTTCAGTAGCAGCGGCGGAGCTGTCAGACCGCCGCCACTTCGACGGCGTTTCGCGGCGTTTTCCGGCCACTTCCTTGGTACACGCGCCGAAGAACCAGCAAGAGGACTTCCCGGCACAGTGGATGACATCGGTGGCGCGGCCATCGGATCAGAGACGGCGCCACATGCGCCGCCCAAAGCTCGCGACGGCAGCGCGAGTTACTGTAGCGGCGGCGGCAGAAACTTCGGCGGCCAATGGGGCCCTTTTTCGGCCATCTTTTGGTCTTGGGATCTTCACGAAAGTTGTTCAGAACGACGAGAACTAGTGACCTGTGATCAGGCGAGTCCAGATTCGGTGGTTTGGCGGCGGATCGGCGGCGGCAAAGTGGAGGTGCAACGGCGGCACTAGCTCCGAGGATTTTTCCGGAAAGCTACCTTAGGGCTTTCGAAGAGCTCGTCATGGGTAAGACAACACCTCTTTCAGATCGCATTTTGGTTCACCGGTTTGGATGTAATTTGAGTTTGAAGATTTAGGGTTTTCGTGTTCTTAGATTTCAGATCTAGGACAATCGGCTTGGAATTTCCAGAAATTGATCGAGGATTCGGAACGGGCACGAAGACTTCATTCAGGACTGATTTTTTGGGATTTTTCCGGTGACTTTTGACGGCGGCCCGTCGGCGGTCCGGCCAAATTCCGGTAGCTACAGTGGTGGCGTTTCGGTGGCATTTGGTCAGAATGTTCGTCTCATTGTGGTGAGTTCAACGCCACTTTCCGTTCATTAATCGGACACTCGGTTTATTTATTATGAATTATTTTGCGTAATTGTGATTATTTGAATTAATTGTTTTAAGTGCAAATAAATTGGTTATTGTTGGTTTGTTGATCGAGATGTACTCTAATCGTATATGAAAACATGTGTTGAATGGATTGTGATATGCATGAATGTTTCGGTTTACAATTTGAATCCCGATGTGATGAATTTATACTGTGTTTAGATATGAAGGGGTGTTAGTATAATATTTAGGAACTAATCTCTTATGTGACTAAATGAACTTGAATAATATTTTAAAAGAACGAACATGCTATGATTTCTCTATATGAATTTGAGACGTTCTCAATGTTATGTTTGTTGTAAATTGTGTTTCCAATATTAAATTGAGATACATGAAAGATGCTTGAACAACTTGAGACTTGATGCATGATAGGAGTTAGAATTGTAATATCTTGATTTACTCTTACTACTCGAAAATGGTATATTATGAATTACGATAAATTGATAATTGTCATCCTTTGTAAATAATTAATTCCTAGTTGAATAATTGTATAAACACTTTAAATGAACAATTATGCTTAGTAATCAACTAAGGGGATATATGTGTAATGATTCTAAACTTTTATAAATGACTTAGGGGATGTAAGTGTAATATTATGAAACTATGAATGTGACTTGAGCTTGTGTACCAAACATGTTGTGAAGTTGTAAAGTATGATCTTAAGTGAATTAGATGCACTCTTTAATTGTATCAAGCATGCCATCTACGTACAACGACTTTGTATGTTTATATGATCAAGTTGCTCTTACTTATGCACTATATAACTCGTCATGAACTTGATGCTTAATTCTAATATTATAATTGAACCCTGTGATATTGGATGATTTAATATGCATTTTCTGAATACATTGACTTCCTAAATTGATCTTGCATCTTTGGATATGGAATTGCATGATGGTTGCTTGTAAATATGACCTTGTTGAGCATTGATTTGCCTTGAATGACCACGACACCTCATCCAAGCACAACATGAACACTTATGCATAACCACGATCATGTTTAGCAACGCCGTGCGTCTTGTTTGGTTCATATAGAGTCTAAGTCTGGGCATCTGTATGTCTTGTCACAGAGTTTGGTGGTGCCGATGGGTCCGAGGTTTAGAGTGTTTGGCCCTTCACACTCTCAGACTCTACTACTACGAGGTGAGGTTTAGGATTTTATATAGTTACGTGACCTATGGCCTTTACATGTTGATTTCTAACCTTGCATGCGAGTATACTCTATTATAGATATGTATGTGCTGAATATGATATGTTGATGATCTTGTGTGAGTCCTGCATGGATGGAGGTCATGAGGCTTAAAGTTCCATCGCGTAGGAAGGGTGTAAATATAAAACCAGTTTTTGAGGCATATGTAAGCTATTTTGGAAAATTCAGTGGTGTTATGATTCTGTAGCGAGTTAGCCATGATATATGGTATCTGTTCTATTCTGTACTATTTTGTATGTGGATCCAGGAGCTGGTACGAGTGGAGACCTGTACGGCATAGGGCCGTCGAATAAGCCACTGTGCTAGTTTCCATTTGAGATATCATTGCGCGACCTTAGGGTGATGAGGGAGGCGTGATATCTTGAGCCTTCGGTGTTTTATCCGGGGATGACTCTTGTGGGTTCGCTACCCTCTTGAGATCGAGTCTATTTTAGACGGTGTTATTATAGATGGTTTTGGGGACTGTACATCCCCTCCATCATTGGTGTAACGGTTGGATTGATTGTGATTTATGTTCTGAGGAGTAAAGGTAGGAAGCTCGTACTCGCCGAGCAGTTGATTATGTTATGTTATGGAATTATGAATTGGGATAGAGTCTTTCTGGAAAATGGTTCCTAAATTTATATCTATATCTTATTCGGGTTCTTTCAAAATGTTTTGGTATGTAACACCTATCCCCGGTTCATGAGTCCATCCTTTTTATTCTGTGCTATGCTCCTTATATATATATATAATGTGGGTGTGTGTTAGCCCCCTCACTCGGTCAAGTTGACTGACCCCTCATTTACACTTTTAGTTGCAGGTTGTTGGCGTTTGCTAGGCGGAAGTGAGTCCTTTGAGTTGCACTTCGTCGGTCTAGTCTTTCTATTTGCATTTGTCTTTTCATACACTTTACTTATGCTTTGACTCGTAGACTTGAGATTATACTTTACTATTCGGTAACCCTGCGTGGCACTCTCATTCGGCCCCTTGTGGCACTTGATGATTATTACTTTATGTTGATATTCGGGACTAGGGATTTATGCTAGTTGAACCCGTCACCGGCTTTGCATATTTTGTTTTAAATGCTTCCGCTATCTATTGTTGTTGGTTTTAATATCTTCCGCACTCTGAGTTTTGGTCAAGTTAGATCCGCCTAGCCTAGTGTGTGAGTTGGTCTCCCGTTCGCTCTGATTCGGATTCGGGCATGGACTTTCATTTCATGTTCCGGGTCTGGGTCATAGTGCGGGGGATGTGGCATCCTCCGTTTGGGGTGTTACAATACAATCCTCTCAACAAGCACAACAAAGGCCCTCAATCAATTTCTGAAAATACAACACCCACCAGATTTAATTGAAGAAAAACGAACAGGGAAAGAGAAGCCAAGAAATGAAATTAAATGCAAACCGTTCAACGAAAATGAACTCTGAGCATACCACCGGAAAGCCCGTGATGAGACCTTCGAAACCCATATCACAATTACCGAAAAAAATAGTCGGAGAGTTGACCGACGTTGAACCGCCAGTTCCGCCTCCGGTTCACCACCAATGGCCGGTTCTTGAGCCGCCACCAACGAAAAAAGCTTGGCCTCATCGAGTAGAGTAATTCTTGTGAAGGACCCGTCACTAAAAACCCACCGGAAAAGGCCGAACCGCCACCTCTTAGCTCCGTCGTTGCTGCCTTGTCGGAACTGCTATCTACAGTCGTTTTCTATCCGAATTGATGCCAGAAATGGAATCAGGACGTCGAAAAAGGTAGGAAACCGTTGAAGTCCCTCTGAAAAAGCAGTCGGAACGTGGCGGAGGTAATGTTCATGCCCCGCCGCGTTTTCTCTGGCCGACGCGTACGCCGCCGTGCGGCCTCCATTCACCACGTCGCTACTCCAGGATGGATTGACGGGAAGTTACGCCACCAGCCCGTCCAAAATCCGGACGATGCCGATGTCGAAGACCGCCCAAATCCGTCGGCGAAGGTGGCAGTGGTACCGCCGCCGCCTGCAACTTGTCTTTTCTCCGCCACCGCTGGATTTCAGGCTGTGATTCTTGTACCATCGTGTCAGACTCGTCGAGCTGATGAATTTTCACTACTCACACGTTGAATTTCGTCGAGAAACAAGCAAGTTACGGCTAGTATGTGTTTTTACACCTTTACTAGGTGTGGTGCAAAGAGAGAGAAAGAGAGAAAGGAGAGAGAGAAGAGCTGATCGTTCTGGCTCAATTTTGGAGGGTCCGGGTGTTTTATTCTGGATCCTCACTCGCTAGAATAACCGAAGCGAGGGCTAATGACATCAGAATTGGGCAAACTCAAAGTCTACGGACTCATTTCGATGCCCCGAACGCGTTAAAGGGGTCAAAGAGGTCAAAAATCTCGATCGGGTGAGAAATGACTGGAAAAACCCCTGAAAGAAAAAATTACAACCAAGCCCCTAAACTCTGAAGGAGCTACAAATAAGGCCACATAAAACACATAATCACATAATTAACACATAAAAAGTCGACACGTGGCGAAATCTTGGATGCCGAAAAAGTGGGGCGTTACATTTATGTCCCAACCGACGACACTTTAAGCAAAAATTAGGTTGTTTTTCACATCGGACCTCCTATTGGAAGGTGTTGGAAAACAGCAGAGCAAACACAGCGGAAGGTTAAAAATTTTTCCAAAAGGGATCTAAAAGACTTGCAATGTTTGTATCGTAACGTTGGGATTTCAAGAAACTCACACGAATTGAAGCTTTCTTGAAACGTATTGAGCCGCCCTCAAATGTTCTTCATGCGGCATGAAAATCCCCGTTGCTTGATTCTTTCTTCGAGATTCCAAAGTAGAAATCCTCTAGAGTAACAATCCACACCAACCTAGATTCAAATCATGTTAGTGAGTATGCTAGTACTATAACATGCGTATTAAAGAAACTTCAAACGAGAAAAAGAGAGCAAGAGAATTGTCCCAAAATTCCATGAAGGTTGGACGTGATTCTCAAATCACGTGTAAGGCCAATAATTAGAACCCTATGTCCCCTTTATAGCTAGGGTTCGAAACCCTAAGTCTTGTAGGAGATAGGTCTCCTACTTTGACTTTTCTTCTATTCTTTCTTTCTCTCCAAGTAAATAATATCTTATCTAATATAAGATATTTATTTTAGAAAAAGAGCTCCTAACTAATTTAGGAATATTAAATTATTCTAGCAATAATTAAATATCTTATCCTAATAATATTTATTCTAATCATATTAGAATTAATACTTTATTAGAATAATAAGATAGAAGATATTTATTTATTTATTTATTCTAATAAAATTAGAACAACTAAATAATAAATACTTAGAATTCATTCTCCAATTAATTTCATGAAGGACTTTAGAATTAATTCACTAATTAATTCTAACGGGCTAAAATTAATCCTCCAATTAATTTTATTCTACTATATAATTAATTCTCCAATTAATTATATTTAGGGATTTATAATTAATTCTCCAATTAATTATATCTTGGCTTTATAATTAATTCTCCAATTAATTAACACATGATCCAATTCCTTAATTGGAGTCACGTGTCCAAACGATGCTCTCGATATCCACACGTGTACTTCACACTGTGGTTTCTTTTCGATCAACTATTTGATCTTTCCTTAATACCCTTTGAACCCGGTATTTGTGTGTGACCCTCTAGGTTCAATTTCAGTTAGCAGTGGGCCTAATTAATTGATACACTTATTAATTAATTACCTCACAGATCACACGACCATAGTCTAGCAACAGGTGTGTGACTACTACCCGAAATGTGAATGTATATTCGAAAGAACCTTTCAGTCAATGACATCATGTGGGATACGATCCTCCTACCATCCTATCTCTCGATTAAGATCTAGGGCATAGGAATATAGAGAGCCCTATTAACCTTAATCTTAAAACAAAGTTCACTTCATATTCCATTTTATCTCAATCCAAGAAAACTCCATTTTCTTGATGTCTTGATCTAACCACCTTTCGCAATGATGAATGACTTGTGTAATAAGAGATCATCTTGCCTACAGCAAGTGTAGGTCCTTTATTGATTCCAACATTTCTCATATGTCACTTGCGTAATCCAAACATAGGCCTTGGTTCAGGTGTCTATACGGCGATACCCTTTTGAGCCTATATCAAAGATTACAGAGTTAGCTCATATGAGACAATGTGGAATCTCAAGTCTAAGGATTAATTTCTCACGTCATTGACATGTGAGATATTTCCTATTCTGGAAGTTTCAGAAAACTTCCTTTCCCATTTAGGAATGTTCTCACACGGGGCACTCTTAGTGAACTTGTTCTTACAACAAGCACCCTTGTGTATTGTGTACGCATCAACTTATGCACTTTACACCCCATGAAACAGGATGACCCTTCTTAAGGACACAACTACACAAGCAAGTCTCAACAGAGGCAAAGTCGACACTCCCACTGTCTGTCGGCCTCATTGACTTGGAGAAGTTTCTAATTCTCGCCTATGGAGTTAAGAACTAGTTTCATGTGTCATTCCCATAATGACAAAGTTCTTAACGGCCTCATCGGATTAGGGGAGTTCTAGACATGCACACGTAATGGAAACACACAAAACACGTATTGGCACATAAGAAGTGTTCGCCTGTGATTATAATCATTAGTATATTATTCAAAGATTGTCTGTGATAAAGGGAAAGTCCCAAAACATAACAGCTTTCTAGGGCACTATTCCCAACAATCTCCCACTTGCCTATAAAAGCCTTTCAGGTCTATTCTAGGTTCCATCTTCCCAAGATGTACCTTTAGAGCCTTATTGACTTTGGGCGTTTCCAAAGTGGATCTGCTATATTCTCTGCTGATGTGAATGTTTCTAATTTGCACATCGTTAAGGAAACAGGATTTCCTTATTCACGTGATTCATAATCAAGCGTCTGGTCCCTTGGTGAGGTCTCAGTTCTCTTACTCGAGCAACCATCCATTTTATCATACAATATGATAATGGTGTTGTTTTATGCTAGGAACTTCATCTACTCATTAGATGGAGTTTCTTACCCAAACACTTAACTTAGTGGTATTCAATATGACTAAGTATTCAACCTTATAGTCGAATCTATAGTGCCTCTCGATTGGAACTCTTTCCAAAGCACTGTTCTGCCTTCTAGGCAAAAGACTTATCCTCTTATAGATAAATAATTATCTATATTTTGATGTAATGAATACATCAAACAATCCTTTAATGACAAGATCTCACTGGACTCTTAAAACATATCCTCATTTCTTCTAAAGTACTCAGAGGGTATTTTTACAGCAATTCAGTTACCTTCTCTAAGGTTACATTTAGAATAGGCCCAGCACGCTATGTGGTAGCCATATCTCGTCCAGTACATACTTTTGCATACATTATGCACCCTTTTCCCGAAAAGGGTTTTGGACGCTCTAACTTTCTTATAGTTATTTTAGGACACATCCTCTTCAAAAGAGATGTTCCATTAGCCATTGGAAATTCTGTAGGAATCTTCCATACTAAACCATTTTAGTACAATGTTTATATACCTCAACTGTGATAATCCTATTATTCTCTTAGATCTATTTCATAGATAGCTATCTCGAGAATGTAGGATCTATCACCCAGATCTTTCATATCAAAATGGTTCTTAACCATGCTTTGGTAACTTTAATGTCATCCTCTACATTCCCAATGAGAAGGATGTCATCTTCATAAAGTACCAAAAGTTGAACTTTTACTCTCTAACACTTTCTTGTACACGCCATTTTCGAATTTTAAGTCAAACAACTTTGACTATTTCACTAAGTCGAATACTTTAATTCCTAGAAGCCTAATTCAATTTCGTAAATTGATTATCAGGAGTCTACAAACCTTTTGCTTACTCCCACTAAATGTGAAATCCATGGATGTTCCATATTTATGTCTTTATCAATCTCATATTGATAAGACAAGCTTGATCTTATCAAGTAGTTTAACTAAGGTCTAAACTTAGTTTGATTATATGGAATCCATTTCAGATTTCATAATTTGTTTTCACTGCTCAGATTCCAAATCTGACAGCGCCTCCCCAAGGGTAAATGGATCAGTATCCACTTAAGAAGACCTACTGGAAAAAACCATATCATCTTACGAGCTATCTAGGAATACGTTCTGAACGCATCGAGGGAGGAGAGTTCACTCGTGTACTATCTCTTAAGATTGGCCAAGTTTTATCAGAACGGTTCATCTTTTCCTAATTGTGGCGTGGGTTTTGTCCTCAAACCTTTTGAAGTCATTGGGCTTACCTTTCTTCTCTCTTAGGAATGATTCCCAAAGAAAGGTATATTCTTTAAAACAAACAACATTTGTTCAAAAGAATCGTATAACCAATATTCTATATTGTTTGCATAGACTTGAATCAGTTTCAATCTTATCTCTCACTGTCTTCATCACTTAAGAAGACTCCCACTGTCCTCTTCATATAAAAAGACAATCCCAAAATTCTAAGATAAGAATTATTAGGGAATTTTGAAAGCCACAACTCATAGTGCATTTAAGGGACTGATTTGGAATTTGTAAGATTCAAAATCTCAACTGCGTTTTTCTGAAGCATAAGTTCAGAATGAAGGTAAGTAAGTCTCGATAAGGAATGAACCATATCCTATAGGGTTATGTTCCTTCATTCAAAATACCAAGTTATTCTTGAATGAGCTTACTGAGGGATAATCTGCTATCTTGATCGAATCAAGCCGCTTATGTCTTATGACTACTAAGGTTCCTAACCTTCCTTATTTTGAAATTCTAATAATTTCAGAAAAGTTTCAGACTCGTACTTCAGCAACTATGCACATTCATAATGACTAAACTAGTGATTTTGACTAGTGCTTACATTAAGCAATCCAAAATCATGAGTATGGATCAAAATCCATCTAAGCTATGGGACTTCCTCTTGTTTCTTATAAATGAGGTTTGGGGAACGTTTCCCTTAAAATAGGATTCTTAGGAAGTTAAGTCTTTGAGCTCATTTTCATAAAATGCTCCTAAGATGATTAACTTGCTAATCCTATTCACAACGTTCCAAAGTTATTCGAAACTTTGTCATCTTACTTACTTATGTTTTCTCGTTGTATATCAAAACATCAATGGCTTGTGTTTTGCATAACAGCTTATGCTAAATCAACTCAAGACTAGTGAATTTTGATCCAATCGGAATTGCTACAACGAGAGACATATGGAGTATCCTTATACTCTTTGCAGTTCCTTTCCAAGGCCCTAGTTTGCCACTATGGAAGCTAAAGTCTGATCTTTCTTTTAGGTTTTCCCTTCTCTCACCCCTCTATCGGGTTTCTTCTTCTTTAGCATTGATGCCTTTACCTCATTAGGTTTAGAAGAAGAACTAATCATCATTACCTTCTAGTCCTTCATAAGGATGCTCTCTTAAGTTATCAACTAATTTGATCAACTATGCTACAATAGCATCATCTAAGATTAAGCAAAAGGATCTAAAATGATGATAGAAGCAATTCAAGCAATCAGTGGACTAAGAACTCGTTTCTTAGTTTGCATACGTGGCTGCAAGGTCCTACTCAGTGAGGACTTTCAGCTCACGTTACACGTGTATTCCTTCATACAAATATGGAACTCTTCTCTCGATGTGTTGTACTCTGTAACACGCACGCAAGAGAGTACAATTGCTCTTAAGTGTTCCTACAATGTGTTATACTTTGTAACACATTTATGAGGGAGTACAATTGCTCTTAAGTGCTTGGAAAATTTCCTTTCACTTTTCAATTGCTTCTCTTAAGCTTAGGTCGAATTTTTCACAATAGGTGGGAAAAGTTTGCCTTATGGAGAACGATTTTCTCCTTTTGAATCTAAAACGGATTTTAAGATTCGAAGCCAATCAGAATGGTTAGGACTTTAGTCAACTTATTTGACTCAAGGACGAATACTAATGGGTCGCATTTCAACTTGTAGACAATCACAGAACTACAACCTAAATGCTAAGCAGAGAAAATGTGAGCATATTGAATAATAACGAAACACATAGGATTAGGTTTTTTATCATATGTGGCTCCCACTGTTTTTATAAGGTCTACAAATCCCAAACGACCTTAGAAGAAATTTAGTTTCTCAGTAGGTACTAGGATCCCAAGCATTCTTAGTTTTGGACCCACGACTCGTGAGACATCCTAAGGTCTAAGAATCTTTAGGTAGGTAAGAAATTGCCTATTCCATCTCCATGGAATTCCTAGTAATGTTTTTGCATCACCGATCTTTCAATCATGGACCTACGACTCATGAGACATCCATATCTACTTCAGTGTTGAGCAGGACCCATCAATCATAAGATCTCAATCAAACTTAGTCCGGAACGACCCACGACTCGTGAGACATCGCCCATTCTAAAATGATCAAGAAATATCAATCACCTAAGGTGATCAATCAAGAAACTAAGATTTAATAGGCTGCACAAATTACCCCACGACTCGTAAGACAGCAATTAGCTTACCTACTAACTCTTAAATCCTATTGATGGACTGCTAGGAATTTTATTACCGTAATAGAATACCTATTTATTCGAAAATTGCTCAATATTTAATTAGGGATTTTCGAATTAACAGGAGAGTTGTCCGGTCTTGACCTCACCAACATGTATAGTTATCCATTTTTAATTGCCTTGTTTTATGCAGTTTCACATAAAGTGCATCACAGAAGCAATTAGCAGATGACATGTCCTACCATGATACTAATATGAGATGATCATGGGTATCCTATCTTATGTGCAATTATGGGAGCCACTCCATAATTGCTAGTTCTAACATTCATGCCACATAAGACAGTTCATATCACATAGGGGTACAGAATTTAATGGAAAACCCTATCTATTACATTAATAGAAACCCTCCTAAACATTTTGAGGGGTCTTCTCTTATGGCTACCGTTCTTCAAGTGTTCCTTGTGGATCCTTCTTGCTCCTTGGGTGCTTGTCTCCAAAATGAAAAGAAAAATCCTCACTTCCTAAGTTCTACTCTCTTAACATAAAGTAATATGGCTCAATCTTCATATTGACCACAGACAAGTACACGGGCATACCCCTGCCCAAAAACAATAATAAGGAAAGCCACACAGTAAACACATAACAGTGCGCACATAAGTAGGGCTCCAACCCCAATTGAAATAACGCAACTATGGGGCTCCGACCCTAATTGAAATCACCCATGTCCAAAATGAAAACATTCATAAGACTAACCCATGATCACCTAAACTAGCATGCATCCGCTTGAATTTTAAATTTACCAATTAAATTTAAAATTCTCTTGACTTCAAGTTACAACTAACTTAAGTAATTTGAATATAGTTCACTATTCAAGAATTTATTCAAAACACGAATTCGGATCATGACAAAACCACAATTAATTCAAAATTAAATTTTTGTCAAAAATATCATTCAAAGTGATATTTAATATTTTCTCGAAAAATAAGAACTTGACTTTAATTCATAAAAATCCCAAATTTTATAATTATTTCAAATAAATAATTTTATAAAATTAAAATCAAAATTTAAAATAAAATCAGATCTTACAAAACGGGATTTTAACGAAAACCGAAACACGAAACGAAAGTGAACCCGGAACAGCCCCGTGCAAGCTGCCCGCCAGCGCACGCGCCTTGCGAGCACGAGCAGGCTATCTCGCGCAGCCATTCCAGGCAGCAATAACATCGTCCGTGCGGCTGCGTGTACGGACTGCACCCAAGCATTGCGCGATGCTGCGCAGCGAACGGGTTGTGCGCACAGCCCCATGCGCGGCTTGCGTGGGGAAGACCGATAGTGGGCGGGCGTCCTGGGCGATGTGCGCGCTGATGCGCGTGATGCCTAGGCAAGCCTAGCACCACCGCCTAGGTGCGGCAGACTGGGAGGGGCGACTTTCGCCAGCCCCATGCGCATAACGCGCGAGGGCCGCGTGCGTCCCATTTCAATTTTCGTTTCGTAATTTCATAAATTTCAAGATTCAGTTTCAAATTAAAACAGTTCTAATCAATCTGAGTTGAAACAGCTTAAAACCAGATTTAAACGAAAACAAATTTTCATTAATTTTCAAGAAACAGTTTTGATCCGACAAATTCGTATTTCAAACAAAAACCAAGAATACATAACATATATCCAAATTCAAGAATTTTCTATCAAAATTCGTAAAGCAGTAAAGATACAATACGAACGTTGCAAGGTGGCTCTGATACCACTTGTTGGAAAACAGCAGAGTAAATGCAGCGGAAGGTTAAAAAATTTTCCAAATGGGATCTAAAAGACTTGCAATGTTCGTATCGTAACGTTGGGATTTCAAGAAACTCACACGAATTGAAGTTTTCTTGAAACGTATTGAGCCGCCCTCAAACGTTCTTCATGCGGCATGAAAATCCCCGTTTCTTGATTCTTTCTTTGAGATTCCAAAGTAGAAATCCTCTAGAGTAACAATCCACACCAACCTAGATTCAAATCATGTTACTGAGTATGCTAGTACTATAACATGCGTATTAAAGAAACTTGAAACGAGAAAAAGAGAGCAAGAGAATTATCCCAAAATTCCATGATGTGTAAGGCCAATAATTCGAACCCTATGTCCCCTTTATAGCTAGGGTTCGAAACCCTAAGTCTTGTAGGAGATAGGTCTCCTACTTTGACTTCTCTTCTATTCTTTCTTTCTCTCCAAGTAAATAATATCTTATCTAATATAAGATATTTATTTTAGAAAAAGAGCTCCTAACTAATTTAGGAATATTTAATTATTCTAGCAATAATTAAATATCTTATCCTAATAATATTTATTCTAATCATATTAGAATTAATACTTTATTAGAATAATAAGATAGAAGATATTTATTTATTTCTTTATTCTAATAAAATTAGAACAACTAAATAATAAATACTTAGAATTAATTCTCCAATTAATTCCATGAAGGACTTTAGAATTAATTCAATAATTAATTCTAACGGACTAAAATTAATCCTCCAATTAATTTTATTCGGCTATATAATTAATTCTCTAATTAATTATATTTAGGGATTTATAATTAATTCTCCAATTACTTATGTCTTGGCTTTATAATTAATTCTCCAATTAATTATATTTGAACTTAATAATTAATTCTCCAATTAATTAACATATGATCCAATTCCTTAATTGGAGCCACGTGTCCAAACGTTGCTGTCGATATCCACACGTGTACTTTACATTGTGGTTTCATTTCGATCAACTATTTGATCTTTCCTTAGTACCCTTTGAACCCGGTATTTGTGTGTGACCCTCTAGGTTCAATTTCAGTTAGCAATGAGCCTAATTAATTAATACACTTATTAATTAATTACCTCACATATCACACGACCATAGTCTAGCAACAGGTGTGTGACCCCTACCCGAAATGCGAATGTATATTCGAAAGAACCTTTCAGTCAATGACATCATGTGGGATACGATCCTCCTACCATCCTATCTCTCGATTAAGATCTAGGGCATGGGAATATAGAGAGCCCTACTAACCTTAATCTTAAAGCGAAGTTCATTTCATATTCCATTTGATCTCAATCCAAGAAAACTCCATTTTCTTGATGTCTTGATCTAACCACCTTGTGCAATGATTTAAGGATGGAATCATGAATGACTTGTGTAATAAGAGATCATCTTGCCTACAGCAAGTGTAGGTCCTTTATTGATTCCAACAGTTCTCATATGTCACTTGTGTAATCCCAACATAGGCTGTGGTTTAGGTGTCTATACGGCGACACCCTTTTGAGCCTATGTCAAAGATTACAGAGTTAGCTCATATGAGACAATGTGGAATCTCAAGTCTAAGGATTAATTTCAGTCACGCCAGGTGGGTGGTGGCGGACCGCGGCTTCCGGTGACTTTTCGGCGACACGCGCCCCATACCCAGTTAGAGAAGTTCCCGGCGCTTCGTTTGACGTCGGCGGCACGGTCATCCCGGCCGCGACGGCGCCGCACGCGCCGCCTGAAGCACTATAGCGGCGAGTTTCGCCGCGGGCTTGATGATACCCAAGGTTTTCTAGCCCTCTGATTCCATTTCTGGCCTCGGTTTGGCCCAATTCATGGCATAGGTGGTGGTTTCGGCGAGGCACAACGGTGGTTCGCGGTGGAGGTCCGCTCCGGGGATTTTTCCCGGCGAATAACTTGGGGGTTTCGAAGAGCTCGTCATGGGTAAGACAATATCTTTTACGGATTCGATTTTCGTTCACCGGTTTGGAGATCTGAAATTGGAGACGATTGGCTTGGAATTTTCAGAAATTGATTGATGAATTGGAACGAGCACGAGGAGTACTTGCATGGGTGATTTTTCGGGATTTTTCTGGCACGTTCCGACGGCGACCGGCCACTGTTCCGGCAGCTCCGCCGGCGGCGCTCCGACGACCTTCAGACAGATTGTTTGCCTCGTTGTGGTGAGTTCAATGCCACTTTCCATTCGTCAATCGGATGTCCGGTTGATTTGTTGTGATTTATTTTGTGTAATTTGAATATTTGAAATTAATTGTTTTAATTGCAATAAATTGTTAATTGCTTGATTTGTCGATCAATATGAACTCCAATGTATACGAAATCATGTATTAAATGAATTATGATATATATGGATGCTTTGATTTGCAATTTGAATTCCGATATATCGTATTTTAGCTATTTGTCTAACTTGAAGAGGTGTCTGTGTAATTTTGAGAGCGATATGAATTTGTTTGATTTAATTAAATAAACCTTGTCCATTGAATTCGTTCTGTGAGATATAAATTGAGTATACAATAAATGAATTATATGAACTTAGTATGGTTGGAATTTGATATGTAACTCTGTGGGATTTAAATGAAATTCGAAGCATGATATTATATGATTTGGTTGTTCTTGTACTACGTGCTTTTATATGAAATGTGATATGTGTAAACGTTTTGATTTGCAATTTGAGTCCCTGCATGTCGAATTTTGTTAATTGTTTAGCCTAGAGGGGATGTTTGTGTAATTTTCTAAAATGAGTAAATTTGCATGATATGAATTAACCAAATCTTGTTAATTGAATATGTTATGTATTATCTGAATTGTATGAAACTTATATGATTAAATTAGAAACTTTTGCACGTAGGAAATAATTTATTCGTACGAATATGAACTGGTTATTTGATAAATGAATTGATACGAAATAATATGATTTGCATCGCCTTTCATTTCCTTCTATTTGCATTAATTATGTGCGTGAACATGTCCTAATGTTTTCTTTTGCATGTAATTAATAGAAATTTGAATCCTGCTTATGTGATAGCATTTGTCGTGCGTCTCTGTGTGGTTGTCTGAGTTTGAGTTTGAGTTCTGTGTTGTGTTTTGTGTGTTCAGTTGGTATAGGTGTGCCCGGGGTTGTGACTTGTGGTCGTGCAGGTTCCGGGGCGGACCGTTTGCAGTGTCTTCAGCTTTGTTTGGTACCAGGTGAGGTTAGGATATATAGTTACACCCTATTGCAATGTGCTCGTTTTCAAATGCATGCGGTTTATAAGCCTTATATATACGTAGATATGTGTGAAATATGTACTTTGATGGTTTTGCTATAAGTTTGAAAGTACGAAACGCTATGTATGAGCCTATGTATGCTTGGTTTCGGTTTGATATGATTTTGAGGTTAGTGTGTGATATGTACGTACAATATGATAAGTACGATATGCATGGAATATGTCTGTCTGTCTGTAGCGGGGTTTGAACTTTTGAAACTTTGAACTTTTGAACAATTTGAACTGGGCCCCGGAGATTTGTACGAAGGAGCCCCGGGATGGCATTGGGCCGTCGGGTTACTCCCGAGTGCAGTCTCCATCGGTCTGAAAGGATCAACCCGAAATCCACCAGGAGATTGGTAGAGGACGGAGTCCTGAGGGTTTGAGCAGCATTGAGCACTCCCCTCAACTGTTTGTGGATGGTTAGGGTATGTACAACCCTTCCATCACCCGGAGAAGAGGTATGTATGTCTGACTTTGATTTATGTTTGACTCTGAATTTAAATATGATCTGAGGAGTTGGTTGGAATTTGAACTCGTACCCGCTGAGTGTTCTGTCTGTCTGTCATAAGTTCGTGAAACGGGGGTAGATTCTTAAATTAAGATAAAATTTGGTATACTTTTAAACCAATAAAATATGCTCCGATATGTGTGTTATGTCTACATGAATTTGAACGTATGCTTTGATCATTGTATAAGTTAAGTTTAGTTCGTTCTGTTTTGATAAGCCATCCAAATATATATTATCACGAGAAAAATGTTTTGGCGTGAAAAAACTAATCTCGGATTCACGAACATCTAATTTGTACGTGCTATGCTCTATATATATGTAGGTGTGTGTGGGTAGCCCCTCGCTCAGTCTTTGGACTGACCCCTCCCCCTGTATGTTTTTAGTTTGCAGGTTTTGCTTTGGAGTTCGTTGGAGTTCGTGCTAGGCGGTTGTGTGTGTAGTGTTTGTAGAGTTTGTGTCAGTTTGTCGGAGCTTGTTAAGCATTTTGCTCTGATTTATGTTTGTAAATTTTGTATAAGATATGTTCTGTACAGGTTTGAAATTATGATTTGAATGTATGGAATTCGGGACAAGTTAGGACAGGTGCTCGGATTAAATGAACCCGTTGTGATTTTTATAATTATTCGGGACAGGTTTCTAGGGCCAGTTGAACCCATTTCGTTGTGTAATTATTCGGGACAGGACAGGACAGGTTGCCGGATTAGTCGAACCCGTGTAGTTGATTTGGATGTTTGTATTGCACTGTATGTTTAATGTATGAAATTTTTTGAAAGTTGGTATTTTTCCTGGCTTCCGCTGTCATGTTTCGCATATTCTCTTTTGTACAGGTTATTCTTTCAATATTTTCATAAAATAAAGTTTGTAATTTTTACAAAATTTAAATCGCTTAAGTTTTCAAAATCCCAATTTAAACAATTATTTCAAAAATAATTCAAATTTAATAAAATAAAATTTTTTAAGAAAAATTAAATCGGGATTGGATTGGACTAAACATGAAAATCAAGATCGCGAAACGATGGCCAGGCCTCGCCCGCACGCCAGCCCAGGCGGACTGCACGCATAGCGCGCAATGCTTCGCCTAGGCGGGAAGGCAGGCGGGCGACAGGAGGCTCCCGCGCGGTTACGGGAGGAGCAGGCGGGCGTGCCTAGGCGCGCGCCTGTGGGCAGTCCCACGCGGCTGAGTATTTCCCTCTCTTTCAGCCCTTGATTGGCTCTTTGTTTGTCCCCTTTTTTTTAAACCGCAACTGTCAGCCCTTTTCGCCCCTTTTTGCCTCTGTACCGAGACACCCCCGTGTCTCGGTTTGTTTTTCTGGAGTGACACGGGCGTGTCACCCCCTTTTGTATCTTTGTTTCCCGCCTGTACTGAGACACGGGGGTGTCTCAGTTTAGGCTTCTAGGATGACACGGGCTTGTGCTTCCCCTTCGTTTGATTTTTAAGTGTAACTCTTTTCCGTTCCCTTGCTTTTCGTTGCTTTCTCTTGTCCCGTTTGTGGTCTATATTCCTTGTATGGTCATTCCTTGCTCCTTCTATGCTATGAATGCTTTGATAACATGTTGGTAGGATATGATCGTTATATGAAATCTGTGAATCCGTTTGACATGATTTATGAGACTTATGCATTAAAATGAACTCGTATGCATTATATGTCAATTTGTTAAGCTCCATAAGTATCACTTGCATTCATATGCATTCGCCGAGCGTCAATATGGTTCATTTTGAGTCTAAGTTTGCCTCTTGATCTTTGCTTTGTTCTTAGGTTCGTTTCGATGTGAGGAAGTGGTTCGTTTGACTCCTTTTGGTCCGTTTTGTCCGGATTGGTCGTCCAGGTGAGGTTTTCTTTCCTTTTAGTTATGATTACCTAAACCCCTATTTGTATTTCGAACCCGTATGTGATATATATATATATATGTATATCCATATAGATATGTGTTTTGATATGTATTTTGGGGGTTTTGTCCCGTTTGTCAAGAGGCTTTGAAAACGTTTTTATAAGTATATAAGCTCTATTTTCGTTTGTTTTGATAAGCTTTGATAAGAAGGTGTGTGTGTAAGTGTGGTATGACTTGTGAATAAGCTTCGTCTGGTAAGTGTGATAAGTATAAGAATATATGTGTGTTATATGTGTGATGGGCCCCGGAGTTGTGGGTAAGGGAGACCCGGGACGACCATGGGGTTGCCGGTTATGACCCCTGTACACTTCTCCACCAACGGGAGACTTAGTTCTCCTATGCCGACCGAGCGCATTTTAGCTGGCCGTCGAAGGAACCGGGCGGGATCCTCCGGTTCACAAGTTTCGTTCTGTGGTGGGTTGAGAGGGGCACCTCTCTTCCCCAAACGGTGTGGAGGTGGGATTGATTTATGATTCGTTTTGTGTTTCTCTTCGCCTTTGTTTCTGGAGTAAGTGGGTTGGATTTAAGCTTTCGGTTCGTTATGTTTCGTTTATGGTTGTGAAACGGGGGCGGATTTCTAAACTCTAAAACTTGACTGAATTTGGCCTTCGGCCCCAAACTTCTTTCTTTATATATATTACCACGGGTTAAATGTTTTAGAATCCAAAAACCGTGCCCGGTTCATGAACCCTTTAAGCTTTGTATATGCTTTGCTCTTATGTATATGTATGGGTGCGTGTGTTAGCCCCCTCACCAGTCTCTAAGACTAACCCTCGTTATTTCTATCTTTTTCTCCCTTTTTGTTTGAGTTTGCAGGTATTCGCTCTGAGGAGTTGGAGCTAGGCGGTTGTCTTTGAGTCTTGGTTTCGGGTAGCTTGAGTCATGCATTGTACTTTGTTTCCTTTATGCATTTTGCTAAGTCACGTTATATGTATAATTTATGACTTAAATTCGAAATTGTAAAGGTTTGTATAACTTGAATCATATTTTTTATATGTCTCGAGTATGTTTATTTGTTTTGTGAGTTTCTGGTGCTTCCGCATTCGCTATTTGTTTTTATTGCGCGCTCTGAATAGGGTCTAGACCGCGTAGCTTAGGTTTGAATTTTGTTGGTCACCCGTTCGCCATGGCTTGATGCGTGGACGGAGTCTCCATTTCGTTTCACGTGTTGAGCTATGGTGCGGGGGATGTGGCGCCCTTTGCTCGGGGTGTTACATCTTTAGGTGGTGTCAGAGCTCTAGGTTGCAAAACCGGAGCTCTCGTGTCGCGTCGAGTTTGTCTAGGTCGTTCGACTTAGGATTTCGTGTTTGTTGGTATTCACTACATCACTTATTTGACTTACTTGAAATTATTTGATATTATTTGTATTAACAGTTCACATGAACATGCACTAGAAACCCCGCATGCATCGATACCTTCTTGGAATTGTATTTTATTTCAGGATACTCCTTCGACATCAACAAGTATTACCGGGAAAAGGACAAGGGAGACAGGTATATTCGGGCTATAAGGGGCTCAGAGACTTTTATCTTTTGAAGTGGTTTGAAATGGGGATATCAAGGTCAAGTTCTAGGTGATCAAGAGATTGGAATAAAGATTTGAGGAGTTCGAGAATAATCCCTGTGAAGAAGTTCTATACAAGAACTTTGTACAACTACCTCCCTTCCGAGTTCGATGATGGAAATATTTCAACTAGAAGATTGGGAGAAGGTGGATGATTTCATATAAGGGCTTCAAAGATAGGGTACCTTCGAGTACTATCCTAGAGTTCGGAGTTATTTGCAAGCAAGTAGGCATGGAATTCTCGAATCTTCAAATTCTGAGGGTATGTGCATGATTCGAGGATGCAAGATAAATGGAGCTATGAAGGAATGGGTAATCAATGAAGGGAGTTCCGCCATCACTTATGAGAAGAAAAGATCGGTTTGGGGTTTGAAGATCAAGAAAGGGAATCCAAGCTTCCAGAAATTCTCGAGAGATTTCAAGATGCCAACAACGTCAGAAAAAGGAGATCTCAATACTGAAGTGGAAGGATCACATTAAGAGAAACTAGGAATTATTTCAAGTGCCACTAATTGGACGAATATTTCGAGATGAAATATTTTAAGGCAAGACGAGAAATTCACAAGATAAGAGAAATCCTTAGAAATTCGAGATTTCAATGACTCGGAGTGTAAGAAGATTCAATTACTAAAGAAGGATTTAATATTTCCTTACCGGAAGCAAGTCAGTGTTTATAGTGTAGAGACTCGAATCACATGGAAAAGGGAAGTTCAAGAATTTCATGAGGCCACCAATATCAAACAAGGAAAGATTCAAATACCAAAGGTGGGAGTATCCGAAGGACAAGAATTTGAGATGTTTAAAGAATACCATGACTTCAAGATCCCGGTTCAAGTTCAAGTTGGCACTTTGGAAATCACGGAGCTAACACCGAGCTCAATTCTACTTCGATGGTGAACGGTACATGAAGCATTCATGGCATTACATTTCACGCATATTTTATTATTCGGGGAAACCCACATGTTTATTGCTTTATTCCTTGTTCTTTGGTGGTTCTTGATTGCATTTATTGCGTAATTGCTTTCACCCTTGGTTCTTGCCTATTGAGTGATTCTTTCTCTTCTTGGTTCTTGTTTGAAGTGTGCTTCCTTTATTTCCTAGTTTTGCTTGTTACGTATTTCTCTTCCTTCTTGGCTCTTGTTCGTTGTGTGCTTTATTTATTTTCTTTTTGTGTTAGTACTTTCTTATGGTGAGAGCTTGTGGTGTGGAGTGTTCGAGAGTGTTTGGTGAGTTGTGAGGGTCGAGCTGCTTTTGGTCGGCTTGTCTGAAGGCGTCTTGTTCTCGTTAAAGATAGCGGATGCTTTTAGGAGGTCCGTCAGGGACTCAACGATATCTTCGGGTATTAGATAGAAGGCTAACCCGTTGGTATTTCCTGTAGAAGAACCGAGGATTGTCTCAGAGTAAGAGGCACGGTTTTGAGTGGGAAGAGGCGGTTGAAGAGAGTTACCCACGGTATTGGCTTTTGCCTAACCAAAGGTACAAAAGGCTACCTTGTTTCCAACCGAGGCACAAAGGAAGGCCTTTGTTGTGTGTTGCTCGTAGAAGAACGGTAGCCTACGCCTTAAGGAATACAAGGTCATGAGCTAATCCCACTCTAGGTTTGAGGTTGTTAGGGGTTTTTGGAGATCGGTTGTTCTGGCATAAGAAAGACATTATGGACTTTGTGTAGTGATGTCTATGTGCCAAGGTTGATAATTCTCCAACTACTCCCGAATCTTTATTTGGGAAGTGGGGGCAAACGACTAGGACTTTGTGTCCGGTTCGCCAATTAAGGAGATAGGGTTTCGAGAAGTTTGGGATCAGAGTAGCGCAGTGGAAGTGTGGATTAGGCTTGTCTTCGGAGCTGTTCAAGATTCTCCTGAGGACCTGAGGACAGGTCCTTTTGAAGGGGGAGAGTTTGTAACATCCCGATCGTTCGGATTTCCAGGTACGTCGTAACGAGAGGGTTTTATGTGCTTTAAATTATTTAATTACGTATTTAATGTTATTTTAATGCTTATATGATTATTTGAATTGATATGAAATTAATTGTATAAATTTATGAACTTTGAATTTTAAACGTTTAAGTTTCGTATGCTCGTATTTTGCTCGTTATATGTCGGAATTCAATTCCGATTTTTGTGAAATTTTGGTATGCGTGATATATGTCAGTTATGAATGTGTTTGCATGCTCGTTTTAAGTTTTCGTGTTCATTTTTCGAGGTTTTAAACCTTTGGTATTTGACGAGGGACATGAGGGCCTAACTAGTTTTAGCGCGCCTCTTGTTCCAGAGGCCATAACTTGAGCTAGGGAATTCGGATTCGAATTCCGGAAGATGCGTTGGACTCGTAACGAAGAGATGAAGCCAAGGAACCTGATTTGGTATTTTTATAAGCCCATTTGGACCCTCGTTTTTCACCCGGAATGAACAGCTTGCGCCAAAGCCACCATCTTTGACTAGTCTTACACTTGTGGGACCAATTTAACCATGCTCAAGCCTAACCCTTGATATCTTGAATTGAGTTAAGTCTCTCCCTCTCCCTTATCAGCTGAAAACCGAAGCCAAACCCCGCTCTTTTTGTGCTGCAACTGATCGAGAATGGAGAAAAGAGAAGAGAAGAAGAAGCCCCTCATCCATATGCTTCATTTGATGCTTTAATTCAGATTTAGTAAGGGTATGGAAGCTTGCATGAATAGTTAGGGTTAGCTCATATTTTTGAATCCATGGCTTAGCTTAAGTTTGGGGCTGAATTGGTGCATGATTGGTGATTATATGAACTTCTTTGCTTCCATTCTTGATACTTCATGATAGATGTGTTAGGGTTGATTCTCCTTTGATAACTTGAAGAAAAGCTTGAGTATTTAAGCATGAAACTGGAATCCGAACTGCTGCTGCAAATCTGCTCATTTTCACCAAACTGCTGTCACGTTTTGTACATCAAAGGGATGAATTCTTGCCTCCAATTTCGTATGCTAATGCTTGGTAATGTAGTATACATGTTGTTCTATGAATATGCCCTGTTTTCCCCTGAATTTATGCCCCTTTTCAGCTAGATATAAGAGTTAGAATATGACTTGTTTTCATGCCTTTCTTGCATCTGTTTTGTGTGACTGTTTTGGGGTGCTAAATCTGATCATATGAACTTATTATGCTCCATTTTTTATGTCTAATACTTGGTGGTTATGTAAAGAATGATTTTCCAATAAAACCTTTGAAGAAATATTGAGTTTTGAGCATGAAACCTAGTATACTATCTGCTCTACGGGATCTGCTGCTGCTGTGTGGATTTGTGCTTTGTTGTTTGAGTTAATGACTTCCAATTCGTGTGAATTTGCATGGAGATGTTGTATACTAATTGCTTTACATGTTAACCTTGCCCTTGCAAGCTTTTAGATCAATTTTCAGCTCCTAAACCGCAACATGAAGCCTGTTTGTATGCTATGTGAAAACCTAACTGCTGCTGTGATACTTAAAAGTATTTGGTTGATCTCTTGTACTTATTTTCGTGTGAATTTGCATGAGCATGAAGTATATGAGTTTCTCTTTATGTTAGTTTGGCCTTTTCTAGTTTTTAACTTGCATCTTGACCCCAAATTTGAAGTGCATGGCCTGTTTGTCGGCATGGGCGAACTAAACTCCTGCTGTTGCATTTTTGTGATCATTTGATGGTTCTAACGTGCTCCAATTCATGTTAATTTGCATATACATGGGGTATATTAGTTGCTTAACATGTTAGCATTCATTCCCCAAACTTTTAACTCCAAACTCAGCCCCTAAGTTGGTGATCATGGCATGAATGCATGGTATGCTCTCCTTTGTCTGATTTTCGTTGCTTGATTTGAATGATCTTTGTTTTTTCATTCTTTGGCCTTTTAATGTGATTCTTTTGTGTGTATTTCATGCATGTTATGTGTGTATTTGAGGCCTGAGTAGTTCTCTCTCTTTCAGCCCTTGATTGGCTCTTTGTTTTTCCCCTTTTTTTTAAACCGCAGCTGTCAGCCCTTTTCGCCCCTTTTTGCCTCTGTACCGAGACACCCCCGTGTCTCGGTTTGTTCTTCTGGAGTGACACGGGCGTGTCACCCCCTTTTGTATCTTTGTTTCCCGCCTGTACTGAGACATGGGGGTGTCTCAGTTTAGGCTTCTAGGATGACACGGGCGTGTCCTTCCCCTTGGTTTGATTTTTAAGTGTAACTCTTTTCCGTTCCCTTGCTTTTCGTTGCTTTCTCTTGTCCCGTTTGTGGTCTATATGCCTTGTATGGTCATTCCTTGCACCTTCTATGCTATGAATGCTTTGATAACATGTTGTATAGTACGATATGATCGTTATATGAAATCTATGAATCCGTTTGACATGATTTATGAGACTTATGCATTAAAATGAACTCGTATGCATTATATGTCAATTTGTTAAGCTCCATAAGTATCACTTGCATTCATATGCATTCACCGAGCGTCAATATGGTTCATTTTAAGTCTAAGTTTGCCTCTTGCTCTTTGCTTTGTTCTTAGGTTCGTTTCGATGTGAGGAAGTGGTTCGTTTGACTCCTTTTGGTCCGTTTTGTCCGAATTGGTCATCCAGGTGAGGTTTTCTTTCCTTTTAGTTATGATGACCTAAACCCCTATTTGTATTTCGAACCCATATGCGATATATATATGTATATCTATATAGATATGTGTTTTGATATGGGTTTTGTCCCGTTTGTCAAGAGGCTTTGAAAACGCTTTTATAAGTATATAAGCTCTATTTTCGTTTGTTTTGATAAGCTTTGATAAGAAGGTGTGTGTGTAAGTGTGGTATGACTTGTGAATAAGCTTCGTCTGGTAAGTGTGATAACTATAAGAATATATGTGTGTTATATGTGTGATGGGCCCCAGAGTTGTGGGTAAGGGAGACTCGGGACGACCATGGGGTTGCCGGTTATGACCCCTGTACACTTCTCCACCAACCGGAGACTTAGTTCTCCTATGCCGATCGAGCGCATTTTAGCTGGCCGTCGAAGGAACCGGGCGGGATCCTCCGGTTCACAAGTTTCGTTCTGTGGTGGGTTGAGAGGGGCACCTCTCTTCCCCAAACGGTGTGGAGGTGGGATTGATTTATGATTCGTTTTGTGTTTCGCTTCGCCTTTGTTTCTGGAGTAAGTGGGTTGGATTTAAGCTTTCGGTTCGTTATGTTTCGTTTATGGTTGTGAAACGGGGGCGGATTTCTAAACTCTAAAACTTGACTGAATTTGGCCTTCGGCCCCAAACTTCTTTTTTTATATATATTACCACGGGTTAAATGTTTTAGAATGCAAAAACCGTGCCCGGTTCATGAACCCTTTAAGCTTTGTATATGCTTTGCTCTTATGTATATGTATGGGTGCGTGTGTTACCCCCTCACCAGTCTCTAGGACTGACCCTCGTTATTTCTATCTTTTTCTCCCTTTTTGTTTGAGTTTGCAGGTATTCGTTCTGAGGAGTTGGAGCTAGGCGGTTGTCTTTGAGTCTTGGTTTTGGGTAGCTTGAGTCATGCATTGTACTTTGTTTCCTTTATGCATTTTGCTAAGTCACGTTATATGTATAATTTATGACTTAAATTCGAAATTGTAAAGGTTTGTATAACTTGAATCATATTTTTGATATGTCTCGAGTATGTTTATTTGTTTTGTGAGTTTCTGGTGCTTCCACATTCGCTATTTGTTTTTATTGCGCGCTCTGAATAGGGTCTAGACCGCCTAGCTTAGGTTTGAATTTTGTTGGTCACCCGTTCGCCATGGCTTGATGCGTGGACGGAGTCTCCATTTCGTTTCACGTGTTGAGCTATGGTGCGGGGGATGTAGCGCCCTTCGCTCGGGGTGTTACAGTAGAGGTGTTAGATGTGTCATCAAATTTCAGGGATCAAAAGGAAGACATTTCATTAGAACCTGAGTCCTTTGGTTCCATATGAGTGGGCTGGCCGAATTACTCTCGCGGATGATATGGTAAAACCTGTTCTTTCTATTTCCCGAATAAAGAATTTGTTTGGGACAAGCCAGTCTTTTACGGTTGGATACACAACCACTTCCTAACAAGAAGCAACGGTTACTTTCAATTTCACAACCAGAAAGTGAATATGGGAATCAGCCTAAAAATGGTTCAACCGGCAAATCTAAGGTTGAAACGGGTATAAAATGCGGCAATTGATGATGATCTACGGATTTTGTTAGAAAGGAACACCAGGGCTAAGGAAACTGTCAAGAATTGAAGTTTTGAACCGGGATGACATAGTATGGGATAATTTGGGAAATTACGGAAGTGGGTGGTTAACAGACGAGGAGGTAACAGAACAGTGATGGAAACTTCGGTTCCAAGGTTATACACACCGAGTATTTAAGGCATGATAGTACAATGAGGAGAAATCTCAACCAAAGAATCAAGTATTCAGCCGAATTGTTACAATACAAGAACTTCAATCCCCGGTGAACGGTACACTTAATCATGCATATCACATACATCATTATTTTCTTTTTGCTATATATGATCCTTGCTCATTGTTAATTGTTTTTATATGAACAACAAATTGACGTAATTGATGCCTTTTATCTGCTCTTTACGTGATAATTGTGAAACATTTATTTAATTGTTCGCTTGAATTTTATTTCGTGTGCGTGAATGACGGGGATTCTCTCAGTGTTATGCGAGTGACGGGGTTTTCTCGTTGCTTGTCAAGACACGGGGCTCTCTTGTTGTTGTTTGAGAGACGGGGCACTCTCATTACCACTTGCTACTTGTTTAAACCTGTTCTAGCGGAAGGTTAGATTTTCTTTCGAGTATTTAGATTTCGGGAAGTTGAGGGTCGTGACTTGATAGCATTGAGGGAACCTTGTTGATTGAAGACCTCTTTCGAACTAATCCCTGACGGGAAATGGCCAACCCGCGTGGTATGAACACGAAAGGGTGAATCCGAGGACGGATTCTCCTAAGGAGGAGAGAGTTGTAATGCCCCAATTTTCAGATAGTCAGGTACACTCGACACGTGTGGGTTTCGAGCGTTAAGATTTTAATTTATTATTTTTGTTTATTCAATTTACATGCGTTATATTAATTTTATAAATTGTATTCCAACATGATTAAGTGAAAATATGTGAAATACGTGTCATTTGAGAATTATTTTATAAATTGGATTTAGTGGTTACGTGAATTAATTACCGAACATGAGTTATTTGTTAATTATCCTTAAATGACTATCCTTGAAATTGTGAGGACCAAATTGCATAAAGACTTCTTGGGCCAAATTGATCATTCTTCAATCCTTGCATCCTTAATTGCATGAACTTATATCTTTGGAGGATTTAATTGCAAATAACACATTTTATCAAGAGATATATCACGTTATTTGCTTCTTCAATCTTTCATTCATTCCATTTCATCATAATCATCCAACATATTTCTCCTTGGTGCTCTCGGTCCAAACATGAAGAAGGGAAGGAGAGATTTCATTGATTTCATCCAAGTTTTCTAAGGAAATTACATGTTTTGGAGCTCAGTCATCCATTTCCATCATCTTCTTCCATTTATTTTCATTTCAAGGTATAGATGGTTATATGCATGAATTCTTGGAATTATGTGTGAAGCTAGGGTTCATGAATTCTTAAGATAAATGGTTTAATTGTTGTTAGAAACATGAATACATAATTTTACCTTGAATTTATGCATGAATTATTGAAGAATTTGAAGTTATATGATGAGTGGTGATACAAGCTTGAAGTTGACGATTTGAGATGATCAAGCATGAATTAAGTGTTTATATTGGTTCTTATGGTACCTTAGACATGAATACATGTTTCTTGTATAAATTATTGCATTTGGGATTGAATTATATGAGTTTTGATGAGATTTGGGAGTGGTTCGTGCATCCCCTGTTTCTGTTGCTCTGTTTCTGCTTCAGCTTCTGCTGCATAACGGGAACGGCCCTTCCCGTTCCCTTTGTATTTGGGAACGGGAACCGTTCCCACGTTTAAATGATTACATGGAGGCGAGGACGGGAACGGCCCTTCCTGTTTTGGCTTACAAGCCGGAACGGTCGTTCCCATCTTCGGGGAGCTGGGAACGGTCCTTCCCATTTTGAACTAAGGGCCGGAACGGCCGTTCCCAGACCCCTGGAGAGGCAGAATGTTTCTACATAAATTCCATTTTTCCAATTCCAATCATATGCCTCTAAATGACCCAAACATGTTATTATATAATCAATTACATGCAATAATATGATTATATTATGCTACATTAGGTATTGCACGTCATTTCATTACTTGATCATGTCGTGTGTCGTATTTGGTACCATTATTGACTTAGTGTCTCACGAGTATACAATGTCCTGTTTCTTGTCCAGTTCTTCTCCAGGGCGGAGATTATTGATCAATGAGCACATTCTTGCATCCCTGAGTCGTCGTGTCGCCTGTCAGGTGAGGTTTAATTTCTAGTTATATAGAACCCATACAACCCTTACGTGAGATTTTAGCCAAAAGGTATTTACATCTATAATTTTCCATGAAATTAATCATGATTTCAAGCAAGCCAAGTTTATTGAAAGCAAGTCATGTTCATTGCAAGCAAGCCATGTTATTGTCATGAATGAAGCATGTTTGGCGAGTAATCATGTTCACTTTGGGCTCGAGGGATAGTGTATGAGCCAACCGGGAAAGCATAGTGCTGACGGGTAATTCTGCACTCCCCTCATCATGTGGGATCATCCCTGAATCCACCAGGAGGTTTGGTGGAGGAAGGAGTTCCGTGCGTGGGAGTCATGTTCCTGACGTACACCATGTCGTGGATGGTGAAGGCTAGCTACCTTCCCATCATTGGAGGGAGAAGGAGACTAAGGTTGGGTCCGGCACCACGGGCTGTTCTCGGGTTATTGCATGGATTTCATTCATTGATTGTATTGACTGAATACACTATCGCACTGCTACACTGTAACTGAATTGCATGATCACCTGTTAATGAATAAAGCAAGCATGTATTGTTCACTATCGGTGTAAGGTTGGAGATTTGCCCTCACTCGTCGGGCCACGTATTTCATGAAACTGAATGAAATAAAGTGTTAAATTGAATAGTTGTACTCTCGGGCGAAGGATATTATATTCTTGAACTTATATTATTTTCCTTTCAAAAACTTTACCCGAGAATATAACTTGCATGTTATGTGCGCTAATATTTATTTATACCCCTCACTCAGTCTTCATAGACTGACGCCTCCACCTTTCAGGTTCGTGCAGGTACATGCTAGGCGGGAGTCGAGTCGAGTCCAGTCTTGGTAGTCGCATCATGCACGGTTCATTTATTTATTGTTTGTGGCATATGATTTATTGTTATTGTTAGTTACTATGTATTTTAGAGATGATCATGTATTGATACTGAAAATAGCATGCTTTCGTGGTTTGAATTGATATTGAACATATTATGCTTCCGTGTTATTTTGACGCATGATAAATTAATTATGTGGTTTGGGGTTAGTCCCGCCTAGCTAGTTGTCATTTATTTTTATTGTCTCCCGTTCGCTATAATTTAGTTCATGTATGGGTTGTCCATCTCATATGTGGATTGAGCTATAGTGCGGGGACGTGGCATCTTTGCGCTTCGGGTGCTACATGAACAATAACTTTAAAGGAAAAAATGCATTTTTCGTTCATTAATTGACGGATGGAACTAGAATTGTAACTTTTTAAAAATAATAAAATTAAATGTATCTAATTTCAAAGACATAAGACTAAAATCGTAAAAAACTTAATCACATGGACCAAAATATAATTTGCTCCTTTGAAGTTTTAGCTTAAAATATCTATTTTTTTAATGTATCGAATCAAATCACCGGTCACCTAATACAAGCTTTGAATATTTATAAATGACGATGATCTGTAATAAAAAAATAATTTTCGTAAAATAGGCAATTGCGCTCATTGATTTTCTAAAAATATGCAGACATAATTTTAAATTTTATTCTTGTAATAACAAGCTCCCAGACTTCTTTTATGCAGAGAGAATTTTAACACGAATCCAAATCAATCAGACTTATGTAATGAGAAACTTTTCACTTTTCACGTGATTTTGTGTAAACTAATATTAAACTTGAGGCTATTTAATATTTTTTTAAAAAACACTTTTTTTAACACAACCTCGATGTTTTTTTCTTAACTTGGAAAATGAATCCATTAACTTGAACCAATCCTATCGGCAAATAAATTTTTAAACACTTGAAGGGCCTTTACGATAAGAAGTCCCCAAATTTTTTATGGAGAAGAATGCTCAAAATCCATGGGTAAGGTCAAACGTACTGTCCAACCGCCAATGAAATTCCATCCTTTTGAACCGGTCCGGTTCGATCTGGTTTTCAGGACTAAATCAGTCCATCAACCGTGTGGTTTTTCCGGTTCTAGACTGTAACAGCCCAGATTTTGAACCAAACCAAAATGCATAAGTTAATTAAAATATCGGGACACGTTTAGAAATTGATCGGATAAATCATGTGTTTAACTATTCTTTTATACCTAAAATATTATAAATAACTTAAGTGCACCTCAACTTCAAATAAAATCATCTATAATTCCATTTTCGTTTAATTGAATTCTACCATTTCTAATATGTGTACATATTGTGACTTAGTTAATTAATTATAATGATCATAATATAAATGTTATAGAACTTAAATATGTGCATACATTGTGAAGGGTGTTATAATTAATTGTTTACATATATAATAAAAGTTTTGTTCGGGATATTACGATTATAATTGTTATAATTACTTTATTAATATTAACTAGTTTACTGTAGATTAAACTAAAACCATATTATAAATATTTATTTATTACTCAATATATCATGTACGCAATTTCTTTTTTTTTTATCAAACATGTGTACATCCATAGCATTATACCACTAATATAATATATACCTATAATTACATTGAACATAAAAGTATTTAGTTACCCAGTAATTAGACATGCACTTGTCATACAAACTTAATTATGAAGTTTTTAGGTAATAGTCACTAGTCCACGTGCATGGATAGTAAATCCCAAATGATGAAAATGGCTTTGTCACCTTCAATCAGTATCTGCATGCATTCCACCTGTTTTGAATAATAATAATAATAATAATAATAATAATAATAAATAATTAACTCTAGCCATACCTGTTACCGTCCAGATAGTATACATTATTTAAATATTTTTATGATTTAACATTTAATATTCAACCTACTAAATAAATATCTTAGCCAAGGTAAGGCGGCCATATATTTTAATAGACAAGAGTATTAAGAAATTTACACATTTTTCTCTTTCCGTTCCACTCGTCATTTTCCTTGTCGCAAAAGGTTTGAATCCCCAACCCTAAGGGCCTCCCACACCCCGGCCCGACGAAGCAAGTGGGAGGAGGTAAATCAGGTACTCAGCGGTCCGTTAAGGGGGAGGTGTGCTCCTCATTAGGTCTACAAGGAGCCCACCCTCAAAGCCCAAATTGGATTCAAGAATAAAGCTCTCACACTGCAGCCTGTGGGAATCGAACCTTGCACCTTGTCGCAAATCTGTCCCTCCGGAACCAACTGAGCTACGCCCTCATGCTTTGAGTTCACTTCGGTGCAGACCCATAATTCCCTTTCAAATTGAGGTATTTTTACCATTTAAACGATACTTTTTATATTCTAGATTTTAAAGTAGAATTATAATTTTGGGAATTATAGAATGAATTATTTGTGTATTGTGTCAATATACACACATATACAGAGTTACAGACGAATGAACATAATATTGGTTTGTGTTAAGTTTGTATAAATTTTTCCTGCTCAGAAATTGTACTCTCATTAAGGTTGCCATTTGTTAATTTAAAGATGTATCAACTTGATATGATTACTTGATAATTTGAATGCTTAATGATTGTAATGATTTTTCCTTTCAGTATTTTATTGGATTTATGGGTTGCTAATATCGAAATTAAATACAGTAACTTCTATTGGTCTTTTATTAAACCGTCTACATATATATGTATGTATGTTCTTACTCCTTGTCCTACGTGCGAATTGATTAAAATGATTCGTGTTGATATTAACCTTCTGAGTACAATAGATATTACAAGGTAAATAACCTCACATGTCATCAGTTTTTATTGCCTCAATGAATATACATGTTCATGTTAATGTTAAATTATCGATTAACTTTCATTTATGAAAGTATAGTCTAATTATTAACATGATCATATCGGCCGTAAAAGCATGATCCAATTTTTAACACTATTACGTGAATTTGCTATTACTGCTAGATGTCTGATTTTATAATTCTAAATAGATTAACGCATATAATAATTTGATTAACATAATTGTACATGAAATAAAAATATTAACGAATTATAGATTTGAGCTTTTATAATATGTGAGATATCCTGCTACTTGATCTTTATTAGTTTGCTAAATTATTCATTCATAGTATGATTGTGTGATTTAGGTTATAGCCATACGTGTCTGTTATGTTTAATTGGTTGTCAAGTCGAATCATAAGTTACGATTGTATACGTGTCACAAGTGTTTCTAGGGAGGAGCCCTGATTGTGTTGATCGTGTCTTCCTTTGACAGTTTGGAAGCACTACAGAAAAAATAGGCTATTCATACGTTTTTAAGTGTAGGGAGAGTAGACTTCTTACTACAGATATAATCTTGCTACAGTTTTTTTAAGTGGAACAACGATTGGTGTAGTAAGAGTCCATACTACAGTTTTAACTGTAGTAACATAAATTATACTTATCTACGTTTTGAAGTGTAGCAATAGAAAATTCAAACTACACTTTGAAATGCATTTACATGTTTTAAATTTTTAAATAAAAATAAATATTAAATTGTCATATTAATAAATTTATTATAATACATATTACATTACACTCATATTCACGAATAACTACCGCATCTTACACAATGAAACACAAAATTCATTTATGAATCACATAAGTCACCAATGAATCTGGAGTTGACATTATTAATAAACTTTATATTCCACTAGAATTCAAAATCCAAATACATTATTTCATTTAACAAATATACAAAGAAATTATAAATATAACTAAAATACAATTATAATATACGTACATAACTATATTGTACATGAAAAAAAAAAATCTCTTTCAAGCCAAAACACTATACAAAAAAATTAAAAACACGAAAAGCTTCCAATTTTTATGCGTTATAGTCGTCATCCATGTATCTCCTTGTACTGTTTCATACCTACAATTAGAATTAAAAAAAAAAAAATCAGAGAAATGAACTAAATTATGTATAATTAAGTGCTTAAATAAACTCAGAATTCTACTATGCTTTTGTACAAAAGGATAAGCCTGTAGTAAGATACATTGAATATATATACAAAGCAAAAAATCTATCTGCAATTTTTTCTGTTAGTAAAGTGTTTCAATTCACCTGGTCACTGTAATACGAAAGGATAAGTCTGTAAGTAAGATAAATCTGAATATATATACAAAGAAAAAATAATACCTTTAGATAAAAAAGAAAATACCTATAATTTATCAATCTTCAATTTTTTGAATTAGTAAAGCATCCTGAGTGGTTGATGGAAATTTACAGTAGCATGAATATGTAGGGAAGTTATGGAAAGAAAGATAATGGAAGAGAAATATATTTCTTTCAGTTTCGGTGAGATTTTACTTTCGTGAAACATATAAGATTTGAAAATATTTAAAATATTTTGAGCGGGCAGATAATTGGTGCCAAAACTTTTGGCAGTAAACCATATTTGATAATCAAAAAGTAAATTAAAAAAAAAATTATTTCACTCTTTACTACACTTATTGAAAAAGTATAGGGAGATTCATTTATTGCTACACTTATAAAAAAGTGAGTGACAATTGTATAGTAATAGCTTATTTTTTTTGTAGTGAAGCTTTTCAGGTGAGGGATTAAAATATTTTCAACTGGAGCCAAAACATATATTATGCAAATATATATATTCTTAAACCCAACCCTTATTTATTGAGTTTGATTTTGACCCGTTGATACTATATATATTACTAGCTGCTTTGTAATATTTTAGTACTCTATTGAAAAATCGGATTTCCCTATAAAAATGAGTTTTGTTATATTATATATACGCGTGAGTGAATGAAAAGTTTGACTTTGAATTGTGAAACTGTTAAGAGAAAGAAAGTGTTTGAAAGTGTGAAAAATGTTTTAAAGCGAGTTGTGATTGAATGATAGAACCCTTGGGGACGCCCTTGGGGAATATGGGCCCGAAGTATCTAGTGGGTGAAGCCCGGAGGTGTGCGCCAAAGGCTGATCTTGCTACGTACTTCTGTGAAGCTCTATACGGGGCGTAGCCGGAGGTTGACTGCGTTACGTATAAAGTGAGGTTTTGGTACCAGGGCATATTGCCCCTATATGTGTGATAGTGTGGTTGGTTGGGGGCACCTCAACTAACAATTTGAGGGAGAAGGTTGGTTTATGTTTTGTGTTCCTTGTGTTCAGGGTGTGAAAGGTTGGAGAACTCACCCCGTACTCGCCGGGTTATTGTGATTGATCGATCGTTTTGATTATTGGTTCACAAGTGTTTTCGTTCAAACCCAAAAGATATTCTTTCATACAGGTTTTATCTTGTTCTAAAAAGAATAAAAGCGTGAACCAAATTGTGCTTTTGTTATATATATGTATAACGCTCTCACTTAGTCACTTTGACTAACGTCCCTTGTTTTCTGGTTTTGGCTTCAGGTAGATGTGAATAAGCGGCATGTTGGTCTAGGTCGTCAGGGGCCGTTTAGATAGTTTGTTTCGGAGTTACTGTTTTGGAATTTCTCCTTCGTGGGACACCCAGTATGTACAGTCTATGTATCTATACCTAACACAGTTGTCATTTGTAGTCTGTCATTTTGTCATCGGCCTTATCGGCCTTGTAATTAACTTATGTGTTTTACTGTGGTTTTTATGTTTCCGTTATGCTTGTTTTGTCTGTTCGTCGCCGTTCGCTGGGAAAGATCTCGAGTGAATGCCCAAAGCTAACACTTGGGGTATTTCTCAGTGCGGGATGTGGCAAGGGCGCCACATAGACTTAGGGTTGTAAATGGATATTCAGAAATTCGATATTCGTCCGTATCCGAATCCGTTTAAAGAGGATATTATCCGAATTCACTTAAAAAGGATATTATAGATATACGATTATAGATATCCGAATAATAAATGGATAAGGATATGGTAATCACACATTCGATCCGTGTAAATATCCGTTAACATATCCATTATCCGATTTATCCGTAATCCGTATTCGATAAACAATATATTATATTAAAAATATATATAAACACACATATTTTTCTTTATATACATACACATTTGTGTGTATACATGTATATTATATTATTATTTTCTCTCTATTTAACAAAATAAGATAATTTACGTATAGTACATTATTGATTAAATTATTATGTTTTCAAATCACTTATATAAAAAATTTATAATCTCTCACACCACATCTCTATATCCATTAAGAAAAATGAAAATAATATATATGAAGAGAAACATAATTATTATTTCTCCCTCGATTTAAAATACATACATCTAACGTTATATAACTATTAAATAATTTATGCTATAAATAAATAGTTGAAAATCCAATTAAAATTCGACATCCGTCCGAATCCACCTTATATCCATGTAAAGAGGATATTATCTAAATCCGCTTAAAAAAGATATCCGAATCCGTTCGATTCATAAACGAATAAATATATGATAATCATATATTCAATTCGTTTAACACCCGTTTACACTCCTACCTAGACTGATCCAATCCTTGCCCGTTTTACATGGTCTACCTAACCTGACATGGCATCAGTTAAACCAGCCGGTCCGGTTTCAAAAACACTGCCAACCAAATTCAATGTGATAGATTGTTCAAAAAATAGACAGCATAATTAATTCAATGTACAATACTGTCCCATATTTTCATTTTCAATATCAACCATACAATGCCGACCTCATTACTATACTATAATTGAGGGGCTAATCTATGAAAATGAAATACACCCTACAAATATTTATCAAAGAAAAAACTACAAATTATACATTTCTACTCTCCCTACAAATGTCATGAACTACTACCATTTGATCCTCATCATATACAAGACTTGCGCATGATCTCTTTCAAGTATTTTACCTCTTTGAGAACATGACCAGAACCAACATCGACATTGAAACGACAATCTTGAAACCCGAGCTTTCCCAGAAGTTCTGCTTATCGCCGCTCATAGCCTTAGGCACAACCTGCTGTTTGGATGCCAATTGATCTCGTAGTTCCTTCAACGCTTTATCCCTTCGCTCCCCCATCTGTTCAACAGAGATAAGCAAGATTAAAGTATATAAAAGTTGGGTGTGTTTGTAATATTTTAGTTTTTGGAGAAGTGAAAGCATAATCTAAAGCTGTCAAAAATTGAAGTAACAAGAAGTGAGTGTTAGGGAGAAAAATGTTAAACGTTAAATTTGTTCTATTAAAAGATGGGAAGAAATATTACTCTTTGCAGCTTGCGGGTTTGAGCTCGTGCTTCTTGGAGACAAAACTCTAACTTGAGAACTCTCTTTTTCAACTCTTGATCTGCCCTACGATGCTTCTCTAACTGTTTTGAGAACAAACAAAGTTGCAATTATTAGTTGTAGAGCATGAAATACGAAAGCTAGCCAGAGATGCCACTAGAAGATGGATACTAAACCTGAGATTCCAGCTCTTTGGTTTTCAGCTTCCAATGGGCAGACATAACCCTTATTTCATCTCTCAGTTTAACTATTTCTTCATCTTTCACCAACAAAAGCTTATTAATCTTTTCAAAATTCCTCGGTGATACCTCATCCAGAATCTTGCGCAGCTCACAATCTTTATTTGCTCCAGCTTTTGTTAATGCTTGCATGATATCATGCTCGATTCTTGAGACCTCATCTTTTAGTTGGGTTTGAGAAAATTCCCTAGCTCGAAGATCTTTCGTCAGAAGATCCAGCTGTTCCCCCAGTTTATTCACACGGGCTTTGTGTTCTTTCAGAGAGTAGTTCTTTTGTTCCAATTCTTTAACGAGTGCAGAACACTGTAATTGAGCGGATTCGGCAGACCGAGCACTCGCATCTGCAGTTGCTTTAGTTGCTGAGAGCTGTGATCTCAGATCATCCAATTCTCTCACATACTACAGTAAATAACAATAAATTTTTTAAAATGTAAACATAAAGAAGAGTCACATGCCAACATTAATTTGAAAAAGGGATGAGCTTTATTTTGGTACAATTTTGTGCAATTGTACCTAAAAGTTACCAACACAAAGAAGCAAATGATTCAAATTAATAATTGTTCAAGAATCCACTTTTTGCCAACTAAATGCTAATTACATGGAGACAAGCTCCTTAAACCATTCAAATCAAATACTCTTTCTAGAGAGAGACAATTTATATGTTCTAGAGAGAGACAATTTATAGGTTACAACACATTTGAATTTGAATCCCACTTCCCAAATAGAACAAACAAGAAAAGCCAAAAAGCACCCATAAAGCAAGAAAGTAGCATATGTTTTTGGTCGTGGATCTAGCAATAATACAGAATCAACAAGTACCCATTCAAGACTTGACCAAAATAAATCAGATCAGCACACAATTTTGTTTTAAACAACAAAAATCTAAATCTAGCCCTCCACACAAGTGATTCAGAGACAGAGAGAGAAAACCAGAGAGAGAGAGAATTATAGGAATTAAAGCAAGAAGTAATGGTACCATCTCAGTAGCAGATGTTGTAGCCTGCAGCTGCAAATTTCTCTCCTCTAAGCTCTTCTCCAATCTACATATCTCATCCTCCATACTCTTTGCTTTAATCTCTGCTTCCTGAAAAAAAAAAAAAAAAACAAGAAAAACGAACAAATAAACAAAAATTGCAAAAAAATAACAATCTCCACCTTCAAAGATCCAATTTTTAAATCACTTTTTTCCTCAAAACCAAGTGATGGGCCACTTACACCTTTACAGTGCAGAACAAACAAAACGATGAGCATCATGTCAAACTCAAACTCACTTTTAAAAATGAATTTAATAACATGCAATCAAACGAGTTAGAAATCTTTTGCATGCCTGTCTGGTTAGGGTTTCTTTGGCAAAAGACTGTTCTTGAGACACGAGGCGGCTGCGCACCTCCTTGAGCTCCGCCGCCAGAGACACCACGTTCCGCCGGAAACTCTGCTTCTTCTCGCTCAGATCTTTCAGCAACGGATCCACCTGCCGCACCACCGCCGACGATGACGTCGGCCCCTCCGATGCTGACATAACTTGGTTTAATCGGTTAAATTTGTTTGCAAATTTCAAGAACAAGAATCAGGGCCTGGAAAATAAAAGAGGAATTCTCTTCAATCACTCTTCTTTATTGTTTCTCACTTTGCAGTGAATGAAAGCAACTACCCCTCAACACACAAACACGTATTGCCCAGCTTTGCATGTGAACAGCATTAAATACTTCAAATTGAAAACCAAGCAATCAATTAATTGATTAATCTTGCCTAGATTATTAGTTGACCATTTTTTTCCTGCCCAGTTTAAAATTTCAAAAAGTTTTGAACTTTAGAAGATTTTAGAGAGAGAGAGAGAACAGTAGTATCACACTGTTACTCGACCTCGAGAAAATGATCGCAGCCACCCATTTGTTGCTTGAGCTTTCAAAAGAATCAAAATAAGCACGAGAAACACAGTTGTACCCTTTTCACAAGAACCCACATACATACGCATGCAAATCAAAAAACTGGACTTTTAGATTGAGGGAGAAATTGATGAACATACTTTCTGAGTTGACGGATCTTCAGCAACCTAAACGTATTTCAGCCAAAATATTCCTCAGATACAGATGTACAGTGGAGAGAGAGAGAATAATTTTGAAGTTTATATATTAATTCGCAGAAATTCAGCAAGAATTCGAGCGCCGTCGATTGTTTCTGTCCTTGTCGACGATCGACGGTCGGAAACTAAGGAAGGAAGAAATTAGTGTGTAGAAATGGAAGTGATTAGAACGTGAGTTGTGCCAGTTAAGACAAGAAAGTGGAGCCTGAGGTTCGGAGAATCCGAGCCTTGGGTATTGCGAAAATGACAATATTCGAACCTGGTTCGGATGATCATAGCGCGGCAAATCTAAAAACTTTTCATGTGTCTACTCGGACCATTTGGGCCTATCGGGCCCATGGGCTATCATCATTATGGATGTGGCCCATACCTACAACTGACCAATCACCGTGTAAGGAAATTCATAATTAATTAAATCTGTTATGTTTTATTTTAGGGTTAATCTTTTTTTCACCCCAAACTTTAGGGTGTTTTGCACTTAATATTTAACCTTTAAATTTTTATATTTTGATACCCAATTTTTAAATTTTATTGTACTTAAGTACCCAATATTTATTGGTCGGTTGGGTATACGCGTTATTTCCTTATTGGTCGGCGGTACTTAAGTACAACAAAATTTAAAAGTTGGGTGCTAATGTATAAAAATTCAAAGATTGGGTACTAACGTGTAAAAATATCTAAATATTGAGGTGCAAAAAAGATTAACCCTTTATTTTAATTTTGAACTTAATACTAAACAATTCCTTTTTATCATTCGCATTATTATTATTGTTATTATTATTATTATTATTATTATTATTATGATATATATATATATATATATATATATATTGGATTGACCTTGTTGCAAGCAATACTTATTTTATGAGAATGTCTTTATACTTATATTCAATAATTCTGTAGTAATTTATGGGTGTTATTTGATAAATGAGATGATAGGTGTACGGTTGAAAATAAGTTTTAAATATTTTTTATCTCCAACAATTATTCCAATAATGACATATCCGATTTGACCTATGGACGAATTAATCAATCTGTAAAATAATAACGGCATGATTGGTATTATGGAATGGAATTATGTATGAATGGAATGACACTGTGAATTGAATGAATATGGCAATGGAATGATTTTCATATAGTTATTCTTATGATTGATATGCATAAGGAATGAAATTGTTATTACTTATGTCATTCTATTACTGCAATTGGTAACTAAATTTAAGTTATGGTAATGGAATAAAATTATATTAATTGGACTAAACAGCCCTTCAATTATATAAACTTATTATTACTTTTTATTCATAAAATATGTTACGCAAAATATTAAAATTAGTGAACTAAAACGTTTATATGTAATAATGTTTATATAAAACGGTTATATTAAAATGTTTACATACATTCAATAATTGAATGAACATATTTGATGAGACACAAAACCGCTCTTGAATCGGAGCCGGCCACGTGTCAACGCTTGACGATTGCGTTACTGGACGCTTGCATTGATGGGCTCGCGGTGTAACGCCCCAGTCCTTTTATTAGTACAGCATGACGTATATGTTTACTTAATTGTGCAAATTAATTGGTCTTAGTGTTTTCTATAATTAAATTTCATTGTTTAATTGTTAAATAAGTGACTAATTGAAATATATGCAATATTTGAATTTGAATTTATGTGAATAACTTGTGTGCTCCTTAATTGCGCGAATAATTATTTTTACGTGTTCTATATATTTCATTTTATTTTATATGTATTAAATGTTAATTATTTTATTTAATGTTATTAATATTAATTATATTTATATAATATAAATATATATATATATATATATATATATATATATATATTGTAATAGTGTACGTATGCATGAATTTGTAATGCATGCATTTTACAAGTTTAAATTAATTATGCATGCATTTATATTTATAACCTAATATTGCATGCATGTATTTATTATATATTATTTACGTATGCATGCATGTATATTATAAACTAATATTTCATGCATGTATTCTTAAAATATTATTTACGTATATAAATGTTACATTTTGTTAATATTTTGGATTTATTTGTTAATTTGCGTATGAGTGACATTTACGTGCTTCGTTTCTATTTGAATTGATATCGGAATTTTGTTCGAATTTAATATGTTGAACTTATACGTGTCTTGTATATGAATATTCGTTCGTTTCGTACTTTCGGATTCATTTGCATATGTTTCGGATTTAATTTGAATTTTGGAATCCAAGTCGGGGGGCTAACGAGCACTTAGCGCACCCTTGGTTCCGTATTTAATATCTTGAGCTCGGGAACTCGGATTCGAGTTCCGTCAACTCCGTCGAACTCGTAACGAAAATTCGAGTTTAGTAAACTTAGCCTTATATTTTTCTAACGTCATTTGAACCTCCGAAATTCAACCGAAAAACGAAACGGCGATGGAACTGACCTTGTTACACTAAAATGGTCATAACTTATTCAATTGTTGACCAAATTAACCATGGTTTGATGCTATAGAACCCTAACGCAACCACCTAACCTTCTGTACCAAGCCCTAACCAAACCAACCCTCTCACAATTCACAAATCTCAGCTAAAGTCACTGCCTTCCAGTTTCTTCCCGCAACCCTTGATCACCTTGGAGATTCAAAGCTCAAATCTCATCCAATCCTCATCCAATCAACAAGGTAAGCTTAGGGTTGTATTATATGTTCATTCCTGGTCATTTTCATTCATTCATCCCCAAATTTGATCATGGTTTCATGCATTTTTCGGCTGATCTTGTATAGAGGCGATTTTGGGCATTTCTTTCGATCTCATCCAATTCTTGGTGGATTTGTTTGATTCCAAGCTTGAGAATGATTGTTTTGATATATTATTTTCATTTATGATCATTAATTGCATGGTAGTTGGAGTATTTATGGGATATCATTTATGGCTCTTTGTAAAACTTTGAAGAAATGGTCACGTACGACTGCCTTTCACGTCTGTTCTCTTTTGGGACTGATATGTATGTTGAATTTGGTTTGTTTTGCTACGTTTTGGATAGATTAATTGGCCTGAACTTGTTGAGATTGATCGAGATCAATCATACCCTGTTTTTCGTGAATTTTGGCCCTGTTTCTGGACTGGTTTTGCTGCTGCGTTCCTTCCTTGTTTGTGCTATCAGTTTTGTGGTTTTGGGTGAGTTGCTAGAGCTGTTTTGCTGCTGCATTTCATGCCCTTATGTTGCTGCATCATTTGAGCTTCTTCGTCGCATCTTGCTGTTGCATTTCATGACTGAAACAGGGGGTGTTGGTTGCGTAAGTTTTGTTGCTGCGTTCATGGCACGGGGGTGTCTAATTCCTTCTTTGCAGCGTGGAACGGGGGTGCATGGGTGGTCTGTTGTTGCTGTACCGAGACATGGGAGTGTCTCGGTCTGTTCTTTGTGGGTGACACCCCTGTAATTTCATACATATTGCAGCTGTGTACTGCTGTGTTGCTGCTTCAACTTCATTCCCTTCTTTGCACGATTGAATGCATGGAGTTGCTCCAGTTTTGCTGCTTGCTGTGGTGTGGCTGGATGTGGAATTGCATGCATATGTTTTATATATTGCATGAAAAGTTTATGAAATTGGTTCTTGCATGCATGATTTGTACGTGCATGCTTATATATATATATATAAGTTTCATGCATGGATTGTTTAAGCTTTAATAATTTGCATGCATATAATTTTATCTAATGCATGAATTCTCATGCATTTATACGTATGCATTATCTATAATATTATATATAATATATTATAGGTATATAATTATTATATATTTATATATGTTTATTATATATTAATTGTTATTTGATTTAATTGAATTATTAGAATTTAATTGTTACCCATTTCATGTTATAATTAATTTTCGATATTTAATTGAATGTATTTAATTGTTTAATTTATAATTGTAAATGCGATTGAATATGTTTAATTGTTTATGTTCTAATTTAAAGGTGATTAACTTGTACTTGGATTATATTTGAATTTCTTGAATTAATTTGATTGAAATTATGAATTCGAATGAAAGATTGAACGACTTGATTATATAATTTAAATTCCTTTGACGTGAAATGTGAAGGATATGAACTCGTTTGAATACGAATGCTTCATTGAATGAATGAATTGAACGTTTATATGTCCTTAAGACTTTAATAGTGCACATGAACGTGTCCATTACATTATAGCATCTCTTATACATTCATATCATAATCATTTCATTGCCGAGCGTCTTATTTGGTCATATTGAGTCTCACCTCACCTCTCTTGCACAGATTTTGAGTCCATTGGAGACGAGGCCGGTCAGTGAGGCTTGTGTTTGCTCCTTTTTGCGGTTTAAGGTGGGTTTCTCTTCTACTTAGATAAAATGACCCGATGTATCCCCCTATGTGCAAAGTTTTAAGCCAAAGTAATACAATATATATATTGAGTCTTTCTCGAGTAAATGATTGCAAACGTAAAAGCCTTTCTTTCATAAACCTACCAAATGTTTTGGCGAGAATGAATGAATGTTCACAATGAATGGGGCCTAGGGGCTTGGTGTGAGTGGGGAACCGAGGAGGCATGGGCTGACGGGAAACCCTCACACTAGTCCCACCAATGAACGGCGTAACCGGACCTCGTTAGGAGTTAGCGAGGAATGGACGCTGAGTGCCATCTGGGGAGTCATGTTCCCCTTTTGGTCAATGAATGGGTGGATGGGCCTTGCAAACCCGCCACCAACCCGGAGGAAGAAGGGGTAAATGTTATTGAATGCGCATGAAAGAATGATATGCATGAAAAGAAAGAAAGAATGAATGAATGAATGTTAATGAATTACACGAGGTGTTGGTTGGAGATAATGTACGCCCACTCGCCGGGCCACTAATGACCTTGACCTAATGTAAATGAATCGTTATAATCCCTTTTGATGATTTCTATTCACCCACTTGGGAAATTCTTTAAAAACCTCATTTGGGATTATAACTCGCATGTGAATGTTTAATTACAGTCATATATTATACTATGCCCTGCTTTTATACCCACCAGTCCCTTTTGGACTGAACCTGTTTGGCTTTCAGTTGTTTTGTGCAGGTGTCAGGGGAGCTAGGCGGGATTTCGAGTCTTAGGTCTTGTTTTCGTTTCTAACCCTTTTGTTTATGGGTCTTACACTCGCATTTTGCACTTGTGATCATTGTATATGAATGTTGCTATTGGAGCATACATGTTTTGAGCCCTAATGGAATTGGCTAAGGTTGTGACTTACTTTTGGAGCTGTGATGCTCATTGTACGTATATATGATGCATGTTCGTTTATTGCTTCCGCTTTAATATTTTAATTTCTGATTTTATGGTTCAAGGGTTAGTCCCGCCTAGCATAGAGTGTGTGTTTGTCCCCGTTCGCCGTGATTTGGCTCGGGTATGGATCGTCCATTTCATATTCGGGTTGAGTCTCGGTGCGGGGGATGTGACACCTTGCGCTCGGGTGTTACACGCGGGCCTACCCAGCCCACTCACTTGCTCATCAGTACAGGCTTCTGAGCCTCGGCCAACCGTTCAAATAAAGGATTCAAACTGATGGGCCCGACGCTCAAGTCCCGACCCTCAGGGTCAGCCTTCTCAAAGAAACACCCGCACGAGGACCTCATTCTGGATGCTCGGGATTTTGACGCTCAAGGGTCATCTGCCGTGGGGGGTCCATCCGTACACGCTTCGAGCGTCACCCGCGCTCGTGCCTGATCATACCCCACTGCGATGGATCCGAACCTTAGCAAGGAGGACCTTGGGTCTCCCTCTCCCACGACCCTCGCTAACAACCTCTGACACACAGGTAGTGCGCACCGTGCACCTGACACACCGCCTCCTTTTCAGAAACGTCCTTCACACACCCTGACGGACTGCCACGTGTTAGGGCAACACAGGTTTGGGACCACACGGTCAATTTACCCATTTACCCTCACCCCTAAACATATAAATAGGGGAGAGCATGCCCCCAAGTCATCTTCTGGAGACAATACACTACTGAACTGGGCATCATTTTCCTCTGCATCTTCATCTTCTCCGAAGCTTCATATATTTCGCCATTTCTTGCTCCCTTGTTGCACGATTTCCTAGTGTTATCCTAGCTGGAAGAACCCACGCTCATTGGAAACCCAGTTCCTGAGGCTCAACGCCTGTGATGGTCTTCCCTTCTACAAACAAATTCTAAAGTGATTGGTGTTTAAATCCTTTACGAGTTTCTGCACCATCAATATTATTTATAATTATTTCTCAGTTTCTAACTAAAACAGAGCTCTGAAAACAACAAAACTGTGTTTTAAGAAATATAAATAGTTGAGAAATTAAAATTAAATTAAAAAGCAACACAGATTTGTTTTTAAAAAATTATGAAAACAACAAAATTGTGTTCAAGAAATCGTTATTTGGAATAATTGAGAAATTAAAATTAAATTTAAGAAAGAACATAGATATGTTTTTAAAGATTTACTGCAACTAACAATTCACAATTATATTTTAGATGAATCGTAGGGCAAAATTGAAAAAGAAATTGTTATTTATCGAGTGTTTTATTTTTCTCAAATGAGATTTTGCTATAGAAATATTTAAATATTCTAATTTCTATGTGCATATATCCAAAAAGAATTCAAGTTTATTTTTAGAAGAATTAAAAAAACTAATAAGATCTGATTAATTTGAAAGACTAGAAGAAACACTTCAAAAGTTAGAAGATGAATGGATGACCAAGAAAGCTGAAAAAAGACAAAGAATGATATTAGTTTTATTAAGATTTAGGAGATAATCTCGTCAAAATAAATTAAAATTTGATTCCCAATAGATTAGGAATGGATAATGCAACGCCCCGGCTTTTCAGTCGTATAGTATGACGGAAAGCTGAAAAAAAACAAAGAATGATATTAGTTTTATTAAGACTTAGGAGATAATCTCGTCAAAATAAATTAAAATTTGATTCCCAATAGATTAGGAATGGATCGATGATGTAACGCCCCGACTTTTCAGTCGTATAGTATGATATATGTGTTTACCAATTCGTGCGAATTAACTGTTATTATAATTATAATTTTAATTAATCTTTTTAATTATATTTATTTCGGTATACTTTAATGCATATTTAAAATGGAATTTAATGTTATAATTATAAATATTTGAAATTTAAATGAATTCTTGAATGTTATGCATGTATATGTTTTGATCGCGTGCCGTTCTTACTTGATTTGATTTCGAAATTTTGTGAAATTTTAGTATGTTGTAGATTTTTGTGTTATGAACATGTATATGTTCTCGTTTCATGTTTTCGATCTTGTTTGGTGTGTTAATGAATTTTATTTCGGGAACGAGACCAAGTTGGAGATATTCGCCCACCCGCCAAGGCTCACATAATGACCGTATGATTGTAATGAATAAATGAACTTAATGGTTGTAATCCCGGGCTTGTTTTTCTTTGTTTTCACCCATTTGAGAAATGTTTTAAAAACCTCGTATGGGATTATGCCTTGCATGTGTGCGTGCCTTTAAATTCTCGTTATATTATGATATTAAACCCTGTTTTATACCCACCAGTCTCCTATAGACTGAACCCGGCTTTGTTTCAGTTTTTGCAGGTTGGGAGCGCTAGGAGGGAAGTCGAGTCTGTTGAGTCTCTTGTTCGAGTTGGAGTCTGTTCATATGCATATTGTAAATTGATATTTTGCCATGAATTGTATTGATTTTATATTATTGATTCGGGACAGGCTTCCAGGGATAGTTTGAACCCGTGATTATGATTATGATTTGGATTATATGCTATGCTTCCGCACGTGTCTTTTCTCTTTGTACTTTATTATTTTGGTTTCGAAGGTTTAGTTCCAGCCTAGCCTAGTGAGTGAGTGAGTCCCCGTTCGCTCTGATCTGGCACGTGTATGGATTTTCCATTTCATATGCAGGTCAGGTCTGAGTGCAGGGGATGTGGTGCCTCCCATTTGGGCCGCTACATCCTTAAGTGGTATCAGAGCCCGGTTGCAAAACCAGGGTTCTCGTGTCGTGATTGAGTCAGTTTAGGTTGTACGGCATAGGAACAAATTGTCAACGTGTGCATTGCATTGAACTCTCATTGTTAATTGTTACTAATTGCTAGAAATTACTTATTATATGTGATCTACTTTTAATTTCGTTGCTTTAAGTGTTACATTTTTCATTTATATGTGTTGATTGATCTAAATATGTGCCATAAGCATATACTAATCCACATGCATCTATATTCGAGTTGAAACGTTGGTTATAGGTTGCTATCACGCTAACAAAACTACTACCAACCTCAGCTCCAAATGTCTTCTATTTATCAATGAAGGGATGGTGGAGTCAATGGGAATTGAAGGTTGGGTGTTGTACCTTCATGACTCACAAATGGAGCTACATTCCATCACTCGGCATTGTGAGAGAAAGCCTTGATTATGGAGAAGTTCATCAAATTTGCCTCTCAACAAAACTTGAAGATTATCAACGTACATGCGTCGTGAGAATTCAAATCGCCAACTTAAAGGATACACGAGACAATGGGATAGGTGTGGAACTTCTTATCATCCAGCTATGAAGACACTTGATTTAAGATCAAGTCCTCCAAAGTTCATCACCGAGATCTTTGAAGTTGAGATCGTTGAGCAATTAGAAGGTTAAATCGGGAGACTTCAACGGATAGGATGCAAGGCGCGTTGAAAGGACTTCCAATTAGGATGCATGGAATAGAGAGCCAACAATCGTGTGGTTTTGCAAAAAGGGTCAAGTAAGGAAGCTTATTAGATGCGACCTCCATCATGGACCAATGAATGGATGTAAAGCAATAATAGCAAGGAACATTAAAGAATCCAAATTGTATCATCTTCTCGGGACTTTGGGGACATGCGAGGAGATAAGGAAGCAAGCAAGGATTTGGAAGTAAACGGAGATTGGAAAACATCATCAATGACCGAGCAATACTCAAACTTACAACTTATGCTCGCAACATCGAGATTAAAGGAAAGAACGTCGTGCTAAAACTACTACTACAGTGACAGGTTTAATGCATTCATAGCACATGCATCATACATTGTAATTAATTACGTAAATCCTTACTACATGCGTGTTAGTATTATAATTGTTAAATTATCGTTGTATATTCCTTGTTGATATATGTGCTTTAGTGATATAATTGATGATTTGGTATTACATCTCCCTTGTTGAGAATGTGTGTTACATGCATTTGGCATTTTAACCCAACATGCATCCTCTCAGTGTTTACTTGTTAGGTTATTTTCTCCGCTTGATACTCCAACTACTATCTCAAACAGAGCTCAACAAATCGGATTGAAAAAGGACCCTTTTATGATAAGGTTGAGATAGAAATGGAAACCGAATTTTAGAAAGTAAAGAGGGTGAAGTTAATTTTGGAATGTTAGAATGGACATGAAAGAAAAAGGATTCCGGATATATAGGGGATTTGAAGAATAAAGGAGTCGGGATGCCATTCAAATTGATCGCTTTCAGGTGAATATGAATGATACGGTCCATAATTCTTAACTAGAATTCTTGTTCAAGAAAATCAAGAATTCCGACTATGGGATGACGAATAGAGATTGACCCGAGAAGGCGGAAAATTTAAAGGGGAGAGCACGGCCAAGAAATGAAATTAAAGTTCGAGGTTGTGCTTGAAGGAAATAATTTAGTAGGAACCACGGAATACAAACCATAGAAGACACGGAAGCTCTGGTGATGGTGATCGGAAATGAATAAAAGAGCCTTAACGGTTAAACCGACAGAGTGAGCGCTAAGTTATAGGTTCGGGTTGAAGGCCACCACGGGATATTGAGGAGATGGTTTGTTGAGCTTTTCTACATATGGGATTTAAATCTTGGGAGATAATGGAATTATGGAGGAGCTTCTGCGGGACCGTTAAATCAGCTCAGGGAACAGGAACTAAATCAGATTAACACGTTCGTGATGGCATCCATAGAGGTTAATTCGACCAAGTATTGGAGGAGTTTGGACATCACTCAACAAAATAAAATCTAACTATGTCGTCAGTCGTTTATCCATGATGATTTGAAGGAAATTTGAGAAAAAGGGATCAAAAGGAGTGATTATTGAAGGATTTGAATAGAACCTCAAGAATTATCAAGGAAGTTTCCCTTTGATTAGAAATTTGAGTGAACCGGAATTAAATGAACGCTTAATGGCTCCAAGAGGATGAAAAGATAAGGAAAAGATCCACGAAGGGATTAATCCGAAAATCTTGGGGACCGGTGATCACAACTCGGTTTGGGAAGAACTCGTTAAGAAAATTGTGATCGTTAATCAAAAAGGTTACTCGAATTTCAAGGGCTTCACCAAATTACGGAAGGGGACATGAACTGTAGCACCCGAGCGTGAGGTACCACATCCCCCGCACCGGGACCCGACCCGTATATGAAATGGAAGTCCATACACGTGCCAAACCCACGGCGAACGGGGACAAAAAACACACGCTATGCTAGGCGGGACTAACCCTTAAACCAATCAGTGCAAGAATCATAAAATCAGAGTAAAATAAAGTTCGCGGAAGCAAGAATAACCAAACATATATACAGTGAGCCACCAAGCTCCAAAAATAGATATACAAGATCATCCAAATATTCAACGGCGCTCACGGCCTACAAAAATCATAACGCTCCAACTATAATTATAATCATAAGCAAGTATCAACAATAGTGTGAATATGAGACAAAAGGAAGTGCTAAACAAAAATGCAAGACCTAGACGACCTGTATTCCCGCCTAGCACTCCTATCCCTGCACAAAACAACTGAAAACAACCGGGTTCAGTCTAAAAGAGACTGGTGGGTATAAAAAAACGGGGCATAAATATATAATATTGCATAATTTAAACACATACATGCAAGCCCTAATCCCGTATGAAGTTTAGTAAGATTTTACCAAGTGGTTAAACAAAAGAAGACATCAACGGGATTACGACGTTCATATTCATTCACAATTGATCATAAATGTTCATAAGGGTTTATGGCCCGGCGAGTGGGCGTGCACAATCTCCAACCTACTCCTCGTGTAATCATAATTAATTATTCAATAATTCATTATCATACATAAATCTTTTGTGCTCATAAATACATGATCATAATCATTCATATACTCCTTTTTCCTCCGGGTGGTGGACGGGCTTGCAAGACCCGGCCACCGGTTCATACATGGACCAATGGGGGTACATGAATCCCCCAAAGGCACTCAGCTCCCATTCCCCGCTAAAACTCCTAGCGAGGGCCGGTATCACCGTAGTTTGGTTGGGACTAGTATATGGGATCCCCGTCAGCCCTTGCTTCCTCGGTTAGCCACATATACTAAGTCCCGGGGCCCGTGCAATCATAAATCATAAATATCTCGCCAAACATAAGGTAGGGTTCATAAATAAAAGAAAGGGGTCATACGTTTGAAATGATTTACCCGAAAGGACTCAATATATATAAATATACGGTTTTGGCTTAAAACTTTGCACATAAGGAATATATAAGGTTGTTTTAACTAATAGAAGAAAAACCCACCTTTACCAAAACAGAAATAAGGCACAAGCGTCTCACGGCTCGCCCTCGTCTCCGACCAAACCCGAATCTGTGCAAAAGAAGAGATATGACTATTTTGGTGAAAGGTGGCAGTTTTGGCGCCGTGTAGGTTTTTCGGTTAAATTTCGGAGGTTGAAATGAGTTGGGAAAAATATATGGCTAAGTTTACTAAACTCGAATTTTCGTTACGAGTTCAGCGGAGTTGACGGAACTCGAATCCGAGTTCCCGAGCTCAAGATATTAAATACGGAACCAAGGGTGCGCTAAGTACTCGTTAGCCCCCGACTTGGATTCCACAATTCAAATTAAATCCGAAACACAAGCAAATGAATTCGAAAATACGAAACGAACAAATATTTATGTACAAGACACGTATAAGTTCAACATATTAAATTCGTACAAAATTCCGGTATCAATTCAAATAGAAACGAAGCACTCAAACGCAATGAAACAATAAAAGCCATAACATTTAACAAAATAACCAACTAATTCAATTATAATACATTACATATAAAAGGCATGCAACGTATATAATATATATATAATTACATGCATGCAAATATATATGTTATAATTATAAAATATGCATGCAAATATGATTTATACTAATTATGCATGCAAAAATTTAAATTCATGCATGCACGTACGTTAATATATATATATATATATACTTATATTATATAATGCAATTAATATTAATAACATTAAATTAAAACAATTAACATTTAATATAAATAAAAATTAAATTAAATATATAAAACACACATAATTAATTATTTCGCGCATTTTGGTAAACAATTACGTCATACCTGTACGGCCGAAATGTCGGGGCGTCACAACCTCTCCCCCTTAAAAGAATCCGTCCTCGGATTCACTGATCGTCCAAAAATAATTCGGGATGAAATTTCCTCATTTTATCCTCCGTCTCCCACGTAGCCTCTTCTGTTTTATCACTTCTCCATAACACTTTAACTAGTGGGATTTGCCGGTTTCTTAATTCTTGAAATTTCCGATCCAAAATCTTAACCGGTTTTTGAACGAAGGTGAGATTAGGCTCAATTTCTACCTCTTCCTCAGGTAGGATTTCGGACTCATCCAGATAATACTTGCGAAGCTGGGAGACATGAAATACGTTGTGGATTCCCGTCAAACTCGGGGGTAGATTCAAGCGATAAGCAGTATCTCCAACTTTTTCCAGAATCTCATACGGACCCAGATAGCGAGGATTTAACTTACCTCCTTTTCCAATTCTTGAAAATCCTTTTCGCGGCGAGGCTTTCAAGAACACCCTGTCACCAACTTCGAATTGAAGATCCTTTCTCCGTCGATCCGCATAGCTTTTCTGTCTATCTTGGGCCGCTTTCATTCTTTGTTGAATGATTTGAACCTTATCAATTGCAGCTTGTACGGCTTTGGAAGGCTTCTCCTTCATTTCACCTCGTTTCACACCCTCTTGTTTCGTCCAATTCCACTCCTCAAGGTCGAAATATAAGGGGGATCTACACTTTCGTCCGTAAAGGGCTTCATAAGGTGCCATTCCTATCGAAGCCTGAAAGCTGTTATTATAGGCGAACTCAATCAGGGATAACTGCTCATTCCACGAACTCGAGAAATCCAATGCACAAGCCCTCAACATATCCTCCAAATATTTGATTAATCTTTCCGACTGACCATCTGTCTGAGGATGGAAAGCTGTGCTGAATTGGAGCCTTGTTCCCAGATTTCTTTGCAATTCTTGCCAAAACCTAGAAGTGAACATCGGATCTCGATCTGATACAATACTGGTAGGCACACCATGAAGTCGAACAATTTCATCAACATACTTCTTAGCTAACTTAGGTACCTTATCCGACATCCGAGTAGCCAGAAAATGTGCCGATTTCGTTAGTCTATCCACGATCACCCAAATCCCATCAAGACCACCCTTCACTCTAGGAAGACCCGAAACGAAATCCATCGCCACCTGTTGCCATTTCCATTCTGGGATAGGTAGCGGTTGAAGTAGCCCTGATGGCTTCTGATGCTCGGCTTTCACGGTTTGACAAGTCAGACAATGTCTCACGAAATTAGTTACATCCCTTTTAAGTCCATTCCACCAATAAAACTGCTTCAAATCCTTGTACATCTTATTACCTCCAGGATGTATCGAATACCCTGATCTGTGAGCTTCTTCCAAAATAATCCTCTTCAATTCATCCGGAACCACAATCCTGTTCTTAAACCTTAAGAGTCCCGTGTCATCGAACCCAAATGGACATTCGGGATCATCCCTAGCTTTCCGAGCTAATTTCTGCACTTCGGAATCTCTCCTCTGAGTTTCAAATAATCTGGGTTGAAGATCCGGTTGTACTGTAATATTCCGAATACTTGCTCTTAACTTGAAAAACTCGGGTTCATCTCCAACTTCCACTTTCACACTAGATACACTAGCCTTCCTGCTAAGTGCATCCGCGACCACATTAGCTTTTCCAGGATGGTATCGGATTGTGCACTCGTAATCCGCTAAAGTCTCCATCCATCGCCTTTGTCTCTTATTTAACTCCTTCTGAGAAAACAAGTATTGAAGACTTTTGTGGTCAGAAAAGATCTCGAAAGGAATTCCATACAAGTAGTGTCTCCACTTCCCCAAAGCAAAGATCACTGCCGCTAGCTCGAGATCGTGAGTGGGATAATTCTGTTCATGATCCTTCAGTTTTCTCGAGGCGTAGGCTATCACCCTACCCTTCTGCATCAATACACATCCCAATCCCTCTTTCGAGGCATCCGTATAAACCATATATCCTTCAGTTCCTTCAGGAAGTGCTAATATTGGTGCAGTGGTCAATTTCTCCTTTAAAAGTTGGAAACTTGCCTCACACGCCTCATCCCAAGCAAACTTGACTTCCTTCTTTGTCAAACGAGTCAAAGGAGCTGCAATCTTAGAGAAGTCCTTAACGAATCTCCGATAATACCCAGCCAAACCCAAGAAACTTCTGACCTCGGAAGCATTTTTCGGACTCTGCCACTGAATAACTGTCTCGATCTTTGAAGGATCTACTTCCAAGCCCTTACTTGAGACAATATGACCTAGAAAAGCAACCCGGTCGATCCAAAACTCACACTTGCTAAACTTAGCATACAACCGATGTTCCCTTAAGGTCTCCAACACAATTCCGAGATGCCTGGCATGATCCTCCGGAGTTCTCGAATAAACCAAGATGTCATCGATGAAAATTACCACAAACTTATCCAAATAGGGCCGGAAAATTCGATGCATCATATCCATAAAAGCAGCCGGAGCATTAGTCAACCCAAAAGGCATCACTACGAACTCGTAGTGTCCATACCGGGTGTTAAATCCCGTCTTCGGAATGTCCTTTTCCCGGATCTTCAATTGATAGTATCCTTGTCTCAAGTCCAATTTTGAGTAAACCCCCGAACCTTGTAACATGTCGAATAAATCCTCAATATGGGGCAAAGGATACTTATTCTTTACAGTCATCCGGTTAAGCTCCCGGTAATCTATACACATTCTTAGGGTTCCATCCTTTTTCTTAACAAAGAGAACCGGAGCACCCCAAGGTGACGAACTTGGCCGAATATATCCAACTTCAAGCAATTCCTCTAATTGAATCTTTAATTCTCTCAACTCGGCCGGTGCCATCCGATACGGAGTCTTAGAATACGGTGTGGATCCTGGATGTAAATCAATAACGAACTCAATCTCACGGTCGGGCGGTAGAGAGCTCAAATTCTCCGGAAACACATCGGAGAAGTCCTTAACAACCTCGGTATCTTCCAACTTAACTTGATCCTTCGGCCTATTAAGAAGGTAAGCAATAAATCCCGTTGCTCCTTCTCTCATCAACTTGTGAGCTTCCATATAAGATAAGAGAGATACCTTTCTTGATCCACTACCAATCACCAATTCTTTCCCCAAAATCACCTTCTTCGCAAAACAATCAACATTGGCCCGATGCCTGGACAACCAGTCCATACCCAAGATAACTCCATACCTCTTCATGGGCATAACAATTAAATCCGCCGGATACTCTTTCCCCTCAATCAAAACTGAACACTCCCTGACCAACTGATCTGTCTGAAGACTCCCTCCAAGTGGCGAACTCACCAAATAATAAGAAGAAAGATAGATAACAGGCAAGCACAGAGTAGCAACGATATCACAAGAAATAAAGGAATGCGTGGCACCCGGATCAAAGAGTGCATGAATGCTCATGTTATGTATGCATAGGGTACCTTCTACCACGGCTGTGGGATCAATCTGAGCATCTTGCTCCTCACCCTCGAGGGCGTAAGCACGAGCTTGGATCATTGGCCTTTGAGCTCCTTTCTGAAATCCGGGGTTCTTGTAGGGACATGTCTCCGCCATATGATCACCTTTTCCACAAATGAGGCACAAGTTCAACCTTCTCCGACAATTATTGTAGGTATGGGTCGGTCCCCCGCAATGCATACACGGAGGTACATCCGGGCGTGAATTTGTAGGTGCCGGTGCCATAGGTAGAGCCTTTGGTCGAGTCAGTACGGCCTGAGAACCTTGCCCTCCAAACCTAGGCTTCTTAAACGGACCCTTAGGAGGCGGACTAGCTTGAATCATCGGCCTCTTTCCCGAACTCGATCCGGATCCTCTTCCCATAGGAGCTCTAAACATCGGATCCTTCTTCTTGAATTCCTCCTCTTGAACCAAAGCCCTTTGCACGGTGTCGGCAAATGACTCGAAATTGTGCCCCGCTTGCCCGTGTCTCAAATCTTGTCTCAATCCCGCTATGAATTTCCTTGCTTTCCTCTTCTCATCCCGGGTGACATGAGGAGCATATCTCCCAAGCCTATTGAATACGGCGAGGTATTGAGTCACCGTACGAGTCCCTTGCTTTAATTCCATGAATTCTTGCTCCTTCCTTTCCCTTACCACTTCCGGTACAAAGCATTCCCGGAATTCTCTCTTGAAAACTTCCCAAGTGACTTCCTCTCCATCTACCTCGAGCTTCTCCCTTGTTCGTTCCCACCATTCATATGCATCTCCATCGAGTTGGAATATAGCAAATTGAGCCTTTTCTTGTGTACTAAACTGTCGGACCCCAAATATCCTCTCCAATCTAATCAACCAACCCTCCGAGACCGCATCATCGATAGATCCAGAAAACCGAGGGGGGTTGTAACTCAGAAACACCCCATGAGGGTCTCTATTGTTATTATGATTTGGTGGAGGCGCCGGTTGTTCTGCCTGTTGTGGTGGAGGAGCTTGAGCCCTCCTATGCTCTACATAATTGAAAACTGCTTCCATGAAATTTCCCATGTCCACCGGTGGTGCTTGTGGTTGAGGTGGAGGCGTAGGAGATCGATCATGATGACGACGATGTCCGGGAGATCTCTCACGGTGTCGACGTGGCGGCATCCTGTTCAAGAAATACTGAAATGCATGCTATTTTTAGTCCATGCATGCAAGTGCAAGTAATCCGATCAAATTTCAAGATTTAAAGCACACAAGCACGTAAACAATGCATATGCAACACATTGACAAGTTGTTCCTAAAGCCGAACGACCTAACTGACTCAACACGACACTAGAGCCCCGGTTTTGCAACCCTAAGCTCTGATACCACTTAAGGATGTAGCACCCGAGCGTGAGGTACCACATCCCCCGCACCGGGACCCGACCCGTATATGAAATGGAAGTCCATACACGTGCCAAACCCACGGCGAACGGGGACAAAAAACACACGCTATGCTAGGCGGGACTAACCCTTAAACCAATCAGTGCAAGAATCATAAAATCAGAGTAAAATAAAGTTCGCGGAAGCAATAAACGAGCAAACATATATACAGTGAGCCACCAAGCTCCAAAAATAGATATACAAGATCATCCAAATATTCAACGGCGCTCACGGCCTACAAAAATCATAACGCTCCAACTATAATTATAATCATAAGCAAGTATCAACAATAGTGTGAATATGAGACAAAAGGAAGTGCTAAACAAAAATGCAAGACCTAGACGACCTGTATTCCCGCCTAGCACTCCTATCCCTGCACAAAACAACTGAAAACAACCGGGTTCAGTCTAAAAGAGACTGGTGGGTATAAAAAAAACGGGGCATAAATATATAATATTGCATAATTTAAACACATACATGCAAGCCCTAATCCCGTATGAAGTTTAGTAAGATTTTACCAAGTGGTTAAACAAAAGAAGACATCAACGGGATTACGACGTTCATATTCATTCACAATTGATCATAAATGTTCATAAGGGTTTATGGCCCGGCGAGTGGGCGTGCACAATCTCCAACCTACTCCTCGTGTAATCATAATTAATTATTCAATAATTCATTATCATACATAAATCTTTTGTGCTCATAAATACATGATCATAATCATTCATATACTCCTTTTTCCTCCGGGTGGTGGACGGGCTTGCAAGACCCGGCCACTGGTTCATACATGGACCAATGGGGGTACATGAATCCCCCAAAGGCACTCAGCTCCCATTCCCCGCTAAAACTCCTAGCGAGGGCCGGTATCACCGTAGTTTGGTTGGGACTAGTATATGGGATCCCCGTCAGCCCTTGCTTCCTCGGTTAGCCACATATACTAAGTCCCGGGGCCCGTGCAATCATAAATCATAAATATCTCGCCAAACATAAGGTAGGGTTCATAAATAAAAGAAAGGGGTCATACGTTTGAAATGATTTACCCGAAAGGACTCAATATATATAAATATACGGTTTTGGCTTAAAACTTTGCACATAAGGAATATATAAGGTTGTTTTAACTAATAGAAGAAAAACCCACCTTTACCAAAACAGAAATAAGGCACAAGCGTCTCACGGCTCGCCCTCGTCTCCGACCAAACCCGAATCTGTGCAAAAGAAGAGATATGACTATTTTGGTGAAAGGTGGCAGTTTTGGCGCCGTGTAGGTTTTTCGGTTAAATTTCGGAGGTTGAAATGAGTTGGGAAAAATATATGGCTAAGTTTACTAAACTCGAATTTTCGTTACGAGTTCAGCGGAGTTGACGGAACTCGAATCCGAGTTCCCGAGCTCAAGATATTAAATACGGAACCAAGGGTGCGCTAAGTACTCGTTAGCCCCCGACTTGGATTCCACAATTCAAATTAAATCCGAAACACAAGCAAATGAATTCGAAAATACGAAACGAACAAATATTTATGTACAAGACACGTATAAGTTCAACATATTAAATTCGTACAAAATTCCGGTATCAATTCAAATAGAAACGAAGCACTCAAACGCAATGAAACAATAAAAGCCATAACATTTAACAAAATAACCAACTAATTCAATTATAATACATTACATATAAAAGGCATGCAACGTATATAATATATATATAATTACATGCATGCAAATATATATGTTATAATTATAAAATATGCATGCAAATATGATTTATACTAATTATGCATGCAAAAATTTAAATTCATGCATGCACGTACGTTAATATATATATATATATATACTTATATTATATAATGCAATTAATATTAATAACATTAAATTAAAACAATTAACATTTAATATAAATAAAAATTAAATTAAATATATAAAACACACATAATTAATTATTTCGCGCATTTTGGTAAACAATTACGTCATACCTGTACGGCCGAAATGTCGGGGCGTCACATGAACCGTAAAGAAGACCGATCTGAAATCTGAATGCGTAAGGAAAAACTCGTTTTGGGTGGGCAAGTGGATTAAATCAGGGTCAACATATAACCGAGAGATAGGAGAAGGTAAAAAGGGGATAAAAGTCAGAGTGGAATCAAGAATAGGAGCAATCGAGGGTCTTACCATCATCTCAAGTGGACACTTTGAAGATATTAAAGACAATTCAAGAATCGAGCTAGCTTTTGGGTATGGACCAAATCATGAGACCATGAAAGCCTTAGATTCAAATTCATTTCCACGGTGAACGGTACATCAGACATTCTTGGCATATACATGCACGCATTGTTAATTCAAATAATTTTGATAATACGTGTTTTAATCACCTGGCGTGTTAACTACTTTTGTATGATCGACGTTGGATGTAAGTGATAGATATTACATTATTAGTTACCATAATTGATGTTTTGATGTCTTCTTCGTGGTGTTGTTTTCTAGTGTGTTGTGTTTTGTGCCTTAGAGTGGTTCCTTCTCTTTGTTTGCGAGAGACGGGTTCTCTCACTATTACTCGAGAGACGAGGCTCTCTCCTCATTGCTTGTGAGTTGTGAGAGAAGGGGTGCTCTCTTTGCCTGCGAGAGACGGGGTTCTCTCCTTATTGTTCGAGAGACGGGGTTCTCTCATTGTTTGTTTCCGGGCGAGTAGTGAATCCGATGATAGATTCTTTTAAGGGGGAGAGGTTGTAACGCCCCGGATTTTCAGGCGAATTGGTAATACTATACGACTGAAAAGTCGGGCCGTTACAACCTCTCCCCCTTAAAAGAATCCGTCCTCGGATTCACTGCTCGCCCGGAAACAAACAATGAGAGAACCCGGGGCACCACAGATAAAACCATGGGGAGTTGGAGGGAATGGATAACACCTTATTTAAAGGAATGAGCATTCCTGATGGAATGAGGATTCCTAATCTCAAAATATACCATTCACGTGTTGAGGAATAAACTTAGTAATGGTCATTCCATTACTGACTCATTCCAACATACCAATCATGCCGTAAAAAGTAAAATGAATGATATTAAAGCTAAAATCATTTGTAATAGAAGAATATATAAATACAAAAGGTGTTTAGAATTCTATCATTGAACTGAGAAAATAACAGATAAAGATAAGTAGAGTTTTATCTCTCGGTGTGAGTAATTTGGAAAAAGTTATCATAAATAAAATCTATCTCCTTTATTATGACTCTTTTCTCCCAAATGGCACGGGGATTCCCTGTTCTGCTTTCCTGTTCTATTTCCTGTTATACCATTGGATGGGTGACATGTGGCACTAGAGATATAACAAGCTTAACACATAATGATTTTCTGGAATTAAGTTTTTTTAACACCGTTATGTCCCGACGTTAGATAAAAAAGTAAAATTCTTTTCATAACTCTGTTCTCTTCCATATCAAGGGATTCTTTTTTCCTATCAATTAAAAAATCCCTCCAACAAACGGAAAATCTCAAATCAATATGGAATTCTCAATCTTTTTAAATATAAGTTAAGAGATAATCACAAACAATAGGAATTATATATATTAAAACTGATCGTCTAAGAAATTTAGAGAAAACCTCTAACCTAATAGCAAAGAAAATTCAGAAAAGCACAAGTGTATTCCTATTCCAGACTATAATTTCACGTGTTTTAATTTTTGAGGGATAAGTGAATTATAACTTTTGCTCCTCCATCTAATATTTTGTTATTGATAATTTAATATTATTAATATTATGAAGTAAAACATGTATATTGCTAGAAAAATTAATTGTGAAGCAGTATCTGTGATTTCTTCTTGACATATGAAAAATTATTTTGACTTAGGTCTTGCTAATTATCCCAACATATGGAGACAAATAATTTTGTTGATATTACTCCACGTCGCAAATTGAATTTTTCTGTGGATGGGGATAATCAAGAAGAAGAGATAGTTGAGATTGATAATGGAATAAATATGATTCTGAAGAGAAAATACCAAAATTTGGTATGGAGTTTGATAGTAAAGAAGCAGCTTATACATTTTACAATGCATATGCAAAAGAAGTTGGATTTAGTATCAGAAGACATTCGGTCCGCAAAGATATTAATGGGAGGATCATCAAGCGTGTATTTTGTTGTTCATGGCAAGGTCATAGAGAAAAAGATAAGCGAGCTGTCCCAATTAAACCTCTCGCGGAATGCAGGAATGGTTGCAAAGCAATGATGAAAATTAATGGTCACATCACTGGTAAATATAAGGTCGAGGAGTTTATTATTGAGCATACTGGTCACGATTTAGTCAGTCCACTCAAGGTTAACATGTTAAGATCTCACAGAAGTATAGCTATTGCACAAGCATCACAGATAAATGACAGAGAATTCGGAAATAGCACCTAAAGCAGGTTTCTCCTTGATTTGGAAGAGAACAGAGTTATGGAAAGAATTTTGCTTTTTTAGCTAACGTTGGGACATAACGGTGTTAAGAAAACTTAATTCCAGAAAATCATTATGTGTTAAGCTTGTTATATCTGTAGCACCACATGTCACCCATCCAATGGTGTAACAAGAAATAGAACAGGAAAGCAGAACATGGGATCTCGTGCCGTTTATCTTAGTCTTACCATTGTTGGTGATACTACAATTTTAGAAAGAATACGATTTGATGTTTGCCTTCTCCTGAACTGAATCAAGTCGTGTTTGGGTTTGCAATCTTCGGTTGCTTCTTTCATTATTTCTCAATATACGTGGCGTAACAATAAATAAAACACAAAAATGAAATGGGAAATCCAAATCCAACAAAATAGTGTCGGTCACTACTACAAATCTATTATATATGTGAACAAGCCGCATTAATCTACCGTTCTTACAAATGTATACAATACATTATACATATAATATGATCCTCAACCTAACAAATACATAATGCACGTGCAAGTGGAAACAGCATCGATCCAGTGCAGTTCAGATCAAACAGTTGTGAGAAAAATCTTCTGCCCTCTTGACTATCTTCACCTCCTAAAACTGCATCTAAATCGCTGTTCAGAAATTCTCTTCCCATCATACATTCGTTTTCTGCCTCTAATAATACCTTAAACAATCATCCCTCCCGCGATAACAGAGGCAAAAGTCACAATAATGCAGCTGATAAAGGGCTGCAGATTAGTTGAAGCCCTGGAAATGGAAGTATTGTCGGTAGTTGGAGGGCTAGCACCGAAGCCTGTCGTGGCACCACCCAAACCAAAAACGGGGTTGCTTCCATTCAGTGTGGCTGCAGTCGGAGGACCACTTGAACTGCTGCTAAAATTAAATATAAAAATGTTGAAGAAGCAAGTCATGGTGAATTAAGAAGAGGTGATGACTGTGTGAGGAAAGTGTTGGTTAATTACCTAATTGGTGGAGTTCCAGTTGAAGATGATGTACTTGGTGGAGTAGTCGTCCATGTTGGAGATGATGGGGTTGTTGTCGTCGTTGTTGGCGATGGAGGAGTTGTTGCTGGAGGAGATAATGGGGTTGTTGTTGTTGGAGATGATGGAGGTGTAGTAGTTGTTGCCGGTGGAGTTGATGACGATGACTTTGTCGTATAAGTGCAAGAACCAGAGCCTGCATAGACGTGTGGTAAAATCAGAACAATTTTATGGGATATTTGATGTACTTATCAACCATTTTTTGCCATTTCTTGACGCCTTAAGACAAATACAGAAGTGACAAAGTACCGCCTAAACAGAACCAAAAACACATGGAGTTTTTCGTCATAACTCGTTCTGAAGAAAACAAATTTTCGCCATCTGCGTTATGCAATTTTCCGCACTTTACCATCTCAAAAAGATTTACAATGCCATCTGCATTATGCAATTTGCTGCACTTTACCATCTAACAAGGATTTCCACACTATCTCGCTCAACTCAGCCTACTGGAAACAACCCGAACTTAATTTCTCAAATTAAAGTTGTCTCCTCGTTGCCAATGGAGAATGTTTATTGTGGATGTCGTTTAAACTCTACCACCACCACCAGCTATATCTATTTCGCCATTTAAGTTACTCATAGTTTAATTGTCCTCCTAACAATGTCGTTTCTTGACCAAAACTTCCCTACAAAAGTTCCCCAAAATCGACAATGACTACCATCTACGGTAGAATCTAGCTTCGAGTATTCTACCAAACATCAAGATTTGCAAATTTCACGATCTTTAAACAGAATATTGTACAAAAGAAAGAGTTTAGAAATCAAAACATAGCCGAAACCTTCTAATGGTTTCCAATGTATGATATGACCACCATTGTAAGAGGGTTTTCCGCACTATTTCGTAAAAACACTGTAATGAGTTCTCTCATATTTGCTTTCGTTTAGGGGACCGTATATTTCATCAACTTGTAAATTACAGTTAACCCCATTTCTGCATTCTACCCATCTGGGACTTGGCCAAATTTTTTAACGGAAAAGAAACAGATACTCGTAATAATTTCTAAACAAAATACGAACAACAAAGTTATAATCTTTGCACTCACTTGGATTCACATTGGTCAGGACAGCAGCACCCCCAAAATCACAGCTTGTCTGCACAGGATTCTTCTGATAATAGCTATTAAAAGCATAAGAAGCATGATTCTGCAATGTGTTAGGGTTGTAGCAGTTCGCACCCTGCTGAATTGCCGAACAATCCGCACCTCCAATCCCACACGCATAATCCAATGCCGCCTGAATGCTCGTCTGAGGAGCGCCGCTCTTCGCCACACACCAGCTCTGTCCCGAAGCTGCCGGCGGCGCACTGGTGGAAGCAGGCGGTGCTCCGCCGCCCGTCGGGGTCGCCGGAGTAGTTGTGACGGGTGTGGTTGCCGGAGACGGATTAGTGGTGGGTGTCGCCGGAGAAACGGTGACGGGTGGGGTGGGGGTTACGGTGACGATTCCCGGGCTTGAATTTCCGGGAGAGACGGTCACTGTGGCCGGATTAGCTACTGTAGTGGCGGCAAAGGCTGCTGCTTTCATCACTGCTTTTGGATTTTCTTGCAGGCTAATGCCCTTAACTGCAGACAGAACCAATCACAGTAACTATCTTGATTTTAGCTTCTTTTCCTCTTTCAGTTCAAGCTCAAAGTGAATCATTTCAGGGATTTTCATGAAAGCTGCAGTTATCTTTGCAAGAAATCAAGAAAACATACCTGTGGTGCAGCAGACAATGGGGATGGAGAAGAGGAGCAACAACAGAAACTTGGGCGGTGAAGCATCCATTTTGATGAGATCTGTTCTTGTTTCTGGTCTTCAATGGGATATGCAAAATGGGATTCAAAATCCGAATAATATGAAATTGAACAAATATATTTCACATAAGAGTGAGGAAAGGTTGGTTCTTGGGACAAAGGGCAGAAAAGGTAGAAGATAAAAGTAACATAAAAGTAGGAAAAAGTAAAAGAAGAGGGAATATGTCACTATGACAAAACAAAAGTGCTTTCTTTGTCACGAAGAATCAAGTTTGAATATTTTGCCACTCCATAGTGCAGTAGATCTTTAAGGGAGGGGGAATGGTATAGAAATTAAAAAAAGAAAAAGAGAAAACATATATTACTATTGTAGATAAGAAATGGGACATTTAACAAAATTGTTTGTGATGAATCGCCAATCTTGGCTAAGCTGACGCAGTGAGGCACATGCATGTATGTGAACAAGTCAGGAGAAAAGGAAAAAATGGAGCTTTATATCTTTAAGGCCATGTTAGCTCAATGGGAGTGGTAAAGGAATGGCTGTGATTGGGGGAGCTATTCTTTTAAGGCACAAAGCTAAAGTAGTATAGTGTGTGAGTGTAACTAGGGGTGAGCTTTCGGTAAATAACCGAAATTTCGGTTAGCATTTTTGCTAACCATTTACCGAACCGAACTAGTTTGGTTTCGGTTCGGTTAAAACCGAAAATTTCCGGTTTGGTTTCGGTTATTTACCGAAAAACCGAAGTTGGCTAGGAAATTAAAAAAAAGGGAAAACCAAAAAACTGAATTGCTGACCGAAACTGATTGGTGTTACTTTCGTTTGGAATATACATCTCAGAATCAAGCCAACATTTTGTTGTTCCAATTCCCACCAATCAAAATTCAAATCCATGGAGCTTACCAAGCCCCCAAACACTCACTCCAATTCGCTAAAAGAACCCCACTCAAACCCCGAAGCATAATTTCCCACCATAAACCACACACCATGGCTGCGCAACCAATTCAGTCCACTTCCAATCCAAACAACAATGCAATCCTCAGCTTACAAATCAGCATTCAAAGCCCAACAATCTGTAAACATCCATGCAGCGGTGGGTAGGTGACTGAGCAGAAGCAAAGGGCCGGAGGCCATTATTTAGGAATTAGGGCAAAAACTGAATGAAGAAAACTAAGTCAGAAAAAACCACTTTTTTTCTTCAAAGTTAAAACGTTATTCACCAATAAAAAGTGCTGCCCCTAACTAAAACACGTTGTAATGCCCCGACTTTTCGGCCATACAGGTATGACGTATGTGTTTACTATTTACGTGATTTAATTGTTTAATTACATTAACTTTCATTTATTTATTTCATTCTTGCCATACTTGAATCTATTTCTTATTTTATTTGAATTTTATTTGAATTTCCAACGTATTTGCTTATACGCATATGATTATACCTTGTTTGATTCCGATTCGATTTTCGTTTTTCGTAATAGCTTGGTATAAATGAATTATGTGTATTATGATCTTACCTATGTGTTCGTTGCATGATTTTGTTCTTGGGTGCATGAGTTTTGAATTTAATTAGATTCTTGGAACCAAATCGGGGGGCTAACGGGCAATTAGCGCACCCTTGGTTCCGTATGTGATATCTTGAGCTCGGGAACTCGGATTCGAGTTTCGTCACCTCCATTGAATCCGTATCGACAATTCGGAGACAATGGTACAAGCCTCATGCCTTTTTAAGATCATTTAGATTCTCAAATTTCAACGGAAACGAGCACCTCGTGCTTAAAAACGACAAGCCATTGACTTTTCTACAAGTTACGGCCCTAAATGACGTCCCTAGACCCTAAGCCCAAGACCTAAGCCACTTGTATCTCTCTCTCTCTCTCTCTCTCTCTCTTTCAGCCCCAAACCGAAATCCCACCCTCTCACACACCCAAATTCAGCCAAAGAAAAGAAAAGAAGAAGAAAAGAGAAGAAGAAAGAGGAATAGTGCAACCCTTGGAGAAATTGAGCTCATCTCCCTATCTTTCCTCATCTTTTCTTGAAGGTAAGCTTATTTTTGAGTAGTATAGCTCTTGGTAATCCCTTTATGTTGAATTTTGCATGGTTTCATCCAATTATGAGTTATATTGGAAGAAGATGATGAATAGTGGCCCTTTTTGCATTTTGATGATCAACTTTGGTTTCCTTTGATTTTCTTTGAGTTGCATGAGTAATATTTGACCCTTTTTCATGGAGTTAGATGGATATGAACTTGTATTGCATGATTGTTGGAGATTCTTGGTCTTGCCATTGATGGAGCTTGGAGTTATAATTTGTATGTTAATTCCTTGATGCTTTACTTGGAGTTCTTGTTGTTTAATGTGATATAGCTTGAATATATGAGTTATGACCTGATTTTACATGCTTTTGGGTTGCGATTTGTGAGTTGGTTTTGTGCCTTTTAGCTTCCATTTTGGTTTTTTCCCTTGTTTTTGTGTTTTTTGGCCGCATACTTAAATCCATGGGGGTGGATTTTTCCCTTTGGAAAAATCCGCTAGGGTGGATTTAGGACAGTCAGTTTCTGGAAATCCATGGGGGTGGATTTTTCCCTTTGGAAAAATCCATGGGGGTGGATTTTGTCCTGCGTTTTTTTCGTCACTCCGGTTCCGTTTTTCTTCTTTTTCTCCGCTTGTTTAATCTTCCTCCACCTCTTTTATGACTTCTATGCTATGTTAATATGTATTATTATGTGTGATGATTAATGTATCAAGTTTATGGCTTGTTTTATTATGATTTATGAATGAATGAACTTGGTACTTCCACTTATTGAATGCAATGAATGATTTTGAACGTTTATGTGACTTTATTGTGTTAATTGTGCATAAGAATACTTGCATGACTTGAGAACATTTTCTTATGCATCTCATATCATCCACATTGCATTGCCGTGCGTCGTATATGGTCATTTTGAGTCTCACACTACCTCTTTTGCACAGATTCGGGTTTAGTTGGAAACGAGGGCGTCGTTTGAGGCTCTACTCTTATCCTTTAGCTGCTTCAAGGTGGTTTCTCTTCTAATAGCAAAAATGACCCTATATAAACCCAATGTGCAAAGTTTTAAACCAAATGTATAATATACGTATATAGAGTCTTTTCTCGAGTAAATGATTTCAAACGTAAGCCTTTCTTTTATGAATCCTACCTTATGTTTTGGCGAGACATGATTGTTAATGATGCACGGGCCCGGGACGTAGCACATGTGGCTATCCGGGGAGGCAATGGCTGACGGTGATCCCATGTGCTAGTCTCAACCAGTTAACAGAGACCTGAACTCGCTAGGAGATTAGCGTGGAATGGTAGCTGAGCGCGCTTGGGGGATTCATGTACCCCCCTGGGTCAATGTATGAGGTGGTCGGGCCTTGCATACCCGTCCACCACCGGAGGAAGAAGGTGTATATGTATGATTATGAATCGTATGAATGTGCACATAAGATTATTATGCATGAAAATAAATGAATTATGAATATGATTACACGAGGTGATGGTTGGAGATAATGCACGCCCACTCGCCGGGCCATGAAACCCTATAATTATTTATGAATGAATATGATAGTCGTGATTCCATTGATGTTTTCTTTGTTTTGCCCGTTTGGGAAATTCTTATCAAACTTCGAATGGAATTAGGGCTTGCATGTATATGTTTAAATTCCATTGTATTATATATTATGCCCCATTTTTTTTTATACCCACCAGTCTCTTTTAGACTGAACCCGGTTTGTTTTCAGTTGTTTTGTACAGGTTTAGAGGTGCTAGGCGGGAATATGAGTCGTCTAAGTCTTGCATTAGTGTCTAGCATTTCCTTTTACACTCATATCTACTTGTTCTTATTACTCTTGTATTATGATTATGTATGGAGCGTATATTATGTTATTTTGTGCCGTGATGGCTTTTGTACGGGTTGTAAGTGTTGTTACCTATATGTAAATACGATATGTATTGCTATGTGTTGGTACCTATAAGTACTTATGTTGAATTGCTTCCGCTATTGTTATGGTCACTCTGATTTAATTATGTTTTGGTTATTCTTGGTTTAAGGGTTAGCTCCCGCCTAGCTTAGCGTGTGTGTTGTCTCCCCGTTCGCTGTGATTTGGCACGTGTATGGATTTTTCATTTCATATACGGGTCGGGTCTCGGTGCGAGGGATGTGGTGCCTCACGCTCGGGCGCTACACACGTTATTCACTTTCCTAGGTTCGGTTTTTTCAGTAAAAACCGAAAATTGATCGGTTTTTACCGAAACCGAAAAACTAAAAAACCATTAACCGAAACCGAACCTGTAGCACCCCTTGACACGTGGAGGTACCACACCCCCGCACTATAGGTCAATCCACCTACGAAACGGCCACTCCGTACATGAATCAACCTATAGCGAACGGGTGACTATGCAATAGACGACAGGCTAGGCGGGAAACTTATACATGCGACAAAATAAAGCGGAAGCATAAATCAATCACTATCAAATATTTCCATTTATCAGGGCATGACATTTTCCATTTACCGAATAAAATATATCTTTAACTTATATGTCAATACATTATCATCTCCTTAAAATAAATAACATATAACTGTAAACATGGTTTCTCGGGCAATAAATAAACGATCAAATAAAGGCACCGTGTTTGACTCAACTCTAACAATTGGACACGACTCACTTCCCGCCTAGCGTGCACCTGCAATAACCTGAAAGGTGGAGGTGTCAGTCTGTGAAGACCGAGTGAGGGGTTTACATATATATTAGCGCAGATAACATGCAAGTTATATTCTCGGGTAAAGGTTCATAAAAGATAAATATACAAGTTCAATAATAATGTAGCTTCGCCCGAGAATACAACTATTAATATTAAATACTTGTTCTTTTCATGCAATCGATAAACATGCTCGCTTGCTTGTTAATCATTAGGTGATCAAGCAATTCAATTATCGTGCAATCATGCAATAGTGTAATCACTTAGCACGTTCATGGAATGAAGATCATGCAATCACTACATGGCTTGCTTGTAACATGATAGGGTTTATTCCTCCTGTGATTGGACGGACAATCACTGGCAAGACCAGTCCAGCGCCCTTCACTCAGAAGGACCTGGCCAGGGGAAACACGGGTACACGATAGGGTTTTGTTCTTCTTGTGGTTGGACGGACAACCACTGGCAGGACCAGCCCAGCGCCCTCACTAGGGAGAACCTGGCCAAGAGAACACACGAACACGGTATGGTATTGTTCTTCTTGTGATTGGACGGACAATCATTGGCACGAAAACCAATCCAGCGCCCCCACTAAGGAGGACCTGGCCAAGAGAACACACTTGCTTGCATTCATGAACATGGCATGCTTTGATGCGTGAACACTAACATGCTTTACTTGCTTGATTAATGAACAGTAATATAACTTGGAACGATAAATGATTTCATGAAAATATAACTATAAATACCTTTTGGTTAAAACAGTCACGTAAAGGTTATACGGGTTCTATATAACTAGAAATTAAACCTCACCTGACAGGCGATACACGACTCGTGAATACGTGAATGTACTCATGATCCACAATCTCCGCCCTGGAGAATAACTGGACAAGAAACGGGACAATGTACGTGCATGAGACTACAAATCAAGCATATTCTTCATATAATGACGCACGGCATGACCAAGTACGAGATATTGAGCAATAAATAATTTAGCATATAGATATCATGTTTTGACATGTAATCAATCATATAATAACACTTTGGGGTCAATTAAGCCATTGGAACGACGTCCCAAAAATTCCATTTTGTGCAGAATGTTTCTGCACTTCCAGGGGTATGGGAACGGCCGTTCCGGGGTTCAGTTCAAAGTGGGAAGGGCCGTTCCCGCTGTCGGGCTCCCCGAAGATGGGAACGGCCGTTCCCGTCTGTAAGACAAAGTGGGAACGGGCGTTCCCGTCCTCGCCGCCTGACACACAATTCAAACAATGGGAACGGTCGTTCCCCATTTACAAAGGGAACGGGAAGGGTCGTTCCCGTTACACAGAAAGTTCAGAAAACAGGGGAGAAGAGCAGGGGAGCTACGGCCAAGCTCCCAAATCACCTCAAACTCACATAATTCAATCCCATATGTTATAATTCATGAAGGGAGACATGTATATATGCATATAGTGCAATAACACCCAATATAAACACACAATCCATGCTTTAATCATCATAATCTCCAACTTGAGCATATATATAAATTCATCATATAATCCCATAAACCTCAAGATTTGAGCATGGATTTCAAGCTATAACTATGCAATCATATTTCTAACAACTCATACACAACATATCACATTCAATTCATAAACCCTAGCTTCACATGTTGATTCAAGAAATCATATATCTTCATCTCTACCTTGAAAGAAAATAGAAGAAGAAGATGATGAAGCTAGCATGATGAATGAGCTCCCAAAACCATATTTCTCTTGATAAACTTGATGAAGTTGATAAAATCTCCTCTTCCCTTTTTGGAGGTTTTGGCTCGGTAGAGGAAGGAAGCAAAATGAGATGATTGGCATGAAAATGAAGATGATTGAGGGAGAGATGCATATAACGTGATATATTTGGGGAAATATGTAATATTTGCAATTAAATTCCTAAGGTTTGTAAGTCATGCAATTAAGTATACAAGGTTTAGAAAGTGATCAATTAGGTCCAAAGAGTTCTCATGCAATTTAGTCCCTCAAAGAGAACGAATTGAGCAATTATGGACAATTTGGCAATTAAATAAAATTGGACAATTAGTTCACGTAATAATTAAGTTCTAATGATACAATAATTCTCAAGTTGACACATATTTCATATATTTCCACATATTCACGTTGCACGCAATTTATAAAAATTAATGTAACACGTTTAAATTAACTAAGCGAAAATAATAAAATAAAGTCCTAACGCTCGAAACTCACACGTGTCTGGCGTACCTGAAATTGGGGCGTTACAATTCTCTCCCCCTTAAGAGAATCCGTCCTCGGATTCCATGTCCTGAATTCCTGAAATTTTAATTGGCTCTTACATGTTCATCCCACGCGGGTTAGCTACTCCCCGTCAGGGAATAGTTTGAAAGAGGTCTTTATTCCACAAAGTCTTCCAATGGTTGAGGTCACGACCCTCAACTTCCGGAGTTTAATCACTCGAAAGAAAATCTAACCTTCCACTAAAACAAGTTGACAAGTAGTTGGAAATACTGAGAGTGCCCCGTCTCTCAAACAATTAATGAGAGAACCCCGTCTCTCGAGCAAGTAACAAGAGAACCCCGTCTCCTGACAACCCTGAGAGAATCCCCGTCTCTCACGCACACGAATAAAATTCAAGCAAGTACTTAGACAAATATTAACACTTACCACACAAGGATCAAGTAAAATTATCATTTATACAAATAATTGTTCACATTACAATTAATAATGAACAAGGATTCATATGCAAGAATAATAATAATAACAATAATAAAATAATCAACAATTAATAACAAATAAGGATTCAGGTATAAAAATAGCAAGATAATGATAACGAGAAATGAATAATGCACGTGATATGCATGATTAGGTGTACCGTTCACCGAGGGTTGAAATTCTGGGACTGAATTAATTCGGTTGAATACTTGATTCCTTAGTTGAGATTTTCCCGCTTTGCATCACTACGGTTCGATATTCCCATTCTTGATAGCCATTACTGCCATTGTGCTATTTTCTAACATAATCCGTAAATCATCATTAATCACCACATCTTCAGGCCCGTCTGAATTACAGATTTGCCGGTTGAACCATTCTTGCACTGATTTTCACATTTACTTTCCGATTCCAGAATTGAGAACACCCTGATATTCTTGTTAGAGTGTAATTGCCCGTTCAAGCTTACAAGACTGACTTTGTGTTCCAAGCAAGCTCTTGTCCAATGAGCAGAGCAAACAGGTGTTACCATTTCTCCGACCTCAGCAATTAAAGTAAACCTTTTCCCGAAGCAACATTCCTGACTCCTTGTTTGCAATCTGAAAGTTGAGCTCTTACTCCCTTAGTTAACAATACGGTGGATATTTGCAATAGAGGAATCAAGGCCGTCATCCCGTGATAGTAATTCAGCAAACACACTTGCATAGAAACCGAAAGAATCAGGTCCTAGTGAAACGTCTTCCTTTGGCCCCTGAAATTTGATAACATACCCCACAATTCCACGAAATATCTTGAAAGAGAGGATCACTCGAGCTTCCATCTCTCTGAAGGGTTCATAGTAAACTGGTGTATTCATGGGGCGACGGCAACCACACGAATGGAAGCACGACGAGCATTCCCAAACATCTCTAGGGTACAAGTAACAACTTCGTAAGAAAACTCTTGTCGGAGTTAACCTATCAAAACTTGAGATTGGTTCCGGCTATCGCCCAAACTGAATCCTTTTCTATTTACTGAGTCAAATGATATCCTGAGGTTGTCGGAGGATTGCAGACAGTGTACCCACTTTCCTGAAAATAATGATAGAACAAAGGTACTGTCGATGAAGAGACTTTTCTTTGTGTAGGAAGGAGGAAAGCTTAAATTATTAACAACTTCTTTCCCATGGTTCTGATAGAGGATTCCAGGACGAATCGATTTTCTTAAAATTCCCAACTCTCCTGAATGCTGTCTAGCTTCCGATTAAATTTATTTCCAGCCCGGCTCTCCCCCTTAAGAAAATAGAGATTTTCTAAATTCTTTAGATGTGCCCTATTTTTTTCCACTTGCAAGCTTCTCTGCTGATTTAATTCCCGTAACCTTTTCCTCGTCTTACTTGTCATTGATCAAGATTTTGAGATTAGTGGTTCCTTTCTACTCTTTCTGCTAAAGACAAACCCAGCTTGAAATTCCCTGACTGTCACCACTCTGATTTGATTTTTAAAATTTCCAACACCCTATAATCACCTAATGCTTCCCGAGACTTAACATTTACAAGGTTAATACCACACTCAAGCGGAAAAGTTCATTCTCCTACCCTTACTGAACTTCCAAAATGCTGCGCAGTTCCTGAAGGTTGAAGACCCACTGAACATTTATCTGCTTGAACTTATCATCATTTTCCCGTTTCCCCAAAATTTTCCAATATCTACTTCACACCTCCTGCTCTTACCAAATCCCAAACCAATACTTCTCACAACCCCAAAATTTTGCTAAACTCTCAATCCAAATCAAATAACCCGGTTATCACCATGGTACCCACTGATTCAAAATCTCTTCCTTAAAATTCAAGTTGTAGAAATAGGAGCAAGGATTGTGCAGAACATCCGAAAAGAATATTGACAATAACCACTAAATAATGCATGATGATTAAAGTGTCAATGCACATCACATACCTATGAGCAATTTAAGTGCGACACGTTGAAACATTTATATTAACTTAAAATATCCTTGTAAGTAAAACAATTTAAATACTTCAACTAATTTAAGCATATACTTAATGCATCAAGTAGGTAATTTCAGTAACATCTATAACAATATTTCGTAATAAGAAGCAATTTAATTAACAATTATGATGCACATGCTTATGAATGCATTGAAGAACCTGGCACCGTAGTAACGTTGGGCTCGATCCCGGTGTTCATTCTCACTTGACCGAATTGCAACTTGATCCAAGCGGTTGATCAGTCTCCTAAGTCCTCAAATCCTCCAGCCTTGATTCATACCTTTCCAAAACCTGTCACTCACAACTTGCTTTGCAAATAAATGCATGTGGGTGAAGCGTGTTCGAGTCACGTAATTGTCACATAATTGATGCTGACAACAAGAATTTAATATAAATTGATACAAGTATTTCGTCAATATTTAAAATAAACACGTTGGCCATATAAATTCCAAACAATTCAAGATCACTCAAAGACAATTAATAGCGTGAATTAATATAAAGTACAAGTTATCAAGTATTTCAGGTAATTCAAGGAATCCAAATAGCCAAGTAATTTCAAATAAAATGCAAGACTCTCAAATTATCACGTAATTCCTCTGCCGTACGACCTCGACTCGACACGACACGACACTAGAACCTCGGTTTTGCAACCGGGCTCTGATACCACCTTAGATGTAGCACCCCTTGACACGTGGAGGTACCACACCCCCGCACTATAGGTCAATCCACCTACGAAACGGCCACTCCGTACATGAATCAACCTATAGCGAACGGGTGACTATGCAATAGACGACAGGCTAGGCGGGAAACTTATACATGCGACAAAATAAAGCGGAAGCATAAATCAATCACTATCAAATATTTCCATTTATCAGGGCATGACATTTTCCATTTACCGAATAAAATATATCTTTAACTTATATGTCAATACATTATCATCTCCTTAAAATAAATAACATATAACTGTAAACATGGTTTCTCGGGTAATAAATAAACGATCAAATAAAGGCACCGTGTTTGACTCAACTCTAACAACTGGACACGACTCACTTCCCGCCTAGCGTGCACCTGCAATAACCTGAAAGGTGGAGGTGTCAGTCTGTGAAGACCGAGTGAGGGGTTTACATATATATTAGCGCAGATAACATGCAAGTCATATTCTCGGGTAAAGGTTCATAAAAGATAAATATACAAGTTCAATAATAATGTAACTTCGCCCGAGAATACAACTATTAATATTAAATACTTGTTCTTTTCAATCGATAAACATTGTGACACCCCGACTTTCAGACCGTACAGGTATGACGTATGTGCGCATTTAAAATTATTGTTTACGCATTTTATATTTATTCTAATTATTTATTTGAATTATTTAATTTTTAATTCTTATATGAATTATTTGAATTTATATGAAATATTTGAATTATATGTCAAAAATTTACCTCAAGTGATTTATGATATGAATTTTATCAAATTATGATATGTGAATTTAATTTCCCGAACTTGATTTAATTTCGTTATGACCTTAATTGATCATTCATGAACCTTGAGAACTTAATTGCATTGGACTTAATTGATCGCATTTCAAGACTTGGGGACTCACTAGCATGACTTAAATAATGGAGGGGTTTAATAGCAATTTTGGCCATTTCTTCTTTCTTCAAAGTAGCATCACATTCCATTTCTTCCCTTCTTTCATACATACATTACATACACATCTTTGCTCTTGTTCCCTTGCCAACCGATCCAAAACCTTTGCCCAAGGTGTGAAGATTTCTTCTCTCAAAATCCGAATTTTGGACATTCAAGCATCATCAACATCATCTCACTCCATCTCTTTGCATCTCTTTTTCATTCAAGGTAAGATGGAGATTTTGTATGAATTCTTGGATTGAATATGTGAAGCTAGGGTTGTGGCTTGGATTGGATGATTTACTTATGTGTTGTTGGAAACATGAGTACATACTTTTAGCTTGAAGTTATGCTTAAAGACTTGGGATTTATGGACTTAGTTGATGAACTTGTATATGGGTTTGATGTTAGTAAATCTTGTTGATCAATGCATGATATGAGTTTATATGCTAGATTTTATTGTGCTTTAAGTATGGTCACATGTTTATTCAAGTTTTGGTTGCAATTGTTGGTTGAAAGTTGGTTGTTGTTGCTGTCACGCTGCATGCCCTGTTTTTTTTCCTGTTTCGAACAGTGACACGGGCGTGTCACTTTTGTTCTCTTCAGTGTGACACGGGGGTGCAAGCTTGGTCGGGCTGATTTTCTGTACCGTGACACGGGCGTGTCACGGTTTGCTTTGTTTTGTGACACGGGCGTGTCACCCTATTTTCATGTATGTTTTCCGCTGTACCGTGACACGGGGGTGTCACGGCTTAGTACATTTCGGTGACACGGGCGTGTCACCCTTTGTTTCTCATGCATTTTGTTTGCATGCTACTGTACATGCACGTGTTTTATATATATTGAATATATGTGGTTGTTTGGTACCTTTCTTTATTCCTTTGACACTAAGTGGTTTCTTTTGCTTCTAAGCTTATCCTATGCTATTGAAGGGAAAAACGTGAAATGTAATTTGGTAACGTTTAAGTGTTCATTTGATATTTTCATGTATTCATAGCATCCATTTGCATCGCCGTGCGTCTAATTGGTACATTATTGAGTCTAAGTCTCGGGTCTTGTCTTCTTTTGTTTCAGAGCCTCTTCCGGAAGTTCGTGAGCCCGAGGATTAAGTGTTCGTTCGCCCGTTTTGGCCTTTCTTCTACTTTTGCAAAGGTGAGGTTAGGATCCTTTATATTAGATAAGCGACCTAAGACCTATTACGTGTTGATTTCTCACCCTGTATGCGAATATATATATATTTATATATATGTATTAAATACGAGTGCTTAAGGTATGTTATGATTTTGTGAAATAAGCTTTACGTTTTCGAAATTGGTATAAGTATTGGCATAAGTAAGCTATATTTTGAAATTCGTTATTCGTATATGATATGTATGAGCGAGTTGTACCCTGAAAGATGGGAGTTTGGTTTGATTTGGTTTGTTGGGCCCGGAGACGTGGGTAAGGGAGACCCGGGACGACCACGGGGTCGCCGGTTATGACCCCTGTGCACGTTCTCATTTGAGATATTCACGTACGACCTATGGAGGTTGGGAAGGCGTGGTATCTTGAGCCCTCGGTGGATAACCGGGGAAGGCATATTGTGGGTTAGCTGCCCCGTATGTGTTTGGTAATGTAGGTGTTAGGGTTTGATTCCCGATACACCATGGACGTGAGGTTGGAAATTTTGATTTGAATTCGATTTTATGTTATGTTTGATGGAGTAAGGGATAGTCCGTTCTCGCCGGACTTATGTTTATGTTCTGTTTGATAGATTATGGATCGAGATAGGTTTTCCTTTATATTATATGCTATTTTGGAAAATGATTTGGTATGAAAAACCCTAGCCTCGATTCATGACTATCCCCGTTGTAATATGCTCTGCTCTATACGTATTTAGGTGTGGGTGTGCGTTTAGCCCCCTCACTCAGTCGAGTTTTGACTGACCCCTCTCTTTTCCCACCTTCAGTGCAGGTTGTTTCGAGCTAGGCGGGGAAGTGCGAGTCTTGGTCTTGTACTTGTGTGTCTAGGTCGAGTTGCATTCATACTTCTTGCATTTTGGATACTCTATTATGTATTTGATGTTAGAATTATATTTTGTTGAATTATGGGTTTTTGATGTATATACTCGATCTTTTAGGCCGTGAGGCCATTGTATATGAGATAATGTTAGTTATAGAGCTCTTTTCGATCCTTATGTTATTGCTTCCGCATTTATATGTTTGTTTTGCGCGCTCTGTCCGAGTTTTAGCCCCGCTTAGCCTAAGGAGTGAGTGTAGGTTCCGTTCGCTTAGACTTGGACTCATGTATGGAAATCCATTTCATATGTGGGTTCGGGTTTAGGTGCAGGGGATGTGGTGGCCCACCGCTCCGGGCGTCACATCCTTAAAGTGGTATCAGAGCCCTCGGTTGCAAAACCGGAACTCTAGAGTCGTGTCGGGTGAGTCTAGGTCGTACGGCTTAGGACAATGTGGTTATATGCATTTATGTGATTATTTGTTATCTTCTTGTTAATCGTGCACATGAACATGTACTAACCCTCACGCATATGAATTGGAATCTTTTCTTTTGTAGAAATATGCCTCCCCGAAGACACCACCGCCGAGATAGATCTCCGGAACATCGTCATCACCGAGATCATTCTCCACACCCGGAAAATAATAATCCACCACCACCACCCCAAATGGATCCGGGCAATTTCATGGAGAGATTAGCGGTATATTTGGAACAAAGGGCTCAGGAAAGAAACAATGCACCTCCAGCTGGGAATCATGGAGGAAATCTAATTATAGCTACTCTCCGGGAGTTTAAGAACCAAAATCCACCGGTTTTCGTGGGTGGAAATGATGTCCAAGCAGAAGAATGGCTCGTGCAAACTAACCGGGTATGGAATCTCATACCGTGTGGGCCTATGGAGAAGCTACAATGCACACTTACCATGATCCAGGGCCAAGCTTATAGTTGGTGGTCAAGCTTGCAAGGAAGATTAGAGGCTACCGAGGAGGAGATCACATGGGAGGTGTTTGTTCGTGAATTCAAGAATAAATATATTCCCAAAGCTACAAGAAATCGAAGGGTGAGAGAATTTATGGAGCTCAAACAAGGGGGTATGTCCGTCACTGATTATATCAACGAGTTTGAAAGGCTCTCTCGTTATGCCTCGAACATTGCCAATGATGATGAAAGCAAGGCTTCTCAATTCCTCCAAGGACTTCGGGAGGATATGAAAGATGCTCTAGAGGCTTCTAACACAAGTACTTGGGCGAAAGTCACGGATAAAGCTCTAAGAGTTGAAGAACGGGTTGTGATGAGGAGGAAGAGTACTTATACCGGACAAGGGTCTAGCTCGGGGAATTTTAATAAATTTGGGAAGAGGCCGGCATTTAAAACATTTCAACAAGCCCAGCCTCAAAACAAGCAACCTCGACTCGCGGGACCCAATCAACCGAATCGACCCTTAGCACTTCCGGCTCCACCTAAAGTGCAATGTACCTATTGCAAGGGTCCTCATCACGTGGATAATTGCTTCAGGCTTCATAAGAGGTGTTTCATTTGTGGGGCACAGGATCATATGGTGAACACATGCCCGAAGAAGAAAGATAACCCGAGGCCTGCAATCCAAGCTAGGGCTTATGCGTTGGGTGGTGAAGAAGAGCAAGCTGTGGAAATCGACCCAAATGCCGTGATCGAAGGTACTATAAGCATTCATGGCACAACATTACATGCATTATTTGATCCCGGGGCTACTCATTCTTTTATTTCCCGGGATATTGCTTCTTCTATGTGCTTGCCTATTTCCTTGTGTGCGCATGATTACGTGGTTAGCTCTCCTCTTGGTGGTAGTTTAGTAACTTGCAGGGTTTTTCGGGGTTGTCCGGTTAGCTTCGAGGGCCGAGTTTTCCTCGCAGATTTGATTGAAGTGCCGATGCGGAGTTATGATGTAATCTTGGGTATGGATTGGTTGTATGAACATGGGGCTCAGATGGATTGTCGGGATAAGAAAGTTTCTTTTGGTTCAGTGGTGTTTAAGGGCGAAAAGGTGAAGTCAAGCCCGTTTATTTCTTTTGTTGAGGCGAGTAAACTGGTCCGGGACGGTGCGACAGGTTTTGTGGCCTATCTTTTGAATAGACCGAAAGATCAGGCCAAACTTGAGGAGACGGAGGTCGTGCGAGAGTATACCGATGTTTTCCCTGAGACTTTGGGTTCTCTACCGCCTGATAGGGACATCGAGTTCGTAATCGACCTTTATCCCGGAGCAGAGCCTTTCTCAAAGACTCCTTACAGAATGGCTCCTGCAGAGTTAAAAGAGTTAAAGACGCAGCTTGATGAGCTTCTAAATTGCGGGTACATCCGTCCGAGCATTTCTCCGTGGGGTGCTCCCGTTCTATTTGTAAAGAAGAAGGATGGGACGTTACGGATGTGTATAGATTACCGTGAGCTGAATCGGATGACAGTGAAGAACAAATACCCTTTGCCTCACATCGACGAATTATTCGATATTCTGCAAGGCTCGAAAGTCTATTCCAAGTTAGATTTGAGGCAGGGTTACTACCAACTGCGTATTAGGGAGGAAGATATTCCGAAGACTGGTTTTAATACACGATATGGCCATTTTGAATTCGTTGTCATGCCGTTTGGATTAACTAATGCTCCAGCCGTATTTATGGATATGATGCACCGAGTGTTTAGGCAGTTTCTTGACAAATTCGTGGTTATATTTATAGACGACGTTCTGGTGTATTCTAAGTCCGCTGAAGAGCACGCTCAGCATCTTCGGATCGTTTTGGAAACTTTGAGGGAACACAAGTTGTACGCGAAGTTCAGTAAGTGTGAATTCTGGATCGACCGAGTTGTATTTTTGGGTCATATAATTTCAGGGGATGGGATTGAGGTTGATCCATCTAAGGTTGAATCCGTGCTTCGTTGGGAGAGACCTAGAAATGCCTCAGAGATTAGGAGTTTTATTGGGTTGGCGGGCTACTATCGAAGGTTTGTTAAGGATTTTTCAAAAATTGCCGCTCCGTTGACTCGTCTGACTAAGAAGGAAGTGAAATTTGAATGGGATGATAAGTGTGAGGCGAGTTTTCAGACATTGAAAATGAAATTAACTTCAGCACCGATTCTTACTTTACCCGAGGGTACCGAGGGTTATGCAGTCTATACAGATGCTTCCAAAGAAGGTCTCGGTTGTGTTTTAATGCAGCACGGTAGAGTGGTAGCTTATGCTTCGAGGAAATTGAAAGAGCATGAGAAGAATTACCCTACCCACGATCTTGAATTAGCTGCTGTTGTGTTTGCTTTGATGAAGTGGCGACACTATCTCTACGGTGCCACATTCGAGGTGTTTACGGATCACCAAAGCCTCAAGTATCTCTTTTCTCAGAAGGATTTAAACGTAAGACAGAGGCGTTGGATGGAGTTGTTAGAGGATTACGATTGCACCATTCAATACCATCCGGGTAAAGCAAACGTGGTCGCCGATGCCTTGAGTAGGAAGGTGAGTGTGGCTAATTTGGAAGAAGGTTCTCCAAGTTCGGATTCAGAGATCTTGGTTTCGGGAACTTGGTTGGTTAATCTTACAGTAATACCAGATTTGAAAGAACAGTTGTTGGAAGCACAGAATTCAGATGCAGAAATTCAAAGGTTGGTAGCTCGTTCCAAGAACGACCCGAATTCTAAGTTTGGGATTGATGATTCCGGTTTGTTAAGGTTCGAAGCGAGAATATGTGTCCCAGAAGAGCTCAAGAGGCTTGTACTTGAGGAGGCACATCGCTCGAGGTACTCGATTCATCCGGGAGGTACTAAGATGTATCGGGACCTGAAAGAGAAATTCTGGTGGAATGGCATGAAAAGGGACGTCGCGAACTTCGTGAAGCGATGTCTGACGTGTCAAAAGGTGAAGGCAGAACACCAGAAGCCGGGAGGAACTCTCCAACCACTTCCTATTCCCGAGTGGAAGTGGGAGCAAGTGACTATGGACTTCGTGTCCGGCTTGCCTAGAGTCAAAGGAGGGTTTGATGGAATTTGGGTAATTGTCGACAGATTGACTAAGTCTGCCCATTTCCTCAAGGTTCGGATGTCCGATAAAGTTCCAAAACTAGCCGAGTTATATGTTCGAGAGATTGTAAGACTACATGGAATTCCGGCTAGTATCGTTTCGGATCGGGATCCACGGTTTACTTCGATCTTCTGGCAGAATCTCCAAAAATGTTTGGGCACCAGGCTCAGGTTTAGCACCGCTTCGCATCCTCAAACGGACGGTCAATCTGAAAGGTTAATTCAGTACTTGGAGGATATGCTTCGGTCGTGTGCTTTGGATTTCCAGGATAAGTGGGACGAGCATTTGGCTCTAGTTGAATTTGCTTATAATAACAGTTATCAGGGTTCGATTAAGATGGCTCCTTATGAAGCACTTTATGGAAGAAAGTGTAGGTCGCCTTTGTTTTGGGATATCGAGGATTGGAGATGGACCGAAGAGAATAAGCTTGAGAGGGCCGAGCCTAAGGAAAACATTGCTGCTACTATTGAGAAGGTTCATACGATTAGACAAAGAATGAGGGCAGCTCAGGCTCGACAGAAGAGCTACGCCGATAAGAGAAGAAGGCCCTTAGTGTTTGAGGTCGGAGATAGAGTTTTTCTGAAAGCATCTCCAAGGAAAGGCTTCACTCGAATAGGTAAAGGTGGAAAGCTCAGTCCACGATACCTAGGGCCATTTGAAATTTTGGAAAGAATTGGAGAAACGGCGTACAGATTGGATCTACCACCGAATTTGACCGGGATACACAACGTTTTCCATGTTTCTCAGCTCCGCAAGTACCATCCCGATGAGGCAACTATCCTTCCAGTTGAAGAGGTTCAGTTAGAGCCGGATTTAACAATAGAAAAGCATCCGGTTGCAATTCAGGACCGGAAGATGCAAGAATTGAGAAAACGGCAGATTCCTTTGGTCAGAGTACTTTGGAGGGATCAGAAATCCGAGGAATCGACTTGGGAAACTGAGGAGAAAATGAGGAACTTATATCCGGAGTTGTTTGAGGACTCGGTTCGGACTTGAGGGCAAGTCCTTTTTAAGGGGGAAGGATTGTGACACCCCGACTTTCAGACCGTACAGGTATGACGTATGTGCGCATTTAAAATTATTGTTTACGCATTTTATATTTATTCTAATTGTTTATTTGAATTATTTAATTTTTAATTCTTATATGAATTATTTGAATTTATATGAAATATTTGAATTATATGTCAAAAATTTACCTCAAGTGATTTATGATATGAATTTTATCAAATTATGATATGTGAATTTAATTTCCCGAACTTGATTTAATTTCGTTATGACCTTAATTGATCATTCATGAACCTTGAGAACTTAATTGCATTGGACTTAATTGATCGCATTTCAAGATTTGGGGACTCACTAGCATGACTTAAATAATGGAGGGGTTTAATAGCAATTTTGGCCATTTCTTCTTTCTTCAAAGTAGCATCACATTCCATTTCTTCCCTTCTTTCATACATACATTACATACACATCTTTGCTCTTGTTCCCTTGCCAACCGATCCAAAACCTTTGCCCAAGGTGTGAAGATTTCTTCTCTCAAAATCCGAATTTTGGACATTCAAGCATCATCAACATCATCTCACTCCATCTCTTTGCATCTCTTTTTCATTCAAGGTAAGATGGAGATTTTGTATGAATTCTTGGATTGAATATGTGAAGCTAGGGTTGTGGCTTGGATTGGATGATTTACTTATGTGTTGTTGGAAACATACATACTTTTAGCTTGAAGTTATGCTTAAAGACTTGGGATTTATGGACTTAGTTGATGAACTTGTATATGGGTTTGATGTTAGTAAATCTTGTTGATCAATGCATGATATGAGTTTATATGCTAGATTTTATTGTGCTTTAAGTATGGTCACATGTTTATTCAAGTTTTGGTTGCAATTGTTGGTTGAAAGTTGGTTGTTGTTGCTGTCACGCTGCATGCCCTGTTTTTTTTCCTGTTTCGAACAGTGACACGGGCGTGTCACTTTTGTTCTCTTCAGTGTGACACGGGGGTGCAAGCTTGGTCGGGCTGATTTTCTGTACCGTGACACGGGCGTGTCACGGTTTGCTTTGTTTTGTGACACGGGCGTGTCACCCTATTTTCATGTATGTTTTCCGCTGTACCGTGACACGGGGGTGTCACGGCTTAGTACATTTCGGTGACACGGGCGTGTCACCCTTTGTTTCTCATGCATTTTGTTTGCATGCTACTGTACATGCACGTGTTTTATATATATTGAATATATGTGGTTGTTTGGTACCTTTCTTTATTCCTTTGACACTAAGTGGTTTCTTTTGCTTCTAAGCTTATCCTATGCTATTGAAGGGAAAAACGTGAAATGTAATTTGGTAACGTTTAAGTGTTCATTTGATATTTTCATGTATTCATAGCATCCATTTGCATCGCCGTGCGTCTAATTGGTACATTATTGAGTCTAAGTCTCGGGTCTTGTCTTCTTTTGTTTCAGAGCCTCTTCCGGAAGTTCGTGAGCCCGAGGATTAAGTGTTCGTTCGCCCGTTTTGGCCTTTCTTCTACTTTTGCAAAGGTGAGGTTAGGATCCTTTATATTAGATAAGCGACCTAAGACCTATTACGTGTTGATTTCTCACCCTGTATGCGAATATATATATATATTTATATATATGTATTAAATACGAGTGCTTAAGGTATGTTATGATTTTGTGAAATAAGCTTTACGTTTTCGAAATTGGTATAAGTATTGGCATAAGTAAGCTATATTTTGAAATTCGTTATTCGTATATGATATGTATGAGCGAGTTGTACCCTGAAAGATGGGAGTTTGGTTTGATTTGGTTTGTTGGGCCCGGAGACGTGGGTAAGGGAGACCCGGGACGACCACGGGGTCGCCGGTTATGACCCCTGTGCACGTTCTCATTTGAGATATTCACGTACGACCTATGGAGGTTGGGAAGGCGTGGTATCTTGAGCCCTCGGTGGATAACCGGGGAAGGCATATTGTGGGTTAGCTGCCCCGTATGTGTTTGGTAATGTAGGTGTTAGGGTTTGATTCCCGATACACCATGGACGTGAGGTTGGAAATTTTGATTTGAATTCGATTTTATGTTATGTTTGATGGAGTAAGGGATAGTCCGTTCTCGCCGGACTTATGTTTATGTTCTGTTTGATAGATTATGGATCGAGATAGGTTTTCCTTTATATTATATGCTATTTTGGAAAATGATTTGGTATGAAAAACCCTAGCCTCGATTCATGACTATCCCCGTTGTAATATGCTCTGCTCTATACGTATTTAGGTGTGGGTGTGCGTTTAGCCCCCTCACTCAGTCGAGTTTTGACTGACCCCTCTCTTTTCCCACCTTCAGTGCAGGTTGTTTCGAGCTAGGCGGGGAAGTGCGAGTCTTGGTCTTGTACTTGTGTGTCTAGGTCGAGTTGCATTCATACTTCTTGCATTTTGGATACTCTATTATGTATTTGATGTTAGAATTATATTTTGCTGAATTATGGGTTTTTGATGTATATACTCGATCTTTTAGGCCGTGAGGCCATTGTATATGAGATAATGTTAGTTATAGAGCTCTTTTCGATCCTTATGTTATTGCTTCCGCATTTATATGTTTGTTTTGCGCGCTCTGTCCGAGTTTTAGCCCCGCTTAGCCTAAGGAGTGAGTGTAGGTTCCGTTCGCTTAGACTTGGACTCATGTATGGAAATCCATTTCATATGTGGGTTCGGGTTTAGGTGCGGGGGATGTGGTGGCCCACCGCTCCGGGCGTCACAAACATGCTCGCTTGCTTGTTAATCATTAGGTGATCACGCAATTCAATTATCGTGCAATCATGCAATAGTGTAATCACTTAGCACGTTCATGGAATGGAGATCATGCAATCACTACATGGCTTGCTTGTAACATGATAGGGTTTATTCCTCCTGTGATTGGACGGACAATCACTGGCAAGACCAGTCCAGCGCCCTTCACTCAGAAGGACCTGGCCAGGGGAAACACGGGTACACGATAGGGTTTTGTTCTTCTTGTGGTTGGACGGACAACCACTGGCAGGACCAGCCTAGCGCCCTCACTAGGGAGAACCTGGCCAAGAGAACACACGAACACGGTATGGTATTGTTCTTCTTGTGATTGGACGGACAATCATTGGCACGAAAACCAATCCAGCGCCCCCACTAAGGAGGACCTGGCCAAGAGAACACACTTGCTTGCATTCATGAACATGGCATGCTTTGATGCGTGAACACTAACATGCTTTACTTGCTTGATTAATGAACAGTAATATAACTTGGAACGATAAATGATTTCATGAAAATATAACTATAAATACCTTTTGGTTAAAACAGTCACGTAAAGGTTATACGGGTTCTATATAACTAGAAATTAAACCTCACCTGACAGGCGACACACGACTCGTGAATACGTGAATGTACTCATGATCCACAATCTCCGCCCTGGAGAATAACTGGACAAGAAACGGGACAATGTACGTGCATGAGACTACAAATCAAGCATATTCTTCATATAATGACGCACGGCATGACCAAGTACGAGATATTGAGCAATAAACAATTTAGCATATAGATATCATGTTTTGACATGTAATCAATCATATAATAACACTTTGGGGTCAATTAAGCCATTGGAACGACGTCCCAAAAATTCCATTTTGTGCAGAATGTTTCTGCACTTCCAGGGGTATGGGAACGGCCGTTCCGGGGTTCAGTTCAAAGTGGGAAGGGCCGTTCCCGCTGTCGGGCTCCCCGAAGATGGGAACGGCCGTTCCCGTCTGTAAGACAAAGTGGGAACGGGCGTTCCCATCCTCGCCGCCTGACACACAATTCAAACAATGGGAACGGTCGTTCCCCATTTACAAAGGGAACGGGAAGGGCCGTTCCCGTTACACAGAAAGTTCAGAAAACAGGGGAGAAGGGCAGGGGAGCTACGGCCAAGCTCCCAAATCACCTCAAACTCACATAATTCAATCCCATATGTTATAATTCATGAAGGGAGACATGTATATATGCATATAGTGCAATAACACCCAATATAAACACACAATCCATGCTTTAATCATCATAATCTCCAACTTGAGCATATATATAAATTCATCATATAATCCCATAAACCTCAAGATTTGAGCATGGATTTCAAGCTATAACTATGCAATCATATTTCTAACAACTCATACACAACATATCACATTCAATTCATAAACCCTAGCTTCACATGTTGATTCAAGAAATCATATATCTTCATCTCTACCTTGAAAGAAAATAGAAGAAGAAGATGATGAAGCTAGCATGATGAATGAGCTCCCAAAACCATATTTCTCTTGATAAACTTGATGAAGTTGATAAAATCTCCTCTTCCCTTTTTGGAGGTTTTGGCTCGGTAGAGGAAGGAAGCAAAATGAGATGATTGGCATGAAAATGAAGATGATTGAGGGAGAGATGCATATAACGTGATATATTTGGGGAAATATGTAATATTTGCAATTAAATTCCTAAGGTTTGTAAGTCATGCAATTAAGTATACAAGGTTTAGAAAGTGATCAATTAGGTCCAAAGAGTTCTCATGCAATTTAGTCCCTCAAAGAGAACGAATTGAGCAATTATGGACAATTTGGCAATTAAATAAAATTGGACAATTAGTTCACGTAATAATTAAGTTCTAATGATACAATAATTCTCAAGTTGACACATATTTCATATATTTCCACATATTCACGTTGCACGCAATTTATAAAAATTAATGTAACACGTTTAAATTAACTAAGCGAAAATAATAAAATAAAGTCCTAACGCTCGAAACTCACACGTGTCTGGCGTACCTGAAATTGGGGCGTTACAGAACCGAACTAGCTTCGGTTCATTTCGGTTCGGTTTCGGTTTCGGTTCGGTTCGGTTTTCGGTTACGGTTCGGTTTTGCTCACCCCTAAGTGTAACCATGTAGGAATGGTCTATATTTACTTAAATTAGATTATCCCATTAAAATCATTAATCATGTCTCTTATTGTATATGAATATAAAGTTGGTGAACATGTATAAATAATTAAATATGATAGGAGTATGATGATATGAATCATTTTAAAAAATTATTATATAACGTAATGTCCGATATAATGACATTTTATGATTATATTTTATTGGAATTATCAGTAAGTCCTAGTGGTTTCATTTATGATATTATAATGTCTATTCAATCGTTTGTAACATAATTGAATTTTTTTTAATTAATATTTAGTGATTGAGATTAAAAGGAAACTAGCAAAGAAAATCCGAATTTTCTTTTAATCTCAAAGAATTGATATTAGAATGCAATTTGCATTTATGTAATGCACGAAGTTTTAATCTTAATCAGTTTATCTTTTTGCATTCTTGAAAATGATTACATATGGAAATTGCACTTGGAATTCGTTCATATTTTTTTATGCAAGATAACTAGATATGTGTTCTTATACCATTATAGGGAATTAGTGTTTTGTAGAAAGTAGAACAAAGGTTTTGGGAAGTTATGGAATTAAGCAAGACTTTTGGCAAAGGCTTATAATGATGCCATTAAGTACTAATTATTGTCCCTTCCACACTGTGCAAAAAGATAAACCGTTTCCAAATATGCAATTACAGTCCATCATCTCATCATTGCTCGTGGCATGCTATGATGCATTCGTACATTTTAAAAAATGTAATTTTACCATTTCACATGATACAATACTCACATTTAATATCGTATGCAAACACCTCTTACCGAATAAATTTTAAGAAAACCATATTGTTATGTATGTATTTTAGTATTTGTTTTGAATGTTTGTATTCATATATCATAATAAGTGATATCTTTACATAAGGAGTGTTTGCAAACTCTAAGCAGTTTTGGAATGTTTGGAACACCTGCTTCTAGTTATTTTAAACAGAAATAAGCCAGAATCCATAAGCAGCCCATGACATGCTTCTGGATTCTGCTTATACCTTATTCAATTTTCTTCATTAATTAAATTTCGTTTTAGATAATAATATTCTCATTAAAATATTAATATTCCTCAGTTAACCTTTATATATATATATATAACTCTATAGTTTTTTTTCCTATGAATAATTTTAAAATTTTCATTAAAAGTCTCATAAAAAATCTGTAATTACTAAATAATTTTTTTTTATAAATTTATTTTTCTCTTTTCTTAATTCTTATGAATTTATCATTCCATTTTTTTTTTCATTATCTATTTTTTCACATGCATTTTATTTATTATATATACTTATCTTATATAATTTTAAATTATTATTTATATTAATATATTATTTAAATCATATTAAATTGCTCAAAATAATTTAAAAAATTAGGGATAAATTAATAATTTAATAAAAATTAAAAGTGATTCTCAATTTTTCTCTGCAAACACTCAACTGATTATTTTTCAGTTTTTCACTTCTTTTTTTTTTTTCCCAAACACTCACTACTTTTACTATTACAAATTTCAATAACTTTCACTTCTGCTTATGAAGTAGAGTTTGCAAACACCCCCATAAACACAAATACAAAAGGAAAAAAAAATAAATGAAACTTTTTTAAATAAAGAAAATAATAAACAAAAAATTAGGCTTGCCCTTGTGTAAGATTTGTTGCCATCTCCTAAAAAAGACGACACATTTCACACTCTAAAGATGGTTTTGAACTTCACCAAAAGCTCATTGTTGATAAATTCTTGTAAATTATATGGCAAAAGGTAAGATATTTCAGGACACTTTGGGCCGTGCCTGAACCCACATCATGACATTTAATTAGGCATTATTATGATGAAGAATTAAATGAAACATTCTTGAAAAAAGCTAAGACATGGTCATGGACAAATACCTTTGTCAAGTTGAGCATGTGCATCAAACTGGCTCCATTTTGGTGATTTAGTTTATAATGACATTATCATCCCAAATTTTTATTTTTATTTTTTAATATACATAAATTTTAAAATTTTTATTATTTTGAAACCCCCCACCCCAAAATAAAATTAGACCTCATCAATTTAGAATTTATTTTTAGTATTAATTTATCGATTATTTTTCTCAATCCAAATGCACTTTTTATTTTGTTCCCCAATAAAAGTCTTTTGATCTTCTTTTCGATATTAAAAAATCTCAAATTTATTATGGATAGATTATTTAGTTTAAAGATTGTATCTAAATAGTAATTTTAGTTTGACGAAGATAACTGTGTTAATTTTAGTTTTTCTTTTATTATAGATAAATTATTTAGTTAAAAAATTATATATTAAATAGTAATTTTAGTTTTTTTTTAATTATGGATAACATTTATAATTAATTTGTTAACTATAGTTATAGTTATCTTTATCTCTATGATTATCAAAATAGGTTAAAGATAAATGGTTTTTTATTTTCTTATGTTATTTTGTTAATAAAGTCTATTATTTTATTTTAAATCATGTTAAATTCAATCCATAAATTTTTTAATTTATATAGGCACTATGAGTAAAAGGAATTTGGAACTTTATTTCAAAAAACCTCGTAAAGATAATAGCAATGCACCTTGACACTTTAACAATCCATGACAAAGCACCTATTTTCTTGAGACTTCAACAACAAAATAATAAGTTAAAGTTTTAAGTTATACTTGTTTTGTTTATATATATCGAATAAAATAATATTTTTATTTTTAATAAAATAATATTTATTAAAAAAAAAATTATATATCTTTTTAATTTTCGCCCCCCTTCCATGAAATTCCGGCTCCATCCCTGTGCATATGGGATACGAGGATATGATGTACGAACACTTTTAAAAATATTATTTAGTGATGGGTTCCGGAATGGGTGGATCCGAATCCGATCACTTTACAATTTGTATTTTGTGGAGGAAACCACCGGAGCTTCGCCGGAAATGAGAAAGGGGTTCAACCTGTTGGGACAAGCACAAGAAAAGTCAGAAGGCCAAGCTGGGGGAACTGGGGGTGATACCCAGTTTGGCTCTCCGACGCTCAAGTCAGTTCAGTGTATGAAGAAAGGTAAGTTTAGTCACAGTTGCAGTGATGAAGAATGCTTAAGAATGCTTACCAGTGTAGAAGATGACTTTGGCTATTTATAGTTGAGGGCCAAGGGCCCTTTGGTCATTTGCCTCAAGTGGTCCTAGCCGAATGTTGCCCTAACACGTGGCGCTGTGAGAGAGAAACCTAGGAGGAATCTTCTGCAAAAGCGGCCAGAAGTTAGTGCTGGCAACAGTGGCAGGTGCGCGGGCATGTACGTTGTGTCAGAGAGCCATTTGGGCGGTTGGTGACGAGGGCTTAAGAGCGCGCTCGTGACAACCTGGAGTATTGGCGGCCAAGACATCCGCGGAGGGGGATGAAGGCTCCAATTCAAGTGACGAGCCCAAGAGGAGACCACTCTGAGGGAGTGTGACGCTCGAAGAGGGCTCCTTTGGGCGTGACCATCCTTTAGCATGTAGGACGCTCGTGGGAGTGATAGCGCTCGTTGGGCTTAACTCCTGAAGAAGGATTGCGCTCGATGTGCTTAGCGCTCGTGTGCTGATGGCGCGGCCTTGGGGAGACAGATGTCATCATCTCGGTGATGCCACGTGTCCTAATGTGGGACGATCGTATTTTGACCCCATCATTTTGCCCCCCAATTCTGTAGTCCTTAGTGATAAGGGCTGTAGAATTTTGACACGTTCAATCTCTTGCGTATAGCGCTCGTATAAGGCTTGGCGTGTTGAGCAATTTTTCCTCTGATGGTGCCATTAATGCGGTCTTTTCAACTGACCGCTCGTAATACTTCCGCATTAAATGTTGTACTATTCTGAAGCACTCGAAACGTCAGAGCATTAAATGAGGGTGCGCGTGAGGCGCGTGAGCATTGGGAAGCATGTGCCGGTTCCGTAAAGTGGACGGTTTCCTAGGCGGGAAATGATTACCATTTTGAATTTATTGCCCAAAACGGTACCAACTCCCATCCCTATAAATAAGGGATTCTGAAATCTCCACACTCTTTACGCATTCAGAACTTTCAAGCACCCTTTGCAAAAAGAATTCTCTCGCATTCCAGTTCTCAGAGCACCTTCAACCTCTTCTCCAGTTTTCTCAAACACCTTCAAGGTAAATTTCCAGTGTGACTTTCTAACTTTGCTAACCGTAGATTCGGACTTTAGGATCTCGTAATCCCTCAGATTTTCGCCTTTCTGAACCCTAATCTCTTTCCAAGAAAACTCCCAAAACCCAGTTTATGCCATGGCCGACCAACATATCGAGGAATTTGCCCGTGAAATCCAAGAGATGGCCACTGAGAGTTCTTCTTCCCCTGATTCCCCTAGAGATGAAGAGTTGGGGGCGGCTGTGATGGCTATGGAGGACAGAAATCCAGGCGGAATGGATCCTATCTTTGAGGAGATGGATCTGGTGATGGAGGCGGAAAGACAAGGGGTCACCCTCCCCATAACTCAAAGTGCCACACATCCCCACCGCCATACCGTGACCGTGGCTGTTGCAAACCCGCTTCCAGTGGCGGAAGCCATAACCGGGCCTTCAGACAGAGCCCGTGATAAGGGAAAAGGAAAGAAATCCCAAAAATCCAAAGGGCCCAACGAGGGTGAAGGGTCAGGCTACCAGGCTACCGAGCGCACGCCTGATGAGACTCCCAGCACAGTCACCGTGGGAGATGTAAAAACGATGATGGTCCCCATTTACTGGGACGAGCGGTACACGTGGAGAATCCCCCAAAGCCACGAGCGTGCAAATAATCCGCCTCCTGGGGAGATGGCAGTGTACGTGGACGCCGTGCGTTCAGGAGGCCTGAGGTTCCCCATTTCGATCTCCATGGCTCATTTGCTGAATGACCTGGGCTTGTGTCCATCCCAAATAGTGCCCAACGGCTTGGCCCTCCTGACCTGTTTCATAATTCTGATGAGGACCATGGGTTACGAGCCCTATTTGCGGAACTTCAACGCCGTTTTCCAAGTAGTCAGCTCCTCTCGTTCTTCTCCTGAGGCGGGTTTTTACTATGTCCAAGCGAAGGCCCATATGAAGCTGATCAACTCACCCTCGAGCACTTATGGCATTGACTGGAAGGAGAAGTTCATCTTTGTCAAGGCTCCAACAGAAGAGGGCTTCGGGGTGATCACGGAATGGGGCTCGTATTCAAAGAGCCGTTTGCCACATGCACTCCCCAAAGATTGGGCCAAAAGCCTGGCAACAACCCTGAGGGACGAGGGTCACCTTATACAAGCGAAGGACTGGATAGATGATGCAGAACTCATGTTCTTGTGTGGTCTTTCCAACGACCCTTATTTCCTTGACAACCCTCCGGCTCGTGACATAGAGAGAGACGGTTAGATCCTTAGGGCACTAACTTTAGATAGGAATAAATACTAACTTCTTTTCTGTACTTGCAACTTGTAATCTGAGTAGATGATTTGAATATTCCTAACCCTTGAAAATTTCACTCTTGCAGGAATCGCTATCTTAGAAATGGCCGGAGGAATCAGACAAGCGGCTCGTTTTGTCCATGCAAACAGAAACCAAACCCCTCAGGGGAACCAGCAGCGAGAACAACAGCGACCCCGTAACAGTAACAACCGCGGGGACGCTCGTGGCGGCGCGAGTTCGAGCGCCCAACCTGAGGTACAACCCCCTCGTGGCCGAGGGGAACGTAGAGTGGTCAGCAGGGAGACCAGAGGGCGGTCTTCCTCAGAAAGAGCGGGCGATGCTCAACCCCCCATCCCCGCAGAACAGACGAGGCCAGTAACCACTCTGGCAATAACTGAGGCTCCCCCGAGCGCGAGCGCAAGTAGGCCTTCCCGCAAGAGGAAGAGGATGCCCGATTCAGTGGCCATCCAGGGCAAGGGGAAGCAAGTTGTTGAGGGCCCCAGGGGCCAAGGAGAGACTTCCTCCTCAGAGGAGGAACATGCATGGGAGTTCCCCCGACGAGGGGACAGGGGCTTTACAGGCGCCCCAGACGGTGGGCCAGTTTTGCTGAGGCCCGGCTCGGTCGCACAAACTATCACCGAGGATCTGTTCAGCAGAGCCCAATTCTCGGCCGACCATCGTCACCTCTACAGCGAGTCTGTGGAGCAAGTGACCCTCGACGCGGCCCACGCTCTGATTTCCGTAAGTAATCATTCCTTGCATTCTTTCTTTTCTTTTCTGTAAATCACCATTTTTTTGCTAACACTTTTCCTCTCGTTCACGCAGCAAGTTCTTCCCCGGCTCAAAAACGTGCAAATGCGAGCCTCCATCTACGCCGACCGGAAAGCTAAATATAAGAAGATGGCGTGCTCGAACGACCCGGCTCAAATCCAATCAGAGCTGGATGCCGAAATCGCCAAGTACGAGTCCCTCAAGGGCTTGTTCGAGAAAACTGAGGAGGAGCTGGGAAAGCTCAAGGAAGACTTCGTGGCGATCGATGGCGCTCGAATTGGCCTGGGCAACCAGCTGGCTCAAGTCAACGAGCGGTGCAAAAAGGCTGAGGCGGAGAGGGAAGACTGGAAGGCAAGGGCTCTTGAGGCCGAGCGCAAATTCAACGATGCCATGAACGAGTGGCCTCGGAGCCTAGAGCGCGCAAATAAGGAGGCTCTCATCAAGTTCTGCCATTCCAAGGCTTTCAACTTTGCGGCCTCGTTGCACTGCTTGGATGAGGCTCAAAATGCCTTCAACTTGGCAGTGGACCAGGGCATCCACAAAGGGCTGACGGATCCGGCCATGAAGGGAGCTGAGGGCACGGGGCTCATGTTCAATGAGCGCTGTGAGGAGGCGGATGAGGATCCCAACGACCCCGCTGACGGCATTGCTGAAATGGAGTATGAGTTCTTGGTGAAACTGATCCAAGATGAATACGCCGACGCTCATCGGGGAGGGGATCCGGCTCAACCTGCCCAAAATGACGATCCTGAGGATGAGCCACAAGAGCCCGTCGCGGAAGATGCCAACGCTCCTGCCCCTGTTGCCAACGAGCCCAACGGTCCCCCAGATCAACCACAAGAGCCTGAGGGCCCAGTGCATGGCCCTATTCTGGTGATCGTGGACGAGGACATAGCCCCAGCCGCTTGAAGCTTCTTCCTTCATAGCTTTTTCTTGTACTTTCCTGTTTTTCTGTTTCCTTTTGTAACAGCATTTCCTGGGCCTTTGAGCCCTTATCTTTGTTACAATTCTTGTTGCCATGAATAAATATTCCTTTTTCTTGACTTTGTTGTTCTTCTTGTCCATTTATGAATCATATAGTAAGACTGTGTAGCCTACTCTGTGGATGTTTTACTTCTGTAATGCAATGAAAATTTGTCTAAGTCTTGAGCGATCGTGGGGGTCTTATTGTGAGATTGCCCCCCCCCCCCCTCAAGACTTGTGTAAATTTTGTTTTTGCTCTTGGAAATTTGTCTAAGTCTTGAGCGGTCGTGGGGGTCTTATTGTGAGATTGCCCCCCCCCACTCAAGACTTGTATAAATTTCTGCTTTTGTGAACTTGTCCAAGTCTTGAGCGATCGTGGGGGTCTTATGGTGAGATTGCCCCCCCACTCAAGACTTGTATAAATTTCTGCCCTTGTAAATTTGTCTAAGTCTTGAGTGTGTGCGAGGGTCTTACTGTGAGATTGCCCTCGTTCAAGACTTGTGACATTCCTTCCGCCCTTGGGGGTTTTGCTAAGTCTTGAGTGTGTGCGAGGGTCTTACAGAGTGGTGGCCCTCGTTCAAGACTTGTGCAATTCCTTCTTGATTCTGAAGCCATAGTTTGAGCGCTCTGGCTCTTGCCGTTTTCCTGGCTCTGCAGGAAATCCCATTTTCGAGCGCAAGGCGTTATAGGAAACGGCCAAGGCCTACTAGGATTCGCTCTTGTAGGAGATCCTGTTTTCGAGCGCAAGGCGTTTTAAGGAACGGCCAAGGCCTACTAGGATTTGTTCTTGTGGGCGATCCCGTTTTCGAGCGCAAGGCGTTTTAAGAAACGGCCAAGGCCTACTAGGATTTTCTTCATGATCTTCTTCCAATTCGCCTGCTTGGTTGTGAGCGTAACCAGTCTATCCTTATGAGGGCGTCCCCCCATGTGGAGTAGAGTGCTGGCCAGCGTAACCCATACAAGATAACAACATACATATTGGAATGAGTTGCCAACCACGCTCGTAAATACGAGGGCCGTGGTGCTTATTCATTCAAGCAACCAAAGAAACAGGAATATTAAAGAAATTAAAAAGATTATGTTACCGCTTACTTGTGATCGGAAGTACATAGAACCCGTCAAAGAGGGTTGTTACATCAAGGTTTGCAAAGAGCTTTTAAACATAAAACCGCCGAAGGTTACATGCGTTCCAAGGGCGAGGCAAGCGCTCACCTTGAAGTGTCTCCAGGGTGTAAGTGTTGTTAGCTCTGAGTTGTACGACTTTGAATGGGCCTTCCCAATTGGGGTCCAATTTGCCCACGTGCCTGGATACTTCCACTTTCTTCAAAACCAAGTCTCCCAACTGGAAAGTTCTTTCCCTCACACGTTTGTTGTACTGTTGGGCCACGGAGGCTTTATAATGGTGAATCTTAGCCCAGGCCTTGTCTCTCCTTTCATCCAGCAAATCCAACTCCAAGCTCCTGTTGCCGTCGTTAAGCTGAGGCTCGAAATAGCCTACACGAGCGGACTCATTTACTATCTCCGCTGGTATCATAGCTTCTGATCCATACACGAGCGCGTAAGGAGTTTCGCCAGTGGCCGCTCGTGGGGTGGTGCGATAAGCCCAAAGTGCTCCTTGTAACTCCTCAGCCCATTCACTTTTCTTGCTCTCAAGCATGGTTTTTAGATGCTGCAAGATGATTCTAGTGGTAACTTCTGCTTGCCCATTGGATTGTGGATGTCCTACAGAGGTAAACCGCTGTTCTATTCCCAACTCAGAGCACCACTCTCGTGTGTCAGCCGCTATGAACTGGGACCCATTGTCAGAAATGAGCACCCTCGGTATGCCGTATCTGCAAATGATGTTCTTCCAAATGAAGTCCCTCACAACCTTAAAGGTGATTTTTGCAACGGCCTCGGCCTCGGCCCACTTGGTGAAGTAGTCGACGGCTAAAATGACAAACTTCTTTTGTCCCGCAGCCATGGGCAAGGGGCCCACGATGTCAATTCCCCACTGGTCAAAAGGCCAAGAGACGTCTATTGGGATCATCTGTGCCGCTGGCAATTGAGGGAGATTTGAATGGAATTGGCATTTGGGGCACTTCCTCGAAAATTCGATGGCGTCTTGGAGAACTGTAGGCCAATAAAACCCACTTCTCAGAACCTTTTTTGCCAAAATACGCCCTCCAGAATGATTTCCACAGCTTCCATTATGAATGTGTTCGAGCGTCTCCTTCGCTTGTGAGGGCCTCAGGCATCTCATTGGGGGTCCTTGAAATGATTTCTTAAACAACCTCCCCTCGGGATCCAAAGCGAAACGAGGGGCCTTATTTCGGATTTTCCTAGCTTCCACCTTGTCAGTGGGAAGAATTCCATCCTTAAGGAAAATGATGACGTCATCAAGCCAGCAGGGCTCGTTTGGATCAATCATAGCGATTATCTTGGTGGCGACCCTTTCTTTGATCAAAGGTTCCTCAGTCCTAAGGAACGTAACAGAACGTTCAGAAGTACCCTCTAAAGCTGATGCAAACTTTGACAGAGCGTCCGCGCGCTCGTTTTCTCCTCGGGGCACTTGAAGTAGATGAAATTCCTTGAATTTCCCAATGATTTCTCTAGCTTTCTGTAAGTACTGTACCATGGTGGTTTCTCGTGCCTCATAAGCTCCTTCAATCTGGCTCGCTATTAACTGTGAATCCACGTAAGCGGTGATTCTGGAAGCTCCATTCTGAAAAGCAATATTCAATCCTTGCACGAGGGCTTCATATTCCGCTTCATTATTAGTGACTTGGAAATCCAGCTTGATTGCAAAGTCCAGCTCGATCCCATCGGGGTTTCTGAGGGCCACTCCTACTCCTCCCCCCTGTGAGGTTGAGGAACCATCTGTGTGCAGTGCCCATAACCCCTCATTCTCCGCAACGGTGGGCTCGAAACCAAAGCGCTCAACCAACAAATCTGCTACAACCTGAGCCTGTATCGCCGTCCTGGGCTCGAAGCATAGGTCAAACTGGCTCAATTCGATGGCCCATTTGATTAATCTACCAGATACGTCTGGCTTGGACAATACTTGCTTCAAGGGTTGGTCGGTGAGAACCGTTATGGAGTGCGCTTGAAAGTAAGGCCTCAGCCTTCTTGAGGCGTTGATAAGAGCGAACGCGAACTTTTCGATCTCCAAATACTTCTTTTCCGCTCCTTGCAATGTTTTGCTCAAATAATAGACGGGCAAATGTTTCCGCTCTCGTACAGCGACCAGAACAGCGCTTGTGGCTTCGGGAGAAACGGAAAGATACATAAACAATCTCTCACCTTCGACAGGCTTAGTCAGTAGTGGCGCGCTCGATAAGTAAGCCTTCATATCCTGCAACGCCCTTTCGCATTCTTCTGTCCAAGTAAAGTTACGAGCGTTCCTCAAAATTTTGAAGAAGGGAAGGTTCCTATCCGCCGAGCGCGAGATAAACCTGTTCAACGAAATGATTTTTCCCACTAGGACCTGCACTTCCCGCAAATTTCGAGGGGAAGGGATCTCCAAAATAGCCTTGATTTTCTCCGGATTGGCCTCAATTCCCCTCTGACTGACCATGTACCCCAGGAACTTTCCCCCTTGTACTCCAAAGGTGCATTTTGAAGGGTTCAACTTCATCCCATACTGGCGCAAGATTGAAAAAGTGCGCTTGAGATCTTCCAAGTGGGAATCCTGGCGCTCGCTTTTGACAATCATATCATCCACGTAAACCTCCATGGACTTACCGATTTCCTTTTCAAACATCTTGTTAACGAGCCGCTGATATGTAGCTCCGGCGTTCTTCAGTCCGAAAGGCATGACTAAGAAGCAATATACTCCTAGATGGACAACGAACGAAGTTTTGGGGCGATCTTCTGGAGCCATAAAGATCTGATAATATCCCTGGAAAGCGTCCATCATGCTCATGAGCTCGCAGCCGGCGGCCGAATCCACCAATTGATCAATCCGGGGCAGCGGGTAAGGATCTTTAGGGCAGGCTTTGTTGAGATCAGTGAAATCGTTGCACATGCGCCACTTATTCGCGCTCTTGGGTACCAAGACGACGTTGCACAGCCACTCCGGGTACAAGATGGGCTCGATATATTGAGCCTCCAGGAGTTTATTAACCTCCTCTTCAATGACTTTTTTCCGAAAGCCATGTACATCCCGCTTTTTCTGCTTGATGGGTTTGAAAGAGGGATCCACATTAAGCCTGTGGACAATGACGCTTGGGTCAATTCCTGTGAGATCAGAGGCTTTCCATGCAAATACATCACTGTTCTCCCGGAGGAAGTCAATCATCATAATCTGAGAAGGCCCCGAGAGGTTAGATCCTATCTGTGTAGTTTTATCCTTGTTTCCGGGCTCCAGCTCAATGGTGAGGAACTTCTCCGAGGGTTCGATCCGTACCTCAGGGCGAGGAAGTTCGAGCGCCCTCTTCTTTCCTGTCAAACGGTCGCCGGATGCTGGTTCACCTTCTTCCGGCTCGTCTCCTTCTGAGGACGATCCCCCAACAGTTCCTGGTGGTGCCTCTTCGAGGGGATTCTCCTCGTTGTTTCCCCTCTTCTTTTTGTTCTTTTTCTTGTTCAATTTCGCCCTTTTCCGTGCTGGGCTGTCCTCATCTAAGTTGGGGAAATCCACTGACCTTTTGGTGGAACCAATCTGGAAGGTTTTCTCCGCTTTAGGCTTTCGGAGAGACAGCATGTAACATTCCCAAGCCTCTCGCACATTGCACAGTACTTCCCCTACACCCTCGGGGGTAGGGAATTTAATCTTCTGATGGTAGGTGGAGATGATGGCTTTGAAGTCCACGAGGGCGGGGCGCCCAATTATGATGTTGTAAGGAATGTCAATCTCCACCACAGCGTACGTCACCAAGAGCGTCTTGCGCTGAGGGGCTCGTCCGAATGAAGTAGCTAGGCGTATTTGCCCTCGTGGGACAACTTCCGAGCCTCCAAAGCCAATGAGGGCCGTTTTGAGAGGCTCGAGCGGAAGATCAACCTTCATCTTTAAGAATGTAGAGTAAGGCAAAACATTAACGGAGCTTCCACTATCCACCAATACCCTTTTTACAACATGGTTATGAACATCTAAGCTAACCACCATGGGGCAATCTGAGGTTACACCCTCCCCATGGGGCGTTACAATATGTTCTAAATCCCTATCATCAAAGCCTATTACATCATTTTCACGAGACCTCTGGGCGACTGATCTCTGGATGGCATAGATAGGTTTGGGCACTGCTGGGCGTTGGTTGTAGCTCCGTACATACCTCCGTCGGGAGGCGTTTGAATCCCCCCCTGATGAGCCTCCTGCAATCATATTAATAACTGCGAAGGGCTCGTTCTCTTGTTCGGGGGCCTTTCCCTTATTGCCCCGGCGGCTGCTGCTTTCTGGGGGTCCCTTACCCCTTGGGCTTTTTGAACGGGAAGGGCTCCTCCTTCTCCTTCCTGAGCGCTCGTTGCATTGTTCATCGTAGCGCTCGAGCACTCGGACGAATTCCTTTAGGTGGCCTCCTGCAACGAGCCTTTGGATTTCAGCTTCTAACTGCCGGCACTCATCCGTGTCGTGCCCTCTCTGCTTGTGGAAGGCGCAGTATTTGTTCGAGCGCCTGAGTGATTCTGTTTCTCTCATTTTGATGGGTCTCTTGAAGAGCTTTTTATCAGAGAGATTATAGACTTCTGAATTTGGCCTGGTGAGCGGAATTCGCTCGAATCGACGAGGGGGTGGTGGCGACCTCCTGCGCTCTTGAGGGCGCTCTTTCTTGACGGCCACCTCCCGCCCCCGCTCGTGATGAGGTCGCTCGTTCCTGGCCGGGCTGTGATGACGGGGACCATTCGTCCCATACATATCTTCGAGCGCGAAGAACGGCTCGGCTATTTCCCTTAGGCCCATGAGGGTCCCAGGCCTTCTCTCCACGATGGCATCAGCAAATTTTTTGCTCACATATTGTTTGTGATCCACAGCCTGAAAGAGCACTGGGATCAAAAAATCCATTGAAGGCCTCTCCACCTGCAGGATCTCCTTGTTGAAGCGGGCAAAGAACGAGCGTAGAGATTCGCTCTTGCCCTGCACCACGTTGTATAAGGCAGTGGGTGCGGTGACTGGCGCTTTCAAGGAATTGAAGTGGTTGAGGAAAGCATTGGCCAGTTCTTCATATGAGTGGATCGAGCGCGGCGGCAGTCGCTTGTACCACTCTTGAGCCATTCCTACCAAAGAAGTGACAAACACTTTTGCCCAGTAATGGCTGGAATGCTCGTAGAGGTGCATAAGATGCACAAAGTGATCCAAGTGTTCAGCTGGATCAGTTGTCCCGTCGTATCGGTTGATGGAAGTGGGGACTTTGGCCATGCCTGCTTGGGCCATCAGAACTTCTTCTACGAGGGGTGAACCCCTCGCCAGTGGGTGATATTCATACGTGCCGAAGTTTTCCTCCGGCTCCTTGCGGCGGGGGACCCTTGGTGGAGGGTCCTTGGTGCGGGTGCTTCTGGCGTCAACCCGTTCATCCCGACTAGGGGAGATCTGAGTTGAACGCCCTCGAGAGAGCTGACCCACGATATCCTTGAGACCCTGCAGCTGGTCTTGCACAACCGCGAGGATGTCAGGATTTACATCTACTTGCTTGTCTCCGTGCCTGGGAGCTCGTGAGCCCCTCCTGGAGACATGAGAGTCCCCTTCATTTTCGTTCACTCGCTCCGTGGGCTCTTTATTCCTGCCCATGGAGGGGCGCTCGTTGCCCTCCTGTTGGGGCACTTCTCTTGCTGGTGGTGGTGGTGGTTGTGCCCTCAGGACAGCCTGGGCTTCTCTGAGGGGAAAGTTTTGCTGTCCTCCTAAAGGGGCTGCGACTTGAGTGGCCTGCCCAGAGGGAAAGTACATGGAATGGAACCTTTCCCATGCCCCCTGGGCCGCCTGAACCTCACACTGGGCGTATAGAGCCCTCAGCTGTTGGGTGGTCAGTGGAGGTAACTCCACTCCTTCAATCTCCCTGGGGACCACCACTGGGAGCTGGAGTTGCCCGGCATGATATGGCTGGACCGGCGGCATCATGACGGCCGGAGTAAGAGTATATCCTGGCGGAGGCATCATATAACTCTGTACTCCTAGATTCATTTGGGGATGGACCCAGGAGTTCTGCGCTAGCGGCGGAGGAGCAGAGAGAGAGGCTCCTCCAGCGGTGGCGGGAACCTGCGGTGCCGGCGGTGCAGGTGGTGGTACAGAAGATTCTGCTTGTGGAGTCACACCTGCGGCGGGAGGTGCTCCCCCAGCGGCGACGGAAGGTGTGGGGGCTCCACCCGTAGCGGTGGAGGGAATAATGATGTTTGCATCTTGGGAGGCGTTATCTCCTCCTCCCACGGCTCCAGATCTCGTGGCAACCATGACTATCAAAGGTAAGGTGTGCTTGTTTTTCTACCAACAAAAAGAAAGGAAGAAGACGGAAGACTGGTTTCCCACAGACGGCGCCAAAAATGATGGGTTCCGGAATGGGTGGATCCGAATCCGATCACTTTACAATTTGTATTTTGTGGAGGAAACCACCGGAGCTTCGCCGAAAATGAGAAAGGGGTTCAACCTGTTGGGACAAGCACAAGAAAAGTCAGAAGGCCAAGCTGGGGGAACTGGGGGTGATACCCAATTTGGCTCTCCGACGCTCAAGTCAGTTCAGTGTATGAAGAAAGGTAAGTTTAGTCACAGTTGCAGTGATGAAGAATGCTTAAGAATGCTTACCAGTGTAGAAGATGACTTTGGCTATTTATAGTTGAGGGCCAAGGGCCCTTTGGTCATTTGCCTCAAGTGGTCCTGGCCGAATGTTGCCCTAACACGTGGCGCTGTGAGAGAGAAACCTAGGAGGAATCTTCTGCAAAAGCGGCCAGAAGTTAGTGCTGGCAACAGTGGCAGGTGCGCGGGCATGTACGATGTGTCAGAGAGCCATTTGGGCAGTTGGTGACGAGGGCTTAAGAGCGCGCTCGTGACAACCTGGAGTATTGGAGGCCAAGACATCCGCGGAGGGGGATGAAGGCTCCAATTCAAGTGACGAGCCCAAGAGGAGACCACTCTGAGGGAGTGTGACGCTCGAAGAGGGCTCCTTTGGGCGTGGCCATCCTTTAGCATGTAGGACGCTCGTGGGAGTGATAGCGCTCGTTGGGCTTAACTCCTGAAGAAGGATTGCGCTCGATGTGCTTAGCGCTCGTGTGCTGATGGCGCGGCCTTGGGGAGACAGATGTCATCATCTCGGTGATGCCACGTGGGACGATCGTATTTTGACCCCATCATTTAGCATGTTGTGTTATATCGGATACCGTGTTTAAAACTTCTCACGTGAAAAATTCAAGAAAAAATTCATATTGTCATATCTGTATTATCGTCTTGCCCGTATCCGTGCATTATCAATACGAGAATAGGAATATAACATGATACGTCAATATTTATTAAGTAAAAAGTAGCCGATATAACCCAAAGTTATAAAATAATATTTTTAAAAATTATCATGTATAATTGAATACTAATTTTAATATGCTTTTTCAAAGGTTTCGGACTATATTTATTATGGGGTGGACAAAATCGAGAATAGAGGGCCACGCTTGGCCGTTCGTATTAACTTGCATGAATTTATATGCACACAGCTTTGTCCTCGGTTTGACGAATTGGCTGCTTTTTCAGACCCCCCCCCCCCCCCCCCCCCCCCCCCCTTGTGCATGGCCCTACTAATATCGTATAATTTCCAATCTTAACCACCCCCAACTCGACCCCACCATGTGGTCTCATATATGATATGTCAAATGTTTTTGAAATGGGTTGAAAGTATCTCATCTGACGAGGAGAGTGTTTGAGCGAATCCATTAAAAGAAAATTAAAATTTCACAAGAACTTCAAAATTCATGTAAATAATTCGTTCCATGAATTAAAAGTTTCATGATTTCCCTAATTCACAGAGAGTTTATGCGAATATCCATAAATCAAAAGTGTTTGCTGCTTGAATAGTTGTGATTGGTGCTATGTACACAAAATACTTGGTTTTTTTGATGTTATAATCAGGTCAGTGTAAATTAAAAACACTAAATCGAGTGGTTAATGTTTGATGATAACTGACAATCTAGAGGCGCAGCAGCTTCACAACTCATCAATTAAGTCAGTGAAGAAAGAATCGAAAACTGCCTCTTTAGCAGAACCATAACTGTTTAAGCGCTTCTTCAGAGAACGCAATTCTCTCTCGTCTTTGGTGCTTCTTTCCTGACAGATCAAGTTCCGTTCGTCAATTCTCAACAAGTAAAGATACTTAACTAACATGGAATTGGAAAAGAGCTAATATTATTCAGTTAGGTAATGCTAAATAGTGATAATGTCTTGTGAGAGTTGATAATTTAAAGGTTCTACTTGGAAGGTATTTGGCTGAGCTCTTCTAATAGCGTATAATCTTTCTAGGAACTCATGTGCCCCCAACTTATAACCTCCTTAACACGAGCTTAATCAAAACACCCAATAAGGCGGTTCAAAATGAAGAATAGCACGAGAAGCAAGAGACTTACATAGGATTTCTTCAATAATAAAATGTCAACCAAGTATTGCAGCCAAACCACATTTGTCTTCGGGAAACTGCAAATCATTAGCAGTGACATAATTAACATATGTATAAATGATGAATTATGATAATATTGATCCTATGACAAAAAATATAAAACTAACTTCTCAGTTTTGTAGCTTTACATGTATATCATTCCATGACCAGTATTAGCTAACAGTAAACAAGAATGCCATTGGTCCGCATAGCCCCGTTTCGGTTGACAGTCACAGATCAGAAGGTCGTCAGATTTCAAACTTTTGATATTTCTCTTGGAAGAGAATGAAGGATCCATATCGAGACAGCAAATATGAGATAAGATTTCACTATGCATTGCGATAGAAAAAAAAGTGGCACCAACAAAATCTTAAAAGGAAGGACAATCAAAATCTGAGAGATTCCATAATAAAGATGACAACCACAGCTATGTTTGGACTTTAAATTTGTACTGTGAGAAACATTAAAGAGAGCATTTTCTTTATGTAGTTTTGCTCTTTTCCTGTTCCTATGTTATCCTCGTCCAAAAGGTTTCAAATTTTGTTTTTGACTAATATTTCATTTTTTCCTATGTCTCTCAAGCTGAATTCTAGATCGAAACCAATTATTAAACCACATTCCATACATTCTTGCAATAAATGGCAAGCCAATTAGAACAGCAATAGTATCACGGATTTCGATTAGCATATTACTTAAGGTTTACGATGTACAAGTATCTTCCATATACTAAAGCAAGTTAAAAAGTAATCTAAACTTTACCTTCCTTCCCAGCATTCACCAGTGATATCTCTCATTTTCCGATAAGTATCCGCCTGCATTTGTATTAGTTATTATAAACTTAGATCATAAATTCTGGAGCATAAACATAAAAGATATATGGTTTCTTTTCCTTACTTGTTTATCTCCCTTTGGGCCCTCAAAAAGTTCTGGGTCTACTGATAGGTCTAGAAAGAGTATATCTTCACCTGTTGATGCAATCATAGTTTTGCTAAAATAGTTTGTGTAAAATATTAACAGTAATGTGAAAATAGGTAAACAATCATGAACCTGTATTAATCCGTGAGAGGGTAAAATCAATAATGGAAATGAGTAATCCAAAAGTTTTGACTTGGAACGTTTTTCCCCCAAGAGTGAATTGCAAAGTGGTGGAATCTTTTCGACTTAACAGAATATTCCCCCTGTTTAAGACATTTGCACACAAGTGAAAATGATTTCAAGCAACAGGAAGCAATATGTTACATGTAATAAGTAAGGATCACAACTAAACCAGTGCAAATCTCTATGTTCAAATCCATATGCAGCCTCTGCTACCGCCAATGCAAATGTGACCTGCATCACATGGTTATAACTGTAACAAACTTGAAGAAACTAATGAAACAGATAAAAAATAAAAGTATTAATTACCTGAACTAATAAGCTCCGTGCTTCTTCAAAATTTAAAAGCACAAAGCTTTCAAGATCACGACCACCATGTTCTTGGACAAAAACAACATAGCACTGAAAACCATATTCGTTATGATTTAGAGAACAAACCTAAATGTTAAAACCATGAACTAAATACATACTAGCTTATAATTTTCTGAGTCAGCAGCGAGTGCATGCCTGATCTGAGGCAAATTCTTTGGGATGATCATTTTCTGAACCATGCTTGGCATCCCACACTTCCCAAGCACTTACGAGAGCAGGATCGTAATATCCTTGGCATACTCTCAAACTATGGGGTCATGAAACGTTATGTACCGTGTCAGTTCTTTTACACAGAATCACTGTCCGAGACTTAAATTAGTTGTTAGGGAAGAAATAAAACAATAGCATAGAAATCCCCAAAGTATCCTACCAGCATTGCGCTCGAGGTTCAAATACATACATATTGGAAAAAAATAAATAACAATAGAGCACAAGTAAACTTTGACAACATATGGATAAAAGGTAACTCTTATCCATCATGTTGATTAAGTAAATTTAATATCATTTAACAGAAAAATATACATGATATATAGCCTCAACCTAAAAGTGGCTGTTTAAAACAGTTTTTATCATTTACCTTCTTTACCAACAATCCATACAACATCTAACAATTGAGAAATAACCCTTAGAGCAAACTAATGGAGTAATTGAACTAATTCAAAGTGAAGAAAGCTCACTCTATTGTCTGTATGAAGGTAGTGCAGGCATTGGACGCACCACCCTCGTGCCCTCTAAGGTAATTGAGAGTGCAGGAAAGTACAACCTCCTCCAATAATTCTTCTGATTTCTGAAGTATATCAAGCCCAAAATTTCTTTCATGTCAATTTAATTGAAACCAAAATAAGAAAAATCGAGTACTTTTAACAAATTGAGGAATTTCAAAGATAGGTAAAAAGATCAAGAAACCGTCGTCCTAATTATCTAGGCTCCTTGTGATATTCCTGATTGCATTTATAAAGAGATCAATATAGAACAGTTATGCCACCTGCCTACCAATCTCCAAACCTTAGAACATTTACCAGAAGGTAAAAATTAGCTAGTTGGTGAGCTAAAATTTTGTTGTTTGAAGTAAGCCAAAAAAATTTGGTTCTATTGAGGTGAAGAATACCAACCAAGGACAAGAGATATCAGAGAACTTGGCCAATAGCAATTTAGTCTTTTTGTAATTCAAGCTTAATGAAAGGAATAAACATATATACCTTCTGCACTTCTCCATTGACCCGCAAATCTCCGTCAAATGGAACAATTTTGCAGACATTATTCCCAACCTTGAAAGCTTCTCCAAATGTTCCTTCCCCGACCTTAGATATATTCTGTCCGTCGCTGATTATTAAATATTGTATCCATCAAAGATAGGAAAACAAGAATACACAGTAGTGGAAGCAAGATTAAAGTCAACCGAAACTTCATAATAATAGATAGTCCCACCTTGGACAGAAATAATAGAGATAATAACCCAGGCAACTGGAAAACCAGTGCCGAGGTTTTTTAACACTACAAGAATGAGAACAAAACCAGTGCGAGCTAGGTAGGGGAAATGGCTAAGCAGTCTATGAAATAGATGCCGCCTTCATTTAAATAAATTTTTCTCCATGTACACATAAATCATGCTCAGTCAAAAGACATCACACCCACAATTTAAGATCCCTTTTCCTATTTCCTTCTTGTATAAACGATAAATGAGTCAAGATAGGTGAATGAAGGGTTAGAGATTGTTGTAGGAAATTTAAAAGTTACTTATGCCTTTTCCATGGTATATGTAAATAGAATCAAGTACTTGTGCCCTTTTACAACTTCTCTTCTCATTTATACCTTCAGTCCCAAGCAAAATAAACCAGTTTACCAATAAAGAAAAAAGCAAAATAAAAAAATCAATCAAAACTGCGAAATGAGCAATGTACTTAAAAGTGTGAGAAGAGAGAAACAAACCAGTAACTCAATAACATATCTGTTAGTGTTGCTGGAGCAGACTGACCACAAGCAGTCAAAAGAGCTGAAAAGGAATTCAACCCGAGACCATCCAACGAAGAAGGCCTTGAACTCAAGGAGAGTTTACCAACAGCAAATTCAATATCTTCACATGACTCCTGAATTGGCATTTGTGAGAGAGGTTTACCATTCAAGCTTGAGTTAAGCTTTTGCTGGAGAGAATTAGAGCTTGAAGGAACTCCCAGACTGTCTTTCCTTTGTGTCTTTCTAGTTGATGAGGGTAAAGTGTCATGCAAAACAGGATCTTTGGATGATACAGGAGTTTCCAATATCCTAGAAAGTGAACCAGGAAATGCATATGTGCGGTTTAGTTTCTTGGAGATCAGCCATTTCTGTAACACAGAGGACAGATGTGATATGCTAACATTGTCTACTTGTGAGCCCATGGTCCAAGTAACAGGTTTCTTCGGTGAGGGGCTCTCTTCTAGCAATTCAAATGCATCAACCTCTTCAAAATATGCCCGTTCTTTATCATAATTGGGAGGGTCTACTGCTTTCCTCTGTCCAGAACAAAAGGGGGGAAGTTGAATATTACAAGCTTTCATCAGAGTATACTGAATTTGTTAGTAATATTAATCTTATATCCTTATTTTTTACTCCATCACTAAAATCATGAAACACTTTACTATGTCTCAGTATAACAAACAAATGATGCTGATGAGCCACATTAAAAAGGGGATTCATCCAGAGGGCAAAATTTGAAACCCAATTGCAGTTTAAGTAAATTGGAAACATGTAAATATTTAAGCTTGCCATACTCGAGGTAGAGGTGGTTTTGCATTTCTTCTAGGTTTCCTTTGTTGAGGTTGGTGATCCATACAGGCTGTGGCAGCAATGCTTGTCCTTCCTCTGTCAGAAGGACAATGATGTACTTAAACTTTTAGTATGGTCTTCTTATTTGTAACTTGCAAAAGGAGCTAAAAACTCGGCAGTAAATAATCATTAATCACCAAAAAAAAGACAGTATTCAGAAAGTAATAATCCAACCAAATAATAGCCCAGGAAAATCTGATGTGAAGCTAACAAAAGATATATTTAACCATTCATAATGTTAAAAATAGCAGCAAAGTTATTTAATGACCAAAGTCGCACCCAGACATCAAACATTGCAGTTAGTTTTCAATCTTCTCAAAAATTTCATATCTTCCTCAGACCATTTTTTCCTCGTTACTTCTTTACTTCTGGGTCACAAAGTTTTTCTTTTCTCTCATCATTTCTATATCTCCTTCCATCCCATTCTACCCCTCTTGCTCTCACCTACTGCTTCATCATAGTTAATTTTAGCAAACAGTCTGGCTCTGAGCTTTTATATAGGCTACTCATTGAACAAAAATCATGAATTTTACTTGTTTGTTCTGTTTCAATACAAAAAGCATACATTACTCTAAATAATTAAAATAATTTGGTTGAATGTCATGGTCATGACGTATTCGATGCTTGTTTGATATTTCTGTAGTAATTGTATTTGATTCATAACACGAACTACTTCCTCGTAACAACAAGAGAAGTAAGATTAGGGCAAGCAAAACCTTGTGGACAGGGAGCGATTCCAACTGACACGTTTAACAGGAGCCAGACTCTTCCGACTCTCATTCTCACTACTTGAATTCGACTGCCTCCTGCAACCAAAAATAAACAACCAAAAGCCTTGACTTGAACCAACTACAACATCAATATCATAAAACAAAAAAACAACACACTTCTTTCCCCAAATAACGAAACGAAAGAAGGCGAAAAACACACAAAAACCTTGGTGCTTCTGTACGAGGATAACTGTCATTTTTCTGCCTCCGATAAATCACGGCAATTTCCGGTTCTGGAACACCAACTGTTCCTTGATTTTCCTCCTCTTCTCGCAAAATTTCTGCCCAGAGATCATCCGCCGCTGCACAACAAATAAGTTAAGAGTAAGAATAATTACATTGGGTTACGGGTAATTGTCCAACCCTGCATGTATATGTACCTCGTCCTGAAGCCATACTGATTCTCGGAGTATGAAGTTGAAAGTGGAGGTCAATTAAGCTGTTCCAGTTACTGTCTTTTCAGCAGCAGAATTTCGAAATGAGAATTGATTGATTGATTATTTGAATGGGCGGGAAGAAGGGTTCCTTCACCAGTTTCCTTTACTCCAGTTTTGTACGGTTTCAGTTCCCATAGGTTTTGAGAAGGGCGACTTTATTAAGTTAGATGTTGTTTCGAGTTGGGGCACCGGGCCACCTGTTTACTATACTATTATACCAGTATTGAACCCGTGTCCATTTTCTAAATATGACATTTTAAGTAATTAACCATATCAAATATTATATGGATCACGTTATATAATAAAAATCAATTATAATGCACTTAAAAAAAGATAAAAATAAAAGACATTATTATTATTATTATTATAGTCCAGTGTATATAATCACATGATGATTATAAAATGGTAAAAATTATTTGAGAAAAAAAAAAGTTTATAAAATCAATAGTCAGTATAATTATCAATAAAAAGAGTATAAATAAGTGTCCTCTAGAGGATCTGATGTGAATCATGATGAACCGCGGGCATATCTTGTCCCAAATAAAGAATTGGACCGATCCACAGCTCAAGAAGATAGCAAACAAAAGGAACAAAGTTATGGTGGTCCAATTACAAGAGCTCGGGCCAAAATTATCCAAGAGGAAGTTGGAAATCTCTTAAACCAATTTGCTCAAACTGGACTCCAACCTTCAAGATGGGCTGCTGAACCAAATTCAGAATACTTCAATGTTTTTATGTCCAATTCCTAAAGTCCAAAGTGTGGAAATGATGTAATTCGGCCCTAAGCCTATTATAGTATTATTTGGGCCTTTATTTTATCATTATTTAGCTGCATATTAGTTTATTTAAGCCCACTTTTGTAAGCCTTCATGGCAAGTGGCGGGAATAGCTTGTGTCCTTTAGTATTCTAGTGTCTCTTAGGATTCCATGCATGCATCTTTATATTCAGCATTGTAACTTGTTTTTCTTTCAATCAAGAAGTAAAATTATTGAATTTTCATTCAAGTGAGATTTTCTCTCAAGTTCTTTGCTGAACGACATTAGGGTTTCAAACCCCTTTCCCGGATAACGTTATTTCTCGACTCCTTATAGTCGACGGGGTGCGTTACTTACAATCTGATAGTGTTGGTTCTTTGCTCAATATAGCAAACGGGTCACACTCCTCTTATTTTCAACCTTGAATTGGATGATCAGATTCAAGAACTCCAAGTATTGATATAGGGTTTCACGGCAAGTACGTGGAGTTCGTATCATTTGGTATCTAGAGCTTAGGTTTCCATCCAAGGTTACGTATCCGTATCTTTTATCTTTTGTATAATTTCTTTTCATTATTGTTATATTGCTGCAAAAAATCGAAAAAGGCAAAAAACGAAAAAAAAAAAAAAGAGAGCAGCATTGTTTCAGTCATTTTCTTTGTAATCTCAAATCCCGGCTAGGAGACCAAACCGATGACCAGCCGATTTGGGTATCAATCCTCGTGATGGAATTGATGATGAGGAAGATGACTTGGATGAGACTGCATCAAATGCCTCTTCAAGGAGAGATCATAGACGTCCAAGATACCAACAAGCACGAAGAGGAAGAGGGGTAATTGACAATAACCTCGGATCTATCAAGCTTTCTATTCCTTCCTTCAAAGGACAAAATGACCCGGAAGCTTACATTGAATGGGAACGAAAGGTGGAGTTAATTTATGACTGCCACAATTATTCGGAAGGGAAAAAGGTAAAACTTGTAGCCGAATTGTAACGCCCCGGTTTTTCCATTTATGCATTATGTGTTATTATTATAACTTTCATATCATGATATTCATTTTAATTTCATAAACTTATGTGGAATTTCTTTTAATGTGAAATTTATGTGAACTAATTACTAATGTGATTAATTGCTCTTATATGACTTTAATTGATCATCTCATAAATGTGTGAACTTAATTGCATAACATGAATCGAAGTTAAGTGCTCATGAGATGCTCATATGTCATGGAATGAAACTTGATTGCATTCATTTAAATAACTTAGGGACTTAAATGCAATTAGAGGTGATTTTATGCTTATAGTGGATGATATAATATACCATATATGTATCACCCCCCCCTCACTCTCATACATTACATTACATACAAGAGAACACACACACACACACACACCTAGTAAGAATCGGTTTTTACACCTTCAAGAAAGAGTGGAGGATTTTATCAAATTCAAGCTATAATTCAAGGAATTAGCAACCAAGTTGGAGCATCATCTTCATCTCTTCATCCTCATCTCATTCTTCTTTCATTTCAAGGTATAACATGAGAATTGATTGAATTTCTTGATTGAGTGATGAGTAGGGTTTGAGGTTTGATTGATGCTTTCATGCTTATTCATGATTAGAGGCATGTTTAGGACCTTGTTTCTTCATTTCTTGCATGAAACATGAAGTTATGTGAAGGTTGGAAAGCATGTATATTTTTGGGGTTTTCATGAGAAATTCTTGATGATCTAAGCATGTTACCTTGGATTAAATGTTACTTAAATGTTGTATTTAAGTTGTATGCATGTTATATGTTTGTTTTGGGTGTTTTTGTTGAGTTTTCTTGGGAGTTTGCTACCCTTTCTTCCCTCCACGAACTAGCCCCTGTTTTCTGTCCTTTTTCTCGCCCAGGAGGACTACCCGTGCGGGTACTTTTGTGCGGGGGGTTTCTGTACTCTTTTTCCCAGGCCGGGTAGATTTTGCCTTGTATTTTCCCCGGCAGGGTACTCCCTCATCCGAACTACAAATGACCTGATTTTTAAACCGTTGGAAAGATATTGAAGTCTAGAACAACCTCCAATTGGAATCACCTCAATATCTTTTCCCATTTGTGAGATATTATCAATTCTTTTTGGTGTCGCTGCTTTATCGACAAACTGCATTCACCCAACTTCAAGCTTACGCCATTTTCTCCTCGCTTTGAACTAGAAAACGAGCCATAAACCATTTTAAAGTTCTACTTGTCTAGTTTCATTCCCAGTAAACAAAACCCAATTCCAATTTCTAGAACTTTAGATATTCCCATTTTTCCACAGCATGTGCATTTTTGGGAATTGTCGATTTTTGCCAAACTTCATCAAAACCCTTCTTATTGCATACCTCTCACTTCCTTGGCTCCCATATGTGAATTATATGACTTATATACTTGTTTTATTGATAATTATGCTTTTATTTGACATTCCTTAATTGTTATTAGATGACCCATTGATCATGACTTTGCCGTGCGTCGTAATTGGTTCAATAGAGTCATGTCTCACAAACACTTGTCCCTTTTTACACAGATTGTCTTCCCGTTGACAAGGAGCAAGCTTCATAATTATATCCTTGTTGTATTATCGGCACAGGTGAAGTTTAATTTCTAGATATATAGAACCCATATAACCCTATGTGACGTTTTAAGCCAAAATGTATCTATATATCTATAGTTTTCCAAAATCTATTGATTTTCAACTGGTTTCACAGATCGAACGGATTGATTGATTGATGTTTTGGCGAGAATGAATGAATGAATGTTGAATGGGGCCCAGGAGGTGTGGGTCAGGGGGGACCCGGGACGACCATAGGGGTCGCCGGTTAACCTTGTGCTCACTCTCCACATGATTGATAGGACTAACCCGGAACCCACCAGGAGGTTGGTTGGGTGATGGGAACCTGAGGGTTTGAGTGTTCGCGCTCCCCTCGTCTGATTGGATGGTTCGGGCCGATCACCCGGCCATCACCGGAGGAAGAAGGATGGACGGAAATTGCTTATTGTGCACTGTAATAACTTGCATGCTCACTTAATCATTGATAAGCTAAATATTGGTAATGTTCACTGCCGGAGTAAGGTTAGAGATTTGCCCTCACTCGCCGGGCCACGAATTGATTGTATTGAATTGATTAAATTGATAAATTGAATTAGTTGTAACCTCGGGCGATAGTATCTCTTATTTTACTAAATTGTATTGTTATTTTCCTAAATTATTACCCGAGATTATAACTTGCATGTATGTGCGCATATATTTATCTATACCCCTCACTCAGTCTTTGGTTGACTGACACCTCACACTTTTCAGGTTTTCAAGGGTTGCATGCTAGGCGGGATCGAGTCAGGTCTTTTGTTCTTTGGGTCTAGCACTTGTCTTCCTCACTTTATTGTACATTATTTATGCATATATGTATTGTTAGGTCTCTTGGTACCTATGTATTAAGTATGACCTATTTGGATATCTTTGGAATTGGATTTATGTAAATGATGGAAGGATTATGTTAAAGACATGAATGTATATTATGCTTCCATTTTATTGATTATGCATGATCGTATTTAATTGAGGGTTAGTCTCGCCTAGCTAGTGTGTCGTTTCTTTTTACTGTCACCCGTTCGCCATGAGTCCGGTTCATATATGGACTACCCATTTCATGTGTGAGCTAGACTTATGGTGCGGGGGTGTGGCATCTCGGCGTTCTGGGTGCTACACGTATCCTTTACGGACTATGCTATTGTATGGTGGGATCAAGTGGTGATAAGTAGACGAAGAAGTGGTGAGTACCCTATTGAAACGTGGGATGAGATGAAGGTGGTTATGAGGAAGAGGTTCGTACCTCTTCACTACTATCGGGACCTACACCTTAAGTTGCAAAGTTTGAGGCAAGGGTTCAAAACGGTAAAGGAATACTACAAAGAAATGGAGATGGCAATGATTCGAGCAAATATTGAGGAGGATCGTGAGGCAACCATGGCTCGGTTCATATGTGGTCTCAACCGAGAGATCGCCAATGTAGTGGAACTTCATCACTATGTTGAACTCGAGGAAGTGGTCCATATGGCTATCAAGGTGGAGAGATAATTTAAGAAATGACGGACTGTGGTTAAGCGTGATGGCTCAAATACCTCTAAACTAAAGTGGAATTCTTCTCCAAAAACATCCGAAAAGCCTTCAAAACCAAAGGAGGATCCACCTACAACAAAGGGTTTGTTTGAGAAAGGTAACACCTCTACACATCGCAATCGTGATATTAAATGCTTTAAATGTCAAGGAGCAGGTCATATAATGTCTCAATATCCAAACAAAAGAGCCATGATCTTGTTAGAAAATGGAGAACTTGAAACCGAAAGTGAGGGTGATGATGGAGGCCTTGAAACATCGGATGAGGCAAGTGATGTTGAGCATGCGGTTGTGGGGCAAAGTTTGGTGGTTCTAAGAGCTTTGCACATCCAAGCTCTTGAGGACAAAGATGAACAACAAAGGGAAAACATCTTTTACACACGGTGTCATGTTAAAGAGCGAGTGTGTGGGCTGATCATTAACAACGGGAGTTGCGTGAACGTGGCTAGTAAATTGATGGTGGAAAGGCTAGGCCTTAAAACCTTGAAGCACCCGAGACCTTATAAGCTCCAATGGCTGAATGAACATGGTGAAATGAAGGTAACAAAACAAGTTCTTATCTCCTTTTCAATTGGCAAATACATGGATGAGGTTCTTTGTGATGTCGTACCAATGCAAGCTGGCCATATATTGCTTGGAAGACCATGGCAATTTGATAGACGAACAGTGCATGATGGCTACAAGAATCGATATAGTTTTACCAAGGATGGGCGAAACATCACCTTGGCACCTTTACCACCAAGCCAAGTGTATGAAGAACAGTGCCAAATTAAGAAATCCATTTCAGCTTCTTCAAAACAAAGTGATTGTAATAGTGAGAAAGAATGTGAAAAAAAAAAAAGAAAAAAAGCGTGAAAAAGAAAAAAGAAGGAAAAAAGAAAAAGAGTGTAACAGAAAAGAAGAGGGAGAAAAGAAACTAGTTGAAAAGAAAGAAAGAAAAAAAGTGAGTTTCTTTATAAAAGAAAAAGAGATTGAGGGGGTGATAAAAAAAAGAAAAGCTTGTGATGATGATGATGTATAAAAACATATTTCTTTCATCTAATGAAACCCCTCCCTTGCCTAGTGTTGTTTCTTCTCTCTTGCAGGAGTTTGAGGATGTATTCCCGGAGGAAATACCACCCGGTTTACCTCCTATACGAGGAATAGAACACCAAATTGACCTCATCCCCGGGGCTGCCATCCCAAACCGACCAGCTTACCGAAGCACCCCTCAAGAGACAAAAGAGCTTCAAAAACAAGTTGAAGAGTTACTTGCAAAGGGATATGTGCGTGAGAGCATGAGTCCATGTGCTGTTCCGGTTCTACTTGGCGAATGTGCGTGGATTGTAGGGTTGTCAACAAGATCATGGTAAAGTATCGTTATCCCATAACTCGCTTTGATGATATTGTTGATGAATTGCATGGTTCTACAATCTTCACTAAAATTGATTTGAAAAGTGGCTATCACCAAATAAGAATGCAAGAAGGTGATGAATGGAAAACAGCTTTTAAAACTAAGCATGGATTGTATGAGTGGTTAGTAATGCCTTTTGGCTTAACTAACGCACCTAGTACCTTCATGAGATTGATGAATCATGTATTGCGTGCTTATATTGGTAAATTCGTAGTGGTTTACTTTGATGATATACTAATCTTTAGCCGTAATTTGCATGAACATATTGAGCATTTGAGGTTAGTACTTGAGGTACTAAGGCATGAAAAGTTATATGCTAATCTTAAGAAGTGTAGCTTTTTCATGGATAGAGTCGTGTTCCTTGGATTTGTTGTGAGTGCAGGTGGTATAGAGGTAGATGAAGAAAAGGTTAAGGCAATCAAAGAGTGGCCTACACCCAAGACCATCACAGAAGTAAGGAGTTTTTATGGTTTGGCCGGGTTCTATAGGAGATTCGTGCCCAATTTCAGCACTATAGCTGCCCCCTTAATGGAAATCATCAAGAAAAGTGTAGCACCCGGAACGCCAGGCACCACATCCCCCGCACTATAGCTCCAATCCACATATGAAATGGACAATCCATACATGAATCAAAGCCATAGCGAACGGGAGACAATAAAATGACTCAAGGCTAGGCGGGTACCCTCAATTTAAAACCGACCAACAATCAAGTCAGAGTATTAAAAAGCGGAAGCAATAACATTCATTCGATATGTATAGGTACCATATTTACTTATTTACTTATAGGTACCAACATTCACACTATCAATACATTATCATCTCCCAACAATATAGATAACAAGGCGATATACAAAATATCCCAAATAGCTATACATACAAAATGGGGAAATAAAGTGTGCTAGACCCAAATTTAAAGACCACTAGACTCTAAATTCCCGCCTAGCACGCCCTGCAAAACACTGAAAAGTTGAGTAGTCAGTCCAACACAGACTGAGCGAGGGGTATACATAAATATAAGCGCACATACATGCAAGTTATAGCCTCGGGTAATAATTTTGGAAAAGCAATACAATCTAATAGGTTAAAAGAGATACTATCGCCCGAGATTACAACTAATCCAATTTCAATTCAATCAATTCAATACAATCAATAGTGGCCCGGCGAGTGGGGTAATTCTCCAACCTTACACCGACTGTGTACAATCAATCAATCAATTATTAGGTGATTAGGTGATCAAGCAATTCCTTAATGTGCACAATTAGCAGTTTCAATAACGCCTTCTTCCTCCGGGTGATGGTGGGATTGCAAGGCCCCACCATCCAATCAATCTGGGCAGAGGGTACATAAATCCCTAAGCCCGGAACTCCTTCCTCCCCTAATCTCCTAAAGGGTTCAGGGTTCATCCCAGTTTGGTGAGGATAGCTCTCGAGTTACCCGTCAGCCCGTGCTTTCCCGGTTGGCTTGAGTCACTACCCTCGGGCCCACAGTGCAATACAATACTCGCCAAAACAATCAATCAATCAATCAATCAATTTCTTCAATGGTTCGATAAAACATTTGAAAACCAATCTCATTTGAAGACTATAAGTATATAAATAGGTTTTGGCTTAAAACATCACATAGGGTTGTACAGGTCCTATGTATCTAAAATTAAACCTCACCTGAACGACCCAAAAATAACCAAGGAAACAGCTCACGGGGCCTGCTCCTCGTCACCAGGAAGCTGGTCTGTGCAAGAAAGACAATGGTCCGTGAAACACGACTCAAAATGTACCAAATATGACGAACGACGGAAATGCAACGAGACGATGAGAAAAATACAATGTACCATAAAAATATTGCGTTTCAACATGTAATCAGTCATATAATAGCAATTAGGGGTCAAAGAAGCCGTCGGAACGAGGTGCGAAAATTGCAATTTTATGCAGTGAATTTTACACACATTCTGGACTATGGGAACGGCCGTTCCGGCTTCCCTTTGAAAATGGGAAGGGCCGTTCCCATGGCCTGAAGAAAACGCGCCAGCGTTTTAAAATATAAAATACGTTTTGGCTGGGAAGGGCCGTTCCGGCTCACAGGCCAAAGTGGGAACGGTCGTTCCCAGTCTCGCTGGCCTAATCTCTCAGCATCATGGGAACGGCCGTTCCAGTTTTGAACTGGGGTTGGGAAGGGCCGTTCCCAGAATACGTGAGCTACTGAATATGCAGAACAGAAACAGGGCAGCAATGGCAACACAACAAACAATCACCAAAAATGGCTTCAAGCCAAGTTCAAAAGCATATATTTGATACAATAATTATGCTAACATGCATTTTGATCAATAACAATTCATAAAAACACATGACTCCATGTTAGATCATCAATAATCCATCATTTGAAACCCATATATTCAATCATGCTTCAAGTCCACAAAACTCAAGATAATTGCATCAAACTCAAGCTTAAAGTTCACAAATAAATTTCCAACAATGAATACACAATCTAACCAATATATAACAAAGCCCTAGATATCATATATTTTCAATAAAATCAACCAAACTCCATAGTTACCTCAAATGAGAGAAATGGGAGACAAGATGAAGAAGTGATGATGATGATGCTTCTATGTCCCCAAAACCCACAATTATGAAGCTTAAATGATGAAATCTCCCCCTTAACTTGGTAGGGTTTTGTCTCGGTTGAGATGGGAAGCAAGAACAAGGAAGAAATGTTTTTGGTATGAATGAGAAGAGAGGCTACGTGAATGCTGCTAAAGAGAAGAGAAAAGATGGCCATTTTGCAATTAAATCCCTCCACTTAATAAGTTATGCAATGAGGTTCAAATCCCATTTTAAATGATCAATCAAGTCCAATTCAATTAGATCCCAAATTCATGAAAAAGACCAATTAAGGACATACAAGAAATAAATCACATTCGGGAAAATAATTCACATTGCAATCACGTTCAATCAATCCGAAAATATGATATGATATGAATTTTCAATAAAATGTTAAGAATATAATTTTATAAAATGATGTAATGATAGGAAAATGAATTAAATGATCAATTAATAATTAAATTACAACTCTCAAACGCACACGTGTCGTTCATACCTGAATTGCCGAAAGCTGGGGCGTTACAATCCTCCCTCCTTATAAGAATCTGGTCCCCAGATTCACTGATCGGAAGGGAACAACTCTGGATGGAACCGTCTCATTTTGTCTTCGGTCTCCCACGTGGCTTCTTCGGTCTTATCACTTCTCCAAAGAACCTTAACCATGGGGATCCTCCGGTTTCTTAATTCCTGAAACTTCTTATCCAATATCTTAACCGGTTTCTGAACAAAGGTAAGATTCGGTTCCAATTCCACTTCTTCAACAGGAATGATCTCGGTTTCATCGGGGTAGTATTTCCTTAGCTGAGACACGTGAAATACATTATGAATCCCCGTGAGGCTCGGTGGTAGGTCCAATCTGTAAGCAACTTCTCCAATTCTTTCCAAAATCTCATAAGGACCTAAATAACGAGGTTTAAGTTTACCTCCTTTCCCAATCCGAGCAAATCCTTTACGTGGAGACGTCTTCAAGAATACCCGGTCTCCAACCTCAAACTCGAGATCCCTTCTGCGACGATCGGCATAGCTCTTCTGTCTGTCCTGAGCTGATTTCATCCGTTGTTTTATTAGTTGGACTTTCTCAATCATAGCTTCAATGGCCTTGGAAGGTTTTTCCAATTTCTCACCTTTCTTAACACCTTCCTGCTTAGTCCATTTCCACTCTTCCAAGTCAAAGAACAACGAAGAACGACACTTCCGTCCATAAAGTAGCTCATACGGTGCCATTCCAATCGAAGCCTGAAAACTGTTGTTGTACGCGAACTCAATCAAAGGTAGCTGATCATGCCAAGAAGACTGAAAATCCAAAGAACAAGCTCGAAGCAAATCCTCGAGATACCTTATTAATCTCTCGGACTGACCATCCATCTGCGGATGAAAAGCTGTACTAAACTGAAGCTTTGTACCCAAAACCTCTTGCAATTCACGCCACAACCTCGAAGTGAACCGTGGATCTCTGTCTGAAACGATACTAATCGGAATCCCGTGAAGTCTAACAATCTCCCAGTTATAAAGCTCAGCTAGCTTGCGAATCTTATACGACATCCGAACCGGTAGAAAATGTGCAGACTTCGTCAAACGGTCCACAATCACCCAAATCCCATCAAATCCACCTTTCACCTTAGGTAATCCGGACACGAAATCCATCGTCACCTGTTCCCACTTCCACTCAGGAATAGGTAACGGCTGAAGAAGACCTCCCGGTTTCTGATGCTCGGCTTTCACTTTCTGACAAGTGAGACAATGCTTCACAAACTCGGCCACATCTTTCTTCAATCCACGCCACCAATAATATTGCCTTAAGTCCTTATACATCTTGTTTCCTCCGGGGTGGATAGAATAAGCCGATCTGTGAGCTTCCTCGAGCAATACCCGTTTCAACTCTTCGGGTACAACCACTCGGTTCTTGAAACGAAGAAGACCGGTTTCATCGAACCCGAATGGACACTCTGGATCAGCTCTTGCCTTAGCTACCAATCTCTGAACTTCCAAATCTGTACTCTGAGCCTCAAACAACTTGTGCTTCAATTCTGGCTAGACCGAAATATTAGAAACTCGAGCCTTTAAAACAATTGGCTCGATTCCACTACTTTCACCCACTTCCAAGCTCGACACACTAGCCTTCCTACTAAGTGCATCGGCGACCACGTTGGCTTTGCCGGGATGGTACTTGATCGTGCAATCATAATCTTCCAACCTTTCTATCCAACGCCGTTGCCTCATATTCAAATCCTTCTGAGTGAATAAATACTGGAGGCTTTTGTGGTCGGTGAAAATCTCGAAGGACACCCCGTACAAATAATGTCTCCACTTTCCAAGTGCAAAGACTACGGCAGCAAGCTCAAGATCATGTGTCGGGTAATTCTTCTCATGCTCTTTCAACTTCCGTGATGCATAAGCAATTACTTTACCCTTCTGAGTCAACACACATCCCAAGCCTTCCTTAGAAGCATCCGTATAAACAGCATATCCTTCAGAACCTTCCGGAAGGGCTAACACTGGAGCAGACACTAACTTCTCCTTCAAGAAAGTGAAACTCTTCTCACAATCTTCATTCCAATCAAATTTCACATTCTTCTTCGTCAACCGGGTTAAAGGAGCTGCTAACTTGGAGAAATCCTTAACAAACCTCCGGTAATAACCTGCCAATCCCAAGAAACTCCTAATCTCAGAGGCATTCCTAGGTTTCTCCCACTTCAACACCGACTCAATCTTGGAAGGATCGACTTCCAACCCGTTGCCCGAAATCACGTGACCCAAGAATGACACCCTGTCAATCCAGAACTCACACTTGCTAAACTTGGCAAACAACTGATGCTCCTTCAAAGTCCTTAATACCAACTGGAGGTGTCTTGCATGCTCCTCGGCAGACTTCGAGAAAACCAGGATATCATCAATAAAAATGACCACGAACTTATCCAGAAAAGGCCTGAAGATCCTGTGCATCATATCCATAAAAGCTGCTGGGGCATTAGTCAACCCAAACGGCATCACAACAAACTCATAGTGCCCGTACCGAGTGTTAAATCCTGTCTTAGAGATATCCCCTGCTCGGATACGTAGCTGGTAGTATCCTTGTCTCAAGTCCAGTTTCGAATAGACTTTCGAACCCTGAAGTATATCAAACAACTCCTCGATATGTGGAAGAGGATACTTGTTCTTGATCGTCATCCGGTTCAACTCTCTATAGTCTATGCACATTCTCAAGGTCCCGTCCTTCTTCTTTACAAACAAAACCGGTGCACCCCAAGGAGAAGAACTCGGTCTAATGTACCCAACCTCCAACAACGCATCAAGTTGAGTCTTCAACTCTTTCAACTCGGCCGGAGCCATACGATACGGAGTCTTGGAGTACGGCTCTGCATTAGGGTACAAGTCAATCACAAACTCAATTTCCCGTTCTGGAGGTAAAGAATCCAATTCCTCAGGAAAAACCTCGGGAAATTCCTTCACTACTTCCGTCTCTTCCAGCTTACTTTGATCCTTGGGTTTATTGAGAATATAAGCAATGAAACCTTTGGTTCCCTCTCGAACCAACTTATGAGCTTCAGAAAAAGAAAGTAGCGGTACAGTCTTGGAACTCCAACCTACTACCAAATCTGATCCCAACTGAACCTTCTTCGCTCTACAATCAACTGTGGCAGAATGTCTGTACAACCAATCCATGCCCAAAATAGATCCATAGCAAGTCATCGGCAGCTCAATGAAGTCTGACAAGAAAACTCGACCCTCGATGCTCACCGGAACCTCTCTGAACACCCGATCAGATTCTAAACTACCACCAAAAGGAGTACTAACCACATAACATGCAGAAGAACGAGAAACAGGCAAAGGCAAAGAAACAGATAAAGCACTCGAAAGAAAGGAGTGAGTAGCTCCCGGATCAAACAACGTATGAATGTTCGTGCCATGTATGCAAATGGTACCTTCAACTACCGCGGCTGGATCAATATCAGCATCCTGCTACTCACCATCCAAAGCATAAGCACGAGCCCTAATCAGTGGTCTCGGTGCCCACGGTGGTGGTATCCTGCGATCCGGACAGCCATCTACCAAATGCTCATCGCTCCCACAAAGTAGGCATAAACCCAGACGCCTCCTGCAGTTATCATAGACGTGTGTCCTCTGTCCACAGAAGGTACAATAAGGTCTCTCGGGTGGTGGTGGCAAAGCTGGAGCAACTGGAGCTCTAATCACTGGCCCTGCTGGTCGGGGCTTCTTCCCTGGGCCCTGTGGAGCTGGTAGTAGAGAAGAATAAACCATTGGCCTCTTGCCTGAAGCAGAACCCGAGCCAGAACCCTTATACCCTGATCCGGCACCTCTGAAACCTGATCCAGAACCTCTGAATCCCGATCCTGACCCTGAGCCCGAACCTGAACCTGAACGGTAGGTAGACCGCCTCGCATTCACTGAATCCTCAACCAATAGAGCCTTCTTGGTAGCCTTCACCCAGGTACTCGTGTTGACTGCCTCAATCGCTACCTGAATATCCGGTCTAAGGCCCTGAACAAACTGCATCGCCTTATGGAAATCGTCACTCGCTATATTAGGGGCATAGCGGGACAACCTCTCAAACTCGGCGATGTACTCTGAGACCGACCTGTTTCCTTGCTTCAATTCTGTAAATTCCTTCAATCTCCTAGTGCGAGAAGATGGAGGAATGAACTTGTTCTGAAATTCTCTGACAAACACTTCCCAGTTCACTTCCTCGCCAGCAGCATCTAACACAATCCGGGCACTCTCCCACCAAGAGTAGGCCTCACCCTGAATCAAAGAAAGGGTACAACGGGCCTTCTCCCTGGACTCACACGGGATAAGCTCCCATATCCTCTCAATCTCTTTTAACCACTGCTCGGCCTGAATATCATTTCCTTTGTAAAACTTGGGAGGATGCTGGTTCTGAAACTCCCTGAAAACAGCTGAAATCTGGCCTCCAGGCTGTGGTGGTGCAACTGGTGGTGGTGGTGGAACATAATCCCGAACTCTCTGATCAATAAGACCCACCACTGCGTTCATGAAGTCCTGTGGCTAAGCCTGAGAAGGTGGAGGAGGAGGTGGTGATCTCTCCCTGCGATGATGTCGATGATGTCGATGTCTAGGAGAACGATCACGGTGATGTCTATCACGAGCCATCCTGAAATCAAGTCACTATTATGCATGTTCGATTAGTAATGCCAATGTGTGCAAATAATTCACAAATAACACATAAATTCAGAAATTTAACAAGTCACCCCAAATTCAAATAAGTCAAGTAGGTTCAAGTATCAAATAACGATGCAAGACTCTCAAATTGACACTTAGTTCCTATGCCGTGCGACCTAGACTCACAAGACACGACACTAGAGACCCAGTTTTGCAACCGAGCTCTGATACCACCGTAGGATGTAGCACCCGGAACGCCAGACACCACATCCCCCGCACTATAGCTCCAATCCACATATGAAATGGACAATCCATACATGAATTAAAGCCATAGCGAACGGGAGACAATAAAATGACTCAAGGCTAGGCGGGTACCCTCAATTTAAAACCGACCAACAATCAAGTCAGAGTATTAAAAAGCGGAAGCAATAACATTCATTCGATATGTATAGGTACCATATTTACTTATTTACTTATAGGTACCAACATTCACACTATCAATACATTATCATCTCCCAACAATATAGATAACAAGGCGATATACAAAATATCCCAAATAGCTATACATACAAAATGGGGGAATAAAGTGTGCTAGACCCAAATTTAAAGACCACTAGACTCTAAATTCCCGCCTAGCACGCCCTGTAAAACACTGAAAAGTTGAGGTGTCAGTCCAACACAGACTGAGCGAGGGGTATACATAAATATAAGCGCACATACATGCAAGTTATAACCTCGGGTAATAATTTTGGAAAAGCAATACAATCTAATAGGTTAAAAGAGATACTATCGCCCGAGATTACAACTAATCCAATTTCAATTCAATCAATTCAATACAATCAATAGTGGCCCGACGAGTGGGGCAATTCTCCAACCTTATACCGACTGTGTACAATCAATCAATCAATTATTAGGTGATTAGGTGATCAAGCAATTCCTTAATGTGCACAATTAGCAATTTCAATAACGCCTTCTTCCTCCGGGTGATGGTGGGATTGCAAGGCCCTACCATCCAATCAATCTGGGCAGAGGGTACATGAATCCCTAAGCCCGGAACTCCTTCCTCCCCTAATCTCCTAGAGGGTTCAGGGTTCATCCCAGTTTGGTGAGGATAGCTCTCGAGTTACCCGTCAGCCCGTGCTTTCCCGGTTGGCTCGAGTCACTACCCTCGGGCCCACAGTGCAATACAATACTCGCCAAAACAATCAATCAATCAATCAATTTCTTCAATGGTTCGATAAAACATTTGAAAACCAATCTCATTTGAAAACTATAAGTATATAAATAGGTTTTGGCTTAAAACATCACATAGGGTTGTACAGGTCCTATGTATCTAAAATTAAACCTCACCTGAACGACCCAAAAATAACCAAGGAAACAGCTCACGGGGCCTGCTCCTCGTCACCAGGAAGCTGGTCTGTGCAAGAAAGACAATTGTCCGTGAAACACGACTCAAAATGTACCAAATATGACGAACGACGGAAATGCAACGAGACGATGAGAAAAATACAATGTACCATAAAAATATTGCGTTTCAACATGTAATCAGTCATATAATAGCAATTAGGGGTCAAAGAAGCCGTCGGAACGAGGTGCGAAAATTACAATTTTATGCAGTGAATTTTACACACATTCTGGACTATGGGAACGGCCGTTCCGGCTTCCCTTTGAAAATGGGAAGGGCCGTTCCCATGGCCTGAAGAAAACGCGCCAGCGTTTTAAAATATAAAATACGTTTTGGCTGGGAAGGGCCGTTCCGGCTCACAGGCCAAAGTGGGAACGGTCGTTCCCAGTCTCGCTGGCCTAATCTCTCAGCATCATGGGAACGGCCGTTCCAGTTTTGAACTGGGGTTGGGAAGGGCCGTTCCCAGAATACGTGAGCTACTGAATATGCAGAACAGAAACAGGGCAGCAATGGCAACACAACAAACAATCACCAAAAATGGCTTCAAGCCAAGTTCAAAAGCATATATTTGATACAATAATTATGCTAACATGCATTTTGATCAATAACAATTCATAAAAACACATGACTCCATGTTAGATCATCAATAATCCATCATTTGAAACCCATATATTCAATCATGCTTCAAGTCCACAAAACTCAAGATAATTGCATCAAACTCAAGCTTAAAGTTCACAAATAAATTTCCAACAATGAATACACAATCTAACCAATATATAACAAAGCCCTAGATATCATATATTTTCAATAAAATCAACCAAACTCCATAGTTACCTCAAATGAGAGAAATGGGAGACAAGATGAAGAAGTGATGATGATGATGCTTCTATGTCCCCAAAACCCACAATTATGAAGCTTAAATGATGAAATCTCCCCCTTAACTTGGTAGGGTTTTATCTCGGTTGAGATGGGAAGCAAGAACAAGGAAGAAATGTTTTTGGTATGAATGAGAAGAGAGGCTACGTGAATGCTGCTAAAGAGAAGAGAAAAGATGGCCATTTTGCAATTAAATCCCTCCACTTAATAAGTTATGCAATGAGGTTCAAATCCCATTTTAAATGATCAATCAAGTCCAATTCAATTAGATCCCAAATTCATGAAAACGACCAATTAAGGACATACAAGAAATAAATCACATTCGGGAAAATAATTCACATTGCAATCACGTTCAATCAATCCGAAAAATATGATATGATATGAATTTTCAATAAAATGTTAAGAATATAATTTTATAAAATGATGTAATGATAGGAAAATGAATTAAATGATCAATTAATAATTAAATTACAACTCTCAAACGCACACGTGTCGTTCATACCTGAATTGCCGAAAGCTGGGGCGTTACAAAAAGCGTGGGATTTAAGTGGGGAGAAGCTCAAGAAATAGCATTCCAAACATTGAAAACAAAGCTAAGTTCAACTCCTCTTTTACTTTTACCGGATTTTTCTAAAGTCTTTGAAATCGAATGTGATGCTTCGGGTGTTAGTATAGGTGCTGTGCTCATACAAGAGAAGAAACCAATTGCATACTTTAGTGAGAAACTCAATGGGGCTGCATTGAACTACTCTACTTATGACAAGGAGCTCTATGCCTTAATTAGGGCCTTAGAGACGTGGCAACATTACTTGTGGTCGAAAGAGTTCATCATTCATACGGATCATGAGTCATTAAAACATTTGAAGGGGCAAGGAAGTTTGAAGCGAAGGCATGCTCGTTGGGTTGAATTTATAGAGATGTTTCCTTATGTGATTCGGTACAAGCAAGGTAAGGATAATGTTGTTGCTGATGCCTTATCACGAAGGTACCTTCTTCTCTCTACCTTAAGTGCTAAATTCATGGGATTTGATTATATTAAGGAACTATACTTGAGTGATTCTGATTTTGCTAAAATATTTGCATATTGTGAACAAAAGCCTTGTGATAAATTTTATGTTCAAGATGGTTATTTGTTTAGAGAAAACAAGCTATGCATTCCAAATTGTTCTTTGCGTCAGTTGCTGATCCGTAAGTCTCATGGGGGAGGATTAATGGGACATTTTGGTGTTTTAAAAACTTTGAGCATACTTAAGGAACATTTCTTTTGGCCTCATATGAAACGGGATGTTGAACGAACTTGTCATAGATGCGTAACTTGTAGAAAGGCTAAATCACGAGTTAAACCTCACGGCCTTTACACACCCTTGCCTGTTCCAACGCATCCGTGGACTGGTTTTTCTATGGATTTTGTGCTAGGAATGCCAAGAACACAAAATGGAAAGGATTCAATTTTTGTTGTTGTTGATCGATTTTCTAAAATGGCACATTTCATTCCTTGTAATAAAACTGATGATGCAAAACATGTGGCTGGATTGGTCTTTCGGGAAGTAGTAAGACTTCATGGAATCCCAAAATCAATTGTAAGTGATCAAGATGTGAAGTATTTAAGTCACTTTTGGCGAGTATTGTGGGGAAAATTGGGAACAAAACTGTTATTTTCCACCACTTGTCATCCTCAAACGGATGGACAAACGGAAGTAATGAATCGAACCTTGGGAACTCTTTTAAGAGCTGTGTTTAAAACATATTCAAAGAATTGGGTTGAGTGTAATCCATTTATTGAATTTGCATATAACCGTTCAATACATTCTTCTACTTCTTTCTCACCCATTGAGCTTGTTTATGGTTTTAATCCCTTAACTCCTTTAGATTTGCTTCCTTTACCTATGAATGAACTTGTAAGCTTAGACGGCAAGGAGAAAGCTGAACTTGTGAAGAAAATGCATGAGGATGCTCGGCTTCACATTCTCAAAAGAAACAACCAAGCTATGATTCAAGCCAACAAGGGACGAAAGAAAGTTGTTTTCAAGGAAGGAGACTTGGTTTAGGTTCACTTTAGGAAAGAGAGATTCAATCATCAACGAAAGTCCAAACTTGACCCACGGGGGGACGGACCATTCAAAGTGTTGAAAAGGATCAATGATAATGCTTACAAAATTGATCTCCCGGATACGTATAGTGTAAGTTCCACCTTTAATGTTGCTGATTTATCTCCCTTTCATGCAGATTCAGATTCGGGGACAAATCCTTTTCAAGAAGGGGGGAATGATGTGAATCATGATGAACCGCGGGCATATCTTGTCCCAAATAAAGAACTGGACCGATCCACAGCTCAAGAAGATAGCAAACAAAAGGAACAAAGTTATGGTGGTCCAATTACAAGAGCTCGGGCCAAAATTATCCAAGAGGAAGTTGGAAATCTCTTAAACCAATTTGCTCAAACTGGACTCCAACCTTCAAGATGGGCTGCTGAACCAAATTCAGAATACTTCAATGTTTTTATGTCCAATTCCTAAAGTCCAAAGTGTGGAAATGATGTAATTCGGCCCTAAACCTATTATAGTATTATTTGGGCCTTTATTTTATCATTATTTACCTGCATATTAGTTTATTTAAGCCCACTTTCGTAAGCCTTCATGGCAAGTGGCGGGAATAGCTTGTGTCCTTTAGTATTCTAGTGTCTCTTAGGATTCCATGCATGCATCTTTATATTCAGCATTGTAACTTGTTTTTCTTTCAATCAAGAAGTAAAATTATTGAATTTTCATTCAAGTGAGATTTTCTCTCAAGTTCTTTGCTGAACAACATTAGGGTTTTGTAGCGCCTCCCCAGCACTACAACCCCACACCGCAATACTCCCTGAGTGGAGGTTAGACCCAACACCCAGGAAATACTACGGCGAATGGTCAGGATAATATGAATGGAGTATGTGACACAGTGCAGCGGAAGATAAAGAGATTCAACTTTACCAATGAACGGGGAGGATAACGTACAATGAGCAAGGATTATCATTATTGATCAAAGTAGTTTGCAGAAGAGTACAACAGGTTGACATGCAAGGACAAAGTATGAGATGGTTTGTTTCTACAGAGAGTAGGTTCAAGACAGTGTACTCGTAGGATCGGATCCAACCTATGGTTGTAGTGCTTCGAGATACCTCTAGTTGTCATTCATTGATTCCTGAAATCATGCATTTTAAAAATAGGCGAGAGGATTAGTCAAAGTGACTAAGTGAAGGGGGGTATGAGGGTTTATAGATATATGTATATATATATTTATATTTATATGATCAAGAAGATCTTGATCTGAAATAATAGCAATAGGATATAGCAAATAGGAAACGGTTCATAATAATTGTAAAACAGGGATAGGGGTAGTTTGGAATATTTGTAGAAATATGAACCGTTTGTAACAAGAACATTATTGCCCGCAAGCTAGGCCTTTCCACCCATAACTCCTTGAATAGTTGGTAAAATAGTATCGGGCTGATCAGGCTCCGATACTTCAATAAAACCAAGAATATTAACTCCACTACTCCTTGATGTCAATAGGGAATCAAACCCTAGAGACCACGAACTAGATTCGGGAGGCAGCTATCTCTCCCTCATCCCTTGGCGTGGAGTAACTAACCTCCAGTTAAACCACTACCAAGAGGTGGTGGCAGTCCGCAGCACCAACACTACCCTCGGCCCGATACCTTCCGGGTAATTGCTCGCTACGGCTACAGCCGGGGCCCATAACATGAATCAAGAACAATATTTTTCTTGCATAACCCGGAATCAATGTTTTGATAAAGTGGACTTGAAATATATAATGTCTTAGTAAGACGTTGATTCCTGCATGAAAGTATTTTTCCCTTAAGAGGGACATTGTAGTACAATAATATGTATGTAGGGCAGTAAATCAATATGATGGGTAGGCTTGAAAATAGTTTTTATATAGATACATATATATAGCATGATTCCAGTTGAAAACATTTTAACCCTCACCTATACCGGTAGTCAGACATTGTAATGTGGATTCCAGTGCGCCTAAAAGTATTAACTACTATAGGCTTAGAACTAGGTTCCTTATATTAATCAAATAAGCACATAAAACACATAATGTTCATGCATAAAAGGATTACATCAAGTAAACACATAAACTATATCATGTTAGAGAATTCCCGATAAACTCTAATTTTAACCGTTTAAGGGAAATTAAGTAATTAATTAGGTTTCATGAATTCTTTAACCACTTAAATATTTATTAATCACATTATAATCTTAATTATAACATTAGCAATGGAACTTAGAATTTAATTTGACAATGTAGGTTATATTTCGAAAATAATCCATAATTTACCCATTTTTTTGGAAAATTCGGATAAAATCTTTATTTAAAAATTCCAAAACTAATTTTATAATTATTTTTACTAATATTTTCGAAATCATCAGCTTATGGGTTGACCAAAAAATCAAAGTTACTATTGAAAACATTTACTATTCAATTTCTTATGAATTAAACACTTTATAACACAAAATTGAACACACATACTCACACACTATCACAAGTGCACTTAAAATTATTCAAGAACAACATGAACATGTTCTTGAGCCTATTTGAATATTCAAAGAAGGTATGTAACACACTTGATCATATTCATATTTATAACATAGAATTTGAAGCATAATATAGCAAAATATATTAATTCTCTATGAAAAATAATTCTGAATAAATTATTCTTGACATGAATTTAATTAAACAAGATCATAATTATTTAAACACATATTCATATCATATCATATCATAACTCATGCATTTAATTAAATAAAATGCATATATCTTATCACATTTTTCCTAAACTAGCATAAATAGCATATATTCCATAAAATAAATTCCTAAAGCATAATTTAATTAAATCTAAGTATGCTATGACTATATTATACTAAGAACATAATATAAAGCATGAAATAATAAAAGAAAAACATACCTTAGAGAGAGAAGGGAGAGAGTGGCGTGAGAATGGGGGGAAAAGAGTGATTTTGTGTGTTGATTTGTGAGGTATAAATGAGACTTAAGGGGGTATTTATAGGTAGTCATGAGGGGTCTTTAAGCAATAAATGAAAGTTTATGGGAGATGTGGTTGCTTATGATTTCAACAAATGCTTGGTAATAAATTAGGAGATGTGGTTAAATTACATGTTAAACAAATGCTAGGTAATTAACTAAGTAATGTGGAGAAATTACATTCATTTGTTTAATCCTTCTAGAAGACCATGTGGTCATGGATGATGTCATTTTGATTAAAAATAAATGCAAAATAATATAAAATTTATTCAAGAGTCGAGAGGTAAAAGATTGAAGTAGTGAATTAATGAAAGAATGGGTGAAAAATGAGCTTTGTTTTGATTATAAATGTGAAATATTTAGATTTTCGTTTATAAATTATGAATATGAAAGATGATGAAAATCATAGGAAAATTATATAAACGAAGCTATGATAAAGTTTAGAGTTTGGAAAAATCACCATAATGTAGAGGAAAATTCAAGGATCGTTTCAAGTATAATTTCGACTATTGAATAAAAGCTAATTTGTTCAAAATAAAATGATGATTTTTAGAAAGGAAAATATTTATAAAATATGCTATGGTGAAATCGAGTTTATCGTAAATGCATGAAAATTCATAAAATAATTTAAGGATCGTTTTGGTTATAATTTTGAATATAAAAAAAGTAGATGTGTAAGGATTTATTGATGATCGAATCATAAGCTAGGGTTTTTGCCGGTTTTTGATACTACGGGAGTTAGGATGGGAATTATGGTTTACGGAGGGTATCACGATCCTCGAAATAATGTGAGGATTCTTTGGTTAAAATATTGGGTAATGAAAGTGTTTCGGGAAATGTAGGAATATTTTTGAGCTGTAGGGGTATTTTCGTAATTTTCAACTTGCCCCTGTTTCGGGCTGTTACAATCTTTCCCCCTTAAAAAGAATCTGTCCTCAGATTCTCCTCATGTTTCATAATAACTTAAAGTAATGTTTGTATCCGCTATCCATGATAAGCAGGTTTCCAAAAGAGAACTTACTTTTAAACACAAAAGGCAATTGTTCAAGTAAGAAATTTGAATGTGCACATAAGTGATGCAATGAATGCATGGCGCCAGGATCAGTAACTGGCGTGTTTAGAATGCATACCTTTAACAACTTTGGGGATGATAATTTTAAGCTGCAACCACCCTTATAGAGATAATATAATGCATGGTAGTTGAGAATGATGTGCAGATGATCACAAAATTAAAATTTGCAAGTAATAGCAATTAACAGACAAAACATCCTTAGCGAAGATAAAGCAATATAAAGGCACAGGAAATTAATAAGTTAGTTTTCGGTCCTACTGGTATCTTGAAGCAATTCTAATAACTTAGGATTTGAACGAATAAGTGAAATGTTTCCATGAGTTAGGAATACTAGTATGATGAAGGAGATGTAGATCTTGTAACCGAATTTACCAAGAATTTGATAATTGAAGGATTTGATAGAACTTGAGATTTTGGTATGGATTAAGACTGTATGCTTGACTTGATCGAGGAAGGGTTTAGTACTTATAATTGTAACAAATCACATGCTAGTCGGCCGCCCCAACAGTGATTGATCACAATTTAAGCACTAAAGACACGAGAGTACATATGAGATTCTATGAATGATGAACCCCAGATTTCCGCAACATGGGGCTCTGATACCACTTTAATTGTAGCGCCTCCCCAGCACTACAACCCCACACCGCAATACTTCCTGAGTGGAGGTTAGACCCAACACCCAGGAAATACTACGGCGAACGGTCAGGATAATATGAATGGAGTATGTGACACAGTGCAGCGGAAGATAAAGAGATTCAACTTTACCAATAAACGGGGAGGATAACGTACAATGAGCAAGGATTATCATTATTGATCAAAGTAGTTTGTAGAAGAGTACAACAGGTTGACATGCAAGGACAAAGTATGAGATGGTTTGTTTCTACAGAGAGTAGGTTCAAGACAGTGTACTCGTAGGTACGGATCCAACCTATGGTTGTAGTGCTTCAAGATACCTCTAGTTGTCATTCATTGATTCCTGAAATCATGCATTTTAAAAATAGGCGAGAGGGTTAGTCAAAGTGACTAAGTGAAGGGGGGTATGAGGGTTTATAGATATATGTATATATATATATATATATATATATTTATATTTATATGATCAAGAAGATCTTGATCTGAAATAATAGCAATAGGATATAACAAATAGGAAACGGTTCATAATAATTGTAAAACAGGGATAGGGGTAGTTTGGAATATTTGTAGAAATATGAACCGTTTGTAACAAGAACATTATTGCCCGCAAGCTAGGCCTTTCCACCCATAACTCCTTGAATACTTGGTAAAATAGTATCGGGCTGATCAGGCTCCGATATTTCAATAAAACCAAGAATATTAACTCCACTACTCCTTGATGTCAATAGGGAATCAAACCCTAGAGACCACGAACTAGATTCGGGAGGCAGCTATCTCTCCCTCATCCCTTGGCGTGGAGTAACTAACCTCCAGTTAAACCACTACCAAGAGGTGGTGGCAGTCCGCAGCACCAACAATACCCTCGGCCCGATACCTTCCGGGTAATTGCTCGCTACGGCTACAGCCGGGGCCCATAACATGAATCAAGAACAATATTTTGCTTGCATAACCCGGAATCAATGTTTTGATAAAGTGGATTTGAAATATATAATGTCTTAGTAAGACGTTGATTCCGGCATGAAAGTATTTTTCCCTTAAGAGGGACATTGTAGTACAATAATATGTATGTAGGGCAGTAAATCAATATGATGGGTAGGCTTGAAAATAGTTTTTATATAGATACATATATATAGCATGATTCCAGTTGAAAACATTTTAACCCTCACCTATACCGGTAGTCAGACATTGTAATGTGGATTCCAGTGCGCCTGAAAGTATTAACTACTATAGGCTTAGAACTAGGTTCCTTATATTAATCAAATAAGCACGTAAAACACATAATGTTCATGCATAAAAGGATTACATCAAGTAAACACATAAACTATATCATGTTAGAGAATTCCCGATAAACTCTAATTTTAACCGTTTAAGGGAAATTAAGTAATTAATTAGGTTTCATGAATTCTTTAACCACTTAAATATTTATTAATCACATTATAATCTTAATTATAACATTAGCAATGGAACTTAGAATTTAATTTGACAATGTAGGTTATATTTCGAAAATAATCCATAATTTACCGATTTTTTTGGAAAATTCGGATAAAATCTTTATTTAAAAATTCCAAAACTAATTTTATAATTATTTTTAATAATATTTTCGAAATCATCAGCTTATGGGTTGACCAAAAAGTCAAAGTTACTATTGAAAACATTTACTATTCAATTTCTTATGAATTAAACACTTTATAACACAAAATCGAACACACATACTCACACACTATCACAAGTGCACTTAAAATTATTCAAGAACAACATGAACATGTTCTTGAGCCTATTTGAATATTCAAAGAAGGTATGTAACACACTTGATCATATTCATATTTATAACATAGAATTTGAAGCATAATATAGCAAAATATATTAATTCTCTATGAAAAATAATTCTAAATAAATTATTCTTGACATGAATTTAATTAAACAAGATCATAATTATTTAAACACATATTCATATCATATCATATCATAACTCATGCATTTAATTAAATACAATGCATATATCTTATCACATTTTTCCTAAACTAGCATAAATAGCATATATTCCATAAAATAAATTCCTAAAGCATAATTTAATTAAATCTAAGTATGCTATGACTATATTATACTAAGAACATAATATAAAGCATGAAATAATAAAAGAAAAACATACCTTAGAGAGAGAAGGGAGAGAGTGGCGTGAGAATGGGGGGAAAAGAGTGATTTTGTGTGTTGATTTGTGAGGTATAAATGAGACTTAAGGGGGTATTTATAGGTAGTCATGAGGGGTCTTTAAGCAATAAATGAAAGTTTATGGGAGATGTGGTTGCTTATGATTTCAACAAATGCTTGGTAATAAATTAGGAGATGTGGTTAAATTACATGTTAAACAAATGCTAGGTAATTAACTAAGTAATGTGGAGAAATTACATTCATTTGTTTAATCCTTCTAGAAGACCATGTGGTCATGGATGATGTCATTTTGATTAAAAATAAATGCAAAATAATATAAAATTTATTCAAGAGTCGAGAGGTAAAAGATTGAAGTAGTGAATTAATGAAAGAATGGGTGAAAAATGAGCTTTGTTTTGATTATAAATGTGAAATATTTAGATTTTCGTTTATAAATTATGAATATGAAAGATGATGAAAATCATAGGAAAATTATATAAACGAAGCTATGATAAAGTTTAGAGTTTGGAAAAATCACCATAATGTAGAGGAAAATTCAAGGATCGTTTCAAGTATAATTTCGACTATTGAATAAAAGCTAATTTGTTCAAAATAAAATGATGATTTTTAGAAAGGAAAATATTTATAAAATATGCTATGGTGAAATCGAGTTTATCGTAAATGCATGAAAATTCATAAAATAATTTAAGGATCGTTTTGGTTATAATTTTGAATATAAAAAAAGTAGATGTGTAAGGATTTATTGATGATCGAATCATAAGCTAGGGTTTTTGCCGGTTTTTGATACTACGGGAGTTAGGATGGGAATTATGGTTTACGGAGGGTATCACGATCCTCGAAATAATGTGAGGATTCTTTTGGTTAAAATATTGGGTAATGAAAGTGTTTCGGGAAATGTAGGAATATTTTTGAGCTGTAGGGGTATTTTCGTAATTTTCAACTTGCCCCTGTTTCGGGCTGTTACAGGTTTCAAACCCCTTTCCCGGATAACGTTATTTCTCGACTCCTTATAGTGGACGGGGTGCGTTACTTACAATCTGATAATGTTGGTTCTTTGCTCAATATAGCAAACGGGTCACACTCCTCTTATTTTCAACCTTGAATTGGACGATCAGATTCAAGAACTCCAAGTATTGATATAGGGTTTCACGGCAAGTACGTGGAGTTCGTATCAGGATCATTTATTCTTAATCCTATGGAGGATCATTTATTTTTAATTATTTTTTTTTGGAACAAATAAGTGTCCAAATTCTTTAAATGAACTAATATTTAATATTTAAATTAAATAAAAAGATTTGTGTAAGATAAGAATACTCGAGTCAAAGACAGGATATTAATTATTTTAATCAAAATGAACTTGAGAGAATTCATGTATCATAACTCATATAATGAATAATACATGGCAATTATTTTCAAAATATGAAAGAAAAAAAAAAGTCTTCATTGAAGCCATCGTGTTGAAGCTATCGTGTAGGAATGAATAGTGAAAACTTCTTTCATTACATCTGCATCCAAACAAATAAATTAATAATCTACCACCAAAAATAACATTCTATTTATATTCAAAATAGAAGAACTATGAACAAATCTATAATATACCACCACAAAACTCTAATTTTGCTGGTCTCGTTTGCTACCAAAACAAATACATATGTTGCCATCCTTAGGACATCAAGGATGCGAAAATGAATAATCAAAATTCATTTTCACCATATCTGCAACAAAATAAATAAATTAATAATATAATGCTACAAATAACACAATTTAATAACCATAAAAAATAGATAAATTAAGAATAAGAGCAAATTGTATACCCTAAATAGAAATAATCTTTTAAAGCATTTGCACTTCTAAATAATTTGTGATAGGTCTGCCCTTGACTGATATAACCGTATACATATAATATTGATTTACTAAATTGATACTCTTGAATGAAGTTCGTTTCAAACTTCGATGAAATAACACGTAATTATGAGAGTTGTTGTCACTTTCCTGCATTTGAAATAATAAGTTAATTAATAAATGTATATATAAAAAAATGCATATATTATGAAATTAATAAAACAGTGTTAATTAATAAGATAGTAATTCAAGAAAGGAATCCCTTTTACCTGTTAATAAGATAGTAATTCAGGAAAGAAATCCCTTTTACCTGTTCATAGTTGAGGAATATGCACCTCATAGCAGACAACGTGGCTGAATTACTCAAACAATTTAAATATACCTTAAAAGGACAAAAAGAAGTCACATAAACTGGAAACTCCATACGGGGGATAATTTTATCGTAAAACCAGATTAAAACAAAGGGATAAATACAGTCACCCCCCAATCCTTTGGGGGCATTTGCACTTTCCCCCCTATCCTTCAAATCGGTGCACATTGCCCCCTCACCTTTTCAAAATGGAACACTTCACCCCTTTCAATAAACTTTAACAAAGTAAATCTGTACAAATCCAATTTCAAATGTGTTGATATTATATATCAAACTGAAACTCTCGAAGCAAGGAACACAGCAATGGTCTCGAAATCAAAATCCGACAACCGACGAAGCAGAAATCATCAGTTAAAGACGACGTACGATGAACGAAGCTTTTAGCGGCTAATAGAGTCAAGCGGGGTATGAGTTTTGTTCTCCTTGGAGAGACGAACACGATGGCGGTGGTCTTGAAGCTTGGGTCTCCGTGACGAAAGAGAAATCGACGGTCAAAGTGTGTTCAAAGGGGTGAAGTGTTCCATTTTGCAAAGGTGAGGGGGCAATGTGCACCAATTTGAAGCATAGGGGGGAAAGTGCACATGCCCCCAAAGGATAGGGGGGTGACTGTATTTATCCCTAAAACAAATTGATCTACATTTTTTGCATAATCTTATTTTGGGAGGTGTAGGTTTATATTGATTCATAAAAATGAATGTGTATGATTATGAAGATTTATAAATATGAGGGAGTTGCTTTATAAACGTGAGAGATACATGATATAGGATTTCTTCAACCACGTATATAGCATCGTAATGATCTTCTCCGATAGATATTTAATATTTTAGTAGATTGAATTAGATATAATATTAATAATTTCATTTTAAATTCAAACATTTCTTACTAACCGATTTTGATTTATATGACAGAAGATTTTAAGATTTTTACGGTAGTTTTAATTTAAAGAGTCTTAAAATTCTAGATAATCATTAAATATTTGAAAATATTATTTATTTGTGTAGCACCCCAAACGGGAGGCACCACATCCCCCTCACTAAGATCCAAACCCGGTCACAAAATAGAAAGTCCGTACCTGAGTCTGAATCATAGCGAACGGGAGACCAACTCACACACCAGGCTAGGCGGTTCTAACTCAACAAACTCAGAGTGACGGGTTCAACTAGCATAGATACCTAATCCTGAATATCAATCCATAATTCAACATAATAAACTAACATAAGTATCATCAAAGTATCCAACATCATCCAAGTACTAGCATACTAACCCTACACGGGTTCAAGTCTAAGTAAAACGTAAAACATAATCTCCAAGTATGAAACATAAATACATAACATAGGTAGAGTATGCGACAAATGCATCCTAATACCACTAGGCTGACAAGTGTGACTCAGAAAGACTCACTTCCGCCTAGCTCAAGCCAAAAGAAACCTACAAATAAAAGATAAAACGAGGGGTCAGTCAACTGATTGAGTGAGGGGGCTAACGCACACCCGCACACTAAATATATATAGAGCATAGCACATAACATAAGGGTGGACTCATCAACCGGGTATAAGGTTTTACATACCAAAACATTTGAAAACAAACTTATATTTATACTTAGAAAGTATTTTCAGAAACCTTATTCTGATTCATGATTCCCATAACAGATCATAACATATGCTCGGCGAGTACGAGCTTCCAACCTTTACTCCTCATAACAGAACAAAACAGAAATACATAATCATATCTATCCTCTACTCCGGTGATGGAAGAGCCACGCGTTGGCCCTAACCATCCATAACAAACATACTCACAAGGGGCAGCGAACCCCCAAGTGCCCTCCCCGGTTGTACACCGAAGGCTCAAGATATCATGCCTCCCCTATCTCCCTGAGTCGCGCAATGATATCTCAAATGGAACTACGCACAGGTATAACCCCGACGACCATAACCGTCCCGGGGGCTCCTTACCCATAGCTCCTCGGATCCACATACATACATACATATATACAGATGCCAATATTTCATAGTCGCTACAGAATCGTAATATATCATAATTTTTCGAAATAGCTTACATATGCTTTAATACTTAATTTCCAAAACCAAGGATGGTCCACAAGGTCATAATCATATCATTTCCAACACATATCTAATCATATATAGTATATAACAACATGCAAGGATTGAAATCATCATATTAAGGTCATAGGTCGCTTAACTATAAAAAAATCCTAAACCTCACCTGAGAAGCGACGGGACAGAAACTGACAAGACTGGTGTATACTCGACCAGGTTGTCTCCGCCCCGGGAGATCACTGTACAGAAAAAAAAAAAGAAGAAAAAGGGATAGAGTGTACTCGTGAGACAAGACTCAGATATGAACCACAGAGACGTACGACAATGATTATGATTTGATATGAGGAATATGAAATGGGATGTCACGTAATTAAGATCATAAAATGTCATGGAATGTAGTGAACAGGTTCATGTGCACAATTAATGTCCCGCATATCACCTGAACATACAACTCAATTATCACATAGGTGAATTAGTACCTAAGCACGTTTATAAAGAGCATACTCGAAAATCATGAAACGGTTAGAAGCACTTACATGCGAAAATAAGGCAAAACAAACAACTTTAATTCAATGTCAATCAATTAGTAGTGTAAAAACAATTCTTAACTCTTAACTCTAGAATTAATTATATAAACATACCAATTCTTATATATCCCCAGATGTCTGTTGCATATCAAATCAAATATGTTGAATCCAAATTAAATTCAATTTACTCGAGTTCATTTAATAAGACAATTCATTATGGATTTAAGAGTTTCAAGCTTAAGTCCTCCTAATTAATACAAACATGCTCGTCCACCTAATTTATATCGTAATTCAAGTTTCCCCATTTTAATTGTATTAAACCCCCCACTTAATTAAATTATTAGCATAACTACATATTAGTACACTTCAACTATAAAGTCGTTTCTTTATCAAGATATAAATATACATCTCCAACCATACTCCATTAAAATACAATGTAAGTAGATCTAATTCATGTTGGCAACCGAAATGTACCCATTATTCATACGACAATAATTACATATGATCTGTATTTCATAAGTTTAACAACATACAGTTATCACTTCACTTACACAAAACCAAAACAAAAGCTAATTAATTCAATTTAATGACAACTAATTAATCAAGAGCCTTAAACCAATTAGTCATCATGTTTTCAATTAAAATCCAGTCAGTTATACATTCACCACTTCAAGGCCCCCAAGTACACTAATACCAACTGTAGCACCCGAAGTGCAAAGATGCCACATCCCCGCACTATAGCTCAATCCACATATAAGATGGACGACCCATACATGAACTAAACTATAGCGAACGGGAGACAATAATAAAAAAAAAACACTCTAGCTAGGCGGGACTAACCCCCAAACCACATAATCAATTCATAATAATTTAAGCGGAAGCATAAGCAATAATAATGATCATACGACATGCACCACGAATATCCAATATGCTTTACATGCGCTTCAATACAATATAACAAAATAACAACATTAGCCTAAATATTTCATCAATTTCCCGACACATACTAGCAATGAGATGAACCATGCTAGACCTGAATGAAAGATTGGACTCGATTCTAATCCCGCCTAGCGTGCACCTGCAAGAACCTGAAACGTGGAGGCGTCAATCTATGGAAGACTAAGTGAGGAGTTTATATAATGTATAAGCGCAGATAACATGCAAGTCATAAACTCGGGGTGAAGTTTTAGGAAAGAATGATACAAGTTCAATAGTAATAACAATAATGATACAATACATCGCCCGAGATTACAACTACCAAATTCATTATTCAATTCAGTTTCATGCGATCAGTAGCCCGGTGAGTGAGGACAATTCTCCAACCTTACACCAATAGTGAACAATACATGCTTTGTTTAATTATCATGTGATCATGCAATTCAATTACAGTGCACAAGTAGCAGTTTCATGAACTTTTTTTCCCTCCGATGATGGGAAGGTAGCGAACCTCCGACCATCCACGACATGGTGTACGTCAGGAACATGACTCCCACGCACGGGACTCCTTCCTCCACCAAACCTCCTGGTGGATTCAGGTGATCCCAAAATAGTGAGGATAGCGCAAGAGTTACCCGTCAGCCCTTGCTTTCCTGGTTGGCTCAAGACACTACCCTCGGGCCCAAGTGAACAATACATGATACTCGCCAAACATGCTTGATTCAGTGCGATACATGACTTGCTTTTCATGAACACGGCTTGCTTGCAATCATGAGTAATTCCATGGAAAATTATAGATATAAATACCTTTTGGCTGAAATCTCACATAAGGGTTGTATAGGTTCTATGTAACTAGAAATTAAACCTCACCTGACAGGCGACAAGATGACTCAAAAGTGCATGAACGTGCTCAATCGATCAGTAATCTCCGCCCTGGAGAAGAACTGGACATGTAGCACCCTAACCCCCAAGACATTACATCCCCCACACTATAGCCCGATCCACATACGAAATGGATAATCCGTACATAAACCGAACCTATAGCGAATGGGTGACAATCAAGAAATAAACGAGCTAGGCGAGACACTACCCCATTACAACCAAAACCAAGACATGCAAATCAAAAGCGGAAGCATTAAGATCAATACATATAGGTACCATATTTACCTCAAAAGCATATTTAGTAATAGGTACCAACATTTATCAATACATTATCATCTTCTATATAACATTCGTGAATAATTACTCAAAAGCTACTAACATGAAGTTCCAAAAGAACAATACGTGGAAATGAATGCTAAACTCGCCTGAAAAGAGAAGACACTACTCGAACTCCCGCCTAGCACGACCACGACCAAAAGCACCTGAAAAGTGAAGTATCAGTCTACCGAAGACTGAGTGAGGGGCATAGATATATATAACATACATCACATGCAAGTCATAGCCTCGGGTGAAGATTTGGAAATGAAATAAATATAAGTTTCAAGAATAGGCTATTCTTTACCCGAGATTACAACTATCAAGGTTAACATGTTAACTTGTCAATTTCATGAAATACGTGGCCTGACGAGTGAGGGCAATTCTCCAACCTTTACATTAAACGTGAATGATTCGTGCTTGCTTGAATAATGTAATACGTGATCATGCAATTCATTTAGTGCTCAATTAGTAACATAATTCATGAGTGAAAACATGCAACAACCCGAGGACAATCCGTGGTGCCGGACCCGTCCCCAGTCTCCTTCTTCCTCCTGGTGATAGTGGGTTTGCAAGGCCCAACTATCCACAACATGGTGTACGTCGGGAACATGACTCCCACGCACGGAACTCCTTCCACCACCAATCTCCTAGTGGCTTCGGGGGTGATCCCAATGAGGTGAGGATAGCGCAAGAGTTACCTGTCAGCCCTTGCTTTCCCGGTTGGCTCAAGCTACTACCCTCGGACCCAAGTGCAATCATGGTACTCGCCAAAACATGCTTGAATCATGAACAATCATGGCTTGCTTGCTTGAAATCATTTATATTTTAAAAAATGTTTATAGATATAATAGGTTTTGGCCGAAAACTCACATAAAGGTTATAAGGGTTCTATGTAATTAGAACAAAACCTCACCTGTGCAACAAAATATAACAAGGATACGCTCTAGGGAGCCTGCTCCTCGTCTACGGCCTCGTTATCTGTGCAAACACGACGTGTATACGTGAGACTTGACTCAAAATGGACCAAATATGACGAACGGCGAAAATGCAACAAGATGACGAGCAATGAACAATGTGGCATGAAAATATCTTGTTTTAGCATGTAATCAATCATATAATAGCAATTTGGGATCAAAGAAATCATTAGAGCAAAATGTGACATTTGTATATATTAATGCAGAAAATTTTTAGCATGCGCATGTTGTATTCAAATAAGCATAACTCCTTCATCGGAATGAATTTTAACGAACCGTAAAATTCCTAGAAAACTAGACACACATATCTTTACAATGATGTGAGGCTCAAATTCTAGTTCATCCTGAGAAAATACCAGTTTTTGTTTGAATATGACACAAAGCAGAAAATTTCCTGCAGCGCTATTAGTGAAAGATGATCATCGTTCCCTTATCAAACGAAGTCGAAACGATCTGAAAATTGGTGGAGATACTTATAACATACCCAGAAATACACCACTAAAACAGTTTTAAAAACTTCCACCGTTTAGTCTCTCTGATCAAGCCAAAACAGAAATATGAAAACAGGGGACAGCAGGGGATGTTGCTATTTTTCTCGGGGCTCAAATCAAATCGGATTGGCACCAATTTTTGCATAGAACATCTAAAATATATCAAGAATATCCCTATAAAACAGTTTTGAAAAATTCCAATTCGACAAGCTACAATTCGCTTCCAAATTGGGTTAATGCAGATTCGCGACAGTTTGGCGGCACCAAATTAAAACGGCCATAACTCACAAACAAAAATAGATATTGACGAACCGTAAAAAGGAGAGTGCTCTACACTTCAAATACTTGTTACATTAGAAAAATCAGAGGAATTGGAGCAGGGGAGGGGTGTCGGGAAAACAGGGAAAAGGCAAAAAATAATTCTCAAACTATACCAACACCAGACCAAGGCAATTAAATTACTCCAAACCATCATATATCATGCATATATGTTCAAAGTATCATAAAATACAAGATAAACAATCAAACCATGCTTGATCATCAAGATTTCCCCCTTTCTAGTTCATATAAAATTCCATCACATAAGCTCAAGTTTTGCAAGAATTCATGAATCAAATCATGGTATAATCATATATTCATGTCTCTAACAACAAATAATCCATATAATCCATAAATTCTCAAACCCTAACTATCACATACTTGATCAAGAATCATAACTCCATGCATATACCCACCTTTGAAGTTAAAGAAATGGAGAGGGGAGAAGATGATGATGATCAAGCTGTAAAACTTGGAATTTTTCTTGAAAATCTTGATGAAAGTGGTGAAATCTCTTCTTCCTTTTGTTTCTTGAAGAACCAAGAGCAAGAGAAGCAATTATGTTGGGAAATTTTTGATGAAATTTGATCAAGGAAGCTCATGGAAGATATATATCGTGATTAACCAATTTTGAATTGTGTGAAATGCCATAAATTGCAATTTAATCCTCCCATTTTTCAAGTCATGCAACCAAGGATAGATAGTTTGATAAATGGTCAATTAAATCCATGAAAAAGCTATGCAATTTGGTCCCTAAATTTAAAGAAATGAACGTGTAGGGACAAGTTCGTAATTAAATCACTCCCGGTGAATATTTCACATATCAATTATTTTTCCATAACATGAAATAATTTTTCAATGATATGAATTCATATATTTCACATAATTAATATGTCATGAATTTTATAAAATATATGATGCCATGTAGGAAAAATAATAATTAAAAGAATTAAAATAAATTCCTACGCTCACAAACTCACACGTGGCGTGCTTAACTGTTCATCCGGAACCGGGGCGTTACAGGACAAGTAATAGGACATTGTGTACACGTGAGACAATAACTCAATAATGGTACCAAATATGACGCACGGCGTAATCATGCCACAAGATGACGTGCAATACCCAATGTAGCATATAAATATCATGTTATGACATGTAATTGATCATATAATAACATGTTGGGATCAATTAAGGGTAAAGAAAAGGATTTGGAAAATCTAATTTTATGCAGAAAGTTTCTGCCTCTCCAGAGGCCTGGGAACGGCCGTTCCGGATTTTAGTATAAAATGGGAAGGGCCGTTCCCGACTCCCCGAAATTGTACCCCGAAGACGGGAAGGCCGTCCCCGGCTGTGAGACAAAGTGGGAACGATCGTTCCCATCCTCGCCAGCATGTATACAATTCACACATGGGAACGGCCGTTCCCCAAAACAACTGGGAACGGGAAGGGTCGTTCTCGTTACACAGAAGATGCAGAAACAGAGCATGAAACAGGGGATGCTCGAACCATAACCAAAATCATTCAAACTTCATGCTTTCATTCATAATAGGCAAGAATTCTGGGAATTGATATGCATATATGCTCAAGATACAATAAAGCTTCATATAAACACTCAAATCATCCATGATCTTCAAGAATCATCACTTCAAGTTCATATATGAATTCATCATATAACTTCATAATTTCCAAGAATTCATGCACCAATTCATGTTGAAAGCTTAGAATCATGCTTCTAACAATTAAAACACATAATATCTAGTTCAATTCACAACCCTAGCTTCATATATTCAATTCAAGAATTCAAATATATATCCAACTCTACCTTGAATGAAAGAAGGAGAAGAAAAGATGAAGATATGATGAAGATGATGCTCCAAGACTCTCAATTCCTCAAAGATTTTGGCTAGAAATGATGAAATCCCTTCTTCTTTTGTTGGGGTTTTGGATCGATAGAAGAGGAAGCAAATATGTATGTTTGTATAAAATGAATTTGATCATGGAAGAAGAAGGAAGAAATATAACGTAACTCATCTCCTTGATTTTGATGAAATATATGAAATTGTAATTAAATCCTCCAAGTTTTATAAGTTATGCAATTAAGTATAAAAGGTTTGGAAAATGATCAATTAAGTCCAAGGAAATAATCATGCAATTTGGTCCCCTAATTTAAATAAATATCAATTAAGGACACTTAAGCAATTAAACAAGTTCGACAATTAATTCACGTAACAATGTTATTCAGTTCACGTAACAAGTCTCAAGTTGACAAGTATTTCAAATAAACATGTAGAAATATAATTTCTAAAATTATCCTGAAAGGTATGAATTTAATAAACGAAAGAATTAAATAAGTCCTAACTCTCGAAAAATCACACGTTTCGTGCGTACCTGAATAACCGGAAATCGGGACGTTACACCAACGATTACCGATTAATATACTTGTTATAATGCTCGATTAACCACAAACATACACACACACACGAGGGTTATATACATCATCAATTCATTCCTAAAACCAATTGATCCTCACATTACCAATCACTTATACAAATGTAACCATATACATATTCCATCAACAACAGAAATTCACAAGATTGAACATCAGAGAGTCAATTCATAATTTGCAAAACTCAATATGCGATTGGATACATGTTTCAATTATACACGTTACAAACGATTTATGATGCTTGCAAAATAAATAGAAGCTGGGTTTAAGCTTACAAAAGAAATTGGGGAAAAAGGCAAGCTGAAATTTGTCTGGAGAAAAAGGTGGTAGCCAACTATTTCAGCTGCTCATTCTGGCTAGTCCAGGAGCTGACTATGGTCAGAAATAATGAGAGGCGACAGTTGGCAAAGCAAAGCGGCGATGGTGGTGCCTTCAGGGCTGTTTTCCTCGTTTTAGCCGAAAGGTGGAAAGTAAGAAGAAGGAGATGGTGGTTACCGGTGACTGGCGGTGCCGGAGAAGGGAGATGATTGGTGCTGGAAGTCTATTCTGACGCGAGGTAGTGGTTGTCGTCGACGGTGGCTAGCCGGCAGTTGTTCCATATCTGACTAAGAGGGCGAAGAGGATGGTGACCGGGGTAGATCTCGTTGGTGGGGGTAGATGAGAATGAGGTGGCGCAACCTTGAGGTCCTTCCCTTTCCAGATCTGGAACAAGAGAGAGTCAGAGTGTGCGCCGGAGTGAAGAAATTGGAGGTGTCTCGTCGGAGGCTGCCGGAGTCCATGGCTGTCCAAAGCTGGTGGATGGTGGTCATCTGCCACGGTGTTGATCTTTCAGTAATGAGGTGGGTGGGTGGTGACGTTAGAGTTCGGAGATGATGACCGGCGAAAAAGGGCAGATCTGGCCGGCGGTGGTTCAGAAATGGAGAGATGGTGGTGCTGTGGTGGATCGGAGTGAGGCGGCGGTGGATCGGCTAGCAGCTGCTGTCAAGAAATAAGAAGAAAAATAAAATGACAGCAACTAGGTTTTTCGCGATATATCAACCCCAACTTCCATAAATTGCGATCAAGTCCCTCAAGAATTTAGGTGATGCGATTGAGTTCATATAGTTCCAATATGACTGATTAAGCCCAATTAAAGATTCCAAAATTATAAAAGCAGTCCCAACTTATAATAATTACAAATTAACCCACATAATTTGAATTAGAAAGTAAATAGATATTAAGCACATATTTTAAATAAGTCCACATATTTTCATAAGATTGCAATTGAGTCAATTAAACAATTATAACATGAAATAAAGCAATTCAAGTAAGTGCAAAAATTAAATAAATAACGTTCTATTCGCACGAAAACGAAATCGTATCTTGCCCCTGAAATCGTGGGGCGTCACAATTTGCATAATATATTAAAATTTAATGAGATTTCTGCCTAACTGATTTGAGATTTATGTGATAACAAAATTTGAGATTTGCATAGTATGGTTATGTTTAAAATTCAAATTATTCTAACTAATAGAATTTGAGAAACAAACGTGGAGAGTTAAATATTCCGTAACTTAAAATTTTGAATGTTTTATAACCTGCTAATTTAAATTTGAATTTTTTTAACTAATATAAATCTCATTGTTAAAACAAAAAAACTAATATAAATCTCATTAATTAGATTTAATATTGATAATTTGATTTTGAATTCAAATATTTCTTAGTAACAGATTTTGAGATTTATATGATAGAAGATTTTGAGATTTTTACGATAATTTTAATTTAAAGAGTTGTAAAATTTAATGAGATTTTTTTTCTAATGAATTTTGAGATTTCTTGCATATTAAGATAAAAATTCATTGTGACTATCCACATCAGTGTACACGTGGATAGCCTTAAGGGTTATGAAATATATATATATAGATTAAGCATCAGGGGTAGACAGAAACTTCTTGGTGACTTCGACTCTTGAACATTTTTTTTTTTTTTTTTTTTCTGCCCCTGATTTTTAATTTTTTTTTAAAATTTATTCACATTTTCTTAACTCTTCTTTTCTTTTTTGCCACTAACTTTTTAAATTCTTTTCTTTTCTTTTAATTTATTCTCTGTTATCTCTTAACTCCCTTTTTCTCTCATATTAGTTTAATCTTTTTCATATTCTTTTTTCTTTTTTCTTTTTATCTCATATTTTTTATTTTTTATTATTATTTTGACTAATATGATTCTAGCTTTTTTTTTGTGTTTTTAATTTATTTTTATCTATACTACTATATTAAGACCTATTTAAGAATTATTTAATTTTTATTAATATAAAAATTTTATATTTAATATATTTTAATAATAATAATTTTTTTCGAGCACACGCATTGAGTGTGCGTAATTACTAGTATTTATTTATTTTTGGGATGGAGTTTACGCAAAAAGATATTTGGAGAGATACTCCTAGCATTTCATCTCTCAATTGACATATAGGGAATGAAAATAATTATAGCACCACTAACCATGATTTTAATGTTAAGTTCGTTTCATATCCATTTGATCTCAGTTCAAGAAAACTCATTTCCATAATCTCGATCCATTACTTTGGCTAAAAACTCTAAGATGGACTATGAACAACTTAGACAATAAGATATCATCTTGCTTTAAGAAACTTAGGTCTTTTATTAATTCTCACATGCCTCTATATGTCACTTTTGTAATCCCAGCATAAGCCGGAATTCAAGTGTCTAAGGCGACACCTTTTTTAACCTATATCAAAGATGACCTAGTTAGCTCGTATGAGATAGTGTGGAATCTCAAGTCAAAGGATTAAGAAATCATGTCATTAACCTGTGAGATATTTCCTAATTTGGAAGTTTTCTCTTCTTAAACTAGAAATTTCCTTTCCCATTTAGGAATCTTCTCACGAGGGACACCTCAGTCAACTCGTTCTTTTAACGAGCACCCTCGTGTCTTGTGTACACAACAACTTAATTATGTACTTTACACCCCCATGAAACTGAGTGATCCTTCTTAAGGACACAATCCCACAATCCTTCTTTGTTGGACTCATTGACTTGGAGTAGTTTCTAATCCAGTTGGAGTTAGTGTTTGTTTCATGTATCATTCACGTAATGACAAAATCCCTAATAGCCTGATGGATTAAAGGAGTTCTAATACATGCGCAGATAATCATACTCAAACAAGACATCAAAAAGCATATAAAAAAGTTATTCCCTTTGAACAAAATCATTTCGTTTATTATTTAAAGATTTGATTTTACAAGGAAATAGTAAAGCGGATTATTATATTGTCGGCTTTTAGGGAACTATTCCTAACACTTCGAACACTGCAAGAAGATGTCCAGAGAAAGATTTAGCTCCATGTTCGAGTTGACACCAACTGACTCAATGTACGAGAAGTTGCTTTGAGGAGAAAACAAATGCCCAACTTCACAAAGGCACCACACTATGTAAGCCTAGTCGAGTTGGCTTCGAGCCACCATCCAAGGTGGAGCAGGTCGACTATGAATGCAAAGTTGCATGGCATTGTTCGTGTGCCAAAAGAACACTACTTGCAAGGCCTTGGTTCGCCCTCGGACCTAACAACCACTGATTAACTTACCACCCGGTCTCCTTAAGAAGCCAGAACTACAGAAAGAGGGGGAGAGAGAGAGGAGGTATGGCTTCGACGTCACCAAGTGTAACACTCCAAACGATAGCTCACCACATCCCCAACATTAAAGCCCAATCCGTATACGAAATGGAGAGTCTGTACACCAACCAAGCAGTAGCAAACAGGAGACAGACAAACACACCTAAGCTAGGCGGTATATAGACCCTGACTTCACAAATCAAAACAACAACAACAACAAATGCAAAATTGTAAAATTCATAAACTTAAACCATAATTCAAATTGAACATCAAATGATGGGTTCAACTAGTATAGATACCTAATCCCAAAAATCATAAATAAAATAATCATAACAATTATTAAATACAAACGAGTTCAACTGGGCCCTAGAAACCTGTGTCGAATTTAAGCATAATCTGTACATTTATTATGCAAATACAATTGGACAGAATGCAAATTAAATGCAATGCAAAGACTTATACAACTCTTAAGGACTCAACTCAATTAATTGACTCAAAAGACTCGACTCAAGCCGCCTAGCTCTAACTTCAAAAACCAAACCTGTAGCACCCCACACGGTAGGTCACCACATCCCTTGCACTAAAGCCCAATCCAGATATGAAATTGGAAGTCCGTACGTGAACCAAGCAGTGGCGAACGGGAGATTGACAGACTCATACCTAAGCTAGGCGGAACTTAGACCCTGAACTTCAAAATTCAAACAACACAAGTGCGGAAGCGTAAACATCCCATACAAAAATTAAAATCGGAAGTCCGTATATGAACCAAGCAGTGGCGAACGAGAGACTGACAGACTCACACCTAAGCTAGGCGGAACTTAGACCCTGAACTTCAAAATTCAAACAACACAAGTGCAGAAGCGTAAACCTCCCATACAAAAATTAAAACATACGTAAGCAGGTGACGGGTTCAACTAACATAGATACCTAATCTCGAATATCAAACAATAAACATAAATCCAACGGGTTCAACCATCCCTAGAAGTTTGTCCCGAAATTCAAATCATAACATAAATAAATTCAACATTCATACAAACTTCTTACATACATAACGTTTCCAAAAAGGGAATGCAAAAATCAAGATAAACTTAACTAATACAAAAGACTTGACTCGAAAACAGACTATAAAGACCGGCTCATGCCGTCTAGCTCAAACTTCGAAGCGAGACCTGAAAGCTTGTAGCACCCCACACGGTGGGTCACCACATCCCCTGTACCAAGGCTCAGTCCACATACGAAAGGAAAGTCCATACACGAATCAAATCATGGCAAACGGGAGACAGACAGACGTACCTAAGTTGGGCTGAACGTAGACCCCGAACTTCAAAGTGCAAACAACGCAAGTGTGGAAGCGTAAAACATGCCATACAAATTTCAAACATACAAAAGCAGGTGATGGGTTCAACTAACATAAATTCCAAATCCCAAAATCAAACATAAAGCATAAACATAAATCATAAATACAATTGTAACACCCCGCCCGTCCAACCGTACAGGTATGTCATCACGAGAGTGCTACTTGCGTATTTAAATTATTTAATTATGCAATTATATGTTTATTATAATGTTTATATGATATTCTTGAACTTATATGAAATATTTTTTAAGAATGTACGTGTGGATTTTGAACGTGTTTGCCTTTTGACTTCGTTCTTGATCCGTTTGAACCCTTTTTTTGATCCCGATTTTTGTGACTACATGATAAGTGTGAATTATATGTGTTATGAATGTGTTTTTATGCTCGTTATAAGTTTTTGAACTTGTTTGACGTGGTCTTGGACCATTTTTGTAAAATTGGGACTTGAGGGCCTAAAACGTTTTTAGCGCACCTTGGGTTCCGGATGGCATAACTTGAGCTTTGGAATTCGGATTCGAATTCCATCACCCCCTTTGGATTTGTATATATGATACAGAACCAATAGAACAAGCCTTATATTTTTCTAAGCCTGTTTGAACCTCCGAAACTTCATCGAACCGAGCCCCATGTGTCAGATTGGCCACCCCACCCGTTTTGCTCATATCTGACCCATTTTAGAACCAAATCGCCCCATTCTTGAACCATTATGACCATAACACCCCCTACCCATCCCTTAACCCTCATTTCGGACCCCAACAAGAAAAAGAAGAGAAAGAGCAGTAAGAAGGGAGAAGAGAAGCAGAACCCAGAACTATTCACCCCCTTGTACATTTGAGCTCGTGTGGCCTTCATTTCTTCTCCGATTCAAGAGGTAAGCACATATTCTTATTCTCCATCTCCTTGTTGTTGTTTTAAGCCATGATTTTCTTATTTTTATTGAGTTTTGAGCATGCTTTGAGCTTAGAGATGAATAGTAAGGGTTTAATTAATGGAGTTTTGATGAATATATGTGCATTCTTGCTCTATTTTATGATTTGAAGCTTGTTATATGATCTAGATAGCTTCTTTATTGTGTTTATAAGCATGAATTTTGTGGTATTTGTTTGTATGTTGAATCACCATTGATGCATTCATGATTTCTTGAAGTTTAAGATGAAAATCTGAACACTTGCTTCCGTGCTTCGTTCCTGCGATCTTGCTGCGTTTTAGGGCCTGATTTGTGTTAGTTTTTGTGTGTTTTTACGTCCCTTTACTGCTGCTTTGTTGCTCTTCCTTCCCTCCCCAGTTTCTCCCCTGTTTTACCCCTTTTCCGTGGCTGCAACGCTAGTGTCGCGGCCGCGATTGTTCCAAGAGCTTTCTTGGTCGAGGCCGCGGTGTTGCTAGAGTTTTGGTTCGAGGTAGTGGTCACGGTTGCAACCTTTTCATATAGGAATCATGTCATGGCTGCGACCTGCTTGTTGTGTTGCTTCGAGGGCTGCTGAGCGGCCGTAACCTCTTCTTGTGAAAGAGGTCATGCTGCTGCGCTATGTGTTGTTTTGTCATTTTATTTGTGTAATGTATGATCTTCTTGCTTCATTTACACCTCTTATGCATTATTAACTGTTTGCATTATATGTTATGCTCTTCGTTGTGAATTTATTACATGATTTCAATGATTTTATACGAGTTATGACTTGATATGATCTAATGTGACCTAAGTGCTTCCTTACTTGTGCGCATGAGTTGTTACTTCGTTTATTTGTTTCGTATGATATTTTCATGTTCCATTTATGATATGTATTTATGGTTAACATGTTAAATGATGTGTTATGACCTTTGTATTAAGTTTTTGGTTTTGTTTGACCTAATATATGTAAGATATGAACTTATATGCTCTAAGTGTTACCTTTTGTCGTTTCTTTTGCATCACTTGCATTCATATGCATTTACCAAGCATCTATATGGTTCATTTTGAGTCTAAGTGTTGTCTTTGATGTTCAGATAGTCCGTGTGGTGTAGCTCGTTGGTGTGGAGCCGCTCCGTAGGTGTGGTTTGCTCTGTTTTTTTTGGTTCATTCGTCAAGGTGAGGTTTTCTTTCTTTTAGTTACTTCGACCTACAACCCTATGTGAATTTTGAGTCCGCATGTGACTTATATGTATATATGAATGTATCTTGATACGTATTTGATATGTATTTTGTGGGAATTGGCCCGTTTGCTATGACACCTTTTGAAAACGCTTATATATATATATATATAAGCTATGTTTTGTTTGTTTGTTTCGAAAAGGGTTGGCGTGTATTTTGAACTAGCTAGATATGGCTTTGAAAGATAAGTCTGAATTTGAATTTGAACTTGGGCCTCGGAGATTTGTGCAAAGGAGCCCCGGGACGGTGTTGAGCCATCGGGTCTACTCCCGAGTATGGTCTCCATCTGAAAGGATTAACCCGAAACCCACTAGGAGGTTTGGTGGGGGATGGAATCCTCAGGCATGAGAGTCATGAAACTTACGACCCATCTATATTGGAATAGATGGTTAGCGTAGGAACAACCCTTCCATCACCCGTTGAAGAGGTATGTGTGTTTGACTTTGTTTTCGTTTGAATTTGAATATGAAAGGAGATTGGTTGGATAACTCGTACTCGCCGAGTTGTGTGAATTTGACTTTGAACTTGGTTTGTGAAATGGGAGTGGATTCCTAATTATTAAAATTTGGTTTGTTTTGGCTTTCGGCCTTAACTCTTTTTTATATATAGTATCACGAGATAAAATGTTTTAGATTGCAAAAACCACGCCCCGGTTCGTGAACTTTATGACTTTGAAGATGCTCTGCTCTTACGTATACATACATGTGCGTGTGTTAGCCCCTCACCAGTCTTTAGGACTGACCCCTTTTGTTGTCCTTTTTTTTCCCCTTGTTTCTTTAAGTTGTAGGTTCAGGTTTCGGTTCGAGCTAGGCGGCGTTTTTTTTTTTTGGGTCGTTCGAGTCTTGGCATACTTGCATTGTTACTTTTGCTTTGGTACTATGTATATGAATATGATTTAGAATTTATAAATTTGTATGATTTACTGTGGCCCTGGGTGGGCATGTATGTATTGTATTTATTATATCCGTTTGAGCATGCATGTCTGTATATGATTGATCCTGCTGCTTCCACATTTGATTTTGTTTTTGTTGCGCACTTTGTATTTGGGTCTAGACCGCCTAGCTTAGGTGTGATTTTGTTTGTCTCCCGTTCGCTATAGTTTGGTACGTGTGCGGAGTTCCCATTTCATTACACGTGCCGGGCTATGGTGCGGGGGAGGTGCTGCTCTTCGCTCGGGGTGCTACATCGTAAAGTGGTATCAGAGTCCGGTTGCAAAACCAGAGTTCTAATGTTGTGTCGCGTCTGTCTAGGTCATTTGGCTTAGGATTATGTGTTTGTTTGCATTCACTTTCACTTTTATGTGACTTATCTGTTATTATTTGTATTAATTGTTCACATGAACATGCACTAAACCCCCATGCATCGATATTTCCTTTGGAATTTTTGTTTCTTATTCAAGATGTCATCTCAACACCAACATATATCATCGAAAGAAGGACAAAGGAAACAAGTATCTTCGGTATACAAGAAGTTTAAAGATCTCGACCCTCCGAAGTGGTTTGGAGGTGATGATGTCAAGGCCGAAGAATGGTTGTCCGAGATATTTTGGTTTTGGGAGAATTGTCCGGGGACATCACAAGAGAAGGTGAATTGCACTTCCTGTTTATTCCAAGGTCGAGCTTCAAAGTGGCTCAAGGAAGTGAGATTGAGATTCGAGAAGTCCGGCAAAGAGCTTACTTGGGCGAATTTCATCCGAGAGTTCTACTACAAATATATTCCTCCTAGTGCAAAGGTAAGAAGATTTCAAGAATTTTTGGATCTTGAACAAGGATTGAAGATGATGGAAGATCTCAGGTTGGAACTTGAGAGATCAGGAGCCGATAAAGATTGCCCCAAAGTCCGAAGTGATGTACAAGGGTGTAGAGATGATATTCAACAAGCTTTTCAAGCTTCAATGGTGCATACATGGTCCGAGGGAGTAAGAAAGGCGGCTCAAGAAGAAAGGATAACCAACGGTTAGAGTCTCACACTCCTTATGTGTGATAAAAACTAAGTTCAAGTTCGAGTTTGAGCTCGAGCAAGAGACCCGTATCACAAGAGAAGCCTCGAGAATTCCAAGATGTCCACAACACCAAGAACAAGAAGATTCGACTATTAAAGATGGATCTGATGCCTCCCCCTCTAGAATCGATTCAATGCTCCTATTGTCGAGGTCTGAATCATATGGAAGAGGTTTGTAGGAAGAGATTGGGTGGATGGTTCAAGTGTGGAGATTCGGGTCACAAGGCGAGCACTTGTCCGAAGAGTAAGAATTTGAGACCTACGAAGAGCCGTGATTCCAAGACTCCGAGTTAAGACCGAGTTGATACAATGGAAGATGAAGAATTTGGTGCCGAGTTAGACACTACCGCCATGGTGAAAGGTGTACTAGAATTCATGGCATCTCATTCATGCATACTTTAATCTCGGGGAGACCCACTTGTTTGCTTTTTTTCTTCCCTCATTGCTTCTTGGTGCTAGTTTGTTGCTTGTGTTGTTGGTTCTTTTGGTGTAAGCTCTCTTCTTGAAAAGAGTTTGGTAAGGTGGAGTGCCCGCGAGTGTTCGGTGAGTTGTGAGGGCCGTGGGTTCCCGTCAAGCTTGCTTGAAGGCGTCTTGTTGAGGTACGGAGTTACCTTAGGCATGGGTTGGTCGTTGGAGTACCGTGTGGCATTGGTGTGTTGCTTTTAGGCGGTCCGTTAGGGCTTATTGATATTTTTGGGTAATAGATTGAAGGCTAACCCGTTTATATCCTTCTTGGAAGTGCTTGGTTAATCCGGGACGGTGCGACGAGTTATGTGGCTTACCTTTGGGTTAACCGAGGGATCGAGCCAAGCTTGAGGAGACAAAGATCGTAGGAAGACTTTCTTGATGTTTCCTTGAAGGTTGGAATCCCTTACCACACAATAGGGACATTGAGGTTGTTGTGATCTTCATCCCGAAGTTGAACCTTGTTCAAAGACCCCCCTACCGGATGGCTCTAACATGGTTGTTGGAGTTGAAGACGTAACTCGATGAGCTCTTAGAAGGTGGTTTCATCCATTCGAGTACTTCTTTGTGGAGTGCATTAGTCCTGTATAAAGAATAAGACGGGACTTTAGGATGAGTATGGACTACTGTGAGCTGCACAGGTTAACTGTGGAAGATAAATACCCTTTTGCTCGCTTTGAAGAGTTGTTCGTTCTTCTTCAAAGTTCTGTGGTTAGTGCCGAGTTTGGTTTTAATAAGGGTATTATCGGCTACGTGTTTGGTAGAAGAACCGAGAATTACCTTAGAGTAGGAAGTCTCTAGTGTTATCGAGATTCAACAGGAGATTCGTCTTCTTTTAGTTGCCATCTCGTTGACATGATTGACAAGAAAGAGGCACGGTTTTGAGTGGAAAAGATGTTCAAAGAGAGTTACCTTCTATACTGGCTTTGCTTACCGGAGGGTACTTAAGACTACTCCGTTTATACCAAAGCACTGAGGAAGGCTTTCGTTATGTCTGGCTTTCGAAAGAGTGAGGTATGCGCCTCAAGAAGTGCAAGTTCACGGAATTATTCCACTCATGGTTTGAGGACTTGAAGAACCGGTAATGGTGTATCGGCTACGAAGAGACGTTGTGAACTTTATGTAATAATGTCTAAAATGCCATCGGTTGAAGACCGAGCATAAAAAATCGGTAGGATTGTAGCACCCGCAACGATAGGCACCACATCCCCCGCACTATAAGTCTAGTCCACACATGAAATTGATGATCCCGTATGAACCGGACTCATAGCGAACGGGTGACAAAATAAAAACAACCTGGCTAGGCGGAATCTAACCCTGTGCCAATTAATTCAACAACCTGACGAGTGCAATGCGGAAGCAATTAATAATAATTAATCGCAACAATAGCTACAAGCCCTAATTCCATAAACGTAATTAATTCAACATGCACCTAACAACGGGTTCAACTAAGTATGCAACCTGTCCTGAATCAATATTTAATAACCCAATAATCCATAAGTCATGCCTTGGCACACAGGCCTATTTAAATACATGATACAGTAAACATAATACACATGATGACTCAAGTGTACAAGTGAGACTCGAGACTACCACTAAGACTTGACTCCCGCCTAGCAAACCTGCAAGGAACTGGAAAAGTGGAAAAGAGAGGGATCAGTCTCTAGAAGACTGAGTGAGCCGGAGCGATATATATATATAAAAACATGCACATATAAGTCATAAATCCCGAGCAAGGTTTTATTAAAGTTAGTTCCCACGAAGGGCAAGAAGATAGATAAACAATGCCCGGACTTTACGACTAATTTATATTAAATCCATTGAGTTCATAATTCAAGAATAATCATTATGGCTCGGCGAGTGAGCGTGCATAATCTCCAACCAAACTCTGACCGTGTATGTTGAACATGACTTAATACTTTTGAATACGTGATCATGCACTACATAATACTACATGCGAGCAATAAACATGAGACTTGATCGTTTGGGCAATTCGTGTCCCGGCCTTCCCGCACGGTGCATAACATTAATAACATAATACATGAACATGATCATAAATCATTTTCCCAGCCTTCTTCCTTCGTGGTGATGGTCAGGCCTGCAGACCCGAACCACCTAATTCTTTCTCCCCGCCAGGGGTAGCCCAGTTGCGGGAGACAATCAGTGTAGTACTCCCCGCCAGGGGTAACCCAGTCGCGGGAGACAATCAGTACAGTATGAGTGTGACACCCCGCTTGTCCAACGTATAAGGTACGCCGCGTTCCAACCTTTTTATGTGATTAATTATGTGATTTTGTGTTTTGCGTGGCCCTATTTTGAACTCTTTTAGAGTTTAGGGGCCTGTTTGTATTTTTCTCTTTTAAGGGGTTTTTCGGTCATTTCTCGTTCGAACGAGATTTCGATCTCTGTGACCCCTTCAGCGTGTTCGGGGCAGCGAAATGAGTCCGTAGACTCTAAGTTTACCCAACTCTGACGTCGTTAACTCTCTCTCCCGGTCGTTCTCATGCGTAAGGACCCGGGATAAAATACGTGGATCCTTGTTTTGCGTGCCAAACCAAGCAGCAGCTTTCTCTCTCTCTCTCGTTCCTCTCCAGCGAAACACCACACACACACACACGAAACACGCACAAATTGGAGGGCGGCCATTTCTCGACGGATTTCGACGAGTGAATAGTCCATTTCGAAGAGCTCGATGACGCGGTCGCAACCGTACCAAGATCGTGGCCCGACGACAACCGGAGGTGGGCCTTTTCGTTGATTTTCAGTCGCGGCAGAAGGGAGGCGGACCACCGTGACTTCGCCGCCTCTTGCTGCAGTTTCCGGCAGCCATTTTTTGACACGCGCCCCAAGACCTGACAGGAGACTTCCCGGCGTTCCATTTTCCGTTAGTGGCACGGCAAACAGGGCGACGACGGAGCGTCACACGCCGCCTGAAAGTAGCGCAGCGGCGGCGGTGCTACTGTAGCACGACGGAACTCGTCGTTCCGGTGACCTTTTTCGACGGACTTCAACGGTTCCTAGCGTTTTTGATCCTCCTAGACTCATTTCCGGCCTCAGATCGGAGCAAATCGCGCCGGAGATGGCTGAACCGGCGAGTGGCGCAGCGGCGGGTTTTTGGGCGGCGGTTTGAAGCTTTTCCGGCGATCTTTTGGCAACGGTTCCTTCTGAGAAATTGTTCCTCACGTCAAGTCTGAACCATTGGTGGTGGTGGTGGTCCAAGAACTGGCCGGCGGCGGCGAACCGATGGTGGACCGGGACTGGACCGACGGTCCGGTTTTTCGATGATTTTTCCGGGGTTTGGCTATGGGGCTTTCGTAGGGCTCATTACGGGCTTTCCAACGGGTATGTTCGGATTTCTTTTTCGTTTTGCGGTTTGTATTTAATTTCAGTTTTCGTCCTTGGAATTTAGTTCGGTTTTTCGTCAACGAAGTCCGGTGTGTTTGGTATTTTTTGAAATTGGTTGAGGGCTTTTGTCAAGCAGGCCGAGGCGTACGTTTTTGTCCTTCCGGGGATTTTTCCGACCACCGGAGATGGTGGTCCGGCGACTGTACGTAGCGGTTCGGCTGGTTCCGGTGACGGCGTTCCGACGCCCTTCGGACAGCAAGTTCCTTTCGTCGTGGTGAGTCCATCGCCACTTTCCGTTCGTCAATCGGATGTCCGGTTGATTTTATATGAATTTTTGAAGTTGTTGTATTTATTTTCGTTAATTGTTTTAATTGTAAATTTCGATCTTGTATGAATTATAAATTGAATTATGAGTTGTATGATACTTGGAAATATGTTATAATGTATGGAAATTTGATTCGTGATTTATTGAATTTAATTATCCCGTTTTATGCCTACTTACTTGAGAATATTTTATTTAAGGGGTGTTAGTGTAATATTTGAAAACTAATTTGATAATGGGATTACATGAAACTTGAGAAATAAATTATGAAAAGATACGTCGTATTTAATTTAAATGAATTACTTAAGTATGTTAATTGTTAGTATATTATAAATTAGGCAATTGTGGATTTATGAATAAAATTGGAATGCAATTTGTGTTTATTTATCTCGGGACCTATTACTTGATAAGAATTAAATTCCTAATGCTTTGATTTATTTTATGTAATTAATGTTAAGGATTTTATAAGATATGCATCTCTTGATATGTAATATGAATTATAATATGACTTGAATGACTTGAGTGAATAGATATGGATTATGTGTTGCATCATTTGTATTCGTGAGCATGGCCGTGCGTCTTTGTGGTTGTGATTTGAGTCTGAGTCTTATGTTCTGTGTGTTCAGTTGATCAGGGTTTTTCCAGGGAGTGTCTGTTGGCTGTTTGGGTTCCAGTGGGACTTCTTGGCTTGTGTTTCCGTTCTCGTCGGTGTAAGGTGAGGTTTTAGGATTTCTGTTTAGTTAAAGCGACCTACAACCTTTTGTACTCGTTTTCAAGCCTGCATGCGATTATTCTATTATATTTATATAATAGATATGTGTTTATATGATATGTTTATGAATTTGTCATACGATTAAAGGTTTTCGAGCTGTATATGTACGAGCATATGTAAGCTTGAAATGTTTTGCAACGAGGCTATGCTCCAAACCGTGTGTCTTCATACCAGCTGCGGATTAGGATGACACGGAGAGGTACGTTTATAGCATGCGCTAAGTTGCAAGGTATGGTATGCTCCGATAAGGTACGTAAGTATGATTTTGATACGATATGATAAGTTTGGTGTGTAGCGAGTTATGAATTGATATGCTATGTTCTGTTGTGTTGGACCCCGAGACGTGGGTAAGGGAGACCCAGGACGACCATGGGGTCGCCGGTTGTGACCACTGTACACGTTCTCATTTGAGATATTCACGTGCAACCTATGGAGGTTGGGAAGGCGTGGTATCTTGAGCCCTAGGTGGATAACCGGGGAAGGCACAGTGTGGGTTAGCTACCCCTTGTGTGTTTGTATCTGTATGAGTAGTGAGGGTTTGCTCCCCGAACTACATGGTGTTGGGGTTGGATTGTTTATGATATTTGTTTGTTTTCTGTTATGATACGTATGATTCGATATGGAAGAAAGGTGGGAGACCCGTACTCACCGGGTATAAGAATATGATATGTTATGTTGATTATGAAACGGGATAGGAGCTTTCTCTTTTGATATGATATGATTAAGCTCGGTATGTTATAGTTTGAATAAGATAAGATATGTATAAGTTTGATTTGAAAATGGTTTTGGTATGCAAAACCCTACTCCCGGTTCATAATCTTTCTTTTGGTACGTGCTCTGCTCCTTATTATGTATAGTGTGTGTGAGTTCAGCCCCCTCACTCAGTCAGTGGACTGACCCTCGCCCCACCTATGTTTTTAGTTTGCAGGTGCAAGTTGTTGGAGTTTGAGCTAGGCGGCTTTGAGTCGGGTTTGTCGAGTTTATGTCAGTCCATTTAATTTTTGTTAAGTACTTTGTTCCAAATTATGTATGAAAATTTTGTATATAGTATGTTCTATACAAGATGATGTTTATGCTTTGATTATATGTATTTTTGGGACAGGTTAGGACAGGGCTTGGATTAGTTGAACCCGTCTTTGTTGTATGTTTGAATTCGGGACAGGTTAGGACAGGTTTGTGGAATTAGTTGAACCCGTTTATTTATGTTTGTTGATTAAAGTTTTTGTTAGTTCAAATTTTGCATCGCTTCCGCATTCGGGTTTTTGCATATTTTACTTGTACAGGGTTTAGGTACCGCCTAGCTTAGGTTGGTTTTTTCGTTTGTCACCCGTTCGCTGTGACTTGGTGCGTGTGCGGACTTTCCATTTCGTACCACGTGTCGGGTCATAGTGCGGGGGTGTGGTGCCCCACCGCTTGGGGTGCTACAATGAGACGGGGGATCATAATTATCATAATTCATTTCATTGGAAACGGTTCAATTCTTTGAAAATATTTACTCGATAATCCTTTGAAAAATAATATAGATATACAGTAAGGGTTTTGGCCAAAACATTCACATATGGGTTGTAGGGTTTAATACATAACTAAAACGGAAAACACCCTCATCTGGAATACCACGAGACAAGGAACACGCGTAATATGGGTGCCTATTCGATCCGGAAGTCTCCACCCTGGAGAAGAACTGGTCAAGAAAGGAAACAAGGTGTACTCGTGAGAAGAGACTCAATGATACCAAATAGGATGCACGACAATGTTCATGAAGTGGTGTATCGTGTCATAACATGATTGAATGTGAAATAAAGCATAAGAAGGTCATGAAATGGTAATTAATTCAAGAAAGTAAATATAATAAACGTCCACTTAGCAAATAAAAGCATATAAGTCACATAACTCTCGGCCTAAACCCACTCATGACGCCATACCTGGCTTGTCAGGAAAACAGGGCGTTACAAGGATTCTCCAACTACTTCAGAATTCTATTTCGAAATGGGATTAATTGGCGATGGACTTTATTTCCGATTTGCTAAGGCTAAGGGGATTTCAATGAGATTCGAGTGATTGCTCGTTTTAATGAGTTGATCCATTTTCTCATAGTGTGATTGCTAGATAAGGTTTCCAAAGCTTCCTAGTTCGGAGAGAAGACCCCTAGAGTCGAAGTGAGAGATCGAGACTTCTTGGAAGCATCTCCTACGAAAGGGGTTCACTCGGATTTGGCAAGTCGGGAAGTTTAACCCGTACTACTTAGACCCTTGAGATTCTTGGAAGAATGAAAGGGAAGTAGCTCTTCGGTTGGTTTCACCACCGAGTTACTGGGATAGGAGAATTCTTCCTTATTCCATAATTAAGGAAGTAATATTCCGAGGTGTTCACTGTTTTCCGAGTTTAAAGGTGCATCTTGAGCTAAGTTTGACGTTCGTGATTGTAGAATTTAGAGAAGACAAAGTTTTCTTTTATTTCTGTGTATTACAAACGTACAAATACAAAGTAGTATATATATACCCTCCTCTAGAGTCCTTCTAAGGAAAGGAACTAAAAAAGAAATAAATACAAAGTATTAGGTTAAAACACTATTAATTAGGAATTAATATATTTGACTATTCAACACTCCCCCTCAAGTTGGTGCATGGATATCACACATGCCTAACTTGCAAATCAACATATGAAAGGTCTTGTGGCTCAACCCTTTAGTGAACACATCAGCTAGTTGTTTCTCAGAGGCCACATGAAAGATACTTAAGGAACCAGCAATTAGCTTCTCCTTGATAAAATGTCGATCAATCTCTATATGCTTTGTTCGATAGTGTTGAACAGGATTTTGAGCAATACTAATGGCGGCTTTGTTGTCACAAAACAAGGACAAATTATTCTCTCCTGACAGCCTCAATTCCTCCAATAATTTTTTCAACCAAAGTAGTTCACAAACTCCCTGAGCCATAGCTCTATACTCTGCTTCAGCACTCGGTCGGGCAACAACACTCTGTTTTTTACTTCTCCAAGTGACTAGGTTTCCCCCTACAAACGTACAATAACCAGTCATTGATCTCCTATCATCTAGAGAAGCTGCCCAATCTGCATCTATAAAAGCCTTTACGTGAAGATGACCATTTTTAGAGAAAAGAAGGCCTTTTCCCGGTGCTGACTTTAGATATTGCACAATACGGAAAACGGCCTGCATATGAATCTCACGAGGATCATGCATATATTGACTTACCAAACTGACTGCATAGGCTATGTCAGGCCTTCTGTGCGAAAGATAGTTTATGATTACTTTCAATCGGGGTTTCAGCTGGTTTTCCACTAAGCATGCCGGTTTCTTCTAAAAGATCAAGGATGTATTTTCTCTGAGAAATAAAGATTCCATTACTTGATCTAGCAACTTCAATTCCTAGAAAATATTGCAATCTCCCTAAATCCTTGACCTCAAACTCCTGCGCTAGAAGCCTCTTCAACCGAGTCATCTATTCTTTGTCATCTCCCGTTATCACAATATCATCAACGTAGACAATGAGCAATGTGATTTTACCTTTACAGTGTTTGATAAATAGTGTATGATCAGCATTACTCAGTTGATATCCGAAAGAGATCATGGCTTTACTAAATCTATCAAACCAAGCCCGAGGTGACTGCTTGAGCCCGTATAATGCTTTCCTTAACCTGCATACCTTTCCTTTTGTATTTTCATCCTCAAAACCTTGAGGAATCTCCATGTACACCTCCTCTTCTAAATCTCCATGTAAGAAGGCATTCTTGACATCAAATTGTTGCAAGTCCCAATCGAGATTGACTGCACAAGATAATAGGATCCTGATTGTATTCATCTTAGCAACAGGGGCAAAAGTCTCTTGATAATCCACTCCATAAGTTTGGGTGAACCCTTTGGCCACTAGTCTGGCTTTGAATCTATCAATCGAACCATCAACTTTATGTTTAACAGTAAACACCCACTTGCAGCCAACTAACTTCTTTCCCTCAGGTGGAGTAACAAGTTCCCAAGTTCCATTTTTGGCCAAAGCCTTCATTTCTTCTACCATTGCATCTTTCCACTTGGGATCTCTAAGTGCTTGTCTCCAATCCTTTGGAATAGACATAGAGGAAATAGATAATACAAAGGCTCTATAGGAAGGTGAGAGTGAATCGTATGAAACAAAGTTAGATATCGGGTGTTTAGTACAATACCTAACCCCTTTTCTTTGAGCAATAGGTTTATCTAACTCATTAATAGATTCCAAATTTAAAGACAACTCACCAGACAACTCACCAGGTGAAGAAGGAGGTTCTTGACTCGGAATAGGCTGCATGATAGTTTTTTCTGTCTTGTCCTTTCTCGAGTATGATTTTAAATCTAGAACATCCAAACGTCCAATCTTCTTCTCCTGTGTAGAATTCTCACAACTCTCCCACTGAGTTGGATTACTAAGAACAACAGAACTCGGAAGAACAACAGAACTCGGAAGAACAACAGAACTCGGAATTACCTCTTCCCTATCATTGCTCTCCCCCTGAAGAGGTGATTGAGCTGCAGTGAAATAGGGCTCTGTTTCTCGGAAAGTAACATCCATGCTAACAAAGTATTTCCTGGAAGGAGGATGGTAACATTTGTAACCCTTCTGAGTTGGAGAATATCCAACAAACACGCATTTAAGGGCTCTCGGTTCCAACTTCCCAGCATGACGAGTATGCACAAAGCAAACACACCCAAATACTTTTGGAGGAACAACATAAGAAGATTTACCCTGTAAGACTTCTAACGGCCTTTTAAGATCGAGAGCCTTGAGAGGCATTCTGTTAATAAGGTAAGCAGATGTGAGAACTGCATCTCCCCAATAAGGCTTCGGTAAATTCATAGTAAACATAAGAGAGCGAGCAACCTCCAACAGGTGTCTATTTTTCCGCTCAGCAACACCGTTTTGTGCACTAGTATAAGGACAACTAGTCTGGTGTATTATCCCATTAGACTCCAGATAAGTTCGAAAACCACCATCCATGTATTCTGTGCCATTCTCTGTTCTTAAAATTTTGACCTTCGCCTCAAATTGAGTACAAATCATTTTATGGAAAGATTGAAAGCAAGAAAACACTTCACTCTTTGCTTTCATTAGGTAAACCCAAGTCAATCTTGTACAACAATCAATAAATGTAACAAACCATCGATTTTCGGATAATGAAACATTTTGAGTAGGTCCCCAAACATCGGAATGAATCATCATAAAAGGAACAGTACTTCTATTATTACTCAAAGGATAAGAGTTTCGAGTATGTTTTGCATACTCACAAGCATCACAAAACAGGGAATCAAACTGAGTCTTTGAAAACAAATTGGGATAAAGTTTTGCTAAGACAAAAAAAGATGGATGCCCTAACCGTCTATGCCACTTTATTATTTCTTGGTTGACATCTTTATTCCCACAAAAAGCAACTTGATTAGTAACTGAATCTTGTCCCTGTAATCAAAGCATGGTGGGCCCATAACCCACAGGTCCCAGGATCGAAACCTGGCTTCGATACCATGTAGAATTTAGAGAAGACAAAGTTTTCTTTTATTTCTGTGTATTACAAACGTACAAATACAAAGTAGTATATATATGCCCTCCTCTAGAGTCCTTCTAAGGAAAGGAACTAAAAAAGAAATAAATACAAAGTATTAGGTTAAAACACTATTAATTAGGAATTAATATATTTGACTATTCAATAGTGATCAACCGGCTAGAGGTGTGCGTTCAGCAGAGACTTCAATCGAGTCAGAGTGGCACAGAGGAAGCGCGGAGTTGAGTTAGTTCCGGAGTTGTTCAAGACCCCGCTTTAGGACCTGAGGACAGGACCTTTTTAAGGGGGAGAGTTTGTAACACCCCGCCCGTCCTGCCGTACAGGTATGTCTTCACGAGAGTGCTACTTGCGTATTTAAATTATTTAATTATGTAATTACATTTTTATTTTAATGTTTATATGGTATTCTTGAACTTATATGAAATATTTGTTACGAATGTACGTGCGGATTTTGAACGTTTTTACCTTTTTGACTTCGTTCTTGATCCGTTTGAACCCGTTTTTGATCCTGATTTTTGTGACTACGTGATATGCATGAATTATATGTGTTATGAATGTGTTTTTATGCTCGTTATAAGTTTTTGAACTTGTTTGATGTGGTCTTGGACCATTTTTGTGAAATTGGGACTTGAGGGCCTAAAACGTTTTTAGCGCACCTTGGGTTCTGGACGGCGTAACTTGAGCTCGAGAATTCAGATTCAAATTCTGTCACCACCGTTAGATTTGTATTGACAATATGGAATCAATGGAACAAGCCTTGTATTTTTCTAAGCCCGTTTGAACCTCTAAAACTTCATTGAACCGAGCCCCGTGTGTCATATTCGCCACCCCTGCCCGTTTTACTTATATCCTACCCGTTTTAGAACCAAATTGCCCATTCTTGAACCCTTATGAACCTAAAACGCCCCCGTACCCATCCCTTAACCCTCATTTTGGACCCCAACAAGAAAAAGAAGAGAAGGAGCCGTAAGAAGGGAGAAGAGAGGGAGAACCCAAAACTAGTCACCCCCTTGCACATTTGAGCTTGTGTGGCCTTCATTTCTTCTCCGATTCAAGAGGTAAACACATATTCTTGTTCTCCATCTCCTTGTGGTTCTTTTAAGCCATGATTTGCTTATTTTTATTGAGTTTTGAGCATGCTTTGAGCTTGGAGATGAATAGTAAGGGTTTAATGGAGGTTTGATGAATACATGTGCATCCTTGCTCTATTTTATGATTTAAAGCTTGTTATATGATCTAGATAACTTCTTTGTTGTGTTTATAATCATGAATTTTGTGGTATTTGATTGTATGTTGAATCACCATTGATGCATTCAAGATTTCTTGAAGTTTAGGATGAAAATTTGAACACCTTGCTTCCTTGCTTCGTTCCTGCGATCTTGCTGCATTTTAGGCCCTGATTTGTTTTAGTTTTTGTGTGTTTTTGTGTCCTTTTGCTGCTGCTTTGTTGCTCTTTCTTCCCTCCCTAGTTTCTCCCCTATTTTACCATTTTCCGTGGCTGCAACTCCAGCGTCGGGGCCGCGATCACGCCAAGAGCTTCCTTGGTCGCGGCCACGGTGCTGCTGGAGTTTTGGTTCGAGGTGGTGGTCGCAGTCATGACCTTTTCATCCAAGAATGGTGTCATGGCCACAACCTGCTTGTTGTGTTACTTTGAGGACTGCTGCGTGGTCGCGACATATTCTTTTGTTAGAGGTGGCGCGGCCGCGACATGCTGCTGCGCTGTGTGTTGTTTCGTCGTTTCGCTTGTGTAATGCATGATCTTCTTGCTTCATTTACACCTCTTAGGCGTTGTTAACTCTTTTTATTATATGTTATGCTCTTCGTTGTGAATTTATTACGTGATTTCGATGATTTTATACGAGCTATGAATTAATATGATCCAATGTGACCTAAATGCTTCCTTAATTGTGCGCATGAGTTGTTACTTCATTTATTTGTTTCGTATGATATTTCCTTGCTCCTTTTATGACATGTATGTATGATTAACATGTTAAATGATGTGTTATGACCTTTGTATTAAGTTTTTGGTTTTGTTTGACCTAATATATGTAAGATATGAACTTATATGCTCTAAGTGTTACCCTTTGTCGTTTGTTTTGCATCACTTGCATTCATATGCATTCGCTGAGAGTCTATACGGTTCATTTTGAGTCTAAGTGTTGTCTATGATGTTTAGATTGTCCATTTGGCGTAGCTTGTTGGTGTGGAGCCGCTTCGTAGATGTGGTTTGCTCTGTTTTGTTCGGTTCATTCGTCAATGTGAAGTTTTCTTTCTTTTAGTTACTTCGTCCTTCAACCCTATGTGAATTTTGAGCCCGCATACGACTTATATATATATATATATATGTATATAGATACGTATTTGATATGTATTTTGTGGGAATTGGCCCGTTTGCTATGATACCTTTTGAAAACGCTTTTATATATATATAAGCTATGTTTTCATTTGTTTGTTTCGAAAAGGGTTGGCTTGCGTTTTGAACTAGTGAGATATGGCTTTGAAAGATAAGTCTGAATTTGAATTTGAATTTGAATTTTGAACTTGGGCCCCCGGAGATTTGTGCAAAGGAGCCCCGGGTTGGTGTCGGACCGTCGGGTCTACTCCCAAGTATGGTCTCCATCTGAAAGGATCAACCCCGAACCCACTAGGAGGTTTGGTGGGGGATGGAATCCTTGGACGTGAGCGTCATGAAACTGACGACCCATACATATTGGAACCGATGGTTAGGGTAGGAACAACCCTTCCATCACTTGGAGAAGAGGTATGTGTGTTTGACTTTGTTTTCGTTTGAATTTGGATATGAAAGGAGATTGGTTGGACAAACTCGTACTCAAAGAATTGTGTGAAGTTGACTTTGAACTTGGTTTGTGAAATGGGAGTGGATTCCTAATTATTAAAATTTGGTTGATTTTGGCCTTCGGCCTTAACTCATTTATATATATAGTATCACGGGATTAAATGTTTTAGATTGCAAAAACCACGCCCCGGTTTATGAACTTTTTGGCTTTGAATATGCTCTGCTCTTACGTATATGTACGTGTGCGTGTGTTAGCCCCCTCACCAGTCTTTAGGACTGGCCTCTCCTAGTTGTCTTTTTTTTTCTCCCCCTTGTTTCTTTGAGTTGCAGGTTCAGGTTTCGGTTCGAGCTAGGTGGCTGGTTTTTTATTTTTGGGCCGTTCGAGTTTTGTAGTGAGAGTCTTGGCATACTTGCATCTTTACTTTCGCTTTGGTACTATGTATATGAATATGATTTAGAATTTTTAAATTTGTATGATTTAATGTGGCCCTAGGTGGGCATATTTGTATTGAATTTATTATATCTGTTTGAGCATGCATGTTTGTATATGATTGATGCTGTGGCTTCCGCATTTTATTTTGTTTTTGTTGCACACCCTGTATTAGGGTCTAGACTGCCTAGCTTAGGTGTGATTTAGTTTGTTTTCCGTTCGCTATAGTTTGGTGTACGGAGTTCCCATTTCATTACACATGCTGGGCTATGGTGCAGGGGATGTAGTGCACTTCGCCAGGGTGCTACAACAATCCTAAAGGCAAATGGGTTCAAACTATCCCTAGAAGCCTGTCCCGAAATCAATACATGAAATTAAACAATGCATACTTATACATACGTGAAATCATATCAAACAAACTTTTACAAATTACAAATGCAAATGCAAGGACCCGAACTTAAATAAAGGACTCGACTCGAAACGGACTCCAAAGACTGACACACGCTGCCTAGCTCGATCTCTAAAGCAAAACCTACAATGCTAAAAACAAGGAGAGGGGAGGGGTTAGTCAAACTGACTGAGTGAGAGGTTAACACACACACATACTATGTATATATACAGAGCAAAGTACGTTCAAAAAGTAGATGTTCGTGAATCCGGGATTAGTTTTTGCACTCCAAAATATTTGCCCGTGATAATATATATAGATGACTTATTAAGACAGAACAAAACAGGTTTAGCTTACGTATATCAAAGTGTGCGTTTATATCAAGCCAAACTTAGCATACATTTCAAGCATGTTTTATTAGGTTAATAATACTCCAAATTTTATCTTAATTTATGAATCTACCCCTGTTTCACGAATGTAACAGAACAAATATAAAGCTTAGCGGGTACGAGCTCAAATCATCCTTACACCCAAGACATATTGTATCAAAACAAATGTAAAAAAACAAACAGACGTACCATATCACGTCATATGTATTGTCCTTTTCTCCTGTGATGGTAGGGTGTATACGCCCTAACCATCCAAATATATATGTGTGGGTCGTGACTGCATGACTCTCACGCCCGAGGATTCCATCCCCCAACCAAACGTCTTGGTGGGTTCCGGGTTAATCCTTTCAAATGGAAATCATACCCTGGAGTTGACCCGACGGCCCGACACTGTCCCGGGGCTCTTTCGTACTAATCTCCAGGGCACATCAAATTCATATCATATTCATATTCAAATCCCGCTATAGACAGACATAACTCATGCACATCGTACTTATCATATTGTACGTACATACCACACATATACTTACCTCAAGACCATATCAAAACCGACACTAAGCATACATAGCGTTCATACATTCTATGACAAAACCATCTAAATAGATACTTCGTACATATTTACATATACATAAGGCTTATAAGTCGTATGCATTCGAAAACGAGCACGTTGCATTAGGGTCTAACTATATCCTAACCTCACCTTACATCGACGAAGCCGAAGACGCACGATCGATACACCCCGGAATCAACTTGGCTAACAAAATACAACCCCGGGGGCACCTGGACAAACTGAAGACAAACACAAGACTTAGACTAAAAAATGAACCACATAGACGTGCGGCGTACGCTTGAGCACTTAAGAGTTGCAATAACGTAGGCATAGCTCATAATCATATCAATTTCATGTAAGAGAAGTCATTACATATCTCAACATATTAATTCATAATCATAAACACATTAAGAAAGAGGTCATGTGCACAATTAATGCATAACACAACATCTAAACACCTAGCAAGGTGCACATGCGATTCGTGAAAACAATTCACAATACTCAAGCAACATAAAATGCATATAAGAACAAGTACATACACATAAACATGATATAATAAGTTAGAAACAAGTTCGGAGGTGGAAAGTTACGGGAAAAACGAAACAAATACATAAAATACGGCTCCGAGCAAAATTAGCCCAAAGCTGACAGTTTTCCAAAATGTACAAGCTGTGGAAAACTGGGAATATCTTGAGTTTGAGAAATGGGAATTGAGTTTTGATTGTGGGACATGAAACTAGACAAGTAGGGCTTTCGAACGGTATATGACTCAAATCATAGTTCAAAGCGATCCCAAAATGGCATAGGTTTGAAGTTGAACAAATAGAATTCCGATGAAGTGGCGACTCCAAAATAGAATGGTTATATCTCACAAACCAGGACGAATTTTAAGGTGATTCCAAAGAATACTCTACACTCAAAGAGGTTTCTGTTGTTAAAATGTCAGGTCAATCGGAGCTCGGATGGAGGGTTAACAGAACAAAAGAAACTCAAACAGAAACCAGGGGAGGATCCATGTGACGCCCCGTTTCTTTGGCAATCCAGGTATGACGTCACGGGAGAGTTTAATTCCGTATTTTTGTGAATTATGTGACTTTGCATGCTTTAAGTGTCAACGTGCTATTTATTTTAAGTTATATGCATATTAGAATTTAATTAAAATGTTTGGGCTCAAATGTCCAATGCTTGAAAGTTTAGGGACCTAATTGCAATTAGGCTATGCCTTTTCTGCCATCTTGAGCTCGGAAATTCGGATTCGAATTTTGACCCCTTCATTGAGTTTGTTTCGATGATTTGAATTTGATGAAATTAACTTTGTATTTTTCTGAGTCCGTTTGATAGCCCTATCGTTTTAAATCCGATCCGAATGGATCGGATATCGTTTGACCCTACCCGTTTTCATTTAACCCAAGCCGTATATACCCTGAAATGTGCTGAATCAGCTCATTTCTCTCCCTCTTAACATGATATGGCAGCTATGGAGAAGAGAAGGAAGAGAAAGCCACCCCAAGCTTTTGAGCTCAAGAGACCCCGTCCCCGTTCGTCCGATCAACGATCCAAGGTAAGATTTATGATCCTCTCATTTCGTGCTTCGATTTAATACCTCTTTTGTACCTCGATTTCGTGTTATGTGGCTCGTTGAGGGAGATAGTGAATAGTGTCAGGTTTGAGGTTTGTGTGCTTTGGCTCGTTTTATGAGCTCTTACTTGCGAAAATGTGATCTATGTGACGTATATGTCTCGTGGCATGATTCCAGGTGTTGGTGTGGCTTGTGTGTGTGTTTTGCCCTCTTGTTCGGCCATTAATGGCAGATCTTTGAGCTCCAGCGAGAGGGGAAACACGGGCAGGTGCCTTGTTCGTGACACAACCGTGTCTGGTGGTTTTGGTGTGTCTGTACCGAGGCACGGCCGTGTCCCCTTTTCTTCTTGGAGGGAGACACGCCCATGTCTCCCTTGCTTTGCTGGGGGCCTGTACTGAGACACCCCAGTGTCTCAGTTTGTCCTTGGAAGCGTGTCTCCCCAGTTTTTGTGAGCTTTTGTGCATTGTTTCGTTTTGTATGCTTATTCTACGCTTTTGTCCCTCCCTGATCATGATCCTAACTTGTTTTATGACTTACTATGGATATGAATTCATGCATTATGATGTGTTTTAAATTTTTATATTATAAATTATATGTTTAAATGTGATATGTGTTTATATGCGATTAAATGTTATTATTTGCATTCTTTAAGTGCTTGAACATATGCCCTACGTCTATGTGGTCCATTTTGAGTCTAAGTCTTGTGGTTTGTCTTCAGTTTGTTCAGGTGCACCCGGGGTGGTGTTTCTTCGGCCAAGTTGATTCCGGGGTGAATCATTCGTCATGTTTGGCTTCATCGGTAAGAGGTGAGGTTAGGTTATAGTTAAACCCTAATGAAACATGCCCGTTATGTATGCATGCGAATAAGCCTTATGTATATGTAAGTATGTGCAAGTTACGAATACGTATGTTTATGCTATATGTTATAGGATACGTTATGCAAGGTATGTATGATATGTATGCATGTGGCATATACGTATGTGTATGTACGTATGATACGTAAGCATGTGTATGAACGTATATGTGTATGTATGACCTGTATGCATGGTAAGTACATGTATGTGTGTATATATGATCTGTATGCATGAGTATGCACGTATGCGTGTGAAGATACGATAGTGTGAATTTGACTATGATTATGACTGTACTATGTCTCTAATTATGATTCTAACTATGACTCTGAACTGAAAATGGAGAAGTGGTGTGGGAACTCGGGAAACCGAGATCTTCCATCAACACAACTCCACTTTTGGGTGAGTTGGACGTTGAATCTGTAGCACCCCAAGCGGTGGGGCACCACACCCCCGCACTATGACCCGACACGTGGTACGAAATGGAACGTCCGCACACGCACCAAGTCACAGCGAACGGGTGACATACGAAAATCCAACCTAAGCTAGGCGGTACCTAAACCCCGTGCAAGTAAAATATGCAAAACCTGTACGCGGAAGCGAATCAAAATATGAACTAACAAAAACTTTAATCAACAAAATACAAAAACGGGTTCAACTAATCCAAGCCCTGTCCTAACCTGTCCCGAAAATTCATATAATCAAAGGATAAACATAATCCTGTACAGAACATGCTATGTACATAATTATAAACGGATGCAGATCAGAGATTCTCAACTTAAACAAATGGATACAGGCTCAAAAGACACGGACTCAACAGACAGGACTCAAAGCCGCCTAGCTCGAACTCCAAGAACCTGAACCTGCAGACTGGAAACAAAGGTGGGGCGAGGGTCAGTCCACTGACTGAGCGAGGGGGCTGAACACACACCAACACATATATACGTATAGAGCAAAGCACGTATCAAAAGAAAGATTATGAACCGGGACTAGGGTTTTGCATACCAAAACCATTTTTAAACACAAACGTTTACTTATACTTATTTAAATCAAAACAGACTGAACAAACTCGTAACATATCGAAAGAGAAAACTCCTATCCCGTTTCATAATCGACATAACAAAACGTATCTTATACCCGGCGAGCACGGGTCTGCCTCTAACTCCTCAATTCTTAACATAAATCCAAATGGAAAGCATAAATCATAAACAATCCTTCCCCATCAGCGAAGTAGTTCGGGGATCAAACCCTTACTACACATTACCATTACCAAAAACACACGGGGTAGCTAATCCACGTTGTGCCTTCCCCGGTTATCCACCGAGGGCTCAAGATACCACGCCTTCCCAACCTCCAAGAGTCGCACGTGAATATCTCAAATGAGAACGTGCACGGGGTCATAACCGGCGACCCCATGGTCGTCCCGGGTTTCCCTTACGCACGTCTCGGGGCCCCTAAAGCAAACAATTACAAACACAATACAAAAACTCGCGACGTACCAAACTTATCATCTCGTATCAAAATCACAACTTACGTACCTTATTGGAGCATACCTTACCTTGCAACTTAGCATATGCTATTGACATACCTCTCCGTGTCATCCTAATCCCGAGCTGGTACGAAGACACACGGTTTGGAGCATAGCCTCGTTGCAAAACATTTTAAGCTTATATACACCCATACGTATAATTTCAGAAGAATTCATATCAAATCGAATTAACAAAATTCATAACATATCGTAAGACACATATTTAATATACATATAGTATATATTCGCATGCGGGCTTGAAAACGAGCATATAGATCGCTTTAGCTAAAACAAAAATCCTAAAACCTCACCTTACACCGACGAGAACGAAAAACACAAGCCAAGACGTCCCACTGGATCCCAAACAGCTGACAGACACTCCCTGAAGAAACCCTGAACGACTGAACACACACACAGAACACAGACTCAGACTCCAAACACAACCACAAAGACGCACGGCCATGCTCACGAATATACATGATGCAACATATAATCCATATTTATTCAATCAAGTCATTCAGAGCATATTCCATATCAAAAGATGCATAACTTATAAAATTCATAACATTAATTACATAAAATAAAGTAGGACATTAAGAATTCAAATCATAACATGCACCAAGTTTCACGAAATTAAACATGAGTTACATAACAATTTATTCAAATTAAATACAACGTATCTTTTCATAATTCATTTCTTACATTTCATGAAATTCATAATCAATTAGTTTCTAAAAATTAAACTAACACCCCTTAACAATAATTATTCTCAAATAAGTAGGCAAATAACGAGGCAATTAAATTCACTAAATCACGAATCAAACTTTCATACATAATATATTTTCATATCTCATACAATTCACAGTTTCCATTTCATAATTCATACAAGGCCGAAATTACAATTAAAACAATTAACGAAAGCAAATACAAAAACTTCAAAAATTCACATAAAATCAACCGGACATCCGATTGACGAACGGAAAGTGGCGTTGGACTCACCACAACGAAAGGAACCCGCTGACCGAAAGTCACCGGAAAGCCGCCACCGTAGTCGGCCGAACCGCCACGTGCAGCCGCCGGACCACCACCTCCGGTGGTCGGAAAATTCCCCGGAAGGACAGAAACGTATGCCTCGGCCTGCTCGACAAAAGCCCTCAACCAATTTTAGAAAATACCAAACACACAGGACTTCGTTAAAGAAAAACCGAACCAAAACCCTAAAACGAAAACTGAAATTAAACGCAAACCGTTAAACGAAAATAAAATCCGGACATACCGTTGGAAAGCCCGTAACGAGCCCTACGAAAGCCCCTAGCCAAAATCCAGAAAAAGTTGTCGGAAAAATCGGACCGCCGGTCCAGACCGGTCCGCCACCGGTTCGCCGCCGCCGGCCAATTCTCGAGTCGGGGCCAACGTCATCCGCTACGTTCCAATATTCTGAGCAACTTCCGTGAAGGAACCACCACCAAAATCGGCCGGAAAAAGGCCCCAAACCGCCGCCGAAAGTCTGCCGGTGCGCCACTCGCCGGCTCGGCCATCTCCGCCGTGATTCGTCCCAATCTGATGCCGGAAATGAAACCAGGAGGTCAAAAACGTTCGGAAATCACCAAGCTTCGTCGGAAAAAGTCACCGGAAAGCGGCGAAACACGCCGCTACAGTAACTGCCGCCGCCGCAGGCGGCGCGTGCGGCCTCCTCGCCGCCCCGATGGCGGTGCCGTCTGTCCAGAAAAACACGCCGGGAGCTCCTTTACCTGGGCTGGTGGCGCGTGTCGCCGGAGATCCGCCGGAGACCGCCGCGAATGGGCGGCGAAGCCGCGGTCCGCCACCACCCTCCGCGCACGACTGAAATTCGGCGGTTTCTCCGCCGTCGGTCGCCGGTTGGCCGAGTTCTTGGTACGGTTGTGACCGCGTCGTCGAGCCCGTCGAAAAGCACTAGTGGTTCGTCGAAATCCGTCGAGAAACGGGCAAGTTTGGACTAGTGTGTGAAAATACACCTCCGAGTGTGTGCACAGTGTTTAAATCGCTGGAGGAGGGAGAGAGAGAGCTGAAGCTGGAGTTTTGCACGCAAAACGATGAAGATAGATATTTAACCCGGTCCTCGCGCGAAGAAACGATCGGTAGAAAGGGCTAACGATGTCAGAATTAGGCAAACTCAGAGTCTACGGACTCGTTTCGCTGCCCTAAACGCGTAGAAGGGGTCAAAGAGGTCGAAATCTCGATCGAACGAGGAAAGACCGAAAAACCCCTAAAGAGAGAAAATTGCAAACAAGCCCCTAAACTCTTAAAGAGTTCAAAATAGGGCCGTGCAAAGCACAAAATCACATAATTACACACATAAAAAGGTTTAAAAGTGACATACCTTATTTATAGGACGAACGGGATGTTACAAACTTCCCTCCTTCAAAAGGACCTGTCCTCAGGTCCTACTGCTGAGTCGAAGAGCTTCGATCTGGACTACTTCAATCAATCTTCCAAAAATCGTATAATCCTAGCCCTGGCCATGAAGTTTACCGCTTTGATGGCATCATCTTCCTTCAGGGTTTGGTAGCCACAAAGATCTGTCTGAACACTTCATTCAATCACCCCTAGGTCACGGCACTCCAAGCTCGACACCGTCGCATCCTTATCGCTTATTGGCTGAAGTCAGGCCACCCACCACGCAACGGCAACAAACAAGAGAGAATCCCATCTCTCAACACTCAAGTGAGAGCACCCCGTCTCTCGGCACACAAAAGAGAAAACCCCGTTCCTCAGCACACAAGGGAGAGAACCCCGTCTCTCCGGCACAGAATTGAGAGAACCCCGTCTCCCAAACACAGCATCGAGAGAACCCCGTCTCTCAACCTAAGTCTGATAAATTCCACATCTCTCAGACAATCTAGTTTGAGAAAATTCGGCATTTCTCAAACCCTAAATCCAAGGGAATCCAGCAGCCCTCGAATACCTAAGAACAAGAGAATCCAGCATCTCTTGTGCACAAAACTCAGAAAGAATCCAACATCTTTCTATCATATAAATAGGGAGAATCCCACATCTCCCTAACCCATAAATAGAGAGAGATCTCAACAACTCTCTAGCACACAAGTCCACTTATTCAGCAATCAAACAAACACACATTGGAGCAAACACTAGACGCAAAACATGTGATGCATGTTTAGTGTACCTTATCACAACTGATATCGGTGTCCCTGGAGTATAGACTCGTCATCCATGCTCAACTCAAGGGGGATATCGTGATGGAATCTCTGTAAAATAAGACTACAATATATGTATATGCATGAAAGGGGTAATGAGCAATCAAGAACATTAAACATAGAGGCACAAGTAATTTACACAAGCATGCAATCCAATCAGCTTGGCAAGAGTTCACAAACAACAGAAAACTTTGAGTTACGAAATTAAATCAATTAGTCACGTTATTACACACGTTGTCACACATGTCAAACAAAATAAAATATAATTACTTATGCAATGCATGTGTGTAAATGCCATGAATGTTTAATGTACCGTTCACCGTGGTAATGAAGTCGTGGTTGATAATTTCTTTAACTTGAAAGGATAATGAAATCCTTAACTGCCGTAGTTCCAACTTCCCATTTTGCATTCTTTGGTATTTCCTTGCATCCTCTGGTTCAAAAGGGTCTCGAACAGTTTCAATTAGTTTTCGGAGCCAAGTGATCCGTAGGGTTTCCCGAAGTCCCGATAAAATTCGCGAGAAATAGAATTTGCTGCCTCCATCAACGGGAAGGTTTCTTATAATGTGCGTGAAGAGATCAATGGAGAATCCTTAATCAGTCCCACTTTGCTACTGTCATTTTAACTGATGCTCCCGTCCTCGTAATTTGGCGAAGTTGGCTTTCAAAAACATTGCCACAAAATTCCTTATTTTAAAGTTTTCCCTTTTTCCTTAGTACAGTATAATTACTCTTGTTGATGTCTTTAAAATAGTCTGACCCTCCCTTGAATGACTCTGAATGGTACAACTGCTTCAATTTCTTCATTGCTACCTCACGCCATCCAGAGTTAGAAATCCTGGTGTCCTTGTAAAACGCGTTACTCTCGAGCACCTCCAATTAGTTAGGTACAAATCCCAAAAGCACCTCGATAATTAAAAGATGTAATATCTCTCTCGTAGACAAATATCTTCTTTCATCCTCCCTATACTCTGAGCTTGTTGGATCAAGCGTACACTTCTGATCAACCCCTGTTCGGATTCCAATGAGGCTTCACTCAGACAATACTTGGTGGACCAGGTAGATGACTACCTAAAAATACAATCACGAATCTAATGCATGTGGGGTTAGGGATGTGAATGGCATATACTCATTAATCAGCAAGAAAACAATCGAGCACGTAGAACAAAAAGATCAGAATAATTACAAATTAATCCAATGCATGATGCACGTGCTATGAATGCATGATACCTTTTTCCATTATATTAGCATCAAGCCCTGACTGAATTCTTGTAGAGATTCATTTACTCCAAGTGGTCAGAAGATGGAAGTTTCAAATCCTCTTTCATCAATTGGTAGAAGTAGGAAGTGTTGTCTCGATCACTTCAATTTTTGACATCAAGGCAACACCCTATAATTCACAAATGGACCAAATATCTATGCATGTGGGTTAGTACGTGGGTATGTCAAGTAATGAAAGCAATTAAGAACGCTTAAGTAATGTAGAGGCAATACGTAATTTAGTAAAATTTAATCATAACAATAATAATTTTACAAAAATCGTAATCATAGTGTGCACACAATCACATAAGCTCAGACAAATTCATACATACAAGTCAAAATTTCACGTCTGACAAATGCAATGCACAAGTATTCCTATGCCGTACGACCTAAACTGACACGACACGACTCCAGAGCACCGGTTCTGAACCTGGTAGCTCTGATACCACTTCAGATGTAGCACCCCAAGCGGTGGGGCACCACACCCCCGCACTATGACCCGACACGTGGTACGAAATGGAACGTCCGCACACGCACCAAGTCACAGCGAACGGGTGACATACGAAAATCCAACCTAAGCTAGGCGGTACCTAAACCCCGTGCAAGTAAAATATGCAAAACCTGTACGCGGAAGCGAATCAAAATATGAACTAACAAAAACTTTAATCAACAAAATACAAAAATGGGTTCAACTAATCCAAGCCCTGTCCTAACCTGTCCCGAAAATTCATATAATCAAAGGATAAACATAATCCTGTACAGAACATGCTATGTACATAATTATAAACGGATGCAGATCAGAGATTCTCAACTTAAACAAATGGATACAGGCTCAAAAGACACGGACTCAACAGACAAGACTCAAAGCCGCCTAGCTCGAACTCCAAGAACCTGAACCTGCAGACTGGAAACAAAGGTGGGGCGAGGGTCAGTCCACTGACTGAGCGAGGGGGCTGAACACACACCAACACATATATACGTATAGAGCAAAGCACGTATCAAAAGAAAGATTATGAACCGGGACTAGGGTTTTGCATACCAAAACCATTTTTAAACACAAACGTTTACTTATACTTATTTAAATCAAAACAGACTGAACAAACTCGTAACATATCGAAAGAGAAAACTCCTATTCCGTTTCATAATCGACATAACAAAACGTATCTTATACCCGGCGAGCACGGGTCTGCCTCTAACTCCTCAATTCTTAACATAAATCCAAATGGAAAGCATAAATCATAAACAATCCTTCCCCATCAGCGAAGTAGTTCGGGGATCAAACCCTTACTACACATTACCATTACCAAAAACACACGGGGTAGCTAATCCACGTTGTGCCTTCCCCGGTTATCCACCGAGGGCTCAAGATACCACGCCTTCCCAACCTCCAAGAGTCGCACGTGAATATCTCAAATGAGAACGTGCACGGGGTCATAACCGGCGACCCCATGGTCGTCCCGGGTTTCCCTTACGCACGTCTCGGGGCCCCTAAAGCAAACAATTACAAACACAGTACAAAAACTCGCGACGTACCAAACTTATCATCTCGTATCAAAATCACAACTTACGTACCTTATTGGAGCATACCTTACCTTGCAACTTAGCATATGCTATTGACATACCTCTCCGTGTCATCCTAATCCCGAGCTGGTACGAAGACACACGGTTTGGAGCATAGCCTCGTTGCAAAACATTTTAAGCTTATATACACCCATACGTATAATTTCAGAAGAATTCATATCAAATCGAATTAACAAAATTCATAACGTATCGTAAGACACATATTTAATATACATATAGTATATATTCGCATGCGGGCTTGAAAACGAGCATATAGGGTTGTAGGTCGCTTTAGCTAAAACAAAAATCCTAAAACCTCACCTTACACCGACGAGAACGAAAAACACAAGCCAAGACGTCCCACTGGATCCCAAACAGCTGACAGACACTCCCTGAAGAAACCCTGAACGACTGAACACACACACAGAACACAGACTCAGACTCCAAACACAACCACAAAGACGCACGGCCATGCTCACGAATATACTTGATGCAACATATAATCCATATTTATTTAATCAAGTCATTCAGAGCATATTCCATATCAAAAGATGCATAACTTATAAAATTCATAACATTAATTACATAAAATAAAGTAGGACATTAAGAATTCAAATCATAACATGCACCAAGTTTCAAGAAATTAAACATGAGTTACGTAACAATTTATTCAAATTAAATACAACGTATCTTTTCATAATTCATTTCTTACATTTCATGAAATTCATAATCAATTAGTTTCTAAAAATTAAACTAACACCCCTTAACAATAATTATTCTCAAATAAGTAGGCAAATAACGAGGTAATTAAATTCACTAAATCACGAATCAAGCTTTCATACATAATATATTTTCATATCTCATACAATTCACAGTTTCCATTTCATAATTCATACAAGGCCGAAATTACAATTAAAACAATTAATAATCAATTAGTTTCTAAAAATTAAACTAACACCCCTTAACAATAATTATTCTCAAATAAGTAGGCAAATAACGAGGCAATTAAATTCACTAAATCACGAATCAAGCTTTCATACATAATATATTTTCATATCTCATATAATTCATAGTTTCCATTTCATAATTCATACAAGGCCGAAATTACAATTAAAACAATTAACGAAAGCAAATACAAAAACTTCAAAAATTCACATAAAATCAACCGGATATCCGATTGACGAACGGAAAGTGGCGTTGGACTCACCACAACGAAAGGAACCCGCTGACCGAAAGTCACCGGAAAGCCGCCACCGTAGTCGACCGAACCGCCACGTGCAGCCGCCGGACCACCACCTCCGGTGGTCGGAAAATTCCCCGGAAGGACAGAAACGTATGCCTCGGCCTGCTCGACAAAAGCCCTCAACCAATTTTAGAAAATACCAAACACACAGGACTTCGTTAAAGAAAAACCGAACCAAAACCCTAAAATGAAAACTGAAATTAAACGCAAACCGTTAAACGAAAATAAAATCCGGACATACCGTTGGAAAGCCCGTAACGAGCCCTACGAAAGCCCCTAGCCAAAACCCAGAAAAAGTCGTCGAAAAAATCGGACCGCCGATCCAGACCGGTCCGCCACCGGTTCGCCGCCGCCGGCCGATTCTCGAGTCGGGGCCAACGTCATCCGCTACGTTCCAATATTCTGAGCAACTTCCGTGAAGGAACCACCACCAAAACCGGCCGGAAAAAGGCCCCAAACCGCCGCCGAAAGTCTGCCGGTGCGCCACTCGCCGGTTCGGCCATCTCCGCCGTGATTCGTCCCAATCTGATGCCGGAAATGAAACCAGGAGGTCGAAAACGTTTGCAAACCACCAAGCTCCATCGGAAAAATTCGCCGGAAAGCGGCGAAACACGCCGCTACAGTAACTGCCGCCGCCGCCGCGAGCTTCAGGCGGCGCGTGCGGCCTCCTCGCCGCCCCGATGGCGGCGCCGTCTGTCCAGAAAAACACGCCGGGAGCTCCTTTACCTAGGCTGGTGGCGCGTGTCGCCGGAGATCCGCCGGAGACCGCCGCGAATGGGCGGCGAAGCCGCGGTCCGCCACCACCCTCCGCGCGCGACTGAAATCAGGCGGTTTCTCCGCCGTCGGTCGCCGGTTGGCCGAGTTCTTGGTACGGTTGTGACCGCGTCGTCGAGCCCGTCGAAAAGCACTAGTGGTTCGTCGAAATCCGTAGAGAAACGGGCAAGTTTGGACTAGTATGTGAAAATACACCTCCGAGTGTGTGCACAGTGTTTAAATCGCTGGAGGAGGGAGAGAGAGAGCTGAAGCTGGAGTTTTGCACGCAAAACGATGAAGATAGATATTTAACCCGGTCCTCGCGCGAAGAAACGATCGGTAGAAAGGGCTAACGACGTCAGAATTGGGCAAACTCAGAGTCTACGGACTCGTTGCGCTGCCCTAAACGCGTAGAAGGGGTCAAAGAGGTCGAAATCTCGATCGAACGAGGAATGACCGAAAAACCCCTAAAGAGAGAAAATTGCAAACAAGCCCCTAAACTCTTAAAGAGTTCAAAATAGGGCCGTGCAAAGCACAAAATCACATAATTACACACATAAAAAGGTTTAAAAGTGACATACCTTATTTATAGGACGAACGGGATGTTACAGAATCTGATATGCCTCTGAATCTGTTATGACTCTGACTCTGTTTCTGCTTGGGGCACGGTGATTATGGGCAAGGGAGACTCGGGATGCCGGGAATACTTTCGTGCATAATTATCGTGGTGCGGGATAGGGGATCCAGATTACCCCTATGCACATTCCACTTTCCGTATGAATGTGCCCTGTTTGTATGTTTCTGTATGCTAGTTAGTTCTGTAATTTGTTCGTGAAACGGGAGTCGATTCTTAATTACTTAAAATTTGGTTGTTTTGGCCTTTGGCCTAACTTTATTTCTCCCTATATTTAGTATAACGTGTGAAACTGATTTAGAATGCAAAAACCATACCCCGGTTCATGAACTCAATTCCTGATATGTGCTGTGCTCCTTTATACGTATAATGTGCGTGTGTTAGCCCCTCACTCAGTCAGTGTGATTGACCCCTCCCTCTTTATGTTTTTAGTTGCAGGTTTGTGTGGAGTCCAAGCTAGGCGCCATGTGTCAGTCTTTTGGAGTCTTTCGTTGAGTTGTTTTGTATAAGTTCAGTCCTTTACATTGCATTTGAATTTGATAAGTTTGTATATTTTGATCGCACGTTTGTATAAGTATACATTGTTTAATTTATGTTATGAATTTCGGGATTAGGTATCTATGCTAGTTGAACCCGTCACCTGCTGCATATGCTTTATGTTTAAATGTCTGAATTGCTTCCGCTTGTGCTTTGGTTTTTGTTGTTTTGGTTCTGCTTTCGGGGTCTACATTCCGCCTAGCTTAGATGTGTGTCTATCTCTCTCCCGTTCGCCTTTACTTGGTTCATGTACGGGCTTCCCATCTCGTATGTGGATTGAGCTTAGGTGCGGGGGATGTGGTGACCCACCGTGCGGGGTGCTACAATCCACGACCGTGGATTTTATCAATCTTTGAAATCCACAATCGTAGATCAGGTCCAGCACCCCTGCCTCAAATCCACGCTCGTGGATTTCTTCAATGCCAAAATCAATGCCCGTGGATTTTCTGTAGCACCCCGCACGTGAGGCACCACATCCCCCGCACTATGGCTCAACACGAGTAACGAAATGGTAAATCCGCACCCGTATCAAACCATAGCGAATGGGAGACAAACAGAAATCCCTCCAAGCTAGGCGGAACTTAGACCCTGCAATAATAACCAATCAACAAAATATAATGCATCGGAAAACTAAAATTCAAACACACAAACCATAAGCAGACTTGGGCTCTTCAGGCCTCTTTTAAACTCATAAGCAAAACCGAACAAAAGCAATTCAATAGCAAGAATACATGATTCAACTCCATAATCTTACAAGGATGAATCATACACCATTTAAATACATAATTGAATGCAGAGACACTACTAACTTAACTTGACCGACTCGAACTCAACACAACCCCGCCTAGCTCGAACTTCAAAGCCAAACCTGCACACTAAAGTGTTGGGGAGGGAGAGGGCCAGTCTCTAGAAGACTGAGTGAGCAGGAGCGATATACATATATATAAAACATGCACATGCAAGTCATAAATCCCGAGCAAGGTTTTATTTGAAATTACTTCCCAAAAGGGCAAGAGAATAACCAAGCAATACTCGGATTTTACGACTAATCATATTAATTTATTACATTCATAATTCATACATAATATAAGGCTCGGCGAGTGAGCGTGCATCATCTCCAACCAAACTCCGACTGTGTACGACACATATCATTAATAATTTAAATAGGTGATCATGCAATATATCATAATACACGCAGATCATATATCATATCATAAAACATATTCGTTTGGGCAATCCGTGTCTCGGCCTTCCCGCACGGTGCAAATCAATCATAAACATAATCATAAACATAAAATAAGTTCCAACCTTCTTCCTCCGGGCGGTGGACGGGTTAGCAAGACCCGACCACCTCATACATAGGCCAATGGGGTTTCATGACTCCCCCAAGGGCACTCAGCTCCCATTCCCCGCTAAACCTCCTAGCGAGGGCCGGTATCACCGTACATAAGGTGGGACTTGTACAAGAGATCACCGTCGGCCCTTGCCTCCCCGGATAGCCACTTGCACTAAGTCCCTTGGGCCCGTGAACATATCATACAAGCATAATCTCACCAAACCATTTGATTCATAAGAAACATAACATATTTCATAATTCATTATAAAAGGGTTTACTCGATCAAAGTTTTACTCGATGACTCTATTTTAAAAGCAACATATATATATATTTAAGGTTTTGGCCAAAGCTTGTCACATAAGGTTGTAGGGTTTAATATGTAACTAGAACGAAAACACCCACCTGGAACATGGCGATACAAGGATACGAGTTACCGAGTGCCTAGTTGATCAAGATTCTCCACCCTGGAGATAAACTGTACAAAAGACAACATGACGTGTTCGTGAGACTCGAGACTCCAATGAACCATATAAGACGCACGACATGCAATGAGCATGATATGAATGCATAAAAGATGATATTATATCATAAAATGTTCATGTGCACTATTAAAGTATTAAAGACATATAAACATTCAATTCAGTTATTCAATGAAGCATTCGTATTCAAACGAGTTCATATCCTTCACATTCCCCGTTAAAGGAATTTAAATCATTTAATCAAGTAATTCGATCTTTCGTTCACTTTCATTCGAAGTCGAAATTCCACATTTCAATCAATTTAATTCAAGAATTCAATTAGGAGCATAACACGTATTAATTCACATTTAAAATTAAACATAAACAATTAAACACATACAATCGCATTTACAATTAGAAAAATAAACAATTAAATACATTCAATTAAATTAGGAAATTAAATAAACATGAAATAGGTAACAATTAAATTCTATCGTTCAATTAAATCAAATAATATTTAATACATAATAAACATATATATATATATATAATTATATATATATGTACACGTACATCAATTCCCATGCATGCAAATATAACTAGATATATATTTATATACACTGATGTCGTGCAACCTCCACTTCCTTAGACTTGAATTTTTCTTTACAAAACAGGCCTTGGAAATCAAGAACTTTGGCAATTAGGTTTGGGCCTTTATGTAGTCTTGTGCTTCAATTTGGTGGGCCTGATCCTAGGTGATTTAGGAAATAAAGTTTCCCAATTTCTTTGCACGGGTTGGGCCGCAATCTTCTCTTCATAGGAGGCCCAATCTCCAACAAAACTTTCAGCTTCCCTACGCTTGGTACTGGGACCTTGCCAAAATTCTCCAAAGTTCATCAAATTGTGGTAATTCCTATCAAGAAGCACAAATTCAATTAATTACCAGAATTTTAGCAAGTATAGGGTTGCATATAACAATTATAAGCTTTAATAAATCACTAAATATGCAACATATCAAATCCCCCCACACTTAGACAATGCTTGTCCTCAAGCATTACATAGAATCAAGGGTGTTTTCACATTCTAAATCACAACCACAACAGTACGGTGTGTAAACTAGGAACTTTTGTTATCATCCAAGAAAGTTTACAACAAGCATAAGCATAAAGTAAAGGTTGAAATCAACCTTCCAAAGCAGAATAAATATGAGCTCAAGTGTCCATTGAAATCATGCAAATCTTAGTTTTGAACCTATTAATCCAATACAAACGATGGAAGCAAGTGTAAAGCAATTAGTCAATCTAATATTAATCGATTTTGCGCAAATGTTAAAGAATGCCAAAGATGTGGTGAAGAGCTGTGTTTCATTTTTTAAATAAGCAACCTATAATCCTAGAGAGCTTTTCAAGAACCCAAATATTCCTCAAAATAAAATATCTTTACTTTTTCTTCTCTTTAAGTGTTGGAACTCCAAGGAACCCCCCCTTTTTTTTTTTTTTTTTTTTTTTTTTTTTTTAAGCACACAAGGAACTCCAGTTGTTTATCCCTTTAAGTGTTGGGAAAACAATTTCGACAGCGGCCGACATTCAGCCCTACTCATGCCGTTTTTCATGATTGGAATTTTTCCAAGCCAGAGGAGTAGTCACGCGAGTTCTACTGACCAACCTTTCTCTAGTTGGCCCCTCGCAAGCTCCCCCTTACACTAATGCTTATCCAATCAAACTCAACAAAGCTCAATCACCAATCTACCGTTTCTCAACATAGTTGCAAAATCAATCGATATTAAACCAACTAAACACTTTATACAAGACTCATACGCAGCATGGTATCAATTCATCACACACAACTTAGGTTCAATTATTTAGTCTCAAGCTCATAATATACCTGCTAATTCGAGTATCAAACCAATTCACTTCATGTCATGCAAGTCGAAAACAATCAAGGATTCAAACTCAAATCCCTTTTTCCAAATTAAATCCCTCGCATTCAAAAAGCTATATAAAATGTTTTAGAATGGAAAACATGCCAAAATTCTAAGTGAAATCAAGAGGGCAAAGCTGCAACAGTCATTTCAAACACACAAATAAACCCAAAGACATCAACAAATCAACAGCAGCAGATTTTCAGATTTTCAGCCTCAATTTCCCACCAAAAACCTCCTAATATCAACAATTTGTCACCCAAAACAGCCCTAGTCAAGTTCCTAAAGCGTGCCCCACTATCCCTAAGCAAATAGACAACAAAAGCAGCTACACATTCACAATTTCCAGCAAGTATCATGTAGCACCCCAAGCGGTGGGCACCACACCCCCGCACTATGACCCGACATGTGGCACGAAATGGAAAGTCCGCACACGCAACAAGTCACAGCGAACGGGTGACACACGAAAAAAAAAACCGACCTAAGCTAGGCGGTACCTAAAACCCTGTACAAGAAAAATGTGCCAAGAACCCGAATGCGGAAGCGATGCAAAATACGAACTAACAAAAACTTTAATCAACAAACATAAATAAACGGGTTCAACTAATTTCAGCCCTGTCCTAACCTGTCCCGAAATTCATATAATCAAAGCATAAGTATCATCTTGTACAGAACATACTATATACATAATTACAAACGGATGCAGATCAGAGATTCACAACTTAATCAAATAGATACAGGCTCAAAAGACACGGACTCAACAGACCAGACACAAAGCCGCCTAGCTCGAACTCCAAGAACCTGAACCTGCATACTGAAAACATAGGTGCGGCGAGGGTCAGTCCACTGATTGAGCGAGGGGGCTGAACTCACACACTATACATAAAAGGAGCAGAGCACGTATCAAAAGAAAGATTATGAACCGGGAGTAGGGTTTTGCACACCAAAACCATTTTCCAAAAAGAGCTCATATTTACACATATATTCATATCTTCTTAAGTTTGAAAACTCATAGGGATACGTAGATTCAGAAACGCATATGGATTCATATTAAAACTCATAGGGATTCATAATTATAAACTCATAGATATCCTTATATTCATAATGATTCATAACTCAGCGTGGAAGTCTCATATTGAAAACAAACTCTCCTATCCCGTTTCATAATCATCATAACAAAAGAATTCAAATACCCGGCGATTACGGGTCACCTTACTCCTTAAACAAAAGACTCAAAAGATTCATAAGGAAGCATAAATTCATAAAATTCATAGGATTCATAAATTCATAGATTCATATTCCCGTATTCTAACCTTTCTCCGGAAGTCTGCACGCGGGTTACGGGCCCACATCGTGCAACTCAATATACGTGGGGTAGCGAGCCCACAACGTACCTTCTCCGGCCTCAACCGAAGGCTCAAAGCACCACGCCTTCTCCATCTCCCTTAGAGTCGCGCGTAGATACTTCAAAGGAGCGTGTGCACAGGGGTGATAACCGGCGACCCCAATAGCCGCACCGGGTCTCCCTTACCCACACCTCCGGGGCCTAGGGATTCATAAGATTCAAAAGGATTCATAAGACTCATAAAGAAACATACCTAACTCGCGAAACCTAGAAACATACGATTCATACTTAAGAAACATATCATAAGAAACATACCTTACCGTGCAACTCGGCATATGCTATACATGTACCTCTCCGTGTCTTCCAAATTCATAATAAGCTGAAGGAGACCCATAGTTCGCTTGCAAATACACGGTTTGGAGCATAGCCTCGTTGCAAAACCATTTTAAGCTTATATACGCCCATACGTATAATTTCAGAAGGATTCATATCAAATCGAATTAGCAAAATTCATAACATATCGTAAGACACATATTTAATCTACATATAGTATATATATTCGCATGCGGGCTTGAAAACGAGCATATAGGGTTGTAGGTCGCTTTAACTAAAGCAAAAATCCTAAAACCTCACCTTACACCGACGAGAAAGGAAAACAAAAGCCAAGAAGTCCCCACTGGAACCCAAACAGCTGACAGACACTCCCTGAAGAAACCCTGAACGACTGAACACACAGAACACAGACTCAGACTCAAATCACAACCACAAAGACGCACGGCTATACTTACGAATATACATGATGCAGCATATAATCCATATTTATTCAATCAAGTCATTCAGAGCATATTATAATTCATATTCCCTGTCAAGAGATGCATAGCGTATAAATCCATAACATTTATTACATAAAATAAATTAAGACATTAAGAACTCAATTCATATCATCCTATAGGAAAAAATAATTCGTGGCATAATAATTTAAATCCTATTATGATTCAAGTCTCGTGAAATTAAAACAGTGATCATATAACAAATTTGATAATTAAATACATAATGCATAATGTTTAATATTCAAACAAATAGCATACTTGATCGATTTATTCAAAATTAAATATAACATATAATTTCATAATTCATTTCTTATGTTTTATAAAATTTCATAATCAATTTAGTTTCCAAAATTACACTAACACCCCCCTCAAACAATAATTATTCTCGAATAGATGGGCGTAAAACGAGACAATTAAATTCGATAAATCACGAATCAAATATTCATACATCATAGCATACTTCCACGTATCATACAACTCATAATTTCAATTTATAGCACATACGGGATCGAATTGCACAATTAAAATCAATTAACGAATAAAATACAATAGCTTCAAAAATTCATATAAAATCAACCGGACATCCGATTGACGAACGGGAAGTGGCGTTAAACTCACCACGACGAAAGGAACCTACTGTCCGAAAGTCGCCGGAATGCCGCCACCGCGGCCGACCGAACAGCCACCGGTCGCCACCGGAACACCGCCTCCGGTGGTCGGAAAAATCCCCGGAAGGACAGAAACGAGCGCCTCGGCCTACGTTGGAAAGCTTGTAACGAGCCCTACGAAAGCCCCTAGCCAAAACCTGGAAAAAGTCACCGAAAAATCGGACCGCCGGTTCACCACCGGTTCACCACCAGTCCGCCGCCAACGGCCGGTTCCTGGAACCCCGCCGATGCCATCCGCTATGTTTCGTCATTCCAAGCAACTTTCGTGAAGCGACCACCACCAAAACCGGCCGGGAAAAGGGCCCAATTCGCCGCCGAAGTTTCTGCCGCTGTGTCACCGCCGGAACCACCACCTAAGGTCACCGGTTGCTTGATTTGAGGTCAGAAATGGACTCAGGAGGTCAAAAGAGGTCGGATAGGGTCAAGCTCCGCCCGCGAAACTCGCCGGAACACCGCGGAGCCGCCGTGCTACAGTAACGGGCGTCCGCCACCGCCACTTCGGGCGGCGCGTGCACCGCCGTCCGGCCACCGTTGGCCACGCCGCTTGAACTGGGGTTGCGTCGAGATGTCTCCCAACTGATGGGGTGGCACGTGTCGAAGAAAGGTCGCCGGAGACCGCCGCGAAGAGGCGGCGAAGTGGCGGGGGTTCTGCCTAGCCGCCGCTGTGTCTGAATTTTGCCGATCCTGTCTCCGTCGGTCTTCGGTTGGCCGAGATTCTTGTACCATCGTGACGGGCTCGTCGAGCTGATAAATTTCCACTAATGGTTCATCGAATTCCGTCGAGAAACGAGGGAGAACGAGCATGTGTGTGTAAACACACCTCGAGTGCATGTGAACAGTAACCGATCACTGGAGAAGACGCTGAAGGCTGAGATCTGATCTTTTGCACGGATTACGAGGATCCGGGGTATTATATCTCGGGTCCTCGTACCCAAAAATGGACGGAAGAAGGGGTTAACGAAGTCAGAATTGGGCAAACTTAGAGTCTATGGACTCGTCTCGATGCCCCGAACGCAAAACAAGGGTCAAAAAGGTCGAACTCTCGACTGAACGAGAAATGACCGAATAACCCCTAAAAAGAGAAAATTACAAAGGGGCCCCTAAACTCTAAAAGAGTTCAAAATAGGGCACCAAAAAATAAAATCACATAATTAAACACATTAAAAGGTTGAAACGTGGCGTACCTTATAAATCGGACGAGCGGGATGTCACAAACTCCCCTCCTTCAAAAGGACCTGTCCTCAGGTCCTATTACTGAGTCGTAAAGCTTCGAACTGGAATACTTCAATCCATCTCCTGAAATCGTGTAGAGTCATAGCCCTGGCTGTGAAGTTTACTCCCACTGATTGCATTAACTCCCTGCAGAGTTCCGTAGCCACAGAGGTTTATCCAAACACTTGACCGTTGGTCACTTCAACTCATTCGATCCTTACTAGGCCACTACACCCAAAGCTCAATACCGACGCTTCCTCGTCAACTGCAAACCAGCACCAGGCCACCCTCAACTCAGCCGCGACAAACAAGAGATAGTCCCATCTCTCAGCACGCAAGAGAGAGAGCCCCTTCTCCCAACACATCAAAAGAGAGAACCCCGTCCCTCAGGCACAGAATTGAGAAGACCCCGTCTCTCAACCACATAATCGAGAGAGCCCCGTCTCTCAACCTAAGTCTGGCAGACTTCCACATCTTCCGAACATTCTAGTTTGAGAAAATCCAGCATTTCTCAAACCCCTAAATTCGAGAGAATCCAGCATCTCTCAAACATCTAACTCCAAGAGAATCCAACATCTCTTGCTCACATAATTTAAAAAGAATCCAACATCTTTCTATCACATAAATAGGGAGAATCCCACATCTCCCTGACACGTAAATAGAGAGATCTCAACACTCTCTAGCACACAAGTCCACTTACTCAGCAATCAAACTTACACACGTCAAAATAACACCGGATGCAAAACATGGGATGCATGTATAGTGTACCTTTACACGACTGATATCGGTATCCCTAGAGTGTAGACTCATCATCCATGCTCAACTCAAGGGGGATATCACGATGGGATCACTGTAAGATAAAATTATAATATGTATGTATGTGCATGAAGGGTTAGTGAGCCAATAAGGAAATTATAAACACTGAAGCACGAACAGTTCACGCAAGCACGTAATCCACTAAGTTACAAGAATTCACAACAACAATAAATCTCAAGCTTACGGAAATTAAACCCATTAGCCACATAAAAAAAACAAGACAGCAACACGTATTCCACGTTGTCACAATAGCCAAGCAAAATAAAATAAAATACAATTACTTATTAAATGCATGAGTGCAAATGCCATGAATGCTCAATGTACCATTCACCGTAGTAGTGGAGTCGAGGTGGAAAATTTTCTTTAACTTGAAAGGATAGTCAACTCCTTAACTGCCTGTAGTTCCAACTTCCCGTTCAAACTTTGCATTCTTTAGTACTACCTCAAATTCTCGGGTACCCTAAATGGTCTTGAACCGTCTCACTTGATTCTCAAAGTATAGTGATCTGTGTAATCTCTTGAAATCCCAACAGAATCCTCGGTAATCGAAAATCGCCATTCTTTCACGGTAAAATCTCTCAGGACAATCGTGGAGTGATAAATGAAGAATCTTTACACAATCTTGCTTAGTATACCGCCGTCGTGACTAATATTCTTATCCTTAACATTTGGTGAAGTTGATCTTCAATGACCTTGGCACAAAATTCCATTGCTTGCACAATTTTCCCATTTTCCTTTGTGTAAGTGCAACTACTCTAGTGGGTGTCTTTATAACAGTAACCTGATTTCCTGCTTGGAATTCTCTGAATGGTACAAATGCCTTAATCTCTTCATTGTCACTTCACCCCATTCAGAGTTAGAAATTCTGGCTTTCTTATAAAATTTGCTACCCCCCGAGTACCTCCAAGTAATTTAGTATATATATCCTGAAGGCACCTCATTAGATAAAAGGTCTCTTGTTTCCCCTGTATACAAACATCTTCTTGTATCCACCCAATACCCTGACTGTGTTAGCTTGATCACACATCTTCTGGTTAGCCCCGGTTCGAATCTTAATGTTGCTTCGACCAAGACAGCACTTAGTGGATCAGGTAGGAGAACACCTGAATTACAACCACAAAGCTAATGCATGTGGGGTTAGGGATGTAAATGGCATGCACACATATCCAACAAAGAAGGTAGTCACGCACGTAGAACAAATGTTCGAAATAATTAAAATTTACTCCAATGCATGATGCACGTGCCATGTATGCATAATACCCGTTTTCATAGCAGTAACATTGATTCCTTGTTATAAATTCTTGTAGAGGTCCATTTGCTTTTCATCCAAGTAGTCAAAAAACGGAAGTTTCAAATCTTCCTTCATAATTTTATAGAAGTGGGGAGTGTTGTCATGATCAATTGTAATTCGGCGACGAGTGTCACACTACAATTCACAAATTGGACAATTATCTATGCATGAGGGTTAGTACGTGGGTATGTCAAGTAATGAAAGCAATTAAGAGCACCTAATTAATGCAGATGCAACAAGAAATTTACTAAAATTTAAAGCATAACAATGATAATTTTGCAAAAATCATAATCATAGTGTGCACACAATCACATAAGCTCAGACAAATTCAAACAGAGAAGTCAAAATTTCCCATCAGGCGAATGCAATGCACAAGTATTCCTATGCCGTACGACCTAAACTGACACGACACGACTCCAGAGCACCGGTTCTGAACCTGGTAGCTCTGATATCACTTAAGATGTAGCACCCCAAGCGGTGGGCACCACACCCCCGCACTATGACCCGACACGTGGCACGAAATGGAAAGTCCGCACACGCACCAAGTCACAGGGAACGGGTGACACACGAAAAAAAAAACCAACCTAAGCTAGGTGGTACCTAAAACCCTGTACAAGAAAAATGTGCCAAGAACCCGAATGCGGAAGCGATGCAAAATACGAACTAACAAAAACTTTAATCAACAAACATAAATAAACGGGTTCAACTAATTTCAGCCCTGTCCTAACCTGTCCCGAAATTCATATAATCAAAGCATAAGTATCATCTTGGACAGAACATACTATATACATAATTACAAACGGATGCAGATCAGAAATCCACAACTTAATCAAATAGATACAGGCTCAAAAGACACGGACTCAACAGACCAGACACAAAGCCGCCTAGCTCGAACTCCAAGAACCTGAACCTGCATACTGAAAACATAGGTGGGGCGAGGGTCAGTCCACTGACTGAGCGAGGGGGCTGAACTCACACACTATACATAAAAGGAGCAGAGCACGTATCAAAAGAAAGATTATGAACCGGGAGTAGGGTTTTGCATACTAAAACCATTTTCCAAAAAGAGCTCATATTTACACATATATTCATATCTTCTTAAGTTTGAAAACTCATAGGGATACGTAAATTCAGAAACACATATGGATTCATATTAAAACTCATAGGGATTCATAATTATAAACTCATAGAGATCCTTATATTCATAATGATTCATAACTCAGCGTGGAAGTCTCATATTGAAAACAAACTCTCCTATCCCGTTTCATAATCATCATAACAAAAGAATTCAAATACCCGGCGAGTACCGGTCACCAACCTTACTCCTTAAACAAAAGACTCAAAAGATTCATAAGGAAGCATAAATTCATAAAATTCATAGGATTCATAAATTCATAGATTCATATTCCCGTATTCTAACCTTTCTCCGGAAGTCTGCACGCGGGTTACGGGCCCACATCGTGCAACTCAATATACGTGGGGTAGCGAGCCCACAACGTACCTTCTCCGGCCTCAACCGAAGGCTCAAAGCACCACGCCTTCTCCATCTCCCTTAGAGTCGCGCGTAGATACTTCAAAGGAGCGTGTGCACAGGGGTGATAACCGACGACCCCAACAGCCGCATCGGGTCTCCCTTACCCACACCTCCGGGGCCCAGGGATTCATACGATTCAAAAGGATTCATAAGACTCATAAAGAAACATACCTAACTCGCGAAACCTAGAAACATACGATTCATACTTAAGAAACATATCATAAGAAACATACCTTAACGTGCAACTCGGTATATGCTATACACGTACCTCTCCGTGTCTTCCAAATGCATAATAAGCTGAAGGAGACCCATAGTTCGCTTGCAAATACACGGTTTGGAGCATAGCCTCGTTGCAAAACCATTTTAAGCTTATATATGCCCATACGTATAATTTCAGAAGGATTCATATCAAATCGAATTAAAAAAATTCATAACATATCGTAAGACACATATTTAATATACATATAGTATATATATTCGCATGCGGGCTTGAAAACGAGCATATAAGGTTGTAGGTCGCTTTAACTAAAGCAAAAATCCTAAAACCTCACCTTACACCGACTAGAACGGAAAACAAAAGCCAAGAAGTCCCCACTGGAACCCAAACAGCTAACAGACACTCCCTGAAGAAACCCTGAACGACTGAACACACAGAACACAAGACTCAGACTCAAATCACAACCACAAAGAAGCACGGCTATACTCACGAATATACATGATGCAGCATATAATCCATATTTATTCAATCAAGTCATTCAGAGCATATTATAATTCATATTCCCTGTCAAGAGATGCATAGCTTATAAATCCATAACATTTATTACATAAAATAAATTAAGACATTAAGAACTCAATTCATATCATCCTATAGAAAAAAATAATTCGAGCCATAATAATTTAAATCCTATTATGATTCAAGTCTCGTGAAGTTAAAACAGTGATCATATAACAAATTTGATAATTAAATACATAATGCATAATGTTTAATATTCAAACAAATAACATACTTGATCGATTTATTCAAAATTAAATATATAACATATCATTTCATAATTCATTTCTTATGTTTTATAAAATTTCATAATCAATTTAGTTTCCAAAATTACACTAACACCCCCCTCAAACAATAATTATTCTCAAATAGATGGGCGTAAAACGAGACAATTAAATTCGATAAATCACGAATCAAATATTCATACATCATAGCATACTTCCACGTATCATACAACTCATAATTTCAATTTATAGCACATACGGGATCGAATTGCACAATTAAAATCAATTAACGAATCAAATACAATAGCTTCAAAAATTCATATAAAATCAACCGGACATCCAATTGATGAACGGGAAGTGGCGTTGAACTCACCACGACGAAAGGAACCTACTGTCCGAAAGTCGCCGGAATGCCGCCACCGCGGCCGGCCGAACAGCCACCGGTCGCCACCGGAACACCACCTCCGGTGGTCGAAAAAATCCCCGGAAGGACAGAAACGAGCGCCTCGGCCTACGTTGGAAAGCTTGTAACGAGCCCTACGAAAGCCCCTAGCCAAAACCTGGAAAAAGTCACCGAAAAATCGGACCGCTGGTTCACCACCGGTCCGCCGCCAACGGCCGGTTCCTGGAACGCCGCCGATGCCATCCGCTATGTTTCGTCATTCCAAGCAACTTTCGTGAAGCGACCACCACCAAAATCGGCCGGGAAAAGGGCCCAATTCACCGCCGAAGTTGCTGCCGCTGCGTCACCGCCGGAACCACCACCTACGGTCACCGGTTGCTTGATTTGAGGTCAGAAATGGACTCAGAAGGTCAAAAGAGGTCGGATAGGGTCAAGCTCCGCCCGCGAAACTCGCCGGAACACCGTGGAGCCGCCGTGCTACAGTAACGGGCGTCCGCCACCGCCACTTCGGGCGGCGTGTGCACCGCCGTCCGGCCACCGTTGGCCATGCAGCTTGAACTGGGGTTGCGTCGAGATGTCTCCCAAATGATGGGGTGGCGCGTGTCGAAGAAAGGTAGCCGGAGACCGCCGCGAAGAGGCGGCGAAGTGGCGGGGGTTCTGCCTAGCCGCCGCTGTGTCTGAATTTCGCCGATCCTGTCTCCGTCGATCGTCGGTTGGCCGAGATTCTTGTACCATCGTGACGGGCTCGTCGAGCTGATAAATTTCCACTAATGGTTCGTCGAATTCCGTCAAGAAACGAGGAAGAACGAGCATGTGTGTGTAAACACACCTCGAGTGCATGTGAACAGTAACCGATCGCTGGAGAAGACGCTGAAGGCTGAGATCTGATCTTTTGCACGGATTAGGAGGATCCGGGGTATTATATCTCGGGTCCTCGTACCCAAAAACGGACGGAAGAAGGGGTTAACGAAGTCAGAATTGGGCAAACTTAGAGTTTACGGACTCGTCTCGATGCCCCGAACGCAAAGCAAGGGTCAAAAAGGTCGAACTCTCGACTGAACGAGAAATGACCGAATAACCCCTAAAAAGAGAAAATTACAAAGGGGCCCCTAAACTCTAAAAGAGTTCAAAATAGGGCCACGAAAAATAAAATCACATAATTAAATACATTAAAAGGTTGAAATGTGGCATACCTTATAAATCGGACGAGCGGGATGTCACATATCAGCCCTCAATGTACGAAAAAAATTACACATTCAGCCCATTGTGCCCCCCCACACTTAAGCTTTGTTGTCCGCAACAAAATGATAGAAATAGAGAAAGAATCGAGGACTTCCCTGAATCCGGGGGGTGTGAAACGCCGCTCAGTGGCGTTATAGAAGCTCGGTTAGGATATCCAGCATGTTTTGCAGTTGCTCTTGCATGGCCGGGACGTGGCTTTCCAAGCGTGCAAGCCTTTTCTCGATCGTTGATTGTGGGGGAAAAGAAAAAAAAATTGGGGATCTTCTGAGTTGGTTGATGAAGTGTCGTGAGTGGGGTTTGTTGTGCTTATTGGAGGCTGAAGTGTATTAGGGTTAGGATTTTGGTTTGGTGGTGCGGGTTGTGGTGACGGGTATTTGGAGCGGGTCGCGGTTTGGGAAGGGTTAGTGGTAGCCGGTCGGGTAATTAGGTAGATCCACTAAGGGAATTAGTCCTGGGCTGAATTGATTGGGCTAATTTTTAATTGGGTCAAATTTTGGGCTTGAGGCCCCTGACCGTGACCTTTGACAGACATCCTCGCAGCAGCTCCTATATCAGTTTTGCATTCTCTTCAAGTGTACCAGTAGTGCCACCTCCTCCCCCACACTTATCTAGAAAATATTGCCACCAAATGTACCTGCAAACACGAGGAATAAATTACGACCGAACGAGAGAAAACGAAACCAACTAAACAAAACGAAGGGAAACGAAAGCGAATAAAATGAAACTTGGGTTGCCTCCCAAGCAGCACCCTTGTTTAACGTCTTGGACTCGAAGTGTCTTGATTTCGCACTCAAGTGGCTAGAGGAGGATCCTCTAAGTTCATTCCGTCGATTGTGTGCGAGACAAATCCCTCATAGAAGGTCTTCAACCTATACCCTTTCACCTTGAACATCTTTTTTGAATCGATTTCTCGAATCTCCACAGCTCCATGTGGAAACACTTTGCTTACCACATATGGGCCCACCCATCTTGATCTCAACTTTCCAGCAAAGAGTCTTAACTTTGACAAGTAGAGCAGCACCTTTTGTCCAACCACGAAATTGTTCCTTGATATCATCCCATCGTGAAACGCCTTAGCCTTAGACTTATAGATTTTGGCGTTCTCATAGGCGTCATTACGAATTTCTTCCAGCTCTTGCAATGGAAGCTTGCGATGTATTCCAGCCTCTCCCATGTCTAAATTGCACTTTTTGATCGCCCAATAAGCCCTGTGCTCTAGCTCAACCGGGAGATGGCAAGCTTTCCCAAACACCAACCTATATGGTGATATACCGATCGAGGTTTTGTAGGTTGTCCGGTAAGCCCAAAGAGCATCATCAAGTCTTGAACTCCAATCTTTACGGTTAGGATTAACCTTTTTCTCCAAAATGGACTTGATTTCCCTATTTGAGACTTCGGCTAGGCCATTTGTTTGTGGATGATAGGTCGTGGAAGTGCAATGGGTGACATGATACTTCTTGAAAAGTGCTTCGATAGTTCGGTTGCAAAAGTGTGTCGCTCGATTGCTGATTATGGTTCGTGGAATGCCAAACCTAACAAAAATGTTAGACCTAACAAAATTCACAACAACTTTAGAATCATTAGTCCGGGTGGCCTTGCTTCCACCCACTTCGAAACATAATCAACGGCAAGAAGAATGTATAAATTACCATGAGACGAAGGAAAAGGACCCATAAAATCAATTCCCCACACATCAAATATTTCACAAACAAGGATCAGATTAAGGGGCATTTGATTCCTAGCACCTATATTTCCCGTCTTTTGATAATTCACACAACTTTTGCAAAACAAGAATGCATCTTTGAAAAGCGTAGGCCAAAAGAAACCACTTTCCAACACTTTATTAGCCGTTCGTTTAGGACCAAAATGGCCACCACAAGCATAAGCATGACAAAACTCAAGTATGGATTTATTTCATTTTCAGCCACACATCGCCTAATAATTTGATCGGTTCCCATTTTCCACAAATAAGGGTCATCCCAAATATAGTATTTAGAATCACTCTTAACTTTATCTTTTTCAGACCGAGACAAATAATCAGGCAAGATACCAGTAGCTAAAAAGTTAACAATATCAGCGTACCAGGGTGTCTGGAAACCTGCCTGTGACCTCAGACAGGCCCCTTGAATAGCAAAAAGGTGTTCGTCTGGAAATTCATCCTTAATGGGCAGTGAATCTGGCTTCAGAACTGGAATGCGACTGAGATGATCAGCTACCAGATTCTCACATCCCTTTTTGTCCTTTATCTCCAAGTCGAATTCTTGTAAGAGTAAAATCCATCGAATGAGCCTCGGTTTCGCTTCCTTCTTGGTGAGGAGATACCTTAAAGCTGCATGATCAGAATACACAACAACTTTAGTACCAAGTAAATAAGGACGGAATTTATCTAATGCATAAACAATTGATAAAAGCTCCTTTTCGGTAGTAGTGTAGTTGCATTGAGCATTGTCTAGCAACTTCGAGGCGTAATAGATCACGTGAGAGTTCTTGTTGATCTTTTGTCCAAGTACAGTCCCCACGGCGTAATCGTTCGCATCACACATGATCTCGAATGGATACTCCCAATTCGGCGGTTGGATAATCGGGGCTGACACCAATTTCTCTTTCAACAAGTTGAAGGCAGCCTTGCAATCTTCATCCATCTCAAATTTCACATCCTTTTGAAGCAATTTACACAATGGTTTGGTGATCTTGGAAAAATCCTTGATAAATCGCCTATAGAAACCTGCATGTCCAAGAAAGGAACGCACTTCCCGCACACTCGCGGGGTAAGGCAAGGATTTTATCACATCAATTTTAGCTTTATCCATTTCAATACCATGCGCAGAAACAATGTGACCCAAAACTAGACCCTTATCAACCATAAAGTGACACTTTTCATAGTTCAAGACCAGGTTCGTTTGAATGCAACGTTTCAATATCGTCGCAAGATTATCGAGGCATTCGTCAAAAGAGTTTCCATAAACCGTAAAATCGTCCATGAATACCTCAATAATTTGCTCAACATATTCAGAAAATATACTTACCATGCACCTTTGGAAGGTAGCTGGCGCATTACAAAGTCCGAACGGCATTCGCCTAAATGCAAAGGTCCCAAATGCACACGTGAAAGTTATATTTCCTTGATCTTCGGGTGCCACGGGAATTTGATAAAACCCTGAATAACCATCAAGGCAGCAATAGTGAGTCTTACCGGCCAAACGTTCCAGCATTTGGTCAATAAAAAGGAGGGGAAAATGATCCTTTTTTGTAAGAGCATTAAGACCTCTATAATCCATACACACCCTCCAACCATTTTGAACTCTAGTAGGAACTAACTCACCATCCTTGTTTTTAACAATCGTAATTCCTGTTTTCTTGGGCACAACTTGAACGGGACTTACCCACTCGCTATCGGATATTGGATAGATCATGTAACACCCCGAGTTTTCACACGTGTAGGTAAGTGTTACGTGCGTATTTTTATTTAATTATGTGATTTTATAAGTTGATTTGCTATTTGAATTTGTTTCTACTTTGTTTTAATTGTTTAAATTTTATATGAATTCTAACTTGAATTATGAATATATGAATGAAATTATGGGAATGTGAATTTCGTGAATTCGGTGTTAATTGAATGAAATTATGTGTTCATGTGATCCGTGGACTTGATTGTAACTTATTTGAATGTTTTGGACTCAATTGGAAATTGAGTTTGGGCTTAATTGCCACTTGTTGAAAGTTTAGGGACCTATTTGAATATAGGCAACCCTGAACGGTTTTCGCGATATCTTGAGCTCTGGACCTCGAAATCGAGATCCGTAACCGGCGTTGAACTTGTTTTGACGTTACCTATCCATTAAACTTGACCTCATACTTTTTCGATACCGTTTTAACTCTCGACAATGAATCTTTTCACAACCTCGACTTTATAGCTTGTTAAACCGTTTACTAAACGAACCGGACTTGAACCGACCCGTATTCTACCCATTTAACACTAAATATCAGCATTTTTCTTTCTACTTACTCCCATTCATCGATCATCCTCATCCAAGAGAGAAGAGGAGAATTCCAAGAAACCCTCCATTTTTTATCCTCCAAGCTTTGAGCTCAAGCTTGATCAATCCTCCATCTTCTTCCAAGGTAAGTTAGGATTTAAACTCTCCATCTTCTCCTCTATCTTTTCATCTATGAATAGCTTGGCATGAGTGAAGGATTCTTGTGTGTTTAGTATGAGCTTGAACAGAGGGTTTGATCTTGAACTTTGGTGTCTCATGGTTTAATTGGAAACTTGATGCATGAAGTATGAACCTTATAACTTCCTCATCTTTTCTATATCATTGAATCTCATGTTGGTTGTGTATAGCATGATGTGCCCTTAATGGAGCTTGAAGCCTCCATGGATGAAAGCTTGTTCTTGGGTGATCTTTTGCCAACTTTGGGTGTGAATTCTTACTTATATGAATGGATTGCATGATATATATGAGTTTTATGAATTATAAGCATGTCTAAGTGTGTATAAGAGCTTCCTTAGAGCTGCCCCTGTTTTGCAAAGCTTTTCCCTCGAGAAACAGAGCTTCTGCTCTGTTTTTCTTGGCAAAACGATGAGCTGACACGGAACTGAAAATGGACACGGCCGTGTTGGGCTCTCGACTTTGATTTTTCTGAATTTAAATCTCGGACACGGCCGTGTCCAAATGCTTTGAAAACTCAACACGGCCGTGTCAAGCCCTCGACTTTGAATTTTTCTGATTTTAAATCTCGGACACGGCCGTGTCCGTTTCCTTTGAAAACTCAACACGGCCGTGTCATTTGAAATGGCAGCTTTGGGGGAACTCTTTTATTTCTTGTTTTGCGTTTATTGCTAGTATTTGTGAATTATACGTAACGTGATTGTATTAAAACTTTGGTTTATGATTGGTATATGATATTGATGACTTATGAATGCAAAGTATGAAAGTATGAACGATATGAACGGGAACGAATACGGTTTTACCGTATAATGAACGAAACTTGGTGAATTATGTGTTTAATTGAATTTTATGATATTCATGACCATAATTGAACATATTATTGCATTTTAAGCATTCCATAGCATGTTATTGCATAGCCGAGTGTCTAATGTGGTCATGATTGAGTCTCACACTACCTTTGTCACACAGATCTTGATCCAGTGGGTGACGAGGTCGGGCAGTGAGAGCTTGTCGGGTTCTTTTTATCTACCAGGTGGGTTTCTCTTCTATTAGTTAACAATATGACCTGAACACCTAATGTGCAAGATTTTGGCCAAAACCCTATATAGGTATTTATACCAAGTTTTTAACGAGCAAATGTTTTTGATCGAAAGCCTTTATTATGATTGTCCTACCAAAATGTTCTGGCGAGAAATAGATGAATGATCACAATGAATGAGGGCCCGGGACTTAGTGTAGTGGTGAACCGGGGAAGCATGGGCTGACGGGAATCCATTTATACTAGTTCCAACAATTTCGGCAACCTGGATTTCACTAGGAGATTAGTGAATGAAAGGTGTCCCGTGCTTTTGGGGATTCATGTACCCCTCTAGCATTAATGAATGAGGGCTCGGGCCTTGCAAACCCGTTCCCTACCCGGAGGAAAAAGGAGTATATGAACGATTGAATGAACGATCGAATGTATGTGCACGAAAGAATGTAATGTATGAATGAATGAACGAATGAATGAATGATTAATGGATTACACGTGGTGGTGGTTGGAGATAATGCATGCCCTCTCGCCGGGCCACTAATGACCTAATGAATGAAATGAATTGTTATAATCCTATTCGTTGTACTTTATGTTCCCACTTGGGAGAAATGCTTCTAAACCTCGAATAAGGATTATAACTTGCATGTATGTGTTTCAATTCCGCGATATTATGATATTATGCCTATCTTTTTATACCCACCAGTCTGTCTAAGACTGAACCCGGAGTTGTTTCAGTTGTTTTTGTAGGAAGGGGATGCTAGCCTGGATACGAGTCGGGAGGAGAGTCTTGCATAGTGTCTAGCCTTTCCTTTACACTCACTTATAATTACTTTTGTTCCATTTGGATTTTGTATATGTATGGAGCGTACAGGATATGGTACCTATATGTATCGTACATTAGATATTGGCACATAGAGCGTACAGCTCAATATATGAATTACATGTTGGTACCTAGAGCATCTAGCTCAATATATAATATATGAATGATTGCTTCCGCTTTTCTATTGCTCTGATTGTTGTGGTTGTTGTTGGGGTTTAAGTTATAGGTTAGTCCAGCCTGGCTTAGCGAGTGTGTATGTCTCCGTTCGCTGTGATTTGGCTCGTGTGTGGAAATCCATTTCATATACGGGTCGGGTCATGGTGCGGGGGATGTGACGTCTCGCGCTCGGGCGTTACATCCTTTGAGTGGTATCAGAGCCCAAGGTTGCAGAACCAGGGTTCTAGTGTCGTGTGGAGTCAGTAGGTTGTTCGGCTGTAGGAATTACTTGTTAATTTGGAGTATTTGCATTTTTATGTGATAAGGTGTTTCGATCTCTGACTTGATTGATTGATTGATTTAATTCATTGTCACGCATGAACTAAATCTAGCATGCATGTTAGTGTTTGAGTGAACAGGATGCCTCCTAGAAGACGTCGGGAAAGGTCTCCGGATCGACATTATCATAGAGATCGTTCTCCTAATCCTCCACAACCGCCTATGAATATAGAGCATTTTATGGAAGCGGTATATAACTACGTGGAGCATAGAAGGGCTCAGGATCCTCCAGTACAACCGCAAGCTGATCATCAAGCACCTCCTCTAAATAACCCGAGAGATCATCATGGGTTGTTTTTGAGTTATAATCCACCAAGGTTTTCCAGTTCGGTGGATGATGCTATATCGGAGGGATGGTTGACAAGGATTGAGAGGATTTTCAATGTTCGCCAATTTACCTCTCAAGAGAAGGCCCAGTTTGCTATTTTCCAACTGGATGGGGAGGCATATGATTGGTGGGAACGTACTAGAGAGAAGCTCGAAGTGGAAGGAGAAGAAATTAATTGGGAAGTCTTTCTAAGGGAGTTTAGAGAAGCTTTTGTGCCGGAAGTCGTTCGAGAAAGGAAAGAACAAGAATTTATGGATCTAAAGCAAGGAACTCGAACGGTGGCTCAGTATCTTTCTCTTTTCAACAGGCTTGGCAAGTATGCACCTCACATTACAAGGGATAAAAAGAGAAAGGGAAAGAGGTTTATTGTAGGATTGAGACAGGATCTGAGACACGGGCACGCCGGCCATAACTTTGAATCTTTTGCTGACATGGTACAGAGGGCATTGGTGTTGGAAGAGGAATACAACAAAAAGGACCCCATTCCTCGTATGCAAATGGGACAAGGATCGGGGTTCGGTAAAGGGAAAAGACCTATGGTGGTTCCCTCTCAGCTGTTACAAGGGCCAAACAAGAGGTTTAAACCTACAGGAGCTGCACTGCCGAAGCCACAAGCACCTCCAGCTGCTAATGATCCTCGACATGATAGGCCACCTTGTATGTATTGTGGAGGTCCTACTCACACCTACAATACTTGCAGAAGGAGGTTGGGTCAGTGTCTAATATGCGGGAAGACAACATATATGGCCAATACTTGTCCAGATAAGACTTCGGGCTATCAACCGGGAGCTCAGAGGCCGATGATTCCAGCTCGTGCATATGCCCTTGTGGGTGAAGAGCAAGATGTGGAAGCCAATCCTAATGCTATGGTGGAAGGTACGATATGCATCCATGACACGAACATACATGCATTTTTTGACCCTGGCGCTACTCATTCTTTTATATCTTGCAAATTAATTGATACTTTGTGTTTGCCTGTTACATGCTTATATGCTTGTTATGTGGTGAGTTCGCCGTTGGGTGGAAGTCTTGAGACGGATCGGGTGGTCAGAGATTGTGTGTTTACGTTTGAAGGCAGAGTATATCAGGCAGATTTGGTGGTAATGCCGATGAACAGATATGGGGTTATTCTGGGAATGGATTGGTTGTTTCGGTACCACGCCACGGTTGATTGTTTCACCAAGATAGTGAAGTTGGGAGAAGAAGTGGCATTGGAGAAAGAATCAGAGATTGCACCTCTTTTGTCATTCACTGAGGCTCATAAGTTGATAAGGAATGGGGCAACGGGATTTATTGCCTATATCTTGAATAAGCCAAAAGATCAGGCGAAACTCGAAGAGACAGAAGTGGTGAAGGAATATTTGGAAGTGTTTCCCGAAGTTTTAGGTTCTTTGCCTCCGGATCGAGAGATCGAATTTGTAATAGACTTATATGCGGGATCTGAACCTTATTCTAAGACTCCTTACCGGATGGCACCGGCAGAGTTACAGGAGTTGAAAGTTCAGTTGGAAGATCTTCTCAAGAATGGATATATTCGGCCAAGTTCATCACCGTGGGGCGCGCCGGTTCTCCTTGTTAAGAAGAAAGATGGAACCTTGAGGATGTGTATTGACTACCGGGAGTTGAATCGGATGACTGTAAAGAATAAGTATCCATTGCCTAATATAGAAGATTTGTTTGATATGCTACAAGGGTCAAGAGTGTATTCCAAGCTCGATTTAAGGCAAGGATATTATCAGTTAAAGATTAAGGAGGAAGATATTCCTAAGACAGGATTTAATACCCGGTATGGACATTAAGAATTTGTGGTGATGCCATTTGGATTAACTAACGCGCCGGTAGCTTTTATGGATATGATGCATCGGATTTTCAGGCCGTATTTGGATAAGTTTGTTGTAATCTTCATCGATGATATTTTGGTATATTCAAGGTCAGAAGAGGATCATGCTCGGCATTTGAGATTGGTATTGGAAACTCTAAGAGATAACCAGCTTTATGCCAAGTTCAGTAAATGCGAGTTTTGGATTGATAGGGTGGGTTTCTTGGGACATATTATTTCGAGCAAAGGATTAGAAGTGGATCCTTCGAAAATAGAAGCAGTTTCACAGTGGCAGAGTCCTAAGAATGTTTCTGAGATCTGAAGTTTCTTGGGTTTAGCCGGCTATTACCGAAGATTTGTTAAGGATTTCTCTAAGATTGCGGCTCCGTTAACCCGATTAACCAAGAAAGAGGTTCAATTTAAATGGGATGAGAAGTGTGAAGCCAGTTTTCAGCTCTTGAAAGATAAGTTAACTTCTGCACCGATACTTGCACTTCCGGATGGTATTGAAGGGTTTATGGTGTATACGGATGCTTCCCATGAAGGCTTAGGTTGTGTTTTGATGCAGAATGGGAGAGTAATTGCTTATGCCTCTAGGAAATTGAAAGAGCATGAGAAGAATTATCCCACTCACGACCTCGAACTTGCAGCGGTGATTTTTGCCTTGGGGAAGTGGAGACATTATTTGTATGGAACTTCTTTTGAGATTTTCACCGATCATAAGAGTCTTCAGTACTTATTCTCTCAGAAGGAGTTGAATAGAAAGCAACGAAGATGGATGGAGACTCTTGAGGATTATGATTGTGTGATTAAGTACCACCCAGGCAAAGCTAACGTGGTTGCGGATGCATTGAGCAGGAAGGCTAGTGTATCCAATGTGAAGGTAAATATTGGACAACCAATGGAATTGGTTAAGATAAAGGCTCGTATTGGTAATATCTCAGTACGTCCAGAATTAAACCAACAGATATTTGAGGCACAACGGACGGATGTTGAGATTCAGAAGTTGATTGAAAAGGCTCGATCAGACTCCGAGTGTCCGTTTGGATTCAATGATGCGGGAATCTTTCGATTTAAGGACAGAGTGGTAGTTCCAATGGAGTTGAGAAGAGCTATTTTGGATGAAGCTCATAAAACTGTTTATTCGGTACATCCTGGTGGAAACAAGATGTATCGGGACTTGAAACAGTATTATTGGTGGAATGGGTTGAAGAGAGACGTAGTGAATTATGTTAAGCATTGTCTGCTTTGTCAGCGAGTGAAAGCTGAGCATCAGAAGCCGTCAAGACATAATACATCACCATAAATACAAATAAGGAGTCAAGACAACCTTATTCATGCTTTGAATCAACCAAATTCATCAAGGAATGAAAGAGATCAACATATGTCACCATACCCTAACTATTTCATCATTTCCACAAAATCCCAGGTATACATGATTAAAATGGGGCATTCATAGCTTAAAATGACACATATTGAATGTATAACACAACCCTAAACTCACCTTATGGGTTGGATGGAAGCTGGAAGAGATTTGAGCTTGAATCTCCAAGGTGTGCAAGGGGTTACGGGATTTTCTTGAGAGCAGGGGATGTTTGGCTGATTTTCTCCAAGTGAGAAGGGTTAGTTCGGTTAGGGTGAGTAGTAGCAGGTTAGGGGGTTGAGTTAGGGTCCCAAGGGGTCAAACCATGGTTAGTTTGGTCAAGGTTTGAATGAGATATGGCTCTTTTAGTAAAATGTGGCAGTTTTGGCTTCTGTTGCATGTTTCGGTTGAATTTCGAAGTTTCAATTGGTCGTAGAAAAACATGAGGCTAAGTTTATTGAACCCAAATTTTCGCTACTAGTTTAACGAAGTTGACGGAACTCGATTCCGAATTCCCGAGCTCAAGATATCACATACGGAACCAAGGGTGTGCTATTTGCTCGTTAGCCCCCGTTTTGGATTCCGAAAGCAAAATAAATTTAAAACACAATCAAACGAATCCAAAAACATGAAACGAGCATATATACACATTCATGACACTCATATCTTCAACATATTAAATTTCCATGAAATTTCGACTTCAACAAACATAGAAACGACAAGCAAACAAGTCTTACAAGCGTAAATAGTTCAAAAAAATACATATAATTTCAAATTCAATTAATTTCAAATAATTCTCTGATTCAAATAATAATAAAATTAAATCATATAATTACGTAGTTATAATAATTTAAACGCGCAATTAGGGAATACATAAGTTATTCATGCATAAGTGGTTCAAATAATCGTATACATTCCAATTCAATTATTGCGTATATTTCAATTAATCACATATTTGACAATTAAATAACGAAATTTAAATATAGAAAACACTTAGAGCCAATTAATTCGCGAGAATTGGTAAACATATACGTCATACTAGAATACGAAAATGTTGGGGCGTTACAATCTCTCCCCCTTAAAAGAACCCGTCCTCGGATTCACTACTCTACCGAACACACAATGAGAGATTCCCCGTCTCTCACAAGCAACAAGGAGAGAGCCCCGTCTCTCGAGCAACAATGAGAGAACCCCGTCTCTCTCAAGCAAAGAGAGCATCCCGTCTCTTGAACAAAAATAAGAGAATCCCTGTCTCTTACAAACAATGAGAGCACCCCGTCTCTCAAACAAAAATAAAGCAAGGAAGTCTCCAATACTCCCGAGCAACACAACGCGAAACCATAATTAAAGTCACTTAAGGCACCCAAAGCAGCTAATAGATATCATCCACGTTGATTATCAATTACTTCAAGTAATTTAACATGGTAAGGAAACAAAGCACACAACATAAAATTATTTGAATTAAATTTGCATGGATACATGTATCATGGATGCTTCATGTACCGTTCACCGTAGTTACCTAATTTAGAATTATGAGTTTTGTTGTCCAATGCATGACCTGGCCCGAAAGTGAGTGCAGTACTTGCCTTGTCTTTAATTTCTTCAGTGTGTCCCGGTGAAGCCATGATAGATCCTCTTCAAATTTTATTCTTGATTCCCTTCTGACTTTTACTGCTTCTAATCCTCTTCGATCTTTCATCATTTCCCATAATCTTCATTCAACCAGACCAACTCTTTTTAAGTAACCGAGCTTGACCTCCCATATACTGTTAGATCATCCGTCCCAAAATCAGATCCATAACTATTTTCCTTACTCAAATCAAAGCCTAACATATCATCAAAGATAACTACCCTTGGCGTCCTTAAAAGTCTATTCCCGACCTTAATATATATAGCCCAATCTCCTTCTATCTTCCATTCAATTTATCCTTTTTACTCTCTTTAAATCTCTACGGTGAAATTTGGTATTCGGCCCCTACAATTCTTTAATCGAAGATAGGATGTTCTTGATGATTCTTGAAGTTTGATTTAAGTTTCCCAATGTTCATCCTTGCCGGTTTTGTCTCTTCTTAAATCTCTTTCCAAACTTATTAAACTAAGCTTTATTGACAGCATCACTTTCTATGATAACTTAAATCGGTTCCCTCTTGACATCACAACTTAGGAGTTTCCCTAAACTCCTTCATAACTCTTTTATCTTCAAATCGACTTACATACGAGAAAGATTCAACGAGCTATCTTCTCTATTCCCCGTGAAAATCTTTAACCCGAATTTAGTGGCCTAGCTCTCATTTTAATGTTAACCCTTAAAGTCGTCTTATTCATCCCTGCTCACCACCATAAAATTCCCGGATCTTCCGTAGTTGTATATCCGTTATTTCCATTAATTATTTCTTCAGTCACAACTTCAAGTTTCAATTTTGCCTCTTGGTCGTGCTCTCCCCCTTAAAATTTCTGTTGTTACACATTGAACTCCATCAATCCTTTTTTCGTCGAAATTCTTGATGGAAGGATTTCATTTGGGGGGAGGACATTTTAACGAACATAGCAACCCAAAGATTATACCTCTCAACTTCCCTTTCAATTCTCTTGATAATCGAAACCCCATTCTCTATTCTTGTTCGATCCAAACACCCCGAAGCCAAATCTAGTGTCACTTTTCCTTCGGAGTTCCTTTCCACCAACCTATCCCTTACTTGAAGTTTGTTATTTCCCGAAGTCATCTTCCTTGTAATGTGCCATCCCATTATTTCTTTTCGTCGTAACTCAGATGTGGCCCGTCGAAGAGATACTTGATAAGTGAGGTGAAAGAACTTCCTACCAAGAAAACACTAAATTGCATGTCGGGTAAAGATGTTAATGCACGTGTCACGCTTGCAACAAGCAAATATGCAACACATTAGAGTGATGAGATCAAATAGAGATGCACGCACAAATACAATTAAGGAAAATTAAATGATTTGATACGAAATGTGATGCGCGTGCCATGAATGCTTTAAACCTATCACCAAGATGGCAAGTTCTTAACCCAGTAGCTTGTTCTCATTTCTCTTACCACAGCTTACTTTAACGTGTTGATCATTTCTTGTCTTTCCCACGGTCTTCAAGATTTCCATGAGTGCCTCTACTTGTACCTTCCACGGTCCGGGATTGTAGTTTTTCGATCCCAAATTTCTTCTACATCCATGGAATTAGCATCCAAATTTCTTCTACATCTTAATCAAGATTCCCGTGCTCATCCTTTATGAGTTTGGATTGATGAATTGAACTTGTTTTCCACTTGCTTCCACTTGAGCGCATGATTTCCTTCAAAAGTCTTTGCCTTCCTTTACCGTTTCCATTTGTTGCTCCATATTTCCCAATTCACCCTCACAACATGACAATTTAGCTTGGATTTGGAAAACGAACTCAAATCTTGTCTGTAGTATGGTCACCTTTCATGACTTTGTATTTTCCACGTTACTTAGCTCCTTCCCATCCTTTCCCGACTCATTTTCCGTCTTAATCGAAATCTAGAGCACCCTAATCCGAACTCTTCCCGATCGTGACTTCTACAACTCGATTTCTAATAATAACTTTATTTAGAAACCCTTCTTTGATGTCCCTTGGTGCATAACTCCTACCGGACCCAATTTACCTTAACCCCTCTTCATTATCGATATCTCTTCAGTGATCCGAACCCTAAACCAAAATACCTCCAAGGTTCATTAACTTCATTCCTTAGATTGAATGATCCCCCGACTATCGTATCCTATGTAAGAGAGTCGCATATGCCAATCTTCGGAGTCATAAACATTTCCCGAATAACTCTTATTTCATCAAGTGCCTCTCTACCCTTGCATCTCCAAAACGGACCTCATTCCGGCTCCTAACCCTTGAACTCTAGCTCTATCTATGAAGACCACGCACCTCGAATTCTCTATATACTCCCCGGTACATCCTTCCTATCTTCCATATCCGAAAAAGAACTTGCAGTAGATTGTTGTTATAGTAGAACTTGGCCGTGGTTTGATAATATCTTCATAACCTATAAGTTATCATTCATTTCAAAGATATATGCATGCAATTAGGGCATGCTCATGTCACATATTTAACATGAAAGGCACGGATTCAACGCAAAAATACAGCACGTAATTCATCAGGATTCGAAAGAGAAGGTAATTTCATGCTCAAAATCGATGCAATGCACACATTATCACATAATTCCTAAGCTGTACAACCTAGACTGACTCAATCACGACACGAGAACACCGGTTTTGCAACCGGGCTCTAATACCACTTAAGGATGTAGCACCCGAGCGCGAGGTACCACATCCCCCGCATCGAGACCCCCACCCGAATATGAAATGGATAATCCATACCCGAGTTAAATCACGGCGAACAGGGACATACACACTCACTATGCTAGACGGGAGCTAACTTTCGCAACCAAGAAGACATTACAATGGAAATAAAACCAATACGGAAGCAAAGTATATTAAAAAATAACAAGGTAAGCAAAGAGTAATGGTTCAACTAGCATAGATACCTAATCCCGAAAATTCATACATAACATAATTGTATGATCATAATCGTAGTCATAACATTTATCCATTCTTCAAAATTCACTCAAATTGCAAAATGCATATGAAGTGACCCAAACTTAAGCAATAGACTTGACAGACTCGACTCCCCGCCTAGCACTCCAAACATGCAAAGAGACTGAAAACAAACTGGGTTCAGTCTATAGGAGATTGGTGGGTATAAAACAGGGTTTAATATAATAAGTAGTGCATAACTAAACGCCCTCACATGCAAGTCATAATCCCGTGTGAGGTTTTGAAATAATTTCCCAAGTGGGTGAAAACCATGAAAACAAAGCTCGGGATTACAATAATCAATTTCATTTATTCGATACAATCATACGGTCAATATGTGAGCCCGGCGAGAGGGCAAATTCTCCAACCTACTCCTCGTGTGTGCATTTATTCATTCGTTCATTAGTGATCACACAATCATTCATTCATTCATTCATTCGTTCATTTGTTCAATCATTCAATCAATCAATCATTCGTTCATTCGTTCAATCATTCAATCACTTACACCTTTTCCCTCCGGGTGATGGACGAGTTTCCAAGACCCGGCTACCTCAATCATTATGGCCAGTGAGGTTCATGACTCCCCAAAGGCCCGGTTCCCATTCCTCGCTAATCTCCTAGCGAGGGCCGGTATCACTGTTACTATGTTGGGACTCGCATACGGGGATCACCGTCAGCCTATGCCTCCCCGGATAGCGACGTACACATAGTCCCAGGGCCCCATTAACAATGTGGTCACTGATCTCGCCAAAACATTAGGTTAGGAATTCAATAGAAAAGAAAAGGCTTTAACGTGAAATCCATGACTCTTTTGAAACGACTCGATATAACTATATATATATACTTTGGCTTAAAACTTACACATTGAGGTATATCAGGTCATTATTTAACTAATAGAAGAGAAACCCACCTATTACACCTTACCGACCAAAATTAAAGAAGAGAACGAGAGGACTCGAATGTGTCCTACGAATCCGGCGAGTCTTCGCCTTGGAGAAAACTGTACAAAGGACAATAGAGTGTGCACATAACACTCGAGACTCCAAATGAACCATATATGACGCACGACAAAACAATGAATATGATATGAAAGTATAAGATATGATATCATGCCATGGAAACGTTCAGGTGTACAATTAATAACTTAAAGACATACAAACAAGTCATGCATTCATTTCAAGAAGCGTTCAAATCCGTTCAAGTTCATAACTTTAATATTTCATACCAATTTAGTCCAAGAAATTCAAATAATAATCATAACAAGTAGTATAACATGTATACATATCATACAAGTCATAAGAGAAGAAATAATAAACAATTAGGGCTCATCTTGGTAGCAAAGATCCATGCATGCACATACTTAGAGCAAAGATGACAAAGTTGAAACATAACGCGAAAAATATTCAATCAAAAATCATAAAACTTCATAACACACAAGATAACACATTATATGATATGTTAGTGAAGTATATAAACCAAAAATGAGCCAAGGAAACCATGCATTTTAAGTTACAAAATTGGATTTTCATGCAGATTGTGTGAGGGTCGCGGCCGCGACCCATTTCTTTCAAGAAATGGTAGCGGCCACTACCTAGTTTATTCCGAATTTTTCCTCCAAATTTTTAAATATCGAAAGCTGGCCAAAATGGGTTAGTGGGTGTGACCAAAAATGAACTAAATCAGGTTGCGGGCGTGACTTGTGAGAGCAATGCAACAACCACACTCACAAGTCGCAGCCGCTACCGTTTTTGTACTAAAATCGGTCGCGGCCGCGACCACCTTATACCAGCAGCCAAAATGCACGAAAACATGGTAGAACTCATGCCAAGCCTTAACCAACATGCCCAGGTATGATATGGCAACAAATATGTAACAAAACATCCACAAAACAACACTCAAACATGCTCCCAAAGTGATCAAACGTGAGATGAAGATATAGGTGTTCATTTCATGAAATTTGTTCAAATAACCATTAATGGCGACTCATGAATGCTTCAACTACCACATATTACATCACCATAAATACAAATAAGGTGTCAAGAAAACCATATTCACGCTTTGAATCAACCAAATTCATCAAGGAATGAAAGAGATCAACATATGTCACCATGCCCTAACTATTTCATCATTTCCACAAAATCCCAGGTATACATGCTTAAAATTGGGGATGCATAGCTTAAAATGACACATATTGAATGTATAACACAACCCTAAACTCACCTTATGGGTTGGATGGAAGATGGAAGAGATTTGAGCTTGAATCTCCAAGGTGTGCAAAGGTTACGGGATTTTCTGGAGAGCAGGGGATGTTTGGCTGATTTTATCCAAGTGAGAAGGGTTAGTTCGGTTAGGGTTAGTAAGAGCAGGATAGGGGGTTGAGTTAGGGTTCCAAGGGATCAAATCATGGTTACTTTGGTCAAGGTTTGAATGAGATATGGCTCCTTTAGTAAAAGGTGACAGTTTTGCCTTCTGTTGCTTGTTTCGGTTGAATTTCGGAGTTTCAAATGGTCTTAGAAAAATATGAGGCTAAGTCTATTGAACCTGAATTTTCGTTACGAGTTCAACGAAGTTGACGGAACTCGATTCCGAGTTCCCGAGCTCACGATATCACATAGGGAACCAAGGGTGCGCTAATTGCTCGTTAGCCCCCGTATTGGATTCCGAAACCAAAATAAATTTAAAACACAATCAAACGAATCCGAAAACATGAAACGAGCATACATACACATTCATGACACTCATATCTTCAACATATTAAATTTCCATGAAATTTCGACTTCAACAAACATAGAAACAACAAGCAAACAAGTCATACACGCACAAATAGTTCAAAAAAATGCATATAATTTCAAATTCAATTAATTTCAAATAATTCTCTTATTCAAATAATAATAAAAGTAAATCATATAATTACATAGTTATAATAATTTAAACGCGCAATTAGGGAACACATAAGGTATTCATGCACTAGTGGTTCAAATAATCGTATACATTCCAATTCAATTATTGCATATATTTCAATTAATCACATATTAATTGACAATTAAATAACGAAATTTAAATATGGAAAACACTTATAGCCAATTAATTCGCGCAAATTGGTAAACACATTCGTCATACTAGAATACGAAAAAGTTGGGGCGTTACATGACCATGTCTCAGTAAAGAACTAAACTAGTTTAAAACTTGGGCTGAGACATGACCGTGTCTCTCCTTGAGTGAAAAAGGAGACATGGGCGTGTCTCAGTACAGAAAGTTGGAGCCATGAGACACACCTGTGTCAGCTCGCGCGAGGGAAAAGCTTTCACCAAGTTGCTTCGGCTTCTCCATTGAAATGAGCTCCAAAACCCATGTTCTTCAACCATAACTTAAGTAGAAAAAATAAGGAATAAAGAGGAGCAAAGAAACCACATAAACAAGCAAGAGAATGGCATTAAATCAGCTCCAAACATGAAAGCTTCAAATCGGGAAGAAGAAAGATCAAGGAAGCAAGAGTTCATCAAGTTTCTCCCAAAAACTTCAAAAGAGCATTAATGGAAATTAATTAATACAACCAACTAACATCAATAAGGAGCATATAAAAGTAATAAAAGAGTCATGTTGATCAACAAATATAGCTCCAAACTCATAGAAAGCAAGAGATGCACAAGTTCTTCAAAATCTCCACATAACCTAACTATTCATCAACCCTAGCTTATCCATGAATCTCTAACATTAAAGCATGATTCTTAGAGTGCAAAGTGATCACAGGAACAAGGAGATCAAGATTCTAACTCACCTTCAAAGATTGGAGCAAGAAAAGATCAAACTTGAGCTTAAAAGGGGTAAAGATGGAGGTTTGCTTCAATGGCTTCCCTTCTTTCTTTTCCTTGGCCTTGAGGTTTGAAAATAGCAGCTATGGGAGAGAGAAACAGCTGAATTTTGGTGTGTAATAGTCAAAGCAAGGACAAGGTATGAGTGGTCTAGCTCCAAACTAGGTCTTAGGTATGTATTAGGTGCGCGAGGCCAAAATCTACGTCCTCGGGGGTCGAAACGACATGTAAAAAGTACAATGCTTGTTCCATTGGATATGAATCGTCAATTCAAGTCCAATGGTGAAGATGAAACTCAAATCCGAGTTCCCGAGCTCAAGTTATGAATAAATGACTCAAGAGTGGCCAATTTGCAGAAAGCTCCAAAAGTTTGAACAAAAGTTCAATTGAGTCCAAACAAGTTCAAACAATTCCAAAACATAAATAAAACATGCAATTAAGTCCTAAGATCATATACATCACATAATTCATGAATTTAGCATCGGGATTCAAATTCATAACTCAAAATTTACACATATCACAGGAATTCGTACCATACGTTCAAATAGGGCATGTTCGTATCAAATAATTCAAATAATCATACAAGAATTTAATAAAAGAAATATAATTCAAGTAGAAATGCATCAAATAATATGAAAATAAATACAAATACGGGAATTAATCTCACACGTGGCACAAACCTGTACGTGTGGTCGGACGGGGTATCACAATTAAGTATCTATGCTAGTTGAACCCATCACCTGCTGCTTGTGCTTTTATGCTTGAATGTATGCTTTGCTTCCGCATGTACACTTGTTTTATTGCTTCGCTTTTGAAGTCAGGGTATACATCCCGCCTAGCTTAGGTGTGTGTGTTTGTCTATCTCCTATTCGCCACTGTTTGGTTCATGTACAGATTTCCCATTTCGTATGTGGGTCAGGCTATGGTGAGGGGGATGTGGTGACCCACCGTGCGGGGTGCTACATCCTAAAGTGGTATCAGAGCCCAAAGTTGCAAAATCGGGGTTCATTATCGTGTTGTCTCTATCTAGGTCAAACGGTATAGGATAATGTGGTTATGTGCACGCATTTGCATCGCGGTATGCTATGATATGCATTTGAAATCTTGTCACTTTGTTGATTTTACATTTTGTGGTGTATTGCATTTCTTGGTTTCCCTTGCTTAGTTTAATTATTTGATATACTCACGTACTAATCGACATGCATTTATCTTAATGTATTAGTTAAGCTTTTTAGGATGCTACCACGTCGATAAGGTTTCGGTCAAATTTCCCACCAACATTAGCGTGATCAAGGACAACTCTCGACCGAATTGCAATCTATGAATCTGATGGCGATATTGTATCAAGACTTCAAGGCATTCAATCCTCTCCAATTCAGAGAAGGTGATGATATTCGGGCTGAAGAGTGGCTTTCAGAGGTAGGGAGTATATTCGAAGTGTGGCCGTGTGGATCTCAAGACATGGCCCTCCTTGCTACATTACTCCTACAAGGTCAAGCAAGGTAATGGTGGAAGAGGATTGTCTCCCAATTGGAGGCAACAAGCGAAGGATTGACATGGGATGCCTTCGTTCGAGAGTTTAGAAAGAGGTACACGCCGACCATTTTACAAGACTGAAGATTCGAGGAATTCCTCACCCTAAAACAAGGAGACAAAAGGGTTATGGAGAACATAGAGGAATTCGACAGATTGGGTGTGTATGTGCCCCATATTTCGAGCAATGACGGGATGAAGGATAAGAACTTCATGGGAGGCCTTCAGGATGAATTCAAGGAGGCTATACTTACGAAGAATATGAGTACGTGGGATATGACGGGATTGGGTGTGTATGTGCCCCATGTGTATACTTGATAATTGATGTTTTGTTTGACTATGTACGTATTTGGTCTTATATGAAATGCTTGGATTCAATCGAACTTTAAATTGGACCCCAATTGATCACCTACCAAACCTTGGGGCCCTAATTGAATCACTTAAATTCTCAAGGGGGCAAAGTGCAATTTCCCTCCTTTTCTCCCCATCTTTACACGATACACACACACATACACACCCTCTTCTTCATTCTTTCTCTCTTCATTTTCTCTCAAAACACAAAGCTCCAAACCCCCTTTTTCATCTTCCCTTCAATCGATCCATCATCAAGCAAGAAAGGCAAGGGATTCAAGCTCCATTCTTCTCCATTCAAGACAAGAACTCAAGCTTCCATCATCTTCTTCTCCTCCTCCTTTCTTCCAAGGTATATTATGGGTTTGTGTATATATATGTTTAGTAAGTTGGGGTTTGAATTCTTTGGTGTTCAAAGTATGATTTTGTATGTGTTTGATGCTTTAATACTTGAATCCATGAGTTTTATGTTTGATTGTTTGAATCCTTGGAGCAAGAATGTGTATGTATATATGTGTACGTTGATGTGTGTATATATATATATATATATATATATATATATATATGCGTGTGTGTGTGTGTGTGTGTGTTTTGTTGTGGATTAATATGTTTTAAGTTGTTCTAAACTTGTATTTGATGCTCCTACATGATATATTGCACGTTTTAAGTGATTTGGGTTGAGTTTTGGTTGTGTTTGAGCTTTGGGAGGAAGCCCCGAGTGCCTTGCCCTGTTTTTCATTCAGTTTGCTGCTGGAGAAGAGATCCACTGTAGCACCCTAAACTCCAAGGCACTACATCCCCCGCACTATAGCCCGATCCATATACGAAATGGCAAACCGTACATAAACTGAACATATAGCGAACGGGTGACAAGCAAGTAACAATCTAACTAGGCGGGACTAAACCCCAATTAAACCAAAACCAAGACATGAAATTCAAAAGCGGAAGCATTATATCATCAATACATATAGGTATCATATTTACATCAAAAGTATAAATACCAGTAGGTACCAACATTTATCAACATCTCAATTCTCCAAAAGATAACTAAATAATCATAACATGCTAATCTCGAATATAAGTACATGGAAATGAAATTCTAGACTCGCCTGAATGCAAGACCTGACTCAAACTCCCGCCTAGCACGCCCATGTGTACCTGAAAAGTGAGGTGTCAGTCTACCGAAGACTGAGTGAGGGGCATAAATAAATATATATAACACAATTCACATGCAAGTTGTAGCCTCGGGGTGAAGATTTTTAAAGGAAAAGAAATATAAGTTTCAAGAAAAGGCTCTTCTTCGCCCGAGATTATAACTATCAAGTTTAACATGTTAATTTAACAATCTCATGCAATACGTGGCCCGACGAGTGAGGGCAATTCTCCAACCTTTACACCAAACATGAACGATACATGCTTTCTTGAATGATTTAATACGTGATCATGCAATTCAATTAGTGCTCAATCAGCAATACAATCAATGAATGGAAACATGCAACAAATCGAGGACAATCCGTGGTGCCGGACCCGTCCCCAGTCTCCTTCTTCCTCCGGGTGATAGTGGGTTTGCAAGGCCCAACTATCCACGACATGGTGTACGTCGGGAGCATGACTCCCACGCAGGGAACTCCTTCCACCACCAAACCTCCTGGTAGCTTCGGGGGTTATCCCAAAGTCGTGAGGATAGCGTAAGAGTTACCCATCAGCCCTTCCGTTCCCGGTTGGCTAAAGCCACTACCCTCTAGCCCAAAAGTGCAATCATGGTACTCGCCAAAACATGCTTGAATCATGAACAATCATGGCTTGCTTGCTTGAAATTATTTATATTTTGGAAAACGTTTATAAATATAATAGGTTTTGGCCGAAAACTCACATAAAGGTTATAAGGGTTCTATGAAACTAGAACAAAACCTCACCTGTGCAACAAAATATAACAAGGATACGCTCTAGGGAGCCTGTTCCTCGTCTATAGCCTCGTTATCAGTGCAAACACGACATGTGTACATGAGATTTGACTCAAAATGGACCAAATATGATGAACGGTGAAAATGCAACAAGATGACGAGCAATGAACAATGTGGTATGAAAATATCTTGTTTTAGCATGTAATCAATCATATAATAGAAATTTGGGATCAAAGAAATCATTGGAGCAAAATGTGACATTTGTAGATATTAATGCAGAAAATTTCAGCATGCGCATGTTGTATTCAAATAAGCATAACTCCTTCATCGGAATGAATTTTAACGAACCGCAAAATTCCAAGAAAACTAGACAAACATATCTTTATAACGATGTGATGCTCAAATTCTAGTTCATCCCGAATAAATACCAATTTTTGTTTGAATATGACACAAAGCAGAAAATTTCCTGCAGCGCTATTAGTGAAAGATGATCGTCATTCCCTTATCAAACGAAGTCGAAACGATCTGAAAATTGGTGGAGATACTTATAACATACCCAGAAATATACCAGTAAAACAGTTTTAAAAACTTCCACCATTTAGTCTCTCTGATCAAGCCAAAACCGAAATATGAAAACAGGGGACAGCAGGGGATGTTGCTATTTTTCTCGGGGGTCAAATCAAATCGGATTGGCACCAATTTTTGCAGAGAACTTCTACAATATATCAAGAATATCCCTAAAAAACAGTTTTGAAAAATTCCAATTCGACAAGCCACAATTCGCTTTCAAATTGGGTTAACGCAGATTCACGACCGTTTGGCGGCACCAAATTAAAACGGCCATAACTCACAAATGAAAATAGATATTGACGAACCGTAAAAAGGAGAGTGCTTTAAACTTCAAATACCTGTTACAGTAGAAAAATAAGAGGAATTGGAGCAAGGGAGGCATGTCGGGAAAACAGGGGAAAGGCAGAAAATAATTCTCAAACTATACCAACACCAAACCAAGGCAATTAAATTACTCCAAACCATCATATATCATGCATATATGTTCAAAGTATCATAAAATACAAGATAAACAATCAAACCATGCTTGATCATCAAGTTTTCCCCTTTCTAGTTCATATAAAATTCCATCACATAAGCTCACGTTTTGCAAGAATTCCTGAATCAAATCAAGGTGTAATTATATATTCATGTCTCTAACAAGCACTAATCCATAAATTTCATGAAATCTCAAACCCTAGCTATCATGAAATTCATCAAGCATCATGAATTCAACCATACACCCACCTTGAAGCTAAAGAAATGGAGAAGGGAGATGAAGATGATGATCAAGCTTCAAAACTATGAAATTCTCTTGGAAATCTTGATGAAAATTTGATGAAATCTTTTCTCCCTTTTCTTGGATGAACCGTAGCAATGGAGAAGCAAATATGTTGGTGATTTTGGGATGAAAGTGATCTTGGAGGCATGGAGATGGTTTATACCGAGATTCATCACATTTTGAAATATGTGAAATGCTCAAATTGCAATTTAGTCCTCCAACTTGCTAAGTCATGCAATCAAGTATAATTGGTTTGCTAAATGATCAATTATGTCCTTGGAAAAGTTATGCAATTTGATCCTTGACTTTAAAGAAATGATCATGTAAGGACAATTAAATCACTTCCCGCAATTATTTCACGTAACAATTATTTTCCAAGTCATGAAATAATTTTCTAAATGATATGAATTCATATAATTCACATAAGTATAATTGGATGCAATTTATAAAATTTATGATTACATGTAGGAGAATAAGAGATAATAAAATAAAATAAGTTCCTAATGCTCACAAGCTCACAAGTGGCGTGCTTACCTGCTCGTCCAAAACCGGGGTGTTACAACTCTCCCCCCCTTAAAAGAATCTGGTCCCCAGATTCTCTATTCCCGAGAAAACAACTCCGGGTGGAACCTCTTCATTTTATCCTCGGTTTGCCAAGTAGCTTCTTCGGTTTTATCACTTCTCCACAACACTTTAACCATGGGAATTCTCCGGTTTCTCAATTCCTAAAACTTCTTGTCCAAGATCTTAACCGGCTTTTGAACAAACGTCAAATTCGGTTCCAACTCAACTTCTTCAGCGGGGAGGATTGTGGTTTCATCAGGGTAATATTTTCTTAATTGGGACACGTGAAATACATTGTGAATCCCCGTAAGACTCGGTGGTAGGTCCAGTCGATAAGCTACTTCACCAATTCTTTCAAGAACCTCGAAAGGACCTAAGTAGCGAGGATTAAGCTTTCCTCCTTTCTCCATCCGCATGAATCCTTTCCTTGGTGACACCTTGAAGAATACTCGATCACCAACTTCAAATTCAAGATCTCTTCGGCGAGTGTCGGCATAGCTCTTTTGCCTATCTTGAGCGGCTTTCATCCGGTGTTGGATTATTTGAACTTGCTCAATCATAGCCTGAACGACCTTGGAAGGTTTCTCAAATTTCTCACCTTTCTTTACTTCTCCTTGTTTCGACCATTTCCACTCTTCCAAGTCGAAGAACAACGGAGATCGGCACTTTCTTCCATAAAGAAGTTTATAAGGAGCCATCCCGATTGAAGCCTGGAAGCTGTTATTAAAGGCAAATTCAATCAAATGTAGCTGCTCTTGCCACGAATTCTGAAAATCCATCGCTCAGGCCCGAAGTAGATCTTCCAAATATCTTATTAATATTTCCGTTTGGTTGTCTGTTTGCGGGTGGAATGTTGTACTGAACTTGAGCCTCGTTCCCAACATTGCCTGTAGCTCTTGCCACAACTTAGAGGTGAATCTCAGGTCTTGATCTGAAACTATACTCACCGGAATTCCATGAAGTCGGATAATTTCCCTATTATAGATCTCAGCTAACTTTAGAATCTTATAAGACATTCGAACCGGTAGAAAGTGAGCCGACTTCGTGAATCGGTCTACAATTACCCAAATAACATCAAAACCACTTTTTACCTTCGGTGACCCGGACACAAAATCCATCGTTACTTGCTCCCACTTCCATTCGGGAATAGGTAACGGTTCTAGAAGTCCCGCGGGTTTCTGATGCTCAGCTTTTACTTTCTGACAAGTCAAGCAGTGCTTCACATATTTGGTGACATCTCTTTTCATTCCATTCCACCAATAATATTGTTTCAAATCCTTATACATTTTATTTCCTCCCGTGTGGATTGAGTATGCTGACTTGTGAGCTTCTTCAAGTAGAACTCGTTTCAATTCTTCAGGCATGACCACTCTATTCTTAAACCGAAGCAAACCGGTCTCATCAAACCCGAAGGAACTCTCCAGATCAGCTCTTACCTTACTTACCAATTTCGGTACCTCCGGATCATTATTCTGAGCTTCAAACAATCGATACTTTAATTTCGGCTGAATTGTAATGTTAGAAACCCGAGCCTTTAACACGATCGGGGCAACTTCATCATTTTCCTTTATTTCCAAATTTGACCCACTCGCCTTTCTGCTAAGTGCATCGCCGACCACGTTGACTTTTCCCGGATGGTACTTGATCGTACAATCATAATCTTCTAACTTTTCCATCCAACGTCGTTGCCTCATATTCAAGTCCTTCTGTGTGAATAAGTATTGGAGGCTTTTGTGGTCGGTTAAAGGATAATTCTTCTCATAATCCTTTAGTTTTCGGGAAGCATATGCAATAACCTTTTCTTTCTGAGTCAATACACAACCTAGACCTTCCTTAGAAGCATCGGTGTACACTGCATACTCCTCTGAACCTTCTGGAAGTGCTAACACCGGAGCTGAGACCAACTTTTATTTCAAGAAATTAAAGCTTTGGTCATACTTTTCATCCCAAACAAACTTAACATCTTTCTTGCTCAATCGGATTAACGGAACCGCAATCTTAGAAAAATCCTACATAAACCTTCTATAATATCCGGCCAATCCCAAGAAGCTTCTAACTTCCGAGGCATTCTTTGGTTTTTTCCATTTAAGCACGGCCTCAATCTTCGAGGAATCGACTTCTAAACCTTTGCCCGAAATCACATGTCCCAAGAAGGCAACCCGATCGATCCAAAATTCACACTTACTGAATTTAGCGAACAACTGATGCTCCTTCAAAGTCTGTAGAACAAGCTTAAGATGCCTTACATGCTCCTCGGCAGATTTAGAGAATACCAAAATATCGTCGATGAAGATTACCACGAATTTGTCGAGGAAAGGCCTGAAAATCCGATGCATCATGTCCATGAAAGCTGCAGGGGCATTAGTTAATCCAAATGGCATAACCACGAGCTCATAATGTCCATACGGAGTATTGAATCCCGTCTTTGGAATATCCTCTGCTCGGATTCGTAGCTGGTAGTACCCCTGTCTCAAATCCAGTTTCGAATTAACTTTGGAACACTGAATTATATCAAATAATTCCTCAATATGCGGGAGGGGATACTTGTTTTTGATAGTCATCCGGTTCAACTCCCGGTAATCAATACACATTCTCAAAGTCCCATCCTTTTTCTTTACAACTGGTGCACCCCAGGGAGAAGAACTTGGTCTGATATACCCAACTTCCAACAATGCCTCAAGCTGAACCTTTAACTCTTTCAACTCGGCTGGGGCCATCCGGTATGGAGTCTTTTAGTACGGCTCTGCATTCGGATATAGATTAATTACAAACTCAATTTCTCGTTCAGGAGGTAAAGAATCTAATTTCTCCGGGAAGACCTCGGGAAACTCCTTCACCACTTCCGTATCTTCCAACTTAACCTGATCCTTGGGCTTATTTAGAATGTAGGCAATGAATCCCATAGCCCCGTCTTTAACTAATCTCCGAGCCTCAGAAAAGGAAAGTAGAGATACCGTCTTCGAACTCCAACCCGTAGTAACCTCTGAACCCAACTGCACTTTCTTTGCCCGATAATCTATTGTAGCACAATGCCTGTACAACAAATCCATCCCCCAGAATAGACCCGTATCTCTCCATCGGCATCACAATAAAATCCGTCAAGAATTCTCGACCCTCAATCTTCACTGGGACATCCCTGTATACCTGATCCGTCTCTCGTCTACTACCAAAAGGAGAGCTAACTAAATAGCACACAGAAGAGCACATAGCAGGCAAAGATAAGGTAATAGCAATAGAATGCGCAAGAAAGGAGTGTGTAGCTCCTGGATCAAATAATGTATAGATGTTCGTGCCATGGATGCATATAGTACCTTCAACAACCGCAGCAGGGTCAATCTCAGCATCTTGCTCCTCTCCAGATAACGCGTAAGCCCGAGCTCTCACAAGTGGCCTCTGACCTACAGGTGGCGGATCCTGACGATCCGGACAGTCGTCTACCCGGTGCTCGTTACTCCCGCAAATCAAACACAATCCCAATCGGCGTCTGCAGTTATCATACGTGTGTGTAGAAAGTCCACAAAATCTGCAGCCCGGTCTCTGAGGTGGCTGTGGTAGTGCAGAAGCTCGTGGAGCCTTCTGAGATGATCCCGCGGCTTTAAACTTCTTCCCGGATCCCTTTTGTGCTGGCGGTGCAGAATAAGAAATAGGCCTCTTTCCAGAGCTCGATCCCTGTCCTGACCCCGAACCTGAAGCCTGTCCAGTGCGAGGAATAGGCCTTCTTGCATTGTCTGAATCCTCGACCTTCAAAGCTTTAGTGGTAGCTTTGGCCTAGGTACTCATGTTAGCAGCTTTCAAAGCATCCTGTATGTCTGGCCTGAGTCCCTGCACGAACTGCATTGCCTTGTCGAAGTCATCATTCACTATATTAGGTGCATAGCGAGATAATCTCTCGAACTCGGCAATATACTGGCCAACGGGCCTCCCTCCCTGCTTCAACTCTGTAAACTCTCTCAACCTGCGGGTACGGGAGGCTGGGGGAATGAACTTGTTTCTGAACTCTCTAACAAAGACCTCCCACGTGACAACTGCTCCAGCGGCCTACAATACTATCTGAGTGCTCTCCCACCAGGAGTAAACCTCGCCCTGAATTAGAGTAAGGGTGCAGCGAGCATTCTCCTAAGGGTCACATGGAATAAGCTGCCAAATTCTCTCGACCTCTTTAAGCCACATCTCGGCCTGAATCTCGTCGCCCCTATAGAATTTAGGCGGATGCTGGTTCTGAAACTCACGTAGTATGGTAGAAATAGGGTTCTCCGGTGGTGCTGGAGGAACCCGTTCGTGAAGCCTCTGATCAATCAGCCCAACCATGGCGTTCATGAAATCCTGGGGCTGAGCCTGAGGAGGTGGAGGAGGGGGTGATCTCTCACGGTGATGATGGCGATGACGTCGATGTCTCGGGGATCGATCACGTTGATGTCTATCACGAGCCATTCTGAAATCAAATTACTACACATGCGTGGTTGATTAATAAATGCAAATGTGTGCAAATAATTTCACAGGATCGATAAAGCACACGTTTAAAGAATCAAGTAGCTCAATTAATTCAAGAGTTCAAGTAAATCAAATAATTCAATTAAATGCAAGACTCTCAAGTAACAATTAATCCTATGCCGTGCGACCTAGACTCACAAGACATGACTCGAGAACCTCGGTTTTGCAACCGGGCTCTGATACCACCGTAAGATGTAGCACCCTAAACCCCAAGGCACTACATCCCCCGCACTATAGTCCGATCCACATACGAAATGACAATCCGTACATAAACCGAACATATAGCGAACGGGTGATAAGCAAGAAACAATATAGCTAGGCGGGACTAAACCCCAATTAAACCAAAACCAAGACATGAAATTCAAAAGCGGAAGCATTATATCATCAATACATATAGGTACCAAATTTACATCAAAAGTATATATACTAGTAGGTACCAACATTTATCAACATCTCAATTCTCCAAAAGATAACTAAATAATCATAACATGTTAATCTCGAATATAAGTACATGGAAATGAAATGCTAGACTCGGCTGAATGCAAGACCTGACTAAAACTCCCGCCTAGCACGCCTATGTGTACCTGAAAAGTGAGGTGTCAGTCTACCGAAGACTGAGTGAGGGGCATAAATAAATATATATAACACAATTCACATGCAAGTTGTAGCCTCGGGTGAAGATTTGGAAAGGAAAAGAAATATAAGTTTCAAGAAAAGGCTCTTCTTCGCCCGAGATTGTAACTATCAAGTTTAACATGTTAATTTATCAATCTCATGCAATACTTGGCCCGGCGAGTGAGGGTAATTCTCCAACCTTTACACCAAACGTGAACGATACATGCTTGCTTGAATGATTTAATACGTGATCATGCAATTCAATTAGTGCTCAATTAGCAATACAATCAATGAATGGAAACATGCAACAACCCGAGGACAATCCGTGGTGCCGGACCCATCCCCAGTCTCCTTCTTCATCCGGGTGATAGTGGGTTTGCAAGGCCCAACTATCCACTGTTAGGAATAGTGCCCTAAAAGCCGATGGTATATCCGCTTGTACTTTTCCTTATTGTAATCACAGACAATCTTTGAATAAAATAACGAATTGAGGCAACACTTCTTTATATGCTCTTGTTTGGTATGCGTTTACTTTATCTGTGCATGTATGAGAATTCCCCTAATCCTGATGACTTTAGGACTCTGCCATTTAGGTGAAATGGTTCATGAAACGAGCCCTATATCACATAAGTCATGATTAGTAAAATACTCCAAGCCGATGAGTCCTACAGACAGTGGGAGTGTCAACCTGACTCCTCTAAGGCTTGCTTGTGGGATCACGCCCTTAAGAAGGACCACCTTGTTTCATGGAGGTGCAAAGTGTATAGTTGATACGTGCGTGATACATGAGGGTGCTTACTTTAATAAGTAAGTTCACTGAGGTGCCCCGTGTGAGAACATTCCTAAATGGGAAAGGAAGTTTCTATTTCAGGAAATCGAAACTTCCAGATTAGGAAATATCTCACGAGTCATTGATGTGATTAATTGATCCTTAGACTTGAGGTTCCTTGTCACTTTATGAGTTAACTCTGTAGTCTTAGGTATAAGCTTTAAAGGGTGTCGCCTTAGACAACTGATTCAAGGCTTATGCTGGGGCTGCACAAGTGACTCATGAAAGTGAATGAGAATCAAGAAAGGACCTACACTTGCATTTGCAAGGTGATCTCTTATTGTGTAAGTCATTCATATGCCATATGGAGTCCTTGGCCAAGGCAGTAGATCAAGACATCAAGAAAAGGGTTTCTTGGATTGAGATCAAATGGATATGAAATGCACTTAGCTTTAAGACCGGATTATTAGGGTTCTGATTATTCCCTTGCCCTAGATCTTGGTTGAGAGATAGTAAGTAGGAGGATTGTATCTCACATGAATCAATGACTTAAAGGTTCTGTCGAATCCGAACATTCCAATTCAGCTAGGGGTTAAACACCTGTTGCTAGACTATGGTCGTTTAATCTGTGGACTGATTAATTAATTAGTGAATTAATTAATTAGGGTCACTGCTAATTGAATTGAGAACCTAGAGGGTCACACACAACAACTTGGTTACATGAGTTGAGGCTTGAAAATGATTAAACGAGTTAATCGGGCCAAGAGGGTTCCACACGTGTGAAGTCACACGTGTGGCTCACGTGAGTGACATGTGTCACTGTGACACGTGTCACACACGTGTGTATATATATATATTATATATATATTAAATAATTAATTAGTTAATTATTTAATAGACTTTGGTTTAATTTTGAATTAAAAAGAAAGTCTAATTTTGGAGAAAATAATCTAGTTAATTAATTACGAATTAATTAATTAGATAAAAATAAGTTATTTATTTTATAATAAATAAAGTATAAAATTATCCAAAAATAGTTTGGATATTTTTAGCTCTCTTAAAAGTTGACTTGAATTAGAATTCAAAGTCAAAGTTGGAAATACTTGATGATCAAGTAAAAGGAGAGAGAGGGACCAAATCCTTTGTCCATTAGGACTAGGTTCGGCCGCCCCTCCCCTTTCCTATATATAGGGGAGCTCATGCTCCCCTTTAGAGCTAATAGACAATTCTTGGTTCATGTGTTGAACACCTTCCCTTCTCCAGGATTAAATTAAACCCTAGGTTAAGCCTAAACTAGAGAACTAGCATCCTTACTAGGTAGATTGTGATCAAGTTGGTGGACTTTCTCTAGAGACTTCAAGTTAGAAGTTTGAAGATTCGAGCTTTACCAAAGGAGAGGGGATCAAGCCGCGAGAAGAGCGTTCTTGGGTGGCTTGAAACGCTTCAGGAAAGAACAAAAGAAAAGTAAGTTTTCTGTCTTTACGAATTTGGTTACACGATTGCGAGTTCAAGGTCCTTTTGTTGGAAAATTTTTTTATATTCCGCTGCTTTCTGATTCGTATTTTCCAACAAGTGGTATCAGAGCCACCTCGTTAATCGTGTTTCTGATTCGTCTCAATTATTCTGAATTTGGTAGAAATTCTTAGGCTTAGATGCGAATTAGGTATTCATGAGTTCTTTTAGAAAGCCTGAAATACGAAACTGTAATTTTTCCTGAATTTCTGAAACAGTTTTCTTAAATTGTAATTTTGAAAACCGTTTTGATTGAAATATGTTTAAATTGAATTTTTTAATTTTGGATTGAACCGGGTTTAGGAGAAACCCAAAATACGAAACGGAACACGAAAAAGGACGAGCCTAGGCGTGCTAGCACGTCGCACGCCCAGGCCCGTCGCCGCGCGGGAGGCCCTCCCGCCCGCGCCTAGACGCGACCGCTCGCCTGTCCCGCAACCGCGCGGGACAGCCGCCCGCACCGTCCTGCAACAGAGCGGGATGCCCAGGCCGAGATCGCCCGCCATCGGGCGGGCACTGCTGCGCGCGACAAGCGCATGAATCGCGAGCCCAGCGCGTGCACGCGGGCGGCACTTGCCGCAAGCTGCGCGCGCGCGCGCGCCTAATGCCGCACGGCAGTGCCCTCCTTTGGGCGGATGCTTTCGGGCCTAATGTCGTGTTTTCGTGTTTCGTGTTTTCGGTCCGAAAAATCCCGATTTAATTTTATCTTAATTTTATCTTTTAAAATCAGTTTTGCTAAAATAAAATTATTTTAAAATTTTGATTAAATTGGGATTTTTGAGAAATTAAAGCGATTTGGATTTTGGGAAAATTATGAATTTTATTTTCTGAAAATAATGAAAGAATAAAATTATTAATTTTGGAAATTAATTGGAATTTTATTGGTTTGTTGTTTTTCGGGTTTTATTGAAAAGGCTCTTGAACAAGAATTGCATCTAAGTCGTGTTTTAAGTCATTAGGACTTGAAACGAGAATTTTAATTTATTGGCTAAATTTAAATTCTCGCAAAAGCATGTTAGGTGATCATGGGTTTAGATCTATGTATGGTTTTAATTTATGCACATGGATGGTTTAAATTGGGGTTGGAGCCCTATAGTTGCGTTTTTCAATTGAGGTTGGAGCCTCACTTATGTGCGTACTGTTATGTGATTTATTTTGTGGCTTTCCATATTACTGTTTTTGAGGCCGGGGTATGCCCCGTGTAATTGTCTAAGGCCAATATGAAGATTGAGCCTTATTACTTTATGTCTTTTTCTTTTTATTGTAATTTGAGAGTAGAGATAGGTGGTGAGGTTTTATTTTCATTTTGGAGACAATGCACCCATGGAGTAAGATGGACCACATTCAAGTAACAAGGAGGCCATAAGTGAAGACCCCTCAAAATGTTAGGGAGGGGAATCTCAATTGTTAAATGTAATAGAGATAGGGCTCGTATTTTGTTACCGCTTTCCCTTATGTGATTTAAACTGTTTATGTGGCATGTATGTTAGAACTTGTGATTATGTAGTGGCTCCCACATATCACGCATAAGATAGGTAGAACCCATGATCATTACATGTTAGTATCATGCTAGGACATGTTATCTGTTTATGTGCTTGTTTGATATGCATTTAAGTGTACTTGCATTAATCAAGATTAATAAAATTGGATAACATATATGTTGGTGAGGTCGAACCGGACAACTCTCCGGTTGATTCGAAAATTCCCATTAAATATTAAGCTAATTTCGAACAAATAGGTGTTTAATTCGAGATGCAAATTTTGAATTAAATTCCTAGCATTCCATCAATAGGTTTTAAGTTTAGTAAGTAAAGCTAGTTATTGTCCGCGAGTCGTGGGATAGCTAGTAGAGCTTATTAGTTCTTAGTTACCTAATTAATCATTTTAAATGGTCAATATTTCGTGGTCAATTTTAGCAAGGGCGATCTCCGCGAGTCGTGGGTCGTTCGAACTAAGTTTTGGTCATGATCTTATGATTGATGGGTCTAGCTTAACGCCTAAGTAAATATGGATGTCGCACGAGTGGTGGGTCCATATTGAAAGATAGGTGATGCCAAAACAATTACTAAGAATTCTAAAGGTGTTAGAATTGGTAAGTTGTACCTACCTAGGGTTCTTACTTAGAATGTCCGCGAGTCGTGGGTTCGAGGTAAAATGCCTAGGATCTTAGTACCCATTGGGAAACGTGTTCCTCTTAGATCTTTGGGAATTCTAGATCTTTGAAAAACAGTGGGAGCTACATTAGATTAAATACCTTATCTTTTGTATATCGTTATAATTCAGCATGCTCACTAGTTCTCTGTTTTACCATTTAGGTCGTAGATTCTGTGATTCTCTACGTGTTTTGAAATGGCAACCAAAAACCCTCTTGTATCGATCCTCGAGTCAAACAAGTTGACTGGTCCCAACTATTCTGATTGGCTAAGGAATCTAAAAATCATTTTAGATTCTGAGAAGAGAACTTATGTTCTCTTCGAATGGGAGCCTAGTCCCGAAGGGGAGGCTCCCACTCGGGCCGAGCGGGACGCGATTTAGAAGTGGAAGGATGATAATCTCCAAGCCCGTTGCCTTATGTTGGCTAACATGTCTCCGGACTTGCAAAGGCAACATGAGGCCATGGAATTTGCTTGGGAGATTTACGACCACTTAGAGCAACTTTACCGCCCTCATGAACGTGTTACAAGGTATAACAGTTCAAAGGAATTGTTTCACTTGAGAATGAGGGAAGGTTCAAGTGTCCATAAATATGGACTCAAGTTTCTTGCCCTTACTGAGAAACTTGCTTCCATGGACATGCCACTGAAAGATGAGCTTTCAGTGGATTTGTTGCTAGCTTCGCTCCCACCATCATTCAACCCATTTGTCCTTAACTTCAACATGAATCATGCTGGTGCTACTGTAGCTGAGCTGATTAGTCAGCTTGTGACTGCTGAAAGCACGATCAAGAAGGACAATAAGGTTTTGATGGTGAATGCTCCATCTTCCTCTTCTGGGCCTTCTAAAGGTAAGGGCAAGAAAGCCCAAAAGAAGAAGAAGAAACCCCTTAGGCCCACTGGTGGCATTTCGAAGGGGAAGGCACAAAAGAAGAAGCGTGATCAGAAAGAGGATGTTTGCTTCCATTGTGGCAAAGCGGGACATTGGAGGAGAAACTGCCCAGAGTACAAGGCTACTCTAAAGAAAGGTATCTTTCTCGTTGAAGTAAATCTTTCTATTAATTCTAGTTCTTGGGTACTTGATACCGGTTGTGGAACTCATATCTGTAATGATGTACAGATGCTAAGTGAAGTCCAACAACTCAAAGAAGGAGAATGCGTCTTGAAGATCGGTGATGGCTCAAACGTTGAAGCTCGAGCTTTAGGCACAATTAGATTAGATTTAGGTAGTTTTGAGTTAGTATTAAATAAAGTCCTTTATGTACCGAGCATTATTCGTAATATAATTTCAGTTCCAATATTAGATTGTGAAGGTTATGAAACTTATATTAAGAATGGTAAATACTTTATCAAACGGAACAACTCTTCCTTCATATCGGTACTCTAAGTAATGGACTTTACCTAACTCAAAATATCAATATTATGAATATACAACGAGAAACAAAGCGTAAGAGAGATGACAAAGTTTCAGCTCCCTTATGGCACGCTAGATTAGGACACATTTCAAAGAACAGAATTAGCAAGATAAACACTTTAGGATCATTCTCTGAAAATGATCTCAAAGAGTTAACTTCTTGCGAATCCTGTCTCAAAGGAAAAATGTCCAAAGTCCCTTTTAAAGGAACTGTGGAACGTGCCACTAAGGTTTTGGATTTGATCCATACTGATGTTTGTGGACCGCTTAGTGTAAGCACTAGAAGCAATCATCAGTATTTCATAACCTTTACTGATGACTTTAGTCGGTATGGTTATGTATACTTAATGAAGTATAAATCTGAAGCTTTTGAGAAATTCTTAGAATTTCAAAAGGAGGTTGAGAACCAAACTGGTCACAAGATCAAAGCACTTCGATCTGATCGAGGAGGCGAATATCTTAGTGAAGAATTCCTTAATCATCTCAAGGATAATGGGATTATCTCTCAGTGGACTCCTCCGGGAACTCCTCAGCTTAATGGAGTTTCTGAGAGAAGGAATAGAACCCTACTTGATATGGTTCGTTCCATGATGAGTTTCACTGACTTACCACCTTCTTTCTGGGGTTATGCCCTAGAAAGTGCAGCAAAGATTCTGAATCTAGTTCCCTCTAAGTCAGTCCCCAAGACGCCCTATGAAATGTGGCATGGTAAAATACCTAGTTATTCTTACTTAAGAACTTGGGGTTGTCCTGCTTACGTGAAGAGGACAGTGGGAGATAAGTTAGAATCTCGTTCTAACTTATGCTACTTTGTAGGTTATCCTAAGGAATCCATAGGATACTATTTCTATGATCAATCTGAGCAAAAGGTGTTTGTTTCCAGAAATGCCACTTTTCTTGAGGAACCGTTCCTTAAAGAAAAGAAAGGCAAGATCATAGAATTAGAAGAAGTACAAAATGACCCCACGTCACCCACTGAAGAAACGTCCCACTCTGATCAACTACAACCAATCACGAATTTCGATACACATGTAAATCCTCCTCTAAGGCGTTCTGAACGCACTCCTAGACAGCCGGAGAGATGGTATGGATTCTTCCATGAAATCTTTCAAAAGGATAATGATCCTTTAACATATGAGGAGGCACTTTCAGATTCTGATATGAACAGTGGATAGAAGCCATGAAATCCGAAATGGATTCCATGAACTCCAACCAAATTTGGACCTTGGTAGATTTGCCTGATGGGGTCAAACCCATAGGTTGCAAATGGATCTTTAAGAGAAAGCTTGGAGTTGATGGAAGCATTGCAGCCTACAAAGCAAGACTGGTTGCAAAAGGATTCACTCAGAGACTCGGCGTGGATTTTGATGAAACCTTTTCACCAGTTGCAATGCAAAAGTCTATTCGGATCATGCTTGCCATTGCTGCATATTATGACTATGAGATATGGCAAATGGATGTGAAAACTGCCTTTCTCAATGGTGACATTGATAAAGACATTTATATGGAGCAACCCATAGGTTTCACATTCAGTGGGAGTGAGCAAAAGGTTTGCAAACTCCAAAGATCAATCTATGGATTGAAACAGGCTTCTAGGAATTGGAACATTCGATTTGATGAATCGGTCAAACCGTTTGGATTCATCCAAATTTCGAATGAATCATGTGTGTAGAGAAAGGAATTGGAGACCTCAGTGCAATTCTTAGTACTTTATGTTGATGACATCCTTCTTATTGGGAATTCGAAGGGTGACATGAAAGTGACTAAGTTATGGTTATCAAACCAATTCGAGATGAAAGATCTTGGTGATGCGTCCTATATCCTTGGAATTAAAATCTATAGAGATAGATCTAGAAGGTTAATAGGACTATCACAGTCGATGTACATTGACAAATTATTGAAGAGATTCAATATGGAGTCAGCAAAGGTTAAGAACCTTCCTATGAGCGTAGGAACATGTCTTTCAAAGAAGATGTGTCCTAAGACTAACCTTGAGAAGGGAAGAATGACTCATACACCTTATGCATCAGCAATAGGTAGCATAATGTATGCAATGTTATGTACTCGACCGGATGTGGCTTATGCACTTAGTGTAACGAGTCGTTTCCAATCTGACCTTGGAGATGGTCACTGGGCTGCCGTGAAGAATATTCTTAAGTACTTGAAAAGTACTAAAGATTTATTCTTAGTTTACGGAGGTCAGAAAGATATTACTATCGAAGGATACTGCGATGCAAGCTTTGCATCTGACTTAGATGATTTTAAGTCAATGTCAGGATACATTTTCTGCCTAAACGGCGGAGCAGTGAGTTGGAAGAGTTCCAAGCAAACTACCACTGCAGATTCGACCACTGAGGCCGAATACTTAGCTGCAAATGATGCAGCTAAGGAAGGTATTTGGATTAGAAACTTCATTCAAGAATTGAATGTTGTTCCTAGCATGAAAGACCCCATTACTGTGTTTTGTGACAACATTGGGGCGGTTGCTCAAGCAAGAGAACCAAGATCTCACCAACGGACCAAGCACATTATGAGGAAGTATCACCTAATTCGTGATATTATCAAAAGAGGAGATGTGCTAATTGAGAGGGTCACATCAGCAGAGAACGTGGCAGATCCACTTACTAAACCCCTTAGTCGAGAAGCTTTCCAAGGTCATCTTCAGAAGATGGGACTTAGAGTAGCTTTAGAATGGCTTTGATGGGCAAGTGGGAGATTGTTAGGAATAGTGCCCTAAAAGCCGATTGTATATCCGCTTTGTACTTTTCCTTATTGTAATCACAGACAATCTTTGAATAAAATAACGAATTGAGGCAACACTTCTTTATATGCTCTTGTTTGGTATGCGTTTACTTTATCTGTGCATGTATGAGAACTCCCCTAATCCTGATGACTTTAGGACTCTGCCATTTAGGTGAAATGGTTCATGAAACGAGCCCTATATCACATAAGTCATGATTAGTAAAATACTCCAAGCCGATGAGTCCTACAGACAGTGGAATTGTCAACCTGACTCCTCTAAGGCTTGCTTGTGGGATCACGCCCTTAAGAAGGACCACCTTGTTTCATGGAGGTGCAAAGTGTATAGTTGATACGTGCGTGATACATGAGGGTGCTTACTTTAATAAGTAAGTTCACTGAGGTGCCCCGTGTGAGAACATTCCTAAATGGGAAAGGAAGTTTCTATTTCAGGAAATCGAAACTTCCAGATTAGGAAATATCTCACGAGTCATTGATGTGATTAATTGATCCTTAGACTTGAGGTTCCTTGTCACTTTATGAGTTAACTCTGTAGTCTTAGGTATAAGCTTTAAAGGGTGTCGCCTTAGACAACTGATTCAAGGCTTATGCTGGGGCTGCACAAGTGACTCATGAAAGTGAATGAGAATCAAGAAAGGACCTACACTTGCATTTGCAAGGTGATCTCTTATTGTGTAAGTCATTCATATGCCATATGGAGTCCTTGGCCAAGGCAGTAGATCAAGACATCAAGAAAAGGGTTTCTTGGATTGAGATCAAATGGATATGAAATGCACTTAGCTTTAAGACCGGATTATTAGGGTTCTGATTATTCCCTTGCCCTAGATCTTGGTTGAGAGATAGTAAGTAGGAGGATTGTATCTCACATGAATCAATGACTTAAAGGTTCTGTCGAATCCGAACATTCCAATTCAGCTAGGGGTTAAACACCTATTGCTAGACTATGGTCGTTTAATCTGTGGACTGATTAATTAATTAGTGAATTAATTAATTAGGGTCACTGCTAATTGAATTGAGAACCTAGAGGGTCACACACAACAACTTGGTTACATGAGTTGAGGCTTGAAAATGATTAAACGAGTTAATCGGGCCAAGAGGGTTCCACATGTGTGAAGTCACACGTGTGGCTCACGTGAATGACACGTGTCACTGTGACACGTGTCACACACGTGTGTATATATATATATTATATATATATTAAATAATTATTTAGTTAATTATTTAATAGACTTTGGTTTAATTTTGAATTAAAAAGAAAGTCTAATTTTGGAGAAAATAATCTAGTTAATTAATTACGAATTAATTAATTAGATAAAAATAAGTTATTTATTTTATAATAAATAAAGTACAAAATTATCCAAAAATAGTTTGGATATTTTTAGCTCTCTTAAAAGTTGACTTGAATTAGAATTCAAAGTCAAAGTTGGAAATACTTGATGATCAAGTAAAAGGAGAGAGAGGGACCAAATCCTTTGTCCATTAGGACTAGGTTCGGCCGCCCCTCCCCTTTCCTATATATAGGGGAGCTCATGCTCCCCTTTAGAGCTAATAGACAATTCTTGGTTCATGTGTTGAACACCTTCCCTTCTCCAAGATTAAAGTAAACCCTAGGTTAAGCCTAAACACTAACTAGAGAACTAGCATCCTTACTAGTTAGATTGTGATCAAGTTGGTGGACTTTCTCTAGAGACTTCAAGTTAGAAGTTTGAAGATTCGAGCTTTACCAAAGGAGAGGGGATCAAGCCGCGAGAAGAGCGTTCTTGGGTGGCTTGAAACGCTTCAAGAAAGAACAAAAGAAAAGTAAGTTTTCTGTCTTTACGAATTTGGTTACACGATTGCGAGTTCAAGGTCCTTTTGTTGGAAAAAATTTTTATATTCCGCTGCTTTCTGATTCGTATTTTCCAACATCCACGACATGGTGTACGTCGGGAACATGACTCCCACGCACGGAACTCCTTCCACCACCAAGCCTCCTGGTGGCTTCGGGGGTTATCCCAAAGTAGTGAGAATAGCGCAAGAGTTACCCGTCAGCCCTTGCTTTCCAGGTTGGCTAAAGCCACTACCCTCGGGCCCAAAAGTGCAATCACGGTACTCGTCAAAACATGCTTGAATCATGAACAATCATGGCTTGCTTGCTTGAAATTATTTATATTTTGGAAAACGTTTATAAATATAATAGGTTTTGGCCGAAAACTCACATAAAGGTTATAAGGGTTCTATGTAACTAGAACAAAACCTCAGCTGTGCAACAAAATATAACAAAGATACGCTCTAGGGAGCCTGCTCCTCGTCTACGGCCTCGTTATCTGTGCAAACATGACGTGTATACGTGAGACTTGACTCAAAATGAACCAAATATGACGAACGGCGAAAATGCAACAAGATGACGAGCAATGAAAAATGTGGCATGAAAATATCTTGTTTTAGCATGTAATCAATCATATAATAGAAATTTGGGATCAAAGAAATCATTGGAGCAAAATGTGACATTTGTAGATATTAATGCAGAAAATTTTCAACATGCGCATGTTGTATTCAAATAAGCATAACTCCTTCATCGGAATGAATTTTAATGAACCGCAAAATTCCTAGAAAACTAGACAAACATATCTTTACAACGATGTGAGGCTCAAATTCTAGTTCATTCCGAGTAAATACCAGTTTTTGTTTGAATATGACACAAAGCAGAAAATTTCCTACGGTGCTATTAGTGAAAGTTGATCGTCGTTCCCTTATCAAACGAAGTCGAAACGATCTGAAAATTGGTGGAGATACTTATAACATACCCAGAAATACACCAGTAAAACAGTTTTAAAAACTTCCACCATTTAATCTCTCTGATGAAGCTAAAACCGAAATATGAAAACAGGGGACAGCAGGGGATGTTGCTATTTTTCTCGGGGTTCAAATCAAATTGGATTGGCACCAATTTTTGCAGAGAACATCTACAATATATCAAGAATATCCCTATAAAACAATTTTGAAAAATTCCAATTCGACAAGCCACAATTCGCTTTCAAATTGGGTTAATGCAGATTCACGACCGTTTGGCGGCACCAAATGAAAATGGCCATAACTCACAGACGAAAATAGATATTGACAAACCGTCAAAAGAAGGGTGCTTTACACTTCAAATACCTGTTACAGTAGAAGAATCAGAGGAATTGGAGTAAGGGAGGGGTGTCGGGAAAACAGGGGAAAGGCAGAAAATAATTCTCAAACTATACCAACACCAAACCAAGGCAATTAAATTACTCCAAACCATCATATATCATGCATATATGTTCAAAGTATTATAAAATAAAAGATAAACAATCAAAACATGCTTGATCATCAAGATTTCCCCCTTTCTAGTTCATATAAAATTCCATCACATAAGCTAAAGTTTTGCAAGAATTCCTGAATCAAATCATGGTATAATCATATATTCATGTCTCTAACAAGCAGTAATCCATAGATTTCATGAAATCTCAAACCCTAGCTATCATGAAATTCATCAAGGATCATGAATTCAACCATACACCCACCTTGAAGCTAAAGAAATGGAGAAGGGAGATGAAGATGATGATCAAGCTTCAAAACTATGAAATTCACTTGGAAATCTTGATGAAAATTTGATGAAATCTTTTCTCCCTTTTCTTGGATGAACCGTAGCAATGGAGAAGAAAATATGTTGGTGATTTTGGGATGAAAGTGATCTTGGAGGCATGGAGATGGTTTATACCGTGATTAATCACATTTCGAAATATGTGAAATGCTCAAATTGTAATTTAGTCCTCCAACTTGGTAAGTCATGCAATCAAGTATAAATGGTTTGCTAACTGATCAATTATGTCCTTGGAAAAGTGATGCAATTTGATCCTTGACTTTAAATAAATGATCATGTAAGGACAATTAAATCACTTCCGACATTTATTTCACGTAACAATTATTTTCCAAGTCATGAAATAATTTTCTCAATGATATGAATTCATATAATTCACATAAATATAATTGTATGCAATTTCTAAAATTTATGATGCCATGTAGGAGAATAAGAGATAATAAAATAAAATAAGTTCCTAACGCTCACAAGCTCACACGTGGCGTGCTTACCTGCTCGTCCGAAACCGGGGCTTTACAACTCTCCCCCCCTTAAAAGAATCTGGTCCCCAGATTCTCTATTCCCGAGAAAACAACTCCGGGTGGAACCGCTTCAGTTTATCCTCGGTTTCCCAAGTAGCTTCTTCGGTTTTATCACTTCTCCACAACACTTTAACCATGGGAATTCTCCGGTTTCTCAATTCGTGAAACTTCTTGTCCAAGATCTTAACCGGATTTTGAACAAACGTCAAATTCGGTTCCACCTCAACTTCTTCAACGGGGAGGATTGTTGTTTCATCGGGGTAATATTTCCTTAATTGAGACACGTGAAATACATTGTGAATCCCCGTAAGACTCGGTGGTAGGTCCAGTCGATAAGCTACTTCACCAATTCTTTCAAGAACCTCGAAAGGACCTAAGTAGCGAGGATTAAGCTTTCCTCCTTTCTCGATCCGTGTGTACCCTTTCCTTGGTGACACCTTCAAGAATACTCGGTCACCAACTTCAAATTCAAGATCTCTTCGGCGAGTGTCGGCAGAGCTCTTTTGCCTATCTTGAGCGGCTTTCATCCGTTGTTGGATTGTTTGAACTTGCTCAATCATAGCCTGATCGTGTAACACCCCGGAGTGAAAGGTGTCACATCCCCCGCACTAAGGTCTAACACGACTAACGAAATAGGGAGTTCACACCCGTATCAAACCGTAGCGAACGGGAGACACACAAAACTCACACCCACGCTAGGCGGCCTACACCCTCAAAAACTGCTCAAATTAAAATCAGAGTAGCGATAGCAATTCACAAGACACATACAAATCCCAAGATCACATACATACATAATCAAAAGGGGTAGGGTCAAGTACGCAAGCTACATGTTAGATTATATACAAATGCCATCATGGCCAAAATAATAAGAGTGGTCATAATACATAATCCAGAATTACATAAGCAAAAGAAGGGTAACCCACTACGATGCATGACACCCAAGCTAAACCACAAGTAAACCCAAAAGACACTTGCCGCCTAGCTTGACTCGCAAGAACCTGCAAACTCCAAAGAAAGGAAAAAGGGGAAAACAACAACGAGGTTAGTCCTAGTGACTAGTGAGGGGGTTAACTCACACACCCGAGATATATATATAGAGCAAAGCAATTAATCAAAACGGAAGGATTCTTGAACCGAGAGTGGTTTTTACAAGCCAAAGTAATTCCCGTGATATAGATATACATAGGTTTAATAGAGAAGAAAAGGCCAAAGCCAAAACCAAAATTTTAGATATTTGAAATCCACTCTGGTTTCCTAGATCACACACAAACTAAACCAACTCGGCGAGTACGAGTCACACTCCGAACTTCCAAATACGAAGAACAAAGCAAAGCAAAACAAATCAGAATCCATCCCCAACACCGGTTGATAGAAGGGTTGATCGGCCCTAACTATCCACAAACACAGACGAGACAAGGTTTAATTACGACCTTGAAACCTTCGACGGTTAACTCCGCTGGCTCAAGAGAACCACCCTTCCTCAATCCTCCCGAGGTTAGGTGAGTCTCTCAAATGGAGGTGTTGATAGAAGAGCTCGGCGACCCCTCGGCCGTCCCGAGATTAGCATACCACACTCCGGGGCCCAAACAGATCACGAAAATCACATATACTTATCGCCAAGCTTATCTTTGTGAGTTGTGCGTTTGTTTGCCTTAATTGCAATGTGAAATGTTTCTTTGCACCTAATGGCCTCTCTTGTATGTCTTGTGCTTGAGTGTTCTTGGAATGTGATGTGATATGATGCTATTTGATGAATAATATGCTTGATTAGCTTGTTATGTGTTTGATTCAAGTGTTGATTAAGTGATATGTCCTTAATGCTCCGACTTTGCTTAAGAGTGAAATGATTATGACTTGCATTGCATCATTCGCACTCATACGCATGCGCTGAGCGTTTATATGGTTCATTTTGAGTCTAAGGTTATCTTTGATGTCTATCTTGTTCAGAGGAGTATCCCGTTGGTGACGAGATCGCTCCATAGGCGTTGGTTTTGTCTCCGTTTGCCCATTTTTGTCGGTGTAAGGTGAGGTTAGGTTATAGATATACCCTAATGAAATATGACCGGTATGTTTGCGTGCGAGTATAAGCCTTCTCTTACGTGTGATTACGTGATATGCTTTAGAATATGATTAGATATGATTGTGCTAAGTATAAGGTATGAATATGCTAGAAATATGACTATGTTGGAAACAAGATTATGTTAAGTATAAGTAAGATTATGCTGGACTATGATTATGTTAGAATTATGATCATGTTAAGCTTCATGTTAGAATATGTTATAATAGGTTATGCTAGTAATATGTTAGGAAAGTGTTGGAATATGAATAAGTTGAATTATGAATATGCTAGGGTTATGTAACGCTTTATGATTATGATATGTTTATGCTTATGCCTCCGCTTATGCTATGTTCTTGAGGTTGTGTACCTCCGGTATGATATGCAATAGGTCGTGGACCTTGTTTTACTCGGTTTATGGTAAGACTCAGCTTCCGTTATATCTGTGTATGTGTTGTGAGTCCGGGACGGCTGATTTTAGGTCGACGGATATGTGTTTGGGAGTGTTACGCATCCGGGACGGCTTATTTTAGGCCGACGGATGATGTGTGGATTATGTTTTATTTCCGTTATGCTAGTTAGTTAAGAAATAGTTGGTGAAAAGGGAGTGGATTCTCAATTAATAAAATTTGGTTGTTTTGGCCTTCGGCCTAACTCTTTATTCCCTATACGTAGTATCACGTGAGAAAATGATTTGGAATGTAAAAACCATGCCCCGGTTCACGAACTCCCCTCTATGATATGTGTTGTGCTCCTTATACGTATTTGAGTGCGTGTGTAACCCCTCACTCAGTCTTTGGACTGACCCCTCCCTTTTATGTTTTAGCTGCAGGTTTCGGTCCGTTGGTTCGAGCTAGGCGGTTTCGGTTTGCTTTCTCTTGGAGTCTTATCGGTCTACAGATGTCTGCATTCTCGCTTTTAGTTCATGTTGCATTCGTTTATTTGAAGTTTGTAATTTGAGATTTAAGTTTGTATTCGTTGCTCTTAGTTACGTTATGACAAGTTTGTGTATAATCCGTTTTAAGTGGTTTGTAACCTCAATGTTATGTTTTGTTTAAGTTCGTTATTGCTTCCGCTTTTGTATGATTTTGTTTAGTGCGCTCTATTTGAGGGTTTAGGCTGCCTAGCTTAGGAAGTCTTTTGTTTGTCACCCGTTCGCTAGCGCTTGGTGCGTGTACGGATTCTTCGTTTCGTTACACGTGTCGGGATCTAGTGCGGGGGATGTGGCGCCCTTCGCTCGGGGTGTTACAAGTGGAGATAGGTGCGAAGAGTGTATTCCGAAGTTGATGATTGGAACTTAAGAGAAAATGGTGAATTTGTCATTCTAGTCTTTGTACATTGTTTCGTTCGAATTCACACACTACACAAGGGTACGCTTTTCATACTATGTTTGATGATCTTATGTTTATAAGTACTTGGTTAGATAAGAAAGACGTGTTTAGGCGAAAGTTGATGATTGCTTTTGAGGAGGAGGTTTGATGGAGATGTGTTTTCTTTATTTTTGTATTACTCGAGGACGAGCAATAGGCAAGTTTGGGGGAATTTGTTAAGTGCAGACTTCGCAAGGATTTAAGCGATGATTAGAGCATATTTTTATGTTGTTTGATGCGTTTATGTGTTTATTTTGCTCCATTTAGGTGTTCTATAAGTTGGAGATAAGAAACGGCATTTCGAGGCGAATTCACGTATTTTTGGAGGAAAAGGGAGTAACTCCCGTTACCCCTTCGATGTACATTTATGGTAACCCCCGTTAACAGACATAGGAGCATCTCCTTTGCAGAAGTAGGGGAGTAACGCCCGTTACTCCCTGGCAGTGCAACTCTGGTAATGCCTGTTACCAGAGGCAGTAGGAGGAGTATTTTGGTGCACAAGGGGTAACAGGCAGAAGGAAAGTGGTAACGCCCATTACCACTTATAAAAGCGTTGTGGCAATTTCAACCAGTAACAGGCATTAACAGGTGTTGCAAATGAGTAGGTTACGCCCGTTACCAGTGTCGGCGAGAGAGGATTAGGCCTGCTATTTAAGTGTGTTTAGGAGTCTCTTTTTGGGAGAGCCTCTTCCAATTCTTCTTCAAGGGGTGACCTAGCTTGGAGAGGAAGACACAGAGCTTTGAAAGAGTTTTTCAGAGATTTCGAGAAGAAAAAGGAACGAGTTCTTAAACGATTTCAGTTTTTTTGATTTTATTATGGCGTTATTTATTAAACTAATTCCTTTAAGCTTAGTTTTAATTAGTTTTCATGTTAGTTTTGTTTTTCCAGATTTTATTGAATGTTTAGGTTTTGGTTTATGAGACTTTGTTTAGACTTGATGAACATAAATTTATTCAATGCAATTTCCTTTATTTTTATGAGTTTTGAGTTAATTATGAGTAGCTAAACCCCTAAGGCTAGGGGAGTGATGATGAATGCATGATAAGTGTTTGATATAATGCTTGAATGCCTTGAGCTAATTCTTAGTTTGAAAACTGATTTGAATTGAATTGCGATGGCCTGATCACCCTTAGCATAATCTAGAATTACCGGAGAATCGAGAGATTAATGGTAGTTGAGATGCTTTTCATAACTAGTAGATGTTAAGAATGCAAAGAGATTTGGTTCTTCGTCTATACAACAGTAAATCATATTCCATGCCAAGTCGCTAGAACTAGATTTGCACTAGTCTTGATATATGGTTTAATTAATTATTGATGATTGTGAGAGCAACGTTGAGCTTAATTGTGCACTTAGTTATACCTGGAGAGAGGATAATACAAACTTAAGTGACTAGGTTGTAGAATTACGCTTATCAAACGAGTATTATGTTGAATCTTGAATGTATGAATTATTACTCCCCAGCCTAATTAGTTTATTGATTTCAATTCACGTGAGTTTAGTTCTATTAATTGTGTTTTATTCTAGTTAGTTAATTCAATTCTGTTTTAGTAGAGTAATAAACCAAAATGATTTTTGTAGCGCACTGAGCTAAGTGACGCTACATCCCCCGCATCAAGGCTCAACCCGCATACGAAGTAGGAAAATCCGTACACGTGCCAAACTCACGGCGAACGGGAGACGTACTCACTCCCTGGCTAGGCGGAACCAATGACAACCAAAACTCAAAGTGCGCGAAACAGATACACATGCTGAAGCGATTAAAGGATCAACGTGAAGTAGTCAAATAGCATAAAGGCCGCACTGGCCACAAGTATCCAAAATATCCTCACCACAGTCATCATGTAATCCTAAGTCCCACCAAGGACTAGCGCTATGGATACCATCTATATATATATATATACAAGCACCATCATGGCCAAAATGGTATCACCAAGTATATAAAAGTATGCTAATGTATGCATATATAAGTTGAATAATTGAAATGAGCTAGACTCTAAACTGAAAGACCACGACTTCACAGTTACTCCGCCTAGCTCAACACTTATACATGTAGTCAACGCCCAAAGGAGGAATCAGTCCAAGACTATTGAGTTGAAAGAAAATAATATAAAGGGTATAAGCTCACTCAACATCAAGAACTATAACTCATGCACACTAAAACCATTTCACTTGCTCGGCGAGATACGAGCCATTCCTCAACCTTTACTCCCACTCAAATACAATTTTAAATCATAAACAATAGTAAAACAATCCAACCTTCACGCCCACTCTTGATGGAAGAGAGGTATACGTTTCTCTAACCATCCACTACCTCACTACACTAAGACGTGGGTGCATGACTCCCAACGCCTTCTTCGGGGGGAGGGGGGAATGAAACCCACCACGGCATAGAACCCTATAGTCCCACTACCTCCAGTGGTGTTCTAGGATCCCGTGTCACTATGGGGATCATGTAATTGGATTCCCGTCGGCCCTTGCTTCCCCGGTTCACCTCATACACAATCCCTGGGCCCACAATAACACTTACCCTATGAGCATCGTCATAGAGACAAAAGAATTCCATTTATCTTGTTAAAACATTTCATTTGTTGCACTTTAGTAAGGCACTTTGCACTTGAATCACGCGTGAAAACATTTGGTAAATATCCCGAAAAATGCTTTTATCCCTTTATGAAAACAATTTTATTGGATATAGCAACCAATAACCCTGGCACATAACTATAGGTATAATATATATATATATAAATATAATATGATCGCATGCAGGATAATAAAACAACATCACTCGGGGTTAAGGTCATATCCGCTTTCGACGCCGGTCGTTGTGGGGATTGACTGTATCAAAAGATTGGATAAAGAAACCTCACCTTGGACTTGTAGAAAGGACAAAAGCTAAAAAGAGAGAAGTTATATACGTCTATTCCTCCGCTGGTGGACCACCTGAGTCAGAGACACAATCTAGAATGAGACACGACTCAATGAACCACACAAGAGATGCACGACTTATGTTTGATAATGATTAAATGAAATAAAGATGAAATATAGATGCAACATGCTTGCATGATTCACATTTAACACATAAAGTAAGAAAATGACATTTATTAAATCATATTGGTATGAGAATTAATTTCCCGAATGTAATTCATAACAAACACAAAGCAAACTAAAATCAAAGTTCATCACTTCTAAAATGTTTGTGCAGAAACTTTCAGCATGTACACATCGTAGAAAAATCGTCATAACTTATTGCTCATGAAGTATTTTAACGAACCGCAAAATTACTAGTAAACTAGACATACAGGTCTTTCAAATGGTATAGGTCTCACTCCCTGTATGTTTCTGTAAAATTATAGATTTTTGATCAAAGTCACCACAATACAGCAACTCTGCTACACTGACACCTTTCAAAAACGGGTCTGTTTACCATATCAAACGAAGTCGGAAAATTCTGAAATTTTACAGGTACACTCCCAACACATATAGGTACTTCTCTATAAAACAGTTTTTCAAAATTCGAAGGTTTAGTCTCTCTGCTCAGACTACACTTTTAGATCAGAAAACAGGGTAAAAAAAAAAAAGGGGACTGCGGCATCTTTCGGGATTTTTTCGAGGTATCAAACGGGCTCAGAAAATTACGAAGTTTGGCAGATATGTGTTTTAATAAGTTAATAATCCCCAGTTAGAACAGTTTTTGAAAACGGCATCACACGAGCTTGAAATTTACATTTGAAACTTCTGCAGTCATGTTGTCACATAAGCAAAAGCCAAGAACTCATGCTACGACAAGACTAAATCACTCCTAAGCATGTAAAACACCTAAAAACCGAATGATTCATTCTTTGCAAACTATCAAACCATAACGTTCATCTAATACATCAATAGTCAGATTGTCAATTAAGCACAAGCCATGAATTTATCAAAGAATTCATCTTCTAAGTTCTAACAGGATTCCCACTATATTCAATCCTAACTTCAACAAGAATCATAAGATTACTACTTCTCTACTTTGATTCTGATATATGTATTCACATACAACCATAGAAAAGTTAAACAAAGAGAAAGGGGAAGGAAAACTCCTTACCTTGTTGCTGAACAAATGGAGAAGAAAAGAGGTGATTGATGGTAGTGTGCCGACGTGCGTAAGAACAAGTAAGGAGAAGGAACGATGTTCTCTAATGGTTTTCAAGTGGGGGAAAGAAATGAGAAAAAGTGAGGCGGTAGAAGGCTGTGTTAGGAATAGTGCCCTAGAAAGCCAATTGTATACCCGCTTTGTGCTTTTCCTTATTGTAATCACATACAATCTTTGAATGAAATAACGAATTGAGGCAACACTTCTTTATATGCTCTTATTTGGTATACGATTACTTTATCTGTGCATGTATGAGAACTCCCCTAATCCTGATGACTTTAGGACTCTACCATTTAGGTGAAATGGTTCATGAAACGAGCCCTATATCACATAAGTCATGATTAGTAAAATGCTCCAAGCCGATGAGTCCTACAGACAGTGGGAGTGTCAACCTGACTCCTCTAAGGCTTGCTTGTGGGATCACGCCCTTAAGAAGAACCACCTTGTTTCATGGAGGTGCAAAGTGTATAGTTGATACGTGCGTGATACATGAGGGTGCTTACTTTAATAAGTAAGTTCACTGAGGTGCCCCGTGTGAGAACATTCCTAAATGGGAAAGGAAGTTTCTATTTCAGGAAATGGAAACTTCCAGATTAGGAAATATCTCACGAGTCATTGATGTGATTAATTGATCCTTAGACTTGAGGTTCCTTGTCACTTTATGAGTTAACTCTGTAGTCTTAGGTATAAGCTTTAAAGGGTGTCGCCTTAGACAACTGATTCAAGGCTTATGCTGGGGCTGCACAAGTGATTCATGAAAGTGAATGTGAGTCAAGAAAGGACCTACACTTGCATTTGCAAGGTGATCTTTTATTGTGTAAGTCATTCTTATGCCATTTGGAGTCCTTGGCCAAGGCAGTAGATCAAGACATCAAGAAAAGGGTTTCTTGGATTGATATCAAATGGATATGAAATGCACTTAGCTTTAAGACCGGATTATTAGTGTTCTAATTATTCCCTTACCCTAGATCTTGGTTGAGAGATAGTAAGTAGGAGGATTGTATCTCACATGAATCAATGACTTAAAGGTTCTATCGAATCCGAACATTCCAATTCAGCTAGGGGTTAAACACCTGTTGCTAGACTATGGTCGTTTAATCTGTGGACTGATTAATTAATTAGTGAATTAATTAATTAGGGTCACTACTAATTGAATTGAGAACCTAGAGGGTCACACACAACAACTTGGTTACATGAGTTAAGGCTTTAAAATGATTAAACGAGTTAATCGGGCCTAGAGGGTTCCACACGTGTGAAACCACACGTGTGGGTCACGTGACTGGACACGTGTCATTGGGACACGTGTGCCACACGTGTTCATTTGATTGAATATTAAATAATTAATTTATTAATTATTTAATAGACTTTGGTTTAATTTTGAATTAAAAAGAAAGTCTTATTTTGGAGAAAAATAATCTAGTTAATTAATTATGAATTAATTAATTAGATATAAATAAGTTATTTATTTTAAATAAATAAAGTATAAAATTATCCAAAAATAGTTTGGATGTTTTAGCACTCTTGAAAGTTGATTTGATTTTGAATTCAAAGTCAAAGTCAAAATTACTTGATGATCAAGTAATAGGAGAGAGGGACCAAAATCCTTTGCCCATAAGGACTAGGGATTTTCAGCCACTCGCTTATTATAAATAGGGGAGCTCGAGCTCCCCTTAGAGCTAATTGGCAATTCTTTTAGTTCATGTGCTGAACACCATCCTATCTCCAAGATAATTGAAACCCTAGCTTAAGCCTAAACACTAACTAGAGAACTAGCATCCTTACTAGTTAGATTGTAGTCAAGTTGGTGGACTATCTCTAGAGAGCTTCAAGTTAGAAGTTTGAAGATTCGAGCTTTACCAAGGAGAGGGGATCAAGCCGCGAGAAGAGCGTTCTTGGGTTGATGTTTCTGATTCATCTCAATTATACTGAATTTGGTAGAAATTCTTAGGCTTGATGCAATTGAGTATTTGTAATTGTTTTAGAAAGCCTGAATTACGAAACTGTAATTTTTCCCTGAAAGTTTCTGAAAATTGGTTTTTGCAAAATTTATTTTTTGAAAACTATTTTAGATTTGAAACTGTATAAACTGTTTTTGGATTTCTTTGATTGGTTTTGCTTTTGAACGAAAACACGAAACGAAAACCCGGATTACGACGAACACGCGAAACCCCGCGCGCGAAGGCGTCGCGCGAGCGGGCTTCGCACGCACCGCCCTCCTACCTAGGCGCGCACATGGGCTACACTGCCCAGCCCCTCCCGCACTGCTTGCGGGAGCCTCCCGGGCGCGCCTCTGCCCACGCTGGGCGAGAATCCCAGAAGGCGTGCGGGATTGCTCACCCAGCCGCCTGCACTGGCCGAGAGGGCCGCGCACATCAGTTCGCGCACTCGCGCGGCCTTGCGCGACGCGTGCAGTTTTTTCACGTACGGGTCCCATTGTTTTCGTGATCCGTTTTCGTGTTTCGTGCAATCCAGTCCCAATTTTTTTATTTTAATTTCAAAATTTTATTTTTGAATATTTATTTTAATTTTTGAATAAAACTTAAATTGAGGATTTTTGAGAAATAGAAACGGTTTATATTTTGGGAAATTGCATCCTTGATAAAATTATTAATTTTCAGAAATTAATTGGAATTTTATTTGTTTTTGTTAATTTGGGATTTATTGAACACTTTTATAAACAAGACTCGCATCAAGTCGTGTTTTAAGTCATTAGGACTTGAAACGGGAATTTTAATTTATTGGCTAAATTTAAATTCTCGCAAGAGCATGTTAGGTGATCATGGGTTTAGACTTATGTATGGTTTTAATTTATGCACATGGATGGTTTAAATTGGGGTTGGAGCCCTATAGTTGCGTTTTTTCAATTGAGGTTGGAGCCTTACTTATGTGCGCACTGTTATGTGATTTATTATGTGGCTTTCCATATTACTGGTTTTGAGGCCGAGGTACGCCCGGTGTAATTGTCTAAGGCCAATATGAAGATTGAGCCTTATTACTTTATGTCTTTTTCTTTTAATTTGAGAGTAGAGATAGGTGGTGAGGTTTTATTTTCATTTTGAAGACAATGCACCCATGGAGTAAGATGGACCACATTCAAGTAACAAGGAGGCCATAAGTGAAGACCCCTCAAAATGTTAGGGAGGGGAATCTCAATTGTAAAAATGTAATAGAGATAGGGCTCATATTTTGTTACCGCTTTCCCTTATGTGATTTAAACTGTTTATGTGGCATGTATGTTAGAACTTGTGATTGTGGAGTGGCTCCCACATATCACACATAAGATAGGTAGAAGCCATGATCATTACATGTTAATATCATGCTAGGACATGTTATCAGTTTATGTGCTTGTTTGAAATGCATTTAAGTGTACTTGCATTAATCAAGACTAATAAAATTGGATAACATATATGTTGGTGAGGTCGAACCGGACAACTCTCCGGTTGATTCGAAAATTCCCATTAAATATTAAGCTAATTTTGAACAAACAGGTATTTAATTCGAGATGCAAATTTTGAATTAAATTCCTAGTATTCCATCAATAGGTTTTAAGTTTAGTAAGTGAAGCTAGTTATTGTTCGCGAGTCGGGGGATAGCTAGTGGAGCTTATTAATTCTTAGTTACCTAATTGATCATTTTAAATGGTCAATATTTCGTGGTCAATTTTGGCAAGGGCGATGTCCGCGAGTCGTGGGTCGTTCGAACTAAGTTTTGATCATGATCTTATGATTGATGGGTCTAGCTTAACGCCTAAGTAAATATGGATGTCGCACGAGTGGTGGGTCCATATTGAAAGATAGGTGATGCAAAAACAATTACTAAGAGTTCTAAAGGTGTTAGAATTGGTAAGTTGTACCTACCTAGGGTTTTACTTAGAATGTCCGCGAGTCGTGGGTTCGAGGTAAAATGCCTAGGATCTTAGTACCCATTGGGAAAAGTGTTCCTCTTAGATCTTTGGGAATTCTAGATCTTTGAAAAACAGTGGGAGCTACATTAGATTAAAGACCTTATCTTTTCTATATCGTTATAATTCAGCATGCTCACTAGTTCTCTGTTTTACCATTTAGGTCGTAGATTCTGTGATTCTCTACGTGTTTTGAAATGGCAACCAAAAACCCTCCTGTATCGATCCTCGAGTCAAACAAGTTTACTGGTCCCAACTATTCTGATTGTCTGAGGAATCTTAGATTCTGAGAAGAGAACTTATGTTCTCTTCGACGGGGAGCCTAGTCCCGAAGGGGAGGCTCCCACTCGGGCCGAGCGGGGCGCGATTCAGAAGTGGAAGGATGATAATCTCCAAGCCCGTTGCCTTATGTTGGCTAACATGTCTCCGGACTTGCAAAGGCAACATGAGGCCATGGAATTCGCTTGGGAGATTTACGACCACTTAGAGCAACTTTACCGCCCTCATGTACGTGTTACAAGGTATAACACTTCAAAGGAATTGTTCCACTTGAGAATGAGGGAAGGTTCAAGTGTCCATGAATATGGACTCAAGTTTCTCGCCCTTACTGAGAAACTTGCTTCCATGGACATGCCACTGAAAGATGAGCTTTCAGTGGATTTGTTGCTAGCTTCGGTCCCACCATCATTCAACCTATTTGTCCTTAATTTCAACATGAATCATGCTGGTGCTACTGTAGCTGAGCTGATTAGTCAGCTTGTGACTGCTGAAAGCACGATCAAGAAGGACAATAAGGTTTTGATGGTGAATGTTCCATCTTCCTCTTCTGGGCCTTCTAAAGGTAAGGGCAAGAAAGCCCAAAAGAAGAAGAAGAAACCCCTTAGGCCCACTGGTGACGTTTCGAAGGGGAAGGCCCAAAAGAAGAAGCTAGATCAGAAAGAGGATGTTTGCTTCCATTGTGGCAAAGCGGGACATTGGAGGAGAAACTGCCCAGAGTACAAGGCTACTCTGAAGAAAGGTATCTTTCTCGTTAAAGTAAATCTTTCTATTAATTCTAGTTCTTGGGTACTTGATACCGGTTGTGGAACTCATATCTGTAATGATGTACAAATGCTAAGTGAAGTCCAACAACTCAAAGAAGGAGAATGTGTCTTGAAGATCGGCGATGGCTCAAATGTTGAAGCTCGAGCTTTAGGCACAATTAGATTAGATTTAGGTAGTTTTGAGTTAGTCTTAAATAAAGTCCTTTATGTACCGAGCATTATTCATAATATAATTTATGTTCCAATTTTAGATTGTGAAGGTTATGAAACTTATATTAAGAATGGTAAATACTTTATCAAACGGAACAACTCTTCCGTTCACATCGGTACTCTAAGTGATGGACTTTATCTAACTCAGAATATCAATATTATGAATATACAACGAGAAACTAAACGTAAGAGAGATGACAAAGTTTCAGCTCCCTTATGGCACGCTAGATTAGGACACATTTCCAAGAACAGAATTAGCAAGATAAACACTTTAGGATCATTCTCTGAAAATGATCTTAAGGAGTTAACTTCTTGCGAATCCTGTCTCAAAGGAAAAATATCCAAAGTCCCTTTTAAAGGAACTGTGGAACGTGCCATTAAGGTGTTGGATTTGATCCATACTGATGTTTGTGGACCGCTTAGTGTAAGCACAAGAAACAATCATCAGTATTTCATAACCTTTACCGATGACTTTAGTCGATATGGTTATGTATACTTAATGAAGTATAAATCTGAAGCTTTTGAGAAATTCTTAGAATTTCAAAAGGAGGTTGAGAACCAAACTGGTCACAAGATCAAATCACTTCGATCTGATCGAGGAGGCGAGTATCTTAGTGAAGAATTCCTTAATCATCTCAAAGATAATGGGATTATCTCTCAGTGGACTCCTCCGGGAACTCCTCAGCTTAATGGACTTTCTGAGAGAAGGAATCGAACCCTACTAGATATGGTTCGTTCCATGATAAGTTTCACTGACTTACCACCTTCTTTCTGGGGTTATGCCCTAGAAAGTGCAGCAAAGATTTTGAATCTAGTTTCCTCTAAGTCAGTCCCTAAAACGCCCTATGAAATGTGGCATGGTAAAATCCCTAGTTATTCTTACTTAAGAATTTGGGGTTGTCCTGCTTACGTGAATAGGACAGTGGGAGATAAGTTAGAATCTCGTTCTAACTTATGCTACTTTGTAGGTTATCCTAAGGAATCCATAGGATATTACTTCTATGATCAATCTGAGCAAAAGGTGTTTGTTTCCAGAAATGCCACTTTTCTTGAGGAACCGTTCCTTAAAGAAAAGAAAGGCAAGTTCATAGAATTAGAGGAAGTACAAAGTAAGCCCACGCCTCCCACTGGAGAAACGTCTCCTTCTAATCAACTACAACCAATCACGAATTTCGATACACACGTAAATCCTCCTCTAAGGCGTTCTGAATGCACTCCTAGACAGCTGGAGAGATGGTATGGATTCTTCCATGAAATCTCTCAAAAGGATAATGATCCTTTAACATATGAGGAGGCACTTTCAGATTCTGACTCTGAACAGTGGATAGAAGCCATGAAATCTGAAATGGATTCCATGAACTCCAACCAAGTTTGGACCTTGGTAGATTTGCCTGATGGTGTCCAACCCATAGGTTGCAAATGGATCTTTAAGAGAAAGCTTGGAGTTGATGGAAGCATTGCAGCCTACAAAGCAAGACTGGTTGCAAAAGGATTCACTCAAAGACCCGGCGTGGACTTTGATGAAACCTTTTCACCAGTTGCAATGCAAAAGTCTATTCGGATCATGCTTGCCATTGCTGTGTATTATGACTACGAGATATGGCAAATGGATGTGAAATCTGCCTTTCTCAATGGTGACATTGATAAAGACATTTATATGGAGCAACCCATAGGTTTCACATTCAGTGGGAGTGAGCAAAAGGTTTGCAAACTCCAAAGATCAATATATGGATTGAAACAGGCTTCTAGGAATTGGAATATTCGATTTGATGAATCAGTCAAAGCGTTTGGCTTCATTCAAATTTTGAATGAATCATGTGTGTATAGAAAGGAATTGGAGACCTCAGTACAATTCTTAGTACTTTATATTGATGACATCCTTCTTATTGGGAATTGGAAGGATGACATGAAAGTGACTAAGTTATGGTTATCGAACCAATTCGAGATGAAAGATCTGGGTGATGCGTCCTATATCCTTGGAATTAAAATCTATAGAGATAGATCTAGAAGGTTAATATGACTATCACAGTCAATGTACATTGACAAAGTATTGAAGAGATTCAATATGGAGTCAGCAAAGGTTAAGAACCTTCCTATGAGTGTAGGAACATGTCTTTCAAAGAAGATGTGTCCTAAGACTAACCTTGAGAAGGAAAGAATGACTCATACACCTTACGCATCAGCAATAGGTAGCATAATGTATGCAATGTTATGTACTCGACCGGATGTGGCTTATGCATTTAGTGTAACAAGTCGTTTCCAATCTGACCCTGGAGATGGTCACTGGGCTGCCGTGAAGAATATTCTTAAGTACTTGAAAAGTACTAAAGATTTATTCTTAGTTTACGGAGGTCAGAAAGATCTTACTGTCGAAGGATACTGCGATGCAAGCTTTGCATCTGACTTAGATGATTTTAAGTGAATGTCAGGATACATTTTCTGCCTAAACGGCGGAGCAGTGAGTTGGAAGAGTTCCAAACAAACTACCACTGCAGATTCGACCACTGAGGCCGAATACTTAGCTGCAAATGATGCAGCTAAGGAAGGTGTTTGGATTATAAACTTCATTCAAGAGTTGAATGTTGTTCCTAGGATGAAAGACCCCATTTCTGTGTTTTGTGACAACACTGGGGCGGTTGCTCAAGCAATAGAACCAAGATCTCACCAACGGACCAAACACATTATGAGGAAGTATCACCTAATCCGTGATATTATCAAAAGAGGAGATGTGCTAATTGAGAGGGTCACATCAACAGAGAACGTGGCAGATCCACTTACTAAACCCCTTAGTCGAGAAGCTTTCCAAGGATGACTTTAGGACTCTACCATTTAGGTAACACTTCTTTATATTGAGGCAACACTTCTTTATATGCTCTTGTTTGGTATGCGATTAATTTATCTGTGCATGTATGAGAAGTCCCCTAATCCTGATGACTTTAGGACTCTACCATTTAGGTGAAATGGTTCATGAAACGAGCCCTATATCACATAAGTCATGATTAGCAAAATGCTCCAAGCCGATGAGTCCTACAGACAGTGGGAGTGTCAACCTGACTCCTCTAAGGCTTGCTTGTGGGATCACGCCCTTAAGAAGGACCACCTTGTTTCATAGAGGTGCAAAGTGTATAGTTGATACGTGCGTGATACATGAGGGTGCTTACTTTAATAAGTAAGTTCACTGAGGTGCCCCGTGTGAGAACATTCCTAAATGGGAAAGGAAGTTTCTATTTCAGGAAATGGAAACTTCCAGATTAGGAAATATCTCACGAGTCATTGATGTGATTAATTGATCCTTAGACTTGAGGTTCCTTGTCACTTTATGAGTTAACTCTGTAGTCTTAGGTATAAGCTTTAAAGGGTGTTGCCTTAGACAAGTGATTCAAGACTTATGCTGGGGCTGCACAAGTGATTCATGAAAGTGAATGTGAGTCAAGAAAGGAGCTACACTTGCATTTGCAAGGTGATCTCTTATTGTGTAAGTCATTGTTATGCCATTTGGAGTCCTTGGCTAAGGCAGTAGATCAAGACATCAAGAAAAGGGTTTCTTGGATTGAGAACAAATGGATATGAAATGCACTTAGCTTTAAGACCGGATTATTAGGGTTCTAAGTATTCCCTTACCCTAGATCTTGGTTGAGAGATAGTAAGTAGGAGGATTGTATCTCACATGAATCAATGACTTAAAGGTTCTGTCGAATCCGAACATTCCAATTCAGCTAGGGGTTAAACACCTGTTGCTAGACTATGGTCGTTTAATCTGTGGACTGATTAATTAATTAGGGTCACTGCTAATTGAATTGAGAACCTAGAGGGTCACACACAACAACTTGGTTACATGAGTTAAGGCTTTAAAATGATTAAACGAGTTAATCGGGCCTAGAGGGTTCCAAACGTGTGAAACCACACGTGTGGGTCACGTGACTGGACACGTGTCATTGGGACACGTGTGGCACACGTGTTCATTTGATTGAATATTAAATAATTAATAATAGACTTTGGTTTAATTTTGAATTAAAAAGAAAGTCTTATTTTGGAGAAAAATAATCTAGTTAATTAATTATGAATTAATTAATTAGATATAAATAAGTTAATTATTTTAAATAAATAAAGTATAAAATTATCCAAAAATAGTTTGGATATTTTAGCTCTCTTGAAAGTTGATTTGAATTTGAATTCAAAGTCAAAGTCAAAATTACTTAATGATCAAGTAATAGGAGAGAGGGACCAAAATCCTTAGCCCATAAGGACTAGGGATTTTCGGCCACTCCCTTATTATAAATAGGGGAGCTCGAGCTCCCCTTAGAGCTAATTGGCAATTCTTTTGGTTCATGTGTTGAACTCCATCCTTTCTCCAAGATAATCGAAACTCTAGGTTAAGCCTAAACACTAACTAGAGAACTCTAGGTCAAGTTGGTGGACTATCTCTAGAGAGCTTCAAGTTAGAAGTTTGAAAATTCGAGCTTTACCAAGGAGAGGGGATCAAGCCGCGAGAAGAGCGTTCTTGGGTGGCTTGAAACGCTTCAAGAAAGAATAAAAGAAAAGTAAGTTTCTTATCTCTACGAATTTGGATACACAATTGCGAGTCCAAGGTCCTTTTGTTGGAAAATTTTTTAAATTTTCGCTGCTTTCTGATTCGTGTTTTCCAACAGGCTGAAGTGTGAGAGAACAGAGGAACTAAATCCCAATCTTTCTTCTTTTCCCATCTCTTAAAAATATTTAAGAGTCAAAAGTGTGGATAAATGAAACCAAAATGGAATGTGGAGGATGCAGAGTTGCGATACGTGTATTGCAGAGAAGGAAATCAGCAAAAATCTGATCAAAATGTTATTAATTACTATTAAGCCCCTAAAAAGAAACTTATTATGTAAAGTACCCTAAAAATCTAAATAAGAGCAATTAGGTCCAAATTAGTTTTCTTGAAATTATGAAATGATCCCCTAAATTTATATTTAGCTCATAATTTAATTAATTCAAGTAATTTAGAAATTAAATCATGCTTAGAGATAATTAAGCGCATATTATCTAGAGAAAATAATTAAGGCCAATAAAATAAGAGATTATAAATTGGTAAATAAATGCGTAACTCCGAAACACACACGTAGCGATGTCTTGTCCTAGTCCGAAGAAGTGGGGCATTACAATTTTCGTTCGATCTTTAGATTAGAAAGAGATATAGAGTAGTGATTGATTTTCCTTCCCTGTGGGTACGATCCTGTTGTGCTACGCGTATATCTTAAGTGTACACTTGCACGATTAGTTTAACTTAAAATCACAACATACTTCATCGAAAAAAATTATCCCTTTTTACGGGGTAATTTGTTGAAAAAAAAAATCTCGTTCAAACTAATCAAATTTATAGATTATATCTAAAAGTTGAGTTTAAAAAAAATATTAATTATGGCTATAACTATTATAATACATCGTAAGATTCAATTTAAATATGGTTAAAATAATGTATAGTATCTTATGTTTTATAATATATATGTATAAAAATATATTACATGTGATATTTTTTTTATTTTTCCCACAATAAAAATATGATATTTGTTAAATTAATCTTTTATTTATATTGTTAATTTGTTAAATGTTAATTATTTTACTATTTAGTTAGATAATTTATCTTTCAGTTTATAAATTTATAATTTGAAATCTTATTATTAGCAATGTTATTTTAAAATTAATAAATAGTTGGAAGTAAGTTTAAATTATATCGAATTTTTCTTATTATTTAGCTTATTTGGTTATTTTTACTGAATATTTATGATATTATATAAATATATAAAATTAAATATAATTATTATGTAATTATATATCACGTCATACCGGTCCGACCAATGATTCAACCGATCGAACCAGTAAAACCAATAACCAGTAAGGGATTCCGGTTCGACCTCCGGTCCGGGTTTCAAAACATAGGGACTTGAGTTCAAGTGTTTTGGAGAATACGTTTCTTTGAGTGGGTCACGCTTTTGTTGGAGTCATTAATTGTTTTCTTTTTCCTGTCCTGTTATTGCATTTTGTAAGCTTGCAAGCCTTTGTTCTCCTTTACGCTTTTATTTAGCCGTTTTGATTAGCATAAGATCGTGGTTATACTAATTAAGCCACGCGTCCCCTGTATTTAGAAAATAGGAAGGATTGTATTGTTTCATCTTGAATATTCAATAACATAGCAGACACTTCCCCCACTCTTTAGCTCTGTATATTTGCGCTTTGCAAAAGCAGGCTCGAGATCAATTCAAACCCTAGACTCTTCCCTAGTTAGGGATTTTTTCTTGTTAATCATAGTTGATATTAACATTTAGACTAAGTAAAAATATAATGAATGTAATATATATATATATAATTTTATTTAAAATAACTAATAATAAAATATATTGAATTCAGATCTTTAACCGATCAGATTGCTTAAAATTGTATCTGCTCCATTTATTTTGTAAAGTGGATATTTATAATCGGATATAATCCATCGAACTCTTTTATTGATCGAATATTCTAAAAGTTAGATCGGTTCGGATTGAATTCAGATTAAAATCCGACCAGTTGACAGCCCTACTTTAAAAAATGTAGGGATCTATAAAATTGCTAAACAAATTTATTAATTTAATAATTATCAACCAATCACAATTTTGATTTTAATTAAAAATCTTAATAAATTATAAAATTTTGTTCAGTCAAAATTAATTTAATTAAGGTTAAATACAACCTTCCTATATATTCTAAGAGATTTTTTTGGGACATCTTTTTTTTTATAAAGAAACCGGTCAGAGAGACCGTGAGGTTAACCCGAGGACCCCCCTTATTTATAAATCAACCGAACACAAGAGTACATCACATGGGAAGCGATCCACATGTCAATCAAAGCATTACAACAAAAATGCCCAAGAAAGAAACTAAAATGCTTAAAAGCACTATGGGCGTTAATATCATGGGAAAAATGCAAAATTGGTATACCAACTCCTAAGTTTTAGCATTTTTGGTACTCTAAGTTTTCCGGCGAAAAAAAAAAAACCCACAGCTATTTAAAAAATGCAAAAAAAAGTCAATTTTGCCCAGGAGAGCTCAGATCCGCCGGATATCCGACCCGGATGCCAACGTGTCTCACCTGAAGCCATGCTGTCCACAAATTCGCGTACACATTACCCAAATCCCGCCAGCTGTATTTACACATATGAAATTCATTTACTTACAAAAATGCCATGTAAGGTAATTTTAGGGGGGGGGGGGGGGGGGGAATTCCCCCCTAAATCCATCGTATCAGTGAACAGATAAGCAAGGAATTTCCAATTCCCCAACCAAATAAGAACCGTAAGAATTATCTCCCCCAAATACTCCGTCTAAACCGAATTGAAACCCCATGGCCAACTCACGATTTTCTTCCAACATGAACTCAGCGGCCCACTCAGCGGCATCTCCATTGTAACGCCCCAATTTTTCTAGTTATGCATCATGTGATATTATATGTTCTTTTATAACTTTTATAACATTACATGTAATATAATTCTATGTATTTTAAGAATTATCCTTAATGTTGAGTTTACGTGAATTAATTGCTAACGTGCCTAAGTGTGTATAAGTGACTTTATTTGATCATATAATTTAACCCCATTATATCATTTTTTAGAGCCTTATATATATATGGATATAATCATCTATCATGTATGTCAAGTGTATCATCTCGAATTTGTAAATTAGTATAAGACAAGGACTAAAATGCAAAATGTGGTGACTGATGCATCTTAGTGGAGGAAATATGTATAATATCATATTCATCTCTTCCATTACATTTTCATTCATAAAAGATTATCCAAATCTCACACATATACACACACTAAAACATGGTATTTACACCAAGGAAGGAGGAGAGGGATTTTATCATATTACAAGCTAGAATTCAAGGAGGATTTGCATAAGTGGAGCATCATCCTGTCATTCTTTTTCATTTTCTTCATTTCTTTGAGGTATAGATGGGTTAATTGTATGAATCTCTTGTGATATATTTGAGTAGGGTTTGCTATATATGTTTTGATTCCTTGGTTATAAGTGCTTAGAAGCATGTCTAGGATCATTATATTTCATAAATTGCATGAATTCTTGAATAGGAGGAAAGTTGGATAGTATGAAATTATATGGGTTTTGGATTGATGAATTCTTATGATCTATACAAGTTTTCATGGATTAAATGGTGCCTAATTGATATATATAAGTTATATGCATGTTATATGTTGGTTTGGAGTGATTTAATTGCATTGGTTTGGTGTTGGAATGATTTGGGAGCCTAATTCCGTGCCTTTGCCCTATTTTGCTTCGTATTGCTGCTATAGTATGATCCACGAGCGTGGATTTTTGTCCACGGACGTGGATTTGAGCCCAGAAAACTTGGATTTTCGGCAGAGGAATCCACGGGCGTGGATTTTTGTAAATGGAGAAATCCACGGCGGTGGATCTTCCTATATATTCTGTCCGAGTTTGTTTTGCTTCTTTCTCCCTCATACGAACTCCAATTGACCTGATTCTTGAACCGACGGAAAGATATTGAAGTGTAGAACAACATACAATTGGAATTACCTCAATATCTTTTCCCATTTGTAAGATATTATCAATTATTTTTTGTGTCGCTGCTTTACCAACAAATTTCAATCATCTAACTTCAAGCTTACGCCATTTTCTCCTCACTTTGAACTAGAAACTAGCCATATATCATCGGAAAGATCTTTGTGTCTAGTTTCATTCCCAACAAACAAAACCCAATTCCCCTTTCTAGAATTAAAGATATTCCAGTTTTCCCCCAGCATGTACGTTTCTTAAAATTGTCCGTTTTTACCAAACTTCACCAAAACCTTCCTTATTGCATTCCTTTAACTTCCTTGGATCCCATATGTGACTTACATGTTATTTATATTTGATTAATTGATAAGTATGCTCCTACTTGACACTTTTTGGTACTTAATTGCTCAAACGTGATTGTGTGATTCCATGTCTTATATGAATTGAACTTGGAATGATATGAATACATGATTGCTTGATATTAATTTCATCTCTTAGATGTTAATTGGTTCTCATACATGCTAAGTGTCACTTGATTGCTAGTTTTACTTAACTACATGAGCATTGCCGTGCGTCATACTTGGTCTCATATTGAGTCTTGTCTCACGAGTTTCCACTATTTCCTTTCTTGTCTAGTTTTTCTCCAGGGCAGAGATCATTGACCATTTGGGCACTTTCTTGTATCCTTGTCTTGTTCCGTCGCTCCTCAGGTGAGGTTCAATTCTACATATATAGAACCCATATAACCCTATGTGATGATTTAAGCCAAAATGTATCTATATATCTATAGTTTTCCAAACTCTCTTGATTTTCAACTGATTTCACGGAACGGATTGATTGATTGAATGATTGTTTTGGTGAGTAAACATGTTCACTTTGGGCCTGAGGGTAGTGTACTGAGCCAACCGAGGAAGCAAGGGTTGACGGGTAACTCTTGCTCTATCCTCACCATTTTTGGGGTTACCCCTGAATCCACTAGGAGATTAGTGGAGGAAGGAGCTCCGGGCATAGGGACTCATGAACCCTATGCCCCGTTGGATTGGATGGAGGGGCCTTGCAATCCCCTATCACCCGGAGGAAGAAGGATGGACGGAAATTGCTAATTGTGCACTAATTTGTATTGCTTGATCACTTAATTAATTACAACTGAATTACTGTACACTGTTTGAGAAAGGTTGGAGATTTGCCCTCACTCGCCGGGCCACTGATTGAATTGAATTGAATTGATTGCATTGTTAAATGGATTAGTTGTAATCTTGGGCGAGTTGTCTTTTCTTATTGAACTTATATTGCTTCTCTTTTATAAACCCTTACTCGAGATTATGGCTTGCATGGTAATTGCGCTAATATTTATTTATAAACCCCCTCGCTCAGTCCGTGTTGGACTGACACCTCAACTTTTCAGTTTTTGCATGTTGTGTGCTAGGTGGGGTCGAGTCAAGTTTTATCGCTTTGGGTCTAGCATTGTCATTTTACTTTGGCATGTACCTTATTGGTACTTATGCCTTTTGTTTTGGTTGATAAGTGGTATGATATTATATTGATATGTAAATGTTGGTATCTATTAGTAAATATATAAATATGGTACCTATAAGTATTGAATGTTATTGTTTCCGCTTTTATTACTCCGAATTGTTTATTGGTATTAATTGAGGGTACCCGCCTAGCTTTGTGATCGTTTTTTTTTTATTATCACTCGTTCGCTATAGTCTTAGTTCATGTATGGATCATCCATTTCATATGTAGACTAAGCTATAGTGAGGGGGTGTGGCATCTCGGCGTTCTAGGTGCTACATCTTAGGTGGTATCAGAGCCCGATTGCAAAACCACGGTTCTAGCGTCGTGTCGTGTCAAGTCTAGGTCGAACGACATAGGATTAATTGATAATTTACGAGTCTTGCATCTTATTTGGAACTACTTGAACTTATTTGAATTTATTTGAACATCCTTGAGCTACTTGATGACTTGTGCATGGCATTGATTTATGTTACTACTTGATGATTAATTGACCTTCTATGGCTTGGAATTTATATGTTTAACGTGTTTTACTTTAACTTAGATGAATTAGTTGTTGCATTTTGCATCAAATCCATGTCTTTGGAGTCGATTATGTGACATGAGCATGTAATAACCGCATGAATTTAGCTTTGAATTGATTGCTGACTTATAGGCTATAAAGATCATTTCAAACCACGGCCAATTTGTACGATAATCTCAATCTACAGCAAGCTCCTTTCTCTAGTTTTGGGGTTGTAAGGATTGCACCGGGGAACTTCACACAAGAATTCAAGAGCCATGGTTCTCTCTAATGGATTATGGTTCGATTGATAAGGTCCGAAATAGACGAATTAATTTTAGGAGCAAAGTGAGAAGAAAATCTCGAAAGTGTTTTAAGATTTGAGGTCTCAATCAACGAGGCCTCCAGGGTAATAGGGACTTAAGGTTAGGATTTTAGAAGCAAGTTGAGGATTTTCCACTATTGGAACCGAAAATCAAGTTGTGGGATGACCTACAAACTTTAGGGAAGTTGAAGAAAATTCAAAGAGGTGGTGTAACGCCCCGATTTGCATTCATGTGTTACGTGACGTTATATTAAATTTCATCACATTTTATGTAATATATTCTCATGCATTTATATGAATTAGCTTTAATGTGAAATATGTGAATTAAGTGATAATGTGTCTAATTGTATTATATGACTTTAATTGATCATCTCATAAATATGTGGACTTAATTGCATAACATGAATTGGAGTTAATTGCTCATATCTTATGGAATGAAACTTGATTGCATACATTTAAATACTTCAAGGACTAATATGCAAGATTGGTTGAGTCATCATAATTCTTGTAAGACTTTTGATAAATATCATATTTATCTCTCATTTCATTCATTATATTTCATAAAAGAAAGCTACACACACCCACACCTACTAGATCACGGTATTTTCACCAAGAGGAGAAGAAGAATTGCATCTAATATTTCAAGCTAGGATTTGAAGGAATTATGGAGCTAGGATCATCATCATCATCATATCACCACTTTATCTTATCTTCCCTCCATCTTAAGATCTTCTTCCAGTTGACGTGGGACACGCACCAATAGTTATATCCTTGTTTTGATCGTCACAGGTGAGGTTATTTCTATTTATAAAAGAACCCTACAACCCTATGTGATTTTGGACCAAAACCAATAATTATATCTATAGTTTTCCGAAAATTGAATTGTTATTTCATTGATCGATTGATATTGTACCGAATGATTGTTATTGATATTGAATTGAATTGATTGATTGATTTGACGAGTAAAGCATGTTCACTTTGGGCCCCGAAGGTAGTGTATTGAGCCAACCGGGGAAGCAAGGGTTGATGGGTAACTCTTGCACTATCCTCACCATGTAGGGACGAACTCTGAGTCCACCAGGAGGTTTGGTTGGATGATGAGAACCCGAGGGTTTGAGTGTTCGCGCTCCCCTCATTTGATTGGATGGCGGGGCCTTGCAATCCCCCATCACCTGGAGGAAGAAGGATGGATTGATTGAAATTGTCTAATTGTGCACCGAATTGATTGCTTGATCACCCAATTAATAAAATTGAAATATTTGTACACTGTTGGAGAAAGGTTGGAGATTTGCCCTCACTCGCCGGGCCACGGATTGATTGTATCAAATTGTATTGAAATAATTGAATTGAAAATGGAATTGTTGTAATCTTGGGCGAGTACTATATTATTTTACAATGAATATCGTTTTATGAAAAATCTTACCTGAGATTACAATTTGCATGGTATTTGTGCTTTTACATTATAACCCCTCACTCAGTCTTTCATAGACTGACACCTCACATTTTCAGGTATTGCAGGTTGAGTGCTAGGCGGGATTAAGTCAAGTTTTACTTCTTTTGGGTCTAGTATTGTCTTTCTCATGTTTATGTACATTATAAATACATTATAACCTTAAGAACTGTTTTGGTACCTATGTATATATTATGATTTATACTTGAGACTTTGAGCAGGTAAATGGAAATATTGTTTTGGGACATGTTAGTATGAAACCGAAAATGGGATCATTAAGTGAATGTACATTGTTATGCTTCCGTTTGTATGCATTGTTGTATAATTGAGGGTTAGCCCGCCTAGCTAGTGTTCTTTTTTTTATTATCTCCCGTTCGCTATAGGTTAGTTCATGTATGGGTCGTCCATCTCATATGTGAATTGAGCTATAGTGCAGGGATGTGGCATCTTTGCGCTTCGGGTGCTACAGGTGGAGTTGGGGTAGATGATGCTAAGTCGTCATAAGATCAACACATACATACACCATGCCACATCCAAAGTTAGTCAACCAAACTCAATGAGGTTGTGCAAACCGAGGAATGGCACGAAGGAAATCTTGGAGGAGGTTAGATCGATGAAGAAGAATGAAGAGATTAAGAAAAAGGGGAATTGAAGTCACTACGGATTTCGAGTAAGGAAGAACTTAGGTAGCAATTAGAGATTAATTCCTCGAAAGAAGGCAACGTACCAATTTCACGGAAGTAGAAGCATTGGAGTTCAAGGATCATAATTTGATTACCAAGTTATATGAGTTGGGATAAGGAAACTTTGAACAAGAAGATGTTTAAGGTGAAGGGTCGAGCAACACTTAGAATTAATAATTTGGAAGGAATACTCGGGGAAAGAAATCGAGTTCAAGAAATTACGATTCTCAAGTGATGGAAATGTACACGTTGATGTTAGGGATTTTGAAGAATTGGAAGACCGTGGGTAACAAGAGATGACTAACAATCCGCGATAAACTTGTAATTCAACAAACAAGGACTAAGGATCGGGCGAAAGTTCTCATTACGACGGTGACAGGTTCAATGCATTCATAATCACGTGCATCATATATTGTTTTAAATTATTTAAATTTTTTCATTTATATGTGCATCTTTAATTGATATAATTTCTCCAACGTGTCGTAACTAAGTGTTTGAATGAGTGTTATGTGCATTGGCATAATAATCCAACATGCATTGTTAAGTGTTTACTTGATAGGAAGTTCCTTCATCTCACTCATCGAGTTGTTTTCAACCGAGCTATATTAGAATCAAGAAAAGGAGAACGTTTGGGGTTGCACTTGTTGATGAGAAGGGAAAATAGGAATTCCAAGGTTCAGGAAAGGTAGAGCTGAAATTAGGAATGAAAGGAGTGGATTACTATTCTTACCGGTCCCACCAAAGTGAATGGGAGCAAGGTCACCGAACACGTGGAAGAGCGAGGACCATTTATATCAAGGAAGTTGTGCTGAAAAAGTCGAGAATCTTTAAAGTAAGAAGCGATGTTACGAGCCAACAGATAAGAATATGCATTCTTCAGGGGGAGAGTCGACCGGGAAATGACTTCAAAGTTATGGATTTGCTCAAGTGGATTACTTTCACTCGAGGTGACAAAGTTGCAAGAGTCACCAACAATGGGATTTCTTAAAGATGGTAAAAAGGGGAAGAATTAGAAGAATCTGACGTTTGATGACTTTCAAGATTGGATTGAAAATTGTAGGAATAATTTCGAAAAGAGTAAGAGCTTCAATAGCTGGGAAATGGGTATTCAAGGGATAATGGGAGATTCGGTACTCGATTAATTTCAAACCGAGGTGAATGATGTTCTGAGAATAATAACGGAAGGGATAGGTCTTTCAAGAGGCAAGGATGGAATCAGGAAATGCTTGGGAATAGACACAACAAGATGTGGTAAAGGATAATTGACGGTAACTTCGGTTGCAGGATCAGCACCGTTAGTCTTCTTCCGGGATCCATACAAATTCAAATTTTCAAGGTTGCAGGGATATTGTTGTGCAACATGTTTCAAGCCTTAAGAAATTCTAAGAATTGGAGAGGAGAATATTGGATAAAGAAACTTGATCGGATCATCATAATTGGGATGAAAGTGAGAGTCCGTTGAATTGAACGTTGGAAGTGTAGGATTTAGGGAGAAAAGTACACATTCAAGAATTAAATTTTCGGACCGTGGTGTTAGATAAGGTAAAGGGTTTGATCTGGGTTGGAATCCATGTAATCCCGAAGATATTTATATCCACATCGGATCCTTCGGGACATGATGGTGTGTTTAGAAGATAGATCGTGGAAGCAGGACTGAATTGCCATTTAAATATTGGATATCGAGGATTGTAACGTCCGACGCTTTGGGAAGAGGAATCTTCAACATCAAATCAAGGGGGCGAAACGAATCACTATCGTGGAAGATTCCCAAACAACGGTGAACAGTACATTTAATCATGCATACCACGTGCATCATGAATTTTATTGTTGTTGTATTTAATTTCTTGGTAGCTGTAATTTGGTTGTATATAAATTTTAGTTATGTGATTAAAGTCATTCTACTTGCCTATGTGACACTTGTATAAATGTTTCTCTAAGTGTTTCCTTGAAGCGTTGTTCTGTGTGTGTGAGAGACGGGGTTCTCTCATTTCTTGTTGAGAGACGGGGTGCTCTCATTTCGTTATAGAGGGACGGGGTTCTTTCTTTACGTGCTTGAGAGATGGGGTTCTCTCTTTAATTGTTTGAGAAACGGGTTTCTCTCATTGCTTGTACAAGAGACGGGGCTCTCTTGTTGTGCATCATTTTAAAACTCGGCAGTGGACCTGGGGACCAGGTCCTTTTAAGGGGGGGGGGGGGGGAGAGTTTTAATGCCCCAATTTTTCTAGTTATGCATCATGTGATATTATATGTTCCTTTACAACTTTTATAACATTACATGTAATATATTTCTATGTATTTTATGAATTATCCTTAATGTGGAGTTTACGTGAATTAATTGCTAACGTGCCTAAGTGTTTATATGTGACTTTACTTGATCATATAATTTAACCCCATTATATCATTTTTTAGAGCCTTATATATATATGGATATAATCATCTATCATGTATGTCAAGTGGATCATCTCTAATTTGTAAATTAGTATAAGGCAAGGACTAAAATGCAAAATATGGTGACTCATGCATCTTAGTGGAGGAAATATGTATAATATCATATTCATCTCTTCCATTACATTTTCATTCATCAAATATTATCCAAATCTCACACATATACACACTAAAACACGGTATTTACACCAAGGAAGGAGGAGAGGGATTTTATCATATTCCAAGCTAGAATTCAAAGAGGATTTGCATAAGTGGAGCATCATCCTATATTTCTTTTTCATCTTCTTCATTTCTTTGAGGTATAGATGGGTTAATTGTATGAATCTCTTGAGATATATTTGAGTAGGGTTTGCTATATAAGCTTTGATTCCTTAGTTTTAAGTGCTTAGAAGCATGTTTAGGATCATTATATTTCATAAATTGCATGAATTCTTGAATAGGAGGAAAGTTGGATAATATGAAATTATATAGGTTTTGGATTGATGAATTCTTATGATCTATACAAGTTTTCATGGATTAAATGGTGCCTAATTTATATATATAAGTTATATTCATGTTATATGTTGTTTTGGAATGATTTAATTGCATTGGTTTGGTGTTGGAATGATTTGGGAGCCTAATTCCATGCCTTTGCCCGGTTTTGCTTCGTATTGATATTGTAGCATGATCCACGGGCGTGGATTTTTGGCCACGGTCGTGGATTTGAGTCCAGAAAACTTGGATTTTCGGCAGAGGAATCCACGGGCGTGGATTTTTGTAAATGGAGAAATCCACGGCCGTGGATCTTCCTACGTTTTCTGTCCGAGTTTGTTTTGCTTTGTTCTCCCTCATACGAACTCCGATTGACCTGATTCTTGAACCGACGGAAAGCTATTGAAGTCTAGAACAACCTTCAATTAGGATTAGCTCAATATATTTTCCCATTTCTAAGATATTATCAATTATTTTTGGTGTCACTGCTTTACCAACAAATTTCAATCATCCAAATTCAAGCTTACGCCATTTTCTCCTCACTTTGAACTAGAAAACGAGCCATATATCATCGGAAAGATCTTTGTGTCTGGTTTCATTCCCAATAAACAAAACCCAATTCCCATTTCTAGAATTAAAGATATTCCAGTTTTCCCCCAGCATGTACGTTTCTTAAAATTGTCCATTTTTACCAAACTTCACCAAAACCTTCCTTATTGCATTCTTTTCACTTCCTTGGCTCCCATATGTGGCTTATATGTTATATATACTCGATTAATTGATAAGTATGCTCCTACTTAATACTTCTTGGTACTTAATTGCTCAAAGGTGATTGTGTGATTCCATGCCTTATATGAATGGAACTTGGAATGATAAGAATACATGATTGCTTGATATTAATTTCATCTCTTAGATGTTAATTGGTTCTCGTACAAGCTAAGTGTCACTTGATTGCTAGTTTTACTTAACTACATGAGCATTGTCGTGCGTCATACTTGGTCTCATATTGAGTCTTATCTCACGAGTTTCCACTATTTTCTTTCTTGTCCAGTTTTTGTCCAGGGCGGAGATCATTGACCATTTGGGCACTTTCTTGTATCCTTGTCTTGTTCCGTCGCTCCTCAGGTGAGGTTTAATTCTAGATATATAGAACCCATATAACCCTATGTGATAATTTAAGCCAAAATGTATCTATATATCTATAGTTTTCCAAACTCTCTTGATTTTCAACTGATTTCACGGAACAGATTGATTGATTAATTGATTGTTTTGGCGAGTAAACATGTTCACTTTGGGCCCGAGGGTAGTGTATTGAGCCAACCGAGGAAGCAAGGGCTGACGGGTAGCTCTTGCACTATCCTCACCATTTTTGGGGTTATCCCTGAATCCACTAGGAGATTTGTGGAGGAAAGAGCTCCTGGCATAGGGACTCATGAACCCTATGCCCCGTTGGATTGGATGGCGGGGCCTTGCAATCCCCCATCACCTAGAGGAAGAAGGATGGACGGAAATTGCTAATTGTGCACTAATTTGTATTGCTTGATCACTTAATTAATTACAACTGAATTACTGTACACTGTTTGAGAAAGGTTGGAGATTTGCCCTCACTCGCCGGGCCACTGATTGAATTGAATTGAATTGATTGCATTGTTAAATGGATTAGTTGTAATCTTGGGCGAGTTGTCTTTTCTTATTGAACTTATATTGCTTCTCTTTTATAAACCCTTACTCGAGATTATGGCTTGCATAGTAATTGCACTAATATTTATTTATAAACCCCTCGCTCAGTCCGTGTTTGACTGACACCTCAACTTTTCTATTTTTGCAGGTTGTGTGCTAGGCGGGGTCGAGTCAAGTTTTATCGCTTTGGGTCTAGCATTGTCATTTTACTTTGGCATGTACCTTATTGATACTTATGCCTTTCGAATTGGTTGATAAGTGGTATGATATTGTATTGATATGTAAATGTTGGTATCTATTTGTAAATATATAAATATGGTACCTATAAGTATTGAATGTTATTGTTTCTGCTTTTATTGCTCCAAATTGTTTATTGGTATTAATTGAGGGTACCCGCCTAGCTTTGTGATCGTTTTTTTTTTATTGTCACCCGTTCGCTATAGTCTTAGTTCATGTACGGATCATCCATTTCGTATGTGGACTGAGCTATAGTGCGGGGGTGTGGCATCTCGGCGTTCCGGGTGGTACATCCATGGCTTGAAGATTCCCCATCCTTTCATTGTTTTTGTGGGAAGAGTGCTGTTTATACATACTGCCTGGAGAGGAGAGCACCCCGGAAGGCGTTTTTACTCTAGTGAGAGCCAGGTTTGTTTCGAAATTGTTGTGTAATTTTTACCTAAAAAGTTAGCCCTGATGTTGGAAATTTTTTTAATTTCTTCAATTTTGGCTTGTTTCAAAACAGACTTGCAAGTTGTTTAGGTGGCATGATCCCTCAATGTGTGAAAGGTCTAAGGTCATCATACCTGGACTACTGAAGAAGATTAATAAACTCGAGGCTGAAGCAGCTGTCCTCGAAAAGAAAGTGTGGAGAGAAGCTTATGTTCTTGGTGTCAAGATCTTTGTAGTTTTAATGGTTGCCTGTATTTTGTTGGTTGCTCTGTTTAACAAGATGTAATGGGTTAATTGTATCAACCACAGTACCACATTTTCCAGTGAAGCTACTATAACTTAAATCCCATCTAGTATATTTTGTTTCCACTTAGTAGTTGTATTTTACAGTTTCCAGACTCCAGTGAATATGAAAAAATTTGATGAAATAAGTTGGTGTGAAACAAGCTGATGCATAACCATAACAAAAGTAAATGTCTTACATAACGTTTCACCAAAAAGAACATCATAAGCACTGGTAACTAATACATTACCAAAAGCCACAAAAGAAAAAAAGAGCTATATTGTTCAGAGACATAGATAATAAATCTTAGAAAAGCCACAAAAGAAAAAAGACCCACCTCTGCCTTTAATCCTTGCCTACTGATAGCTCTAGAAACTTCTTCCCTGACTTAACCACAATCTTCTTGCTTTGAAGTGGATTGGTCATACTCTGATGAGTTGATATATGATGTTCTTGGTCCATGGCAGGAGGGACCCTCATTCTTACTCCAAGGGTCTTCCTTGTTCTTTTGTTTTTGGTGGCCAAGTCTTATTTTGCTGCTTGTTGCACACCCTCAACAGTAAGTATACTCCTGGGATGTTGTGGTTACCTTCGGTTATTTCCCATTTCCAGCTGCTCGAACATGGAAGGGCCAGGTGCAGTGGCCACATCAGTTATGGTATATGGTGGAATGCCTGTGTTAACTGTTAGACTGATTTGTTTGGCCATATCCTCGGGTTGTTGAACTGGTGGAAGAATATCCTGCATGGTCAATGTAAGGCCTTAGTAATGAAAAAGAAAAGTTATAAGCATTTACTGATTATGGTAAGCAAAAATTACCTCATTCTCTTCTTCCTCAGACTGTGTCTCATTGACATGAGGCTCATCCTCCATAGTTGACTCTGGAAAATTTGAGCTTTCACCAACAGACTACAAAAGGAAAAATACAACCTTTAAAAATGAAGAAGCTAAAATCTGTAAGAATTAAAATCACCAAATTGAAAATGACGTCAAATGCCCTTCTTATAAGCCTCTCCCGCTTTTCCTTGGCACTGTTAGGCAGAGCATCACAGAAAAGGATATTATGGCCTGGTCCCCCACAATGTATGGTCTTCTGGATTCTCCTTAGCTTCCTTATGACAGGGCCTCTTTTTTTAGCCTTTCCCTTGTTCTGAGGCTCATCAATGCCTCTCTTCCTCAGCTTAGATGGCCTGCTTGGTTTTCTGCCAAAATTTAGGGGTAGTGGAGGTATGAACAATGTGTTTCCCCAAACATTCTGACCACTTATGGGTACTATCACTCCAGCATATGCATTCTTATAAATGCTTACATGATAAAAATTATCAACAAATTCTATAGCATCTATCTTTTCATGGTTCAAAACGGTTAGTGAATGCAATCATGGAATGCCAGTCAATTGCCAAAGCCTACAGCTACAATTTTTAGAGCCTAAATCAACAGCATATTGTCCATTAATAGTCTGTACTTGAAAGTGAATTCTGGAGGCTTTAACTGGCCTGTAACCTCCCACCTTTTTACTAGTCTCCTTTACAATTCTAGCAATTGTTGGACAGACTGTACGTGAAAATGAAATTACATAGTTTAGAATACTATTATCACACAATATGTCATAAGTTGAAATATTTTATACCTTCCCATTTCTCTATAGTCTCCCTGCTTAGGTGCCACTTCTTCATTAAATACTCCCTGATCCATTCTAGCATTGTGATGATGGGTTTGTCTCTTGCATCTAGAATACTACTATTGAAAGACTCGCAGGAGTTGTTGAGCAGTTGGTCACACTTTGATGTTTCAAGGAAATGACTCCTGGACCACTTTGATGGATGCTTATCTTTCATCCAATTAGCAGCCTCTGGAAACTTATCCCTTACAGCCCTCATTGCAGCTTTGAACTCACTTACAGTGCTAGCATTTGCTGCTTTCCATATAGCATTTTTCAAAGCAAACCCCTTATGTCCTGCTGAATTCATGTTCACAATCATGTATCTCACACAGAACCTCTGTTCTGCAGCAGGAAACACCTCAGGCAATGCATATATAAGGCCCTTTTGCTTATCTGATATGACGGTAAAATCCTTCCCATTTCCAAGCTCAAGATCAACCTTCAGAACATTGAAAAACCATGAGCAATTGTCCTTTGTTTCAGAGGAGACCACTGCGTATGCCAAAGGAAATATGCTGTTATCTGGATCAACCCCAACTGCTGTCAGAAGGATACCACCATGAGGGCCTTTAAGATGGCATCCATCAACTCCAATGATGGGCCTACAACTCCTAAACCCCTCTTTAATTGCAGAAAAACAAACATAGAATTTTGAAAACCTCTTCTGTCCCTCAACATCTTCAGTACCCAAAACAATTGTTGATCCTGGGTTGGTTACCCTCAATTCATTAGCATAGTCCCACAACTTTGTGTACTGCAAGTCAGGATCTCCTTGAAGCATCTTATTTGCAAGTTTTTTTGTCCTGTAAGCTTGATCTCTAGAAACAGTTACAAGTAATGCATCCTCCACATCTTCCTTGAAACCCATCACTGATCTCTTGGGGTCAGATTTAGACAAAGCCACATACTTTTCAGCCAACCATTGAGTCTTCAAGTTTGTAACATCCCACCCCTCTTCACATGTGTGCTCCAAACACAACTCCCTTATCACAAACGCATCTTTGTTCTCTGGTGTGGTGTTAACAGCCTTGATCGTATTGGTTTTGAATGGGAAACCATTTTTGTCCTCGGAACATCTAACATAAACTCTCTTACTGTCTGATCTTCTACATGGTAGACTCCTCCTGATTTTAATAGCACAAGAGGCTACACTTTTTTTAAACAATGCTTTGTTCTTAAAAGTCTGACCTATGTCAAACTCTGGATCATAAACTATATTTTCATTGAATGGCTTGAAAGAGTCAACCTCCCCTTCTTCATCAGACAACCTATTCAGGTTTAGGTAACCATCATCACAACCTACAACATCCTCACAAATGTCCCCCAAAGAAAGTGAACTTTCATCATTCTCTTCTTCATTTTCATTTCCTACTTGAACACTACTATTCACATAATCTGAAAACATAACATCATCTTCAGAAGATATGCTGTTGGTATTGACATCAAAATCAGAATCATCCTCATCAAGACTATCATTCACAATTCCATCAGACACATTTTCTATTACATGTTCACCACAGCCATTCAAATCATCATCTTTAGTTTCATCCTGTGTTTGTGGTCCGTATCTAGCATTATACTCAGCCACCCATTTAGCTGTAGCTTCTGCCCTACATAGAAACTCCACGTTACTTTCTCTAGTCTTCCTATTGACAGCCTCATTGATAGGACTCTTATGAACTGGTCTTTCCTCAACATTCCGCAAACCATCATCTACTTTATCACAACTCTTCTCAATGTTCCCAATCCCTTCGTCCACAATAACCCTCTCCTCACTTGCAGTTCCCAAATTTTGGACAAATATTGGATACTCTCTAGAAATTTTAAGATATTTCCTACCATAGTTCTTCAACTCATTCTCAGAGGAAATGGGTGTAAATCCCTTTTTTACAGCAATATAAATTTTCTTATTGCTACCCTCAAGGAATAGGTCTTGGACATACTCGTCAATAGTCAAAAAGCTTAACTTTTCAACATCGGCATAATCCACTTTCCTTACCCCCCCCCCCCCCCCCCCCCCACCTTCGTATGCTTGTCCATCAAAATTACCACTATAATAAATTGCAAGAGTCATACTTGTGGACTGTGTGTAACACCCCGGTTTTTGGTTTAAACTAATGTGTCGTATTTGTTTATAAATTGTGCAATTAAATTATTTAACTATGTGATTAATTGTTTATAAGTGTTTCATATTTAATTTTAATATAAATTGTTAATTAAGAATTACGATAATTAATTATGCCTTAATCATTTGCATTAATTTATTCAAATACGTTGACCTTGGATTATATTTAAAATGGAATTTAAACTTTAGTTTTAAATTGTAATACATGAATTTATTAGGGATATACGCATGCTTGTTTATTTGTGCTACGTTTTCATATGAAATGATATCGAAATGTTGCGAAAATTTAGTCTGTCGTAATTATGTGTGTTATGAACATGTCCATATGCTCGGTTTATGTTTTCGAATTCATTTGACGCGTTAACAATTTATTTTGATTTGTGGAACCAAATCGGGGCCTAACGAGCAATTAGCGCACCCTTGGTTCCGCACGTGATATCTTGAGCTCGGGAATTCGGATTCGAATTCCGTTACCTCCGTTGCCTTTGTATCGACGAATCAGAGACAATGGAATAAGCCTCATACCTTTTTGAGATCATTAAGACCTCCGAAATCCAACCGTAACGAAAAACTCGTGCAAGAAGAACCCTTTTGTTGATTAGTCTTCATGGTGGGACCCTTTTAGCCAACCTAAACCTAACCATGCCTTAACCCATGATTTGTGTACTTGAGTTAACCCATTTCTCCTCCTTTTACCAGAAAAAACCGAGCCAAATCTTCCTCATTTTTCTGCAGCCTTGGTCGAGAGAGAGTGGAGAAAAGAAGAAGGAAAAGAGAAACCTTGACCCTTGTGATTTTGAGCTCAAATCACTCCCTTTCTTCTCCATATCTTGAAGGTATGTATATTTATGTATCCTCTACTCTTTTATTCTTGATTTCATCCATTTATTTCTTGTTTTGCTTCAGATTGGATAAGGGTTTGATTTAGAACATGTTTAGGATTTTTGAGTGATTCTTGCCTTCTTGGAGTAGCTTAGGTTTGGGGCTGATTTCTTGCATGAAACTTGGTTATATGAACTTGTTTCTCTTTCTTTTTGATACCCAAGCCATGTTAGATGATTTATGGATGATTTCTTTTTAGAACCCTTGGATGAAATGAGAGTTTTTGAGCATGAAACTTGAGGTTGGATCCCCTCCCCTGTTTTCGAACTGCTGCTGCACACTTTGCCTTTGTTGCTTGCTTTCGTGCTTGAAAACTGATATTATGAGATTGTTTCTTTGTGCATTCGATGCCTCAATGATAGTAGGAGATGTATGAATGATTTACTCTTTAGATTCTTTGGTGAAATTATGAGATATAGAGCTCCAAACTTAAAGATCAAACTGCCTCCCCTATTTCGGGACTGCTGTGTGAAATTATGGTTTGTTGCTTGATCAAATGACCTTATTTTCGTGTGAATTTGCATGGATATGATGTACACTCATTTCTCTATATGTTAGCATTCATGTTGCAAGCTTTTGGATCCATTTTAAGCCCCAAAACCGAAATACATTACCTGTTCTTATACATGATCCATGACAGACCTGCTGCTGTTGCGTTTTGCGACTTGTTGGTCATTCTAATGTGTTTAAATTCGTGCCATTTTTCATATATATGATTTATATTAGTTGTTTAGTATGTTACCATGCATTCCCCAAGGTTTTAGATTCAAATTCAACCCCTAAGTACTTGATCATGGCATGATTGAACAATTGAGCTCATATGTGCAGTTTTGGCTCCCCAGATTTGCTGCATGGTTTTGGTGCTCTTAACGTGTGATTTGGACTTTGCACTCTAAATGAAAAATGACCCTAACATGCTAAATATGTTTTATATCAAGTTTCATAATATTTGGAGTTTATTTTGTATGTTTTTGGGACTGAATTTGTATATGGTTTGTTTGCCGGTAAGCTTTGTTTGCGTTTTTGGGTTTGTACCGTGACACCCCCGTGTCTCATTTGCCTTGTAAGGTGAGACACCCCGGTGTCATGCCCTTTTAAAAGGTCTGTACTGAGACACCCCCGTGTCTCAGTCTATTCAAATTGAGGGACACGGGCATGTCCCTCCCCCAGCGTATTTCTTGTCTTTTCCTTTTCGATTTTTGATTGTTCCACCTCTTTAATGCCTTTATCTTCATTTGTGGTGAACTATGAACTTGTTTTGCTATGTGTTGGGAGTATTGAGGTTAACTTTCATAATATTTGGATGAGATTTAGGCATGCTTTTATTGAATGCCGTTTATGTGCATTTTGTGTCGTTCATGATTTCCGTAACCCATTTCCCCTATCATATGATTTCTTCTTGCTCTCAAACTTTGGAAATATGTTATATTATGTAATATGATGTATGTAGTGGAGTTTTGTGAAGGATATGAACTCGTTTGAATACGAATGCTTCATTGAATGAATGAATTGCAAGTTTATATGTCTTTAAGACTTTAATAGTGCACATGAACGTGTTCATTACATTATAGCATCTTTTCTTCATTCATATCATGATCACTACATTGTCGAGCGTCCTATTTGGTTCTTTTGGAGTCTTAAGTCTCACGAACACGTTATGTTGTCTTTGGTACAGTTTATCTCCAGGGTGGAGAAATCTTGATCAACAAAGCACTCGGTACTCGTATCCTTGTATCGTCATGTTCCAGGTGAGGGTGTTTTCGTTTTAGTTACGTATAAAACCCTACGACCTTGTGTGACAAGCTTTGGCCAAAATCTTATATACATATATATATATATATTACTTTTAACGTAAAGTTATCGAATAAATATTGATCGAGTAAACCCCTTTTCAAATGAGTTATGGATTATGTTATGTTTCTTATGAATTGATATATTTTGGCGAGGCATGATTATGATTGCACGGGCCCAGGGACTTAGTACATGTGGCTATCCGGGGAGGCATGGGCCGACGGTGATCCCATGTGCTAGTTCCACTATGTTACGGCGAAACGGACCTCGTCAAGGAGTTTTTGACGAGGAAACGCTAACCGGGCTTTGAGGCCTCATGAACCTCATAGCCACAATGATATGTTTTGGTGGTCGGGCCTTGCAAACCCGTCCACCACCCGGAAGAAGAAGGTTGGAACTTATTTTCTGAGTATGTTTATGTTATGATATGATTATGCACCGTGCGGGAAGGCCGGGACACGGATTGCCCAAATGACTATGTTTTACGTTATGACTTGCATGTATTATAATATATTACATGGTCACCTATTTAAAGTATTAATGACATGTGTCGTACACAGTCGGAGTTGGTTGGAGATGATGCACGCTCACTCGCCGAGCCCTTATGTTTATGTATGAGTTATGAACGTAATGAATTAACGTGATTAGTTGTAAGATCCGAGTATTGCTTGGTTATTCTCTTGCCCATTGGGAACTAATTTCAAATAAAACCTTGCTCGGGATTTATGACTTCCATGTGCATGTTTTATATATATGTATATCGCTCCTGCTCACTCAGTCTTCTAGAGACTGACCCTCTCCCTCCCCAACCTTTTAGTGCGCAGGTTTGGCTTTGGAGTTTGAGCTAGGCGGAGTTGTGTGGAGTCTTTGAGTTGGTCGAGTTAAGTTAGGATAGTCTCTGCACTCGCATATGTATTTAAATTATGCATGATTTGATCCTGTACGATTATGAACTTGAATCTTTATGTATTTGCTATTGAATTGCCTTGTCGGGCTTTATTATGAATTAAAAGAGGCCTGAGGAGCCCAAGTCTGCCTGTGGTTCGAGTGTTTAATTTCTGCAGGCCCGAGGCCATTGCATGTGTTTGGATTTAGTTCACCATTGCGGTATGTCTTGTTGATTAGTTATATTTGCAGGGTCTAAGTTCCGCCTAGCTTAGGAAGGTTTTTTTTCTGTTTGTCTCCCGTTCGCTATGGTTTGATACGGGTGCGGATTTACCATTTCGTTACTCGTGTTGAGCCTTAGTGCGGGGGATGTGGTGCCTCCCGTACGGGGTGCTACATCTTTAAGTGGTATCAGAGCCCGGTTGCAAAACCGGTGTTCTCGTGTCGTGTGGGTCAGTCTAGGTCATTCGGCTTAGGAACTATATGACAATGTGTGCATTGCAGCGATCTTGAACGTGAAATTTGGCTTTCCTTTTGAATTTTGTTGAACTATCTGCTGCATTATTATATAGATCCTTGCTTTTAGTGTTGAATAAGTGCCATGAGCATGCACTAATCGCATGCATATATTCCCGAAAGGAGTTATGATTTCCAGGTTATAAAGATAATATCAAACCACGGCCAAGTTCTATGATCACAACAATCTATTGCAAATTCTTTCGGAGGCACGGAAGATAGGAAGGATGCACCGGGGAGGAACGTAGAGAATGCTAGATACGTGGCTTCATAGACAGAGTTGCAATTAACGGTTAGGATTCAGAATGGGAGGTTCGACTTTGGCGATGCGATGGCAGAAGGACATTTGGTGAAATAGGAATAGGAGTTAATCACAGGATGGTTGTGACTCAGAAGATCAATATATGTGAATCCACTACTTGGAGTGCTTTAATTGGATTCAACGGGATCTTTCAACCTAAGGAATGAAGTGAACAAAACCTTGAAGGTATTTTCGTCCCGGATTTGGATCATTGAAGAGGTATCAATAATTAAGAGGAGTTAAGATAAAAGGGGTCCGGTAGGAGATGTGCACCAAGGGTCTACAAAGAAGGATTTCGAACTAAGCCTAGTGATTAGAAGTCGGGTTTCTAGAAGGCAAGTACCTGGGTAAATACAAATAGAGGGAAGGTGGCGATATTGAGAACAGGATTTGAGTTCGTTTTTCCAAATCCAAGCTGAATTGTCATGTTGTGAAGTGGAATTGGAATATATGGAGCAACAAATGGAAACGGTAAAGAAAGGTAAACACTCCTTGCAAGGAAATCATGCGTTCAAGTATAAGCAATTGGAGGTGAATTGAATTCACAAAGTATAAACGCGGGATTCTTGATCGAGGTGACGATTAGAAGTAAAGGTCGAATTTCGAGAAGAAGTGTAGATGCTAACTCCGGGGACGTGGAAGAATTAGGGATCAAGAAATTGCAATCTCGGATAGTGGAAGGTACTAGTGATTTACAAAGATTCATGGAAATCTCGAAGACCGTGGGAAAGGTAAGGAATAATCACTAAGTCAAAGTTAACTCGGGATTTGGAGGAACGAGGAAAGCTACCGAGCTAACAACTTACCACATTGGTGACAGGTTCCAAAACATTCATAGCACGTGCATCATACTGCGCATCAATTATTTATTCTTCTGAACTTATGGTCGTCTGTACATTTCTATTTGTTTTCGTTGCGCTAATGTGTTGCATAAATGCTTGATGTAAACGTGACACATGCATTGACATCTTTACCCGACATGCATTTTAGTGTTTACTTGGTAGGAAGTTCTTTCACCTCACTCATCAAGTATCTTTTCGACTGATCACATCTGGATGGTGAGGAAAAGCAACAACAAGATGGCACTTGATAAGGAAGATGACTTCGGAAAATAAAGAACTTCAAGTAAGCGATAGGTCGGTGTAAAGGAACTCCGAAGGAAAGTGAGATTAGATTTGGCTTCGGGGTGTTCGGATCGAATAAGAATAGAGAAGAAGGATTGAGGGAGTTCGACATGAAAGAGCAAAAATTTTAAGGGGGAGAGTACGATCGAGAGATAAATTGGAGGATGGAAGTGGTGCTCGAATGAATATGTTAATAGCAACAATGGGGATGCAAATTAAGGAGAATCTGGAAGTCCTAATGGTGGCCATTGGAAATGAATAAGACGACTGTAATGGTTAAGTTGTTAAGAGAGAAGCTATGATGCCAAATTCGGGTGAAGATTTTTCGAGATATAAGGGAAATGGTTCATTGAACATTTCTATGTCTGGAATTCCGATTTGGGGGGTGATGAAATTATAAGGGAGTTTCTGTGACCTCCTAAGTTAGAATTAACAAGGGAAAATCGAATCAAGCTATCATATAAGGGGATGGTGTCGATCAAGATTAATTCAATGAGGTACGAAGGGGTCCAAGAAAATATTATCGAGTTATTAGTTATATCAACGGTAATCCAGAAGGAAACTTAAGTAGGGACCAAATAGAAAAGGATGATAATTGGAGGATTGACCTCAAACTTCAAGAATCATCAAGAACCTTCTGTCTTCGATTAAAGAAATATGGGACCAGTTATCGAATATAACATTGAGGGGGTCAAAGGGAATGAACGGACAATAGGAACGGAAGGTGGGAAAAGATTTGTGTTGAGAGAGACCATAAGAATAAACATCGTAAGGTCAGGATTGAATCATCAAGGTTGCCCAGAGTGGTTATCCTCGGGGATATGTTAAGCACCGATATGGGTAAGGATGGAAGATATGGACTGGACATCGGAACCAATATTCTAAACACAAAAGTGAATGTCAATTAGATTACTTGGAAGAGTTAGTCCGACTGAAAGAAAATAATAGAGGTTGAGGAAGGATTGAAGAAGTTGAGTAGCAGTACAAGTCAGAAAGGATCTAAGAATATAATCCTTAAAGGATTCATCAATCGCTTCACCAGGGAACCCTGAAGAGGTTCAAGACAAGCTGACCACTGAGCTTATCTTCAGGACAGATCATACACTGGACAACGACAACTCACAATTCTAAATTTCGCAACTACGGTGAACGGTACTTATAGCATCCATGATACATGCATCCATGCAAATTTAACTTAAATTTTTTTTTATGTTAGGTGCTTTGACTCCTTATCGTTTTAAATTACTTGGAGTAATTGATAATCAACGTGGGCGTCTTACGTGATTTTAATTTTGGTTTTTGCGTGTGTTGCTTGGGAGTATTGGAGACTTTCTTGCTTTATTTTTGTTCGAGAGATGGGGTGCTCTCTTTGCTTGCGAGAGACGGGGTTCTCTCATTGTTGTTGGAGAGACGGGGTTCTCTCATTGATGCTCGAGAGACGGGGCTCTCTCCTTGTTGTTTGTGAGAGACCGGGAATCTCTCCTTGATTGTTTTTAAGCGTGCTGTGAATCCGAGGACGGATTCCTTTAAGGGGGAGAGATTGTAACACCCCGGTTCTTCGTTTAAACTAATGTGTCGTATTTGTTTATAAATTGCGCAATTAAATTATTTAACTATGTGATTAATTGTTTATAAGTGTTTCATATTTAATTTTATTATAAATTGTTAATTAAGAATTATGATAATTAATTATGCCTTAATCATTTGCATTAATTTATTCAAATCCGTTGACCTTGGATTATATTTAAAATGGAATTTAAACTTTAGTTTTAAATTGTAATACATGAATTTATTAGGGATATACGCATGCTTGTTTATTTGTGCTACGTTCTCATATGAAATGATATCGAAATGTTGCGGAAATTTAGTCTGTCGTAATTATGTGTGTTATGAACATGTCTATATGCTCGGTTTATGTTTTCGAATTCATTTGACGTGTTAATAATTTATTTTGATTTGTGGAACCAAATCGGGGGCTAACGAGCAAACAACGCACCCTTGGTTCCGCACGTGATATATTGAGCTCGGGAATTCGGATTCGAATTCCGTCACCTCCGTTGCCTTTGTATCGACGGATCGGAGATAATGGAATAAGCCTCATACCTTTTTGAGATCATTAAGACCTCCGAAATCCAACCGTAACGAAAAACTCTTGCAAGAAGACCCTTTTGTGGACTAGTCTTCATGGTGGGACCCTTTTAGCCAACCTAAACCTAACCATGCCTTAGCCCATGGTTTGTGTACTTGAGTTAACCCATTTCTCCTCCTTTTACCAGCAAAAACCGAGCCAAATCTTCCTCATTTTTCTGCAGCCCTGATCGAGAGAGAGTGGAGAGAAGAAGAAGGAAAAGAGAAACCTTGACCCTTGTGATTTGGAGCTCAAATCAGTCCCTTTCTTCTCCATATCTTGAAGGTATGTATATTTATGTATCCTCTACTCTTTTATGCTTGATTTCATCCATTTATTTCTTGTTTTGCTTCAGATTTGATAAGGATTTGATTTAGAACATGTTTAGGATTTTTGAGTGATTCTTGCCTTCTTGGAGTAGCTTAGGTTTGGGGCTGATTTCTTGCATGAAACTTGGTTATATGAACTTTTTTCTCTTCCTTTTTGATACCCAAGCCATGCTAGATGATTTATGGATGATTTCTTTTTAGAACCCTTGGATGAAATGAGAGTTTTTGAGCATGAAACTTGAGGTTGGATCCCCTCCCCTGTTTTCGAACTGCTGCTGCACACTTTGCCTTTGTTGCTTGATTTCGTGCTTGAAAACTGATATTATGAGCTTGTTTCTTTGTCCATTCGATGCCTAAATGATAGTAGGTGATGTATGAATGATTTACTCTTCAGATTCTTTGGTGAAATTATGAGATATAGAGCTCCAAACTTAAAGATCAAACTGCCTCCCCTGTTTCGGGACTGCTGTGTGAAATTATGGTTTGTTGCTTGATCAAATGACCTTATTTTCGTGTGAATTTGCATGGATATGATGTAAACTCATTGATCTATATGTTAGCATTCATGTTTCAAGCTTTTGGATCCATTTTAAGCCCCAAAACCGAAATACATGACATGTTCTTATGCATGATCCATGACAGACCTGCTACTGTTGCGTTTTGTGACTTGTTGGTCATTCTAATGTGTTTCAATTCGTGCCATTTCGCATATATATATGATGTATATTAGTTTTTTAGTATGTTAGTATGCATTCCCCAAGGTTTTAGATTCAAATTCAACCCCTAAGTACTTGATCATGGCATGATTGAACAATTGAGCTCATATGTGCGGTTTTGGCGCCCCAGATTTGCTGCATGGTTTTGGTGCTCTTAACGTGTGATTTGGACTTTTCACTCTAGATGAAAAATTCTCCTAACATGATAAATATGTTTTATATCACGTTTCATAAGATTTGGAGTTGATTTGGTATGTTTTTGGGACTGATTTTGTATAGGGTTTGTTTGCCAGTTAGCTTTGTTTGCGTTTTTGGGTCTGTACCGTGACACCCCCGTGTCTCATTTTCCTTGTAAGGTGAGACACCCCCGTGTCATGCCCTTTTAGCAGGTCTGTACTGAGACACCCCCGTGTCTCAGTCTATTCAAATTGAGGGACACGGGCGTGTCCCTCCCCCTACGCATTTCTTGTCTTTTCCTTTTCGGTTTTTGATTGTTTCACCTCTTTAATGCCTTTATCTTCATTTGTGGTGAACTATGAACTTGTTTTACTATGTGTTGGGAGTATTGAGGTTAACTTTCATAACATTTGGATGAGATTTAGGCATGCTTTTATTGAATGCCGTTTATGTGCGTTTTGTGTCGTTTATGATTTCCGTAACCCATTTCCCCTATCATATGATTTCTTCTTGCTCTCAAACTTTGGAAATATGTTATATTATGTAATATGATGTATGTAGTGGAGTTTTGTGAAGGATATGAACTCGTTTCAATACGAATGCTTCATTGAATGAATGAATTGAATGTTTATATGTCTTTAAGACTTTAATAGTGCACATGAACGTGTTCATTACATTATAGCATCTTTGCTTCATTCATATCATGATCATTACATTGCCGAGCGTCCTATTTGGTTCTTTTGGAGTCTTAAGTCTCACGAACACGTTATGTTGTCTTTGGTACAGTTTATCTCCAGGGTGGAGAAATCTTGATCAACTAAGCACTCGGTACTCGTATCCTTGTATCGTCATGTTCCAGGTGAGGGTGTTTTCATTTTAGTTACGTATAAAACCCTACAACCATATGTGACAAGCTTTGGCCAAAATCTTATATACATATATATATGTTACTTTTAAAGTAAAGTTATCGAGTAAATATTGATCGAGTAAACCCCTTTTCAAATGAGTTATGGATTATGTTATGTTTCTTATGAATTGATATGTTTTGGCGAGACATGATTATGATTGCACGGGCCCAGGGACTTAGTACATGCTGCTATCCGGGGAGGCATGGGCCGACGGTGATCCCATGTGCTAGTTCCACTATGTTACGGCGAAACGGACCTCGTCAAGGAGTTTTTGACGAGGAAACGCTAACCGGGCTTTGAGGCCTCATGAACCTCATAGCCACAATGACATGTTTTGGTGGTCGGGCCTTGCAAACCCGTCCACCACCCGGAGGAAGAAGGTTGGAACTTATTTTCTGAGTATGTTTATGTTATGATATGATTATGCACCGTGCGGGAAGGCCGGGACACGGATTGCCCAAACGACTATGTTTTATGTTATGACTTGCATGTATTATAATATATTGCATGATCACCTATTTAAAGTATTAATGACATGTGTCGTACACAGTCGGAGTTGGTTGGAGATGATGCACGCTCACTCGTCGAGCCCTTATGTTTATGTATGAATTATGAACGTAATGAATTAACATGATTAGTCATAAGATCCGAGTATTGCTTGGTTATTCTCTTGCCCATTGGGAACTAATTTCAAATAAAACCTTGCTCGGGATTTATGACTTCCATGTGCATGTTTTATATATATGTATATCGCTCCTGCTCACTCAGTCTTCTAGAGACTGACCCTCTCCCTCCCCAACCTTTTAGTGCGCAGGTTTGGCTTTGGAGTTTGAGCTAGGCGGAGTTGTGTGGAGTCTTTGAGTTGGTCGAGTTAAGTTAGGATAGTCTCTGCACTCGCATATGTATTTACATTATGCATGATTTGATCCTGTACGATTATGAACTTGAATCTTTATGTATTTGCTATTGAATTGCCTTGTCGGGCTTTATTATGAATTAAAAGAGGCCTGAGGAGCCCAAGTCTGCCTGTGGTTCGAGTGTTTAATTTCTGCAGGCCCGTGGCCAATGCATGTGTTTGGATTTAGTTCACCATTGCAGTATGTCTTGTTGATTAGTTATATTTGCAGGGTCTAAGTTCCGCCTAGCTTAGGAAGGTTTTTTTTTCTGTTTGTCTCTCGTTCGCTATGGTTTGATACGGGTGCGGATTTACCATTTCGTTACTCGTGTTGAGCCTTAGTGCGGGGGATGTGGTGCCTCCCGTGCGGGGTGCTACACTGTGGATCTGAAATAAAAAAAAATTTAAAGAAAAAGGATGGAATATTTAAAGCACACCCACCAAAGTACAAGTTATACTAAAGAACAAACAATGGGGACCATTCCAAATGGAATAACAACAGCTCATTCAGACAAAAGACTAGACAAAAGTTACATCTTCAACCAAAGCAACAAACTTTACAAAGACTGCGAAAAGAAAGAGAGATGCACTTACGATGACATGGTGGGATATTCTCAAGCCCCTTCGTCCATAACCTCACCATTGTCTATCACGCAATGCCTTCAGCCGCTCCTCAGTCAATCCTCAACTTCCTGTTGTCGATGCAATGTGATAAGTAAGAAACCTAGGGTTCTTGCGTTTTTACCCCCTGTCCAGGTATACCAATGGGTTATTCAGACTTCAAAGTGGACTGGTGGAAGACGAAAGATTTCTCCCACTTCAGGAAGATTTCGAATTAAATTTTTACTGGGTGAATTGGGGTTTATGATTTGACATTTTAGTTGGCATTTTTGTAAGTAAATGAATTTCATATGTGTAAATACAGCTGGCGGGATTTGGGTGATGTGTACACGAATTTGTGGACAGCATGGCTTCAGGTGAGACACGTTGGCATCCGGGTCGGATATCCGGTGGATCTGAGCTCTCCTGGGCAAAATTGGCTTTTTTTTGCATTTTTTAAATAGCTGTGGGTTTTTTTTTTCGCCGGAAAACTTAGAATACCAAAAATGCTAAAACGTAGGAGTTGGTATACCAATTTTGCATTTTTCCCTAATATCATCTATAGGCTCACAGAAATCCAGCTTATGAGCTATGCAAACATTACAATCCCTTCTGCTATTCCGCCTCCAAGGATCACGAACCGGCCTATAAAAGATTTTTTTTTTTTTTTTTTTTGGCATCTTACTTTTATAATTTGTTAATGTATTATACCTCTTTCTTACGAATTAAAACATTTTTATATGCTGCCACGTTAGAAAATTTTACTCCATTATATTTTAAAATTTTACATAGTTATTCGTTTTCCAAATCTTTAATGAACAACAAAAGAATCCACTAAAAATGAAACAATGTAAATGTTCCAATAACAAACTATAATACTAACATGCGGTGAAATTAGAGACCACGTACTGCACGTTTTAAGCATAACAACTTAATACTAAATCACGTCAGAGTTTAGGACTAAAATCATATATTAGCCATGAAAATTTCTAGGCCATATTTAATTCTATCAAATCCGACTAATGTGGATAATTGTATTAGATTTCGTATATGATCGATAACTTTTGCTAAAATTTACACTAATCACGCAATAGTATCAAACACTCATCCTAGTTGAACTGATCACCGAATCAGATTCGGGCCACTTTCAGTATACAGTTCCTCAAATATTTGCCTATAAACACGCCCCATCTTTCATACTTTTCACCCAAATCGCAATAACGTTGGAATTTCCAAACGATCACCATGACTGGTAAGCACCCTATCCTCCTTCCCTTGTTGCTCGTATTCTTTCATTTACTTTCAGCAACAATAGCAAAGGATAACTCCTCAGCCATATCATACGAGATCGATCCCTTCATAAGAGTATACAAGAATGGCACAATTCAAAGATTATCAGGAACAAAAACCATTCCTGCATCTCTCGATCCAACGATGAGGGTTCAGTCCAAAGACGTCTACAACATCGTAACAAACCTTAATATCTCCGCCAGACTCTTCGTGCCCGAAAATGCCACTCCAAAAGGCAAGCTTCCGCTGCTGGTCTACTTCCACGGTGGCGCGTTTGTCACCGAATCAGCCTTTTCCCCGACGTACCACAACTACATGAACTCCCTCGTCGCAAAAGCTAAAATCATCGCAGTTTCAGTAAATTACAGATTAGCCCCTGAAAACCCTCTTCCTGATGGTTACGAGGATTCTTGGCTCGCACTCAAATGGGTTTTCTCCCACTCTCACTGTGCAGATGACCATGAACGTCTCGAACCATGGCTCAGAAACTACGTCGACTTCACTCGCGTTTATTTAGGAGGAGACAGTGCAGGTGGCAATATAGCGCACAACGTGGCTATTAGGGCCGGGTTGGATAAAGCGGATCACGGTGTTGAACCATATGGGATGTTTCTGAATTGCCCCCATTTTTGGGGCAACAGGAGGATTGGTAATGAAGCTAGTTACAGAAACCGCAAAAGGGTAGCATGGATTGAGAGTATTTGGATCCATGCATACCCGAATTCTACTGGTTTCGATGACCCAAGATCGAATCCGGCTATGGATCTGAATCTTAGGAAGCTTGGTTGTAAGAGATTGTTGGTTTATGTTGCTGAGAAAGATATATTGAGGAATAGGGGTTTGTTTTACGTGAAGTCATTGACAGAAAGTAAATGGAATGGAATTGCGAGGGCTGTGGAGGTGAAGGGAGAAGATCATGTCTTTAATCTACAATTTCCGAATAGCACAGATGCCAAGAAAATGCTCAATCACTTGGCTTATTTTCTCAATAATGTCAAAGGAATGTAACCCTTCTTGCAAGTTATTATATACAAATAGTCAAATAGTTCATCCTTGATCCATTAAGTTTGGCTTGGGTAATCAATTCCTGCAAATCGTAGTCGAGCATTTCGGATCCATGCCCATCATTATATATGTTTCGTTTTGAAAGTATAAAGAAATTAAAATCAGAGTAAAAGAATATGGCGAAAATGTAAATTATGTGGTAGCCTATTAGATGTATTTAAAGATGGGAAATAATTTTGAGGGGCCTGTCATGCATAAATATAAACACTCGACTATAAAGATGATGCATGAATACATACACAACGGCATATAAACACTCGACTATAAATATAATGCATGAAATACATAACACTCGGCTGTAAATATATTGCATGAAATACATACACAACCGCGATGACATTCCAATTCAAGGTAAGGAATGCCTTCAAACTCAGTCAACACTTGCAAAGGTTCTTACATATACCTCATCCAATGAAGACAAGGGAGGTTTATTAAACCTGCGACCTTGTCGGAATCAAACTTTGTCACTCTCCACTTAGCCAAATTAGTTTTATTAATAAACATAGGAAATTTTGTGGTTTTTTTAATTAACTGGCTTTCATATATATATATATATATGTATATGTATATATTTTCTCTCTCTCTCCATTTTACAAACAAGTTTTTCATTTTTCTTGAGTTTTAATATATATACCCTCCTATATATATGTATTATATTGACTTTTCCCCTAACTAAATAGTTGAATTAAAAAGAAACCTAAAAATAAGAAAAATTTAAGGTCAATTAAAAAAAATTAGGAGTTAGGTACGCTCTATGCTATGACAATCTTATTCACATATTCCTTATTAGACATATCAAGATTTTCGCTGTCAATTAAAAAAATTTAGGAGTTTTGTAGCATTACAGGTGTGCTGTGTGTGCAATATGTAAAATAGCCTTAGTAAAATACAAATTTTAATCTTGCACCAAAAAAAAGTACATACAAATTTTTATCACTAATAGAGTCATCTTGTGATAAAATAAAAATCATAAATTCAACTGGTGACGATGTTAAAGATGCTGTCACTTCTAGCGATAACTGTTAAGTTGAAGCTTTGTTTTTGTCAAGTAAATTTCTTTTTTTTTTTTCTTTTTTCTTTTTACTTTTCGTCCAATAATTTTTATATCAACGACAATGACTTTCTCTATTTTCTAATCCTTTATTATTATAAGTTAACCTTGTATCTGATGAAAGAGGAAGAAAAAAATAATTATAAGTTAACTTGCTCATGCCAACAGGGGGTTGGTCAAGTGGTTTGAGGGCTCTTTCTCGAAAACAAGGTCCCGGGTTCAAATCTCTTTGACCACTTGGGGTGTGTGTTAAAAATAAATAAATAAATAAAAAGTTAACCTGCTCATACTTCAAAAGATGACTCTATTTACACAATTATTGTGACTACTTCTTGTCTCCGAGTTCTCACCATAGTGGGCTAATTACTAGTTGTCAACTGTGATAAGTAAACAATGGTTCTATTGGAGGGTTTCGATAAATATCACACTGTGGGTTCTATTTTAAAAAATATATTGTAATAGGTAAACATTATTTCCTCACATTATGAAGTCAAATTAATGTGAAATAAAGGACACTTAGATCGTTCACCTCGATTGCAAAGGTTTCATGATAATAAAAGATCTGATATGGAATATAAAGGGGATAGGGAATGATGGCAGACGTCGTATTTTTAAAAATATCTATAAAAAGAATAAGTTTTCGTTTCTTGCTATTTTCGAATCTATGATAAACCTTAGGTGTCATAAATTTAACTTTATAAGAATGTTTCGAATCATATTGGTTTTTTGTGCCTGAAGGTATTGATGTGGAGATATTAGCGAATGACAGACAGTTTATTCATTAGAAGATTATGTGTGCTGATTGGGCTTCTGCAATCCAATTTAGTGTTGTATATGCCTGCTGCAAGACAAGTAAATGTAAATCTTTATAGGATTATTTTTGTGAGCGCAAGGATACATCGTTGCCTTGGCTTCTTGGTGGGGGGACTTCAACATTATATCAAATTTGGACAAACGGAGAGGTGGACATGGATCACTAAATTTCCGAGGCATGAGAACATTCAATGTGTTTATAGACGACTGTAGCATGGTGGAGCCTCCTTTTCAAGGATATGTTTTTACATGGATGAATAGATCCCTTTGGCAACGCTTAGACCGGGTCCTTGTTTTGGATGGTTGTAGTGAATGTTTTCCAAACACAAATATTAAGCACTTAGGCAGGAATACATCGGAGCACGTGGAGGTGAACCAAGATGAACTTATGAAGATTGAGCTTTAATTAATAGATTCTTGTGAAGAATATTCACCCTCTATGGGTTGTGAGTTATTCCTTGATCATTTTACTCCCTTTGTTCTACTCTGTAAAAATAAAAATAGCAATAAACAACAACAACAACAACAACAATAATAATATATCCCTTGATTTTATTTTTTTAATTTGAAGTGTCAGTTTTTCCTTTCATTTTTCTGCTTTTGCTTTTATCATCCCAATAAAGTTTGTAAATATTGATAATTTCTCTTGACTTCACAATAGGAGGATCGCGTACAAGTTTTCCAATATCTTCACAAGCACCTCTGTCACTCAAATTCGTGCTTACAACAAAGCATCTATTCTCTCCCTTGCATTTTCAAAATATTGTGTCAAGATTTCTTGAGCTTCCACATGAGATTTCCCTCCCATAGCAAGATCATGCACCAACTTTATTGTAGAATTCACAAATGCAATTTTTGAAATAATAAGTGTTTTTACCTCCTTCACTGACATTTTCTTTTGGTATGTCGCACATCTTATCTTGTGCCTTCAAGGTCCATCACCTTTTAATATACGTTTGAGGAATAGTATGTTGGGTTACTTGAGTACATACCCTCAAAGCATGCTTGCATAAGATACCCAAAGTTTCAAATTTATGACATGTGCATGTTACCTCTGAAATGTTGATATCATACTCCACCATTCTAGTTCTTGAATCTCCACTAAATGACATTATTATAAAATGCCTCATTGATGAATTAGCACTTGTAGGTTCTTCTATGCACTCATAGTCAAATTGATATTTATGTTCAACTTGAAAGAGATTGAACAAAGTGGGTGCATAAGCATCGCAGCCTGCTTTAATAATGGATTATGTCGTGAGAGAAGCATAGGGAGGTTACAACGATAATGAATATCCTTTTCTTTTTCTTGTGTACGTCAACTGCTTTAACCCTTCCATAGTCTTGAATACAATCTAATAAGGTAGAAGTGTTATTTCATATTTCCTTTTCTACTGCAGTATTAGTGTTCTCTCTTCTTAGATGTTGCCATAAGTCTAACACTAAATATATTAATGCTAAATGCAATATCCCATTTATGTCGCAAGTTATATATCGTAACAAACTAGCTTTGTTCGTGAATGTGGTAAGTCTTCCTTTGCATGAAATTGGTTTGAATATGAACCTTGCCTATGTGTTTGCATCTCTCGAGTGCCTATGCATACGCCGTACGTCAATGTGGTTCATTCTTAAGTCTAAGTCTTGTGTTTTATCTTCAGTTTGTCCAGGTGCACTCGGGATGGTGTTTCGTTAGCCGTGTTGATTCCGGGGTGGATCACTCGTCATGTTACGGCTCCTTCGGTGTAAGGTGAGGTTAGGTTATAGTTAAACCCTATTAAACGTGCTCGTTTTCTATGCATGTGAACTATAACCTTTAGTATAAGTAAATATGTGAGAGATATGTAAGTTTATGACTTTGCTAAGAGTTTGCAAGTATGATACGCTATGTACAAGCCTGTGTGCGCTTGTTCTGATTTGTTATGGTTATAACGTTAAATTATGCTTCAAACCGTGTGCCTCTTATGAGCCGAGTGCTACAAGCTATGGATATGTTATGGATTTGACATGGAGAGGTATGTAAAGCATAGTTGTTGCAAGGTAAGGTATGTTATGTAAGTTATGATATGCTATGATAAAAGCTAATTTGTTCAAAATAAAATTATGATTTTTAGAAAGGAAAATATTTATAAAATATGCTATGGTGAGATCGAGTTTTTGGTAAATGCATGAAAATTCATAAAATAATTTAAGGATTGTTTTGGTTATAATTTTGAATATCAAAAAGTAGATGAGTAGGGATTTATTGATGATCGAATCATAAGCTAGGGTTTTCGTCGGTTTTTGATAATACTAGAGTTAGAATGGGAATTATGGTTCACAGAGGGTATCACGATCCTCGAAATAATGTGAGGATTCTTTTGGTTACAATATTGGGTAATGAAAGTGTTTCGGGGAAATGTAGGAATATTTTTGAGCTATAGGGGTATTTTCGTAATTTCCAACCTAAAACTGTAGGAATGGGTTTTGAAGTGTATGAAGGGGTTTTAGGTGCTAGAAGGGAATGAATATTAGAATTCTAGGATTTTAGGGAAAGAGTTTCGAGATACATGCTAAATAGAAGAAGGAATTAAATTCACTAACTTTTTATTAAATTATAACATATTAAAGCACATAAGTCACATAAAATGCAATGCATGAGAGAATTAACAAAGATCGAGACTATAACCGCTTCCTAAGTTACCCCTTTACTTACCTTTCTCGACTTGGCCCTGAGTAGGCCTGTTACAATCTTCCCCCCTTTAAAAGAATCTGTCCTCAGGTTCTACTCTGGTTTCATAATAGCTTTAGATAATGTTTGTATCCTCTATTCATGATAAACTAGTTTCTAAAGGAGAACTTTACTTTAAACACATATGGCAATTGTTCAGATAAGAAATTTAGATGCACACATAAGTGATGCAATGAATGCGTGGCGCCAGCACCATATTAAGTAGTAACTGGCGTGTTTAGAATGTGTACCGTACCCTCATTATTGGCAAGATTTGGTTTCATGTTTCCTTCCACAGCATAAGCTCGTCCTTTGACCATCGGTCTCCCAGATGTTCCTTCCATAGCCTTCCCTTTATTTCTTGGTTTTGGTCTTTTCGGACAATTTTCTATTTGATGATCAGGGTCTCCGCACCATAAACATGTACCAGCCTTCCTTCGATATTCCTCCTCAGTATGCCCCCGCCTCTGACAGTACTCACAAATAATCTCTTCCTAAAGTTTTGGTGGTGCCTGTTGGGGCTTGGGCCAGGACTGTACTTGTTTCTTTCCGGAAGTTGACTTAAATGGTTCAGCGGGACGTTTGGATTCCTGGGATGACTTATAGGGTGGCTCGGAACGATTGTTCGCCAGATGGACTTCCTTATGTGTGGCCTCCGTTTTCATAGCCGTTTCTACAGCCTTGGTGTAGGTTCCCAATTCAAATGGAGCTAAGGCCCATCGAAGATTGGATCTAAGACCATCAACAAACCGTTTGATTTTGCGGCGTTCATCATGTAGGATATGTGGGGCATACTGGATTAGCCTAACAAACTGAGCTTCATATTCGGCCACCGGTGCTTTGCCTTGAACTAGATTCATAAACTCTGCTTCTCGGGCATCCCTAGTCACCTGGGGAATATACTTGTCGTAGAACACTCTCACAAAGTCATTCCACCCATGATTCACCTGATTTTCTGCCCAGACTCGTTTTGTATATTCCCACCAACTTAGGGCCGCTTCTTCTAGCATGAAGACAGCATACTGAACTCTTTCGGGTTCTTCAGGACTAATACCCATTGCTTCAAAAATTTTCTCAAGACTTGCTATACAATTTTCAGCCTTTACATCATTGGGTTCTCCGAAGAACTTAGGTGGATCCATCCGAAGAAACTTTTCTAAGGACTTCTCGTTGTTACCTTTTGATCCATTAGCGGAGGTTTGCACTATCTCTTTTAAAGCATCATCTAGCTCAGAATTTCCTCCGGCTGAGGACATATCTTCTCTTGGTGGAGTGCTTTCTTGGGCGGTTCTTCGGGGAGACATTATGAGCTGTAATGTACTTGGAGAGAGAATATGATGCATGATGGTTAAGAATGACTTGCAGATAATCACTTAGGTAGAAATTTTCCAAGTGGTAACAATCAATACACGTAATATCACATAAATCGTAGCACAGATAAGGCATATAAAGACACAGAAGAATAACATGTTAACTTACGGTCCTACTGGTATCTTGAAGCAACCTTAACATATAATGCAACAGATAAGAGAATAGAGCACCCGTTCAGTTAAGTCTCTTCTTAACTTAACCGGGCTCTGATACCACTTTAGCTGTAGCGCCCCTTAACACTACAACCCGCACCGTTGTACTTCCCGAGTGGATGTGAGACCTAGCACTCGAGAAATACTCCGGCGAACGGACAAGACTATACAATACCAGAGTATGAAATTTAAACGCAACGGAAAATAAACTTGAGCAATATAAGGGGACAATACATAACGAAACATATATCATTAAGTTGGATAAGTAATTACAGCGAAAGATCTAATTTCATAGGAGAGTGCTTATTGACATAGGTATATGCACTCTTAGTATAATCCTGATTGACTAAGATATGACATCTTAAAGCTTCAAGATACCTCTAAGGCGTCGCTCCGTGGATTCCTGAAATCATGCATTTGAAACCGGGCGAGAGGGTTAGTAAAAGTGACTAAGTGAAGGGGGTGTAATAAATTATAGGTATCAGTATATGTATATATATATATATATTTATATAATCAAGAAAATCGTGATCAAAATATTGACAATAGGATATAGCAAATAGGGAACGGTTCATAATATTTGTAAAAATAGGGATAGAGGTAACTTGGAATATTTGTGGAAATATGAACCGTTTGTAACTAGAACTTGAATGCCCGCAAGCTAGGCCTCTCCATCCGTAACTCCTTAAATCATGATAAAATAGTAACGGTGTTGATCAAGACACCGATACTTCAATAAAACCGATAAGACAATAACTCCGCTACTCCTTGGTGTCAATAGGGGAGCCAACCCTAGAGACCATGAACTAGATTCGGGAGGCAGCTATCTCTCCCTCATCCCTTGGCATGGAGTAACTAACCTCCAGTTAAACCACTACCAAGAGGTGGTGGCAGTCCGCAGCACCAACAATACCCTCGGCCCGATACCTTCCGGGTAATTGCTCGCTACGGATACAGCCGGGGCCCATAACAGGAATCGAGAACAATATTTTGCTTGCATAACCCGGAATCAATGTTTTGATAAAATGGACTTGAAATATATAATGTTCTAGGAAAACGTTGATTCCGGCAAGAAAGTATTTTTCCCTTAAAAGGGATAGTGTAGTAAAGTAATATATATATATATATATATATATATATATATATATATGGCAGTAAATCAATATGATGGGTAGGCTTGAAAATAGTTTTTATATAGATACGTATGTATAGGCATGATTCCAGTTGAAAACATTTTAACCCTCACAGAGTGTCTTGACGGTCTAGATAAAATCCTTGGGATTCCACTGTTCAATTATATCCTCGCCTGAAAGTAATAACTACTACTGGCTTAGAACTAGGTTCTAATATTCAAATTAATCAATCATACACACCATAAGGTAAACATCATGTAATATGTTAAAGATTTCCCGGTAAACCCTAAATTTACCCGTTTAAGGGAATTTGATTAATAATTTAGGGTTTACGAGATCTTTAGCTAATCAAATATATATATATATACCATATGATAATTACAATTATAAGATTTGAAATAAGATTTATGGTTAAATTTGACAATGTAGGTTATCTTTTGAAAATATTACATAGTTTACCAATTTTTGGAAAATTCGGGGAAAAATCTTTCTTTAAAATTCCAAAACTCATTTTATAATTATTTTTATAATAATTTCGAAATTAATAGTATTTTGGTTGACCAAAAAGTCAAAATTACTATTGAAAACATTTACTATTCAACTTCATATGAATTAAACATTTTATAACACAAAATCAACTCCACACACACACACACACACATAACTCACGGCACACACATGCACACACACACATCTAAGAACATTATGAACATGTTCTTGAACTCATTTGAATATTCAAAGAGGGTATGTAACATGTTCTATCATATTCATATTCATAACATAAGATTGAAGCACAATATAGCAAAATATATGAATTCTCTATGAAAAATAATTCTAAATAAATTACTATAGGCATGAATTTAATCAAACAAGATCATAAGCATTTAAATACATATTCACATTATATCATATCATAATTCATGCATTTAATTAAATAAAATTCCATAATGTACACACATTGTATTTAAACTAACAATTATGCACATATTTCATAAAATAAATTCTTAAAGCATAATTTAATTAATCCTAGACATGCTACTATTATTATTATACTAAGAACATAATATAAAGCATGAAATAATAGAAGAAAACATACCTTGTAGAGAGAGAGAGGGTTGGGGCGTGAGCTAGGGAGAGAGGGAGTGGTTTTGTGTGTTGATTTGTGAGGTATAAATGAGGCTTGAGGGGGGTATTTATAGGTAGTCATGAGGGGTTTTAGAGCAATTTCTAAGAGTTTAAGGGAGATGTGGATGTCTCCTAATTCATACAAATGCTTGGTGATTAATTAGGAGATGTGGTTAAATTATATTATGAACAAATGCTTGGTAATTACTTAGGAAATGTGGAGAAATTATGCTCATGTAATTAATCCTTCTAGAAGACCATGTGGTCATGGATGATGTCATCTTGAATAAAAATAAATGTAAAATAATATAAAATTTATTCAAGAGTCGAGAGGTATAAACTTGAAGTAGTGAATTGATGAAAGAATGAGTGAAAAATGAGCTTTGTTTTGATTATAAATGTGAAATATTTAGAGTTTTCGTTTATAAATTATGAATATTAAAGATGATGAAAATCATGAGAAAATTATATAAACGAAGCTAGGATAAAGTTTAGAGTTTGGAAAAATCACCATAATGTAGAGGAAAATTCAAGGATCGTTTCAAGTATAATTTCGACTATTGAATAAAAGCTAATTTGTTCAAAATAAAATGATGATTTTTAGAAAGGAAAATATTTATAAAATATGCTATGGTGAGATCGAGTTTTTGGTAAATGCATGAAAATTCATAAAATAATTTAAGGATTGTTTTGGTTATAATTTTGAATATCAAAAAGTAGATGAGTAGGGATTTATTGATGATCGAATCATAAGCTAGGGTTTTCGCCGGTTTTTGATAATACTAGAGTTAGAATGGGAATTATGGTTCACAGAGGGTATCACGATCCTCGAAATAATGTGAGGATTCTTTTGGTTACAATATTGGGTAATGAAAGTGTTTCGGGGAAATGTAGGAATATTTTTGAGCTATAGGGGTATTTTCGTAATTTCCAACCTAAAACTGTAGGAATGGGTTTTGAAGTGTATGAAGGGGTTTTAGGTGCTAGAAGGGAATGAATATTAGAATTCTAGGATTTTAGGGAAAGAGTTTCGAGATACATGCTAAATAGAAGAAGGAATTAAATTCACGAACTTTTTATTAAATTATAACATATTAAAGCACATAAGTCACATAAAATGCAATGCATGAGAGAATTAACAAAGATCGAGACTATAACCGCTTCCTAAGTTACCCCTTTACTTACCTTTCTCGACTTGGCCCTGAGTAGGGCTGTTACATCACATATATAATATATATATATATATTTTGAACTCGAAATCAAGTTTAGTCGAACTCGAACTATCAAATAAACCAAACTTCATACAAAAAATTTAGAGCTCATCGAGGTCGAGCTTGAACTCAACTCGATCCAAACAAGTTCGAGCAGGACCTCGAAACAAAAAAAAAAAAAAGAAGAAATAGAAGAAGAAGCAAAATTCTGCTCAGTTCAGTTGGTATGCATTCCTTGTCCCTTCTAGCTATAACTATTATGCTTTGTTTTTGTCAATTTATTTTTGTTTTATTTTTAACTTTTTATCTAAAATTTTTTGCATCAACGGCATCCCTTTTCTCTATTTCCTAATTTCTTATATTCAAAACGTTCATGCTGTAAAAGATCTTTTACATATTTTTTACACAATTATTTTGACTATTTCTCGTTGTTGAGCTGTCAACATATATGGTGGTGTAATTACCAATAGGGAATTGTCATGAGTAAACATTATTTCTGGATATTATAAAGTTACATTATTTGTCAAAAAAAAAAAATTTATTGTCAATAAATTGACTTCATTATTGAGAAATTTTAAAGTATTGCGACTCTTGTGCATCCAACTTTTGACATTTTATTTTCTGCGACTAATTAGTTTTCTTTTGTTGACCTCTTATTGCAATTTCCGAGTTGGAATAAGTTAAACGCAAACCCCTATGAAAGCACAAATATAAAAACTTTCTATACCAGGGCCAAAAAAAATAAAAAAAAAACTTCCTACGTGCACGACAAATACATATGTTATAAGAATTTAAGTTATCCCACATTTGCACTACATCAATGACAATTATATTGTCAAATAGAAGGGTCGAATATACATCCTAAACTCCTATACTTAGCTAACCTTTGGATTGTTCAACCTTGAACTCTTGAATTAACAAACACGAACACATGTTTTCGATTTATTTGACTAACTTTAAAGAACCTCTTAGCTTAGATTTAGATTACTTCAACATAAACTTGAATAGATTGAAAGGTAATATATTTCGAGAGTACTTGTTACTTTATCAATCAAAGAAAGGTATCTATTTTTTATTTATTTTTATCTAAATGATCATATACGGGTTTTAATGTGCCAAACTTAGGCCAACATTAATTAGTTATTTTCTCCCTTATCTACCTTCTCTTTCACATAACAATTTTGATTTCAATATAATTTCATCATGATTACACGAAAATATTATATTAATGACAAAATTAAAATGACAACTTAACAGTCGAAGCAAGTTATATACACAACTTACACTTCCAAACGTCACAACGACAATAATTCATAATTTGTCAGGATACGACTTTTCAGTTACAAGTAAAAACGAGTTGATAAGAAATAGGTTTGTCACTGTGAAGTATGACAATATTTAACTTTTCTTAAGTCATCAAAGTGTATCACTACTCATCAATAGTGACTGTTTGACCCTCCTGGAAAAATTGTGGAACAAATACTTCATTTTATGATGATTGGCAAAATGATATCTTGTATGCGTACTAAATAATGAATACATATGTACCGTAAATTTATTTTTGTCACTCTAACTTTGTCTTCAAGATATACTCTCCAAGGTTAATATTGTCTTTTGTCAAAGCATTGAGCTAAAAGAAATGTTGGGCTGCTACCTTGGAAACATAACTTGATCTAATTTGAAAAATGGAGCGACGGCCCCTGAAGTTTCTACATAAAGAGTTTAAGTTTTAACATGAAAAGTGATTCTTTTCAAACTTTTATTTACAGCTATTTTGTGTGTACCCCATATAAAGTTTGTGTTTGTTTCTGTGGTGGGTAGCTATTTGTAAAGAGGTGTGGAATACTGAAGTTGGTCTGTTTAATACCAGTCGTGGTAACTGTTGTACCACACGACTTTGTATCTTGTATCTCTCCAATCTTAATGAAGGCCCCATTCAAAATTCTAAGTATAACAACTTATGTAGTGGATTAATCCTCTTGACTCTAATTTTTTTACAATTTTTAGGGTCAAACCACTATAAATCTCATGTTTTCGAGTTGCTCTTTACAAACTGTGCTTGAGATTTATTGAGATTTACTTGAAAGACAAATGAACTGGTTTTGGTTATAAGTTGTGTTGTTTACATCACAAGATAGTTGGATCAAATGAGAACTAGTGATTTCAACAAATATTAAGCGATTAAATGCATAAAAATATCAATTCACCTCCCATTTGATCTAGAAGTGACATCAAAGCCTTGTGCTTTTGTTTTCAGCTTAACAACCAAAAGTAAAATGATCCAATGGAAGCTCTAAATGAGACGTACTCTAAGGGGGTATCTCATAATTGCTCTCCGCTACTTGATGACTCAAACTATGCTACTTGAAAAAATCGTATTAAGGAGTACATTATCTCTATTTGTTATGATTTTTGGTAGATTGTTACTCAAGGAGCTAAGATTCTGATGATATCAAAAGGTAGTAAAAATGCTCCTAAAGAAATAAACGAAATTACCACTGAAGACAAAAAGATTTCCAATGAATGCTAAAGCAAAAAATATCTTGTCATTCTCACTAAACAAAAGTGAGTATAATCGAGCTAGAATTTGTTCCACTGCAAATGCTATGTGGAAAATGTTACAAATTACTCATGAGGGAATATCTTAGGTTCGTCATGAAAGAATTGTCCTTCTTACTCATCAATATGAACTCTTTCATATGCAGGAGAGAGAAAATATCAATGAGATGTATTCAAAATTTATGAAAATTGTTGACAAAATATTTGCACTTAGTAAAATTGTGTCTGAAAAGGATCCAGTTAGAAAATTTCTACTAAAGAATGGACTCCAAAAATTACTGTCGTACATGAAGTAAAAGATCTTACACAAATGATTATTGCTCAATTTATTGGATCCTTAACTGCTCATGAATTTATGTCTATAAGGAAGACTCTGTTGAGAATAGTGCCCCAAAAAGTTGATTCGACGAAATCAGCTTTGGCATTTTCCTTGTATCACAGACAATCTTTGAATAATATACGATTGATTATTATAGGCAAGCACTTTTTTATATTCAATACACTTTTTTTTTTGTTTCCTTGATGTGTGTATGTATTAGAACTCCCCTAATCATTAAGCTTTTAGGGTTTTGTCACTAGGGTTAATGACACATGAAACAAATCCTAATCTAAATTGGATTAGAACTTACTCCAAGTTGACGAGTTCGACAAACAGTGAGAGTGTTGATTATACTAGATTAAGATTTGCTTGTGCGATTGCGTCCTTGAGAAGGAATCATTATGTTTTCATGTGATGACAAAGTGCATGCTATATGCATACGTAACACACGAGAGTGCTCATTGATAGAATGAGTACACTAAGTTGTCCTGCGTGAGAACATTTCTAAATGGGAAAATAAGTATCCACTTCTATAAGTAGAGACTTCTAGATTAGGAAACATCTCACATGTAAATGGCGTGAGTAATTAATCCGTTAACTTGAGATTCCATGGTTGTTTTATGTGAATTAACTGGGCAATTTTAGATATAGGCCTAAAAGGGTGTCGCCCGAGACACCTGAATATAACTTATGTAGGGGTTACAAAAGTGGCACATGAAGGAATGTGAGAATCAATCAAGGACCTACACTTCCTTTAAGTAAGATGATCTCTTATTGCATAAGTCGTTCATATTTCATCCTAAAACCTGGGCTAAGGTAGTGGATGAAGACATTAAGAAAAGCTTTTCATGGATTGAGATCAAATGGATATGAAACGAACTTAGCTTTAAATTAAGATTAATGGGGCTCTCATTATTTCCATGCCCTAGATCTTAGTCGAGAGATGGAGTGGTAGGAGGATCATATATTACAGATATCATTGACTGAAAGGTTCTTTCGATTTAATTCGTAGTTCGGATAGGGGTCACACACCTGTTGCTAGACTACAATTGTGTGATCTGTGAGCTAATTAATTTATAATTGTATTAATTAATCCGGGTCCCTGCTAATGAACCTAGAGTGACACACAAATGCCAAGCTAAAAAGGTATTATTTGAAAGATCAAGTGATTGATCGAAACGAGACCACACGTGTAAAGTACACGTGTCGAATGTGAACAAGCTTTGGGCACATAGTCTAATTGAGAAATTATACCATGTGTTGATTAATTGTAGAATTAATTATAAAGTACAAATATATATAATTAATTATAAAACCCAGACTAAATTAATTATAAAATTAATTTTAACCCATTAGAATTAATTGTAGGATTAATTCTAAGCCCAATCTGGAATAAAGAAGCCCAATGATAATTAATTATGAATTTATTATTAATTAGAATATTAGTTTATTTATTTAAAATAAATATAACTTTATCATACTTTATTTAATTGAGAAATAAATGGAGGATATTATCATACATTATTTGTTTGTGAAATAAATATTGGATATTATCCTACTCTATTTATTTATGAAATAATAAGAGGATATTATCCAGACTTATTTATTTATAAAATAAATAAGTAAAGCTAATATCATATGGTTATCATTTTAAGTATTTCTTTATCAAGTAAATATAAAGATAATATGATGCGGTTATTATTATAAGTATTTATTTGTGAAATACATAAGGATAATATCATAAAATAATCATTTGTGAAATACACAAAGGATAATGCCATAGTTTATTTATTTATGAAATAAATAAATAAGAGATAATATCTTAAAGTAGTTAGGATAAATATATTGATTAATAATTCAATTATTAATTATTTATCTCAATTATCTTATGACGTAAAATAGAGTTAGAGAAGAAAAAGAAACTATCTCTCTCCAAGAAAACGTTTCTCATCAGATAAAAGAGGAGTGTTTTCTCTCATTCTCTTAGACTGGCATCCATGAAGTCCCTTCTCTATTCCCGAGAAAGAAAAGAAAAGATTTGAGAAACTCTAACCCGTAGAATAGATGAAACCTTTTCTTTAGAGCTTATTTGTGAAGCACCTCACGCATCAATTGGGTTTTGACGAGAGAAATTTCTTGCTCTCTTTATATCGTTTCGTTTTTCGTTCAAAACATAGATTATAGTACTAGCATACTCATTAATCTAATTTGAATCTTGGACTAGTGTGGGTACATTCTAGAGGGTTTCGACTTTGGAGTCCTAAAGGAAATAACTGATCAAGAAATATGGGAAAATTCATTATCGCATGAAGAGTATTTGAGAGGGGCTCAAAACACTTCATGAAAGCTTCTAGTAAGTAAGTTGCTTAGAAACATTCTGTTGAGTTTTAGAATAAAAATTGCAAGCCAATGATTCCTTGTGGAAATAATTTTAAATTTTCGCTGCGTTTCGAAACTCATTTTTTCAACAAGTGGTATCAGAGCTAAGCTTGCAACGTTTACTTCGAAACATTTTTATTAAATAGAATTTGTTAAAAATTCTTGAATTTGAGAAATAGTTGAATATTTTAAAATCTGTTTAGAAAGCTTGAGTTAATAATCTGAAAAGTTTCCTTAAATAATGTGAAAATTGTTTTCTAATATATCTGATTAAAACTGTTTTAAAGTAGAATTATTAAATCATAATTTTAATTGCCAAATTGGATTATGAAAACTTTTCTTGAAAAAAGGAACCATGGGGACAAATTAGTTGATTCCCCGTCGTTCACGCACAACAGACGCGCAAAGTATTAGTTGATTCCCCGTCGAACCTGCGATTAGCAGCCGCACGCGGAGTTGCTACTACTGTGTGCCGTTGTCGTATCGCGACAGTGAGGTTGGACTCTATTGCGGCTTCGCGGGCGCGACTCGCGCACAGCCGCGAGAGACTGTGCTTATTTTTCGCAATCTCGTCCCAAATTTTTATTTTAAAATTTATTTTAATTAAAATTATTTTATTTTTAAAATAAAATTAAATTTGAGATATTTGGAAATTAAAGTTGGATTTTGTAGCACCCCTTCACGTGGAGATGCTACACCCCCGCACTACAGATCGATCCACGCACGAAATGGATAGTCCGTACATGAACCAATCTGTAGCGAACGGGTGACAATAACATAGAAGGACAAGCTAGGTGGGACTACTCGCAACGAAAATAAATCCAATACACGAAATTCCAAAAGCGGAAGCATAATATGATCATTCATCATATATCAAATATCCAAAGAGTTAATATATCAATACATTATCATCTCCCATTATACATGCAAAAGTTTCCACTGCTAACAATAACTATAACATGCTAACTCCGGAATGAATATCAATGTCACAAAAGGGATGAAATGCTAGACTCAGCTAGGGAACACGACACGACTCTAACTCCCACCTAGCGCACCACGGTGAAAACCTGAAAGGTGGAGGCGTCAGTCTGTGAAGACCGAGTGAGGAGTAAAACATACATTAATGCAATAACATGCAAGTTATAACCTCGGGTAAGGTTTTATAACTAAAGATACTATAAGTTCAAGAATAACATAGAACTCGCCCGAGATTACAACTATCAATATCAAGCACTTTATTAACTAACGTGCAATCAAGCAATTCAGTTACACTGCACACATATCAGTTCCATGAATTCAGTTCCATAAACTCCTTCACTCCATAAACTCACTCCTACACTCCATGAACCACCTCACTCCATGAACTCCATCACTCCAATAAACTCCATCACTCCAATAAACGGGAAGGTTGTGAGCCTTCACCATTCACGGTAACACGGTCATGGTTCAATCACGGTAACTTGGTAAACATGACTTGTAACTATGATACACGGCTTTCTTTCAATAAACATGAATCAAGAGTTCGGAACAGTTATAAGTGTATACACTGTTTGGCCTGAAATCCACATAAAAGTTATACAATTCTATATAATTAGCAATTAACCTCACCTTTACCGAAAAAATACAAGCGAGTCACGGCCTACGGCCTTGCTCCTCGTCACGGGGAAGCTGGTCCGTGCAAGAAAGGCGTGTACACGTGAGACTTGACTCTAAATGGACCAATTATGACGAACGGCGAAAATACAACGAGATGACGTGCAATGTATAATGTAGCATGAAAACATCTTGTTTTAGCATGTAATTAATCATATAATAGCAATTTGGGATCAAAGAAGCCATGGGATTAAAATCCCAAAATCCCATTTTTGTACAGAATGTTTTGTTCTGTCAGCGAGGTGGGAACGGCCATTCCAGCCCTCAGTGTAAACTGGGAAGGGCCGTTCCCATGGCCCCAAGAAACGCCCCTGCGCTTTTATTTTTTAAAAAAAGGCGACTTATGCTGGGAACGGCCCTTCCGGCTCGCAGGCCAAAATGGGAACGACCGTCTAAGCATTCAAAGGAGTGGAAACGGCCGTTCCCAGAATGAACTGGGGACGGGAAGGGCCGTTCCCCTTCCTCTGTAAATGCAAAAACGGAGCAGAACAAGGGAGGCTCTCGGGAACAAAACAACCACTTCCAAACTTGATCAAATTCATATTAAAATGCAAGAATTCCGGAAATAATCATGCATACACATCCAAGATACAATAAAATGTAATTAAAACACTTAAATCATGTTTGATCATCACAATTTTCCACTTTCAAGCTCAGACTCTATAACATCACATAAGCTCAAATTATTCAAGAATTCATGTCTCAATCCAAGTTATAATCACATATTCATGCATCTATTAACATATAATCCATATATTGCATGAATCACAAACCCTAGCTCCTATGGAAATCATCAAGAACTAAGAATTCATACATGAACCCACCTTAAAAGAAAAGAAATGGATGAAGAAGATGATGATGGATGATAACTTCAAATCTTGAAATATTTCTTGGAAATCTTGGTGAAAATTGGATGAAATCTCCTTCCTACTTCTTGGCTTATGGTTCGGTGGAGGAAAGAGAAGCAAACCGATGGATTTTGGATGCCAAAAATGATCAAGGAAGCTTGGAGACGTAATATTACGTGATTCACCATCCTTGAAATTGATGAAATGATCAATTTGCAATTTAGTCCCTCAAAAGTTTTAAATTATGCAATTAAGGATGAAAAGCTTTGAGAAATGATCAATTAAGTCCAAGGAAATAAAGATGCAATTTGGTCCTTGAATTTCGAAGAAAGATTATTTAAGGACATGTTGACAATTAAATCATATTCGGCAATTATTTCACAAATAAATATTTTCAATTTATGAAATAAATTCTAAGTTTAATATGAATTCATGAAATTCAATGAAAGTATGATAAAATATAATTTATAAAATTATAATAAAGATAAGAATGTAATTAATAAAATTCGGGGCGTTACAGATTTAGTTTTTCAGGAAAATTAATATTATTAATTTTGAAATAATAATTGGACAAAATTTTTTAATTTTGGATTAATTGAATTTTATCCGTGTTCGACCTTGGACTTTTGAAAAGATTCTTGAACATAGAACTATTTTTCAGATTACTTTGAGTTAGTAGAACTCAAAGTCAAAAGAATTTTAATTTATTAGTAAATTCAAAATCTTGCGCGGATTGTATGTAAGATGATCATGGGTTTTAGTCTTGTGTAATTTATTCACATGAATGAATTTCAATTTAGGTTTGTGAGCCCCTATTTGCGTGTTTTCAATTCGGTTTGGTGCCCCACTTATGTGCGTATCGTTAGCGCTTTATTATGTGCTTTCCTTATTATTGTTTTTGGGCCAGGGTATGCCCGGTGAAATTGTCTAAGGCCAATATGAACATTGAGCCTTATTATTTTAAAATTTTTATCTTTTTATTATAATCTGAGTGTAGATTTTAGATGGTGAAGTTTTATTTTCATTTTAGAGGACAATACACCCATGGAATAAGTACCCCCGGGGCAAGGAGCACGGTGGCAATAAGTGAAGACCCCTCAAAATGTTAGGGAGGGGATATTCTATTAATGTAATAGAATAGGGCACCCTTAAATGCTTATTACATTCCCTTATGTGAAATTAACTGTTTATGTGGCATTTATGTTAGAACTAGTGATTATGGAGTGTCTCTAATAAGATAGGAAACCCATGATCATCTCATATTAGAGCATGCTAGTATATGTTATCTGCTAATTGCTTATGTGTAACTGCATTAACCAAGACTAATTAAAATGGATAACTATATATGTTAGTGAGGTCAAACAGGACAACTCTCCGGTGTTTGATAAAATCCCATTAAATATTAAGCAACCTCGAATATAGGTTGTTAATCAATGTGCAAACCTTGTTAGCCTTGATAAAAATTTCTAGCATTCCATCAATAGGTTTTGAGTTAAATAAGTTGCTAGCTCACAGGTCGTAGGGTAACTTAATTTCTGATCAATCACTTTTAAGTAATTGATATGTCGTGATTATTTTAGAAGTATGATGTCTCACGAGTCGTGGGTCGTGTAACTAAGTTTAATCATGATCTTATGATTGATGGGTCCTGCTTAACACCGAAGTAGATGTGGAAGTCGCACGAGTCGTGGGTCCATATTGAAAGAATGGCGATGCAAAAATGAATACTGAGAATTCTATAGTAGATAGAATTGGTAATGTAACGCCACAGCTTTCCGACTTTCAGTTAAGCACGCCACGTGTGGGTTTCTGAGATTTAGGATTTATTTTAACTCTTTCATTGAGTAATTTATACACTTTATGATAATTCTATGAATTATATTGTTAAGTGTTTATATGAAATTTATATCAACTCGAGAATCATTACATGAATTATATTTGATTGATACGTGAATTAATTGCCAAACATGACTTAATTGCTTATGTGTCCTTAATTAATCATTCTTTTAAATGTGAGGACTTAATTGCATGAAAACTTCTTTGGACTAAAGTGATCATTTCTCATAAGATAAAACTTAATTGCATTACTTAATAATCTTGGGGGACTTAATTGCAAATTAGAGCATTTCATCCTTTTAAGTGCAGCAATCACGTAATGCTTCTCATTCTCATTTCATACAAACATACAAACATATACACTTGCTTCTTTGCTTCTCTTGATCAAAACCCTCAAGGAGAGGAAGAAAGGATTTCACCATTTTAAAGCTATAATTCCGGAAATATTAAGAACTTTGAAGCATCATCATCTCCATAACTCCATCTCTTTTCCTTCTCCTTTTATTTCAAGGTATAGATGAGATATGTGGATGAATTCTTGAATTTTGTTTGAAGCTAGGGTTATGATTTAAGATTGATAATTTGTGTTTTAGTTGGTGGAAGTATGATTTTAGGGTTTAAACCTGAATTTGATGCTTAAATCATGAAGTTTGTGGTGTTGGTTGATCAATTCATATATGGGTTTGGAGGTGATGATTCTTGATGATCAAGCATGACTTAGGTGTTTTTGATGGGTTTTATTATGCTTTAAGTATGCTAGAGTGTTTATTTCATGATTTATGGCATTTGGGAGTTGAATTGATAGTGTTTGTTGAGTTTTTGATATTTGTTCGAAGCTCCCCTGTTTTCTGCTCTGTTTTGCATCTTCTACATAACGGGAACGACCCTTCCCGTCCCAGTTCATTTCCCGGAACGGCCGTTCCCACCCTTTCTGAATGATCTGGCGCGAGACTGGGAACGACCCTTCCCAGGTTTGGCTTACGACCGGAACGGCCATTCCCAAGTGCCAAAATGACCATTTTCTTACAGACGCGCGGGATCATTTTGGGGAGCCGGGATGACCCTTCCCATTTTACATTGAAATCCGAAACGGCCGTTCCCATGCTCCAGAGGGTCTTTGTGATTTTCTGCATAAAATTAACTTTTCCAATTCTGTTTCTAAGCCTCTAAATGATCGATACATGCTATTATATGCTCATTTTATGCATGAATATGATCATGACACTCCATAATTTCCAATGCACGATATATTACTCCATGATTATGCCATTCGTCTTAATTTGTTCATAAAAGTCGTGTCTCACGTACACTTGTCTTTCTTGCACAGACCCGCTTCCTGGTGATGAGGAGCAGGCACCATAGGCTTTATCCTTGTTCTCTTTTGTCTCTACATCTGAGGTTTAATTCTAGATACATAGAACCCTTAAAACCCTTATGTGGAATTTTGGCCAAAATCTATCTATATGTATGTAACTTTTCACCAAACCTCAAATGATTGGAAAATGTACCATATTTATTATACTGAACAACCATATTTTTCGCGAGTATATTGTACTGCACTGTGGGCCCGAGGGTAGTCTATTGAGCCAACAGGGAATGCAAGGGCTGACGGGTAACTCTTGCACTATCCTCACCATTTTGGGATGACCCCTGAATCCACCAGGATATTGGTGGAGGAAGGAGTTTTGGGCATAGGGATTCATGTACCCTACGCTCACCATGACTGGATGGTTGGGCCTTGCAAACCCACCATCAACCGGAGGGAAAAGGGTTACAGAAATTGCTATTGATTGATTGCATTGTAATACTTGCATGATCACCTATCCAATTGATACCCTAATTATTGTACACTATCGGAGTAAAGGTTGGAGACTTGCCCTCACTCATCGAGCCACTGATTGACTGAAATTGATTAAATTGTTAAACTTGATAGTGGTAATCTCGGGCGATGGTTACTTTGTTATTGAACTTTTATTATATTTTCCAAAACTTCACCCGAGGTTATAACTTGCATTGTAACACCCGCATCGTAAGGTGTCACATCCCCCGCACCACTAGTCCAATTCATGCATGAAATTAATTTCCATACCCGAACCAAACACGTGGCGAACGGGTGACAAATAAAAAATAAAACCGAGCTAAGCGGGGCTAACCCTTAACCAAATAAAACCAACGATGCAACAACACAAAGTGGAAGCATATATACATAATTAATACAAAACTAAGTTGTACAATCATAGGCCATCCCGGCCACCACATAAGATATACAATAATTCTCCAAAACGATAATACATAATTAAAGTGTAAGTATGTAATTATGCAACAACAGAAAAAGCTCAAGCTAGGCTACAAAATAAAGACTTGAAAGACTCTATTTCCCCACCTAGCGAGACTTGTAAAAGCTGAAAGTGAGGAGGGTTAGTCTATGAAGACTAAGTGAGGGGTTTAATATATATAGCTCAAATAACATGCAACCTATAATTCCGAGCATGGTTTTAGCAAAGGTCCAAGTGGATAGTTGAATAAAAGAACCAATGCCCGAAATTACAAGTACCATTTAATTACAAATAGCATTTGGCAAACGTGACCCAGCGAGTGGGTAAAATTCCATCCAAACTCCGACAGTGTACAGTGTTCAGTTCAAGTATGAGATGATCATGCAATTCAGTATTCAAGTAATCAATTAATTGATAACTTAATAATATCCCCCTTCTTCCATGGATCAGTGGTCGGGTTTGCAAGGCCCAAGCCACCTATGTACAATGTGAGACGGGGGCTCATGACTCCTACCCTCTCCTTCGATGGTATGGGAACCACTGGCTCAGGAATACCCCGCCTTCCCGTCTCCTAGGTCGTGCAAAGGTATTCCCAATGGGTACTACGTGTAGAGGTTCTCTCCGACAGCCTGATGCCGTTCCGGTCGCCAATCCCACGTTTCCCCTAGGGCCCAAACAATACAGTGCAATATCTCATCAAAACAATTTGGTAGGTAGGTTTTTATTAAAAGAAACGGGGTTCTTTTATAAATCACTATGACATTTTGGGAAAACTACAAGTATAATATAAGTTTTGGCCGAAATAGTCATATAATGATATTATGGGCTTTAAATACGTAAAGAAAACCTCACCCTGAGCAAAAGAACGAGAAGCCTACGGACCCTGCTCCTCAACCGGACCAAACTCTGTGCAAGAAAGATGAGTGTACAAAAGACTCTAGACAAATGAACCAAATAATCGACGAACGACATGCTCATGATATGGAATGATGATAATTATAAGTTATGAGAATGCTCATTCACAAATAATACTTCAAATAATCACATATGGGAGCCAAAGGAGTGAAAGAAATGCAAGAAGAGGTGTTTTGGCGAAGTTTGGCAAAAGTTGACAATTTTTTGAAACGAGCAAGCTGTGGAAAATTGGGAATATCTTGAGTTCTAGAAGTTGGAATGGAGTTTTGTTTATTGGATATGAAATTAGACAAATAGATATTTCCAAGCATATAAGGTTCGAATTCTAGTTCAAAGTGAGATGAAAATGGCATAGGTTCGAAGTTGGGTTAACACAGATTTCCGGAAAAATGGCGACACCAAAAAGAATTGATCATATCTCACAATCTAGAAATGATATTGAGGTGATTCGAATTGGAGGTTGTTATAGGCTTCAAGTGGTTTCTAAAGGTTGAAAAATCAGGTCAATCGGAGTTCGTTTGAGGGGTAAACGGGCGTTTGAAATATGAACAAAAAATAGAAATGGGCGTTTGGAAACCGTCTGTCGATGCAGTAGCATCTCACACCTGCGTTTGGTAAATAAACTAAGTGGCCAAACACCCGTTTGGCATGACGCTGGGCAAAAAAACAGGTATGGCTCGGAAATTAGCTCCCAAATGCATCCAACAACAAACAACAACAATAAAACACCCCAAAACTAACTTATAACACCAATATACATCTCATACTTCAATTACAGCTCATAAATCAATCATTTGAGCACTTAGATCAATCAAACAAATCCCATAAAAGTCATGAAACCAAATGAACCAATAGCTTCAAGTATTCATGCCATAATGCCCAAGATAAACACATATCTCATCATATAACCATGTCAATAACATAGCTACCCATATAAATCTCAACCCTCAACATACCCACACCTACACACACACACACACATATATATATATATATATATATATACCAACCCATGAGCCAACCTTAAAAGTGAAGAAAGGAGATGAAGATGATTGTGATGATGATTCTTGATGAATGCTCCAACTCTTCCTCTTCTCCAACTCCAATATGAAAGTAATGAAATGAGATGAAGATGAAAGAAAGGGGTTTTGTGTGTGTGTTCGTGCATATATGATATATTATATGTATTATATGCAATATATGTATAGATATATATCATGTAACGCCCCGATTTTCAGACAGTCTGGTACGCGCGACACGTGTGGGTTTCGAGCGTTAGGATTTTATTTTATTATTTTCGTTTATTTAATTTATGTGTGTTATATTAATTTTTATAAATTGAGTTCAACGTGATTACGTGAAAATCATATGATATTCATTTCATTTTGAGAATCCTTGTATGAATGGAATTTAATTGCTACATGAATTAATTGTCCAATTTGATTTAATTGCCAAATTGTCCTTAAGTGCTCATTTCCTTTTCTTTAAGGACTTAATTGCATAAAATTGTTAGGGGACTAAATTGCTCATTTCCAAACTTGATATACTTAATGGCATGACTTATAAACATTAGGGATATAATTGCAAATCTTGCATATTTTCCCCAAATATCACGTTATATGCATCTCTCCCTCAATCATCTTCATTTTCATGCCAATCATCTCATTTTGCTTTCATCCTCCACCGAACCAAAACCTCCAAAAAGGGAAGAGGAGATTTCATCAAATTCATCAAGTTTATCAAGGGAAATATGGTTTTGGGAGCTCATTCATCATGCTAGCTTCATCATCTTCTTCTTCTATTTTCTTTCAAGGTAAAGATGGAGATATATGATTTCTTGAATTAACATGTGAAGCTAGGGTTAAGATTCCTTTCATTCCATGAGTTGATATGATACATATATTATGATGTGGGGAGTGATTTATGTATGTATCACTTGAAATCATGAAGATTGGAGCTTGATTGCTCATAGGATGCTTATAGGTTTAATTGATGAATTTGGCATGATGAAGCATGAAACAAGTGTTGGTATTGTGTTTTATTGCACTTTAAGCATGTATATATGTTTCCTTCTATGAATTATAATATATGGGATGGATTAGGAGAGTTTTGGGAGCTTTGGGAGCTTGGTCCGTAGCTCCCCTGTTCTTCTCCCCTGTTTTCTGAACCTTCTGTGTAACGGAAACGGCCCTTCCCGTTCCCTTTGTAAATGGGGAACGGTCGTTCCCATTGTTTGAACAATGTGTCAGGCGACGAGGACGGGAACGCCCGTTCCCACTTTGTCTCACAGACGGGAACGGCCATTCCCATCTTCGGGGAGCCGCTTCGGGACTGGAGAACGGCCCTTCCCATTTTGTACAAAAGCCTGGAACGGCCGTTCCGAAGCCACTGGAAGTGCAAAATATTCTGCATAAAATTACATTTTTAGCCCCTCGTTCCAATGGCTTATTTGACCCTAAATTGCTATTATATGATTGATTATATGTCGAAACAACATGTTATCATGCTTCATTGTTTATTGCTCGTTGTCTCGTGTATGATCATGCCGTGCGTCATTATATGGAATAATGTCCTTGAATTATAGTCTCATGCACGTACATTGTCCCGTTTCTTGTCCAGTTACTCTCCAGGGCAGAGATTGTGGATCATGAGCACGTTCACGCATTCACGAGTCGTGTGTCGCTTGTCAGGTGAGGTTTAGTTTCTAGTTATATTGAACTCGTATAACCTTTACGTGGTTTTTGGCCAAAGGTATTTATATTTATAGTTTCATGAAAGTTCTTATTATTCCAAGCATGTTATTGTTCATGAAGCAAGCAAGTAGGTTATGTTAGTGTGCATGAATCAAGCATTTCATGTCATGAAAGCAAGCCATGTGTTCTCCTGGCCAGGTCATCCCTAGTGAGGGCGCTGGACTGGTCCTCGGGCCGGTGATTGTCCGTCCAATCACAGTAAGAACAATACCTTATCGTGTTCGTGTGTTCTCTTGGCCAGGTCCTCCTAAGTGAGGGCGCTGGGCTGGTCTTCGGGCTGGTGGTTATCCGTCCAACCACAAGAAGAACAAAGGCCTATCGTCTGCATGTGTTCTCCTAGCCAGGTTCTCCTTAGAGAGGGCGTTGGGCTGGTCTTAGAGCTGGTGGTTGTCCGTCCAACCACAGGAGGAACAAACCCTATCATGTTACAAGCAAGCCATGTAGTGATTGCATGATCTCCATTCCATGAACGTGCTAATTGATTACACTCTTGCATGATTGCACGGTAATTGAATTGCATGATCACCTAATGATTAACAAGCAAGCAAGCATGTTCATCAATTGCATGAAAGAACAAGTATTTAATATTGATAGTGGTATTCTCGGGCGAAGCTATATTATTATTGAACTTGTATATTTATCTTTTATAAATCTTTACCCGAGAATATGACTTGCATGTTATCTGCGCTAATATGTATTTAAACCCCTCACTCGGTCTTCACAGACTAACGCCTCCACCTTTCAGATATTGCAGGTGCACGCTAGGCGGGAAGTGAGTCGAGTCCAGTCCTGGTAGTCGAGTCCAAGTGTGGTTTCACACGTGTGGAACCCTCTAGGCCCGATTAACTCGTTTAATCATTTTAAAGCCTCAACTCATGTAACCAAGTTGTTATGTGTGACCCTCTAGGTTCTCAATTCAATTAGCAGTGACCCTAATTAATTAATTCACTAATTAATTAATCAGTCCACAGATTAAACGACCATAGTCTAGCAACAGGTGTTTAACCCCTAGCTGAATTGGAATGTTCGGATTCGACAGAACCTTTAAGTCATTGATTCATTATGAGATACAATCCTCCTACTTACAATCTCTCAACCAAGATCTAGGGTAAGGGAATAATCAGAACCCTAATAATCCGGTCTTAAAGCTAAGTGCATTTCATATCCATTTGATCTCAATCCAAGAAACCCTTTTCTTGATGCCTTGATCTACTACCTTGGCCAAGGACTCCATATGGCATATGAATGACTTACACAATAAGAGATCACCTTGCAAACGCAAGTGTAGGTCCTTTCTTGATTCTCATTCACTTTCATGAATCACTTGTGCAGCCCCAACATAAGCCTTGAATCAGTTGTCTAAGGCGACACCCTTTAAAGCTTATACCAAAGACTACAGAGTTAACTCATAAAGTCACATGGAACCTCAAGTCTAAGGATCAATTAATCACATCAATGACTAGTGAGATATTTCCTAATCTGGAAGTTTCCATTTCCTGAAATAGAAACTTCCTTTCCCATTTAGGAATCTTCTCACACGGGGCACCTCAGTGAACTTACTTAGTGAAGTAAGCACCCTCATGTATCACGCACGTATCAACTATACACTTTGCACCTCCATGAAACAAGGTGGTCTTTCTTAAGGGCGTGATCCCACAAGCAAGCCTTAGAGGAGTCAGGTTGACACTCCCACTGTCTGTAGGACTCATCGGCTTGGAGTATTTTACTAATCATGACTTATGTGATATAGGGCTCGTTTCATGAACCATTTCACCTAAATGGTAGAGTCCTAAAGTCATCAGGATTAGGGGAGTTCTCATACATGCACATCTAAAGTAAACCCATACCAAATAAGAGCATATAAAGAAGTGTTTGCCTATGATATTAATCAATCGTATATTATTCAAAGATTGTCTGTGATACTAGGAAAGTCCCGAAACAGATTATTACTAATCGACTTTCTAGGGCACTATTCCTAACACTTGTATTCTTCCTCTTGAATAAAAGCCCATTGAACCGTATCGGTAAATGATTCAAAGTTGTGCCTGGCTTGTCCATGCCTCAAAGTTTCCCTCAACCCGGCTATGAACTTCCTTGCTTTCTTCTTCTCGTCTCGGGTAACTTGGGGAGCATACTTCCCAAGGCGACTAAACTCCACCAAGTATTGAGCTACCGTCCGGCCTCCTTGTTTGAGGTCTATAAACTCTTGTTCTTTCCTCTCACGAACTACCTCGGGAATGAAAGCCTCCCGAAATTCCCTCTTGAATACATCCCAATTCAAAGCTTCCCGCAACTTCAAGCTTCTTACGAGTCCGCTCCCACCAATCATAAGTTGCTCCATCAAGTTGGAAGATAGCAAATTGGGCCCTTTCTAAAGGAGTGAAGGGGTGGATGTTGTAGATCCTTTCAAATCTAGAAATCAAATCCTCCGCTATAGCATCGTTCGTAGTACCCGCTAACCTTGGAGGATTATAGTTAAGAAATGTCCCATGGGAATCTCTAACCGGTGGTGGAGGTGGTGGAGGTTTAACCGGTTGTGGTGGAGGTGGAGCTTGTGCCCTCCTCTGTTTAACATAATTGTAGACCGCTTCCATAAAATTTTCCATATTCATTTGGGGCGGTTGTTGAGGTTGTTGTTGATATCTAGGAGGCGAAGGTGTCCTTCTATCTTGACGAGGTCGGCCACGAGCCATCTACAATAGTAAACATTAAGAAATGCATGTCGAGATTAGGCAATATATCCATGATATGTAAATAAAATGCATCAAATAACCAATCAAGAATGCTCAAATATCAATGCAAGACCTTCAAGTTGACACGTAATTCCTAAGTCGTACGACTTAAACTGACAAGACTCGACTCAAGAACCCGGTTTTGCAACCTATGCTCTGATACCACTCAAGAAGTGTAACACCCACATCGTAAGGTGTCACATCCCCCGCACCACTAGTCCAATTCATGCATGAAATTAATTTCCATACCCGAACCAAACACGTGGCGAACGTGTGACAAATAAAAAACAAACCCTAGCTAAGCGGGGCTAACCCTTAACCAAATAAAACCAACGATGCAACAACACAAAGTGGAAGCATATATACATAATTAATACAAAACTAAGTTGTACAATCATAGGCCATCCCGGCCACCATATAGGATATACAATAATTCTCCAAAACGATAATACATAATTAAAGTGTAAGTATGTAATTATGCAACAACAGAAAAATCTCAAGCTAGGCTACAAAATAAAGACTTGACAGACTCTATTTCCCCGCCTAGCGAGACCTGCAAAGGCTGAAAGTGAGGAGGGTTAGTCTATGAAGACTAAGTGAGGGGTTTAATATATATAGCTCAAATAACATGCAACCTATAATTCCGAGCATAGTTTTAGCAAAGGTCCAAGTGGATAGTTGAATAAAAGAACCAATGCCCGAAATTACAAGTACCATTTAATTACAATTAGCATTTGGCAAACGTGACCCGGCGAGTGGGTAAAATTCCATCCAAACTCCGACAGTGTACAGTGTTCAGTTCAAGTATGAGGTGATCATGCGATTCAGTATTCAAGTAATCAATTAATTGATAACTTAATAATATCCCCTTTCTTCCATGGATCAGTGGTCGGGTTTGCAAGGCCCAAGCCACCTAAGTACAATGTGAGACGGGGGCTCATGACTCCTACCCGCTCCATCGATGGTATGGGAACCATCGGCTCAGGAATACCCCGCCTTCCCATCTCCTAGGTCGCGCGAAGGTATTCCCAATGGGTACTACATGTAGAGGTTCTCTCCGACGGCCCGATGCCGTTCCGGTCGCCAATCCCATGTTTCCCCTAGGGCCCAAACAATACAGTGCAATATCTCGCCAAAACAATATGGTAGGTAGGTTTTTATTAAAAGAAACGGGGTTCTTTTATAAATCACTATGACATTTTGGGAAAACTATAAGTATAATATATGTTTTGGCCGAAATAGTCACATAAAGATATTATGGGCTTTAAATATGTAAAGAAAACCTCACCCTGAGCAAAAGAATGAGAAGCCTACGGACCATGCTCCTCAACCGGACCAAACTCTATGCAAGAAAGATGAGTGTACATAAGACTCTAGACAAATGAACCAAATAATCGACGAACGACATGCTCATGATATGGAATGATGATAATTATAAGTTATGAGAATACTCATTCACAAATAGTACTTCAAATAATCACATATGGGAGCCAAGGGAGTGAAAGAAATGCAAGAAGAGGTGTTTTGGAGAAGTTTAGCAAAAGTTGACAATTTTTGGAAACGCGCAAGCTGTGGAAAATTGGGAATATCGTGAGTTCTAGACGTTGGAATGGAGTTTTTTTTGTTGGATATGAAGGTAGACAAATATATCTTTCCAAGCATATAAGGCTCGATTTATAGTTCAAAGTGAGGTGAAAATGGCGTAGGTTCGAAGTTGGGTTAACACAGATTTCCAGAAAAATGGCGACACCAAAAAGAATTGATCATATCTCACAATATAGAAATGATATTGAGATGATTCGAATTGGAGGTTGTTATAGACTTCAAGTGGTTTCTAGCGATTAAAAAATCAGGTCAATCGGAGTTCGTTTGAGGGGTAAACGGGTGTTTTCAAAATGAACTAAAAACATAAATGGGCGTTTGGAAACCGTCTGTCGATGCAGTAGCATCTCACACCGGCGTTTGGTAAATGAACTTAGTGGCCAAACGCACGTTTGGCATGACGCTGGGTGAAAAAATAGGGAAAAACATGGTATGGCTCGGAAATTAGCTCCCAAATGCATCCAACACCAAACAACAACAATAAAACACCCCAAAACTAACCTATAACACCAATATACATCTCATACTTCAATTACAACTCATAAATCAATCATTTGAGCACTTAGATCAATCAAACAAATCCCATAAAAGTCATGAAACCAAATGAACCAATAGCTTCAAGTATTCATGCCATAATGCCCAAGATAAACACATATCTCATCATATAACCATGTCAATAACATAGCTACCCATATAAATCTCAACCCTCAACATACCCACTCCTACACACACACACACATATATATATTTATATATATATATATATATATATATATATATATATATATATATATATACCAACCCATGAGCCAACCTTAAAAGTGAAGAAAGTAGATGAAGATGATGGTGATGATGATTCTTGATGAATGCTCCAACTCTTCCTCTTCTCCAACTCCAATATGAATGTAATGAAATGAGATGAAGATGAAAGAAAGGGGTTTTGTGTGTGTGTTCTTGCATATATGATATATTATATGTATTATATGCAATATATGTATAGATATATATCATATATGTATAAAGCAAGATATCAAGTATATTATATGTATTTAATTTGTTAGTGCTCAGTTATATCTATATATAAATGCATGTGTGAGTGTATTAGTGTAGGCAAATCATGTATATATTTATATATATGTGTATAATGCATGTTTCATGAATAAATGTATGATGTAATGAAAAGATTAATGTTATGAAATTAGTTTAAGTATATATATATATAAGTGTATATATATAAAATATGTTATGAAATGAAATGTATTAAACATGCATATGTTAGAAAATGGAAATGAAATGAAATGGAATTATAATGTAATTACAACTAAATGAACACATAGGTAATTGGACAATTAATCACATACTTCCAATTAGACACATAATTCCTAAAGCATGCCAACAATCCTAACGCTCAAACTCACACGTTTCGCATGCGTACCTGAATGGAAGATACGGGGCGTTACAACCCTCCCCCCTTAAGAGAATCTGGTCCCCAGATTCACTCGACCTGAAACAACTCTGTATACAAACCCTTCATCTTGTCCTCGGTTTCCCAAGTAGCTTCCTCGATTCTGTCACTTCTCCATAAGACCTTTACCAAAGGAATTTGCCGATTTCTCAATACTTGAAATTTATGATCCATAATCCTTACCGGCTTCTGCACGAAGGTTAAATCCGGTTGTAGATTCACTTCTTCAATCTCATCAACGGGAAGAATTTCGGATTCATCGGGAAAGTACTTCCTCAATTGTGACACGTGAAAAACATTATGAATTCCCGTTAAGCTCGGTGGTAGGTCCAATCTATAAACAACTTCTCCCACCCTTTCAAGAATCTCAAATGGACCTAAATAACGAGGTTTAAGCTTCCCTCCTCTTCCAATCCAAGCAAACCCTTTGCGAGGAGACGCCTTCAAGAACACTCGGTCTCCAACCTCAAATTCAAGGTTTCTTCTCCTATTATCCGCATAGCTCTTTTGTCGATCCTGAGTGCTTTCATCCGTTCTTGTACCATTTGAACCTTCTCGATCATATCTCTTACAGCCTTAGAGGGTTTTTCCACTTTCTCGCCCTTGTTCTTCTTAACACCCTCTTGCTTTGTCCATTTCCACTCCTCAAGATCGAAGAACAACGGGGATCGACACTTCCGTCCTTAAAGTAACTCATAGGGTGCCATCCCTATGGAAGCTTGGAAGCTATTGTTGTAGGAGAATTCAATCAATGGTAATTGTTTATCCCAAGAGGTTTGATAATCCAACACGCAAGCCCTTAGAAGATCCTCAAGATACCGAATCAACCTCTCGGACTGACCGTCTGTCTGTAGATGAAAAGCAGTACTGAACTTAAGTCTTGTACCCAACATTCCTTGCAACTCTTGCCACAATCTTGAAGTGAACCTCGGATCTCTATTCGAAACAATACTAACCGGAATTCCATGAAGACGAAAAATCTCTCTGACATAAAGCTCGGCTAGCTTATTGATCTTATCGGACATCCGAATCAGCAAGAAGTGGGCTGACTTAGTCAAACGATCAATAATTACCCAAATTCTATCATAACTACCCTTAACTCTTGGTAACCCCGAAACAAAATCCATAATTACTTGTTCCCATTTCCATTCCGGGATTGGTAGCGGTTGTAGAAGACCTCCGGGCTTTTGGTGTTCTGCTTTCACCTTATGACATGTCTTACAATGCTTCACAAATTCTTCATTCCATTCCACCAATAATATTCCTTCAAGTCGTTATATATCGTATTACCTCCCGGGTGGACAGAATAAGCAGATCTGTGAGCTTCTTCAAGAAATAACCTTCTCAATTCCTCAGGAACAACCACTATGTTCTTAAACCGAAACAAGCCCGTTTCATCATACCCAAACGGACATTCTAGATCATCCCTTGCCTTGGCCAGAAGTTTTTGAATTACCGGATCCCTTGTTTGAGCCTCGAATAACCGGTGCTTCAACTCCGGTTGTATGGTGATATTAGTCACCCGAGCCTTTACCACAATTAGCTCATCCTTACTTCCTTCATCCACTTTCAAACCCGATACACTAGTCTTCCTACTAAGTGCATCGGCAACGACACTGGCCTTACCGGGATGATATTTGATCTTGCAAGCAAAGTCCTCAAGAGTCTCCATCCATCTTCTTTGTCTCATATTCAAATCCTTTTGGGTGAACAGGTATTGAAAACTCTTGTGATCCGTAAAAATCTCGAAAGGAATTCCATACAAGTAATGCCTCCACTTACCAAGAGCAAATACCATGGCACCAAGTTCCAAATCGTGTGTAGGATAGTTCTTCTCATGATCCTTTAACTTTCTAGAGGCATATGTAATAACTTTCCCATTTTGCATCAAGACACATCCCAATCCTTCCTTAGAGGCATCCGTATACACCGGGTAAGCTTCGGACCCTTCAGGAAGTGTCAAGACCGGGGCTGTAGTCAAATTCTCCTTCAAGAGATTGAAGCTCTTATCGCACGCCTCATCCCACACGAATTTCACCTCTTTCTTAGTCAATCGGGTTAAAGGAGCAGCGATTTTCGAGAAGTCCTTCACGAATCTTCTATAATATCCCGCTAAACCTAAGAAACTTCGAACTTCAGAGGCATTCTTAGGTCTTTCCCACTAAGAGACTGTCTCAATCTTAGAGGGATCCACTTCGACTCCCTTTGCTGAAATAATATGACCCAGAAATGAAACCTTATCAATCCAAAATTCACACTTACTGAATTTCGCGAACAACTGATTATCTTTGAGGGTCTGTAGAACCAATTTAAGGTGTTTTGCATGTTCCTCGACAGACTTCGAATACACAAGAATATCGTCTATAAATATCACCACCAACTGACCCAAGAATGGCCTGAATATTCTGTGCATCATGTCCATGAAAGCTGCGGGGGCATTAGTTAATCCAAACGGCATCACAACAAACTCATAATGCCCGTACCGAGTGTTGAACCCTGTCTTTGGGATATCTTCTTCTCGGATCCTCAACTGATAATACCCTTGGTGAAGATCAAGCTTGGAATAAACCATAGATCCTTGAAGTATATCAAACAACTCTTCAATCCGTGGAAGGGGGTACTTGTTCTTAACCGTCATCCGATTAAATTCTCTATAATCTATGCACATCCTCAAGGTTCCGTCTTTCTTCTTTACAAACAGAACCGGTGCACCCCAAGGTGATGAACTCGGACGAATGTACCCACTTGACATCAATTCCTCGAGTTGCTTCTTCAACTCCTTCAACTCAGCAGGAGCCATCCTATAAGGAGTCTTAGAAAACGGCTTAGCATCCAGGTACAAGTCAATTACAAACTCTATTTCTCATTCCGGAGTTAAAGTGATATGAACTCCACGTACTTGCCGTGAAACCCTATACCAATACTTGGAGTTCTTGATTTTCGATCGTCCACTTCAAGGTTAAAAATAGAGGAGTGTGACCCGTTTGCTATAATGAGCAAGGAACCAACACTATCAGATTTGAATTATAGGAGTGTGACCCGTTTGCTATAATGAGCAAGGAACCAACACTATCAGATTTGATAAGTAATGCACCCCGTCGACTATAATGAGTCGGGAAATGACATTATCCGGTGGAGGTTTGAAACTCCGGTGTCGTTCAACTAAGAACTTGTGAGTATAACTCACTTGAATCACAATTCATTCATTTTTTGACTGAATATTTCGAACTACAAGACTGGAATATAAAGATGCATGCATGGGAATTCTAAGAGACAATTCAGAATTCAAAGAGACAAGCTAATCCCGTCACTTTTCTTGTAAGCTGAATAAAATGGGCTTAACCTAATCTAAATGCATGCAAAATAAATAAAAAGATGGCCCAAAGTATAATATAATAGTTCAGGGCCAAATTACAATAAACTTAACACAATTTGGGCTTAAAATTCTATCACTAAGACATTGAAACAAGGTGGATTGGGTCCAGCTAAATACTTGTCTTCTTGGAGCTAATCTTGAGTTTTTTGGATCAAAAGAGATTGAACTTCTTCTTGCATTCTTTTGGACCGTGACCTTGTGATAGGTCCAACATAACTTGGTTCATCTTGAGTTGTAATCATATCATCATTTGGATCAAAGTGTGGCCTTGTTGGACCAAAGTGTGGCCTTGTCTTATGAGTCACATCATCCTGATTCCTATCATAAAGACCCCAAACCCTCCTGGAAGACCTCGAGAAAGTCCTTTACAACTTCCGTTTCCTCAAGCTTAGCTTGGTCTTTAGGCTTGTTAAGAATATAGGCCGAGAAACCCGAAGCACCATCTTGAATAATCTTAGAAGCCTCAGTAAAGGACAACAAAGGTGGAGTCTTCGAACCCAAACCCACAACAACATCCGAATCCAACTTGACTCTCTTAGCTCGGCAATCTATCTTAGCATCTTGCTCAAAAAGCCAATCCATACCCAAAATCACACCATACCGACTCATAGGCATCTCAATGAAGTCCGTCAAAAAGTCACGACCCTGAATTCTCACGGGAACTCCCTTAAACACTCGATCAGAAACAAGGCTCCCCCCCAACGGGGAACTAATCACATAGCAAGCAGAGGTACACACAACAGGCAAACATAAAGAAGCAGCTAGGGCACAAGAAAGAAAAGAATGTGTGGCTCCAGGATCAAATAGTGCATGAATGCTCGTGCCATGAATGTATATAGTACCTTCCACCACGGCGGCGGGATCCACCTCAGCATTGTGCTCCTCCCCATCTATAGCATAAGCACGAGCCCTCACAATTTGCCTCTGTCCAGCATTCAGGGGTCCATTCCTTTTCGGGCATGTATCAACTTCATGGTCCATGGCCCCACATCTCAAGCAAGCTCCAAAACGACGTCAACACTCCTCCCAAGTGTGGTTGCTCCAACCACACTAGGCACATGACTTAGTATTTGGGGCCAGAAGAAATGGTGCGGTAGCAACCGGGAGAGGTACGGCTGGTTTTGGCTTCTTCCAAGGCAATTTATGTTGTTGGGGAGCTTGTACCATGGGCCTCTTAGAACCGGACCCCGAACCTTTTCCTGACTGAAAAGATCGAGACACGAGATCTTTTTTCTTGTATTCTTCTTCTTGAATAAAAGCCCTGTGAACCGTATCGGCAAATGATTCAAAGTTGTGCCCGGCTTGTCCATGCCTCAAAGTTTCCCTCAACCCCGCTTTGAACTTCCTTGCTTTCTTCTTCTCGTCTCGGGTAACTTGGGGAGCATACTTCCCAAGGCGATTAAACTCCACCAGGTATTGAGCTACCGTCCGGCCTCCTTATTTGAGGTCCATAAACTCTTGTTCTTTCCTCTCACGAACTACCTCGGGAATGAAAGCCTCCCGAAATTCCTTCTTGAATACATCCCAATTCAAAGCTTCCCTGGAAACTTCAAGCTTCTTACGAGTCCGCTCCCACCAATCATTAGCTGCTCCATCAAGTTGGAAGATAGCAAATTGGGCCCTTTCTAAAGGAGTGAAGGGGTGGATGTTGTAGATCCTTTCAAATCTAGAAATCAAATCCTCCGCTATAGCATCGTCCGTAGTACCCGCGAACCTTGGAGGATTATAGTTAAGAAATGTCCCTTGGGAATCTCTAACCGGCGGTGGAGGTGGTGGAGGTTGAACCGGTTGTGGTGGAGGTGGAGCTTGTGCCCTCCTCTGTTCAACATAATTGTAGACCGCTTCCATAAAATTTTCCATATTCATTTGGGGCGGTTGTTGAGGTTGTTGTTGATATCTAGGAGGCGAAGGTGTCCTTCTATCTTGACGAGGTCGGCCACGAGCCATCTACAATAGTAAACATTAAGAAATACATGTCGAGATTAGGCAATATATCCTTGATATGTAAATAAAATGCATCGAATAACCAATCAAGAATGCTCAAATATCAATGCAAGACCTTCAAGTTGACACGTAATTCCTACGTCGTACTACTTAAACTGACAAGACTCGACTCAAGAACCCGGTTTTGCAACCTAGGCTCTGATACCACTCAAGAAGTGTAACACCCGCACCGTAAGGTGTCACATCCTCCGCACCACTAGTCCAATTCATGCATGAAATTAATTTCCATACCCGAACCAAACAAGTGGCGAACGTGTGACAAAGGAGATTAGTGAATGAAAGGGGTCCCGCGCTTTTGGGGATTCATGTACCCCTCTAGCATTAATGAATGAGGGCTCGGGTCTTACAAACCCATTCCCTACCCGGAGGAAAAAGGAGTATATGAACGATTGAATGAACGATCGAATGTATGTGCACAAAAGAATGTAATGTATGAATGAATGAATGATTAATGGATTACACGTGGTGGTGGTTGGAGATAATGCACGCCCTCTCGCCGGGCAACGAATGACCTAATGAATGAAATGAATTGTTATAATCCTATTCGTTGTATTTTATGTTCCCACTTGGGAGAAATGCTTCTAAACCTCGAATAAGGATTATAACTCGCATGTATGTGTTTAAATTCCGCAATATTATGATATTATACCTACTCTTTTTATACCCACCTGTCTGTCTAAGACTGAACCCGGAGTTGTTTCAGTTGTTTTTACAGGAAGGGGGATGCTAGGCGGGATACCAGTCAGGGAGAGTCTTGCATCGTGTCTAGCTTTTCCTTTACACTCACTTATGATTAATTTTGTTACATTTGGATTTTGTATATGTATGGAGCGTACAGGATATGGTACCTATATGTATCGTACATGAAATATTGGTACATAGAGCGTATAGCTCAATATATGAATTACATGTTGGTACCTAGAGCATTTAGCTCAATATATAATTTATGAACGACTGTTTCCGCATTTCTGTTACTCTGATTGTTGTAGTTGTTGTTGGGGTTTAAGTTATAGGTTAGTCCCGCCTGGCTTAGTGAGTGTGTATGTCTCCGTTCTCTATGATTTGGCTCGTGTGTGGAAATCCATTTCATATACGGGTCTGGTCATGGTGTGGGGGATGTGACGTCTCGCGCTCGGGCGTTACAACTATAGCCAACGGGTGACAATAAAAATGACGAGTTAGGTGGGACACTCCCCAACATAAATAACACAAACATGAATTCAAAAGCGGAAGCAATAACTCAAATATACATATAGGTACCATATTTATGGAATAGATACTTATAGATACCAACTTAACTATCAATACATTATCATCTCTTTATAATATACATACTCAGGTACTCAAAATGTATTAATAATGATCATAACATGAGATACCAAAAAGTGTTATACATGAAAGGTACAATATTAGACCCGTGAGAATGCAAAACTCGACCGGACACCCGCCTAGCACGACCAAGCGCTCAAGTACCTGAAAAGTGAAGTATCAGTCTACCAAAGACTGAGTGAGGGGCAATAATTATATATAACACACATCACATGCAAGTTGTAGCCTCGGGTGAAGACTTTGAAAGTGAAATAGATACATTGTTCAAGAAACTTGTTCTTTGCCCGAGATTACAACTAATCATTTTAACAGTTTAACTTAATCATTTCATGAACATGTGACCCCGGCGAGCAGGGGCGATTCTCTAACCTTTACACCAAACGTGACAATACGTGCTTGCTTTATCAATTCAATACATGATCATACAATTCCATTTAGTGCTCACATAGACAGTTTCATGCTTGGAATCATGCAATAACCCGAGGATAACCCGACATGCCGGATTAATCCCCAGTCTCCTTCTTCCTCCGGGTGATAGTGAGTTTGCAAGGCTCAACTATCCACGACATGTTGTGTGTAGAGGACATGACCCCCTAGACATGGAACTCCTTCCACCACTAATCTCCTAGTGGCTTCGGGGGTGATCCCAACAATGTGAGGATAATTCAGGAGTTACCCGTCAGCCCTTGCTTTCCCGGTTGGCTCAAGAATTACCCTCGGGCCCACGTGCAATCATGTACTCGCCAAACTTGCTTGATAATCATGACAATCATTGCTTTCATGCTTGAAATATTTATAACTTTGAAAACGTTTATAATGATAATATGTTTTGGCCGAAAAAATAGCACATAAGGGTTATAGGGTTCGATTTACTTAAAATAAAACCTCACCTTCTTACAAAATATGACAAGGATATACTCTACTGAGCCTGCTCCTCGTCCACAACCCCGTAACCTGTGCAAACACGACGTGTATACGTGAGACATGACCTAAAATGGACCAAATATGACGAACGGCGGAAATGTAGCGAGATGACGAGGAAAATACAATGTGGCATGATAACATGTTGTTTCAGTACATATTAGCACATATAATAGCAATTCGGGGTCAAAGAAGTCGTCGGATCGAGGGGCTATTTTTGTAATTTTATGCAGAGAATTTTATTCTGCCTTCCAGGTGGGAACGGCCGTTCCGGACCCCATTGAAAAATGGGAACGGTCGTTCCCGTGAAACCCCAAAATCGCGCCAACGTTTTTCCAGTTTAAAAACGCGCCTAGCTGGGAACAGCCCTTCCGGCACCAAGGCCACCATGGGAACGGCCGTTCCCATGGTCGGCCTCCTAGTTTCATTTGAAAAGGTGGGAACGCCCGTTCCCACAATGCCTTGAGGCTGGGAACGGTCGTTCCCAGTTCTGCAACTGGAAAGAAACAGAGAAGAACAGAGCATCTACGGGAAGCAACAAAGCAAGCAATAATTTCCATTCTTTGATCAACCAAACTATGATTTTCTGGTAATATGATGCATATGTGCTCAAGAACTGATATCATAACACTTAAACACTTAAGGCATGAGATATCATCAAGAAATCCAAGTTTCCAAGCTCATGCTCACCTTGATCATTCAAGCTCAAATTCATGCACAAATCATGCCATAATTCAACAAATATTCACCTAATCATACTTCCAACTAGAATTAATCCATCTAACACATAATCCTCAAACCCTAGCTATGTCAAATATGATCAAACTCATCAATTCATGCAAATACCAACCTTGAAGATGAGAATATGGAGAAAATAAATGAAGATGATGATCAATTCCCAATTCCTTGAAATATTTCTTGAAATCTTGATGATTGGATGAAAAATCACTTCTTCCTTTTTCTTCCTTGGAACCGAGAGTGAGGGAGATGAATATGTTGGAAATTTTTGGATAAAAATGAACAAGGAAGAAGCTTGGAGATGCTATAACGTAAAACCCATTTTTGAAATGTGCTAATTTGCCAATTAATCCTCTAGATCATGAAGTTATGCAATTAAGTATACATGGTTTTGAAATATACTCAATTAGGTCTTTGAAAGTTATGCAATTAAGTCCCTAGAATTTTAAGGAAATATTCAACTAGGGACAATTTGGTAATTTGGAATCACCCTCGATTGATGTTTCATGAAATAAATATTTTTCGTGTCACGAAATAATATTTTCAATGATATGAAATCAAATAATTCACATAAATGGTGTTTCATGAATTTTATAAAAATATGAAATGCCACGTAAGAATATTGTGAAATTAAAGAATTAAAATAAATCCTACGCTCAAAACGCACACGTGCCGTGCTTACCTGTTCTTCCAGAAACCGGGGCGTTACATCATGTCCATGAAAGCTACAGGGGCATTAGTTAATCCAAATGGCATAACCACGAACTCATAATGTCCATACCGAGTATTGAATCCCGTCTTTGGAATATCCTCTGCTCGGATTCGCAGCTGGTAGTACCCCTGTCTCAAATCCAATTTCGAATTAACTTTGGAACACTGAAGTATATCAAATAATTCCTCAATATGCGGTAGGGGATACTTGTTTTTGATAGTCATCCGGTTCAACTCCCGGTAATTAATACACATTCTCAAAGTCCCATCCTTTTTCTTTACAAATAAAATTGGTGCACCCCAGGGAGAAGAACTTGGTCTGATATACCCAACTTCCAACAATGCCTCAAGCTAAACCTTTAACTATTTCAACTTGGCTGGCGCCATCCGGTATGGAGTCTTTTAGTATGGCTCTACATTCGGATATAGATTAATTACAAACTCAATTTCTCGTTCAGGAGGTAAAAAATCCAATTTCTCTGGGAAGACCTCGGGAAACTCCTTCACCACTTCCGTATCTTCCAACTTAACCTGATCCTTGGGCTTATTTAGAATGTAGGCAATGAATCCCGTAGCCTCGTCTTTAACTAATCTCCGAGCCTCAGAAAAGGAAAGTAGAGATACCGTCTTCGAACTCCAACCCGTAGTAACCTCCGAACCCAACTGCACTTTCTTTGCCCGACAATCTATTGTAGCACAGTGCCTGTACAACCAATCCATCCCCAGAATAGACCCGTATCTCTCCATCGGCATCACAATAAAATCCGTCAAGAATTCTCGACCCTCAATCTTCACTGGGACATCCCTGTATACCTGATCCGTCTCTCATCTACTACCAAAAGGAGAGCTAACTAAATAGCACACAGAAGAGCACATAGCAGGCAAAGATAAGGTAATAGCAATAGAATGCGCAAGAAAGGAGTGTGTAGCTCCTGGATCAAATAATGTATAGATGTTCGTGCCATGGATGCATATAGTACCTTCAACAACCGCAGCAGGGTCGATCTCAGCATATTGCTCCTCTCCAGCTAACGCGTAAGCCCGAGCTCTCACAAGTGGCCTCTGACCTACAGGTGGCGGATCCTGACGATCCGGACAGTCGTCTACCCGGTGCTCATTACTCCCGCAAATCAAACACAATCCCAATCGGCGTCTGCAGTTATTATACGTGTGTGTAGAAAGTCCACAAAATCTGCAGCCCGGTCTCTGAGGTGGCTGTGGTAGTGCAGAAGCTCGTGGAGCCTTCTGAGGTGATCCCGCGGCTTTAAACTTCTTCCCGGATCCCTTTTGTGCTGGCGGTGCAGAATAAGAAATAGGCCTCTTTCCAGAGCTCGATCCCTGTCCTGACCCCGAACCTGAAGCCTATCCACTGCGAGGAATAGACCTTCTTGCATTGTCTGAATCCTCGACCTTCAAAGCTTTAGTGGTAGCTTTGGCCCAGGTACGCTTCCTGTATGTCTGGCCTGAGTCCCTGTACGAACTGCATTGCCTTGTCGAAGTCATCATTCACTATATTGGGTGCATAGCGAGATAATCTCTCGAACTCGGCAATGTACTGGCCAACGGGCCTCCCTCCCTGCTTCAACTCTGTAAACTCTCTCAACCTGTGGGTACGGGAGGCTGGGGGAATGAACTTGTTTCTGAACTCTCTAACAAAGACCTCCCACGTGACAGCTGCTCCAGCGGCCTACAATACTATCTGAGTGCTCTCCCACCAGGAGTAAACCTCGCCCTGAATTAGAGTAAGGTTGGAGCGAGCCTTCTCCTAAGGGTCACATGGAATAAGCTGCCAAATTCTCTCGACCTCTTTAAGCCACATCTTGGCCTGAATCTCGTCGCCCCTATAGAATTTAGGCAGATGCTGGTTCTGAAACTCACGTAGTATGGCAGAAATAGGGTTCTCCGGTGGTGCTGGAGGAACCCGTTCGTGAAGCCTATGATCAATCAGCCCAACCACGGCGTTCATGAAATCCTGGGGCTGAGCCTGAGGAGGTGGAGGAGGGGGTGATCTCTCACGGTGATGATGGCGATGACGTCGATGTCTCGGGGATCGATCACGTTGATGTCTATCACGAGCCATTCTGAAATCAAATTACTACACATGCGTAGTTGATTAATAAATGCAAATGTGTGCAAATAATTTCACAGGATCGATAAAGCACACGTTTAAAGAATCAAGTAGCTCAATTAATTCAAGAGTTCAAGTAAATCAAATTATTCAATTAAATGCAAGACTCTCAAGTAACAATTAATCCTATGTCGTCTGACCTAGACTCACAAGACATGACTCGAGAACCTCGGTTTTGCAACCAGGCTCGGATACCACCTTAAGATGTAGCACCCTAAACCCCAAGGCACTACATCCCCGCACTATAGCCCGATCCACATACGAAATAGCAATCCGTACATAAACCGAACATATAGCGAACGGGTGACAAGCAAGAAACAATCTAGCTAGGCGGGACTAAACCCCAATTAAACCAAAACCAAGATATGAAATACAAAAGCGGAAGCATTATATCATCAATACATATAGGTACCATATTTACATCAAAAGTATATATACTAGTAGGTACCAACATTTATCAACATCTCAATTCTCCAAAAGATAACTAAATAATCATAACATGTTCATCTCGAATATAAGTACATGGAAATGAAATGCTAGACTCGGCTGAATGCAAGACCTGACTCAAACTCCCGCCTAGCACGCCCATGTGTACCTGAAAAGTGAGGTGTCAGTCTACCGAAGACTGAGTGAGGGGCATAAATAAATATATATAACACAATTCACATGCAAGTTGTAGCCTCGGGTGAAGATTTGGAAAGGAAAAGAAATATAAGTTTCAAGAAAAGGCTCTTCTTCGCCCGAGATTATAACTATCAAGTTTAACAAGTTAATTTATCAATCTCATGCAATACTTGGCCCGGTGAGTGAGGGTAATTCTCCAACCTTTACACCAAACGTGAACGATACATGCTTGCTTGAATGATTTAATACGTGATCATGCAATTCAATTAGTGCTCAATTAGCAATACAATAAATGAATGGAAACATGCAACAACCCGAGGACAATCCGTGGTGCCGGACCCGTCCCCAGTCTCTTTCTTCCTCCTGGTGATAGTGGGTTTGCAAGGCCCAACTATCCACGACATGGTGTACGTCTGGAACATGACTCCCACGCACGGAACTCCTTCCACCACCAAACCTCCTGGTGGCTTCGGGGGTTATCCCAAAGTGGTGAGGATAGCGCAAGAGTTACCCGTCAACCCTTGCTTTCCCGGTTGGCTAAAGCCACTACCCTCGGGCCCAAAAGTGCAATCATGGTACTCGCCAAAACATGCTTGAATCATGAACAATCATGGCTTGCTTGCTTGAAATTATTTATATTTTGGAAAACGTTTATAAATATAATAGGTTTTGGCCGAAAACTCACATAAAGGTTATAAGGGTTCTATGTAACTAGAACAAAACCTCACCTGTGCAACAAAATATAACAAGGATACGCTCTAGGCAGCCTGCTCCTCGTCTACGGCCTCGTTATCTGTGCAAACATGACGTGTATACGTGAGACTTGACTCAAAATGGACCAAATATGACGAACATCGAAAATGCAACAAGATGACGAGCAATGAAAAATGTGGCATGAAAATATCTTGTTTTAGCATGTAATCAATCATATAATATAAATTTGGGATCAAAGAAATCATTGGAGCAAAATGTGACATTTGTAGATATTAATGCAGAAAATTTTCAGCATGCGCATGTTGTATTCAAATAAGCATACCTCCTTCATCGGAATGAATTTTAACGAACCGCAAAATTCCTAGAAAACTAGACAAAAATATCTTTACAACGATGTGAGGCTCAAATTCTAGTTCATCCCGAGTAAATACCAGTTTTTGTTTGAATATGACACAAAGCAGAAAATTTCCTGCGGCGCAATTTGTGAAAGATGATCGTCGTTCATTTATCAAACGAAGTCGAAACGATCTGAAAATTGGTGGAGATACTTATAACATACCCAGAAATACACCATTTCGTCTCTCTGATCAAGCCAAAACCGAAATATGAAAACAGGGGACAGCAGGGGATGTTGCTATTTTTCTCGGGGTTCAAATCAAATTGGATTGGCACCAATTTTTGCAGAGAACATCTACAATATATCAAGAATATCCCTATAAAAAAGTTTTGAAAAATTCCAATTCGACAAGCCACAATTCGCGTTCAAATTGGGTTAATGCAGATTCGCGACCGTTTGGCGGCACCAAATGAAAACGGCTATAACTCACAGACGAAAATAGATATTGATGAACCGTCAAAAGGAGAGTGCTTTAAACTTCAAATACCTGTTACAGTAGAAGAATCATAGGAATTGGAGTAAGGGAGGGGTGTCGGGAAAACAGGGGAAAGGCAGAAAATAATTCTCAAACTATACCAACACCAAACCAAGGCAATTAAATTACTCCAAACCATCATATATCATACATATATGTTCAAAGTATTATAAAATACAAGATAAACAATCAAACCATACTTGATCATCAAGATTTCCCCCTTTCTAGTTCATATAAAATTCCATCACATAAGCTAAAGTTTTGTAAGAATTCCTGAAGCAAATCATGGTATAATCATATATTCATGTCTCTAACAAGCAGTAATCCATAGATTTCATGAAATCTCAAACCCTAGCTATCATGAAATTCATCAAGGATCATGAATTCAACCTTACACCCACCTTGAAGCTAAAGAAATGGAGAAGGGAGATGAAGATGATGATCAAGCTTCAAAACTATGAAATTCTCTTGGAAATCTTGATGAAAATTTGATGAAATCTTTTGTCCCTTTTCTTGGATGAACCGTAGCAATGGAGAAGCAAATATGTTGGTGATTTTGGGATGAAAGTGATCTTGGAGGCATGGAGATGGTTTATACCGTGATTCATCACATTTTGAAATATGTGAAATGCTCAAATTGCAATTTAGTCCTCCAACTTGGTAAGTCATGCAATCAAGTAAAAATGGTTTGCTAACTGATCAATTATGTCCTTGGAAAAGTGATGCGATTTGATCCTTGACTTTAAATAAATGATCATGTAAGGACAATTAAATCACTTCCGGTATTTATTTCACGTCACAATTATTTTCCAAGTCATGAAATAATTTTCTCAATGATATGAATTCATATAATTCACATAAATATAATTGTATGCAATTTATAAAATTTATGATGACATGTAGGAGAATAAGTGATAATAAAATAAAATAAGTTCCTAACGCTCACAAGCTCACACGTGGCCTGCTTACCTGCTCGTCCGAAACTGGGGCGTTACAACTCTCCCCCCCCCCCCCCCTTAAAAGAATCTGGTCCCCAGATTCTCTATTCCCGAGAAAACAACTCGGGTGGAACCGCTTCTTTTTATCGTCGGTTTCCCAAGTAGCTTCTTCGGTTTTATCACTTCTCCACAACACTTTAACCATGGGAATTCTCCGGTTTCTCAATTCCTGAAACTTCTTGTCCAAGATCTTAACCGGATTTTGAACAAACGTCAAATTCGGTTCCACCTCAACTTCTTCAACGGGGAGGATTGTTGTTTCATCGGGGTAATATTTCCTTAATTGAGACACGTGAAATACATTGTGAATCCCTGTAAGACTCAGTGGTAGGTCCAGTCGATAAGCTACTTCACCAATTCTTTCAAGAACCTCGAAAGGACCTAAGTTGCGAGGATTAAGCTTTCCTCCTTTCTCGATCCGCGTGTACCCTTTCCTTGGTGACACCTTCAAGAATACTCGGTCACCAACTTCAAATTCAAGATCTCTTCGGCGAGTGTCGGCAGAGCTCTTTTGCCTATCTTGAGCGGCTTTCATCCGTTGTTGGCTTCTTTGAACTTGCTCAATCATAGCCTGATCGTGTAACACCCCGGAGCGAAAGGTGTCACATCCCCCGCACTAAGGTCTAACACGACTAACGAAATAGGGAGTTCGCACCCGTATCAAACCGTAACGAACGGGAGACACACAAAACTCACACCCACGCTAGGCGGCCTAGACCCTAAAAATTTGCTCAAATTAAAATCAGAGTAGCGGAAGCAATTCACAAGACATATACAAATCCCAGGATCACATACATACATAATCAAAAGGGGTAGGGGTCAAGTACACAAGCTACATGCTAGATCATATACAAATGCCATCATGGCCAAAATAATAAGAGTAGTCAAAATACATAATCCAGAATTACATAAGCAAAAGAAGGGTAACCCACTACGATGCATGAGACCCAAGCTAAACCACAAGTAAACCCAAAAGACACTTGCCGCCTAGCTTGACTCGCAAGAACTTGCAAACTCCAAAGAAAGGAAAAAGGGGAAAACAACAACGAGGGTTAGTCCTAGTGACTAGTGAGGGGGTTAACTCACACACCCGAGATATATATATAGAGCAAAGAAATTAATCAAAACGGAAGGATCCTTGAACCGAGAGTGGTTTTTACAAGCCAAAGTAATTCCCGTGATATAGATATACATAGTTTTAATAGAGAAAAAAAGGCCAAAGCCAAAACCAAATTTTAGATATTTGAAATCCACTCTCGTTTCCTAGATCACACACAAACTAAACCAACTCGGCGAGTACGAGTCACACTCCGAACTTCCAAATACGAAGAACAAAGCAAAGCAAAACAAATCAGAATCCATCCCCAACACCAGTTGATAGAAGGGTTGATCGGCCCTAACTATCCACAAACACAGACGAGACAAGGTTTAATTACGACCTTGAAACCTTCGACGGTTAACTCCGCTGGCTCAAGAGAACCACCCTTCCTCAATCCTCCCAAGGTTAGGTGAGTCTCTCAAATGGAGGTGTTAATGGAAGAGCTCGGCGACCCCTCGGTCGTCCCGAGATTACCATACCACACTCCGGGGCCCAAACAGATCATGAAAATCACACATACTTATCGCCAAGCTTATCTTTCAAAGCCACATCCCGCTTACACACACACACTTGCACAAAGCTAAACTTTTCAAACAAAGGCAAAATAGCTTATATATTTATACAAAGTGTTTTCCAACTCTTATAACCAATGGGACAATCCCGCAACATATGAATCATACACATATTTACCATATATTATACGTATTCGCATGCGAGGCTTCAAACCAAATAGGGTCATAGGTCGAATAGCTAAAAGAACAAAAACCTCACCTTAACACGGGTAGCGGAGACAAAAGGGGTAAACCGGGTGCTCAGGGGGCAACCTCGTCGTCCACGGGAAGATCCTCTGAACAAAACAAACAACGAGGGGTACTCTTAGACTCAACATGAACCAGATTGACGCTCGGTAAATGCATATGATGCGTATGGGATGCCATAAGCGTAACAAAGTAACAATGAGAACAAAACTTGCATGTTTCTAAGCAATGAATTCACAACTTGGGAAAGAACAACAAAACACTTAGTACAACACAACCACAACACATAAGATACGAGTAATCAAGGTAAGGGACCAAGAAAGGGGTGGGGAAACGAAAGGAAAACAAAACGAATCGAAAAAACGAAGTGGATTTTTTCAAAGGAGACATCCACGGCCGTGGATGTCAAGGCAGAAACTTGCCAAAATCTGTCCCCATATCCACGGCCGTGGGTTTTTCAAAGCACAAAAATCCATGGTCGTGGATTTGGTCCAGATGCGGGATTTTTAAATTCTAAGCTCCAAATTCAAGCAAAACTCAACCAAAGCAGCAAGAGACCAAGGCAACACATAATGGCAAGTAAAGGAAGTAATAAACCAAGCAATCCAAGTCATATAATGGTTCAATGAAGCAACAAGTTCAACTCCAAATAATGCAAGAAATAAAGCAAGAAAAGGGGGAGAAATCATCAAGATATGTCATCCAAATCTCAAGAATTCATTAATGGCCAATCACTCATAATCCAACTACCATGAGAGAATATGCAATAAATGCTAAGAATCAAGTCCTAGGAGCAATATATCATCACCAAGAATCAAGGAAACAAGAATGGAAACAAGAATCAACAATTTCCTCCAACAACTACTATTCACATGCTTGGCATAACTCAAGAATCCACCATGGAAATCAACTCAAGAGCACATAAAAGAGAGAGAAGAGAGAGTAGATTACAATCATGAACTTACCTTTCAAATTTGAGAAGCTTTGGTTGTGATTTGAGCTCAAAATCATCAAAATGGCAAAAGGGGTTTCTTCTTCTCTTCCTTCTTTGCTAGAGCTGATCGATGTCTTGTGGGAGGGAGAGAATGGATCCGTTTTAGGGGGTTAAGGGGCTGAAATGGGTGCTAACTCAAGGCATAAGTCATGGTTAAGGGTTTGGTTAAGTTCAAGTGGGGTCCACAAGGCAATATTAGGTCAAAAGATGGTTCTTAGGCGCAAGGGGCTCGTTTCGGTTAAAATTCGAAGGTCTTAATGAACTTAGAAAAATGTGAGGCTTGTCCCATCGAACCCGAATCATCGAGACGAGTTCAACGGAGGTGATGGAATTCGAATCCGAATTCCTGAGCTCAAGATACGCGTCCCGAAACCCAAGGTGCCCTAAATGCTCTTTAGCCTCCTTTAGGTCCCGTCTCCAAAACGAACCCAAAAAGGCAAGCAAAGCAAATATCAAAACATAAAACGAACACATAACCGAGTCCTTACAGCATATAATTAACACATATCACGAAGTCACGGAAATCAGGATTAAATTCGAATCCAAAACGAACAAAATACGAAGTAAAGAAAGTTAAACGTTCAAAAATAACCGAATTCATACCAAGGCAATTAAGTTCAAATAACTTCAATTATTTCACGTTAGCAATTAAATATCACGTAAGCACTTAAATAAAGAATTAAATAGTGCACATAATACGTTACCTGAAAGTCTGATCAGTCGGGATGTTACAAACCTCCCTCCTTCAAAAGGACCTGTCCTCAGGTCCGAGACGAGGTCTTGAAAAGTTCCGGGTACAACTGTTTCATCTTATCCTCGGTCTCCCAAGTGGCTTCCTCGGATTTCTGATCACGCCACAAGACCTTCACAAGAGGGATCTGTCTATTTCTCAACTCTTGCATCTTCCAATCCAACACCTCAACTGGATACTTCTTAAAAGTCAAATCCGACTCCAACTGAACTTTCTCAACTCGAAGGATAGAAGACTCATCGGGATAATGTTTCCGAAGCTGTGAGACATGAAACACATTGTGAATCCCGGTCAAACTCGACGGTAAATCAAGTCTGTAAGCTACTTCCCCAACTCGATCAAGGATCTCAAAGGGGCCTATGTAGCGCGGATTAAGCTTCCCACCTTTACCAATCCGAGCATACCCTTTTCTAGGAGACGCCTTTAAAAAGACCTTATCTCCGATCTCAAACTCTAAGGGTCATCTTCTCTTATCTGCATAACTTTTCTGCCTGTCCTGTGCCGCTTTCAACCTCTGTTTAATCACTTTCACCCTCTCGATGGTATCTTGAATCTCCTTGGGTTTCTTAGCCCTTTCGAGCTTTCCATCTTTAGTCCATCTCCACTCGTCAATATCCCAAAAGAGAGAGGATCGGCATTTCCTTCCATATAAAGCCTCATATGGTGCCATGCCAATAGATGACTGAAAGTTGTTATTGTAGGCATACTGTGACACCCCGCTCGCCCGACGTATTAGGGGTTTTCTGGTCACTTCTCGTTCGGTCGAGATTTTGACCTCTTTGACCCCTTCAACGCGTCCGGGTCGGCGAAACGAGTCCGTAGACTCTAAGTTTGCCCAATTTGGATGTCGTTAGCTCGTTCGTTTGATCGTTTTGCGTACGAGGGCCCGAGATATATACCCCGGATCCTCGTTTTGTGTGCAAAAGATCAGATCTGCTCCAGCCATCGTCTTCCTCCATCGACAGGCACTATTCACACACAGTGGAGGTGTGTTTACACACACATGCTCGTTCTCCCTCGTTTCTCGATGGAATTCGACGATCCAATAGTCCACGTTCATCAGCTCGACGAGCCCGTCACAACCGTACCAGTTTCGTGGCCTGAAAGTGACCAGCGGCGGTGCAGCGGTGGTCCGACGGTGGCGGGTTGCGCCACCTCCACGCCGGCGGCGTTCCGGCGACCCTCGCCGGCCAACAACCACCCAACCCCACGTTTTTGGACCTTCCCGTTCCATTTCTGGCCTTCATTTTACCCGAATCGCGGCGGAAGTGGTGGTTCCGACGATGACGCAGCGGCTGAACTTCGGTGGCGTTGTGGGCCCTCTTCCCGGCCGGTTTCGGTGGTTCTTCCTTCACAAAAGTTGTTCCTGAGGTCGAGTCCGATCTACTCGTGGTGGTGGCGGTCTGAGAACCGGCCGGCGGCGGCGGACCGGTGGCTGACCGGGCCTGGACCGACGGCTTCTCTCTCCGGCGGTTTTTCCAACGGTATGCCCGGATTTCATTTTCGTTTTCCGGTTTGCAGTTAATTTCAGTTTCCGTCGTTGGGATTTGGTTCGGTTTTTCTTCAACGAAGTCCCGTGTGTTTAGCTTTTTTTGGAATTGATTGAGGGCTTTTGTCAAGCAGGCCGAGGCGTACGTTTCTGTCCTTCCGGGGATTTTTCCGACCACCGGAGGTGGCATTCCGGTGGCGGCCGGTGGCTGTTCGGCCAGCTACTGTGGCGGCTTTCCGACGCCCTTCGGACAGCAAGTTCCTTTCGTCGTGGTGAGTCCATCGCCACTTTCCATTTGTCAATCGGATGTCCGGTTGATTTTATATGAATTTTTGAAGTTATTGTATTTTATTTGTTAATTGATTTTAATTGCGCAATTTGATCTCGTATGTGCTATAAATTGAAATTATGAGTTGTATGATACGTGGGAGTATGCTATGATGTATGAATATTTGATTCTTGATTTATCGAATTTATTTGTCTCGTTCTACGTCCATCTATTTGAGAATAATTATTGTCTGAGGGGGTGTTAGTGTAATTTTGGAAACTAAATTGATTATGAAATTTTATAAAACATAAGAAATGAATTATGAAAAGATACGTTGTATTTAATTTGAATAAATTGATCAAGTATGCCAATGTGTAATTTATATAAAAATTGTTATGTAATTAATGTTATGAATTTTATAAGTTATGCATCTTTTGATATGGAATATGAATTATAATATGCTCTGAATGACTTGATTGAATAGATATGGATTAGATGTGCATCAATTGTATTCGTGAGCATGGTCGTGCGTCTTTGTGGTTGTGTTTGGAGTCTGAGTCTTGTGTTCTGTGTGTGTTCAGTCGTTCAGGGTTTCTTCAGGGAGTGTCTGTCAGCTGTTTGGGATCCAGTGGGACGTCTTGGCTTGTGTTTTTCGTTCTCGTCGGTGTAAGGTGAGGTTTTAGGATTTTTGTTTTAGTTACAGCGACCTACAACATTATGTGCTCGTTTTCAAGCCTGCATGCGATTATTCTATTATATTTATATAATAGATACGTGTTTATATGATATGTTTATGAATTTGTCATACGATTAAAGGTTTTCGAACTGTATATGTACGAGCATATGTAAGCTTGAAATGTTTTGCAACGAGGCTATGCTCCAAACCGTGTGTCTTCATACCAGCTGCGGATTAGGATGACACGGAGAGGTACGTTTATAGCATATGCTAAGTTGCAAGGTATGGTATGCTCCGATAAGGTATGTAAGTATGATTTTGATTCGATATGATAAGTTTGATATGTAGCGAGTTATGATATGATCTGTCTGATATGCTCTGTTTTGATATGTTGGGCCCCGAGACGTGGGTAAGGGGGACCCGGGACGACCATGGGGCCGCCGGTTATGACCCCTGTGCACGTTCTCATTTGAGATATTCACGTACGACCTAGGGAGGTTGGGAAGGCGTGGTATCTTGAGCCCTCGGTGGATAACCGGGGAAGGCACAGTGTGGGTTCGCTACCCCGTGTGTGTTTGTATCTGTATGAGTAGTGAGGGTTTGCTCCCCGAACTACATGGTGTTGGGGTTGGATTGTTTATGATATTTGTTTGTTTTCTGTTATGATACGTTTGATTCGATATGGAAGTAAGGTGGGAGACCCGCACTCGCCGGGTACATGATTATGATCTGTTATGTTGATTATGAAACGGGATAGGAGCTTTCTCTTTTAATAAATCGTGAGTTTGCTCAGTTTGTTAAGTTATGAATAAGATACGTAAAAGTTTGATAAGTTAAGATATGTATAAGTTTGATTTGATAGGATATGTGTAAGTTCGATGTGAAAATGGTTTTGGTATGCAAAACCCTATTCCCGGTTCATAATCTCTCTTTTGATACGTGCTCTGCTCCTTATTATGTATAGTGTGTGTGAGTTCAGCCCCCTCGCTCAGTCAGTGGACTGACCCCCGCCCCACCTATGTTTTTAGTTTGCAGGTGCAAGTTGTTGGAGTTCGAGCTAGGCGGCTTTGAGTCGGGTCTGTCGAGTCTGTGTCTGTCCGTTTGATTTTGTTAATTACTTTGTTCCAATTTATGTATGAAAATTATGTATATAGTATGTTCTGTACAAGTTGACGTTTATGCTTTGATCATATGAATTTTCGGGACAGGTTAGGACAGGGTGTGGAATTAGTCGAACCCGTTTATTTATGTTCGTTGATTAAAGTTTTTGTTAGTTCATATTTTGCATCGCTTCCGCATTCGGGTTTTGCTTATTTTACTTGTACAGGGTTTAGTTACCGCCTAGCTTTGGTTGTTTTTTTTTCGTTTGTCACCCGTTCGCTGTGACTTGGTGCGTGTGCGGACTTTCCATTTCGTACCACGTGTCGGGTCATAGTGCGGGGGTGTGGTGCCCCACCGCTTGGGGTGCTACACATACTCAATCAAATCCAACTACTCATCCCACGAATCTTGATAATCTAAGGCACAAGAACGAAGCATGTCCTCGAGATACCTTATTAGCCTTTTAGACTGGCTATCCGTCTGTGGGTGAAATGCAGTACCAAATTGAAGCTTCATCCCCAAACACTTCTGTAATTCCTTCCAAAAACTAGATGTGAACCGCATATCCCTATCTGACACAATACTGACTGGGGTACCATGTAACCTAACAATCTCCTTCCGATATAACCGGGCCAACTTAGGAACCTTATCGGACATCTTTACCTTAAGGAAATGCGCCGACTTCGTCAACCGATCAATAATCACCCAAATTCCATCGGAACCTCCTTTGGTCCTTGGCAAGCCGAACACGAAGTCCATTGTCACTAGCTCCCACTTCCACTCGGGTATTGGAAGTGGTTGGAGAGTTCCTCCCGGTTTCTGGTGTTCTGCTTTCACCACTTGAGATGTTTGACATCTTCTAACATAGTTAGCAACGTCTCTCTTCATGTCGTTCCACCAATATAAAGTCCTTAAATCCTTGTACATTTTGGTGGTACCGGGATGTGCTGCATACTCTGACTTGTGGGCTTCATCAAGTACCAACTGCTTAAGTTCCTCAGGAACACAAACCCGAGCTTTAAACCTAAACAACCCCGAATCATCAAATCCAAACTTGGTTTCAGGATCAATCCTTGACTTAACTACCAATTTCTGAATCTCAGGATCCACAGATTGAGCTTCTAACAACCTCTGCTTCAAAACCGGTTGAACCGAAATATTTGCTAGGCGAGCTTCTGAAACTAGGGTTACCGAAACCTTCTTATTCAAACTCGATTCCAAACCCGAAACACTAGCTTTGCGGCTCAAAGCATCAGCATCTACATTGGCTTTACCCGGATGGTATTGAATTTGGCAATCATAATCCTCAAGAAGTTCCACCCAATGTCGTTGCCTTACATTCAAATCCTTTTGGGTGAACAAATACTTTAAACTCCGGTAATCTGTAAACACATCAAAAGTAGCTCCATAGAGATAGTGATGCCACTTCAACAAAACGAACACTACCGCCGCGAGTTCCAAATCATGAGTGGGATAGTTTCTCTCGTGATCCTTTAACTTCCTTGAGGCGTAGGCTACAACCTTACCATTCTGCATTAGCACACAACCGAGACCTTCCTTCAAAGCATCAGTGTAGACTGAGTAGCCTTCTGAACCTTCGGGTAAGGTTAAAACCGGTGCAGTAGTCAATCTTTCCTTAAGAGTTTGGAAAGTCTTCTCACACGCCTCATCCCACTCTAATTTAACCTCTTTCTTAGTTAACCGGGTCAACAGGGAGGCAATCTTTGAGAAATCTTTCACGAAGCGCCTATAATACCCCACTAATCCCAGAAAACTTCTCACTTCCGAGGCATTCTTCGGTTGCTTCCAAAGCATAACCGTCTCAATCTTCGCCGGATCCACTTCTATACCATTTCCAGAAATGAAGTGACCCAAAAAGGAAACTCGATCCAACCAGAACTCACACTTACTAAACTTGGCGAACAATCTGTGCTCCCGAAGCGTAGACAAGACAATGCTAAAATGCCGCGTGTGCTCCTCCTCGGACCTCGAATACTGTAACACCCCAAACGGAGGATGCCACATCCCCCGCACTAAGACCCAGACCCGATCACGAAATGGAAAGTCCATGCCCGAATCCGAATCATAGCGAACGGGAGACCAACACACACACTAGGCTAGGCGGATCTAACTTGACAAACTCAGAGTGCGGAAGCAATTAAAACCAACAACAATAGATAACAGAAGCATTTAAAACAATACATGCAAAAGAGGTGACGGGTTCAACTAGCATAAATACCTAATCCCGAATCAATTCATAATCCAACATAATAAACAGCATAAGCATCTCGATAATATCTAATAATATCCCAGTACCGGCTTACTAACCCCACACAGGTTTAAGTATAAGCAGGTCATAAACATAATCTTCAAGTACGAAACATAATTACATAACGTTAGTAGAGTATGCGACAAATGCATCCTATCACCAACTAGACTGACAAGTATGACTCAGAGGACTCACTTCCCCCTAGCTCAATCCCAAAAGAAACCTGCAAACTAAAAGATAAAATTAGTGGGTCAGTCAACTGACCGAGTGAGGGGGGCTAACGCACACCCACAATATATATATACAGAGCACAGCACATATCAAAAGGGTGGACTCATGAACCGGGAATAGGTGTTGCATACCAAAGCGTTTCAAAGCAAAACCCAAATATGTACATATATATATACTTAGAAAACATTTTCAGAAACTCTATTCCGATTCATGATTCCAATAACATATCATACCATATGCTCGGCGAGTACGAGCTTCCAACCTCAACTCCTCATATCATAACAAAACAGAAATAACTTACCAACCTCAACTCCGGGTGATGGTAGGGTTACGCGACCCTAACCATCCAGACAGTCGAGGGGAGTGCTAATGCTACTCAAACCCTCAGGACTCCGTTTCCCAACCAAACCTCCTGGTGGGTCCCGGTACATCCTCTTCATACAGATGGAGACCACGCACAGGCCGAGCCCTGACGGCCCTATACCGTCCCAGGGATTCCTTACCCGTAGCTCCTGGGCCCCAGAACAGAACAGAACATACGCCATTCTTTCATGGCAATCTCGCTACAGAATCAGAACACAAATGGTTTTTCCAAAATAGCTTACATATGCCTCAAAAACTGGTTTATATATATATATATATATATATTCCCACGCTGCAGGGATAACCCGCCCACGCAGGACTCACGCACTTACATTCCCATGCTGCAGGGATAGCCCGCCCACGCAAGAATGCAAGCATAAGATCATAAAAATATCATATTCAACACATACATATTTATAGTAGGGTATACTCGCATGCAAGGATAGAAATTATCATGTAAAGGCCATAGGTCGCTTAACTATACAAAATCCTAAACCTCACCTGAGAAGCGACAAGATGTGAGAACTGACAAGATTGGTGCAGCTCGACCGGTTATCTCTGCCCTGGAGATCTCTGTACAGAAAAGGAAAATACAGTGTACTCGTGAGACACGACTCAAATATGAATCATAGAGACGCACGACAATGATTATGAGATGACGTGCAATAATATGACATGTTCACAGAAATTACAAAAATGCCATGAAAGTGATCATATACACAATTAATATCCCACATAGCAAACAACCACATAATTCAAATGTGTGTGTAGTTCCTGATCATAAAATATACATGTCCAATATATATAAATTAAATTAATTCCTAATTCAACCTTCTCACGTATTAAACGAATTATGACATTCACCATAATTGAATAAGATGTACACAAATATAGGTGCAAATCTAGCATATAGTTACACCAACTATGTACGGTTAGTAAATCATTTTAGTTATATCACACTTGTTACCACTAATATTAGGAGCTCATTTCAAGTTAATATCCATCATAATCAATCTCATACTAACATGATTTGAGTAGTAAATAACAGATGCCTTTAATGACACATTCACTAATCTCAAACATTTCACCTTGTAATATATATAACAATTTGGGAATTATCCAATATAGCAAACAATTCAATTTGTTTACAATATAACATACATATACACTAATTTTCTTTACCTCAGACACACACATACACATAAACAGGCTAAAATAATAATCAAATACCCAATAACCCTCCCATTAATAATTTACACACGTGCATTCAGTACACATTATCATGATTAAAGCTTAAATCTATTATACTAATTGATTCCATAATTTACACCCACGTACACTCACAAGGTACAGTTAGAAATAAATTCAATTTGTTTGTAACATAGACTCAGCATACACGCACACACCCAAATTCCAAATTCAATACAATCTCACAAATCCAAATTACAGCATATATTTCGTATAGGTACTCAAATTTATATATATATATATATATATATATATATATATATATACATATATATATATATACCAACACTCATGTATACACACGACATCAAACACAAATTCACAAGTTACTAAACCAACTTATGATAACCAAGAGATTCTGCAATTTCAGTATCATCAAGCTTAAAATATATATTAATTTAATTTATTCAATAATTAAACCAAATTACAATACACGATTAGATCATTTAACTTACACATCTAATTAAACTCAAATAACTAAAATAATAGATTTAACGGATACACTAATTACAATTAGCGCAATTAAATTATGCAGAGGTAGGTGGAATTTACAATCAAAGAGAGCAGCAGTGATAACAGTGATGACGATGATGACTGCGGCTAGAAGATGGTTGTACCGGAGTTGAATCTGACGGCAAGGTGGTGGCGGCATCAGAGAGCGAAGCTGAAAGCGCTATGATGGTTGACTGATGGCTGAGCGTGGTGGAAGATATGTAATGGTGGCTTTCGGCTTGGGATGGTGGCTGGAACGACGGTGGTGGCGCTTGTAACGCCCCGCTCATCCGATAAATAAGGTATGTCACCTTTCAACCTTTTTATGTGTTTAATTATGTGATTGGTGCGTTGTGTGGCCCTCTTTTGAACTCTTTTAGAGTTAGGGCCCTTTTTGTAATTTTCTTCTTTGGGGGGGGGGGGGAGGGGGGTTTCTGGTCACTTCTCATTCGGTAGAGATTTTGACTTCTTTGACCCCTCCTTTGCTTTCGGGGCAGCGAGACGAGTCCGTAGACTCTAAGTTTGCCCAATTCTGACTTCGTTAGCCCGTTCTTCCGATCGTTTTTGAGTACGAGGACCCGAGATATATACTCGGATTTTCTCGTTTTGCGTGCAAAGATCAGATCAGCTTCCTGCATCGTCTTCCTCCAGCGATCAACACTGTTCACATATAGTGAAGGTGTGAAAACACACACATGCTCGTTCTCCCTCGTTTCTCGACGGAATTCGATGAACCAATAGTGGAAATTTATCAGCTCGACGAGCCTGTCACAACCGTACCAATTTCGTGGCCAACCGAAGACCGACGGCGGCGCATCGGCGGCCTGAAAGTGGCGGGTGGCGCCACCTCTTCGCCGATGGCGTTCCGGTGACCCTCGCCGGCCAACAACCACCCAACCCCACGTTTTCGACCCTTCCCGTTCCATTTCCGGCCTCCTTTTTGAGCGAATCGCGACGGAGATGGCCGAATCGGCGGTGGCGCAGCGGCTGAACTTCGGCGGCGGATTGGGCCCTCTTCCCGACCGGTTTTGGTGGTGGAGCCTTCACGAAAGTTGCTTGAATTGACGAGACTTAGCGGATGGCATCGACGGCGTTCAGAGAACCGGCCGACGACGGTGGACCGGTGGCGGACCGGGCCTGGACTGGCTGTCCGATTTTCCGGCGGTTTTTCCGGCGATTGGACTTGGGGCTTTTGTAGGGCTTGTTACAAGCTTTCCAACGGTATGCCCGGATTTCATTTTCGTTTTACGGTTTACATTTAATTTCAGTTTTCGTACTAGGATTTAAGTTCGGTTTTTCGTCAACGAAGTCCGGCGTGTTTGACATTTTCTGAAATTGATTGAGGGCTTTTGTTGAGCAGGCCGAGACGCACGTTTCTGTCCTTCCGGGGATTTTTCTGACCACCGGAGGCGGTGTTCCGGTGGCGGCCGGTGACTATTCGGCCGGCTACGGTAGCGGCTTTCTGGCAACTTTCGGACAGAAGGTCCCTTTCATTGTGGTGAGTCCAACGCCACTTTCCGTTCGTCAATCGGATGCCCGGTTGATTTGTTGTGATTTATTTTGTGTATTTCTATTTATTTGGAATTAATTGTTTTAATTGCAATGAATTGTCAATTGCTTGATTTGTTGATCAATATGAATTTCAATGTGTACGAAAGCATGTATTAAATGAACTATGATATATGTTGATGCTTTGATTTGTAATTTGAACTCCGATATGCCGTATTTGAGCTATTTGTCTAACTTGAAGGGGTATATGTGTAATTTTGTAAACAATATGAATATTGTTTGATTTAATTAGGCAACCTTGTAATTGAATCCGTTAGTGATATATGAATTGAGTATGCCAAGTGTGAATTATATAAAATTGATATCGTTGGAATTGATATGTGACTTTGTGAGATTTAAGTGATTTGAATGACTCTATTTTGTCTATTTTATAATTGTAAACTTGATATACTTGAGTTATAAATGTTATATGAAGTTCATGACTTGATTGCAAGGAATTATGAAAGATATGAAATGATTGGGCTTGAAACCCTCATGTTTGGAATGTACTTGAAAGAATTACTTGATTATGTAACTCCATAACATCATTTTACTTCTTATACATCTCATATCATGTGTTTAGCATTGCCGTGTGTCTATGTGGTTTCATATTGAGTCAATTCTCACCAGTACACATTGTTCCTTCTCTTGTACAGTTTGTTTCCAGGGCGGAGGCTTCCAAATTGAATAGGCACCCGTATTGCTCTTATTTCTTGTCTCGTGGTATTCCAGGTGAGGGTGTTTTCGTTCTAGTTACATATTAAACCCTACAACCCTTATGTGAAAAGCTTTGGCCAAAACCTTATGATTATATATATGTTACCTTTAAAGTAAAGTCATCGAGTAAATACTGATTGATCGAGTAAATATTGATCGAGTAAACCCTTTTCAAATGGATAATGATGGTTATGTTTTGTTTCTCATGGATCAAATGTTTTGGCGAGAAAAGAAAGAATGATTGATTGATTGCATAGAATGGGGCCCAGGGGCTTGGTGTGAGTGGGGACCCGAGGAGGCAAGGGCTGACGGTAAACCCTCACACTAGTCCCACTATTGAACGGCGGTACCGGACCTCGTCAGGAGATTGGCGGGGAAAGGGAGCTGAGTGCCATCTGGGGAGTCATGTAACCCCTTTTGGTCAATGATTGGGTGGTCGGGCCTTGCAAACCCACCACCAACCCGGAGGAAGAAGGTTGGAACTTATTTATGATTGAAAATGATTGATTATGATTGATTGTGATTGATAAGCGCCGTGCGGGAAGGCCGGGAAACGGATTGCCCAAACGAATATATTCATGACATGATATGTGATCTGTGTATATTATGATATATTGCATGATCACTATTTAATGTATTGATGATATTTGTCGTACACGGTCGGAGTTTGGTTGGAGAGTGTGCACGCTCACTCGCCGAGCCTTATTGATTGAATATGATTTATGAACTTAATGAATTTAATATGAATAGTCGTAAAGTCTGAGCATTGCTGAGTCATTCTTTTGCCCTTTTTGGGAACTAACTTTAAATAAAACCTTGCTCGGGATTTATGACTTGCATGTGCATGTTTCTATATGATATGTATCGCTCCAGCTCACTCAGTCTTCTAGAGACTGACCCCTCCTTCCCCCTTTTTCCAGTTTCTTTTGCAGGTGTTGGTTACTAGGCGGAGTTAGAGTGTCGAGTCATTGTTCTAGTCTCACTCATTTACACTCACTACATACTATATTGTCTTTAAATACTGTATTGATTAATTATTGATTTATTATTGTTGGCCGGTGTGCCCTTATTGAATTGATATTATTTCGGGATAGGTGCTGGAGCCAGTTGAACCCGTTGTTGTGTTGTTTCCTTGTATTGATTCGGGACAGGTTAGGATAGGTGTACTGATTAGTGGAACCCGTATTTATATTCGTATTGGATTTCATTTATTTCATGGATATTACATGAATGATTTCCTTGCTTCCGCATTTTGGTTTTTGTTGATTGTCCCAGGGTTAGCTTCCGCCTAGTTAGGACTGTTCTTTTGATTGTCACCCGTTCGCTGTGAGTCTGATTCATGTGTGGACTGCCTATTTCATATGTAGATTAGACTCATAGTGCGGGGGATGTGGTGCCTATCGTCCCGGGTGCTACAGCGCTGATTCGGTGATGGTGGAAGGTTTTCAACCCTTCTCAAATCTGGGCGAAAAGAGAGAGAAAGAGGTGGTTTATTGCTGCTCCTTCCTTAGCTTTAGCAGAAACACAGCGGTGACTGAAGTTAGATGCGGCGGCAACGAGGCGGGGTGAAGCAGTTACTCTTCTGTTTCTCTGAAAGAAGGGAATGGTGCCACAACGGGAACCACATTCCAACTAAGTCCAAATATTTACATAAGTTTGCAATCGAGTCAATTAAACAATTAAAACATAAATAAGGCAATTCAAGCACAAGCAAAGTTAAATAAATAACAGTCTAATCACACGAAAACGACATCGTATCTTGCTCCGAAAATACGGGGTGTTACAAATACACCAGAATATCATCTATAAAGATGACCACGAATTTATCGAGGTAAGGCCGGAATATTCGGTGCATCATATCCATAAACGCGGTTGGGGCATTGGTAAGACCAAAAGGCATAACCACAAACTCGAAATGCCCATATCTCGTGTTGAAACCTGTCTTCGGTATATCTCCCTCCCGGATACGCAACTGATAATACCCTTGTCTTAAATCCAACTTAGAATACACACTTGAACCCTGGAGAAGATCAAACAACTCTTTAATGTGAGGAAGTGGGTATTTGTTTTTAACCGTTAACCGGTTCAGCTCATGGTAGTCAATACACATCCGCAACGTCCCGTCTTTCTTCTTTACAAACAGGACGGGAGCACCCCACGGAGAAGCACTCGGGCGAATGTAACCACATTCTAAGAGCTCATCCAGTTACGTCTTCAGCTCCTTCAACTCGGCTAGAGCCATCCTATAGGGAGATTTTGCATACGGTTCTGCTCCGGGATAGAGATCTATTACAAACTCGACGTCCCGATCCAGAGGTAAAGATCCCAAATTCTCCGAAAACACATCGGGGAATTCCTTCACGATATCCGTCTCCTCGAGCTTGGCCTGATCCTTTGGCTTATTCAAAAGGTAGGCCACGTAGCCCGTCGCACCGTCCCGGAACAATCTACTTGCTTCCATAAAGGAAATAACTGGGCAGGTCTTCAACCTCTGACCCGTAAAGACCGTAGAACCCAAAGTCACTTCCTTGGCAAAACAATCCATCATTGCTCGGTAACGATATAACCAGTCCATACCTAGAATCACCCCATACTTATTGATAGGCATCTTGATCAAATCTACTGGATACTCTTGATCTTCCACAACCACCGGACAACCACGATAAACATAGTTCGTAGACAAGCAATAAATGAATGCGTTGCTCCCGGATCAAACAATGCATGTAATGGAATGCCATGTATGTGGATAGTACCTTTAACAACGGCGTTGGCATCCACTTCCATATTCTCTTCCTCGCTCTCCAAAGCGTAAGCTCTCGCTTGGATCAGTGCTCTCGGAGGCATCACATTCAACAGTTGAGGAGCTCGAGGCTGAGGTGCTCTCACCTGAGGACAAGTGCTAATCAAATGACCGGGCTATCCACATCTATAGCATCTCCTCAATTTCTTTCGGCATGTCTCCTCGGTGTGATTGGGACCCTTGCAATAACCACATTGTATCGGAGCAGGTAGAGCTGGTGCTGCAGGTACCGGAGGTCGAGCTTTCTTGACTGAAGTATTAGGACCTTGGGGTTTGAAAACCGGAGGCCCACTATGGGATGCAGGCATCTTCCCCAAATTAGAACCTGAGCCTTGCCCCGAGGAGTAAGTCGGCCTCAATCTAGTGTTATTGGCTTCCACTTTTATCGTCTTCCTTGTAGCTTTCTCCCACGTATCCACCGTAACAGCCTTAAGAGCATTTTGGATCTCATATCTCAAACCGTGAACAAAGTTTCGGGCTTTTTGAGTATCATCATTGGTAATGTGTGGAGCATACGGTGCAAGTCTTTCAAATTCCAAGATATACTCTTCAACCGATCAATTCCCTTGTCTCAATTCCGTGAATTGCTGAAGTGTTCTCTCACGAGCACTAGGTGGAATGTACTTGTGACGAAACTCTCTTACAAAGCTTTCCCAATCAAACTCCTCTCCACTCCTTTCCAATCGAGCTCTAATAGCCCTGAGCCAATTAGATGCGGGACCTTGAATAAACCGAGCCGTGCAAACAGCTTTCTCATGTAAAGGAGCGGGGCAAATTTCCCAAATTCCCGCAATCTCTGACAACCACTCTTCTGCTTGTATGTCATCTCCTACATACCACTTAGGTGGATTGTTATTTCTGAACTCCTTGAAGGCCGGAGTTACATGTCCACCTTGTTCTTACCATTGAGGATTATCTCTCTGATTTTGCTGAAGCTGATTCAGGAGAGCCTGCTTTATATTCTCAGCATTCATTGGAGGAGGTGGTGGTGCCTGTGGAGGGGGTTGATTAAGATCAGGGGTTTGCTCCCTATCCACTCTCCTTCTTGGAGGCATCCTGAAAATACACAAATGAAGAAAATATCGATGCATGGGGTTCAGTTCATGATCATGAAGTCAATTATCACGAATTTAAAGCAAATAAGTCATATAGAGATGTAGATGAATGCAAATAATCACATACTCCTATACCGAATGACCTAGACAGACTCAACATGACTCAAGAGCTCCGGTTTTGCACCGAGAGCTCTGATCCCACGCAAGGATGTAACACCCCGGAGCGAAAGGTGTCACATCCCCCGCACTAAGGTCTAACACGAGTAACGAAATAGGGAGTTCGCACCCGTATCAAACCATAGCGAACGGGAGATACACAAAACTCACACCCACGCTAGGCGGCCTAGACCCTCAAAAACTGCGCAAATTAAAATCAGAGTAGCGGAAGCAATTCACAAGACAAATACAAATCCCAAGATCACATATATACATAATGAAAAGGGGTAGGGTCAAGTACACAAGCTACATGCTAGATCATATACAAATGCCATCAAGGCCAAAATAATAAGAGTAGTCATAATACATAATCCAGAATTACATAAGCAAAAGAAGGGTAACCCACTACGATGCATGAGACCCAAGCTAAACCACAAGTAAACCCAAAAGACACTTGCCGCCTAGCTTGACTCGCAAGAACCTGCAAACTCAAAAGAAAGGAAAAAGGGGAAAACAACAACGAGGGTTAGTCCTAGTGACTAGTGAGGGGGTTAACTCACATACCCGAGATATATATATAGAGCAAAAGCATTTAATCAAAACGGAAGGATCCTTGAACCGAGAGTGGTTTTTACAAGCCAAAGTAATTCCCGTGATATAGATATACATAGGTTTAATAGAGAAGAAAAGGCCAAATCCAAAACCAAATTTTAGATATTTGAAATCCACTCTCGTTTCCTAGATCACACACAAACTAAACCAACTCGGCGAGTACGAGCCACACTCCGAACTTCGAAATACGAAGAACAAAGCAAAGCAAAACAAATCAGAATCCATCCCCAACACCGGTTGATAGAAGGGTTGATCGGCCCTAACTATCCACAAACACAGACGAGATAAGGTTTAATTACGACCTTGAAACCTTCGACGGTTAACTTCGCCGGCTCAAGAGAACCACCCTTCCTCAATCCTCCCAAGGTTAGGTGAGTCTCTCAAATGGAGGTGTTAATGGAAGAGCTCGGCGACCCCTCGGTCGTCCCGAGATTACCATACCACACTCCGGGGCCCAAACAGATCACGAAAATCACACATACTTATTGCCAAGCTTATCTTTCAAAGCCACATCCCGCTTACACACACACACTTGCACAAAGCTAAACTTTTCAAACAAAGGCAAAATAGCTTATATATTTATACAAAGTGTTTTCCAACTCTTATAACCAATGGGACAATCCCGCAACATATGAATCATACACATATTTACCATATATTATACGTATTCGCATGCGAGGCTTCAAACCAAATAGGGTCATAGGTCGAATAGCTAAAAGAACAAAAACCTCACATTAACACGGGTAGCGGAGACAAAAGGGGTAAACCGGGTGCTCAAGGGGCAACCTCGTTGTCCACGGGAAGATCCTCTGAACAAAACAAACAACGAGGGGTACTCATAGACTGAACATGAACCACATTGACGCTCGGTAAATGCATATGAATGCATATGATGCGTATGGGATGCCATAAGCGTAACAAAGTAACAATGAGAACAAAACTTGCACGTTTCTAAGCAATGAATTCACAACTTGGGAAAGAACAACAAAACACTTAGTACAACACAACCACAACACATAAGATATGAGTAATCAAGGTAAGGGACCAAGAAAGGGGTGGGGAAACGAAAGGAAAACAAAACGAATCGAGAAAATGAAGTTCGGAACTCAAAATGTTTCTACCCTGAAATCCACGACCGTGGATTTTTTCAAAGGAGACATCCACGGTCGTGGATGTCAGGGCAAAAACTTGCCGAAATTTGTCCCCATACCCACGGCCGTGGGTTTCTCAAAGCATAAAAATCCATGGTCATGGATCTGGTCCAAATGCGGGATTTTTGAATTCTAAGCTCCAAATTCAAGCAAAACTCAACCAAACCAACAAGAGACCAAGGAAACGCATAATGGCAAGTAAAGTAAGTAATAAACCAAGCAATCCAAGTCATATAATGGTTCAATGAAGCAACAAGTTCAACTCCAAATAATGCAAGAAACAAAGCAAGAAAAGGGGGAGAAATCATCAAGATATATCATCCAAATCTCAAGAATTCATTAATGGCCAATCACTCATAATCCAACTACCATGAGAGAATATGTAATAAATGCTAATAATCAAGTCCTAGGAGCAATATATTATCACCAAGAATCAAGGAAACAAGAACGGAAGCAAGAATCAACAATTTCCTCCAATAACTACTATTCACATGCTTGGCATAACTCAAGAATCCACCATGGAAATCAAATCAAGAGCACATAAAAGAGAGAGGAGAGAGATTGGATTACAATCATAAACTTACCTTTCAAATTTGAGAAGCTTTGGTTGTGATTTGAGCTCAAAATCATCAAAATGGCAAAAGGGGTTTCTTCTTCTCTTCCTTCCTTGCTAGAGCTGATCGATGTCTTGTGGGAGGGAGAGAATGGATTGGTTTTAGGGGGTTAAGGGGCTGAAATGGGTGTTAACTCAAGGCATAAGTCATGGTTAAGGGTTTGGTTAAGTTCAAGTGGGGTCCACAAGGCAATATTAGGTCAAAAGATGGTTCTTAGGCGCAAGGGGCTCATTTCGGTTAAAATTCGAAGGTCTTAATAAACTTAGAAAAATGTGAGGCTTGTCCCATTGAACCCGAATCATTGCGACAAGTTCAACGGAGGTGACGGAATTCGAATCCGAATTCCCGAGCTCAAGATACGCATCCCGGAACCCAAGGTGCGCTAAATGCTCTTTAGCCTCCTTTAGGTCCCGTCTCCAAAACGAACCCAAAAAGGCAAGCAAAGCAAATATCAAAACATAAAACGAACACATAACCGAGTCCATAAAGCATATAATTAACACATATCACAAATTTACGAAAATCAGGACTAAATTCGAATCCAAAACGAACAAAATACGAAGCAAAGAAAGTTAAACGTTAAAAAATAACCGAATTCATACCAAGGCAATTAAGTTCAAATAACTTCAATTATTTCACGTTAGCAATTAAATATCACGTAATCACTTAAATAAAGAATTAAATATCGCACATAATAGGTTACCTGAAAGTCTGATCAGTCGGGATGTTACAGAACGACCTTGGAAGGTTTCTCAAATTTCTCACCTTTCTTTACTCCTCCTTGTTTCGACCATTTCCACTCTTCCAAGTCGAAGAACAATGGAGATCGGCACTTTTTTCCATAAAGAAGTTCATAAGGAGCCATCCCGGTTGAAGCCTGGAAGCTGTTATTTTAGGCAAATTCAATCAAAGGTAGCTGCTCTTGCCACGAATTCTGAAAATCCATCGCGTAGGCCCAAAGTAGATCTTCCAAATATCTTATTAATGTTTCCGTTTGGTCGTCTATTTGCGGGTGGAATGCTGTATTGAACTTGAGCCTCGTTCCCAACATTGCCTGTAACTCTTGCCACAACTTAGAGGTGAATCTCGGGTCTTGATCTGAAACTATACTCACCGGAATTCCATGAAGCCGAATAATTTCCCTGTTGTAGATCTCGGCTAACTTCGGAATCTTATAAGATATCCGGACCGGTAGAAAGTGAGCCGACTTCGTGAATCGGTCTACAATTACCCAAATACCATCAAAACCACTTTTTACCTTCGGTAACCCGGATACAAAATCTATCGTTACTTGCTCCCACTTCTATTCAGGAATAGGTAACGGTTGTAGAAGTCCCGCGGGTTTCTGATGCTCCGCTTTTACTTTTTGGCACATCAAGCAGTGCTTCACATATTCGGCGACATCTCTTTTCATTCCATTCCACCAATAATACTATTTCAAATCCTTAGACATTTTATTTCCTCCCGAGTGGATTGAGTATGCTGACTTGTGAGCTACTTCAAGTAGAACCCGTTTCAATTCTTCAGGCACGACCACTCTATTCTTAAACCGAAGCAAACCGGTCTCATCAAACCCGAAGGAACTCTCCGGATCAGCTCTTGCCTTACTTACCAATTTTGGTACCTCCGGATCATTATTCTGAGCTTCAAACAATCGATACTTTAATTCAGGCTGAATTGTAATGTTAGAAACCCGAGCCTTTAATACGATCGGGGAAACTTCAGCATTTTCCTTTATTTTCAAATTTGACACACTCGCCTTTCTGCTAAATGCATCGGCGACCACGTTAGCTTTTCTCGGATGATACTTGATCGTGCAATCATAATCTTCTAACTTTTCCATCCAACGCCGTTATCTCATATTCAAGTCCTTCTGCGTGAATAAGTACTGGAGGCTTTTGTGGTCGGTCAAAATCTCAAAAGATGTCCCGTAGAGATAATGTCTCCATTTCCCGAGAGCAAAGATCACGGCTGCAAGCTCCTGGTCGTGTGTAGGATAATTCTTCTCATAATCCTTTAGTTTTAGGGAAGCATATGCAATCACCTTTACTTTCTGAGTCAATACACAATCTAGACCTTCCTTAGAAGCATCGGTGTACACTGCATACTCCTCTGAACCTTCTGGAAGTGCTAACACCGGAGCTGAGACCAACTTTTCTTTCAAGAAATTAAAGCTTTTGTCACACTTTTCATCCCAAACAAAGTTAACATCTTTCTTAGTCAATCGGGTTAACGAAGCCGCAATCTTAGAAAAATCCTGTATAAACCTTCTATAATATCCGGCCAATCCCAAGAAGCTGCTAACTTCCGAGGCATTCTTTGGTTTTTCCCACTTAAGCACAGCCTCAATCTTCGAGGGATTGACTTCTAAACCTTTGCCCAAAATCACATGTCCCAAGAAGACAACCCGATCGATCCAAAATTCACTTACTGAATTTAGCGAACAACTAATGCTCCTTTGAAGTCTGTAGAACAAGCTTAAGATGCCTCGCATGCTCCTCGGCGGATTTAGAGAATACCAAAATATCGTCGATGAAGATTACCACAAATTTGTCGAGGAAAGGCCTGAAAATACGGTGCATCATCTCCATGAAAGCTGCAGGGGCATTAGTTAATCCAAATGGCATAACCACGAACTCAGAGCGCGGAAGCAATTTAAACAATCATCAACAGATAGCGGAAGCAATTGAAGCAACATGCAGAACAGGTGACGGGTTCAACTAGCATAGATACCTAATCCCGAATATCAACATACATAACAGGTGACGGGTTCAACTAGCATAGATACCTAATCCCGAATATCAATTCATAATCCAACATAATAAACAGCATAAGTATCATCATAATATCTGTTAACATCCAAGTACTAGCTTACTAACCCAACACGGGTTTGTATCTAAGTAGAACATAAACAAAACCTTCAAGTGTGAATCATAAATACATAACATAAGTAAAGTATGCGACAAATGCATCCTATCACCGACTAGACTGACATGTGTGACACCGAAGACTCACTTCCGCCTAGCTCAAGCCAAAAGGAATCCTGCAAACTAAAAGATAAAATGAGGTATCAGTCAACTGACTGAGTGAGGGGGCTAACGCACACCCACAATATATATATATATAAGGAGCATAGCACAGAATAAAAGGATGGACTCATGAACCGAGGATAGGTGTTGCATACCAAAACATTTTGAAAGAACCCAAATAGATATAGATATAAGTTTAGAAGCCATTTTTTCAGAAAGACTCTATCCCGATTCATAATTCCATAACATAACATAATCAACTGCTCGACGAGTACGAGCTTCCAACCTCAACTCCTCATAAAATAGAAATAACATACCAACCTCAACTCCGGGTGATGGTAGGGTTGCGCCACCCTAACCATCAAGACAGGCGAGGGGAGTGCTAAATGCTACTACAACCCTCAGGACTCCGTTTCCAAACCAAACCTCCTTGTGGGTCCCGGTACATCCTAATCGTACATGTGGAAACTACGTAATAGGTAAATACCCGACGGCCCTAACAGTCCCGGGGAACCCATTACCCATAGCTCCTGGGCCTAAAATAGAATAGAATAGAACATATACCATATAACATGGCCAACTCGCTAAAGAAACATAACACAACTGATTTTCCCAAGATAGCTTACATATGCCTCAAAAACTGGTTTTTATAAATATTCCTACGCAATGGAACTTTAAGCCTCAATGACCTCCACCCACGCAGGACGCACGCAAAAGTCATAAACATATCATATCCAACACATACGTATCTATAGTAGGGTATACTTGCATGCAAAGGTAGAAATCAGCATGTAAAGGCCATAGGTCGCATAACTATACAAAATCCTAAACTTCACCTCGTGATAGTAGAGTCTGAGAGTGTGAAGGGCCAAACACTCTAAACCACGGGCCCACCGGCACCACCAAACTCTGTAACAAACGTACAAAAGCCCATGACTTAAACTCTATATGAACCAAGTAAGACGCACGGCGTACCAAGAGATGAATGATACGTAATATGGAAGGAAGTGTACACATGGATCACATATCATAGTTCACATATTCCACCAAATCATGCAGTTAACGAAGTATTAAGGTTTAACAATGCATTATGGAATGATATGACTCACATAGGTCAAATAGCATAACATAGGACAAACTTTCATATGAAGTTATTCAATTAAAATGATGTATTATCATCTAAGAATGGAATCGAAGTCATATCATAACATATAATTCATAAAGCATTTCAAACGGATCAAGTAAACACAAAAGAACATGCATAAAAGGGGAACAGGGGGTTAGGAACGGCCATTCCCATGCATAGTCTTGCATGGGAACGGTCCTTCCCGATGATCTCCCCAGCGAAGCTGTGAACGACCGTTCCCAGCACAAGGCATAAATGGGAACGGTCCTTCCCATCTTCGGTGCTGACGTCAGCCCTAGCTGGGAAGGGCTGTTCCGGGCTCATGGCCTGAATGGGAACGGCCCTTCCGGCCAGATCTGGGCGTCTGTCTTGTCCAAAAACGTGACAGCTTCGGGAAGAAGACTTCGAAGGTAAAAAATGGCGCATTTCACCCAAAACAACCAACAATATTCCACGAAAAACATATATATCATTACATAAATCATGTTTAACATATACTCAAGCTCAAGATCTCAAGGGTTCATCATATAAGGCATAATCTTCAAGTTGGGCATAAATCACTATTTTCACAAGATTTCCTCATACAAGCTCATACATTCAATTTCATGCTTAGATTCATGAATAGAAATGAAATACACATCAAGAGAAATCCATAGCTTACCTCGGCTTGCGAAATGATGAAGAAACAAGGGAGATATGAGATCTTGAAGGTGTAGGAAAGTCTTAGATCTTCATCCTCTCTTGAAGCTCTTCCATGGATGATATGATTTGTGTGAAATGAAGATTAAAATGAAGCTAGGTTAGGGTTTTATGGTATATATATGGTGGCTAAAGAGTTCATTAGGGTTTCCTAGATATAATATGAGGCTAGAGGCTTTATTAGGATTTGGGCTCAAATAAATGACTTCCGGCCCAATCGGTCAAAGTAAATTCCATTGGATCCAAATCACCGAATCAAGTCCAATGGTGGTGTCGGAATTCGAATTCGAATTCCCGAGATCATATTGGTCTCGAACGACCCAAACTCACCTAACTTGAGTTAGGCCCAAAACACACAAATAGGTCCAAGTCTTATTTAAATCCAACTCCAAAATTTAATTTAAATTCACCCAGGTTCCATTCTTAAGTTGTCATGCAAGAATTCATATTTAACCATTTTGGATTTTAGTCAATTAAGTCACATTTTCAATCAAAGTTGGAATTAAACGAATAGGAAGGGAATTAAATCACATAAATGCGTAAGGTAAACTCTCTCGTGACGCATACCTGTGCGATTTATCGAACGGGGTGTCACAATCTCCCCTCCTTAGGAGAACCTGTTGCCCAGGTTCACTCTTCGGCTTCAAACAACACGGACACAACTTCTTCATCTCCTCCTTAGTCTCCCAAGTTGATTTCTCTGATTTCTGTCCTTCCCACAGTGCCCTGACCATAGGAATTTGCTTGTTTTCCCTAGACTTGTATCTTCCGATTTGGATCTCAACTGGATACTTCACAATCATCAAGTCCGAAGCAAATTGTAATTCTTCTATCGTAAAAACAGTCGTCTCTTCAATGTAGGACCAACGTCTCTTCAAGGACGTCCCGTTCTTGCTTCTTGTAATCCGTAGTTGTTGACGTGCATCGTAACCGAGACATACAGAGAGAATCCCATCTCTCAGCATAAAAGGTGAGAGAACCCCGTCTCTCGAACACAGAAAGTGAGAAAACCCCGTCTCTCAGCCTAAGTTGGACAGATTCCAACATCTTCCAAGGATCTAGTTCAAGAAATTCTAGCATTTCTCAAACCCCTAAATTTAAGAGAATCCAGCATCTCCCGAATATCTAAATACAAGAGAATCCAACATCTCTCGTGCACAAAGCTTAGAAAGAATCCAACATCTTCCTTTCACATAAGTAGAGGAAATCTTACAACTCCCTCGTACATAGATACCACGGAACCCAAGGTGTCCTAATCACCGTAGCCGTCAGTTGAAGTCCGTTGCAATGCACGACCCTCATCTTACCGCGCAACTAGAACTCTCGTACGCTCAGGTTACCCCGAAAGGCAACCAACAATCAAATCAAAGCACACACAACAAAATGAAACTGCATGATGCACATGATATGCATGTTTTAATGTACCGTTCACTGATGTATTGAAGTCTCTGTGATGGTAAGTTGATCGATGCTGAAGTTTCTTATCTGCTATCATTCTGCGAAGTTGTCAATGTGTCCGATACTTCAATAATCATTCCGGTCTTCAATTCATAGCCATAGTCATTTACTATTCCCGCCAATTTTCCTTTTAACCCAATCTTTCGCTCTTAAGTTTTACCTGAATCTTGTTTCTCATTCCCAAGGATTAATCTCCTCGGACTCCGGTTTGTCATTGGAGTCCTCCTGCACGATCTACGTATCTGGTTGTTCGTTGGTAATCCTAAAATCAAGTTCCTTCCGTCCGTACGTCTCCTTACAGAAACCAAAAACAAGCCTCATTCCTCAATCGTAATTCTTTTCTGATAAGATCCATCGAGTATGACATTGATCTTATCACGTTATACACCCACCTTCTCTTGAAGTCAAATGAGAATGTGCAGAGAGTCTTTGGATGATCCTTGTGGTCTTCTTTCTAATCCATATGTAGTTTTTGGTGTTACCCGTACTGTTGGGTATTACAATAATTCTAAGGTTCAGCTCTCACATTGATTCAATCCATAATTTCTACACCTCCGTGTACCTTCCTTTGTTGTAGAGCTGCTCCTTGTTTTTCACCCGTAGCACCACTATCTTTCATCTGTAGTAAATCGGTCTCCAAACCCTCACATTACAATTCGTCACACTTATCCCCAAACTTTGACTCACACTCTTATTTCAACAGTAGTTATATTGGTTCAAACTGCTCCAATAGTAGGACTCCTCGTTGTCTTCCTTAATCACATTCCCACGAGCTAATCCAGGCACTTCCATTATTTCTCAAGTCCAATCCTCCCTCAGTTCTCTTTATGCTTGACAACAAAATTTCTTTCGGAGAGTTAATCCTCCTTCAAAGTGTGTACCAATTCCCAGACTTTTAATCCTGTATGTGGACTTTCCCAAACTGACCCGTTACTCTACCCGTCTTTCCTAGATTCGTCGAACAGAACTCGACAGAATAGATAAAGCAAAATCCTAAAAGTAAACACTAGATATGTATGTTGGGTCACAGTGCAATGAGATGCATCACATAGTTATCACTCAAGCACATAACGGCAATCAAGTAACAATTAGTAATGATTGGCAATTATGTCATAACAATTAAACAATTGCAAAATTGAAATGTGGTATGGATGCAAGTGCTATGAATGCTGATACCTCATTGTTCGAGTTCATCTTGATCTCCGATCTGAAGTCGTTGGTCTCTTATTCGTTGCTTATTAGCTCTCGATCGGTCACAGTCAGAAAACTTGTGATCCTTTGCCCCGCAAGCATATCACCTCTTCAATCGATCCCGACACGCGTCGTAAGCATGGTTGATTCCTCCACAATGGGTAAACGGTTAGATTTCTTCCTTCAGCTTTCAAGGGTTTCTGTTCTTATGCTTCTTTCCACGAATCTTCTTGGTTCAAGTTCCCTGTTGATCGGATCTCTCTCTCACGTATAAATTTGAGCATAAACCCAGCTCACGTCTAGGCCCCGACTCATTTCTTTCCTTACTTTTTATCAACCACCTATTTTCAACTCGTAATGCTTTCTCCGTGGCTTTATCCCAAGTGCTTGTATTCTCTACGATTAAGGCTTCCTTGAACTCATCCCGAAGACCTTCCATGAAGTATCTAGCCATCACCCGATCGTTACCCGTAATGTGGGGCACATACACTCCCAACCTCTCGAATTCCCCAATGTAATCCACAACGGTTCTTTCTCCTTGTTTTAAAGTGAGAAATTCTTCAACTCTTCGGTCATGCAAAATGACCCGTCCAAACCTCTTTCGGAATTCTCGAACAAACACATCCCACGTCAACTCTTCGCCCGTCGTCTTTAACTGTTAGGCAACTGTTTTCCACCATTGCCTTGCTTGACCTTGTAGAAGATACGTAGCAAGGCGAGCCATATCTCGAGAGTTGCATGGCCATATCTCAAAGAGACCCTCTCTTTCCGAAAGCCACTCTTCGGCCCTTATATCATTCCCTTCCCGAAATTGAGGAGGATTAAATGTCCTAAATTCTCGGTACATCATCGCCATCAAATTCATTGGTGGTACTCCAGTCGAAGATTGTCCCCGATCACTCAGATTTGGATGAGACGGTTGACTGTGGAATTGTTGACGCGGTGGCATCCTGAAAATCTCACAACTTCAATACCGAAATATGCATGTCGATTAGTAAATGCTCATGCCACATAATAAATCAATCAAGAACTACCAAGAAATGCAATGCATTAAGTAGTATAAATTCAGCAAAGTGATGAAAATTTGAATGCATAGCTCTTCAAATCATAATACAGGTTTACACATAACCAAATTATCCTACGCCGTTCGACCTAGACAGGCACAACACGACACTAGAGCTCGGTTTTGCAACCTAGAGCTCTGATACCACTTAAGGATGTAGCACCCCAGACGGAGGACACCACATCCCCCATACTAGGACTCAGACCCGGTCATGAAATAGGAAGTCCATGCCCGAATCTGAATCATAGCGACCGGGAGACCAACTCACACACTAGGCTAGACAGATCTAACTTGACAAACTCAGAGCGCGGAAGCAATTTAAACAATCATCAACAGATAGCAGAAGCAATTGAAGCAACATGCAGAACAGGTGACGGGTTCAACTAGCATAGATACCTAATCCCGAATATCAACATACATAACAGGTGACGGATTCAACTAGCATAGATACCTAATCCCGAATATCAATTCATAATCCAACATAATAAACAGCATAAGTATCATCATAATATCTGTTAACATCCAAGTACTAGCTTACTAACCCAACACGGGTTTGTATCTAAGTAGAACATAAACATAACCTTCAAGTGTGAAACATAAATACATAACATAAGTAAAGTATGCGACAAATGCATCCTATCACCAACTAGACTGACATGTGTGACACCGAAGACTCACTTCCGCCTAGCTCAAGCCAAAAGGAATCCTACAAACTAAAAGATAAAATGAGGTATCAGTCAACTGACTGAGTGAGGGGGCTAACGCACACCCACAATATATATATATAAGGAGCATAGCACAGAATAAAAGGATGGACTCATGAACCGAGGATAGGTGTTGCATACCAAAACATTTTGAAAGAACCCAAATAGATATAGATATAAGTTTAGAAACCATTTTTCAGAAAGACTCTATCCCGATTCATAACTCCATAACATAACAAAATCAACTGCTCATCGAGTACGAGCTTCCAACCTCAACTCCTCATAAAATAGAAATAACATACCAACCTCAACTACGGGTGATGGTAGGGTTACGCGACCCTAACCATCAAGACAGGGGAGGGCAGTGCTAAACCCTACTACAACCCTCAGGACTCCGTTTCCCAACCAAACCTCCTGGTGGGTCCCGGTACATCCTAATCGTACATGTGGAAACTACGTAATGGGTAAATACCCAACGGCCCTAACCGTCCCGGGGAACCCATTACCCGTAGCTCCTGGGCCCAAAATAGAACAGAATAGAACATATACCATATACCATGGCCAACTTGCTAAAGAAACATAACACAACTGATTTTCCCAAAATAGCTTACATATGCCTCAAAAACTGGTTTTTATAAATATTCCTATGCGATTGAACTTTAAGCCTCAATGACCTCCACCCACGCAGGATGCACGCAAAAGTCATAAACATATCATATCCAACACATACGTATCTATAGTAGGGTATACTCGCACGCAAAGGTAGAAATCAGCATGTAAAGGCCAAAGGTCGCATAACTATACAAAATCCTAAACCTCACCTCGTGATAGTAGAGTCTGAGAGTGTGAAAGGCCAAACACTCTAAACCACGGGCCCATCGGCACCACAAAACTCTGTAACAAACATACAAAAGCCCATGACTTAAACTCTATATGAACCAAGTAAGACCCACGGCGTACCAAGAGATGAATGATACGTAATATGGAAGGAAGTGTACACATGGATCACATATCATAGTTCACATATTCCACCAAATCATGCAATTAACGAAGTATTAAGGTTTAACAATGTATTATGGAATGATATGACTCACATAGGTCAAATAGCATAACATAGGACAAACTTTCATACGAAGTTATTCAATTAAAATGATGTATTATCATCTAAGAATGGAATCGAAGTCATATCATAACATATAATTCATAAAGCATTTCAAACGGATCAAGTAAACACAAAAGAACATGCATAAAAGGGGAACAGGGGGTTAGGAACGGCCATTCCCATGCATAGTCTTGCATGGGAACGGTCCTTCCCGCGGATCTCCCCAGCGAAGCTGTCAACGACCGTTCCCAGCACAAGGCATAAATGTGAACGGTCCTTCCCATCTTCGGTGCTGACGTCAGCCCTAGCTGGGAAGGGCCGTTCCGGGCTCATGGCCTGAATGGGAACGGCCCTTCCGGCCAGATCTGGGCGTCTGTCTTGTGCAGAAACGTGACAGCTTCGGGAAGAAGACTTCGAAGGCCAAAAATGGCGCATTTCACCCAAAACAACCAACAAAATTCCACGAAAATCATATATATCATCACATAAATCATGTTTAACACATACTCAAGCTCAAGATCTCAAGGGTTCATCATATAAGGCATAATCTTCAAGTTGGGTATAAATCACTATTTTCACAAGATTTCCTCATACAAGCTCATACATTCAATTTCATGCTTAGATTCATGAATAGAAATGAAATACACATCAAGAGAAATCCATAGCTTACCTCGGCTTGCGAAATGATGAAGAAACAAGGGAGATATGAGATCTTGAAGGTGTAGGAAAGTCTTAGATCTTCATCCTCTCTTGAAGCTCTTCCATGGATGATATGATTTGTGTGAAATGAAGATTAAAATGAAGCTAGGTTAGGGTTTTATGGTATATATATGGTGGCTAAAGAGTTCATTAGGGTTTCCTAGATATAATATGAGGCTAGAGGCTTTATTAGGATTTGGGCTCAAATAAATGACTTCCGGCCCAATCGGTCAAAGTAAATTCCATTGGATCCGAATCACCGAATCAAGTCCAATGGTGGTGTCGGAATTCGAATTCGAATTCCCGAGCTCATATTGGTCTCGAACGACCCAAACTCACCTAACTTGAGTTAGGCCCAAAACACACAAATAGGTCCAAGTCCTATTTAAATCCAAATCCAAAAATTAATTTAAATTCGCCCAAGTTCCATTCTTAAGTTATCATGCAAGAATTCATATTTTATCATGCAAGAATTTAAATTCTCTCGTGATGCATACCTGTGCAATTTTTCGGACGGGGCATCACACATCCGGTTCAATTCCCGGTAATTAATACACATTCTCAAAGTCCCGTCCTTTTTCTTTACAAATAAAACTGGTGAACCCCAGGAAGAAGAACTTGGTCTGATATACCCAACTTCCAACAATGCCTCAAGCTGACCTTTAACTCTTTCCACTCGGCTGGGGCCATCCGGTATGGAGTCTTTGAGTACGGCTCTGCATTCGGATATAGATCAATTACAAAATCAATTTCTCGTTCAGGAGGTAAAGAATCCAATTTCTCTGGGAAGACCTCGGGAAACTCCTTCACCACTTCCGTATCTTCCAACTTAACCTGATCCTTGGGCTTATTTAGAATGTAGGCAATGAATTCTGTAGCCCCGTCTTTAACTAATCTCCAAGTCTCAGAAAAGGAAAGTAGAGATACCGTCTTCGAACTCCAACCCGTAGTAACCTCTGAACCCAACTACACTTTCTTTGCCCGACAATCTATTGTAACACAGTGCCTGTACAACCAATCCATCCCCAGAATAGACCCGTATCTCTCTATCGGCATCACAATAAAATCCGTCAAGAATTCTCGATCCTCAATCTTCACTGGGACATCCATGTATACCTGATCCGTCTCTCGTCTACTACCAAAAGGAGAGCTAACTAAATAGCACACAGAAGAGCACATAACAGGCAAAGATATGGTAATAGCAATAGAATGTGCAAGAAAGGAGTGTGTAGCTCCTGGAACAAATAATGTATGGATGTTCGTGTCATGGATGTATATAGTACCTTCAACAACCGCAGCAAGGTTGATCTCATCATCCTGCTCCTCTCCAGCCAACACATAAGCCCGAGCTCTCACAAGTGGCCTCTGACCTGTAGGTGGCGGATCCTGACGATCCGGACAGCCGTCTACCCGGTTCTCGTTACTCCCGTAAATCAAACACAATCCCAACCGGCGTCTGCATTTATCGTACGTGTGTGTAAGAAGTCCACAAAATCTGCAGCTCGGTCTCTGAGGTGGCTGTGGTGGTGCAGAAGCTCGTGGAGCCTTCTGAGATGATCCCGCGGCTTTAAACTTCTTCTCGGATCCCTTTTATGCTGGCGGTGCAGAATAAGAAATAGGCCTCTTTCCAGAGCTCAATCCCTGTCCTGACCCCGAACCTGAAGCCTATCCAGTGCGAGGAATAGGCCTTCTTGCATTGTCTGAATCCTCGACCTTCAAAGCTTTAGTGGTAGCTTTGGCCCAGGTACTCATGTTAGCAGATTTCAAAGCATCATGTATGTCTGGCCTGAGTCCCTGCACGAACTACATTACCTTGGGGAAGTCATCATTCGCTATATTGGGTGCATAGCGAGATAATCTCTCGAACTCGGTAATGTACTGGCCAACGAGCCTCCCTCCTTGCTTCAAATCTGTAAACTCTCTCAACCTATGAGTACGGGAGGCTGGGGGAATGAACTTGTTTCTAAACTCTCTAACAAAGACCTCCCACGTGATAGCTGCTCCGGCGGCCTACAATACTATCTGAGTGCTCCCACCAGGAGTAAGCCTCACCCTGAATTAGAGTAAGGGTGCAGCAAGTCTTCTCCTAAGGGTCACAGGGAATAAGCTGCCAAATTCTCTCGACCTCTTTAAGCCACATCTCGGCCTGAATGTCGTCGCCCCTAAGGCGGATGCTGGTTCTGAAACTCACGTAGTATGGCAGAAATAGGGTTCTCCGGTGGTGCTACTGGCGCAGGTGGTGCTGGAGGAACCCGTCTGAAGCCTCTGATCAATCAGCCCAACCACGGCGTTCATGAAATCCTGGGGCTGAGCCTGAGGAGGTGGAGGAGGGGGTGATCTCTCACGGTGACGATGGTGATGATGTCGATATCTCGGGGATCGATCACGGTGATGTCTATCACGAGCCATCCTGAAATCAAATTACTAAACATGCGTGGTTGATTAATAAATCCAAATGTGTGCAAATAATTTCATAGGATCGATAAAGCACACGTTTGAAGAATCAAGTAGCTCAATTAATTCAAGAGTTCAAGTAAATCACATAATTCAATTAAATGCAATACTCTCAAGTAACAATTAATCCTATGCCGTGCGACCTAGACTCACAAGACACGACTCGAGAACCTCGGTTTTGCAACCGGGCTCTGATACCACCTTAAGATGTAGCACCCTAAACCCCAAGGCACTACATCCCCCACACTATAGCCCGATCCACATACGAAATGGCAATCCGTACATAAACCGAACATATAGCGAACGGGTGACAAGCAAGAAACAATCTAGCTAGGCGGGACTAAACACCAATTAAACCAAAACCAAGACATGAAATTCAAAAGTGGAAGCATTATATCATCAATGCATATAGGTACCATATTTACATCAAAAGTATATATACTAGTAGGTACCAACATTTATCAACATCTCAATTCTCCAAAAGATAACTATAACATGCTAATCTCGAATATAAGTACATGGAAATGAAATACTAGACTCAGCTGAATGCAAGACCTGACTCAAACTCCCGCCTAGCGCGCCCATGTGTACCTGAAAAGTGAGGTGTCAGTCTACCGAAGACTGAGTGAGGGGCATAAATAAATATATATAACACAATTCACATGCAAGTTGTAGCCTCAGGTGAAGATTTGGAAAGGAAAAGAAATATAAGTTTCAAGAAAAGGCTCTTCTTCGCCCGAGATTATAACTATCAAGTTTAACATGTTAATTTATCAATCTCATGCAATACGTGGCCCGGCGAGTGAGGGCAATTCTCCAACCTTTACACCAAACGTGAACGATACATGCTTGCTTGAATGATTTAATACCTGATCATGCAATTCAATTAGTGCTCAATTAGCAATAAAATCAATGAATGGAAACATGCAACAACCCGAGGGCAATCCGTGGTACCGGAACCGTCCCCAGTCTCCTTCTTCCTCCGGGTGATAGTGGGTTTGCAAGGCCCAACTATCCACGACATGGTGTACATCGGGAACATGACTCCCACGCATGGAACTCCTTCCACCACCAAACCTCCTGGTGGCTTCGGGGGTAATCCCAAAGTGGTGAGGATAGCGCAAGAGTTACCCGTCTGTCCTTGCTTTCCCGGTTGGCTAAAGCCACTACCCTCGGGCCCAAAAGTGCAATCATGGTACTCGCCAAAACATGCTTGAATCATGAACAATCATGGCTTGCTTGCTTGAAATTAGTTATATTTTGGAAAACGTTTATAAATATAATAGGTTTTGGCCGAAAACTCACATAAAGGTTATAAGGGTTCTATGTAACTAGAACAAAACCTCACCTTTGCAATAAAATATAACAAGGATACGCTCTAGGGAGATTGCTCCTCTTCTACGGCCTCGTTATCTGTGCAAACACGACGTGTATACGTGAAACTTGACTCAAAATGGACCAAATATAACAAACGGCGAAAATGTAACAAGATGACGAGCAATGAACAATGTGGCATGAAAATATCTTGTTTTAGCATGTAATCAATCATATAATAGCAATTTGGGATCAAAGAAGTTATTGGAGCAAAATGTGACATTTGTAGATATTAATGCAGAAAATTTTCAGCATGCGCACGTTGTATTCAAATAAGCATAACCCCTTCATCGGAAGGAATTTTAACGAACCGAAAAATTCCTAGAAAACTAGACAAACATATCTTTACAACGATGTGAGGCTCAAATTCTAGTTCATCCCGAGTAAATACCAGTTTTTGTTTGAATATGACACAAAGCAGAAAATTTCCTGCAGCGCTATTAGTGAAAGATGATCGTCGTTCCCTTATCAAACGAAGTCGAAACGATCTGAAAATTGGTGGAGATACTTATAACATACCCAGAAATACACCAGTAAAAAAATTTTAAAAACTTCCACCATTGAGTCTCTCTAATCAAGCCAAAACCGAAATATGAAAACAGGGGACAGCAGGGGATGTTGCTATTTTTCTTGGGGTTCAAATCAAATCGGATTGGCACCAATTTTTGCAGAGAACATCTACAATATATCAAGAATATCCCTATAAAAAAGTTTTGAAAAATTCCAATTCGACAAGCCACAATTCGCTTTCAAATTGGGTTAACGTAGATTCGCGACCGTTTGGCGGCACCAAATTAAAACGGCCATAACTCACAAACGAAAATAGATATTGACGAACCGTAAAAAGGAGAGTGCTTTACACTTCAAATACCTGTTACAGTAGAAAAATCAGAGGAATTGGAGCAAGGGAGGGGTGTCCAAAAAACAGGGGAAAGGCAGAAAATAATTCTCAAACTATACCAACACCAAAACAAGGCAATTAAATTACTCCAAACCATCATATATCATGCATATATGTTCAAAGTATCATAAAATACAAGATAAACAATCAAACCATGCCTGATCATCAAGATTTCCCCTTTTCTAGTTCATATAAAATTCCATCACATAAGCTCAAGTTTTGCAAGAATTCCTGAATCAAATCATGGTATAATCATATATTCATGTCTCTAACAAGCAGTAATCCATAGATTTCATGAAATCTCAAACCCTAGCTATCATGAAATTCATCAAGGATCATGAATTCAACCTTACACCCACCTTGAAGCTAAAGAAATGGAGAAGGGAGATGAAGATGATGATCAATGTAGCACCCGGAACGCCAGGCACCACATCCCCCGCACTATAGCCCCAATCCACATATGAAACGGACAATCCATACGTGAATTAAAGCTACAGCAAACGGGAGACAATAAAATGACTCAAGGCTAGGCGGGTACCCTCAATTTAAAACCAACCAACAATCAAGTCAGAGTATTAAAAAGCGGAAGCAATAACATTCATTAGATACGTATAGGTACCATATTCACACTATCAATACATTAACATCTCCCAACAATATATATATCAAGGCATGATACAAAATATCCCAAATAGCTATACATACAAAATGTGGGAATGAAGTGAAGTGTGCTAGACCCAAATTTAAAGACCACTAGACTCTAAATTCCCGCCTAGCACGCCCTGCAAAACACTGAAAAGTTGAGGTGTCAGTCCAACACAGACTGAGCGAGGGGCATAAATAAATATAAGCGCACATACATGCAAGTTATAACCTCGGGTAATAATTTTGGAAAACAATACGATCTAATAGGTTAAAAGAGATACTATCGCCCGAGATTACAACTATTCCAATTTCAATTCAATCAATTCAATTCAATCAATAGTGGCCCGGCGAGTGGGGCAATTCTCCAACCTTACACCGACTGTGTACAATCAATCAATCAATTATTAGGTGATTAGGTGATCAAGCAATTCATTAATGTGCACAATTAGCAGTTTCAATAACGCCTTCTTCCTCCGGGTGATGGTGGGATTGCAAGGCCCCACCATCCAATCAATCTGGGCAGAGGGTACATGAATCCCTAAGCCCGGAACTCCTTCCTCCCCTAATCTCCTAGAGGGTTCAGGGGTCATCCCAATTTGGTGAGGATAGTTCTCGAGTTACCCGTCAGCCCGTGCTTTCCCGGTTGGCTCGAGTCACTACCCTCGAGCCCACAGTGCAATACAATACTCGCCAAATCAATCAATCAATCAATCAATCCTTCAATAGTTCGATAAAACATTTGAAAACCAATCTCATTTGAAAACTATAAGTATAAATATAGGTTTTGGCTTAAAACTTCACATAGGGTTGTACGGGTCCTATGTATCTAAAATTAAACCTCACCTGACGACCCAAAATAATCCAAGGAAACAGCTCACGGGGCCTGCTCCTCGTCACCAGGAAGCTGGTCTGTGCAAGAAAGACAATTGTCCGTGAAACACGACTCAAAATGTACCAAATAGGACGAACGGCGGAAATGCAACGAGACGACGAGAAAAATGCAATGTACCATAAAAATATCACGTTTCAACATGTAATCAGTCTTATAATAGCAATTAGGGGTCAAAGAAGCCGTCGGAACGAGGTGCGAAAATTGCAATTTTATGCAGTGAATTTGCACACATACTGGACTATGGGAACGGCCGTTCCGGCTTCCCTTTGAAAATGGGAAGGGCCGTTCCCAGGCCTGAAGAAAACGCGCCAGCGTTTTTAAAAAATAAAAAGCGTTTTGGCTGGGAAGGGCCGTTCCGGCTCACAGGCCAAAGTGGGAACGGCCGTTCCCAGTCTCGCTGGCCTAAGTCTCTGCATCATGGGAACGGCCGTTCCAGTTTTGAACTGGGGCTGGGAAGGGCCGTTCCCAGAATACGTGAGCAAAAGAATGCAGAGCAGAAACAGAGCAGCCATGGCAATCACCACAAACAACCACAAAAATGGCTTCAAGCCAACTTAAAATGCAAATATTAGATGCAATAATTATGCTAACACACAAATATATCAACATCGAGTTATAAAAACACATATTTGCACATTAGATCAACAAGAATCCATCAATCCAAACCCACACACTCCATCATGCTCCAAGTTCATAAAACTCAAGATATATGCATCAAACTCAAGCTTAAAGTTCACTTACATATTTATAACAACCAATACACAATTCAATCAACATATAACAAAGCCCTAGATAACATATATTCTCAATAAAATCAACCAATCTCCATATTTACCTCAAATGGGAGAAATGAAAGCTAAGATGATGAAGTGATGTTGATGATGCTTGTATAGTCACAAATCCCACAAATATTAGCTTGAATGGTTGAAATCTCCCACTTAACATGGTAGGGTTTTGATCGTTTGAACAAGGGAAGCAAATGGAACAAAGATGATATTTTTGTATGAAGAAAGAAGCAAATGGTACGTGAATGCTGCTATGAGAAGAGAAAAGATGGCCAATTTTGCAATTAAATCCCTTCATTTGTTAAGTTATGCACTAAGGTTCAAATCCCCTTTTAAACGATCAATTAAGTCCAATGCAATTAGATCCCATATTCATGCAAATGATCAATTAAGGACATAAAAGAAATAAATCACATTCAGGAAAATAATTCACATCGCAATCACGTTCAATAAATCCGAAAAATATGATATGATATGAATTTTCAATAAAACAATAAGAATATAATTTTTATAAAAATGATGTCATGATAGGAAAATGAATTAAATGATCAATTAATAATTAAATTACAACTCTCAAACGCACACGTGTCGTTCATACCTGAATTGCCGAAAGCTGGGGCGTTACAATCAAGCTTCAAAACTATGAAATTCTCTTGGAAATCTTGATGAAAATTTGATGAAATCTTTTCTCCCTTTTCTTGGATGAACCGTAGCAATGGAGAAGCAAATATGTTGGTGATTTTGGGATGAAAGTGATCTTGGAGGCATGGAGATGGTTTATACCGTGATTCATCATATTTTGAAATATGTGAAATGCTCAAATTGCAATTTAGTCCTCCAACTTGGTAAGCCATGCAATCAAGTATAAATGGTTTGCTAAATGATCAATTATGTCCTTGGAAAAGTTATGCAATTTGATCATTGACTTTAAAGAAATGATCATGTAAGGACAATTAAATAACTTCTGGCAATTATTTCATGTAACAATTATTTTCCAAGTCATGAAATAATTTTCTCAATGATATAAATTCATATAATTCACATAAATATAATTGTATACAATTTATAAAATTTATGATGACATGTAGGAGAATAAGAGATAATAAAATAAAATAAGTTCCTAACGCTTACAAGCTCACACGTGGCGTGCTTACCTGCTAGTCCGAAACCGGGGCGTTACATCCACAAGTATTGGAGACTCTTATGATCGAAAAAGACCTCGAACGATATTCCATAAAGATAGTGTCTCCACTTACCCAAAGCAAAGATCACCGCTGCTAATTCCAAATCGTGAGTGGGGTAGTTCTGCTCATGATCTTTCAATTTCCTTGAGGCATAGGTGATTACCCTTCCATTCTGCATCAACACACATCCCAAACCTTCCTTTGAGGCATCCGTATAAACTGTATATCCTTCTGTACCTTCGGGAAGCGCTAATACAGGGGTCTTTTCCTTTAAAAGTTGAAAACTAGCCTCACATGCCTCGTCCCACTCAAACTTAACCGCCTTCTTAGTCAATCGGGTTAAAGGAGCCACAATCCTTAAGAAATCCTGTACGAATCTTCGATAGTAGCCTGCCAAACCCAAGAAACTCCTTACTTCAGAAGCATTTTTCGGGCTTTGCCATTGAATAACCGTCCCAATTTTAGAAGGATCTACTTCCAAACCTTTCCTTGAGATAATATGGCCCAGAAATGCTACCCGATCAATCCAGAATTCACATTTGCTAAACTTAGCATATAACCGATGTTCTCTTAAGGTGTCCAACACGATTCTGAGGTGTCTGGCATGATCCTTCGGAGTTCTCGAATAAACCAAGATGTCATCGATGAATATTACCACAAACTTATCCAAATAGGGCCGGAAAATTCGATGCATCATATCCATAAAAGCAGCCGGATCATTAGTCAATCCAAAAGGCATCACTACAAACTCGTAGTGTCCATACCAGGTATTAAATCCAGTCTTCGGAATGTCCTCTTCCCGGATCTTCAATTGATAATATCCTTGTCTCAAATCCAATTTTGAGTAAACCCCTGAACCTTGTAACATGTCGAATAAATCCTCAATATGGGGCAAAGGATACTTGTTCTTTACAGCCATCCGATTAAGCTCCCGGTAATCTACACACATCCTTAAGGTTCCATCCTTTTTCTTAACAAAGATAACCGGAGCACCCCAAGGTGACGAACTTAGCCGAATATATCCAACTTTGAGTAATTCCTCTAACTGAATCTTTAAATCTTTCAATTCGGCCGGTGCCATCCGATACGGGGTCTTAGAGTACGGTTTGGATCCTAGATATAAGTCGATGACGAATTCAATCTCACGGTCTGGTGGTAAGGAACTCAAATTCTCCGGAAACACATCGGAAAAATCCTTAACAACCGCGGTATCCTCCAACTTGACTTGATCTTTCGGCCTATTAAGAAGATAAGCAATAAATCCCGTTGCTCCTTCTCGCATCAGCTTATGAGCTTCCGTGTAGGACAAGAGAGATATCGATCTTGAACCACTACCAATCACCAATTCATTCCCCAAAATCACTTTCTTCGCAAAACAATCAACATTGGCCCGATGCCTGGACAACCAATCCATACCCAAGATAACTCCATACCTTTTCATAGGCATAACAATTAAATCAGCCGGATACTCTTTCCCCTCAATAAAAACTGAAGACTCCCACCAAGTGGCGAACTCACCAAATAACAAGAAGATAAACATATAACAGGCAAGCACAGATTGGCAACTAGATCACAAGAAATAAAGGAATGCGTGGCACCCGGATCAAAGAGTGCATGAATGTTCATGTTATGTATGGATAGTGTACCTTCCACCACAGCTGTAGGATCAATCTCTGCATCTTGCTCCTCACCCTCGAGGGCATAAGCACGAGCCGAGATCATTGGCCTTTGAACTCGTTTCTGAAATCCGGGGTCCTTGTCAGGACAAGTATCCGCCATATGGTCACCCTTCCCGTATATGAGACACAAGTTTAACCTCCTCCGATAGTTGTAGAAATTATGAGTTGGTCCTCCACAGTGTGTACAAGGAGATTGAGTCAATCTAGCCTCACTTACACCTTGTCGATCCCTCGTTGGTGCAGGCAAAGCTTTTAGAACCGGTCGAGCTGGTCCTCCCATTCTTGGCTTCTTAAACGGACCTTTAGAAGGGGGAGTAGCTTGAATCATCGATCTCTTCCCCGAATTCGATCCGGAACCTCTTCCCATGGGAGCTCTAAAAACCGGATCCTTCTTCTTGAACTCTTCCTCTTAAACCAAAGCTCGTTGCACGGTGTCCGCAAATGACTCGAAGTTGTGACCCGCCTGGCCATGTCTCAAATCTTGTCTTAATCCCGCAATGAATTTCCTCGACTTTCTCTTTTCATCCCGGGTGATATGAGGGGCATACTTCCCAAACCTGTTAAACACGGCGAGATATTGAGCCACCGTACGCGCACCTTGCTTTAAATCCATGAACTCCTGCTCCTTTCTCTCTCTTACTACCTCCGGTACAAAGCATTCCCGGAATTCTCTCTTGAAAACCTCCCAAGTAACTTCCTCTTCGTCCACTTCAAGTTTCTCTCTCGTTCTTTCCCACCATTCATACGCATCTCCATCAAGTTGGAATATACCAAATTGAGCCTTCTCTTGCGTGGTGAACTGTCAAACTCCGAAAATCCTCTCCAATCGAATCAACCAACCTTCCGAGATCGCATCATCAATAGAACTGGAAAACCGAGGGGGGTTGTAGCTCAGAAACACCCCATGAGGATCTCTGTTATTATGGTTTGGTGGAGGGGATTGTTGTTCTGCCGGTTGTGGTGGGGGAGCTTGAGCCCTCCGATGCTCAACATAATTAAAAACTGCTTCCATGAAGTTCCCCATATCCATTGGAGGCGCTTGAGGTTGTGGTTGAGGCGTAGGGGATCGGTCATGATGATGACGACGCCCTGGAGATCTCTCACGATGTCTACGTGGAGGCATCCTATCCAAGAAACACTGAAATGCATGCTATTTTTAGTCCATGCATGCAAGTGCAACCAATTCATCCAAAATTCAAAATTTAAAGCACACAAGTACGTAAACAATGCATATGCAACACATTGACAAGTTGTTCCTAAAGCCGAACGACTTAACTGACTCAACACGACACTAGAGCCCGGGTTTTGCAACCCTAGGCTCTGATACCACATAAGGATGTAGCACCCGAGCGTAAGGTACCACATCCCCCGCACCGAGACCCAACCCATATATGAAATGGAAGTCCATACACATGCCAAATCCACGGCGAACGGGGACACAACACACACGCTATGCTAGGCGGGACTAACCCTTAAACCATTCAATCTCAAGGCAATGTAAAATCAGAGTTAAAGTAAAACGCGGAAGCAAGAATGACATATAATATATACAATGAGCCACCAAGCTCCAAAAATAGATATACAAAAGTATTCAAGTATTCAAGGCCACACGGCCTACAAAATCATAACGCTCCATATCAAGATCATATACAAAATGGCGATAAGAGTATGAGACTGAAATGAAGTGCTAAACAACAATGCAAAACCTAGACGACTTGTATTCCCGCCTAGCACTCCTATGCCTGCCAAAACAATTGAAAACAAGCCGGGTTCAGTCTAAAAGAGACTGGTGGGTATAAAAGCGGGGCATAAGTATAAATATCGCGGAATTGAAACATATACATGCAAGCCCTAATCTCATAGAAGTTTGATAAGAAATTTCCCAAGCGGCAAAACAAATAAAACATCAATGGGATTACGACTATCATTTTCATTCATAATTAACATAGGGTTTAAGGCCCGGCGAGTGGGCGTGCATCATCTCCAACCTTCTCCTCGTGTAATCATATTCATAAATTCATAAGTTTTCATACATAACATATGTGCACATACATAATGATCATAATCATTCATATACACCTTCTTCCTCCGGTGGTGGAGGAGTTTGCAAGACTCGACCACCTCATACATAATGGCTAGTGAGGTACATGAATCCTCAACAGCCCGACTAGCGTTTTCTCGTCAAAACTCCTGACGAGATCCGTTTCGACGTAAAATGGTTGGAACTAGTGCAAGGGTTCACCGTCGGCCCTTGCCTCCCCGGCTCCCCACAATACACTAAGCTCCGGGGCCCGTGATCATATCATACATGCAATCTCGCCAAAACATAAGGTAGGTTTGCATAAAGGAAAGGTTATAAGTTTGAAATCATTTACTCGAGAAAAGACTCAATGTATATATATATATTCATATTATTTTGGCTTAAAACTTTTCACATAAGGAGATGTATCGGTCGATTCATATCTAATAGAAGAAAAACCCACCTTTTATAAACAAAAGATCGGCACAAGCGTCTCAATGCTCGCCTACGTCTCCGACCACACCCAAATCTGTACAAAAGAAAGGTATGAGACTCAAAACGACCATATATGACGCTCGGCAATAAGGTGAATATGACATGAATGCATAAAAGATTATATTATGCCATTAAAATGTTCATGTGCACTATTAAGGAATTTAAAACAAAAAATCAATCCATTCGTTCATTCATTTCATTCAAATTCATAAATTCATGAATTCATATCAATTAACCCAAAAAAATTCATTTAATATTCATATTTACAATTTAGAATAAAATAAATAAAACGTTCAAGCAATAATCGGTAAATTAAATACGTGAAATAGTTATCAATTAATTCTAAAATTGAATTAAACCAAATAATATTTAAAAATATATAATAAATATAAATATATACTAATTACATATATATATATATATATATATATATTCATACGTATATACATATATATATAACACATGCATGCATAACCTTATTTAACATATACTACATATATACATATATAATTACAACACACTCATGCATATAACACCACAAAATCATGCATGCAATTTATTTAGGTTTAAACACATTCATATATACATATATAGCTACGCACACACTTTGAATCCAAAAAGAATAGCAGCAGCAGCGGTTTAAACCTGAAGAACAGACACACATACACTCTTAGCAACACCAGGAAGGAAGGAGCAGCAGCAGAAGAAAGGAAAGAAAAGGAAAAGAAGGAAGGAAGAAGAACAGAAGCCGCGACAGAAAGTTGCAGAAAATAGGGGTCGCGGCCGCGACCCATTTTCTTCAAGAAATGGTAGCGGCCGCTACCCATAATTTTCAGAATTTTGATCAAATATTCAGAATACGAGAGCACCCTACTGTTCAGTCGCAGGCGCGACTGAAATAAAGGGGAAGAAGGTCGCGGGCGCGACCTGCGCGAAACAGCAACTGACGCAGAACTGGAGAAGAGAAAACAGAGCACAACACAACCACCCCAATCCAACAAGATCAGTTAAGGCAAGACATCAATTAAGCATAAAAAATACTCCAAAACAACATTCAATTCTGCTCCAAGAAGAATCATACGTGAGGTGAAGGCAAGGGTGTTCATTTCATGCTATAACCTCAAGGGTTCATTAATGGTAGCTCATGAATGCCTCAACTACCAGCTACTACATCACCATAAATATAGAGAGGAGATCAAAACAATCATTTGCATGTTTGGAATCATTCAAAAAGCTCAAGAGTTGGAAGAGATCAATCAAAATGCCCAAAACCTAAATATATTCATATCTGTCAAAAACTCATGAAACCTTGCTCAAATTTAGGGATGAATGAATGAAAATGACTCATATTGAATGTACATAACATATCCAAGCTTACCTTGTGAACTAATGGAGGTTTGGAAGAGATTTAAGCTTGAATCTCCAAGGATTGGCTTGAGCTACGGGATTTCTGGAAAACAGAGGATGTTTGGCCAATTTACTCTAAGTGAGAAAGGTTATCTCGGTTTGGGGAGTTAAAGGTTGGATAAAGTGTAACATCCCGCTCGTCCAATTTATAAGGTACGCCATGTTTCAACCTTTTAATGTGTTTAATTATGTGATTTTATATTTTTTTCGTGGCCCTATTTTGAACTCTTTTAGAGTTTAGGGGCCCCTTTGTAATTTTCTCTTTTTAGGGGTTTTTCGGTCATTTCTTGTTTGAACGAGATTTTGACCATTTTGACCCATTCAACGCGTTCGGGGCATCGAGATGAGTCCGTAGACTCTGAGTTTGCCCAATTCTGACTTCGTTAGCCCGTTCTTCCGACCGTTTTTGCGTACGAGGACCCGAGATATATACCCCGAATCCTCGTAATTCGTGCGAATGATCAGACCTCAGCCTTCATCGTCTTCTCCAGCGATCCGTCACTGTTCACGCAGTGAAGGTGTGATTTCACGCACAAGCCCGTTCTCGCTCGTTTCTCGACGGAATTCGACGTTTGAGTAGTGGAAATTCATCAGCTCGACGATCCCGTCACGATGATACAAGAATCGGAGGCTAAAAATCAGGGGCGGTGGCGCTACGGCGAGCAGCAGGCGGCGCGGCTTAGAGCCGCCACTTCGCCGCCCATTTGCGGCGGCTTCCGGCTGCGATTTTTCGACACGCGGCCCTGACCCATGACGAGGACTCCCCGGCGTGTTTTTCTGGATAAGTGGCGCCGCCATCGGGGCGGCGAGGAGCCGCACACGCCGCCCAAAGCGGACGACGGGCGGCGGCGCTACTGTAGCGGCGCGATTCCGCCGCCTCCGGTGACTTTTTTCGGCGAACGTCGACGGTTTCCAAGGTTTTTCGAGGCCCTGATTCCATTCCCGGCCTCAGAATGAAGCGAATCGCGGCGGAGATGGCCGAACCGGCAAGTGGCACACCGGCGGACCTTTGGCGGCGAATTGGGACCTTTTTTCGGCCGGTTTTGGTGGTGGTTCCTTCACGGAAGTTGCTCAGAATATTGGAACGTAGCGGATGGCGTTGGCCCCGACTCGAGAACCGGCCGGCGGCGGCGAACCGGTGGCGGACCGGCTCTGGACCGGCGGTCCGATTTTTCGGCGACTTTTCCGGGGTTTGGCTTTAGGGCTTCCGTAGGGCTCGTTACGGGCTTTCCAACGGTATGTCCGGATTTTATTTTTGTTTAGCGGTTTGTATTTAATTTCAGTTTTCGTACTAGGATTTTGGTTCGGTTTTTCGTCAACGAAGTCCGACGTGTTTGCTATTTTCTGAAATTGGTTGAGGGCTTTTGTCAAGCAGGCCGAGGCGTACGTTTCTGTCCTTCCGAGGATTTTTCCGACCACCGGAGGTGGCGTTCCGGTGGCGGCCGGTGGCTGTTCGGCCGGCTGCGGTGGCGGCATTCCGGTGACTTTCGGTCAGCGGGTTCCTTTCGTCGTGGTGAGTCCATCGCCACTTTCCATTCGTCAATCGGATGTCCGGTTGATTTTATATGAATTTTTGAAGTTATTGTATTTATTTTCGTTAATTGTTTTAATTGTAATTTTCGATCTTGTATGAATTATAAATTGAAATTATGAGTTGTATGATACTTGGAAATATGTTATGATGTATGAAAGTTCGATTCGTGATTTATGGAATTTATTTGCCTCGTTTTACGCCTATCTACTTGAGAATATTTATTTAAGGGGATGTTAATGTAATTTTTAGAAACTAAGTGATTATGAAATTTTATGAAACATAAGAAATGAACTAGGAAAAAAAAAGATACTTCGTTTTAATTTAAATGAATTGCTTAAGCATCCTATTTGTTAGAATATCGTGAAATCTACCAATGTGTAATTTGTATATAAATTGTTATGTAACTCACGTTTAATTTCGTGAAACTTGGTGCTTGATATGATTTGAATTCTTAATGTCCTACTTTATTTTATGTAATTAATGTTATGAATTTTATAAGTTATGCATCTTTTGATATGGAATATGAATTATAATATGCTCTGAATGACTTGATTGAATAGGTATGGATTATATGTTGCATCATTTGTATTCGTGAGTATGGCCGTGCGTCTTTGTGGTTGTGTTTGGAGTCTGAGTCTTGTGTTCTGTGTGTGTTCAGTTGTGCAGGGGTTTTCCAGAGAGTGTCTATCAGCTGTTTGGGTTCCAGTGGGACTTCTTGGCTCATGTTTTCTGTTTCGTCGGTGAAAGGTGAGGTCCTCGTTTAGTTAAAGCGACCTATAACCTTCTGTGCTCGTTTTCAAGCCTGCATGCGATTATTCTATTATATTTATATAATAGATATGTGTTTATATGATATGTTTATGAATTTGTCATACGATTAAAGGTTTTCGAACTATATATGTACGAGCATATGTAAGCTTGAAATGTTTTGCTACGAGGCTATGCTCCAAACCGTGTGTCTTCATACCAGTTGCGGATTAGGATGACACGGAGAGGTACGTTTATAGCATATGCTAAGTTGCAAGGTATGGTATGCTTCGATAAGGTACGTAAGTATGATTTTGATACGATATGATAAGTTTGGTATGTAGCGAGTTATGATCTGTTCTGATATGCTATGTTCTGGTGTGTTGGGCCCCTAGACGTGGGTAAGGGAGACCCGGGACGACCAAGGGGTCGCCGGTTATGACCCCTGTGCACGTTCTCATTTGAGATATTCACGTGCGACCTAGAGAGGTTGGGAAGGCGTGGTATCTTGAGCCCTCGGTGGATAACCGGGGAAGGCACAGTGTGGGTTCGCTACCCCGTGTGTGTTTGTATCTGTATGAGTAGTGAGGGTTTGCTCCCCGAACTACATGGTGTTGGGGTTGGATTATTTTGATATTTGTTTGTTTTCTGTTATGATTTGTATGATTCGATATGGAAGTAAGGTGGGAGACCCGTACTCGCCGGGTATATGATTATGATATGTTATGTTGATTATGAAACGGGATAGGAGCTTTCTCTTTTAATAAAATATGAGTATGCTCAGTTTGTTAAGTTATGAATAAGATAAGATATGTATAAGTTTGATTTGATAAGATATGTATACGTTTGATTTGATAAGATATGTATAAGTTCGATTTGAAAAATAGTTTTGGTATGCAAAACCCTACTCCCGGTTCATAATCTTTCTTTTGATACATGCTCTTCTCCTTCTTATGTATAGTGTGTATGAGTTCAGCCCCCTCGCTCAGTCAGTGGACTGACCCTCGCCCCACCTATGTTTTTAGTTTGCAGGTGCAAGTTGTTGGAGTTCGAGCTAGGCGGCTTTGAGTCGGGTCTGTCGATCCGTCTGATTTTTGTTAAGTTTTTTTTTTGTTCTGAATTATTTAAGAAAATTATGTTCATAGTATGTTCTGTACAAGATGATGTTTATGCTTTGATTATATGAATTTTCGGGACAGGTTAGGACAGGGCTTGGATTAGTTGAACCCGTCTTTGTTGTATGTTTGAATTCGGGACAGGTTAGGACAGGTTCGTGGAATTAGTTGAACCCGTTTATTTATGTTTGTTGATTAAAGTTTTGTTAGTTCATATTTTGCATCGCTTCCGCATTCAGGTTTTGCACATTTTACTTGTACAGGTTTAGGTACCGCCTAGCTTAGGTTGGATTTTTCGTTTGTCACCCGTTCGCTGTGAGTTGATGCGTGTGCGGACTTTCCATTTCGTACCACGTGTCGAGTCATAGTGCGGGGGTGTGGTGCCCCACCGTTTGGGGTGCTACATCTTAAGTGGTATCAGAGCTACCAGGTTCAGAACCGGTGCTCTGGAGTCGTGTCGTGTCAGTTTAGGTCGTACGGCATAGGAATACTTGTGCATTGCATTCGCCTGATGGGAAATTTTGACTTCTCTGTTTGAATTTGTCTGAGCTTATGTGATTATGTGCACACTATGATTACGATTTTTGCAAAATTATCATTGTTATGCTTTAAGTTTTAGTAAATTACTTGTCGCATCTGCATTAAGTAGGTGCTCTTAAGTGCTTTCATTACTTGACATACCCACGTACTAACCCACATGCATAGATAATTGTCAAATTTGTGAATTGCAGGGTGACATCTCGGCGTCGAATTGCAATTGATCGTGACAACACTTACCACTTTTACAAAGCTGTGAAGGAGGATTTGAAACTTCCGTTTTCTGACTACTTTGATGAAAACCAAATGGACCTCTACAAGAATTTATAACAAGGAATCAATGCTACTGCTATGAAAACGGGTATTATGCATACATGGCACGTGCATCATGCATTGGAGTAAATTTTAATTATTTTGGACATTTGTTCTACGTGCTTGATTGCATTCTTTGCTGGATATGAGCGCATGCCATTTACATCCCTAACCCCGCATGCATTAGTTTCGTGGTTGTATTTAGGTGACTTCCTTATCTGTTCCAACGACTGCTGATTTTAGTGGAAGCTGCATACAGATTGGAATAGGGGCGGATCAGAAAGTGTACAGTTAATTTGGCAAACTCCGGGCATAAGGTGCATAAAAGAAGATACTCGAATATGAGGGAGACAAGAGATCCTTTAACTATCAAGGTGCTTTCAGGATATGTACTTACTACTTGGAGGTGCTCGGGAGTAACATGTTTTATAAGAAAGTCAGAATTTCTAACTCGGGATGGCGTGAGGTGGCAATGAAGAAATCGAGACACTGGTATCATTCGAAGATTCTCAAGTGGAGGTCAGATTATTAGAAAGACACCAACGAGGATAGCTATCTACACTAAGGGAAAAAGGATAAACTATATGAACTATCGAATTTTGGTGACGATGTCATTGAGGGTCAACTTTATCAAATACTAAGGACAGGGGACATCATTTAAAAACGACGGTGTGAAGCAGGATTGTTTGTAGATTCTCCGCTTATCTCTCCTTCATTGTTTTGAGAGATTCCTTCGTTGGAAGATATAACAATTTCTGATTATTGAGGATTTTATTGGGACTTCAAGAGACTCCATGGATCACTTTTCTACGAGAGGCAAGTGAGACGGTTCAAGACCCCTTGGCGACCCGCGGATTCGAAGAAAATACTAAAGAATGCAAAATGTGAACGGGAAGTTGGAACTACGGCCAGTTAAGAATTTGATTATCCTTTCAAGTTAAAGAATTGTCAACCTCGACTCTACTACTATGGTGAACGGTACATTGAGCATTCATGGCATTTGCACCCATACATTTCATAAGTAATTTTATTTTATTTTGCTTGACTAATGTGACAACGTGTAATGTTTGATGTTACTTCGATTGTAATAACGTGACTAACTGCTTCAATTTTCATATCTTAAAATTTATTGTTGTTGGGAATTCTTGTAAACTGAATGGATTACGTGCTTGCGTGAACTATTCGTGCTTCAGTTTTTATATTTTCCTTAATGGCTCACTAACCCTTCATGCACATACATACACATTATAATTTTATTTTACAGTGATCTCATCGCGATATCCCCCTTGAGTTGAGCATGGATGATGAGTCTATACTCTAGGGATACCGATATCAGTCTTGTAAAGGTACACTATACATGCATCCCATGTTTTGCATCCAGTGTTATTTTGACGTGTGTAAGTTTGAATGCTGAGTAAGTGGACTTTTGTGCTAGAGAGTTGTTGAGATCTCTCTATTTATGTGTTAGGGAGATGTGGGATTCTCCCTATTTATGTGATAGAAAGATGTTGGATTCTTTCTAATTATGTGAGCAAGAGATGTGGGATTCTCTTGGTGTTAGATATTTGGGAGATGCTGGATTCTCTCGAATTTAGGGGTTTGAGAAATGCTGGATTTTCTCAAACTAGAATGTTTGGAAGATGTGGAAGTCTGCCAGACTTAGGTTGAGAGACGGGGCTCTCTCGATTACGTGGTTGAGAGACGGGGTTCTCTCAATTCTGTACCTGAGGGACGGGGTTCTCTCTTTTGATGTGCTGGGAGACGGGGCTCTCTCTCTTGCGTGCTGAGAGATGGGACTCTCTTGTTTGTTGCGGCTTAGTTACGGGTGGCCAGACAGCAGCTAGTAAACGATGAGGGTGCGACGGTATCGAGCTTCGGGTGCAGTGGCCTAGTGGTGATCGAATGAGTTGAAGTGACCAACGGTCAAGTGCTCAGTGGAACTTCAGTGACAACGGGTCACCATGAATAGAGTTGATGCCAGCTAAGGGAGAAGTATCCTGCAGAAATTGCAGTTCGCCTAGACCAGAGTTGCGCAGCGGAAGCTTGAAGTGGAATTCATTTCAACGTCGTTCAAGATCCGACCTTAGGACCTGAGGACAGGTCCTTTTGAAGGAGGGGAGTTTGTAACATCCCGCTCGTCCGATTTATAAGGTACACCACGTTTGAACCTTTTAATGTGTTTAATTATGTGATTTTATATTTTTTTCGTGGCCCTATTTTGAACTCTTTTAGAGTTTAGGGGCCCCTTTGTAATTTTCTCTTTTTAGGGGTTTTTCGGTCATTTCTTGTTTGAACGAGATTTTGACCATTTTGACCCATTCAACGCGTTCGGGGCATCGAGACGAGTCCGTAGACTCTGAGTTTGCCCAATTCTGACTTCGTTAGCCCGTTCTTCCGACCGTTTTTGCGTACGAGGACCCGAGATATATACCCCGAATCCTCGTAATTCGTGCGAATGATCAGACCTCAGCCTTCATCGTCTTCTCCAGCGATCATCGTGACGGGATCGTCGAGCTGATGAATTTCCACTACTCAAACGTCGAATATGATGAGTCTATACTCTAGGGATACCGATATCAGTCTTGTAAAGGTACACTATACATGCATCCCATGTTTTGCATCCAGTGTTATTTTGACGTGTGTAAGTTTGAATGCTGAGTAAGTGGACTTTTGTGCTAGAGAGTTGTTGAGATCTCTCTATTTATGTGTTAGGGAGATGTGGGATTCTCCCTATTTATGTGATAGAAAGATGTTGGATTCTTTCTAATTATGTGAGCAAGAGATGTGGGATTCTCTTGGTGTTAGATATTTGGGAGATGCTGGATTCTCTCGAATTTAGGGGTTTGAGAAATGCTGGATTTTCTCAAACTAGAATGTTTGGAAGATGTGGAAGTCTGCCAGACTTAGGTTGAGAGACGGGGCTCTCTCGATTACGTGGTTGAGAGACGGGGTTCTCTCAATTCTGTACCTGAGGGACGGGGTTCTCTCTTTTGATGTGCTGGGAGACGGGGCTCTCTCTCTTGCGTGCTGAGAGATGGGACTCTCTTGTTTGTTGCGGCTTAGTTACGGGTGGCCAGACAGCAGCTAGTAAACGATGAGGGTGCGACGGTATCGAGCTTCGGGTGCAGTGGCCTAGTGGTGATCGAATGAGTTGAAGTGACCAACGGTCAAGTGCTCAGTGGAACTTCAGTGACAACGGGTCACCATGAATAGAGTTGATGCCAGCTAAGGGAGAAGTATCCTGCAGAAATTGCAGTTCGCCTAGACCAGAGTTGCGCAGCGGAAGCTTGAAGTGGAATTCATTTCAACGTCGTTCAAGATCCGACCTTAGGACCTGAGGACAGGTCCTTTTGAAGGAGGGGAGTTTGTAACATCCCGCTCGTCCGATTTATAAGGTACACCACGTTTCAACCTTTTAATGTGTTTAATTATGTGATTTTATATTTTTTTCATGGCCCTATTTTGAACTCTTTTAGAGTTTAGGGGCCCCTTTGTAATTTTCTCTTTTTAGGGGTTTTTCGGTCATTTCTTGTTTGAACGAGATTTTGACCATTTTGACCCATTCAACGCGTTCGGGGCATCGAGACGAGTCCGTAGACTCTGAGTTTGCCCAATTCTGACTTCGTTAGCCCGTTCTTCCGACCGTTTTTGCGTACGAGGACCCGAGATATATACCCCGAATCCTCGTAATTCGTGCGAATGATCAGACCTCAGCCTTCATCGTCTTCTCCAGCGATCCGTCACTGTTCACGCAGTGAAGGTGTGGTTTCACGCACAAGCCCGTTCTCGCTCGTTTCTCGACGGAATTCGACGTTTGAGTAGTGGAAATTCATCAGCTCGACGATCCCGTCACGATGATACAAGAATCGGAGGCTAAAAATCAGGGGTGGTGGCGCTACGGCGAGCAGCCACTTCGCCGCCCATTTGCGGTGGCTTCCGGCTGTGATTTTTTGACACGCGGCCCTGACCCATGACGAGGACTCCCCGGCGTGTTTTTCTGGATAAGTGGCACCGCCATCGGGGCGGCGAGGAGCCGCACGCGCCGCCCAAAGCGGACGACGGGCGGCGGCGCTACTGTAGCAGCGCGATTCCGCCGCCTCCGGTGACTTTTTTCGGCGAACGTCGACGGTTTCCAAGGTTTTTTGAGGCCCTGATTCCATTCCCGGCCTCAGAATGGAGCGAATCGCGGCATAGATGGCCGAACCGGCGAGTGGCGCACCGGCGGACCTTTGGCGGCGAATTGGGACCTTTTTTCGGCCGGTTTTGGTGGTGGTTCCTTCACGGAAGTTGCTCAGAATATTGGAACGTAGCGGATGGCGTTGGCCCCGACTCGAGAACCGGCCGGCGGCGGCGAACCGGTGGCGGACCGGCTCTGGACCGGCGGTCTGATTTTTCGGCGACTTCTTCGGGGTTTGGCTTTCGGGCTTCCGTAGGGCTCGTTACGGGCTTTCCAACGGTATGTCCAGATTTTATTTTCGTTTAGCGGTTTGTATTTAATTCCAGTTTTCGTACTAGGATTTTGGTTCGGTTTTTCGTCAACGAAGTCCGACGTGTTTGCTATTTTCTGAAATTGGTTGAGGGCTTTTGTCAAGCAGGACGAGGCGTACGTTTCTGTCCTTCCGGGGATTTTTCCGACCACCGGAGGTGGCGTTCCGGTGGCGGCCGGTGGCTGATCGGCCGGCTGCGGTGGCAGCATTCCGGTGACTTTTAGGTCAGCGGGTTCCTTTCGTCGTGGTGAGTCCATCGCCACTTTTCGTTCATCAATCGGATGTCCGGTTGATTTTATATGAATTTTTGAAGTTATTGTATTTATTTTCGTTAATTGTTTTAATTGTAATTTTCGATCTTATATGAATTATAAATTGAAATTATGAGTTGTATGATACTTGGAAATATGTTATGATATATGAAAGTTCGATTCGTGATTTATGGAATTTATTTGCCTCGTTTGACGCCTATCTACTAGAGAATATTTATTTAAGGGGATGTTAATGTAATTTTTAGAAACTAAGTGATTATGAAATTTTATGAAACATAAGAAATGAACTAGGAAAAAAAAAGATACTTCGTTTTAATTTAAATGAATTGCTTAAGCTTCCTATTTGTTAGAATATCGTGAAATCTGCCAATGTGTAATTTGTATATAAATTGTTATGTAACTCACGTTTAATTTCGTGAAACTTGGTGCTTGATATGATTTGAATTCTTAATGTCCTACTTTATTTTATGTAATTAATGTTATGAATTTTATAAGTTATGCATCTTTTGATATGGAATATGAATTATAATATGCTCTGAATGACTTGATTGAATAGGTATGGATTATATGTTGCATCATTTGTATTCGTGAGTATGGCCGTGCGTCTTTGTGGTTGTGTTTGGAGTCTGAGTCTTGTGTTCTGTGTGTGTTCAGTTGTTCAGGGGTTTTCCAGAGAGTGTCTGTCAGCTGTTTGGGTTCCAGTGGGACTTCTTGGCTCAGGTTTTCCGTTTCTTCGGTGAAAGGTGAGGTTTTAGGATTTTTGTTTAGTTAAAGCGACCTATAACCTTCTGTGCTCGTTTTCAAGCCTGCATGCGATTATTCTATTATATTTATATAATAGATATGTGTTTATATGATATGTTTATAAATTTGTCATACGATTAAAGGTTTTTGAACTATATATGTACGAGCATATGTAAGCTTGAAATGTTTTGCAACGAGGCTATGCTCCAAACCGTGTGTCTTCATACCAGTTGCGGATTAGGATGACACGGAGAGGTACGTTTATAGCATATGCTAAGTTGCAAGGTATGGTATGCTCCGATAAGGTACGTAAGTATGATTTTGATACGATATGATAAGTTTGGTATGTAGCGAGTTATGATCTGTTCTGATATGCTATGTTCTAGTGTGTTGGGCCCCGACATGTGGGTAAGGGAGACCCGGGACGACCATGGGATCGCCGGTTATGACCCCTGTGCACGTTCTCATTTGAGATATTCACGTGCGACCTAGGGAGGTTGGGAAGGCGTGGTATCTTGAGCCCTCGATAGATAACCGGATAAGGCACAGTGTGGATTCGCTACCCCGTGTGTGTTTGTATCTGTATGAGTAGTGAGGGTTTGCTCCCCGAACTACATGGTGTTGGGGTTGGATTATTTTGATATTTGTTTGTTTTCTGTTATGATTTGTATGATTCGATATGGAAGTAAGGTGGGAGACCCGTACTCGCCGGGTATATGATTGTGATATGTTATGTTGATTATGAAACGGGATAGGAGCTTTCTCTTTTAATAAAATATGAATATGCTCAGTTTGTTAAGTTATGAATAAGATAAGATATGTATAAGTTTGATTTGATAAGATATGTATACGTTTGATTTGATAAGATATGTATAAGTTCGATTTGAAAAATAGTTTTGGTATGCAAAACCCTACTCCCGGTTCATAATCTTTCTTTTGATACGTGCTCTGCTCCTTATTATGTATAGTGTGTGTGAGTTCAGCCCCCTCGCTCAGTCAGTGGACTGACCCTCGCCCCACCTATGTTTTTAGTTTGCAGTTGCAAGTTGTTGGAGTTCGAGCTAGGCGGGTTTGAGTCGGGTCTGTCGAGTCTGTGTCAGTCCGTCTGATTTTTGTTAAGTTTTTTTTTTTGTTCTGAATTATTTACGAAAATTATGTTCATAGTATGTTCTGTACAAGATGATGTTTATGCTTTGATTATATGAATTTTCGGGACAGGTTAGGACAGGGCTTGGATTAGTTGAACCCGTCTTTGTTGTATGTTTGAATTCGGGACAGGTTAGGACAGGTTCGTGGAATTAGTTGAACCCGTTTATTTATGTTTGTTGATTAAAGTTTTGTTAGTTCAAATTTTGCATCGCTTCCACATTCAGGTTTTGCACATTTTACTTGTACAGGTTTAGGTACCGCCTAGCTTAGGTTGGATTTTTCGTTTGTCACCCGTTCACTGTGACTTGATGCGTGTGCGGACTTTCCATTTCGTGTCGAGTCATAGTGCGGGGGTGTGGTGCCCCATCGTTTGGGGTGCTACATAAAGGGTTGAGTTAGGGTTCCAAAAACTTAAACCATGGTTAATTTGGTCAACAAATGAATAAGTTATGATTTATTTGGTAAAAGGTGGCAGATTGAGTTCCTGTTGCAAGTTTCGGTTGAATTTCGGAGGTTCAAATGATTCTGGAAAAATATAAGGCTAAATTTTCTAAACTCGAATTTTCGTTGCGAGTTCAGCGAAGTTGACAAAACTTGAATCCGAGTTTCCTAGCTCAAGATATTAAATTCGGAACCAAGGGTACGCTAAGTGCTCGTTAGCCCCCCGATTTGGTTCCTCGAATCAAATTAAATTCGTTAACATATCAAATGAATCCAAAAACTTAAACCGAGCATATAGGCAAGTTCATAACACATATATTTACGACATATTACAATTGCACGACGTTTCGATATCATTTCATATAAGAACGATGCACAAAATGAACAATCAAGCACATATTCATGCAATGCATGCACATTTCATTCAAAATCCATGCATAATTAAAATTTCAATAAATAAATCAAATTAGAATATAAACATATATTAAGGTCTCGTGATTAATTAATTAAAGTATGATTAATTAACATAACACTTAATTAGCATAATCATTAAATTAATAATAAAATAAATAAACATATATATATATTTATATATACTTATATTATGTAATATATTAGAATAATAATAATAATTTCAAATAAAATATAATAAAATAAAATAATAACAATTTGTAATAAAATTAAATATAAAACACGTAAAAACAATTAATTTGCGCAAATTTTTAAACACATATCATACCTTTACGTCTGAAAAATTGGGGCGTTACAAGATGTAATGACGGCAAGTTACAAGCGCAAATGTAGCAAATTAACGAACATATAAGACATATAAGAGCATTTACGAAGCAAAGGAATCAAACCGGAAAATTCGAAAAGTCACAAAACTTACAGCAGCTTCCGAAACGGCCATTTTCGGCCTTAGTTGAAAATACAAACGGTTATATTGATTGCTACTGCCTCAACCCGAGAGCTCCGAAAGGGTCGTTTGCAAAATCAGTGCAAACACCAAACACCCGTTTCGAAAGCTACTGACTCTCCCCTGAAGCTCGAAATGGACATTTACAAAAATAGTTCAAAACCCAAACGGCCGTTTCCTAGACTCAAGCTTGAACTCCCGCCTAACCGAAACGGCCGTTTCCAATTTTCAAAATGGGGCGAAATGGCCGTTTCACCCTGGCCTGAAGCGCAGGTCTGTTCTCGACTGAACAGGGGGACGAAGCAAAAATGGCACATCAAGGCAAAAACTTAACCAAATCAAGTGCAACTCAAAAGTTATCAAGAATATCATGTAAGGATCACATATACATGCAAAAATTTCAATAAAAACGAGAATCGAAACCATATAGATCAAAACCCACATTCATGAATTCAAAGTTCAACAATGGAAATATGCATTTAATCCACCCAACAACTAAAACCTTGCAATAAATGCAACTCATGCATCATAAGAAGTTCATAAATGAAGTCAATTCGGAAAGAAACCAACATATAGCTCACAAATTCAAATTAAGCCACAAACCCTTACTATTCATATAGGTGCTCAAACTCAATCAAAACTCCAACAAAGCTCAAGTTTCAGGCATGAAATTAAGGAGCACATCGAGAGGTTTCTGAAACTTACTCAAGCTCGTGAAAAGGTTAAGAAATGAGAGAGATATTGGCTTGGGAAGGATTGATCAAGGATGAAGGGTTTGAAGCTTTTCTTGGCTCTTTGTTGCTGCTTTGTTACGTGAATGAGAGAAGGAAGAAATGGTTCAGCCTTTAAGGCTGGACCGGTTCGGTTCACGGGCCACGGGTTCGGTTTAAGGTTTTCCGGCTCAATTGGTTCGGTTTAACGGTTTAAGAGGTTTGGGTCCAAAATTCATAATTCAATTAAATTCAAATAATTCACATAAGTTCATATAATTCAAGTATAATTAATTTAAAGCGTAATTAATAATTAAACCACATAATTACCTGACCGAACTGTAGAACGGGGTGTCACACACTAGAGCAAATGTGCATGTTTGTGCTGATAAACATTTGTTTATGTTCTACTAACCAAATGATGAGCATGGAAAATTCTATTGTTGTACAAGTTTGTTTGATAGGATTTGAAAATTGAAGTTTTTTTCGAACTGTATACTGTCACCGGTACGAGCACATCATGCCCTAACAATTCGAAAAATATCATCATCATTGGATCATTGGTACTTAAATCAGGTTGTGAGTCTCCTTTAAACTAAATAAAGTTGTGATTTCACATTATGAAACTTTACGGGCAAGTGTTATTATGTTATGGCTTGTTTAAGAGTTGCATATGAAGTTGAGGTTGTTACTTTATTGATATTGATTTGAAGCTTTGTTTACTACAAATTCCGAGAACATCTCTAAGATTCTAGAATTTAGTATCTTACCCTTACATCTAGTTACATTCTTGATAATTTGGAAAGGATGACAAATGTGGGGGTCCCTAACATTTAGTTTCTTTCTGGATAATGTTGATTGGATGACGAATATGGGGGTTAGTCCCTACATAAGTTCCAATTTTGGTCACTTGAAAAGAAAGAGAAATGTGGGGGTTTATCCAAGTGATATCGATTCAACATATGTTGATGAAATTGGACCTAGACGGAGTAAATAAGCAAGATTGTCAAGGATTTTGGAAGTGTTCCTTCAGTTACAAATATCGAGGATGACCTTGGTACTTTTCAAGAAGTTGTATCTACTAGTGAAGTAAGGCATTGAAAACTTCAGGTTGTACTACGATTGGATATAAACAAATAAAAGTAGGCATTCCTATGACTCAATTGAGATATTCTCAATAGTTGGAAAATATCCTACTAATGGTATGGGATATGACATCTTGTTTGAATTTCCTAGTTAGTTCGATGTACCACTAGCCCAAATCTTACACATTGGGAGTCTTTGGATCAAGTGATAAAGTACCATAAATGTACTAGTTCACTTGGGCTGCATTGTGGTAAATTCTCCAAAGTACTTGAGGAATTTTATAATGCAAGCTAAGTTGCCAAAAGCTCCAGTACTATCTTGGGTGGAGGCACTATCTCCTAGAAGTTTTATAAATAGACTGTTATAACTCTTGCAACTTTTAAGTTAAAGTTATGTGCAATGGAAACAACTGGAACTGAGATTGAATGGGAAAATGGATTGATCGTTGATTACCCATGGTTGCCAAGCCGGTACGAGCCATTGTTGTGCGTCATGATAGTCAATCCACTATTACAAAGATTAAAATACATGATCGATCAAAAAGATAAAATGACCCAGTGACTAAAAGGATAAATGGCCATCAGTTTGGTTGGAAGCAGAAGAAAAACCATTGTTCCTTTAATAAAGGACTTGAGGTATCTTTGGTTCGAAAATCCAGGTTAACGATGAGACTGAAACCCATATCGTAATACATCTTTAGTAGGAACCCAACCTACCAAGTGGAGATCCCATGCCGTGTGACACCCCGCTTTTCTGATCGTCTGAGCAGGCGCCACGTGTTATTTGTCTTGTATGTTTAATTATTTAATTTACTTTTGTTTGTTGCTTAACGTGTTTTTATTGTTTTTAATTCTGTGACTTCGTGCGTTGTGGGCCCTATTTTCAGTTCTTTAAGAGTTTAGGGACCTATTTGCAATTTTCTCTTTTAGGGGTATTTTTGGTTATTTATCGTTCAATCGAGATTTTGACCTTACGGACCCCTTGAACGAGTTCGTTGACTCTGAGTTTGCCCAATTCTGACATCGTTAGCCCCTCATACCGGTTATTCTCGAACGTTAGGACCCGAATTAAAACACCCGAGCCCAAGCTTTGACCGGTCAGAACTCAGCTTCCTTTCTCTCTCCTCTCCCGCGATCTCTCTCTCCTGCGCACACACTCACACCTAAAATATACACTAGCCCGTAACTTGCTTGTTTCTCGACGAAATTCGATGTGTGAGTAATGGAAATTGATCAGCTCGACGAGCCCGACACGATGGTACAAGAATCATGGCCCAACGATGAGCCGTGGTGGAGATATTTCGCATTTTCAGTCGCGTTGGAAGAGCAGCAGCGGTTCGAGATGGTTCGCGGTGGTCTACAGCAGCGGATTTGAACGGAAAATGTCTGGGCTTTGCGCGGTTTAGCCGGATGCAACTTTCAGTATTGGTGGCGCAGCGATTGGACTCCGGACGGCGGCACACGCGCCACCTAAAGTCACTCCGCGGCGGCGCGTGTACTATAGCGCCGCGATTCCGCCACATTCCGACGGATTTTTTCAAGGAACTTTGGTGGTCTCCTACATTTTTCGACCCCCTGAGTTCGTTTTCGGCGTAGGTTCGAGCAAATAATGGCCGTAGGTGGTGGTTTTGAGCATCGCAGCGGCGGCAGAAACTTTGACGACCATCGGGGCCTTTTCCGGTGGTCCTTTGGCAACGGGCTCTTCATGAAAGTTGTTCGGCACGACGGGAACTATATTTCCCTATTTGCTCGACTCCTAATTCGACCGTTTTGGTGGCGGTCAATGGCGGCGCATGGCGGTCAAATGCCACCATTTTTTCGGTGACTTTTTCTGGCAATTACCTTGGGCATTTCGAATTACTCAACGTGGTCTTTCCAACGGTATGCTCGGATTTCATTTTCGTTAAACGGTTTGAATTTAATTTTGTTTCTGGGCTTTAGGGTTTTGGAATTGAATTGGTTCGGTTTTTCTTCAATTAAATCGGATGGGTTAATTGTTTTCAGAATCTGTTTGAGGGGGTTGTTGAGCTCGTTGAGATGTCCATTTCGCTGTTCACGGAGATTTCTCCGGCCACCGGAGGTGGTGATCCGACGGCTGCCGGTGGCGGTCCGGCCAGCTCCAGCTGCGGCATTCCGACGCCCTTCGGACAGTAGGTCCGTTTCGTTGTGGTGAGTACAACGCCACTTTCCGTTCGTCAATCGGATGCCCAGTTGATTTGTTGTGAATTTTTTGAAGTTGTTGTATTTTATTCGTTAATTGTTTTTAATTGTACATTTGAACATGTATGAACTATGAATTGAAATTATGAGTTGTATGTTATTTGAAAATATGTTATGATGTATGAAATCTTGATTCGTGATTTATTGAATTTAAGTGCCTCGTTTATGCTGCTTCTTTTATATATTTCTTGCTTTCAAGGGGTCTTAGTGTAATTTTGGAAACTAAATTGATTATGAAATTATATGAAACATATGAAATAAATTATGAAAGGATAAGTTATATTTAATTTGAATGAATTGTTTAAGTCTAATTGTTAGTATATTGTGGTTTATGCAATTATGTATATATGTATATAAATTATTATGCAATTCGTGCTTATTTTCTCGAGACCTAGTGCATGATAGGAATTAAATTCGTAATGTCTTGAATTATTTTATGTAATTGATATTTTGAATCTTATAAGTTATGCATCCCTTAATATGCAAAGTGAATTGTAATATGATATGAATGACTTGATTGTATAAATATGGATTATATGTTGCATCATTTGTATTCGTGAGCATAGTCGTGCGTCTTTTGTGGTTATTGTTAGGGTCTGAGTCTTGTGTTCTGTGTGCTCAGTCGTTCAGGGATTCTTCAGGGAGTGTCTATCAGTTGTTTGGGTTCCAGTGGGACTTCTTTGCTCGAGTTTTCCGTTCTCGTCAGTGTAAGGTGAGGTTTTAGGATTTTCTTTTAGTTAAAACGACCTAAAACTCCATGTGCTCGTTTTCAAGCCTTTATGCGATTATTCTATTATATTTATATAATAGATACGTGCCTATACGATATGTTTATGACTTTGTCATACGATTAAAGATTTTCGAACTATATATACGAGCATATGTAAGCTTGAAATGTTTTGCAACGAGGCTATGCTCCAAACCGTGTGTCTTCACGCCAGCTACGGATTAGGATGACACGGAGAGGTACGTTTATAGCATAGCTAAGTTGCAAGGTAGGGTATGCTCTGATACCACTTTAAGATGTAGCGCCCGTAACGCTGGGCCACCACAACCCCCTTACTAAAGCCATATTCACATACCAAATGGAAAATTTGTTCGCTACTACTTAGTTGGTGTACGAATTTTCGATTTCGTATGCGAATTGGGCTTTAGTGTGGGGGATGTGGTGGCCCAGCATTACAGGCGCTACATGCGGAGGTTTAGAGTGGTATAAACAAGCTGTCTATCCTCTGGTACTTACCTGGTAGGTGCTAAAGTTGCATATAAAAGTAAGAGTTATAATCTGAATGGGGTCGAATCTACTTTATGATGAGACATTAGCAGTGCGTCTTTGGAGATCTCAACTAATTGAATACTATCGCGAGGTCACAATTAGAGGAAACGGGTTATTCCTTGAAAATATTCACGAATAGGACATGAGACATTATCGTAACGTGTCAACCTGACAGATTACTAAAGCTCTATGTAATATGTTAATACCGATGGCTTTGTCACACCCAAGGTTCCAAATTTAAGGTGAAACATTCCACTTGTCCTTGTGACAGAAAAGTAGATAACTAACGTAGCAGTTCAAGCTGAAAGGTACCGTTCTACTGAAAGCATGGTGTTGTAATTCTGATGGCCTTTATACTATGGATTTGTAGGGGATTGTTGGAATTTGACATTATGTTATATGGATGAATTTATTCTTGGAGGGATACCAAATTCCTTGGTAGGAATCCATAGGATAAAGTCCATAAAACTAAGGTTAAATAAATTGGAAGCAATAAAAATTGAAACTTTGTGGTATGCTATATTCCACATGATATATTATGATATTTGTACTTTATATGCAATTAAGGGTTGTATATTAGGTTATACACTAAGTGTTGCATATCGGTAAGTATAAATATGAGATTTATTGCTGGACATCTATTTTGATATTGAAATAAGGATGATACCAGGAATTTACAAATAGTAATTGTCTCACATTAACACAATGAATTTGGACTGGTATCTGGTCAAAAACGTATCAGACGTTTTGTGAAGTTATTTTTGCATTATGGTTGTCTTAATTGTGAGATTATGGCCTTCCATAAACAAGGCAATTAATAGCCATTGGTGCCATGACTCCCTTCTTATAAAATCCGAAGTTCCAGACCTCAGATATGAGAGAGAAAAATAGAGAAACAAGTATGTAACATGTGGTGAATTAAGAAGAGTTAGAAGTCTAGATAGATTTCTGATTTGGTACTGAAAAAATTATAATAGAAAGGTATTTTGTTAAAAAATATAATTTATGTAATTACGTGGCATTTTTTATTTTTTTCCCTAAACATTAATAATCCACGTCATATGCCAACTCAAATTTTGGAGGAAAAATCAGAAAAAATCCCCAAAGTTCTGCCACCTAGGATGCGAAGGACTAAAATTGAGAAAAATCGAATCAAAACGATGCAATGTGGGAAAAGGTAAAAGTTCAGGACCAAAATCGAAAAATAGCGTCTTTAGAGAACGAAAAATGATATTTTCCATTATATTTAAATTTTGAGCATTATATAAGAATTTTAAGAAATTAGTGTTTTATGCTAGTGTTAATTATCAAATAAAGAACATTTTTCTTTGAATATGCAGTATAAAATCATGTAACAGTAGAATTATATCTAAATTTTGAGGAATCGTCGTGTTATTCAGTCATATGACTAAACAAAGGATAATTAGGTCATTTTAGAATAATTAGGAAATTAACAAAAAAATTATTAGATTAGGCCTATACTAAAAATTCAACTTCTATTTAGGATTAAACTCAAAATATCCATTAGTTTAATTAATTTAAACCTTATATGAGGAAATTATGTCTCCTCATCATAATAACTAATACGAAGTCTCTTTTATAGCTGTGATTTCTTATACATCTCCTGAGTTCAACTGTCAACTCCTCCTTAGAAGTAATTTTATATTCTCCATTTTATAGTAACTGAGTCGCATCCCCATTCATTCAGCTTGGACAACAATTTCGTACAGCCTACTCCTGAAGTATGGCTTTTAAAAATGCTTCAATTGATAAAGCAAACCCAAACAAACTAAAACATTCAATTTCAACAGAATAATCACACCCTGCAAACGATTATTTCAAAACAAGGGAGCATCAGTAACAACTAACAACCTAGTACTCGAACAACCCGATCACAAAGAATCTTAGTACCACCCAACATAACTCCAAACTACGTCTCTCTATGTTGACACTTCGACATAAGCCAACCAATGCCTTTGACAAGAATGGGACAAGGGAAAACAGGATGTCATGCGAAGTGTAGATATGTATTCGTCGTGGACCGTCTTTCCCCTTTATATAGAAACGTCCCTAACAACTTGTTTGTTTCGTATGCGGAGAGTCTCATCCATATCATCATTTTCTTTCATCTCCAATGTATGTAAAATGGATTTCGGATCTTGATTCGTGCTCAGAACCTCACATGTTTAAGCATGTCGGAATCGTCTCCTTTATCCATTAATATCAAGTATGAGATTAGCCCAATCTCATGGATTCCTAGATTTGCATGTCTCTCAATGAATTAATGTAGTCTATGCAACATGAAACCAAACATATATAGCATAAAAGCATTTAGTGAAGAATATAGTAAAGAGTGTACCTTAGTAAGGACAAATATTTTGTTAGTTACGTCAAGGTGGCCGACTATCGAAACTTATCAGAGTTTGCATAACATCTCTGGTGGTGAAATAGCTCCTACAAGCATTTCTTGAACCACAGATTTCCTACTCTCCTCTTCTACAATTTCTGCTTCTTTAAGCATGCAAGTACAAAATACAGATGTTGGTGTGAATGTAGACAGAAATCACTTCTATACTTTAGGAATGAATGAAAATTGGGAACCTGTCGACTGTTGTGTACTACGTCTGCATTATATTGTAGGCGCAGAAGGCTAAGAGCTGCATCGACTGCACCAAAATGGTTTGCTCTTACTATATACACCTATCCAAGAAAGAAGACAGAAAACCATTGCAATTTTGTGGAATTACCGAATTAACTAGTGACTTGTATATTTTGGAAAGAGAGAGGATTTACGAAAAATGGGTGATTACATAGACATACCCTCGGATTTGAACTAATTACACAAACTTCCCCTAGAGTTTGAGAAATTACAAATACTTCCCCTGTCAAAAAATTTAATTTATATCTGAACCTGTGAATTTCGATATACTCATCTCAGTTTTTCAGATTGAAGCTTACTATTTAATAAAACCTTAAGTTCCTGATCATAATAGTATGAGTTCCAATAAAAACTTAAATTCACGACTATAATACTATGTATGAGGCCTGATTTTAGGGGATGTTGCGGGAAGTTTTCCTAATTTCTTAAATCTCAAGAAAAGTTTGAGTAATTAGACCAAATCCGTTAGACCTCAATTATATAATTCCTCTATGGCCTATGAGCTCAATAAACTCACGCCCAAGTATTTTCGCTTTCTATGTCTGACTTTATCCACATCGAAGGGAAATTTTGAAAAAAATAAAAAAACAATGTATTTATCACCTTCATTTTCCAAACTCCTACAAGATGAAAAACCAATACATCTCCCTCTTGTAATTTATGTGAAAGGGAAAATCCTCGCCATCCAGCGCTGAGGCCCCTCCTCTCATGCAGATATTTCGTGTAGTACTCTCTGTGGCTCTCATCCACTAAAGTAATCTTTATATCACTTCTGGGCAGATACTGCTTGCAGAATAACCTCGGGAGTGACTGCCAGAGCACAATGTTAGGGATAATTACAATGACAGACCCTGAGATTTGACTTAATTACACAAACTTCCCTTCTAAAATAATTTACATTACATCTGAATTGGATGGTGAATTTTGATGAGGACATCTCTAAATTTTTGTAAAAAAAAATCTATGTGCTTACATCAATTACTGATCAATCCTTGATTTTTAATTCGAGTTTTTTGCTTGGATACCCCCTATGTTATGCCTAATTAGCACTTCGAACCCTATGATTTGAAAATTCTAAAAGAAAACCCTGTGATTATATAAATTAGCACTGAAAACCCTGTGATTGTATTAAAGTTAGCACTCAAAACCCTACAACCACGGCTGTAGGGTTTGAAATTCTAATCTATATATATATAATTCAGAACCCTCGAGGCTATCCACATGTACACTGACGTGGATAATCTCAATAAATTTTATTATATTAAGTAAATAAATAATAATTTTAAAATATTTAATGTTTATCTAAAACTTTTGTTTTTTAGTTTTATCTAAAATTTAAAACTCCTTAAATTAGAATTATATCGTTGAAATATCAAAATTTGTTATCTTATAAATCTCAAAATCAGTTAGACAGAAATATCATAGAATTTAAATTTTATTATATTAAGTAAATAAATAATAATTTTAAAATATTTAATGTTTATGTAAAATTTAATTGTTTATTGAGTTTATCTAAAATTTAAAACTCCTTAAATTAGAATTATATCGTTGAAATATCAGAGTTTGTTATCTTATAAATCTCAAATCAAGAAATCTCATAGAATTTTATTGTATTACGCAAATAAATAATAATTTTGAATATTTAATTATCTAAAATTTTAAGGCTCGTAAATTCAATTATCCTAAAAAATCTCAAAATCTGTTGGTAATATCAAATTTTAAATTTAATTTAGTAGTTTGATAAAACATTCAAATTCAAAAATATTATGTAGAATCTATATGCATTTGGTAATCCCAAAAAAAAAAAAAAGTTATAAACTTTGTTAGTAATTACACCTTAAATACGTTTTCCAAAAGTTCTACATTCATTTTCTAAACATCCCAAATTAAAAGTTCTACATCTATTTTCTAAATATCCCAAATTATTCTTCGTCCTGCATTCCATTTGTTTATGGGTAAGTTATCCATTCTATATTTTTATTCATTAAAATTTCCCTTTCTCTATGTGTTTGTTGTATTTCAAGTATTTTCGTTATACTTCAAATATCTCAGTTATTATATTTTTGCATCATATTTATTATGTTTTCCTTATTTGATTTTTGACAATACTTTTGATATATTTTTAATGTCTTTTTTATATTTTATTTTTGGTTTACATTATATTTATATAAATATACCACTATTTTTATATATTACCCGTTCATTAGGTTATTATGATTTTATACATATTTTTGAGTTTGCAGATCATATATAAATTTTTCGGGATTTTTTAATACTTACAAAATTTGTTTCAGCAATCACGTTAGAAAATTTTAATTTCTTTATTTATATGATTTTTCATATTTATAATTCAATATCTTTTAAAATGATTAACATATGAATTTGTAGTATATGTGTTTTTGAGTTTTTTATTTGATTTTTACGAATGAATACATAAACACAACATTTAAATGTGTTTTTAAAGATAATCTTATATGTAATTTTAATTAATTGTATCCCGTGCCTTGGCACGGGTTTATAACTAGTTGAGTGCTAATTTATTACAATCACAGGATTCGCTTTGAGAATTTTCAAATCACAGGGTTTTGAGTGCTAATTAGGTATATCACTAGGTTTTTGGTGCAATAAACTTTTTTTAATTCATATCTATAATCAAATGTGTCAGGCCAAACCTCGCAACAAGTTTTTGTAATTTCTCAAACCTCGAGAATAATTTGTGCAATTGCATCAAACCTCAAGATTATTCTTGAAACAATCCTGAAGAACTTGAATATGGGTTAGTAATCATCTTACCAGCCAGAAGCCTCCTTTGACATTGGATCGAATCATCGGTCTGAGAAAGCTGGGGAATTGTGGATTGAGATTAACCTGAAGCTCCTCCGCTCTCTTCATAACAGATGTTATAATCCCAACATGGAGGTGAAGGTCATTCTTTATCACCATTTGCCGTTTATAGCTTTAGTTGTATCAAGAAGTAGAAGCTAAAAGCAATAAATAAATCTAAAATTCTCAAAATTAGAACACAAAGAGAATTATACGGTTTGATGATTTACCTTATTCTTCTTGCTTCATTTGCCATGTCATGAGAGTCCTGTTCGGCATATGTAGAGCAATATATGTTTAGGTAAAGGGAAAATCTCAGAGCCTAAATTCAAGCATTCTAAAATTTCAACATCCCAGCAACGTTTTCTTGATTTATCATCATTTACAAGGCAAATCAAGAGGTTGATGCACAAATATTCAAAAGATTATATAGATATGGAATAATGATTTTGACTCGACTCAACCACAAAAACTAGCAAGAGAAGGGGAAGTCATTAGACATTTAACGCACCCCCTCACGCCCTAGACTGCGGACAAATGCGGAATAACTGGAGCTTGAAAGAAACATTAGCAGGTGGGAGATGGTACATTTAACATCTTTAATGTGGGACAAATAACACACCCTCCCATGCTCAGGCCCCGCGGAACACATGAGGGACACCTAGAGCATGAAGGAACATCTGCGGGGTGGGACGTGGGACATATAATACCCTCGCACCCAAGGCCGCGAAATACATGCGGATAACCGAGCGTGAAGGAACAAGAATAGATAACATGATTCGAAGATATGTTTTTAAGAAGATGTTTTCAATACATCTAAGAAGAACTTTGGAATTGTTTGTTCCTGAAATGATAAAATCGTTTAGACATCCTTTTGATTTGGTTGTTTCTGAAACGATTTTATCCTTTAGACATCGTAGAAAATTGAGAATTCTAATTTGTTCTAAGTCAAAGAATAGAAATGATGGAGATAGAAATCCAGTATTTTGGAACGGAAAGGACGTAAAAAACAGCAGACAAGTTTCACATGAAAATAATCATCTTGATAAAGCAAACAATCAATTAATGAAATTGAAGCTCTTTCTTTGGCCTAATTATCGATCAGACGATTTAGCTTGTATGAATCGTTATTGGTTTGATACGAATAATGGTAGTCGTTTCAATATATTAAGGATACAGATGTATCCACGATTAAAAGTTCATTAAAAATTCCCTGATAATATACTTTTCCGAGACAGCAGACCAACCTACTAGAACTCATTCTTATACCGTATTGAATAATAAATTTGGACAAACACAACCGTCCTCAAATCATTATATATTGAAAACTACATCTTTTGAGTTTTCGACGATCCACGTTTAACAAACAAAATTTCTTACTCGGTTAGGCCTACGTGTTTCTTCGATTTCCATGAGATGTTCCATGATCTTAAACGAATTCCTCCTCTTTCTCTGCAGCAATCACAAACTCGTAACAAAATATCACGAATGCATACATGGGTTCAAAAACGCAGGAGAAATCATGAGAACCTTGGACAGGGAAAATTTGGGGTCTGGTTCAGGGACATATGCAATCAAACGATCTTCACGTTGTTCATCCATTATTGAATAACGATTTTGCTACCAAAAAAAAATTATTGAATAATGACTCGGGGATGATAAGAATCGGATATGCACGCAAGGAGAGCTTCCTTTATTTCATCAAAGAAAGGGACAGAAAAAACGCACTAATTGGGTGCAATTTGAACAGACACCGCTAAATTGATACTCAGTTTGCATGAGACAATTATAGTTGGGAAATATGTATTTAAATATAAGATTATGTGTAATTTATTAGTTATTCATGTTTGTGAGAATCAAGATTTGTTAGTCGTAACTCGTAAGTTTAACTATGTCGTTACGAATGGTATATTTAACCAATCCATATTCTTAAGAATAAAGTTTTAATTACTTCTCACATTTTTAAATCAAATTGGACTCGGATACTGGATGTTTACTCGCTTTTAGTTTCCACACTTTTAGTTTCTACACAATAAGTACATCACATTATACATTATCAGTAATTTTCTATCATACACAGTTAAATAGTTAACCTTTACATATGTTACTCTGCAGTGTGCACATCTTTATGTATTTCACATGAACATGCCGCCACCATCAAAACTCACCTTTCTTCCTCAGGATTTCATAACCAAATTTTCCAACTTATAATATGTAGATTTAACCTGAAACCAAGTGTCTCATAACCTTGATCTGCGTTTAATGCCACTGAAGGGTGATCTCCGATGTACAGAAGCGATCGGCTCCCTGTTTAAAGATCCCGAGAATTTAATGTCCCAACCTTCTATGTTTTTTGGGACACAGACATCAAAAAGTATGTGGCCGAGAACACTGTTTGCAATCGGACAAGGGCTAGAACGATTGGGCGATCTTTCTTTTGGTTCTTCTTGAACAGACCCGTGTTCTCTGCTGTTTTGAGAATATCCTGACCAACTTGGGAGGAAGAAGTGGTCGTTTGGGCCACTTGCAACTTTTCTGAAGCTTTGGTTTGAGTTTACTGCCGCATTTTGGAGGTCACAAATCAAGTCCGATATCTCATCATGCATGCCGTTGTTGTCCATGCACGAGGTTTTTCCAAATTTCCGAATTTTTTCAGAGAATATTGCAACGGCCTGCTCAAGCAATAGAGTTATGGCAGTTGTACAGGGTACTGAGTCTACTGATTGAGGCTTGTAACCACCTGCTGTATGCACACGACATAAGCAATCTTGAAAAAACGCACACACACATAGAGTAAAGATAATGGCAGCTATCTCTCAAGACTCAGAGCAATCAGGACATTTTCACAATCATTTTATCTGACATACAGCTAAATGAGTTCAAAGCGATAGATAGAACTTAAGACTAACCTACATTGGGAGAGGTACTCCACTTTACAACCTTCACATTACCCCCCAAATCCTGCAAGTGTTGTGCAAAGTTGCATAGAGCTGAAAAGGGAGCTACATCATTATGTTCTGAGCACAAAATAAGAATTGGGGCCCCCAAAGCCTAGACATGACAGAGAAACAAATGGTCAGAAAAACAAGAGAGAAGATGGCATAACATTCTTGGATAAACATAAGAAAGACAATATTATTTGGCAAAAACAGAGAGCAGTTTGAGACTTACAACCGAGGAATAAAGGGTTTGCCAGTAATCTGCACTTTGGGATCTAAATCTTGTGATAAATAAAGCATCCAAGCCTGATGTAACACCTTTTGCCAATAACGAAACGAGCTTTATCGAACCAGGCATTTTACGGATGGAACGATGAAAAGCAAATCGAGCAGCCAAATCAGTCGTAATTTCTATGGGATCAGAATCATAGATTTGGCCTGAGATGCAGCTTGATACAAGTCTAGTGTCCTCCTTCATACAACCAAAAAGTTACCAATGTTTAAGGTTTACCTACCAAGAACTAAGAAATGATTTATTTGGAAGTCTAAAGACATCATCTACCAGACTGAGCTCCACTTCAGAACATCCTTCAATAATCTGCATTCCATCAAAGACCAGTGGTTTAGAGAAACAAATACAGGAAATTCCTTAAAAACATGCTTTAATGTGTGGAAAAATAACAATGCATACTCCAGTCCTACAAAATGTGCATCTGTCATTGTAGTCTCACTGAATGGCCAATACCTGGAGAACCTTATACATGCAAGCTTTAGACCCACCCGAAAAGGATGCAAGAACTACAGGACATAGTCCATGTCGAAGCTCCTATTTAAGAAACAAAAAGAATAATCAGCAGAAGAGCAACAAAGTCGCAAGAAAATACTAATGAGGCAAAATCAATTAGCATTTACAATAATGGTTAACAAATTCCATAGGCATGTAAAGTAGTTGGCTATGAACAGCAAAATCTTTTCATTACAGGAGAAGGCAGCAGAGCTTCCCTAAAGGCCAAAGCCCAGAAAAAGATATATCAAAAACATTGCTTCGGTTTACTCGCATTTTCTTATAGCAGCCCAACTGCTAACGCGGCACGAAAGCGTGATGATAATACAAAATTGACTAAGACACATCCGTATCATTCAATTTGCTAACTTCACTCGCACATAAATTGAATTACAACTCACCTTGACGAGCTCAATAAGTACAGAAAATGCCAGCGATGTAGCTCTTTCCGGAATGAACCTGCAGGAAATTACTCAGAAACTATCACACTCGTAGAAGAATAGTACCAAGATGCAAATGCAGGTCTCAGATTACCGAAGACAAGAGTACAATCTCTATCAATTATATCAACACAAACTTTACCATTAGAAACATGGTTTTTCTTGCAAGCTCGATCATATACACAACTGACCAAAAATAATGTAGTGAACAACAAGATTAAAACAATGACGAATTCGCAATTCAGAATAGTGGGCCACTACTCCTACTTTCATGAATTAGCAAGATAGCCTTTTTCACTATACCCAAGTCTATTCTTTGGAATTCTACAATAAGAATATCCCTCCACTCATAAAATATGATTCTATAGACCTTGAAACACATCCTTGCTAAGAATTGTAGAATCCTAAATCGAACTCTAGCCACAACTGTCCACTAGAACTTCACTCACTAAACCAAAAAAAAAAAAGAAAAAAACAAAACTTCAAATTACAGTAAACACTTACGGATTGAGATAATTGGAGCGACAAACAAGTGAGTTCCATCCGAGAGAAGAGTAGAGACTGACGAAATCCTTCAACTGAACATCGCTGATCGAAACCCACACAAAAACCACGATTATCCCGCTAGCTTTGAACTCTTCATCCCGATTCCGGACCCAATAAAATCTTCCCCCGCTGCTCATCCTCCAAAAACATCCAGAATTCCTGCAACTTTTTGGAGAAAAACTCAAAAATTTGAAGGTTCCTCTTTACGAACCGTAAGGTGAAAGGGTGAGAGAGAGATGGCAGGAAAACTATTATGTTCCTGCCTTCCTGGTGTGGATCGCTAGCGGTAGGATTATTATGTCACAACTCAGATGATGCGCACCCTCCGCGCATTTTAGGTGATCCTAACGTCTATACTCTATCCTGCCGTCCTGCACCATGTGACGTCTTGAATTGGGCCGGGTTTCAAGATAAGCCCAAATGAACATATTTAATTAGGCGCTCTCAGTTATTCCTTTTCTGAGTCCAGAGACCCATCAACTATAAAGCAGATTGATAACATTAGTGGTCCTATCACGTGTGGAGTTAGTTTAGTGATTTAGTGATATATTAATTTAATTAAAAATCTGGTTCGAGTACTAACTTATTATTGTAAGGAGAATTTTATACTTTAGTGATTCCACCCATAAATGGGTCATAAGTACTTTAAACAAACTATAATAACATTAGTGGTCCTTAATAATATGATTTATTTAATATTATTAATTATGGTATATTATGAAATGATTGATATTAATTACAAAAAGAAAATAATTTATTCAGGGATTTCGCATTTATTTTGAAACTAGTGGATAGTTAGTATTATCTGGTCATGATACTAGATTTTTTTGTTGGGAGGTCATGATACTAGATACATGCACATAGCTTCCGGAATATGGACAAGGGTGACTATGAATTTATTTTTTTTAATTTTATTACATGAAAAGTGTTTGACATATTAATTATGCCATATGAGTTTCCAATAAGACATAATATCACAATTATTTGCCACTCTTGACAAATTATTTTATTTGCCAATAGGGGTTGGCCAAGTGGTTTGAGTATTCTTTCTTGGGGATAAAAATCCGGGTTCAAATCCCTCTGGTCACTTAGGGTGTATGTTAAAAAAATTAAAAAAAAGACATAATATCGCAAATTATAAATTTGGAAATTAATAGTGTCCTTGCATCTTAGTCATTTGGTGTTAAAAATGAACAAATATTATTGTTTTGGTTTCTACATTATTCGATGTGAGCAGTTGACACGACGTGATATAGAAAATTATAATTTTAAAATTGTTCCTATATCGATGATAGGAATGAACATATATAATTGTTTCGATATTTAGATTTAATATGGTTAATCTGTGTATTTTGTAACACTTTTCTCTTTCCTATTTTTAATTATGATAAATATTGTGCTTAATCTAACTAAATTCCAAAAGTTAATTGTTGAGGAAAGGGTTGTCAAATGATCAATCATTATGAATTGAACTCCACATCTTTGCTTATTCGATGTGGGATAGTTGACACATTCCCATCACGCCTAGGACGGTAGAATGCAGGACAAATTGGAGCGTGAACATTGCACGCCTAGGCCAAGACATTATTTTATCATGGTATTAGAGCAGGTTCTATTCTAAGTCTGTCTCTCCACCCCTACAGATGCTCTGATTCTTGGCTTGTAGATATTCCGATTCCTGCAAAGTTCACGTTCCAATTTGTCCCGTATTCCGCGGCCCTGAGCGGGTGCGTAAAGTATCCCACATCGAATAATAAAAAATGTGAAATTCAATTCATAATGTCTTAGCAGCCCTCTCCTCAATAACTAACGTTTGGAGATGAATTAGGTCAAACACATTATTCACCATGGCCTAACTCATCGAAAACTAACTATTGAGGGCAATCCCACTAACACATTATGAATTGAACTCATTATTCGATGTGAGATATTTAACAAATTATGTCTTGCATTTACAATAATGCAATTATTGTATTAATATAATTTCAATTTTATAATACACAAATAATCACAAATTAATACAATACCTTACCTAATAAACAATCCATTTTAACAAAATATTTTAGAAACATCACTAATTCATTATATCGGCATGCATACCTTCTCTTTCTTTTTTTTTTTTTTTTTTTTTTTTTTTTTTTTCCTTTTTTTAAGAAGAAGGCTTAACCTAGCACCAAACATCTAATGTTCTTCCATCTGCAGCTTAACCGATTGACTTTCCCACACCTGCTTCTCAACTATGATCGAATGACCCAGTTTCGCAGCTCTATCTGCTAGTGTATTGCCCTCCCATTTTATGTCTTTAACCCTGCTCCTCTAAGGGTTACGTAGCAGACGACGACAGTCCATAACAGTGAGCCCCAACTGGTGCTCTACCACATCTTCCTCCAAGATTAAATCCACCGCGTTCTTCGAATCACTTTTGACTTTGATATTCTCAAATCTGCGCTCCCAAGCAAGTCTTAGCCCTTCCCTGATCCCTAGCAGTTCGGCGGCTAAAATATCCATCATCCCAAGCTTCATCGAAAAGCCCAATATCCAATTACTCCGGGCGAACCCAAACGGTAGCCTCCACCACCGGTTTAATGGTCGTCTTGATCCGTTGCCCAGATTGCAAATCATAGATTGAAGCAGTTATGTTACTCAGGCAGACACTCAAGGGCTCTCGCAGTCCATTATATTCATGTTTGTTTCTCAGTTTCCACAGATTCCACAGTACCGCTACGAACACGGTTTTCCAATCAGCTTGAGGAACGAGAGTATTTCCAAGGTCCAAACTTCCCGCCTCCCCTAACCAACACGCATCACCCAAATTGTTGAGTTTGTTCCAGTCCGCTCCAGACAACAACTTTCTCCAAACCATCCCTGTAATGGAGCAATGCTTGAAAATGTTCAGCATATTTTCCCTTGGATGCTGACAGAGCTTGCAACTGGCATCCTCCCCCACGTTCCGATCGTAGCGGATCGCATTGCATGCACATTAAGCCCCCATGATTAATCTGCCATAGAAAATATTTTAGCTTTTTTGGAATTTGGCTTGTCCAAATCATCCGCCAACTTCGGTCCGGGGTGGACGAGGTCTGGGTTAACGCCTCGTAGCCTGATTTGCAGCTATACATCCCTGACGCATGGCCATCCCATATCGCAATATTGGCCGCCTTATTATCCCAAGCTACTGGGACTCCTTTAATTAACTCTCTAACTCTAGCCGGGATGGGAGTGGCCACTCGGTTAAAGTCCCAACCTCCATTCGTGTCTCTAATATCTCTGACCTTTAAGTCCTCATCCTCTTGTCTAATATCTTCCGTAATCTACCCTCTCAAGCATCCATTGCCAACCCAATGATCATCCCACAGGCTTACTGAATCCCCATTCCCCACTCTCCACCTAATTTTGTGGGCAATGTTGTTCGTGCTCTTGATGATCCCCTTCCAGAGTCTCGAGGAGCTAGCTTTTGGGGTATGTTGGAGGATATTGTCTCCTTTCAGGTATTTCTCCCTAAAGATCTTACTCCAGTTATTATCCGACTCCTTCATCACTCTCCATCCAACTTTAGCCAACATGGAGATGTTATTCTTCCATGCCTCTCTCAACCCCAACCCACCTTCGTTTTTCTTCCGAATCACCTTATCCCAACCAATGAGGTGCATTTTCCCCTTCGACGGATCCGTCGACCAGGGGAAAGTACGGTTGATACTAACAATACTAAAACAACCACAATACTTACACAAAAACCATGCAAATAAAATAAAAATCTAACAATTCATATATTGAAAAAAATAAAATTAGAAGACATAAATATGTTGGATCCTCGTTCATATCCTCAGCCCTTGTATGACCTGAGATCTACACAAAGGGCAAGAGTTGTTCCTTATCCTTATCAAACATTCTTTAATGCATGCAAATGGTATTTATGCCCGCAATCCGTTGCCACAACTTCTTTCTTGTAGAGTTTCTCCATACAAATAGCACAGAGATCATCCTTATTTTTTTTCTTTGTTCCTTTTTGGTGGAAACAACAGTACAGTCCGCAGAGATCCTCATCATCCATTAATACTCTTGCTCTCAACTGCAGATCAATGCATTCTTGAGTTCCATAACCCGCCATGGTTAATTAAGCAAAGACTTAATTGATCTTGTTGATTTGAGGTTTATGTGGGGTATATATAGGTATGAATTATTATTTTCCTCGTTTATAAGAATTTACAAGTTGAAATTTTCATAAGAAAATCAAGATGTTATTACTTTATTAAAAGGGTAATATACAATTACTTCATATACAAGTATAAAAATAATTATTTCCAATAATATTGATGGGCCCAATTTACATTCGCATCGGATTCATACACGTGGCAGGATCCGAAGGGATTGCTCAGATGATCTGAGGGACCCCGTGGGCTTTTGATGCTCATATATGTGGGCCCGTGGACAGGTCTAACCCATGCTACATGCCACCTTGGTTCTTAAGGCCCATTTGCCAACCTCTCCCTCCTCCTCGAGCGTGAGGTTGTCACTCATCTCACTCGGGGATCTTATGAAAGCCTAACTGGGACGACCACTACCCTCGTGAAGGCCTCCCTCTTTCACGCCGCTTAGTTCTCCCTCGGGGGCCTCACCCGGTCAGTCACCCCTTCCCTTCCCAAGCGTCCCCAGCACTCGATCCGAGTTAAAAAGGAGAACCCCCTATCCAAGCCCCCTGCGCTCGGATTACCCCTCAAGAGCCTATTGGCGCTCGTGCTGTTAGGAATAGTGCCCTAGAAAGCCGATTGTATATCCGCTTTGTGCTTTTCCTTATTGTAATCACAGACAATCTTTGAATAAAATAACGAATTGAGGCAACACTTCTTTATATGCTCTTGTTTGGTATGCGTTTACTTTAGCTGTGCATGTATGAGAACTCCCTAATCCTGATGACTTTAGGACTCTACCATTTAGGTGAAATGGTTCATGAAACGAGCCCTATATCACATAAGTCATGATTAGTAAAATACTCCAAGCCGATGAGTCCTACTGACAGTGGGAGTGTCAACCTGACTCCTCTAAGGCTTGCTTGTGGGATCACGCCCTTAAGAAGGACCACCTTGTTTCATGGAGGTGCAAAGTGTATAGTTGATACGTGCGTGATACATGAGGGTGCTTGCTTTAATAAGTAAGTTCACTGAGGTGCCCCGTGTGAGAACATTCCTAAATGGGAAAGGAAGTTTCTATTTCAGGAAATGGAAACTTCCAGATTAGGAAATATCTCACGAGTCATTGATGTGATTAATTGATCCTTATTCTTGAGGTTCCTTCTCACTTTATGAGTTAACTCTGTAGTCTTAGGTATAAGCTTTAAAGGATGTCGCCTTAGACAGCTGATTCAAGGCTTATGCTGGGGCTGCACAAGTGACTCATGAAAGTGAATGAGAATCAAGAAAGGACCTACACTTGCATTTGCAAGGTGATCTCTTATTGTGTAAGTCATTCATATGCCATATGGAGTCCTTGGCCAAGGCAGTAGATCAAGACATCAAGAAAAGGGTTTCTTGGATTGAGATCAAATGGATATGAAATGCACTTAGCTTTAAGACCGGATTATTAGGGTTCTGATTATTCCCTTGCCCTAGATCTTGGTTGAGAGATAGTAAGTAGGAGGATTGTATCTCACATGAATCAATGACTTAAAGGTTCTGTCGAATCCGAACATTCCGATTCAGCTAGGGGTTAAACACCTGTTGCTAGACTATGGTCGTTTAATCTGTGGACTGATTAATTAATTAGTGAATTAATTAATTGGGGTCACTGCTAATTGAATTGAGAACCTAGAGGATCACACACAACAACTTGGTTACATGAGTTGAGGCTTGAAAATGATTAAACGAGTTAATCGGGCCAAGAGGGTTCCACACGTGTGAAATCACACGTGTGGCTCATGTGAGTGACACGTGTCACTGTGACACGTGTCACACACGTGTGTATATAAAATAATTAATTAGTTAATTATTTAATAGACTTTGGTTTAATTTTGAATTAAAAGGAAAGTCTAATTTTGGAGAAAATAATCTAGTTAATTAATTATGAATTAATTAATTAGATAAAAATAAGTTATTTATTTTATAATAAATAAAGTATAAAATTATCCAAAAATAGTTTGGATATTTTTAGCTCTCTTAAAAGTTGACTTGAATTAGAATTCAAAGTCAAAGTTGGAAAATACTTGATGATCAAGTAATAGGAGAGAGAGGGACCAAATCCTTTGTCCATTAGGACCAGGTTCGGCCGCCCCTCCCCTTTCCTATATATAGGGGAGCTCATGCTCCCCTTTAGAGCTAATAGACAATTCTTGGTTCATGTGTTGAACACCTTCCTTTCTCCAAGATTAAATTAAACCCTGGGTTAAGCCTAAACACTAACTAGAGAACTAGCATCCTTACTAGTTAGATTGTGATCAAGTTGGTGGACTTTCTCTAGAGACTTCAAGTTAGAAGTTTGAAGATTCGAGCTTTACCAAGGAGAGGGGATCAAGCCGCGAGAAGAGCGTTCTTGGGTGGCTTGAAACGCTTCAAGAAAGAATAAAAGAAAAGTAAGTTTTCTATCTTTACGAATTTGGTTACACGATTGCGAGTCCTAGATCCTTTTGTTGGGAAAATTTTTTAAATTTCGCTGCTTTCTGATTCGTGTTTTCCAACAAGGGGTATCAAAGCCACCTCGTTAATCGTGTTTCTGATTCGTCTCAATTATACTGAATTTGGTAGAAATTCTTAGGCTTGATGCGATTGAGTATTTGTAATTGTTTTAGAAAGCCTGAATTACGAAACTGTATTTTTTTCCTGAAAGTTTCTGAAAATTGGTTTTTATAAAATTTAATTTTGGAAAACAATTTTAGATTTGAAACTGTATAAACTGTTTTTGGATTTCTTGGATTGGTTTTGCTTTTGAACGAAAACACGAAACGAAAGCCCGGATCGCGGTGAACACGCGAAACCCCGCGCGCGAAGGAGTCGCCCGCGCGGGCTTCGCGCGCCACCCTCCCGGGCGCGCCCATCATCGCCCAGGGCTGGCCGGAACAGACCGGCCAGTCGCCCGCACGCCGTCCGCCCGTCGCCGCCCAGGCCTGGCCGGGACAGACCGGCCAGTCGCCTAGCACCTCCCGCACGCCTGTGCGGGAGCTAGGCGCGCCCGCCCAGGGCGGCCGAGACTGGCCGCCCAATGCCCGGCAGGAGCTGCGCGCTCCAGCGCGCACTCGCGCGGCCTTGGCCGCGCGCTGTGCGCGCATGCTGTGCGCACACGCCGCACTTGGGGCGGACAACCCCGTTTTCGTGATCCGGCCTTTTCGTGTTTCGTGCAATCCAGTCCCAATTTTTTATTTTAATTTTAAAATTTTATTTTTGAATATTTATTTTAATTTTTTTGAATAAAACTTAAAATTGGGATTTTTGAGAAATTGAAACGGTTTATATTTTGGGAAAATACATCTTGATAAAATTATTAATTTTCAGAAATTAATTGGAATTTTATTTGTTTTGGTAATTTGGGATTTATTAAAAACTTTTATAAATAAGACTCGCATCAAGTCGTGTTTTAAGCTATTAGAGCTTAAAGCGAGAATTTTAATTTATTGGTTAAATTTAAATTCTTGCAAAAGCATGTTAGGTGATCATGGGTTTAGATCTATGTATGGTTTTAATTTATGCACATGGATGGTTTAAATTGGGGTTGGAGCCCTATAGTTGCGTTTTTCAATTGAGGTTGGAGCCTCACTTATGTGCGTACTGTTATGTGATTTATTATGTGGCTTTCCATATTACTGTTTTTGAGGCCGGGGTATGCCCCGTGTAATTGTCTAAGGCCAATATGAAGATTGAGCCTTATTACTTTATGTCTTTTTCTTTTTTATTGTAATTTGAGAGTAGAGATAGGTGGTGAGGTTTTATTTTCATTTTGGAGACAATGCACCCATGGAGTAAGATGGACCACATTCAAGTAACAAGGAGGCCATAAGTGAAGACCCCTCAAAATGTTAGGGAGGGGAATCTCAATTGTTAAATATAATAGAGATAGGGCTCGTATTTTGTTACCGCTTTCCCTTACGTGATTTGAACTGTTTATGTGGCATGTATGTTAGAACTTGTGATTGTGGAGTGGCTCCCACATATCACGCATAAGATAGGTAGAACCCATGATCATTACATATTAGTATCATGCTAGGACATGTTATCTGTTTATGTGCTTGTTTGAAATGCATTTAAGTGTACTTGCATTAATCAAGACTAATAAAATTGGATAACATATATGTTGGTGAGGTCGAACCGGACAACTCTCCGGTTGATTCGAAAATTCCCATTAAATATTAAGCTAATTTCGAACAAATAGGTGTTTAATTCGAGATGCAAATTTTGAATTAAATTCCTAGCATTCCATCAATAGGTTTTAAGTTTAGTAAGTAAAGCTAGTTATTGTCCGCGAGTCGTGGGATAGCTAGTGGAGCTTATTAGTTCTTAGTTACCTAATTAATCATTTTAAATGGTCAATATTTCGTGGTCAATTTTAGCAAGGGCGATGTCCGCGAGTCGTGGGTTGTTCGAACTAAGTTTTGGTCATGATCTTATGATTGATGGGTCTAGCTTAACGCCTAAGTAAATATGGATGTCGCACGACTCGTGGGTCCATATTGAAAGATAGGTGATGCAAAAACAATTACTAAGAGTTCTAAAGGTGTTAGAATTGGTAAGTTGTACCTACCTAGGGTTCTTACTTAGAATGTCCGCGAGTCGTGGGTTCGAGGTAAAATGCCTAGGATCTTAGTACCCATTGGGAAACGTGTTCCTCTTAGATCTTTGGGAATTCTAGATCTTTGAAAAACAGTGGGAGCTACAATAGATTAAAGACCTTATCTTTTGTATATCGTTATAATTCAGCATGCTCACTAGTTCTCTGTTTTACCATTTAGGTCGTAGATTCTGTGATTCTCTACGTGTTTTGAAATGGCAACCAAAAACCCTCTTGTATCGATCCTCGAGTCAAACAAGTTGATTGGTCCCAACTATTCTGATTGGCTGAGGAATCTAAAAATCATTTTAGATTCTGAGAAGAGAACTTATGTTCTCTTCGAAGGGGAGCCTAGTCCCGAAGGGGAGGCTCCCACTCGGGCCGAGCGGGATGCGATTCAGAAGTGGAAGGATGATAATCTCCAAGCCCGTTGCCTTATGTTGGCTAACATGTCTCCGGACTTGCAAAGGCAACATGAGGCCATGGAATTTGCTTGGGAGATTTACGACCACTTAGAGCAACTTTACCGCCCTCATGAACGTGTTACAAGGTATAACACTTCAAAGGAATTGTTCCACTTGAGAATGAGGGAAGGTTCAAGTGTCCATGAATATGGACTCAAGTTTCTTGCCCTTACTGAGAAACTTGCTTCCATGGACATGCCACTGAAAGATGAGCTTTCAGTGGATTTGTTGCTAGCTTCGCTCCCACCATCATTCAACCCATTTGTCCTTAACTTCAACATGAATCATGCTGGTGCTACTATAGCTGAGCTGATTAGTCAACTTATGACTGCTGAAAGCACGATCAAGAAGGACAATAAGGTTTTGATGGTGAATGCTCCATCTTCCTCTTCTGGGCCTTCTAAAGGTAAGGGCAAGAAAGCCCAAAAGAAGAAGAAGAAACCCCTTAGGCCCACTGGTGGCATTTCGAAGGGGAAGACCCAAAAGAAGAAGCGTGATCAGAAAGAGGATGTTTGCTTCCATTGTGGCAAAGCGGGACATTGGAGGAGAAACTGCCCAGAGTACAAGGCTACTCTGAAGAAAGGTATCTTTCTCGTTGAAGTAAATCTTTCTATTAATTCTAGTTCTTGGGTACTTGATACCGGTTGTGGAACTCATATCTGTAATGATGTACAGATGCTAAGTGAAGTCCAACAACTCAAAGAAGGAGAATGTGTCTTGAAGATCGGCGATGGCTCAAACGTTGAAGCTCCAGCTTTAGGCACAATTAGATTAGATTTAGGTAGTTTTGAGTTAGTATTAAATAAAGTCCTTTATGTACCGAGCATTATTCGTAATATAATTTCAGTTCCAATATTAGATTGTGAAGGTTATGAAACTTATATTAAGAATGGTAAATACTTTATCAAACGGAACAACTCTTCCGTTCATATCGGTACTCTAAGTAATGGACTTTACCTAACTCAAAATATCAATATTATGAATATACAACGAGAAACAAAGCGTAAGAGAGATGACAAAGTTTCAGCTCCCTTGTAACATCCCGCTCGTCCTATAAATGAGGTACGTCACTTTTAAACCTTTTTATGTGTGTAATTATGTGATTTTGTGCTTTACACGGCCCTATTTTGAACTCTTTAAGAGTTTAGGGGCTTGTTTGCAATTTTCTCTTTCTTTGGGTTTTCGGTCATTCCTCGTTCAATCGAGATTTCGACCTCTTTGACCCCTTTAACGCGTTCGGGGCAGCGAGACGAGTCCGTAGACTCTGAGTTTGCCCAATTCTGACTTCGTTAGCCCTTTCTACCGATCGTTTCTTCGCGCGAGGACCGGGATAAATATCGATCTTCATCGTTTTGCGTGCCACAAACTCCAGCTTCAGCTCTCTCTCCCTCCTCCAGCGATTCAAACACTGTTCACACACACTCGGAGGTGTGTTTTCACACACAATCCAAACTTGTTCGTTTCTCGACGGATTTCGACGAACCACTAGTGCTTTTCGACGGGCTCGACGACGCGGTCACAACCGTACCAAGAACTCGGCCAACCGGCGACCGACGGTGGAGAAATCGCCGGATTTCAGTCGCGCGCGGAGGGTGGTGGTGGACCGCGGCTTCGCCGCCCATTCGCGGCGGTCTCCGGTGGACTTCCGGCGACACGCGCCACCCACCCAGGTAGAGGAGCTCCCGGCGTGAATTTCTGGACAGACGGCGCCGCCAACGGGGCGGCGAGGAGGCCGCACGCGCCGCCTGAAGCTCGCGGTGGCGGCGGCGGTTACTGTAGCAGCGTGTTTCGCCGTTTTCCGGCGACTTTTTCCGACGGGGTTTGGTGGTTTCCGGACGTTTTCGACCTCCTGAATCCATTTCCGGCATCAGATTGGGACGAATCGCGGCGGAGATGGCCGAACCGGCGAGTGGCGCACCGGCGGCTTTTCGGCGGCGGATTTGGCCCTTTTCCGGTGGGCTTTTGGTGGTGGTTCCTTCACGGAAGTTGCTCAGAATATCGAAACGTAGCGGATGGCGTTGGCCCCAACCCGAGAACCGACCGGCGGCGGCGAACCGGTGGCGGACCGGTCTGGACCGGCGGTCCGATTTTTCCGGCGACTTTTCCGGCGGTTGGCTTGGGGGCTTTTGTAGGGCTCGTTACGGGCTTTCCAACGGTATGTCCGGATTTTATTTTCGTTTAGCGGTTTGCGTTTAATTTCAGTTTTCGTGTTAGGATTTAAGTTCGGTTTTTCGTTAACGAAGTCCCGTGTGTTTGGAATTTTCTGAAATTGGTTGAGGGTTTTTGTCAAGCAGGCCGAGGCGTACGTTTCTGTCCTTCCGGGGGATTTTCCGACCACCGGAGGTGGTGGTCCGGTGGCGGCACGTGGCGGTCCAATTGGTTCCGGGGGCGGCATTCCGACGCCCTTTGGGCAGCAAGTTCCTCTCGTCGTGGTGAGTCCAACGCCACTTTCCGTTCGTCAATCGGATGTCCGGTTGATTTTATGTGAATTTTTGAAGTTGTTGTATTTGCTTTCGTTAATTGTTTTAATTGTAATTTCGGCCTTGTATGAACTATGAAATGGAATTTGTGAATTGTATGATATATGGAAGCTTGATTCGTGTCTTATTGAATTTAATTGCCTCGTTATTTGCCTACTTATTTGAGAATAATTCTTGTTTAAGGGGTGTTAGTGTAATTTTAGAAAACTAATTGATTATGAATTTTATGAAATGTAAGGAATGAATTATGAAAATATACGTTGTATTTAATTTGAATGAATTGATCAAGTATGCTAATTGTTAGAATATAGTGAGAATTGTCAATGTATAATTTATATATATTGTTATGTAATTCATGTTTAATTTCGTGAGACTTTGTGCATAATATGATTTGAATTCTTTATGTCTTAATTTATTCTATGTAATTAATGTTAGGAATTTTATAAGCTATGCATATTTTGATATGTATTACGAATTGTAATATGCTCTGAATGACTTGATTGAATAAATATGGATTATATGTTGCATCATTTGTATTCGTGAGCATGGCCGTGCGTCTGTTTGGTTGTTTTGGGAGTCTGAGTCTGTGTTGTGTGTTCAGTTGTTCAGGGGTTGTTCAGGGAGTGTCTGTCAGCTGTCCGGGTTTCAGTGGGACTTCTTGGCCATTGTTTTCCGTGCTCGTCGGTGTACGGTGAGGTTTTCTTTCTTTTAGTTAAAGCGACCTAAAACCTTACGTGTATTTTGAAGCCCGCATGTGAACTATATATATATATGTATATAGATATGTGTTCGGATATGTATTTTGTGGGAATTGGTCCCTTTTGTTATGAAAGAATTGGAAAATGTTTTGTATATATATATAAGCTATTTTACGTTTGTTTGGAAAAGCTTCGACAAGTGTGAGTGTGCGTGAATGTGTGTGTGAGTTTAAGCAGGGCATGATTTGCGGATAAGTTTCGTCTGGTAAGTGTGATATGTGTAAGTGTGTGTGTATCTGTGTGATGGGCCCCGGAGATTGTGGGTAAGGGAGACCCGGGACGACCATTGGGGTCGCCGGTTACGACCCCTGTGCACTTCTCCAACAACGGGAGACTTAGTTCTTCTATGCCGACGGAGCGCATTTTGGCTGGCCGTCGAAGGAACCGGGCGGGATCCTCCGGTTCACATGTTTCGTTCTGTGGTGGGTTGAGAGGGGCACCTCTCTTCCCCAATGGTGTGGCGGTGGGATTGTTTATTGGATTTGTTTCTGTTTATGCTTTGAGCAAGTGTAAGTTAAGCGTGAACTCTCCGAGTTAGTTTGATTTCGATTTTGAATTTAGTTCGTGAAACGGGAATGGATTAATAATTAATAAAATTGGTTGATTTTGGCCTTTGGGCCTTAAACTCTTTTATATATTTACTATCACGGGAAAATGTTTTAGATTGCAAAAACCAGGCTCGGTTCATGAACTTTTAAATTTGATATATGCTCTGCTCGTATGTATATGTATGGGTGCGTGTGTTAGCCCCCTCACCAGTCGTTAGGACTGACCCCTCTTCGTTGTTTCTTTTTCCCCCCTTCTTTTGTTTGAGTTGCAGGTTTGCTTTGGGAGCTCGTTGGTGCTAGGCGGTTGAATCGAGTCTTTCGTTTTGTTCGGGTTGAGTCGGTCTTTGTATTTGTATAGGTTTTGCATTCGTTTGAATTTGATTTAATTTGTTTAATGTATAAGTTCAATTTATTCGCTTTGTTATGCCACTATGAAGATTTATGTTTAAGTTTGGAATATACGAATTTTCGGGACAGGTTAGGACAGGTGAGTGGAACTAGTTGAACCCGTTTAGTTGATGTTTATTTATTTTCTGGATTGTATGAATTCGGTTCGTTGCATGAAATTTTTGAAAGTTCATATTTTGAAATGCTTCCGCATTCTGCTTTTGTTTTCTCTTGCGTACTCTGTACAGGGTCTAGACCGCCTAGCCTTAGGTTGGATTTTGGTTTGTCACCCGTTCGCTGTGACTTGGTGCGTGTGCGGATTTCCCATTTCGTACACGTGTCGGGCCATAGTGCGGGGGGTGTGGCGCCCCACCGCTCGGGGTGTTACATCTTGAGTGGTATCAGAGCCACCAGGTTCAAAACCGGTGCTCTGGAGTCGTGTCGTGTCGGTTTAGGTCGTACGGCATAGGAATAACTGTGCATTTCATTCGTTTAATGTGAAATATTGACTTCTTTGTATGAATTTGTCTGAGCTTATGTGATTATGTGTACACTATGATTACGATTTTTATAACATTATCATTGTTATGCTTTAAATTTTTGTAAATTATGTGTTGCATCTGCATTTAGTTGGTGCTCTTAATTGTTTTCATTATATGACATATCCATTTACTAACTCCCATGCATAAATATTTATTCAAATTGTGAATTGTAGGGTGACTCCTTGGCACCAAAATTGTAATTGATCGTGACAACACTTCCCACTTCTACCAATTGATGAAAGAGGATTTGAGACTTCCATCTTCTGACTACTTGGAGCAAACGAATCTCAACAAGAATTCAGTCAGGGTTCGATGCTAATATAATGGAAACAGGTATCATGCATTCATAGCACATGCATCATGCATTGGATTAAATTGTAATTATTCTGATCTTTTTGTCCTACGTGCTTGATTGCTTTTCTTGCTGATTAATGAGTGTATGCCATTCACATCCCTAACCCCACATGCATTAGAATCGTGATTGTATTTTAGGTGGTCATCTATTTGATTCACCAAGTGCTGTCTTAGTTGAAGCCTCATTGGAATTCGAGCAGGGGTTGACCAGATGGTGAATGATCGAGCTAGCACAGCTAGGATATTGGGTGGATAAAAGAAGATACTCGAATACAAGAGAGATATTAGATCTTTTGATTATCGAGGTGCCTTTGGGATTTGTACCTAACTATTTGGAGGTGCTCGGGAGTAACACGTTTTACAAGGACACCAGGATTTTTAACTCTGGATGGCGTGAAGTAGCAACGAAGAAATCGAAGTATTTGTACCATTCAGAGTCATTCAAGGGAAGGGTCAGACTATTTTAAAGACATCAACAAGAGTAGTTACACTGTACCAAGGAGAAAAGGAAAACTTTAAAATAAGGAATTTCGTGGTAATGATTTTGAAAGCCAACTTCACCAAATTATGAGGACGGGAGCATCAGTTATAATGAAGGTAGCAAAGTGGGACTGATTAAGGATTCTCCTTTGATCTCTTTTCGCACGTCATAAGAAACCTTACCGATGATGGAGGCAGCAAATTCTATTTCTCGCGAATTTTATCGGGACTTCGGGAAACCCTACGGATCACTTGGCTCCGAAAACTAATTGAAACGGTTCGAGACCCTTTTGAACCAGAAGATACGAGGAAAAAGAGGAAAGTTGTGCAAGCTGTGGAATTTTGTGCCGTGGTCATTGAAGAGCAACTTCACCAAATATTGAGGATAAGAATATCAGTCATGACGAGGGTGTACTAAGCAAGATTGTGTAAAGGTTCTTCATTTATCCCTCCACAATTGCCTTGAGAGATTTTACCGTGAAAGAATGGTGATTTCCAATTACCGAAGATTCTATTAGGATTTCAAGAGATTACACGGATCACTATACTCCGAGAATCAAGTGAGACGATCCAAGATCAGTTGAGTAACCGAGAATCTAAAGGAATACCAAAGAATGCAAAATGGGAAGTTGGAACTACGGCCAGTTAAGGATTTGATTATCCTTTCAAGTTAAAGAAATTGTCAACCACGACTTCATTGCCACGGTGAACGGTACATTAAACATTCATGGCAATTGCACACATGCATCGCATAAGTAATTATTTTATTTTGTTTGACGTGTGTGACAACGTGTGTAATAACGTGACTAATTGATTTAATTTCATAATTTAAAGTTTTCTGTTGTTGTGAACTCTTGCCAAGTTGATTGGATTGCATGCTTGTGTAAATTATTTGTGCCTCTATGTTTAATGTTCTTGATTGCTCATTACCCCTTTCATGCATATACATATATTGTAATCTTATTTTACAGAGATTCCATCGCGATATCCCCCTTGAGTTGAGCATGGATGACGAGTCTATACTCCAGGGACACCGATATCAGTTGTGATAAGGTACACTAAACATGCATCACATATTTTGCGTCTAGTATTTGCTCCAATGTGTGTTTGTTTGATTGCTGAGTAAGTGAACCTGTGTGCTGGAGAATTGTTGAGATCTCTCTCTATTTATGTGTTAGGGAGATGTGGGATTCTCCCTATTTGTATGATAGAAAGATGTTGGATTCTTTCTGAGTTTTGTGCACAAGAGATGCTGGATTCTCTTGTTCTTAGGTATTCGAGGGTTGCTGGATTCCCTTGGATTTAGGGTTTGAGAAATGTCAGATTTTCTCAAACTAGATTGTCTGAGAGATGTGGAATTTATCAGACTTAGGTTGAGAGACGGGGTTCTCTCAATTCTGTGCCGGAGAGACGGGGTCTCTCCCTTGTGTGCTGAGGAACGGGGTTTTCTCTTTTGTGTGCTGAGAGACGGGGTGCTCTCACTTGAGTGTTGAGAGATGGGATTCTCTCTTGTTTGCTGCCGTTGCGTGGTGGGTGGCCTGACTTCAGCCAATAAGCGATGAGGATGTGACGGTGGCGAGCTTGGAATGCAGTGACCTATGGGTGATTGAATGAAGTGATCAGACAGATCTCTGTGGCTACCAAACCCTGAAGGGAGATGATGTCATCAAAGGGGTAAAACTTTACAGCCAGGGCTATGACTATACGATTTTGGGGAGAGTGATGCAGGTAGTCAAGATCGAAGCTCTTCGACTCAGCAGTAGGACCTGAGGACAGGTCCTTTTGAAGGAGGGAAGTTTGTAACATCCCGCTCGTCCTATAAATGAGGTACGTCACTTTTAAACCTTTTTATGTGTGTAATTATGTGATTTTGTGCTTTACACGGCCCTATTTTGAACTCTTTAAGAGTTTAGGGGCTTGTTTGCAATTTTCTCTTTCTTTGGGTTTTCGGTCATTCCTCGTTCAATCGAGATTTCGACCTCTTTGACCCCTTTAACGCGTTCGGGGCAGCGAGACGAGTCCGTAGACTCTGAGTTTGCCCAATTCTGACTTCGTTAGCCCTTTCTACCGATCGTTTCTTCGCGCGAGGACCGGGATAAATATCGATCTTCATCGTTTTGCGTGCCACAAACTCCAGCTTCAGCTCTCTCTCCCTCCTCCAGCGATTCAAACACTGTTCACACACACTCGGAGGTGTGTTTTCACACACAATCCAAACTTGTTCGTTTCTCGACGGATTTCGACGAACCACTAGTGCTTTTCGACGGGCTCGACGACGCGGTCACAACCGTACCAAGAACTCGGCCAACCGGCGACCGACGGCGGAGAAATCGCCGGATTTCAGTCGCGCGCGGAGGGTGGTGGTGGACCGCGGCTTCGCCGCCCATTCGCGGCGGTCTCCGGTGGACTTCCGGCGACACGCGCCACCCACCCAGGTAGAGGAGCTCCCGGCGTGAATTTCTGGACAGACGGCGCCGCCAACGGGGCGGCGAGGAGGCCGCACGCGCCGCCTGAAGCTCGCGGTGGCGGCGGCGGTTACTGTAGCAGCGTGTTTCGCCGTTTTCCGGCGACTTTTTCCGACGGGGTTTGGTGGTTTCCGGACGTTTTCGACCTCCTGAATCCATTTCCGGCATCAGATTGGGACGAATCGCGGCGGAGATGGCCGAACCGGCGAGTGGCGCACCGGCGGCTTTTCGGCGGCGGATTTGGCCCTTTTCCGGTGGGCTTTTGGTGGTGGTTCCTTCACGGAAGTTGCTCAGAATATCGAAACGTAGCGGATGGCGTTGGCCCCAACCCGAGAACCGGCCGGCGGCGGCGAACCGGTGGCGGACCGGTCTGGACCGGCGGTCCGATTTTTCCGGCGACTTTTCCGGCGGTTGGCTTGGGGGCTTTTGTAGGGCTCGTTACGGGCTTTCCAACGGTATGTCCGGATTTTATTTTCGTTTAGCGGTTTGCGTTTAATTTCAGTTTTCGTGTTAGGATTTAAGTTCGGTTTTTCGTTAACGAAGTCCCGTGTGTTTGGAATTTTCTGAAATTGGTTGAGGGTTTTTGTCAAGCAGGCCGAGGCGTACGTTTCTGTCCTTCCGGGGGATTTTCCGACCACCGGAGGTGGTGGTCCGGTGGCGGCACGTGGCGGTCCAATTGGTTCCGGGGGCGGCATTCCGACGCCCTTTGGGCAGCAAGTTCCTCTCGTCGTGGTGAGTCCAACGCCACTTTCCGTTCGTCAATCGGATGTCCGGTTGATTTTATGTGAATTTTTGAAGTTGTTGTATTTGCTTTCGTTAATTGTTTTAATTGTAATTTCGGCCTTGTATGAACTATGAAATGGAATTTGTGAATTGTATGATATATGGAAGCTTGATTCGTGTCTTATTGAATTTAATTGCCTCGTTATTTGCCTACTTATTTGAGAATAATTCTTGTTTAAGGGGTGTTAGTGTAATTTTAGAAAACTAATTGATTATGAATTTTATGAAATGTAAGGAATGAATTATGAAAATATACGTTGTATTTAATTTGAATGAATTGATCAAGTATGCTAATTGTTAGAATATAGTGAGAATTGTCAATGTATAATTTATATATATTGTTATGTAATTCATGTTTAATTTCGTGAGACTTTGTGCATAATATGATTTGAATTCTTTATGTCTTAATTTATTCTATGTAATTAATGTTAGGAATTTTATAAGCTATGCATATTTTGATATGTATTACGAATTGTAATATGCTCTGAATGACTTGATTGAATAAATATGGATTATATGTTGCATCATTTGTATTCGTGAGCATGGCCGTGCGTCTGTTTGGTTGTTTTGGGAGTCTGAGTCTGTGTTGTGTGTTCAGTTGTTCAGGGGTTGTTCAGGGAGTGTCTGTCAGCTGTCCGGGTTTCAGTGGGACTTCTTGGCCATTGTTTTCCGTGCTCGTCGGTGTACGGTGAGGTTTTCTTTCTTTTAGTTAAAGCGACCTAAAACCTTACGTGTATTTTGAAGCCCGCATGTGAACTATTTATATATATGTATATAGATATGTGTTCGGATATGTATTTTGTGGGAATTGGTCCCTTTTGTTATGAAAGAATTGGAAAATGTTTTGTATATATATATAAGCTATTTTACGTTTGTTTGGAAAAGCTTCGACAAGTGTGAGTGTGCGTGAATGTGTGTGTGAGTTTAAGCAGGGCATGATTTGCGGATAAGTTTCGTCTGGTAAGTGTGATATGTGTAAGTGTGTGTGTATCTGTGTGATGGGCCCCGGAGATTGTGGGTAAGGGAGACCCGGGACGACCATTGGGGTCGCCGGTTACGACCCCTGTGCACTTCTCCAACAACGGGAGACTTAGTTCTTCTATGCCGACGGAGCGCATTTTGGCTGGCCGTCGAAGGAACCGGGCGGGATCCTCCGGTTCACATGTTTCGTTCTGTGGTGGGTTGAGAGGGGCACCTCTCTTCCCCAATGGTGTGGCGGTGGGATTGTTTGTTGGATTTGTTTCTGTTTATGCTTTGAGCAAGTGTAAGTTAAGCGTGAACTCTCCGAGTTAGTTTGATTTCGATTTTGAATTTAGTTCGTGAAACGGGAATGGATTAATAATTAATAAAATTGGTTGATTTTGGCCTTTGGGCCTTAAACTCTTTTATATATTTACTATCACGGGAAAATGTTTTAGATTGCAAAAACCAGGCTCGGTTCATGAACTTTTAAATTTGATATATGCTCTGCTCGTATGTATATGTATGGGTGCGTGTGTTAGCCCCCTCACCAGTCGTTAGGACTGACCCCTCTTCGTTGTTTCTTTTTCCCCCCTTCTTTTGTTTGAGTTGCAGGTTTGCTTTGGGAGCTCGTTGGTGCTAGGCGGTTGAATCGAGTCTTTCGTTTTGTTCGGGTTGAGTCGGTCTTTGTATTTGTATAGGTTTTGCATTCGTTTGAATTTGATTTAATTTGTTTAATGTATAAGTTTAATTTATTCGCTTTGTTATGCCACTATGAAGATTTGTGTTTAAGTTTGGAATATACGAATTTTCGGGACAGGTTAGGACAGGTGAGTGGAACTAGTTGAACCCGTTTAGTTGATGTTTATTTATTTTCTGGATTGTATGAATTCGGTTCGTTGCATGAAATTTTTGAAAGTTCATATTTTGAAATGCTTCCGCATTCTGCTTTTGTTTTCTCTTGCGTACTCTGTACAGGGTCTAGACCGCCTAGCCTTAGGTTGGATTTTGGTTTGTCACCCGTTCGCTGTGACTTGGTGCGTGTGCGGATTTCCCATTTCGTACACGTGTCGGGCCATAGTGCGGGGGGTGTGGCGCCCCACCGCTCGGGGTGTTACATCCCTTATGGCACGCTAGATTAGGACACATTTCCAAGAACAGAATTAGCAAGATAAACACTTTAGGATCATTCTCTGAAAATGATCTCAAAGAGTTAACTTCTTGCGAATCCTGTCTCAAAGGAAAAATGTCCAAAGTCCCTTTTAAAGGAACTGTGGAACGTGCCACTAAGGTTTTGGATTTGATCCATACTGATGTTTGTGGACCGCTTAGTGTAAGCACTAGAAACAATCATCAGTACTTCATAACCTTTACTGATGACTTTAGTCGGTATGGTTATGTATACTTAATAAAGTATAAATCTGAAGCTTTTGAGAAATTCTTAGAATTTCAAAAGGAGGTTGAGAACCAAACTGGTCACAAGATCAAAGCACTTCGATCTGATCGAGGAGGCGAATATCTTAGTGAAGAATTCCTTAATCATCTCAAAGATAATGGGATTATCTCTCAGTGGACTCCTCCGGGAACTCCTCAGCTTAATGGAGTTTCTGAGAGAAGGAATCGAACCCTACTTGATATGGTTCGTTCCATGATGAGTTTCACTGACTTACCACCTTCTTTCTGGGGTTATGCCCTAGAAAGTGCAGCACAGATTTTGAATCTAGTTCCCTCTAAGTCAGTCCCTAAAACGCCCTATGAAATGTGGCATGGTAAAATCCCTAGTTATTCTTACTTAAGAATTTGGGGTTGTCCTGCTTACGTGAAGAGGACAGTGGGAGATAAGTTAGAATCTCGTTCTAACTTATGCTACTTTGTAGGTTATCCTAAGGAATCCATAGGATACTATTTCTATGATCAATCTGAGCAAAAGGTGTTTGTTTCCAGAAATGTCACTTTTCTTGAGGAACCGTTCCTTAAAGAAAAGAAAGGCAAGATCATAGAATTAGAAGAAGTACAAAGTGACCCCATACCACCCACTGAAGAAACGTCCCACTCTGATCAACCACAACCAATCACGAATTTCGATACACATGAAAATCCTCCTCTAAGGCGTTCTGAACGCACTCCTAGACAGCCGGAGAGATGGTATGGATTCTTCCATGAAATCTCTGAAAAGGATAATGATCCTTTAACATATGAGGAGGCACTTTCAGATTCTGACTCTGAACAGTGGATAGAAGCCATGAAATCCGAAATGGACTCCATGAACTCCAACCAAGTTTGGACCTTGGTAGATTTGCCTGATGGGGTCAAACCCATAGGTTGCAAATGGATCTTTAAGAGAAAGCTTGGAGTTGATGGAAGCATTGCAGCCTACAAAGCAAGACTGGTTGCAAAAGGATTCACTCAAAGACCCGGCGTGGACTTTGACGAAACCTTTTCACCAGTTGTAATGCAAAAGTCCATTCGAATCATGCTTGCCATTCCTGCATATTATGACTATGAGATATGGCAAATGGATGTGAAAACTGCCTTTCTCAATGGTGACATTGACAAAGACATTTATATGGAGCAACCCATAGGTTTCACATTCAGTGGGAGTGAGCAAAAGGTTTGCAAACTCCAAAGATCAATCTATGGATTGAAACAGGCTTCTAGGAATTGGAACATTCGATTTGATGAATCGGTCAAAGCATTTGGCTTCATCCAAATTTCGAATGAATCATGTGTGTATAGAAAGGAATTGGAGACCTCAGTGCAATTCTTAGTACTTTATGTTGATGACATCCTTCTTATTGGGAATTCAAAGGATGACATGAAAGTGACTAAGTTATGGTTATCGAACCAATTCGAGATGAAAGATCTTGGTGATGCGTCCTATATCCTTGGAATTAAAATCTATAGAGATAGATCTAGAAGGTTAATAGGACTATCACAGTTGATGTACATTGACAAAGTGTTGAAAAGATTCAATATGGAGTCAGCAAAGGTTAAGAACCTTCCTATGAGTGTAGGAACATGTCTTTCAAAGAAGATGTGTCCTAAGACTAACCTTGAAAAGGAAAGAATGACTCATACACCTTATGCATCAGCAATAGGTAGCATAATGTATGCAATGTTATGTACTCGACCGGATGTGGCTTATGCACTTAGTGTAACGAGTCGTTTCCAATCTGACCCTGAAGATGGTCACTGGGCTGCCGTGAAGAATATTCTTAAGTACTTGAAAAGTACTAAAGATTTATTCTTAGTTTACGGAGGTCAGAAAGATCTTACTGTCGAAGGATACTGCGATGCAAGCTTTGCATCTGACTTAGATGATTTTAAGTCAATGTCAGGATACATTTTCTGCCTAAAAGGCGGAGCAGTGAGTTGGAAGAGTTCCAAGCAGACTACCACTGCAGATTCGACCACTGAGGCCGAATACTTAGCTGCAAATGATGCAGCTAAGGAAGGTGTTTGGATTAGAAACTTCATTCAAGAATTGAATGTTGTTCCTAGCATGAAAGACCCCATTACTGTATTTTGTGACAACACTGGGGCGGTTGCTCAAGCAAGAGAACCAAGATCTCACCAACGGACCAAGCACATTATGAGGAAGTATCACCTAATCCGTGATATTATCAAAAGAGGAGATGTGCGAATTGAGAGGGTCACATCAGCAGAGAACGTGGCAGATCCACTTACTAAACCCCTTAGTCGAGAAGCTTTCCAAGGTCATCTTCAGAAGATGGGACTTAGAATAGCTTTAGAATGGCTTTGACGGGCAAGTGGGAGATTGTTAGGAATAGTGCCCTAGAAAGCCGATTGTATATCCGCTTTGTGCTTTTCCTTATTGTAATCACAGACAATCTTTGAATAAAATAACGAATTGAGGCAACACTTCTTTATATGCTCTTGTTTGGTATGCGTTTACTTTAGCTGTGCATGTATGAGAACTCCCCTAATCCTGATGACTTTAGGACTCTACCATTTAGGTGAAATGGTTCATGAAACGAGCCCTTTATCACATAAGTCATGATTAGTAAAATACTCCAAGCCGATGAGTCCTACTGACAGTGGGAGTGTCAACCTGACTCCTCTAAGGCTTGCTTGTGGGATCACGCCCTTAAGAAGGACCACCTTGTTTCATGGAGGTGGAAAGTGTATAGTTGATACGTGCGTGATACATGAGGGTGCTTGCTTTAATAAGTAAGTTCACTGAGGTGCCCCGTGTGAGAACATTCCTAAATGGGAAAGGAAGTTTCTATTTCAGGAAATGGAAACTTCCAGATTAGGAAATATCTCACGAGTCATTGATGTGATTAATTGATCCTTAGACTTGAGGTTCCTTCTCACTTTATGAGTTAACTCTGTAGTCTTAGGTATAAGCTTTAAAGGATGTCGCCTTAGACAGCTGATTCAAGGCTTATGCTGGGGCTGCACAAGTGACTCATGAAAGTGAATGATAATCAAGAAAGGACCTACACTTGCATTTGCAAGGTGATCTCTTATTGTGTAAGTCATTCATATGCCATATGGAGTCCTTGGCCAAGGCAGTAGATCAAGACATCAAGAAAAGGGTTTCTTGGATTGAGATCAAATGGATATGAAATGCACTTAGCTTTAAGACCGGATTATTAGGGTTCTGATTATTCCCTTGCCCTAGATCTTGGTTGAGAGATAGTAAGTAGGAGGATTGTATCTCACATGAATCAATGACTTAAAGGTTCTGTCGAATCCGAACATTCCGATTCAGCTAGGGGTTAAACACCTATTGCTAGACTATGGTCGTTTAATCTGTGGACTGATTAATTAATTAGTGAATTAATTAATTGGGGTCACTGCTAATTGAATTGAGAACCTAGAGGGTCACACACAACAACTTGGTTACATGAGTTGAGGCTTGAAAATGATTAAACGAGTTAATCGGGCCAAGAGGGTTCCACACGTGTGAAATCACACGTGTGGCTCATGTGAGTGACACGTGTCACTGTGACACGTGTCACACACGTGTGTATATAAAATAATTAATTAGTTAATTATTTAATAGACTTTGGTTTAATTTTGAATTAAAAGGAAAGTCTAATTTTGGAGAAAATAATCTAGTTAATTAATTATGAATTAATTAATTAGATAAAAATAAGTTATTTATTTTATAATAAATAAAGTATAAAATTATCCAAAAATAGTTTGGATATTTTTAGCTCTCTTAAAAGTTGACTTGAATTAGAATTCAAAGTCAAAGTTGGAAAATACTTGATGATCAAGTAATAGGAGAGAGAGGGACCAAATCCTTTGTCCATTAGGACTAGGTTCGGCCGCCCCTCCCCTTTCCTATATATAGGGGAGCTCATGCTCCCCTTTAGAGCTAATAGACAATTCTTGGTTCATGTGTTGAACACCTTCCTTTCTCCAAGATTAAATTAAACCCTAGGTTAAGCCTAAACACTAACTAGAGAACTAGCATCCTTACTAGTTAGATTGTGATCAAGTTGGTGGACTTTCTCTAGAGACTTCAAGTTAGAAGTTTGAAGATTCGAGCTTTACCAAGGAGAGGGGATCAAGCCGCGAGAAGAGCGTTCTTGGGTGGCTTGAAACGCTTCAAGAAAGAATAAAAGAAAAGTAAGTTTTCTATCTTTACGAATTTGGTTACACGATTGCGAGTCCTAGATCCTTTTGTTGGGAAAATTTTTTAAATTCCGCTGCTTTCTGATTCGTGTTTTCTAACACGTGCCACCCGTGGCGCCTTGCCGTCAATGTAACAGGGTGCACGCAAGCCCTAGTGCCAACTCTCCCCTCATCACATGGCTCCTGTCAGGGACCCATACCGTGGAGTAAAGAGCAAGTTACGCTTAGCGCCTCAGCTCTCATCAACAACCTTGTAACCACCTCTGACACACTGTGGTAGTGCACACACCTTCCTCTGACACACTGTTGCCACCTACCTGCAGGTATCTTTCAGAGATGTCATTTTCATACCATCACATGTTGCCACGTGTCTAGGGCAACATTGAATTGGGACCACTTGGTTACATTTACCAAACCACCCTCACCCTCAACCTATAAATATGGGAATTCTTACACACATTCCCTAAGTCATCTTCTTTACAAACTCGCCTTCACTGAACTGGGCATTCTCATCCATCTTTTCTTCTTCTCCAAGCTCTGCATTTCACATTCACACCATTGTTGCATCCATATTGCGTTCTGACCCTTGGTGTTATCCTAGCTGGAAGAACCCACGCTTCAAAGGAAACCCAGTTCCTGAGGCTTAACGCCTGTCATGGTCTTCCCTTCTACACATAAATTCTAAAGTGATTGGTGTTTGAATCCCTTCAAAGTTTCTGCACCATCATTTTTGGCACCGTCTGTGGGAAACCATCGTCGTCTTCATCATCTTCGTCAGATTCTTCCTCTTTAAGCTAGTTGAGTAACAACACCAGCAGTTCCAATCGTGGTGACGGCTACCAGATCGGGAGCCTTGGACAACAGGGGCGTCCTTCCTCCAGTGAATGAGGAAAACCGGGGAGACGGAGCTATCATCGTTGATATCACCCCAGCCCAAGCTGGAAACACCCTAGTGGATGGGAATATGCCTCCAGCTGCCGGAGGAAATAAAGATAAAGAAGTGCAAGGATCCCAAGCTGGAAGTTCTGCAGGTCCTGTGACATTCGTTCCCACTGTCAACACCGCCAACGCTGGGGCATTTCTGGCAGCGATGCCACCCCCTGGGTACATATACATGTAGCCCGCCATGATGCCTGGAATGATGCCATGCATGGTGCCCATGATACAGCCCTATCAGGTGGGCACATTACAGCTTCCAGTTTCCATTCCTAAGGAAATTCAAGGAGTGGAAATGCCTCAGATGACCACGCAGTAACTCCAGGCGCTCTACGCCCAATGCGAGGTGCAGGCTACACAGAATGCATGGAGGCACTTCACCTCCGCTTACTTTCCCCAGGGAGTGGGCGCTCAGATGGATCCCCAGTTGGGGGGGGCTACAAACTCATCCGCTAGGGACCCAGCCGCTACCACCACCTCTAGCACAAGGAAAAGATGCGCCTCCGAGGATGGATCAAGACCTGCGCCCGGTGGAGAAGGAGAAAGCCCCTCCCGCGAGGGGAGATGCTGAAGAAGAAGTCCAATCCAGGGCCACAGGAAGAACGAACAGGAGGGAAGGAGACGACCCTCGGCTGGCTGTAGTCCAGAACCAACTCGACGGTCTACAACACATGGTTGAATAGCTCTCTCGAGCACGGTCTCAAGTCCCCCATGCTGGGGACGAGAGGTCCAAGGCCAGAGATGCTCGCAACCTACGCGGCCAGATACCTCGCCGCAAGAGGAGGGAGGATTATGAAGAATATAGCCACGAGGACGGGAACCACAAACCTTTGACAGGCGGTTCGCCCCTCATTGATGAAGTTTTGATGGCCCGCGCGGGGATGGGCAAAATCCCCACCTCCGTCAACCGCTACGACGGAACCACTGACCCGACCGAGCATCTGGATCATTTCTTGCATCTGATGCACCTATATGAGCATTCTAGTCACTACTAGACGAAGGTCTTTGTCACTTCCCTCGTGGGATGGCACAAGAGTGGTACAAGAAGCTGCCCCCTCGCTCCATTCGAGGGTATGAAGATCTGACTGAGGCCTTCATGAGTCACTTTAATTCTTTGAAAGCACCGGCGCCCACAACCACTACACTCTACAGCCTGGTGCAAGGTCCGAGCGAGACTCTCAGGTCCTTTATGGGCAGATTCAACAAGGAGATCCTACTGGTAGAGAAGCCCTCGATGGACTTTTTGCGGCATGTGTTGTTTTGGGCTGTGAACATGAAAAACTACGTTAGCAAAGAAGAAGCCTCGCTCTCTGATGGAGATAAGGGATATAGCGGACTCCTTTTTCACCCTCGAGGACATGTACATCGCGAGGGCGCAGAAACTTGCCAACACCCCTCGCGCTGATAAAGGCCCAGAGGACAGAGGGGAATCCAACAGAAACCGCCGCCGTAGCCCTGTTCGGAGAAACTCTTCTCCTCACAGATTCGAGCGCATCCTCCTCAACAGACCCATTGCTGAGGTTTATTCCATGGCGGACAAGAAATCGTTCAAGAAACCCCCAAAGATGAGGGAAACCAAGGCTAAAAGACGCTCGGGAAAGTATTGTGCCTTCCACAAACAGAAGGGGCACAACACAAACGAGTGCCGCCAGCTTGAAAGCGAGATCCAAAGGCTCATTGCCGGGGGGCACCTCAAAGAGTTTGTGAAGGTACTGGAGAGGTACGACGAGCATTGTGCTGAGCGTGCCAGGGGTAGAGGGAGAAGCCGCTAGTGCTCCAGAAGCCCTCGCCACCACCGCCCCGAGACAAGCGAGCGTGGCAAACAGAAAGCCGCCAAAACAGAGAACCAGCCCTTCATTGTTATCAATATGATCGCTGGCGGATCCTCGGGAGGTGATTCCAATGCTTCTCAAAGACCAAACCGGTGTACTCGTTGGAAGGATCCGTGCGCTCGAAGGAGAATGAGATTGTAGGGTTCACTGAAAAAGATTTAGAGTATATTTTAACACCCCATGAGGTCGGTGAAACCTCTGACTATCCCATGCTGGTTAGTTTAAACGTTCATAACCACGTTGTAAAGAGGGTCTTAATTGATAGGGGAAGCTCAGTGAATGTTCTCCCCTACTCAACGTTTCAAAAAATGAACATATCTAACATTCCCCTCGAACCCCTCAGAACTGTTAGGAATAGTGCCCTAGAAAGCCGATTGTATATCCGCTTTGTGCTTTTTCTTATTGTAAGCACAGATAATCTTTGAATGAAATAACGAATTGAGGCAACACTTCTTTATATGCTCTTGTTTGGTATGCGTTTACTTTAGCTGTGCATGTATGAGAACTCCCCTAATCCTGATGACTTTAGGACTCTACCATTTAGGTGAAATGGTTCATGAAACGAGCCCTATATCACATAAGTCATGATTAGTAAAATATTCCAAGCCGATGAGTCCTACAGACAGTGGGAGTGTCAACCTGACTCCTCTAAGGCTTGCTTGTGGGATCACGCCCTTAAGAAGGACCACCTTGTCTCATGGAGGTGCAAAGTGTATAGTTGATACGTGCGTGATACATGAGGATGCTTACTTTAATAAGTAAGTTCACTGAGGTGCCCCATGTGAGAACATTCCTAAATGGGAAAGGAAGTTTCTATTTCAGGAAATGGAAACTTCCAGATTAGGAAATATCTCACGAGTCATTGATGTGATTAATTGATCCTTAGACTTGAGGTTCCTTGTCACTTATGAGTTAACTCTGTAGTCTTAGGTATAAGCTTTAAAGGGTGTCGCCTTAGACAACTGATTTAAGGCTTATGCTGGGGCTGCACAAGTGATTCATGAAAGTGAATGAGAATCAAGAAAGGACCTACACTTGCATATGCAAGGTGATCTCTTATTGTGTAAGTCATTCATATGCCATATGGAGTCCTTGGCCAAGGCAGTAGATCAAGACATCAAGAAAAGGGTTTCTTGGATTGAGATCAAATGGATATGAAATGCACTTAGCTTTAAGACCGGATTATTAGGGTTCTGATTATTCCCTTACCCTAGATCTTGGTTGAGAGATAGTAAGTAGGAGGATTGTGTCTCACATAAATCACTGACTTAAAGGTTCTGTCGAATCCGAACTTTCCAATTCAGCTAGGGGTTAAACACCTGTTGCTAGACTATGGTCGTTTAATCTGTGGACCGATTATTTAATTAGTGAATTAATTAATTGGGGTCACTGCTAATTGAATTGAGAACCTAGAGGGTCACACACAACAACTTGGTTACATGAGTTGAGGCTTTAAAATGATTAAACGAGTTAATCAGGCCAAGAGGGGTCCACACGTATGGGCCACGTGAGTGATACGTGTCCTTGTGACACGTGTCCCACACGTGTAAATATATATATTGTATATATATATATATTAAATAATTAAATGTGTTAATTATTTAATAGACTTTGGTTTAATTTTGAATTAAAAAGAAAGTCTTATTTTGGAGAAAAATAATCTAGTTAATTAATTATGAATTAATTGATTAGATAAAAATAAGTTATTTATTTTAAATAAATAAAGTATAAAATTATCCAAAAATAGTTTGGATATTTTAGCTCTCTTGAAAGTTGATTTGAATTTGAATTCAAAGTCAAAGTCAAAATTACTTGATGATCAAGTAATAGGAGAGAGGGACCAAAATCCTTAGCCCATAAGGACTAGGGATTTTCGGCCACTCCCTTATTATAAATAGGGGAGCTTAGAGTGAATTGACAATTCTTTTGGTTCATGTGTTGAACACCATCCTTTCTCCAAGATAAACGAAACCCTAGGTTAAGCCTAAACACTAACTAGAGAACTAGCATCCTTACTAGTTAGATTGTAGTCAAGTTGGTGGACTATCTCTAGAGAGCTTCAAGTTAGAAGTTTGAAGATTCGAGCTTTACCAAGGAGAGGGGATCAAGCCACGAGAAGAGCGTTCTTGGGTGGCTTGAAACACTTCAAGAAAGAATAAAAGAAAAGTAAGTTTCTTATCTCTACAAATTTGGATACACGATTGCGAGTCCAAGGTCCTTTTGTTGGAAAATTTTTAAATTTCCGCTGCTTTCTGATTCGTGTTTTCCAACAAGTGGTATCAGAGCCACCTCGTTAATCGTGTTTCTGATTCGTCTCAATTACTCTGAATTTGGTAGAAATTCTTAGGCTTGATGCGATTGAGTATTTGTAATTGTTTTAGAAAGCCTGAATTACGAAACTGTATTTTTTCCTGAAAGTTTCTGAAAATTGGTTTTTGCAAAATTTAATTTCTGAAAACTATTTTATATTTGAAACTGTATAAACTGTTTTTGGATTTCTTGGATTGGTTTTGCTTTTGAACGAAAACACGAAACGAAAACCCGGATTATGTCGAACACACGAAACCCCGCGCGCGAAGACGTCGCGCGCTACAGCCCGCCTGGCCTAGGCGTGCGCAAGGCAGCCGCCCAGAAACCTCCCGCAACCGCGAGGGAGGCCTTCCGGGAGCGCCTAGGCGCGCCTGCCCATCATCGCCCGCACAAGGCCGGGAGGAGCCACGCGCAGCAGCGCGAGGCGCGCGCGCGGGCGCTTGCATCGCGCATGGCTCTCTTCGTGTACGGGCCCTATTTTTCGTAATCCGTTTTCTTTTATCGTGCAATCCAGTCCCAATTTTTTTATTTTAATTTTAAAATTTTATTTTTGAATATTTATTTTAATTTTTTGAATAAAACTTAAAATTGGGATTTTTGAGAAATAGAAACGGTTTATATTTTGGGAAAATACATCTTTGATAAAATTATTAATTTTCAGAAATTAATTGGAATTTTATTTGTTTTGTTAATTTGGGATTTATTGAAAACTTTTATAAATAAGACTCGCATCAAGTCGTGTTTTAAGTCATTAGGACTTGAAACGAGAATTTTAATTTATTGGCTAAATTTAAATTCTCGCAAAAGCATGTTAGGTGATCATGGGTTTAGACTTATGTATGGTTTTAATTTATGCACATGGATAGTTTAAATTGGGGTTGGAGCCCTATAGTTGCGTTTTTCAATTGAGGTTGGAGCCTCACTTATGTGCGTACTGTTATGTGATTTATTATGTGGCTTTCCATATTACTGTTTTTGAGGCCGGGGTATGCCCCGTGTAATTGTCTAAGGCTAATATGAAGATTGAGCCTTATTACTTTATGTCTTTCTCTTTTTATTGTAATTTGAGAGTAGAGATAGGTGGTGAGGTTTTATTTTCATTTTGGAGACAATGCACCCATGGAGTAAGATGGACCACATTCAAGTAACAAGGAGGCCATAAGTGAAGACCCCTCAAATTGTTAGGGAGGGGAATCTCAATTGTAAAAATGTAATAGAGATAGGGCTCGTATTTTGTTACCGCTTTCCCTTATATGATTTAAACTGTTTATGTGGCATGTATGTTAGAACTTGTGATTGTGGAGTGGCTCCGACATATCACGCATAAGATAGGTAGAACCCATGATCATTACATGTTAGTATCATGCTAGGACATGTTATCTGTTTATGTGCTTGTTTGAAATACATTTAAGTGTACTTGCATTAATCAAGACTAATAAAATTGGATAACATATATGTTGGTGAGGTCGAACCGGACAACTCTACGGTTGATTCGAAAATTCCCATTAAATATTAAGCTAATTTCGAACAAATAGGTATTTAATTCGAGATGCAAATTTTGAATTAAATTCCTAGCATTCCATCAATAGGTTTGAAGTTTAGTAAGTGAAGCTAGTTATTGTCCGCGAGTCATGGGATAGCTAGTGGAGCTTATTAGTTCTTAGTTACCTAATTGATCATTTTAAATGGTCAATATTTCGTGGTCAATTTTGGCAAGGGCGATGTCCGCGAGTCGTGGGTCGTTCGAACTAAGTTTTGATCATGATCTTATGATTGATGGGTCTAGCTTAACGCCTAAGTAAATATGGATGTCGCACGAGTCGTGGGTCCATATTGAAAGATAGGTGATGCCAAAACAATTACTAAGAGTTCTAAAGGTGTTAGAATTGGTAAGTTGTACCTACCTAGGGTTTTACTTAGAATGTCCACGAGTCGTGGGTTCGAGGTAAAATGCCTAGGATCTTAGTACCCATTGGGAAAAGTGTTCCTCTTAGATCTTTGGGAATTCTAGATCTTTGAAAAACAGTGGGAGCAACATTAGATTAAAGACCTTATCTTTTGTATATCGTTATAATTCAGCATGCTCACTAGTTCTCTGTTTTACCATTTAGGTCGTAGATTCTGTGATTCTCTACGTGTTTTGAAATGGCAACCAAAAACCCTCTTGTATCGATCCTCGAGTCAAAGAAGTTGACTGGTCCCAACTATTCTGATTGGCTGAGGAATCTAAAAATCATTTTAGATTCTGAGAAGAGAACTTATGTTCTCTTCGAAGGGGAGCCTAGTCCCGAAGGGGAAGCTCCCACTTGGGCCGAGCGGGACGCGATTCAGAAGTGGAAGGATGATAATCTCCAAGCCCGTTGCCTTATGTTGGCTAACATGTCTCCGGACTTGCAAAGGCAACATGAGGCCATGGAATTCGCTGGGGAGATTTACGACCACTTAGAGCAACTTTACTGCCCTCATGAACGTGTTACAAGGTATAACACTTCAAAGGAATTGTTCCACTTGAGAATGAGGGAAGGTTCAAGTGTCCATGAATATGGACTCAAGTTTCTCGCCCTTATCGAGAAACTTGCTTCCATGGACATGCCACTGAAAGATGAGCTTTCAGTGGATTTGTTGCTAGCTTCGTTCCCACCATCATTCAACCCATTTGTCCTTAATTTCAACATGAATCATGCTGGTGCTACTGTAGCTGAGCTGATTAGTCAGCTTGTGACTGCTGAAAGCACGATAAAGAAGGACAATAAGGTTTTGATGGTGAATGCTCCATCTTCCTCTTCTGGGCCTTCTAAAGGTAAGGACAAGAAAGCCCAAAAGAAGAAGAAGAAACCCCTTATGCCCACTGGTGGCGTTTTGAAGGGGAAGGCCCAAAAGAAGAAGCGAGATCAGAAAGAGGATGTTTGCTTCCATTGTGGCAAAGTGGGACATTGGAGGAGAAACTGCCCAGAGTACAAGGCTACTCTAAAGAAAGGTATCTTTCTCGTTGAAGTAAATCTTTCTATTAATTCTAGTTCTTGGATACTTGATACCGGTTGTGGAACTCATATCTGTAATGATGTACAGATGCTAAGTGAAGTCCAACAACTCAAAGAAAGAGAATGTGTCTTGAAGATCGGCGATGGCTCAAATGTTGAAGCTCGAGCTTTAGGCACAATTAGATTAGATTTAGGTAGTTTTGAGTTAGTCTTAAATAAAGTCCTTTATGTACCGAGCATTATTCGTAATATAATTTATGTTCCAATTTTAGATTGTGAAGGTTATGAAACTTATATTAAGAATGGTAAATACTTTATCAAACGGAACAACTCTTCCGTTCACATCGGTACTCTAAGTAATGGACTTTATCTAACTCAGAATATCAATATTATGAATATACAACGAGAAACGAAGCGTAAGAGAGATGATAAAGTTTCAGCTCCCTTATGGCACGCTAGATTAGGACACATTTCCAAGAACAGAATTAGCAAGATAAACACTTTAGGATCATTCTCTGAAAATGATCTTAAGGAGTTAACTTCTTGCGAATCCTGTCTCAAAGGAAAAATGTCCAAAGTCCCTTTTACAGGAACTGTGGAACGTGCCATTAAGGTTTTGGATTTGATCCATACTGATGTTTGTGGACCGCTTAGTGTAAGCACAAGAAACAATCATCAGTATTTCATAACCTTTACCGATGACTTTAGTCGATATGGTTATGTATACTTAATGAAGTATAAATCTGAAGCTTTTGAGAAATTCTTAGAATTTCAAAAGGAGGTTGAGAACCAAACTGGTCACAAGATCAAAGCACTTCGATCTGATCGAGGAGGCGAGTATCTTAGTCAAGAATTCCTTAATCATCTCAAAGATAATGGGATTATCTCTCAATGGACTCCTCCGGGAACTCCTTATTTTAATAGAGTTTCTGAGAGAAGGAATCGAACCCTACTAAATATGGTTCGTTCCATGATGAGTTTCACTGACTTACCACCTTCTTTCTGGGGTTAAGCCCTAGAAAGTGCAACAAAGATTTTGAATCTAGTTCCCTCTAAGTCAGTCCCTAAAACGCCCTATGAAATGTGGCATGGTAAAATCTCTAGTTATTCTTACTTAAGAATTTGGGGTTGTCCTGCTTACGTGAAGAGGACAGTGGGAGATAAGTTAGAATCTCGTTCTAACTTATGCTACTTTGTAGGTTATCCTAAGGAATCCATAGGATATTACTTCTTTGATGAATCTGAGCAAAAGGTGTTTGTTTCCAGAAATGCCACTTTTCTTGAGGAACCGTTCCTTAAAGAAAAGAAAGGCAAGATCATAGAATTAGAGGAAGTACAAAGTGAGCCCACGCCTCCTACTGAAGAAACGTCTCCTTCTGATCAACTACAACCAACCACGAATTTCGATACACACATAAATCCTCCTCTAAGGCGTTCTGAACGCACTCCTAGACAGCCGGAGAGATGGTATGGATTCTTCCATGAAATCTCTCAAAAGGATAATGATCCTTTAACATATGAGGAGGCACTTTCAGATTCTGACTCTGAACAGTGGATAGAAGCCATGAAATCCGAAATGGATTCCATGAACTTCAACCAAGTTTGGACCTTGGTAGATTTGCCTGATGGGGTCAAACCCATAGGTTGCAAATGGATCTTTAAGAGAAAGCTTGGAGTTGATGGAAGCATTGCAGCCTACAAAGCAAGACTGGTTGCAAAAGGATTCACTCAAAGACCGGCGTGGACTTTGATGAAACCGTTTCACCAGTTACAATGCAAAAGTCTATTCGGATCATGCTTGCCATTGCTGCGTATTATGACTACGAGATATGGCAAATGGATGTGAAAACTGCCTTGCTCAATGGTGACATTGATAAAGACATTTATATGGATCAACCCATAGGTTTCACATTCAGTGGGAGTGAGCAAAAGGTTTGCAAACTCTAAAGATCAATCTATGGACTGAAACATGCTTCTAGGAATTGGAATATTTGATTTGATGAATCAGTCAAAGCGTTTGGCTTCATTCAAATTTCGAATGAATCATGTGTGTATAGAAAGGAATTGGAGACCTCAGTGCAATTCTTAGTACTTTATGTTGATGACATCCTTCTTATTGGGAATTCGAAGGATGACATGAAAGTGACTAAGTTATGGTTATCGAACCAATTCGAGATGAAAGATCTGGGTGATGCGTCCTATATCCTTGGAATTAAAATCTATAGAGATAGATCTAGAAGGTTAATAGGACTATCACAGTCGATGTACATTGACAAAGTATTGAAGAGATTCAATATGGAGTCAGCAAAGGTTAAGAACCTTCCTATGAGTGTAGGAACATGTCTTTCAAAGAAGATGTGTCCTAAGACTAACCTTGAGAAGGAAAGAATGACTCATACACCTTATGCATCAGCAATAGGTAGCATAATGTATGCAATGTTATGTACTCGACCGGATGTGGCTTATGCAATTAGTGTAACAAGTCGTTTCCAATCTGACCCTGGAGATGGTCACTCAAGTACTTGAAAAGTACTAAAGATTTATTCTTAGTTTACGGAGGTCAGAAAGATCTTACTGTCGAAGGATACTGTGATGCAAGCTTTGCATCTGACTTAGATTATTTTAAGTCAATGTCAGGATACATTTTCTGCCTAAACGGCGGAGCAGTGAGTTAGAAGAGTTCCAAGCAAACGACCACTGCAGATTCGACCACTGAGGCCGAATACTTAGCTGCAAATGATGCAGCTAAGGAAGGTGTTTGGATTAGAAACTTCATTCAAGAGTTGAATGTTGTTCCTAGCATGAAAGACCCCATTATTGTGTTTTGTGACAACACTGGGGCGGTTGCTCAAGCAAGAGAACCAAGATCTCACCAACGGACCAAGCACATTATGAGGAAGTATCACCTAATCCGTGATATTATCAAAAGAGGAGATGTGCAAATTGAGAGGGTCACATCAGCAGAGAACGTGGCAGATCCACTTACTAAACCCCTTAGTCGTGAAGCTTTCTAAGGTCATCTCCAAAGTCAAAGTCAAAATTACTTGATGATCAAGTAATAGGAGAGAGGGACCAAAATCCTTAGCCCATAAGGACTAGGGATTTTCGGTCACTCCCTTATTATAAATAGGGGAGCTCGAATTGGAAATTTTTTTGGTTCATGTGTTGAACACCATCCTTTCTCCAAGATAAACGAAACCCTAGGTTAAACCTAAACACTAACTAGAGAACTAGCATCCTTACTAGTTAGATTGTAGTCAAGTTGGTGGACTATCTCTAGAGAGCTTCAAGTTAGAAGTTTGAAGATTCGAGCTTTACCAAGGAGAGGGGATCAAGCCGCGAGAAGAGCGTTCTTAGGTGGCTTGAAACGCTTCAAGAAAGAATAAAAGAAAATTAAGTTTCTTATCTCTACGAATTTTGATACACGATTGCGAGTCCAAGGTCCTTTTGTTAGAAAATTTTTAAATTTCCGCTGTTTTCTGATTCGTGTTTTCCAACAAGAACAGCCCTCGTTGGCTTTGGGGGTTCCGAGATTATCCCTCGCGGACAAATTCGCTTGGCCACCTCTTTTGGTCGCGCCCCACAGCGAAACACTTTGAGCGTCCTTTATGCCGTGGTCGAGGTGGATCTCCCCTATAACATCATTATTGGGCGTCTGGCCCTCGTCGACTTCAAAGCCGTCATCTCAACCTACCATCAGAAAGTCAAGTTTCCAACCCCTAAGGGTACTGGAGAAGCACTTTGCAATGTCAAGGAGGTTGGGAATGTTATATTTTGTCTCTTCGCAGTCACAAGCCCAAGCAAGCGATCCAAACCGGATCCACCAAAAAGTCCGTTGATTTCCCCAAATTGGATGAAGATGGCCCCGAGCGCAAGAGGGCCAAGCTTTACAAGAAAAAGAACAAGAAAAGAGGAGCGAGCGCTACCCAAAGAGCAGCAGATGGTCCCCCGGGGGCCGTGGGAGGGTCCTCCTCGGACAATGAGGGTGACAGACCCTCGGGAAGAGAAAGCGACCGCCTCACCGACAAGAAACGGACGTTCGAAGCCCCAAGACCAGAGGTTCGAATGGAGCCCATAGAAAATTTTCTGACCATTGAGTTAGAGCTCGAGAACCCGGATAAGACCACACAGATAGGCTCCAATCTCGACGGCCCCTCCCAGATCATAATGATCGACTTTTTGTGAGAGAATCTAGATATCTTTGCTTGGAAAGCCTCTGATCTAACTGGTATAGATCCGAGCGTCATAGTCCACCGGCTGAATGTCGATCCTGCGTTCAGGCCTATTAAGCAGAAGAAAAGAGATGTTCATGGGTTTAGAAGGCAAGTCATCAAGGAGGAAGTCAACAAACTCCTCGAGGCCCAGTATATTGAGGAGATCCTGTATCCGGAATGGCTCTGTGTAGCACCCCTACGCGTGGAGATGCCACACCCCCGCACTATAGGTCGATCCACATACAAAATGGATACTCCGCACATGAACTAACCTATAGCGAACGGGTGACAAATAAAAGAAACAAGCTGGCTAGGCGGGACTAGACCCTCAAATGAATTAAATTCCATACATGAAATTGAAAAGCGGAAACATAACACTATCATTTCGTCATTCTATCAATTATCCAAATCTCATCATATGGTAACTAACATATCGATCCATTATCATCTCCAACTATTAACAATAATTGTAATATGCTAAGTCTGGAAATGTCACTATCACGAGAATATATGAAATGCTAGACTCAGCTGGACGACACGACCCGACTCCTGCCTAGCACGCCACGGTGAAAACCTGAAAGGTGGAGGCGTCAGTCTGTGAAGACCGAGTGAGGGGTATAAATACACATTAGCACAAATAAAAGGCAAGTTATAACCTCGGGTAAGGTTTTATAATTCAAGGTAATATAAGTTCAAGAATAACATAGAACTCGCCCGAGATTACAACTATCAATATCAAGCACTTTATTAACTAATGTGCAATCATGCAATTCAATTACACTACACACATATCAGTTTCATGAATTCAGTTCCATAAACTCCTTCACTCCATAAACCCCTTAACTCCAATGAACTCCATCACTCCAATGACTCCATCACTCCAATAGCGGGAAGGTTATGAGCCTTCACCATTCACGGTAACACGGTCACGGTTCAATCACGGTAACATGGTAAACATGGCTTGTAACATGATATACGGTTTTCTTTCAATAAACATGACTTGAGAGTTAGAAACATTATAAGTATATATACCATTTGGCCTGAAATCCACATAAGGTTATACGAATTCTATATAATTAGCAATTAAACCTCACCTTTACCGACAAAATGCAAGTCAGTCACGGCCTACGGCCCTGCTCATTGTCACGGGGAAGTTGGTCTGTGCAAATAGACATGTACACGTGAGACATGACTTTAAATGGACCAAATATGACGAACGGCGAATATGCAACGAGACCACGAGTAATGTACAATGTAGCATATAATTATCATGTTTTGGCATGTAATCAATCATATAATAGCAATTTGGGATCAAAGAAATGATTGGGTAAAAATCCCAAAATCCCATTTTTATGCAGTGACTTTTGTTCTACCGCAGGGCTGGGAACGACCGTTCCGGGTCCCAGTTGAAAATGGGAAGGGCCGTTCCCATGTCCTATGAAAACGCCCCTGCGATTTTATTTTTAAAATGGCTCTTTATGCTGGGAACGGCCCTTTCGGCTTGCAGACCAAAATGGGAACGGCCGTTCCTAATGCGCGCGCCGTCTTGAGTTCAAAGGAGTGGGAACGGCCGTTCCCAGAAGGAACTAGGGACGGGAAGGGCCGTTCCCGCTCCTCTGCAAATGTAGAAACAGAGTAGAACAGGGGAGTAGCTACGGCATAGCAACAAAGCTCCCAAAACTCCAAGTTTTGATCAATAAATGCAAGAATTTCTGGAAATATACATGCATGCATATTCAAGATATGATAATATATCATTTAAACACACAAATCATGAAATATCATCAAGAATTCCAAGTTTCATGTTCATGCATCTCTTGATCATTCAAGCTCAAATTTCTCAAGAATTCATGAAACAAATCATGCGATAATCACATATTCATGCTTTAATCAATAATTAATTCACTTATGCTATAAATCACAAACCCTAGCTAACATATATTTGATCAAAAATCATCAACCATGCAACACCCACCTTAGAAGAACAAGAAATGGAGAAGAAAGATGATGATGATGATTATGCTTCAAATCTTGAAATATTTCTTGGAAATCTTGGTGAAAATTGGTTGAAATCTCTTTCCTACTTCTTAGCTTGAGGTTCGGTGGAAGAAAAGGGAAGCAAACCGATGGATTTGGATGCTAAAATGATTAAGGAATCTTGGAGATGTACTATTACGTGATTCATCCATTTTTTAAAAATGTGAGATGCGTATATTGCAATTTAATCCCTTGCTTTATGGAGTCATGCAATCAAGGATACTTTGTTTGGTAATTGCTCAATTGAATCCATGAAAAAGTTATGCAATTTGGTCCCTAAATTTAAAGAAATGAACATATAGGGATAATCTCGTAATTAAACCACTCCCGGTGATATTTCATGTCATAAATATTTTCAAGTTATGGGATAAATTCTAAATTTGATATGATTCTATATAATTTCATGAAAGTATGCTAAATTTTAATTTATAAAATTATAATGAAACATAAGAAATTAATTAATAAAAATTGGGGCGTTACACTCTGCAATGTGGTCCTCGTACCCAAGAGCGCTAACAAGTGGCGCATGTGCAATGATTTCACAGATCTTAATAAAGCGTACCCCAAAAACCCTTACCCTCTGCCCAGGATTGACCAGTTGGTAGACTCGACAGCTGGATGTGAACTTATGAGCATGATGGGTGCCTTTCAGGGGTATTACCAGATCTTCATGGCGCCCGAGGATCGCCCTAAAACTTACTTTATGGTCCATGTAGGCGTTTATTGCTTCCTAGTTATGCAACAGAATGTTCGAGCGTGAGATTGGGAGGTCTATGGAAGTATATGTCGACGATATGATCGTCAAAAGTGAGCGTCAGCATTCATACTTGGATGACCTCAAACGAGCCTTTGGCATCTTACGCCACTATGGTACGAAACTGAACCCCTCGAAATGTACATTTGGCGTTCGCGGTGGGAAATTCTTGGGGTATATGCTCAGTCAAAGAGGCATTGAGGCCAATCCCGAAAAGATCAAGTAGATCATGGACATTCCCTCCCCTTAAAATGTTAGGGAGGTCCAAGTGCTAGTGGGCAAGATCATCTCCCTGAACAGGTTCATCTCCCGCTCAGTAGATAGAAACTTGCCTTTCTTCAAGATACTCCGCAACGCTCGAAACTTCAATTGGAGCAAAGAATGCGAAAGTACACTACGGGACATGAAGAAATACCTTTCGTGCGTACCCTTGCTGACAAAACCGATTACAGGAGAGTGCTTATACATTTACCTCTTTGTCTCTGTAGAAGCCACGAGCACGGTGCTCGTCACAATGCACGAACGTAAGCATTTACCAGTGTACTACCTGAGCAAAACCCTGCAAGGTGCCGAAAGGTGATACATAGAGATAGAAAAATTCACCTTCGGCCTCGTTATTGCCTCAAGGAGGTTGAGGCCATATTTCCAGTGGGAGTGAGCAAAAGGTTTGCAAACTCCAAAGATCAATCTATGGACTGAAACATGCTTCTAGGAATTGGAATATTTGATTTGATGAATCAGTCAAAGCGTTTGGCTTCATTCAAATTTCGAATGAATCATGTGTGTATAAAAAGGAATTGGAGACCTCAGTGCAATTCTTAGTACTTTATGTTGATGACATCCTTCTTATTGGGAATTCGAAGGATGACATGAAAGTGACTAAGTTATGGTTATCGAACCAATTCGAGATGAAAGATCTGGGTGATGCGTCCTATATCCTTGGAATTAAAATCTATAGAGATAGATCTAGAAGGTTAATAGGACTATCACAGTCGATGTACATTGACAAAGTATTGAAGAGATTCAATATGGAGTCAGCAAAGGTTAAGAACCTTCCTATGAGTGTAGGAACATGTCTTTCAAAGAAGATGTGTCCTAAGACTAACCTTGAGAAGGAAAGAATGACTCATACACCTTATGCATCAGCAATAGGTAGCATAATGTATGCAATGTTATGTACTCGACCGGATGTGGCTTATGCAATTAGTGTAACAAGTCGTTTCCAATCTGACCCTGGAGATGGTCACTCAAGTACTTGAAAAGTACTAAAGATTTATTCTTAGTTTACGGAGGTCAGAAAGATCTTACTGTCGAAGGATACTGTGATGCAAGCTTTGCATCTGACTTAGATTATTTTAAGTCAATGTCAGGATACATTTTCTGCCTAAACGGCGGAGCAGTGAGTTAGAAGAGTTCCAAGCAAACGACCACTGCAGATTCGACCACTGAGGCCGAATACTTAGCTGCAAATGATGCAGCTAAGGAAGGTGTTTGGATTAGAAACTTCATTCAAGAGTTGAATGTTGTTCCTAGCATGAAAGACCCCATTATTGTGTTTTGTGACAACACTGGGGCGGTTGCTCAAGCAAGAGAACCAAGATCTCACCAACGGACCAAGCACATTATGAGGAAGTATCACCTAATCCGTGATATTATCAAAAGAGGAGATGTGCAAATTGAGAGGGTCACATCAGCAGAGAACGTGGCAGATCCACTTACTAAACCCCTTAGTCGTGAAGCTTTCTAAGGTCATCTCCAAAGTCAAAGTCAAAATTACTTGATGATCAAGTAATAGGAGAGAGGGACCAAAATCCTTAGCCCATAAGGACTAGGGATTTTCGGTCACTCCCTTATTATAAATAGGGGAGCTCGAATTGGAAATTTTTTTGGTTCATGTGTTGAACACCATCCTTTCTCCAAGATAAACGAAACCCTAGGTTAAACCTAAACACTAACTAGAGAACTAGCATCCTTACTAGTTAGATTGTAGTCAAGTTGGTGGACTATCTCTAGAGAGCTTCAAGTTAGAAGTTTGAAGATTCGAGCTTTACCAAGGAGAGGGGATCAAGCCGCGAGAAGAGCGTTCTTAGGTGGCTTGAAACGCTTCAAGAAAGAATAAAAGAAAATTAAGTTTCTTATCTCTACGAATTTTGATACACGATTGCGAGTCCAAGGTCCTTTTGTTAGAAAATTTTTAAATTTCCGCTGTTTTCTGATTCGTGTTTTCCAACAAGAACAGCCCTCGTTGGCTTTGGGGGTTCCGAGATTATCCCTCGCGGACAAATTCGCTTGGCCACCTCTTTTGGTCGCGCCCCACAGCGAAACACTTTGAGCGTCCTTTATGCCGTGGTCGAGGTGGATCTCCCCTATAACATCATTATTGGGCGTCTGGCCCTCGTCGACTTCAAAGCCGTCATCTCAACCTACCATCAGAAAGTCAAGTTTCCAACCCCTAAGGGTACTGGAGAAGCACTTTGCAATGTCAAGGAGGTTGGGAATGTTATATTTTGTCTCTTCGCAGTCACAAGCCCAAGCAAGCGATCCAAACCGGATCCACCAAAAAGTCCGTTGATTTCCCCAAATTGGATGAAGATGGCCCCGAGCGCAAGAGGGCCAAGCTTTACAAGAAAAAGAACAAGAAAAGAGGAGCGAGCGCTACCCAAAGAGCAGCAGATGGTCCCCCGGGGGCCGTGGGAGGGTCCTCCTCGGACAATGAGGGTGACAGACCCTCGGGAAGAGAAAGCGACCGCCTCACCGACAAGAAACGGACGTTCGAAGCCCCAAGACCAGAGGTTCGAATGGAGCCCATAGAAAATTTTCTGACCATTGAGTTAGAGCTCGAGAACCCGGATAAGACCACACAGATAGGCTCCAATCTCGACGGCCCCTCCCAGATCATAATGATCGACTTTTTGTGAGAGAATCTAGATATCTTTGCTTGGAAAGCCTCTGATCTAACTTGTATAGATCCGAGCGTCATAGTCCACCGGCTGAATGTCGATCCTGCGTTCAGGCCTATTAAGCAGAAGAAAAGAGATGTTCATGGGTTTAGAAGGCAAGTCATCAAGGAGGAAGTCAACAAACTCCTCGAGGCCCAGTATATTGAGGAGATCCTGTATCCGGAATGGCTCTGTGTAGCACCCCTACGCGTGGAGATGCCACACCCCCGCACTATAGGTCGATCCACATACAAAATGGATACTCCGCACATGAACTAACCTATAGCGAACGGGTGACAAATAAAAGAAACAAGCTGGCTAGGCGGGACTAGACCCTCAAATGAATTAAATTCCATACATGAAATTGAAAAGCGGAAACATAACACTATCATTTCGTCATTCTATCAATTATCCAAATCTCATCATATGGTAACTAACATATCGATCCATTATCATCTCCAACTATTAACAATAATTGTAATATGCTAAGTCTGGAAATGTCACTATCACGAGAATATATGAAATGCTAGACTCAGCTGGACGACACGACCCGACTCCTGCCTAGCACGCCACGGTGAAAACCTGAAAGGTGGAGGCGTCAGTCTGTGAAGACCGAGTGAGGGGTATAAATACACATTAGCACAAATAAAAGGCAAGTTATAACCTCGGGTAAGGTTTTATAATTCAAGGTAATATAAGTTCAAGAATAACATAGAACTCGCCCGAGATTACAACTATCAATATCAAGCACTTTATTAACTAATGTGCAATCATGCAATTCAATTACACTACACACATATCAGTTTCATGAATTCAGTTCCATAAACTCCTTCACTCCATAAACCCCTTAACTCCAATGAACTCCATCACTCCAATGACTCCATCACTCCAATAGCGGGAAGGTTATGAGCCTTCACCATTCACGGTAACACGGTCACGGTTCAATCACGGTAACATGGTAAACATGGCTTGTAACATGATATACGGTTTTCTTTCAATAAACATGACTTGAGAGTTAGAAACATTATAAGTATATATACCATTTGGCCTGAAATCCACATAAGGTTATACGAATTCTATATAATTAGCAATTAAACCTCACCTTTACCGACAAAATGCAAGTCAGTCACGGCCTACGGCCCTGCTCCTTGTCACGGGGAAGTTGGTCTGTGCAAATAGACATGTACACGTGAGACATGACTTTAAATGGACCAAATATGACGAACGGCGAATATGCAACGAGACCACGAGTAATGTACAATGTAGCATATAATTATCATGTTTTGGCATGTAATCAATCATATAATAGCAATTTGGGATCAAAGAAATGATTGGGTAAAAATCCCAAAATCCCATTTTTATGCAGTGACTTTTGTTCTACCGCAGGGCTGGGAACGACCGTTCCGGGTCCCAGTTGAAAATGGGAAGGGCCGTTCCCATGTCCTATGAAAACGCCCCTGCGATTTTATTTTTAAAATGGCTCTTTATGCTGGGAACGGCCCTTTCGGCTTGCAGACCAAAATGGGAACGACCGTTCCTAATGCGCGCGCCGTCTTGAGTTCAAAGGAGTGGGAACGGCCGTTCCCAGAAGGAACTGGGGACGGGAAGGGCCGTTCCCGCTCCTCTGCAAATGTAGAAACAGAGTAGAACAGGGGAGTAGCTACGGCATAGCAACAAAGCTCCCAAAACTCCAAGTTTTGATCAATAAATGCAAGAATTTCTGGAAATATACATGCATGCATATTCAAGATATGATAATATATCATTTAAACACACAAATCATGAAATATCATCAAGAATTCCAAGTTTCATGTTCATGCATCTCTTGATCATTCAAGCTCAAATTTCTCAAGAATTCATGAAACAAATCATGCGATAATCACATATTCATGCTTTAATCAATAATTAATTCACTTATGCTATAAATCACAAACCCTAGCTAACATATATTTGATCAAAAATCATCAACCATGCAACACCCACCTTAGAAGAACAAGAAATGGAGAAGAAAGATGATGATGATGATTATGCTTCAAATCTTGAAATATTTCTTGGAAATCTTGGTGAAAATTGGTTGAAATCTCTTTCCTACTTCTTAGCTTGAGGTTCGGTGGAAGAAAAGGGAAGCAAACCGATGGATTTGGATGCTAAAATGATTAAGGAATCTTGGAGATGTACTATTACGTGATTCATCCATTTTTTAAAAATGTGAGATGCGTATATTGCAATTTAATCCCTTGCTTTATGGAGTCATGCAATCAAGGATACTTTGTTTGGTAATTGCTCAATTGAATCCATGAAAAAGTTATGCAATTTGGTCCCTAAATTTAAAGAAATGAACATATAGGGATAATCTCGTAATTAAACCACTCCCGGTGATATTTCATGTCATAAATATTTTCAAGTTATGGGATAAATTCTAAATTTGATATGATTCTATATAATTTCATGAAAGTATGCTAAATTTTAATTTATAAAATTATAATGAAACATAAGAAATTAATTAATAAAAATTGGGGCGTTACACTCTGCAATGTGGTCCTCGTACCCAAGAGCGCTAACAAGTGGCGCATGTGCAATGATTTCACAGATCTTAATAAAGCGTACCCCAAAAACCCTTACCCTCTGCCCAGGATTGACCAGTTGGTAGACTCGACAGCTGGATGTGAACTTATGAGCATGATGGGTGCCTTTCAGGGGTATTACCAGATCTTCATGGCGCCCGAGGATCGCCCTAAAACTTACTTTATGGTCCATGTAGGCGTTTATTGCTTCCTAGTTATGCAACAGAATGTTCGAGCGTGAGATTGGGAGGTCTATGGAAGTATATGTCGACGATATGATCGTCAAAAGTGAGCGTCAGCATTCATACTTGGATGACCTCAAACGAGCCTTTGGCATCTTACGCCACTATGGTACGAAACTGAACCCCTCGAAATGTACATTTGGCGTTCGCGGTGGGAAATTCTTGGGGTATATGCTCAGTCAAAGAGGCATTGAGGCCAATCCCGAAAAGATCAAGTAGATCATGGACATTCCCTCCCCTTAAAATGTTAGGGAGGTCCAAGTGCTAGTGGGCAAGATCATCTCCCTGAACAGGTTCATCTCCCGCTCAGTAGATAGAAACTTGCCTTTCTTCAAGATACTCCGCAACGCTCGAAACTTCAATTGGAGCAAAGAATGCGAAAGTGCACTACGGGACATGAAGAAATACCTTTCGTGCGTACCCTTGCTGACAAAACCGATTACAGGAGAGTGCTTATACATTTACCTCTTTGTCTCTGTAGAAGCCACGAGCACGGTGCTCGTCACAATGCACGAACGTAAGCATTTACCAGTGTACTACCTGAGCAAAACCCTGCAAGGTGCCGAAAGGTGATACATAGAGATAGAAAAATTCACCTTCGGCCTCGTTATTGCCTCAAGGAGGTTGAGGCCATATTTCCAGGCCCATTCCATTACTGTGCTTACGGATCAACCGTTCAAGCAGGTACTCTCCAAACCGGACGTCTTAGGAAGGCTGATCAAATGGTCAATAGAACTCAGCCAATTTGACATCAGCTTCGAGCCTAGAATAGTGATACAGGCTCAAGCAGTAGCGGATCTCCTGACTGAACATTTTGGTCTGGAGCCCGCACCCTCGGAGGAGGAGTGATTGTGGCTCTTACACACGGATGGTTCCTCGACCTCACAAGGGGGAGTAGCCGGGGTGACCCTCAGAGACCCCCGTGGGATCGAAGTTGATTACGCAATCAAACTGGCGTTCTAAGTCACTAACAACGAGGCTGAGTACGAGGCTCTCATCCAAGGGCTCAGAATTGCCCTTTAAAATGGGGCCTCACAGGTCACTGCATATGTTGATTCTCAATTGATCGCAAGTCAGATTGACAACACTTATGAGGCTCGAGAAACCACCATGGTGTAATACCTAGCGAAGGCCAAGGAAATAATTTCCAGGTTCAAGGAATTCCATTTGCTGTAGGTTCCACGAACGGAGAATGAGCGTGCTGATGCTTTCTCCAAATTTGTATCTGCTCTGGAGGGCTCCTGCAAGTGTTCTATCACGTTCCTCAGAACGGAGGAACCACTGATAAACGAGGAGAAACCCGCGGGTGAAGTGAACATGATCACCCCATCCGAGCCTTGTTGGCTTGATGATATCATTAGATTCCTAAGGGACGGAACTTGCCCGAGCGAGAAAGTGGAGGCACGGAAGATTAGGAATAAAGCCCCCCATTTCTCACTTGACGATGAGGGTAGACTCTTCAAGCGGTCCTTTCAAGGCCCAGCATTAAGGTGCTTCAGACCCTCGCAAGCTAAGGAGGTATTAGAACACGTGCACAGTGGGAGTTGTGGGAATCATTCTGGCGGTCGAATTCTGGCAAAAAAGGTACTAAGGAGCGGATTTTATTGGCCCGCGGTGTTACAGGATGCCATCAATTACTCCAAGAAATGCTCTAAGTGTCAACTTTACTCCAACATCCCTCAATTGCCGGCAGCCCAAATGATTCCCATTGACGTTTCATGGCCCTTTGACCAATGGGGTATTGACATAGTGGGGCCCCTACCCACGGCGGTTGGGCAAAAGAAATTTGTGATCCTCGCTGTGGATTACTTCACTAAGTGGGCAGAGGCTGAGGTAGTCGCCAAAATAACGTTTAGGGTTGTAAGAGACTTTATTTGGAAGAACATCATCTGCAGGTATGGCATCCCGAGGGTGCTAATCTCAGACAATGGCTTTCAATTCGTCGCCGCTGACACTCGAGAGTGGTGCTCAGAGCTTGGCATTGAGCAACGCTTCACGTCCGTGGGCCATCCACAAGCCAACGGTCAAGCCGAAGTAACCAGCAGAACCATACTCCAACATCTAAAAATGATGCTCGAGAGTAAAAAGGGTGAATGGGCAGAGGAACTTCAAGGAGCCCTCTGGGCGTACCGTACTACCCCACGAGCGGCAACCGGTGAGACCCCTTACTCCCTCGTTTATGGCTCTGAGGCTATGATACCTACAGAAATTGCCCAAGAAACGCGTTGCCTATTTCGAGCCTGCAGCCAACGAGAGTAACAGGGCGCTCGAACTGGACTTGCTAGACGAAAGGAGAAACGCTGCTTGGGCTCGGATCCACAAGTACAAAGCGACAGTAGCCCATCAGTACAACAAGCGCGTCAAGGAAAGGACCTTCCAGTTAGGGGATCTGGTCCTGAAGAAAGTTGAAGTGTCCAGACACGTGGATAAGTTAGACCCCAATTGGGAAGGCCCCTTCAAAGTCATTCAGGTGCGAGCGAACAATACCTACCTGTTAGAAACTTTGCAAGGCGAGCGTGTCCCTCGACCATGGAATGCATGTAACCTCAGACGATTCTATGTGTAATTGCAACCCTTGTAAAACCCCCGCTCGGGGCACTGTGTATATTCTTTTGACAGAAATACAAATGCGTCAATGAGTATCTTCCTTTCATTATTTGTCATTTACTTGATTCAATTAATGTTTTGCATAGTCAATTACATCAACGCCCACTCTGTGTCGAGGGTACTCCACGACGAACGACTTGATGCCCGACTGGGCCAGACTAGTAGAATGAGCGAACCTCTTTCCAAACTAAAGCTATCAGTATGTCGAGGACACTTCACACTGGACAGCTTGACGCTCATAAGCGCATAAACCCTTAAAATGAGAAAGTCAAAATTGGGGTTGCTATATGCGTAAATTACACCAACTAGATACTGATCACTCTAGTTCGTGTTCGTAAACCCCTTAGAGATCCTCATCTCATTACGAATACGTACGCTCATAGATAATAAACACTTAGCAAATTCTCTCACGGATTTCTAAGTACAAAGTTCATACTACGGTTACGATTGTTATTATCCAATACTTAAGACAAGTTCTCGCCAAGAGCCAACACTTAACAAGTCCCCTAATGGATTTCTAAGTTCAAAGTTAAACCTTATGTTGAATATGGCCAGGGTACCCCTCATATAGCTCACCCTCGAGCCCATACATTCACATGTCACAAATGTGCAAGCATAAAAAAGAGACAACAGGCAACACTCAAAATATAACAACACTGGGGCAAATAAACAAATTTCGTTATCTGAAAGGAAATTACAAAATGCCGGGAAAGAGAGTTACATTGCAGCACAAGGGAAACATGGCAGAATTACAAATTAATCAAAGGTACAAATGAAAGGCAGCCTCATGAAGGCTCGCCTTCAGAAGCAGAACCCGGAGGCATGGAGTTCTGAGCAGCAGGGTTGGAATCTCCCTCCAAATCCACTACCTCGCTGTTGGAGGCTTGAGCTTGTGAAGCTGGAAGCGCAATGGACAAGGGAACGGGCGCTAAGACGTGAGGATCAGCAGGCCCTGAAGGGGCATCTTGAACGGCGCCCTGACCCACGGAAGCAGGCATGCTGGTTTAATCTTCTGCGGGAGGAGCGCTAGGTTGACCCTCGTCAGTAGCCATGGGCTCAGGCACGGCCGGCCGAGCGGCTATAAATTTATCTTGGAGTGCGACAACCAGATCATTATATTCTAGCTCTGTTAAATCCTCTGACGGGTATTGACAACGGGCACTAGGTTCTCATCCAAATCCAAGCTGAGCCGATCATTAGAACGAGCGGAGGAAGGTGCCATGCCCAGCTTGATCATTTGTCCGACGGCCTTCTTGAAGAAGTGCTCAGTATTGTCAAAACAATGAAGGTTAGCAGCGAAATGGAAGGCTTTTAAACGAACGAACTTAAAGACCGCCTCCCGAGCGGCTGTGGCTTGAAGGTCAGGAACTTACCTTTGGAGGTTAGCAAGTTCCTCAGCATTATCCCGCTCCTGGGTACGCTCATTCACCTCCTTGGACAGCGCCTTCTTGTCCTCCTTCAGAGCGTTCTGCTCCTCCTTCAGCTTAGTGTGGCGGTCGTTGAGCCTCACTCAGGCCTTCTCGCGCTCTTCCAACGTCTTCTTAACCTTGTGGTAATCCATTTTGAGGGAATTATAATGGGCCGAAGTCATATCCAAGTCCTCCTGCAACCGGTCCGGGTTCGCAATCCGCATTTGCTTCTTATACTTAGCTTTACACTCGGAGAAGGCTTCCGAGCGTCTCTGAAGGTTCCACAGCCTAGGAACCACCTCCTACACAAAGGGTGGAATCTTAATAAAATCAGTGGTTATGAAGAGACTAAGGATTACCGGACAAATCAAACACTTACCGCTAGGAGAGCATAGCAAGCATCCCCAGCCACCCGGGCAGCGCTCTACTCAAATAATTTCCGATGATCACCTGAGAATTGGAGGTTATGAGTGATCCCGTGCATGAAATTACGTGTAGAGGGGGAGCCGGCCAGGAGAGTGAGGCCCGAGTTCCCTGACCGTTTGTAACGAACGTCACCCCCACGCTCGAATTTCCATAAACTCTCCTCCTCAGATGAGGAAGTATCTCCATCTTCCCCCGGGGGCTCCCACCGTTACCTCCTTCCCCTTGCCCGAAACGGGGATTGAATCCGCCAGCCTCTTTCTCCTCGAGGGCTGGGCTCTTGCTTCTTCCATGTCTCCTCGCTCGTGGGAGTAGCGGACCTCTTTTCACCGCGACCCTCACCCCTACCTGTGCCTCTGCCGTTGCCTCTGCCTTCTCCGCGCCCGGCCCCTCGGCCGTCGCCACTATCCCTTCGTGGGTTTATCGGTCAGATTTGTTGTTGGGGTTGCTGCTGTTGGTTAGCCGACCTACGATCGTGCAGTATAGCAGCAATGTCCTCAGCTCCACCACCAGCCATGAGTATGTCAACCTCTGCATAGAAGGGAATTTGAGGGTCAGCCCATTGCTTTTAGCAACCCTATTCTAAAGTGTTAGTAAAGTTAGTTCCTAGAATCTAACCGTCTCTGTTCATTATACGAGCGGGTGGATGAGCAACCATATCAGGAGGGCTCATAAGCCCATAACGGAACAAAATCTCCTCATCATCCATCAAATCTTTGGCCTCAATAAGCCAGTTGGCATTCTTCATGGCGAGGGCCACGCCCTTGGCCCAATCCATGAAGTCGGGTAAAGCAAATCTGTTCTTCACTATAGGACCCTCATCATGCTCTACACACTCCCGGGGGACCCCAAAATCGCCATCGGTAGGCGCCCGCATAAAAAAGAACTTTTCCTTCCAGTCCGTGCCATACGATGTCGAGGAGGCATCATTCATACGTAGACTAGATTTGGCTTGGATACAATAAAAGCTGTCCCTCGGAGATGACCGGGGCGAGCACGATACTTGGAGCAGATTATTGAAATGGGGGATAGAAGGCTCATGGCCAGTGCACCTCATCAAAATCACGAAAGCATTCAAGAGAGCTATACCATTGGGGCAGATCTGTGAGGGGTTTAAGTTGAGGTAGTTCAAGATATTGGCTATAGGCTCGGGAATGGGAAACCTTAAGCCGTCTGTGGTTACGGCATCTCTGTACACCATCATCATACCCGGCGGAGGATTATTAGCACGCTCGTGCGGCTCAGGACGATGGTAAGTAAAAGATTCGTTCCAATATATGGGGGCCCTCATGGCAGATATATCCCCGACCGTCACGCTACTGGGGATCTCCTCCATAGGTTTATTTGTCTTATGGGGATATGTACCTTCCCCTCTGACTTTAGTCTTTTTTCCCTAGGTAGCTGGTGCTTTTCCTTTTCTACTGCCTTTTCGAGCAGGCTCCTCCGAAGCTTGTCGCCCGAAAGTCCCCGTTTTCCCCTGAGAAGCGGCAATCGCTACTGTGACCCTATGATCTTGGGGCCTAACTGCATTATCCAATACAGGGAGCACCCTTTCACCCTGGAGCTCCATTTCCTCTATCAGCGCCATCTCTTCAAAAATCTGTTCAACTCCCCCGCGGTTCAAACCTTGAACAGCCGCATCTAACTCTTCATCCCTATTTTCGACAGATGCCTCTGCCATGGGAATGGCATAAGGGATATCTTGTTGTGGGGAAGAACTTCCAACAGACATGTCATTAACCTCTCTTACTGTCTGATTTATAATCACATCTGCCATTTTTTCGGATCTGGGTAGAAAGTGAGGTATCTTTCTTTCAGGGAGAATGCTAAAGGGAGGATCTTTCTAAGCGCGAGAATAACTTTGGTGACCTAAATCTGTGGGTTAGCAAACAGAAATTAAAGAGACACCTGAGATTTACCTAAAAGCGGAAAGGAAGAAGAGTTGTCGGAAGTTCACCGGATTCTGCAGAAAGCTTCGAAAGAAGATGTTTTGCTGCAGGAATGTTTGAATGCATAAAGAGTACATATGATCTACAAATCCCTATTTATAGGGAAAGGATATACACATGATTGGCAGTAACTTCAAAAACGCAATCATTCCCGCCTAGGAAACCGCCCACTTTAGGTAACCGTCACGCAGTTACCAATTTTCACTCACCGGTTTCCTTGAAACTCGCAACCACGCCCCCACTCAGCATTAAATGCAGCTATTCAAATAGTCAAAGTGTTAAGGCTGCATTAAATGCGGTGTCAGAACTGCCATAATGAGGAATTCATGAGCGCCTTATCTCAACGGATGCTCCAACCCTCGGATATCCATAGCCCAGAGCCCTAAACTAAAATTCTACAGTACGCCATGTGCTACTATAGAATTTGGGGGGCAAAAGGATGGGCCCAATTTACACTCGCATCGGATTCATACACGTGGTAGGATCCGAAGGGATTGCTCAGATGATCCGGGAGACGACGTGGGCTTTTGACGCTCATGTATGTGGGCCCGTGGATAGGTTCAGCCCATGCTACACGCTGCCTTAGTCTTTAAGGCCAATCTGCCAACCTCTCCCTCCTCCTCGAACCTGAGGTTGTCACTCATCTCACTCAGGGCTTTTATGAAAGCCTAACTAGGACGACCACCACCTTCGTGAAGGCCTCCCTCTTTCACGCTGCTTAGTTCTCCCTCGGGGGCCTCACCCGGTCAGGCACCCCTTCCCTTCCCGAGCGTCCCCAGCGCTCGATCCGAGTTACAAAGGAGAACCCCCTATCCGAGCCCCCTGGCGCTCGGATTACCCCTCAAGAGCCTATTGGCGCTCGTGCCACCCGTGATGCCCATGCCGTCAATATAACAGGGTGTACGCATGCCCTGGGGCCAACTCTCCCCTCATCACATGGCTCCTGTCAGGGACCCATACCGTGGAGTAAGGAGCAAGTTACGCTTAGCGCCTCAGCGCTAATCAACAACCTTGTAACCACCTCTGACACACTGTGGTAGTGTGCACACCTTCCTCTGACACACTGTTGCCACCTACCCGCAGGTATCTTTTAGAGATGTCATTTTAACACCATCACACGCTGCCACGTATCTAGGGCAACACTGAATTGGGACCACTTGGTTACATTTACCAAACCACCCTCACCCTCAACCTATAAATATGGGAATTCTTACACACATTCCCTAAGTCATCTTCTCTACAAACTCGCCTGCGCTGAACTGGGTATTCTCCTCCATCTTTTCTTCTTCTCCAAGCTCTGCATTTCACATTCACACCATTGTTGCATCCATATTGCGTTCTGACCCTTGGTGTTATCCTAGCTGGAAGAACCCATGCTTCAAAGGAAACCCAGTTCCTGAGGCTTAACGCCTGTGTTGGTCTTCCCTTCCACAAATAAATTCTAAAGTGATTGGTGTTTGAATCCCTTCAAAGTTTCTGCACCATCAAATATACAATTACTTCATACAAAGATAAAAATGAGGAGATGTTATTACTTCATACGAAGGATAATATACAACTACTTCATACAAAGAATAATATACAAAGATGTTATTACTTCATACAAAGGATAAATAGATAATTACTTCATACAAAGATAAGGAGATGTTATTACTTTGTTAAAAGGATAATATACAATTACTTCATACAAAGATAACATACAAAGATAAAAATGAGGAGATGTTATTATTTTATTAAAAAGATAATATGCAATTACTTCATACAAAGGTAAAAATGAGGAGATGTTATTACTTCATACAAAGAATAACATACAAAGATGTTATTACTTCATACAAGAGATAATATACAATTACTTCATACAAATATAAACACGAGGTGATCTTATTATTTCATACAAAAGATAATATACAATTACTTTATAAAAAAATAAAAATAAGGACATACACTTCAATCTAGATTAATGATATGTTTTTTGATGAAGCAAAATAGGAGATGTTATTCTTCTTCATATGAAGGATAATATGTAATTACTTATAAAGATATTGATGTATTAGCTGCCAACAGGGGTTGATCCAAGTGGTTAATGGGTTCATTATTCAGGGTAAGATCACGGGTTCAAATTCCACTTTGGTATATGAGTTAAAAAAAATATTGATGAATTAGCTTTTTTCTTATGTCATAGCTAGATGTCACGTATGTAGGCAATTAACAAGGTTCACTTTGCATCTCAAATACATAGATATTCCGAATTTTTATCTCGTGTAGTCTCAGACACAGTTCCAACATGACACTCACATCTCGTGTAGTCACAGACACAAATCTGACATGACACGACACTCACACGTGTCCGCCATAACAAAAAGTGTCCAAAAATAATTAAAAAAATAACATGTTGGAACATGATACCGATATGTGTCTAACACGGCAAGGACATAGGAGTTTCCATTTGAGAATTATAATTTTTTAAGGAGAAAAAGGAATTATATAAATTTAGTAAAAAATACTATATTAATTTAAATTTATTTTATTTTTATTTGATTTTTTTAAATGATGTCATGATTGATGGGGATAAAATATGCTTGACCCACGTTTTGACACGTGGCGCAGTCAGCGCATGACGGGTGGATTCAGTTATCCCCAAACATCCCCGACTTCCCCGACTTTCACCAGCACATAATCACCCCTACGCTCATAAACGAGCGTCTCAAGGCCTTCAAACGAGCGCCAACCTTCTTTTATCATACACGCTCTCACGGTTCTAATAAAGTCATTTGCGAGCGTCATGCACCTTCAAGCGTGCCCTTGTACAACAATAGAATAAAGGGGTCTCACCCATGCGGATCACCTAGTCTATCTGGCCCAGTTGACACGAGCATGTTTCTCGCCCTCGTTACCAACTTCCAAAACGGCTCTCTGACACCCGTACAAGTCCGCGCACCTGCCACTGTTGCAAACACTAACTTTTACCAACTTTTGTAGGAGATTGCTCCTAGGTTTCTCCTCGTTGCGACACGTGTTTGGGCAACATTAGGGCAGGACCACACGAGGTAAATTACCAACGGGTCCCTGACCCTCAACTATAAATATGGGAATTCATCTTCATCCCTGTAAGCATTCTTCATCACTGTAACCCCATTACACAACTTACATTTTTCCTCTTTCAGATCACTATCTGACTTGAGCGTCGGAGAGCCAAACTGGGAATCACCCCCAGTTTCCCCCAGCTTGGCCTTCTGATTTTGTTGGTGTTTGTCCTAGCAGGTAGAGCCTACAGCTTTTCCGGCGACCCTTCTGAGCTTATCCATTGTTTCCCCACCTCAACAAAATAGAAAGTGATCGGAGTTTGACCCTTAGCTGATCGGACACAATCATTTTTGGCGCCGTCTATGGGAAAACCATTCTCAGCTCATCCTTTTATCTTTTGCTAGTTGAAAAACAAACACCCATCACCTTTCCAACCATGGTAGCTACTAGGTCTGGAGCAGTGGGAGGAGGAAATGACCCTCCCCGAGATGCTAATGTCACCAGTATTCCATCGATGGCGGCTGGCGGAGCGCCACTTACTGAAGGTATACTTCCGCCAACAGAACCTCTAGCCCCACCACCGTTGCTTCCTGAGCCACCCGTTTCCGCCGCCGTTGGAGGCGCTTGACTACTTGTTTTTCCTCATCCTCCCCAGAACCAGTGGCCTAATGCCCACGCCAGCCCAGGAGGGCACCCCTTCATGATGCCGCCTCCCGGGTACGCGCTCACCCCTACCGTCATGATGTCGGCGGTTCAACCATACCACGCTGGGCAAATCCACCTTCCGGTGGTGGTTCCAAGGGAGATTGAAGGGGTCGAGTTAACCCCCTTGTCTTCTCAACAGCTACGCGCCATATATTCCCAATGCGAGGTTCAGGCGGCCCAAAGTGCATGGGAAAAATTCCATTCCATGTACTTCCCCTATAGGCAGGCCACTCAGGTTGCCCCTCCTTTGGGGGGATTGCAAGGATGTGCGCTTAAGGAGGCCCAGGCCGTATTGAGAGCTCAACCGCCACCTCCACCTACAAGAGGAAAAGAAATTCCAGACCAAGGGGGAAACGAGTGTCCCCAAGCTGACAAGGGCAAAGAGCCCATGGAGAGAATCGATGTTGACGAAGAGGTCTATTCACGAGCATCAAAAGGAGGGCCACAAGCCTCCCAACGAGAGAGCCAGGCAAGGAAGGGAAATCCCAACGTCCTTGCAGCCGTGCAAGACCAGCTGCAGGAGTTGCAAGATATGGTGGGACAGCTCTCTAGAGCACGGTCTCAAGTCCCCCATGATGGGGACGAACGAGCTAGCGCCAGAGACGCTCGTCGCCAGGTTCACCAACAACATGTTCCACGTCATTTGGAGCAGGAGGAAAACTTTGGATGCTACAACCACCATCCGCTCGCAAAAGGTTCCACCCTCGTGGAGGAAGTCCTAATGGCCCAAGCTGGGATGCGCAAAGTTCCCACCTCCGTCAACCGCTATGTTGGGACTACTGATCTAGCGGAACACTTGGATTATTTCCTGCACTTGATGCACCTGTATGAGCATTCGAGCCACTACTGGACCAAGGTCTTCGTCACGTCTCTTATGGCATTGGCTCAGGAATGGTACAAGTGGCTGCCACCCCGCTCGATCCACTCATATGGTGAACTCACCGACACCTTCCTTAACCATTTCAATTCATTAAAGGCTCCTGTCACCGCACCCACTGCCCCATATAACTTGATTCAAGGCCAGCATGAATCCCTCCGGTCCTTCTTCGCTCGCTTCAACAAAGAGGTGCTCTTCGTAGAAAGGTCATCCATGGATTTTCTGATCCATGTTCTTTTCAAAGCCTACAACCATAAACAGTATGTAAGTAAGAAATTTGCTGATTCCATTGTGAAGAAACGCCCCACATCCCTCATGGAAATGAGGGAGATAGCTGAGCCCTACTTCGCGCTCGAAGATATGTACGGGTCTAATGCCCCCAGGCATTCGGGGCCCTCCAAAAGCGAACGAGGGCGAGAGGAGCCTCCCCATAAAGAGCACCGTAAGTCGCCGCCTCCCCCACGGAGATTCGAGTGTGTCCCCCTTAAAAAGCCTATTTCGGAAGTGTATGCCCTGTCTGACAAGAAGCTTTTTAGAAGACCCACAAAAATAAAGGATACAGAAGCTTTGAGACGCTCGAACAAGTACTGTGCCTTCCATAAACAGAAGGGGCATGACACGGATGAATGCCGTCAGTTGGAAGTTGAAATTCAGAGGCTCATTGTGGGGGGCCACTTGAAGGAATTTGTGAAAATGTTGGAGCGTTATGATGAGCGTTGTAACGAGCGTTCGAGAGAGAGAAGAAGGAGTCTATCACGTTCAAGGAGCCCACGAGGGCGAGGCCCCACAGAGAGTAGCCACCGCGGCAAAGGGAAGGGCTCCAGAGCAAGATAATACCCCTTTTGCAGTCATCAACATGATAACATGGGGTTCCTCAACAGGGGGTTCCAACGCTTCTCGACGCCGGTTTATCCGGAGTTATGATCAACGCCCCTCGGTGCCCAAATAAGTTTATGCCATTCATGAAGCAAAAGATAAACGCTCGAAGGAGCGTGACGTAATAGGATTTACTGATAAGGACTTCGAACATATTGTAACGCCCCATGGGGTTAGTGAAACCTCTGACTCTCCCATGGTGGTTAGCTTAGATGTCCACAATCACATTGTAAAGAGGGTGTTAGTGGATAGTGGAAGCTCTGTTAATGTTTTTCCCTATACTATGCTCTAGAAGATGAATGTTACTAATACTCCGCTCGAGCCCCTCAAAACAGCCCTCATTGGCTTCGGGGGTTCCGAAGTTGTCCCACGAGGGCAGATTCGCTTGGCCACCTCATTTGGTCGTGCCCCACAGCGAAAAACACTCATGGTCACCTATGCGGTGGTAGAAATTGAGATCCCTTACAACATCATAATCGGGCGACCGGCCCTCGTAGATTTCAAAGCAATTATCTCCACTTACCATCAGAAGATCAAATTTCCCACCCTGAGGGTGTCGGAGAGGTTTTGTGCAACGTTCGCGAGGCCTGGGAATGCTATATGTTATCCCTAAAAAAACCTAAAGCAGAGAAAGCGTTCTAGATTAGATCCACCAAGAAATCCGTAGATTTTCCCAATCTAGACGAGGATGGTCCTGTGCGTAAAAGGGCCAAAATGAATAGAAAGAAAAACAAGAAGAAGGATCCTAAAGCCAAGGGCGCCCTCGAAATCGCCCCGCCGGGAGCGATTGGAGAATCCTCTTCTGAGGAAGGCGAGCGTGATCAAGGTGAGCCTATTGCTGATGGTCACTTGATGGGAAAGAAAAAGGCGCTTGAACTCCCTCGTCCAGAGATACGGATTGAGCCTACGGAAAAATTTCTCACCATTGAGTCCAAGCCAGGTAACAAGGATAAAACCACTTAGATTGGGTCCAACCTTTCAGGACCGTCGCAAATCATGATGATAGAATTCTTCAGGGAAAACATTGATGTTTTTGCATTGAAAGCCTCTGATCTTACTGGGATTGACCCAAACGTGATAGTCCACAGGCTCAACGTGGACCCCTCCTTCAAGCCGATAAAACAAAAGAAGCGGGATGTGCACGACTTTCAAAAAAAGGTTATTGAGGAAGAAGTTAACAAGCTTCTCAAGGCTGAGTATATCGAGCCCATACTATATCCGGAGTGGTTATACAACGTGGTCCTGGTACTGAAGAGCGCAAACAAATGGCGCATGTGCAATGACTTTACTGATCTTAACAAGGCCTGCCACAAGGATCCTTACCCATTACCCCGAATAGATCAGCTGGTAGATTCGACCGCCGGTTGTGACCTCATGAGTATGATGGATGCGTTTCAAGGGTACTATCAGATCTTTATGGCCCCTGAGGACCGTCCCAAAACTTCATTTGTTGTCCACTTGGGTGTATACTGCATCTTGGTCATGCCTTTTGGGCTCAAGAACGCTGGGGCCACTTACCAGCCCCTCGTTAACAAAATATTTGAGAAAGAAATTGGAGGATCCATGGAAGTATATGTCGGCGACATGATTGTTAAGAGTGAGCATTAGGGCTCGCACCTTAAGGATCTCAAGCGCACCTTTTCTATTCTGCGCCAGTACGGGATTAAATTAAATCCTTCAAAATGTACTTTTGGAGTGCGAGGAGGAAGATTCCTGGGTTACATGGTCAGCCAACAAGGGATTGAGGCTAATCCGGAAAAAATCAAAGCCATTTTGGACATCCCTTCCCCTCGTAACCTTAGGGAGGTACAGGTGCTGGTAGGGAAAATTATTTCTTTGAATAGATTCATCTCACGGTCGGCGGACAGAAACCTTTATTTTTTCCAAATTTTACGCAATGCTCGAAACTTTACTTGGACTAAGGAGTGTGAGAAAGCATTACAGGACATGAAGGCTTACCTTTCAAGCGCTCCCCTCCTAACGAAGCCAATAGAGGGTGAGAGTTTGTTTATGTATCTCTCTATTTCCACGGAAGCCACGAGCGCAGTCCTGATAGCCATACGTGAGCGTAAACACTTGCCTGTTTACTATTTAAGCAAAACATTACAAGGGGCTGAGAGAAAGTATTTGGAAATCGAAAAGTTCACATTCGCCCTCATCAACGCATCACGACGATTGAGACCGTACTTCCAGGTACACTCAATAACCATCCTCACGGATCAGCCTTTAAAGCAAGTGTTGTCCAAGCCCGACGTATCTGGAAGACTGATAAAGTGGGCCATTGAATTAAGCCAGTTTGACCTAAGTTTCGAGCCCAGAACAGCCATACAAGCACAGGTCGTCGCGGATTTGTTGGATGAGCATTTTGGGTTAGAGCCCGCCGTTCTTGAAAACGACGGTTTATGGGTCCTGCACACGGATGGTTTCTCAACCTCAAGGGGGAGGAGCAGGGGAAACCCTTAGAGACCCCAGTGGAGTCGAGATAGACTTCGTAATTAGATTGGATTTCCAGGTCACCAATAACGAGGCGTAATACGAGGCTCTCGTGCAAGGGCTGAAAATTTCTTTTCAAAATGGAGCTTCCAGAATTACCGCATATGTGGAATCACAATTGATTGCGAGCCAAATTGAAGGAACTTATGAAGCTCGAGAAACCACCATGGTGCAAAGAGATCATCAGGAAATTCAAGGAATTCCATTTACTCCAAGTCCCAGGGGCAGAAAACGAGCGTGCTGACGCTCTTTCGAAATTTGCCTCGGCATTGGAAGGTATAGGCGAGCGCTCCGTCACGTTCCTTAGAACCGAAGAACCATTGATAAAGGAACAGATCAAACAGGTGGTAGCTATGATCGATCCTCACGAGCCTTGTTGGCTCGATGATATCATAAGATTTATCAAGGATGGCGTTTGTCCCACTGACAAAGTGGAGGCACGAAAAATCAGGAATAAGGCCCCACGGTTCTATCTGGATTCTGAGGGGAGGTTATTCAAGAAGTCCTTTCAGGGCCCGCTTATGAGATGTCTAAGGCCCTCGCAAGCCAAGGAAACGCTCGAACATGTTCACAATGGAAGCTGTGGAAATCATTCTGGAGGACGTATCCTTGCTAAGAAAATCCTGAGGAGTGGATTTTATTGGCCCACGATTCTCCAAGACGCCATTGAGTTTTCTAAGAAATGTCCCAAGTGTCAATTTCACTCTAACCTCCCTTAATTACCAGCCGCTCAGATGATCCCTATAGATGTCTTGTGACCTTTTGACCAATGGGGGATCGATATTGTAGGCCCCTTGCCCTTGGCGGTCGGACAGAAAAAGTTCGTTATCTTAGCCGTTGACTACTTTACCAAGTGGGCCGAAGCTGAGACCGTAGCAAAGATCACTTTCAGGGTCGTGAGGGACTTCATTTGGAAGAACATTATCTGTAGATATGGCATACCGAGGGTGCTTATTTCAGACAATGGCTCCCAGTTCATAGCGGCGGATACACGAGAGTGGTGTTCTGAATTGGGAATTGAGCAACGCTTTACTTCCGTGGGACATCCCCAGGCTAACGGACAAGCGAAAGTCACTAACAGGGTCATTTTGCAACATCTGAGAACAATGCTCGAAAGTAAGAAGGGTCATTTTGCGGCAGAGGAATTGCAAGGAGCCCTATGGGCTTATCGCACCACTCCACGAGCGGCCACTGGCGAGATACCTTTCGCGCTCGTCTACGGATCAGAAGCAATGATACCTGCGGAGATTACCTAGGAATCCGCTCGAGTGGCATACTTTGAACCTAAAGCCAATGAAGAAAATAGAACGCTGGAGTTGGACCTTTTGGAAGGAAAAAGGGACAAGGCGTGGGCACGGATCCATCAATACAAAGCGTCGGTCACTCGACAATACAACAAGCGAGTTAGGGAAAGGACCTTTCAGCTGGGGGATTTGGTCCTAAAGAAAGTGGAAGTCTCAAGACACGTGGGCAAGCTAGATCCCAACTGGGAAGGTCCGTTCAAGGTTATACAAGTGCGAGCTAACAACACATACACACTTGAATCATTGCAGGGCGAGCGTCTCCCCCTCCCCTGGAACGCATGCAACCTTAGCCGATTTTATGTTTGAGATAATCTTGTAAAAGCCTCTGTTGGGGCCAGATGTATCTACTGTTTTCCAGAGAAATTATAATGAGAATATTGCTTCGCATATTTATCAAAATTCTGAGTGTGCAGGATGATGAGGATTCCCCTTTGGGACTCTAGGTGCAAACCACATAGGTCCATGGCGAGTGGATCCTACCTCATTTCAAAGAACGAGGGCCGAAAAACTACGATATGACTTCACGAGCGTGCTTATTCAGTACCTCAGGAGATCCGCAGGTCCCTATCAGCATAAACGAGCGTCCTAGTAGGCCCGGGACATTTAAAAAATAAGCACCTGGCGCACGAAAATGGGACCATAATGAAGTAGGATCAAGCACCAAGAGAAGATTGTAATGAAAGACACAAGCGCACTAGTAGGCCCGGGTAGCCATTAACAAAGGCGCCTGACGCTCGAAAAAGGGACCAGTGGAAAAGCTTGAACCAGTACCAAGGGGAAATCGAGGGTTCAGGAACCACATCCCCCTTAACAAACACCAAGAACGAATCAGGAGCTCACAAATACGTACAAGGCACGAGCGTCCTAGTAGGCTAGGTAGCCTCCAATACCGGCACCTAGCGCTCGTAAATGGGACTCGTTGCGAAATTTGATTGTGTCAAGGGGAAATCAAGGGTCCTATGACCCATCCCCTTGGACCGATCTCTGAAGGTCCTTAATAAGCAAAATTTTTTATGAGTCCTGAATGAGGGCAGTCTTCAAGTAAGACCCTCGCTATTACTCAAGGCTTAACAAAATTTTAAAAGCTTTTAAACCAAATTTTCACAAGTCTTGAGCGAGGGGCAGTCCTCAGGTAATACCCTTGTAGTTGCGCAAGATTTTTCTAGTCAAATTTATACAAGTTTTGAACGAGGGCAATCTTCAAGCGAAGCCCTCGTGATTACTCAAGACTTAGCTACATTTCCCAAATTTTACATCTTTTACTCAGCATGTTACCTAGAATCTTAACATTACAAGATTTTGTTACAACAAGCATAAAGTAAAATTTTGTAATAAGTGTTGCAAGGGATAAAAGGAAGTCAAACCATGAACAGGAAAATTCTTCATTAATAAAAGATAAAAATTACAAAACAAGGGCACGATGACCCTTAAAATTCTTACAAAATTAAGAGAGGAAAGGATAAGGAATTTTTCATAGGAAGCAAGGAAGAATTTCAAGCTGCTGCAGCAACATCCTCCTCCAATTTTACCATCTCTTGCTGAGCAGGGGCAACGGGCTGCTGGCCTTGAGGGTTAGGCTCTTGCGCTTGGGGCTTGGGGGCTTGTGGAGCTCCCTGCTCAACGCCCACGGTAGGCGGAGCTGGTGCATTTTCCAAAGCTGGGGCATTTTCAGCATTGGGAGCGAGGGCATTCTCCAAAGGCGCATTGACCTGAGGGCCTTTGAGGGCAGTTAGGGCATCAGTAGCCCCCTCGTTTTGTTCTGGTTGGGGCGCCTCTTCGACCGGATGAGCGGCCATGTACTCATCCTGAACAAGTTCCACCAGGAAATTGTATTCAGGTTCAGCTATGGTGGCCTCGGGATTCTCATTTGTTTCATCTATCTCCTCGCAACGCTCATTTAATCTCAGCCCCATATCCGTCCATCCACGAGCGGATGCCTCCCCCAATCCTTTGTGGATCATTTGCTCAATTACCAGATTAAAGGCTTTTTGAGCCTCATCAAAGCAGTGAAGGGAGGTGGCAAAGGAGAAGGCCTTGCTATGATAGAATTTTATGAGTGCGTCATTGTTAGCCCTCTCAATGCGCTCGGGCAGATCCCTTATGGCGTCTGCATATTTCTTCTCTGCATTGTTGGACCGGGTGACCCATCCATTCCTGGCCTCCATCAACTTCTTGTGGTTCTCATAGAGGTTATTGTAATCCAAGCGATACTTCTTCTTAGAAGCCTCGCATTTCTTGAAGTCGTCCTCTAGCTTCTTGGTGTAAGCCTCCAACTTCTTGTACTCCGTATCAAGGGAGAGGAACTTCGCCTTCTCCACATCTAGTTCTTCTTGAATTTGAGCTGGATCATTCGAGCGAGCCATCTTCTTGTACTTAGTCTTGCGCTCGGGGTACATGGTACCCCTCATTTGAACGTTCTTCGCCCTTGGGAGTACTTGCTGCGTTTTTCAAAGAAAATAAAGAAGATATTTTGTACTTAGAATCTTTTTGAGGAATTAAGAATATTATGAGAAAACAAGGAGAAGTAACGAGGAGACTTACGGAAATGATGGCTTGTACCATGTCGGCGGCAACCTTCTCCATGTTTTGGGAAAACAAGGCCCGATGATCTCCAGAGAACTGGACCCTCTCGAAGAGTCCCTCGGAAATCGTACGGGAGGGTGAATGAGAACTTAGCAGAACGGGGCCATCTTCTGGAGCACGGTTGATACTCTTGTCCCCCAAGCGCTCGAAATCCCATAAATGGTCCTCCTCGGAGGAAGAGGTGTCACCATCTCCCCTCGTGCCCTCGACAACTTGCTTGCCCTTACCCAGGATAGGGATGTTGTCGGGCATCCTTTTGCTCTTCCTCGAAACGGAGGCCGCACCCCCTTGAGACTCTAGGATGACCATGCTCGAAGCGGATCTTGGTGGGTTGGCAGCAGGAGGGGTGGCTCCCCTCACATTGGAAGCATCCGTCGAATGGGCAATTATCCTCGTCTCTGAGCTTGGCACCCGTGCGTCTCCTCTATCTTGGGTTAGTGGGGCCGTGCTTGAACTTACCCCTTGGTGACCTCCGCGACCGTCACCGCGGCCTGTCCCCCGTCCGGTCCCTCGCCCGCGAGGGTTTACCTGGTTGCCTTGGTTGTTCTGGCGACGGTTGTTGATAACATTGGCAACGTTGCACATGTTTGCACCGGCCATGATAATAGCAACACCTGGAAAAGAAGATAAGAAAACGAGGGTTAATATCCGTACTAAAAATTCTCTACAAGATCAAACAGTTAGTATCCCTAACTAGAGTTAGTCCCTAGAAGCTAACCATCTCTCTCCAAATCACGAGCGGGAGGATTTCTGATAAAGTGGGGGTCATTTGTGATTCCGCAAAGAAACATGACTTCCGCATCATCAGTCAAGTCCTTTGCTTTGATTATCCAACCCTCGTCCCTCATAGCACCAGCAAGGTCTTTGGGCCAGTTTTTCGGAAAGGTATGGGACAAACGGTGCCTAACTAGGGGACCCTTCCTATGTGAAATCCACTCTCTGGGTACCCCAAAATCTTCACCATCGGGAGCCCTCACAAAAAAGAACTTCTTTTTCCACTCAACACCATGGGTTGTGGGAGAGTCTATCAGTTTCAAACCGGATTTAGCTTGGATATAGAAAAAGCCAGCCCTCGGGGACGAACGGGGCGAGCGGGCGACTTGGAAAAGGGCGTTGAAATTCCGGAATGAGGGTTGATGCTTGGTACAGGCCATGAGAATTACGAAAACGGTTATCAAAGATAAATCGTTCGGTAAAATTTGGGTGGGGCACAGGTTAAGATCATTAAGGATATTGGCTACAGGCTCGGGTATTAGGAATCTCAATCCTCCGAAAACTACTGAATCTAAGTACACAGCCATCTCTCCCGGAGGAGGATTATTTGCTCGCTCGTGTTCTTCAGAGATTCTCCATTGATAACGCCTGTCCCAATATATGGGTGCCAGCATGGATACTATCTCCCCATGAGTGATGGTACTTTGGATCTCGTCGGGGGGAATCTCCATCGCTTGCATACCAAACCCTTCCTGTAACACCCCGGAGCGAAGGGCGCCACATCCCCCGCACTATAGCCTAACACGGGTAACGAAATGGGGACTCCGCTCCCACATCGAACCATGGCGAACGGGTGACAAACAAAACACACCTCTAGGCTAGGCGGTCTGGACCCTGAATAGAGTGCGCATGAAAATCAAAAGCAAAGCGGAAGCAACAGGATCGCATAACATGATACACACATCTAAACTAAGAGCAAGATAAAACAAATATTACATGCCATGCCATCCCGGGCCAAATAAAATGGACTTAAGTTCGAAGTACAAGACATAACTTATACATAATACCATATCTATGTATTTATACATAGTACCAAGGCCGGAAAGTAAAGATGCATGTGCAAAAGCTAAGCAAAAGATTCGACGACTCGAACAACTCCCAAAATCAAAGACCGCCGCCTAGCACGAACTCCCCAACCGGGTACCTGCAAACTCAAAGAAAAAGGGGGAAAAACAAACAACGAAGAGGGGTCATTCTTGAAGACTGGTGAGGGGGCTAACACACGCACACGTACATATAAGTAGAGCACAACATAGTCAAATCGAAGAGTGTTCATGAATCGGGGTTGGTTTTTGCATTCCAAATCATTTAAACCCGTGATACTACATATAGGAAGAAAGGTTTAGGGCTTAAGGCCAAAATCACCAAGTTTTAGAATTTAGAAGTCCAATCCCGATTCACAAACCATAACGGAACAAAGACTTAAACTAAATGACTCGGCGAGTTCGAGTCCCAACGCACTTACTCCATAGCAAAGCAAAGCGAAGACAAAGCAAAAAACATAATTCAGTCCAACCTTTCTCCGTTTGGGGAAGAGAGCGACCACTCCAACCCCACCCATATCTTACCTTATAATAGTGGCATCGGGGGATCCTACCCGACCCTGACGGGTTATAACGCCGACATATGAGACCCATTTTCCCCTCGACCTCCCGAGGATGAGCTAAGGCTCACTTTGGTGGAGAAGTATACAGGGGTTGCAACCGGTGACCCCATGGTCGACCCGGGTCTCCCATTACATACAACTCTGGGGCCCAAACTTACACTTATCACAAAGCTTATACACATGCACACATGGACATATCTTTCAATGTCCCAAAGCTCGCAAAATAAAACTCACACCAACCCTTTTGAAAACGAATAATCAAAGCTTAGCTTACCACAAAAAATCCTTATCCAACACTTATCTATATGTATATACATATATAAGACGCATGCGGGCTTAAAATACACGTAAGGTTGTAGGTCATCATAGCTAAAAGGAAAGAAAACCCCACCTTGCCGACCAAGCCGAACGAAAGAACCATCTCTTCAACCTCGAGACAAACCTAAGAACAAAACAAAGACAAGAGATAAACTTAAACTCAATATGAACCAATTAGACGTTCGGCATATGTATATGGATGCAAATGATGCATAAGAAATGCAATGAAGTTAACGCTTTAGTCATATTAGGTCATACTGAATCATATTGAAACATAACTCACATATTGCACCTTAAACATGCTCATGAACTTCATACAACTCATATAACATGTCAAATACCAAATTAGGAGTGTAAAAATATCAAATAAGAGCAAAGAAGTTGCATGCAAGGCAAGTAAGCAATGTAGGAAGTCACACTCGCACGTAAAGGAGCACTCAGATCACATAAGGCACATTTCACGTCAAACGAATCCATAAACTAACCACAAACCACATAACACATAATTCTACTACATAACACATCAAAATCAAGTAAATACAAGCCATGGAGCAGCCATTCATGTATACAAATAAGCAAACATCACATTGGGATCAAGAATGGGGAGGGAAATGAACAAACAAAGCAAACGAGCGAAGAAAACACACAACCGGGAGCCCAGGGGGGGCGGCGGTTAACGGCCGTTAATCCCCACCCTGCAAAACACCACTAACGGGCGTTAATGGCCACAGGAGCTCCAGGCTGGGGGCGTTAACCCACGCCTGGGCTGAATCCTTCGAGATTCAAACCTGTTCCAGCCCCAAAAACACCCAAAAACACATCTAAACTCATGCTAACACATCATACTAAAGTTATGCAGCAATTATTAAAGGATTCATGCCCTAGATCATGCAAAAATCGAAGCTAAAGTGAAGGGAATGGAAGAGATGCATCAACACATTCATGTTCTTCAAGTTTCAAGCAAAAGCAACAATGGTAACTCCATGGATCCTCAACTAAAATGCATAACTAGTTCATAGAACTCTTAAATGATGTCTAAGAAGAAAATATCATGCATCAAGCTCAAAGAGATTGCAAGGAGACATGCAAGAATTCACAAAAAGCTTCAAACCCTTACTATTCAATATGTATTCTATAGAGGGAGCAAATATGGATGAAGTCTCATGAAGTTGCACTTAAAAGCACCATAATTACATGGAGAATCCAAAAAGAGACTTACCTTTAAAATTTGAGAAGAAATGGTGGTGCTAGAAGCTCAAAATCCCAATTGTGCTCAAACCCTCTTCTTTCCTCTTCTCTCTTCTTTGTGCTGCACTTGGGGAACCTTTTCTCTCTCCTTTCGTGTGAGGGGTCGGAAATGGGGGTATGGGAAAGGGTTAGGGATGGCGTAGACACATAAAAGTCAAGGATTGGGGCTCTTAAGGTGTAAAGTGGGGCCCACAACTATAGAGTAGTCAACAAAAGGGTACTCTTGGCGCACGGTGCTCGTTCCGGTCGAAATACGAGGGTTCAAATGGGCTTAGAAAAATATAAATCTTGATTCCTAGGCTTTATTTCTTTGTTACGAATCCAACGCATCTTCCAGAATTCGAATCCGAATTCCTGAGCTCAAGTTACGCCTTCCGGAACACAAGGTGCGCTAAAGTTCGTTAGGCCCTTATGTCCATAACACATAGAACGGTTCCAAAACCATATCAAACGAACTCAAAAGCATGCAGAGGGCACAAAGACACACTCATATCACATATAAATATGCATAGCACATAGTCACGGAAATCAAAATGAAAACGGACACAAACGGAGCAAAAACGAAACAAAGAAGGCAAATACGCACATATAAGTCACATATGGTTCAATTAAAAGTCATATAGTTCAAAAATATCACATAAGGAATATAATTAACATATAATTCACATAATTAAATAATTAAAAGCACACGTAGTACACTCGTGGAGGCGTACCTGGAAAGGCCGGACGGGCGGGATGTTACAACCTCCCCTCCTTAAAAAATGACCTGTCCTCAGGTCCTAGTCGAGACCTAGAGGACTCTCGAACAAGCTCAACTCCAAGTGAATCTCCTTAGTCTTAGCAAACTCCATGTTCAGTTTGCTCCCACTTCCAAATAGAATTCGAAAGTAGTTGGAGAATAATGCCGAAATGGTTCTCGATCTTCAATCGATAGCATATTAGACATTGCTACACTAAGTCTACAATGTCCCTCCTCATGCCAACGCCATTACCGGCTCTTCAAGTCTCGAACCAAGAGTGGAATTAGTCTCGTGACTAAGCACTTCTTGAGACATAAGCCCTAACTCTCCGTTAGCCATGCACAACCGAAGTCTTCCCTAGTACCTCGATTGTAACAGAGAAGTTTTGAGTATCCTCGTGTAATCAAGGTAACTCTCTTCAAAAGCTTTATCCACTCTAACCATGCCGCTTCCTTGTCTTTCATGTCACGGGATAACTCCTGCGTAACAACGAACCTCCTGTTGACTCCTGATAACACTAGAGACTTATACTCTGAGGCAATTCTCGGTTCTTCTACCAAAATGCGTAGTCGACCATACCCTTGTTGAAACCACACTAAGGAAAGACCACGGAACTCTGAAGAAGGACGAACGACCCCTCGAAGTAAGCAAGAAGGGTATTTATCTTCCACATTTAACCTGTGCAGCTCATGGTAATATATACTCATCCTAAATCCCGTCTTCTTCTTAGATGGGACCAAGATACTCCACGAAGAAGTATACAAATGGATGGAATTACCTTCTAAGAGCTCGTCAACTACGACTTAACTCCAAACACAGCCTAATTCCGGGATAAAAACCACGACAACCTCGATGTCCTCATTGGGTGGAAACGAATTCCAACCTTCAAAGAAACACCAAAGTGTCTTACTTGGATCTTTGTCTCTTTAAGCTCGGCTCGCTCTCTAGGTTAACCAAAAGGAAAGCCACTAAGCCTATTGCACCATCCCGGAATAATCAACCACTCCCACGAAGGATATAAACGGGTTAGCCTTCCATCTAATACCCGAAAATATCGTTGAGCCCCCAGAAAGGACCTCCAAAAGCAACCACCCACGCCTATGGTGACACCCTCACCTTAGCAAGGACTAGGCGCCTTCAAGTACAACCACCGGTAAGCTCAGCCCTCATAACTCACCAAACACTCGAACACTCAGCTCACCAAACTCCCTCGAAGAAGAGAGAGTCAACTCGAAAAGAAAAACGAAACCACAAGCAAGCAAGCAACAAGCAAGCACTAAGGCAACAAGGAAAGAAAGCAACACAAAATAAAATTAAAGATGCATGTATGAAGTGAATGCTTAATGTACCTTTCACCATGGTAATGATGTTGATCCCGACATCAAGCTCCTTGCTTCCACTTACATCAACTCAAACTTGTCTTGAAGTCTTGAAAGTACGGCTCTTCATAGGCTTCAGATTCTTATTCTTCGGGCACCTCACCACCATATGTTCTGCTTTTCCACACTTGTAACATCTCTTGAGCTTCTTCCGAAAAACTTCTTCCATATAGTTCGGGCCTTGGCAATAGGGACATTGAATTGGCTCCATTGGAGGAGGCATCGAATCCATCTTCATGAGTTGAAATTTCTTCTTCTTGGTGTTATTGACATCTTGAAGTCCTTGAGATTTCTCTCGAAACATCGGTCTCTTCCTTGAGCTCGAACTTGATCCCTGATCTTGTCCCACATAAGAAATGTGAGATATCATCTTTTCCTTATCCGTCACATCTTGAACCGCTCTTCTCACTTCCTCGGACCAATCGTGCACCGTTGAAATTTGGAAGACTTGTTGAATCTCGTCTCTTCACTCTTGTATATAACTCCGGGCTTTAGGGCAATCTTGATTAGCTCCCGAACCTTCTAGCTCCATCATAAGGTTATCCATTCTCTTCTTTTCTTGTTCAAGATTCACGAAGTCTTGAAGTTTTGTAACCATTTCCCTCGGAGGAATGTACTTGTAACAAAATTCCCGAATGAATGTCTCCCACGTGAACTCTTCTCCGGATCCTTTTAACCTTGATCTTACTTCCTTGAGCCATTTTGAAGCTTCACCTTGGAGTAGACGGGATGTGCCTTTTACCTTCTCTTGTGAAGTCCCCGAACACTTCTCCCAAATCCATAGTATCATGGAGAGCCACTCCTCGGCTTCAATATCATCACCTCCAATCCAGTTCGGCGGATTAAACTTTTCAAACTTCTTGTAGACCGAACATTCTTGTTTCTCTTGTTTTCCTTTTGATGCCGTATGTGGATGTGAAGATGCCATTCTGAAATAAGAAAATGATTCCAAAATATCGATGCATACCGGGTTTAGTACGTGTTCATGGGAACAATTCATACAAATAAGTCCAACAATTCATGTATTTCATATAAGAGATGAAAGTGAATGCAAACAATCACAAAATCCTAAGCCGAACGACATAGACAAACTTGACACGACACCAGAGCTCCGGTTTTGCAACCCAGAGCTCTGATACCACGCAAGGATGTAACACCCCGGAGCGAAGGGCGCCACATCCCCCGCACCATAACCGAACACGGGTAACGAAATGGGTACTCCGCTCCCGCATCGAACCATTGTAGCACCCGGAACGGTGGGCCACCACATCCCCCGCACCTAAACCCGAACCCACATACGAAATGGATTTCCATACATGAGCCCAAGTCTAAGCGAACGGGAACCTACACTCACACGCTAGGCTAAGCGGGGCTAAAACTCGGACAGAGTGCGCAAAACAAACAAACAAGAATGCGGAAGCAGTAACGTAAGGATCGAAAAGAGCTCTAAACTAATATTTACATCATATACAATGGCCTCACGGCCTAAAAATAGGTCAAGTATATACATCAAGAGTTCATAATCCTTCAAAATATAATTCTAATATCAAATACATAAGATGAGTGTCCAAAAGCAGGAATTATGAATGCAACTCGACCAAGACACACAAGTACAAGACCACGACTCGCACTTCCCCGCCTAGCTCGAAACAACCTGCACTGAAGGTGGGAAAAGAGAGGGGGTCAGTCAACAACTCGACTGAGTGAGGGGGCTAAACACACACCCACACCTAAATATATATAAAGCAAAGCATATAACAAAGCTGATAGCCATGAATCGAGACTAGGGTTTTACATACCAAAACCTTTTCTAAAGATAGCATATAATACAAGAGAAAACCTATCTCGATCCATGATCTATCGAACATAACATAACATAAACATAAGCCCGGCGAGAACGGACTATCCCAAACTCCTCCATACATAAGCTGAAAGCGTAAATCATAAATCAATCCAACCCCAACAACATGGTGATCGGGAATCAAACCCTTTCCACCTACTTACGTATGTACGAGGGGTACTAACCCACAACGTACTCGGAGTATCACGCCTCATCAACCTCCAAGAATCGCGCGTAACACTACAAAAGGGAATCATGCACAGGCTTAACCCGACGGCCCTTGCAGTCCTGGGCGTCCTTACCCACAATTCCCAGGGCCCAAGATACCTTACCATATACCAATTCCCATCTTTCAGGGCATACTCGCTCAAACATAACGTAAACAAATTCAAAATCATAGCTTACATATGCTCATATTTATACCATTTTCATAAACGTAAAACTTATTCACAAGATCATAACATAGCTTAAGCACTCGTATTTAATATATATATATTCTCATACGGGGTGAGAAAACAATACATATTCGGCCATAGGTCATTTAACTAGTATAAAAGATCTGAACCTCACCTTGTAACAAAAGAAGGGTGGATCAAGGCAAAACGAACAAAGAGACACCTAAACTTCGGGCTCGGCAACGTCCGGAAGGGGCTCTGAAATAAAAGAACATAAAACCCGAGACTTAGACTCAAATATGAACCAATTAGACGCTCGACAATGCTCATGCATGAAATGGATGATATTTAAGTGCATATACGTATCACTTAAAGCATATAAGTTCATAACTTGGAACCTTATATCAAATCGAACCACAAATAATTCAAATTAATCATAATAGTTCAAACAAGTCATAAAAATTCAAGTTCATACATGAATAAAGTACACGACAAGAACGAAACATGAAAGTAGTAACTTAACACTTAAAAAGGGCACACAAAGGTATTCCGGAAGCAAAGGAATCGAACCAAAAAAGTTTAAAAATTACATTTTACATAGCGGCCTCCGAAACGCCTGTGTCGTGATCCCAAGGTACGGTCAAACTCCCGTGTCGTATCGTACAGTGACGATTTTGGCTTCCCAAACGGGCGTTTGGAAAATACACTAAGGCACCAAACACCCTTTTGGATCGCGTCTGGGGCAGAAAACTAGCGAGAAACAGGGGTTCAAACCAATTCTCCAAAACACCAAAATGTATGCAAAAATAACCATGAATCATGTAACAAATATCAGCCTCTAAACCTCAAGAAATGAATCGGCAACAAGTAGAATCAAAGCCTACAACATAACCATGAAAAAGCTTGCAAAAACCTTCATGTACATTAATGGTATCTCAACAACCAAGCAAACTCAAATTAATTCAGGTCCAAATACTCATAAATGAAGCTCATAAGGTCTCATATAATCCATCAAATCAAAAGAAAACACAAGAGAATGCAAATGAATTCAAGGAATGATCTTAACCCTTACTATTCACCTCAAGCCTCAAAATCATATCAATCCTAAGTGAAAATCTGAAATTTATAGATGAAAATGAGCACAAAAGGATGATAATCACATATATGAGCTTACCCATTGAAGATGATGGAGGAAAAGTGAGATTGGAGCTCAAAATCTCAACTTGGTGAATAGTGACGGGATTTGTTCTTGTTCTCCAAAAGTGGCTGAATTTCTTTCCCTTTTCTTGTGTGGATCGGTTTGAAGGAGAGGTGAATTATAGTAGGCTGAGTTATAGTCATGTGGGTCCAAGTTTCATGTGAAAAGGTTGAGAGATGAGGGACTTATGTGCAATTTAGTGAAAGATGGTCATTTTGGCATTAGTAGATTGTTTCGGTTGAATTTCGGAGTATCAAACGGCCTTGGAAAAATATTAGGCTTAGTCCATTGACCCGAATCGTCGAAACGAGTCCAATGGAAGTGACAGACTTTGAATCCGAATTCCCGAGCTCAAGTTACACACCCCGGAACCCAAGGTGCGCTAAAAGCATTTTAGCCTCCTTTAGGTTCTAAATGAAACAAGCACTCCAAAAGCTCGACAAATAAATCCGAAAACATATAACGAGCACATATTCAAGTTCAAACTCATAAATCTCCAACATATCAAAAAAGCACGAAATTTCGATCTCAAATAGAACATAAACGCAACACGTTTCCAACAAAGAGACAAATAATTGAAATAATTGATTTCAATTTCAATTTCAAAAGAAATAATAAATAAAGAGTTAAAATTAGCAATTAATGAAATTAAATAATTTAAATCACGCACATACGTCGTACCTGTACGACCGAGAAGTCAGGGTGTCACAAGCCTTCCCCCTTAAAAAGGACTTGTCCTCAAGTCCGACTCGAGTACTCAAACAACTCCTGATATAACTTTCTCATTTTCTCTTCCATCTCCCAAGTCGATTCTTCGCATTTCTGATCTCTCCAAAGCACTCTAACCAAAGGAATCTGCCGGTTTCTCAACTCTTGCATCTTCCGGTCCTGAATTGCAACCGAATGCTTTTCTATTGTTAAATCCAGCTCTAACTGAACCTCTTCAACTAGGAGAATTGTTGCCTCGTCGGGATAAAACTTACTAAGCTGTGAAACGTGAAATACGTTGTGTATCCCGGTTAAACTTGGCGGTAAATCCAATCTGTACGCCGTGGCTCCATTTCTTTCTAAGATCTCAAACGACCCAAGGTAGAGTGGATTAAGCTTTCCACCTTTACCTATTCGAGTGAGCCCTTTCTAGGAGATGCTTTCAGAAAAAGTTTATCTCCGACCTCAAACTCTAAGGATCTTCTTATCTTATCGGCGTAGCTCTTTTGACGAGCCTGAGCTGCCTTCATTCTCTGTCGAATCATATGAACCTTCGCAATAGTAGCAGCAATATTCTCCTTAGGCTTGGCTCTCTCGAGTTTATCCTCTTCAGTCCATCTCCAATCCTCAATATCCCAAAATAGAGGAGACCTGCACTTCCTTCCATAAAGTGCCTCGTAAGGAGCCATCTTAATCGAACCTTGATAACTGTTGTTATAAGCACACTCAACCAAAGCCAGGTGCTCGTCCCACTTATCCTGGAAATCCAAAACACACGCTCTAAGCATATCTTCCAAGTACTGAATCAACCTTTCAGATTGACCGTCTATCTGACGATGCGAAGTTATGCTAAACTCGAGCCTAGTACCCAAACATCTCTAAAGATTCTGCCAGAAAATCGAAGTAAACCTTGGATCTCTGTCCGAAACAATACTAGCCGGAACCCCATGTAACCTTACAATCTCCCGAACATACAACTCGGCTAGTTTTGGTACCTTCTCGGACATTCTAACCTTGAGAAAATGGGCGGACTTAGTCAATCTATCAACAATTACCCATATTCCATCAAACCCTCCTTTAACTCTAGGCAAGCCGGACACGAAGTCTATAGTCACTTGCTCCCACTTCCACTCGGGAATAGGAAGTGGTTGGAGAGTTCCTCCCGGCTTCTGGTGTTCTGCTTTAACCTTTTGACACGTTAGACATCGCTTCACAAAGTTCGCGACGTCCCTTTTCATGCCATTCCACCAGAATTTCTCTCTCAGGTCCCGATACATCTTAGTACCTCCCGGATGAATCGAGTACCTCGAACGATGTGCCTCCTCAAGTATAATCCTCTTGAGCTCTTCTGGGATACATATTCTCGCTTTATACCTTAACAAACCGAAGTCATTCGAATTCAAACTTAGAATTCGGGTCATCTCTTGAACGAGTTGCTAACTTCTGAATCTCTGTATCCGAGGCTTGAGCTTCTAACAACTGTTGTCTTAAATCTGGTATTACCGTAAGATTAGTTAACCAAGTCCCTGAAATAAAGATCTCTGAACCCGAACTTGAAGAACCTGTTTCCAAACTAGCTACACTCGCCTTTCTACTCAAAGCATCGGCTACCACATTTGCTTTACCTGGATGGTACTGAATGGTACAATCATAATCCTCTAGTAGTTCCATCCAACGCCTCTATCTTACATTTAAATCCTTCTGAGAGAAAAGATACTTGAGGCTTCGGTGATCCGTAAACACTTCGAAAGTTGCATGATAAAGATGGTGTTGCCACTTCTTCAAAACAAACACAACGGCAGCCAATTCAAAGTCATGGGTAGGGTAATTCTTCTCATGCTCCTTCAACTTCCTTGAAGCATAAGCTACCACTCTACCATTTTGCATTAGAACGCATCCGAGACCCTCTTTAGAAGCATCCGTATAAACTGCATAACCTTCGGTACCTTCGGGTAGGGTAAGAATCGGTGCAGAAGTTAACTTCACCTTCAAAGTCTGAAAACTCGCCTCACACTTATAATCCCATTCAAATTTCACTTCTTTCTTAGTTAGACGAGTCATCGGTAGTAATCTTAGAAAAATCCTTAACAAACCTTCGGTAGTAATCGGCCAATCCAAGAAAACTTCTGATTTCTGAAACATTTCTCAGCCTTTCCCATCGACATACACACTCAACCTTAGAAGGATCCACTTCAATTCCGTTAGCCGAAATAATATGGCCAAGAAATATAACCTTGTCAATCCAAAATTAACATTTACTGAACTTTGAAAATACCTTGTGTTCCCTCAAAGTTTCCAAAACAATCCGAAGGTGCTGTGCATGCTCTTCAGCCGACTTAGAGTACACCAGAATGTCGTCTATAAATATTTCCACGAACTGGTCAAGAAAAGGCCTGAACACTCGGTGCATCAAATCCATAAACGCAGCTGGGGCATTAGTTAATCCGAAAGGCATAACAGTGAATTCAAAATGCCCATATCTCATATTAAACCCAGTCTTCGGAATATCCACCTCCCTAATTCGCAGCTGATAGTAACCCTGCCTCAAATCCAACTTGGAGTAAACTTTAGAACCCTATAGACTAACGAACAACTCCTCAATGTGAGGCAAAGGGTATTTGTTCTTCACAGTCATCCTATTCAACTCAAGGTAATCTATGCACATCCGTAGCGTTCCATCTTTCTTCTTTACAAATAGAACGGGAGCACCCCACGGAGAAGTGCTCGGACGAATGTACCCGCAAGCCAAAAGTTCATCAAGCTGCACCTTTCACTCCTTTAACTCAGCAGGAGCCATTCTATAGGGAGTCTTCGAAAAAGGCTCTGCTCCGGGATGAAGGTCGATTACAAATTTGATGTCCATATCGGGAGGCAAAGCACCCAATGTCTCAGGGAAAACATCGGTATACTCTTGCACGACCTCCGTCTCCTCAAGTTTGGCCTGATCCTTAGGTCTATTGAAAAGTTAGGCCACAAACTACCACCGAGAGGAGAGCTAACCACGTAATCATGCGCACACAAGGAAACAGGGAAGGACATAGAAGCAGCAATATCCTGGGAAATAAAAGAATGAGTGGCCCCTGGATCAAACAATGCATGTAATGTAGTGCCATGAATGCTAATGGTACCTTCAATCACGGCATTAGGATCAATATCGGCGGCTTCCTCCTCTTCACCCCCGAGTGCATAAGCCCAAGCTTGAACAGCGGGCCTTTGATTGCCTCCCGTAGCATGTCCCGGTCTCTTTTTCGGGCAAGTACTCAACATGTGATCCATTGCCCCACAACCATAGCACCTCTTGTGTAACTTTGAAACAATTTTCCACCCGGTGATTGCCTTGGCAATGTGAGCATTGAACTTTAGGCGGAGCCGAAAGTGCCAAAGGTTGATTAGGTTGGTTCGGTTGATTGGGTCCCACGGGTCGGGGTTGCTTGTTTTGAGGCTTGTTTTGTTGAAAAGTTTGGAATGCCGGCCTCTTCCCGAACTTGTTGAAATTCCCCGAGCTAGACCCTTGCCCGGTATGTGAAGTCTTCCTCCTCAAGACCACTCTATCCTCAGCCCTCAAAGCCTTATCAGTCGCTTTTCCCCAAGTGCTTGTGTTGGAAGCCTCCAAAGCGTCCTTCATATCCTCTCGAAGACCCTGAAGGAATTGTGAGGCCTTTGCTTCATCATCATTAGCAATATTCGGGGCATAACGGGAGACCCTCTCAAACTCATTGAAATACTCAGTCACGGACATGCTCCCTTGCTTCAGATCCATAAATTCCCTCAAACGCCGGTTCCTTGTAGCTTTGGGAATATATTTGTTCTTGAATTCCCGAACAAATACCTCCCATGTGATCTCCTCTCCTGAAGCATCCAACTTTCCTTGCATGCTCGACCACCAATTGTAGGCTTGGCCCTGGATTTCTCCATATCTCCACAAGGTATAAGGCCCCAAATTCGATTGGTCTGAACCAACCGTTCCTCCGCTTGCACGTCATTTCCACCCACGAAAACCGGTGGATTTTGGTTCTTGAACTCCAGGAGAGTAGCTGTAATTAGATTTCCTCCATGATTTCCAGCTGGAGATGCATTATTCCTTTCCTGAGCCCTTTATTCCAAATATACCACAAGCCTCCCCATGAAATTGCCCGGATCTATTTGGGGTGGTGGTGGCGGATTGTTATTTTGATGTTGTGGAGAATGATCCTGGTGGTGACGGTGTTCCTGAGATCTATCTCGGTGGCGGTGTCTTCGTAGAGGCATATTCTGTAAAATCAAGGAATTAAAATTCATATGCCTGAGGGTCAGTACATGTTCATGTGTACGATTAACAAGAAAATAAGCAAATAATCATATAAATGCACATAACCACGTTGTCCTAAGCCGTACGACCTAGACTCACCCAACTCGACTCTAGAGATTCGGTTTTGCAACCGAGAGCTCTGAAACCACTTTAAGATGTAGCCCCCGGAACGGTGGGCCACCACATCCCCCACACCTAAACCCGAACCCACATATGAAATGGATTTCCATACATGAGCCCAAGTCTAAGCGAACGGGAACCTACACTCACATACTAGGCTAAGCGGGGCTAAAACTCGGACAGAGTGTGCAAAACAAACAAACAAGAATGCGGAAGAAATAACTTAAGGATCGAAAAGAGCTATAAACTAACATTTACTTAATATACAAAGGCCTCACGGCCCAAAAATAGGTCAAGTATATACATCAAGAGTTCATAATCCTTCAAAATATAATTCTAATATCAAATACATAAGATGAGTGTCCAAAAGCAGGAATTATGAATGCAACTCGACCAAGACACACAAGTACAAGACCACGACTCGCACTTCCCAGCCTAGCTCGAAACAACCTGCACTGAAGGTGGGAAAAGAGAGGGGGTCAGTTAACAACTCGACTGAGTGAGGGGGCTAAACGCATACCCACACCTAAATATATATAAAGCAGAGCATATAACAAAGCTGATAGCCATGAATCGAGACTAGGGTTTTACATACCAAAACCTTTTCTAAAGATAGCATATAATACAAGAGAAAACCTATCTCGATCCATGATCTATCGAACATAACATAACATAAACATAAGCCCGGCGAGAACGGACTATCCCAAACTCTTCCATACATAAACTAAAAGCGTAAATCATAAATCAATCCAATCCCAATAACATGGTGATCGGGAATCAAACCCTTTCCACCTACTTACGTATGTACGAGGGGTAGCTAACCCACAACGTACTCGGAGTATCACGCCTCATCAACCTCCAAGAATCGCGCGTAACACTACGAATGGGAATCATGCACAGGCTTAACCCGACTGCCCTTGCCGTCCCGGGCGTCCTTACCCACAATTCCCGGGGCCCAAGATATCTTACCAAATACTAATTCCCATCTTTTAGGGCATACTCGCTCAAACATAACGTGAACAAATTCAAAATAATAGCTTACATATGCTCATATTTATACCATTTTCGTAAACGTAAAACTTATTCACAAGATCATAACATAGCTTAAGCACTCGTATTTAATATATATATATATTCGCATAGGGGGTGAGAAAACAACACATATTCGGCCATAGGTCATTTAACTAGTATAAAAGATCTTAACCTCACCTTATAACAAAAGAAGGGTGGATCAAGGCAAAACGAACAAAGAGACACCTAAACTTCGGGTTCGGAAACGGCCGGAGAGGGCTCTGAAAAAAAAGAACATAAAACCCGAGACTTACACTCAAATATGAACCAATTAGACGCTCGGCAATGCTCATGCATGAAATGGATGGTATTTAAGTGCATATACGTATCACTTAAAGCATATAAATTCATAACTTGGAACCTTATATCAAATAGAAACACAAATAATTCAAATTAATCATAAGAGTTCAAACAAGGCATAAAAATTCAAGTTCATACATGAATAAAGTACACGGCAAGAACGAAACATGAAACTAGTAACTTAACACTCAAAAAGCGCATACAAAGGTATTTGGGAAGCAAAGGAATCGAACCACAAAAGTTGAAAAATTACATTTTACATAGTGGCCTCCGAAACTCACATGTCGTGATCCCAAGGTACGGTCAAACGCCCGTGTCATATCCTACTGTGACGATTTTGGCTTCCCAAACGGGCATTTGCAAAATACACTAAGGCACCAAACGCCCGTTTGGATCGCGTCTGGGGGCAGAAAACTAACAAGAAACAGGGGTTCAAACCAATTCTCCAAAACACCAAAATGTATGCAAAAATAACCATGAATCATGTAACAAATATCAGCCTCTAAACCTCAAGAAATGAATCGGCAACAAGTAGAATCAAAGCCAACAACATAACCATGAAAAAGCTTGCAAAAACCTTTATGTACATTAATGGTATCTCAACAACCAAGCAAACTCCAATTAATTCAGGTCCAAATACTCATAAATGAAGCTCATAAGGTCTCATATAATCCATCAAATCAAAAGAAAACACAAGAGAATGCAAATGAATTCAAGGAATGATCCTAACCCTTACTGTTCACCTCAAGCCTCAAAATCATATCAATCCTAAGTGAAAATCTGAAATTTATAGATGAAAATGAGCACAAAAGGATGATAATAACATATATGAGCTTACCCCTTGAAGATGATGGAGGAAAAGTGAGATTGGAGCTCAAAATCTCAACTTGGTGAAATGTGACGGGATTTGTTCTTGTTCTCCAAAAGTGGCTGAATTTCTCTCCCTTTTCTTGTGTGGATCGGTATGAAGGAGATGATAGTAGGCTGAGTTATGGTCATGTGGGTCGAAGTTTCATGTGAAAAGGTTGAGAGATGAGGGACTTATGTGCAATTTAGTGAAAGATGGTCATTTTGGCACTAGTAGCTTGTTTCGGTTGAATTTCGGAGTTTCAAACGGGCTTGGAAAAATATTAGGCTTAGTCCAATGACCCCGAATTGTCGAAACGAGTCCAATGGAAGTGGCAGAATTTGAATCTGAATTCCCGAGCTCAAGTTGTACACCCCGGAACCCAAGGTGCGCTAAAAGCATTTTAGCCTCCTTTAGGTTCCAAATGAAACAAGCACTCCAAAAGCTCGACAAATAAATCCGAAAACATATAACGAGCACATATTCAAGTTCAAACTCATAAATCTCCAACATATCAAAAAAGCATGAAATTTCGATCTCAAATAGAACATAAACGCAACACGTTTCCAACAAAGAGGCAAATAATTGAAATAATTGATTTCAATTTCAAAAGAAATAATAAATAAAGAGTTAAAATTAGCAATTAATGAAATTAAATAATTTAAATCGCCCACATACATCATACCTGTACGGCCGAGAAGTCGGGGTGTCACAAGCCTTCCCCCTTAAAAAGGACTTGTCCTCAAGTCCCACTCGAGTACTCAAACCACTCCGGATATAACTTTCTCATTTTCTCTTCCATCTCCCAAGTCGATTCTTTGGATTTCTGATCTCTCCAAAGCACTCTAACCAAAGGAATCTGCCAGTTTCTCAACTCTTGCATCTTCCGGTCCTGAATTGCAACCGGATGCTTTTCTATTGTTAAATCCGGCTCTAACTGAACCTCTTCAACTGGGAGAATTGTTGCCTCGTCGGGATGACACTTCCTAAGCTGTGAAATGTGAAATGTGAAATACGTTGTGTATCCTGGTTAAACTTGGCGGTAAATCCAATCTGTACACCGTGGCTCCAATTCTTTCTAAGATCTCAAACGGCCCAAGGTAGCGTGGATTAAGCTTTCCACCTTTACCTATTCGAGTGAAGCCCTTTCTAGGAGATGCTTTCAGAAAAACTCTATCTCCGCCCTCAAACTCTAAGGGTCTTCTTCTCTTATCGGTGTAGCTCTTCTGACGAGCCTGAGCTGCCTTCATTCTCTGTCGAATCATATGACCCTTCTCTGTAACACCCCGTAGCGGAGGGCGCCACATCCCCCGCACCATAGCCCGACACGGTTAACGAAATGGGAACTTCGCTCCCGCATTGAACCATGGCGAACGGGTGACAAACAAAAACAACTCTAGGCTAGGTGGTCTAGACCCTGAACAGAGTGCGCAACAAAATAAACTGAAAGTGCGGAAGCTACAGGATCACATAACATAACCAATTACAGACATATAAGGCTAAAACAAGATATACATAGTGCAACATGCTTTGCCCACCCTGGGTAAAAAGGAATATTCAAAGCTTCAAATTACAACAACATAGCTCATAAGTATTTATACATAGTACCAAATATACATAGTACCAAAGCGGAAAAGTAAATATGCAAATGCAAGGACTCTACAATGACTCGAACTACTCCCAAGACTCGAAAGACGACCACTGCCTAGCCAAACTCTCAACTAAGCACCTGCAAAGCTCAAAACAAAGGGGAAAAAGAGAAAAAGCAACGAGGGCAGTCCTAGAGACTGGTGAGGGGGCTACACACGCACACATACGTATAAGTAGGAGCATAGCATATTCAAATCGAAAATGTTCATGAACCGGGTGTGGTTTTTGCACTCCAAAAGGTTTTAACCCCGTGATACTATATATATAAAGAAAAGTTTAGGGCCAAAGACTAAAATCAACCAAATTTTATAAATTGAAAGCCACCCCGTTTCACAAACCATAACGGATACAAAAGCAAAACATAAACGTAACAACACGGCGAGAACGAGTTCTCGCACACTTACTCAAACCAAAGTAAAACTCATAAACAATCCCACCTTTACACCATTGGGGAAGAGAGGTGCCCCTCTCAACCCTCCACAGAACGAAACTGATGAACCGGAAGATCCCGCCTGGTTCCTTCGATGGCCAACCTTAAAGTGCTCCGTCTGCATAGGAGAACTAAGTCTCCCGTGAATGGAGTCATGTTGATGAGAGAGCCCAGCGACCCCATGGCCGACCCGAGATCACATACCACTTCTCCGGGGCCCAAACTGATCATAGAACTCACACACACATCATACAAAGCGTATACTTATCACGAAAAGCTTATCTCACACGCACACCAACCCTTTTCAAAACAAAAGAGCGAAAATAGCTTACTTATACATAAAAGCGTTTTCAATGGATTTCATAGCAAATGGGCCAATTCCCGGAAAATACATATGAAACACTTATCTATATATTTATATATAGATATAATTCACATGCGGGCTTAAATTGCAAGTAGGGTTGTAGGTCATAATAGCTAAAAGAAAGAAACCTCACCTCCGAGAAGCAACGGGAACAAAGGAAGTAAACGGACGTCTAAAAGACAACCTCGCCAACCAAGGAATGAACTTAAAGGCAAAGCAAAGACAAAAGACAACTTAGACTCAATATGAACCACATTAGACACTCGGCGGATGCGTATGTATGTTTATGATGAAAAGAATATGAAATGAATCCACATTAGGTCATATAGGAGCATTCGAGGCATATAAGGTCCTATCTCATAACCGAGGGCAAAGAATAAACCATAAATTCACTAGATCAAGCTTAACACATCATAAAACAAGTTAATCACGCATACACATAATAAACGAGGCAAGAAAGATCAACAAGAAGCAACGAAACGACGAAAGAAACTCCTCCCGGCCATCACCTACTAAGTAGATATGGCCTCGTCCAAAATGCATAGGAATCGGACACGGCCGTGTCCGGTTTAAATAAAATCAGGACCCAAAGTCGAGAGCTTGACACGGCCGCGTCCATTTCCAGTGATAACATTACACGGCCATGTCATGCGCTCGGGGCTGAAAAAATAACGCAGCAGCAGTTCAGTTTTTGGAGAGAAAAACAGGGGATTTCGGTTCTTGCTTAAAGGAGTCTCTTAGGTCTATGAAAGCACACTTAACATACATCAATATAACACCAATTCATCATAGATTCATGCCATACAAGTAGCAACAAGTTCAATCATCAAATATGCAATAAACAAAGCAAGGAAAGGGGGAAGAAATGCATCAAGTTATCATCCAATTCTCAAGCATTCATTAATGGCCAATCAATCCTATCTCAACTACCATGAAAGGAGAATCAATAAATACTTAGAATCATGTCATAGGAGCAACATATAATCACCAAGATTCAAGGAAACAAGAATGGAAACAAGAATCATCAAATTCATCCAACTCTACTATTCACATGCTTGCCCAATCTCAAGAACCAACCAATGAAATCAGCTCAAATACACATAAAAGAGAGAAGAGAGAGTGTAGATTACAATCATAAACTTACCTTTCGAATTTGAGGAGCTTTGGTGGAGATTTGAGGTCAAAATCATCAAAATGGCCAAAGGGGGTTTTCTTTTTTCTCTCCTCTCCTTGGAGCTGATCGTTTCTTGTGGAAGAGAGGGAATTTCTCGGTTTCCTTGGGTTAAGGGGCTGAAATGCGGTGTTAACTCAAGCTATAGGTCATGGTTAAGGGTTGGTTGGGGTTTCAGTCGGGTCCACAAAGCTTAATTAGGTCAAAAGGTAGTTCTTAGGCGAAAAGGGCTCGTTTCGGTTGAAAAACAGGGAATCAAATGGGATTAGAAAAATATGAATCTTGATTCTTCATCTTGATTTCTTCGTTACGAATCGAACGCATCTTCCGGAATTTGAATCCGAATTCCCGAGCTCAAGTTACGCCTTCCGGAACACAAGGTGCGCCAAAGCTCGTTAGGCCCTTATGTCCCTAAAACATAAGACGGTTTCAAAACCGTATCAAATGAACTCAAAAACAAGTAACAAACATAAAGACACATTCATAACATATATAAGTCACACATAGCACGTAATCACAAAAATCGAAAATGAAAACGGACACAAACGGAGCAAGAACAAAACAAAGAAGACGAACACGTATAAGTAAATCACATAAGGTCAAATAAGTTTCAAGTAATTCAAATATATCACGTAGAAGTATAATAAACACTTAATTCACATAATTAAATAATTACAAGCGCACATAGCTCACCCGTGAAGGCGTACCTGGAAAGGCCGGTCGAGCGGGATGTTACAAACTCCCCTCCTTCAAAAGGACCTGTCCTCAGGTCCTAAGCGAGACCTAAGAGAACACTTGAACGAGCTTGACTCCACACTTCCGCTGTGCTACTCTGATCCAAGAGTTGTAATCTCCTCGGGACATTGCTTCCTTAATAAGAAATAAGGAAGACTTCTCATGTCCCGATTACTCGGTGGTACTCACCAAATCCGAGTGAATCCCCTTAGTTTAGCAAACTTTGGTTTGCTCCCACTTCTGATTAAAATTGAAAAGTAGTTGGGGAAAACTACCGGTTCTTGTTGTTCGGTCTTCTACCGAAAGCACTTTAGACATTGCTACACTAAGTCTACAATACCTCTTCTTATGCCAACACCATTACCGGCTTTTCAAGTCTCGAACCATGTGTGGAATTAGTCTCGTGACTAAGCACTTCTTGAGACATAGGCCTCAACCTTCCGTTAGCTACGCACAACCGAAGTCTTCCTTAGTACCTCGATCGTAATGGAAAAGTTTGAGTATCCTCGTGTAATCAAGGTAACTCTCTTCAAAAAGCCTTATCCACTCGAACCATGCCTCTTCCTTGTCTTTCATGTCATGGGACGACACTTGCGCAACGACAAACCTTCTGTTGACTCCCGATGACACTAGAGACTTAATCTCTGAGGCAATTCTCGGTTCTTCTACCAAAATGCATAGTTGACCATACCCTTGTTGGAACCACGCTCGGCAAAGACCACATAACACTAAAGGAAGACTAACGACTCCTCGAAGCAAACTAGAAGGGTATTTATCTTCCACAGTCAACCTGTGCAGCTCACGGTAATATATACTCATCCTAAATCCCGTCTTCTTCTTAGATGGGACTAAGGTACTCCACAAAGAAGTATTCACAAGGATGAAATTACCTTCTAAGAGCTCGTCAACTACGACTTAACTCCAACAACTCGCTAGAGTCGACAAGAAGAGAAACTCTAAACACAAAATAATTCCGGGATAAAGATCACGACAACCTCGATGTCCTTATTGGGTGGAAACGAATTCCATCTTCAAAGAAACACCAAAGGTGGCTTACTTCGATCTTTGTCTCCGTAAGCTTGGCTCGACCTCTAAGTTAACTCAAAGGAAAGCCACGAAGCTTATCGCACCGTCCCAGAATTACCAACCACTTCTACAAAGGATATCAACGGGCTAGTCTTCCATCTAACTCCTAGAGATACCCTTGAGCCCCGAATGAACCTCCTACAAACAACTACCCACGCCTATGGTAACACCGTTACCTTAACAGAGCTAGGCGCCTTCAAGAACAACCACTGGAAGAGAACCGCCACCAGGAAAGCTCGGCCCTCGCAACTCACCAAACACTCGACACTCTGCTCACCAACCTCTCTCCAAAGAGAGAGACAACACAAAAGAGAAAAGAAAAGGGAAACCACAAGCAAGCAAGTAATAACAAAGACACGCAAGCAACGAGAACAACAAGAAAAAGAAAAGTAACACCAATTAAAATAAAATGCATGTATGTAGTGCCATGAATGCTTGGTGTACCTTTCACCATGGTAAAATGTTGATCTCGACATCAAGCTCCACGCCTCCACTTGCATCAACTCGGACCTGTCTTGGAGTCTTGGAATTTCGGCTCTTTGTAGTCCTTGAATTCTTAGTCCTCGGGTAACTTTTCACCTTATGTCCCGGTTCCCCACACTTGTAACATCTCCCAAGCTTCTTTCGGCAAACTTCTTCGGTGTGGTTAGGGCCTTGACAATAAGAACATTGAATTATCTCCAATGGAAGAGGTATCGAATCCATCATTGATGGTTGAAGCTTCTTCTTCTTGGTGTAGTCGACATCTTGAAGTTCTTGGGTTTCCTCTCGGAACATAGGCCTCTTGTTTGAGTTTAAGCTTGATCCTGGATTATATTCCACCTTAGAAATGTGAAACTTCATCTCTTGCTTATTCACTTCATCTTGAACCAGTCTTCTAACTTCCTCGGACCATTCATGTACCGGTGAACCTTGAAAAGCTTGTTGAATCTCGTCTCTACTCCTTTGTATATATCCCCCGACCTTGGGGCAATCTTGGTTAGCTCTCGAGCTTTCTAGCTCCATTACAAGATCGTCCACCATCTTCACTTCTTGCTCAAGATCTAGGAATTCTTGAAGTCTTCTAATCAATTCAGTGGGAGGGATATACTTATAGCAAAATTCTCGGATAAACCTTTCCCAATGGAGCCCTTCTCCGGACTTCTTTAAATGTGATTTTATTTCCTTGAACCATTTTGAAGCTTCATCTTGTAGTAAACGGGAAGTGTATCTTACTTTCTCTTGTGAGGTTCCCGGACAACTTCCCCAAATCCACAATATCCTGGATAACCACTCCTCGACTTCAATACTATCGCCCCCAAGCCACTTCGGTGGATTAAAGCCTTCAGACTCCTTTGAGACCGAAGAAACTTGTTTCTCTTGTCTTCCTTTTGATGATGTATGTTGGTACAAAGAAGCCATCCTGAGATAAGAAAAATGATTCCAAAATATCGATGCATGCAGGGTTCAGTACATGTTCATGTGAAGTATTAACATATTAAGCCAAATAATTCAAGTAATTCACGTAAAAGATGAGAGTGAATGCAAACAATCACATAATCCTAAGCCGAATGGCCTAGACAAACCTGACACGACGCTAGAGCTCGGGTTTTGCAACCCAGAGCTCTGATACCACTTACAGATGTAACACCCCGGAGCGGAGGGCGCCACATCCCCCGCACCATAGCCCAACACAGTTAACGAAATGGGAACTCCGCTCCCGCATTGAACCATGGCGAACGGGTGACAAACAAAAACAACTCAAGGCTAGGCGGTCTAGACCCTGAACAGAGTGCGCAACAAAATAAACCGAAAGTGCGGAAGCTACAGGATCACATAACATAACCAATTACAGACATATAAGGCTAAAACGAAGATATACATAGTGCAACATGCTTTGCCCATCCTGGGTAAAAAGGAATATTCAAAGCTTCAAATTACAACAACATAGCTCATAAGTATTTATACATAGTACCAAATATACATAGTACCAAAGCGGAAAAGTAAATATGCAAATGCAAGGACTCTACAATGACTCAAACAACTCCCAAGACTCGAAAGACAACCACCGGCTAGCCAAACTCTCAACTGAGCACCTGCAAAGCTCAAAACAAAGGGGAAAAAGAGAAAAAGCAACGAGGGTCAATCCTAGAGACTGGTGAAGGGGCTACACACGCACACATACGTATAAGTAGGAGCATAGCATATTCAAATCGAAAATGTTCATGAACCGGGTGTGGTTTTTGCACTCCAAAACGTTTTAACCCATGATACTATATATATAAAGAAAAGTTTAGGGCCAAAGGCCAAAATCAACCAAATTTTATAAATTGAAAACCACCCCGTTTCACAAACCATAACGGATACAAAAGCAAAACATAAACGTAACAACACGGTGAGAACGAGTTCTCGCACACTTACTCAAACCAAAGCAAAACTCACAAACAATCCCACCTTTACACCATTGGGGAAGAGAGGTGCCCCTCTCAACCCTCCACAGAACGAAACTGATGAACCGGAGGATCCCGCCTGGTTCCTTCGACGGCCAACCTTAAAGTGCTCCGTCGGTATAGGAGAACTAAGTCTCCCGTGAATGGAGTCATGTTGATGAGAGAGCCCGGCGACCCCATGGCCGACCCGAGATCACATACCACTTCTCCGGGGCCCAAACTAATCACAGAACTCACACACACATCATACAAAGCGTATACTTATCACGAAAAGCTTATCTCACACGCACACCAACCCTTTTCAAAACAAAAGAACGAAAATAGCTTACTTATACATAAAAGCGTTTTCAATGGATTTCATAGCAAATTGGCCAATTCCCGCAAAATACATATCAAACACTTATCTATATATTTATATATAGATATAATTCACATGTGGGCTTAAATTACAAGTAGGGTTGTAGGTCATAATAGCTAAAAGAAAGAAACCTCACCTCCGAGAAACAACGAGAACAAATGAAGTAAACGGACGTCTAAAAGACAACCTCGCCAACCAAGGAACGAACCTAAAGGGAAAGCAAAGACAATAGACAACTTAGACTCAATATGAACCACATTAGACGCTCGGTGGATGCGTATGTATGTTTATGATGCAAAGAATATGAAATGAATCCACATTAGGTCATATAGGAGCATTCGAGGCATATAAGGTCCTATCTCATAACCGAGGGCAAAGAATAAACCATAAATTCACGAGATCAAGCTTAACACATCATAAAACAAGTTAATCACGCATACACATAATAAACGAGGCAAGGAAGATCAACAAGAAGCAACGAAACGACGAAAGAAACTCCTCCCGGCCATCACCTACTAAGTAGACACGACCTCATCCAAAATGCATAGGAATCGGACACAGCCATGTCCGGTTTAAATAAAATCAGGACCCAAAGTCGAGAGCTTGACACGGTCGTGTCCATTTCCAGTTATAACATTACACGGCCGTGTCATGCGTTCGGGGCTGAAAAAATAACGCAACAGCAGTTTAATTTTTGGAGAGAAAAACAGGGGATTTCGGTTCTTACTTGAAGGAGTCTCTTAGGTCTATGAAAGCACACTTAACATACATCAATATAACACCAATTCATCATAGATTCATGCCATACAAGTAGCAACAAGTTCAGTCACCAAATATGCAAGAAACAAAGCAAGGAAAGGGGGAAGAAATGCATCAAGTTATCATCCAATTCTCAAGCATTCATTAATGGCCAATCAATCCTATCTTAACTACCATGAAAGGAGAATCAATAAATACTTAGAATCATGTCATAGGAGTAACATATAATCACCAAGATTCAAGGAAACAAGAATGGAAGCAAGAATCATCAAATTCATCCAACTTTACTATTCACATGCTTGCCCAATCTCAAGAACCAACCAATGAAATCAGCTCAAATCCACATAAAAGAGAGAAGAGAGAGTGTAGATTACAATCATAAACTTACCTTTCGAATTTGAGGAGCTTTGGTGGAGATTTGAGCTCAAAATCATCAAAACAGCCAAATGGGGTTTTCTTCTTTCTCTCCTCTCCTCGGAGCTGATCGTTTCTTGTGGAAGAGAGGGAATTTCTCGGTTTCCTTGGGTTAAGGGGCTGAAATGGGGTGTTAACTCATGCTATAGGTCATGGTTAAGGGTTGGTTGGGGTTTAAGTGGGGTCCACAAAGCTTAATTAGGTCAAAAGGTAGTTCTTAGGCGAAAATGGCTCGTTTCGGTTGAAAAACGGGGAATCAAATGGGCTTAGAAAAATATGAATCTTGATTCTTCATCTTTATTTCTTCGTTACAAATCCAACGCATCTTCCGAAATTCGAATCCGGATTCCCGAGCTCAAGTGACGCCTTCCGGAACACAAGGTGCGCTACAGCTCGTTAGGTCCTTATGTCCCTAAAACATAAAACGGTTTCAAAACCGTATCAAACGAACTCAAAAACAAGTAACAAACATAAAGACACATTCATAACACATATAAGTCACACATAGCACATAATCACAAAAATCGAAAACGAAAATGGACACAAACGGAGCAAGAACAAAACAAAGAAGACGAACACGTATAAGTAAATCACATAAGGTCAAATAAGTTTCAAGTAATTCAAATATATCACGTAGAAGTATAATAAACACTTAATTCACATAATTAAATAATTAAAAGCGCACATAGCTCACCTGTGAAGGCGTACCTGGAAAGGCCGGTCGAGCGGGATGTTACATTCTCAATAGTAGCAACAATATTCTCCTTAGGCTTGGCTCTCTCGAGTTCATCCTCTTCAATCCATCTCCAATCCTCAATATCCCAAAATAGAGGAGACCTGCACTTCCTTCCATAAAGTGCCTCGTAAGGAGCCATCTTAATCGAACCTTGATAACTGTTGTTATAAGCAAACTCAACCAAAGCCAGGTGTTCGTCCCACTTATCCTGGAAATCCAAAACACACTCTCTAAGCATATCTTCCAAGTACTGAACCAACCTTTCAGATTGACCGTCTATCTGAGGATGCGAAGTTATGCTAAACTTGAACCTAGTACCCAAACATCTTTGAAGATTCTGCCAGAAAATCGAAGTAAACCGTGGATCTCTGTCCGGAACCCCATGTAACCTTACAATCTCCCGAACATACAACTCGGCTAGTTTTGGTACCTTCTCGGACATTCTAACCTTGAGAAAATGGGCGTACTTAGTCAATCTATCGACAATTACCCATATTCCATCAAACCCTCCTTTAACTCTAGGCAAGCCGGACACGAAGTCCATAGTCACTTGCTCCCACTTCCACTCGGGAATAGGAAGTGGTTGGAGAGTTCCTCCCGGCTTCTGGTGTTCTGCCTTCACCTTTTGACATGTTAGACATCGCTTCACAAAGTTCGCGACGTCCCTTTTCATGCCATTCCACCAGAATTTCTCTCTCAGGTCCCGATACATCTTAGTACCTCCCGGATAAATCGAGTACCTCGAACGATGTGCCTCCTCAAGTATAATCCTCTTGAGCTCTTCTGGGATACATATTCTCGCTTTATACCTTAACAAACCGAAGTCATCGAATCCAAACTTAGAATTTGGGTCATCTCTCCAACGAGTTGCTAACTTCTGAATCTCTGTATCCGAGGCTTGAGCTTCTAACAACTGTTGTCTTAAATCTGGTATTACCGTACAATTAGTTAACCAAGTCCCTTAAATAAAGATCTCTGAACCCGAACTTGAAGAACCTTTTTCCAAACTAGCCACACTCACCTTTCTACTCAAAGCATTGGCTACCACATTTGCTTTACCCGGATGGTACTGAATGGTACAATCATAATCCTCTAGTAGTTCCATCCAACGCCTCTGTCTTACATTTAAATCCTTCTGAGAGAAAAGATACTTGAGGCTTTGGTGATCCGTAAACACTTCGAAAGTTGCACCATAAAGATGGTGTCGCCACTTCTTCAAAGCAAACACAACGGCAGCCAATTCAAGGTCATGGGTAGGGTAATTCTTCTCATGCTCCTTCAACTTCCTTGAAGCATAAGCTACCACTCTACCATTTTGCATTAGAACGCATCCGAGACCCTCTTCGGAAGCATCCATATAAACTGCATAACCTTCGGTACCTTCGGGTAGGGTAAGAATCGGTGCAGAAGTTAGCTTCACCTTCAAAGTCTGAAAACTCACCTCACACTTATCATCCCATTCAAATTTCACTTCTTTCTTAGTTAGACGAGTCATTGGAGCAGCAATCTTAGAAAAATCCTTAACAAACCTTCGGTAGTAACCGGTCAATCCAAGAAAACTTCTGATTTCTGAAACATTTCTCGGCCTTTCCCATCGACTTACACACTTAACCTTAGAAGGATCCACTTCAATTCCGTTACCCGAAATAATATGACCAAGAAATATAACCCTGTCAATCCAAAATTCACATTTACTGAACGTTGAAAATAACTTGTGTTCCCTCAAAGTTTCTAAAACAATCCGAAGGTGCTGTGCATGCTCTTCAGCCGACTTAGAGTACACCAGAATGTCGTCTATAAATATTACCACGAACTTGTCAAGAAAAGGCCTGAACACTCGGTGCATCAAATCCATAAACGCAGCTGGGGCATTAGTTAATACAAAAGGTATAACAGCGAATTCAAAATGCCCATATCTCGTATTAAACCCAATCTTCGGAACATCCACCTCCCTAATTCGCAGCTGATAGTAACCCTGCCTCAAATCCAACTTGGAGTAAACTTTAGAACCCTGCAGAATATCGAACAACTCCTCAATGTGAGGCAAAGGGTATTTGTTCTTCACGGTCATCCTATTCAACTCACGGTAATCTATGCACATCCGTAGCGTTCCATCTTTCTTCTTTACAAATAGAACGGGAGCACCCCACGGAGAAGTGCTCGGACGAATGTACCCACAAGCCAAAAGTTCATCAAGCTGTGCCTTTAACTCCTTTAACTTAGCAGGAGCCATTCTATAGGGAGTCTTCGAAAAAGGCTCTGCTCTGGGATGAAGGTCGATTACAAATTCGATGTCCCTATCGGGAGGCAAAGCACCCAATATCTCAGGGAAAACATCGGTATACTCTTGCACGACCTCCGTCTCCTCAAGTTTGGCCTGATCCTTAGGTCTATTCAAAAGATAGGCCACAAAACCTGTTGCACCATCCCAGATCAGTTTACTCGCCTCAATAAAAGAAATAAACGGGCTTGACTTCACCCTCTCGCCCTTAAAAACCACTGAACCAAAGGAAACTTTCTTCTCCCGACAATCCATCTGAGCCCCATGTTCAAATAACCAATCCATTCCAAGGATTACATTATATCTTTGCATCGGCATCTCAATCAAATCAGCAAGGAAAACCTGATCTTCAAAGCTTACCGGACAGCCCCAAAATACCCTGCAAGAAATCAAACTACCACCGAGATGAGAGCTAACCACGTAATCATGCGCACACAAGGAAACAGGGAAGGACATAGAAGCAGCAATATCCTGGGAAATAAAAGAATGAGTGGCCCCTGGATCAAACAATGCATGTAATGTAGTGGCATGAATGCTAATGGTACCTTCAATCACGGCATTAGGATCAATATCGGTGGCTTCCTCCTCATCACCCCCGAGTGCATAAGCCCTAGCTTGAACAGCGGGCCTCTGATTGCCTCCCGTAGCATGTCCCGGTCTCTTTTTCGGGCAAGTACTCAACATGTGATCCATTGCCCCACAACCATAGCACCTCTTGTGTATCTTGAAACAATTTTCCACCCGGTGATTGCCTTGGCAATGTGAGCATTGAACTTTAGGTGGAGCCGAAAGTGCCGAAGGTTGATTAGGTTGGTTCGGTTGATTGGGTCCCACGGGTCGGGGTTGCTTGTTTTGAGGCTTGGCTTGTTGAAAAGTTTGGAATGCCGGCCTCTTCCCGAACTTGTTGAAATTCCCCGAGCTAGACCCTTGCCCGGTATGTGAAGTCTTCCTCCTCAAGACCACTCTATCCTCAGCCCTCAAAGCCTTATCAGTCACTTTTCCCCAAGTGCTTATGTTGGAAGCCTCCAAAGCGTCCTTCATATCCTCTCGAAGACCCTGAAGGAATTGTGAGGCCTTTGCTTCATCATCATTAGGAATATTCGGGGTATAACGGGAGAGCCTCTCAAACTCATTGATATACTCAGTCACGGACATGCTCCCTTGCTTCAGATCTATAAATTCCCTCAAACGCCGGTTCCTTGTAGCTTTGGGAATATATTTGTTCTTGAATTCCCGAACAAATACCTCCCATGTGATCTCCTCTCCTGAAGCTTCCAACTTTCCTTGCATGCTCGACCACCAATTGTAGGCTTGGCCTTGGATCATGGTAAGTGTACATTGCAGTTTCTCCATATCTCCACAAGGTATAAGGCCCCAAATTTGATTGGTTTGAACTAACCATTTCTCCGCTTGCACGTCATTTCCACCCACGAAAACCGGTGGATTTTAGTTCTTGAACTCCCGAAGAGCAGCTGTAATTAGATTTCCTCCATGATTTCCAGCTGGAGTTACATTATTCCTTTCTTGAGCCCTTTGTTCCAAATATACCGTAAGCCTCTCCATGAAATTGCACGGATCCATTTGGGGTGGTGGTGGCGGATTGTTATTTTCATGTTGTGGAGAATGATCCTGGTAGTGACGGTGTTCCGGAGATCTATCTTGGTGGCAGTGGCTTCGTGGAGGCATATTCTGTAAAATCAAGGAATTACAATTCATATGCATGAGGGTCAGTACATGTTCATGTGCACGATTAACAAGAAAATAAGCAAATAATCATATAAATGCACATAACCATGTTGTCCTAAGCTGTACGACCTAGACTCACCCGACTTGACTCTAGAGTTTCGGTTTTACAACCGAGAGCTCTGATACCACCATAAGATGTAGCGCCCGGAACAGTGGGCCACCACATCCCCCGCACCTAAACCCGAACCCACATATGAAATGGATTTCCATACATGAGCCCAAGTATAAGCGAACGGGAACCTACACTCACACGCTAGGCTAAGCGGGGCTAAAACTCGGACAGAGTGCGCAAAACAAACAAACAAGAATGCGGAAGCAATAACTTAAGGATCGAAAAGAGCTCTAACCTAACATTTACATCATATACAAAGGCCTCACGACCCAAAAATAGGTCAAGTATATACATCAAGAGTTCATAATCCTTCAAAATATAATTCTAATATCAAATACATAAGATGAGTGTCCAAAAGAAGGAATTATGAATGCAACTCGACCTAGACACACAAGTACAAGACCACGACTCGCACTTCCCCGCCTAGCTCGAAACAACCTGCACTGAAGGTAGGAAAAGAGAGGGGGTCAGTTAACAACTCGATTGAGTGAGGGGGCTAAACGCACACCCACACCTAAATATATATAAAGCAGAGCATATAACAAAGGTGATAGCCATGAATCGAGACTAGGGTTTTACATACCAAAACCTTTTCTAAAGATAGCATATAATACAAGAGAAAACTTATCTCGATCCATGATCTATCGAACATAACATAACATAAACATAAGCCCGGTGAGAACGGACTATCCCAAACTCCTCCATACATAAACTGAAAGCGTAAATCATAAATCAATCCAATCCCAACAACATGGTGATCGGGAATCAAACCCTTTCCATCTACTTACGTATGTACGAGGGGTAGCTAACCCACAACGTACTCGGAGTTTCATGCCTCATCAACCTCCAAGAATCGCGCGTAACACTACGAATGGGAATCATGCACAGGCTTAACCCGACTGCCCTTGTCGTCCCGGGCGTCCTTACCCACAATTCCCGGGGCCCAAGATACCTTACCAAATACCAATTCCCATCTTTCAGGGCATACTCGCTCAAACATAACGTAAACAAATTCAAAATCATAGCTTACATATGCTCATATTTATACCATTTTCATAAACGTAAAACTTATTCACAAGATCATAACATAGCTTAAGCACTCGTATTTAATATATATATATTCGCATACGGGGTGAGAAAACAACACATATTCGGCCATAGGTCATTTAACTAGTATAAAAGATCTTAACCTCACCTTATAACAAAAGAAGGGTGGATCAAGGCAAAACGAACAAAGAGACATCTAAACTTCAGGCTCGGCAACGTCCGGAGGGGGCTCTGAAACAAAAGAACATAAAACCCGAGACTTAGACTCAAATATGAACCAATTAGACGCTCGGCAATGCTCATGCATGAAATGGATGACATTTAAGTGCATATACGTATCACTTAAAGCATATAAATTCATAACTTGGAACCTTATATCAAATCGAACCACAAATAATTCAAATTAATCATAATAGTCCAAACAAGGCATAAAAATTCAAGTTCATACATGAATAAAGTACACGGCAAGAATGAAACATGAAAGTAGCAACTTAACACTCAAAAAGGGCATACAAAGGTATTTCGGAAGCAAAGGAAACGAACCACAAAAGTTGAAAAATTGCATTTTACACAGCGGCCTCCGAAACGCCCGTGTCGTGATCCCACGGTACGGTCAAATGCCCGTATCGTACCCTACTATGATGATTTTGGCTTCCCAAACGGGCGTTTGCAAAATACACTAAGGCACCAAACGCCCGTTTGGATCGCGTCTGGGGCAGAAAACTAGCGAGAAACAGGGGTTCAAACCAATTTTCCAAAACACCAAAATGTATGCAAAAATAACCATGAATCATGCAACAAATATCAACCTCTAAACCTCAAGAAATGAATCGGCAACAAGTAGAATCAAAGCCAACAACATAACCATGAAAAAGCTTGCAAAAACCTTCATGTACATTAATGGTATCTCAACAACCAAGAAAACTCCAATTAACACAGGTCCAAATACTCATAAATGATGCTCATAAGGTCTCATATAATCCATCAAATCAAAAGAAAACATAAGAGAATGCAAATGAATTCAAGGAATGATCCTAACCCTTACTATTCACCTCATGCCTCAAAATCATATCAATCCTAAGTGAAAATCTGAAATTTATAGATGAAAATGAGCACAAAAGGATGATAATCACATATATGAGCTTACCCCTTGAAGATGATGGAGGAAAAGTGAGATTGGAGCTCAAAATCTCAACTTGGTGAATAGGACGGGATTTGTTCTTGTTCTACAAAAGTGGCTGAATTTCTCTCCCTTTTCTTGTGTGGATCTGTATGAAGGAGAGGGGAATGATAGTAGGCTGAGTTATGGTCATGTGAGTCCAAGTTTCATGTGAAAAGGTTGAGAGATGAGGGACTTATGTGCAATTTAGTGAAAGATGGTCATTTTGGCACTAGTAGCTTGTTTCGGTTGAATTTCGGAGTATCAAACGGGCTTGGAAAAATATTAGGATTAGTCCATTAACCCCGAATCATCGAAACGAGTCCAGCGAAAATGACGGAATTCGAATCTGAATTCCCGAGCTCAAGTTGCACACCCCGAAACCCAAGGTGCGCTAAAAGCATTTTAGCCTCCTTTAGGTTCCAAATGAAACAAGCACTCCAAAAGCTCGACAAATAAATCCGAAAACATATAACGAGCACATATTCAAGTTCAAACTCATAAATCTCCAACATATCAGAAAAGCACGAAATTTCGATCTCAAATAGAACATAAACGCAACACGTTTCCAACAAAGAGGCAAATAATTGAAATAATTGATTTCAATTTCAAAAGAAATAATAAATAAAGAGTTAAAATTATCAATTAATGAAATTAAATAATTTAAATCGCGCACATACGTCATACCTGTACGGTTGAGAAGTCGGGGTGTCACAACCATGGCGAACGGCTGACAAACAAAATACATCTCTAGGCTAGGCGATCTAGACCCTGAACAGAGTGCGCAAGAAAATCAAAAGGAAAAGCGGAAGCAACAGGATCGCATAACATGATACACGCATCCAAATTAAGAGCAAGATAAAACAAATATTACATGACATACCCATCCCGGGCCAAATAAAATGGATTTATGTTCGAATTACAAGACATAACTTATACATAATACCATATCTGTGTATTTATACATAGTACCAAGGCCGGAAAGTAAAGATGCATGTGCAAAATCTAAGCAAAAGACTCGACGACTCGAACAACTCCCAAAACAAAAGACCGTCGCCTAGCACGAACTCCCCAACCGGGTACCTGCAAACTTAAAGAAAAAGGGGGAAAAACATACAACGAAGAGGGGTCAGTCCTGAAGACTGGTGAGGGGGCTAACACACGCACACGTACATATAAGTAGAGCACAACATAGTCAAATCGAAGAGTGTTCATGAACCGGGGTTGGTTTTTGCATTCCAAATCATTTAAACCCGTGATACTACATATAGGAAGAGAGGTTTAGGGCCTATGGCCAAAATCACCAAGTTTTAGAAATTAGAAGTCCAATCCCGATTCACTAACCATAACGGAACAAAGACTTAAACTAAATGACTCAGCGAGCTCGAGTCCTAACCCACTTACTCCATAGCAAAGCAAAGCGAAGACAAAGCAAAAAGCATAATTCAATCCAACCTTTCTCCGTTTGGGGAAGAGAGCGGCCACTCTCAACCCCACACATATCTTACCTTATAATAGTGGCATCGGGGGATCCTACCCGACCCTGACGGGTTATACCGCCGACATATGAGACCTGATTTATCCTCGACCTCCCGAGGATGAGCTAAGCCTCACTTTGGTGGAGAAGTATACAGGGGTTGCAACCAGTGACCCCATGGTCGACTCGGGTCTCGCATTACATACAACTCCGGGGCCCAAACTTACACTTATCACAAAGCTTATACACACGCACACATGGACATATCTTTCAATGTCCCAAAGCTCGCAAAACAAAACTCACACCAACCCTTTCAAAAACGAATAATCAAAGCTTAGCTTACATATACATATAAAAGCCTTTTCAAAGAACCTCATAACAAAGGGGTCAATTCCCACAAAATACTTATCCAACACTTATCTATATGTATATATATATATAAGACGCATGCGGGCTTAAAATACACGTAAGGTTGTAGGTCATCATAGCTAAAAGGAAAGAAAACCCCACCTTGCCGACCAAACCGAACGAAAGAACCACCTCTTCAACCTCGAGACAAACCTAAGAACAAAACAAAGACAAGCGATAAAGTTAGACTCAATATGAACCAATTAGATGCTCGGCATATGTATATGGATGCAAATGATGCATAAGAAATGCAATGAAGTTAACGCTTTAGTCACATTAGGTCATATTGAATCATATTGAAACATAACTCACATATTACACCTTAAACATGTTCATGAACTTCATACAACTCATATAACATGTTAAATACCAAATTAGGAGTGTACGAATATCAAATAAGAGCAAAGAAGTTGCATGCAAGGCAAGTAAGCAAAGTAGGAAGTCACACTCGCATGTAAAGGAGCACTTAGATCACATAAGGCACATTTCACGTCAAACAAATCCATAAACTAACCACGAAGCACATAACAGATAATTCTAATACATAACACATCAAAATCAATTAAATACAAGCCATGGAGAAGCCATTCATGCATACAAATAAGCAAACATCACATTGGGATCAAGAACGAGGAGGGAAACGAACAAACAAAGCAAACGAGCGAAGAAAACACACAACCGGGAGCCTGGGGGGGTTAACGACCGTTAACCCCGACCCTGCAGAACACCTATAATGGGAGTTAATGGCCACAGGAGCTCCAGGCTGGGGGTAATGCCAAAAGCACACAAAACCCTAACGGGCGTTAACCCGCGCCTGGGCTGAATCCTTCGAGATTCAGACCTGTTCCAGCCCCAAAAACACATCTAAACTCATGCTAACACATCATACTAAAGTTATGCAGCAATTATTCAAGGATTCATGCCCTAGATCATGCAAAAATCGAAGCTAAAGTGAAGGGAATGGAAGAGATGCATCAACACATTCATGTTCTTCAAGTTTCAAGCAAAAGCAACAATGGTAACTCCATGGATCCTCAACTAAAATGCATACCTAGTTCATAGAACTCTTAAATGATGTCTAAGAAGCAAATATCATGCATCAAGCTCAAAGAAATTGTAAGGAGACATGCAAGAATTCACAAAAAGCTTCAAACCCTTACTATTCAATATGTATGCCATAGAGGGAGCAAATATGGATGAAATCTCATGAAGCTTCACTTAAAAGCACCATAATTACATGGAGAATCTAAAAAGAGACTTACCTTTAAAATTTGAGAAGAAATGGTGGTGCTAGAAGCCCAAAATCCCAATTGTGCTCAAACCCTCTTCTTTCCTCTTCTCTCTTCTTTGTGCTGCACTTGGGGAACCTTTTCTCTCTCCTTTCTTGTGAGGGGTCTGAAATGTGGGTGTGGTAAAGGGTTAGGGATGGCTTAGACACATAAAAGTCAAGTATTGGGGCTCATAAGGTGTAAAGTGGGGCCCACAACTAAAGACTAGTCAACAAAAGGGTACTCTTGGCGCACAGTGCTCATTCCGGACGAAATACAAGGGTCCAAATGGGCTTAGAAAAATATGAATCTTGATTCCCTGACTTTCTTTATTCATTTCAAATCCAATGCTTCTTCCGGAATTCGAATCTGAATTCCCGAGCTCAAGTTACGCCTTCCGAAACACAAGGTGCGCTAAAGCTCGTTAGGCCCTTATGTCCCTAACACATAGAACGGTTTCAAAACTGTATCAGACGAACTCAAAAGCATGCAATGGGCACAAAGACACACTCATATCACATATAAATCATGCATAGCACATAGTCATAGAAATCAAAATGAAAACGGACACAAACGGAGCAAGAATGAAACAAAGAAGGCAAATACGCGCATATAAGTCACATACGGTTCAATTAAAAGTCATATAGTTCAAATATATCACATAAGGAATATAATTAACATATAATTCACATAATTAAATAATTAAAAGCACACGTAGTACACTCGTGAAGGCGTACCTGGAAAGGCCGGACGGGCAGGATGTTACACTTCCCCCTCGTTTGACCCTTTGGATTTCTTGGCTTTTCTTGGCTTTTGGGACTTCTTCCTTTTCCCCTGAGCAGGGGATCTCTCCGAGGGCCCCGCTTCCCCTTCTGGTTCAGGGGTAGGTGCAGAGACGGCCACAGTCACAGTATGACGATGAGGGTGGAGTGCCCTCTCTGTTAAGGCCCATGGTTCCCCTTGCTTATCCGCCTCCAGAGTCAGGTTCATCTCTTCGAAGAGATGTTCCACCCCCCGAGGATTTCTCTCATCCATGGCTGAGACTGTCGCGTCTAGCTCTTCATCCTTGGGGGAGCCTGGTTGGGATGAGCTTTGAGTGGCCATCTCGTCAACTTCACGAGTAAACTCCTCTACGTGATCTCCGGCTATGGCTATTATGAAGTTCGGAAGAATTGTAGGGATTTCTTGAGATGGAGTATGTTCAAAGGAATCTGGAAAATTCTGCGGAAAGATGGGAGTTACGGGGAAGATATGCAATCCTAAACAAGTACTAAAGTTAGAAAACAAAAACCAGTAGAATCGTAAGAATTTTACCTTAAGGATTTCTGGGAAAAGTTTGCAAGAGTTTTTGAGAATTTCTGAGTTTGCTCTGAAGTGTTTTCGTACAGAGAGAATCTGAATTTTGGTTGCGTAAAGAAGAAAGGAGTATGGCAAATCCCTTATTTATAGGGTATGATTTGGGAATATTAAATTCAAAGGCAATCATTTCCCGCCTTGATAACCGCCCACTTTGGGGAACCGTCACCCACTTCCCAAGAGTCATGCGCCCGTTTTCTTGATATTCGCCCCCACTCTCCCATCAGCATTTAATGATGGGCCCCACGAGTGGTTATTTGAAACCACTACATTAATTGCTTGTCAGACAAGGCTTCTGCAACACGAAAAGTGCTCAATCTCGAGCGTCGCCCTCGGACATTTGGATTTCAAATTCTACAGCCTTTACTAGGACTGCAGAATTGAGGGGGCAAAATGATGGGGATAAAATATGCTTGACCCACGTTTTGAAACGTGGCGCGGTCAGCGCCTGACGCGTGGATTCAGTGATCTCCAAACATCCCCGACTTCCCCGACTTTCACCAGTACATAATCACCCCTGCGCTCATAAACGAGCGTCTCAAAGCCTTCCAACGAGCGCCAACCTTTCTTTATCATACACGCTCTCATGGTTCTAATAAAGTCATTTGCGAGCGTCATGCACCTTCAAGCGTGCCCTCGTACAACAACAGAATAAAGGGGTCTCATGCACCCTCGTTGCACTGCTCGGACTCTAATCCCCATACGGATCACCTAGTCTATCCGGCCCAGTTGACACGAGCGTATTTTTCGTCCTCGTTACCAACTTCCAAAACGACTCTCTGACACCCTTACAAGCCCGCGCACCTGCCACTGTTGCAAACACTAACTTTTACCAACTTTTGCAGGAGATTCCTCCTAGGTTTCTCCTCATTGCGACACTTGTTAGGGCAACATTAGGGCAGGACCACACGAGGTAAATTACCAACGGGTCCCTGACCCTCAACTATAAATATGAGAATTCATCTTCATCCCTGTAAGCATTCTTCATCACTGTAACCCCATTACACAGCTTACATTTTTCCTCTTTCAGATCACTATCTGACTTGAGCGTTGGAGAGCCAAACTGGGAATCACCCCCAGTTTCCCCCAACTTGGCCTTCTAACTTTGTTGGTGTTTGTCCTAGCAGGTAGAGCCTACAGCTTTTCCGACGACCCTTCTGAGCTTATCCATTGTTTCCCCACCTCAACAAAATAGAAAGTGATCGGAGTTTGACCCTTAGCTGATCGGACACCATCAATGATAAATAAATGTATTAATTTTTCTTTTAATGTCAACTTCAAACATTGAACTAGATATGAGTGTATTTTCTTTAATATTGAATACTCATATAATATCTTATTTTAAATTAATTAAGAATATAAAATATATTTATTCATATATAATATCGTCGTGTCGTGCGTAACCTTTCATATTTTTGTAAATTTGTTAAGTCATTTTGTGAGAGTTTTAATTCACGATTCATTATTTAATTTATGCTTTTATTTATTAAACGATATGTAATTATGTGAATTACGTGCTAACATGTGAAATTTAGGGAATCTTTGCACAATTAAAAAAAAAAAATAATTTGGATCTAATTGTTTTTATTTAGAACATGTGGCGTAGCTTATTTCATATTTCAATTTTAAGGGACTTCATCATAGTTGATTGAATAAATAAAATAAAAATTGTGGGTCTTTACACAATTTAAAAAAAAAGTTAACTTGAACATAATTGGTTTTATTTGGGACATATGGGGTAGCTTATTTAATATTTCAATTTTAAGGGACTTCATTATAATTGATTGAATAAAAAAAAAAAAGTGTGGCCGCACCATTTCTTAGCCTATACACGTATGATGAATTTTCACAAATTATATTTATAAAACGACATAATAGAATACCACTCAAATAAGAGTATTTAGGCTAAAAACCAAAATTTTACCAATTCTAGAAGAGGCCATTAATTGGAAGGACCAAATGGTTTTAATTTATTTTTTTTTTAAATTCTAAAGTTATAAATTTCAGATCCCCGGTATATATTTTATTTTTCCTAAATCCCCTATGCCCTAAAAGGTCTGCTTTGCCTCTAATTTTCCCTCATGACACTTTGTTTTTCTTTTCTTTTTTCCATGAAAATTCATTTCCAAACGAATTTCTCCACATTTCTCCAACCTGGCCTAACGACTCTGCCTTTGTCAATGACCAAATTAGCACGACGACGATGGGATAAGGATAAGCGATGGTAACCAAAATTGATTTAGTCATCGTGCACTATTTCTTATTCTGCTACAAGAAGGACAGCAATATGTATTCTCAACATTAATTGAATGTTAAATTTTTTTTATTCTCTATTGGTTAGATCAAATAATTCGCTGATAATTTGTATAAAAAAAAAGTGATAATTGAATTCGAATTGAATTGTTGATGATTTGACTCGAATTGTTGAACCACTGTCAAACTGATTATTCAAATTGGTTCTTTGGTGATGGTGATGACTGGTGATTCAACTCAGGACAAGCAAATCCTATGAAGTTGTTGGTTTAACAGCGAAATTACAATATTTCCAATTCAGCAAAGTACGACCGTTGAGGAGATTCATGCGCAACTTATTGAAGAATGGTTAGACTTTAACTTTGATTCTTACGTGGTGCAGTACCTCGTTCCCCATAAAAAAGGGTTGTGGTTCAGTTTGCGACGCGATGGGAAGATTCCGAGCATTATTCAATTGCATGAACTTGCTAATATCAATATTATGCAGATAATGGAAATTCAACCTCCTGACTATTTAGCTAGGAAGCAGTCATCGAATAGGAGGTATGTGAATTTCTGTTCGGATTAATTTATTTTGTTTTGTATCCGTTCCAAGTTTTTAGTGAAAGAAAGCAAGTGTCCCATTTTAAAATTCCAGCGTTACATTAACACTGAGCAGTATTCTCATTTTGTATCAAGAACAGAAGATATAACTCCTACGCATATGAGTCATGTGTGACCACAGCGTGTTCTGAAGTTGAGGAACATCATTAATGTATGCAATGATGTGCACTCGCCCTGATAAATGTGTTAGGAATAGTGCCCTTAAAGTAGCATTTGTGCTTTACTATTTTCTTGTAAAACCACAAACAGTCTTTGAATAATAAACGAGATGATTTTGTTCATAGGCAATCACTCCTTTATGTGCTTATTTATGTCTCTTTAGGTTGACTATGTTTTGCATGTTTTGAACTCCGCTAATCCGATGGGGCCGTTAAGAACTTTGCCTTTATGGGAGCGACACATGAAATAATTTCTTAGCTCCATATGTAGCGCCCGAGCAGGTGACACCACATCCCCCCGCACTAAAACCCAACCCGCATATGAAATAGGTAATCCATACACGTGCCAGATCAGAGCGAACGGTGACTCCCGCACTCACTATGTTAGGTGGGAACTAAGTTTCGAAACCAAATAAGCAATAAAGTAGCTAAAAAGAAAACAAGCGCAGGCTAAAGAAACTTGAGCGGAAGCTTTGTTATATTCATAATACAGGTAGAAAACTCACAAGCAACAATAATCGAATAATTTCGTTAAAGGCCAACACGGCCAAACTGTAACGCCCCAATTTCCAAACATTCAGGTAAGCTCGACACGTGTGAGTTTCAAGCGTTAAGATTTATTTTATTATTTTTGTTTATTCAATTTATAGGTGTTATGCTAATTTTATAAATTATATTTCAAACGTGATTATGTGAATATATGTGAAATACGTGTCCACTTGAGAATTATTGATGAATTGAATTCAATTGCTACGTGAAATAATTATCGAACGTGATTTAATTGCTTATTGTCCTTAATTGATCACTTATCTAAATTAAAGGACCAAATTGCATGAAAACTCTTTGGACTAAATTGCTTATTCTTCATGAGTATGAACTTGATTGTATGAACTAGACAACTTGGGGACTTAATAGCAAATTATGGTGACTTATCCCATCTCTTGGAAGCATCACGTAATAAATGTATCCCTTTCATTTCTTCATTTTTACACCAACACAAACATACCATACTTCCTTTCCTTTTCTCTCGATCAAACACCAAACAAGAAGGAAGGATTGATTTATCATCTTCAAGTTATTTCTCCATCAAGACTTGTGAGCTTTGAAGCTTTGCAACTTCATCTTCTTCTTCTAATCTTTCTCAAGGTAGAAATGAAAGTTTATGTGATTTCTTGATGAATTTGATTAAAGCTAGGGTTTATGAAATCATGGGATAAGGTGATGATTTGGTGTTTGATGCATGAATACATGATTTTAACTTGAATTTATGCATGAATTCTTGGAAAATTTGAAGTATATGTTGAGTGATGACATGAGCTTGAAGTTGATGATTCTTGAGAATCAAAGGATGAATTAAGTGTTTATGTTAGTTTTTATTGTACTTTAAGTATATAAGTATGTTTCTTACTTGATTTAATGCATTTGGTGGAAGTTTTGATGATGTTTTGATGATTTTGAATGTGATCCGAGAGCTCCCCTGTTTTCTGCTCTGTTTTGAGCTTTCTGCTCAGCGGGAATGGCCCTTCCCGTCCCCTTTGATTTCTCGGAACGGACGTTCCCATCCTTTGAATGTTTTGGCCAGCGAGGCTGGGAACGGCCCTTCCCATTTTGGCATAAAGCCGGAACGGCCGTTCCCGTCTTCAGCACTGTTACAGAAGATAACACAGCCAATTCTGCATTTATATCATTTGTTCCAAATGACCGTTTACCCCTCAAACGTACTCAGATTGACCTGAATTTTGAACTGTAGAAATTAAATTGAGTCTAAAGTATTCTCCAATTGGAATCGCCTCAATATCATTTCTGGTTTGTGAGATATATCCATTTTTATTTGGTGTCGCCACTCTACCGAAAATCTGCATTCACTCAACTTCGAGTTACGCCTTTTTCTCCTCACTTTGAATTAGAATACAAGCCATATATCATCGGAAAGGTGTATTTGTCTAGTTTTCTATCCAATAAACAAAACCCAATTCCAAATTCTATAACTCAAGATATTCCAGTTTTCCTACAGCTTGTACATTTCCGAAAACTGTCAACTTTTGCCAAACTTCGCCAAAACCTCTTTTCTCGCATTCCTTTCACTCTCTCGGCTCCCGTATGCGATTTATATGATTGGAATACTTGAATAATTGATGACTATATGGTTATTTGACATTTTATGGTCTTTGCTTACTTAAACTTAATTGTTAACTCCGTGCTTTATGTAAAACGAATTGGTATGATTGCATGGCTTAAATACGTGATCTCCTTGAAATTATTTATCTTCTTGTAAATTATTCCATTCCATTTATAAGTATCTATATGATCGGTACGTGTAAGTATACATTTATTTCATACAAGAATATGTTCATGGTTACGCCGTGCGTCATATTTGGTATCATTATTGAGTCGTATCTCATGAGTACACTATGTCTCTGTTTCTTGTCCAGTTCTTCTCCAAGGCAGAGATTGTTGATCATGAGCACGTTCACGCATCCATGAGTCGTCGTGTCGCCTGTCAGGTGAGGTTTAATTCTACCTATATACAACCCGTACACCCCTTATATGATCTTTCGGCCAAAAGGTATTTATATCTATAAATTTTACATGAAATCACTTATCATTTCAAGCAAGCAAGTCATGTTATTGTCATGAATCAAGCATGTTTTAGGCGAGTAGCATGACCGTTCACGTTGGGCCCGAGGGTAGTGACTAGAGCCAACCGGGCAAGCAATGGCTAACTGGTAACTCTGGCACTATCCTCACCACATTTGGGGTCACCCCTGAATCTGCTAGGAGATTAGTGGAGGAAGGAGCTCTGGGCTTAGGGATTCATGTACCCTCTGCTCAACATGTCGTGGATGGTGAAGGTTAGCTACCTTCCCATCATTGGAGGGAGAAGGAGACTGGGGACGGGTCCGACACCACGGATTGTCCTCGGGTTATTGCATGATTTCCATTCCATGAATGTGCTACTTGATTACACTATCGCACGATTGCACGTTAATCGAATTGCATGACCACCTATTAATTAACAAGCAAGCAAGCATGTTTCATGTACATTGGAGTAAGGTTGGAGACCGCCCTCACTCGCCGGGGCCAAGTATTGATTGCATGAAAATGAACAAGTATTTAATATTGACAGTTGTATTCTCGGGCGAAGAATACTTTATTCTTGAACTTATATATTTATCTTTTATAAATCTTTACCCGAGAACGTAACTTGCATGTTATCTGCGCTAATATGTATTTAAACCCCTCACTCGGTCTTCACAGAATGACGCCTCCACCTTTCAGGTTATTGCAGGTGCACGCTAGGCGGGGAGTGAGTCGAGTCCAGTCCACGTAATTGAGTCAAGCATGGTGCATTTTATTTAATTGTTCATTACTTGTGTTCGTTCAAAGGAATTAAATTTAATGTTAATTGTTAGGGATTTTAAAAGATGATAATGTATTGATATGTGAAGTTAGAATATATTTTATTTGGTAAATGAGAAATGCCATGACATGATAAATGGAAATATTTGATAGTGATTAGTTTATGCTTCCGCATTATTATGTCACATGTATAAGTTACTCCCGGCTAGCTTGGTTATTGCATTGTCACCCGTTCGCTATAGGTTAGTTCATGTATGGATTGGCCATTTCGTAGGTGAATTGACCTATAGTGCGGGGGTGTGGCTCCTCCACGTGTAAGGGGTGCTACATCTAAGGTGGTATCAGAGCCCGGTTGCAAAATCGAGGTTTTAATGTCGTGTAGTGCCATGTCTAGGTCGTACGACATAGGAATTACTTGTTAATTTGAGAGTCTTGCATTTTATTTGAACTTTCTGATCTATTTGAACCTTTGAACTAACGGAATTTCTTGATAACTTGTGTCTTGCATTGATTTATTCTATTAATTGACAATTAATTGATCTTGAATTGTTGCAAAATTCATATGTTCAACGTGCTTATCTTGAAATTTAATTGAACTAGTTGTTGCCTTATGTATCCAATTCATGTTCTCTATATTGATTGTATGGCATGAGCATACCTTACCCACATGCATTTATTTTCAAAGCAAGTTGTGAGTGACGGGGTGTAGAAACGATATCAAACCACGTTCAATTGCTCAACAACTTCAGTTTACTACAAGATTTCTTCTTTAACTTCAGGACGGGTAAGAAAGCGTGCCGAAAATTCATACAAGACTTCGAGAGTCATTATCTTCCCCGTCCAGTTAAAATTCAAGTGATGAAATCCGAAGAGGAAGAATCAAGCGTGAAAGTTACTTACAAGATTTGAGAGGTGGAAAAAAAAAAAAGAAAAGAAGAGAGAAGAAGAAAATTCCAAAGATGTTTAGGTCCGGAATTCTTGCAACAAGGAGGAGGTATTCTCGAGGAGTTGAAGAGGAAGTGGCTTCAAAGATTACCAATTATGGTATGGTTTAATTGAAAGATATGGAGCAATAAATAGAAATAATAAAGAAAGGCGAGGTGACAACTAGGGCGAATAGCGGGATCATCGTTGGAGACTAATTCGTGAGAAGTATTTGAATTCAAGAATTCCGATCTCGGGTTATCAAGTTACATAAGGGATTAGTTATGGAAAAAGGTTTGGGAGCTATTAGATATCAATAACCGGGAAGGAGTTGAGTTCAAGAAAACTCAAAATCAAGCCCGGGAAACGTATAAGTCGAGGTCGGAGAAATTTGAAGATTTCGAAGATCGTGGGTAAACGAGAAACAATCAACAATCCAAGACAAGTTATAAAACAACAATCAAGAAAAGTGACAGGATAAAAAAATTTCCCCTACTACGGTGACAGGTTCTTCAATGCATTCATAAGCACGTGCATCATATCTATTAGTTAATTGTCTCTCGTTTATATATGTTGTTATAAATTATTACTCAAGATCTTTTATTGGGGGTGTATTAAATGCATTAAAAAAAATAATAATAAAATAAAATAAAATTATTTATGTTATTTAAATTTTTCGTGTGCACATATATATTCTTAAATTGATATAATTGTTCTAACGTGCTGTATTTAAAATTATTTGTAAGTGTAGTAGGTGCAATAACATTTTAACTAGTATGCATTATTTAGTGTTTGTTGTATATAGGCTCTCCCTATTCTCTATCCCATTTGTCTTTGCAATCCATTCCTACCAACTCGAGTTTAGAGAAGAGTATCTCTTAGCCATCGGGTATTGTGTTGGTAACCGGGTTATCCGATTCTGCTAGAAGTTTAGTAATATTTTGGGATTTGCGGAAACTAGTGGTTCTTGACTTAATATGGTCTGGAGTGGTATAGTTATTGAAATGATTATTGGGAGTTGGAAACGCTGATAGGTTCAAGCAGATAAGGATTCAGTGGTTTCTTCGGTCTTCAGAAATTAGTCAGCATTTTGGAAATGCAGTGGGGCAGGAGAATGAACTCTTCTTGCTTCAGGTCATGGTGTTGATCTTGCAAATGTCAACCCTCTAGAAGTAATAGGTGGCAAGTACAATGTTGTTCGCGTTTCTACGGACAGCAGAAATCCACCACCTTCACCTAAGGAATTTATGATTGCTGATCATGTCTTTTCTCGGATTGTGGGATGTCGGAAATTACAGATATCAGATCAGGTTGGCAATATAGTTGGAGAAATTTAAGGAGTGGTAAACAAGCTCAAGGAATTACGAAAATTTTCTATTTTCTTAAGGGGGAGAGCCGGCCGGGAAATAAATTAATGTTGAAAATTAGGCTCAATCGGGGAATCAGGAAACTTCAAGAAAATTAATTCGTCTTGGAGCTTTTATCGGAGTCGTGTGAAGGAAGTTCAATACCTCAAGTTTGTTCTCCCTCTTACACAAAGAAAAGAGTTTACTTGGAGCATCAAGCCAGTTTTACACGTGGGTACACATCTATTTCCTAATAAAAGTTAACGGTTATTTCTAGTTTCGGGTCCCGAAAGTGAGAGGGTGAATCAGCCTAAGAAAGTTCAACCGGCAAATCTGATATTGAAATTGGCAGAAGAAGGCAGAGATTAATAATGATTTACGGATTATGTGGAAAATTACACTAGGGACTGAGATAGCTGTCAAGAATTGATACCTCGAGTTGTGGTGACAGAAAAGCTAAAGAGTTGGGTCACGGAATGAAGATCAAGTGATTATTGAAGTATAGGTAGGTATTGGGCAATCAAGGAGTGGTATTCGGGTTAGAAGGAATGTTAATTACAGAATCAAGCTGTTAACGGAACAACCACAACGTGAGAATTTCAACCCCGGTGAACGGTACACTTGAACAAGCATATCATGTGCATCATTTATTTTATTAAGAGCCGTATATGATTCTTCGTTATTTATTAACTTATTCTTATGTGAATATTAAGTTTCCATAACAAATACATTCTATCTGCTCCATACCTGATAACTGTGTAAATGTTTATTTAATTGTTTACTTGATGTTATTTTGTGTGCGTGAGAGACGGGGCACTCTCATTTCTATTTGCTACTTGTCAATTTGTTCTAGTGGGAGGTTAGATTTTTCTTCGAGTGTTTAGGCCCGGAAAGTTGAGGGTCGTGACTTCATAATGTTGAAGGACCCTTGTGAATTGAAGACCTCTTTCGAACTAATCCCTGACGGGGAATGGCCAACCCGCGTGGGATGAACACGGGAGAGTCAATTAATTTCCAGGAATTCAGGACAATGAATCCGAGGACAGATTCTCTTAAGGGGGAGAGAGTTGTAACGCCCCAATTTCCAGACAGTCAGGTACGCTCGACACGTGTGAGTTTCGAGCGTTAAGATTTATTTTATTATTTTTGTTTATTCAATTTATAGGTGTTATGCTAATTTTATAAATTATATTTCAAACGTGATTATGTGAATATATGTGAAATACATGTCCACTTGAGAATTATTGATGAATTGAATTCAATTGCTACGTGAATTAATTATCAAACGTGATTTAATTGCTTATTATCCTTAATTGATCACTTATTTAAATTAAAGGACCAAATTGCATGAAAACTCTTTGGACTAAATTGCTTATTCTTCATGAGTATGAACTTGATTGTATGAACTAGACAACTTGGGGACTTAATAGCAAATTATGGTGACTCATCCCATCTCTTGGAAGCATCACGTAATATATGTATCCCTTTCATTTCTTTATTTTCACACCAACACAAGCATACCATACTTCCTTTCCTTTTCTCTCGATCAAACACCAAACAAGAAGGAAGGATTGATTTATCATCTTCATTTCTCCATCAAGACTTGTGAGCTTTGAAGCTTTGCAACTTCATCTTCTTCTTCTAATCTTTCTCAAGGTAGAAATGAATGAAAATTTATGTGATTTCTTGATGAATTTGATTAAGGCTAGGGTTTATGAAATCATGGGATAAGGTGATGATTTGGTGTTTGATGCATGAATACATGATTTTAACATGAATTTATGCATGAATTCTTGGAAATTTTGAAGTATATGTTGAGTGATGACATGAGCTTGAAGTTGATGATTCTTGAGAATTAAAGGATGAATTAAGTGTTTATGTTAGTTTTTATTGTACTTTAAGTATATAAGTATGTTTCTTACTTGATTTAATGCATTTGGTGGAAGTTTTGATGATGTTTTGATGATTTTGAATGTGATCCGAGAGCTCCCCTGTTTTCTGCTCTGTTTTGAGCTTTCTGCTCAGCGGGAACGGCCCTTCCCGTCCCCTTTGATTTCCCGGAACGGCCGTTCCCATCCTTTGAATGTTTTGGCCAGCGAGGCTGGGAACGGCCCTTCCCATTTTGTCCTAAAGCCGGAACGGCCGTTCCCATCTTCAGCACTGTTACAGAAGATCACACAGCCAATTCTGCATTTATATCATTTGTTCTAAATGACCGTTTTCCCCTCAAATGTACTCGGATTGACCTGAATTTCGAACTGTAGAAACTAAATTGAGTCTAAAGTATTCTCCAATTGGAATCACCTCAATATCATTTCTGGTTTGTGAGATATATCCATTTTAATTTGGTGTCGCCACTCTACCGAAAATCTGCATTCACTCAACTTCGAGCTTACGCCATTTTCTCCTCACTTTGAATTAGAATACGAGCCATATATCATCGGAAATCTGTATTTGTCTAGTTTTCTATCCAATAAAACAAAACCAATTCCAAATTCTAGAACTCAAGATATTCCAGTTTTCCTACAGCTTGTACATTTCCGAAAACTGTCAACTTTTGCCAAACTTTGCCAAAACCTCTTTTCTCGCATTCCTTTCACTCTCTCGGCTCCCGTATGTGATTTATATGATTGGAATACTTGAATAATTGATGACTATATGGTTATTTGACATTTTATGGTCTTTGCTTACTTAAACTTAATTGTTAACTCCGTGCTTTATGTAAAACGAATTGGTATGATTGCATGGCTTAAATACGTGATCTCCTTGAAATTATTTGTCTTCTTGTAAATTATTCCATTCTATTTATAAGTATCTATATGATCGGTACGTGTAAGTATACATTTATTTCATACAAGAATATGTTCATGGTTACGCCGTGCGTCATATTTGGTATCATTATTGAGTCGTATCTCATGAGTACACTATGTCTCTGTTTCTTGTCCAGTTCTTCTCCAAGGCAGAGATTGTTGATCATGAGCACGTTCACGCATCCATGAGTCGTCGTGTCGCCTGTCAGGTGAGGTTTAATTCTAGCTATACACAACCCGTACACCCCTTATATGATCTTTCGGCCAAAAGGTATTTATATCTATAAATTTTGCATGAAATCACTTATTATTTCAAGCAAGCAAGTCATGTTATTATCATGAATCAAGCATGTTTTAGGCGAGTAGCATGACCGTTCACGTTGGGCCTGAGGGTAGTGACTAGAGCCAACCGGGAAAGCAAGGGCTGACGGGTAACTCTGGCACTATCCTCACCACATTTGGGGTCACCCCTGAATCCGCTAGGAGATTAGTGGAGGAAGTAGCTCCGGGCTTAGGGATTCATGTACCCTCTGCTCAACATGTCGTGGATGGTGAAGGTTAGCTACCTTCCCATCATTGGAGGGAGAAGGAGACTGGGGACGGGTCCGGCACCACGGATTGTCCTCGGGTTATTGCTTGATTTCCATTCCATGAATGTGCTACTTGATTACACTATCGCACGATTGCACGTTAATCGAATTGCATGACCACCTATTAATTAACAAGCAAGCAAGCATGTTTCATGTACATTGGAGTAAGGTTGGAGACCGCCCTCACTCGTCGGGGCCATGTATTGATTGCATGAAAATGAACAAGTATTTAATATTGACAGTTGTATTCTCGGGCGAAGAATACTTTATTCTTGAACTTATATATTTATCTTTTATAAATCTTTACCCGAGAATGTAACTTGCATGTTATCTGCGCTAATATGTATTTAAACCCCTCACTCGGTCTTAACAGACTGACGCCTCCACCTTTCAGGTTATTGCAGGTGCACGCTAGACGGGGAGTGAGTAGAGTCCAGTCCACGTAATTGAGTCAAGCACGGTGCATTTTATTTAATTGTTCATTACTTGTGTTCGTTCAAAGGAATTATATTTAATGTTAATTGTTAGGGATTTTAGAAGATGATAATGTATTGATATGTGAAGTTAGAATATATTTTATTTGGTAAATGAGAAATGTCATGACATGATAAATGGAAATATTTGATAGTGATTAGTTTATGCTTCCGCATTATTATGTCACATGTATAAGTTACTCCCGCCTAGCTTGGTTATTGTATTGTCACCCGTTCGCTATAGGTTAGTTCATGTATGGATTAGCCATTTCGTAGGTGAATTGACCTATAGTGCGGGGGGTGTGGCTCCTCCACGTGTAAGGGGTGCTACACAAACAATTTAAACAATAAGCGCTCAAAGACGTTCATAATCATAATTAACAACTAGAGAATGAGTGCAAGTGTAAAGATAAAGCTAAACTCTAATGCAAGACTCTGAAAGACTCGAAATCTCGCCTAACACTCCAAAACCTGCAAGAAAAACTGAAAACAAACCTGGTTCAGTCTTTAAGAGACTGGTGGATATAAAACAAGGCTTAATACAATAATAATACGGAATTTAAACACACACACATGCAAGCTATAATCCTGTGCGAGGTTTTGAAATATTTCCCAAGTGGGTGAAAACAAAGAAAACAACACGCGGGATTATAACCATCAATTCCTTTATTCATTACATTCATGAGGTCATTACGTGAGTCCGGCGAGAGGACGAATTCTCCAACTTTCTCCTCGTGTGTGTATTATCTATTCATTCATTACATTAGTGATCACACAACATTCATTCATTCGTTCATAATCATTCATTCATAATCATTCGTTCATAATCATGAATAATCATTCATGTATAACAATTACACTTTGTTCCTCCAGTTAGTGGACGGACTCGGCCAAAGCACCGTCCACCCAATCATTATGGCTAGAGGGTTTCATGAAGCCCCAGAAGCCCGGTTCCCATTCCTTGCTAACCTCCTAGCTAGGGCAGGTATCGCCGTCATTATGTTGGAACTAGTTTACGGGGTTCACCGTCAGCCCATGCTTCCCCAGTTAGCCACATACACTAAGTCACAGGGCCCCCATTCAGTGCACTCCATCATGTCTCGCCAAAACATTTGGTTAGGGATTCAATAAACAAGAAAGTCTTTAACGTAAGATCAATGACTCCTTTAAAATGACTCGGTATAGATATATATATATTACTTTGGCTTAATCACGTATGTAGGCAATTAACAAGGTTCACTTTGCCTCTCTAATACACAGACATTCCAAATTTTTATCTCGTGCAATATCTCGTGTAGTGTCAGACACAGTTCTGACACGACACTCACATCTCGTGTAGTCTCAGACACAGTTCCGACACGACACTCACATGTGTCCGACATAACAAAAAGTGTCCAAAAATAATTAAAAAAATGACATGTTGGAACATGATACCGATATATGTCTAATACGGAAAGGACACAGGAGTTTAAATTTGATAATTATAATTTTTTAAGGAGAAAAAGGAATTATATAAATTTAGTAAAAAATGTTATATTAATTTAAATTTATTTTATTTTTATTTGATTTTTTTACATGATGTCATGATAAAAAAATGTATTAATTTTTCTTATAATTTCAACTTCAAACATTGAATTAGATATGAGGGTATTTTCTTTAATATTGAATACTCTTATAATATCTTATTTTGAATTGATTAAGAATATAAAATATATTTATTCATATATAATATAGTCGTGTCGCGCGTAACCTTTCATATTTTTGTAAATTTGTTAAGTCATTTCGAGAGAGTTTTAATTCAAGATTCATTATTTAATTTATGCTTTTATTTATTAAACGATATTTAATTATGTGAATTACGTGCTAACATGTGAAATTTAGGGAATCTTTGCACAATTTACAAAAAAAAAATAAAAATTGGACCTAATTGTTTTTATTTAGAACATATGGGGTAGCTTATTTAATATTTCAATTTTAAAGGACTTCATTATAATTGATATAATAAATAAAATAAAAATTGTGGGTCTTTGCACAATTTTTTAAAAAAAAAGGTTAACTTGAACATAATTGGTTTTATTTGGGACATATGGGGTAGCTTATTTAATATTTCAATTTTAAGGGACTTCATTATAATTGATTGAATAAATAAAAAAAAAATGTGGCCGCACCATTTCTTAGCCTATACACGTACGATGAATTTTCACAAATTATATTTATAAAACGAGATAATAGAATACCACTCAAATAGGAGTATTTGGCCTAAAAACCAAACTTTTACCAATTCTAGAAGAGACCATTAATTGGTAGGACCAAATGTTTTTAAATTTTTTTTTAAAATTCTAAAATTGAAAATTATAAATTTTAGATCCCCGGTTTATATTTTATTTTTCCTAAATCCCCTATGCCCTAAAAGGTCTGTTTTGCCTCTAATTTTCCCTCATGACACTTTGTTTTTCTTTTCTTTTTTCCATGAAAATTCATTTCCAAACGAATTTCTCCAGATTTCTCCAACCTGGCCTAACGACTCTATCTTCGTCAATGACCAAATTAGCATGACGACGACCGGATAAGGATAAGCGGCGACAACGAAAATCGATTTAGTCATCGTGTACTATTTCTTATTCTACTACAAGAAGGACAGCGGTATGTATTCTCAACATTAATTGAATGTTAATTTTTTTTTTTCTCAATAGGTTAGATCGTATAATTCGCTGATAATTTGTATAAAAAAAAAAAGTGATAATTGAATTCGAATTGAATTGTTGATGATTTGAATCGAACTGTTGAACCACTGTCAAACTGATTATTCAAATTGGTTCTTTGGTGATGGCGATGACTGGTGATGAAACTCAGGACAAGCAAATCCTATGAAGTTGTTGGTTTAATAGCGAAATTACAATATTTCCAATTCAGTGAAGCACGTCCGTTGTGGAGATTCATGCGCAACTTATTGAAGAATGGTTAGACTTTAACTTTGATTCTTACGTGGTGCAGTACCTCGTTTCCCATAAAAAAAGGGTTGTGGTTCAGTTTGCGACGCGATGGGAAGATTCCGAGCATTATTCAAATGCATGAACTTGTTAATATCAACATTATGGAGATAAGGGCAATTCAACCTCCTGACTATTTAGCTGGGAAGCAGTCATCGAATAGGAGGTATGTGAATTTTTGTTCGGATTAATTTGTTTTGTTTTGTATCAGTTCTAAGTTTTCAATCAAAGAAAGCAAGTGTCCCATCTTAAAATTCCAACGCTACATTAACACTGAGCAGTATTCTCATTTTGCGTCAAGAACAGAAGATATAATTCCTATGCATATGATTCATGTGTGACCACTGCGTGTTCTGAAGTTGAGGAACATCATTAATTTATGCAATGATGTGCACTCGCCCTGATATATGTGTTAGGAATAGTGCCCTTAAAGCAGTAATTGTGCTTTACTATTTCCTTGTAAAACCACAAATAGTCTTCGAATAATAAAGGAGATGATTTTGTTCATAGGCAATCATTTCTTTATGTGCTTATTTATGTCTCTTTAGGTTGACTATGTTTTACATGTTTTGAACTCCCCTAATCCGACGAGGCCGTTAAGAACTTTGCCCTTATGGGAACGACACATGAAACAAGTTCTTAAGTCCATATGTAGCGCCCGAGCGTGTGACGCCACATACCCCGCACTAAGACCCGACCCACATATGAAATTAGTAATCCATACACGTGCCTGATCAGAGCGAACGGGGACTCACACACTCACTATGTTAGGTGGGAACTAAAATTTGAAACCAGATAAGCAATAAAGTAGCTAAAAAGAAAACTAGTGCAGGTTAAAGAAACTTGAGCGGAAGCTTTGTTATATTCATAATACAGGTAGAAAGCTCACAAGCAACAATAATTGAACAATTTCGCTAAAGGCCAACACAGGCAAGCAATTTAAATAATAAGCTCTCAAAGACGTTCATAATCATAATTAACAACTGGAGCATGAGTGCAAGTGTAAAGATAAAGCTAAACTCTAATGCAGGACTCTGAAAGACTCGAAATCTCGCATAGCACTCCAAAACCTGTAAGAAAAACTGAAAATAAATCGGGTTCAGTCTTTAAGAGACTGGTGGGTATAAAACAGGGCTTAATACAATAATAATACGGAATTTAAACACTCACACATGCAAGCCATAATCCCGTGCGAGTTTTTGAAATATTTCCCAAGTGGGTGAAAACAAAGAAAACAACAACCGGGATTATAACCATCAATTGCTTTATTCATTACATTCATGAGGTCATTACGTGAGCTCGGCGAGAGGGCGAATTCTCCAACCTTCTTCTCGTGTGTGCATTGTCTATTCATTCATAACATTAGTGATCACATGACATGCATTTATTCATTCATAATCATTCATTCATAATCATTCGTTCATAATCGTTCATAATCATACATAATCATTCATGTATAACAATTACACCTTTTTTCTCCGGTTAGTGGACGGACTCGGCCAAAGCACCGTCCACCCAATCATTATGGCTAGAGGGGTTCATGAAGCCCCAAAAGCCCGATTCCCATTCCTCGCTAACCTCCTAGTGAGGGCCGGTATCGCTGTCATTGTGTTGGAACTAGTTTACGGGGGTTCACCGTCAACCCATATATCCCCGGTTAGCCACGTAAACTAAGTCACAGGGCCCCCATTCAGTGCATTCAATCATGTGTCGCCAAAACATTTGGTTAGGGATTCAATAAACAAGAAAGGCTTTAACGTAAGATCAATGACTCCTTTAAAATGACTTGATATAGATATATATAGTACTTTGGCTTAAAACTTATACATTGAGGTATATCGGGTTATTTTTAACTAATAGAAGAGAAACCCACATGGCTATGCCTAGCCGAACAAGATCAAGAATAAAAGAGGACTTGAAAGTAGCCTATGAACCTGGTAGATCTCCGCCCTGGAGAAAACTGTACAAAAAGACAAAACGGTGCATTTGTGAGACTCAAGACCCCAAATGAACCATATATGACGCACGGATATGCAATAAAGATAACATGATATGCATGAGCGATGACAAGATGCTATGAAAATGTTCATGTGCATAATTAATGCCACTTAGACACATAAAAGATTCATTCATTCATTACACGAATAAAGCGTGTCCATTCATTATCATTCGTTCATATCATACCATTCGTTCATTCAATAACCAATTCATAACACGTTATAATACATGTTAAAAATGCATACGAATCAATTAGAGGTGAAAGGAATTCATTAAACACACAAGAAATGCGTTGGTTACAAGAAGAGTCACATTGTAGCACTTTAAACGTTTATGCATATATGTGTTGGAAAACACGAATCAGAAAGCAGCGGAATTTAAAAATTTTCCCAACAAAAGGATCTTGGACTCGCAATCATGTATCCAAATTCGTAGAGATAGAAAACTTACTTTTCTTTTATTCTTTCTTGAAGCGTTTCAAGCCACCCAAGAACGCTCTTCTCGCAGCTTGATCCCCTCTCATTGGTAAAGCTCGAATCTTCAAACTTCTAACTTGAAGTCTCTAGAGAAAGTCCACCAACTTGATCACAATCTAACTAGTAAGGATGCTAGTTCTCTAGTTAGTGTTTAGGCTTAACCTAGGGTTTTATTTAATCTTGGAGAAAGGAAGGTGTTCAACACATGAACCAAAAGAATTGTCCATTAGCTCTAAAGGGGAGCTTAATAGGCAAGGGAGAGAGGCGCCGATCCTCATCCTTGTTGGGCAAAGATTTGGTCCCTCTCTCTCCTATTACTTGATCATCAAGTATTCTCCAACTTTGACTTTGAATTCTAATTCAAATCAACTTTCAAGAGAGCTAAAAATATCCAAACTATTTTTGGATAATTTTATACTTTATTTATTATAAAATAAATAACTTATTTTTATCTAATTAATTAATTCATAATTAATTAACTAGATTATTTTTTTCCAAAATAAGACTTTCTTTTTAATTCAAAATTAAACCAAAGTCTATTAAATAATTAACACATTTAATTATTTAATATATATACAATATATATATACATATTTTATCACGTGTGGTTTCACACGTGTGGAACCCTCTAGGCCCGATTAACTCGTTTAATCATTTTAAAGCCTCAACTCATGTAACCAAGTTGTTGTGTGTGACCCTCTAGGTTCTCAATTCAATTAGCAGTGACCCTAATTAGTTAATTCACTAATTAATTAATCAGTCCACAGATTAAACGACCATAGTCTAGCAACAGGTGTTTAACCCCTAGCTGAATTGGAATGTTCGGATTCGACAGAACCTTTAAGTCATTGATTCATGTGAGATACAATCCTCCTACTTACTATCTCTCAACCAAGATCTAGGGCAAGGGAATAATCAGAACCCTAATAATCCGGTCTTAAAGCTAAGTGCATTTCATATCCATTTGATCTCAATCCAAGAAACCCTTTTCTTGATGTCTTGATCTACTGCCTTGGCCAAGGACTCCATATGGCATATGAATGACTTACACAATAAGAGATCACCTTGCAAATGCAAGTGTAGGTCCTTTTTTGATTCTCATTCACTTTCATGAATCACTTGTGCAGCCCCAGCATAAGCCTTGAATCAGTTGTCTAAGGCGTCACCCTTTAAAGCTTATACCTAAGACTACAGAGTTAACTCATAAAGTGACAAGGAACCTCAAGTCTAAGGATCAATTAATCACATCAATGACTCGTGAGATATTTCCTAATCTGGAAGTTTCTATTTCCTGAAATAGAAACTTCCTTTCCCATTTAGGAATGTTCTCACACGGGGTACCTCAGTGAACTTACTTATTAAAGTAAGCACCCTCATGTATCACGCACGTATCAACTATACACTTTGCACCTCCATGAAACAAGGTGGTCCTTCTTAAGGGCGTGATCCCACAAGCAAGCCTTGGAGGAGTCAGGTTGACACTCCCACTGTCTGTAGGACTCATCGGCTTGGAGTAATTTACTAATCATGACTTATGTGATATAGGGCTCGTTTCATGAACCATTTCACCTAAATGGTAGAGTCCTAAAGTCATCAGGATTAGGAGAGTTCTTATACATGCACAGATAAAGTAAACGCATACCAAACAAGAGCATATAAAGAAGTGTTGCCTCAATTCGTTATTTCATTCAAAGATTATCTGTGATTACAATAAGGAAAAGCACAAAGCGGATATACAATCGGCTTTCTAGGGTACTATTCCTAACATATGTCACGTTTGTCCAATACAAATCTAGGGCACTATTCCTAACATAAGATTAGAGCTTGATTCTTGTCTTAAAGGTTGATGGAATTTCCTTGCTTCCTTGTATCTTGCTTGAGCTCGATTTTGGAATAGAAGGGATGAAGGGTCTGGGGAGTTCTTGGGAGAGAAAAATGAAAAGAGGAAGAAGGGAGGGGGGTGGGTGTATGTCGTGTAATCAAGGGAAGGAAGAGGGGAAAATTACACGTTGGTCCCTCAACAAATTAAGTGTTTCAATTAGGACCCGAAAGTTTGGTAAGTGAGCACTTGAGGCCCAATTAAAAGTTCAATTGAGTCCAGGGATTTGATATAAGCTCAAATACATACATAATCAAAATAAAACATTATTAGCAAGTAAACGTATTGAAAGCGAGTTTTAGTAACATGATCACTTAAGTCATATAGGTCACATAGTAGCAATTAGTTCGCGAAATTAATAACTTAAATAGTCAGTTAGCAATCAAAACATAATTAAATCACATAACACTCGGTCTAAACCCACTCGTGACGTTATACCTGACTTGTCAGGAAACCGAGATGTTACACCATAGGCGAGGATTAGAAACTTCTCCAAGTCGATGAGTCCGACAGACAGTGGAAGTGTCGACCTTGGCTCCGTTAAGACTTGCTTATGTGATTATGTCCTTTTGAAGGATCATTCAGTTTCATGGAATGATAAGTGCATATGATGATGTGTTCATAATACATAAGGGTAATTGTTACAAGAACTTCATCACTGAGATGTCCCGCGTGAGAACATTCCTAAATGGGAAATGAAGTCTCCTAGAAACTTCCAGATTTGGAAATATCTCACAGGTCAATGACGTGATTAATAATCCTTAGACGTGAGATTTTGTAATGTCTCATATGAGATAACTCTGTAATCTTTGATATAGGCTCAAAAAGGTGTTGCCATATAGACACCTGAACCACGGCCTATGTTGGGATTACACAAGTGGCATATGTAGAATTAGTAGAATCGATAAAGGACCTACACTTGTTAAGAACAAGAATGATCTCTTACTGATTGAGTTGTGTGTAGTCCATTAAATATTAAACCCTTGGCCAAGGTGGATAAAAAGGTCAAGACATCAAGAAAATGGGCTTTTCTTGGATTGAGATCTAAATGGATAAAAAATGAAATTAACTTTAAAGATAAAAAATATTAAGTCTCTGAGAATATTCCCATGCCTTAGTTCTTGAATGAGAGATGGAGTTGTAGGAGGATCATATTTCACTGATTGTCATTGATTGAAAGGTTCTTCGATTTATTTCATTATTCGGCTAGGGGTCACACACCCATTGCTAGATTACGGTAGTTTGATCTCTGAAGTGATTAATTAATTATGGGAATTAATTAATTACTATCACTGCTAATCGAATAATGAAACTAAAAGGTCATACACAAATGCCAGAATACGAGGGTTATGGTAGAATATTAATATGATTAATGAAGAATCAAATTGTTGATCGAAATGAAGCCACGAACACGTGGGCATTGCCACGTGTCAAGGACATGTGACTGCCACGTGTCACGCAGCCTGCGTGGCTGCCACATGTCACGCACATGTGACTGTGATGTGGCTTCACTCGTGTGATTAATTTACACGCGAATTCTTTTCTAGAAATTAATTAATTAAGTTGTAATTAATTAATTTTGGTCTTTTAATTAATTATGAATTAATTGTTAGGACTATTCCCAAATTAATCAACCCAATAAATGATTAATTGGGAATTAAATCATTTATTGAATCTTGACTTTTGACTTAAGTAAGTAATGGTTGAAAAGTTAAACTTCATATTGTAGGAGAGAGAAGGCATCTCTTGCAAGACTTGGAGAAAAAGTTAAGAACTTATTATTTCAATTAAATTAATATTTAAATGAGTTAATTAGTCAGCAAGAAAGCTAATCCCATTGGGTCTTGAAAACCCTAGGGAGTTAGAACCCCACTATTATAAAAACTAGTGGGGGTGCTTCTCTTATTCTTTAGACCAATGTTCTTGAAGCGTTAAGTTTTTGAGAAAAATAAAAGAAAATTTTCAAAATAAAATATCCTAGCCAAACACAAGCCATAGAACTAGCATTCTCACTAGTTTGATCATGTTCTAGGACTGGTGTGGATACTGTTAGGAATAGTGCCCTAGAAAGTCGATTCGACGTAATCTGCTTTGGGACTTTTCTTGTATCACAGACAATCTTTGAATAATATATGATTGATCATAGGCAAACACTTCTTTATATGCCAATACGTGTTTTGAGTGTTTCCATTATGTGTGCATGTATGAGAACTCCCCTAATCCTGATGACTTTAGGACTCTACCATTTAGGTGAAATGGTTCATGAAACGAGCCCTATATCACATAAGTCATGATTAGTAAAATACTCCAAGCCGATGAGTCCTACAGACAGTGGGAGTGTCAACCTGACTCCTCTAAGGCTTGCTTGTGGGATCACGCCCTTAAGAAGGACCACCTTGTTTCATAGAGGTGCAAAGTGTATAGTTGATACGTGCGTGATACATGAGGGTGCTTACTTTAATAAGTAAGTTCACTGAGGTGCCCCGTGTGAGAACATTCCTAAATGGGAAAGGAAGTTTCTATTTCAGGAAATGGAAACTTCCAGATTAGGAAATATCTCACGAGTCATTGATGTGATTAATTGATCCTTAGACTTGAGGTTCCATGTTACTTTATGAGTTAACTCTGTAGTCTTTGGTATAAGCTTTAAAGGGTGTCGCCTTAGACAACTGATTCAAGGCTTATGCTGGGGCTGCACAAGTGACTCATGAAAGTGAATGAGAATCAAGAAAGGACCTACACTTGCATTTGCAAGGTGATCTCTTATTGTGTAAGTCATTCATATGCCATATGGAGTCCTTGGCCAAGGCAGTAGATCAAGACATCAAGAAAAGGGTTTCTTGGATTGAGATCAAATGGATATGAAATGCACTTTAGCTTTAAGACCAGATTATTAGGGTTCTGATTATTCCCTTGCCCTAGATCTTGGTTGAGAGATAGTAAGTAGGAGGATTGTATCTCACATGAATCAATGACTTAAAGGTTCTGTCGAATCCGAACATTCCAATTCAGCCAGGGGTTAAACACCTGTTGCTAGACTATGGCCGTTTAATCTGTGGACTGATTAATTAATTAGTGAATTAATTAATTAGGGTCACTGCTAATTGAATTGAGAACCTAGAGGGTCACACACAACAACTTGGTTACATGAGTTGAGGCATTAAAATGATTAAACGAGTTAATCAAGCCAAGAGGGTTCCACACGTGTGAAACCACACGTGTGGCTCACGTGAGTGACATGTGTCATTGTGACACATGTCACACACGTGTATAAATATATGTGTATATTTATTTATGTATTAAATAATTAATGTGATTAATTATTTAATAGACTTTGGTTTAATTTTGAATTAAAAAAGAAAGTCTTATTTTGGAGAAAAATAATCTAGTTAATTAATTATGAATTAATTAATTAGATAAAATAAGTTATTTATTTTAAATAAATAAAGTATAAAATTATCCAAAAATAGTTTGGATATTTTTAGCTCTCTTGAAAGTTGATTTGAATTAGAATTCAAAGTCAAAGTTAAAATTACTTGATGATCAAGTAATAGGAGAGAGAGAGACCAAAATCCTAGCCCATTAAGGACTAGGAATTTTGTCCCTCCCCTTTCTTATATATAGGGGAGCTCATGCTCCCCTTTAGAGATAATAGACAATTCTTGGTTCATGTGTTGAACACCTTCCTTTCTCCAAGATAAAATAAAACCCTAGGTTAAGCCTAAACACTAACTAGAGAACTAGCATCCTTACTAGTTAGATTGTAGCCAAGTTGGTGGACTATCTCTAGAGACTTCAAGTTAGAAGTTTTGAAGATTCGAGCTTTACCAAAAGTGGGGATTAAGCAAAAACGATCAGAAGGGATGATGAAACGATTCTGAACCCGACGTGAAGCGAATGAAAAAATCGAACCAAAGAAGATGGCGAAAACCGTTCGTCCATATCCTGAAGGATGAATTTTTTCCCGAGGGTTTTGTGACTGGCAGTTTTCTACTTTCGCAAAACTGTTTTCGAAGGGAGTTTCAATCCTGCTTTTCTCGTTTCATGTTTCTTTCTTTATGTTATATTGTTAAGAACATCTCTAACATGAATTGAATCTAGGTTGGTGTGGATTGCTATCCCGACAATGGATTCTGAAGTAGAAAGAGACTTTCGAGGGACGGGTTGTCAAGCCTCGAGAAGAGCGTTCTTGGGTGGCTTGAAACGCTTCAAGAAAGAATAAAAGAAAAGTAAGTTTTCTATCTTTACGAATTTGGATACACGATTGCGAGTTCAAGATCCTTTTGTTGGAAAAAATTTTAAATTCCGCTGCTTTCTGATTCGTGTTTTCCAACAGATACGGTTTGGAGGATTGCCTACTTTGGGATCTGATCGAAGAACGTTGGAGGGACATTCCGCTTGAAGGGTGTTCGATAGGCGGTATCTGTTGGGAATAGCGCCCTAGAAAGCTGTCATGCTTTGGGACTTTCCCTATATCATAGACAATCTTTGAATAATATACGAATGATTGTAATTGTAGCACCCGGAACGCTAGACACCACATCCCCCGCACTATAGCCCCAACTCACATATTAAATGGACAATCCATACATGAATCAAAGCTATAGCGAACGGGAGACAATAAAATGACTCAAGGCTAGGCGGGTACCCTCAATTTAAAACCAACCAACAATCAAGTCAGAGTATTAAAAGCGGAAGCAATAACATTCATTCGATACGTATAGGTACCATATTTATTTATTTACTTATAGGTACCAACATTCACACTATCAATACAATATCATCTCCCAAAATAGGTAACAAGGCAGGATACAAAATATCCCAAGCTATACATAACAAAATGTGGGAATGAAGTGTGCTAGACCCAAATTTAAAGACCACTAGACTCTAAATTCCCGCCTAGCACGCCCTGCAAAACACTGAAAAGTTGAGGTGTCAGTCCAACACAGACTGAGCGAGGGGTATAAATAAATATAAGCGTACATACATGCAAGTCATAATCTCGGGTAATAGTTTTGGAAAAACAATACAATCTAATAAGTTAAAAGAGATACTATCGCCCGAGATTACCACTATTTCAATTTCAATTTAATCAATTCAATACAATCAATTCGTGGCCCGGTGAGTGGGGCAATTCTCCAACCTTACACCGACTGTGTACAATCAATCAATCAATCAATTATTAGGTGATTAGGTGATCAAGCAATTCATTACTGTGCATAATTAGCAAGTTCAATAACGCCTTCTTCCTCCGGGTGATGGTGGGATTGCAAGGCCCCACCATCCAATCAATCTGGGCAGAAGGTACATGAATCCCTAAGCCCGGAACTCCTTCCTCCCCTAATCTCCTAGAGGGTTCAGGGTTCATCCCAGTTTGGTGAGGATAGCTCTCGAGTTACCCGTCAGCCCATGCTTTCCCGGTTGGCTCGAGTCACTTCCTTCGGGCCCACAGTGCAATACAATACTCGCCAAATCAATCAATCAATCAATCCCTTCAATGATTCGGTAAAACATTTGAAAACCAATCTCATTTGAAAACTATAAGTATAAAGATAGGTTTTGGCTTAAAACTTCACATAGGGTTGTACGGGTCCTATGTATCTAAAATTAAACCTCACCTGAACGACCCAAAAATATCCAAGGAAACAGCTCACGGGGCCTGCCCCTCGTCACCAGGAAGCTGGTCTGTGCAAGAAAGATAATTGTCCATGAAACACGACTGAAAATGTACCAAATATGAAGAACGGCGAAAATGCAACGAGACGACGTGAAAAATACAATGTACCATGAAAATATTGCGTTTCAACATGTAATCAGTCATACAGCAATTAGGGGTCAAAGAAGCCGTCGGATCGAGGTGCTAAAAATGCAATTTTATGCAGTGAATTTTGGGCACTTTTTGGACTATGGGAATGGCCGTTCCGGCTTCCCTTTGAAAATAGGAAGGGCCGTTCCCATGGCCTACAGAAAACGCGCCAGCGTTTTCTTAAAAGGGAAAACGTTTTAGCTGGGAACGGCCCTTCCGGCTCAAAGGCCAAAATGGGAACGGTCGTTCCCAGTCCCGCTGGCCTACTGTCTCAGCATCATGGGAACGGCCGTTCCAGTTTTAAACTGGGGTTGGGAAGGGCCGTTCCCAAAATACGAGAGCTGCTGAATATGCAGAACAGAACAGAGCAACACGAAGCAACAACAATCAACCACCAAAAATGGATCAAACTCAAGATGTAATGCACATATTTGATGCAATAAACATACTAGCTTACATATAATCAATAACAATTCATTTAAACACTCATTTCAATGCTAGATCATCAATAATCCATCATTCAAAACCCATACACTCATACATGCTCCAAGTCCATAAAACTCAAGATATATGCACCAAACTTAAGCTTAATGATCACAAACATATTTCCCACAACAAATACACAATTCACTCAAGCCAATACAAAGCCCTATATATCATATTTTCTCAAGAAAATCAACCAATCTCCAAAGTACCTCAAATGAGAGAAATGAGAGACAAGATGAAGATATGATTTTGATGAAGCTTCTATGATCAGAAATCCCACAAAAATTGATGCTTGCAAGATGAAATCTCCTACCTCTCTTGGTAGGGTTTGTCTCGGTTGAGCAAGGGAAGCAAATGGAGTAAAGATGAAATGTTGTATGAAATGGGAAATGTGTTGGTACGTGAATGCTGCTATGAAGAAGGGAAGAGATGGCCAAATTGCTATTAAATCCTTCCACTTGTTAAGTTATGCAATCAAGTCCATTTCCAAAATTAAATGATCAATGTGGTCCAATGCAATTAGATCCCATATTCATGAAAATGAGTAATTAAGGCCATAAAAGAAATAAATCACATTCGGGAAAATAATTCACATTGCAATCACGTTCAATATATCCGATAAATATGATATGATATGAATTTTCAATAAAATATCAAGAATATAATTTTATAAAATTATGTCATGCTATGGAAAATTAAAGAAATGAACAATTAATAATTAAAATCTAACTCTCAAACGCACACGTGTCGATCATACCTGAATTGCCGAAAGCTGGGGCGTTACAGTAATCATAGGCGAACACTTCTTATGTGCCAATACGTGTTTTGTGTGTTTTCATTACGTGTGTATGTCTAGAACTCCCCTAATCCGATGAGGCCCTTAAGAACTTTGTCATTATGGGAATGACACATGAAATAAGTTCTTAACACCATAGGTGAGGATTAGAAACTTCTCCAAGTCAATGAGGCTGACAGACAGTGGGAGTGTAAACTTTGCCTCTGTTGAGACTTACTTGTGTAGTTGTGTCCTTAAGAAAGATCATCCGATTTCATGGGGTGTAAAGTGTATAAGTTGATGTGTACACAATACACAAGGGTGCTTATTGTAAGAACAAGTTCACTGAGAGTGCCCCGCGTGAGAAGATTCCTAAATGGGAAAGGACGTTACTAGAACTTCCAGATTAGGAAATATCTCAAATGTCAATAACGTGAGAAATTAATCCTTAGACTTGAGATTCCACATTGTCTCATATGACATAAATTGTAATCTTTAATATAGGCTCAAAAGGGTGTCGCCATATAGGCACCTGAACCACAACCTATGTTGGGATTACACAAGTGACATATGAGAATTGTTGGAATCAATAAAGGACCTACACTTGTTGTAGGCAAAATGATCTCTTATTACACAAGTCATTCATGTTCCATCCTAAAATCCTTGCGCAAGGTGGTTAGATCAAGACATCAAGAAAATGGGGTTTTCTTGGATTGAGATCAAATGGAATATGAAGGGAACTTTGTTTTAAGATTAAGATTAGTAGGGCTCTCTATATTCCCATGCCCTAGATCTTAATCGAGAGATAGGATGGTAGGAGGATCGTATCCCACATGATGTTATTGACTGAAAGGTCCTTTCGAATATACATTAACATTTCGGGTACGGGTCACACACCTGTTGCTAGACTATAGTCGTGTGATCTGTGAGGTAATTAACTAATAAAGTGTATTAATTAATTAGGCTCACTGCTAATTGAAATTGAACCTAGAGGGCCACACACAAATATCAGGTTCAAAGGGTATTGTTAGAAAGATCAAGGAATTGATCGAAACGAGACCACATGAGTATGGTACATGTGTGGGACTCAAGAGCACGTTTGGACGCGTGACTCCAATTACAGAATTGGATTATGTGTTAATTAATTGTAGAATTAATTATTAAGTCCAAATATAATTAATTGGAGAATTAATTATAAAGCTAAAATATAATTAATTGGAGAATTAATTATAAATCCATTAATATAATTAATTGAGAGAATTAATTATGAAGCCAAATAAAGTTAATTTTAGCCCATTAGAATTAATTAAGAATTAATTCTAAAACACTTCATGAAATTAATTAGAGAATTAATTCTAAGTGTTTGAGTATTTAATTATTTAGTTGTTATAATTTGATTAGAATAAATAAATAAATAAATATCTTCTATTTTGTTATTATAAGAGAGTATTTATTCTAATATGATTAGAATAAATATTATTGGGATAAGATATTTAATTATTTATTCCTAAATTAGTTAGGAGCTTTTTTTTTCTTGCAAGATAAACATCTTATTTTAGATAAGATATTGTTTACTTGGAGAGAAAGAAAGAATAGATGACAAATTCAAAGTAGGAAACCATCTCCTACAAGCAATAGTGTTTCGAACCCTAGCCTATAAAAGGACTAAGGGATTCGAAATTTTGGCCTTACACGTGATTTGGAGATCACGTCCAACTTTTATGGAATTTTGGGGATAATTCTCTTGCTCGCTTTTCTCGTTTCATGTTTCTTTAATACACATGTTATAGTACTAGCATACTCACTAACATGATTTGAATCTAGGTTGGTGTGATTTATTACTCTAGAGGATTTCTACTTTGGAATCTCAAAGTAAGAATCGTTTAAGAAACGGGGATTCATGCCGTATAAAGAACGTTTGAGGGCGGCTCAAAACGTTTCAAGAAAGCTTCAATTATTGTAAGTTTCCTGATATCCCACTTTATTTTGAAACGAACATTGCAAGATCACGATCCCTTTTGGAAAAATTTTAAACTTCCGCTGCTTTAACTCTGTTGTTTTCCAACAATATCGATATCATAAGAAAGCTTCAACTAACGTGAGTTTCTTGATACACCCTACGATACGATATGAACATTACAAGTCTTTTAGATCTACTTTTCGAAAAATTTTAAACTTCCGCTACGCATACTCTATCGTTTTCCAACAAGTGGTATCAGACCCACCTTGCAACGTTCGTATTGTATCTTTACTACTTTTCGAATTTTGACTGAAAATTCTTGAATTTGGATGATTGGTTATGTATTCTTGTTTTTTGGTTTAAAAATGAATCTATTGGATCAAAACTATTTCTTGAAAATTCTTGAAAAACTGTTTTCGTATTAATCTGGCTTTAAGCTTTTTAAAATCTAGCTTGTTCTGAACTGTTTTAATTCGAAACTGGATTGCTTGAATTTTTGAAATTACGAAACGAGAACCGGAACACATACGCGCATGCCTTACCGCAACCAGCTACGCGCGGACACCCGAGCGCGCCTAGGCGATGCCGCCCGCACCGTTACCTTGCTCGCCTGGCAACGCCCGCACACGGCACGCGACCATGCACGCAGGCCTGCGAGCGGCTGTTGCCGGTCCGTCCCAGACCTCGTCGGGCTGTGTGAGCGGGCTAATTTTATTTTATTATAAAATTATTTATTTTTGAAATAAATATTAAAGTTGGGATTTTATGAATTAATATTAAGTTCCATTTTCGAGAAAATAAAATATCACTTAGAAGGATATTTTTAACAAAAATTTAATTTTGAAATTAATTGAGTTTTGTCATGATCCGAGTTCGTTTATTGAATGAGTTCTTGAATAGTGAACTATATTCAAATTACTTAAGTTACTAGAACTTGAAGTCAAGGGAATTTTAAATTTAGTCGGTAAATTTAAATTTCAAGTTGATTATGCTTGTTTAGGTGATCATGGGTTAGTCTTATGAATATTTTAATTTATGCACATAGATGATTTCAATTGGGGTCGGAGCCCCATAGTTGCGTTAATTCAATTGGGGTTGGAGCCCTACTTACGTGCGCGCTTTGCTTGATTTATTATGTGGCTTTCCTTATTATTGTTTTTGGGCCGAGGTATACCCCGTATATTTGTCTATGGTCAATATGAAGATTGAGCCATATTAATTTTTGCAAAGAGAGTAGAACTTAGGAAGTGAGGTTTTCTTTCATTTTGGAGACAAGCATCCAAGGAGCAAGATGGATCCACAAATCAAGGAGAAAGACGTCATAATTGAAGACCCCTCAAATTGTTAGGGAGGGTTGTTTCTATTAATGTAATAGAATATGGTTTTCCATTAAATTCTGCACCCTTATGTGAAATATCTGTTTATGTGGCATGTATGTTAGAACTAGCAATTATGGAGTGGCTCCCATAATTGCACATAAGATAGGATACCCATGATCATCTCATATTAGTATCATGCTAGGACATGTTATCTGCTAATTGCTTGTGTGAATGCATTTTATGTGAAACTGCATTAAACAAGATAAATTAAAAATGGATAACTGTACATGTTGGTGAGGTCAAAACCGGACAACTCTCCGGTTAATTCAAAAATCCCTAATTAAAATATAGAGCAATTTTCGAATAAATAGGTATTTTATTACGGTAATAAAATTCCTAGCATGCCATCAATAGGATTTAAGGGTTAGTAGGTAAGCTAATTATTGTCCCACGAGTCATGGGGTAATTAGTGCAACCTATTAAATCTTAGTTTCTTGATTGATCACTTAAGGTGATTGATATTTCTTGATCATTTTAGAATTGGCGACGTCTCACGAGTCGTGGGTCGTTCCGGACTAAGTTTGATTGAGATCTTATGATTGATGGGTCCTACTCAACACTGAAGTAGATATGGATGTCTACGAGTCGTGGGTCCATGATTGAAAGATCAATGATACAAAAACATTACTAGGAATTCCATGGAGATGGAATTGGCAATTTTGTACCTACCTAAAGATTCTTAGACCTTTAGATGTCTCACGAGTCGTGGGTCCAAGACTAAGAATGCTTAGGATCCTAGTACCTACTGAGAAAACAAGTTTCTTCTAAGGTCGTTTAGGATTTATAGACTTGATAAAAACAGTGGGAGCCACATACGATAAAAGACCTAATCCTATGTGTTACGTTATTATTCAATATGCTCACATTTTCTCTGCTTAGCATTTAGGTTGTAGTTCTGTGATTGTCTACAAGTTGAAATGCAACCCCATTTGTATCCATCCTTGAGTCAAATAAGTTGACTAAAGTCCCAACCACTCTGATTGGCTTCGAATCATAAAATTCGTTTTAAGATATCAAAGGAAAAAATTGTTCTCTGTAAGGCAAACTTTTCACCTATTGTAAAAATTCGACCTAGGCTTAAGACAAGCAATTGAAAAGTGAAAGGAAATTCTCTAAACACTTAAGAGCAATTGTACTACATCATAAATGTGTTACAAAGTATAACACATTGTAGGAACACTTAAGAGCAATTGTACTCTCTTGCGCGTGTTACAAGGCATAACACATCGAAGGAATTGTTCCAAGTTTGTATGAAGGAATGCACGTGTAACATGGACTGAAAGTCCTCACTAAGGAGGACCTTACAACCACGTATGCAAACTAAGAAATGAGTTCTTAGTCCACTGATTGCTTGAATTGCTTCTATCATCATTCTTAACCCCTTTTGCTTAACCTTAGATGATGCTATTGTAGCATGGTTCATCAAATTAGTTGATAACTTAAGAGAGCATCCATGAGAAGGACTAAAAGGTAATGATGATTAGTTCTTCTTCTAAACCTATTGAGGTAAAGGCATCAAGGCCAAAGAAGAAGAAACCCTTAAAACCCCGATGGAGGGGTGATAGAAGGGAAAGCCTAAAAGAAAGATCAGACGTTAGCTTCCATAGAGGCAAACTAGCCTTGTAAAGGAACTGCAAAGAGTATAAGGATACACCGTGTGCCTCTCGTTGTGGTAATTCCGATAGGATCAGAATTCACTAGTCTTGAGTTAATTTTACACTAATTGTTGTGCAAAACTGAAAGCATTGATGTTTCGAACATACAACGAGATAACATAAGTAAGTAAGATGACAAAGTTTCAAATAACATTGGAACGTCCTAAATGGGATTAGCAAGTTAATCATCTTAGGATCATTTTATGAAAATGAACTCAAAGACATAACTTCCTAAGAATCCTATTTAGAGGGAAATGATCCCAAAACCCCATTTATGTGAAACGAGAAACATGTGTAGCACCCCTTTACATAGAGATGCCACACCCCCGCAATATACGTCGATCCACATATGAAATGGATAATCCGTACATGAACCAACCTGTAGCGAACGGGTGACAAATAAAAGAAACAAGCTAGCTAGGTGGGACTAACCCTCAAATCAATTACCATTATGCATAAGAAATAAAGCGGAAGCATGCTATATTATCGATCATTTGTCAAGTAAACCATGAACCATATTCTAATCTCACATATCAATACATTATCATCTCCTAAAATACATAACAAATATCATTAACAATAATTCCTATGCAACAATAAATAAAATCCACCGTGCTTGACTCGAATGCAAAGACAAGACTCGACTCGATTCCCACCTAGCACGCACCTGCAAGAACCTGAAAGGTGGAGACGTCAGTCTATGGAAGACTGAGTGAGGGGCATAAACAAATATTAGCGCAGATAACATGTAAGTTATAACCTCGGGTAAGGTTTTTATAACTAAATACAATATAAGTTCAAAATGCTATACACTTGGCCCGAGATTACAACTATCAAGATTAAATACTTTAATCACTTTCAATCATTCAATCAGTGGCCCTGGCGAGTGAGGGCAATTCTCCAACGTTAAATCAATAGTGAACTGTGCATGCTTTGTTTAATTATCATGTGATCATGCAGCTTATTATAGTGCACAAGTAGCAATTTCATGAACTCCTTTAACTCCGGGTGATGGTGGGTTTGCAAGGCCCTAACCATCCATGCTATGTACGTCAGGTTCATGACTCCCACGTACGGGGATTCCTTCCTCCACCAAACCTCCTGGTGGATTCAGGGGTCATCCCAACTGATGAGGGGAGGGCAGAGTTACCCGCCAACCCTATGCTTTCCCGGTTGGCTCATACACTAACCCTCGGGCCCAACGTGCTATCATGCTACTCGCCAATACACGATCACGATTTAATCACGATACATGAATTGCTTTTCATGAACATGACTTGCTGGCAATTGTTTACGAGTTTAGAAATGATTTTAAATAAATATATATATACCTTTTGGCCCAAAACTTCACATAAGAGTTATACGGGTTCTATATAACTAGCAATTAAACCTCACCTGACAGGCGACGCGACGACTCATAGATGCATGAACGTGTGCAGTGATCACAATCTCCGCCCTGGAGAAGAACTGGACAAGAAACAGGACATTATGAACTCGTGAGACAATGACTTAATAATGATACCAAAACAGGACGCACAACATAATTATGCAACGTGATAACGTGCATTACCCAATGTAGCATATAAATATCATGTTATGACATGTAATTGATCATATAATAACATGTTTGGGTCAATTAAGGGTAAAGGAAAGGAAATGGAAATCTTGATTTTGTGCAGAAAGTTTTTGCCTCTCCAGAGGCCTGGGACGGCCGTTTCGGCCCTTAGTTCAAAATGGGAAGGGCCGTACCCAGCTCCCCGAAGCTGCTCCCCGAAAATGGGAAGGGCCATTTGTGACACCCCGCTCGCTCACACATACAGGTACGCGTCACGTATGAGTTTATTTTTCGTAATCTATATGATTCCTTATTTCATTTGTGACCTTATCTGAATTATGTTCCCTTATTTTATTTTCCTATGGGAACAACTTGAATTATTTGATAAGAACTTGCCCTATTTGAACATATAATGTGAATACATGTAATTTGTAAAATTTACGATTTATGAATTGGAATCCCGAGCATGCCAACTTTTTGAATTACGTAAATTATATGATTTTAGGTCTTAATTGTATGATTTGAATTTGTTTTAAACTTGATTGATTTTAGTTTGGACTCAGTTGCACTTTATTTGAATTTTTGGGCCTTTTCGCAAATTGACCACTTTTGAGTCATTAATTCGTATCTTGAGCTAGGCAACTCGGATTCGAGTTTCGTCACCTCCATTGGACTCGAGTTGACGATTTGGATCCAATGGGACAAGCCTCATAACTTTTTGACTTCATTTCAACCCCCGTTCACGCAGATTTCACCTTACGTGCCTAAGACCTAGTTGGAGCTAGGCTAATCATTTCTTGTCCTTTAATTGACTTAATCTCAGCCATAAGCCATCTCTTTCTTCCCTTTTAGCGCTGAATTTCGAACCTACCTCCAAGGGAAAGAAGGAAGGAGAAGTAACAAGAACCTTACCTCCATTGTGGCCATTTTGAGCTCAAGACAAGCTTATCTTGCTCAAATTTTTTAAGGTAAGTTAAGAATCTTGATCTCCTTGTTCTTGTGATCATTTTACACCTCATTAATCATGTTTTATGATCATAAATTCATGGATATGCCTTGCTTGATGAATAGTTAGGTTATATGGAGATTTGAGGAATATGTGCATCTCTTACCTTTTTATAAGTTGGAGCTATATATGTTGATCAACATGACTCATTTATTGCTTAAACATGCTCTTATTTGATGTAAGTTGATTGGGTATGATGTACCCTTAATGATCTTTGAAGTTCTTGGAAGTTATGAATGAAACCCATGCCTATTCTTGATCTCCTTCCATTTTCGGTTGTTGCTGCATTTCTGGAGCTGTTTTGATGCCTTTTATCTTGCTTGTTTTTATGGTTTTCTTGCTCCATTGATTTTATTTTGTTGGTACTTGAGTGGTGATTGAAGAACAAGGTTGTTGGTTGCTTTTTCCATGGTGAAACCGAAGCTTCTTGGCCTCTGACCCAAATCCGCCGGGGTGGATTTTGCTTTGAAAATAATCCACCGGGATGGATTTGAGGTAGGCCCTTGTAGAACTGTCTGCCTTGAATCCACGGGGGTGGATTTGCCCTTTCAGAAAAATCCACCGGGGGTGGATTTAAGACAGCGGTCCATTTTGCTCCCAGCTTTGTTTTCTTGTTTCTCTTCACTTGTATTTTACTTCGCCCACCCCGTTTATGATCCTAACATGCTAATATGTTGTAATATGTTATGTTTCATTAATTATTTTAAGTTTATGGACTCGTTTGTCAGATATAATTGTCACTTGAATTCATGACCCTTATATGAAATGATTAACGCCTTTTTGCATCTCTTGCTATTTCCTTGAACTTCGAGCTTATGGATGCATATGGTATGCTATAATATGATACGTTATGAGATTAATATATATGTTATGAGTTTAATTCTTGGATTCCTTATTTTATGTTTCATTATTTGCTCCGGTATGCCTAAGTATGAATTTATATGATGTACATTGCACCCATTTACATTCGTATGAGTCGTCGTGTGTCTAATTGGTTCATGATCGAGTCTAAGTCAAGATTTTGCGTTTGTTTATCACAGATTTGAGCTCGAGAGGTGTTGGTTCCACCATTTAACTTCTTCTTGGTCGTTGACGCTCCTCCGTGAGCACTTTCGGTAAAAGGTGAGGTTTAGGTTTGTTTTCTTTTTAGTTAATACGACCTACAACCCTACGTGCTCGTTTTCAAGTCCGCATGTGACTATAATATTATTTATATAATAGATACATGCTTATAAGATACGTTTATCACCTTGTCATAAGATTAAATGTTTTGGACTATATGTACGAGCATATGTGAGCTTGAAAATCATTGGCAACAAGGCTATGCTCCAAACCGTGTGTCTTCGTGCAAGCTTTGCTCTTCTTCAACTTGATATGTTTTCAGATGAGAGGTACGTTAGAAGCATAGGCCGAGTTGCACGGTAAGGTATGCTAAGGTAGGTAAGTTTGTTACGTTCTAAGTATGTTAAGTTGCGAGTTATGGTATGTTAAGTCTTGTTCAGATTTACCGGGCCCAGGGAATTATGGGTAAGGACGCCCAGGACGGCAAGGGTCGTCGGGTTAAGCCTGTGTACAATTCCCATTTGAAGTACTAACGCGCGACTCTTGGAGGTTGAGGAGGCGTGGTGCTTCAAGCACAATGTGGGTTAGCTACCCCTTGTGTATTGGTAAAAGTAGTGAGGGTTTGCTTCCCGAGCTACATGTTGTTGGGATTGGATTGATTATGATTATGCTTTCTGTTTTCATTCATACGTTAATAATTGGGGAGTTAGAGTAAGGCTCGTACTCGCTGGGTATAGAATTCGATAAGTTATGTTGATTATGAAACGGGACAGGATATTTCTTTTAAGCTATGTTTGATTATGTTATGAATAAGTTTGATTCAAAAATGGTTTTGGTTTGAAAAACCCAATCTCGGTTCATAGTCGTTTGTTTAATACGTGCTTTGCTTTATATGTATACGTGTGTGGGTGTGCGTTAGCCCCCTCACTCAGTCAGTAGACTGACCCTCTCCTTTCAACTTTTTAGTTTGCAGTTTGTGGTTCGTGCTAGGCTGAGTCGTAGGTCGGTCGAGTTCTAGTCTCCTAACTCGAGTTGCATTTTCATTTGTAGTCGGTTACTTTTTCGTATATGATTTGGAATTTGATTTATGTATGCTTCTTGAATTATATTTATATGTATATTTCGGGACAGGCTTCTAGGGCTAGTTGAACCCATTGTGCTGATTTATATTCTTGAATTTTGATGCATGCTTCCACTATGTTTGTTGTGTTGTGCGCTCTGGTCTTATCTTAGCTCCGCCTGGCTTAGCGTGTGTGTGTAGGTCCCCGTTCGCTTAGACTTGGGCTCATGTATGGATTTCTATTTCATATGTGGGTTCGGGTCTAGGTGCGGGGGATGTGGTGGCTCGCCGCTCCGGTAGCTACATTCTAAAGTCGTATCAGAGCTCCGGGTTGCAAAACCGGAGCTCTAGTTTCGTGTTTTGTCAGGTATAGGTCGTACTGCGTAGGAACAATGTGTTAATGTGTGCATTTGCATCCCTATATGTGACATTTCTTGATACTATATACTTTAAAACCTCAATTTTTCTTTCATTCCTTATTCATTGTGCATACCTTAATTGCAATTGTTGCTTTCAATATGTGCCATAAGCACTCACTAACTGCATACATTATACTTCCATGTATAAATTGTGTATTATAGGTTGGTCATTTCCGACAATTGCCTACTCGCCTCTACAATTATGGCTCCTAAGATGAAGATAGGATCGAAAAAGGGGAAAGTACTTTTACGAAGCACGAGATGCCAAGATGCTTATAACCTTACCAAGATGCGAAACTTGGTGGCTCAATTCATGGGGAGGAATTTTATATTGAAATCAAATGTGTCTCTCCCCGGAGAACAAAGATCGTGCATATATTGTGAAGGACCTAATCCCACATACCAGAATTGTAGGAGAAGGTTAGGCAAATGCACTAGATGCGGTTCCCCCCGATCACAAGCTCAACGTATGCCCTAGATCCATATAAAACAGTCGGAGGTTGGCCCAATTCATGGATGAAATTAGGAAATATCTTCGAGAAGTGAAACCCGTAGCCGAGTCTAAGGTATGGGCTGAACGTACCATGGAAGCTCTTCGGGTTGAATCCAAAAAAAAAAAAAAAAAATTAAAGGAAAGGAGCCGAGTAAGAGTATTCGAGACGGAAGGTAGCTTAGGATTGGAATCAAAACGGGTTCGAGAGGACTCTCAAGTGAGTTCGAAAGGAAAGAAGAAAATAGAACCCTCTTCCTCAATGGAATCACTTCCATGTACGCATTTTAGGAGGAATTCTCATACCTACCAGAATTGTTGGAAGAGATTAGGGCGATGCTATGGATGTGGATCGCTAGAGCATAAATTGGACAAGTGTGAACGGCGAAGGCTAATGAAATAACTAAGAGGTAATTGCATTCATAGCACGAGCATCCATCTCATACTATATCTCTATATATTGTGATGTGTATGCATTGTTGTTACTTGATGTTTTCCTGCTTAATTCGTTAAAATGTGATGCATACCATGAGAAAATATAACCCGGCATGCATAAGTTTAATGTTTTCATGATAGCTTGCACGATAACCTCCACTCTACCGGATGAAGTTCCCTTTTCGTGATGGTAAAATCCGGGGTAAAACGAAATGGTAAATTCAAGAATTTGGATGGGGATGATAGAAAAGAATCGATGACCCTTTCCGTTCTTGAGAAGGTATATGTTCAAAGGAAGGAACTCTTATCACGGAGAAAAGGCGGCTGAAGTAATTCGGAGGTTATTTTTGAGATAATTCCTAGATATGTGCCAACAAAGGGTATTCTCTTCCATGCTTGAAGTCTTCTAGAAGTACGGTCGGGAATAAATGAAATGGAATACAACTTGGAGCTAGGAAGCGAGTTAGGGTTTACTATCATACCGGGAAGGAAAACAGCCAGTTTACGGTGTGAATACTATAAGAGAAAGTGAAACAGAGATAATTATGGGGATTTAAGCCAAGAGGATTCGAAGTAAATATATTCCGGGTGTATTGGTAAATGGATTTCACGAAACCTTAAGGGGTCACGAAGTGATAGAGGTTTGTGAAGGCCTTGTGTTCAAAGATTTGGAAGGTATCCCCTTACTAGCCAAAGTACTACAAGGGAGAAATGTCAAGAAGACCAAGATTCAAATTAGTCAAGACATAAGGATGTTTGGAAGGAAACAGAGAGTATGGGATTTTACGGAAACCAAAGATAGTAATACCGGGAGGATTACCGGGTTTGGAATGGTTTAAGAGCGGATGGGTATGGAAGATTCAAAGAGGAAAGGATTGAAATAACCCCTCATGTCAAGTATGGGGATTGTAGATGATAAAGAAAAATACCGGAAGAAGGTATCCTCGGTTGGAGATGAAGTTTGGGAAAATAGTGGGACTATCAGGCTGGAGATTTGTCCCAAGGTTGGTAAACTTGAGACATGGAGTACCAAGGCCATATGGACTCTTCACTCAACCTTATCAGTGGGAAGAAAATTTCTAACAATGGCGATTGGAGGAGATAGATTGGGAGGAAGGAATTGATTAGCAAGTTAGAATGCATCAGGGAAACCTAGGATAGAATTCTCTGGTTATGAGCCTCATAACGCCAACTTGGGTTGATCCTCATCACCTTATCTGAGCGTTAAGGAGTTTTCAACAATGGTGAATTGTACACAAAACATTCATGCCACGTGCATCATGCATTCTAATATTGTTATTTGAATTGTTGCCTAATTGTTTCTTGCGTGTACTTGTTGCTTGTTGAGTGCTTTTCTTTTTTGAGTTGTGGCCCTGAGAGTTCGAGAGTGTGGCAACCCGAGGGTCGTGATTTCAATGGACTTTAAAGGGAACAACGAATAGAAGGATGGCCATCTTCGAGGAACTTCCTGTTAGAAGGTGCGAGTGGTGAAAATCCAGTAACTACGCTACTCGTGTAACGCCGAGCTCTTGAACGTTTGGAACAAATCAAACGGTGGGCGATGAATCAAATATTTGGACCCTCCTACTGTGCGAGATGTTTTAATTGCTCCTAGCCCGGATCAAGCGGTGTGTAATTATTCCATCAAGACTACGTTAACCCTTGTCAGGACGTCATGAACCTCGAACTTGGGTGAATACGGAAAGTTGTTCGAGCTTGAAACTCGAGCAGTAGAACCTAGGGACCAAGTTCTTTTAAGGGGGGAGATTGTGACACCCCGCTCGCTCACACGTACAGGAACGCATCACGTATGAGTTTATTTTCTGTAATCTATATGATTCCTTATTTAATTTGTGACCTTATGTGAATTATGTTCCCTCATTTTATTTTCCCATGTGAACAACTTGAATTATTTGATAAGAACTTGCCCTATTTGAACATATAACGTGAATACATGCAATTTGTGAAATTTACGATTTATGAATTGGAATCCCGAGCATGCCAACTTTTTGAATTACGTAAATTATATGATTTAGGACTTAATTGTATGATTTGAATTTGTTTTAAACTTGATTGATTTAAGTTTGGACTCAGTTGCACTTTATTTGAATTTTTGGGCCTTTTCGCATATTGGCCACTTTTGAGTCATTAATTCGTATCTTGAGCTAGGGAACCCGGATTCGAGTTCCGTCACCTCCATTGGACTCGAGTCGACGATTTGGATCCAATGCGACAAGCCTCATAACTTTTTGACTTCATTTCAACCCCCGTTCACGTAGATTTCACCTTACGTTCCTAAGACCTAGTTGGAGCTAGGCTAATCATTTCTTGTCCTTTAATTGACTTAATCTCAGCCATAAGCCATCTCTTTCTTCCCTTTTAGCCTTGAATTTCGAACCTACCTCCAAGGGAAAGAAGGAAGGAGAAGTAACAAGAACCTTACCTCCATTGTGGCCATTTTGAGCTCAAGACAAGCTTATCTTGCTCCAATCTTTTAAGGTAAATTAAGAATCTTGATCTCCTTGTTCTTGTGATCATTTTACACCTCATTAATCATGTTTTATGATCAGAGATTCATGGATATGCCTTGCTTGATGAATAGTTAGGTTATGTGGAGATTTGAGGAATATGTGCATCTCTTGCTTTTTATGAGTTGGAGCTATATATGTTGATCAACATGACTCATTTATTGCTTATACATGCTCTTATTTGATGTAAGTTGATTGGGTATGATGTGCCCTTAATGATCTTTGAAGTTCTAGGAAGTTATGAATGAAACCCATGCCTATTCTTGATCTCTTTCCATTTTTGGTTGTTGCTGCGTTTTTGGAGCTGTTTTGATGCCTTCTATCTTGCTTGTTTTTATGGTTTTCTTGCTCCAATGATTTTATTTTATTGCTACTTGAGTGGTGATTGAAGAACAAAGGTGTTGGTTGCTTTTTCCATGGTGAAACCAAATCTTTTTGGCCTCTGACCCAAATCCGCCGGGGTGGATTTTGCTTTGAAAATAATCCACCGGGGTGGATTTGAGGTAGGCCCTTGCAGAACTGTTTGCCTTGAATCCACGGGGGTGGATTTCCCCTTTGAGAAAAATCCATGGGGGTGGATTTCCCCTTTGAGAAAAATCCACCGGGGTGGATTTAGGGCAACGGTCCATTTTGCTCCCAGCTTTGTTTTCTTGTTTCTCTTCACTTGTATTTAACTTCTCCCACCCCGGTTATGATCCTAACATGCTAATATGTTGTAATATGTTATGTTTCATTAATTATTTTAAGTTTATGGCCTCGTTTGTTAGATATAATTGTAACTTGAATTCATGACCCTTATATAAAATGTTTAACGCATTCTTGCATCTCTTGCTATTTCCTTGAACTTCGAGCATATGGATGCATATGGTATGCTATAATATGATACGTTATGAGATTAATGGATATGTTATGAGTTTAATTCTTGGATTCGTTATGTGATGTTTCATTATTTGCTCCGGTATGCCTAAGTATGAATCTATATGATAAACATTGCTCCCATTTACATTCGTATGAGTCGTCGTGCGTCTAATTGGTTCATGACCGAGTCTAAGTGAAGAGTTTGCGTTTTTTTATCTCAGATTTGAGTTCGAGAGGTGTTGGTTCCACCATTTAACTTCTTCTTGGTCGTTAACGCTCCTCCGTGAGCACTTTCGGTTAAAGGTGAGGTTTAGGTTTGTTTTCTTTTTAGTTAATATGACCTACAACCCTACGTGCTCATTTTCAAGCCCGCATGTGACTATACTATTATATTTATATAATAGATACGTGCTTATAACATACGTTTATGATCTTGCCATAAGATTAAATGTTTTGGACTATACGTACGAGCATATGTGAGCTTGAAAATGATTTGCAACAAGGCTATGCTCCAAACCGTGTGTCTTTGTACAAGCTTTGCTCTTCTTCAACTTGATATGTTTTCGGATGAGAGGTATGTTAAAAGCATAGGCCGAGTTGCACGGTAAGGTATGCTAAGGTATGTAAGTTTGTTACGTTCTAAGTATGTTAAGTTGCGAGTTATGGTATGTTAAGTCTTGTTCAGATTTGCCGGGCCCAGGGAATTGTGGGTAAGGACGCCTAGGACAGCAAGGGCCGTCAGGTTAAGCCTGTGCACGATTCCCATTTGAAGTACTAACTTGCGACTCTTGGAGGTTGTGGAGGTGTGGTGCTTCAAGCACAATGTGGGTTAGCTACCCCTTGTGCATTAGTAAGAGTAGTGAGGGTTTACTTCCCGAGCTACATGTTGTTGGGGTTTGACTGATTATGATTATGTTTTCTGTTTTCATTCGTACGTTAATAATTGGGGAGTTAGAGTAAGGCCCGTACTCGCCGGGTATAAGAATTCGATAAGTTATGTTGATTATGAAACGGGATAGGATCTTTCTTTTAAGCTATGTTTGATTATGTTGATTAAGAAAAGCACGTATTAAACAAAAGACTTTTTGTTTAATACGTGCTTTTCTTTATATGTATACGTGTGTGGGTGTGCGTTAGCCCCCTCACTCAGTCAGTAGACTGACCCTCTCCTCTCAACTTTTCAGTTTGCAGGTTGTGGTTCGTGCTAGGCGGAGTCGTCGATCGGTTGAGTTCTAGTCTCCTAGCTCGAGTTGCATTTTCATTTGTAGTCGGTTACTTTTTCGTATATGATTTGGAATTTGATTTATGTATGCTCCTTGAATTACATTTATATGTATATTTCGGGACAGGCTTCTAGGGCTAGTTGAACCCGTTTTGCAGATTTATATTCTTGAATTTTGATGCTTGCTTCCACTATGTTTGTTGTGTTGTGCACTATGGTCTTTTCTTAGCTCCGTCTGGCTTAGCGTGTGTGTGTAGGTCCTCGTTCGCTTAGACTTGGGGCTCATGTATGGATTTGTATTTCATATGTGGGTTCGGTTCTAGGTGCGGGGGATGTGGTGGCTCGCCGCTACGGGCGCTACACCGTTCCCGGCTGTGAGCCAAAGTGGGAACGTGTTGGAAAACACGAATCAGAAAGCAGCGGAATTTAAAAAAAATTTTTCCAACAAAAGGACCTTGAACTCGCAATCGTGTAACCAAATTCGTAGGGATAGAAAACTTACTTTTCTTTTGTTCTTTCTTGAAGCGTTTCAAGCCACCCAAGAACGCTCTTCTCGCGGCTTGATCCCCTCTCCTTGGTAAAGCTCGAATCTTCAAACTTCTAACTTGAAGTCTCTAGAGAAAGTCCACCAACTTGATCACAATCTAATTAGTAAGGATGCTAGTTCTCTAATTAGTGTTTAGGCTTAACCTAGGGTTTAATATAATCTTGGAGAAAGGAAGGTGTTCAACACATGAACCAAGAATTGTCAATTAGCTCTAAAGGGGAGCATGAGCTCCCCTATATATAGGAAAGGGGAGGGGCGGCCGAAACTAGTCCATATTGGACTAGGATTTGGTTCCTCTCTCTCCTATTACTTGATCATCAAGTATTTTCCAACTTTGACTTTGAATTCTATTTCTAGTCAACTTTTAAGAGAGCTCAAAAATATCCAAACTATTTTTTGATAATTTTATACTTTATTTATTATAAAATAAATAACTTATTTTTATCTAATTAATTAATTCGTAATTAATTAACTAGATCATTTTCTCCAAAATTAGACTTTCCTTTTAATTCAAAATTAAACCAAAGTCTATTAAATAATTAACTAATTAATTATTTAACACATATATATATTATCACACGTGTGTGACACGTGTCACAGTGACACGTGTCACTCACGCGAGCCACACGTGTGAATTCACACGTGTGGAACCCTCTTGGTCCGATTAACTCGTTTAATCATTTTCAAGCCTCAACTCATGTAACCAAGTTGTTGTGTGTGACCCTCTAGGTTCTCAATTCAATTAGCAGTGACCCTAATTAATTAATTCACTAATTAATTAATCAGTCCACAGATTAAACGACCATAGTCTAGCAACAGGTGTTTAACCCCTAGCTGAATTGGAATGTTCGGATTCGACAGAACCTTTAAGTCATTGATTCATGTGAGATACAATCCTCCTACTTACTATCTCTCAACCAAGATCTAGGGCAAGGGAATAATCAGAACCCTAATAATCTGGTCTTAAAGCTAAGTGCATTTCATATCCATTTGATCTCAATCCAAGAAACCCTTTTCTTGATGTCTTGATCTACTGCCTTGGCCAAGGACTCCATATGGCATATGAATGACTTACACAATAAGAGATCACCTTGCAAATGCAAGTGTAGGTCCTTTCTTGATTCTCATTCACTTTCATGAATCACTTGTGCAGCCCCAGCATAAGCCTTGAATCAGTTGTCTAAGGCGACACCCTTTAAAGCTTATACCTAAGACTACAGAGTTAACTCATAAAGTGACAAGGAACCTCAAGTCTAAGGATCAATTAATCACATCAATGACTCGTGAGATATTTCCTAATCTGGAAGTTTCCATTTCCTGAAATAGAAACTTCCTTTCCCATTTAGGAATGTTCTCACACGGGGCACCTCAGTGAACTTACTTATTAAAGTAAGCACCCTCATGTATCACGCACGTATCAACTATACACTTTACACCTCCATGAAACAAGGTGGTCCTTCTTAAGGGCGTGATCCCATAAGCAAGCCTTAGAGGAGTCAGGTTGACACTCCCACTGTCTGTAGGACTCATCGGCTTGGAGTATTTTACTAATCATGACTTATGTGATATAGGGCTCGTTTCATGAACCATTTCACCTAAATGGTAGAGTCCTAAAGTCATCAGGATTAGGGGAGTTCTCATACATGCACAACTAAAGTAAATGCATACCAAACAAGAGCATATAAAGAAGTGTTGCCTCAATTCGTTATTTTATTCAAAGATTGTCTGTGATTACAATAAGGAAAAGTACAAAGCGGATATACAATCGGCTTTCTAGGGCACTATTCCTAACAATCTCCCACTTGCCCGTCAAAGCCATTCTAAAGCTATTCTAAGTCCCATGTTCTGAAGATGACCTTGGAAAGCTTCTCGACTAAGGGGCTTAGTAAGTGGATCTGCCACGTTCTCTGCTGATGTGACCCTCTCAATTTGCACATCTCCTCTCTTGATAATATCACGGATTAGGTGATACTTCCTCATTATGTGCTTGGTCCGTTGGTGAGATCTTGGTTCTCTTGCTTGAGCAACCGCCCCAGTGTTGTCACAAAACACAGTAATGGGGTCTTTCATGCTAGGAACAACATTCAACTCTTGAATGAAGTTTCTAATCCAAACACCTTCCTTAGCTGCATCATTTGCAGCTAAGTATTCGGCCTCAGTGGTCGAATCTGCAGTGGTTGTTTGCTTGGAACTCTTCCAACTCACTGCTCCGCCGTTTAGGCAGAAAATGTATCCTGACATTGACTTAAAATCATCTAAGTCAGATGCAAAGCTTGCATCGCAGTATCCTTCGACAGTAAGATCTTTCTGACCTCCGTAAACTAAGAACAAATCTTTAGTACTTTTCAAGTACTTAAGAATATTCTTCACGGCAGCCCAGTGACCATCTCCAGGGTCAGATTGGAAACGACTTGTTACACTAAGTGCATAAGCCACATCCGGTCGAGTACATAACATTGCATACATTATGCTACCTATTGCTGATGCATAAGGTGTATGAGTCATTCTTTCCTTCTCAAGGTTAGTCTTAGGACACATCTTCTTTGAAAGACATGTTCCTACACTCATAGGAAGGTTCTTAACCTTTGCTGACTCCATATTGAATCTCTTCAATACTTTGTCAATGTACATCGACTGTGATAGTCCTATTAACCTTCTAGATCTATCTCTATAGATTTTAATTCCAAGGATATAGGACGCATCACCAAGATCTTTCATCTCGAATTGGTTCGATAACCATAACTTAGTCACTTTCATGTCATCTTTCGAATTCCCAATAAGAAGGATGTCATCAACATAAAGCACTAAGAATTGCACTGAGGTCTCCAATTCCTTTCTATACACACATGATTCATTCGAAATTTGGATGAAGCCAAACGCTTTGACTGATTCATCAAATCGAATGTTCCAATTCCTAGAAGCCTGTTTCAATCCATAGATTGATCTTTGGAGTTTGCAAACCTTTTGCTCACTCCCACTGAATGTGAAACCTATGGGTTGCTCCATATAAATGTCTTTGTCAATGTCACCATTGAGAAAGGCAGTTTTCACATCCATTTGCCATATCTCATAGTCATAATATGCAGCAATGGCAAGCATGATTCGAATGGACTTTTGCATTGCAACTGGTGAAAAGGTTTCGTCAAAGTCCACGCCGGGTCTTTGAGTGAATCCTTTTGCAACCAATCTTGCTTTGTAGGCTGCAATGCTTCCATCAACTCCAAGCTTTCTCTTAAAGATCCATTTGCAACCTATGGGTTTGACCCCATCAGGCAAATCTACCAAGGTCCAAACTTGGTTGGAGTTCATGGAATCCATTTCGGATTTCATGGCTTCTATCCACTGTTCAGAGTCAGAATCTGAAAGTGCCTCCTCATATGTTAAAGGATCATTATCCTTTTGAGAGATTTCATGGAGGAATCCATACCATCTCTCCGGCTGTCTAGGAGTACGTTCAGAACGCCTTAGAGGAGGATTTTCGTGTGTATCGAAATTCGTGATTGGTTGTAGTTGATCAGAGTGGGACGTTTCTTCAGTGGGTGGTGTGGGGTCACTTTGTACTTCTTCTAATTCTATGATCTTGCCCTTCTTTTCTTTAAGGAACGGTTCCTCAAGAAAAGTGGCATTTCTAGAAACAAACACCTTTTGTTCAGATTGATCATAGAAGTAGTATCCTATGGATTCCTTAGGATAACCTACAAAGTAGCACAAGTTAGAACGAGATTCTAACTTATCTCCCACTGTCCTCTTCACGTAAGCAGGACAACCCCAAATTCTTAAGTAAGAATAACTAGGGATTTTACCATGCCACATTTCATAGGGCGTCTTGGGGACTGACTTAGAGGGAACAAGATTCAAAATCTTTGCTGCACTTTCTAGGGCATAACCCCAGAAAGAAGGTGGTAAGTCAGTGAAACTCATCATGGAACGAACCATATCAAGTAGGGTTCTATTCCTTCTCTCAGAAACTCCATTAAGCTGAGGAGTTCCCGGAGGAGTCCACTGAGAGATAATCCCATTATCTTTGAGATGATTAAGGAATTCTTCACTAAGATATTCGCCTCCTCGATCAGATCGAAGTGCTTTGATCTTGTGACCAGTTTGGTTCTCAACCTCCTTTTGAAATTCTAAGAATTTCTCAAAAGCTTCAGATTTATACTTCATTAAGTATACATAACCGTACCGACTAATGTCATCAGTAAAGGTTATGAAATACTGATGATTGTTTCTTGTGCTTACACTAAGCGGTCCACAAACATCAGTATGGATCAAATCCAGAACCTTAGTGGCACGTTCCACGGTTCCTTTAAAAGGAACTTTGGACATTTTTCCTTTGAGACAGGATTCGCAAGAAGTTAACTCTTTGAGATCATTTTCAGAGAATGATCCTAAAGTGTTTATCTTGCTAATTCTGTTCTTGGAAATGTGTCCTAATCTAGCGTGCCATAAGGGAGCTGAAACTTTGTCATCTCTCTTACGCTTTGTTTCTCGTTGTATATTCATAATATTGATATTTTGAGTTAGGTAAAGTCCATTACTTAGAGTACCGATAAGAACGGAAGAGTTGTTCCGTTTGATAAAGTATTTACCATTCTTGATATAAGTTTCATAACCTTCACAATCTAATATTTGAAATTATATTACGAATAATGTTCGGTACATAAAGGACTTTGTTTAATACTAACTCAAAACTACCTAAATCTAATCTAATTGTGCCTAAAGCTCGAGCTTCAACGTTTGAGCCATCGCCGATCTTCAAGACACATTCTCCTTCTTTGAGTTGTTGGACTTCACTTAGCATCTGTACATCATTACAGATATGAGTTCCACAACCGGTATCAAGTACCCAAGAACTAGAATTAATAGAAAGATTTATTTCAACGAGAAAGATACCTTTCTTTAGAGTAGCCTTGTACTCTGGGCAGTTTCTCCTCCAATGTCCCGCTTTGCCACAATGGAAGCAAACATCCTCTTTCTGATCACGCTTCTTCTTTTGGACCTTCCCCTTCGAAATGCCACCAGTGGGCCTAAGGGGTTTCTTCTTCTTCTTTTGGGCTTTCTTGCCCTTACCTTTAGAAGGCCCAGAAGAGGAAGATGGAGCATTCACCATCAAAACCTTATTGTCCTTCTTGATCGTGCTTTCAGCAGTCACAAGCTGACTAATCAGCTCAGCTACAGTAGCACCAGCATGATTCATGTTGAAGTTAAGGACAAATGGGTTGAATGATGGTGGGAGCGAAGCTAGCAACGAATCCACTGAAAGCTCATCTTTCAGTGGCATGTCCATGGAAGCAAGTTTCTCAGTAAGGGCAAGAAACTTGAGTCCATATTCATGGACACTTGTACCTTCCCTCATTCTCAAGTGGAATAATTCCTTTGAAGTGTTATACCTTGTAACACGTTCATGAGGGCGGTAAAGTTGCTCTAAGTGGTCGTAAATCTCCCAAGCAAATTCCATGGCCTCATGTTGTCTTTGCAAGTCCGGAGACATGTTAGCCAACATAAGGCAACGGGCTTGGAGATTATCATCCTTCCACTTCTGAATCGCATCCCGCTCGGCCCGAGTGGGAGCCTCCCCTTCAGGAGTAGGCTCCCCTTCGAAGAGAACATAAGTTCTCTTCTCAGAATCTAAAATGATTTTTAGATTCCTCAGCCAATCAGAATAGTTGGGACCAGTCAACTTGTTTGACTCGAGGATCGATACAAGAGGGTTTTTGGTTGCCATTTCAAAACACGTAGAGAATCACAGAATCTACGACCTAAATGGTAAAACAGAGAACTAGTGAGCATGCTGAATTATAACGATATACAAAAGATAAGGTCTTTAATCTAATGTAGCTCCCACTGTTTTTCAAAGATCTATAATTCCCAAAGATCTAAGAGGAACACGTTTCCCAATGGGTACTAAGATCCTAGGCATTTTACCTCGAACCCACGACTCGCGGACATTCTTAGTAAGAACCCTAGGTAGGTACAACTTACCAATTCTAACACCTTTAGAACTCTTAGTAATTGTTTTTGCATCACCTATCTTTCAATGTGGACCCACGACTCGTGCGACATCCATATTTACTTAGGCGTTAAGCTAGACCCATCAATCATAAGATCATGACCAAAACTTAGTTCGAACGACCCACGACTCGCGGACATCGCCCTTGCCAAAATTGACCACGAAATATTGATCATTTAAAATGATTAATTAGGTAACTAAGAACTAATAAGCTCCACTAGCTATCCCACGACTCGCGGACAATAACTAGCTTTACCTACTAAACTTAAAACCTATTGATGGAATGCTAGGAATTTAATTCAAAACTTGCATCTCGAATTAAACACCTATTTGTTCGAAATTAGCTTAATATTTAATGGGAATTTTCGAATCAACCGGAGAGTTGTCCGGTTCGACCTCACCAACATATATGTTATCCAATTTTATTAGTCTTGATTAATGCAAGTACACTTAAATGCATTTCAAACAAGCACATAAACAGATAACATGTCCTAGCATGATACTAACATGTAATGATCATGGGTTCTACCTATCTTATGCGTGATATGTGGGAGCCACTCCACAATCACAAGTTCTAACATACATGCCACATAAACAGTTCAAATCACATAAGGGAAAGCAGTAACAAAATACGAGCCCTATCTCTATTACATTTAACAATTGAGATTCCCCTCCCTAACATTTTGAGGGGTCTTCACTTATGGCCTCCTTGTTACTTGAATGTGGTCCATCTTACTCCATGGGTGCATTGTCTCCAAAATGAAAATAAAACCTCACCACCTATCTTTACTCTCAAATTACAAAAAAAAAGAAAAAGACATAAAGTAATAAGGCTCAGTCTTCATATTGGCCTTAGACAATTACACGGGGCATACCCCGGCCTCAAAAACAGTAATATGGAAAGCCACATAATAAATCACATAACAGTACGCACATAAGTGAGGCTCCAACCTCAATTGAAAAAACGCAACTATAGGGCTCCAACCCCAATTTAAACCATTCATGTGCATAAATTAAAACCATACAAAGATCTAAACCCATGATCACCTAACATGCTTTTGCAAGAATTTAAATTTAACCAATAAATTAAAATTCTCGCTTTAAGCTCTAATAGCTTAAAACACGACTTGATGCGAGTCTTATTTATAAAAGTTTTCAATAAATCCCAAATTACCAAAACAAATAAAATTCCAATTAATTTCTGAAAATTAATAATTTTATTAAGATGTACTTTCCCAAAATATAAACCGTTTCAATTTCTCAAAAAATCCCAATTTTAAGTTTTATTCAAAATTAAAATAAATATTCAAAAATAGAATTTTAAAATTAAAATAAAATTGGGACTGGATTGCACGAAACACGAAAAGGCCGGATCACGAAAACGGGGCTCGTGCGCGAAACGGGGCACAGCGTCGCAAGCGCGCGCGGACGCGCACGGCAGGCGCGCACAGCGCCCGGCCAAGGCCAGGCGAGTGCGCGCACTGCGCGCGCATACCGCGCGCCTCGCGCGCGCGTGCCCTGCTGGGCGGTGGGCGGCCAGTCTCGGCCGGCGCGCCCGGGACGCTCCCGCACAGGCGTGCGGGAGGAGCTGAGAGGCTGGCCGGTCTGTCCCGGCCAGGCCTGGGCGGCGACGGGCGGACGGCGTGCGGGAGGGCCTCCCGCGCGGTTGCGGGAGGGTGGCGCGCGAAGCCCGCGCGCGCGACTCCTTCGCGCGCGGGGTTTCGCGTGTTCATCGTGTTCCGGGCTTTCGTTTCGTGTTTTCGTTCAAAAGCAAAACCAATCCAAGAAATCCAAAAACAGTTTATACAGTTTCAAATCTAAAATTGTTTTTTCAAAATCAAATTTTATAAAAACCAATTTTCAGAAACTTTCAGGAAAAAATACAGTTTCGTAATTCAGGCTTTCTAAAACAATTACAAATACTCAATCGCATCAAGCCCAAGAATTTCTACCAAATTCAGTATAATTGAGACGAATTAGAAACACGATTAACGAGGTGGCTCTGATACCACTTGTTGGAAAACACGAATCAGAAAGCAGCGGAATTTAAAAAAAAAATTTCCAACAAAAGGACCTTGAACTCGCAATCGTGTAACCAAATTCGTAGGGATAGAAAACTTACTTTTCTTTTGTTCTTTCTTGAAGCGTTTCAAGCCACCCAAGAACGCTCTTCTCGCGGCTTGATCCCCTCTCCTTGGTAAAGCTCGAATCTTCAAACTTCTAACTTGAAGTCTCTAGAGAAAGTCCACCAACTTGATCACAATCTAATTAGTAAGGATGCTAGTTCTCTAATTAGTGTTTAGGCTTAACCTAGGGTTTAATATAATCTTGGAGAAAGGAAGGTGTTCAACACATGAACCAAGAATTGTCAATTAGCTCTAAAGGGGAGCATGAGCTCCCCTATATATAGGAAAGGGGAGGGGCGGCCGAAACTAGTCCATATTGGACTAGGATTTGGTTCCTCTCTCTCCTATTACTTGATCATCAAGTATTTTCCAACTTTGACTTTGAATTCTATTTCTAGTCAACTTTTAAGAGAGCTCAAAAATATCCAAACTATTTTTTGATAATTTTATACTTTATTTATTATAAAATAAATAACTTATTTTTATCTAATTAATTAATTCGTAATTAATTAACTAGATCATTTTCTCCAAAATTAGACTTTCCTTTTAATTCAAAATTAAACCAAAGTCTATTAAATAATTAACTAATTAATTATTTAACACATATATATATTATCACACGTGTGTGACACGTGTCACAGTGACACGTGTCACTCACGCGAGCCACACGTGTGAATTCACACATGTGGAACCCTCTTGGTCCGATTAACTCGTTTAATCATTTTCAAGCCTCAACTCATGTAACCAAGTTGTTGTGTGTGACCCTCTAGGTTCTCAATTCAATTAGCAGTGACCCTAATTAATTAATTCACTAATTAATTAATCAGTCCACAGATTAAACGACCATAGTCTAGCAACAGGTGTTTAACCCCTAGCTGAATTGGAATGTTCGGATTCGACAGAACCTTTAAGTCATTGATTCATGTGAGATACAATCCTCCTACTTACTATCTCTCAACCAAGATCTAGGGCAAGGGAATAATCAGAACCCTAATAATCTGGTCTTAAAGCTAAGTGCATTTCATATCCATTTGATCTCAATCCAAGAAACCCTTTTCTTGATGTCTTGATCTACTGCCTTGGCCAAGGACTCCATATGGCATATGAATGACTTACACAATAAGAGATCACCTTGCAAATGCAAGTGTAGGTCCTTTCTTGATTCTCATTCACTTTCATGAATCACTTGTGCAGCCCCAGCATAAGCCTTGAATCAGTTGTCTAAGGCGACACCCTTTAAAGCTTATACCTAAGAATACAGAGTTAACTCATAAAGTGACAAGGAACCTCAAGTCTAAGGATCAATTAATCACATCAATGACTCGTGAGATATTTCCTAATCTGGAAGTTTCCATTTCCTGAAATAGAAACTTCCTTTCCCATTTAGGAATGTTCTCACACGGGGCACCTCAGTGAACTTACTTATTAAAGTAAGCACCCTCATGTATCACGCACGTATCAACTATACACTTTACACCTCCATGAAACAAGGTGGTCCTTCTTAAGGGCGTGATCCCATAAGCAAGCCTTAGAGGAGTCAGGTTGACACTCCCACTGTCTGTAGGACTCATCGGCTTGGAGTATTTTACTAATCATGACTTATGTGATATAGGGCTCGTTTCATGAACCATTTCACCTAAATGGTAGAGTCCTAAAGTCATCAGGATTAGGGGAGTTCTCATACATGCACAGCTAAAGTAAATGCATACCAAACAAGAGCATATAAAGAAGTGTTGCCTCAATTCGTTATTTTATTCAAAGATTGTCTGTGATTACAATAAGGAAAAGTACAAAGCGGATATACAATCGGCTTTCTAGGGCACTATTCCTAACAGAACGGTCGTTCCCGTTCTCGCCAGCATACATATATTCACACATGGGAACAGTCGTTCCCAATTACAGAGGGAACGGGAAGGGCCGTTCCCGTTATGCAGCAGAAGCAGAAGCAGAAGTAGAAACAGAGCAGCAGAAACAGGGGATGCGTGAACCACTCCAAATCTCATCAAAACTCATTTAATTCAATCTTAAATGCAATAAATCATGAAAGAAACATATATTCATGCTTAAAGTGCAATAAAAACCAATATAAACACTCATATCATGCCTTGATCATCATAATTATCAACTTCAAGCTCATATATCAACTTATCAACTAATTCCATAATCTTCAAGAATTCATGCTTGAATTCAAGTTAAAAGCTCCTAATCATGCTTCTAACAATTAAAACACAAGTTATCCAATCCAATATAATAAACCCTAGCTTCAATCATAACTTCAAGAATTCATATAAATATCCAACTCTACCTTGAATGAAAGAAGGAGAAGAAAAGATGAAGATATGATGAAGATGATGCTCCAAGGCTCTCAATTCCTCAAAGATTTTAGCTAGAAATGGTGAAATCCCTTTTCTCTTTCTTGGAGGTTTGGTTCGGTGAGAAGGAAGCAAATATGGATGATGATTTTGCATGAAAATGAAATGGAAGAATGAAGAAGGAATGATACGTGATTCATCTCTTTAAAATTGATGAAATGTGTGAAATTGTAATTAAATCCTCCAAGTTTTATAAGTTATGCAATCAAGTATAGAAAGTTTGGAAAAGGATCAATTAGGTCCAAGAAATAATCATGCAATTTGATCCTTGAATTAAAATGAATGAGCATTTAAGGACAATTAAGCAATTAATTCAAGTTTAGCAATTATTTCACGTATCAAATAAATATAATTTGAGTAACAATTGCTCAAGTTGACAAATATTTCATTTAAACATGTAGAATATAATTCATAAAATCATCATGAAATGTAGGAATTTAATAAACGAAAGAATTAAAGTAAATCCTAACTCTCGAAAAACTCACACGTGTCGTGCGTATCTGAATAATTGGAAATTGGGGAGTTACAATTCTCTCCCCCTTAAGAGAATTCGTCCTCGGATTCACCCTTTCGTGTTCATCCCACGTGGGTTGGCCATTCCCCGTCAGGGATTAGTTCGACAGAGGTCTTCAATCAACAAAATTCCTTCAAAGATGTCAAGTCACGACCCTCAACTTTCCAGAACCTAAACACTCGAAAGAAAATCTAACCTTCCCCTAGAACAAGTTGGCAAGTAACAAGTAATAATGAGAGTGCCCCGTCTCTCAAGCAAGTAATAAGAGAACCCCGTCTCTTGGGCAACCCTGAGACAATCCCCGTCTCTCACGTACACAAAATAAAATTCAGCCGAACAGTGAGATACATTTACACAAATAGCAGGTAAGGAAGTAGGCATACAATAGCAATTATGTCAACTTGTCATTCATATAGAAGCAACTAACGATTAACAAGGAATTATAAACGACAATAATAAAATATATGATGCACGTGTACCGTTCACCATTGATTGGAATTCTTTCGTTGTGGTAGTTCGGTTGACCGCTTGATTCTTTAATTCATTTCCTTGGCCATCTCTCCTCCTTAAGAAAGAAAATAAAAATTTTCTTTCTTAAGCCTTTTGAAGTCTGGATCGGACGTCCAGTTGTTCAAACTTTCTCAATTCGGCAGGACTGGATGGATGGTTGCTAACAATAAATACAAAATTATGCATGCCAATTAGAATGTTAATGCACGTGTCATGTAACACCCCAACTTTTCAGTATTTAAAATGACATATGTTTTTACTAATTTGCGCAAATTAATTGGTTTTTAGTGTTTTCTATAATTAAATTTTATTGTTTAATTGTTAAATGAGTGATTCATTGAAATATATGCAATATTTGAATTTGAATTTATGTGAATAACTTGTGTGCTCCTTAATTGCGTGAAATAATTATTTCTACGTGTTTATATATTTAATTTAATTTTATTTATATTAAATGTTAATTACTTTATTTTAATAATATTAATATCCAATATATTTATATATATATATATATATATATATATATATATATGTTAATTGTGTACGTGTGCATGAATATAGTAGTGCATGCATTTTATTTTTATAAATTATTTATGCATGCATGTATTATAAATTATATATATAAGTAGGTGATTTTTATATTATTTGGAATATTATGAATTTTATTGTTACATTGCCCATGAGTGATATTTACGTGCTTCGTTTCTATATGAATTGATACCGAAATTTCGTGCATTTTTAATATGTTGAACTTATACATGTCTTGTATGTGAATATATGTTTGTTTCGTATTTTCGGATTCATTTGCATGTGTTTCGGATTTAATTTGAATTTTGGAATCCAAGTCGGGGGCTAACGAGCAATTAGCGCACCCTTGGTTCCGTATTTAATATCTTGAGCTCGGGAACTCGGATTCGAGTTTCGTCAACTTTGCTGAACTCGTAATGAAAATTCGAGTTTAGTGAACTTAGCCTTATATTTTTCTAACGTCATTTGAACCTCCGAAATTCAACTGAAAAACGAAACGGCGACCAAACTGACCTTGCTGCACTAAAATGACCATAACTTATTCATTTGTTGACCAAATTAACCATGGTTAGACTCTATGGAACCCTAACTCAACCCTTTATTCAGACATAAACCACCCCAAACCGAACCAACCCTTCCCACTTGCTCAAAATATCCCAAACATCTCCTGCTTCCCAGTTTTTCCCGTAGCTCAAGCCCTACCAAGAGATTCAAGCTCAAATCTCTTCCCAACCTCCATTAATCCACAAGGTAAGCTTAGATATGTTATTTACATTCAATATGAGTCATTTTCATCTATTCACCCCTAAATTTAAGCATGGTTTTATGAGGTTTTGACAGAGATGTATATATATTAGGTTTTATGCAATTTTGTGATCTCATTCGTTTCTTCATGGATTTGATTGATTCCAAGCATGAAAATGATTGTTTTGATCTCTTCTTTACATTTATGGTGATGTATTAGCTGGTAGTTGAGAATTGGTTGAGTTACCATTAATGAATTTTGAATGAAAATGCAGTTTTTTTCCCCCTTCTTCGTTCGTGTTGTTGCTGCTGCGTTTGATCTTGCTTGGGACTGAAATTGTATGTTGATTTCGAGTCTTTTTACTACATTTTTGTTGCCTTGCCTTACCTGAACATGTTGGTTGAAGGTTGGAAGTTGTTGCCCTGTTTTTCTCCTGAATTTTGCCCTATTTTTGGACTGGAATTCCTGCTGTCAAACTGCAGCGCTGATTCTTGTTGTTGCTGTTAGTTTTGTGAAGTGTTAAGGCTGGTTTGTTATTGCATTTCATGCCATTTGTTGCTGTTTTTCTTACCTAAATATTGCATTAGTTGCTACTTTGTTTTAAGCTAGAAAACAGGGGATAGTCTGCGTTTTTGTTGAGCTGCTGCGTTATGACACGGGGGTGTCAATCTTTTCTTTTCAGCGTGACACGGGGGTGTTGTTGGTCTGTTTCTCTATACCGAGACACGGGGGTGTCTCGGTTTGTTCTATGAGGTTGACACGGGGGTGTCACCTTGTAAATTCCATGCCTGTGTTGTGTTGCATGCGTATGTTTATATATATATAAACATACATATGTTGATGCATGAGTGTGGCTGTTAGTTGCTAGAATTGTAATGCATGCATGTTTATATATATATATAGGTGTAAATAAATTGCATGCATAGTATGTAATTGGGTGATGCATGAAAATTGCATGAATGTTGGGATTGCATGCTTCTCGTACATATGCATGCATATATGATTATATATATATACTTAAATAATTTGCATGCATTTTAACAAGTAAATTTCATGCATGTTTGGGCTGTACGTATGCATGGGGTAAATATATATATATAATGTAATTATATATTTATATATATTTATTAAATATTAAATGTTATTTGATTTAATTGAATTATAGAATTTAATTGTTACCTATTTCATGTTTAATTTAATTTCCTAAATTTAATTGAATGTATTTAATTGTTTATTTTCTAATTGCAAATGCGATTGAATGTGTTTAATTGTTTATATTCTAATTTTAAATGTGATTTAATACGTGCTATGCCCCTATTTGAATTCTTGAATTGAATTGATTGAAATGTGAATTTATGACTTGAATGAATATGAACGCTTCTAATGTCGAATGAAAGGATCATTTATATGATTTAAATGTATTAATTGTGCACATGAATATTTTCATAACATAATCTTGTCTTTTACATATTCATTTCATGAGCATTGCATTGTCGAGCGTCTTATTTGGTCATATTGAGTCTCACCTCACCTCTCTTGCACAGATTTTGAGTCCGTTGGAGACGAGGCCGGTCTGTGAGGCTCGTGTGTTCTCCTTGTTGCCGTTTAAGGTGGGTTTCTCTACTATTAGATAAATGACCCTATATACCCCAACGTGTAAAGATTTCAGCTAAAAACTATTATATGTATATAGAGTCATTTTCTAGAGTAAATGATTTCAACGTAAAGCCTTTCTTTCTTGAACCCTACCTAATGTTTTGGCAAGAATGAATGAATGTTCACAATGAATGGGGCCCAGGGACTTGGTGTGAGTGGTGACCCGAGGAGGCAAGGGCTGATGGAGATCCCTCACACTAGTCCCACTAATGAACGGCGTAACCGGACCTCGTTAGGAGTTAGCGAGGAATGGACGCTGAGTGCCATCTGGGGAGTCATGTTCCCCTTTTGGTCAATGAATGGGTGGATGGGCCTTGCAGACCCGCCACCAACCCGGAGGAAGAAGGTGGAATGTTATTGAATGCACACGAAAGAATGATATGCATGAAAAGAAAGAATGAATGAATGTTAATGAATGTTAATGAATTACACGAGGTGTTGGTTGGAGATAATGCACGCCCACTCGTCGGGCCACTAATGACCTAATGTTAATGAATTGTTATAATCCCTTTTGATGATTTCTATACACCCACTTGGGAAATTCTTTAAAACCTCACTTGGGATTATAGCTTGCATTTGAATGTTTAATTACCATCGTATATTATATTATGCCCTGCTTTTATACCCACCAGTCCCTTTTGGACTGAACCCGTTTGGCTTTCAGTTGTGTTGTGCAGGTGTCAAGGGAGCTAGGCGGGATTTCGAGTCTTAGGTCTTGCATTTGCTTTTAAACCCTTGTATTTTGGTCTTACACTCACATATTGCACTTTTGATCATTGTTTATGAACTTTAGTGGAGTGTACGTGTTTTGAGCCTTGATGGCATTTGAGGGTGTATATGACTTAGTCTTGGAGCGGTGACGCTTATTGTACATGTATTTGATGTATGTTCGTTTATTGCTTCCACTTTAATGTTTTATGTTGTTTTATGGTTCAAGGGTTAGTCCTGCCTAGCATAAAGTGTGTGTATGTCCCCGTTCGCCGTGATTTAGCTCGGGTATGGATCGTTCATTTCATATTCAGGTCGGGTCTCGGTGCGGGGGATGTGACACCTTGCGCTCGGGTGTTACATGTCACACGTATAAACAATTTAGAATGCAAAATGTCACAATTAATTTCAACAAGTTCAAGTAGACACGTTGAACATATAAATTTCCAAACCATATAAGATCACTTAATCAACAATTAATGACATGAATGAATGTAATGTACAAATTATGAAGTAATTCCTATGCCGTTCGACGTAGACTTGACACGACACGACACTAGAACCTCGGTTTTGCAACCGAGCTCTAATAGCACTTCAGATGTAGCACCCCTTTACGTAGAGATGCCACACCCCCGCACTAGAGGTCGATCCACATATGAAATGGATAATCCGTACATGAACCGACCTAAAGCAAACGGGTGACAAATAAAAGAAACAAGCTAGCTAGGCGGGACTAACCCTCAAATCAATTACCATTATGCATAAGAAATAAAGCGTAAGCATGCTATATTATCGATCATTTGTCAAGTAAACCATGAAACATATTCTAATGTCACATATCAATATATTATCATCTCTTAAAATAAATAACAAATATCATTAACAATAATTCCTATGCAACAATAAATAAAATGCACCGTGCTTGACTCAAATGCAAAGACAAGACTCGACTCGATTCCCGCCTAGCACGCACCTGCAATGTAGCACCCGGAACGCTGAGATGCCACACCCCCGCACCATGAGTCTAGCTCACACATGAAATGGGTAGTCCATATATGAACCGGACTCATGGCGAACGGGTGACAGTAAAAAAAAACTCAAAAGCTAGGCGGGTACCCTCAAATACTACCAATAAACAATTCAGAACAATAAAAGCGGAAGCAATAGCAATCAATACTTATAGGTACCATATTTACATATTTACTTATAGATACCAACATTTATATAATAGTAGGTACAACACTTATCAATACATTATCATCTCCTATACATCATACATGTACAAATAACCCAAAACTACTAACATGATAAGCCGAAAATACCAAGAACATGAAAAGGCAATGCTAGACTCAACTCGACAACTGGACACGACTCGGACTCCCGCCTAGCACGCCACTGACAGTACCTGAAAAGTGTGAGGTGTCAGTCTACCACAGACTGAGTGAGGGGTTTATAAATAAATATTCGCGCAAGTAACATGCAAGCCATAATCTCGGGTAAGGGTTCATAAAATAGAAACAATATAAGTTTAATAGTAAAAGATAACTCGCCCGAGATTACAACTAATCAATTTAACAATACACTCAATTTAACTCAATTCAATCAGTGGCACGGCGAGTGAGGGCAAATCTCCAACCTTTCTCCGACAGTGTACAATAATTCAATTTTATCAATTGGGTGATCAAGCAATCAGTTCGGTGCGCAATTAGACAATTTCAATCAATCCATCCTTCTTCCTCCGGGTGATGGCGGGCTTGCAAGACCCAACCATCCAATCACGGTGTACGTCGGGAACATGACTCCCACGTACGGGATTTCTTCCTCCACCAAACCTCCTGGTGGATTCCGAGGTGATCCCACAATGGTGAGGATAGTGCAAGAGTTACCCGTCAGCCCTTGCTTTCCCGGTTGGCTCAGTACACTACCCTCGGGCCCAACGTGAACAATAGTTACTCGCCCAAAACAATCAATAAATCAATTCAATATCAATAACAATTACTCGGTACAATATCAATCGGTCAAGGAAGTAACAATTCAATTTTCGGAAAACTATAGATATAATTATTTGTTTTGGTCCAAAATCACATAGGGTTGTAGGGTTCTTTTACAAATAGAAATAACCTCACCTGACGAGCGACAGAACAAGACAAGGATACAAGAAAGTGCCCAACGATCAATGATCTCCGCCCTGGAGAAAAAAACTGGACAAGAAAGGAAATAATGTGAACTCGTGGAACAAGACTCACTATGAAACCAAGTATGACGCACGGCAATGCTCATGTAAATAAGTAAAACTAGCAATCAAGTGACACTTAGCATGTAAGAGAACCAATCACTATCTAAGAGATGAAATAAATCTCAAGGAGTCACATATTTATATCATTCAATTATTTCAAGTTCAATTCATATAGGGCATGGAATTACACAATAAAGTTTGAGCAATTACGTACCAAGAAGTGTCAAGTAAGAGCATGCTTATCAATTAATCAAGTATACACAACATATAATTCACATATGGGAGCCAAGAGAGTGAAAGGAATGCAATAAGAAAGGTTTTGGTGAAGTTTGGCCAAAACCGACAATTTTTGGAAATGTACATGTTGTGGGAAAACTGGAATATCTTAAATTCTAGAAGTGGGAATCGAGTTTTGTTTGTTGGATATGAAAGTAGACACATAGACCTTTCCAACGCTATATGGCACGCCTTCTAATTCAAATCGAGGTGAAAATGGCGTTCGTCCGAAGTTGGACAAAATGCAGGAAAGTGACACGCCCGTGTCACCATTACAAGGCAAACCGTGACACCCCCGTGTCACGGTACAGAAAATCAAACCAACCTGCACCCCCGTGTCACGCGGAACAAGGCAAGGTTGACACCCCCGTGTCAACTGTACGCAGCAGAAGAAAACAGGGCAAAACAGGGCAAAACTACGGGAATTGGCTCCCAAGCCTTCCCACATCAAACCAAGGCAAGAATTCACCCCAAAACTATCATATATCATGAATATATCTCACATATATCAATTAGCCACCATTTAATTCAATGAAACATGCATAGCTCATCAAGAATTCATCCATGAAACTAATATGAAGTCAAATGATCAATCATGCTTCACACTTCATGAACCCAAGTTATAAATGTATGAAACTAGTTCAAAACCAACATATAAAATCCATATAGCCACAAAGACATCACAAGAGTCATAAACCCTAACTTTGCTATCATAAATCCTCAAAGAAATATGCATGCTCTTACCTTGAAGATGGAGAAGATGAAGGGAAAGAGAAAGAGAAAAAAATAAAGTCTTGGAGCTCAAATTCCTTAAGAAAAAGGAATAAAACTTGGCTTCCTTCTCCATGGTTTGATCGGTATAGAGGGAGAGAGAATGGAAATATCTTTAGCTTGTCTCAAGAATGAAATGAAGAAGATAATATATGTATATATGTATATATGAGATATAATTAATGTGTGATGAAAAGTCTTGGCATTAAAACTTATTTGCACATAAGCCCTTGTCTCTTAGGAATTTACAAGTTAGAGATGTATCAACTTGACATGTATGGGAGATGATTATATAAACACACATATATATATAGCTTCTAAAAGAATATGATGAAATGGAGTTGAATATATATATGTTATGCTAAATCACTTAAATCATGCTTGGAAAATTAAATACACACTCACGAAATTGAATTCACGAGGTTATGATTTAAATCAAAATGGTAGGTATTCAATTCAAGAAAATTAAATGACGCAAATCAATTAAATATAAATTATGCCATAAATTACAAGATGATAAAATTTCATGTAAACACTTGATCAAATAATTCACAAATACCATGAAATACATAATTGAAAAACTGGGGCGTTACAACTCTCTCCCCCTTAAGAGGACCTGGTCCCCAGGTCCACTGCCGAGTTTAAAAAAAGATGCACAAGCAACAAGAGAGCCCCGTCTCTTAGACAAGTAATGAGAGAGCCCCGTCTCTCGAACAAGAATTGAGAGAAACCCGTCTCTCTAGCAAGTAAAGAGAGAACCCCGTCTCTCAACACTTAGTGAGAGCTCCCCGTCTCTCAAACAACCAAGGAGAGTACCCCGACTCTCACACAAGCAAGAATCCCAAAGAACACTTAGTTAAACATTCACACAGACTTCACGAAATGATCAAGTAGGAGAAGTCAAATACCAACTAGTTTTACAAAAGCAATTAATAAAGACAAAGAACCATACGGTTGATAATAAAATGTAGATTACACATGATATGCATGTTTTAGTGTACCGTTCGCCATGATCTTAGAAACTTCAGTGGCAGTAACTTGACTCAATACCTGATTCTTTGATCAGGACCTCTTCTAACCAAAATGCCAACCCTCAAATGCCTAACGCACGTATATACTTCATTAACTACTCAACCTTCATCCCGCGATCCAATTTCTATCCTTTCTATCACCCCAGCTCGAAGATTCAATTCTTGAATATGCACTTGGTAGTAATCCGACCATCCATTCTTCTTACCAATTGTAGTTGACCTACTCCGATGCCCGGGCTAATTATTTGATGACTCGAGGTCTACCTTTTATCCTTCAAAATATTCCCGGTTCAAGTAACTCTCAGGCGATCCCTTGCGATAGAGAATGTTCCCGTCGAGTTGTTTTTATCTTGTAATATGGTAATAGTGTCGCACCTCTTTGGTCACTTCGTGCAAATCTTGAATGACAGTCGCTTTCCTTGAAAAATTCTTACTTTTGATCAAAGTAAACTTAATCAACTTATAAAAAAATCATGATCTCTCCCAAGTGAGATCCAAACATCGATTTTAAGTTGTTCCCCAACCGGCTCTCCCCCTTAAGAAAATAGGAATATTTTCTGTCTAACTTCTGGAACTAGTTCTACCCTTTCTCAAATCCAAGCTTCTCTTCTTTCTAATTCTCTTGAAGTACCTCCAACTCTCGATTTCATTCCCGAAATATTTCTCTATCTCAAATGGGAAATCCAACAAACACTAAATCCTTCCTCAGTTCTTGAATATCCATTCCATTTCTTGAAGCTCTCACCCTTTCCAAAATCATTTCCTAAATATCCTCATCCTGACCTTGGAGGTCATCAAGCATCTCAATCTCCTAATTCATCCCTTGTTGTTGCTTCTAACAATTGTAATTCCTTTGAGCACAACCACAAATTTGAAGTCATTTCCCCAGTCGACTCAACTTTCTTGATATCAGCAGTCTTAAATCTTGCCACTTGTTCGGACATTTCATCTCACGTTTATTTTTGAAGTGACAACTTCTTCCATCCAACTCCTAACTACTTTTCCCGGCCTTTCAATTGTTCTTTCTCCCTTTTGTTCCTCACTTTGCAACCCAATTCTTTCCGTATCATACTTCGGTTGTGTCTCGGTTGAAGTAATGCTTGATAGATGAGGTGGAGAGATTCTCTATCAAGAAAACACTTAAAGTGCATGTTGGGTTAAGATGTCAATGCACGTATTACACTTATAAATAATAAATACACAAGTTGGGAAAAATTACGCTCAAGTAGGAATGCATATATAATTAAAGAAATTTAAATAATTTAAACAATGTATGATGCACGTGCTCATGAATGCGTTGAACCTGTCACCGTAGTTGCATCTTTTAGCTTGACACTTGTTCTTTGTTTTGTTGAATTACGAGCTTGCCTCGAATTTGTTGGTTATTCCTTGTTACCCACTGTCTTCCAATTTTCTTCAAAATCCCCAACATCAACCCGTATATTTCCATCACTCGAGGATTGAAATTTCTTGAACTCAATTCCATCCCCAGGTATTCCTTCCAATTTATAGATTCTAAGTGTCGTTCGAGCCTTCACCTTGAATATCTTCTTGTTCAAAGCTTCCTTATCTCAACTCGTATAACTTGGAAATCAAATTATGATTCTTGAACTCCAATGCTTCTACTTCCGTGAAATTGATAACTAGCCCTCTTTCGAAAAGTAGTCTCTAATTGTTATCCGAAGTCTTCACCTAGTTATCACCTCAATCGAAATCCTCGATTTAATTTGTATAAGTTTAAATAGTCGAACGAAATCACCCTCCCATTGCTTACACTCAAGCATATAGTTTCCTTCTATAAGCTCGTTACCTTCTTTCACCGTTTCCATTTTTGCTCCATATCTTCCAATTCAACTTGTTCCTTACTCAAAATCCGTAGGGACTTCAATTCCCCTTTTTCTTAATCTCTTCATTCTTCTTCATCGATCTAACCTCCTCCAAGATTCCCTTCGTTCCGTCCCTCGGTTTGCATAACCCCGTTGAGTTTGGTTAACTAACTTAACTTTTGATGTGGCATGGTATATGTATTAATCTTATGATGACTTAGCATCATCTACCCTAACTCCACCTCTTTGAACCTCTTCCACTTACCTAAAGCTCGTAAGTCATCCCACAACTTGATTTTCGATTCTAATAGTGGAAAATCCTCAACTTGCTTTCAACTCCGAACCCTAAGTCCCTAGTACCCTCGAGGCCTCCTCGGTGATTGAGACCTTGAACCTTAAATCACTCTAGAGGTTTTCTTCAGTTTTGCTCTTGAATGAAATGATCCTACGGATTCCCGTTAAAAAGACTTTTGTAATATAGGGGTGTGAGTGTTAATCTTGCAAGTTGTAGGCATCACGCCCTACCACTATCCCGTTAAATATCTACCAACTTCATTAGAGCTTGAAAGTTACTCCCACCTTTGGCCTTTCACTTCCCGAATCTTAACACTTGAAGTATAACCCAACTAGAGCAATCCATGACTCTTGATTTTCTTGTATGAAGTTCCCCGGTGCATTCCTTACAACTTCAAAGCAAAAGAAAAGAACTTGGGGTAGATTGAAGTTGTTGTAGAAATTGGTCGTGGTTTGATATAATCTTCATAACCTATAACTCCAAATTAGTTCAAAGCTAAATGCATGCGGTTAATACATGCTCATGTCACATAATTAGTATTTAACCACATATTTGATGCAGAACGCAATAATTAATTCAACTAAATTAAAGAAAACACATCAAACATATAAATTCCAAGTCATAGAAGATCAATTAATCATCAAGTAGTAACATAAATCAATGCCATGCACAAGTCATCAAGTAGCTCAAAGATGTTCAGGTAAGTTCAAATAAATTCAAATAAGTTCAAGTAGTTCCAAATAAGATGCAAGACTCGCAATTATCAATTAATCCTATGCCGTGCGACCTAGACATGACACGACTCGACGCTAGAACCGCGGTTTTGCAACCGGGCTTTGATACCACCTAAGATGTAGCACCCGGAACGCTGAGATGCCACACCCCCGCACCATGAGTCTAGCTCACACATGAAATGGGTAGTCCATATATGAACCGGACTCATGGCGAACGGGTGACAGTAAAAAAAAACTCAAAAGCTAGGCGGGTACCCTCAAATACTACCAATAAACAATTCAGAACAATAAAAGCGGAAGCAATAGCAATCAATACTTATAGGTACCATATTTACATATTTACTTATAGATACCAACATTTATATAATAGTAGGTACAACACTTATCAATACATTATCATCTCCTATACATCATACATGTACAAATAACCCAAAACCACTAACATGATAAGCCGAAAATACCAAGAACATGAAAAGGCAATGCTAGACTCAACTCGACAACTGGACACGACTCGGACTCCCGCCTAGCACGCCACTGACAGTACCTGAAAAGTGTGAGGTGTCAGTCTACCACAGACTGAGTGAGGGGTTTATAAATAAATATTCGCGCAAGTAACATGCAAGCCATAATCTCGGGTAAGGGTTCATAAAATAGAAACAATATAAGTTTAATAGTAAAAGATAACTCGCCCGAGATTACAACTAATCAATTTAACAATACACTCAATTTAACTCAATTCAATCAGTGGCCCGGCGAGTGAGGGCAAATCTCCAACCTTTCTCCGACAGTGTACAATAATTCAATTTTATCAATTGGGTGATCAAGCAATCAGTTCGGTGCGCAATTAGACAATTTCAATCAATCCATCCTTCTTCCTCCGGGTGATGGCGGGCTTGCAAGACCCAGCCATCCAATCACGGTGTACGTCGGGAACATGACTCCCACGTACGGGATTTCTTCCTCCACCAAACCTCCTGGTGGATTCCGAGGTGATCCCACAATGGTGAGGATAGTGCAAGAGTTACCCGTCAGCCCTTGCTTTCCCGGTTGGCTCAGTACACTACCCTCGGGCCCAACGTGAACAATAGTTACTCGCCCAAAACAATTAATAAATCAATTCAATATCAATAACAATTACTCGGTACAATATCAATCGGTCAAGGAAGTAACAATTCAATTTTCGGAAAACTATAGATATAATTATTTGTTTTGGTCCAAAATCACATAGGGTTGTAGGGTTCTTTTACAAATAGAAATAACCTCACCTGACGAGCGACAGAACAAGACAAGGATACAAGAAAGTGCCCAACGATCAATGATCTCCGCCCTGGAGAAAAAAACTGGACAAGAAAGGAAATAATGTGAACTCGTGGAACAAGACTCACTATGAAACCAAGTATGACGCACGGCAATGCTCATGTAAATAAGTAAAACTAGCAATCAAGTGACACTTAGCATGTAAGAGAACCAATCACTATCTAAGAGATGAAATAAATCTCAAGGAGTCACATATTTATATCATTCAATTATTTCAAGTTCAATTCATATAGGGCATGGAATTACACAATAAAGTTTGAGCAATTACGTACCAAGAAGTGTCAAGTAAGAGCATGCTTATCAATTAATCAAGTATACACAACATATAATTCACATATGGGAGCCAAGAGAGTGAAAGGAATGCAATAAGAAAGGTTTTGGTGAAGTTTGGCCAAAACCGACAATTTTTGGAAATGTACATGTTGTGGGAAAACTGGAATATCTTAAATTCTAGAAGTGGGAATCGAGTTTTGTTTGTTGGATATGAAAGTAGACACATAGACCTTTCCAACGCTATATGGCACGCCTTCTAATTCAAATCGAGGTGAAAATGGCGTTCGTCCGAAGTTGGACAAAATGCAGGAAAGTGACACGCCCGTGTCACCATTACAAGGCAAACCGTGACACCCCCGTGTCACGGTACAGAAAATCAAACCAACCTGCACCCCCGTGTCACGCGGAACAAGGCAAGGTTGACACCCCCGTGTCAACTGTACGCAGCAGAAGAAAACAGGGCAAAACAGGGCAAAACTACGGGAATTGGCTCCCAAGCCTTCCCACATCAAACCAAGGCAAGAATTCACCCCAAAACTATCATATATCATGAATATATCTCACATATATCAATTAGCCACCATTTAATTCAATGAAACATGCATAGCTCATCAAGAATTCATCCATGAAACTAATATGAAGTCAAATGATCAATCATGCTTCACACTTCATGAACCCAAGTTATAAATGTATGAAACTAGTTCAAAACCAACATATAAAATCCATATAGCCACAAAGACATCACAAGAGTCATAAACCCTAACTTTGCTATCATAAATCCTCAAAGAAATATGCATGCTCTTACCTTGAAGATGGAGAAGATGAAGGGAAAGAGAAAGAGAAAAAAATAAAGTCTTGGAGCTCAAATTCCTTAAGAAAAAGGAATAAAACTTGGCTTCCTTCTCCATGGTTTGATCGGTATAGAGGGAGAGAGAATGGAAATATCTTTAGCTTGTCTCAAGAATGAAATGAAGAAGATAATATATGTATATATGTATATATGAGATATAATTAATGTGTGATGAAAAGTCTTGGCATTAAAACTTATTTGCACATAAGCCCTTGTCTCTTAGGAATTTACAAGTTAGAGATGTATCAACTTGACATGTATGGGAGATGATTATATAAACACACATATATATATAGCTTCTAAAAGAATATGATGAAATGGAGTTGAATATATATATGTTATGCTAAATCACTTAAATCATGCTTGGAAAATTAAATACACACTCACGAAATTGAATTCACGAGGTTATGATTTAAATCAAAATGGTAGGTATTCAATTCAAGAAAATTAAATGACGCAAATCAATTAAATATAAATCATGCCATAAATTACAAGATGATAAAATTTCATGTAAACACTTGATCAAATAATTCACAAATACCATGAAATACATAATTGAAAAACTGGGGCGTTACAACTCTCTCCCCCTTAAGAGGACCTGGTCCCCAGGTCCACTGCCGAGTTTAAAAAAAGATGCACAAGCAACAAGAGAGCCCCGTCTCTTAGACAAGTAATGAGAGAGCCCCGTCTCTCGAACAAGAATTGAGAGAAACCCGTCTCTCTAGCAAGTAAAGAGAGAACCCCGTCTCTCAACACTTAGTGAGAGCTCCCCGTCTCTCAAACAACCAAGGAGAGTACCCCGACTCTCACACAAGCAAGAATCCCAAAGAACACTTAGTTAAACATTCACACAGACTTCACGAAATGATCAAGTAGGAGAAGTCAAATACCAACTAGTTTTACAAAAGCAATTAATAAAGACAAAGAACCATACGGTTGATAATAAAATGTAGATTACACATGATATGCATGTTTTAGTGTACCGTTCGCCATGATCTTAGAAACTTCAGTGGCAGTAACTTGACTCAATACCTGATTCTTTGATCAGGACCTCTTCTAACCAAAATGCCAACCCTCAAATGCCTAACGCACGTATATACTTCATTAACTACTCAACCTTCATCCCGCGATCCAATTTCTATCCTTTCTATCACCCCAGCTCGAAGATTCAATTCTTGAATATGCACTTGGTAGTAATCCGACCATCCATTCTTCTTACCAATTGTAGTTGACCTACTCCGATGCCCGGGCTAATTATTTGATGACTCGAGGTCTACCTTTTATCCTTCAAAATATTCCCGGTTCAAGTAACTCTCAGGCGATCCCTTGCGATAGAGAATGTTCCCGTCGAGTTGTTTTTATCTTGTAATATGGTAATAGTGTCGCACCTCTTTGGTCACTTCGTGCAAATCTTGAATGACAGTCGCTTTCCTTGAAAAATTCTTACTTTTGATCAAAGTAAACTTAATCAACTTATAAAAAAATCATGATCTCTCCCAAGTGAGATCCAAACATCGATTTTAAGTTGTTCCCCAACCGGCTCTCCCCCTTAAGAAAATAGGAATATTTTCTGTCTAACTTCTGGAACTAGTTCTACCCTTTCTCAAATCCAAGCTTCTCTTCTTTCTAATTCTCTTGAAGTACCTCCAACTCTCGATTTCATTCCCGAAATATTTCTCTATCTCAAATGGGAAATCCAACAAACACTAAATCCTTCCTCAGTTCTTGAATATCCATTCCATTTCTTGAAGCTCTCACCCTTTCCAAAATCATTTCCTAAATATCCTCATCCTGACCTTGGAGGTCATCAAGCATCTCAATCTCCTAATTCATCCCTTGTTGTTGCTTCTAACAATTGTAATTCCTTTGAGCACAACCACAAATTTGAAGTCATTTCCCCAGTCGACTCAACTTTCTTGATATCAGCAGTCTTAAATCTTGCCACTTGTTCGGACATTTCATCTCACGTTTATTTTTGAAGTGACAACTTCTTCCATCCAACTCCTAACTACTTTTCCCGGCCTTTCAATTGTTCTTTCTCCCTTTTGTTCCTCACTTTGCAACCCAATTCTTTCCGTATCATACTTCGGTTGTGTCTCGGTTGAAGTAATGCTTGATAGATGAGGTGGAGAGATTCTCTATCAAGAAAACACTTAAAGTGCATGTTGGGTTAAGATGTCAATGCACGTATTACACTTATAAATAATAAATACACAAGTTGGGAAAAATTACGCTCAAGTAGGAATGCATATATAATTAAAGAAATTTAAATAATTTAAACAATGTATGATGCACGTGCTCATGAATGCGTTGAACCTGTCACCGTAGTTGCATCTTTTAGCTTGACACTTGTTCTTTGTTTTGTTGAATTACGAGCTTGCCTCGAATTTGTTGGTTATTCCTTGTTACCCACTGTCTTCCAATTTTCTTCAAAATCCCCAACATCAACCCGTATATTTCCATCACTCGAGGATTGAAATTTCTTGAACTCAATTCCATCCCCAGGTATTCCTTCCAATTTATAGATTCTAAGTGTCGTTCGAGCCTTCACCTTGAATATCTTCTTGTTCAAAGCTTCCTTATCTCAACTCGTATAACTTGGAAATCAAATTATGATTCTTGAACTCCAATGCTTCTACTTCCGTGAAATTGATAACTAGCCCTCTTTCGAAAAGTAGTCTCTAATTGTTATCCGAAGTCTTCACCTAGTTATCACCTCAATCGAAATCCTCGATTTAATTTGTATAAGTTTAAATAGTCGAACGAAATCACCCTCCCATTGCTTACACTCAAGCATATAGTTTCCTTCTATAAGCTCGTTACCTTCTTTCACCGTTTCCATTTTTGCTCCATATCTTCCAATTCAACTTATTCCTTACTCAAAATCCGTAGGGACTTCAATTCCCCTTTTTCTTAATCTCTTCATTCTTCTTCATCGATCTAACCTCCTCCAAGATTCCCTTCGTTCCGTCCCTCGGTTTGCATAACCCCGTTGAGTTTGGTTAACTAACTTAACTTTTGATGTGGCATGGTATATGTATTAATCTTATGATGACTTAGCATCATCTACCCTAACTCCACCTCTTTGAACCTCTTCCACTTACCTAAAGCTCGTAAGTCATCCCACAACTTGATTTTCGATTCTAATAGTGGAAAATCCTCAACTTGCTTTCAACTCCGAACCCTAAGTCCCTAGTACCCTCGAGGCCTCCTCGGTGATTGAGACCTTGAACCTTAAATCACTCTAGAGGTTTTCTTCAGTTTTGCTCTTGAATGAAATGATCCTACGGATTCCCGTTAAAAAGACTTTTGTAATATAGGGGTGTGAGTGTTAATCTTGCAAGTTGTAGGCATCACGCCCTACCACTATCCCGTTAAATATCTACCAACTTCATTAGAGCTTGAAAGTTACTCCCACCTTTGGCCTTTCACTTCCCGAATCTTAACACTTGAAGTATAACCCAACTAGAGCAATCCATGACTCTTGATTTTCTTGTATGAAGTTCCCCGGTGCATTCCTTACAACTTCAAAGCAAAAGAAAAGAACTTGGGGTAGATTGAAGTTGTTGTAGAAATTGGTCGTGGTTTGATATAATCTTCATAACCTATAACTCCAAATTAGTTCAAAGCTAAATGCATGCGGTTAGTACATGCTCATGTCACATAATTAGTATTTAACCACATATTTGATGCAGAACGCAATAATTAATTCAACTAAATTAAAGAAAACACATCAAACATATAAATTCCAAGTCATAGAAGATCAATTAATCATCAAGTAGTAACATAAATCAATGCCATGTACAAGTCATCAAGTAGCTCAAAGATGTTCAGGTAAGTTCAAATAAATTCAAATAAGTTCAAGTAGTTCCAAATAAGATGCAAGACTCGCAATTATCAATTAATCCTATGCCGTGCGACCTAGACATGACACGACTCGACGCTAGAACCGCGGTTTTGCAACCGGGCTTTGATACCACCTAAGATGTAGCACCCGGAACGCTGAGATGCCACACCCCCGCACCATGAGTCTAGCTCACACATGAAATGGGTAGTCCATATATGAACCGGACTCATGGCGAACGGGTGACAGTAAAAAAAAACTCAAAAGCTAGGCGGGTACCCTCAAATACTACCAATAAACAATTCAGAACAATAAAAGCGGAAGCAATAGCAATCAATACTTATAGGTACCATATTTACATATTTACTTATAGATACCAACATTTATATAATAGTAGGTACAACACTTATCAATACATTATCATCTCCTATACATCATACATGTACAAATAACCCAAAACCACTAACATGATAAGCCGAAAATACCAAGAACATGAAAAGGCAATGCTAGACTCAACTCGACAACTGGACACGACTCGGACTCCCGCCTAGCACGCCACTGACAGTACCTGAAAAGTGTGAGGTGTCAGTCTACCACAGACTGAGTGAGGGGTTTATAAATAAATATTCGCGCAAGTAACATGCAAGCCATAATCTCGGGTAAGGGTTCATAAAATAGAAACAATATAAGTTTAATAGTAAAAGATAACTCGCCCGAGATTACAACTAATCAATTTAACAATACACTCAATTTAACTCAATTCAATCAGTGGCCCGGCGAGTGAGGGCAAATCTCCAACCTTTCTCCGACAGTGTACAATAATTCAATTTTATCAATTGGGTGATCAAGCAATCAGTTCGGTGCGCAATTAGACAATTTCAATCAATCCATCCTTCTTCCTCCGGGTGATGGCGGGCTTGCAAGACCCAGCCATCCAATCACGGTGTACGTCGGGAACATGACTCCCACGTACGGGATTTCTTCCTCCACCAAACCTCCTGGTGGATTCCGAGGTGATCCCACAATGGTGAGGATAGTGCAAGAGTTACCCGTCAGCCCTTGCTTTCCCGGTTGGCTCAGTACACTACCCTCGGGCCCAACGTGAACAATAGTTACTCGCCCAAAACAATTAATAAATCAATTCAATATCAATAACAATTACTCGGTACAATATCAATCGGTCAAGGAAGTAACAATTCAATTTTCGGAAAACTATAGATATAATTATTTGTTTTGGTCCAAAATCACATAGGGTTGTAGGGTTCTTTTACAAATAGAAATAACCTCACCTGACGAGCGACAGAACAAGACAAGGATACAAGAAAGTGCCCAACGATCAATGATCTCCGCCCTGGAGAAAAAAACTGGACAAGAAAGGAAATAATGTGAACTCGTGGAACAAGACTCACTATGAAACCAAGTATGACGCACGGCAATGCTCATGTAAATAAGTAAAACTAGCAATCAAGTGACACTTAGCATGTAAGAGAACCAATCACTATCTAAGAGATGAAATAAATCTCAAGGAGTCACATATTTATATCATTCAATTATTTCAAGTTCAATTCATATAGGGCATGGAATTACACAATAAAGTTTGAGCAATTACGTACCAAGAAGTGTCAAGTAAGAGCATGCTTATCAATTAATCAAGTATACACAACATATAATTCACATATGGGAGCCAAGAGAGTGAAAGGAATGCAATAAGAAAGGTTTTGGTGAAGTTTGGCCAAAACCGACAATTTTTGGAAATGTACATGTTGTGGGAAAACTGGAATATCTTAAATTCTAGAAGTGGGAATCGAGTTTTGTTTGTTGGATATGAAAGTAGACACATAGACCTTTCCAACGCTATATGGCACGCCTTCTAATTCAAATCGAGGTGAAAATGGCGTTCGTCCGAAGTTGGACAAAATGCAGGAAAGTGACACGCCCGTGTCACCATTACAAGGCAAACCGTGACACCCCCGTGTCACGGTACAGAAAATCAAACCAACCTGCACCCCCGTGTCACGCGGAACAAGGCAAGGTTGACACCCCCGTGTCAACTGTACGCAGCAGAAGAAAACAGGGCAAAACAGGGCAAAACTACGGGAATTGGCTCCCAAGCCTTCCCACATCAAACCAAGGCAAGAATTCACCCCAAAACTATCATATATCATGAATATATCTCACATATATCAATTAGCCACCATTTAATTCAATGAAACATGCATAGCTCATCAAGAATTCATCCATGAAACTAATATGAAGTCAAATGATCAATCATGCTTCACACTTCATGAACCCAAGTTATAAATGTATGAAACTAGTTCAAAACCAACATATAAAATCCATATAGCCACAAAGACATCACAAGAGTCATAAACCCTAACTTTGCTATCATAAATCCTCAAAGAAATATGCATGCTCTTACCTTGAAGATGGAGAAGATGAAGGGAAAGAGAAAGAGAAAAAAATAAAGTCTTGGAGCTCAAATTCCTTAAGAAAAAGGAATAAAACTTGGCTTCCTTCTCCATGGTTTGATCGGTATAGAGGGAGAGAGAATGGAAATATCTTTAGCTTGTCTCAAGAATGAAATGAAGAAGATAATATATGTATATATGTATATATGAGATATAATTAATGTGTGATGAAAAGTCTTGGCATTAAAACTTATTTGCACATAAGCCCTTGTCTCTTAGGAATTTACAAGTTAGAGATGTATCAACTTGACATGTATGGGAGATGATTATATAAACACACATATATATATAGCTTCTAAAAGAATATGATGAAATGGAGTTGAATATATATATGTTATGCTAAATCACTTAAATCATGCTTGGAAAATTAAATACACACTCACGAAATTGAATTCACGAGGTTATGATTTAAATCAAAATGGTAGGTATTCAATTCAAGAAAATTAAATGACGCAAATCAATTAAATATAAATCATGCCATAAATTACAAGATGATAAAATTTCATGTAAACACTTGATCAAATAATTCACAAATACCATGAAATACATAATTGAAAAACTGGGGCGTTACATGCAAGAACCTGAAAGGTGGAGGCGTCAGTCTATGGAAGACTGAGTGAGGGGTATAAATAAATATTAACGCAGATAACATGCAAGTTATAACCCCGGGTAAGGTCTTTATAACTGAATACAATGTAAGTTCAAAATGTTATACACTTGGCCTGAGATTACAAATATCAAGATTAAATACTTTAATCACTTTCAATCATTCAATCAGTGGCCCTGGCGAGTGAGGGCAATTCTCCAACCTTACATCAATAGTGAATTGTACATGCTTTGTTTAATTATCATGTGATCATGCAGCTTATTATAGTGCACAAGTAACAATTTCATGAACTCCTTTCGCTCCGGGTGATGGTGGGTTTGCAAGGCCCTAACCATCCATGCTACGTATGTCAGGTTCATGACTCCCACGTACGGGATTCCTTCCTCCACCAAACCTCTTGGTGGATTCAGGGGTCATCCCAACTGATGAGGGGAGTGCAGAGTTAGCCGACAGCCCTATGCTTTCCCGGTTGGCTCATACACAAACCCTCGGGCCCAACGTGCTATCATGCTACCCGCCAATACACAGTTACGATTTAATTACGATACATGAATTGCATTTCATGAACATGACTTGCTGGCAATTGTTTACGAGTTTAGAAATTATTTTAAATAAATATATATATATATATATATATATATATATATATATATACACCTTTTGGCCCAAAACTTCACATAAGAGTTATACGGGTTCTATATAACTAGCAATTAAACCTCACCTGACAGGCGACATGACGACTCATGGATGCATGAACGTGCGCAGTGATCACAATCTCCGCCCTAGAGAAGAACTGGACAAGAAACAAGACATTGTGCACTCGTGAGACAATGACTTAATAATGATACCAAAACCGGATGCACGGCATAATTATGCAATGAGATAACCTGCATTACCCAATGTAACATATAAACATCATGTTATAACATTTAATTGATCATATAATAACATGTTTGGGTTAATTAAGGGTAAAGGAAAGGAAATGGAAATCTTGATATTGTTCAGAAAGTTTCTGCCTCTCCAGAGGCCTGGGAACGGCCGTTCCGGTCCTTAGTTCAAAATGGGAAGGGCCCTTTCCAGCTCCCCGAAGCTGCTCCCCGAAAATGGGAAGGGTCGTTCCCGGCTATGAGCCAAAGTGGGAACGGTCGTTCCCGTTCTCGCCAGCATGCACATATTCACACATGGGAACGGTCGTTCCCAATTATAGAGGGAACGGGAAGGGTCATTCCCGTTATGTAGCAGAAGTAGAAACAGAGCAGCAGAAACAGGGGATGCACGAAACACTCCCAAATCTCATCAAAACTTGTATAATTCAATCCCAAATGCAATAAATCATGAAAGAAACATATATTCATGCTTAAAGTGCAATAAAAACCAATATAAACATTCATATCATGCCTTGATCATTATAATTATCAACTTTAGGCTCATATATCAACTTATCAACTAATTCCATAATCTTCAAGAATTCATGCTTGAATTCAAGTTAAAAGCTCCTAATCATGCTTCTAACAATTAAAACACAAGTTATCCAATCCAATATAATAAACCCTAGCTTCAATCATAACTTCAAGAATTCATATAAATATCCAACTCTACCTTGAATGAAAGAAGGAGAAGAAAAGATGAAGATATGATGAAGATGATGCTCCAAGGCTCTCAATTCCTCAAAGATTTTAGCTAGAAATGGTGAAATCCCTTTTCTCTTTCTTGGAGGTTTGATTCGGCGAGAAGGAAGCAAATATGGATGATGATTTTGCATGAAAATGAAATGGAAGAATGAAGAAGGAATGATACGTGATTCATCTCTTTAAAATTGATGAAATGTGTGAAATTGTAATTAAATCCTCCAAGTTTTATAAGTAATGCAATCAAGTATAGAAAGTTTGGAAAAGGATCAATTAGGTCCAAGAAATAATCATGCAATTTGATCCTTGAATTAAAATGAATGAGCATTTAAGGACAATTAAGCAATTAATTCAAGTTTAGCAATTATTTCACGTATCAAATAAATATAATTTGAGTAACAATTGCTCAAGTTGACAAATATTTCATTTAAACATGTAGAATATAATTCATAAAATCATCATGAAATGTAAGAATTTAATAAACGAAAGAATTAAAGTAAATCCTAACTCTCGAAAAACTCACACGTGTCGTACGTATCTGAATAATTGGAAATTGGGGAGTTACAATTCTCTCCCCCTTAAGAGAATTCGTCCTCGGATTCACCCTTTCGTGTTCATCCCACGTGGGTTGCCCATTCCCCGTCAGGGATTAGTTCGACAGAGGTCTTCAATCAACAAAATTCCTTCAAAGATGTCAAGTCACGACCCTCAACTTTCCAGAACCTAAACACTCGAAAGAAAATCTAACCTTCCCCTAGAACAAGTTGGCAAGTAACAAGTAATAATGAGAGTGCCCCGTCTCTCAAGCAAGTAATAAGAGAACCCCGTCTCTTGGGTAACCCTGAGACAATCCCCGTCTCTCACGTACACAAAATAAAATTCAGCCGAACAGTGAGATTCATTTACACAAATAGCAGGTAAGGAAGTAGGCATACAATAGCAATTATGTCAACTTGTCATTCATATAGAAGCAACTAACGATTAACAAGGAATTATAAACGACAATAATAAAATATATGATGCACGTGGTATGTATGTTTATGTGTACCGTTCACCATTGATTGGAATTCTTTCGTTGTGGTAGTTCGGTTGACCGCTTGATTTTTTAATTCATTTCCTTGGCCATCTCTCCTCCTCAAGAAAGAAAATAAAAATTTTCTTTCTTAAGCCTTTTGAAGTCTGGATCGGACGTCCAGTTGTTCAAACTTTCTCAATTCGGCAGGACTGGATGGATGGTTGCTAACAATAAATACAAAATTATGCATGCCAATTAGAATGTTAATGCACGTGTCATGTAACACCCCAACTTTTCAGTATTTAAAATGACATATGTGTTTACTAATTTGCGCAAATTAATTGGTTTTTAGTGTTTTCTATAATTAAATTTCATTGTTTAATTGTTAAATGAGTGATTCATTGAAATATATGCAATATTTGAATTTGAATTTATGTGAATAACTTGTGTGCTCCTTAATTGCGTGAAATAATTATTTCTACGTGTTTATATATTTAATTTTATTTTATTTATATTAAATGTTAATTACTTTATTTTAATAATATTAATATCCAATATATTTATATATATATATATATATATATGTTAATTGTGTACGTGTGCATGAATATAGTAGTGCATGCATTTTATTTTTATAAATTATTTATGCATGCATGTATTATAAATTATATATATAAGTAGGTGATTTTTATATTATTTGGAATATTATGAATTTTATTGTTACATTGCCCATGAGTGATATTTACGTGCTTCGTTTCTATATGAATTGATACCGAAATTTCGTGCATTTTTAATATGTTGAACTTATACATGTCTTGTATGTGAATATATGTTTGTTTCGTATTTTCGGATTCATTTGCATGTGTTTCGGATTTAATTTGAATTTTGGAATCCAAGTCGGGGGCTAACTAGCAATTAGCGCACCCTTGGTTCCGTATTTAATATCTTGAGCTCGGGAACTCGGATTCGAGTTTCGTCAACTTTGCTGAACTCGTAACGAAAATTCGAGTTTAGTGAACTTAGCCTTATATTTTTCTAACGTCATTTGAACCTCCGAAATTCAACCGAAAAACGAAACGGCGACCAAACTGACCTTGCTGCACTAAAATGACCATAACTTATTCATTTGTTGACCAAATTAACCATGGTTAGACTCTATGGAACCCTAACTCAACCCTTTATTCAGCCATAAACCCCCCCAAACCGAACCAACCCTTCCCACTTGCTCAAAATATCCCAAACATCTCCTGCTTCCCAGTTTTTCCCGTAGCTCAAGCCCTACCAAGAGATTCAAGCTCAAATCTCTTCCCAACCTCCATTAATCCACAAGGTAAGCTTAGATATGTTATTTACATTCAATATGAGTCATTTTCATCTATTCACCCCTAAATTTAAGCATGGTTTTATGAGGTTTTGACAGAGATGTATATATATTAGGTTTTATGCAATTTTGTGATCTCATTCGTTTCTTCATGGATTTGATTGATTCCAAGCATGAAAATGATTGTTTTGATCTCTTCTTTACATTTATGGTGATGTATTAGCTGGTAGTTGAGAATTGGTTGAGTTACCATTAATGAATTTTGAATGAAAATGTAGTTTTTTCCCCCCTTCTTCGTTCGTGTTGTTGCTGCTGCGTTTGATCTTGCTTGGGACTGAAATTGTATGTTGATTTGGAGTCTTTTTGCTACATTTTTGTTGCCTTGCCTTACCTGAACATGTTGGTTGAAGGTTGGAAGTTGTTGCTCTGTTTTTCTCCTGAATTTTGCCCTATTTTTGGACTGGAATTCCTGCTGTCAAACTGCAGCGCTGATTCTTGTTGTTGCTGTTAGTTTTGTGAAGTGTTAAAGCTGGTTTGTTATTGCATTTCATGCCATTTGTTGCTGTTTTTCTTACCTAAATATTGCATTAGTTGCTGCTTTGTTTTAAGCTAGAAAACAGGGGATAGTCTGCATTTTTGTTGAGCTGCTGCGTTATGACACGGGGGTGTCAATCTTTTCTTTTCAGAGTGACACGGGGGTGTTGTTGGTCTGTTTCTCTATACCGAGACACGGGGGTGTCTCGATTTATTCTATGAGGTTGACACGGGGGTGTCACCTTGTAAATTCCATGCCTGTGTTGTGTTGCATGCGTACGTTTATATATATATATATATATACATATGTTGATGCATGAGTGTGGCTGTTAGTTGCTCAAAATGTAATGCATGCATGTTTATATATATATATAGGTGTAAATAAATTGCATGCATAGTATGTAATTGGGTGATGCATGAAAATTGCATGAATGTTGGGATTGCATGCTTCTCGTGTTAGGAATAGTGCCCTAGAAAGCCGATTCGATGTAATCTGCTTTGGGACTTTTCTTGTATCACAGACAATCTTTGAATAATATACGATTGATTATAGGCAAACACTTCTTTATATGCCAATACGTGTTTTATGTGTTTCCATTACGTGCGCATGTATGAGAACTCCCCTAATCCTGATGACTTTAGGACTCTACCATTTAGGTGAAATGGTTCATGAAACGAGCCCTATATCACATAAGTCATGATTAGTAAAATACTCCAAGCCGATGAGTCCTACAGACAGTGGGAGTGTCAACCTGACTCCTCTAAGGCTTGCTTGTGGGATCACGCCTTTAAGAAGGACCACCTTGTTTCATGGAGGTGCAAAGTGTATAGTTGATACATGCGTGATACATGAGGGTGCTTACTTTAATAAGTAAGTTCACTGAGGTGCCCCGTGTGAGAACATTCCTAAATGGGAAAGGAAGTTTCTATTTCAGGAAATGGAAACTTCCAGATTAGGAAATATCTCACGAGTCATTGATGTGATTAATTGATCCTTAGACTTGAGGTTCCATGTTACTTTATGAGTTAACTCTGTAGTCTTTGGTATAAGCTTTAAAGGGTGTCGCCTTAGACAAACTGATTCAAGGCTTATGCTGGGGCTGCACAAGTGACTCATGAAAGTGAATGAGAATCAAGAAAGGACCTACACTTGCATTTGCAAGGTGATCTCTTATTGTGTAAGTCATTCATATGCCATATGGAGTCCTTGGCCAAGGCAGTAGATCAAGACATCAAGAAAAGGGTTTCTTGGATTGAGATCAAATGGATATGAAATGCACTTAGCTTTAAGACCAGATTATTAGGGTTCTAATTATTCCCTTACCCTAGATCATGGTTGAGAGATAGTAAGTAGGAGGATTGTATCTCACATGAATCAATGACTTAAAGGTTCTGTCGAATCCGAACATTCCAATTCAGCTAGGGGTTAAACACCTGTTGCTAGACTATGGTCGTTTAATCTGTGGACTGATTAATTAATTAGTGAATTAATTAATTAGGGTCACTGCTAATTGAATTGAGAACCTAGAGGGTCACACACAACAACTTGGTTACATGAGTTGAGGTTTTAAAATGATTAAACGAGTTAATCAAGCCAAGAGGGTTCCATACGTGTGAAACCACACGTGTGGCTCACGTGAGTGACACGTGTCATTGTGACACGTGTCACACACGTGTATAAATATATGTGTATATTTATTTATGTATTAAATAATTAATGTGATTAATTATTTAATAGACTTTGGTTTAATTTTGAATTAAAAAGAAAGTCTTATTTTGGAGAAAAATAATCTAGTTAATTAATTATGAATTAATTAATTAGATAAAATAAGTTATTTATTTTAAATAAATAAAGTATAAAATTATCCAAAAATAGTTTGGATATTTTTAGCTCTCTTGAAAGTTGATTTGAATTAGAATTCAAAGTCAAAGTCAAAATTACTCGATGATCAAGTAATAGGAGAGAGAGAGACCAAAATCCTAGCCCATTAAGGACTAGGAATTTCGTCCCTCCCCTTTCTTATATATAGGGGAGCTCATGCTCCCCTTTAGAGCTAATAGACAATTCTTGGTTCATGTGTTGAACACCTTCCTTTCTCCAAGATAAAATAAAACCCTAGGTTAAGCCTAAACACTAACTAGAGAACTAGCATCCTTACTAGTTAGATTGTAGCCAAGTTGGTGGACTATCTCTAGAGACTTCAAGTTAGAAGTTTTGAAGATTCGAGCTTTACCAAAAGTGGGGATTAAGCAAAAACGATCAGAAGGGATGATGAAACGATTCTGAACCCGACGTGAAGCGAATGAAAAAATCGAACCAAAGAAGATGGCGAAAACCGTTCGTCCATATCCTGAAGGATGAATTTTTTCACGAGGGTTTTGTGACTGGCAGTTTTCTACTTTCGCAAAACTGTTTTCGAAGGGAGTTTCAATCCTGCTTTTCTCGTTTCATGTTTCTTTCTTTATGTTATATTGTTAAGAACATCTCTAACATGAATTGAATCTAGGTTGGTGTGGATTGCTATCCCGACAATGGATTCTGAAGTAGAAAGAGACTTTCGAGGGACGGGTTGTCAAGCAGCGAGAAGAACGTTCTTGGGTGGCTTGAAACGCTTCAAGAAAGAATAAAAGAAAAGTAAGTTTTCTATCTCTACGAATTTGGTTACACAATTGCGAGTCCAAGATCCTTTTGTTGGAAAAATTTTTTAAATTCCGCTGCTTTCTGATTCGTGTTTTCCAACAAGTGGTATCAGAGCCACCTCGTTAATCGTGTTTCAGATTCGTCTCAATTATTCTGAATTTGGTAGAAATTCTTAGGCTTAGATGCGAATTAGGTATTCATGAGTTCTTTTAGAAAGCCTGAAATACGAAACTGTAATTTTTCCTGAATTTCTGAAACTGTTTTCTTAAATTGTGTTTTTGAAAACCGTTTTGATTGAAATATGTTTAAATCGAATTTTTTAATTTTGGATTGAATTGGTTTTGAGAAACCTGGACACGAAACGGAACACGAAAAGGACGAGCCTAGGCGTGCTAGCACGTCGCACGCCCAGGCCCGCCGCTGCCGCCCAGCTCCTCCCGCAACCGCGCGGGACGCCTGCCCAGCCCGCCTAGTCGCGGCGGGCGCTGCTGCGCGAAAGTGCCTCGCGCGGCTAGGCCCCTTTTCGGGCCCGTTTTCGTGTTTCGTGTTTTTGTGTTTTCGGTCCGTAAAATCCTGATTTAAATTTTATTTTAATTTTATCTTTTAAAATCAGTTTTGCTAAAATAAAATTATTTTAAAATTTTGATTAAATTGGGATTTTTGAGAAATTAAGCGATTTAAATTTTGGAAAAATTACAATCTTTATTTTCTGAAAATAATGAAAGAATAAAATTATTAATTTTGGAAATTAATTGGAATTTTATTGGTTTGTTGTTTTTCGGGTTTTATTGAAAAGGCTCTTGAACAAGAATTGCATCTAAGTCGTGTTTTAAGTCATTAGGACTTGAAACGAGAATTTTAATTTATTGGCTAAATTTAAATTCTCGCAAAAGCATGTTAGGTGATCATGGGTTTAGATCTATGTATGGTTTTAATTTATGCACATGGATGGTTTAAATTGGGGTTGGAGCCCTATAGTTGCGTTTTTCAATTGAGGTTGGAGCCTCACTTATGTGCGTACTGTTATGTGATTTATTATGTGGCTTTCCATATTACTGTTTTTGAGGCCGGGGTATGCCCCGTGTAATTGTCTAAGGCCAATATGAAGATTGAGCCTTATTACTTTATGTCTTTTTCTTTTTATTGTAATTTGAGAGTAGAGATAGGTGGTGAGGTTTTATTTTCATTTTGGAGACAATGCACCCATGGAGTAAGATGGACCACATTCAAGTAACAAGGAGACCATAAGTGAAGACCCCTCAAAATGTTAGGGAGGGGAATCTCAATTGTTAAATGTAATAGAGATAGGGCTCGTATTTTGTTACCGCTTTCCCTTATGTGATTTAAACTGTTTATGTGGCATGTATGTTAGAACTTGTGATTGTGGAGTGGCTCCCACATATCATGCATAAGACAGGTAGAACCCATGATCATTACATGTTAGTATCATGCTAGGACATGTTATCTGTTTATGTGCTTGTTTGATATGCATTTAAGTGTACTTGCATTAATCAAGACTAATAAAATTGGATAACATATATGTTGGTGAGGTCGAACCAGACAACTCTCCGGTTGATTCGAAAATTCCCATTAAATATTAAGCTAATTTCGAACAAATAGGTGTTTAATTCGAGATGCAAATTTTGAATTAAATTCCTAGCATTCCATCAATAGGTTTTAAGTTTAGTAAGTAAAGCTAGTTATTGTCCGCGAGTCGTGGGATAGCTAGTGGAGCTTATTAGTTCTTAGTTACCTAATTAATCATTTTAAATGGTCAATATTTCGTGGTCAATTTTAGCAAGGGCGATGTCCGCGAGTCGTGGGTCGTTCGAACTAAGTTTTGGTCATGATCTTATGATTGATGGGTCTAGCTTAACGCCTAAGTAAATATGGATGTCGCACGAGTCGTGGGTCCATATTGAAAGATAGGTGATGCAAAAACAATTACTAAGAATTCTAAGGTGTTAGAATTGGTAAGTTGTACCTACCTAGGGTTCTTACTTAGAATGTCCGCGAGTCGTGGGTTCGAGGTAAAATGCCTAGGATCTTAGTACCCATTGGGAAACGTGTTCCTCTTAGATCTTTGGGAATTATAGATTTTTGAAAAACAGTGGGAGCTGCATTAGATTAAAGACCTTATCTTTTGTATATCGTTATAATTCAGCATGCCCACATTTTCTCTGCTTAGCATTTAGGTTGTAGTTCTGTGATTCTCTACAATATGAAATGCAAACCCATTCGTATCCATCCTTAAGTCAAATAAGTTGACTAAGTCCTGACTAACTCTAAATGGCTTCGGATCCTAAAATTCATTTTAGAATCCGACTAGAGAAAGGCGTTCTCTAAAGGGCGAAGTTTTCAGTTGTGAAAAGTCGACCCGGGCCAAAAAGAGAAGCAATCTGAGGTGAATGGATTTTTCCAAACCACTTAAAAGCAGTTGAACCACCTCATAAAAATGTTACAAGGTATAACATTATGGAATTATTCAATATTCCAAATGAGGAAACAAGTGCACACGAACAAGGTCTAAAGATCTTATTTGAAGATCTTATGGTCTCGATCATCAATTGAGAAAAGAGTTCTCAATGCACTGATTGCTTACATTGCTTCGACTATCATTCAAACCCTTTATGCTCAACTAGAATGATGCTAATGTAGCATAGTTAATCATTTAAGTTGATAATGGTTGAGAGCATCCTTAAGAAGGAATAAAAGGTTGAGATGGTTAATTCTTCTTCTAAAACTCCCTAAGTTAAAGGCTTGAAGGCCTAAAGAAGAAGAAACCCTTAAGAGCCCAATGGAGGGGCATGTAAGGGGTACGCCCAAAAGACACTAGAGATCAAATAGGACGTTTGCTTCTATGGTAGCAAATAAGGACTTTGAAAGGGAACTGCAAAGAGTATGAGTACTTTGAAATGTTACCTCATTTAGTAATTCTACTAGGAATAGAATTTACTAGTCTTAAGTCAATTCTGCATAAGCCGTTGTGCAAAGACTCAAGGCACTAATGTTCTGAACATACAACGAGATAACAAAAGTAAGTGAGATGACAAAGCTTCGAATTACTTTGGAACTTTGAGATATAAAAGGATTAGCAAGTCAGACACCTTAGGATCATTCTATGAAAATGAACCTATAGTGTTGACTTCCTGTGAATCCTGTCATGAGGGAAGCGTTCCTGAATCCCATTTATAAGAAACGTGGAACGTTCCAAAATTATAGTGGATTTCGATCCGTGCTGATGAGTGTAAGATGCTTAATGTAAGCACTAGATACAATCGTCAGTTTAATCATTATGAATGAATGTACTTGTTAAAGTACAAATTCGAAACTTATATGAAATTCTTAGAATTTCGAAAGGAGGTTAGGAACCGAAGTAGTCATAAGTTATAGGTAAATCGATATGATCGAGATAGCCAATATCTTAGCAACTAATTCCTTACTCATCTTAGAGATAATAGGATTATCTCTCAGTAAACTAATTCGAGAACACCTTAGTGTTTCCGAATGAGGGAATGAAATCTAATGCAACATGGTCCATTCCATAGCAAGCTTTACTGACTTATAATCATTCTAGGAATAAACTCCCAGAATATGCAGTTAGAGATTTTGAATTTAGTACCTTCCAAAATCAGTCCTTTAGTTACACTATGCAATGTGGCATATTAAATTCCCTAATTATTCTTATCCAAGAATTTAGTAGAATCCTCTTAAGTGGAGAGGATAGTGGGAGATAAGTTTGAAATGAGTTCAAGTTTATACAACGATATTGAATATTGTTTCTGCAATTCCCTTAGACAAAGGTTGTTTGTCTCAAGGAATGTATCTTTCTCAAGGAATCGTTCCTATAGAAGAAGAAAGACAAGCAAGCAGACCTCAAAGAAATTTAAGGATAAATATCCATGCCACATATAGAAGAAACGAGCCCATCTGATAAAATTTAGCCAAATTTTAGAGTATGTACACGTGTGAAACCCTTCTCTTAAGACGTGTTTAGAACGCGTTCCTAGATAGCCAAGGAATTACTTGAAGAGGAGACATTGTCAGATTTGGAATCTGAGTAGTGTAAGCAAGCCTTGAAATCCAATATGGATTCCATATACTCAAACCAAGTTTTGACCTTGGTTGATCCACCTGATAGGATCAAGCTCGTGGAGCTTCGAGTAAATGGAAAGCATTACAACCTTCTTGACGATTGAAATGCAAAAGTCCATTTGGATTATGTTTACCACATCCTCATATTCTGACTATGAGATATGATAAATGAATATGAGAACTATCTTGTTCAATATGAGATTGAAAGAGACTGAAATAAGGTATTTCTATAAATCTCATATTCAGTGGGAGTATGCATAAGGTATGCAAATCCCTAAAGTCAATCTGTGGATTGATAAAGGCTTCTAGGAGTTAGACAATTCGATTCCACAGTCAAATCGTTTGACACAGATAGAAGTCGAATAAGTCTCAGAGTGTACATATGAAAGTTAGTGATGTAAGAGTCAATTTTGGTTCTTTAGAAGACGATGTCCTTCTCATTAGGAATGTCAAGGATGACGTGAAAGTTACCAATTCTTGTTTAAGAAGCAATTTGACATGAAAGATCTTGGTGATTATCCTATATTCTCGACATTCAGATCTATAGAAGATAGATCTAAGAGAATAAAAGGATTATCACAAAATGAGTACATAACCACGGTACTAAAAGGAGTTTAGTATGGACAATGGAACGTCTCTTTTGAAGAGTATGTATCCTAAGATAAACTTTGAGAAAGTTAGAATGGCCAAAATCCCTTTAAGTGAAAGGGTGCATAATGTATGAAAAGTTATGTACTAAATTAGATATGGCACAACACTAAGCGTAGTAGGCCGAATCTAATATGTCCTCAGAGAAGGTCATTAGATCTCTGTAAAGGATGTCCTCAGAGTACTTGAGAAGAAATGAGGATATGTATTAGTTTACAGAGCCCAAAAGATCTTGTTGTTAGAAGGATATTTGATGTAACCGTTCATCAAACATGGATGATTATGAAATCATTGCAAGGATACAACTTCTACCAGAATGGTAATGCAATGTGTTGGAAAGGGTTCCAAGGACGGACATTGCAAAACTCGACTGTCGTAGTTGAGAACTTAGTCGTATTATATAACGCTAAGTTAAGTGTTTGGGTAAGAAACTCCATCTAACCAGTTAGATGAAGTTCCTAGCATGAAACAACTCCTTTATCATATTGTATGATAAAATGGATGGTTGCTCAAGTAAGAGAACCAAGACCTCACCAAGAGACTGAACACGTGATTACGAATCACTTTATAAGGAAAAGGTGTTTCCTAAGAGATGTGTAAACAAGAGGGTCACATCAGCAGAGAATATAGCAGATCCACTTTGGAAACGCCCAAAGTCAATAGGCTCTCACAGTGCATCTTGAGAAGATGGGACTTAGAATACCTAAATGGCTTTTACGGGCAAGTGGGAGATTGTTAGGAATAGTGCCCTAGAAAGCCGATTCGACGTAATCTGCTTTGGGACTTTTCTTGTATCACAGACAATCTTTGAATAATATACGATTGATTATAGGCAAACACTTCTTTATATGCCAATACGTGTTTTGTGTGTTTCCATTACGTGCGCATGTATGAGAACTCCCCTAATCCTGATGACTTTAGGACTCTACCATTTAGGTGAAATGGTTCATGAAACGAGCCCTATATCACATAAGTCATGATTAGTAAAATACTCCAAGCCGATGAGTCCTACAGACAGTGGGAGTGTCAACCTGACTCCTCTAAGGCTTGCTTGTGGGATCACGCCCTTAAGAAGGACCACCTTGTTTCATGGAGGTGCAAAGTGTATAGTTGATACGTGCGTGATACATGAGGGTGCTTACTTTAATAAGTAAGTTCACTGAGGTGCCCCGTGTGAGAACATTCCTAAATGGGAAAGGAAGTTTCTATTTCAGGAAATGGAAACTTCCAGATTAGGAAATATCTCACGAGTCATTGATGTGATTAATTGATCCTTAGACTTGAGGTTCCATGTTACTTTATGAGTTAACTCTGTAGTCTTTGGTATAAGCTTTAAAGGGTGTCGCCTTAGACAAACTGATTCAAGGCTTATGCTGGGGCTGCACAAGTGACTCATGAAAGTGAATGAGAATCAAGAAAGGACCTACACTTGCATTTGCAAGGTGATCTCTTATTGTGTAAGCCATTCATATGCCATATGGAGTCCTTGGCCAAGGCAGTAGATCAAGACATCAAGAAAAGGGTTTCTTGGATTGAGATCAAATGGATATGAAATGCACTTAGCTTTAAGACCAGATTATTAGGGTTCTAATTATTCCCTTACCCTAGATCATGGTTGAGAGATAGTAAGTAGGAGGATTGTATCTCACATGAATCAATGACTAAAGGTTCTGTCGAATCCGAACATTCCAATTCAGCTAGGGGTTAAACACCTGTTGCTAGACTATGGTCGTTTAATCTGTGGACTGATTAATTAATTAGTGAATTAATTAATTAGGGTCACTGCTAATTGAATTGAGAACCTAGAGGGTCACACACAACAACTTGGTTACATGAGTTGAGGTTTTAAAATGATTAAACGAGTTAATCAAGCCAAGAGGGTTCCATACGTGTGAAACCACACGTGTGGCTCACGTGAGTGACACGTGTCATTGTGACACGTGTCACACACGTGTGTAAATATATGTGTATATTTATTTATGTATTAAATAATTAATGTGATTAATTATTTAATAGACTTTGGTTTAATTTTGAATTAAAAAGAAAGTCTTATTTTGGAGAAAAATAATCTAGTTAATTAATTATGAATTAATTAATTAGATAAAATAAGTTATTTATTTTAAATAAATAAAGTATAAAATTATCCAAAAATAGTTTGGATATTTTTAGCTCTCTTGAAAGTTGATTTGAATTAGAATTCAAAGTCAAAGTCAAAATTACTTGATGATCAAGTAATAGGAGAGAGAGAGACCAAAATCCTAGCCCATTAAGGACTAGGAATTTCGTCCCTCCCCTTTCTTATATATAGGGGAGCTCATGCTCCCCTTTAGAGCTAATAGACAATTCTTGGTTCATGTGTTGAACACCTTCCTTTCTCCAAGATAAAATAAAACCCTAGGTTAAGCCTAAACACTAACTAGAGAACTAGCATCCTTACTAGTTAGATTGTAGCCAAGTTGGTGGACTATCTCTAGAGACTTCAAGTTAGAAGTTTTGAAGATTCGAGCTTTACCAAAAGTGGGGATTAAGCAAAAACGATCAGAAGGGATGATGAAACGATTCTGAACCCGACGTGAAGCGAATGAAAAAATCGAACCAAAGAAGATGGCGAAAACCGTTCGTCCATATCCTGAAGGATGAATTTTTTCACGGGGGTTTTGTGACTGGCAGTTTTCTACTTTCGCAAAACTGTTTTCGAAGGGAGTTTCAATCCTGCTTTTCTCGTTTCATGTTTCTTTCTTTATGTTATATTGTTAAGAACATCTCTAACATGAATTGAATCTAGGTTGGTGTGGATTGCTATCCCGACAATGGATTCTGAAGTAGAAAGAGACTTTCGAGGGACGGGTTGTCAAGCAGCGAGAAGAACGTTCTTGGGTGGCTTGAAACGCTTCAAGAAAGAATAAAAGAAAAGTAAGTTTTCTATCTCTACGAATTTGGTTACACAATTGCGAGTCCAAGATCCTTTTGTTGGAAAAATTTTTTAAATTCCGCTGCTTTCTGATTCGTGTTTTCCAACAAGTGGTATCAGAGCCACCTCGTTAATCGTGTTTCAGATTCGTCTCAATTATTCTGAATTTGGTAGAAATTCTTAGGCTTAGATGCGAATTAGGTATTCATGAGTTCTTTTAGAAAGCCTGAAATACGAAACTGTAATTTTTCCTGAATTTCTGAAACTGTTTTCTTAAATTGTGTTTTTGAAAACCGTTTTGATTGAAATATGTTTAAATCGAATTTTTTAATTTTGGATTGAATTGGTTTTGAGAAACCTGGACACGAAACGGAACACGAAAAGGACGAGCCTAGGCGTGCTAGCACGTCGCACGCCCAGGCCCGCCGCTGCCGCCCAGCTCCTCCCGCAACCGCGCGGGACGCCTGCCCAGCCCGCCTAGTCGCGGCGGGCGCTGCTGCGCGAAAGTGCCTCGCGCGGCTAGGCCCCTTTTCGGGCCCGTTTTCGTGTTTCGTGTTTTTGTGTTTTCGGTCCGTAAAATCCTGATTTAAATTTTATTTTAATTTTATCTTTTAAAATCAGTTTTGCTAAAATAAAATTATTTTAAAATTTTGATTAAATTGGGATTTTTGAGAAATTAAGCGATTTAAATTTTGGAAAAATTACAATCTTTATTTTCTGAAAATAATGAAAGAATAAAATTATTAATTTTGGAAATTAATTGGAATTTTATTGGTTTGTTGTTTTTCGGGTTTTATTGAAAAGGCTCTTGAACAAGAATTGCATCTAAGTCGTGTTTTAAGTCATTAGGACTTGAAACGAGAATTTTAATTTATTGGCTAAATTTAAATTCTCGCAAAAGCATGTTAGGTGATCATGGGTTTAGATCTATGTATGGTTTTCATTTATGCACATGGATGGTTTAAATTGGGGTTGGAGCCCTATAGTTGCGTTTTTCAATTGAGGTTGGAGCCTCACTTATGTGCGTACTGTTATGTGATTTATTATGTGGCTTTCCATATTACTGTTTTTGAGGCCGGGGTATGCCCCGTGTAATTGTCTAAGGCCAATATGAAGATTGAGCCTTATTACTTTATGTCTTTTTCTTTTTATTGTAATTTGAGAGTAGAGATAGGTGGTGAGGTTTTATTTTCATTTTGGAGACAATGCACCCATGGAGTAAGATGGACCACATTCAAGTAACAAGGAGACCATAAGTGAAGACCCCTCAAAATGTTAGGGAGGGGAATCTCAATTGTTAAATGTAATAGAGATAGGGCTCGTATTTTGTTACCGCTTTCCCTTATGTGATTTAAACTGTTTATGTGGCATGTATGTTAGAACTTGTGATTGTGGAGTGGCTCCCACATATCATGCATAAGATAGGTAGAACCCATGATCATTACATGTTAGTATCATGCTAGGACATGTTATCTGTTTATGTGCTTGTTTGATATGCATTTAAGTGTACTTGCATTAATCAAGACTAATAAAATTGGATAACATATATGTTGGTGAGGTCGAACCGGACAACTCTCCGGTTGATTCGAAAATTCCCATTAAATATTAAGCTAATTTCGAACAAATAGGTGTTTAATTCGAGATGCAAATTTTGAATTAAATTCCTAGCATTCCATCAATAGGTTTTAAGTTTAGTAAGTAAAGCTAGTTATTGTCCGCGAGTCGTGGGATAGCTAGTGGAGCTTATTAGTTCTTAGTTACCTAATTAATCATTTTAAATGGTCAATATTTCGTGGTCAATTTTAGCAAGGGCGATGTCCGCGAGTCGTGGGTCGTTCGAACTAAGTTTTGGTCATGATCTTATGATTGATGGGTCTAGCTTAACGCCTAAGTAAATATGGATGTCGCACGAGTCGTGGGTCCATATTGAAAGATAGGTGATGCAAAAACAATTACTAAGAATTCTAAGGTGTTAGAATTGGTAAGTTGTACCTACCTAGGGTTCTTACTTAGAATGTCCGCGAGTCGTGGGTTCGAGGTAAAATGCCTAGGATCTTAGTACCCATTGGGAAACGTGTTCCTCTTAGATCTTTGGGAATTATAGATTTTTGAAAAACAGTGGGAGCTGCATTAGATTAAAGATCTTATCTTTTGTATATCGTTATAATTCAGCATGCCCACATTTTCTCTGCTTAGCATTTAGGTTGTAGTTCTGTGATTCTCTACAATATGAAATGCAAACCCATTCGTATCCATCCTTAAGTCAAATAAGTTGACTAAGTCCTGACTAACTCTAAATGGCTTCGGATCCTAAAATTCATTTTAGAATCCGACTAGAGAAAGGCGTTCTCTAAAGGGCGAAGTTTTCAGTTGTGAAAAGTCGACCCGGGCCAAAAAGAGAAGCAATCTGAGGTGAATGGATTTTTCCAAACCACTTAAAAGCAGTTGAACCACCTCATAAAAATGTTACAAGGTATAACATTATGGAATTATTCAATATTCCAAATGAGGAAACAAGTGCACACGAACAAGGTCTAAAGATCTTATTTGAAGATCTTATGGTCTCGATCATCAATTGAGAAAAGAGTTCTCAATGCACTGATTGCTTACATTGCTTCGACTATCATTCAAACCCTTTATGCTCAACTAGAATGATGCTAATGTAGCATAGTTAATCATTTAAGTTGATAATGGTTGAGAGCATCCTTAAGAAGGAATAAAAGGTTGAGATGGTTAATTCTTCTTCTAAAACTCCCTAAGTTAAAGGCTTGAAGGCCTAAAGAAGAAGAAACCCTTAAGAGCCCAATGGAGGGGCATGTAAGGGGTACGCCCAAAAGACACTAGAGATCAAATAGGACGTTTGCTTCTATGGTAGCAAATAAGGACTTTGAAAGGGAACTGCAAAGAGTATGAGTACTTTGAAATGTTACCTCATTTAGTAATTCTACTAGGAATAGAATTTACTAGTCTTAAGTCAATTCTGCATAAGCCGTTGTGCAAAGACTCAAGGCACTAATGTTCTGAACATACAACGAGATAACAAAAGTAAGTGAGATGACAAAGCTTCGAATTACTTTGGAACTTTGAGATATAAAAGGATTAGCAAGTCAGACACCTTAGGATCATTCTATGAAAATGAACCTATAGTGTTGACTTCCTGTGAATCCTGTCATGAGGGAAGCGTTCCTGAATCCCATTTATAAGAAACGTGGAACGTTCCAAAATTATAGTGGATTTCGATCCGTGCTGATGAGTGTAAGATGCTTAATGTAAGCACTAGATACAATCGTCAGTTTAATCATTATGAATGAATGTACTTGTTAAAGTACAAATTCGAAACTTATATGAAATTCTTAGAATTTCGAAAGGAGGTTAGGAACCGAAGTAGTCATAAGTTATAGGTAAATCGATATGATCGAGATAGCCAATATCTTAGCAACTAATTCCTTACTCATCTTAGAGATAATAGGATTATCTCTCAGTAAACTAATTCGAGAACACCTTAGTGTTTCCGAATGAGGGAATGAAATCTAATGCAACATGGTCCATTCCATAGCAAGCTTTACTGACTTATAATCATTCTAGGAATAAACTCCCAGAATATGCAGTTAGAGATTTTGAATTTAGTACCTTCCAAAATCAGTCCTTTAGTTACACTATGCAATGTGGCATATTAAATTCCCTAATTATTCTTATCCAAGAATTTAGTAGAATCCTCTTAAGTGGAGAGGATAGTGGGAGATAAGTTTGAAATGAGTTCAAGTTTATACAACGATATTGAATATTGTTTCTGCAATTCCCTTAGACAAAGGTTGTTTGTCTCAAGGAATGTATCTTTCTCAAGGAATCGTTCCTATAGAAGAAGAAAGACAAGCAAGCAGACCTCAAAGAAATTTAAGGATAAATATCCATGCCACATATAGAAGAAACGAGCCCATCTGATAAAATTTAGCCAAATTTTAGAGTATGTACACGTGTGAAACCCTTCTCTTAAGACGTGTTTAGAACGCGTTCCTAGATAGCCAAGGAATTACTTGAAGAGGAGACATTGTCAGATTTGGAATCTGAGTAGTGTAAGCAAGCCTTGAAATCCAATATGGATTCCATATACTCAAACCAAGTTTTGACCTTGGTTGATCCACCTGATAGGATCAAGCTCGTGGAGCTTCGAGTAAATGGAAAGCATTACAACCTTCTTGACGATTGAAATGCAAAAGTCCATTTGGATTATGTTTACCACATCCTCATATTCTGACTATGAGACATGATAAATGAATATGAGAACTATCTTGTTCAATATGAGATTGAAAGAGACTGAAATAAGGTATTTCTATAAATCTCATATTCAGTGGGAGTATGCATAAGGTATGCAAATCCCTAAAGTCAATCTGTGGATTGATAAAGGCTTCTAGGAGTTAGACAATTCGATTCCACAGTCAAATCGTTTGACACAGATAGAAGTCGAATAAGTCTCAGAGTGTACATATGAAAGTTAGTGATGTAAGAGTCAATTTTGGTTCTTTAGAAGACGATGTCCTTCTCATTAGGAATGTCAAGGATGACGTGAAAGTTACCAATTCTTGTTTAAGAAGCAATTTGACATGAAAGATCTTGGTGATTATCCTATATTCTCGACATTTAGATCTATAGAAGATAGATCTAAGAGAATAAAAGGATTATCACAAAATGAGTACATAAACACGGTACTAAAAGGAGTTTAGTATGGACAATGGAACGTCTCTTTTGAAGAGTATGTATCCTAAGATAAACTTTGAGAAAGTTAGAATGGCCAAAATCCCTTTAAGTGAAAGGGTGCATAATGTATGAAAAGTTATGTACTAAATTAGATATGGCACAACACTAAGCGTAGTAGGCCGAATCTAATATGACCTCAGAGAAGGTCATTAGATCTCTGTAAAGGATGTCCTCAGAGTACTTGAGAAGAAATGAGGATATGTATTAGTTTACAGAGCCCAAAAGATCTTGTTGTTAGAAGGATATTTGATGTAACCGTTCATCAAACATGGATGATTATGAAATCATTGCAAGGATACAACTTCTACCAGAATGGTAATGCAATGTGTTGGAAAGGGTTCCAAGGACGGACATTGCAAAACTCGACTGTCGTAGTTGAGAACTTAGTCGTATTATATAACGCTAAGTTAAGTGTTTGGGTAAGAAACTCCATCTAACCAGTTAGATGAAGTTCCTAGCATGAAACAACTCCTTTATCATATTGTATGATAAAATGGATGGTTGCTCAAGTAAGAGAACCAAGACCTCACCAAGAGACTGAACACGTGATTACGAATCACTTTATAAGGAAAAGGTGTTTCCTAAGAGATGTGTAAACAAGAGGGTCACATCAGCAGAGAATATAGCAGATCCACTTTGGAAACGCCCAAAGTCAATAGGCTCTCACAGTGCATCTTGAGAAGATGGGACTTAGAATACCTAAATGGCTTTTACGGGCAAGTGGGAGATTGTTAGGAATAGTGCCCTAGAAAGCCGATTCGACGTAATCTGCTTTGGGACTTTTCTTGTATCACAGACAATCTTTGAATAATATACGATTGATTATAGGCAAACACTTCTTTATATGCCAATACGTGTTTTGTGTGTTTCCATTACATGCGCATGTATGAGAACTCCCCTAATCCTGATGACTTTAGGACTCTACCATTTAGGTGAAATGGTTCATGAAACGAGCCCTATATCACATAAGTCATGATTAGTAAAATACTCCAAGCCGATGAGTCCTACAGACAGTGGGAGTGTCAACCTGACTCCTCTAAGGCTTGCTTGTGGGATCACGCCCTTAAGAAGGACCACCTTGTTTCATGGAGGTGCAAAGTGTATAGTTGATACGTGCGTGATACATGAGGGTGCTTACATTAATAAGTAAGTTCACTGAGGTGCCCCGTGTGAGAACATTCCTAAATGGGAAAGGAAGTTTCTATTTCAGGAAATGGAAACTTCCAGATTAGGAAATATCTCACGAGTCATTGATGTGATTAATTGATCCTTAGACTTGAGGTTCCATGTTACTTTATGAGTTAACTCTGTAGTCTTTGGTATAAGCTTTAAAGGGTGTCGCCTTAGACAAACTGATTCAAGGCTTATGCTGGGGCTGCACAAGTGACTCATGAAAGTGAATGAGAATCAAGAAAGGACCTACACTTGCATTTGCAAGGTGATCTCTTATTGTGTAAGCCATTCATATGCCATATGGAGTCCTTGGCCAAGGCAGTAGATCAAGACATCAAGAAAAGAGTTTCTTGGATTGAGATCAAATGGATATGAAATGCACTTAGCTTTAAGACCAGATTATTAGGGTTCTAATTATTCCCTTACCCTAGATCATGGTTGAGAGATAGTAAGTAGGAGGATTGTATCTCACATGAATCAATGACTTAAAGGTTCTGTCGAATCCGAACATTCCAATTCAGCTAGGGGTTAAACACCTGTTGCTAGACTATGGTCGTTTAATCTGTGGACTGATTAATTAATTAGTGAATTAATTAATTAGGGTCACTGCTAATTGAATTGAGAACCTAGAGGGTCACACACAACAACTTGGTTACATGAGTTGAGGTTTTAAAATGATTAAACGAGTTAATCAAGCCAAGAGGGTTCCATACGTGTGAAACCACACGTGTGGCTCACGTGAGTGACACGTGTCATTGTGACACGTGTCACACACGTGTGTAAATATATGTGTATATTTATTTATGTATTAAATAATTAATGTGATTAATTATTTAATAGACTTTGGTTTAATTTTGAATTAAAAAGAAAGTCTTATTTTGGAGAAAAATAATCTAGTTAATTAATTATGAATTAATTCATTAGATAAAATAAGTTATTTATTTTAAATAAATAAAGTATAAAATTATCCAAAAATAGTTTGGATATTTTTAGCTCTCTTGAAAGTTGATTTGAATTAGAATTCAAAGTCAAAGTCAAAATTACTTGATGATCAAGTAATAGGAGAGAGAGAGACCAAAATCCTAGCCCATTAAGGACTAGGAATTTCGTCCCTCCCCTTTCTTATATATAGGGGAGCTCATGCTCCCCTTTAGAGCTAACAGACAATTCTTGGTTCATGTGTTGAACACCTTCCTTTCTCCAAGATAAAATAAAACCCTAGGTTAAGCCTAAACACTAACTAGAGAACTAGCATCCTTACTAGTTAGATTGTAGCCAAGTTGGTGGACTATCTCTAGAGACTTCAAGTTAGAAGTTTTGAAGATTCGAGCTTTACCAAAAGTGGGGATTAAGCAAAAACGATCAGAAGGGATGATGAAACGATTCTGAACCCGACGTGAAGCGAATGAAAAAATCGAACCAAAGAAGATGGCGAAAACCGTTCGTCCATATCCTGAAGGATGAATTTTTTCACGAGGGTTTTGTGACTGGCAGTTTTCTACTTTCGCAAAACTGTTTTCGAAGGGAGTTTCAATCCTGCTTTTCTCGTTTCATGTTTCTTTCTTTATGTTATATTGTTAAGAACATCTCTAACATGAATTGAATCTAGGTTGGTGTGGATTGCTATCCCGACAATGGATTCTGAAGTAGAAAGAGACTTTCGAGGGACGGGTTGTCAAGCAGCGAGAAGAACGTTCTTGGGTGGCTTGAAACGCTTCAAGAAAGAATAAAAGAAAAGTAAGTTTTCTATCTCTACGAATTTGGTTACACAATTGCGAGTCCAAGATCCTTTTGTTGGAAAAATTTTTTAAATTCCGCTGCTTTCTGATTCGTGTTTTCCAACAAGTGGTATCAGAGCCACCTCGTTAATCGTGTTTCTGATTCGTCTCAATTATTCTGAATTTGGTAGAAATTCTTAGGCTTAGATGCGAATTAGGTATTCATGAGTTCTTTTAGAAAGCCTGAAATACGAAACTGTAATTTTTCCTGAATTTCTGAAACTGTTTTCTTAAATTGTGTTTTTGAAAACCGTTTTGATTGAAATATGTTTAAATCGAATTTTTTAATTTTGGATTGAATTGGTTTTGAGAAACCTGGACACGAAACGGAACACGAAAAGGACGAGCCTAGGCGTGCTAGCACGTCGCACGCCCAGGCCCGCCGCTGCCGCCCAGCTCCTCCCGCAACCGCGCGGGACGCCTGCCCAGCCCGCCTAGTCGCGGCGGGCGCTGCTGCGCGAAAGTGCCTCGCGCGGCTAGGCCCCTTTTCGGGCCCGTTTTCGTGTTTCGTGTTTTTGTGTTTTCGGTCCGTAAAATCCTGATTTAAATTTTATTTTAATTTTATCTTTTAAAATCAGTTTTGCTAAAATAAAATTATTTTAAAATTTTGATTAAATTGGGATTTTTGAGAAATTAAGCGATTTAAATTTTGGAAAAATTACAATCTTTATTTTCTGAAAATAATGAAAGAATAAAATTATTAATTTTGGAAATTAATTGGAATTTTATTGGTTTGTTGTTTTTCGGGTTTTATTGAAAAGGCTCTTGAACAAGAATTGCATCTAAGTCGTGTTTTAAGTCATTAGGACTTGAAACGAGAATTTTAATTTATTGGCTAAATTTAAATTCTCGCAAAAGCATGTTAGGTGATCATGGGTTTAGATCTATGTATGGTTTTAATTTATGCACATGGATGGTTTAAATTGGGGTTGGAGCCCTATAGTTGCGTTTTTCAATTGAGGTTGGAGCCTCACTTATGTGCGTACTGTTATGTGATTTATTATGTGGCTTTCCATATTACTGTTTTTGAGGCCGGGGTATGCCCCGTGTAATTGTCTAAGGCCAATATGAAGATTGAGCCTTATTACTTTATGTCTTTTTCTTTTTATTGTAATTTGAGAGTAGAGATAGGTGGTGAGGTTTTATTTTCATTTTGGAGACAATGCACCCATGGAGTAAGATGGACCACATTCAAGTAACAAGGAGACCATAAGTGAAGACCCCTCAAAATGTTAGGGAGGGGAATCTCAATTGTTAAATGTAATAGAGATAGGGCTCGTATTTTGTTACCGCTTTCCCTTATGTGATTTAAACTGTTTATGTGGCATGTATGTTAGAACTTGTGATTGTGGAGTGGCTCCCACATATCATGCATAAGATAGGTAGAACCCATGATCATTACATGTTAGTATCATGCTAGGACATGTTATCTGTTTATGTGCTTGTTTGATATGCATTTAAGTGTACTTGCATTAATCAAGACTAATAAAATTGGATAACATATATGTTGGTGAGGTCGAACCGGACAACTCTCCGGTTGATTCGAAAATTCCCATTAAATATTAAGCTAATTTCGAACAAATAGGTGTTTAATTCGAGATGCAAATTTTGAATTAAATTCCTAGCATTCCATCAATAGGTTTTAAGTTTAGTAAGTAAAGCTAGTTATTGTCCGCGAGTCGTGGGATAGCTAGTGGAGCTTATTAGTTCTTAGTTACCTAATTAATCATTTTAAATGGTCAATATTTCGTGGTCAATTTTAGCAAGGGCGATGTCCGCGAGTCGTGGGTCGTTCGAACTAAGTTTTGGTCATGATCTTATGATTGATGGGTCTAGCTTAACGCCTAAGTAAATATGGATGTCGCACGAGTCGTGGGTCCATATTGAAAGATAGATGATGCAAAAACAATTACTAAGAATTCTAAGGTGTTAGAATTGGTAAGTTGTACCTACCTAGGGTTCTTACTTAGAATGTCCGCGAGTCGTGGGTTCGAGGTAAAATGCCTAGGATCTTAGTACCCATTGGGAAACGTGTTCCTCTTAGATCTTTGGGAATTATAGATTTTTGAAAAACAGTGGGAGCTGCATTAGATTAAAGACCTTATCTTTTGTATATCGTTATAATTCAGCATGCCCACATTTTCTCTGCTTAGCATTTAGGTTGTAGTTCTGTGATTCTCTACAATATGAAATGCAAACCCATTCGTATCCATCCTTAAGTCAAATAAGTTGACTAAGTCCTGACTAACTCTAAATGGCTTCGGATCCTAAAATTCATTTTAGAATCCGACTAGAGAAAGGCGTTCTCTAAAGGGCGAAGTTTTCAGTTGTGAAAAGTCGACCCGGGCCAAAAAGAGAAGCAATCTGAGGTGAATGGATTTTTCCAAACCACTTAAAAGCAGTTGAACCACCTCATAAAAATGTTACAAGGTATAACATTATGGAATTATTCAATATTCCAAATGAGGAAACAAGTGCACACGAACAAGGTCTAAAGATCTTATTTGAAGATCTTATGGTCTCGATCATCAATTGAGAAAAGAGTTCTCAATGCACTGATTGCTTACATTGCTTCGACTATCATTCAAACCCTTTATGCTCAACTAGAATGATGCTAATGTAGCATAGTTAATCATTTAAGTTGATAATGGTTGAGAGCATCCTTAAGAAGGAATAAAAGGTTGAGATGGTTAATTCTTCTTCTAAAACTCCCTAAGTTAAAGGCTTGAAGGCCTAAAGAAGAAGAAACCCTTAAGAGCCCAATGGAGGGGCATGTAAGGGGTACGCCCAAAAGACACTAGAGATCAAATAGGACGTTTGCTTCTATGGTAGCAAATAAGGACTTTGAAAGGGAACTGCAAAGAGTATGAGTACTTTGAAATGTTACCTCATTTAGTAATTCTACTAGGAATAGAATTTACTAGTCTTAAGTCAATTCTGCATAAGCCGTTGTGCAAAGACTCAAGGCACTAATGTTCTGAACATACAACGAGATAACAAAAGTAAGTGAGATGACAAAGCTTCGAATTACTTTGGAACTTTGAGATATAAAAGGATTAGCAAGTCAGACACCTTAGGATCATTCTATGAAAATGAACCTATAGTGTTGACTTCCTGTGAATCCTGTCATGAGGGAAGCGTTCCTGAATCCCATTTATAAGAAACGTGGAACGTTCCAAAATTATAGTGGATTTCGATCCGTGCTGATGAGTGTAAGATGCTTAATGTAAGCACTAGATACAATCGTCAGTTTAATCATTATGAATGAATGTACTTGTTAAAGTACAAATTCGAAACTTATATGAAATTCTTAGAATTTCGAAAGGAGGTTAGGAACCGAAGTAGTCATAAGTTATAGGTAAATCGATATGATCGAGATAGCCAATATCTTAGCAACTAATTCCTTACTCATCTTAGAGATAATAGGATTATCTCTCAGTAAACTAATTCGAGAACACCTTAGTGTTTCCGAATGAGGGAATGAAATCTAATGCAACATGGTCCATTCCATAGCAAGCTTTACTGACTTATAATCATTCTAGGAATAAACTCCCAGAATATGCAGTTAGAGATTTTGAATTTAGTACCTTCCAAAATCAGTCCTTTAGTTACACTATGCAATGTGGCATATTAAATTCCCTAATTATTCTTATCCAAGAATTTAGTAGAATCCTCTTAAGTGGAGAGGATAGTGGGAGATAAGTTTGAAATGAGTTCAAGTTTATACAACGATATTGAATATTGTTTCTGCAATTCCCTTAGACAAAGGTTGTTTGTCTCAAGGAATGTATCTTTCTCAAGGAATCGTTCCTATAGAAGAAGAAAGACAAGCAAGCAGACCTCAAAGAAATTTAAGGATAAATATCCATGCCACATATAGAAGAAACGAGCCCATCTGATAAAATTTAGCCAAATTTTAGAGTATGTACACGTGTGAAACCCTTCTCTTAAGACGTGTTTAGAACGCGTTCCTAGATAGCCAAGGAATTACTTGAAGAGGAGACATTGTCAGATTTGGAATCTGAGTAGTGTAAGCAAGCCTTGAAATCCAATATGGATTCCATATACTCAAACCAAGTTTTGACCTTGGTTGATCCACCTGATAGGATCAAGCTCGTGGAGCTTCGAGTAAATGGAAAGCATTACAACCTTCTTGACGATTGAAATGCAAAAGTCCATTTGGATTATGTTTACCACATCCTCATATTCTGACTATGAGACATGATAAATGAATATGAGAACTATCTTGTTCAATATGAGATTGAAAGAGACTGAAATAAGGTATTTCTATAAATCTCATATTCAGTGGGAGTATGCATAAGGTATGCAAATCCCTAAAGTCAATCTGTGGATTGATAAAGGCTTCTAGGAGTTAGACAATTCGATTCCACAGTCAAATCGTTTGACACAGATAGAAGTCGAATAAGTCTCAGAGTGTACATATGAAAGTTAGTGATGTAAGAGTCAATTTTGGTTCTTTAGAAGACGATGTCCTTCTCATTAGGAATGTCAAGGATGACGTGAAAGTTACCAATTCTTGTTTAAGAAGCAATTTGACATGAAAGATCTTGGTGATTATCCTATATTCTCGACATTTAGATCTATAGAAGATAGATCTAAGAGAATAAAAGGATTATCACAAAATGAGTACATAAACACGGTACTAAAAGGAGTTTAGTATGGACAATGGAACGTCTCTTTTGAAGAGTATGTATCCTAAGATAAACTTTGAGAAAGTTAGAATGGCCAAAATCCCTTTAAGTGAAAGGGTGCATAATGTATGAAAAGTTATGTACTAAATTAGATATGGCACAACACTAAGCGTAGTAGGCCGAATCTAATATGACCTCAGAGAAGGTCATTAGATCTCTGTAAAGGATGTCCTCAGAGTACTTGAGAAGAAATGAGGATATGTATTAGTTTACAGAGCCCAAAAGATCTTGTTGTTAGAAGGATATTTGATGTAACCGTTCATCAAACATGGATGATTATGAAATCATTGCAAGGATACAACTTCTACCAGAATGGTAATGCAATGTGTTGGAAAGGGTTCCAAGGACGGACATTGCAAAACTCGACTGTCGTAGTTGAGAACTTAGTCGTATTATATAACGCTAAGTTAAGTGTTTGGGTAAGAAACTCCATCTAACCAGTTAGATGAAGTTCCTAGCATGAAACAACTCCTTTATCATATTGTATGATAAAATGGATGGTTGCTCAAGTAAGAGAACCAAGACCTCACCAAGAGACTGAACACGTGATTACGAATCACTTTATAAGGAAAAGGTGTTTCCTAAGAGATGTGTAAACAAGAGGGTCACATCAGCAGAGAATATAGCAGATCCACTTTGGAAACGCCCAAAGTCAATAGGCTCTCACAGTGCATCTTGAGAAGATGGGACTTAGAATACCTAAATGGCTTTTACGGGCAAGTGGGAGATTGTTAGGAATAGTGCCCTAGAAAGCCGATTCGACGTAATCTGCTTTGGGACTTTTCTTGTATCACAGACAATCTTTGAATAATATACGATTGATTATAGGCAAACACTTCTTTATATGCCAATACGTGTTTTGTGTGTTTCCATTACGTGCGCATGTATGAGAACTCCCCTAATCCTGATGACTTTAGGACTCTACCATTTAGGTGAAATGGTTCATGAAACGAGCCCTATATCACATAAGTCATGATTAGTAAAATACTCCAAGCCGATGAGTCCTACAGACAGTGGGAGTGTCAACCTGACTCCTCTAAGGCTTGCTTGTGGGATCACGCCCTTAAGAAGGACCACCTTGTTTCATGGAGGTGCAAAGTGTATAGTTGATACGTGCGTGATACATGAGGGTGCTTACATTAATAAGTAAGTTCACTGAGGTGCCCCGTGTGAGAACATTCCTAAATGGGAAAGGAAGTTTCTATTTCAGGAAATGGAAACTTCCAGATTAGGAAATATCTCACGAGTCATTGATGTGATTAATTGATCCTTAGACTTGAGGTTCCATGTTACTTTATGAGTTAACTCTGTAGTCTTTGGTATAAGCTTTAAAGGGTGTCGCCTTAGACAAACTGATTCAAGGCTTATGCTGGGGCTGCACAAGTGACTCATGAAAGTGAATGAGAATCAAGAAAGGACCTACACTTGCATTTGCAAGGTGATCTCTTATTGTGTAAGCCATTCATATGCCATATGGAGTCCTTGGCCAAGGCAGTAGATCAAGACATCAAGAAAAGAGTTTCTTGGATTGAGATCAAATGGATATGAAATGCACTTAGCTTTAAGACCAGATTATTAGGGTTCTAATTATTCCCTTACCCTAGATCATGGTTGAGAGATAGTAAGTAGGAGGATTGTATCTCACATGAATCAATGACTTAAAGGTTCTGTCGAATCCGAACATTCCAATTCAGCTAGGGGTTAAACACCTGTTGCTAGACTATGGTCGTTTAATCTGTGGACTGATTAATTAATTAGTGAATTAATTAATTAGGGTCACTGCTAATTGAATTGAGAACCTAGAGGGTCACACACAACAACTTGGTTACATGAGTTGAGGTTTTAAAATGATTAAACGAGTTAATCAAGCCAAGAGGGTTCCATACGTGTGAAACCACACGTGTGGCTCACGTGAGTGACACGTGTCATTGTGACACGTGTCACACACGTGTGTAAATATATGTGTATATTTATTTATGTATTAAATAATTAATGTGATTAATTATTTAATAGACTTTGGTTTAATTTTGAATTAAAAAGAAAGTCTTATTTTGGAGAAAAATAATCTAGTTAATTAATTATGAATTAATTCATTAGATAAAATAAGTTATTTATTTTAAATAAATAAAGTATAAAATTATCCAAAAATAGTTTGGATATTTTTAGCTCTCTTGAAAGTTGATTTGAATTAGAATTCAAAGTCAAAGTCAAAATTACTTGATGATCAAGTAATAGGAGAGAGAGAGACCAAAATCCTAGCCCATTAAGGACTAGGAATTTCGTCCCTCCCCTTTCTTATATATAGGGGAGCTCATGCTCCCCTTTAGAGCTAACAGACAATTCTTGGTTCATGTGTTGAACACCTTCCTTTCTCCAAGATAAAATAAAACCCTAGGTTAAGCCTAAACACTAACTAGAGAACTAGCATCCTTACTAGTTAGATTGTAGCCAAGTTGGTGGACTATCTCTAGAGACTTCAAGTTAGAAGTTTTGAAGATTCGAGCTTTACCAAAAGTGGGGATTAAGCAAAAACGATCAGAAGGGATGATGAAACGATTCTGAACCCGACGTGAAGCGAATGAAAAAATCGAACCAAAGAAGATGGCGAAAACCGTTCGTCCATATCCTGAAGGATGAATTTTTTCACGAGGGTTTTGTGACTGGCAGTTTTCTACTTTCGCAAAACTGTTTTCGAAGGGAGTTTCAATCCTGCTTTTCTCGTTTCATGTTTCTTTCTTTATGTTATATTGTTAAGAACATCTCTAACATGAATTGAATCTAGGTTGGTGTGGATTGCTATCCCGACAATGGATTCTGAAGTAGAAAGAGACTTTCGAGGGACGGGTTGTCAAGCAGCGAGAAGAACGTTCTTGGGTGGCTTGAAACGCTTCAAGAAAGAATAAAAGAAAAGTAAGTTTTCTATCTCTACGAATTTGGTTACACAATTGCGAGTCCAAGATCCTTTTGTTGGAAAAATTTTTTAAATTCCGCTGCTTTCTGATTCGTGTTTTCCAACAAGTGGTATCAGAGCCACCTCGTTAATCGTGTTTCAGATTCGTCTCAATTATTCTGAATTTGGTAGAAATTCTTAGGCTTAGATGCGAATTAGGTATTCATGAGTTCTTTTAGAAAGCCTGAAATACGAAACTGTAATTTTTCCTGAATTTCTGAAACTGTTTTCTTAAATTGTGTTTTTGAAAACCGTTTTGATTGAAATATGTTTAAATCGAATTTTTTAATTTTGGATTGAATTGGTTTTGAGAAACCTGGACACGAAACGGAACACGAAAAGGACGAGCCTAGGCGTGCTAGCACGTCGCACGCCCAGGCCCGCCGCTGCCGCCCAGCTCCTCCCGCAACCGCGCGGGACGCCTGCCCAGCCCGCCTAGTCGCGGCGGGCGCTGCTGCGCGAAAGTGCCTCGCGCGGCTAGGCCCCTTTTCGGGCCCGTTTTCGTGTTTCGTGTTTTTGTGTTTTCGGTCCGTAAAATCCTGATTTAAATTTTATTTTAATTTTATCTTTTAAAATCAGTTTTGCTAAAATAAAATTATTTTAAAATTTTGATTAAATTGGGATTTTTGAGAAATTAAGCGATTTAAATTTTGGAAAAATTACAATCTTTATTTTCTGAAAATAATGAAAGAATAAAATTATTAATTTTGGAAATTAATTGGAATTTTATTGGTTTGTTGTTTTTCGGGTTTTATTGAAAAGGCTCTTGAACAAGAATTGCATCTAAGTCGTGTTTTAAGTCATTAGGACTTGAAACGAGAATTTTAATTTATTGGCTAAATTTAAATTCTCGCAAAAGCATGTTAGGTGATCATGGGTTTAGATCTATGTATGGTTTTAATTTATGCACATGGATGGTTTAAATTGGGGTTGGAGCCCTATAGTTGCGTTTTTCAATTGAGGTTGGAGCCTCACTTATGTGCGTACTGTTATGTGATTTATTATGTGGCTTTCCATATTACTGTTTTTGAGGCCGGGGTATGCCCCGTGTAATTGTCTAAGGCCAATATGAAGATTGAGCCTTATTACTTTATGTCTTTTTCTTTTTATTGTAATTTGAGAGTAGAGATAGGTGGTGAGGTTTTATTTTCATTTTGGAGACAATGCACCCATGGAGTAAGATGGACCACATTCAAGTAACAAGGAGACCATAAGTGAAGACCCCTCAAAATGTTAGGGAGGGGAATCTCAATTGTTAAATGTAATAGAGATAGGGCTCGTATTTTGTTACCGCTTTCCCTTATGTGATTTAAACTGTTTATGTGGCATGTATGTTAGAACTTGTGATTGTGGAGTGGCTCCCACATATCACGCATAAGATAGGTAGAACCCATGATCATTACATGTTAGTATCATGCTAGGACATGTTATCTGTTTATGTGCTTGTTTGATATGCATTTAAGTGTACTTGCATTAATCAAGACTAATAAAATTGGATAACATATATGTTGGTGAGGTCGAACCGGACAACTCTCCGGTTGATTCGAAAATTCCCATTAAATATTAAGCTAATTTCGAACAAATAGGTGTTTAATTCGAGATGCAAATTTTGAATTAAATTCCTAGCATTCCATCAATAGGTTTTAAGTTTAGTAAGTAAAGCTAGTTATTGTCCGCGAGTCGTGGGATAGCTAGTGGAGCTTATTAGTTCTTAGTTACCTAATTAATCATTTTAAATGGTCAATATTTCGTGGTCAATTTTAGCAAGGGCGATGTCCGCGAGTCGTGGGTCGTTCGAACTAAGTTTTGGTCATGATCTTATGATTGATGGGTCTAGCTTAACGCCTAAGTAAATATGGATGTCGCACGAGTCGTGGGTCCATATTGAAAGATAGGTGATGCAAAAACAATTACTAAGAATTCTAAGGTGTTAGAATTGGTAAGTTGTACCTACCTAGGGTTCTTACTTAGAATGTCCGCGAGTCGTGGGTTCGAGGTAAAATGCCTAGGATCTTAGTACCCATTGGGAAACGTGTTCCTCTTAGATCTTTGGGAATTATAGATTTTTGAAAAACAGTGGGAGCTGCATTAGATTAAAGACCTTATCTTTTGTATATCGTTATAATTCAGCATGCCCACATTTTCTCTGCTTAGCATTTAGGTTGTAGTTCTGTGATTCTCTACAATATGAAATGCAAACCCATTCGTATCCATCCTTAAGTCAAATAAGTTGACTAAGTCCTGACTAACTCTAAATGGCTTCGGATCCTAAAATTCATTTTAGAATCCGACTAGAGAAAGGCGTTCTCTAAAGGGCGAAGTTTTCATTTGTGAAAAGTCGACCCGGGCCAAAAAGAGAAGCAATCTGAGGTGAATGGATTTTTCCAAACCACTTAAAAGCAGTTGAACCACCTCATAAAAATGTTACAAGGTATAACATTATGGAATTATTCAATATTCCAAATGAGGAAACAAGTGCACACGAACAAGGTCTAAAGATCTTATTTGAAGATCTTATGGTCTCGATCATCAATTGAGAAAAGAGTTCTCAATGCACTGATTGCTTACATTGCTTCGACTATCATTCAAACCCTTTATGCTCAACTAGAATGATGCTAATGTAGCATAGTTAATCATTTAAGTTGATAATGGTTGAAAGCATCCTTAAGAAGGAATAAAAGGTTGAGATGGTTAATTCTTCTTCTAAAACTCCCTAAGTTAAAGGCTTGAAGGCCTAAAGAAGAAGAAACCCTTAAGAGCCCAATGGAGGGGCATGTAAGGGGTACGCCCAAAAGACACTAGAGATCAAATAGGACGTTTGCTTCTATGGTAGCAAATAAGGACTTTGAAAGGGAACTGCAAAGAGTATGAGTACTTTGAAATGTTACCTCATTTAGTAATTCTACTAGGAATAGAATTTACTAGTCTTAAGTCAATTCTGCATAAGCCGTTGTGCAAAGACTCAAGGCACTAATGTTCTGAACATACAACGAGATAACAAAAGTAAGTGAGATGACAAAGCTTCGAATTACTTTGGAACTTTGAGAAATAAAAGGATTAGCAAGTCAGACACCTTAGGATCATTCTATGAAAATGAACCTATAGTGTTGACTTCCTGTGAATCCTGTCATGAGGGAAGCGTTCCTGAATCCCATTTATAAGAAACGTGGAACGTTCCAAAATTATAGTGGATTTCGATCCGTGCTGATGAGTGTAAGATGCTTAATTTAAGCACTAGATACAATCGTCAGTTTAATCATTATGAATGAATGTACTTGTTAAAGTACAAATTCGAAACTTATATGAAATTCTTAGAATTTCGAAAGGAGGTTAGGAACCGAAGTAGTCATAAGTTATAGGTAAATCGATATGATCGAGATAGCCAATATCTTAGCAACTAATTCCTTACTCATCTTAGAGATAATAGGATTATCTCTCAGTAAACTAATTCGAGAACACCTTAGTGTTTCCGAATGAGGGAATGAAATCTAATGCAACATGGTCCATTCCATAGCAAGCTTTACTGACTTATAATCATTCTAGGAATAAACTCCCAGAATATGCAGTTAGAGATTTTGAATTTAGTACCTTCCAAAATCAGTCCTTTAGTTACACTATGCAATGTGGCATATTAAATTCCCTAATTATTCTTATCCAAGAATTTAGTAGAATCCTCTTAAGTGGAGAGGATAGTGGGAGATAAGTTTGAAATGAGTTCAAGTTTATACAACGATATTGAATATTGTTTCTGCAATTCCCTTAGACAAAGGTTGTTTGTCTCAAGGAATGTATCTTTCTCAAGGAATCGTTCCTATAGAAGAAGAAAGACAAGCAAGCAGACCTCAAAGAAATTTAAGGATAAATATCCATGCCACATATAGAAGAAACGAGCCCATCTGATAAAATTTAGCCAAATTTTAGAGTATGTACACGTGTGAAACCCTTCTCTTAAGACGTGTTTAGAACGCGTTCCTAGATAGCCAAGGAATTACTTGAAGAGGAGACATTGTCAGATTTGGAATCTGAGTAGTGTAAGCAAGCCTTGAAATCCAATATGGATTCCATATACTCAAACCAAGTTTTGACCTTGGTTGATCCACCTGATAGGATCAAGCTCGTGGAGCTTCGAGTAAATGGAAAGCATTACAACCTTCTTGACGATTGAAATGCAAAAGTCCATTTGGATTATGTTTACCACATCCTCATATTCTGACTATGAGATATGATAAATGAATATGAGAACTATCTTGTTCAATATGAGATTGAAAGAGACTGAAATAAGGTATTTCTATAAATCTCATATTCAGTGGGAGTATGCATAAGGTATGCAAATCCCTAAAGTCAATCTGTGGATTGATAAAGGCTTCTAGGAGTTAGACAATTCGATTCCACAGTCAAATCGTTTGACACAGATAGAAGTCGAATAAGTCTCAGAGTGTACATATGAAAGTTAGTGATGTAAGAGTCAATTTTGGTTCTTTAGAAGACGATGTCCTTCTCATTAGGAATGTCAAGGATGACGTGAAAGTTACTAATTCTTGTTTAAGAAGCAATTTGACATGAAAGATCTTGGTGATTATCCTATATTCTCGACATTCAGATCTATAGAAGATAGATCTAAGAGAATAAAAGGATTATCACAAAATGAGTACATAAACACGGTACTAAAAGGAGTTTAGTATGGACAATGGAACGTCTCTTTTGAAGAGTATGTATCCTAAGATAAACTTTGAGAAAGTTAGAATGGCCAAAATCCCTTTAAGTGAAAAGGGTGCATAATGTATGAAAAGTTATGTACTAAATTAGATATGGCACAACACTAAGCGTAGTAGGCCGAATCTAATATGACCTCAGAGAAGGTCATTAGATCTCTGTAAAGGATGTCCTCAGAGTACTTGAGAAGAAATGAGGATATGTATTAGTTTACAGAGCCCAAAAGATCTTGTTGTTAGAAGGATATTTGATGTAACCGTTCATCAAACATGGATGATTATGAAATCATTGCAAGGATACAACTTCTACCAGAATGGTAATGCAATGTGTTGGAAAGGGTTCCAAGGACGGACATTGCAAAACTCGACTGTCGTAGTTGAGAACTTAGTCGTATTATATAACGCTAAGTTAAGTGTTTGGGTAAGAAACTCCATCTAACCAGTTAGATGAAGTTCCTAGCATGAAACAACTCCTTTATCATATTGTATGATAAAATGGATGGTTGCTCAAGTAAGAGAACCAAGACCTCACCAAGAGACTGAACACGTGATTACGAATCACTTTATAAGGAAAAGGTGTTTCCTAAGAGATGTGTAAACAAGAGGGTCACATCAGCAGAGAATATAGCAGATCCACTTTGGAAACGCCCAAAGTCAATAGGCTCTCACAGTGCATCTTGAGAAGATGGGACTTAGAATACCTAAATGGCTTTTACGGGCAAGTGGGAGATTGTTAGGAATAGTGCCCTAGAAAGCCGATTCGACGTAATCTGCTTTGGGACTTTTCTTGTATCACAGACAATCTTTGAATAATATACGATTGATTATAGGCAAACACTTCTTTATATGCCAATACGTGTTTTGTGTGTTTCCATTACGTGCGCATGTATGAGAACTCCCCTAATCCTGATGACTTTAGGACTCTACCATTTAGGTGAAATGGTTCATGAAACGAGCCCTATATCACATAAGTCATGATTAGTAAAATACTCCAAGCCGATGAGTCCTACAGACAGTGGGAGTGTCAACCTGACTCCTCTAAGGCTTGCTTGTGGGATCACGCCCTTAAGAAGGACCACCTTGTTTCATGGAGGTGCAAAGTGTATAGTTGATACGTGCGTGATACATGAGGGTGCTTCCTTTAATAAGTAAGTTCACTGAGGTGCCCCGTGTGAGAACATTCCTAAATGGGAAAGGAAGTTTCTATTTCAGGAAATGGAAACTTCCAGATTAGGAAATATCTCACGAGTCATTGATGTGATTAATTGATCCTTAGACTTGAGGTTCCATGTTACTTTATGAGTTAACTCTGTAGTCTTTGGTATAAGCTTTAAAGGGTGTCGCCTTAGACAAACTGATTCAAGGCTTATGCTGGGGCTGCACAAGTGACTCATAAAAGTGAATGAGAATCAAGAAAGGACCTACACTTGCATTTGCAAGGTGATCTCTTATTGTGTAAGCCATTCATATGCCATATGGAGTCCTTGGCCAAGGCAGTAGATCAAGACATCAAGAAAAGGGTTTCTTGGATTGAGATCAAATGGATATGAAATGCACTTAGCTTTAAGACCAGATTATTAGGGTTCTAATTATTCCCTTACCCTAGATCATGGTTGAGAGATAGTAAGTAGGAGGATTGTATCTCACATGAATCAATGACTTAAAGGTTCTGTCGAATCCGAACATTCCAATTCAGCTAGGGGTTAAACACCTGTTGCTAGACTATGGTCGTTTAATCTGTGGACTGATTAATTAATTAGTGAATTAATTAATTAGGGTCACTGCTAATTGAATTGAGAACCTAGAGGGTCACACACAACAACTTGGTTACATGAGTTGAGGTTTTAAAATGATTAAACGAGTTAATCAAGCCAAGAGGGTTCCATACGTGTGAAACCACACGTGTGGCTCACGTGAGTGACACGTGTCATTGTGACACGTGTCACACACGTGTATAAATATATGTGTATATTTATTTATGTATTAAATAATTAATGTGATTAATTATTTAATAGACTTTGGTTTAATTTTGAATTAAAAAGAAAGTCTTATTTTGGAGAAAAATAATCTAGTTAATTAATTATGAATTAATTAATTAGATAAAATAAGTTATTTATTTTAAATAAATAAAGTATAAAATTATCCAAAAATAGTTTGGATATTTTTAGCTCTCTTGAAAGTTGATTTGAATTAGAATTCAAAGTCAAAGTCAAAATTACTTGATGATCAAGTAATAGGAGAGAGAGAGACCAAAATCCTAGCCCATTAAGGACTAGGAATTTCGTCCCTGCCCTTTCTTATATATAGGGGAGCTCATGCTCCCCTTTAGAGCTAATAGACAATTCTTGGTTCATGTGTTGAACACCTTCCTTTCTCCAAGATAAAATAAAACCCTAGGTTAAGCCTAAACACTAACTAGAGAACTAGCATCCTTACTAGTTAGATTGTAGCCAAGTTGGTGGACTATCTCTAGAGACTTCAAGTTAGAAGTTTTGAAGATTCGAGCTTTACCAAAAGTGGGGATTAAGCAAAAACGATCAGAAGGGATGATGAAACGATTCTGAACCCGACGTGAAGCGAATGAAAAAATCGAACCAAAGAAGATGGCGAAAACCGTTCGTCCATATCCTGAAGGATGAATTTTTTCACGAGGGTTTTGTGACTGGCAGTTTTCTACTTTCGCAAAACTGTTTTCGAAGGGAGTTTCAATCCTGCTTTTCTCGTTTCATGTTTCTTTCTTTATGTTATATTGTTAAGATCAATTTCTAACATGAATTGAATCTAGGTTGGTGTGGATTGCTATCCCGACAATGGATTCTGAAGTAGAAAGAGACTTTCGAGGGACGGGTTGTCAAGCAGCGAGAAGAGCGTTCTTGGGTGGCTTGAAACGCTTCAAGAAAGAATAAAAGAAAAGTAAGTTTTCTATCTCTACGAATTTGGTTACACAATTGCGAGTCCAAGATCCTTTTGTTGGAAAAATTTTTTAAATTCCGCTGCTTTCTGATTCGTGTTTTCCAACAAGTGGTATCAGAGCCACCTCGTTAATCGTGTTTCTGATTCGTCTCAATTATTCTGAATTTGGTAGAAATTCTTAGGCTTAGATGCGAATTAGGTATTCATGAGTTCTTTTAGAAAGCCTGAAATACGAAACTGTAATTTTTCCTGAATTTCTGAAACTGTTTTCTTAAATTGAGTTTTTGAAAACCGTTTTGATTGAAATATGTTTAAATCGAATTTTTTAATTTTGGATTGAATTGGTTTTGAGAAACCTGGACACGAAACGGAACACGAAAAGGACGAGCCTAGGCGTGCTAGCACGTCGCACGCCCAGGCCCGCCGCTGCCGCCCAGCTCCTCCCGCAACCGCGCGGGACGCCTGCCCAGCCCGCCTAGTCGCGGCGGGCGCTGCTGCGCGAAAGTGCCTCGCGCGGCTTGGCCCCTTTTCGGGCCCGTTTTCGTGTTTCGTGTTTTTGTGTTTTCGGTCCGTAAAATCCTGATTTAAATTTTATTTTAATTTTATCTTTTAAAATCAGTTTTGCTAAAATAAAATTATTTTAAAATTTTGATTAAATTGGGATTTTTGAGAAATTAAGCGATTTAAATTTTGGAAAAATTACAATCTTTATTTTCTGAAAATAATGAAAGAATAAAATTATTAATTTTGGAAATTAATTGGAATTTTATTGGTTTGTTGTTTTTCGGGTTTTATTGAAAAGGCTCTTGAACAAGAATTGCATCTAAGTCGTTTTTTAAGTCATTAGGACTTGAAACGAGAATTTTAATTTATTGGCTAAATTTAAATTCTCGCAAAAGCATGTTAGGTGATCATGGGTTTAGATCTATGTATGGTTTTAATTTATGCACATGGATGGTTTAAATTGGGGTTGGAGCCCTATAGTTGCGTTTTTCAATTGAGGTTGGAGCCTCACTTATGTGCGTACTGTTATGTGATTTATTATGTGGCTTTCCATATTACTGTTTTTGAGGCCGGGGTATGCCCCGTGTAATTGTCTAAGGCCAATATGAAGATTGAGCCTTATTACTTTATGTCTTTTTCTTTTTATTGTAATTTGAGAGTAGAGATAGGTGGTGAGGTTTTATTTTCATTTTGGAGACAATGCACCCATGGAGTAAGATGGACCACATTCAAGTAACAAGGAGACCATAAGTGAAGACCCCTCAAAATGTTAGGGAGGGGAATCTCAATTGTTAAATGTAATAGAGATAGGGCTCGTATTTTGTTACCGCTTTCCCTTATGTGATTTAAACTGTTTATGTGGCATGTATGTTAGAACTTGTGATTGTGGAGTGGCTCCCACATATCACGCATAAGATAGGTAGAACCCATGATCATTACATGTTAGTATCATGCTAGGACATGTTATCTGTTTATGTGCTTGTTTGATATGCATTTAAGTGTACTTGCATTAATCAAGACTAATAAAATTGGATAACATATATGTTGGTGAGGTCGAACCGGACAACTCTCCGGTTGATTCGAAAATTCCCATTAAATATTAAGCTAATTTCGAACAAATAGGTGTTTAATTCGAGATGCAAATTTTGAATTAAATTCCTAGCATTCCATCAATAGGTTTTAAGTTTAGTAAGTAAAGCTAGTTATTGTCCGCGAGTCGTGGGATAGCTAGTGGAGCTTATTAGTTCTTAGTTACCTAATTAATCATTTTAAATGGTCAATATTTCGTGGTCAATTTTAGCAAGGGCGATGTCCGCGAGTCGTGGGTCGTTCGAACTAAGTTTTGGTCATGATCTTATGATTGATGGGTCTAGCTTAACGCCTAAGTAAATATGGATGTCGCACGAGTCGTGGGTCCATATTGAAAGATAGGTGATGCAAAAACAATTACTAAGAATTCTAAGGTGTTAGAATTGGTAAGTTGTACCTACCTAGGGTTCTTACTTAGAATGTCCGCGAGTCGTGGGTTCGAGGTAAAATGCCTAGGATCTTAGTACCCATTGGGAAACGTGTTCCTCTTAGATCTTTGGGAATTATAGATTTTTGAAAAACAGTGGGAGCTGCATTAGATTAAAGACCTTATCTTTTGTATATCGTTATAATTCAGCATGCCCACATTTTCTCTGCTTAGCATTTAGGTTGTAGTTCTGTGATTCTCTACAATATGAAATGCAAACCCATTCGTATCCATCCTTAAGTCAAATAAGTTGACTAAGTCCTGACTAACTCTAAATGGCTTCGGATCCTAAAATTCATTTTAGAATCCGACTAGAGAAAGGCGTTCTCTAAAGGGCGAAGTTTTCAATTGTGAAAAGTCGACCCGGGCCAAAAAGAGAAGCAATCTGAGGTGAATGGATTTTTCCAAACCACTTAAAAGCAGTTGAACCACCTCATAAAAATGTTACAAGGTATAACATTATGGAATTATTCAATATTCCAAATGAGGAAACAAGTGCACACGAACAAGGTCTAAAGATCTTATTTGAAGATCTTATGGTCTCGATCATCAATTGAGAAAAGAGTTCTCAATGCACTGATTGCTTACATTGCTTCGACTATCATTCAAACCCTTTATGCTCAACTAGAATGATGCTAATGTAGCATAGTTAATCATTTAAGTTGATAATGGTTGAGAGCATCCTTAAGAAGGAATAAAAGGTTGAGATGGTTAATTCTTCTTCTAAAACTCCCTAAGTTAAAGGCTTGAAGGCCTAAAGAAGAAGAAACCCTTAAGAGCCCAATGGAGGGGCATGTAAGGGGTACGCCCAAAAGACACTAGAGATCAAATAGGACGTTTGCTTCTATGGTAGCAAATAAGGACTTTGAAAGGGAACTGCAAAGAGTATGAGTACTTTGAAATGTTACCTCATTTAGTAATTCTACTAGGAATAGAATTTACTAGTCTTAAGTCAATTCTGCATAAGCCGTTGTGCAAAGACTCAAGGCACTAATGTTCTGAACATACAACGAGATAACAAAAGTAAGTGAGATGACAAAGCTTCGAATTACTTTGGAACTTTGAGATATAAAAGGATTAGCAAGTCAGACACCTTAGGATCATTCTATGAAAATGAACCTATAGTGTTGACTTCCTGTGAATCCTGTCATGAGGGAAGCGTTCCTGAATCCCATTTATAAGAAACGTGGAACGTTCCAAAATTATAGTGGATTTCGATCCGTGCTGATGAGTGTAAGATGCTTAATGTAAGCACTAGATACAATCGTCAGTTTAATCATTATGAATGAATGTACTTGTTAAAGTACAAATTCGAAACTTATATGAAATTCTTAGAATTTCGAAAGGAGGTTAGGAACCGAAGTAGTCATAAGTTATAGGTAAATCGATATGATCGAGATAGCCAATATCTTAGCAACTAATTCCTTACTCATCTTAGAGATAATAGGATTATCTCTCAGTAAACTAATTCGGGAACACCTTAGTGTTTCCGAATGAGGGAATGAAATCTAATGCAACATGGTCCATTCCATAGCAAGCTTTACTGACTTATAATCATTCTAGGAATAAACTCCCAGAATATGCAGTTAGAGATTTTGAATTTAGTACCTTCCAAAATCAGTCCTTTAGTTACTCTATGCAATGTGGCATATTAAATTCCCTAGTTATTCTTATCCAAGAATTTAGTAGAATCCTCTTAAGTGAAGAGGATAGTGGGAGATAAATTTGAAATGAGTTCAAGTTTATACAACGATATTGAATATTGTTTCTGCAATTCCCTTAGACAAAGGTTGTTTGTCTCAAGGAATGTATCTTTCTCAAGGAATCGTTCCTATAGAAGAAGAAAGACAAGCAAGCAGACCTCAAAGAAATTTAAGGATAAATATCCATGCCACATATAGAAGAAACGAGCCCATCTGATAAAATTTAGCCAAATTTTAGAGTATGTACACGTGTGAAACCCTTCTCTTAAGACGTGTTTAGAACGCGTTCCTAGATAGCCAAGGAATTACTTGAAGAGGAGAGACTGTCAGATTTGGAATCTGAGTAGTGTAAGCAAGCCTTGAAATCCAATATGGATTCCATACACTCAAACCAAGTTTTGACCTTGGTTGATCCACCTGATAGGATCAAGCTCGTGGAGCTTCGAGTAAATGGAAAGCATTACAACCTTCTTGACGATTGAAATGCAAAAGTCCATTTGGATTATGCTTACCACATCCTCATATTCTGACTATGAGATATGATAAATGAATATGAGAACTATCTTGTTCAATATGAGATTGAAAGAGACTGAAATAAGGTATTTCTATAAATCTCATATTCAGTGGGAGTATGCATAAGGTATGCAAATCCCTAAAGTCAATCTGTGGATTGATAAAGGCTTCTAGGAGTTAGACAATTTGATTCCACAGTCAAATCGTTTGACACAGATAGAAGTCGAATAAGTCTCAGAGTGTACATATGAAAGTTAGTGATGTAAGAGTCAATTTTGGTTCTTTAGAAGACGATGTCCTTCTCATTAGGAATGTCAAGGATGACGTGAAAGTTACCAATTCTTGTTTAAGAAGCAATTTGACATGAAAGATCTTGGTGATTATCCTATATTCTCGACATTCAGATCTATAGAAGATAGATCTAAGAGAATAAAAGGATTATCACAAAATGAGTACATAAACACGGTACTAAAAGGAGTTTAGTATGGACAATGGAACGTCTCTTTTGAAGAGTATGTATCCTAAGATAAACTTTGAGAAAGTTAGAATGGCCAAAATCCCTTTAAGTGAAAGGGTGCATAATGTATGAAAAGTTATGTACTAAATTAGATATGGCACAACACTAAGCGTAGTAGGCCGAATCTAATATGACCTCAGAGAAGGTCATTAGATCTCTGTAAAGGATGTCCTCAGAGTACTTGAGAAGAAATGAGGATATGTATTAGTTTACAGAGCCCAAAAGATCTTGTTGTTAGAAGGATATTTGATGTAACCGTTCATCAAACATGGATGATTATGAAATCATTGCAAGGATACAACTTCTACCAGAATGGTAATGCAATGTGTTGGAAAGGGTTCCAAGGACGGACATTGCAAAACTCGACTGTCGTAGTTGAGAACTTAGTCGTATTATATAACGCTAAGTTAAGTGTTTGGGTAAGAAACTCCATCTAACCAGTTAGATGAAGTTCCTAGCATGAAACAACTCCTTTATCATATTGTATGATAAAATGGATGGTTGCTCAAGTAAGAGAACCAAGACCTCACCAAGAGACTGAACACGTGATTACGAATCACTTTATAAGGAAAAGGTGTTTCCTAAGAGATGTGTAAACAAGAGGGTCACATCAGCAGAGAATATAGCAGATCCACTTTGGAAACGCCCAAAGTCAATAGGCTCTCACAGTGCATCTTGAGAAGATGGGACTTAGAATACCTAAATGGCTTTTACGGGCAAGTGGGAGATTGTTAGGAATAGTGCCCTAGAAAGCCGATTCGACGTAATCTGCTTTGGGACTTTTCTTGTATCACAGACAATCTTTGAATAATATACGATTGATTATAGGCAAACACTTCTTTATATGCCAATACGTGTTTTGTGTGTTTCCATTACGTGCGCATGTATGAGAACTCCCCTAATCCTGATGACTTTAGGACTCTACCATTTAGGTGAAATGGTTCATGAAACGAGCCCTATATCACATAAGTCATGATTAGTAAAATACTCCAAGCCGATGAGTCCTACAGACAGTGGGAGTGTCAACCTGACTCCTCTAAGGCTTGCTTGTGGGATCACGCCCTTAAGAAGGACCACCTTGTTTCATGGAGGTGCAAAGTGTATAGTTGATACGTGCGTGATACATGAGGGTGCTTACTTTAATAAGTAAGTTCACTGAGGTGCCCCGTGTGAGAACATTCCTAAATGGGAAAGGAAGTTTCTATTTCAGGAAATGGAAACTTCCAGATTAGGAAATATCTCACGAGTCATTGATGTGATTAATTGATCCTTAGACTTGAGGTTCCATGTTACTTTATGAGTTAACTCTGTAGTCTTTGGTATAAGCTTTAAAGGGTGTCGCCTTAGACAAACTGATTCAAGGCTTATGCTGGGGCTGCACAAGTGACTCATGAAAGTGAATGAGAATCAAGAAAGGACCTACACTTGCATTTGCAAGGTGATCTCTTATTGTGTAAGCCATTCATATGCCATATGGAGTCCTTGGCCAAGGCAGTAGATCAAGACATCAAGAAAAGGGTTTCTCGGATTGAGATCAAATGGATATGAAATGCACTTAGCTTTAAGACCAGATTATTAGGGTTCTAATTATTCCCTTACCCTAGATTATGGTTGAGAGATAGTAAGTAGGAGGATTCTATCTCACATGAATCAATGACTTAAAGGTTCTGTCGAATCCGAACATTCCAATTCAGCTAGGGGTTAAACACCTGTTGCTAGACTATGGTCGTTTAATCTGTGGACTGATTAATTAATTAGTGAATTAATTAATTAGGGTCACTGCTAATTGAATTGAGAACCTAGAGGGTCACACACAACAACTTGGTTACATGAGTTGAGGTTTTAAAATGATTAAACGAGTTAATCAAGCCAAGAGGGTTCCATACGTGTGAAACCACACGTGTGGCTCACGTGAGTGACACGTGTCATTGTGACACGTGTCACACACGTGTATAAATATATGTGTATATTTATTTATGTATTAAATAATTAATGTGATTAATTATTTAATAGACTTTGGTTTAATTTTGAATTAAAAAGAAAGTCTTATTTTGGAGAAAAATAATCTAGTTAATTAATTATGAATTAATTAATTAGATAAAATAAGTTATTTATTTTAAATAAATAAAGTATAAAATTATCCAAAAATAGTTTGGATATTTTTAGCTCTCTTGAAAGTTGATTTGAATTAGAATTCAAAGTCAAAGTCAAAATTACTTAATGATCAAGTAATAGGAGAGAGAGAGACCAAAATCCTAGCCCATTAAGGACTAGGAATTTCGTCCCTCCCCTTTCTTATATATAGGGGAGCTCATGCTCCCCTTTAGAGCTAATAGACAATTCTTGGTTCATGTGTTGAACACCTTCCTTTCTCCAAGATAAAATAAAACCCTAGGTTAAGCCTAAACACTAACTAGAGAACTAGCATCCTTACTAGTTAGATTGTAGCCAAGTTGGTGGACTATCTCTAGAGACTTCAAGTTAGAAGTTTTGAAGATTCGAGCTTTACCAAAAGTGGGGATTAAGCAAAAACGATCAGAAGGGATGATGAAACGATTCTAAACCCGACGTGAAGCGAATAAAAAAATTGAACCAAAGAAGATGGCGAAAACCGTTCGTCCATATCCTGAAGGATGAATTTGTTCACGAGGGTTTTGTGACTGGCAGTTTTCTACTTTCGCAAAACTGTTTTCGAAGGGAGTTTCAATCCTGCTTTTCTCGTTTCATGTTTCTTTCTTTATGTTATATTGTTAAGAACATCTCTAACATGAATTGAATCTAGGTTGGTGTGGATTGCTATCCCGACAATGGATTCTGAAGTAGAAAGAGACTTTCGAGGGACGGGTTGTCAAGCAGCGAGAAGAGCGTTCTTGGGTGGCTTGAAACGCTTCAAGAAAGAATAAAAGAAAAGTAAGTTTTCTATCTCTACGAATTTGGTTACACAATTGCGAGTCCAAGATCCTTTTGTTGGAAAAATTTTTTAAATTCCGCTGCTTTCTGATTCGTGTTTTCCAACATCTCGTACGTGTGCATGCATATATGTATATATATATATATATACTTAAATAATTTGCATGCATTTTAACAAGTAAATTTCATGCATGTTTGGGCTGTACGTATGCATGGGGTAAATATATATATATAATGTAATTATATATTTATATATATTTATTAAATATTAAATGTTATTTGATTTAATTGAATTATAGAATTTAATTGTTACCTATTTCATGTTTAATTTAATTTCCTAAATTTAATTGAATGTATTTAATTGTTTATTTTCTAATTGCAAATGCGATTGAATGTGTTTAATTGTTTATATTCTAATTTTAAATGTGATTTAATACGTGCTATGCCCCTATTTGAATTCTTGAATTGAATTGATTGAAATGTGAATTTATGACTTGAATGAATATGAACGCTTCTAATGTCGAATGAAAGGATCGTTTATATGATTTAAATGTATTAATTGTGCACATGAATATTTTCATAACATAATCTTGTCTTTTACATATTCATTTCATGAGCATTGCATTGTCGAGCGTCTTATTTGGTCATATTGAGTCTCACCTCACCTCTCTTGCACAGATTTTGAGTCCGTTGGAGACGAGGCCGGTCTGTGAGGCTCGTGTGTTCTCCTTGTTGCCGTTTAAGGTGGGTTTCTCTACTATTACATAAATGACCCTATATACCCCAACGTGTAAAGATTTCAGCTAAAAACTATTATATGTATATAGAGTCGTTTTCTAGAGTAAATGATTTCAACGTAAAGCCTTTCTTTCTTGAACCCTACCTAATGTTTTGGCGAGAATGAATGAATGTTCACAATGAATGGGGCCCAGGGACTTGGTGTGAGTGGTGACCCGAGGAGGCAAGGGCTGATGGAGATCCCTCACACTAGTCCCACTAATGAACGGCGTAACCGGACCTCGTTAGGAGTTAGCGAGGAATGGACGCTGAGTGCCATCTGGGGAGTCATGTTCCCCTTTTGGTCAATGAATGGGTGGATGGGCCTTGCAAACCCGCCACCAACCCGAAGGAAGAAGGTGGAATGTTATTGAATGCACACGAAAGAATGATATGCATGAAAAGAAAGAATGAATGAATGTTAATGAATGTTAATGAATTACACGAGGTGTTGGTTGGAGATAATGCACGCCCACTCGTCGGGCCACTAATGACCTAATGTTAATGAATTGTTATAATCCCTTTTGATGATTTCTATACACCCACTTGGGAAATTCTTTAAAACCTCACTTGGGATTATAGCTTGCATTTGAATGTTTAATTACCATCATATATTATATTATGCCCTGCTTTTATACCCACCAGTCCCTTTTGGACTGAACCCGTTTGGCTTTCAGTTGTGTTGTGCAGGTGTCAAGGGAGCTAGGCGGGATTTCGAGTCATAGGTCTTGCATTTGCTTTTAAACCCTTGTATTTTGGTCTTACACTCACAAATTGCACTTTTGATCATTGTTTATGAACTTTAGTGGAGTGTACGTGTTTTGAGCCTTGATGGCATTTGAGGGTGTATATGACTTAGTCTTGGAGCGGTGACGCTTATTGTACATGTATTTGATGTATGTTCGTTTATTGCTTCCGCTTTAATGTTTTATGTTGTTTTATGGTTCAAGGGTTAGTCCTGCCTAGCATAAAGTGTGTGTATGTCCCCGTTCGCTGTGATTTAGCTCGGGTATGGATCGTTCATTTCATATTCAGGTCGGGTCTCGGTGCGGGGGATGTGACACCTTGCGCTCGGGTGTTACATGTCACACGTATAAACAATTTAGAATGCAAAATGTCACAATTAATTTCAACAAGTTCAAGTAGACACGTTGAACATATAAATTTCCAAACCATATAAGATCACTTAATCAACAATTAATGACATGAATGAATGTAATGTACAAATTATGAAGTGATTCCTATGCCGTTCGACGTAGACTTGACACGACACGACACTAGAACCTCGGTTTTGCAACCGAGCTCTAATAGCACTTCAGATGTAGCACCCCTTTACGTAGAGATGCCACACCCCCGCACTAGAGGTCGATCCACATATGAAATGGATAATCCGTACATGAACCAACCTAAAGCAAACGGGTGACAAATAAAAGAAACAAGCTAGCTAGGCGGGACTAACCCTCAAATCAATTACCATTATGCATAAGAAATAAAGCGGAAGCATGCTATATTATCGATCATTTGTCAAGTAAACCATGAAACATATTCTAATGTCACATATCAATACATTATCATCTCTTAAAATAAATAACAAATATCATTAACAATAATTCCTATGCAACAATAAATAAAATGCACCGTGCTTGACTCGAATGCAAAGACAAGACTCGACTCGATTCCCGCCTAGCACGCACCTGCAAGAACCTGATAGGTGGAGGCGTCAGTCTATGGAAGACTGAGTGAGGGGTATAAATAAATATTAACGCAGATAACATGCAAGTTATAACCCCGGGTAAGGTCTTTATAACTGAATACAATGTAAGTTCAAAATGTTATACACTTAGCCTGAGATTACAAATATCAAGATTAAATACTTTAATCACTTTCAATCATTCAATCAGTGGCCCTGGCGAGTGAGGGCAATTCTCCAACCTTACATCAATAGTGAATTGTACATGCTTTGTTTAATTATCATGTGATCATGCAGCTTATTATAGTGCACAAGTAGCAATTTCATGAACTCCTTTCGCTCCGGGTGATGGTGGGTTTGCAAGGCCCTAACCATCCATGCTACGTATGTCAGGTTCATGACTCCCACGTACGGGATTCCTTCCTCCACCAAACCTCTTGGTGGATTCAGGGGTCATCCCAACTGATGAGGGGAGTGCAGAGTTAGCCGACAGCCCTATGCTTTCCCGGTTGGCTCATACACAAACCCTCGGGCCCAACGTGCTATCATGCTACCCGCCAATACACAGTTACGATTTAATTACGATACATGAATTGCATTTCATGAACATGAATTGCTGGCAATTGTTTACGAGTTTAGAAATTATTTTAAATAAATATATATATATATATATATACACCTTTTGGCCCAAAACTTCACATAAGAGTTATACGGGTTCTATATAACTAGCAATTAAACCTCACCTGACAGGCGACATGACGACTCATGGATGCATGAACGTGCGCAGTGATCACAATCTCCGCCCTAGAGAAGAACTGGACAAGAAACAAGACATTGTGCACTCGTGAGACAATGACTTAATAATGATACCAAAACCGGACGCACGGCATAATTATGCAATGAGATAACCTGCATTACCCAATGTAGCATATAAACATCATGTTATAACATTTAATTGATCATATAATAACATGTTTGGGTTAATTAAGGGTAAAGGAAAGGAAATGGAAATCTTGATATTGTTCAGAAAGTTTCTGCCTCTCCAGAGGCCTGGGAACGGCCGTTCCGGTCCTTAGTTCAAAATGGGAAGGGCCCTTTCCAGCTCCCCGAAGCTGCTCCCCGAAAATGGGAAGGGTCGTTCCCGGCTATGAGCCAAAGTGGGAACGGTCGTTCCCGTTCTCGCCAGCATGCACATATTCACACATGGGAACGGTCGTTCCCAATTATAGAGGTAACGGGAAGGGTCATTCCCGTTATGCAGCAGAAGTAGAAACAGAGCAGCAGAAACAGGGGATGCACGAAACACTCCCAAATCTCATCAAAACTTGTATAATTCAATCCCAAATGCAATAAATCATGAAAGAAACATATATTCATGCTTAAAGTGCAATAAAAACCAATATAAACATTCATATCATGCCTTGATCATTATAATTATCAACTTTAGGCTCATATATCAACTTATCAACTAATTCCATAATCTTCAAGAATTCATGCTTGAATTCAAGTTCAAAGCTCCTAATCATACTTCTAACAATTAAAACACAAGTTATCCAATCCAAAATAATAGACCCTAGCTTCAATCATAACTTCAAGAATTCATATAAATATCCAACTCTTCCTTGAATGAAAGAAGGAGAAGAAAAGATGAAGATATGATGAAGATGATGCTCCAAGGCTCTGAATTCCTTAAAGATTTTAGCTAGAAATGATGAATCCTTTTTCTCTTTCTTGGACGTTTGGTTCGGTGAGAAGGAAGCAAGTATGGATGATGATTTTGGATGAAAATGAAATGGAAGAATGAAGAAGGAATGATACGTGATTCATCTCTTTAAAATTGATGAAATGTGTGAAATTGTAATTAAATCCTCCAAGTTTTATAAGTTATGCAATCAAGTATAGAAAGTTTGGAAAATGATCAATTAGGTCCAAGAAATAATCATGCAATTTGATCCTTGAATTAAAATGAATGAGCATTTAAGGACAATTAAGCAATTAATTCAAGTTTAGCAATTATTTCACGTATCAAATAAATATAATTTGAGTAACAATTGCTCAAGTTGACAAATATTTCATATAAGCACGTAGAATATAATTCATAAAATCATCATGAAATGTAGGAATTTAATAAACGAAAGAATTAAAGTAAATCCTAACTCTCGAAAAACTCACACGTGTTATGCGTACCTGAATAACCGGAAATTGGGGTGTTACAACATGTCCCAAAGTTTACATGGATCTCAATCCATACTAATGATTAAGGATTGCTTAATGTAAGCACTAGACTAAATCGATAGTTTAATCATTATGAATGTGCGTACTTACTGAAGTACGAATCTGAAACTTTTGTGAAATTACTAGAATTTCAAAATAAGGAAGGTTAGAAACCTTGGTAGTCATAAGACATAAGTGGCTCGATCGGATCTAGATATCAGATATCTTAGTGAGTAATTCCTTAGTCATCTTAGAGACAATAAGATTATCCCTCAGTAAACCCATTTAAGAATAACTTGGTATTTTTGAATGAAGGAACATAACCCTATAGGATATGGTTTGTTCCTTGTTAAGACTTACTGATTTACCTTCATTCTGAACTTGTGTTGGGATTTTGAATCTTGCAAATACCAAATTAGTCCCTTAAATGCACTATGAATTGTGGCTTTTAAAATTCCCTAATAATTCTTATCTTAGAATTTTGGGATTGTCTTCTTACATGAAGAGGACAGTGGGAGATAAACTTGAAACACGTTCAAGTTTATATGAACAATATATAGTATTGCTTTAGCAATTCTTTTTATCAAATCTTGTTTGTTTTAAAGAATGTATCGCTCTTGAGTCTTCCTAATTGAAGAAGGCATTGAGAGATAAGCTTGAAACTAGTTCAAGTTTATGCAGACAGTATAGAATATTGCTTTACAATTCTCTTAAACAAATATTATTTTTTTTAAAGAATATACCTTTCTTAAGGAATTGTTCCTAAGAGAGAAGAAAGGTAAACCCAAGCACTTCAAAAGGTTTGAGGACAAAACCCACGCTACTAATAGGGAGAAACGAACCGTTCTGATAAAGTTTAGCCAATTTCAAGGAGATAATACACGAGTAAACTCTCCTCCATCGATGAGTCAAAGAATGCATTCCTAGATAGCCTATAAGATAATATGGTTTTCACCATGAAATCTTCTAAAGTGGATACTGATCCATTTACCCATGAAGAGGCGCTGTCAGATTTGGAATTTGAGCAGTAAGAACAAACTATGAAATCTGAAATGGATTCCATATAATCAAACTAAGTTTGGGCCTTAGTTGAACTTCTTGAAAGGATCAAGCTTGTCTTATCAATATGAGATTGATGAAGACATAAATATGGAACATCCATGGATTTCACATTTCGTGGGAGTAAGCAAAAGGTTTGCATACTCCAAAATGATCAATTTTTGAAATTGAACTAAGCTTCTAGGAATTAGAGTATTCGAATTAGTAAAATAGTCAAAGTTGCTTGACCTAAAATTCGAGCATAACGTGTACAAGAAAGTGTTAGAGACTAAAAATTCAATTTTTGGTACTTTGTGAAGATGACATCCTTCTCATTGGGAATGCGACGGATGATATAAAAGTCACCAAAGCGCGGTTAGGAACCATTTTGAGATGAAAGATCTTGGTGATAGATCCTACATTCTCGAGACAAATATCTATGGAGATAGATTTAAGAGAATGATTGGATTATCACAATCAAGGTACATAGACAATTTACTAAAAGAGTTTAGTATGGAATATTCCTACAGAAATTCTAATGGACAATGGAACATTTCTTTTGAAGAGGATGTGTCCTAAAATAACTATGAGAAAGTTAGAAAGTCCAAAACCCTTTTCGGGAAAAGGGTGCATAATGTATGCAAAGTTATGTACTTGACAAGATACGGCTTCCCATATAGCACGATGGGCCTAGTCTGAATGTAACCTTAGAGAAGGTCACTGGATTGTTGTAAAAATACCCTCTGAGTACTTTAGAAGAAATGATGATATATTTTAAGAGTCCGGCATGATCTTGTCAATAAAGGATTGTTTGATGTAATCATTGTATTAAAACATAGATCATTATTGATCTATGAGAGGATACGCAATCTGCCTGGAAGGTAGAACAGTGCTTTGGAAAGAGTTCCAATCGAGAGGCAATGTAGATTCGAAACAAAGTTGAATACTTAGTCGTATTGAATACCACTAAGTTAAGTATTTGGGTAAGAAACTCCATCTAATGGGTAGACGAAGTTCCTAGCATGAAACAACACCATTATCATATGGTATGATGAAATGGATGGTTGCTCGAGTAAGAGAACCGAGACCTCACCAAGGGACCAGACGCTTGATTATGAATCACGTGAATAAGAAAATCGTGTTTCCTTAATGATGTGCAAATTAAAAACATTCACATCAGTAGAGAATATAGCAGATCCACTTTGGAAACACCCAAAGTCAATAAAGCTCTGAAGGTACATCTTGGGAAGGTGGGACCTAGAATGGGCCTGAAAGGCTTTTACGGGCAAGTGGGAGATTGTTGGGAATACTGCCCTAGAAAGCTGTTATGCTTTGGGACTTTCCCTATATCACAGACAATCTTTGGATAATATACGAATGATTGCAATCACAGGCGAACACTTCTTATGTGCCAATACGTGTTTTGTTTGTTTTCATTACGTGTGTATGTCTAGAACTCCCCTAATTCGATGAGGCCGTTAAGAACTTTGTCATTATGGGAATGACACATGAAATAAGTTCTTAACACCATAGGCGATGATTAGAAACTTCTCCAAGTCAATGAGGCCGATAGACAGTGGGAGTGTCGACTTTGCCTCTGTTGAGACTTGGTTGTGTAGTTGTGTCCTTAAGAAGGATCATCCTGTTTCATAGGGTGTAAAGTGCATAAGTTGAAGCGTACACAATACACAAGGGTGCTTGTTGTAAGAACAAGTTCACTAAGAGTGCCCCGTGTGAGAAGATTCTTAAATGGGAAAGGACATTGCTAGAACTTCCAGATTAGGAAATATCTCACATATCAATGACGTAAGAAATTAATCCTTAGACTTGAGATTCCACATTGTCTCATATGAGCTAACTCTGTAATCTTTGATATAGGCTCAAAAGGGTGTCGCCAAAGAGACACCTGAACCACGGCCTATGTTGGGATTACACAAGTGGCATATGAGAATTGTTGGAATCAATAAAGGACCTACACTTGTTATAGGTAAGATGATCTCTTATTACACAAGTCATTCATGTTCCTTCCTAAAATCCTTGCGCAAGGTGGTTAGATCAAGACATCAAGAAAATGGGGTTTTCTTGGATTGAGATCAAATGGAATATGAAGGGAACTTTGTTTTAATATTAAGATTAGTAGGGCTCTCTATATTCCCATGCCCTAGATCTTAATCGAGAGATAAGATAGCAGGCGGATCGTATCCCACATGATGTCATTGACTGAAAGGTTCTTTCGAATATACATTCACATTTCGGGTAAGGGTTACACACCTGTTGCTAGACTATAGTCGTGTGATCTGTGACATAACTAATTAATAAAGTGTATTAATTAATTAGGCTCACTGCTAACTGAAATTGAACCTAGAGGGTCACACACAAATATCGGGTTCAAAGGGTATTGTTAGAAAGATCAAGTAATTGATCGAAACAAGCCCACATGAGTATGGTACACGTATGGGAGTCAAGAGCACGTTGGGATGCGTGACTCCAATTACAGAATTGGATTATATGTTAATTAATTATAGAATTAATTATTAAGTTCAAATATAATTAATTGGAGAGTTAATTATAAACCCGAAATATAATTAATTGGAGAATTAATTATAAATCCCTTAATATAATTAATTGAGAGAATTAATTATGAAGCTAAATAAAATTAGAGAATTAATTCTAAGTGTTTGAGTATTTAATTATTTAGTTGTTCTAATTTGATTAGAATAAATAAATAAATAAATATCTTCTATTTTGTTATTCTAAGAAAGTATTTATTCTAATATGATTAGAATAAATATTATTGGGAAAAGATATTTAATTATTGCTAGAATAATTAAATATTCCTAAATTAGTTAGGAGCTCTTTTTCTAGCAAGATAAACATCTTATTTTAGATAAGATATTGTTTACTTGGAAAGAAAAAAAGAATAGAAGACAAAGTCAAAGTAGGAGACCATCCCCTACAAGCAATAGGGTTTCGAACCCTAGCCTATAAAAGGACTAAGGGGTTTGAAATTTTGGCCTTACAAGTGATTTGGAGATCACGTCCAACCTTCATGGAATTTTGGGAATAATTCTCTTCATCTCTTTTCTCGTTTCATGTTTCTTTAATACACATGTTATAGTACTAGCATACTCACTAACACGATTTGAATCTAGGTTGGTGTGGATTATTACTCTGGAGGATTTTTACTTTGGAATCTCGAAGAAAGAATCGTTCAAGAAACGGGGATTCATGCCGCATGAAGAACATTTGAGGGCGGCTCAAAAAGTTTCAAGAAGGCTTCAATTATTGTAAGTTTCTTGATATCCCACTTTGTTTTGAAACAAACATTGCAAGATCACGATCCCTTTTGGAAAAATTTTAAACTTTCGCTGCTTTAACTCTGTTGTTTTCCAACAGTATCGATATCACAAGAAAGCTTCAATTAACGTGAGTTTCTTGATACACCCTACGATACGATACGAACATTACAAGTCTTTTAGATTTACTTTTGAAAAATTTTTAAACTTTCGCTGTGCAGACTCTGCCTTTTTCCAACAAGTGGTATCAGACCCACCTTGCAACGTTCGTATTATATCTTCGCTGCTTTTCGAATTTTGATTGAATATTCTTGAATTTGGATTATTGGTTATGTATTCTTTTTTTTTTTTGTTTAAAAATGAATCTATCGGATCAAAACTGTTTCTTGAAAATTCTTGAAAAACTGTTTTCGTATTAATCTGGCTTTAAGCTGTTCAAAATCTTATTTGTTCTGAACTGTTTTAATTCGAAACTGGATTGCTTAAATTTGTGAAATTACGAAACGAGAACCGAAACGGGTGCGCGGGATTACGCACAACACGTACGAGCATGGGGTAGCAGCACACCGCCCCGCCTTATCGCAACCCGCCGCGTGCGGACGCCCGGGCACGCCTAGACGATGCTGCCCGCACCGTTCCCTTCCCCGCCTGGCAACGCCCGCACAAGGCACGCAGGCCTGCGCGCGACTGTTGCCGGTCCGTCCCAGACCTCGTCGGGCTGTGTACGCGGGCGATTGCCTGCTCGTGCGCGCTTGCGGGCGATCCCTACGCGTCCCGTGCAGGCTGTCCCGGGACTTCGTTTTCGTTTTGTGTTTTTCAGTTTTGTAATATCCCGTTTTGTAAAATCTGATTTTATTTTAAATTTTAATTTTAATTTTATAAAATTATTTATTTGAAATAATTATAAAATTTGGGATTTTATGAATTAAAGTCAAGTTCTAATTTTTGAGAAAATAATAAATTTCATTTTGAATGGTATTTATGACAAAAGTTTAATTTTGAATTAATTGAGATTTTGTCAAATTGATCCGGGTTCGATTTTCAATAAATTCTTGAATAATGAACTAATATTCAAATTACTTAAGTTAGTTTTAACTTGAAGTAAAGGGAATTTTAAATTTAATTGGTAAATTTAAATTCAAGCGGAAGCATGCTAGTTTAGGTGATCATGGGTTAGTCTTATGTATGTTTTAAATTCTGCACAGGGATGATTTCAATTGGGGTCGGAGCCCCATAGTTGCGTTATTTCAATTGGGGTTGGAGCCCTACTTATGTGCGTACTGTTATGTATTAATTATGTGGCTTTTCTTATTATTGTTTTTGGGTCGGGGTATACCCCATGTATTTGTCTATGGCCAATATGAAGATTGAGTCATATTACTTTATGTTGAAAGAGTAGAACTTAGGAAGTGAGGATTTTTCTTTTTATTTTGGAGACAAGAACCCAAGGAGCAAGAAGGATCCACAAGGAACACTTAAAGAACGGCGGCCATAAGTGAAGACCCTCAAAAGGTTTAGGAGGTTTTCTATTAATGTATTAGATTGGGTTTTCCATTAAATTCTGTACCCCTATGTGATATGAACAGTCTTATGTGGCATGAATGTTAGAACTAGTGATTATGGAGTGGCTTCCTTAATCATATATAAGATAGGATACACATGATCATCTCATAATTAGTATCATTTTAGGACATGTTATCTGCTAATTGCTTCTGTGATGCACTTTATGTGAAACTGCATTAAACAAGACAACAAAAATTTGGATAACATTATATCTTGGTGAGGTCATCCGGACAATCCTCCGGAAATTCAAAAATCCCATTTAAAATATTGAGCAATTTCGAATAAATAGGTATTTTATCACGGTAATAAAATTCCTAGCATTCCATTAATAGGATTTAGGACTTAATAAGTGAAGTTAATTGTTATCTCACGAGTCGTGGTGTAATTAGTGTAGCTTATTAACTCTTAGTTTCCTGATTAATCGCTTTAAGTAATTAATAATTCTTGGCCATTTTGGAAAGGGCGATGTCTCACGAGTCGTGGGTCGTTCCGGACTAAGTTTGGTTGAGATCTTATGATTGATGGGTCCTGCTCAACGCTGAAGTAGATATGGATGTCTCACGAGTCGTGGGTCCATGATTGAAAGATCAGTGATGCAAAAAAATATTACTAGGAATTCCATGGGGATGGAATCGGCAACTTGTACCTACCTAAAGATTCTTAGACCTTTGGATGTCTCACGAGTCGTGGGTCCAAAACTAAGAATGCATGGGATTTTAGTACCCATGAGAAAACAAGTTTCTTCTAAGGTCATTAGGGATTTATAGACCTTCTAAAAACAGTGGGAGAACATATTTCTAAAGACCTTGATAATATGTATAATCGTTATTATTCAGCATGCTCATGATTTATCTGTTTTTCATTTAGGTTGTAGTTCTGTGATTCTCTAAAATTGAAATGGCAACTAAAAACCCTCTAGTATCCATCCTGGAATCAAACAAGTTGACGGGGCCAAATTACTCTGATTGGCTTCAGAATCTAAATATAGTTTTAGATTCTGAAAAGAGAATATTTGTTCTCTTCGAGGGAGAGCCCATCGCTAAAGGCGAAGCTCCAACTCGGGCCGAAAGAGAGGCGATTGCGAACTGCAATAAAGATAATCTTCAAGCCCGTTGCCTCATGTTGGCCAACATGTCTCCCCGATATGCAAAGGCAACACGAGTCAATGGAAAACGCTTGGGAGATTTATGACCACCTTGAGCAATTCTACCGCCCCAAAGAGCATGTTTTAAGGTACAACACGTCTAAGGAGCTCTTTCATCTCAGAATGAAAGAAGGTACAAGTGTCCATGAGCACGGTCTCAGGTTTCTTGCTTTGAACGAGAAACTGACCTCCATGGAAATGCCACTGAGTGAAGAACTCGATGTGGACCTATTGCTCGTATCACTTCCACCATCATTCAATCCTTTCGTGCTGAACTTCAACATGAATCATCCTCATGCTACTATAGCTTAACAGATTAGTCAACTTGTGACTGCTAAACACACGATCAAGAAGGATAACAAAGTAATGATGGTCACTTCCTCTTCTAGGCCTTCTAAAGGCAAAGGGAAGAAAGTTCCCAAGAAGAAGGGATCTCTTAAACCCGATGGAGGGGTAAAAAAGAGAAAGGCCAGGAAGAGAAAAGATCAGAGAGAGGACGTTTGCCACCATTGTGGCAAGAAAGGGCATTGGAAAAGGAAATGCCAAGAGTACAAGGATACTCTAAAGAAATGTGCATTTATTGTTGAAGTAAATATATCTATTGATCCTAATTATTGGGTGTGATGCCCCGTCCGATAAATTGTACAGGTATGCGCCACAAGAGAGTTTACCTTACGCACCTATGTGATTTAATTCCCTTTTTATGTGTTTAAATCCAACTTTGATTGAAAGTGTGACTTAATTGACTAAAATCCAAAACGGTAAATTATGAATTCTTGCATGAAAACTTAAGAATGGAACTTGGCTGAATTTAAATTAATTGTTGGAGTTGGATTTAAATAGGACTTGGACCTATTTCTGTGTTTGGGCCTAACATGAGTTAGGTGAGTTTTGGGTCGGTCGGGACCTATATGAGCTCGGGAATTCGAATTCGAATTTCGACACCGCCATTGTGTTCGTTTCTATGATTCGAGTCCAATGGAATTTATTCCACAATTTTTGGATACCGTTTGGGCCTTTATCCCTTTTATTGACCGATTCACTTGAACCGGTTTTCTTATCTTGACCTAAAACTATTAGCCACTACATAACCTAGATCCCCTTTGCATTCCATTTCAAACCACACAAGTTAGCCTCAAAGAGAAACTCATGGAGAAACTTCAAGAGAAGATCAAGACTTGAACCATCTTTCATTCTAAGAGCTCATATTCTTCGATTCTTCATTCCTTCACAAGACAAGGTAAGTTTTCAATCTCTTTTGATGAGTATTTCATTCTTATTCTTGGATTTGAGCATGAAATTGTTGGTATAAACTTGAATGGAGAAATCATGAGAAAATTAGTGCTTTATGCCCAACTTTATGCCCAACTTGAAGATTATGATGAACTCTTGAATCCTTAAGGAAGCCTTGATGATTTGAATGCTCTTTATGTGTCCTTGTTGCTGGAAATTCGTGTAAGAAGGGCTAGGAATTCATATATTCATGTTTAAGCTTGAAATTTATGAAAACGGGTGTTTCAGAAATTGGGCAAAAACCTTCCTAAACTTGAATTAATTAATGTTTTGATGCTAAGCATGATTTATATGATGTTATACTTGAATTTCGTGATATTGTATGGTTGATTTCATGTTGGATTGAGGTTTTTGGGTCTTCCCCTTCTTCTTCCCGAAGCTGTCAAGCTTCTGCTCCAGATCCATGACCGGAACGACCGTTCCCTTTTGTGCTTTAAGCTTGGAACGGCCCTTCCGGGCTAGGGTTTGGTTTGGGGGACCGAACATGGGAACGACCGTTCCCATGTTTGCTTGGACTGGGAACGGCCGGTCCCAGTCTTGCTTGGCCTTGGCATGGGAAGGACCGTTCCCATGTTGTGTTATGCATGGGAATGACCGTTCTCATGCGTCTGTGAACCTTTTTACTTGCTTTTTCGTACGTATTTGATTCGTTTGAGTTGCTAATTGACTCATATGCTACAATATTACTTGGAATGGACCTCTGAACCTTAACACTTCATTACTTGCATGATTTACTTGAATATTTGAATTGTCCCTTGTGTCCAACTTGATAAGCATCAATCCATGTTGCATGTCATTCATACTTTATACGCCGTGCGTCTTACTTGGTGCATGTAGAGTCCAAGTTGGGTTTCTGTATGTCTTATTACAGAGTTTGGTGGTGCCGGTGAACCCGAGGTTTAGAGTGTTTGGCCATTCACACTCTCAGACTCCACTACCACGAGGTGAGGTTTAGGATTTTGTATAGCTATGCGACTTATGGCCTTTATATGCTGATTTCTACCCTTGCATGCGAGTATACCTTATTATAAATACATACGTGTTGGATATGATATGTATATGACCTTGTTCGTGCGTTCTGCGTGGGTGGGAGCCCGAGGGCTTAAATTCCACAGTTTGGGGATAAATATAAAAATTTGTTTTTCAGGCATATGTAAGCTATTTTGGAAAATTCAGTTGTGTTATGGTTCTGTAGCGAGTTGGCCATGATATATGGTATCTGTTCTGTTTTGTTCTATTTTGTTCTGTTGTGGATCCAAGGAGCTACGGGTAATGGGTCCCCCGGGACGGTTAGGGTCGTCGAGGTTTCAACCATGTGCGTAGTTCCTTTTGAGATATCATTGCGCGACTCAGGGAGAAAGGGGAGGCGTGATATCTTGAGCCTTCGGTGTTTTATCCGGGGAGGGCTCTTGTGGGATAGCTACCCCTTGAGGGCGGGTCAGTTCTAGACATGAGGATTTCCGTACATGAGCCCCAGTCCAAGCGAACGGGAACCTACACTCACACGATAGGCTAAGCGGGGCTAGAACTCAAACAGAGCGCGCAAAAACAAACAAATAAGAATGCGGTTGCAATAACATAAGGATCGAAAAGAGCTCTATACTAACATTTACATCATATACAATGGCCTGAAGGCCCAAAAATAGGTCAAGTATTTACTTAATTCTCCGAATACATAATTAGGATTAAAAAACAATTCATAAAAGCAATCAAAATGCAATAGGTAAATATGCCGACTTGACCTAAACTCGAAAGTACGACTCGACCGACGCACTTCCCCGCCTAGCTTGAGCAACCTACCACTAAAGTGTTAAAAGGAAGGGGTCAGTCAAAACTTGACTGAGTGAGGGGACTAACGCACACCCACACCATAAATACGTATAAATCATAGCATGTGAACAATAGGGGGTCGATCATGAACCGAGCTAGGGTTTTGCATACCAAATAATTTTTAAAACATACATATAATACAAAGGAAATCCTAACTCGTTTCACAACCACCAAAGCATAAAAGGAAACATAAACGTCCGACGAGTACGGACCTCCTCAACTCCTCATACAAATCATAAATACATAAGAATTCATAAATTCATAACTCCTCCACGCCTGGGTGATCAGGAATCAAACCCTCTCCACCCATATGGATTCTATATACATACGGGGTAGCTAACCAACGATATACCTTCCGCGGTTATTCACCGAGGGCTCAAGGTAATAGCACCTTCTCAACCTCCAAGAGACGCACGCCACCACCTCAAATGGGAAGTGCACAGGCTTAACCCGACGGCCCTTGCCGTACCGGACGTCCTTACCCACAATCCCTGGGCCCGGATTCATAAGAAACATACCAACAACCCATCTTTCAGGGTACAACTCGCTGAATCAAAAAGGAAACGTACAAGGGATTCAAAATCATAAGTTCATATACACCCATACTTATACCATTTTCATAAATTCGTAAAGGGGATTCATAAAATCATAAACGTATCATAAGCGTTCGTATTTAACTATATAATACACATGTAGCCACATGCGGGATAACATAAAGGCCATAGGTCGCTTATCTATAAGAAAAGATCCTAACCCTCACCTTGAAGTGAAACGGAGTGAAAACCGAACAAAAGGAGCAACCGGACACCTAAACCTCGGGCTCATTAACTTCCTGAAGAGGCTCTGAAACAAAAGAAAGCAAGACCCGAGACTTAGACTCAAATATGTACCACTTAGACGCTCGGAAATGCATATGTATGAAATGTATGCATATGAAATGCAAGAATGCGTCATTTAGGTCATTTAAGTTCATAGCTTGTATAAAACGTATCAAATAAATTCATAAACGTAATTCATAAAATATAGCAAATAATTTAAATCATAAAATCACATTTAGATTACACATTCATACATAAAAATTCATATAAAACCATAGGATCACATTTAATTTAAAACCTCAAATTTAAATCACTTAAATTTCAAATTATATATATATATAACGTATAGTACATAAATATATATATATATATACACGTATGGCAGCCATAAAACACACTTAAAGGACAAATAACATAAGTGAGATGCATGCCATGTTTTCAATTAATCATTCCATGCACTTAATCAAACCATGCATTGCTCATGTTAACCACCATGCAATTCCACAAATTATCATGCAAAAGTTGGGGAAAAAAAATGAAACATTCCATGGCTGCCCTCATCTCCCCGCCCGGGGGAATTTTTCTTCATAAAAGTACCCTCCCGGGTACATTTGATGCAGAAACTTTCTACATAGCACGTACCCGGCCGGGTACTTTCATGAGAAAAATTTCCCCGCACGGGGAGACTCTCCAGAGAGGGGAAAAATGGCGGAAAGCCCCTGTTTAGCCCTGCACTTCATACCAAACAAATACCATCTCATCCAAGCATGCTAAGGTAGGAAAAACAGCAGCAATTCAGCACACAAACTCCCCCAAAACTGATCAAAACCGAACAGGAAAGAAAGGAAAGGAAAAGAGATCAAATTCATGCATATATCTCAACAAAAGCTCAAGTACATTAATGGTATCTCACCCATATCACAACCACCACCAAATTCAGGTATATTCAACAATAAATGAAGCATAAAGGACCAATATTTCGGCTCCAATTCAAGCCAAACATCAAGGAATGTGATGGAATTCAAAAATGGCATAAAAACCTAACTATTCATGTCTTGAGCCAAAACTATATCAAACATGGATGAAAATCAGATTTTATTGGATGGAAATGACCACATAAACATGTACATATCAAATACAAGCTTACCCTTTGAAGATGGTGAAGGAAAATGAAGATTAGAGCTCAATTTCTTCAATGGGTGAATAGTGACGGGAATGGGTATTGCTGCTCCAAAATCTGATTTCTCTCCCTTCTCTTGTGTATGGAACGAAGTGAAAGGAATATGGGGTGATAATAGGCTGAGTTAGTGGAGTGTGGGTCTAGGTTTCAAGGTAATTGGCCAAAAAATGAGGGACTTATGTGCAATTTAGTGAAAGGTGACCCTATGAGCGCGAGACAAAGTTACGGGCTGATTTCAGGGTATCAAATTAGGTCAAAAAATTACAAGGCCTATTCCATTGCACTCGAATCATCGAAACGAGTTCAACGGAGGTCACGGAATTCGAATCCGGATTCCCGAGCTCAAATTACACTACCCGGAACCCAAGGTGCGCTAAGTACATTTTAGCCTCCTTTAGGTTACCCCAACAAAACGAGTCCCGAAAACCCAACAAATAAACCCGAAAACATGTAACGAGCACGTACTCAAGTTCACGACTCATAAAACTCGAACATATTAAAATGGCACAAAATTTCGATCTCAAATCGAACACGAACGCATCTCATTCCAACAAATAGGCATATTATTCCAATAATAAAATTTAAACTCACAAAATAATAAATAAAAATAAATAAAATAAAAATTTTAAAAGAATTAAAAATAATTAAAATTTTAATAAAATGCTATTCTTCAATTAGGTTCAAAACTTTTAAAAAGTGTCAAATAAGTCCAATTCAAATTTTCAATTAAGTCCAAAATTAAATAAAATCGTACAATTAAGTCCTTAACTCATATAAATCACATAATTTACGAAATTAGGTTGCTCGGGAATTAAATCCACATATCATAAATTCATAGAAATTCATATTATAAATCACTTGAGGCAAATTTTAACATAAAATTCAAATATTTCATATAAATTCAAATAGTTCATATAGGAATTTCAAATAATAAAATATAAATAAATTAAATGCATCAATTAAATATGAAATTAAAATAATTTAAATTGTGCACATACGTCATACCTGTACCGTCGCGGAGTGGGGGTGTCACAATCCTTCCCCCTTAAAAAGGACTTGCCCTCAAGTTCTACTCGAGTCCTCAAACAACTCCGGATATAACCTTCTCATTTTCTCCTCGGTTTCCCAAGTCGATTCCTCGGATTTCTAATCCCTCCAAAGTACCCTGACCAAAGGAATCTGCCGGTTTCTCAATTCTTGCATCTTCCGGTCCTGAATTGCAACCGGGTGCTTTTCTATTGTTAAATCCGGCTCTAACTGAACCTCTTCAACTGGGAGAATTGTTGCCTCATCGGGATAATACTTTCGTAGTTGAGAGACGTGAAAAACGTTGTGTATCCCGGTCATACTCGGTGGTAAATTCAATCTATACGCCATTTCTCCAATTCTTTCCAATATCTCAAATGGCCCCAGGTACCATGGACTAAGCTTTCCACCTTTACCTATACGAGTGAAGCCCTTTCTGGGAGATGCTTTCAAAAAGACTTATCCCCGACTTCGAACTCTAAGGGCCTTCTTCTCTTATCGGCGTAGCTCTTTTGACGGGCCTGAGCTACTCTCATCCTTTGCCGATACTGAATTAGCCTTTCAGATTGGCCGACTGTCTGAGGATGCGAAGCTGTGCTAAACTTGAGCCTAGTGCCCAAACACTTCTGAAGATTCTACCAAAAGATCGAAGTAAACCGTGGGTCCCAATCCAAAACAATACTAGTCGGAACTCCATGTAACCTTACAATCTCCCGAACGTATAACTCGGCTAGCTTTGGAACTTTCTTAGACATCCGAACCTTGAGGAAATGGGCAGACTTAGTCAATTTGTCCACAATTACCCATATTCCATCAAACCCTCCTTTAACTCTAGGCAAGCCGGACACAAAGTCCATAGTCACTTGCTCCCACTTCCACTCGGGAATAGGAAGTGGTTGGAGAGTTCCTCCCGGCTTCTGGTGCTCTGCCTTCACCTTTTGACACGTTAGACATCGCTTCACGAAGTTCGCGATGTCCCTTTTCATGCCATTCCACCAGAATTTCTCTTTCAGGTCCCGATACATCTTAGTACCTCCCGGATGAATCGAGTACCTCGACCGATGTGCCTCCTCAAGTATAATCCTCTTGAGCTCTTCTGGGACACATATTCTCGCTTCGAACCTTAACAAACCGAAATCATCAATCCCAAACTTAGAATTCGAATCATCTTAAGAACGAGTTACCAACTTCTGAATCTCAGCATCCGTAGCCTGAGCTTCTAACAACTGTTGTTTCAAATCTGGTATTATCGTGAGATTCGCCAACCAAGTTCTTGAAACCAAGATCTCTGAACCCAAACATGAAGAACCCGCTTCCAAATTAGCCACATTCGCCTTTCTACTCAAGGCATCGGCGACCATGTTTGCTTTGCCTGGATGGTACTGAATGGTACAATCGTAGTCCTCTAGTAACTCCATCCAACGCCTCTATCTTACATTCAGATCTTTCTGAGAAAAGAGATACTTGAGGCTTTGGTGATCCGTAAACATCTCGAAGGTTGCACCGTAGAGATAGTGTCGCCACTTCATCAAAGCGAACACAACGGCAGCTAATTCGAGATCATGGGTAGGGTAATTCTTCTCATGCTCCTTCAACTTTCTTGAAGCATAAGCTACCACTCCACCGTGCTGCATCAAAACTCAACCAAGACCTTCTTTTGAAGCATCCGTATACACTGCATAACCCTCGGTACCCTCGGGTAGGGTAAGAACTGGTGCTGAAGTTAACTTCACCTTCAAAGTCTAAAAACTCGCCTCACACTTATCATCCCATTCAAATTTCACTTCCTTTTTAGTTAAGTGAGTCAACGGGGCGGCAATTTTAGAGAAATCCTTAACAAACCCTCGGTAGTAGCCAGCCAACCCAAGAAAGCTTCTAATCTCGGAGGCATTTCTCGGTCTCTCCCAATGAAGCACGGACTCAACCTTAGACGGATCAACTTCAATCCCATCATCTGAAATTATATGTCCCAAAAACATAACTAGGTCGATCTAGAATTCGCACTTACTGAACTATGCATACAACTTATGTTCCCTCAAAGTTTTCAAGACGATCCGTAAATGTTGTGCATGCTCTTCAGCTGACCTAGAATACACCAGAATGTCATTTATAAAGATCACTACGAACTTGTCGAGAAAAGGCCTGAACACTCGGTGCATCATATCCATAAATACGGCTGGAGCGTTAGTTAATCCAAATGGCATGACAACGAATTCAAAGTGCCCATATCATGTGTTAAAAGCAGTCTTAGGAATATCTTCCTCCCTAATCCGCAGCTGATAATAACCCTGCCTCAAATCTACCTTGGAGTAGACTTTCGAGCCTTGCAGAACATCTAATGACTCCTCAATGTGAGGCAAAGAGTATTTGTTCTTCACGGTCATCCGATTCAACTCACGGTAGTCTATACACATCCGTAGCATTCCATCTTTCTTCTTTACAAACAGAAGGGGAGCACCCCATGGAGAAATGCTCGGACGGATGTACCCGCAAGCTAGAAGCTCATCCAGCTGCGTCTTTAACTCCTTTAACTCTGCAGGAGCCATTCTGTAGGGAGTCTTCGAAAAAGGCTCTACTCCGGGATAAAGGTCGATTACGAACTCGATGTCCCTATTGGGTGGCAAAGAACCCAATGTCTCAGGGAATACATCAATGTACTCTCGTACGACCTCGGTCTCCTCAAGTTTGGCCTGATCCTTCGGTCTATTCAAAAGATAGGCCACGAAACCTATCGCACCGTCCCGGACCAGTTTACTCGCCTCGACGAAAGAAATAAACGGGCTTGACATCACCTTCTCGCCCTTAAACACCACTGAACCAAAACAAACCTTCTTCTCCCGACAATCCATCTGAGCCCCATGTTCAGATAACCAATCCATTCCGAGGATTACATCGTACCTCTTCATCGGCATTTCAATCAAATCGGCGAGGAAAACCCTGTCTTCAAAACTCACTGGACACCCCCGATAAATCCTGCAGTTATAAGACTGCCGCCAAGAGGCGAACTAACCACATAATCATGCGCACAGAAGGTAATAAGCAAGCACAACGAAGAAGCAAGATCCCGAGAAATAAAGGAATGAGATGCCCCGGGATCGAACAATGCATGAAATGTGATGCCATGAATGCTTACGGTACCTTCAATCACGGCATTAGGATCAAGATCTGCAGCTTCCTCTTCTTCAACCCCGTGGGCATAAGCTCTAGCCTGAATTGCGGGCCTCTGATTGTTCCCCGCTGCATGTCCTGGCTTTTTGTTCGGGTATTGATTAAGCATGTGATCCGGCGAACCACAATCGTAGCACCTCTTGTGAAGTTTAAAATAATTTTCAACGAGATGATTACCCTTACAATATTTGCATTGGACTTGACGCAGTGCTGGTAATGCTAGTGTTGCAAAACAGGAATCAGAAAGCAGCGGAAATTTAAAAATTTTTCCAATAAAAGGATCTTGGACTCGCAATCGTGTATCAAAATTCATAGAGATCAAGAAACTCACTTGGGTAGTAGCTTTCTTGACACGTTTTGAGCCGCCCTCAAACGCGCTTCATGCGGTAATGGCAACCCGTTCCTAGAAATCTCTTCCTACTTGAGAATCCATTGTAGGGATAACAATCCACACCAACCTGGATTCAAATCATGTTAGGGAAGTTCTTAACGATATAACATAAAGAAAGAAACAAGAAACGAGAATGGCATGATTGAAACTCCCTTCGAAAACCAATTTTGCGAAAGTAGAAATGTGCCATCCATAAAACCCTCGTGAAAAAATTCATCCTTCAGGATAAGGACGAACGGTTTTCGCTATCTTCTTTGGTTCGATTTTTTCACTCGTTTTCTGTTGGGTTCAGAATCGTTTCATCATCCCTTCTGATCGTTTTTCTTGATCCCCACTTTTTGGTAAAGCTCGAATCTTCAAAACTTCTAACTTGAAGCTCTCTAGAGATAGTCCACCAACTTGGCTACAATCTAACTAGTAAGGATGCTAGTTCTCTAGTTAGTGTTTAGGCTTAACCTAGGATTTTGTTTATCTTGGAGAAAGGATGGTGTTCAACACATGAACCAAAAGAATTGACAATTACTCTCTAAGGGGAGCATGAGCTCCCCTATATGTAGGAAAGGGAGGGGTGGCCGAAAATCCTAGTCCTTATGGACTCAGGATTTTGGTCCCTCTCTCCTATTACTTGATCATCAAGTAATTTTGACTTTGACTTTGAATTCAAATTCAAATTAACTTTCAAGAGAGCTAAAATATCCAAACTATTTTTGGATAATTTTATATTTTATTTATTTAAAATAAATAACTTATTTTATCTAACTAATTAATTCGTATTTAATTAACTAGATTATTTTTCTCCAAAATAAGACTTTCTTTTTAATTCAAAATTAAACCAAAGTCTATTAAATAATTAACACTTTTAATTATTTAATATATATATATATATATATATATATATACAATATATATATTCACGTGTGAGACACGTGTCACAATGACACGTGTCACTTACGTGACCCACACGTGTGGTTTCACACGTGTGGAACCCTCTTGGCCCGATTAACTCGTTTAATCATTTTAAAGCCTCAACTCATGTAACCAAGTTGTTGTGTGTGACCCTCTAGGTTCTCAATTCAATTAGCAGTGACCCTAATTAATTAATCAGTCCACAGATTAAACGACCATAGTCTAGCAACAGGTGTTTAACCCCTAGTTGAATTGGAATGTTCGGATTCGACAGAACCTTTAAGTCATTGATTCATGTGAGATACAATCCTCCTACTTTCTATCTCTCAACCAAGATCTAGGGCAAGGGAATAATCAGAACCCTAATAATCCGGTCTTAAAGCTAAGTGCATTTCATATCCATTTTATCTCAATCCAAGAAACCCTTTTCTTGATGTCTTGATCTACTGCCTTGGCCAAGGACTCCATATGGCATATGAATGACTTACATAATAAGAGATCACCTTGCAAATACAAGTGTAGGTCCTTTCTTGATTCTCATTCACTTTCATGAATCACTTGTGCAGCCCCAGCATAAGCCTTGAATCAGTTGCCTAAGGCGACACCCTTTAAAGCTTATACCTAAGACTACAGAGTTAACTCATAAAGTGATAAGGAACCTAAAGTGTAAGGATCAATTAATCACATCAATGACTCGTGAGATATTTCTTAATCTGGAAGTTTCCATTTCCTGAAATAGAAACTTCCTTTCCCATTTAGGAATGTTCTCACACGGGGCACCTCAGTGAACTTAGTTATTAAAGTAAGCACCCTCATATATCACGCACGTATCAACTATACACTTTGCACCTCCATGAAACAAGGTGGTCCTTCTTAAGGGCGTGATCCCACAAGCAAGCCTTAGAGCAGTCGGTTCGACCTCCCCAACATATATGTTATCCAATTTTATTAGTCTTGATTAATGCAAGTACAACTTAAATGCATTTCAAACAAGCACATAAACAGATAACATGTCCTAGCATGATACTAACATGTAATGATCATGGGTTCTACCTATCTTATGCGTGATATGTGGGAGCCACTCCACAATCACAAGTTCTAACATACATGCCACATAAACAGTTTAAATCACATAAGGGAAAACGGTAACAAAATACGACCCTTATCTCTATTACATTTTTACAATTGAGATTCCCCTCCCTAACATTTTGAGGGGTCTTCACTTATGGTCTCCTTGTTACTTGAATGTGGTCCATCTTACTCCATTGGTGCATTGTCTCCAAAATGAAAATAAAACCTCACCACCTATCTCTACTATCAAATTACAATAAAAAGAAAAGGACATAAAGTAATAAGGCTCAATCTTCATATTGGCCTTAGACAATTACACGGGGCATACCCCGGCCACAAAAACAGTAATATGGACAGCCACATAATAAATCACATAACAGTACGCACATAAGTGAGGCTCCAACCTCAATTGAAAAACGCAACAATAGGGCTCCAACCCCAATTTAAACCATCCATGTGCATAAATTAAAACCATACATAAGTCTAAACCCATGATCACCTAACATGCTTTTGCAAGAATTTAAATTTAACCAATAAATTAAAATTCTCGCTTTAAGCTCTAATAGCTTAAAACACGACTTAGATGCAATTCTTGTTCAAGAGCCTTTTCAATAAAACCCGAAAAACAATGAACTAATAAAATTCCAATTAATTTCTGAAAATTAATAATTTTATTCTTTCAATATTTTCAGAAAATAAAGATTGTAATTTTTTTTTCAAAATTTAAATCGCTTAAAATTTCAAAATCCCAATTTAAACAATTATTTCAAAAATAATTCAAATTTAATAAGACAAAATTTTATAGAAAAATTAAATCGGGATTTCAAGGACCGAAAATACGAAAACACAAAAACGCGAAAAAACGGGACCCGGAACGAGCGGCTGCTCGCCGCGCAGCGTCGCGCTCTAGGCGCGCGTGCCAGCCTCGCGCGGTGCCGGTAGCTCGCGCTGCCAGCCCGCGCGCGCCCTGCGAGCAACGCACGCAGCTTGCTGCAGCTCGCTTACGGGCGATCCCGGGCGGGTGCTCCCGCGCGGTTGCGGGAGCATGCGGGAGCATGCGGGCGGCTGTCCTGCGCGGTTGCGGGATAGGTGAGCGGGTGCGCCTAGGCAAGCCTAGGCGCTGGCGGGAGGGCCTCCCGTGCAGTTGCGGGAGGGCTGGGCGGCGGCGACGGGCCTGGGCGTGCGACGTGCTAGCACGCCTAGGCTCGTCCCTTTTCGTGTTTCATTTCGTATTTTGGGTTTCTCCAAAACCCGGTTCAATCCAAAATAAAAAAAATACGATTTAAACATATTTCAATCAAAACGGTTTTCAAAAACACAATTTAAGAAAACAGTCTCAGAAATTCAAGAAAAATTACAGTTTCGTAATTCAGGCTTTCTTAAAGAACTCATGAATACCTAATTCGCATCTAAGCCTAAGAATTTCTACCAAATTCAGAATAATTGAGACGAATCAGAAACACGATTAACGAGGTGGCTCTGATACCACTTGTTGGAAAATACGAATCAGAAAGCAGCGGAATTTAAAATTTTTTCCAACAAAAGGACCTTGGACTCGCAATTGTGTATCCAAATTCGTAGAGTTAAGAAACTTACTTTTCTTTTATTCTTTCTTGAAGCGTTTCAAGCCACCCAAGAACGCTCTTCTCGCGGCTTGATCCCCTCTCCTTGGTAATGCTCGAATCTTCAAACTTCTAACTTGAAGCTCTCTAGAGATAGTCCACCAACTTGACTACAATCTAACTAGTAAGGATGCTAGTTCTCTAGTTAGTGTTTAGGCTTAACCTAGGGTTTCGTTTATCTTGGATAAAGGATGGTGTTCAACAGAAGAACCAAAAGAATTGCCAATTAGCTCTAAGGGTAGCTCGAGCTCCCCTATTTATATTAAGGGAGTGCCCGAAATTCCTAGTCCTCATGGACTAAGGATTTTGTCCCTCTCTCCTATTACTTGATCATCAAGTAATTTTGACTTTGACTTTGAATTCAAATTCAAATCAACTTTCAAGAGAGCTAAAAATATCCAAACTATTTTTGAATAATTTTATACTTTATTTATTTAAAATAAATAACTTATTTTATCAAATTAATTAATTCATAATTAATTAACTAGATTATTTTTCTCCAAAATTAGACTTTCTTTTTAATTCAAAATTAAACCAAAGTCTATTAAATAATTATCACACTTAATTATTTAATATATATATACAGTATATATATATACACGTGCGGGACACGTGTCACAAGGACACGTGTCACTCACGTTACCCACACGTGTGGTTTCACACGTGTGGAACCCTCTTGGCCCGATTAACTCCTTTAATCATTTTAAAGCCTCAACTCATGTAACCAAGTTGTTGTGTGTGACCCTCTAGGTTCTCAATTCAATTAGCAGTGACCCTAATTAATTAATTCACTAATTAATTAATCAGTCCACAGATTAAACGACCATAGTCTAGCAACAGGTGTTTAACCCCTAGCTGAATTGGAATGTTCGAGTTCTACAGAACCTTTAAGTCATTGATTCATGTGAGATACAATCCTCCTACTTTCTATCTCTCAACAAAGATCTAGGGCAAGGGAATAATCAGAACCCTAATAATCCGGTCTTAAAGCTAAGTGCATTTCACATCCATTTGATCTCAATCCAAGAAACCCTTTTCTTGATGTCTTGATCTACTGCCTTGGCCAGGGACTCCATATGGCATATGAATGACTTACATAATAAGAGATCACCTTGCAAACGCAAGTGTAGGTCCTTTCTTGATTCTCATTCACTTTCATGAATCGCTTGTGCAGCCCCAGCATAAGCCTTGAATCAGTTGTCTAAGGCGACACCCTTTAAAGCTTATACCTAAGACTACAGAGTTAACTCATAAAGTGACAAGGAACCTCAAGTCTAAGGATCAATTAATCACATCAATGACTCGTGAGATATTTCCTAATCTGGAAGTTTCCATTTCCTGAAATAGAAACTTCCTTTCCCATTTAGGAATCTTCTCACACGGGGCACCTCAGTGAACTTACTTATTGAAGTAAGCACCCTCATGTATCACGCACGTATCAACTATACACTTTGCACCTCCATGAAACAAGGTGGTCCTTCTTAAGGGCGTGATCCCACAAGCAAGCCTTAGAGGAGTCAGGTTGACACTCCCACTGTCTGTAGGACTCATCGGCTTGGAGTACTTTACTAATCATGACTTATGTGAAATAGGGCTCGTTTCATGAACCATTTCACCTAAATGGTAGAGGCCTAAAGTCATCAGGATTAGGGGAGTTCTCATACATGCACAGCTAAAGTAAACGCATACCAAACAAGAGCATATAAAGAAGTGTTTGCCTGTGATATTAATCATTCGTATATTATTCAAAGATTGTATGTGATACTAGGAAAGTCCCAAAACGGATTATGACTAATCGGCTTTCTAGGGCACTATTCCTAACAATTTTTTGGTAGAATCTTCAGAAGTGCTTGGGTACAATGCTTAAGTTTAGCACCGCATCACATCCTCAGACTGATGGACAGTCAGAGCGGCTGATTAAGTATCTTGAAGATATGTTAAGGGCGTGTGCATTGGATTTCAAGGATAAATGGGATAAGCACTTGACATTGGTTGAGTTCTCTTACAACAACAGCTACCAGGCTTCGATTGGTATGGTCCCTTACGAGGCACTCTATGGGAGGAAGTGTAGGTCGCCACTATATTGGGATATTGAGGATTAGCGATGGACTAAGGAGGATAATCTCACGAGAGCAAAGGCCTCGGCTAAGATTGAGAAGACGGTTGAGAAGGTTAACTTAATTCTGCAGAGAATGAAAGCAGCTCAGGATAGACAGAAGAGTTATGCGGATAAGAGGAGAAGGCCCTTTGAGTTTGAGGTCGGAGATCGTGTCTTCTTGAAGGCATCGCCTAGGAAGGGCTTTTCTCGTATTGGTAGAGGTGGGAAGCTTAGCCCTCGATATCTTGGACCATTTGAGATTCTAGAGAGGATTGGAGAGGTGGCCTAAAGGTTGGACCTGCCGCCGAGTTTGATTGGGATTCATAATATCTTCCACGTTTCACAGTTTCGGAAGTTCTACCCCGGTGAGTCGACGATTTTACCGGTTGAAGAGCTACAGCTTGAGTCTGATTTGACGATTGTAAAGCACCCGGTTGAGATTCAGGATGGATAGTACAAGTGTTGAGAAATAAGCAGATTCTCTTGGTCAGAGTGTTATGGAGAGATCAGAAATCTGAGGAATCGACTTGGGAGACTGAAGAAAAGATGAGGAAGATGTATCCGGAGTTGTTTCGAGCAGCGAAGCTGAGGACAGGTTCTCCTAAGGGGGGGAGGTTGTGACGCCCCGTCCGATAAATCGTACAGGTATGCGCCATGAGAGAGTTTACCTTATGCACCTATGTGATTTAATTCCCTTTTTATGTGTTTAAATCCAACTTTGATTGAAAGTGTGACTTAATTGACTAAAATCCAAAATGGTAAAATATGAATTCTTGCATGACAACTTAAGAATGGAACTTGGTTGAATTTAAATTAATTGTTGGAGTTGGATTTAAATAGGACTTGGACCTATTTGTGTGTTTGGGCCTAACAAGAGTTAGGTGAGTTTTGGGTCGTTCGGGACCTATATGAGCTCGGGAATTCGAATTTGAATTCCGACACCGCCATTGTGTTCATTTCAATGATTCGAGTCCAATGAAATTTATTCCACAATTTTTGGATACCGTTTCGGCCTTTATCCCTTTTATTGACCGGTTCACTTGAACCGGGAGTTACTTAAACCGGTTTTCTTATCTTGACCAAAAACTATCAGCCACTACATAACCAAGATCCCCTTTTTATTCCATTTCAAACCACACAAGTTAGCCTAAAAAAGAAACTCATGGAGAAACTTCAAGAGAAGATCAAGACTTGAACCATCTTTCATTCTAAGAGCTCATATTCTTCGATTCTTCATTCCTTCACAAGACAAGGTAAGTTTTGGATCTCTTTTGATGAGTATTTCATTCTTATTCTTGGATTTGAGCATGAAATTGTTGGTATAAACTTGAATGGAGAAATCATGTGAAAATTATTGATTTATGCCCAACTTGAAGATTATGATAAACTCTTGAATCCTTAAGCAAGCCTTGATGATTTGAATGCTCTTTATGTGTCCTAGTTGCTGGAAATTCGTGTAAGGAGGGCTAGGAATTCATATATTCATGTTTAAGCTTGAAATTCATGAAAATGGGTGTTTGAGAAATTGGGCAAAAACCTTCCTAAACTTGAATTAATTAATGTTTTGATGCTAAGCATGATTTATATGATGTTATACTTGAATTTCGTGATATTGTATGGTTGATTTCATGTTGGATTGAGGTTTTTGGGTCTTCCCCTTCTTCTTCCCGAAGCTGTCAAGTTGTGCTCCAGATCCATGACCGGAACGACCGTTCTCTTTTGTGCTTTAAGCTTGGAACGGCCCTTCCGGGCTAGGTTTTGGTTTGGGGGACCGAACATGGGAACGACCGTTCCCATGTGTGCTTGGACTGGGAACGGTCGTTCCCAATCTCGCTTGGCCTTGGAATGGGAAGGACCGTTCCCGTGTTGTGTTATGCATGGGAATGGCCATTCCCATGCGTCTGTGAACCTTTTTACTTACTTTTTTGTACGTATTTGATTCGTTTGAGTTGCTACTTTACTCATATGCTACAATATGACTTGGAATGCACCTCTGAACCTTAACACTTCATTACCTGCATGATTTACTTGAATATTTTAATTGTCCCTTGTGTCCAACTTGATAAGCATCAATCCATGTTGCATGTCATTCATACTTTGTACGCCGTGCGTCTTACTTGGTGCATGTAGAGTCTAAGTTGGGTTTCTATATGTCTTATTACAGAGTTTGGTGGTGCCAGTGAGCCCGAGGTTTAGAGTGTTTGGCCCTTCACACTCTAAGACTCCACTACCACGAGGTGAGGTTTAGGATTCTGTATAGCTATGCGACCTATGGCCTTTATATGCTGATTTCTAGCCTTGCATACGAGTATACCTTATTATAAATACATACGTGTTGGGTATGATATGTTTATGACCTTGTGCGTGCGTCCTGCGTGGGTGGGAGCCCGAGGTCTTAAATTCCACAGCGTGGGGATATATATAAAAATGTGTTTTTGAGGCATATGTAAGCTATTTTCGAAAATTCAATTGTGTTATGGTTGTGTAACGAGTTGGTCCTGATATATGGTATCTGTTCTGTCCTGTTGTAGATCCAAGGAGCTACGAGTAATGGGTCCACCGAGATGGTTAGGACCGTCGGGGTTTCAACCATGTGGGTAGTTCTATTTAAGATATCATTGCACGACTCAGGGAGATAGGGGAGGCGTGATATCGTGAGCCTTCGGTGTTTTAACCGGGGAGGATTCTTATGGGATAGCTACCCCTTGAGGGCGGGTCAGTTCTAGATGGTTTGGGGACGATACATCTCCTTCATCATTGGTGTAGAGGATGGATTGATTTTGATTTATGTTCTGAGGTGTAAAGGTTGGAAGCTCGTACTTGCCGAGCATGTGTTTTGTTCTGTCTAGGGAATCGTGAATCGAGATAGAGTTTCTGAAATGTTTTCTAACACTTATATACTTATCTTTTGGGGTACTTCTGGAAATTTCTTTGGTATGCAATACCTATCTCGGGTTCATGATTCCCTCCTTTTGATCTGTGTTGTGCTTTATATATATATTGTGGGTGTGCGTTAGCCCCCTCACTCGGTCAAGTTGACTGACCCCTCATTTAATCTTTTAGTTGCAGGTCTGTTGGTTTGCTAGGCAGGGAGTCAGTCCTTTGAGTTGCACTTCGTCAGCCTAGCCTCTCTAGTTGCATTTGTCCTTCATACACTTTACTTATGTTTTGACTTGTAGACTTGAGATTTTACTTTACCTTTCTGTAGCCCTGTGTGGCATTCGTATTCGGCCCTATGTGGCACTTGTTGATTATTACGTTATGCAGATTTGATATTCGGGATTAGGTATCTATGCTAGTTGAACCCGTCACTTGCTTTGAATGTTGATTTAGTTGCTTCCGCTATCTGATGTTGAATATTTAAATTGCTTCCGTGCTCTGTGTTTGTCGAGTTAGATCCGTCTAGTATAGCGTGTGTGTTTGTCTCCCGTTCGATTTGATGCGGATTCGGGGCATGGATTTCCATTTCATAACCGGGTTTTGGTCTCAGTGCGGGGGATGTGGCATCCTCCGTTTGGGGTGTTACATCTTTAACATTTGTCAGGCCCCGGGTCTGCGGACCCGTTGGTCGCGAGTGCAAGTCTCCAAGCCCACCGAGTATGACCTGAAATTGGGCCTAAACCACTGCCCAAAAGGGATATCCTTTTGTTATACTTGGACTCTTTAAGTTATAAACTGAACTTAACTCTCGTACTTTCCCGATGTGGGACAGGGGTATCACAATCACCCCTCCTTCAGAATCGCGACGTCCTCGTCGCGGCATGACATTTAGTCCATGACCGACTCGTCTGAGTTGGGACTCTAGAGGTAGCTCCTACGGGCTCAAGAGGTGGCTCACACACATGTAGCACTTTGCCCCGCAGGCTCAAGAGGTGGCTCCCATGTGCATAGCACTTAGCTCCTGCGACTGACGAGCGGCTCTGATACCATTTGTCATGCCCCGGGTCCACGGACCCGTTGGACGCGAGTGCAAGTCTCCAAGCCCACCGAGTATAACCTGAAATTGGGCCTAAACCACAGCCCAAAAGGGATATCCTTTTGTTAAACTTGGACTCTTTAACTTATAAACTGAACTTAACTCTCATATTTTCCCGATGTGGGACAGGGGTATCACATTGGGTACTTGATACCAGATGTGGAGCCCATATCTGTAATGATGTACAGATATTAAATGAGGTTCGGCAGCTTGAAGAAGGAGAATGCGTCTTGAAGGTTGGGAATGGATCAGGCGTTCCAACTCAAGCCATTGGGACGTGTAGATTAGATTTAGGTGTCTTTACTTTAGTTTTGAACAAAGTACTTTATGTACCTTCTATTATTCGTAATATCATTTTCATTCCAATACTTGATTGTGAAGGTTTTGAAACTTTTTCTAGAAATGGAAACTTTTATCTTAAGAATAAAACTTCTGTTTTGCTTGGTACATTATCTAATGGAATTTAAACAACTAAAGATACTAATATTTTGAATATACAACAATTAAACAAACGCAAAAGAGATGACAAGATCTCGGCTTCTTTATGGCACGTACGTCTAGGGCACATTTCCAAAGATAGGATTGCCAAGTTAACTAATTTAGGATCATTCTATGATAATGAACTTAAAGTGTTAACTCATGGTGAATCATGTCTTAAAGGAAAAGTGACCAAGACTCCCTTAAATGGTAAAGTGGAACGTGCTACTAAAGTATTGGATTTAATCCATACTGATGTTTGTGGACCACTTAGTGTAAGTACGAGAAACAATCATTAGTATTTCATAACCTTTATACACGACTTTAGTCGTTTGGGTTATATGTACTTAATGAAGTACAAATCCGAAGCTTTTGAGAAATTCTTAGAATTTCAAAAGAAGGTTGAGAACAAAATCGGTCACAAGATTAAGACAATTCGATCTAATCGAGGTAGCAAGTATCTAAGTGACGAATTCCTTATTCATCTCAGAGATAATGGAATTATCTCTCAATGGACTCCTCTGGGAACTCCTCAATTAAATGGAGTTTCGGAAAGAAGGAACAGAACCCTACTTGATATGGTTTGTTCCATGATGAGCTTCACTGAATTGCCACCTTCATTCTGGGGTTATGCCTTAGAATCAGCAGTTAAGATTCTGAATCTTGTTCCTTCCAAATCTGTACCCAAAACCCCATTCGAAATGTGATTTTGCAAAATCCCTAATTATTCTTACTTCAGAATTTGGGGTTGTCCTGCTTATATAAAGAGGACAGTGGGAGATAAGCTTGAAGCTAGATCAAGCTTGCGTAACTTCGTAGGATATCCTAAAGAGTCAATAGGATATTATTTCTATGATCCTCTTGAACAAAAGGTCTTTGTGTCAAGAAATACTACTTTTCTTGAGGACTCGTTCCTTAAAGAAAAGAAAGGCAAGATTGCAGAACTCGAAGAGGTTCAAGACCAAGGTCCTACGCCAAGTTTGGAGACTAACGTCCCTCAGCCAATCGTAGAGAGTGATACATGCGAAAATCCTCCTCTAGTAAGACATTCCGAACGCATTCCTAAACAACCAAAGAGATGGTATGGTTTTCTCCACCAAACATCTCAAATGGATAACGATCCATTAACTTATGAGGAGGAACTATTAGATTCGGACTCTGAACAGTGGAAAGAAGCAATGATGTTGGTCTCTCTTGAACACTTTTGAATGAGTGACAAAAAATTATACAAACATGCTTTTTCTTCTATATCACAGAAACCAAGGATGCAAGTAGACCAAAAGCAGTACCAACTCAAGTTGACTAAAGCATACCTAAGTTGTTACCATTGGAGTATCCACCAAGCTTATTAGTAACGGCTAGTTTTTTTTTTTTTGAAAGTCTTTATATAGAGCTCTTTGTACATCAGTTGGATTTGATTTTTCCTTTGTTGTGTTTGCTGCTGCTTTTTTCTGTTAACACCATATAAGAGTTGGTTCTTGGTGGGTAGTGTTGCAAGGAGCTTGGAGTCCTGAAGTTCTAGTCTGATTGTACCAGCTGTGGTAGCTGATTGTACCAGACAGGCTTCATCTGTTTGTACTTTGTAATCTCTATATACTTTAAGTGATCTCGTTAGAAAATCCAAAGTATAACAACTTAGGTAGAGGATTAATCCTTTTGGTTAGTGTTTTTCACAACCACTAGGGCCAAACCTCTCTAAACACTTGTCTTATCTCTGCATGCATTTTATATTGACACACTTCAATATCATCTTGGATATTTGTGGTTCAAATTGTTCCATTCATTGAAAACAAATATCAGCTCTGTTTAAAGCTGAAAATATGTGATCAAATCAATTACTTGTGCATATTTAATTCAATTCACCCCCCTCTTGAATTAACAAGTGGTACCAGAGCACTGGTGCTCAGTGTTTTTGGTCTAACAACCAAGAGTTAAACGATCCCATGGAATCTCAAAATGAGATCTATGCTGAGGGGGGATCACACACTCGACCGCCGCTGCTTGATGACTCTAACTATGCCATCTGGAAAAATAGAATTGAAGAATTCTTCATATCTATTGAATATGATCTCTAGGATGTCGTCATCTCTGGTGCAAAAATTCATATGAAAAAGGAAGGTGATGTCAATGTCCCCAATGATAAAAGTGAATACAACCTTGAGGACAAGAAAATGATATCCTTGAATGCTAAGGCAAAAAATATACTATCTTGTTCCCTTTGCAAAAGTGAATACAATCGAGTGAGCATTTGTCCCACTACAAAAGACATATGGGAAATGCTGCGAATCACACATGAAGGAACTTCCCAAGTTCGATAAGAGCGAATCGCTCTACTCACTCATCAATATGAGATGTTCCATATGAAAAATGGTAAGAAAATTAGTGACATGTACACTAACTTCATGGAAATTGTGAACAAACTATTCGCTCTTGGAAAAATCATATCTGGAGAGGATCAAATCAAGAAAATTCTCAGATCTCTTCCAAAAGACTGGACCCCGAAGGTCACAGCCATTCATGAGGCCAAAGATCTCACACAAATGAGCATTGCTCAACTTATTGGGTCTCTCACATCCCATGAGCTTACATTGATGCATTGGCATAAAAGCCCAGAAGCAACCATCAACCTGGCATTTAATGCTAAATCTAAGAATCCTTTCAACAAAGAAGAAAACCTTGATGCAGAAATTGCATTCTTCTCGAAGAGGCTTCAAAAACTCTCAAATATTAAGAGAAAACTTCGAAAAAGGTCTTCAGGTACAAATCTTACCTCAAAAGGCTCTAATAAAATGATTAGCTGTCATGAATGTCAGGAAACTGAGCCCATTGAGAAAAACTGTTCCGAACTCAAAACCGACTTCAAGAGGTTGAAAGAGTAAGTACCAATCAGAGTCCATCTTGAAAGGTGGAATCTGAAGAAGACTTATTGGATGGCCCTATGGCAAATAGTCAGGTATCCTCTGAGAACTGCTCAACACGATCTTGCATTGATAATGCAAAATATGATGAAATAGATCAAAATGTCTTGTTTGAGTGTAGAGAAAACTTTGAAAACCTCATGATTAGAAATAAGTTGCTTCAAAAGAATCTTCTCAAAATCATCAAGATCAAACATGATTTACAAAGTAAAGTAGATAAGCTCTCTGAAATGCTTGTTGAAGTTCAAATGCGGAATAGCTCTCTTAAACATGAAAACTTCAGTCTTAAAAGAAAAATTAAGCATATCTACTCTGAAAATAGGAATAAGATCATAAAATGTCATATCTGTCATAGAATAGGACATTATGCTAACTCATGCTGGTTTCGATAGGTTAACAAAACCTCAAATTGGATATGGGCTAGAAAAGATAAGTGCACTAACAACTCAGGATCCTCAGACACTAGAGGACTTGGACCTAAAGGTGGAATTTCAGGTACCGGAAGTGGAAATTGAAAACTCCAAATGGGTTCTAGACAGTGGGTGCTCAAAACATATGACAGGGGACAAGTCTTGCTTTACCCACATACAAAAGACTAATGGAGGAATTGTGGTGTTTGCCGACAACACCAAAGGTAAAATTATCGGTAAGGGTACCATCTGTTACAAAGAAGGATTCACTATTGAAAATGTATTTCTTGTTATCGGACTTAAACACAACTTAATCAGTGCAATTATGTGACTATGGCTTTAATGTTAGATTCCTTCTCTTTCACTGTTCTATTTTAAAAGACCATGAACTTGTTTTCACTGCTCAAAGAGATAGAAATCTCTACAACTTTCATCTCAAAGATCTTGCAAAACAGAATGTAGAGTGTCTTGTCGCCACAGATGACTCCAACTGGGTTTGGCACAGGAGACTTGGACATATCAACATGGATCTAATCTCAAAACTCTCAAAACGAGAATTGGTTCAAGGTATCCCTAAACTCAGCTTCAATAAAGATAAAATTTGCTCAGCATGTCAAATTGGAAAACAAACTAAATCCTCATTTAAAAGTAAACCATACATCTCATCATGTATGCCACTTGAATTACTACATTTGGATTTATTTAAACCAATGAGAACTGAATCTCTGGGTGGCAAAAGGTATGTCTTTGTTGTTGTTGACGATTACACTCACTTTACATGGGTTATCTTTCTGGCTCACAAAAATGATGTTGTCTTCGAAGGGATCATGGAACAGAATTTGATGAAAAACATTTCATTGAATTTTGTGAAGAACATGGTTACATTCATGAATTCTCTGCACCTAAAACACCTCAGCAAAATGGTGTTGTTGAAAGAAAGAACAGAGTGTTACAAGAAATGGTAAGAACAATGCTAAATGAGTATGATGTTCCCAAAAATTTCTGGGGAGAAGCAGTAAACATTGCGTGCTACATCTCAAATTGTGTTTACCTCCGACCGCAACTCATGAAAACACCTTATAAGCTCTGGAAAAGAAAAACAGCAAATGTGTCACACTTTCACATATTTGGATATAAATGCTTCATATTAAATGATCATGATTATCGTGGTAAGTTTGATCCCAAGACAGATGAAGGAATCTTTCTTGGATATTCAAATCAAAGCTGTGCATACCGGGTCTTCAACAAACAAAAAAGGTTCGTTCAGGAATCCATTCTGTTAGGAATAGTGCCCTAGAAAGCCGATTGTATATCCGCTTTGTGCTTTTCCTTATTGTAATCACAGACAATCTTTGAATGAAATAATGAATTGAGGCAACACTTCTTTATATGCTCTTGTTTGGTATGCGTTTACTTTATCTGTTCATGTATAAGAACTCCCCTAATCCTGATGACTTTAGGCCTCTACCATTTAGGTGAAATGGTTCATGAAACGAGCCCTATATCACATAAGTCATGATTAGTAAAATACTCCAAGCCGATGAGTCCTACAGACAGTGGGAGTGTCAACCTGACTCCTCTAAGGCTTGCTTGTGGGATCACGCCCTTAAGAAGGACCACCTTGTTTCATGGAGGTGCAAAGTGTATAGTTGATACGTGCGTGATACATGAGGGTGCTTACTTTAATAAGTAAGTTCACTGAGGTGCCCCATGTGAGAACATTCCTAAATGGGAAAGGAAGTTTCTATTTCAGGAAATGGAAACTTCCAGATTAGGAAATATCACACGAGTCATTGATGTGATTAATTGATCCTTAGACTTGAGGTTCCTTGTAACTTTATAAGTTAACTCTGTAGTCTTAGGTATAAGCTTTAAAGGGTGTCGCCTTAGACAACTGATTCAAGGCTTATGCTGGGGCTGCACAAGTGATTCATGAAAGTGAATGAGAATCAAGAAAGGACCTACACTTGCATTTGCAAGGTGATCTCTTATTGTGTAAGTCATTCATATGCCATATGGAGTCCTTGGCCAAGGCAGTAGATCAAGACATCAAGAAAAGGGTTTCTTGGATTGAGATCAAATGGATATGAAATGCACTTAGCTTTAAGACCGGATTATTAGGGTTCTGATTATTCCCTTACCCTAGATCTTGGTTGATAGAAAGTAAGTAGGAGGATTGTATCTCACATGAATCAATGACTTAAAGGTTATGTCGAATCCGAACATTCCAATTCAGCTAGGGGTTAAACACCTGTTGCTAGACTATGGTCGTTTAATCTGTGGACTGATTAATTAATTAGTGAATTAATTAATTAGGGTCACTGCTAATTGAATTGAGAACCTAGAGGGTCACACACAACAACTTGGTTACATGAGTTGAGGCTTAAAAATTATTAAACGAGTTAATCGGGCCTAGAGGGTTCCACACGTGTGGGTCACGTGAGTGACACGTGTCCTTGTGACACGTGTCCCACACGTGTGATAATATATATTGTATATATATATTAAATAATTAAATGTGTTAATTATTTAATAGACTTTGGTTTAATTTTGAATTAAAAAGAAAGTCTAATTTTGGAGAAAAATAATCTAGTCAATTAATTATGAATTAATTAATTAGATAAAATAAGTTATTTATTTTAAATAAATAAAGTATAAAATTATCCAAAAATAGTTTGGATATTTTTAGCTCTCTTGAAAGTTGATTTGAATTAGAATTCAAAGTCAAAGTCTGAAATTACTTGATGATCAAGTAATAGGAGAGAGAAGGACCAAATCCTTGCCCAACAATGAATAGGATCGGCGCCCCTCTCCCTTTCCTATATATAGGGGAGCTCATGCTCCCCTTTAGAGCTAATTGACAATTCTTTTGGTTCATGAGTTGAACACCTTCCTTTCTCCAAGATTAAATAAAACCCTAGGTTAAGCCTAAACACTAACTAGAGAACTAGCATCCTTACTAGTTAGATTGTGATCAAGTTGGTGGACTTTCTCTAGAGACTTCAAGTTAGAAGTTTGAAGATTCGAGCTTTACCAAGGAGAGGGGATCAAGCCGCGAGAAGAGCGTTCTTGGGTGGCTTGAAACGCTTCAAGAAAGAATAAAAGAAAAGTAAGTTTTCTATCTCTATGAATTTGGTTACACGATTGCGAGTCCTAGGTCCTTTTGTTGGGAAAATATTTTAAATTCCGCTGCTTTCTGATTCGTGTTTTCCAACACATTCATGTTACCTTTGATGAGTCAGACGTCTTGAAAGATGATCAAACCTGCTCTCCAGCTGTTGGTCCTACTTTTTCCCCAGTCCAGACAACTCCAAATGAGGTTTATGATGAAGGAGATGATAACTCAACAGGTGAGGGAGAATCATCAGAAATGAATACCACTGAAGAAGTCAATGCTGAAAATACCAACGATAATTCTCCTGAAGATCATGGAAATTCCACTCCTGTGAGCATCAGAAAGTTTAAACACTCATCCAACCATCCAACGGAAAACATACTTGGAGATCAGAAAGTCGGCATCATGACAAGATCCAAGCTCAAAGAAGTTAGCGCAGAACAGAGTCATGATGTCCTTCTATCACAAATTGAACCACGAAATATCCATGAAGCTCTCAAGGACAAGTCCTTGATTGAAGCAATGAAAGATGAACAAGCACAATTTGAAAAGAACCAAGTTTGGACTCTTGTTGAAAAACCTCCTCAACAAACCGTCATTGGAACAAAATGGGTCTTTAGAAATAAGCTAAATGAAGAAGGCAAATTATACGGAATAAATCAAGGTTAGTAGCAAAGGGCTACCTTCAACAGGAAGGAATAGACAATGAAGAAACATTTGCATCCGTTGCAAGGCTTGAATCCATCAGAATATTACTGGTCTTTGTAGCTCATCACAGTTTTCCTTTATACCAAATGGATGTCAAAAGTGCATTCCTAAATGGATACATATCCGAAAACGTCTATGTCAATCAACCACCAGGATTTGAAGTACCTTCTTTGCCTAATCATGTTTACAAACTTTCAAAGGCTCTATTTGGCCTTAAACAAGCTCCCAGAGCCTGGTATGAAAGACTCAGAGATTATCTGCTTAACAATGGTTTCACCATTGGAACAACTGATACCACACTTTTCTTAAAGAAACTCAACTCCGAACTTCTCATTGTTCAAATTTATGTTGACGACATCATATTTGGTAGCTCATGCTCCAGTCTTTGTGATGAGTTTTCATCATGTATGAAAGCTGAATTTGAAATGAGCTTAATGGGAGAACTAAACTTCTTCCTTGGTCATTAGATCAAACAAACCAGAATTGGCACCTTTATTTCTCAAGAGAAATATACAAAAGAAGTTCTCACCAAGTTCAAAATGACATATTCAAAATCTGTTTTAACAACAAGCAGACTTGACATCCTGCTTGCTACTACCCTTTGTGCAAGATTTCAAAGTGAACGAAAAGCTTCACACTTTAAAGCTGTGAAAAGGATTCTCCAGTACCTATGTGGTACAACAAATGTTGGTCTTTGGTATCCAAGGTCAAAATCATTTGATCTAGTTGGATACTCAGATGCTGACTTTGCTGGATGCAAACTTGATAAAAAAAAAAAAAAAAAAGCACGAGTGGGTAATGTCAAGTGCTTGGCAAATGCCTTGTTAGTTGGTCTTCAAGGAAACAAACGGTGGTTGCACTGTCAACTACTGAAGCTGAATATGTCGCTATGGGCAGCTGTTGTGCTCAAATTATCTGGATGAAACGCACACTATCTGATTTTGGTCTGGAATTTCACAAAACACCACTGTTGTGTGACAACACTAGCGCAATTTATAACTCAAAAAATCCTGTTTTTCATGCCAAAACTAAGCATATCGACATCAAACATCACTTTTTTAGAGATCATGTTCAAAAACAAACAATTGAAATTCTTCATGTTGATACTAAAAATCAGCTTGCTGATATTTTTACAAAACCATTACATCCTGATCAGTTTGTTTGCATCAATCAACTTGGCATAATTGAACTCCCTGGAACTTTGCAATAGGTTACAATTGTTCCAGTATAAAAATATTTCAACACATTATAAAGTTGCACTTTATTCTGCTAACATGCTTTCTTTGCAATTTCTTTTAGCGGTGAGAAATAAACACTTTATTCAAAATCTCTGAAACATAGATTTGTGTGATTCATTGTGTCTCGCCAACTGCTACCGTGCCAGAGTGAATAAAACCCTTCTTATTCCTTCACTATTCGTTCACTCTTCAAACCCTATATCTGAAAACTCTCTCTCTCTCTAAGCCAAGGAGAAAAAATCCTCTGTCTCAAAGAAAAAATGTGTTGATCCTGATGACATCGCTTTATCTCAATTACAAAAATCTATCAAGAAATCCAAACCTGGTACTAAAACATCGGACCCTGAATCCTCCAAAATGCCTGCATCCAACTCCTCTAGTCCTTCTGATGACCAAATTTCAGACTCATCTTCGCCCAAACCCTCATCTAACAAGCATACTCCTGAAAACTCCTCGAACTCCTTACCATCTCATGCCTCCTCCTCTGAATCAGACGCCTCTGATCACGAATCTGAAGAGTTCGATGACTTTTCGTCTACTCCATCTGATGCGGATGATTCTAAGTTAGATTACTCTGCAGATGAGGAACTTCCCATGGTTGAGGTTAGTCATAACACTAATGCGTTGAATCTTGAAAGTTTATCTCCTAAAATTCTTTTCAAAACCTTTACAAATAAGAAATACTTTGATGAACATCTAACTGATAGAAAGTGGAATCGTGGGTGATCCTTCTCTTTTTCTCACTTTCCCAAATGTGCTATAACTGAACGTTTTGAAGAGCATGGTTGGAAACCCTTTCTACAGATTGATGAAATTGCCTACCCTACGCTGTGTAAACTCTTTTATGCAAATGCTTTCTTTTATCGAAGTTCTGATGAACATAATGTCATGGTGAAATCTTATGTCATGGGTGAAAAAGTTCGTTTTACTCCTAGATCTATTAACTCACTTATTGCTTCTCCTCATAAGGGGGTTCGATTTTTTAAACATGGTGAATGGCCCAGTGACGAGGTCTTTGATTACGAAGATGTAAAGCAACTTCCGTGGAATGGGGTCGAATACCCTCTAGAGGGGTGGTCTTGCTCTTAAAGCTCTCAAACCTGAACATGCCCTCATTCATCAAATTATTAGCCTTACTATTCTCTCTGGCTCTGTGGAACCAGGAAATCATTCCACAGACATGACCCGCGTCAGTACCTTTCTTCTCTATGCCTTCCACAGAAAAATTCCAATCAATCTCGGCTATCTAATTCTTTCTCTTATGGAATACTGTGGTCTCAGCAATACCAGGCTCTCATACTTCATGCTCTTGGCTCACGTTTTCAAAGGGAAACCTGGCATTCCATTTCCTAACAATTGGCAAGATAATCCCAAGTATCATAAAAAGTTTGACAAATGCACTCTCAGTCATATGAAACTTCAATACTGTCATCAAACCAAGACATGGTCCCGCAAACTCAAAAAACCTCCTGTTAAGAAGAATGTGGCTGACTCTAAAGCCTGTTCCTCCTCCTGTCTCCAACCTGCTATTGATACTCTCAATTCCACAGTCACTTCTCTCAAATCCGTGCAAGACACCTTCAATCATGACTTGAACACTTTCTCTGATAAACTTTCCAGTCTTGAACGCAGGATTGCAGCCCTTTAATGTTCCACCAAAGCCAAGCGCGTCCTTTTTGATGATGAAGGGGGAGATGCCAACAACAAAAAGAGAAAGGGGAAAGGGAAGCTTGCTGGAGATGGAAGAAAGGGGCAATGAAAGTGAAGGGAAGCTGCTGAATGAAAGTGAAGGGAAGCTGTTAAAGGGAAGAAAATGGAAGATTTAGTTGTCCCTTTAATATTGTTTCTAAAGAATAATTAGTGTTTTAATGTTCTGATTTAGGGCTCTTACTTTTTGGATTGTGAAACTATTAAACAATTGTGCATCTTGCCAGGGGGAGCCCTATTCTCTTTTAGTCAGGGGGAGCCTTATTATCTTGTAACTTTTAAATATCTATGACTAACATCTTCTTGTAGGAATAATTTTTTGGTCATCATCAAAAAGGGGGAGATTGTTAGTCTCTCTTGAACACTTTTGAATGAGTGACAAAAAATTATATAAACATGCTTTTTCTTCTATGTCACAGGAACCAAGGATGCAAGTGGACCAAAAGCAGTACCAACTCAAGTTGACTAAAGTATACCTAAGTTGTTACCGTTGGAGAATCCACCAAGCTTATTAGTATCGGCTAGTTTTTTTTTTAAAGTCTTTATATAGAGCTCTTTATACATTAGTTGGATTTGATTTTTCCTTTGCTCTGTTTGTTGCTGCTTTCTTCTGTTAACACCATATAAGAGTTGGTTCTTGGTGGGTAGTATTATAAGGAGCTTGGAGTCCTGAAGTTCTAGTCTAATTGTACCAGCCGTGGTAGCTGATTGTACCAGACAGGCTTCATCTGTTTGTACTTTGTAATCTCTATATACTTTAAGTGATCTCATTTGAAAATCCTAAGTATAACAACTTAGGTAGAGGATTAATCCTTTTGGTTAGTGTTTTTCAGAACCACTAGGGCCAAACCTCTCTAAACACTTATCTTATCTCTGCATGTATTTTATATTGACACGCTTCAATATCATCTTAGATATTTTTGGTTCAAGTTGTTCCATTCGTTGAAAACAAATATCAGCTCTATTTAAATTTGAAAATATGTGATCAAATCAATTACTTGTGCATATTTAATTTAATTCACCCCCCTTTTGAATTAACAAATGAAATCCGAAATGGATTCCATGTACTCTAATCAAGTTTGGACCTTGGTTGATCCACCTGATGGGATCAGGCCCATAGGGTGCAAATAGATATATAAGCGCAAGCTTGGAGTAGATCGAAGCGTGGCTGCCTTTAAAGCAAGATTAGTTGTTAAGGGTTTTACTCAAAGACCAGGTGTAGACTTTGATGAAACCTTCTCACCAGTTGCAATGCAAAAGTCCATCGGATCTTGCTTGTCATTGCTGCATATTATGACTATGAGATATGGCAAATGGATGTGAAAACTGCCTTTCTCAATGGAGACAGTGACAAAGACATTTACATGGAGTAACCCATGGGTTTCACATTCATTGGGAGCGAGCAAAAGGTTTGTAAGCTCCAAAGATCAATCTACGGATTGAAACAAGCTTCTAGGAATTGGAATATTCGGTTTGATGAAGTGGTCAAATTGTTTGGCTTTATTCAAAATCCGAATGAGTCCTGCGTGTACAAGAAAGAATTGGAAACCTCGGTTTAATTTCTGATACTTTATGTAGATGACATCCTCCTCAATGGGAATGCGAAGGATGACATGAAAGTAACAAAGTCTTGGTTATCAAACCAATTTGAGATGAAGGATCTTGGTGATGCATCTTACATTCTTGGTATAAAGATCTATCGGGATAGATGTAGGGGATTGTTAGGATTATCACAGTGAGTTTACATAGACAAAGTACTAAAGAGGTTTAGTATGGAAGATTTCAAACGTGGAAAACTTCCAATGGGCCCCGGAACAGTTCTTTCGAAGAAGCTGTGTCCCAAGACTGAACTTGAAAAGCCCAGGATGTCTGAAATCCCTTATGCATCAGTAATAGGAAGCATAATATATGCAATGCTATGTACTCGACCGGATGTGGCTTATGCACTCAGCATGACTAGCGGATTCCAATCTGACCCTGGTGATGGTCATTGGACTGCTGTAAAGAACATCCTTAAGTACTTGAGAAGAACTAAGGATTTGTTCTTGGTTTACGGAGGCCAGCAAGATCTTGTCATTAAATACTGTGATGCAAGCTTTGCATCGGACATGGATGACTTTAAATCCATGTCGGGATACATATTCTGCCTGAATAGTGGAGCAGTGAGTTGGAAAAGTTCCAAGCAAGCGACCACTGCAGGTTCGACCACTAAGGTCGAATACTTAGCTGCAAACGATGCTGCTAAGGAAGGTGTTTGGGTAAGAAATTCATCCACGATCTGGGTGTAGGTCCTAGCATTAAAGACCCCGTTACAGTGTTTTGTGGCAACACGGGGGCTGTTGCTCAAGCAAGAGAACTAAGATCTCACCAAAGGACCAAGCACATTTTGAGAAAGTATTACTTAATTCGTGATATAATCAAGAGAGGAGATATGCAAATTGAAAGGGTCACATCGACAGAGAACATGGCAGATCCACTTACAAAAGCTCTTAGTCAACAGGCTTTCGAAGGACATCTTCAGAAGATGGGACTTAGATTAGCACCTGAATGGCTTTGATGGGCAAGTGGGAGATTGTTAGGAATAGTGCCCTTAAAGCAGCATTTGTGCTTTACTATGTCCTTATAAAATTACAAACAGTCTTTGAATAATAAACGAGATGATTTTGTTCATAGGCAATCACTTCTTTATGTGCTTATTTATATCTGTTTGGGTTGACTATGTTTTGCATGTTTTGAACTCCCTTAATCCTATGAGGCCATTAAGAACTTTACCCTTATGGGAACGGCAAATAAAACAAGTTCTTAACTCCATAGAAGAGGATTAGAAACTTCTCCAAGTCGATGAGTCCGACAGATAGTGGGAGTGTCGACCTTGACTCCGTTGAGACTTGCTTATGTGATTATGTCTATTTGAAGGATCATTCAGTTTCATGGAATGATAAGTGCATATGATGATGCGTTCATAATAAATAAGGGTGATTGTTACAAGAACTTTATCACTAAGATGTCCCACGTGAGAACATTGCTAAATGGGAAAGGAAGTCTCCTAGAAACTTCCAGATTAGGAAATATCTCACAGGTCAATGACGTGATTAATAATCCTTAAACTTGAGATTCTGTAATGTCTCATATGAACTAACTCTATAATCTTTGATATAGGCTCAAAAGGCTGTCGCCATATAGACACCTGAACCACTGCCTAGGTTGGGATTACACAAATGGCATATGTAGAATTAGTAGAATCGATAAAGGACCTACACTTGTTAAGAACAAGAATGATCTCTTACTGATTGAGTTGTTCGTAGTCCATTAAATATTAAACCCTTGGCCAAGGTGGATACAAAGGTCAAGATATCAAGAAAATGGGGTTTTCTTGGATTGAGATCTAAATGGATAAGAAACGAACTTAACTTTAAAGATCGAGAATATTAAGGCTCTGAGAATATTCTCATGCCTTAGTTCTTGATTGAGAGATGGAGTTGTAGGAGGATCGTATTTAATTTCACTGATTGTCATTGACTGAAAGGTTCTTCGCTTCATTTCGTTATTCGGCTATGGGTCACACACCCATTGCTAGATTATGGTAGTGTGATCTGTGAAGTGATTAATTAATTATGGGAATTAATTAATTACTATCACTGCTAATCGAATAATGAGCCTAAAGGGTCACACACAAATACCAGAATACGAGGGTTATGGTAGAATATTAATATGATTAACGAAGGATCAAATTGTTGATAGAAATGAAGCCACGAACACGTGGGCATTGCCACGAACATAGCCTGCGTGGCTGCCACGTGTCACGTACACGTGGTTGTGATGTGGCTTCACTCGTGTGATTAATTTACACTCGAATTCTTTTCTAAAAATTAATTAATTAAGTTGTAATTAATTAATTTTTATCTTTTAATTGATTATGAATTAATTGTTAAGACTATTCTCAAATTACTTAACCCAATAAATAATTAATTGGGAATTAAATTATATATTGAATCTTGACTTTTGACTTTAGTAAGTCAAACTTGCAATTGTAGGAGAGAGAAGGCATCTCTTGCAAGACTTGGAGAATAAGTTAAGAACTTATTATTTCAATTAAATTAATAATTAAATGAGTTAATTAGTGAGCAAGAAAGCTAATCCCATTGGGTCTTGGAAACCCTAGGGAGTTCGAACCCCACTAGCAACTAGTATAAATACTAGTGGGGGTGCTTCTCTTATTCTTTAGACCAACGTTCTTGAAGCGTTAAGTTTTTGAGAAACCTAGCCAAACACAAGCCATAGAACTAGCATTCTCACTAGCTTGATCGTGTTCTAGGACTAGTGTGGATACGCTTTGGAGGATTGCCTACTTCGGGATCTAATCGAAGGACGTTGGAGGGACATTCCGCTTGAAGGCTGTTCGATAGGCGGTGTCGACATCACAAGAAAGCTTTAATTAACGTGTGTTTCTTGATACACCCTACGATACGATATGAACATTGCAAGTCTTTTAGATCTACTTTTGGAAAAATTTAAACTTCCACTGCGCATACTCTGCCGTTTTCCAACAATATGTTATGTCATGGGTCTAGTTAGTAGGTATCAGTCGAATCCAGTACGAAGGCATTGGCAAGTTGTAAAAGAATATTCGGATACCTAAAAGAAACTGCAGAACATTACTTGTGCTATCAAGGGAATAATCTTTGGTTAAGAGGATACCCAACTGCTAACTGGGCAGGTGACTTAGACAAATGAAATCGGCCTCCAGTTATACGTTTATGCTAAATGATGGCGCCATATCATGGAGTAGCAAGAAACGATGTGTATATCTATCCACAGTGGAAGCAGAATTTGTGGCTTGTGCTTCTGCAGTTCAAGATGTTGTTTGGTTAAGGCGGTTTTTCAATCACTTGGGATTGATAGACAGTGAAGTCGGAGCCATAATAATTTATTGTGATAATCAAGCATCCATGACTTATACTAAAGATCCAAAATATCATGGAAAAACCAAAACATAGACACAAAATATAATTTTGTGCATGATATCATAGAGAAGAAGGAAGTGATACTGAGATACATATCTACGCTTGCTGTGATAGCAGACCTATTTACTAAACCAATATCTAGAGATGATGTATTTATGGGTTATGTCAAGTCTTTGGGACTAAGTAGGATTTGAAGTATTTGTTTGATTGTATGAATGATTAATATCTTTGTTATGATACTGTTAGCTTCTTTGTTATCTGAAAAGTATGTCGGACAAGTTGAGATTGGCTCTATCACACGAGCAATCGCCTCTGACATTTTGTAAATGTGCAGGGATGAGATTACATTATATACATATTTGGTAATCGTAGTGGATCCCACGCACTACTAGGACTTGTTAGTCATATTTGAGCTTTTGGCTTCAGTGCTTACAAATTATTGAGGATACACTAGAAGCAAAGCTCAGAAGTTAAATTTTTTAGATACATTTGAACTTACATTTGTACAGTACTATTATTAACAAGTAACATACACTTCAAAATTAAAGTCATGTATTGTAGCATGTGTTTCATACCGCATTTACTTAATTTGACCGTACGTAGGTAATGAGAAATAGATCTCGTCTTTCTCATTATGTGAGACCTAGAGATTTTTCGATAATCTCATTTTAGATCCTTATAACTTATCTATAGTATCTCAGAATTATACTTCAATGTTGCTACTTTAGCATATCACCAATATCCATGAGAGATCCGGAGTTGCGGTGTATGTCTAGGAAAGAAGCTAAGGTGATAATCTAGAGTTACTGGTTGGAAAGGAAGATTATCTGTTGATTGTCACTAAGATACTAGCCAATTATGCTTGGGACATGATTGTGGATACATTATGGAAATAGTTAAGTATACTCTTAAAACTTTTGAGGGACTGTAACTAGTGAAATCAAATAAAAATCTGGGGTATAGCGAGATATGAATATACTCATTTGCGAAGTGAGCTGTTGTATATCCTTAACCGGTGTATAACATTTAAAAGTTCTATTGTGCCCGCCGATCACACGACTTATTTGCAAGTATGAAATATTTAGATATACTGTTACACTTTATACTAGTCAGTTATCGCCTGAGGTCAGCCCTCATGTGCAAGTGGGAGATGTTGGAAATATAAAACAGGTCGTCTATGGGGCTGACCCAAAACCCATATTAAGTAAATGGGTTGGTGGGAGAGCTTGAATTTGAATGGGAAGTTATTCAACTTTCGTCAAATAAATAGAGAGAAACTCTCTCCCTCCAAACATTTGAGAAAATCAGATAAGCTAAAACAATACCCATCTCTCTCCCAAAATCTTTCACTTAAAAAAGTCAGACAATACACGATACAGAAATCTGTAAGAGAGAGAAACAATATTGTGACAGAGAAATCTGAAGATGAGATTTCTTTTTGAAGAAAATGTAACTTGAGAATATAGTGTGGATTCTCAATTCACCCATATCCAAATATCGAGCATCTAAGTTGTGGTATATAAGTTTGCTTATTCTAAGCATACTTGGATGACACGTACGTGAAGATTTGAAGATAAAATATCTGTGAATCATTTCAAACGATCTATAGAATTTAAGGTATGTTTGGAGATTGTCTATTCCGCTTATGTATTTAAATCTTCACAAGGTAGTCGACATGAATGTTCGTCATAGCATCATATAGCAAACTATAAATTTAAAAGTGTTCCGACATTGGTGTTAGGAATGAACAAATATAATTGTTTTGGTATTTAGATTTTACTTTGATTAATCAGTGCATATGTAACATTCTCCTCTTAATTTCCTATTTTTAATGTTGTCTTGCATTTACATGACGTATTTAGTGTGTTAATATAATTTAAAATTTATAATACAAATATAATCATAAATTAATATAATACCATATGTAATAAACAATACAGTTTAACAGAATATTTTAAGGACATCATTATATCAGCATCTGCATGCCTTCTAAAACCACCACAATGGTCCTTCCCGTGCGTTTTAATCAATATTTAAAGTTTAATAATTGATTAGGTAAACGACAATTTTCCCTAGTTGTATATTATCCTAACTTTCTATATGTGATAATTTTGGAATAAACTTTAACATAGCTTCAATTTCATGCCTGAATTTCGTGTGTATATATATATATATATATATATATGACAATTAGCATGACCATGATACACCAGAATAGGACGAAATTGTATTATTGATTTTATATTTATTTATTTAATTGTAAATTGAGTCAAAGCATTTAAGTTTATAGTTTTTCTTCCAATGGTAGTTATATATTTAGATATTCGAACACGAAACATTGATTAAGTTAACGTAATTGAACTACTAACTATACCACTTGATGGAAATTTAAGGGTTGATAGTAGTGTAATTTTGTATTTTTTTTTTGTAAAATCTATCACTTGTGAAATATAAAAGGTAATATTTACTTTTTAATCATCTATAGTATTATTTTAAGCGAGAGAATCAAGTAGTAATCGTTTTGATCTCTTAGTGTGTAGCACCCGAAGCGCAAAGATGTCACATCCCTGCACTATAGCTCAATCCACATATGAGATGGACAGCCCATACATGAACTAAACTATAGCGAATGGGAGACTATAATAAAAATAAATGACAACTAGCTAGGCGGGACTAACCCCAAACCAAATAATCAATTCATAATAACTTAAGCGGAAGCATAAGCAATAATAAAGATCAAACGACATGCACCGCGAATAGACAATATCCTTTACATGCGCTTCGATACAATATAACCAAATCACAACACTAGCATAAATAATTCATCCATTTTCCCGACACATGCTACAATGAAAATGAACCGTACAAGACATGAATGAAAGACTAGATACGACTCTAATCCCGTCTAGCATGCACCTGCAAGAACCTGAAAGGTGGAGGCGTCAATCTATGAAAGACTAAGTGAGGGGTTTATATAAGTATAAGCGTAATTAACATGCTAGTCATAAACTTGGGTAAAGTTTTGGAAAGGAAAATAATATAAGTTCAGTAATAAATAGACATCGCCCGAGAATATAACTATCAAGTTTAAGAATTATTTACAATTCAGTTTTATACAATCAGTGGCCCGGCGAGTGAGGGGAAATCTCCAACCTTACACCAATAGTTGAACAATACAAGCTTTGTTTAATTATCATGCGATAATGCAATTCAATTACAGTATACAAGTAGCAGTTTCATGAACTTCTTTTCACTCCGATGATGGGAAGGTAGCGAACCTTCGACCATCCACGACATGGTGTACGTCAGGAACATGACTCCCATGCACGGGACTCCTTCCTCCACCAAACCTCCTGGTGGATTTAGGGGTGATCCCACAATAGTGAGGATAGCACAAGAGTTACCCGTCAGCCCTTGCTTTCCCGGTTGGCTCAAGACACTACCCTCGGGCTCAAGTGAAAATACATGATACTCGCCAACATGCTCAGTACATGACAATAACATGGCTTGCTTGCAATGAACATGACTTGTTTGCAATCATGAGTAATTCCATGGAAAACTATAGACATAAATACCTTTTGGCCGAAATCTCATGTAAGGATTGTATAGGTTCTAGGTAACTAGAAATTAAACCTCACCTGACAGGTAACAGACGACTCAAGGATGCATGAAAGTGCTCAATCGATCAATAATCTCCGTCCTGGAGAAGAACTGGACAAGAAACGGGACATTGTGTAAACGTGAGACAATAACTCAAGAATGATACCAAATAGGACGCACAGCGTGATCAAGTAACGAAATGACGTGCAATACCCAATGTAGCATATAAACATCATGTTATGACATGTAATATATCATATAATCATAATTTGGGATCAATAAAGGTATTGGAATTGAAATTGAAATTCTTAATTTTATGCAGAAAGTTTTGTTCTGTCAGGGGGCTGGGAACAGCCGTTCCGGGTTGTAGTGTAAAATGGGAAGGGCCATTCCCATGCCTTTTCCGAAACACGCCCACGCTTTATATTTTAAAATGGCGACTTTGATGGGAACGGTCCTTCCGGCTCCAAGGCCAAAATGGGAACGTCCGTTCCCATGTTCGCTCACCTACTTCATTCAAAAGCATGGGAAAGACCGTTCCCATAATGCACTGAAGCGGGAAGGACTGTTCCCATGCTTCTGCAACTTAAAAAACAGAGCAGAAGCAGGGGAAGGCTTCGGGACAAAATCAACAACATCAAAACACCAAGTAATGATCACCAAAGTGCAAGTTTTCTGGGAATTGGCATATATGTTCAATATGCAATAATATTCCATATAAACACTTAAATCATACATGATCATCAAGATTCATGAGTTTCAAGTTCATGTAAGAATTCACCATAAAAGCTCAAATCTTCCAAGAATTCATGCCTCAAATCATGATATAATCATATATTCATGCATCAAACAACATATAATCCATTTATTCCATGAATCATAAACCCTAGCTTTATCATTCAACCAAGAAATCATTCATACAACTCATGCATATACCTTGAAGAGAAGAAATGGAAGAAAGTGATGAAAATGGATGATTGAGCTTCAAAGCTTGAAATTTCTTGGAAAAACTTGGTTGAATCTAGCAAAATTCTTTCTCCTTTTCTTCTTGGATGAATCGAGACAATAACGGAGCAAATATGTTGGATGATTTTGGATGAAAATGAAGATGGAAGCATGAAGAAGCTATATTACGTGAATCATCATTTTGATTTTGGTGAAATGCATAAATTGCAATTTAATCCCTCAAGTGTATAAGTCATGCTATGAAGGATGAAAGGTTTAGTAAATGCTCAACTAAGTCCAAGAAATGTTTATGCAATTTGGTCTTCACATTTACAAAAATGATCATTTAAGGACAATTAGGCCAATAAATCATGTTTGACAATTAGTTCACGTAACAACCATTTCCAAGTCATGCAATAATTCTGAAATTGTCACGAATTTCATATATTTTCACATAAACATATTGAAATATAATTCATAGGATTTTCATAAAATGTAAGAATTTAGTAAACAAAAAAATTAAAATAATCCTAACTCTCGGAAAACTCACACGTGTCGTGCGTACCTGAATAACTGAATATCGGGGCGTTACAATTCTCTCCCCCTTTAAGAGAATCCTTCTTCGGATTCACTCTCCCCTGTTCATCCCACCCGGGTTGGCCATTCCCCGTCAGGGATTAGTTCGAAAGATGTCTTCAATCAACAAGGTCCTTCCAATGTTGTCAAGTCACGACCTTCATTTACCGGAAGCTACACACTCGAGAGAAAATCTAATCTGCCACTAGAACAAGTTTAAACAAGTAGCAAGTAGTAATGATAGTGCCCCGTCTCTCAAACAACAACCAAAGAACCCCGTCTCTTGACAAGCAACTAGAGAACCTCGTCTCTCACGCACACAAAATAAAATTCAAGCGACCAATTAAATAAACATTTCACAATTATCACATAAGGAGCAGATAGAAGGTATCAATTGCGTCAATTTGTTGTTCATATAGAAACAAATTAGCAATGAACAAGAAATTATATACGGCAATAATAAAATAAATGATGTACGTGATATGCATGTTCAAGTGTACCGTTCACCATGGATGGAAATTCTCATATTATAGTAGTTCGATTGAATGCTTGATTCTTTGATTAAGATTGTTTCTCCCTGTACTACTATGCCTCAATTGTCCGACGTAAATAATCTGATAACCGTTCCATCTTCACCCTGTGCTGAAATTCTTTATCCTTCCTAGCATCACAGTCCAAACTTTCAGCTTCCGAACAAGTACTTGGCTTCAGCCTAACTAACTCATTCTCTCCACAATTTATACTTATCTTCATTATGCGTTATGATCAATTTCTCAGATGTTCCGGTGTTCGTTTAATAATTCAAAATTTAGCCTTTCATCCTTGTAGTGTTTCAGATTTCCCCTGAAAATCCAATGAGCTAGTCACCCCTATTATTCATGTTGGGCTTTCCTCCCAACTTTCATTCCTTTCAACTTTCTATGGAACGAACTTTCACTTTCCTCCGACGTTGTTTAATCTTACAACTCAAGTTACCATCATTGGTCCTTTACCCTGTCTTGTCCCATCAACTCCCAACCATTCTTTCTACCACCATGCTTCAAAGTTCCCACTCTTGACAGTTAACTCGTCTTGTCCTTTTAATGCGTTTCCATCTAAATCTTTCATTTCCAACCTCGGTTGACTTGAGTTCCACATCCCCTTCTTCCTTGTAGGATTCTCATCTTTGATCAAGGTATGCTTAATCATCTCATAGAAGTCATTGTCTCTCCCATTTTCATTACCAACAGTAGACTCAGAATCAACAACATTTGTACTTCTCTTTTCGTTCAATGGAGAAATCTCTGTAATATTCATTCCATTGGCTCCTGCTTTTTAACTTTGACAGAGGACTCTTACTAGCATGCATTTCATCAACAAGAAGGATCAAGATTCAAGATTCACCACCCAAGTATTAGCCAAGTTTAATCCTTTTCTATTTAGTGAGCCAACTGATAACCTGAGACTACGAGAGGATCATAAAACAGAGGAACCCACATTCTGAGGACGGTAATAAAGACAGAGGTACTGTCGATGATGGGGCTTTTCTTCGAGTAAGAGGGAGAAAAGGTTTAAGTTATTGAAGACTTCTTTCACATGGTTCTGATAAAGGGTTCCAGAAAGAATCAATGTTCTTAAAGTTTCAACTTTCCCGAGTGAGGTCTAACTTTCAGCTTTAATTTGTTTCCGGCCGGCTCTCTCCCCCTTAAGAAAATAGAAATTTTCTAATTCCTTGAACTTGTTTACCGCTTCTCAATTCCTCCAACTCACTTCTCTTGAAATCTACGTTTTTAATTAAGTCACATATTTACTGATCCTTGTTCCAACTGAATGACCCCAGTAATACCCAAACGTAACTTCTTCCCATCTCTTGATTCAATATAGCCTTGGTTGAGGCGAGGGTTTGAGGAAATTTGAAGGAAGTCTATTAACAATAAACACTAAATAATGCATGTCGGTTAAAATGTTAATGTACATATTACACGTACCAGTAATTTGAGGATGCAACATTTTGGAGTAATCGTATTAATTTAGAGATATGCGTATAAGTAGAGAAATTTAAATAATTTAAATAATTTGAACACGTACTTAACACATCAAGTAGGTAATCTTGAATAACAATTATGGTAACATGTATAAACGAGAGACAATTAGATTAATACATATATGATGCACGTGTTTATGAATGCATTGAACCTGTCACCGTAGTAATGCTAGTCTTTAATCTGGCACCCGTTCCTTGTTGATCGAATTACAGGCTTGTCTTGATCTGTTGATCATTGCTAGTTTTTCCCACGATCTTCTAAATTTCCCAAGATTCTCCGGCCTCAACTCGGACATTTCCATGACTTGATTTGGAAATTTCTTGAACCCAATTCTTCCCTGAGTTTCATTGTCTATATGGTTCCCGGTATTCTCCCTAGTTATCACTTTGCCCTTCTTTATTGCTTCCATTTGTTGCTCCATATCTTCCAATTCAACCTCACCATAGTTTGTAACGGCCCGGTTTTTCGTTTTAACTAATGTGTCGTTTTTGTTTATAAATTGTGCAATTTAATTATTTAATTATATGATTAATTGTTTTTAAATGTGTTATATTTATTTTAAATTATAGACTGTTGTTGTTTTAATGTAATTCATTTTATTTTAATTTGATACTTAGTGTTTAATTTCTTAATCAAAGTTTCATGTTACCATAACTATTTCGGTAATTTCGTTAATTAATTTCAACATGTTATTAATTGGATTTAATTTATTTAAAATGGAATTTAAGTGTTAGTAATTAATTTATAACGTTTGAATTCATTCTTACGCATGAGTGTTTTATTTGTGCTTCGTTCTTATATGTAATGATATCGAAATGTCGTGGAAATTTAGTATATCGTAAATATGTGTGTTATGAACATGTCTATATGCTCGGTTTATGTTTTCGGATTCATTTGACGTGTTAACGAATTTAATTTGATTTGTGGAACCAAATCGGGGGCTAACGAGCAATTAGCGCACCCTTGGTTCCGTACGTGATATCTTGAGCTCGGGAATTCGGATGCGAATTCCGACACCTCCGTTGCCTTCGTATCGACGATTCGGAGACAATGGAACAAGCCTCATACCTTTTTGAAATCATTAAGACCTCTGAAATCCAACCGTAATGAGCAACTCGTGCAAGAAAAGCTTCTTTTGTTGACTAGTCTTCATGGAGGGACCCTTAACACTCCTCTAACCTAACCATACCTTAAACCATGACTTTTGTACCTTGAGTTAAGCCCTTCCTTCCCCTTTTAGCAGCAAAAACCGAGCCAAATATCTCCCCTTTCTGCTGCAACTGATCGAGATAGAGGAAGAGAGAAAAAGGAAGAAAAACCCTTGGCCATTCTTGTGATTTTGAGCTCAAATCACCTCCCTTCTTCTTCCAATCTTCAAGGTATGAATATTTATGTCTCCTCTACTCTTTTATGCTTGATTTCATCTATTTACAATATGAATTGGATCAGATTTGGTTAGGGTTTGAGTGATGAGTTTGATATGAACTTTTAGGGATTTTTGTTCCTGTGACCTATTTACTTGTGTAGCTGATTTTCTTGCTTATACATGATTATATGAGCTTGTTTCTTGGCCTATTTCTTTCCTAACTGATAGTATATGATGTTAGGAGGATTTTATCTCTTGACCCTTTGATAAAATTATGAGATTTGGAGCTTCAAACTTGATGTTCAAAACTGCCTCCTCTGTTTCGTGACTGCTGTGTGGAATTATGGTTTGTTGCTTGATCTTATGGTCTCCATTTCGTGTGAAATTGCATGGATATGATGTACACTCATTTCTCTATATGTTAGCATTCATGTTGCAAGTATTTGGATCCATTTTAAGCCCCAAAACCGAAAGACATGGCCTGTTCTTATGCATGATCTATGACAGACCTGCTGCTGTTGCGTTTTGTGACTTGTTGGTCATTCTAATGTGCTTTAATTCGTGCCATTTTGCATATATATGATGTACATTAGTTGTTTAGTATGTTAGAATGCTTTCCCCAAGGTTTCAGTTCCAAATTCAGCTTCTAAGTACTTGATCATGGCTTGATTGAAACAATAGGGCTCTTATGTACGATTTTGGTGACCCAGTTTTGCTACATGATTTAGATGCCCTTAATATGTGATTTAGCCTTTGCACTCTAAATGAAATATGTTCCTTACATGCTAAATATGTTGTATATTAAGTTTCATAGCATTTGGAGTTGATTTGGTATGCTTTTGGATTGATTTTGTATGGGTTCAATTTTGCCGGTATAGTCTTGTGTGCGTTTTGGTTCTGTACCGTGACACCCCCGTGTCTCATTTACACTAAAATGGGAGACACGGACGTGTCACACCTTCTGGGCATGTCTGTACTGAGCCACGGTCGTGGCTCAGTTTAGCTAAGGTTGGTGACACCGCCGTGTCCCTTCCCCTGCGCAGTCCTTGTTGCTTCCTTTTCGGTTTTTGATTTGTTTCACCTCTTTGATGACTTTATCTCCTTTTGTGTTGAACTATGAACTTGTTTTGTTATGTGTTAGGAGTATTGTGGTTTAATTTCATAGCATTTGGATGAGGTTTAAAGCATGCTTTTGGTGTATTGCTATGACGTGGCTTGAGTGCTTCTATATGGAATATTAAGTACCTTCTTGGATTCTTTTGATGTCTTAAGTGATGCTCTTTGCCTTTTTATTTATCATACTCAATGTAAACATGTTGAAAGGTATAATGTAACTATGGCTCCAAGATTTTGTTAGATATTGCTATGAATTATGAAGGATATGAAAAGATTGAACTTGAATGAATATGAACGTTTATAATATCAAATGAATGACTTAGTTATATGAGTTAAATTCCTTAATAGTGCACATGAACATTTTCATGACATAATATCATCTTTTATACATTCATATCATGCTTATGCATTGTCGTGCGTCATATATGGTTCATTAAGAGTCTTGAGTCTCACGAACACGTCATGTTGTCTTTTGTACAGTTTATCTCCAGGGTGGAGAGATCTTGATCTTTCAGGCACTCGGTAACTCGTATCCTTGTTTCGTCTTGTACCAGGTGAGGGTGTTTTCGTTTTAGCTACGTATTAAACCCCACAACCGTATGTGACAAGCTTTGGCCAAAAACCTAATATAGTTATATATGGTTTTCAAATGAACATACCGAGTAATTAGTGATCGAGTAAATCCTTTTCAAATGATTTATGAATTATGTTATGTTTCTTATGAATTGATATGTTTGGCGAGACACATTTATGATTTATGATTGTACGGGCCCCGGGACTTAGTATATGTGGCTAACCGAGGAAGCAAGGGCTGACGGGGATCCCATATACTAGTTCCAACCAATTACGGCGAAACGGACTTCGTCAAGGAGCTTTTGACGGGGAAACGCTAACCGGGCTTTGAGGCCTCATGAACCTCATAGCCGCATTGATATGATTGGGTGGTCGGGCCTTGCAAACCCGTCCACCACCCGGAGGAAGAAGGTTGGAACTGTTTTATGATTATGATTATGTTATGTTATGATTGTTATGCACCGTGCGGGATGGCCGGGACACGGATTGCCCAAACGAATATGATTTATGATATATGAGATGCGTGTATTATGATATATTGCATGATCGCCTAATCAACATATTAATGATATTTGTCGTACACGGTCAGAGTTTGGTTGGAGATTGTGCACGCTCACTCGCCGAGCCTTATGTATATATATGATTTTTAAATGTAATGAATTAATATGATTAGTCATAAAATCCGAGCATTGATTAATCATTCTCTTGCCCTTTTTGGGAACTAATTTCAAATAAAACCTTGTTCGGAATTTATGACTTGCATGTGCATGTTTTTATATATGTATATCGCTCCTGCTCACTCAGTCTTCTAGAGACTGACCCTCTCCCTCCCCAACTTTTTAGTGTGCAGGTTTGACTTTGGAGTTTCGAGCTAGGCGGAGGTGTTTGGAGTCTTTAAGTTGGTCAAGTTAGGTTAGGAGAGTCTCTGCACTCACATATGTAATGGAATTATGTATGATTCGATTCTAGTATCATGAACTTGAATATTTATGTAATTGTTATTGAATTGCTTTTGTTGGGCTTGGATTATGAATTGAAAAGAGGCCTGAAGAGCCCAAGTCTGCTTATGGTTTGTGTGTTTGGAATTTTAGTTGTCCGATGCATTATGTTTTGTTGATTGGTTATTTTTGTAGGGTCTAGTTCCGCCTAGCTTAGGAAGGTTTTATGTTTGTCTCCCGTTCGCTAGGGTTTGATACGGGTGCGGATTTACTATTTCGTTACTCGTGTTGAGCCTTAGTGCGGGGGATGTGGTGCCTCACGTGCGGGGTGCTACATAGTTGGTAATCCTTAAACGCGAAATTTTCCTTCCCACCGTTCTTTGCCTTTCTTTTTTTTTTTTTTTTCCATTTATTATGTCCTATCTCCCCATTCAATTCCACAAACTTGCAACCTTTCTTATAAACTTGATCATCTATCCCGGATTCAACCCCTCGAGCCGGTTAAGAAGGATCACAACCCGCCTTCTTGCATTAAATCCCTGATACGTTCCCTACCCTTCCATGGTTAAAGTAGGCTGAAAAATGTTCATTGTTGTAGTAGAAATTGGCCACGGTTTGATATTATCTTTGTATCCTGTGAATCACAACTCATTTTGAAAATAAATGCATGTAGTTAAGGCGTGTTCATGTCACATAATTAATACCAAGGACATGAATTTGATGTATAAGGCAACAACTAGTTCAGCAAAATTTCAAAATAAACACGTTGAACATACAAATTTTCAACAATTCAAGATCAATTAATCAACAATTAGTAGCAGAAATCAATGCAACGCACAAGTTATCAAGTATTTCAATTGATTCAAAGGATTCAAGTAGATCAAGGAATTCAAATAAAATGCAAAACTCTCAAATTAACAATCAATTCCTATGTCGTATGACCTAGACTTGACACGGCACGATGCTAGAACCTCGATTTTGCAACCGGGCTCTGATACCACTTAAGATGCAGCACCCGAAGCGCAAAGATGTCACATCCCCGCACTATGGCTCAATCCACATATGAGATGGAAAGCCCATACATAAACTAAACTACAGCGAAGGGGAGATAATAATAAAAAAAATGACAACTAGCTAGGCGGGACTAACCCCAAACCAAATAATCAATTCATAATAACTTAAGCGGAAGCATAAGCAATAATATTGATCAAACGACATGCACCGCGAATAGACAATATCCTTTACATGTGCTTCGGTACAATATAACCAAATCACAACACTAGCATAAATACTTCATCCATTTTCCCGACACATGCTACAATGAAAATAAACCGTATAAGACCTGAATGAAAGACTGGACACGACTCTAATCCTGCCTAGCATGCACCTGCAAGAACCTGAAAGGTGGAGGCGTCAGTCTATGAAAGACTGAGTGAGGGGTTTATATAAGTATAAGCGCAATTAACATGCAAGTCATAAACTCGGGTAAAGTTTTGGAAAGGAAAATAATATAAGTTCAGTAATAAATAGACATCGCCCGAGAATATAACTATCAAGTTTAACAATTATTTACAATTCAGTTTCATGCAATCAGTGGCCCGGCGAGTGAGGGGAAATCTCCAACCTTACACCAATAGTGAACAATACATGCTTTGTTTAATTATCATGCGATCATGCAATTCAATTACAGTACACAAGTAGCAGTTTCATGAACTTCTTTTCCCTCCGATGATGGGAAGGTAGCGAACCTTCGACCATCCACGACATGGTGTACGTCAGGAACATGACTCCCACGCGCGAGACTCCTTCCTCCACCAAACCTCCTGGTGGATTCAGGGGTGATCCCACAATAGTGAGAATAGCGTAATAGTTACCCATCAGCCCTTGCTTTCCCGATTGGCTCAAGACACTACCCTCGGGCCCAAGTGAAAATACATGATACTTGCCAACATGCTCGGTACATGACAATAACATGGCTTGCTTGCAATGAACATGACTTGCTTGTAATCATGAGTAATTCCATAGAAAACTATAGACATAAATACCTTTTGGCCGAAATCTCACGTAAGGGTTGTATAGGTTCTAGGTAACTAGAAATTAAACCTCACCTGACAGGTAACAGGCGACTCAAGGATGCATGAACGTGCTCAATCGATCAATAATCTCCGCCCTGGAGAAGACCTGGACAAGAAACGGGACATTGTGTACACGTGAGACAATAACTCAAGAATGATACCAAATAGGACGCACGGCGTGATCAAGTAACAAAATGACGTGCAATACCCAATGTAGCATATAAACATCATGTTATGACATGTAATATATCATATAATCACAATTTGGGATCAATAAAGGCATTGGAATTGAAATTGAAATTCTTAATTTTATGCAGAAAGTTTTGTTCTGTCAGGGGGCTGGGAACAGCCGTTCTGGGTTGTAGTGTAAAATGGGAAGGGTCGTTCCCATGCCACTTCCGAAAACGTGCCCACGCTTTATATTTTTAAATGGCGACTTTGATGGGAACGGCCCTTCCGGCTCTAAGGCCAAAATGGGAACAGTCGTTCCCATGTTTGCTCGCCTACTTCATTCAAAGGCATGGGAACGACCGTTCCCATAATGCACTGAAGCGGGAAGGGCCGTTCCCATGCTTCTGCAACTTGAAAACAGAGCAGAAGTAGGGGAAGGCTTCAGGACAAAATCAACAACATCAAAACACCAAGTAATGATCACCAAAGTGCAAGTCTTCTGGGAATTGGCATGTATACATGTTCAATATGCAATAATATTCCATATAAACACTTAAATCATACATGATCATCAAGATTCATGAGTTTCAAGTTCATGTATGAATTCACCATAAAAGCTCAAATCTTCCAAGAATTCATGCCTCAAATCATGATATAATCATATATTCATGCATCAAACAACATATAATCCATTTATTCCATGAATCATAAACCCTAGCTTTATCACTCAAGCAAGAAATCATTCATACAACTCATGCATATACCTTGAAGAGAAGAAATGGAAGAAAGTGATGAAAATGGATGATTGAGCTTCAAAGCTTGAAATTTCTTGGAAAAACTTGGTTGAATTTAGCAAAATCCTTTCTCCTTTTCTTCTTGGATGAACCGAGACAATAAGGGAGCAAATATGTTTGATGATTTTGGATGAAAATGAAGATGGAAGCATGAAGAAGCTATATTACATGAATCATCATTTTGATTTTGGTGAAATGCATAAATTGCAATTTAATCCCTCAAGTGTATAAGTCATGCTATGAAGGATGAAAGGTTTAGTACATGCTCAACTAAGTCCAAGAAATGTTTATGCAATTTGGTCCTCACATTTACATAAATGATCATTTAAGGACAATTAGGCCAATAAATCATGTTTGACAATTATTTCACGTAACAATCATTTCCAAGTCATGCAATAATTCTCAAATTGTCACGAATTTCATATATTTTCACATAAACATATTGAAATATAATTCATAGGATTTTCATGAAATGTAAGAATTTAATAAACGAAAGAATTAAAATAATCCTAACTCTCGGAAAACTCACACGTGTCGTGCGTACCTGAATAACTGAAATCGGGGCGTTACATGGTGTCCTCTTTTTCTTTTTCTTTTTATTTATTTATTTTTTATCCTTTTTCCTCTCCTACGTTCTTTTCTCTTTTTGTTTATTTTATTAGTACAATAATATTTTTTTTAACTTATCTTTCTCACCTCATTTTTATTCTTTTTCTTTTTTTTATATATAATTTTTATTTTTTTTCCAAAAATAGTCTAATTTGGCGTATTATTCTTTTATGTTATTTATTTATTTATTATAATTTAATTATTATATTAAAAATAATATTAATATAAAAATTAATTTAATATATTCAAATAATAAAAAAATGTATTTGCACAAACAATTATACAAGAATTACTAGTATTTATTAGGCGACGGGATTTATTTTGCAAGGACAAACATTGCTGACTTAATTGTCAAAATTAACTATCAATAACATATGATGCCCGGATACGGACACGATGATACAGACACAATGTAATACGAATTTTTTTTTTTTTATTTTACAAGTGAGGAGAGTCTAATACGGTATTGGACACGAGAGTCCAACATGACACGACATAACAAAAATATTTTTAGAAGTATCCGTATAATAGTCGACAAGTACATTGAAAAAAAATCTCATTATATATATGTGGTATGCATTTATTCTCACAACATTATCACACTTGAGTACCACTCATTATATATAGAATATGACGATTTAAATACAGTTGCTGATATTGACTTGTACAAATTGTTTTCGAAAAAAAAATCACATTATTAAATTGATGACATTTTCACTATCAAGAGCTTGGTAAATTCATGAAAAAATTCCTCGAATTCTTTTTAAAAACTACATTACGGCCCTCGATATTTCATTTCTTATGAATTAATTTCAATAGTTTTAAAATTTTCGTTAAGAATATTTCATAGAAACTTATCATAACTTCTGTTATACAAAATAATGCATGCCTTTTTAAAATATGTCAAACCTCAATATTAGTTTTTTCTTGTTTAATTTTATATCATATAATGGGTTCGAGATATATCAAACCTGAACACAAATTTTTTTTAGTTAAACTAGTCTTTTTACAACAACTTTGGATTTGCTGTTATAACTTCGTGTTTTATCTCTTCTTTCACTCCCCTATATACGTAAAATGTATTAATAAACAGTCCAGTTTATAGGAGAAAATATATAAATTTGTTTCATATATCAATTATTTTTCTCTTTTAATTTCAATCGTCTATCAATACACATAATGCAATTATCTATATAAATAAAATTAAAAATGTAAGATCCAAAGTCCTTTACACCACCCTATATATATATTAGTATTTAGTAAAATAAGAGAAGAAGTCAACCATGTCATCTTAAAATACGTGGCAGAAAGATGAATGAGGATGGGTAAAAGTAAAAGCAAAAGGCAAAGGGGGCCATGCAATGCATTATATTACCCCCATCCTTAAAAAAGTGCGAGTTTGTATACCATGATGAAGCCATATATCATATATGTATATTGGATTATTAATCCTATATGTATCGTGAGTGGAGCACATAAACCAAGAATCTAGAAGAGAAGAAGATAAAGCAGATCGTGATCATTAGCTGTGATGAGACTTCCCTCATCAAAATTCTTAATTTATATTTTATATTATTAATCTCATCAGAATCAGCGATCAACTTTCCATAAAAAAGAGGTCTTGAAATACTCAACCAGGACCAACCTTCCTCACTTCTTCCAACTTTTAATTACTACTATTATTATTATTATTATTATTGTTATTGTGATTACCAAATAGCTTCCTGGCTAATTTACAACAACATTCTCTCGTCCTTTATTTCATAAATATTAGTTGCATCAGATCCAAAGCACATGGGGACTCAGTTAACGACCACTCCATCACGGCACGTGCACATCTACACGTCTTGTCTACTTATTACTAATCACACACAACCACACTTAGCATATATATATATATATATATATATATAAATTTTAACATATATATCCAAATGAAATTTAACCCAAATCATTATCCTATAAAATGAACCAACCACACTATTTATACATATCTCCTTATCCGCACAATTTTAATCTAAATTCGATTTAAGCGAAACTCATACAAATTATATACATAAATATATTATAATTCGATTTCATCAGTATAAAATACTTATTTCGTAAATGAATAAGTTTGAGCTAATTAAATTTGGACTAAAGTTATCTCATATCTATTAGAGATTTGAGTATAAAATGCGCACAAGTTCTATTTAACTAGAACTTTTTTTCCGCGTCTTTTGGTTGAAATATAATTGTGTAATTGTATATCAAAACAAATTAATTTAGTCAGTTGGCATAGTAAGTCATTACACTTTTAAGGATGTGACATAACTAACTCATTTCACATGATTAAATATTTAAAAACGTCACCAAATGTTAGATAGGTGTACTGCATTTTAAAGATATATATTAAGGTGTATAAATGTAATTATTTGATTAGGGAAAATTATATCCGATTATCTTAGGTTTTACCTAAGTATAATTTAGTTCTTATTTTTTTGTGTATTTATCATGTAGTTCCTAAATTTTATATTTCATTTAAGATCCCTAAAATCCGTTAGTGTTCTGTTAGTTTGGTCAATTATTCTTCCGAAATTCCTAAAAATATAGGGATCGTTTTGTTATTAAAAAGAAACCATAGGGACGTATTTGTAATAAATTTAGGGGTAATTTGAGAAGAAGAACTGACTAACCTAACGGACGTCAGAGACCTCAAACATAATGTAAAGTTTAGGAATTAAATGGTAAATTTACAAAACATAGGGATTGAGTTTTAATTAGAATAAATCTAAGAATTGTTGAATGTAATTATCCCTATTTAATTAAAAAAGGCTAAATTGTAAATGTCATATTTATATGGGTTCGGTATGTAATTATAGTCTTGCAATTTATAATTTCATTAACGCTGCAAGCAACTTCGTATCATACCCATTGTAATCTATACCGTGTGTTATGTGGTAGTTTATATTCTACTTGCGAGTACTATTTGCAGTGAATCCAATATATGGTACATTAACTATAACTATAGCTAGCTAGAAATAGCCTGAATCGAACATGTCACCTACCACTTGTACCTCCGACGATAAATCATTACATGTAATTATAATTATTCTGCATCATGCTAACAAAATCAAATATTTGGTATTTGAGGCTTTAAGAATACAACTATTATTATCATTACGGAAAAAAATAATATTTTATTGATCTGATTAGACTCGAAGTCAAGTAAATTATTTGATATATGTATGTTGGATGTATAAACATGGCACCGTCTAAATTAAATAGTATCCCTTTTTTTCATTTTTGTTATTATGAAATATCCACAAAATCATTTTACATATTTCGAGCCTGATCATGTTTTCTTTGTATTCATGTTAAAGATCACATTACATTCTCTGAAATTAATCCGATGAAGCAGAACAACATACACTGAGCCCACTTGAATTGTGGTTTTCCTTGGACTGATTTCTTCTCTTACCAATCCCCAATATATCTGTCGTTTCAACAATCATCACAACAAGCATTTCTGACAGATCTCTTGCAGCTTTTGATAATTTGTTAGGGCTAAGCTACACAAAATACAAAATATATCTTGTACTTCATATATAGATATATCATATATATATATATATAAATATATATGTGTGTGTGTGTCCTCTTTTTTCAAGAAACATGATTGGAGAAATTATAAATTCGATAAGAACACACATGCAGTTAATTAGTCTCTATTTTTTCTTTATTAATCATATTTCCTAATATATACATACATATATATATATATATATATATATATGTGTGTGTGTGTACAGCAAGAAGAGAAGATTCTTGTCCATGAAGATAAAAATCTGCATAAGAAGGTTTGACCCTCTGCTATAATTTTTGTACGAATGACCGCTGCAGGCATTAAATGAGAATTCACAAAGCACCAAATTCTGAAAAAGACATTTAATTACGGATACTCATAAGGATAAACTATCCAAGCTCCAGTTTTTACTATGATTAGCAAAAAATAAGCATGATTTGGAAGAAAATTAAGTTAAACTATTCCATTAATCCAGCCGGTTTAAATTAAGATCAGATCTATCTCGGAATATACAATATTTTTCCTGCCGGTTTCTATATATACTCTTTTCCTTTCTTCCTTTAGTCCCTCGTATTCCAAAAGGAAAAGACAAAGTTTCCAATCAAATTCCCAAATCAATTCACATGGTCCACTATACATGCACATTAATTTAAAAAGAAATGTCTCCGGCATGTATGTATACATCCGCCACACACACACACACATGGGTATGTGTGTGCCATGCCCACACTCCATATCCATGCAACAAAAATCAAGGGTCTTCGTTTTGCACAAATTGTACTCATTTCTTCCATCTTCTGAAATGGAGTTTTGCAAAGAGAATGGCTACAAATAATTCAATACACACAAAGCCAATCCAAAACATATAGGCACAAACAAGAAGGCCCTTTTCAATTTGGGAAGCATAATAACAAAAGCAATTAATTAAAACCTCTCTTGCCCACAAATCAATGTCTTCAGCATCATCTCAATTACTGAACTATCTGACAATACATATATACCAATTTAGCATACATTTTGCCAATTTGGAAGAGCTCAAGAACACAAAAGAAAGAAAAGAACGACTTTCATTAAACAGCTCTAGCTTCTTTACATAAATATGGGGATTGGGGATTGCTATACAGATACAGCAAGATTAGATATAAGAAATATGTTAAACTAAAATGCCCTCCTTTAGAATAGGTAAAAATATTGATTTTTAGCCCAAGTACCCCACCCAAGAAAGTGAAATTAGGATGAAAATATAAAGATGAATTGTTTCTTGTTTGAGTAATCAAATCATTTAAAGATGTAAACGAACCCACTGATACTTCCCTTCCAATGGAACGTCCTTCACGATATCATAGTTGTACCTGAAAATGATGCACACCCATTCAGTCAAATCATTACTCCATACCCTTTTCAGTTACGAGAATAATCAATTGGGGCAACGCTAAAATGAGCCGGTGTGTGCAGTTTACGAGTGTGGGGGGAGCGCCTTTTCTTATTGTGCGCACACTAGCAAACGCATGTAATCATTGTATGCATATGCAGTCATGCAGTGATAAAGATGTACTACTCACTTTTCAGTGAATCGCTGCTGCTCGTACTTTTCCGCCGCCGCGAAGAAATCCTCAAGCGCAGCCGCCGATGGCATGTCCTCCCCCACCAGTACTGACGTTGCTGGAACTTTCCGCCGGGAAACTGCCGATGATTTCTTCCTTGTCGACGTGGAAATTTGGTTCATTGTTAACACTTGCTCCGAATCTCCAAAAAGCTCGCTGGTTGGAGTCGCCTCTCTACTGAAAACGTACACAGAAAATCGGAAACCTAATTAGTGGAAGTTGAAAAAAGTATCGTGTACCATACAGCACACACATATGAGACATTGAAAATTGAAAAAATAGTTCCATTTTTTTACTTTTCTGTCGCTTGAAAACGAACAGGAACGGACGATTTCCGTTTCCATTCCAATTCCCATACATGAAATCAAATTTCAAATTTCAAACAGTGTACAAAATGAAAACGTTTTTAAATAACTATTCACCTGAAAGCACCATCAATGAACGTGGAAGTTTCCGTTTCGAAACCCTCGTACTTCAAATCAGCATTCTGAGAAGAAAATTTCAGAAAACAAAATCAACACAAGCTAAAAACACAAAAGTTCAGTCGCAATTATAGCTTCACAAACGTAAACACAAGGGAATTCAAACGTTTCTCCCATGTCCATACATCGTGCTGAATTTCGAAATTCTCACCTCCAGATCTGGTGATCCCACACTCCCCTCAACTGAGCACTCGCCATACTTCCCACAATTACCGGCCGACGTACTCGAACTCGCCGGCGACGGCGACACCAACACCGAATTCTCCGGCAGCTCCACGTCGCTGAAACTCTCATTTTCAAGCTGGGAGTAAGAAGTACACTTCCTCTTCTTACCAGAAAACAGCTGCATATCTCCCTCCATGTCCCCACTCTTCATCGTCACACCATTCTCACTAACTCTCTTCATGTACTCCTCCATCCCTCTCCACACATCCATACAATTCTATATCAACATATATGAGAGTCTAGAGAGAGAGAATTTGTGTTTGTGCGTGATCAAAAGCGACCTGCAAAAAGTAGAAAGCTCAATTTCTTTCTCACGCACCACTCCACTTCTATAAAAAAAACATAGGTTCAGGGGCAAAATGGTAAAACTGGGAGGAAAGATGCGGGTTCCGATCTGACGGTTGAGATTAAATCGTTGTGAGGGAGTTTGTTACCGTAACATGTGGTCCTGACTCCGTCAACGGTGACAGGCACATGGCGTTGCCGTTAGAGAGAGATCGGGGATCGTATGGAGAATGATTACAGTGTGGTGGACGACTCAGAGGCCGACACGTGTCCCCCCATTGGTGACCGGCGATTGCCGGTGGTGAATAACTTGGATATTGTTTGTTACGGTAGTAACCGAAATAAAATCATTGACGGCAATACTTTCATGATGTTGTTTGTGTTCTTCCTCAAGTACCACCAAGATGTGCTGCTTTCATTTTTAGCTAAAGTCTTAAAACTAACTTTGGCTTTTCTAGTTATTTGGATTTTGGAAAGGGAAAAATTACCATCTTGACGGGATTGATTAATTGGTCAGGCTGGATAAATTACGATGTTTAGATTGATGGAAAATTCTAACTCAAACCTAATTCGATCAAATCCAATCAATTATAACGACAAATATGTTATTATATTTGTCATTTGATTTGTTACAATTTCTGAATTTTCAATTAAATGCGCGACAAGTGTACAAACATTCGCACTTTCGTTATACTAATTTAACTAAATTACGTTCGGATTAGAATTGCCTAGATTGATACGAAACGACTCTTTTTTAAGTAAGGTGAATCAAGTAGTGTTCCCTGGGTGAATTTTAAGCTCCCTTTTGAATGTCTATAGTATGGACCAACGTATTATTGGTTAATTTTCTTAAGTTTTACACTAAGGAGAGAATTTGTGTAATATATATATCTATATATATATATATGTATGTATAAATATATGTATGTATGTATGTATATAATATTAATGATAGTCATAATTAAGTTCGAGGGCGTTTGGTAGGGTTATTAGGTATTACAGAGTTAGTTCCACTTAATATTATTCGGGCCTACGAACCTATTTTAACTAATGTTAGTGGGGTTTAGTTTTCTGTTTGGTATCATTTTCCCTACCGAAATGCATCCCATTGGTGCATCTAATTTTTTGTTTGGTTCGTTGTTATTAAATAACGTTATATCTGGAAATTTCTTTTTTGCCCTTCATTTTTCTTAGGTAAAGGGGCAACTGCAACACTCGTAGCTCATTTTCAGCGAGGGTTTCATCTTCTTGGAAAAGGTTGAGTGGGTTTCCTCTGTGTCATTGCTTGCATTGAGGGGAGGGGCTTCTCACGATACGAGTAACTTGGGGAAGGTATGTGGAAGAATGTTTTTTGCAGTATTGTGCATTTGATTTTCTTTATATGCTATTAACTTGACGCCGTCCACGAATTGGGTAATCGAAAAGGGGGTTTGCGTTTTTTCGCCAAAGAATTCATTTGTATTAGGTATATGTGATATCGTCTTTGTTGGTTATCTTTCAGTTCTTAAGTCACTCGTGCATATTCGTGGTATAGTGGTCAGCGTATCATTGTAGTTTCGTATCCAATGTCGGAGTGAGAGTGTTGGCACGGAATTGGTGATTTGTTATATTAGTTTTTCGACATCCCTGTCCTGTAATGTAATTTTTGTAATTGGCTTCATATATCCTTTGATTAGAGTGAGTTAAAGATGATGTGATACGCTGATTTGTAAATCGAAATTTTCCTCGAAACACAAAAATTCTGCAAATTAAGCATTTATGAGCTATATTCCAGCACCAAAGTGTCCGAAAGGTCACGGGGAGATGATACTCCGGACATCGCAATCAATTAACAATCCAGGGAGGATGTACTACATATGCCCTTTGGAATTGAAGCGTGAAGGGTTCTTTGTGTGGTGGGATGTGTATCAGAAGTCTGGTGGTCGTCTGTACGCCGGTCAAACATCCTCAGCAAACTTCTCAACAACAGATTCAAAGAATGACGGAGTGAGGAGTAATCGCGAAGATGACAATGCCTCCAGTGAATGCCAAGATCCTTCTGAACTGCGTACTGGTCACATACGCAGCACGGGTACCTCCGACAGAGGCCACTTCGTAGCCCACAACTGGGAGATGGAAAGAGGTCGCTTTCTCATACCTGTTGTAACAGCCCGTATCAGGACCTAGCTGAAAACAGTAAATCAAAGAGGACAAGAATGCGTTTATATACCTTGGTTCACCTTTACAAATGTTCATGCATTGCATTCTTATGTGAACAATGTGCATTCACTAGTCGTATTGTGTTCTAAGGGGGATTTCCTTACCACGAACCAAATTCACTATTCATTTCCCGAGCCTACCTTGCCCTAGCATCTCATTGGAACCCTAGAGGTTCATAACTCATGCTTCCCAGTCATATGAACATGTTTTCGAAGCTTCGAAATCCTTTCTTGATCATTAGGGGTATTTTGGGAAATTTTGTTAAAAGTACTATTCATTTTTCGAACCAGCACTACGCCATTTTATGCGAGAGACCTCAAAGAACCTATACGTACTTTCTTGGAATTTTTCAACTCTTTTTTCAATGGTTTGAGGTTTCGTTTATGTGTCTAGAGCAATTTAAGAATTTATTTTCAAATAAAAGTTTCCGTCGGTTGAATATATTTCCTTCGTTAGGATGATTTAGCCCTTGAGACCATCGCCATAACGTTCCTCGATTTTTTCTATATTTTTGGAAAGCCTTTCGGACCTTCAAATTTCATCCTAGTATTTATTTCATAATTAAATTAATTTTCGAAATTCAAGAAAATCAAATCTTCTGAAGCTTATAACTTTTGATCCGTACGTCCGATTTTGATCCGTGAGTAACCGTTTCGAAGCTAATTTTATTTCCTAGCTCTTGGGCACTTTTCCAGCTTCAAAAATACGCAGGAGGAAGGTGAAATTACCAGATTACCCCTGCTGTAACAATTATACTAAAGAGCAAACCTATTTTTGGAAATTTCATAAAATGCCCCACCTCAAGTCCCTAGAATAAATATTATTTGCACCCTAGTCCTTCCCAACAACTATAAATAAGTGTGTTGGGGTCTCATTCTCTCCCTCACACCTCCAAACTCACGTCTCCCCCCCTTGAAGAATAGGTATGTTTTCTTATTTTTTTTATGTTTTAATTAGTTTAATTTATGTTTTAATTTATGTTTTATTTTATGTTTTAATTTATTTATTAATTATGCTAGGTTTAGGATTTAATTTATGTTTTATTTTATGCATGAAATATGTGATTTAATTTATGTTTTTAAATATTCATGAATTTATGAATTATGTTTCTTATAGTATAGTTTATTATGAAATGTGTTACATAATTTAATTATGTTACAATTTAATTATGTGACAATTATTATGACATGTTACATGTTATATTTTATTTATTTTATGATCATACTTAGGTAATTTAATTTGTTACCTAATTTAATTAAATGTTACATGTTATTTAATGTTACATAATTAAAGTATAGCCTATAGTTTAACATGTTACATGTTTAATTAATTGTTACATATTTATACTTGACCAATTGATATATGTTATGGTATACATATATAATATACGTATACGTATTTGATTCCAACATGTATAAATACGTGTATACTTTCGTATAAATACTATGTGTATTTCCATAACAAATACGTATGTACTTTTGTATAAATACCGTATGTATTCTTGTATAAATACCGCATGTATTCTTGTATAAATACTGTATGTACCCTGTATAAATACGGTAGGTATCCCCGTATAAATACCGTATGCATACAGTACAAATACCGTATACATACGATATAAATACACGTATACATACAGTATAAGTACCGTATACATACAGTATATATACCGTATACTTGAATAGTGACCTTTGACCTTGACCTTTGACCCTTGACCTTTGACTTTGACCATTGACTTTGACCTTGACCAAGAATTTTGACTTTTAACCTAAATGATCGTTTCAAAGAGACGAATTCAACGGTCAAAGCCTTTTTCAAAAATTCTCAAAAACAGGGGCATCAAAGTAGGTTTCAAAGTTCACATTTCTTTTCTAAATGAGGTTGTTTTAAGACCCTAAGAATATATACCCTTGAGTTCTTGACACGAGCTTTCAACTGAGACTAATCGTTTACTTGAATCCTTTCTTCGAAAAGATTATTCCTTGTTTAAGTGTTCCGCATTCTTGTTGATCTTATACTTCAATACATGGATATCCTCACTCAATCATGAATCATTTATATAGTTTGGAACTCAGTTCCTTAAGGCTCATGTCTATGATCATAAATTGATTAAAGATTGTTCGATTGCATTGATCTATTAACTCAAGTTTAAGGACAACTCACAATCAATGTTTCATTCTTAGTTAAATGATTCTCCTGCATTAAATGGTATTACTATCTTATGTACTGCATTACATGAATCCTATTATGCCTTCATGCTTTGATGGTTATTGAATAATTATCATGAAATCTCGCCACATGATATGATATACTTTGATAACGCTTTGTCCTGTACATGTGATATCGTTATGTGTTATTGAATGTCTTAAGGTCGTCCCTACTTGCTTATGTGACTATATGGTTTTTGGATAGAAACTTAATCATTCACCACTCACAGGTGAAGTCCGGATTTACTGTGGCTCTGGTATTATTGCATAATACCGTATCTGTAGGTGAGGTTTAAACTATTTCAACTGGAACCATGAATATTCCTTCGTTTTCAAATGATTTCAAAATCAACGCCTTCGGGTGCAAAGATTCCTATCTTTCAAGTCAACGTTTTCCCGTTTGGGACAATGCTTCGAGTTTAAAGTCAATGATCTCTGATATACGTTCTGTTCACTGTTATACTGCTTTGATTAAAGGTTCAGTCATCTGAACTCTGTGTGCTTATGCACCTTTGTTATTCTGAAAGCAAGCTTTGGAAACTTTGTTATGTTGGGCCCTGGCGGTATGGTTAAGTAGTAGACCGGGAGGCGTGCGCCAATGGCTACTATGAGACTGGCCGCCGTAATGACCTTGGTGATGGTTTAATCGGAGGTTGGTTACTCCACATCGAAGGTCGGGAGAGGTGGTAAATTCCTCCCGTTTTGCACGTCACCGCGGGGTAGCTCCCTGGGCGCGACAATAAGGGGAGAAGGGGTGGTGCATGTGATTATGGGTGTTGGGATCCTAATGGGTCTCGATACCAACTTTGTAAATGTTTTTTATGAGTAAAGGATGGATATGGCCTAGCTTGGGGGCAACTTTGGTTTTAAAGTCTGGTTCATACTTTTGAAAAATATCCCGTACCCTGTTCCCCGTTTATAAAGTATATATGAACCAAAACCTCTGATGTGTGTGCATGTGTGTGCTTGCTTGGAAATCTCGTTTCAAAGTAATGTTTTGGAATACGATTCTGAAATAAAGATTCCGAAATTCAGTTTTAAAGTACAGCTTCGAAGTAAATCCTTTTCTGAAAACCTAAAGTTTAAGTACTTATATTGTTTCAAAAGTCATGCCTCACTTAGTCCTTTTGACTAATACCTCCACCCTGTTTTCTGACCTCATGGTTTCAGGTTCAGTGATTGCTTGTTGGCTGGTATCTTGAAGTATAGGAAATCTTTTGTTGTGCTCTTGTGGTCAGGTTCTTTTGAACCATCTTGGTCTCCACCCTCTTGATGATAATGTAGCGTTCGATTAGGTACTTATCGATCTAGCCTCCGGTGTCCTTTGTTACTTGTTATATTTTCCTTGACACTCTATCGAAATATCTCTTTCAATACTCAATTCCTGTATAGTCCTTGTACTTGGTTACTAGCCTCTTGTGCTCATGATTTATGTTTCGAAAGTTTTAAATTTCTCATATTTCCGCTGTAATATTCCCTTCTAGTACTCTGATCTTGTATTGTTTTGTCCGTTCGCCGGCGCGCTTCTTGAGGGCTAGGTCTCCTAGCCACTTGAGAGGTACGACGGTGCGGGGTTGTGGCCTCTTCGGGGTGCTACAGCTAAGGTGGTATCAGAGCCCCAGGTTGCGGAAATCTGGGGTTCTCAGAGTCTCACAAGTATTCTCGTGTCTTTAGTGCTTAAATTGTGATTGATCATTGTTTGGGGCGGCCGACCAACATGTGATTTGTTACAATTGTGGTACTAAAACTTTTTTTCAATTAAGTCAACCGTCTAGTTTTATCAACATCAAAACTCTTGAGTTCTATTGAGTCTTTCAGTACTTTTGGAAAACAATTCGCTCGTTAGAGGTTACGATTTTCAAATTTTACCTCCTTCATCGTCTTACTTGCATCTCCAGCTTGCGAGAAATTTCCTATTTGCACTTCTAGCCCGATCGTGCTTCAAGTCCTAGAGTCACTTCAAGATACCGACAAGGCCCCTATATAATGTGTTTTATGTGCTACTTGGATACTGATTACTTGAATACTGAGCATTGATGACTTGTTATTCCCTGCGTTGACGAGTGCTAGCTAATTGATAATTGATGATCCTTGATATATAATTGTTACTGGATTATTGTTGATTGGAATAATGAATGCTGATTAGCTTTGGTTCTCCACTTTGATGTGTACTTGATACTTGTTAATAAGTGCTCTGTGACATGTATACGTGTTTCATGAATATTGCCTCTGTGACATGTTGTGCACCATTCCTGACCCACATGCATTATATTTTAATCGTTGTTCCTGACATCAGAAAGTACTTGCTTTGGAATGAAGAGGGAACTCGAATTTTGCTAAATATGGCCAGAAGTACGGTACACACTCTTAACACGCCAGTTAAGGTTCTATAACCCTGGCGCCATGCATTCAACGCATCAAAGTTATATCTGGGCATACTTGTTCATGATTGAGTACTTGGTCATGGAAACATCATATTTAATCTCTTTTGAGATTTGCTTTGTTGCACCATTGGTATATAAACGCATAACTTTATCGGAGGTTAATCGCTACTACTCGTCGAATTCTGTCATGCTGCTAGAATGAGATATGGGATCATCCAAGGAAAGGATAAGGGTTGGGAAGAAGAAGAAACAAAGTATACGTTATGGGAAGGTAAACGGTAATCTTCGTGAGAAGACGTAGCCTGTTCTTTGAATAAGCAATAAAGATCAACTCTTGTAAGAGAAATGGAGGTAGTATATGTGTTCTTAAAGGAGTTTTTGATCATCGAAACTTATTTCCTCCTGAGCATAAGTGTGTTAAGACTATATCAGACATGAGGGAAGTAAGACCACTTTTGAGGAAAACTATAATGAACAACTCCGACTTAGTACAAGAGGATGGAAGAAGTAACTTATTAAAGTTATAAAATTGAGGTGTAACTACCATAGCGCGTTGTTGTAGGAAACGCTCGCGTTATGTGAAACATCCAGTTGGTATAATGATACAAAGAGAACTGAATTCCCTGATAGTAAGGAAAATGTGATATCTCCTACCACTAATCGAGAAGTTATTTGGAAAACTACGAGGTTCCCGATTACGGTTCAAGTTGGATTTGAATAAGGGTAGCGTTTCCCAAATCGGAGGACAGAGAAGGATGATCCAAAACCGTTTTCCATACAGAACTAAGGGCACTCCAATTTCACAAAGATATCGCGGCATTGACTATTATATCTATAATAATTGAGAATGTGTTGGATTTCCAGAAGGTATCCTAACAAGTTATCCTGAGCTTCGTTGGCAACATCCTGGTGTACTTAATGGCTAAAGATGCATGATTCATATGACAACTAGTATTGGGCACTTCACTGGAGCACAAGTTAACTATTAAATTCAATGAATACAATTTTAGGTAGAAAAAGAGAAACACTCTTTGATCATATCACCTGTGGCTCAGGAAGTTGCAGATAAACCTTCAAGGGTAGGAACAACGATGGATTTGATATTATCACGGAATACATCTAAAGTAAAGGCTTCTTGTAAGATGGAATATTATAAAGTGTCTCCAAAGAAATTAAGTAAAGATCGGCTTCTGTACCCATAACAACCTTGTTGAAAGAGTAAGAAGTACCTTCTTGCTTTAGTGATGGACACTTTGCTGGATCACAAGCCATAAGCTAAGTTCAGATAATGCAAATTTTGGCCGGAGAAAGAGTCACAATTCTCGGGCGTATCGCAACTGTTTAGGTATTAGAGTGGACCCCTCGAAAATTGAAACGATTTTGGATTGGAAACAACCAAGGAATCCTTCTGAGGTAAGAAGCTTTTTGGGACTCGCAGGATACTATCGAAGATTCATGCAGGATTTTTTTCGAGGATAGCTGCACCACTTACTCAGTTAACCAAGAAAGAAGGAAAGTTCGTATGGACAGAGAAATGCGAACAAAGCTTTCAGGAATTAAAGAAAAGATTAACTACCGCACCTATACTAACATTACCAGAAGGGAAGGAAGGTTACACCGTCTATACCAATGCTTCAAAAGAAGGGTTAGGATGCGTTCTGATGCAGCATGGAAAGGTGATAGCATATATATCCAGGAAGCTTAAACCACGTGAAGTCAACTATCCCACCCATGATTTGGAACTAGCAGCGATTGTCTTGCCCTCGCAAAATGGAGACATTACTTGTATGGGGTAACCTTTGAAATATTCACGGATCATAAAAGTTTGCGGTACTTTTTCACTCAAAAAGAGCTAAACATGAGACAGAGAAGGTGGATGGAATTCCTGGAAGACTATGATTGTATAATTCAATACCATCCTGGAAAGGCTAACGTGGTGGCTGATGCATTGAGTCGAAAGGCTAGTGCATTGCATGTCGAAGGACACCCAACGGAGTGTAGAAGGAAACCAGCTCAAGTGATTCCTAAAGTTAAGTTGGCAAATCTAATAATTTCGTCACCGCTGAAGGATCGGTTGATAAAGACGCAAGCTATAGACGGATGGATTAAGAAGTGTCTCAAATCCAAGGAGAAAGATGATGAGACAAAATTCAGTAAATGTGAAGGTGGAATCTTGAGATATAAAAACCGAGTTTGGGTACCCTCAGCTATCCGAAAAGAAATACTTGATGAAGCACACAAAACACGATATACAGTACACCCTGGAGGAACAAAGATGTACCAAGATCTCCAGAAGCAGTTTTGGTGGAATGGAATGAAAAGAGATATTGTTGAATATGTCAAGAAATGCTTAGCTTGTCAAAAAGTTAAAGCAGAACACCAAAAGCCAGCAGGAAAGTTACAACCACTACCAATTCCTACATGGAAGTGGGAGCAAATAACCATGGACTTTGTTACTGGGTTACCTAAAGTTAAGGGAGGACAAGACAGTATATGGGTCATAGTTAACAGATTGATTAAATCAGCACATTTCTTATCGGTTAAGATAGCAAATAAGGATAACTCTTTGGCAAAACGGTATCGGGAGAAGATTGTGAGATCTCATGGAGCACCTGCTAATATAGCGGCTGATAGAAATCCAAAGTTTACATCATAATTTCGGCAGAGTATTCCAGAGTTATGGGTAGAAACTTAGACTTCATCATAACAGGCCATCCTTAGACATATGGATAGTCACTAAGGATGATAAAGGGTCTAGAGGACATGATGAAGGTATGTGCACTAGACTCTCGGGTACCATGCAGAGACGTTCTAAGTTTTGTTAATGAAGGAAGTACCGTAAGGATCAAGCTCAACCGATGGTTTAATCCAAATAAAGATTTTTGGGAATAAAGTTACTTGGTTTGAGATATTGGAAAATTACCTAACAAAGATCCTGAGAAAAAGACACGACATTTGGAAAGTAATGTGGTAACCAAAGAAAGATACAAGAACATCACCCGAAGTTATCCCCGGAACGGTTGTGGAATCTGAGGACAGATTCCTTTTAAGGGGGGAAGATTGTAACAGCCCGTATCAGGACCTAGCTGAAAACAGTAAATCAAAGAGGACAAGAATGCGTTTATATACCTTGGTTCACCTTTACAAATGTTCATGCATTGCATTCTTATGTGAACAATGTGCATTCACTAGTCGTATTGTGTTCTAAGGGGGATTTCCTTACCACGAACCAAATTCACTATTCATTTCCCGAGCTTACCTTGCCCTAGCATCTCATTGGAACCCTAGAGGTTCATAACTCATGCTTCCCAGTCATATGAACATGTTTTCGAAGCTTCGAAATCCTTTCTTGATCATTAGGGGTCTTTTGGGAAATTTTGTTAAAAGTACTATTCATTTTCCGAACCAGCACTACGCCATTTTATGCGAGAGACCTCGAAGAACCTATACGTACTTTCTTGGAATTTTTCAACTCTCTTTTCAATGGTTTGAGGTTTCGTTTATGTGTCCAGAGCAATTTAAGAATTTATTTTCAAATAAAAGTTTCTGTCGGTTGAATATATTTCCTTCGTTAGGATGATTTAGCCCTTGAGATCATCGCCATAACGTTCCTCGATTTTTTCTATATTTTTGGAAAGCCTTTCGGACCTTCAAATTTCATCCTAGTATTTATTTCATAATTAAATTAATTTTCGAAATTCAAGAAAATCAAATCTTCCGAAGCTTATAATTTTTGAACCGTACGTCCGATTTTGATCCGTGAGTAACCGTTTCGAAGCTAATTTTATTTCCTAGCTCTTGGGCACTTTTCCAGCTTCAAAAATACGTAGGAGGAAGGTGAAATTACCAGATTACCCCTGCTGTAACAATTATACTAAAGAGCAAACCTATTTTTGGAAATTTCATAAAATGCCCCACCTCAAGTCCCTAGAATAAATATTATTTGCACCCTAGTCCTTCCCAACAACTATAAATAAGTGTGTTGGGGTCTCATTCTCTCCCTCACACCTCCAAACTCACGTCTCCCCCCCTTGAAGAATAGGTATGTTTTCTTATTTTTTTTATGTTTTAATTAGTTTAATTTATGTTTTAATTTATGTTTTAATTTATGTTTTAATTTATTTATTAATTATGCTAGGTTTAGGATTTAATTTATGTTTTATTTTATGCATAAAATATGTGATTTAATTTATGTTTTTAAATATTCATGAATTTATGAATTATGTTTCTTATAGTATAGTTTATTATGAAATGTGTTACATAATTTAATTATGTTACAATTTAATTATGTGACAATCATTATGACATGTTACATGTTACATTTTATTTATTTTATGATCATACTTAGGTAATTTAATTTGTTACCTAATTTAATTAAATGTTACATGTTATTTAATGTTACATAATTAAAGTATAGCCTATAGTTTAACATGTTACATGTTTAATTAATTGTTACATATTTATACTTGACCAATTGATATATGTTATGGTATACATGTATAATATACGTATACGTATTTGATTCCAACATGTATAAATACGTGTATACTTTCGTATAAATACTATGTGTATTTCCATAACAAATACGTATGTACTTTTGTATAAATACCGTATGTATTCTAGTATAAATACCGCATGTATTCTTGTATAAATACTGTATGTACCCTGTATAAATACGGTAGGTATCCCCGTATAAATACCGTATGCATACAGTATAAATACCGTATACATACGATATAAATTCACGTATACATACAGTATAAGTACCGTATACATACAGTATATATACCGTATACTTGAATAGTGACCTTTGACCTTGACCTTTGACCCTTGACCTTTGACTTTGACCTTGACCAAGAATTTTGACTTTTAACCTAAATGATCGTTTCAAAGAGACGAATTCAACGGTCAAAGCCTTTTTCAAAAATTCTCAAAAACAGGGGGATCAAAGTAGGTTTCAAAGTTCACATTTCTTTTCTAAATGAGATTGTTTTAAGACCCTAAGAATATATACCCTTGAGTTCTTGACACGAGCTTTCAACTGAGACTAATCGTTTACTTGAATCATTTCTTCGAAAAGATTATTCCTTGTTTAAGTGTTCCGCATTCTTGTTGATCTTATACTTCAATACATGGATATCCTCACTCAATCATGAATCATTTATATAGTTTGGAACTCAGTTCCTTAAGGCTCATGTCTATGATCATAAATTGATTAAAGATTGTTCGATTGCATTGATCTATTAACTCAAGTTTAAGGACAACTCACAATCAATGTTTCATTCTTAGTTAAATGATTCTCCTGCATTAAATGGTATTACTATCTTATGTACTGCATTACATGAATCCTATTATGCCTTCATGCTTTGATGGTTATTGAATAATTATCATGAAATCTCGCCACATGATATGATATACTTTGATAACGCTTTGTCCTGTACATGTGATATCGTTATGTGTTATTGAATGTCTTAAGGTCGTCCCTACTTGCTTATGTGACTATATGGTTTTTGGATAGAAACTTAATCATTCACCACTCACAGGTGAAGTCCGGATTTACTGTGGCTCTGGTATTATTGCATAATACCGTATCTGTAGGTGAGGTTTAAACTATTTCAACTGGAACCATGAATATTCCTTCGTTTTCAAATGATTTCAAAATCAACGCCTTCGGGTGCAAAGATTCCTATCTTTCAAGTTAACGTTTTCCCGTTTGGGACAATGCTTCGAGTTTAAAGTCAATGATCTCTGATATACGTTCTGTTCACTGTTATACTGCTTTGATTAAAGGTTCAGTCATCTGAACTCTGTGTGCTTATGCACCTTTGTTATTCTGAAAGCAAGCTTTGAAAACTTTGTTATGTTGGGCCCTGGCGGTATGGTTAAGTAGTAGACCGGGAGGCGTGCGCCAATGGCTACTATGAGACTGGCCGCCGTAATGACCTTGGTGATGGTTTAATCGGAGGTTGGTTACTCCACATCGAAGGTCGGGAGAGGTGGTAAATTCCTCCAGTTTTGCACGTCACCGCGGGGTAGCTCCCTGGGCGCGACAATAAGGGGAGAAGGGGTGGTGCATGTGATTATGGGTGTTGGGATCCTAATGGGTCTCGATACCAACTTTGTAAATGTTTTTGAGGAGTAAAGGATGGATATGGCCTAGCTTGCGGGCAACTTTGGTTTTAAAGTCTGGTTCATACTTTTGAAAAATATCCCGTACCCTGTTCCCCGTTTATAAAGTATATATGAACCAGAACCTCTGATGTGTGTGCATGTGTGTGCTTGCTTGGAAATCTCGTTTCAAAGTAATGTTTTGGAATACGATTCTGAAATAAAGATTCCGAAATTCAGTTTTAAAGTACAGCTTCGAAGTAAATCCTTTTCTGAAAACCTAAAGTTTAAGTACTTATATTGTTTCAAAAGTCATGCCTCACTTAGTCCTTTTGACTAATACCTCCACCCTGTTTTCTGACCTCATGGTTTCAGGTTCAGTGATTGCTTGTTGGCTGGTATCTTGAAGTATAGGAAATCTTTTGTTGTGCTCTTGTGGTCAGGTTCTTTTGAACCATCTTGGTCTCCACCCTCTTGATGATAATGTAGCGTTCGATTAGGTACTTATCGATCTAGCCTCCGGTGTCCTTTGTTACTTGTTATATTTTCCTTGACACTCTATCGAAATATCTCTTTCAATACTCAATTCCTGTATAGTCCTTGTACTTGGTTACTAGCCTCTTGTGCTCATGATTTATGTTTCGAAAGTTTTAAATTTCTCATATTTCCGCTGCAATATTCCCTTCTAGTACTCTGATCTTGTATTGTTTTGTCCGTTCGTCGGCGCGCTTCTTGAGGGCTAGGTCTCCTAGCCACTTGAGAGGTACGACGGTGCGGGGTTGTGGCCTCTTCGGGGTGCTACACCTGTTGTCCATGTTTATGTATTCTCTTATATTGTTGTATTGCTACTTGGGGTTCTGTTAGTTGTCTTAATTGCTCGTTCACTCTGATGACTACTATGTAATGTGTAAGGTATGTGTAATAGTAAGGTTTGGTACTATACTTATAAACTTCGTTATATGCTCCTTGTAGGTTTGTTGGGTTTTTTTTTTTTTTTTTTTTTTTTTTTTTTTTTTTTTTTTTTTTTTTTTTTTTTTTTTTTTTTTTTTTTTTCCGTGGCCCTATGAGTTGGAATTAGTAAGGTATCTCATCCTGTAATATTTTCTAGAGTCTCTATCTTGAATTTTTCGTTTTGCAAAAAATTTTTTTTGGTATCCTGTCATATTGATTAGATTTCTGCAATGTGCATAAGGTCATCATGGTTGGATCCACGCTAGCAATACCATACCTTTATTCTTCTAGCAGAATGATTACGGCTGCAGTTTATGGATCTCTTTCGTTTTGTATGTCACATGGTAAATAGTGAAAGCCCCTCGTAAATGTGTCTATATATTTTCCTCGTTGAAGGAGTTGACGATGAAAGTAACTGCTTCAACATTGTGTGTTGTAGTATATATAACGCACTGTTCGATATGTCACGGTAGCCATTGGAACAATTGGCAGAAATGTTTAGGCAGCATAAATGTTTTTACAAAAATGGCTGGACTACCACCCATGACTCCATGTTGATAGCCTTGCTCGAGCGTCAATCTCGAAGGGGCCGTGGTCAACGGCCAAAAGTGAATCATGATGTGGTTGCTGGTCTAACCAATGTGCTCAACAACCTCTTTGGTTTGGCTCATGACCAGAACTACTATGTCCGTCGTCTCCGTGTGCTACTAAAGCGATTTAACACGTATGAATATTTAAAATCTTCGTCGGGTGTTAGTCAATCTGAGGTTCTCAATGTGTTGAATGTCCCCCAAGCAACGTGGGAGCTAATTCGTCAGGAGGTATGGATCAAACTTATTCTTGTACAAAGTTTACTCTTGCAATTTGATTTGTTGAATTGAGGTACATTTATTGACGATCTGCACTTAAATGTTTGAAGGGAAACTTGCAGTGCTTCTGGTACTACTACGAGGATGAGCCAGCCTGGAATTCACTTATGCGCATCTTCGGGCCTCCTATATAACATGTTATAACATTTTGCTTGCTATATGTCGGATGCATTACCTAATAACTACCTGGAGTTGAAGTTTTAGGCTCATTTTCCATGTCTCGTTTTGTCGTTCTAGTATCTTTATCTTGTAATGTCGTTTGTTGTATGATTACCTGTTTTAGTGAATTTATGCAGCTACCTGTTGTTATTGAGGCGCATTGTCTTCCTTTATTATTGTAATGTCGTTTGTTGTAATGTCCGAATTTATGTCGTTTGTTGTAATGTCCGAATTTATCTTTATCTTTATCTTGTAATGTCATTTGTTGTAATGTCCGAATTTATGCAGCTACCTGTTGTTATTGAGGCTCATTGTCTTCCTTTATTATTGTGATGTATGGGAGATGCAAATTCGCAAATACAATTGGAAATTTATACTCATAAGCCACTTAGGATTCAATGGAAGGTAGACAATAATCGTTCGTAATTGACATGCATACAGGTTTACATAGATTTATTGAAACAAACACTAACACATCTCAAGCGAATGATTATTGGAAATCACAATTTTAATGTAAACGTTGCAATGCCATGAACTTAACTGGTCTACTATGGTACCATAGGGACTACGGGATGTCTTCATCGGAGTCAGAATAAATAGCAGGGTCAACAAACATTGCCGGGGCGTCATTTGGAAAGTTAGGAAATAATCGTTTGCGGAAAATTTCATGAAGCTCTACCTAGTTTTGCAATCCATTCTGACGGAAATTGGTTTCAATAGCAGTTTCCTGTCCAAAATTAAATGATATATTATTTGGTGTATACTAAAAGGCAAAATAACATCAAGTTGTAATTGTTGCATACCTGGGATAGGTGTTGGGAAACGTAATCAGGACTTATTTCAATACGGTTCATGTCCGCATTGTAAGTGATCCCATCAATTTTCATAAAATTACGGAACATAATATACTCGGATCTCAAAAATGTGATTCCACTTCGAACACGGCGTCGGCTGATTCCAGTTCGTAATTTGAGCCCTAGTTCACTTGCTATGGTATCAGATGCCGCCAACGCTTCGATCTCGGTCACAACAACGTGATTTCCAACATAATCATAAAGCTCTCCGATAAGCAATTGCTTGAAGCACCTCGAGCATGGAAACCTTGGTTGGATATGGCCTTCGTTTGCATTCATTCTTTTTTTTTTTATGTGATAGTGTATTCTATGATGGCTTTACAACTTCGAGATTGTGATATTTATAACCAAGTAATGTATTACTGCACATATTGGCCCGAAGTGTGAACAGACACTAATGTACAATATGAAGGGACTCCACGATGCAAAATGCAAATGTGCAATGAGATCAGTCCTGAAAGTAACTTTTGTCAGGCATCTGGAATCCATGCCAATACATGACTCTGAGAATATTGAATAGTTATCACAATGGTAGGTGTAACCCGCGGCCTCCAAAACTTGAAAGAATCTTGAATATGCAAGATATGGGAATCTCTAGGAGAACATATTCTCCATAGCCTTGTACTGTGCACGTGCCTTAAAGTAGCATGCTTTTTGCGGTGTCATGCAAATGTCCCATAGTATTGGGAAGATAAAGAAGCAGCTACTTTTACATGCCTTGTTCCCAGGCATTTTATTTTTCCATAATAAATTGTAATTGTGGATGACATTGTTGGAAAACACGAATCAGAAAGCAGCGGAATTTAAAAAATTTTCCCAACAAAAGGATCTTGGACTCACAATCGTTTAACCAAATTCGAAAGAATTAAGAAACTTACTTTTCTTTTGTTCTTTCTTGAAGCGTTTCAAGCCACCCAAGAACGCTCTTCTCGCGGCTTGATCCCCTCTCCTTGGTAAAGCTTGAATCTTCAAACTTCTAACTTGAAGTCTCTAGAGAAAGTCCACCAACTTGATCACAATCTAACTAGTAAGGATGCTAGTTCTCTAGTTAGTGTTTAGGCTTAACCTAGGGTTTTATTTAATCTTGGAGAAAGGAAGGTGTTCAACACATGAACCAAAAGAATTGCCAATTAGCTCTAAAGGGGAGCATGAGCTCCCCTATATATAGGAAAAGGGAGAGGGACGCCGATCCTAATCCTTGTTGGGCAAGGATTTGGTTCCTCTCTCTCCAATTACTTGATCATCAAGTATTTTCCAACTTTGACTTTGAATTCTAATTCAAGTCAACTTTTAAGAGAGCTAAAAATATCCAAACTATTTTTGGATAATTTTATACTTTATTTATTATAAAATAAATAACTTATTTTTATCTAATTAATTAATTCGTAATTAATTAACTAGATTATTTTCTCCAAAATAAGACTTTCTTTTTAATTCACACATTTAATTATTTAATACACATATATATTCACACGTGTGTGACACGTGTCACAGTGACACGTGTCACTCACGTGAGCCACACGTGTGATTTCACACGTGTGGAACCCTCTTGGCCCGATTAACTCGTTTAATCATTTTAAAGCCTCAACTCATGTAACCAAGTTGTTGTGTGTGACCCTCTAGGTTGTCAATTCAATTAGTAGTGACCCTAACTAATTAATTCACTAATTAATTAATCAGTCCACAGATTAAACGACCATAGTCTAGCAACAGGTGTTTAACCCCTAGCTGAATTGGAATGTTCGGATTCGACAGAACCTTTAAGTCATTGATTCATGTGAGATACAATCCTCCTACTTACTATCTCTCAACCAAGATCTAGGGCAAGGGAATAATCAGAACCCTAATAATCTGGTCTTAAAGCTAAGTGCATTTCATATCCATTTGATCTCAATCCAAGAAACCCTTTTCTTGATGTCTTGATCTACTGCCTTGGCCAAGGACTCCATATGGCATATGAATGACTTACACAATAAGAGATCACCTTGCAAATGCAAGTGTAGGTCCTATCTTGATTCTCATTCACTTTCATGAATCACTTGTGCAGCCCCAGCATAAGCCTTGAATCAGTTGTCTAAGGCGACACCCTTTAAAGCTTATACCTAAGACTACAGAGTTAACTCATAAAGTGACAAGGAACCTCAAGTCTAAGGATCAATTAATCACATCAATGACTCGTGAGATATTTCCTAATCTGGAAGTTTCCATTTCCTGAAATAGAAACTTCCTTTCCCATTTAGGAATGTTCTCACACGGGGCACCGCAGTGAACTTACTTATTAAAGTAAGCACCCTCATGTATCACGCACGTATCAACTATACACTTTGCACCTCCATGAAACAAGGTGGTCCTTCTTAAGGGCGCGATCCCACAAGCAAGCCTTAGAGGAGTCAGGTTGACACTCCCACTGTCTGTAGGACTCATCGGCTTGGAGTATTTTACTAATCATGACTTATGTGATATAGGGCTCGTTTCATGAACCATTTCACCTAAATGGTAGAGTCCTAAAGTCATCAGGATTAGGGGAGTTCTCATACATGCACAGCTAAAGTAAACGCATACCAAACAAGAGCATATAAAGAAGTGTTACCTCAATTCGTTATTTCATTCAAAGATTGTCTGTGATTACAATAAGGAAAAGCACAAAGCGGATATACAATCGGCTTTCTAGGGCACTATTCCTAACAATCTCCCACTTGCCCGTCAAAGCCATTCTAAAGCTACTCTAAGTCCCATCTTCTGAAGATGACCTTGGAAAGCTTCTCGACTAAGGGGTTTAGTAAGTGGATCTGCCACGTTCTCTGCTGATGTGACCCTCTCGATTTGCACATCTCCTCTTTTGATAATATCACGGATTAGGTGATACTTCCTCATAATGTGCTTGGTCCGTTGGTGAGATCTTGGTTCTCTTGCTTGAGCAACCGCCCAGTGTTGTCACAAAACACAGTAATGGGGTCTTTCATGCTAGGAACAACATTCAACTCTTGAATGAAGTTTCTAATCCAAACACCTTCCTTAGCTGCATCATTTGCAGCTAAGTATTCGGCCTCAGTGGCCGAATCTGCAGTGGTTGTTTGCTTGGAACTCTTCCAACTCACTGCTCCGCCGTTTAGGCAGAAAATGTATCCTGACATTGACTTAAAATCATCTAAGTCTGATGCAAAGCTTGCATCGCAGTATCCTTCGACAGTAAGATCTTTCTGACCTCCGTAAACTAAGAATAAATCTTTAGTACTTTTCAAGTACTTAAGAATATTCTTCACGGCAGCCCAGTGACCATCTCCAGGGTCAGATTGGAAACGACTTATCACACTAAGTGCATAAACCACATCCGGTCGAGTACATAACATTGCATACATTATGCTACCTATTGCAGACGCATAAGGTGTATGAGTCATTCTCTCCTTCTCAAGGTTAGTCTTAGGACACATCTTCTTTGAAAGACATGTTCCTACACTCACAGGAAGGTTCTTAACCTTTGCTGACTCCATATTGAATCTCTTCAATACTTTGTCAATGTACATCGACTGTGATAGTCCTATTAACCTTCTAGATCTATCTCTATAGATTTTAATTCCAAGGATATAGGACGTATCACCAAGATCTTTCATCTCGAATTGGTTCGATAACCATAACTTAGTCACTTTCATGTCATCCTTCGAATTCCCAATAAGAAGGATGTCATCAACATAAAGTACTAAGAATTGCACTGAGGTCTCCAATTCTTTTCTATACACACATGATTCATTCGAAATTTGCATGAAGCCAAACACTTTGACTGATTCATCAAATCGAATGTTCCAATTCCTAGAAGCCTGTTTCAATCCATAAATTGATCTTTGGAGTTTGCAAACCTTTTGCTCACTCCCACTGAATGTGAAACCTATGGGTTGCTCCATATAAATGTCTTTGTCAATGTCACCATTGAGAAAGGCAGTTTTCACATCCATTTGCCATATCTCATAGTCATAATATGCAGCAATGGCAAACATGATTCGAATGGACTTTTGCATTGCAACTGGTGAAAAGGTTTCGTCAAAGTCCACGCCGGGTCTTTGAGTGAATCCTTTTGCAACCAGTCTTGCTTTATAGGCTGCAATGCTTTCATCAACTCCAAGCTTTCTCTTAAAGATCCATTTGCAACCTATGGGTTTGACCCCATCAGGCAAATCTACCAAGGTCCAAACTTGGTTGGAGTTCATGGAATCCATTTCGGATTTCATGGCTTCTATCCACTGTTCAGAGTCAGAATCTGAAAGTGCCTCCTCATATGTTGAAGGATCATTATCCTTTTGAGAGATTTCATGGAAGAATCCATACCATCTCTCCGGCTTTCTAGGAGTGCGTTCAGAACGGCTTAGAGGAGGATTTACATGTGTATCGAAATTCGTGATTGGTTGTGGTTGATCAGTAGGGGACGTTTCTTCAGTGGGTGGTTTGGGGTTACTTTGTACTTCTTCCAATTCTATGATCTTGCCTTTCTTTTCTTTAAGGAACGGTTCCTCAAGAAATGTGGCATTTCTGGAAACAAACACCTTTTGCTCAGATTGATCATAGAAGTAGTATCCTATGGATTCCTTAGGATAACCTACAAAGTAGCATAAGTTAGAACGAGATTCTAACTTATCTCTCACTGTCCTCTTCACGTAAGTAGGACAACCCCAAATTCTTAAGTAAGAATAACTCGGGATTTTACCATGCCACATTTCATAGGGCGTTTTGGGGACTGACTTAGAGGGAACTAGATTCAGAATCTTTGCTACACTTTCTAGGGCATAACCCCAGAAAGAAGGTGGTAAGTCAGTGAAACTCATCATGGAACGAACCATATCAAGTAGGGTTCGATTCCTTCTCTCAGAAACTCCATTAAGCTGAGGAGTTCCCGGATGAGTCCACTGAGAGATAATCCCATTATCTTTGAGATGATTAAGGAATTCTTCACTAAGATACTCGCCTCCTCGATCAGATCGAAGTGCTTTGATCTTATGACCAGTTTGGTTCTCAACCTCCTTTTTAAATTCTAAGAATTTCTCAAAAGCTTTAAATTTATACTTCATTAAGTATACATAACCATACCGACTAAAGTCATCAGTAAAGGTTAGGAAATACAGATGATTGTTTCTAGTGCTTACACTAAGCAGTCCACAAACATCAGTATGGATCAAATCCAAAACCTTAGTGGCACGTTCCACAGTTCCTTTAAAAGGGACTTTGGACATTTTTCCTTTGAGACATGATTCGCAAGAAGTTAACTCCTTAAGATCATTTTCAGAGAATGATCCTAAAGTGTTTATCTTGCTAATTCTGTTCTTGGAAATGTGTCCTAATCTAGTGTGCCATAAGGGAGCTGAAACTTTGTCATCTCTCTTACGCTTTGTTTCTTGTTGTATATTCATAATATTGATATTTTGAGTTAGGCAAAGTCCATTACTTAGAGTACCGATGTGAACGGAAGAGTTGTTCCGTTTGATAAAATATTTACCATTCTTAATATAAGTTTCATAACCTTCACAATCTAATATTGGAACTGAAATTATATTACGAATAATGCTCGGTACATAAAGGACTTTATTTAAGACTAACTCAAAACTACCTAAATCTAATCTAATTGTGCCTAAAGCTCGAGCTTCAACGTTTGAGCCATCGCCGATCTTCAAGACACATTCTCCTTCTTTGAGTTGTTGGACTTCACTTAGCATCTGTACATCATTACAGATATGAGTTCCACAACTGGTATCAAGTACCCAAGAACTAGAATTAATAGAAAGATTTATTTCAACGAGAAAGATACCTTTCTTTAGAGTAGCCTTGTACTCTGGGCAGTTTCTCCTCCAATGTCCCGCTTTGCCACAATGGAAGCAAACATCCTCTTTCTGATCACGCTTCTTTTTTTGGGCCTTTCCCTTCGAAATGCCACCGGTGGGCCTAAGGGGTTTCTTCTTCTTCTTTTGGGCTTTCTTACCCTTACCTTTAGAAGGCCCAGAAGAGGAAGATGGAGCATTCACCATCAAATCCTTATTGTCCTTCTTGATCGTGCTTTCAGCAGTCACAATCTGACTAATCAGCTCAGCTACAGTAGCACCAGCATGATTCATGTTGAAGTTAAGGACAAATGGGTTGAATGATGGTGGGAGCGAAGCTAGCAACAAATCCACTGAAAGCTCATCTTTCAGTGGCATGTCCATGGAAGCAAGTTTCTCAGTAAGGGCAAGAAACTTGAGTCCATATTCATGGACACTTGAACCTTCCCTCATTCTCAAGTGGAACAATTCCTTTGAAGTGTTATACCTTGTAACACGTTCATGAGGGCGGTAAAGTTACTCTAAGTGGTCGTAAATCTCCCAAGCAAATTCCATGGCCTCAAGTTGTCTTTGCAAGTCCGGAGACATGTTAGCCAACATAAGGCAACGGGCTTGGAGATTATCATCCTTCCACTTCTGAATCGCATCCCGCTCGGCCCGAGTGGGAGCCTCCCCTTCGGGACTGGGCTCCCCTTCGAAGAGAACATAAGTTCTCTTCTCAGAATCTAAAATGATTTTTAGATTCCTCAGCCAATCAAAATAGTTGGGACCAGTCAACTTGTTTGACTCGAGGATCGATACAAGAGGGTTTTTGGTTGCCATTTCAAAACACGTAGAGAATCACAGAATCTACGACCTAAATGGTAAAACAGAGAACTAGTGAGCATGCTGAATTATAACTATATACAAAAGATAAGGTCTTTAATCTAATGTGGCTCCCACTGTTTTTCAAAGATCTAGAATTCCCAAAGATCTAAGAGGAACACGTTTCCCAATGGGTACTAAGATCCTAGGCATTTTACCTCGAACCCACGACTCGCGGACATTCTAAGTAAGAACCCTAGGTAGGTACAACTTACCAATTCTAACACCTTTAGAACTCTTAGTAATGGTTTTTGCATCACCTATCTTTCAATATGGACCCACGACTCGTGCGACATCCATATTTACTTAGGCGTTAAGCTAGACCCATCAATCATAAGATCATGATCAAAACTTAGTTCGAACGACCCACGACTCGCGGAAATCGCCCTTGCTAAAATTGACCATGAAATATTGATCATTTAAAATGATCAATTAGGTAACTAAGAACTAATAAGCTCCACTAGCTATCCCACGACTCGCGGACAATAACTAGCTTCACTTACTAAACTTAAAACCTATTGATGGAATGCTAGGAATTTAATTCAAAATTTGCATCTCGAATTAAACACCTATTTGTTCGAAATTAGCTTAATATTTAATGGGAATTTTCGAATCAACCGGAGAGTTATCCGGTTCGACCTCACCAACATATATGTTATCCAATTTTATTAGTCTTGATTAATGCAAGTACACTTAAATGCATTTCAAACAAGCACATAAACAGATAACATGTCCTAGCATGATACTAACATGTAATGATCATGGGTTCTACCTATCTTATGCGTGATATGTGGGAGCCACTCCACAATCACAAGTTCTAACATACATGCCACATAAAAAGTTCAAATCACATAAGGGAAAGCGGTAACAAAATACGAGCCCTATCTCTATTACATTTAACAATTGAGATTCCCCTCCCTAACATTTTGAGGGGTCTTCACTTATGGCCTCCTTGTTACTTGAATGTGGTCCATCTTACTCCATGGGTGCATTGTCTCCAAAATGAAAATAAAAACTCACCACCTATCTCTACTCTCAAATTACAATAAAAAGAAAAAGACATAAAGTAATAAGGCTCAATCTTCATATTGGCCTTAGACAATTACACGGGGCATACCCCGGCCTAAAAAACAGTAATATGGAAAGCCACATAATAAATCACATAACAGTACGCACATAAGTGAGGCTCCAACCTCAATTGAAAAACGCAACTATAGGGCTCCAACCCCAATTTAAACCATCCACGTGCATAAATTAAAACCATACATAGATCTAAACCCATGATCACCTAACATGCTTTTGCAAGAATTTAAATTTAACCAATAAATTAAAATTCTCGTTTCAAGTCCTAATGACTTAAAACACGACTTAGATGCAATTCTTGTTCAAGAGCCTTTTCAATAAAACCCGAAAAACAATAAACCAATAAAATTCCAATTAATTTCCAAAATTAATAATTTTATTCTTTCATTATTTTCAGAAAATAAAATTCATAATTTTCCCAAAATCCAAATCGCTTTAATTTCTCAAAAATCCCAATTTAATCAAAATTTTAAAATAATTTTATTTTAGCAAAACTGATTTTAAAAGATAAAATTAAAATAAAATTAAATCGGGATTTTCAAGGACCGAAAACGCGTAACACGAAACACGAAGATTGGCCCGAAACCATCTGCCCAAAGGAGGGCATCGCCGCGCGGCATCAGCGTGCGGCAATTGCCGCCCGCGTGCGCGCGCTGACCGCGCGCCTCGTGCGCTTGTCGCGCGCAGCAATGCCCGCCCGATGGCGGGCGGTCTCGGCCAGGGCGTCCCGCTCTATTGCGGGACGGTACGGGCGGCTGTCCCGCGCGGTTGGGGGACAGGCGAGCAGTCGCGCCTAGGCGCGGGCGGGAGGGCCTCCCGCGCGGTTGCGGGAGGGCTGGGCGGTGGCGAGGGGCGGTGGCGACGGGCTGGGCGTGCGACTTGCTAGCACGCCTAGGCTCGTCCTATTTCGTGTTCGTTTCGTATTTTTAAAGTTTCTCCAAACCCCGTTTCAATTAAAAAATTCGATTTAGATAAATTTCAACTAAAACAATTTTCAAAAACACGATTTGAGAAAACAGTTTTAGAAATTCAGGAAAAATTACAGTTTCGTATTTCAGGCTTTCTAAAAGAACTCAAGAATACCTAATTCGCATCTAAGCCTAAGAATTTCTACCAAATTCAAAATAATTGAGACGAATCAGAAACACGATTAACGAGGTGGCTCTGATACCACTTGTTGGAAAACACGAATCAGAAAGCAGCGGAATTTAAAAAATTTTCCCAACAAAAGGATCTTGAACTCGCAATCGTGTAACCAAATTCGAAGGAATTAAGAAACTTACTTTTCTTTTGTTCTTTCTTGAAGCGTTTCAAGCCACCCAAGAACGCTCTTCTCGCGGCTTGATCCCCTCTCCTTGGTAAAGCTCGAATCTTCAAACTTCTAACTTGAAGTCTCTAGAGAAAGTCCACCAACTTGATCACAATCTAACTAGTAAGGATGCTAGTTCTCTAGTTAGTGTTTAGGCTTAACCTAGGGTTTTATTTAATCTTGGAGAAAGGAAGGTGTTCAACACATGAACCAAAAGAATTGCCAATTAGCTCTAAAGGGGAGCATGAGCTCCCCTATATATAGGAAAAGGGAGAGGGGCGCCGATCCTAATCCTTGTTGGGCAAGGATTTGGTTCCTCTCTCTCCTATTACTTGATCATCAAGTATTTTCCAACTTTGACTTTGAATTCTAATTCAAGTCAACTTTTAAGAGAGCTAAAAATATCCAAACTATTTTTGGATAATTTTATACTTTATTTATTATAAAATAAATAACTTATTTTTATCTAATTAATTAATTCATAATTAATTAACTAGATTATTTTCTCCAAAATAAGACTTTCTTTTTAATTAAAAAATTAAACCAAAGTCTATTAAATAATTAACACATTTAATTATTTAATACATATATATATTCACACGCGTGTGACACGTGTCACAGTGACACGTGTCACTCACGTGAGCCACACGTGTGATTTCACACGTGTGGAACCCTCTTGGCCCGATTAACTCGTTTAATCATTTTAAAGCCTCAACTCATGTAACCAAGTTGTTGTGTGTGACCCTCTAGGTTGTCAATTCAATTAGTAGTGACCCTAACTAATTAATTCACTAATTAATTAATCAGTCCACAGATTAAACGACCATAGTCTAGCAACAGGTGTTTAACCCCTAGCTGAATTGGAATGTTCGGATTCGACAGAACCTTTAAGTCATTGATTCATGTGAGATACAATCCTCCTACTTACTATCTCTCAACCAAGATCTAGGGCAAGGGAATAATCAGAACCCTAATAATCTGGTCTTAAAGCTAAGTGCATTTCATATCCATTTGATCTCAATCCAAGAAACCCTTTTCTTGATGTCTTGATCTACTGCCTTGGCCAAGGACTCCATATGGCATATGAATGACTTACACAATAAGAGATCACCTTGCAAATGCAAGTGTAGGTCCTATCTTGATTCTCATTCACTTTCATGAATCACTTGTGCAGCCCCAGCATAAGCCTTGAATCAGTTGTCTAAGGCGACACCCTTTAAAGCTTATACCTAAGACTACAGAGTTAACTCATAAAGTGACAAGGAACCTCAAGTCTAAGGATCAATTAATCACATCAATGACTCGTGAGATATTTCCTAATCTGAAAGTTTCCATTTCCTGAAATAGAAACTTCCTTTCCCATTTAGGAATGCTCTCACACGGGGCACCTCAGTGAACTTACTTATTAAAGTAAGCACCCTCATGTATCACGTACGTATCAACTATACACTTTGCACCTCCATGAAACAAGGTGGTCCTTCTTAAGGGCGTGATCCCACAAGCAAGCCTTAGAGGAGTCAGGTTGACACTCCCACTGTCTGTAGGACTCATCGGCTTAGAGTATTTTACTAATCATGACTTATGTGATATAGGGCTCGTTTCATGAACCATTTCACCTAAATGGTAGAGTCCTAAAGTCATCAGGATTAGGGGAGTTCTCATATATACACAGCAAAAGTAAACGCATACCAAACAAGAGCATATAAAGAAGTGTTGCCTCAATTCGTTATTTCATTCAAAGATTGTCTGTGATTACAATAAGGAAAAGCACAAAGCGGATATACAATTGGCTTTCTAGGGCACTATTCCTAACAGACATGAATCCCATTCCTCAAAATATACCACTGGAAACCATATCATCTCAGTTGTGTCGGCAATGCCTTGTTCACGTGGAGAATGTGTTCCCTTCTGCCTAACGAACCTCGAGCCATGTTGCGCTTGTTCGGAGAGTATACTGATTAAAGAGTTATACGAGTTTGCGAGTGAAAACGTAATTTTAAGCGAAGCCCTAACAATGGCTCTCGCCGTCAAGGAAATCGCACGAAACATGAGCCGGAGGTTGGATATCGATATGTCACAGAATGAAGTTAGCCGTCACATCATCGAACTTCGGAAAATTTACAACGATTTTCGGTTGTTTACTTACAAGGTCGGGGTCACTTACATGGCCGCATTAACGTTGTCAACGTTGATGAGCGATATTTCCATAATTTCGGTGACCGGGTAAGCGATCTCATTGATAATCCGAAATACCTACAAGTAATAATATTTCCATTCAAGTTTTGTAATGTGTATATAATTGTATTCATAGGAGACTCATCAGGATCGGCGTTTTCGGAATCGCGGCTTCCCCTACTACCACGAGCTGAACAATGTTTTCCGGTCTTCGAGGGCAGCATTGCTTCCGAGGGAGCCAAGCACCAACTATGTGGATCCGGAGGTCTTTTCGGACAATGAATACTAAACAAGTCCTAATGTCCGAACGTGTATTCATTTGTGTTTTGCAGTGTGTTTAATGTGGGTATTCCTAGATGATTTTATCCTATTAAGTTCCTGTCTCGTAGTTGCAAATTTAATGTCCCCATCGTAATTTCCAATTGTGATTTCATACCTTGGTCATCCGGGCTTATAGTAGATGCATCTTTACATTTTTTCTCAGGTATTAAAAGATGATGATGCATGCAATCTTGACACACCCGAGAATATTGCCCAATTTAAATTTCACATACCAATCAATATTGCCATAATTTGATTGTTTACTTGACGATATGTTATTATCATTACTTGCAAATCTGAGATAATTGATTGGATTTATATCAAAATTTGGTTCAATTGGTTCTCTTTTTTTTTAAAAAAAAAAATACAAAATTAGATAAATAATTAATTTCCTTTTCATCTTTTTCATCGTATTGTCTAAATTACTTATGAATGCCGGTAATCTATTGGACTATAAATAACCAACAAACACACATGCAAACATTATAAAATTACCGTTTAGGTCCAGAGTACAAACTTAAACTAAAGATAAGTCCTACAACATTGTTTTAGGTTTGATACAGACAATTGTTAACTGAAAAACATAACACCATTAATTGATGAAATGTCGCAAACTCCAAACAAAGGTGCTACGGACATCGACCGGCATCCCGTAGAACGCACAAAGATCACCCTGATTGTTAGGAAGGTAATGAGTAGCCCACATTACCTCTTCGGTGTTGAGATCTTGAAGTGAGCGAAGAGCGTCGTAAATACCATCCTGTTTCGCGGCAATGTCATTCATGGGTAAGACGGGTAGGCTTGAGGAGACTGGGGCAAACTGTCCAGCAGAGGAGCTGAGCGTAACTTGAGCGGACTCCATTAGATCTTACATCAAATCCTTTATATGCGATGAGTCAATGTTAGAAGAACAGCGATGTTTACTACCGCTTTTTCTTGACTCCCCACCACTAATACTTGGTGGGCTCCTACATGTGGCATCATCCCCTTAGTCTTCCAAGTCAATAGGAGTCTTCGAGCATGGCGTGTTGCTGTCAATTAATCCTTTTCCTCGACTGGACTCGGTCGGCGTTGAACGATTTCTTATGTCAACGACCGCGTCACCAACATCCATCGCTCCGTTCCCTGTTGCCCGATCCACGCCAAACAAAATATTCTATTTGTCCAGCCATGGAAAAGCTTTGCCACGAACCAACTTCACGCCCTCTTTGTATACGTCACTACAAAAAAAAACCCCGAATTCCGACGGCAATTTCCGACGGGGAGGACCTTTCGGCATCCCGTTGGTATTTCCGACGGAAATGCGATGTCTAACCCACGGAATTGCGATGTCTCGTTGATAAAAATGCATAAGACAGAAACCGTAGGTTTACCGTCTGTATTTCGTCAGAAATGTTGGCGGCAATTTAAAAAATGTGAGTGAAATGGTTGCGAGGGCGTAGCCGTCGGAAACGCGAAGGTTTTCCGTCGGAATTTTTGATTCAATTTTGGGACCAAAAATAACGCCACGGATTTTCGACGGGATTTCCGTCGGTGTATGTTTGTTGAAAAACCGACGGTTGGCATTCCGTCGTAATACCGTTGGTGTGTTAATGTTAATAGTTATCCAACGGATAACCGGCGGGATATAGTCGTTCGCAATGTTTTGAAGTATTCAGCTGTACTTACTTCACCAACGGATTTCCGACGGGATCCTTCCGTTGGTGTGGATAAAATTCCATTTTTGCTTTTGTCGACGGTTTTTATCGTTGGTAATCCGTCGGTAGATTCCCGTCGGAAATTGTATGCCATTATTATCAGACCTGAAATTTTTTTTCCCCCAAATTGCTTGTATTTTGAAATCACAAAGCTGAGATTGGGAAAGCTAGGGTCTGGGAAAGTTGATACACGCAAGATTGCTCCCGAAAATCAGTTGCATTTTTAGTCTTTGTAACATTGAAGGGGTTAGGGTTCTCGGTATTCAACGATAGGGTATCTTTTGGGGCTTTTGTGGGTTCGTGTGTGGAATAATTAGGTTGCCGATTTTGGGGTTCACACCGGGCGCTTCTGAATCGGAGGCGAAGAAGGCATTTTGGCTGGTAGGAGTGCTGACGGTAAGCTCTATACTCCTCTCGATTTTCTAGTTTCAGGGATGAAGAGTTTCTTCTAGTTTTTTGATAAAATGTTGTTGGTTTTGTTCGATTATGTGTTCTTATGGAGGCATTTTGTCTTGGGTGTTAGTTGAACGGCGTATCAGTCAGATTTCAGCAAAGGAAGAGGATGTGGGCAACAATTTAAGCAAAACATTGCAGCTGTGGATTAGTTTTAGCTGAAGATAAACTGTGGTTCGAAGGGTTTGTTCGGGATTATGAATCGATCGTCCGACGGGCTTGTAAGGGTCTTGTTGTCGAGGAACTAACCTGCCAAGAAAGAAGAGTGGAAGCTAGGAAGGAACCGGTAAGGATGTCTGTTTTTCTTCATCCATCTATTATTTTTGATGTAACTTGGAAACCACATTGCTGATATTTGTTACTTTTTTATAATCTTTTTAGCTGCTTTTCCATACAGCTTATGGAGATGATGACTTAACTCTGATTCTTGGGAATCTTCTAATTGTTCTTGCACTTCAAAATTTCCTTCGATAGTATCTTCAAAATTGATGGCATTGCATCAAATGATACTTTCTGTAACCTAAGACCATCATAAGGCCATCATTTGTAATTGATTATAAAAATATCAGAGTTAAGTCATCATCTACACAAGATATCATTTGTTGTGCTTAGGACTCGATTCTAAAGTATGTCTCTATTTTTATGGCAGTCCAGAATTGCTTGGGGGTGTAGGAAGGGAGACAAGTTAAAGCCAAAGTAAATATTTCAGGCCTTCATCTTGTGCTATTTGAGGTAACCTTTCCGTTTGGGTTGATTTCGATGACTGTTGATGCATAAAATCTTGTGCTATTGATTGTGCGATTAATTCTAAAGGTTAGGGAATGTTATAGGTATGATGTTGCATAAGTTTTGATTGTTTTGGCTGAGTTCTTGCATGCTTATAGTTAACGAATGCATAACACAAAAACTGACAGCTTTTATGCAGCAACTTTGGACTCAAATTTTGAGTCCATACGAAAACCGTTTTGAAAACTGATTTAACTGTATATTCCTAGGATGTCGAGGTCTGTTTTTGCGAAATTTTACGTTCATCCGAGTCAGTTTGATACCCGAGAAAAAGTTAAATGGGTACAGCTTTTCAGTTTTTCTGATCTGAAGTAACTCCTCGAGCAGAGGGGTTAAACCTTCATATTTTTTAAAACTGTTTTACAGAGATGTTCCTCAATGTATCGTGAGCATGTACGTAAAATTTCAGGTCTATCCGAGTTTGTATGAAATGTTAAAAATATTTCTCTTTGAAATGTGTGTTGCATCGATATTCCAGTTAAGCCTGTGATGTTCGTCTTTTCTTGTAGGTTCCATTTGTCATGCTTTTGGTAAGAAATATGTTCTAAAGGTGTGTTACATATTTCATGGTCCGATATACTACTTTCTGTCAGATTGTTCGTTGTTAGAGACATTGAATTTTGAACTTATACAGTCTACCTTGTTATAGTTATTTAAATTTAATAATTTGCATGTCAAGGTCTTGTAAATGTTAAGCTTATTAAGTTTGTTACGTGTTTGAATATCAGGTTGGACTGTGTTTGGAAGAAATTTGGTGTCTTTTGTCGCTGAAATACAGTAATTAAGGTGACAATCTATCTCACTTCTTGGTGTCTTTTGTGTTCGATCAGATATGATTCAGTTTTTTTGATGTATCTTCCTCTGAAAGGACCTGGAATTGGAAAACAAGAAAATTATTTTTCTTGTTTGAGGAGTAATTAAGAATATGATCATGTTCCCATCTTGTATAAATAATTGATGCAAGTCGGTATTAGTTACTAAATTAGCTTAGAATGACTGCTTTTAGTCAAACCAATTATACGTGCAAGTGTGTTATATTTATTATTTGATTAATTGGTGACTTTTTCCAAAATTTAAATTAGGTAGGTATTAAATACTATCTTCCTTATATATAGATTTGGCTGAACTAGGTCCCAAGTAGAATTACTTTCCTGTGTTTGGAATTTTCGTTTCCGGCTTAATTGAACTGAAGTATGCGTTTGTTGGTGTCAAGAGATGGCTGCGGGATTATTATGTGTGATAATGATTGAGTAGCCATTTTCTTGACTGGTTCAGCAGTCGTGAATTCTGAATTTCAAGTCTGAATCCTTTGTCTCGGTCATTTGTTACAATAATTAGCAGCGTTAGCTTGTTTATATGTGAGAATGCTGCTGTTATTGAGCTTATGCGAGTGAAATGGAGTTGATGTTAGGACCAGTTCTTGGACCTAGGTTCGGTTTGGGTTGATGATATGGTGAAGCTATTTAAAACAGTCCACTAGATTTAAATACCTGTTGAAACTTGAAATGTGACCATGTTAACGACAACATTTCTGTATTTGTTAGTGTATTCCAAGAAGTGCCCAGGTTGATGTTTAGATTAGTGCTGTATGGGGTTGACGGTTCTTGTGTTTGCATGACAGCCATTACTTCTCCTTAAAGTTTGGCAATTAGAAGTTGTTGGGTTGTTTTGACATGCTGGTTGTGTAGCATTATCGGACGATTTTAGCTTTGTAGTTCAAATCATATGCCTTATTGTCAAATAAAGGCAGCCCATATCTGGTGTTCCATTCTGAAAAGTTTTATGTAGATTGGATTTAAGAGTAAAAGGAATCTGAGAACAATGAACTTGCTATACATAATTCTACATTTCTATCTAGTTGTTGTACTTTTGGAATTTGAGTCCGATTTGGCCAGCAAATTGATAAAAATCTTAGGGAAATTAAGTAAGTACATGCTAGGTTGTATAAGATGCCACATGTAACTTTCCTGTGAATTTTATTTTTGATAACTTGGATGGAGACCTCACACACATGGCAAACTTATAAATCACTACAAAATTGGAAGTACTTGTTTGCCAGACAGAAGTTGGACCCCTGCATGACCAAACAAGTACAGCAGTTTCTGTTTGATTGCTGCTGCATGTTTACTCAGAAATAACAAAGGGCAAAAAAGTTCATCCTAATGCTATAACCTCATAGCACTAAGAGATATAAGCCTGAATTGGGGTTTATGAGCTGTCAGATCTTTTTCTATCAAACCAGTGTTAGCTTATTAAGTTACACAATTGATGCTTCAACAAATCCCCAGCTCTTAGCTAGTAACTGTAACTAAGAACTCGAGAAAAAGAAAAAATGATGTTCTCTTTGCCTACAGCTGAGCTTTTTCAGATACACTTGAAAGCTAAATGAACATAATACCTTGAAACTGGCACCCAAATAAAAGCAGGCTCAACCTTGAAGATTAAGGCATATACAAGCAATTTGATAAGCATTGAAAAGTATAAGCTTTTCTTTTCCTTTTCCTTCTTGAATAAGGTATGAACTTTTGTAATGTCATACACAATACTGATGATGAGATAATTAATTTGTAATGGTGGCGATATTGGTGTTGCTATCCTTGGTTAAGGAGAAAGACAAAGATTAATTGGTTGAACACCCTTAGAGAGAAAAGTGAATTAAGATAAGTACTACCCTTGGTCACACAAAAGAGATTGGCACTGGCAATTACGTAGGCGGCAGCCATGATTCACAATTGTTCTGTAGACATCAGTAGTTTGGGTTCAATGTTTTCAAGATGTTGAGTCCTTCGTTCGAAATCTTCTTTTATTTCCAAAAATGGTTTGTTACAGCTGCTGCTGCTTCTTCACCCATTTTTCTGGACAAACTGAACGTACACCACCAATAACATGAACATGAAATAATTTGAAAGATTATGCACGTAGTATGGTTCTTTTCTCAATAATTTGGTGTCTGACTTTACAGTATGATATTATTATGATATTTATAAAATCTATAACACAGTTTGACACCACAATTACATAGAAGCATAGACTTCTAGACTCCAGTAGATAGACATTAAATTGCTTCACTCATATAATAAATAATATTAATTATACCTTCATAATAAAAAATTACAAAAACATCCCCTACGAAAGAACTTGCATTACATCTGCCTCCATTAAATCCATCCATTCATTTTCATGATCTCATCTCTAATCTGTTATGGATGCCCTGTTTTGCCTTGGATTTACATATCAATATTTTCATTCCAACAGGATTCCTAAGTCCTAATTTTCATTCAATTTTTATAATATGACATAGTACTTTTCATTAATTGATATCATAAGAATATGTAATCCAACCTTCTAAATTTACCGTAATTGTAGATCATGGATATTCCTACTGACAGACTTTGGATGTACAATCGAACAAATCCTAAAAGGGGTGGATGTAGGGTAGAATATATCCAAGGGATTGAGACTTTCATTGAGCATGCAAGTAAATTAGAGCCATTTATTAGAGAAGGGGTCATCCATTGTCCTTGTAAGAAGTGCATAAGGAAGTATGACTTATTGAAGCCCGATGATTTGAGATGGCATTTGTACGCCCACGGTTTTAAACTGAACTACTGGTACTGGACGGATCATGGTGAAACAGTTCCGCCTATGCACCAGGGTGCCTCTAGCAACACAAACAATCAAAACTATGAAGATCCATTAAGTCGGTACCGAGATATGTATTGTGATGCTGTTATGCATGATGGTGGGGGAATGTCAGGCCAGAGTGAGCCACCTAATCCAGAAACACAAAGGTTCTATGACCTTTTGGATGAATTTAACAAACCTATTTGGGTTGGGTGTGAGAAACATTCACCTTTGTCAGTTGCAACGAGGATATTGAGCATCCAAAGTGATTATAATGCCACACACGATCTGGTAGATGAATTCATCCAGTTAATGTCAGATTTGTGCCTGTCGGGTCATAAGGTGCCTAAGAACTTCTACGAAGCACGAAAACTTGTACATAAGTTAGGATTGCAAACCATTAAGATTGATTGTTGTGTGAGATGGTGCATGTTGTATTACAAGGAGGATGAAGAACTAACCGAATGCAAATTTTATGGTGCTGCTTGATACGAGGAAAAAGAGAATGAAAGAGACAAGAGGAAAAAAAAACCAGTCTCTGCAATGCATTATCTTCCTCTCATTCCAAGACTGAAATGACCATATACGTCAATGAGCTCAGCGCCGCATATGACATGGCATGCAAAGAACAAAAGATCAGAAGGGACAATGTCGCATCCCTCCGATGGAAAAGCATGGAAACATTTTGACGAGACACACCCTGAGTTTGCGAGTGACCCGAGAAACGTAAGACTTGGGTTGTGCGCAGATGGTTTTACTCCGTATTCACAGTCAGCGGCTTCCTATTCATGTTGGCCTATCATCGTGACACCATACAATCTTCTACCAAAAATGTACATGACGATGTCGTATATGTTCTTAACCTGTATCATTCCTGGCCCCAATAATCCAAAACAGAACATTGATGTGTATTTACAACCATTAATTGACGAATTAAAAGAGTTGTGGGATGTCGGTGTGCCGACATATTCCGCATCAACAAAACAAAATTTTAACCTGAAAGCTGCCTTGATGTGGACGATTAACGACTTCCCGGCGTATGCAATGCTTTCTGGTTGGAGCACGCATGGTAGATTAGAATGCCTGTATTGCATGGGTGAAAGTAAGGCAACATACTTGCCAAACGGAAGAAAATTCAGTTGGTTTGATTGTCATCGGATGTTCCTTGATCCCAGTCATCCGTACAGGCATAACAAAAACAATTTTACAAAAAACCGAACTGAATATGATCCTCCACCACGAATGTCAAGTGGGCATGAATTATGGGAAACCGTGCAAAACTTCCCAAAAGTTACAGAGCACCCTGATAATCCAAGAATACCTGGTTGTGGTGAGTCACATAACTGGAAAAAACAGTCTATCTTTTGGGAGTTGCCTTACTGGAAAGATCTTCTAATACAGCATAATTTAGACGTGATGCACATCGAGAAAAACGTATTCGATAATATTTTCAACATGGTCATGGACATGCCTACGAAGACAAAAGATAATGCGAACGCACGGTTGGATATGCAGGAGTTGTGTAGGCGGCCAGAGTTGAATTTGGTGCCCTCAGGAAAGGGGCGATGGGCAAAGCCAAAGGCTAAGTATGCCTTTAAGTTAGCACAAAAACGTCTAATTTATGAGTGGATAAAACAACTTGTTATGCCCGACGGATATTCATCAAATTTGGCAAGGTGTGTTGACGTTTAAGCAGCCAAGATACATGGAATGAAGAGTCATGATTATCACATTTTTATGGAGCAATTGTTACCGATTGCATTCAAAGAATTGCCGGACGATGTTTGGAAGCCTTTAGCTGAATTGAGCAAATTTTTCAAGGACTTGTGCTCAAGTACCCTAAGATACGAAGATCTTGACAAAATGGAAAGAACATTCCTATTATACTTTGTAAACTTGAGCGTGTATTTCCACCGTCTTTTTTTAACCTGATGGAACATTTTCCAATTCATTTGATCGAGGAGGCTCGTAATGGAGGCCCTGTACAATTCAGATGGATGTACCCATTTGAAAGGTAATGCACTTGATGCAAATATATTCTTACATTTTACAATTTTAGCACCTTTAACCAAACTTACAGTACTTTTTTTTTTTTGCAATAAATATAGTTTTCTAGGGAAAATTAAAAGGACCATTAAAAATAAGGCGAGGTGGAGGGCTCAATTTGTCAGGCGTATTTACGCCGTGAGACTGCGAGCTTTTGCTCATACTACTTTGAATCTGAAGTTCTTTCCATGAGAAACAGGATAGGTAGAAACGATGATGGGGGTGACAATGATGATTTGACAACACCTATAATATCTATTTTCAACACACCGGGTCATGCATCTGGTGCAATTAAAGAACGTCATATTACAACTTCTAAGGAGTTCAATGCAATCTCGATTCATATTTTGCTAAACTGCAACGAAGTTCAGAAATATTACAAGTAAGTAAATAGGGTTACAAATAGATTATGTCCATTAAGTTAGTAGCTAATGTTTTTATAAATGACAATAAAAATTTTAGTGAATTCATCGCACTGACGGGCGCGGATGATGGAGATAATAGCGACCACATTGAAAGAAACTTTGTAAGATGGTTCCAGCATCATGTAAGTTTTAATAAAGTTTGTACCAGTAACTACATATTACGAAAAATATATAACAATAAATAACAATGAAACTTATATTACTTAGGTTCAAAACCCAAACAATGGAATTGATGATCCTTTGTTGCAACACTTGTCTTGGGGACCGAATACAAAGGTTAGGACATTTCAGAAGTACTTTGTCAATGGTTTCAAATTCCATACGAGGTCATGGGGCCAAGGGAAGAAAACAATGAATTTCGGTGTTTGGGTAAAAGGAAGTGCGAATCAAGGAGATATAACAGATGACTATTACGGGACTTTGGAAGAAATCATCGAATTTGATTACCCAGATTCTCCAACAAAGAAGGTTGTTTTATTCAAATGTGATTGGTTTGATCCCACACCACGCCGGGGGACCCGTATTGGTAATGCAGAAAGCACAATCATTGAGGTAAAACATACGGGTAGATACAAAAGGTATGATCCTTTCATCCTAGCACAGCTAGCCCAACAGGTTTATTATGTTTCGTACCCTGGTCGAATAAAGGATAAACAAAATTGGTGGGCAGTAATTAAAACCAAGCCAAGAGGAAGAGTAGAAATAGAGGAATTGCTTGAGATTGCATATCAAAACAATGAGACAACATCTATCAATATGGTACAAGTAGATGATGTAGTTGGCCCTTTAGTCGACACGAACGTTGACTTAGATGACTGTGTACAGCTTGAAATTAACACATTTGGTGAATATGTAGAGGACGATGAATTAATAGATGATTCGGTAGACGAGGATGTGGAAAACACCCTTAGTGATTGATTTGGTAATATGTTTTACCTAAACTTCTTCTGTTGTACTAGATTTTTTTGTACATCCATATTTCTGTTGCATTTGCTTCATAGTTATCAAATGGTTTGCATCTTATAATTCATTTTATATTTCCTTGCAACTTGTCCTAATTTGGTTTCTATTTTACATTAGCAAATGAATATACCATCTATTAATGTAAATTGATTTTTCAATTGTAGATGGACCAACCGAGAGTTCCAAATAAAGTATTCTGTGTTAGAAGTGGCGGTTCCAGGGGTAGAGCCCGAGGTATCCAACCAATGCCCGCACTAGAAGCCTCACCTGTAGCCTCACCAAATGCCTCTCCGTCAAATGTACCCGAAATGGGCGAACCACAGACTTCGGCATCCACGCCTGGCCAGTCTAGTCATGGAATGTTTGGCGCAGATCAGCACAGCCCCACTGATACCGACTCCCCTCCAGTTGGCAAAAAGTTTTTAATTCCTATTGGAAAGATGGGGCAAGTGTTACCTATTAAATTCTTGTTTTTATTTTAATTTCTTTTCGTTATGCAACATATTAATGTTTATAATTAGTCAATGAAATTCTTACAGGTATCATGACAACAAAGATGGCACAAACGCTATTACGAATGTGCTCAAAAGTAGGCTGACCACCGCATATGATAAGTGGAGTAACGTTCCTCAGCCTATGAGGGACAGTTGGTTCCAAGATTGGAAGGTAACCGTGATTTTGTTAATTTATTTGTAACTGTACGACGTATAATAACATGGGTATTTTTATAGAAATTCGTTTATTAGGAGCCTCAATTGGAAGGACATATGTACGCCGCTTTCATGGAAAAGATGGGTGAAAGAATGAGAGGTATCTTCCACGACATTAGGAAAAGTGGTCATAAGCCCGGGTGGATGCTAGATGGAGTTTATAATGAGCTGTCTGAGCTGTAGGCACGTGAAGATTACCAAACAGTTCGCCAAAGGAATAAAGCAAACAGATTGTCCGCAGTGGGGGCACCGACATATGCGGGGGGGTTCTCAAAGTGTCCATACAATCATTAAGAAGCATGTAAGTAATGTATTAGCCACAATGGTTATTATAGTGTTTGACTTTAATATCATTGTACGTAATCATGTATAGGAAGCTGCTACGGGCCAAAGTTTGACCACAGAAACCTTATACAGCAAGACCTTTGTTACGCTACAAGATAGGGAAAAATTACTTGAGAATGTTCCCGCCGAAAATTCGCGTCTACAGTACCAGGTTTACTCTGATCTTTTCTTTTCAGGTTATAACTATGCAATCATTAATTTTTAAATTACGAATTCCACCTAACTTTCACATATGCATATATATATATACAAATATATACATAGGTGCGATACCAGAAGACCCTTGAAGAGCATCAGAGACGTTTGCTTGAGGATCCCGACTATGTTGTACCGGATGATATCTCATTGTGGTCCACGGCACAAGGGGGTCGAAACAAGAAAGAGTGATTGACTGGTTTGAACCACTTGCCGAAGACCTCTCCCGTCAGACCTTCTAGTGCAGGGTCGTCATCTTGTGACCCACGTTCGGAAGGTGCACACGAAGATAGTGAAATGAAACAAATGAAGGATGAAATTTCCGAGCTCAAAGCTTCCCAGCAACAGATGATGTCAACCATGTAGCAGATGTTCGAGCTACTACAAGCGCAAAGCAAGGGAAAACGTGTGCGTGACCCGGTGAAGGATGACGACAATGAGGCGACAGAGGAGATGACTGAGGTAAGTGAGTATATGTGCTACCATTATTCATTTATTAGATTCTATATACGTTTTAAGTGTTAATACATTTATCTTGTTTAATTGGCAGGTCCTACGTGAATTCGGCCTGATTTTTATGCTTCTGAGTCCAAGTTGTATCGAGGTTAATTGGAGCTACAATGTGTGTGTTTGGACTTAGGTACAACTTAATATTTGTATAAATTCACAAGTGTGGAGATATTCTAGTTGCCCTCTATACATTTGGTGATTTTCTAGCGACACTATTGTTGAAATTTACAATTTGGTTTGCATCTACGAATTAATGACACTGATTTGGTATTGTGGGTGTTAAAGACACGTTGTTTTGTTCTCTGTAATATTGCTCAGTTGTTCGGACTTTTTTATTTGGTTGTGGTTTAGTTTTGGCTGTAAATTTCAGAATCCCGCAGGGTAAAGCAGCATAAAACAGAAAAAAACCAAAAAAATTTTGCCCAGATTTCCGACGGAAAACCAACGGAATCCCGTTGGTAAACCGTCGGAAACATTGACCAGGGAAAACGACGAGAAAGTGACGACGAAGAACCCGTCGGTAAATTTCCTACTGAAAAACGACGGCAATGTCCGTCGGTATTTGGAACGCCAACTTTTCCAGCTAAAAGAGCGAAGGCGACAAGATCGTCGGATATCCGTTGGTAAACTATTTTTGACGGATGCCTAGACGTCGGTAATAACGGAAATAACGAACCGTTGGTATGGTCCCACGGAAAAAGGCCGTTGGAATATAGTACTTTTCGCATGGGAATATCCTCCCGACATAATACCGACGACCTCTCCCCGTTGGTGATGTGTATTACAATTCTCTTCAAAGCTCCGTCGGTATTCCGTCGGTAATTATAATCCGACGGCTTTCCTACGAGCGTTACCGTCGGTGTTTGAATTCCGACGCTGCATTTACCGACGGCATTATACCCGTCGGAATACCATCAGATTTTTGTCGGAACTCCCCGTTACCGACGGAAAACCCACGGAATTTCATAAATATCCGTCGGTTTTTGCCCGTCGATATTTGGTGGTTTTTTTGTAGTGTACCTATACACACAAAATGGGTTTAATTGCATAGTTATAAGAATGTCGACCCAACTTCACGCCCTGTTTTGGTTTTTAAACAAGCATGCTAAAATGGTTTTATCATATCACAAAAATAGCTGCAAAAATGAGCTTTGCCCCCAAAAACGGCCCACACACTCAAACTTCGAAATACTATGCTTCAAGCAACTTTACTATCCACAATTCTCAACAAAACAGTCTGACCCATACAACCAAATCATCATTGATCGACCAAGTTCTATACTTGATGAGATAACGAGATCAACACGGATTAAAAGGGGTTATCATACCGTTGAAAGCAATTATTATACGCAAATCTTTACAATGACAACATACGCTAATACCTTCTCTTGTTCAGCCCATGCTTCCGGTTTGTCCTGCACGATCATGTGGGTGACTGAATCGAAAGTGAATCCCGCTGCACTATGAGTTCGCCGCTAGACTACCAACTTTGACTTTACATGTTTAGGCTCAATTCCACATCCGGGTAGCATTTAACCGATCATATTTGACAGCCTCACCATATATTGACTACGGAGCGAACCATCCAATTTCACCCCCTCGGCGTATAGAACCTCCAATGACAATAACAAGCATTCCTCCTCTTTATTCGTCCAGAATCTACGAGCCACATTGGAACCCTTCACGGTGTCAGTCCTTACACTGGAAGTAGCTCGTGGTGCGTCCATTTCCTGCAAGCAGGAAGCAAATTATAATATCCACTACCACTCAAGACAACAATTAATAAGTTACATGAACAAATTAAGGGACAAATATACTCATGTAATACCAAAACAGTCGTTACATGATATCGAGACAAAATAGCATACATATCGCATTAAAACATATAATACAGACCAACAAGCTGTCATCACCGTCAAGAGTACAAACAAAAGCATTTCCTTTCCATAGCAAACAAGTTTGGAATAAGTTAGTTAAGATGAAAACAAGCATCGAGCTAACTGTAATTAGGTTCCCACAAGTTAAAATAAACGAATTAATGGTGCCTCCAAGACTAGAACATCCTATTCGCCATGTTGTCTCGAAAATTAGTCCACAATGGCATGGCATCGACACTGCCTATGCATTCCCTGTCATCACCAACATTGTCCTCCAAGTCCCGCAACACTTGCTCCTCTATCAGGTCAACCTCCATTTGGGTACGGATGAAGTTATGGAGCATCGCACAAGCAAGAATGGTCCAATTCTGGACCTTGATTGGGTACCACGACCGGCTACGTAAAATGCCCCAACATCCTTTTAATAGCCCAAAGGCTCTCTCTATAACGTTCCTCGCCTTGCTGTGACGTAGGTTAAACAATTCCTTTGCATTTTGCGGTGCGACAGTCCCTGCACCCCACTCTTTGAGATGGTAGCGTGTTCCACGGTATGGGGTGAGGAATCCATCGGCGTTTGTGTAACCACAATCCGCCAGGTAATAGGAACCTAAATAAATAGAAACAAAACACATATTACAATATGTTCAATGGAATAATGTTGCAGGAACTGATACAATTGTATTAAATTTTGTACCATTTGGCACTCTAAGGCCGTTCTGATGATGTAATGCATCCCGTAATACCCGGCTGTCAGCAGCGGAACCTTCCCACCCGGCGAGAACATATATAAAATTCATCTGTGGGTTACAAACGCCCAGTACATTAACAACAATTGTGCCTTTCCTAGTGCGATACTTAGGTTGGTCCTTTTGACGGACAATCAGTTCAATGTACGTTCCATCCAAGGCTCCAAGACACCCCTGCCATTGACCAGCTACACGTAATTACTAGAAATTATAGAAAAGGCTGCTCCATTGAAACAGTCATTGGAAAGACCATGTGATTTTACAGAAACCTACAAGTATTACCATAAATCTTGGAACAATGACTACTGCGTACCAATTAAACCCATAAATACAACTCATTACTAAGAAGAAGAAAACTAGTAATGCAATGGCTAGGTACCAACTTAAAGAAAACATAATGTATAAATTATAATAAATTGACAAACAATGTACAATCCCTGGCAGAAAGTGGAATGCTATGAGTTAAAACCAATGAAACGGACCTTGAAATGCTTCCATGGTTCTGTAGAGTAAGATTGTAGGACCGCAACCGGTTCAATTAACAGCATGTGGCTGATGCGGAGCACAACCTTCAAAGTCTCCCGGGAATACCGGCTAACCGTATAGCCGGAACAAAAAAAATCACCCTTCACGGTACGGTTTTTATGATGGTGTGCAAGGATATTCAAAAACATGGCAAGCTTACACGGTATAGTCACAAACCGCTCATGTGTTAAACCGCCAAAATGTTCGAGAAGATAACTCAAACGACAGAAGGCATTCCTATCCATCCTAAGATTGTCAATGCAGTTTTGATCGCTCACTTCGGTAAATCGGCGCAAATGTTTCATCTGATCGGGTTGGTTAGCAATGATTGAATATTTACGCTTACGTGACCTTCACTCACTCTCAATCGTTTCATTATACCACACATACAACAAGTACATCAACGAAAGGGTAATAGCCGTACGTTTAAGAACAAATTCAACCCACGCTACAAAACGCAATCTTGTGTGTGAATCCATTGAAGGGTATATTATCAACTCTGCAAATGTCAGCCAAATTTCGAAATGAAACGATTTTTATACAACAATATCAAAGTACAATATGCTAATATACAAAGACGCCGAAGTAGAAAACCATTCTTCTGTTAAAAGGTGAACCCATACATAGCGCAGTGAACATTCAAGATCGATGTAGACAAGTCGACGGTGGGAGAGGACTCAGGATTCCATAAAGCCAAGAGTAAAAAATACATAACAACAACAACCCATGAATGGAAATTTTGAATTAAGGCATCGGTGGCTCACCTATTCAACAGCGGTGTCACGTTTGACAAAGTTCACCCAAAGTAGAACTTCCTGTGGTGATAACACCAGTACATGGTATGAGAAACTGTAGAGACTCCCAAATCGATTATTGATGGTACCCGAGCCTAAGAAATTCTTATCGGATTCCTCTTGTTTCCTTGCGCTTGCGGCTGAAACGTCGTGTAACGCCCCAGTTTTTCAGTTTTAAATAATGTGACGTATTTGTTTATAAATTGCGCAAATTAATTATTTAATTATATGATTAATTGTTTATAACTGGTTTTATTTGATTTAAAACCGTAAACTATTGTTACTTTAATTTAATTCATTTTATTTCTACTTTGATATTTAGTGTTAAATTCTCAATTAGGGTTTCATGTTACCTTAACTATTTCGGTAATTTTGTTAATTAATTTCAACATGTTATTAGTTGGTTTTAATTTATTTAATATGGAATTTGAGTTTTAGTAATTCATTTATAACTATATGAATTCGTTCATGCGCATGAGTGTTCTATTTGCGCTTCGTTCATATATGTAATGATATCGGAATGGTATGGAAATTTAGTATGTCGTAAATATGTGTGTTATGAACATGCCTATATGCTCGGTTTATGTTTTTGGATTCATTTGACGTGTTTATGAATTTAATTTTGATTGTGGAACCAAATCGGGGCTAACGAGCAATTAGCGCACCCTTGGTTCCGTGCGTGATATCTTGAGCTCGGGAATTCGGATTCGAATTCCGTCACCTCCGTTGCCTTCGTATCGACGATCCAGAGACAATGGAACAAGCCTCATACCTTTTTGAGATCATTAAGACCTCCGAAATCCAACCGTAACGAGCAACTAGTACAAGAAGAACTCCTTTTGGTTGACTAGTCTTCATGGTGGGACCCCATAATACCTCTTAACCCAACCACACCTTAACCATGACTTTTGTACCTAGAGTTAACTCCTTCCTCTCCCTTTTAGCAGCAAAAACCGAACCATATCTCCCTCATTTCTGCTGGGTCTGATCGAGAGAAGGGAGAAGAGAAGAAAGGAAGAAAACCCTTGGCCCTTTGTGATTTTGGAGCTCAAATCACCATCTTCCTTCACCAAAACTTCAAGGTATGAATATTTATGTCTTCTCTACTCAATTATGCTTGATTTCATCTATTTAAAACATGATTTGGATCAGATTTGATTAGGGTTTGAATTATGAGATTGGTATGAACTTTTAGGGATTTTTGCTCTTGTGACCTATATGTTTGTGTGGCTGAATTTCTTGCTTATATGTGATCCTATGAACTTGTTTCTTGGCTTATTTCTTTCCTAACTGATATTATATGATGTTAGGAGGATTTCATCTCTTGACCCTTTTATGAAATTATGAGATATGGAGCTCCAAACTTGATGTTCAAACTGTTTCCCCTGTTTTCGAACTGCTGTGTGAGATTTGGTGTTGTTGCATGATCATATGGCCTCCATTTCGTGTGAAAATGCATGGAGTTGATGTACACTCATTGTTCTATATGTTAGCATTCATGCTTTAAGTATTTGGTTCCATTTGAAGCCTCAAAACCGCAAGACATGGCCTGTTCTTATGCATGATCTTTGACAGAATTGTTGCTGTTGAGTTTGGTAACTTGTTGGTCCTTCTAATGTGCTTTAAATTGTACCATTTTGCATATATATGATTTATATTAGTTGTTTGGTATGTTAGCATGCATTCCCCAAAGTTTCAGATCCAAATTCAAGCCTAAGTACTTGATCAAGGCATGATAGAATCATTAGGGCTCATATGTCCGATTGTAGCGACCCAGTTTTGTTTCACGGTTTCGATGATCTTAACGTGTGATTTAGCTTTTTCACTCTAAATTAAAAATGTTCATAACATGCCAAATATGTTGCATATTAAGTTTCAGAGCATTTGGAGTTCATTTGGTATGCCTTTAGATTGAGTTTGTTTGAGTTCAGTTTTGCCGGTTAGGTCTTGCATGCGCCTCAAGTTCTGTAACGTGACACCCCCGTGTCTCATTTACTCATAAGAGGGAGACACGGGCGTGTCACACCTTCTGGGCAGCTCTGTACTGAGCCACGCCCGTGGCTCAGTTGGGCTAGGGTTGGTGACACCCCCGTGTCACTTCCCATGTGCAGTCTTTGTTGCTTCCTCTTCGGTTTTTGATTTGTTTCACCTCCTTAATGACTTTATCTCCTTTTGTGTTAAACTATGAACTTGTTTTGCTATGTGTTAGGAGTATTGTGGTTCAATTTCGTGGCATTTGGATGAGTTATAGGTATGCTTTCGCTTATTGCCGTTTATCTGTGTTTATATGTCGTTTATGAATCGCATCACTTATTTTCTATATCATATGATTTCTTCTTGTCGTCAAACCTTGGATATATGCTATGTTATGTAATATGAAGTATGTAGTAGCATGTTGGGAGAGTTTGAACATGTTCTATGCTTCTATTTGAGTTCTTGAATAAATTGAATGGAGATATGAATTGAATGATCTATGATTGAACAAGTGAATGAATTGGTTATATGATTTTCATGACTTAATATGATCTTTATGTCTTCATATCATGTGTGAGCATTGCCGTGCGTCATATATGGTTCATTTAGAGTCTTGAGTCTCACGAACACGTCTTGTGGTCTCTTGTACAGTTTGTCTCCAGGGAGGAGAGCTTTTGATCGTTCAGGCACTTGGTGCTCGATCCTTGTTTCTTCACGGTTAAGGTGAGGGTGGTTTTCGTTTTAGCTATGTAACAAACCCTACAACCCTTATGTGAAAAGCTTTGGCCAAAACCTTATGATTATATATATATATATGGTTTTCAAATGAAGTTATCGAGTAAATCCTTCTGAGTTATACGTATGAGCGTACATGAGCTTAAAAATGATTTTGTAATGAGGCTATGCTCCAAACCGTGTGTCTTCATGCTAGCTATGGAATAGGATGACACGGAGAGGTACGTATATAGCATATGCCGAATTACATGGTAAGGTACTTATGAATTATGATATGTATTTATGAATTATGTTATGTACTTATGATTGTTATGTTTTGGCGAGACACATTTATTACTTATTACTGAACGGGCCCCGGGACTTAGTATATGTGGCTAACCGAGGAAGCAAGGGCTGACGGGGATCCCATATACTAGTTCCAACCAAATTACGGTGATACCGGCCCTCGCTAGGAGGTTTAGCGGGGAATGGGAGCTGAGTGCCCTTGGGGGAGTCATGAAACCCCATTGGCCTATGATTGAGGAGGTCGGGTCTTGCAAGCCCGTCCACCACCCGGAGGAAGAAGGTTGGTTAGGATTTAAGCCTCTTCTTATGTATATGTTTTGATAGAATTATGCACCGTGCGGGAAGGCCGGGATACGGATTGCCCAAACGCATATTTATGTTATGATTTATGGTCTGTGTGTATTATGATATATTGCCTGATCGCCTAATCGATATATTACTGATATTTATGTACACGGTCGGAGTTTGGATGGAGGTTGTGCACGCTCACTCGCCGAGCCTTATATTTATGTATGATTTATGAATGAAATGAATTTAATATGAATTAGTCGTAAAAGTCGAGCATTGTTTATCTATTTTCTTGCCCTTTTTGGGAACTAAATTCAAATAAAACCTTGCTCGGGATTTATGACTTGCATGTGCATGATTTGTATATATATGTATCGCTCCTGCTCACTCAGTCTTCTAGAGACTGACCCTCTCCCTCCCCAATCTTTTAGTGTGCAGGGTTGATCTTTGGAGTTTCGGGCTAGGCGGAGGTGTTGGAGTTTTAAGTTGATCGAGTTAGGTTAGGAGAGTCCTTGCACTCACTCATGTATTGAATTTATGTCTGTATCGATTCTATGGTATTATGAACTTGAACAATTATGTAATCATAATTGAATTGTTTTATTGGACTGTAATTATGAGTTTAAAAGAGGCCTGAAGTGCCCAATTCTGGTTATGGTTGATATGATGGAACTCTGGCTTTGCTATGCTTTTTACTTTGTGAATTGGTATTCGTCGCAGGGTCTAGCTCCGCCTGGCTTAGGAAAGTTTTTTATGTTTGTCTCCCGTTCGCTAGGGTTTGATACGGGTGCGGATTTACTATTTCGTTACTCGTGTTGAGCCTTAGTGCGGGGGATGTGGTGCCTCACGTGCGGGGTGCTACATCCTTAAGTGGTATCAGAGCCCGGTTGCAAAACCGGTGTTCTTGAGTCATGTCTGAGTCAGTTAGGTCGCACGGCATAGGAACAACTTGTGAATGTATGCATTGCATTGATCTTGAACATGAGTTTGGCCTTCCTTTTTGAATTCTGCTAGACTATCTGTTGCAACTACCTAAGGATCCTTGTATTAATTGTTGGAAATGTGTCATGAGCATGCACTAATCGCATGCATCTATTCTTGAAGTAAGCTATGATTTATAGGTCATGGAGATAATATCAAACCACGGCCAAGTTCTACGACAAAGAAGATCGATTGCAAACCTTTCTGAGACACGGGAGATGGGCAAGATACTCTGGGAAGAATGTGGAGAATGCTAGATGCGTGGCTTCATAGACTGAGTTACAATTAACGGGTAGGATTCAGAATGGGAGGTTGACTTTAGCGATGCGATGGCAGAGGGATATCTGGTGAAATCGGAATAGGAGTTAATCATGGGATTGTGGGGATTCAAAAGACCAATTTATGAGAATCTGCTATTCGGAGTGTTTAATTTGGATTCAGCAAGATCTTTCAACTTAAAGGATGAAGTGAATGAACCTTGAAGATATTTTGATCCCGGATTGGATCGTTGAAGAGGTCTCAATAATTAGAAGAGACAAAGATAAAATGGGTCCGGTAGGAATTGTGTACCTGGGGTCGACAAGAAGGATCTCTGATTAAGCCTAGTGAATTGAAATCAAGTCTGTCGAAGTCAAGATCGGGAAGAGTTGGACTTCGGTGCTTTGGATGTCGATCGTGATGGAAACTCATAAACAATCGTCACGGGAATCTTGATCAAGGTGTGGATAGGGAGATGAGTTCATTTTTCTAAAACCAAGTTGAATTGCCATGTTGTGAAGTTGAAATGGAAGATATGAAGCAACAAATGGAAATGGTAAAGAAAGGCAATCACTCCTTGCAAGGAAATCATGCACTCAAATGTAAGCAGTGGGAGGTGAATTGAATTCACAAAGGATAGGCACGGGATTCTTGATTAAGGTGACGATTAGAAGTAAAGGTTGAATTGCGAGGAGAAGTGTGGATGCTAACTCAGTGGACGTGGAAGAATTAGGGATCAAGAAATTGCAATCTCGGACAGTGGATGATACAAGTTGATTTACCAAGATGCATGGAAGTCTCGAAGACCGTGGGAAAGGCAAGGAATAATTACCAGGATTAAGTAACCGTGGGACTTGGAGTAGCAAGGAAAAGCTGTCGAGCTAACTACTTACCCCATTGGTGACAGGTTCCAAAGCATTCATAGCACGTGCATCATATTTTGCATTAATTATTTATTCTCTTGATCTTATGTTATCCGTACATTTCTAAATGGGTTTCGTTGCGCTAATGTGTAGTATAATTGCTTGATGTAAACGTGACACATGCATTATCATCTTTACCCGACATGCATTTTAGTGTTTACTTGATAGGAAGAGCTGGCACCTCAATTGTCAAGTATATCCTCGCTCGAACCATATCTGAGTTAAAGGAAAGGAAATAATGGTGTGGCACATGACAAGGAAGACGATTGGGAAATGAAGAACTTTAGGTAAGGGCTAGGTAAGTGGAAAGGACCTCCGAAGGAAAGTCAGATTAGATTCATCTTTAGGGTGTTCGGATCGAATAAGGATAGGGAAGAGGGGTTGAGGGAGTTCGACATGAAAGAGCAAAATTTTAAGGGGGAAAGCACGATCGAGAGATAAAATGGAGGATGGAAGTAGTGCTCGAATAAATATGTCAATAGTAACAACGGGGATGCGAATTAAGGAGAATCCGGAAATCCAAAGGGTGGCCATTGGAAATGAATAAGAGGACGGTAATGGTTAAGTTGTTAAGAGAGAAGTGACGAAGCCAAATTCGGGGGAAGATTTTTCGAGATATAAAGAAGAGGGTTTATTGAACGACTCTATGTCTGGGATTCCGAATTGGGAGTGATGAAATTGTATGGGAGTTCTGTGACCTCCTAAGATGGATTTAACTAAAGGAAAATTGGATCAATCTATTATATGAGGGGATGTTGTCGATCAAAATTTATTCAGTAAAAGTATTAAAGGATCCGAGACAACATTATTAAGTTCTCGGTTCTATCAAAGGTGATCTAGAAGGAAACTTAAGAAGGGACCAAATGGAAAAAGATGATCATTGGAGGATTTACATCAAACTTCAAAATGCATCAAGAACATTTTATTTTCGATTCAAGAAATGTGGAGCTAGATACCGAATATAGCCTTAAGGGGGTTAAAGAGTATGAATAGATAACATGAACGGAAAATGGAAAAGGATTCGTGTTAAGGTAGATCCTAATGACGAATACCCCAAGGTAGGGATTGAATCGTCAAGGTTGTCAAGAGTAGTTATCCTTGAGGGTATTTAAACTCCGATATGAGTAAGATAATACCTATGGATCCAACATGGAGACAGATGGTCTAAGGATATTTGGGAAGTCAAGCTCGGTTAATTGAAAGGAATTGGATGGTCGAACGAAGATTGGGGGGAAATGGTGAAGACTGGAAATAGTACAAGTCAGAACGGATCCAAGAGTATGATCCTTAAAGGATTTATCAATAGCTTCACCGAGAAACCTTGAAGAGGTTCAAGACAAGCTGACCACTGAGCTATCTTCAGGATAGATCCTACACTGGACAACGACAACTCTCAATTCTAAACTTTGAAACTTCGGTGAACGGTACTTATAGCATTCATGATACATGCATCCATGCAATTTTAACTTATATAATTTTTATGTTAGATGCTTTAATCTTGTATTGTGTTAAATTACTTGGAGTAATTGGATATCAATGTGGGCGATATTTAGTACTTGCTTTGAGTGCCATACGTGATTTTAATTTTGGTTTTGTGTGTGTTGCTTGGGAGTGTTGGAGACTTCCTTACTTTATTTTCGGTTAAGAGACGGGGATTCTCTTATTTTTGTTTGGGAGACGGGGTACTCTCTTTGCTTGCGAGAGACGGGGTTCTCTCATTGTTGTTGGAGAGACGGGGTTCTCTCATTGCTGTTCGAGAGACGGGGCTCTCTCCTTGTTGCTTGTGAGAGACGGGGAATCTCTCATTGTTTGTTTTCAAGCGTGTTTTGAATCCGAGGACGGATTCTTTTTAAGGGGGAGAGATTGTAACGCCCCAGTTTTTCAGTTTTAAATAATGTGACGTATTTGTTTATAAATTGTGCAAATTAATTATTTAATTATATGATTAATTGTTTATAACTGGTTTTATTTGATTTAAAACCGTAAACTATTGTTACTTTAATTTAATTCATTTTATTTCTACTTTGATATTTAGTGTTAAATTCTCAATTAGGGTTTCATGTTACCTTAACTATTTCGGTAATTTCGTTAATTAATTTCAACATGTTATTAGTTGGTTTTAATTTATTTAATATGGAATTTGAGTTTTAGTAATTCATTTATAACTATATGAATTCGTTCATGCGCATGAGTGTTCTATTTGCGCTTCGTTCATATATGTAATGATATCGGAATGGTATGGAAATTTAGTATGTCGTAAATATGTGTGTTATGAACATGCCTATACGCTCGGTTTATGTTTTTGGATTCATTTGACGTGTTTATGAATTTAATTTTGATTGTGGAACCAAATCGGGGGCTAACGAGCAATTAGCGCACCCTTGGTTCCGTGCGTGATATCTTGAGCTCGGGAATTCGGATTCGAATTCCGTCACCTCCGTTGCCTTCGTATCGACGATCCGGAGACAATGGAACAAGCCTCATACCTTTTTGAGATCATTAAGACCTCCGAAATCCAACCGTAACGAGCAACTAGTACAAGAAGAACTCCTTTTGGTTGACTAGTCTTCATGGTGGGACCCCATAATACCTCTTAACCCAACCACACCTTAACCATGACTTTTGTACCTAGAGTTAACTCCTTCCTCTCCCTTTTAGCAGCAAAAACCGAACCATATCTCCCTCATTTCTGCTGGGTCTGATCGAGAGAAGGGAGAAGAGAAGAAAGGAAGAAAACCCTTGGCCCTTTGTGATTTTGGAGCTCAAATCACCATCTTCCTTCACCAAAACTTCAAGGTATGAATATTTATGTCTTCTCTACTCAATTATGCTTGATTTCATCTATTTAAAACATGATTTGGATCAGATTTGATTAGGGTTTGAATTATGAGATTGGTATGAACTTTTAGGGATTTTTGCTCTTGTGACCTATATGTTTGTGTGGCTGAATTTCTTGCTTATATGTGATCCTATGAACTTGTTTCTTGGCTTATTTCTTTCCTAACTGATAGTATATGATGTTAGGAGGATTTCATCTCTTGACCCTTTTATGAAATTATGAGATATGGAGCTCCAAACTTGATGTTCAAACTGTTTCCCCTGTTTTCGAACTGCTGTGTGAGATTTGGTGTTGTTGCATGATCATATGGCCTCCATTTCGTGTGAAAATGCATGGAGTTGATGTACACTCATTGTTCTATATGTTAGCATTCATGCTTTAAGTATTTGGTTCCATTTGAAGCCTCAAAACCGCAAGACATGGCCTGTTCTTATGCATGATCTTTGACAGAATTGTTGCTGTTGAGTTTGGTAACTTGTTGGTCCTTCTAATGTGCTTTAAATTGTACCATTTTGCATATATATGATGTATATTAGTTGTTTGGTATGTTAGCATGCATTCCCCAAAGTTTCAGATCCAAATTCAAGCCCTAAGTACTTGATCAAGGCATGATAGAATCATTAGGGCTCATATGTCCGATTGTAGCGACCCAGTTTTGTTTCACGGTTTCGATGATCTTAACGTGTGATTTAGCTTTTTCACTCTAAATGAAAAATGTTCATAACATGCCAAATATGTTGCATATTAAGTTTCAGAGCATTTGGAGTTCATTTGGTATGCCTTTAGATTGAGTTTGTTTGAGTTCAGTTTTGCCGGTTAGGTCTTGCATGCGCCTCAAGTTCTGTACCGTGACACCCCCGTGTCTCATTTACTCATAAGAGGGAGACACGGGCGTGTCACACCTTCTGGGCAGCTCTGTACTGAGCCACGCCCGTGGCTCAGTTGGGCTAGGGTTGGTGACACCCCCGTGTCACTTCCCATGTGCAGTCTTTGTTGCTTCCTCTTCGGTTTTTGATTTGTTTCACCTCCTTAATGACTTTATCTCCTTTTGTGTTAAACTATGAACTTGTTTTTCTATGTGTTAGGAGTATTGTGGTTCAATTTCGTGGCATTTGGATGAGTTATAGGCATGCTTTTGCTTATTGCCGTTTATGTGTGTTTATATGTCGTTTATGAATCGCATCACTTATTTTCTATATCATATGATTTCTTCTTGTCGTCAAACCTTGGATATATGCTATGTTATGTAATATGAAGTATGTAGCAGCATGTTGGGAGAGTTTGAACATGTTCTATGCTTCTATTTGAGTTCTTGAATAAATTGAATGGAGATATGAATTGAATGATCTATGATTGAACAAGTGAATGAATTGGTTATATGATTTTCATGACTTAATATGATCTTTATGTCTTCATATCATGTGTGAGCATTGCCGTGCGTCATATATGGTTCATTTAGAGTCTTGAGTCTCACGAACACGTCTTGTGGTCTCTTGTACAGTTTGTCTCCAGGGAGGAGAGCTTTTGATCGTTCAGGCACTTGGTGCTCGATCCTTGTTTCTTCACGGTTAAGGTGAGGGTGGTTTTCGTTTTAGCTATGTAACAAACCCTACAACCCTTATGTGAAAAGCTTTGGCCAAAACCTTATGATTATATATATATATATGGTTTTCAAATGAAGTTATCGAGTAAATCCTTCTGAGTTATACGTATGAGCGTACATGAGCTTAAAAATGATTTTGTAATGAGGCTATGCTCCAAACCGTGTGTCTTCATGCTAGCTATGGAATAGGATGACACGGAGAGGTACGTATATAGCATATGCCGAATTACATGGTAAGGTACTTATGAATTATGATATGTATTTATGAATTATGTTATGTACTTATGATTGTTATGTTTTGGCGAGACACATTTATTACTTATTACTGAACGGGCCCCGGGACTTAGTATATGTGGCTAACCGAGGAAGCAAGGGCTGACGGGGATCCCATATACTAGTTCAAACCAAATTACGGTGATACCGGCCCTCGCTAGGAGGTTTAGCGGGGAATGGGAGCTGAGTGCCCTTGGGGGAGTCATGAAACCCCATTGGCCTATGATTGAGGAGGTCGGGTCTTGCAAGCCCGTCCACCACCCGGAGGAAGAAGGTTGGTTAGGATTTAAGCCTCTTCTTATGTATATGTTTTGATAGAATTATGCACCGTGCGGGAAGGCCGGGATACGGATTGCCCAAACGCATATTTATGTTATGATTTATGGTCTGTGTGTATTATGATATATTGCCTGATCGCCTAATCGATATATTACTGATATTTATGTACACGGTCGGAGTTTGGATGGAGGTTGTGCACGCTCACTCGCCGAGCCTTATATTTATGTATGATTTATGAATGAAATGAATTTAATATGAATTAGTCGTAAAAGTCGAGCATTGTTTATCTATTTTCTTGCCCTTTTTGGGAACTAAATTCAAGTAAAACCTTGCTCGGGATTTATGACTTGCATGTGCATGATTTGTATATATATGTATCGCTCCTGCTCACTCAGTCTTCTAGAGACTGACCCTCTCCCTCCCCAATCTTTTAGTGTGCAGGGTTGATCTTTGGAGTTTCGGGCTAGGCGGAGGTGTTGGAGCTTTAAGTTGATCGAGTTAGGTTAGGAGAGTCCTTGCACTCACTCATGTATTGAATTTATGTCTGTATCGATTCTATGGTATTATGAACTTGAACAATTATGTAATCATAATTGAATTGTTTTATTGGACTGTAATTATGAGTTTAAAAGAGGCCTGAAGTGCCCAATTCTGGTTATGGTTGATATGATGGAACTCTGGCTTTGCTATGCTTTTTACTTTGTGAATTGGTATTCGTCGCAGGGTCTAGCTCCGCCTGGCTTAGGAAAGTTTTTTATGTTTGTCTCCCGTTCGCTAGGGTTTGATACGGGTGCGGATTTACTATTTCGTTACTCGTGTTGAGCCTTAGTGCGGGGGATGTGGTGCCTCACGTGCGGGGTGCTACACGTCGAGCCCCAAATCTTGAAACCCTAACCAAAGCAACAAAATGATACAAGCACGCATCTAATAAGCCAGATTTTAGGGGCAGAGTTTGGAAAAAAAAACTTGTGAACAGTGACGGAAAACAGTAAAATATATCAACACAACTTAATAACAGCTCATTCCGGATATGAGATTCAACACATAATTCGCCTTCCGTACCGGGCTGTTGCCGGGCCAGGTAATAAAATGAGTTGGCCCGCACAAGGTAATATAAGATACCAAACAGAATATTATCCCTTCTTGCTCATATCTATGTGGGCTAATAATACCTAATAACCCTACCAAACACCCTCTTCATTATATGACATATATAAAGTTGAATGCATATAAAGTGTTGAATTAGCCATTATTAATTGTGACCAAGTTAATTAATAAATAGTATCTCATGAAGTGCTTTGAATATGATTATTTGCATTAAATTGAGCGAATTTTATGGTTTTTAATTTCATATCACCCCAAAAGCCACCTTGATTACTTTCCTTTTATAGTCTTCAATTGAATTATTTTAATTTGATAATTATTGTGACTTATGGGTTCATTCCGTTTGGTGAGCTAACAAACTAATTAACAACATTTATATGGTCACTATTTAATTAATATTCCCTTATCCATTAAAAATACGTTCTCATTACATATCTTTCTTGGATCAATTAATGAAATATATACATATATAAAGTCGTTCAACCACTTCAATTACCATTAGAAGGTTGATATTTGAGTCTGAAAATAACGTTGCTATAGTTTGTTGTGTTGTATTTAAAGCCTATAAAATGAAGACAAGAGAATATTTAATTAAGGGGCGTTCGGTTTTATTTATATTTATTGGATTTGGATGATATGGTATGCATCAAAGCGATAGATTTTTTCTATCTATTATTTTATTTATTTTTATTAAGAATAGCGACAAACATTTAATATACGAATATTTTCTAAAAATATCATTTTATAACGTTGTATCCGATACTTTTAATATAAAAATTTTTAAAAAAAAACTTACGTAACACTATTATTTGTATTATCGTATCTATTCATCATAGCCACATGCTAAAACTACATATGTTAGGATTGATGTCCTCCAAAAGCAACTTTAACCCCTCGTTCGTGTTTATAAAGAAAAGTAAGCTCAATCATGCAATGAAGTATGATCCTTATGAATCATGACTTTGGTACAAAGAATTTTATTTTGTTTGATATGAACCTACTTCCAATGATCCAATCTCAAGATATTTCGAAAAGGGGGTGATAATTTTCCCAATTATGATCCATGGACATAGATAAAGGTGATATGCATCACCATAGGAATACACCGATACAAAAAATTTTATTAAAATTTTTACATGAGAAATATTCGATATGATATTTAACACAACACAATAACAAAATAATATTTTTAGAAGTGTACATGCATTAGAACTCCACAATAAAATAAAATAAAATAAAAGATAAAATGACAAAAAAATTGTAAAATTTAAGCGGTCAAGTTCGATCAATATACATGTATAGCTGTATACATATGCAAGAATATATATCAATTGATATTTAATTAAAAACTATAATTTATTATTATTATTATTAATTGTATAATATTGTAATAATAAAGCATTTAATTGTGATCGGTTTGACACTAACCAAAATAACTCAATTATAGAATTGAACAGTGATAAAAAAAATTAAGGGTAGACAAGTAATTAAAGGGGTACGTTTAATTTTGTACATGTATAATCTAGGTTGCACATAAAAAAGACACACATTTAATATGAACCCAAAACTTTAAGAATTTGGAGAATCTTTTATAATACTTGAATAATTATATTAGATCTACTTTATTGCATGGGTTAATTACACAAAACCCCTCTTTCATTTTGGGCGATTTACCCCATAACCTTTCGAAATTGTTACACTTAACCCTTTTAGATAACTTCGGCGGAATCTTTCTGGAATATTCCGATCAAGTTGAACTTTGATCGTCGATTTCTCCTCCATCACGCCGACCCAATAGTCAAGATCACTAGCATCGTGTTCCTCTCTCCAAGAAGAACAAAATCCATATTCCATTCAACCCTATTGGCTGTCAAAAGCGTCAGAATTTGCCTGCAAAGTTTCGCCAGCCAATTCGTCATCTTTGACTGATGATTTCTCATTCCTTAGTTGTTGGATTTTGATTTTAAGACTACCGTTTTGTTCTTTCTGTCGATACTTTTGATTTGAAGTATAATATCAACACGTTTGAAATCTAATTTATACAAATTTAGCCTTATAAATCAAGCCAAAAAAATGAACGGAATATTCCCTAAGATTCTACCGGAAAGGGATAAAGTGTTATGTTTTAAAAAGATTAGGGGACAAATCGCCCAAAATGAAAGGATGGGGTTCAACCCTCCCTAAGGCCCAAAGAGGGGGTTTTGTGTAATTAACCCTTTATTGTATTATTATATATTTATATACAATCTCATAAAAAGGGTTATATGAAGTACAATGAATCTCTATTTTTGAACATGGCACAGAACTAGAACAATTCGATTAATTAATAGTTACAATTTAAAATTTGTGAGATTAACACTTTTTTATCTCTTTATATATATAAATTTCAATAGCCCATTATGAATTCGAGAAGGGTTGAACTATTACGATATAAAATATTTTTTAAAAAATAAATAAATAGTTGGTCCCAAACTATGACCATCTTTTAAAAATTTTATCCAAATTTTGAAATATTTTAAGTTGATGTGATTCTAATTTTATTAAAATTTCAAATTGTCATTTTAAACCATTTTGATGACAATTTTTCGCCGAAAATTTTCATGTGTTCGACACCAAAACGACTAAGATGACAATTTTAGATTTTAAGTTGGGATGACAATTTGCATAAATTTAAAGTTTGAATAAAAAGTTTGAAAAATTATCATAGTTTGGGTAGTTCAAACTCCCCCCTATTAATAACAGTTGCATAATTAGAAATTTAAACACGATATCTATAATTAAATTAACATAACACCGAATCACTAAGTTATTTCAGTATTTTTATATAAACATATTAGAGAGATGGAGAATTTGCAGTAGAAAAATCTTGAGGGAGAAGAGCGGATAGAGGTCATAATTACAGCATCCACCATCATTAGGGAGGGGGAAGTGGGGCAGTGAGGGTAGATGAATTTCAAATTCATGCAATTAAGAAACGTACGCAGTATTTAATTACAAAGACAAAATGTAATCAATCTTTTAGGGTGCAAGTTTGGTTGGGAATATTAATGGACGAGATCAGATAGAATGTGTATTGTAAATGATCATCATTATTGTTTTTGAGGACCACATTATACATATACATATGCATATGGTAGAAATTAAATAACTTTGCCCCAAACATATTTGCTTTTATTAAGCTTACTCAAAATTAAATGATGTGAATACAAAGATATGGGTGAAGCTTCACCATTATCAAAGCTTTATAGATATCCCCATTCATGAGGGTTAGGAATCTATGTTAAACGTCCACTTAAATTGCATTTCAATAAAAATCATATTAGACAAATATATATATATATATATATATATATATATATATATATATATATAATGGAGAATTACAACCATGGCCCTCAGGAAGCAACCAAGATCGAAAATAAGAAGACAAAAATATAAATATTTCAAAATATATGTATAGAAGTAAAGAAAATTCAATACCCCCGTGTAGCTCCGTCCTTGATGGCCTTAGAATTTTACTTTTGGTGTAAAATATCCCAAATAAAAATTTAATCTAAATATTAACGCACAAACTCATGGGTAGTATATATAATTTATAGCACATATATATGGGTAAATTACATATCACCCTTGAGGTCGTTTGAAAATTACAAGTTCGAAAATTTATAGTTTAGTATGTCACATTTGAAATAATATTCGGGCGAATTACATCTGACTATCCTATATTTAAATCTAATTACAATGCAGTCCGTCTAAATTTCGGGAAGTTACATTTAGTTCCTAATTTTTTAGAACCGTTTGTGATCCGTTACGTCTGTTAGGGTTCTGTTATATTATTCCAAAAATACCACCAATTTTTTAAATTGATTTGTGACTTCAGATACTGTGTTGTTAAATTCATAATTTATAGAGATCGTTTTGTTTATTTGTGTAGACTTTAAGGATGATTTTGTAATTTTGGTCATATATGCAATGTAACACTCATACAACCGTTAGGGACATAATTGTACTTCTCTATAAATTCTGTTAGGGATATCGAACCAAACAAAATTTACAATAATTAAAATATAATTTTCCGATTTAGATGGATTGCGTTGTAAATTGACCTAAATATAGAATAATTAGACGTAAATCTTTCATATATATATATATATATATATATATATATATATATATATATATATGCGTATGTCTGTTTGTGTGTGTGAGAGAGAGATGAATTTCGTTTGTTGGAATAGCCACAGACATGTTATAACTAATTGTCTATAGTACCAATAAAATACATAGGCTTGAGGCAATAAATATTTCTATCAACTTATCTTTATTTTTATTTAAAAAAATGAAAAAATTTATCTTTATTTTACATTTGAAATTAATTGGTCTAACTTGATTTACTGCAGGCAATTAAATTGTGTTATTTCTTAAAGCTTTGAGCACATTTTATGATATATATCTTTTATGAAATTGTACTTGGTGCATAATGTATTACATGCAATATTTTATGTATGTATTTACGTGCGTATGTTTGTGTCATGAATTCTGTAGCTATCCAGATGTAAATGATTTTGTCTATTATGATACTTACCAATCCATGCAATAATTTTCATCGACAAAGATATAAATAACTTCATCTGAAAAGTCCCTTGATTTGCTTGATTTTATTACACGTAAACGCATTATCTTCCCAAAAGTCTTCATGAACAGATATAGAAATTCATATAGACATATAGTACATCTCCTTTCTACATTTCCACGATTAATCTTAGCACATCTAATGAAATTAATTAGTGCGTCTCCTTTTGTTAATACGTACATAGAATAAAATCATGAATTTGTTGAGCTATAAATAATGATATCCTTTTAATTAACGTTTTCGTGAATTTAAGGCAAGTAAGTAAATTATTATAACCACGCTTAGGATTTCTTGTTTTATATTCATGTTTCATTTTACCTATAATATACCGACACTTTTAAAAATATTATTTTACTTATCGTGTCGCGTTGGACACTCCTCATGTAAAAAATTCAAGAAAAAATTTGTGTCCTCGTCTCCGTGTCATGTTGTGTCCGTGTGTCCGTATCCGTATCCATGCATCATAGCATTTTATGTTTCACTAACATACTTGCGCCACGTGTATAAATAGATGATCCAAATTAGGATTGAGAAATAATTATGATATGGAAATATTTTAAAAGATTTTTTTCCTAATTTGGACCGCGTATTTATACGCGCGATACGTATATGTAAGTGAAACATAAAATGAAATACGAATATGAAACAAGAGATCCCCGATCCTTCGTACCAAGTTGATATATACATGGCTAATTTCTTCTCATTAGTTATATATAGGCTTAATCACAATTTTCACATTTAGATAAGGCATAGTTTTGGTATGAAAGACGAGACTCTGCCATTTACAATTGTTTTACGTACTGTTGAGAAAATGGGAGGAATGGGATCAGAATGACACGGGTAGTCCCTGTCCTTAAAGTGTTAATCGCCCCTACTCTCTGAGTTTGCTAAAGGTTGCAGACGATTTACTTTTAGGATGTATGTCAAGCTGGAAATTATGAATTCGGACAATAGCAATTTGCCAGAATTCAGGTGAGTTTTGCTGTTTTCTTCAGGTGAGGGATGAAGCTGTTTATAGCTCTCAAGTGTTGGCCAAAAACAAAAGTGCAATGGGAATATTGAATGGATTAATTTCAGGTGTAATGACCTGAAATTCAATCCCAATGAATGCCCACTACTCAGCTGTTACAGATGCCGACGGACTGATTGGATGTATCTGGACATTGGTTCAAAAGTCTGAACTTTTAGACTGGACTAGGCCGGCTCTGGCTCAAAAAGCGAGGCTCCAAGCTCCTAGCGACGATGCGCACGTGCGAAGTGCAAAGTGCGCCATCAAACGCCACATTCGCCCATGCCCGGCCCCGGCCCCGGCCCCGGTCCTGTGCCCGTGCCCGTGCGCGCGCGCGCGCCCACGCGCGGTGCGGTGCACCGCACCGCGAGTGAGCCCATTAGTCCTCTCTTGGGTCCCATAATTTAATAACACATACAGCATTTTAATATATAAAGCTGTCTGCCTAGTGTTATTTTTCCAATGTGGGACACGATAACCAATGCATATTTTCCAAACAACCTTTGATATGCCTTTGCATAATTAATGATTAATCCTTCAACAACTAATCATATATATATTAATTCTCCAACAACTAATATATATATATATATATATATGCATAACATATTCAACAATCCCCCACTTGTTTGGAAAACTACTCTTTTGCCAGACAAGTCCCTGAAGATTTTGTCAAAGATCACATGCCTAGAGGAAGGTGTGACGAACATTGAACCTTCCCTTAGTGTAAATAACTCAAGACTGCACCGAAGTTGATGGTGTCCGTAGATTGAACCTCAACTCCTTCGTGATGCAATCGGAGTTATCACACGCATGTTTTCTTTCTCATACAGCAAGCACTCCACTGCTTTGCGCTTATAAAGCCATACGCCATATCCCATTTCATGAACCTTTAAGACAGTAAACCACAACTCTCTATAAGAAGCGGCTTCACTTCTTGTTCATAAAGGTAAAATGTTTCTCGAGCACTAGTTGCATTAGTGCAGCATTTTGTTAAGAGCGTAGCTCAACCTTGTCACTTTGCAACTCACTGAGCTATCTTTTACTACATATGAGACCACTTTGATAGCTCAAACCAACTCGTGACTTGTTTTTCCCTTTGAACCTATAACCAGGGGTAACCTAGATTATAGGTAGGGTTACCGTCACTTATGGTTCGGGTGGTTTAAGTCCCATATCTCTAGTAGTTGTAGCTACTAAGTCTCTCGTCAGAGGCTTAGTAAATGGGTCAGCCAAATTCTTATTTGACCTCACATAGACAATTGTTATGATACCATCTTGTATCAATTGTCTCACAAATGCATGTCTAAGACCAATATGTCTAGACTTACCATTATAGGTACCACTATACGCTTTTGTAAGCGTAGCTTCGCTGTCACAATACAACGAAATTGGAGGCATTGGACTTGGCCATAGATCTATGTCTAACAACATATTTCTAATCCAATCAGCCTCTTGTCCAGCTTGTGCCAAAGCTATGAACTCAGATTCCATGGTAGAGTGAGAGATTATTGTCTGTTTCTTGCTTGCCCAAGAAACAGCCCCACCGGCAAGAGTGAAAACCCACCCACTTGTGGATTTATTATCTCCCACGCTAGTTATCCAACTCGCGTCTGAGTACCCTTCCAATACACTAGGGAATTTGTTATAGAACAAACCAAAGCTAATAGTTCTCTTAAGGTACCCAAGTACCCTACTAATAGCTTTCCAATGATCAGCATTGGGACTGCTCGTGTATCTGCTAAGTTTTGAAACTGCAAATGAAATATCTGGTCTAGTGCAATGCATTGCGTACATAAGGCTTCCAATGGCACTTGCATACTCGAGCTGTGCAATAGCTCTACCAGTATTTTCTTTAAGTTTCAGTCCATTGTCAAATGGAGTATTCACCTCCTTGATCTCGAGGTGATTAAACTTAGTCAGAACTTTCTCAATATAATGAGATTGGTTTAGTGAAAAACCCCCACTATGTTTTTTAACTTTAATGCCTAAAATGGTATCTACTTCACCTAAGTATTTCATCTTAAAGACCGAGGATAGATACTTTTTAGTCTCGTTTACTCCAATCATATTCGTTCCGATGATCAACATATCATCGACATATAGACAGACTATCACCATATAGTCAGCTGTACTTTTGGAGTAAATGCACCTGTCAGCACTGTTATACTTGAATCCGAATTTCAAGATAGCAGTGTCAAACTTCTCGTGCCACTGTTTTGGTGCTTGTTTTAGACCATACAGGGATTTGACTAACTTACACACTTTATTTTCTGTTCCCGGTGCTATAAAACCCTCAGGTTGTTCCATATAGATTTCTTCTTTTAAATTTCCATTTAAAAATGCTGTCTTTACGTCCATTTGATGAACAAACAGATCGTAAAGAGAGGCTAAAGCAAGAAGAATTCTAATGGACGCAACTCGAGCCACCGGTGCATAAGTGTCAAAGTAGTCAATCCCTTCTACTTGTCTAAATCCTTTGGCGACTAATCTAGCTTTAAAAGCTGAGATAGTGCCATCAGTGTTTCGTTTTCTTCTAAATACCCACTTGCACCCAATGGGTTTAGAACCACGAGGTAAGTCTGCTAATACCCAAGTATTATTACCCAAGATTGAATCCATTTCATCGTTTACAGCTTCCTTCCAAAAAGAACCATCTCGAGAAGCCATAGCTTCTGAAAATGTTTTAGGATCCGTCTCAAGTGAAAATACATATGGTATTTCACTTACCATTTTATTATCTTGGTCCCCCTCCACCAAGAATAATAAAGCATCAGAAGAGATAAAGTCTTTATCTAAACTTTTCTCTTTTCTTGGTCTAGTACTCCTTCTAGGCTCAACTTGTTGTTTAGGAACATCGTTTTCCACAACCGGCCTTATAGGACCTCTAGGCTCAATTTGGAGTGGCACAGATTCGTTTCCAACATCTTTTGAAAACGTATTTTCGAAGAATTCCACGTCCCTGGATTCAGTTATCACGTTAGACTCCAAATCGAGAAGTCTATAGGCCTTGCTATTAAGAGCATATCCAACGAATACACTTTTAATAGCTCTAGCCCCTAACTTAGTCTGTTTAGGATCAGGAACCCGAAAGTAAGCCACATACCCCCACACTTTGAAATAACTTATGTTGGGTTTTCTGCCTTTCCATATTTCATAGGGACTAGACTTCACAACAGTACTAGGCATCCTATTTAGAATATGGCACGCAGACAGAAGGGCTTCACCCCATAAGTTGTGAGGTAAATTTGCATGTTTTAACATGCAATTTATCATATCCAGAAAGGTACGATTTTTCCTTTCAGCTACACCGTTCTGCTGGGGTGTATAACCGGCAGTTGTTTGATGTATGATACCACTTTCTTCGCAAAGTGTATCAAAGGCATTCAAACAATATTCCATGCCTCGATCAGAACGTAGAACCTTAATCTTCTTCTCAAGTTGGGTTTCTACTTCTGATTTGTATTTCGCAAAAGAACTAAGAGCTTCATCTTTAGTTCTTAACAAATACACATAGCAAAAACGACTAGCATCATCAATAAAAGTAATAAAATACCTTTTACCGCCTCTAGTTAAAATTCCATTTAACTCACAAATATCAGTATGAATTAAATCTAATATTTGTGATTCTCTTTTAACACTTGGAAAAGGCTTTCTTACAATTTTTGATTTTGCACATATTTCACACTTATCAAGTTCGTTTTTACCAATATCAATTAATCCCATTGCATGCATATTTTTCAAATTCTTTGCACTAACATGTCCTAATCGACTATGCCATAAAGAAATTGAAGAAATCATATAAGCAGAAGCAGAAATCATATTATTGATAGACATCTTATACATCCCATTACAAGCATAGCCTTTTCCAACAAATTCACCATTTTTCATGATGATGACTTTGCCAGACTCAACAGAAATTTTAAAACCTTTCTTATCTAACAAATCAACAGAAATTAAACTTTTCCTAACATCTGGTACAAACAAGACATTAATCAAAGTTAATTTCTTCCTGGAGGTAAAGTTGAGTTCGACAGATCCTTTGCCTCCAACACTGGCTTTGGAGTTGTTTCCCATCTGAACCTCTTGCCCAACAGTTTCTTCAAAGGTCTTGAAAAGCCTTCGATCGTTGCAAATGTGAACGGTAGCTCCAGAATCTAACCACCAGCCAGAAAGTTCACTTGCCATGTTGATTTCAGAAATCATAGCCACATCGAGGCTAAGATCAGTCACCATGGCAACTAGGTTCTCCTCAACCATATTTGCAACTCCGGATCCACTCTTCCGTTGTGGGCATTCTCTCGCATAATGTCCTGTTTCTCCACAAACATGACACTTGCCTTTTCTTTTGTTAGCAGCATTAGAAGGTTTAGGCTTCTGTATGGTTTTCTTAAATTGTCCAGAATTCTTTTTAACACCAAAATGTTTCTTTTTAGAAGAATTTCCAGATTCAACAAAATTCACTCTCGATTGTCCTTGAACCAAATTCTTTCCATCGTGTTTCCGAGCCTCCTCTTCAATACGCAGATGTTTTTGAATTTGTTCCAAGGACAAATCCTCAGATTTATGCATCAAACGCTTTGCATAATCTTTCCAGGCTGGAGGAAGTTTTGCAATGATTGCACCAACCTGGAATGTCTCTGGAAGGACAATTTTAACCATTCTGAGTTTGTTAACGATTACTTGGAGCTCATGCACTTGCTCCAGAATCGGTTTGTTGTCAACCATCTTGAAATCCAAATATTTAGAAACTAAATACTTGTTAGTACCTTCTTCCTCAGCCTTGTATTGTATTCCAAGGCCTCCCAAAGCTCTCTAGGCGACTTCACGTTTGTGTATAGATCATACAGCCTGTCAGAAAGTGTGTTGAGGATGTGACCACGAGCCAACTCTTCATCTTCAGCCCTTTCCTCCTTTGCTGTTGAAGAGTCTCCACAATGTCTTGGTGGATCTGCATAGCATTCCTGGAAGGACCTGTTGCTGTGTTGGGAGGAGCAGCAACTCCTGTTGTCGGAGGATTGGCAGGAGGAGCACCACCTGCTTCAGTGGTTGGTGGATACAAATCAACAGGCTGCTGGGGAGCAGGAGGATCTTCTGGAATCGGTGGCAGGCTGGGATCCAGAACATAAGCCAGCTTCAAAACGGTAAGCAGGAACTTCATTTTGTCTTGCCAGCGGCTGAAATTGTTTCCATCGAAGCGATCCAATTTCTGCTGGTTCATGATGCGGAAGGATTCTGATTCCATCTTCACACTATTAACACTTTAAGATTGTTGAGAAAATGGGAGGAATGGGATCAGAATGACACAGGTAGTCCCTGTCCTTAAAATATTAATCGCCCCTACTCTCTGAGTTTGCTAAAGGTTGCAGACGATTTACTTTTAGGATGTATGTCAAGCTGGAAATTATGAATTCGGACAATAGCAATTTGCCAGAATTCAGGTGAGTTTTGCTGTTTTCTTCAGGTGAGGGATGAAGCTGTAGCTCTCAAGTGTTGGCCAAAAACAAAACTGCAATGGGAATATTGAATGGATTAATTTCAGGTGTAATGACCTGAAATTCAATCCCAATGAATGCCCACTACTCAGCTGTTACAGATGCCAACGGACTGATTGGATGTATCTGGACATTGGTTCAAAAGTCTGAACTTTTGGACTGGACTAGGCCGGCTCTGGCTCAAAAAGTAAGGCTCTGGGCTCGGAGGCAAGGCTCCAAGCTCCTAGCGACGATGCGCACGTGCGAAGTGCAAAGTGCGCCATCAAACGCCACATTCGCCCATGCCCCGGTCCCGTGCCCGTGCCCGTGCCTGAGCCCGTGCCCGTGCCCGTGCCCGTGCGCCCGGGGGCGCGGGCGGTGCGGTGCACCGCACCGCGAGTGAGCCCATTAGTCCTCTCTTGGGTCCCATAATTTAATAACACATACAGCATTTTAATATATAAAGCTGTCTGCCTAGTGTTATTTTTCCAATGTGGAACACGATAACCAATGCATATTTTCCAAACAACCTTTGATATGCCTTTGCATAATTAATGATTAATCCTTCAACAACTAATCATATATGTTAATTCTCCAACAACTAATATATATATATATGCATAACATATTCAACACGTACAACTTATTACTTATAACCAAAGATATCTACTGATAATAAGTTTATGTCTAATGTATTTTATAACTCATAATGTTGTCATGAGGTGAAGTTTGAACTGGAGCACAATCTAATTTGTTGAAATAATCACACACACACACACAATATATATATATATACATATATATATATATATATGGTTGGAAATGTGGGAAAGAGAGCAATTATATCGTCATAAGTGCATAACTAACATGTCAACTTCGGGGGGGAAGAAAGTCGGCATAGCTTTAAAAGGAAGAGATCTATGAATCTTCAGCAGTGTGGTAGCGTCATAAGTTTCTATTTATTTTAAAAAAAACTGAAAAAAAAAAATAAAAAATGGGCGCCCTCTTTGGCGCTATTTTCAATTTTTTGGTTGGAACTTGGAAATTGTTAAAAATATTTAAGGAATAAATATTTTTTTCCATCCGAACTATGCCCGTTTTTGCAATTCACCATCCAAACAAATTTTCATTGCAAACCGCCATCCAACCTTTGTATTTGTGACAAAACGCCATCTAAACCATTTTTTTTGGTGGTTTTGGAAAAAAAAAATTGACACGTGGCATTTTCCTAAAACATACACGTCAGACCAAACTACCTTCAGATGGCATTTTGTTTCAAATGCAAAGGTTGGATGGCGGTTTGTAATGAAAAATTGTTTGGATGCTAAATTGTAAAAACGGGCATAATTCGGATGGGAAAAAATATTTATCCCAATATTTAATTGATATACTCGATAATGGATGATAGTCGAACACAATTAAAAGTATCATTTTATCGTATTGTTTTGTATTGATAAGCTTAAGAAATAGTTTTGATATAATTAGAAAATGGTTGGAGCCTAGAAAGTGTTCCAAAGGAAGTTTCTGGGGTGATGTCCGTCAGCTGAAAGTTTTAATCGTAGATGCTCCGATACTCAAATTAAATCAAACACGTTTTTGGTGAAAAATGAAAAAAAAGTGCAGATTAAAAAGAGAATAGTTTACGTGCATGGGGGTGGTGAATTATTTATAAATTGTCTTAGGGGAGATGGCGATGACTCATCAACTTGTGGTTTCCCTTGAAGGGACCACTTCTCACATATACTGGCTGTTCAGAGGCCACCTATCCATGGAAGGATCATCCCATATAAAACTTAGGGAAATTTTCATGTGGTCCTGAACAGGTGCCCCTAATGGGTACGTAACAACCTCGTACGGATTATCAAGAGGGTAGTACGACATCCTCCTTTGGGTAGATGGTATGCAACGGCTTACTAGGAGTTGGTTCCCAAAGTGTCAGTGTACCTTAGCACGAAGGATTTTGTTCCTTTTGTAAAGAGCCCAATCCCCTTGACCTCGAACGTGGCACGGTCCCCGAGGTCATGGGTTTCATAGGAGAACCTAGGTGCATATAACCCTTCAGATGAGTTAGGAGAAGGGAAATGCCCCACATAAGCATAGGTCCCTCGAGAACGACAAGGGTAGAGCTCCTTGGATAGCTTCTGGGTGGAGTAACGGGTTGTGCTCGTCTTGTGAGCTTCGACCTCGAGAATGTCAAGGGTATGGTTATTGGTTGGGTGATCAACCTCGGGAAGCATTCGTGGTTAGGGGTTTTCCCACCCCACTTAGCCTCCTAACGAAAGGAGCTACCCCTCGACTCTAAAGGTTGAGGGGCTTTGTTATTGGGATCGAGGACGTGAGGGGCTGAGGGCCCAAGTCCTCCTAGCCCCTATTTCCCACATGGTATCAGTATTCGTTGAACACGTGGCATCCAAAATTATTTCATATCAAATTCATATTGTTGTGTCTGCATTATGTAAATATTTCAGTATTCGTGTCTATACATTTTAGGATATATTGTTAAAAATAATTGATATTTCACGCGTTAACCATTTTTAACATATATTTTGATCATAAATATTTTCTTCTTAAAATGTTATTATTAGTAATGGCTTACGAACTTATTTCCATTAACATGTACCATTAGCATACTGGTGAATCTATTTATACTAAAAATAAAAAACAATCGAAAGATACAAATACATATTTGAATATAGACACAATGATACTGATACAATATAATATAAATATAATAATACAAATTTTTCTTAAATTTATCAGATGATAATTGTCCAAAATATAATCTAATACAACATAATACGTGAATATAATATCTTTAAAAGTATACATACACGTGTAACCATCAAAATGACGTGAGAACTAGAATGTAGAAGTATTGGCAAATAGAAGTATTGGCAAATTGGGGTGATAACTTAGTGAAGGAGAATATTAGAAGAGATTATAAATTACATTTCTCCGTACCAAAAATTAAAATAATATACTTGGCCAAAAACAAAAAACAATATTAAAATAACATACAATTCTTGAAATATTATTACCCTAACTATCATGTGGTATGATTTGATAGTTTGTTTGTTTGTTTTTTTTTTATAATTTAACAAGTTATCACTCTTAACTTAATAAAAAGTGCCTACACGGCTTGGTTCAAATAATTAAAGGATTTATTTTTCAGGACAATGACCGGAATTTAAATTCCCAATTAAAGGTGCGGAACTAATATTGGTAGGGTAAACTTACATTTTATTAATTTATCCAACTTGAACTCATGAAAAAATATAGGATAGAAAAATGTTATTACCATACTTCATTTTTACTTTGCTGAACTGGATGTGGTGTATGCTCACGAAACCAAAGGAACTTTGACAACATTCACTATGATAGATTAGGAGGTACTAGGTAAATTATACCCTTAATCTACCATTTACTTAATGGATAATTTAGGAAGCCCCAAACTCGGGGAGGAAATACCTAGACTAGAGGGGAGTTATTATTTAGTTGGGTGTTATGGATGAATTGATATTACTATTTTGTCCCTGATGATTGTACAAATTACAATGTAGGTTTACCACGTCACCACTTAGCAAGAACAAAATATATCCGTCTGAATTTTTTGGAATGTAAGCGTAGAAGCCGATGGGATGGGCACATATGGAAATGTACACTAAAATTGGATGACTTAAATATAAAAAAGTAAAGGCAACTAGACTAATATAAAAGTATACATATTCTTCGAAATAAATAGGATAGTTGTACTACTTAACCAAACATTCTACTATTTCCAATCTAATTTCAATGAATAAAAATCCAATAAAATAAATGCTGCCTTTCGATTTAGTTTTACAATTCCAGCTTTCTTTATAGCTCAATTACAATATGGTCATACTTTACTCAATAAATGTTGAGATCGTGCATTGAGTTGAGTACATTATTACTATTAGTAAGGATCCAACTCGATTAAATTTTTTTTTTTTTTTTTTTTTTTTAACTCACACACCCCAAGTGGTCCAAGGGATTCGAACCCGGGACCTTACCTTCGAGATAGAACTCTCAGACACTTGACCAACTCGATTAAAATTCATATAAATTATATAACACCAAAAAGTTAAAAGCCACAATAAATAAAAAATAACAAAAAGAAAAAGATCGAAAAAGGGGGACGAAAATTCAAAGCAGCCAGCGTTGGAACTTCAGAATTTTAATTAAATATATTACGTCAGGCCTAGGATCCTTTCCATATTTACAAATGAACCTGACCCGAAGTCAGCCCCCCACAAAGCAACAACATAAAGTCGATCTTCGAAAAGCTTTTTCCAATGGGAAAAGAAGGCTTATTTCAAACAATTCTTACTACTTAGAATAAATGTTTATAATAGCGAAGTGGAGTGTAATTACTTGTAACCGCTTTAGTGCAGAAAAAAACATAAGACAGTGGATTAAACAAGAACATCTTCCTGGGACAGAGTAGTGGAACGCCATGCTCACAGAACAGAAGCAAAAAAACAAAATGAATCTAGAAAACTTTACAGCTCGTCAGATATGTGGTACAAACTACAAACATTGGATTCCCTTGTGGATATTCGAATATTATATATATAATGGGGCCCACATGGAGCATTAGCATCCCCCCTAAAACAAGGGCTGTGCCTGTTTTGTCCCTTGCAAGAAAATTAAGATGAAAATTTTGAATGATGTTTGCAGAGATTGGCAGTGTGTTCGGTGAGGATAATAACAAAGACAACATAGACGCATTGTTCGACTAAGCTCAGTGGCCTGCTATGTTACCGGTATTGCAGGTGTGCCAATTAATTGGGAGGGCCAACCTGAATTTATTTCAATTGCCCTCTGCTATTTTGACAGAGGTGGTTTTAGTCATGTCGCAGTAAAAATGGGGCAGTTAAACGGATTAAATTCTGCTCTACTTTTGTACTAGACAATCGGAATGCTACTTACACGTTACACCCCACCCGACAGTGAGAGAGAGGGTGGTAACAGAAAAAACAAATGTGGGTTAAGACAAAGATTGGTGCCCCACAAGCAAAGGCAGTTACATGTGCAGGATATGGACTTTTCACGATTAGAGAAGAGGCTTTGGTGTTGATGCAACATGCACGCAATGACCACTCAGAGAATATTGGGTTACATCACATGCTCCGAAATGGAAAAACATGTAGCTCAATGTGATGTAACATTTGTTATGAGAGGAGAGGGAAATGACAGCCCAGTGTGGTAGAAGAGCATGTTACCTGTTCCTTGCTGTAATGCCATTTTAGTCCCCTTTTTTTTTTTTTTTTTTTTTTTTAGCAACCAATCTACGGCAAATCAAGTAAAACGTAGCGAAGAAATGGAAATTAATGGGTTGATTACGAAAAGTTGAAGGAAATTGGAGGGATCAAAAGGTAAAGCATGGAGTACCATTATCTGAAGTGAGTGAAAGTATTCCTTTCTGTTCTCCTAGTTGGAATCCAAGGACGAAATATAGGTGTAAAGGTTGGTTTAGAAAATGCTCACCTGGAAGCTGACGGGGAGGCTGGATTCCCAGTTTCCCACAAGATATTCCATTTCTTTCGACCATGGAATATCACCTGAGTGCGATACTTCAAAGCAGGATTGACATATAAGAAAGGCCATTAATTTACTTTTAAACTTCTGGCATTTTTCTCAAATCATTTTTAGAAAAAATACAAATGCACTATTAAATACAACATATATATGGTTTAATGCATAAAAGAATCCGTAGATGACAGAAAATCCATCTCAAGAGATTCAATTAGTTATTTCTTCTAAGTCTTAACAAATACTAAAGTTTGCATGTAGTTAATCACAAATTACAAGAAGGTGACAGGTAAAAACATTGATCAGGCCCTAAGCCTCCAACCATAATTAGATTATACACAAGTGCTGCGGCACGTTGAGATGTTTGTATATAGAGAGATACCAATTGAAATAACAAAAGCACAATTGAAATAGATAAAGCAAGCAAAAGGGAGAAAGGGAAGAACAAAAGTCAGGAAAAGGAGCTATGTGGGAAGGGAGAAAAACTAACAAAAGAAGCAAAAACGCTGTATCCAAAGCAGAATCAGAGAGGACTTACAACAATTGTTTGAGCCGTTGATCTACCCAGTTGGACCGGCAGCCATTGAGCAGGTTTCTGGCCGGTTCATACTGGTTCGATTGACTACCCATTTTGGAAACCAACCCGGACCGGACCGAGCTCCGGTCACCTGTTGAACCAGCGGTTCGGCCCAGTCCGATCCGGCCAAGTTTTCAAAAATTGTCAGTAAGTACAATGACAGACTAAATAGATGGTATTGAACAAAATTAAGCTATACCTGGCTTCTGATTAGGCCAACAGGAACATATAGATAAATAAATATGAGAAACCCCAATGTGGAGCAAGTTGTTAAATTCACACTCTCACATGGAGAGGAAGTTAGCAGGGGTCCAGGTGCTCTATGATCAAAGTTTCCAGGCCCCTGCCAAAAAGAGAAAAAAGAAGTATCATGTTTAAGATCATACGAATGCTCATATAGGGGGCCTCCTTTTCCCTTAATTTGTGATATTCCAGACCCCCACCAATGAGCAGAGACTTGAGGAGGAAAGGGGCCCTGGTGAACCATCATAACTAGTCTAGAAAAACCTATGGGCAAATGACTTGAAAAAGAATGTTATTACAAGTTCAAGAATTTGATCTAATTGAATTAGTTTTTCTTTAGCACAAAATACCCAGATGGCCAGATGACAACAACAGCAACTTCCCACAAAGTTAAAGTATGACACACCCCCACCCTAGAGATTAGAAATGTAGGTGTATAAGGGAGGAAGACTCGATCAGATTAATTTCCTAATACTCACATTAAACATGTTAATAGTGCCTTCCTGCACGTGCGTCAAAGTTGTTGAATAATCTACTTCTCAGCATCAACATCATCTGGAGATGCCATAGCAACCACAATAGATTTATCCATATTGTCTAGATGACGTAGAATATTCCTTCAAGCCATCCAACCTACATAAAAGATTGAAAATGAATAAATAGGCAGAAAGCCGAAATTGGTATGCAATACAATGCTCGAGCACCAAAAAGAACATTAGAGTGCACCAGATCACTCAAAGGTAAAGACAACAGAGAGGACGCAAAAAAAATTATTTATTACTGAAGATTATGTGGTGCAACAGCTTGCCACACATACTTGGGGGCTTCAAGGAATAATCAGCCTTATTCATAGCATTTCTTATCCAATTTTCCTTGTATATCGGTTTATACGTAGTCCGAATCTTCAAGTTAATTATGTGCTAAATCTGTTGTCTTATTTGACAATTTTATATCAGTATGCTGTATGCATCTCAAATTATTATTTACTACGGAATGCAGCTGATTAAATATACCCAGAACCAGCAGCTTCAAGTCAACTATCAGATTAAATCCTCAATTCAGTCCTATAAGAATCTTATTCCATAATTTGTGATGAATGTCAAGAAAAATCATTGCTATGCCCATGAAATGACAATGACAAGTAAATAATTTTATAGCTCTTTTTTCCTTCTTAACTCATAATTGCACTTCTCATTACATAACCCAATTCAGATTTGTCTCTTGTGATTAGGTATAATAGATAATGGATGTTTAAAGCTTTCAAAGCCAGCTTTCCTGCAAGACATCTCAAAAGAGAGTATATAGCCATGACAGTGAAAGCATAGACTATTAACAACAATGACATGTATATGTTGATGTCTACTGCTTGAATATCAAGAACTTATTGTGTTCCTTGTTTCATGCTTTAAATATTTTATACATTATTGCCATGCTTAAGAAGAACATGGCATGTAGGATCACATTTGAGAAATAAAGGCAAAATTTTAGAATTTTTAAATGCTGTACTTGTTCTCTAGTCATATTGATCTTGTTGACAAACTCTCATCTTAACTCAATTGTCCAGAATTTTGAAAACAATCAATCACATTTAACTCTACAGGTAAAATTTCAGAGGATGGATAGGTAAAGATACACACTAGATTAGGCCTTCTCACGTTGTAACACACACCATGCTATTTTCAAGCCCAACATCAATAGAAGCATCAGGAGGATACAATAGATGTCAACAAATAAACTCTACAACGTGTCAGAGTCAATGACAGAGCCACATCGGGGGCTCAGGTGGGCTTCCTCCAAAGGAAATCTTGATACACTAGTTCACCAAATTCCTTGCATGGAGGTAGCATCTGGGAGAGGACCCCACCACTGCCAAGTCCTTTGTAATCCTATCTTTTCCGTTTGATCAGTTTCCCCCCTACAATTGTATATTACCCGCATAAAATTGATAATATTGCCCCCCTCCAGTCATAACTTTAACCCCTTTTGACTACAGATTGAAGAATCCTAACTCCATCCCTGATTGGAGTTGACAATGAAATAGTATTATAAGTTCTCTAATTTGGAAGTTAATGGTGCATTTTACTTAAAACTAATCATACTCCGAGATAAACTAGACTTCCACATAGAAAAGCATGCATATGCAGAAGTTTAACCCCACCAGGTGGAAAAACTTAGCTCTTTCCAGTTACTAAACCCTGATGTTAGTAACCTGCGATGCTTTTCTTTTCTTTGTTCCCATTAAAGGGAAGTAGAGTATTTTTGCGTATAGGCTTTCATTATTTGGTGAGGATGGAAAATTTTATCAAAGGACTTCAATTTAATCCTCTCCAGAATGCTATGTCATCCACACTGTAAAGAGCACATAGAGGCAGCATTACGGATTGACTTACCAAGTATATAACTTGCCATAGCAAGAGCAACATCATCCATCTCAGGTTCTTCTTGGCCAACAGTTGGTAGCTCCAAAATGCATCATGTCTCGTGAACAAATTGAGGTGTTTGCACTTTGCAAGACCAGTGTGAGAGGACACCTGAATATACAGAACCATACTTAGGGGAATTGGAAGTTAGTAATCATGCAACATAACAGTACTTCAGGATATTCAATTGCACCAGAGCGATGGTCATAATCACAAAACCCTCCATAAACTTCGGTACTAAGTCCTGACTCAAACACAATCTGACAGCCATGGTGTTGAATAAGCATTTGGAGATGACATATGCACTGCCTTGAAGCCTGCTTGCCCAGCATACACATAACTGCATAAATATAAAGATGTTCATTGATTCTGTTATTCAAATTTGCCTAATAGAACAGTTTGCAATACAAAGAAAGCAAAGCAAGTCAAACTTAAATATTTGTCATCTTGGGTTTTACTTCCAGTTTAGGTTTCCAAAATGAGGACAGAGCAATCCACCAAAAGTATACTTTCTTTTTCTCAAAACGCCCACAATCATTTCCAATTATTGCATTGACCATATACATAATTATCTATACTATCAAGGTACATAAATCAAGGTGTTTCTATCAACTATGAAGGCTTCAGAAAGCAATAAAGACAGCTTCAATGCAAGAATGGAGCCCCCTATCCATCAGCAACATTAAGCCATGCATCCATCCTTGCAGCCGTAATGCCAGTACTAAATAGCATGTATCATTGCAACAATCAAAGAATGTGCCTCCAAAATTTTAAAATCAAACACACTCTATCGACATTTGAATGTTCTTATTCGGACAATCACAAGGTCCACATGAGGGTCAAAATTGCACAGTTCTTTTCCAGCTTCAACTTTATAGAACCTTAGAAAATCAAAGTGAGCCACTGGAGTCTAATCGTGAAACGTAAGCAACAACTCTCGCGAATAAGAAGTGCATTTTCTGAATGGTGACATTACATTATTGAGAAACTTCTACAATGAATAAACAGAAGCATTATTAAATTATAAAGGTTCATCAAATAGGAGACATATACATTTAAATAGGAATCTGGAAAACAATGCGGTATACCTAATTCTGGCGTCCCAAACTCGGGGGATACTCCTTCCATTCAACCTTCTCCGCCACTTCATCATCTCTATCCCACGGTTTGTGAAGAAACAATATTCAGATCAAAATAGTTCTGCGGTGAAAAAAAGGATATCACCGAATACCTAGGAGAATGAGTTGAAGCTAAAACCCGGGCGCCGGAGCTACCGCCGGTGGATATTATGGAGGCGACAAACGCGGGAGAAAAATCTGTCGGAGGCGACTGCAGGAGCTGTTCGCTAATGTCATTACTCATTTGCCTTTGAAATCTTTTTAGGGAATGAGTAATTTCCGCATAATCATTGTGGGTGCGGGAACACGTGAATCAGGCGGACATGGCTTCGCTCTACAGTCTAGCCCGCCCTTTCGCGAGCCTTATGTAACTAAGTCCGAATTTTCACTAAGTGGAGGCGCGAATAACCCTTACATCGCTGATCGACCTAACAATTCGATTCAGGTAGGTACACAAAGATTTAAGGTCTTCATTTTTAAGTTTATACCTTCGCGGTAATATTTCATCAATATTACTAGGGCGGTAAATGGATATTCGAAAATCCGATATCTGTCCGCATCCGAATTCGTTTACAGAGGATATTATCCGAATCCGTCTCAAGAGGATATTATCCGTATTCGATTATAGACATCCGAATTATAAACGGATAAGGATATGGTAATAAGGCATCCGATCCGTTTAATATCCGATCCGTTTTATTATCTGTTAGATATATCCGTTATCCGATTTATCCGTAATCCGTATCCGATAAATAATGTATTATATTAAAATATATACACAAAACTGTGTATGTATGATAGATTATTAGTATTAAGTAAATTTTTTAGCACATTTATTAAAGAAAAACCTTAGGTTTTATTAGTAACTATATGTTCACGTCAATATTCATATAGAGATAATATAATTAACATATATTATGTTATTAATAAAAGTATTATATTTCAAATTAATTATATGATACAATTTATAATTTCACCACATTTATACATTCGCTAAAACTAGGGGTGTAAACGGATAATAAACGGATCGGATGTATGATTACCATATCCTTATCCGTTTATGATTCGGACGGATACGGATAATATCCTTTTAAATCGAATTCGCATAATATCCTTTTTATACGGATACAAGGCGGATTCGGACGGATTCGGATTTTAATCGGATTTTCAACTATTCAAAATTTTACATAAATTATTTATTTATATAACTTCGAACTTTTAATCAGATTATCAACTATTCATTTACAGATAAATTATTTAACTTTGAATATATATATTTTAGACGAATAGAGAAATAATAAGTATATCTATATAGATCATTTTTATGTTTTAGCGAATGTATAAATGTGGTGAAATTATAAATTTTATCATATAATTAGTTTGAAATATAATATTTTTATTAATAACATAATATATGTTAATTATATTATCTCTATATGAATATTGACGTGAACATATAGTTACTAATAAAACCTAAGGTTTTTCTTTAATAAATGCGCACAAAAATTTACTTAATACTAATAATCTATCATACGTACACAGTTTTGTGTATATATTTTAATATAATATATTATTTATCGGATACGGATTACGGATAAATCGGATAACGGATATATCTAACGGATAATGAAACGGATCGGATGTTAAACGGATCGGATGCCTTATTACCATATCCTTCTCCGTTTATAATTCGGATGTCTATAATCGAATACGGATAATATCCTCTGTAAACGAATTCGGATGCGGGCGGATATCGGATTTTCGAATATCCATTTACGGCCCTAGCTAAAACATAAAAATGATCTATATAGATATACTTATTATTTCTCTATTCGTCTAAAATATATATATTCAAAGTTATATAATTATTAAATAATTTATCTATAAATGAATAGTTGATAATCTGATTAAAAGTTCGAAGTTATATAAATAAATAATTTATGTCAAATTTTGAATAGTTGAAAATCCGATTAAAATCCGAATCCGTCCGAATCCGCCTTGTATCCATATAAAAAGGATATTATCCGAATTCGGTTTAAAAGGATATTATCCGTATCCGTCCGAATCATAAACGGATAAGGATATGGTAATCATACATCCGATTCGTTTATTATCCGTTTACACCCCTAAATATTACCTACCAAATAAAAAGTCTCTTAAGGAAGACCATCTGATTCTCCAGAAAGGAACAATTTAAAGTTGACATGGTTTGTCATATTTCCCGGGTTGCGAACAAGGATTTAGAGCAAATTATATTTCTGATCCTATAGAATTAGATTTTTTTATAATTTTAATCCTATATATTCAAAATTAAATAAATTTAGTTCTATTGTTTTTAATTTTTTGCAATTTTGGTACCTCCGTCAAATAATGGAGAGAAACCGTTAAGTCGTAATAAGTAAATTATACTTTTGGTCCCATATAATTTGATTGTTCTTATTTTAGTCCCATATTTTTTAAAATAGGCATATTTAGTCCCTTTTTTTTTTTTTTTTTGGCAATGTTGGTCCTTCCATCAATTTTTTGACTGAAACAGGTATTTTGGTCGTAACTATAAATAGGAGTCTTCATCTCCTTCCTTGTGAGCAATCTCCATCACTGCAAAACTTCGCATTTTTTTACTTGCTTTCTCTTTCAGATCATCATCTGACTTGAGCGTCGGAGAGCTAAACTGGGAATCACCCCCAGTTCCCCCAGCTTGGCCTTCTGACTTTGATTTGGTGTTTGTCCTAGCAGGTAGAACCCTCACTCTTTCTGGCGATCATTGACTGGTTTCCTCACATCTAACAAATTCTAAAGTTATTGTAATCACAGATAATCTTTGAATAAAATAACGAATTGAGGCAACACTTCTTTATATGCTCTTGTTTGGTGTGCGTTTACTTTAGTTGTGCATGTATGAGAACTCCCCTAATCCTGATGACTTTAGGACTCTACCATTTAGGTGAAATGGTTCATGAAAGGAGCCCTATATCACATAAGTCATGATTAGTAAAATCCTCCAAGCCGATGAGTCCTACAGACAGTGGGAGTGTCAACCTGACTCCTCTAAGGCTTGCTTGTGGTATCACACCATTAAGAAGGACCACCTTGTTTCATGGAGGTGTAAAGTGTATAGTTGATACGTGCGTGATACATGAGGGTGCTTACTTCCATAAGTAAGTTCACTGAGGTGCCCCGTGTGAGAAGATTGCTGAATGGGAAAGGAAGTTTCTATTTTAGGAAATGGAAAATTCCAGATTAGGAAATATCTCACGAGTCATTGATGTGATTAATTGATCCTTAGACTTGAGGTTCCATGTCACTTTATGAGTTAACTCTGTAGTCTTAGGTATAAGCTTTAAAGGGTGTCGCCTTAGACAACTGATTCAAGGCTTATGCTGGGGCTGCACAAGTGATTCATGAAAGTGAATGAGAATCAAGAAAGGACCTACACTTGCATTTGCAAGGTGATCTCTTATTGTGTAAGTCATTCATATGCCATATGGAGTCCTTGGCCAAGGCAGTAGATCAAGACATCAAGAAAAGGGTTTCTTGGATTGAGATCAAACGGATATGAAATGCACTTAGCTTTAAGACCAGATTATTAGGGTTCTGATTATTCCCTTACCCTAGATCTTGGTTGAGAGATAGTAAGTAGGACGATTGTATCTCACATTAATCAATGACTTAAAGGTTCTGTCGAATCGAGATATTCCAATTCAGCTAGGGGTTAAACACCTGTTGTTAGACTATGGTCGTTTAATCTGTGGACTGATTAATTAATTAGTGAATTAATTAATTAGGATCACTGCTAATTGAATTGAGAACCTAGAGGGTCACACACAACAACTTGGTTACATGAGTTGGGGCTTTGAAATGATTAAATGAGTTAATCAAGCCAAAAGGGTTCCACACGTGTGAAGCACACGCGTGGGTCACGTGCGTGACACGTGTCCCATATGGACACGTGTGCACCATGCATGAATATCTATTTGTGTATTAAATGATTAATGTGTTAATTATTTAATAGACTTTGGTTTAATTTTTGAATTAAAATGAAAGTCTTATTTTGGAGAAATTAATGTATTTAATTAATTATGAATTAATTAATTAGATAAATAAGTTATTTATTTATTAATAAATAAAGTGTAATATTATCCAAAAGAAGTTTGGATAGTTTTAGCTCTCTTAAAAGTTGATTTGAATTAGAATTCAAAGTCAAATTTTGGAATTACTTGGTGATCAAGTAATAAGAGAGAGAGGGACCAAATCCTTAGTCCATAAGGACTAGGTTCGGCCGCCCCTCTCTATATTATATATAGGGGAGCTCGAGCTCCCCTTAGAGGGTGATTGATGAATTTTTCTTTTGGTTCATGGTTGAACGCCATCCTTTCTCCAAGATCAAATAAACCCTAGGTTAAGCCTAAACACTAACTAGAGAAATAGCATCCTTACTAGTTAGATTGTAATCAAGTTGGTGGACTATCTCTAGAGAGCTTCAAGTTAGAAGTTTTTAAAGATTCGAGCTTTACCAAGGAGAGGGGATCAAGCCGCGAGAAGAGCATTCTTGGGTGGCTTGAAATGCATCAAGAAAGATTATTGAAAAGTAGGTTTCTTTACCTTACGAATTTGGATTCATGATTGCGAGTTTTCGATCCTTTTGTTGGAAAATTTTTAAATTTCCGCTGCTTTCTGATTCCTGTTTCCCATAAGTGGTATCAGAGCCACCTCGTTAATTGTGTTTCTGATTCGTCTCAATTATTCTGAATTTGTAGAAATTCTTCGGCCTAGATGCGAATTGAGTATTCTTGAGTTCTTTTAGAAAGCCTGAAATACGAAACTGTGTTTCTCCTAAAAATTTCTGAAAACTGTTTTCTTGAATCTGTTTTGAAAACTGTTTTAGTTGAAATTCTTTTAAATCGTGTTTTTTGAATTTTGGATTGATTTGATTTTGAACTAAAAGTACGAAACACGAAATCACGATACGAGAACGCGAGCCTAGGCGTGCTAAATTGTCGCACGCCCAGGCCCACGCAACTGCCCGCCATCACCGCGCGCCTGTCCTATGCGCGGCCGGACTGGCCTGCCAGCCCCTCCCGCAACCGCGCGGGAGTATCCCGTACTACAGCCCCACAACCGCACGGGGCCTTCCACCATCGCCTCCCGCATCCGCGCGGGAGGGTGTCCGCGCAGCGTCGGCCTGATGACCTAGGCGCCTGCGCGCGAGAAGGTGTGCGCTATGCGTGCGCGTGTCGGCAGCGCTGTTGCTGGCATGTGCACGCGTGCTCACGCGCGACGCGTGCGGGTGGCCTGGGCCATTAGGCGGGCTTGACGGGCACTCCAATCCGTGGCTGTCTCGTTTTTCGTATTTAGTCCAATCCGATCCCGATTTGATTTCTTTAAAAAATTTTATTTTATTAAATTTGAATTATTTTTGAAATAATTGTTTAAATTGGGATTTTGAAAAATTAAGCGGTTTAAATTTTGGGAAAATTGAAAACTTTATTTTATGAAAATATTGAAAGAATAAAATTGTTAATTTTCAGAAATTAATTGGAATTTTATTAGTTTATTGTTTTTCGGGTTTTATTGAGAAGGCTCTTGAATAAGAATTGCATCTAAGTCGTGTTTTAAGCTATTAGAGCTTAAAGTGAGAATTTTAATTTATTGGTTAAATTTAAATTCTTGCAATTTATGCATGTTTGGTGATCATGGGTTTAGACTTATGTATGGTTTTAATTTATGCACATGGATGGTTTAAATTGGGGTTGGAGCCCTATAGTTGCATTTTTCAATTGAGGTTGGAGTCTCACTTATATGCGTACTGTTATGTGATTTGTTATGTGGCTTTCCATATTACTGTTTTGAGGCCGGGGTATGCCCCGTGTATTTGTCTAAGGCCAATATAAAGATTGAGCCTTATTACTTTTCAGTACTTTTTTCATTTTTTGAGAGTAGAATAGGTGGTGAGGTTTTATTTTCATTTTGGAGACAATGCACCCATGGAGTAAGATGGACCACATTCAAGTAACAAGGAGGCCATAAGTGAAAACCCCTCAAAATGTTAGGGAGGGGAACCTCAATTGAAAATGTAATAGAGATAGGGCTCGTATTTTGTTACCGCTTTCCCTTATGTGATTTAAACTGTTTATGTAGCATGTATGTTAGAACTTCTGATTGTGGAGTGGCTCCCACATATTACGCCTAAGATAGGTAGAACCCATGATCATCACATGTTAGTATCATGCTAGGACATGTTTTCTGCTAAGTGCTTGTGTGAAATGCATTTAAGTTGTACTTGCATTAATCAAGACTAATTAAAATTGGATAACATATATGTTGGTGAGGTCGAATCGGACAACTCTCTGGTTGATTCGAAAATTCCTGTTAAATATTAAGCTAATTTCGAACAATAGGTATTTAATTCGAGGTGCAAATTTTGAATTAAATTCCTAGCAATCCATCAATAGGTTTTAAGTTTAGTAAGTGAAGCTAGTTATTGTCCGCGAGTTGTGGGATGGCTAGTGGAGCTTATTAGTTCTTAGTTACCTAATTGATCATTTTAAATGATCAATATTTCGTGGTCAATTTTGGCAAGGGCGATGTCCGCGAGTCGTGGGTCGTTCGAACTAAGTTTTGATCATGACCTTATGATTGATGGGTCTAGCTTAACGCCTAAGTAAATATGGATGTCGCACGAGTCGTGGGTCCATATTGAAAGATAGGTGATGCAAAAACAATTGCTAAGAGTTCTAAAGGTGTTAGAATTGGTAAGTTGTACCTACCTAGGGTTTTACTTAGAATGTCCGCGAGTCGTGGGTTCGAGGTGAAATGCTTAGGATCTTAGTACCCATTGGGAAACTTGTTCCTCTTAGATCTTTGGGAATTAAAGATCTTTGAAAAACAGTGGGAGCTACATAAGATTAAAGACCTTATCTTTTGTATATTGTTATAATTCAGCATGCTCACTAGTTCTCTGTTTTACCATTTAGGTCGTAGATTCTGTGAGTCTCTACGTGTTTTGAAATGGCAACCAAAAACCCTCTTGTATCGATTCTCGAGTCAAACAAGTTGACTGGTCCCAACTATTCTGATTGGCTGAGGAATCTGAAAATCATTTTAGATTCTGAGAAGAGAACTTATGTTCTCTTCGAAGGGGAGCGTAGTCCAGAAGGGGATGCTCCCACTCGGGCCGAGCGGGACGCGATCCAGAAGTGGAAGGATGATAATCTCCAAGCCTGTTGCCTTATGTTGGCTAACATGTCTCCGGACTTACAAAGGCAACATGAGGCTATGGAATTTGCTTGGGAGATTTACGACCACTTAGAGCAACTTTACCGCCCTCATGAACGTGTTACAAGGTATAACACTTCAAAGGAATTGTTCCACTTGAGAATGAGGGAAGGTTCAAGTGTCTATGAATATGGACTCAAGTTTCTCGTCCATACTGAGAAACTTGCTTCCATGGACATGCCACTGAAAGATGAGCTTTCAGTGGACTTGTTGCTAGCCTCGCTCCCACCATCATTCAACCCATTTGTCCTTAACTTTAATATGAATCATGCTGGTGCTACTCAGCTGATTAGTTAGCTTGTGACTGCTGAAACCACGATCAAGAAGGACAATAAGGTTCTGATGGTGAATGCTCCATCTTCCTCTTTTGGGCCTTCTAAAGGTAAGGGTAAGAAAGCCCAAAAGAAGAAGAAGAAACCCCTTAGGCCCACTGGTGGCATTTCGAAGGGGAAGACCCAAAAGAAGAAGCATGATCAGAAAGAGGATGTTTGCTTCCATTGTGGCAAAGCGGGACATTGGAGGAGAAACTGCCCAGAGTACAAGGCTACTCTAAAGAAAGGTATGTTTCTCGTTGAAGTAAATATTTCTATTAATTCTAGTTTTTGGGTACTTGATACCGGTTGTGGAGATCATATCTGTAATGATATACAGATGCTAAATGAAGTCCAACAACTCAGAGAAGGAGAATGTGTCTTAAAGATCGGCGATGGCTCAAATGTTGAAGCTCGAGCTTTAGGCACAATTAGATTAGTTTTATGTAGTTTTGAGTTAGTTTTAAATAAAGTCCTTTATGTACCGAGCATTATTCGTAATATAATTTCAGTTCCAATTTTAGATTTTGAAGGTTTGAAACTTATATTAAGAATGGTAAATATTTTATCAAACGGGACAACTCTTCCGTTCACATCGGTAGTCTAAGTAATGGACTTTATCTAACTCAAAATATCAATATTATGAATATACAACGAGAAACTAAACATAAGAGAGATGATAATGTTTCAGCTCCCTTATGGCACGCTAGATTAGGACACATTTCCAAGAACAGAATTAGCAAGATAAACACTTTAGGATCATTCTCTGAAAATGATCTCAAAGAGTTAACTTCTTGCGAATCCTGTCTTAAACGAAAGATGTCCAAAGTTCCTTTTAAAGGATCTGTGGAACGTGCCACTAAGGTCTTGGATTTGATCCATTCTAATGTTTGTGGACCGCTTAGTGTAAGCAAAAGAAACAATCATCAGTATTTCATAACCTTTACCGATGACTTTAGTCGGTATGGTTATGTATACTTAATGAAGTATAAATCTGATGCTTTTGAGAAATTCCTAGAATTTCAAAAGAAGGTTGAGAACTAAACTGGTCACAAGATCAAAACATTTCGATCTGATCAAGGAGGCGAGTATCTTAGTGAAGAATTCCTTAATCATCTCAAAGATAATAAGATTATCTCTCAGTGGACTCTTCTGAGAACTCCTCAACTCAATAGAGTTTCTGAGAGAAGGAATCGAACTCTACTCGATATGGTTCGTTCCATGATGAGTTTCACTGACTTACCACCTTCTTTCTGGAGTTATGCCCTAGAAAGTGCGGCAAAGATTTTGAATCTAGTTCCCTTTAAGTCAGTCCCTAAAACGCCCTATGAAATGTGGCATGGTAAAATCCCTAGTTATTCTTACTTAAGAATTTGGGATTGTCCTGCTTACGTGAAGTGGACAGTGGGAGATAAGTTAGAATCTCGTTCTAACTTAAGCTACTTTGTAGGTTATCCTAAGGAATCCATAGGATACTACTTCTATGATCAATCTGAGCAAAAGGTGTTTGTTTCCAGAAATGCTACTTTTCTTGATGAACCGTTCCTTAAAGAAAAGAAAGGCAAGATCATAGAATTAGAGGAAGTACAAAGTGACCCCACGCCACCCACTGAAGAAATATCCCCTTCTGATCAACCACAACCAATCATGAATTTCGATACACACATAAATCCTCCTCTAAGGCGTTCTGAACGCACTCCTAGACAGCCTGAGAGATGGTATGGATTCTTCCATGAGATCTCTCAAAAGGATAATGATCCTCTAACATATGAGGAGGCACTTTCAGATTCTGACTCTGAACAGTGGATAGAAGCCATGAAATCCGAAATGGATTCTATAAACTCTAACCAAGTTTGAACCGTGGTAGATTTTCCTGATGGGGTCAAACTCATAGGTTACAAATGGATCTTTAAGAGAAAGCTTGGAGTTGATGGAAGCATTACAACCTACAAAGCAAGACTGGTTGCAAAAGGATTCCCTCAAAGACCTGGCGTGGACTTTGATGAAACCTTTTCACCAGTTGCAATGCAAAATTCTTTTCGGATCATGCTTGCAATTGCTGCATATTATGACTCTGAGATATGTCAAATGGATGTGAAAACTGCCTTTCTCAATGGTGACATTGATAAAGACATTTATATGGAGCAACCCATAGGTTTCACATTCAGTGGGAGTGAGCAAAAGGTTTGTAAACTCCAATGATCAATCAATAGGTTGAAACAGGCTTCTAGGAATTGGAACATTCGATTTGATGAATCAGTCAAAGTGTTTGGCTTCATTCAAATTTTGATTGAATCATGTGTGTATAGAAAGGAATTGAAGTCCTCAGTGCAATTCTTAGTACTTTATGTTGATGATATCCTTCTTATTGGGAATTTGAAGGATGACATGAAAGTAACTAAGTTATGGTTATCGAACCAATTCGAGATGAAAGATCTTGGTGATACGTCATATGTCCTTGGAATTAAAATCTATCGAGATAGATCTAGAAGGTTGATAGGATTATCGGAGTCGATGTACATTGACAAAGTATTGAAGAGATTCAATATGGAGTCAGCAAAGGTTAAGAACCTTCCTATGAGTGTAGGAACATGTCTTTCTAAGAAGATGTGTCCTAAGACTAACCTTGAGAAGAAAAGAATGACTCATACACCTTATGCGTCAGCAATAGGTAGCATAATGTATGCAATGTTATGTACTCGACCGGATGTGACCCTGGAGATGGTCACTAGACTGGCGTGAAGAATATTCTTAAGTACTTGAAAAGTACTAAAGATTTTTTCTTAGTTTACGGATGTCATAAAGATCTTACTATCGAAGGATACTGCGATGCAAGCTTTGCATCAGACTTAGATGATTTTAAGTCAATGTCAGGATACATTTTCCGCCTAAATGGCGGAGCAGTGAGTTGGAAGAGTTCCAAGCAAATGACCACTGCAGATTCTACCACTGAGGCCCAACACTTAGCTACAAATGATGTAGCTAAGGAAGCTGTTTGGATTAGAAACTTCATTCAAGAGTTGAATGTTGCTCCTAGCATGAAAGACCTCATTACTGTGTTTTGTGACAACACTGGGGCGGTTGCTCAAGCAAGAGAACCAAGATCTCACCAACGGACAAAGCACATTATGAGGAAGTATCACCTAATCTGTGATATTATAAAAAGAGGAGATGTGCAAATTGAGAGGGTCACATCAGCAGAGAACGTGGCAGATCCACTTACTAAACCCCTTAGTCGAGAAGCTTTCGAAGGTCATCTTAAGAAGATGGGACTTAGAGTAGCTTTAGAATGGCTTTGACGGGCAAGTGGGAGATTGTTAGGAATAGTACCCTAGAAAGCCGATTGTATATCCGCTTTGTACTTCTCCTTATTGTAATCACAGACAATCTTTGAATAAAATAACGAATTGAGGCAACACTTCTTTATATGCTCTTGTTTGGTATGCGTTTACTTTAGTTGTGCATGTATGAGAACTCCCCTAATCCTGATGACTTTAGGACTCAACCATTTAGGTGAAATGGTTCATGAACGGAGCCCTATATTACATAAGTCATGATTAGTAAAATACTCCAAGCCGATGAGTCCTATAGACAGTGGGAGTGTCAACCTGACTCCTCTAAGGCTTGCTTGTGGTATCACACCCTTAAGAAGGACCACCTTGTTTCATGGAGGTGCAAAGTCTATAGTTGATACGTGCGTGATATATGAGGGTGCTTAGTTCCATAAGTAAGTTCATTGAGGTGCCCCGTGTGAGAAGATTCCTAAATGGGAAAGGAAGTTTCTATTTCAGGAAATGGAAACTTCCAGATTAGGAAATATCTCACGAGTCATTGATGTGATTAATTGATCCTTAGACTTGAGGTTCCATGTCGCTTTATGAGTTAACTCTGTAGTCTTAGGTATAAGCTTTAAAGGGTGTCGCCTTAGACAACTGATTCAAGGCTTATGCTGGGGCTGCACAAGTGATTTATGAAAGTGAATGAGAATCAAGAAAGGACCTACACTTGCATTTGCAAGGTGATCTCTTATTGTGTAAGTCATTCATATGCCATATGGAGTCCTTGGCCAAGGCAGTAGATCAAGACATCAAGAAAAGGGTTTCTTGGATTAAGATCAAATGGATATGAAATGCACTTAGCTTTAAGACCAGATTATTAGGGTTCTGATTATTCCCTTACCCTAGACCTTGGTTGAGAGATAGTAAGTAGGACGATTGTATCTCACATGAATAAATGACTTAAAGGTTCTGTCGAATCGAGACATTCCAATTCAGCTAGGGGTTAAACACCTGTTGTTAGACTATGGTCGTTTAATCTGTGGACTGATTAATTAATTAGTGAATTAATTAATTAGGGTCACTGCTAATTGAATTGAGAACCTAGAGGGTCACACACAACAACTTGGTTACATGAGTTGGGGCTTTGAAATGATTAAACGAGTTAATCAAGCCAAAAGGGTTCCACACGTGTTGGTCACGTGCGTGACACGTGTCCCATATAGACACTTGTGCACCATGCAGGCATATTTATTTGTGTATTAAATGATTAATGTGTTAATTATTTAATAGACTTTAGTTTAATTTTTGAATTAAAATGAAAGTCTTATTTTGGAGAAATTAATCTATTTAATCAATTATGAATTAATTAATTAGATAAATAAGTTATTTATTTATTAATAAATAAAGTATAATATTATCCAAAAGAAGTTTGGATAGTTTTAGCTCTCTTAAAAGTTGATTTGAATTAGAATTCAAATTCAAAGTTTGGAATTACTTAGTGATCAAGTAATAAGAGAGAGAGAGACCAAATCCTTAGTCCATAAGGGCTAGGTTCGGCCGCCCCTCTCTATATTATATATAGGGGAGCTCGAGCTCCCCTTAGAGGGTGATTGATGAAATTTTCGTTTGGTTCATGTGTTGAACACCATCCTTTCTCTATGATAAAATAAACCCCAGGTTAAGCTTAAACACTAACTAGAGAACTAGCAACCTTACTAGTTAGATTGTAATCAAGTTGGTGGACTATCTCTAGAGAGCTTCAAATTAGAAGTTTTTAAAGATTCGAGCTTACCAAGGAGAGGGGATCAAGCCGCTAGAAGAGCGTTCTTGGGTGGCTTGAAACGCTTCAAGAAAGATTATTGAAAAGTAAGTTTCTTACCTTACGAATTTGGATTCATGATTGCGAGTTTTCAATCCTTTAGTTAGAAAATTTTTAAATTTTCGGTGCTTTCTGATTCCTGTTTTCCAACACCTCAGAGATCCCAACGGAGTTGAAATCGACTTTGCAATCAGGCTGGATTTCCAAGTTACAAACATTGAAGTGGAGTACGAGGCTCTCATACAAGGGTTGAGAATTGCTTTTCAGAGCGGAGCTTCTAGGGTCACGGCTTATGTTGATTCGCAGTTGATTTCAAGTTAAATTGAAGGAATGTATGAGGCTCGAGAAGCCACCATGGTGCAGTACTTGGAAAAAGCAAAAGAAATAATCGGAAAGTTCAAGGAATTCCACTTGCTCCAAGTCCCCCGAGCGGAGAACGAGCGTGCAGACGCTTTGTCCAAGTTTGCTTCCGCCCTCGAAGGATCCTTTGAACATTCTATCACATTCCTCAGAACGGAGGGACAACTAATTCAGAGGAAAGAGCCCGACCGAGCGATAGCTATGATTGATCCCGCCGAGCCCTGCTGGCTCGATGACATTGTCAGATTCCTTAAAGATGGTACTTACCCTACCGACAAAGTGGAAGCATGAAAAATTCGAAACAAGGCCCCTCGTTTATCTTTGGACAACGAGGGTAGACTCTTCAAGAAATCCTTCCAAGGCCCACCAATGAGATGTTTGAGGCCCTCACAGGCCAGAGAGACCCTCGAACACGTCCATGGTGGGGAGTTGTGGGAACCATTCTGGGGGACGCATTCTTGCTAAAAAGATACTGAGAAGTGGATTCTACTGGCCCACAGTCCTCCAGGATTCTATAACATTCTCTAAGAAATGTCCTAAGTGCCAATTTCACTCTAATGTTCCCCAGTTGCCAGCGGCTCATATTATCCCCATTGACGTTTCGTGGCCCTTTGATCAGTGGGGCATTGATATTATTGGCCCCTTGCCTATGGCGGTCGGACAGAAAAAGTTTGTCATCCTAGCCATCGATTACTTTACAAAATGGGCTGAGGCTGAGGCAGTTGCGAAGATCACCTTCAGAGTAGTAAGGGACTTTATTTGGAAGAATATTATTTGCAGGTATGGCATCCCGAGGGTGCTTATTTCGGATAATAGATCCCAATTCATAGCAGTTGATACCCGGGAATGGTGCTCGGAGTTAGGCATTGAGCAAAGCTTCACTTCTGTGGGCCACCCTCAAGCCAACGGTCAAGCAGAAGTCACCAACAGGATCATCTTACAACATTTGAAAACCATGCTTGAGAGTAAAAAAGGCGAGTGGGCTGAGGAGTTACAAGGGGCTTTATGGGCTTATCGCACCACCCCATGAGCGGCTACCGGTGAAACCCCCTACTTCCTCGTCTACGGTTCAGAAGCAATGATACCAGCAGAAGTTGCCCATGAATCCGCTCGAGTGGCATATTTTGAGCCCAAAGTGAACGAGGATAACAGGGCATTGGAATTGGATCTTTGGGAAGAGAGAAGGGATAAAGCCTGGGCACGTATTTATGAGTACAAGGCGTCTGTCGCTCGATAATATGACAAGTAGGTTAGAGAAAGAACTTTCCAATTAGGAGACTTGGTTTTGAAGAAGGTTGAAGTCTCAAAGCATGTAGGCAAATTGGACCCCAACTGGGAAGGTCCCTACAAAGTTTTACAGATCAGAGCTTATAACACATAAACGCTCGAGACACTCTAAGGCGAGCTCTCCCCCAACCTTGGAATGCATGCAACCTACAAAGGTTTTATGTTTAATTATTTATAATTTTGTAAATAACCCAATTCTGCGATCTCTGTATTTCCTGTTTACAAGCGTTATCTATTAAGGAGATTTTTTATATGTGAAATATCTTTAGAGAATGGTAAGTGATTCCCCCTCGGAAACGTAGGCAATCGACTCACAGGTCCAAGGCGTGCGAATCCCCTTTTCGAGGGTAAAGTACGCTTATCAAAAGTGGCAAGATCCCATCTAGAGGTCCGCCCTCAACACTGGGGAGGAAACGTTTAGACAAGTTTCCACAAAGTCCTGGTCAGGGCTCCCTCGGAAATGGGATCCTCGTAACAGAAATCCCTTGCATTCAAACATTTGGATGGAAGACTTTTAGACAAGTTTTCACAAGTCTAGACCCTTGCGTCTGCAATGACTTGTCGAAATCCCTAAGTGGCCAACAATTCTCCTGAGCTAGACCCACGTATCTCACAATCGTGAAAGATGAAGATCAAATCTATTCTCGCAAGCGTCCGCAACCAGCTCACGAGCTTACCTGTACAACACCTGGTGAAAGTGGTAAAAAACTTAATGTGCACATACGAATGTCTTAGTAGGCCCGGGTTGCTTAGCAAACAAGCACCCAGCGCTCGAAATTAGGATACGTTGCATACCATTGGTCAAGCTACACACTCCAAGGGGGAATCTTTTAGACAAAGTTTCTGCAAATCTCTAACTAGGGTACCCTCAAAGCGGGCCCCTCGTGTTAGTCAAGGGCTCAGCACAGACCTTTTTATGTGCTACTTAGGAAAATTTTCACAAGTCTTGAATCAAGGCATCCCCAAAGTAAAACCCTTGTGTTTACTCAAAAGACTTAGCAAAATTTTCCAAGTTTTATGTCATTTTTTACTTAGCTTATTACTTGAAATCTTAACATCACAAGATTTTGTTAAAACGAGTGCGAAGTAACCATTCATGGCATCATAATACAAAAGTAAGGAATCACAAGTCTTGAAAAGGAAATTTTCATTAATAGAAAGTAAAGCCTACAAGGCTACAAAACAAGGGCACCATGGCCCTTGGGATTTACTGAAAAGCAAAAAGGATTACAAGGAAAATTTTCTCAAAAGATAGAAGGAAATCTTAGGCAGCAGGGGCAACGTCCTCTTCCAAGTTCACCACTTGAGGGGCAGGCACATTTTGAGCAGGGGCAACTGGCTCCTGCGCTTGAGGAACTTGCGCGTTTGACTTTGGAACAGGGGGAGGTGGCAGGCTTGACGGTCCAGTGGCCTCAACTGCTGAAGCAGGAGCATTCTTACTAGCCGGGGCAGGAGCATCTTCAACGGTTGGTGCTTGGGGCACGTTTTCCTGAGGGCCCTCAGGAATGGTCACAACATTGTCAGCCCCCTCATCGTGTTCCCCAAGAGGCTCTTCCTCCACCGGATCAGCGTCCGTATACTCATCTTGCAAGAGTTCAACTATGTAGTTGTACTCCGGCTCACTGACGTTGGCCTCCGGATCCTCCACCCCATCTCCGTGCGCGGTGCAATGCTCATCAAAGGCCAGCCCCATATCTTTTCTCCCTCTCGCAGAAGCGCTCGTCAGGTCCAGGTGGATCAGCTGTTCGATGGCCAAGTTGAAGGCCTTCTGAGCATCGTCAAAACAGTGGAGCGAGGACGCAAAGCTAAAAGCTTTGGAATGACAGAACTTAATGAGCACATCCTTATTTGCCTTCTCAATGCGCTCGGGAATTTACCTGACCGTATCTGCATACTTTTGTTCTGCCGCGTTTGACTTGACAACCCACCCATTCCGGTCATCCATCAACTTCTTATGGTTCTCTTGGAGGGTATTGTGATCCGAGCGTCATTTTCTACGAGCAGTCTCTGATTTCTTGAAATCCTCCTGAAGTTTCTTTATCTCCCCCTCCAGCTTTTTATGCTCAGTCTCGAGGGGAGAAACTTTTCCTTCTCGACATCCAATTCCTCCTGAATCTGAGCCGGGTCATTTGAGCGCGCCATCTTCTTATACTTTGCTTTGCGCTCGGAATAGACAGTGGCACACATCTGGAGATTCTTGGCCCTCGGGAGTACTTGCTGCATTTTTCAAAGGAAGAAAGTATTTCATACTTAGCATATTTTCAAGAACATAAAGGAATGTTTGAATAAAGGGATAGTGAGGAGGCTTACGGAAAGGAGGGCATGGATCATGTCTCCCGCCACCTTCTCTGTATTCTCGGAGAATAACGGTTGGTGGTCCCCTGTGAACTGGACCCTGTTGTAGAGCCCATTGGTGATGGACCTCGAGGGTGTACGACCGCTGAGGAGAATGGGACCCTCGTTGGGAGGCGCTCAAAGTATGTATCCCCCGCACGCTCGAAGCTCCACAAGTGATCCTCCTCTGAAGAAGAGGTGTCACCATCGCCCAGGGTGCCCTTGACCACTTGTTTTCTCTTGCCCATTATGGGGATTGCATCCGACATCCTCTTTCTTTTGCGGGAGGATTGGGCATCATCCCCTCGGTGCTCCCTGATGACCATATTTGAGCGTGGCCTGATAGGCACGGTGGTTGGAGGGGTGGCACCCCTCTGGTTGACGGTGTTTGCCGACCTTGGGATGATCCTCGTTTCAGTATTGGCCGCTTAGTTCTCTCCGCGGCCTCTAGGCTATTGGGCTGTGCTGGAACTCGCCCCTTGATGGCCCCCACGACCATCTTCACGACCAGCCCCTCGGCCGCCAGGGTTCTATTGGTTGTCTTGTTGCTGACGTTGTTGGCGGTTACGTGCATTGACAAAGTTGGCAACATTGCGCATGTTTCCTCCTGCCATTATGATATTTGCTCCTGGAGAATGAAAAAAGACAAGGGTTAAGGTATTTGTATAAAATTCACAAGATACAAGTGCATTGATGAAGTTAGTAACCCTATCTAGAGTTAGTGCCCTAAAATCTAACCATCTCTCTCCGAGTTTCGAGCGGGAGGATTGTTGAGGAAATGAGGGTTATTTGTAAGCCCACATAGGAACATGACTTCCTCATCATCAATAAGGTCCTTTGCCTATATCAGCAAGCCCTCGTCCCTTAGGGCACCCGCCAAATCTTGGGCCCAGTTCTCAGGAAAGGTAGGGTCCAAACTGTGCCTCACAAGAGGACCCTCCCCGTGCATTACCCACTCTCATGGTACCCCAAAATCATCGTCCTGTGGAGCCCTCAAAAAGAAAAATTTCTCTTTCCATTCTACTCCATAAGTAGACGAGGGAGAATTGATCAGTTTCAAGCCGGCTTTAGCTTGGATATAAAAGAAACCGGCCCTTGGAGACGAACGAGGCGACCTGGCAACTTGGAACAGAGCGTCAAAATTTCACATGGAGGGTTGGTTTCCGGTGCACCTCATGAGGATGATGAAGGTGGTAAGGAGCGCCAGGCCATTGGGAATGATTTGCGAGGGGCTTAAGTTGAGATCATTGAGTATACTGGCCATGGGGACAGGAATAGGGAATCTCAAGTCCCCCAAACGCCACTGAGTCCTTGTAAACGGCCATCTCTCCAGATGGAGGGTTGTTAGCCCGCTCATGTTTGGCCGGAATCCTCCATTAAAAGCGCTCGTCCCAATATATGGGCACCAGCTTAGACGCTATCTCCCCTCGGGTAATAGTACTGGGGGTGTCCTCGGGGGGCCTCTCGGTGGCCCGCATACCCAAGCCCTAGCCCTCGGCAGATCCTTTATTTTTCTGGGTTTTCTTACCCCTCTTTCTACGTTTGGCCGAGAGCTCTTCAGACGGCCCCGCCGTTTCCCCCTCAAGCGCAGGAGGCGCTACGGCCACTGTCACCATGTGGCGATGAGGGTGAGTCGGACTCTCTGTTATTGGAAGAATCACCCCTTGTCTTTCCCCTTCCATCACCAAGTCTATCTCTTCAAATATATGCTCCACACCCCCTGGATTTCTCTTCCATGGTGGAAACCACCGCATCTAACTCCTCATCCCTTGGAGAGTTAGGGTAGGATGGATTATGACTGGCCATTTCCTCCACCTCGCGGGCAAACTCCTCAACATGATCTCCAGACATGATTTTTTGGGGATTTAGAGGTTGTATAGAAAGATTGGGGGTTTGAAGACTTTCACTAAGTGAATGGAGTTTTGGGGATGGATTGATCCTATTACACTAGGGTTAGCAGGAAGAAGTTAGAAGAAGAAGAAGGTTACTTACGATGAGAAAGTTCTTGGGAATTCTTGTTGCTGGGAATCTCTCTGAAGATTGCTGTGGAAGTTTAGAAGTATGCTCTGAAAGTTTTGAATGCGTAAAGGGCTTGAATGGTTTGGGATCCCCTATTTATAGGGAGAGAAGTTGGTATGATTCTGGCATTTAATTTCAAAGTGCAATCATTTTCCGCCTAGATAACCGCCCACTTTCGTGAATCGTCTCCCACATCTCGAGATTCACGCGCTATTTCCTAGAAAGTCTCGTCCACTCTCCCATTAGCATTAAATGCGGAATGACGTGGGTAGTCAGCTGAAGAGACAACAATTAATACATGCTCAGAAGAAGACTTCGCCGCACGCCATCTTCTCCCACGAGCGCCGCCCACAGAAATTGAGCGGACTTAAAATTCTACAACCCTTATCACTAAGGACTACAAAATTGAGGGGAAAAATGATGGGGTCAAAATACGCTTGGCCCACATTTTGACATGTGGCGCCACCAATAATTGACACGTGGCCCGTACATTCCCCAAACTGATCTCCTCCAAGCGTCACCCACCCTCGAGTGGTAAGACCCCGGAGCGACACGTGTCATTATCGTTACGTGACGCATGGCTGTCATGAACGCTCACCAACGAGCGCTCTCTGCACCACAAAACAAGACCCAGATTCCACATAGGAGTCATCCTCGAGTGGTACTCCCCTCGGATGGGCTCCCCCACATAAGAGAACCCAGGGACCAAGCTCCCCCTCATCTTACAGGCTTGGCCCGGATCCGCCCTCAGGCCCGTTGGCCAATCAGGCTCATGGTGGACACGAGTGTGCTCATGGCCCTCGTTACCAACCCCCAAAACGGCTCTCTGACACTTCGTACATACCCGCGCACCCGCTACTACTGCTTGCACTAACTTTCACCAGCTTTTGCAGAAGATTCCTCCTAGGTTTCTCCTCATTATGCCACGTGTTAGGGCAACATTTGTGCAGGACCACCAAGGGCGAATTACCAAAGGGTCCCTAACTAGGGGTGAGCATTCGGTTAAAAACCGAAATTTCGGTTAATCGGTTTCGGTTAACCGAAATTTCGGTTAGCGTATTTGCTAACCATTTACCGAACCGAACTAGCTTGGTTTCGGTTCGGTCAAAACCGAAAAAATTCGGTTCGGTTTCGGTTATTTACCGAAAACCAAAGTTGGCTGCAAAATTTAAAGAAAAATGGTGAAAACGAAAAACCGAATCTATACAGACAAACATTTGTTTTGGGTTTTGCCTGTAGTCTGTATCACTTTTGAACTAAGCAATCTGGCAACAACATCTTTCAACATTCCAGTTCCACCATTATCATTTCCAAGATATTAATCAAATCAAATATGCCAATATAAATAAAAGAACAAAACACAAAAAGAGTAAATTGATGGTGGATGAGCAACAGAACAGAGCAAGTTCTCCGCAGGAACAAAGCAACAGATCGTGTCCTGTGGGATTGGATGGTGGCGAACTTGGTGGAGGTGATAATTTAGGGGTAAGGTCAAACTTGCAAACATGGAAGATAATGAAATAAACCCCTATTTTCTCAAACTAAAAACGGAACGAAAAATAAAAGAGTGCAATCCTTAATCCCTAAACTTAAAAAGCGTTATTCACTTACCTGGGTTCGGTTTTTCGGTAAAAACCGAACCGAAACCGAAAAAATAAAAAACTAATAACCGAGGGTTCGGTTCGGTTCGGTTAACGTCGGTTCGGTTTCGGTTAGGTTCGGTTTTCAGTTTCGGTTCGGTTTTTGCTCACCCCTTTCCCTGACCCTCAACTATAAACAGGAGTCTTCATCTTCTTCCCTGTGAGTAATCTCCATTACTGCAAAACTTCACATTTTTTTACTTGCTTTCTCTTTCAGATCATCATCTGACTTGAGTGTCGGAGAGCCAAACTGGGAATCACCCCCAGTTCCCCCAGCTTTGCCTTCTGACTTTGATTTAGTGTTTGTCCTAGCAAGTAGAACCCTCACTCTTTCCGGCGATCATTGACTGGTTTCCTCACATCTAACAAATTCTAAAGTGATTGGACTCTGTATCCTCTGTTGAGACCCATCATTATTCATACACTACAATTATAGAATATACTTAAAAAATTTATATTAATTAATAAAATATATTTAAATGAGAAAATTCTACACCTCTCCCACCGATTCACCACACCTGTTGCCACCTTCACACCTCAAAGGTCAGCTCACCACAGTCTCAACAATTCACCCCGAGCGACGTTGTTGAAGGCGAAGGTGATTGTAGCACCCGAAACGTTAGGCCACCACATCCTCCGCACTAAAACCCAACCCGCATATGAAATGGAAAATCCGTACACAAACCAAGCAATAGCGAACGAGAGACAGACGCCTAAGTTAGGCTGTACCTAGACCCTGTAAAGCAGAGAAATACAAGAACCTGAAAGTGGAAGGAAAGTAGAACATGAAATTTCAAAAACTTATAAGCAATAAACATAACAATACAATCAATAGCAACTACGCGGGTTCAACTGGTCCTAGAAGCCTATCCCGAAATAATCACAATCAATTCCAGTGCATAAAATATGTAACGCCCTGACTTTTCGATCGTACAGGTATGACGTATGTGTTTACTATTTACGCAATCTAATTTTATATTTATTTTAATTTTCATTATTTATTTCATTATTTGTCATACTTTGATTTATTTGTTATTCGTTTTGATTTTACTAGAGTTTTTGAACATTTTGCTTATATGATTATGCATGTGCCTTGTTTGATTCCGATTCGATTTCTTGTTTTCGTGAAAACTTGGTATGAGTGAATTACGTGTTTTATGATCGTGTTTATATGCTCATTGCATGATTTTATTCTCGTTTGTTTGAGTTTTGGATTCGTTGGTGTGATCGGAACCAAAAAGGGGCTAAAGGCCATTTAGCACGCCTTGGGTTTCGGGCGGCGTAACTTGAGCTCGAGAAATTGGATTCGAGTTTTGTCACCTCCATTAGATTCATATCGACGATTCGGAGTCAATGGGATAAGCCTCATATTTTTCTAAGACTGTTTGAATCCCCGAATTTCAACCGAAATGAGCATTTCGTACCTAAAATGACAACCGTTTACTATTCTTGAGCTTGCGGACCTACTAACACCCCTAAGCCCTAAAGCTTGACCTAAACCCACTTGAGCCACTCCTCTCTCTTCCCTTACCCCTGAGAATTCGAACCACTCACCCCCCTCCCCCCTCCCCAAAGAGAAATCTCAGCCAAAAAGAGAAGAAGAAGAGAAAGAGAAGAGGAAAAAAGAAATTATTCATTTCTTTTGAGATTTGTGCTCATCTTACCACCATCTTCCACCATTTCTTGAAGGTAAGTCCATATTTTTTATGTATATCTCCTTGTGGTCATTTTAAGTTAGGTTATGCATGATTTAACCAAGTTATGAGCGTGGATTGATATAAGAGATAAATAGTAAGGGTTCCATGAACTTTGGTGATTCAATCTTGTTTCCTTACATTTTCTTTGAGTTTCTTGAGTGTTAATTGATCCTAAGTCATTTATTTATACTTTTATGGAATCATATTTCATGGTGGTTGAGAGTTGAATGCATTGCCATTAATGAACTTGAAGAAATTTGGGAGGAAATGTATTTGATCATATCTCTTGCATGTGTTGCATGTTGCTTGATTTTAACTCATTTCTTGGCATGAATTGCATGAACTTTGAGCATTTGAACTTACCTTAATGTCTTAGCTTGGATTTGGTTTGGTTTGATCGTGTTTTTGGGGCTGGACGAAATTTAACCCCAGGTGAAGCTAACGCCCGTTAGGGTATTTTGGTGTTGTGGGGGTTAACGGCGGTTATCCCCCTTGGGTGAATCCCTGACCCCCTAACGGGGGTTAGTGCTTGTGTACATGGGTGAGACTAACGACCGTTAGTCCAGGGCAATCGTCACTGACCTGGCTAACGGCCGTTAGGTTCTTGTGAAGGAATTGGGGCTAATGGCCGTTAGCCCCATCCTTATGTGTGGGTACGTTGTTTTCTCATTTCCTTACTTTTTTGTTTATTTCCTTGCCTGGTTTATGACTTATATACTTGGTATACATGTTGTTGTGTGTGTTTTGATTAATGTATCAAGTTTATGCCTCGTTTTGATATGAATTATGAAAGATATGCAATGATTGAACGTGAAACCTCCATGCATTGAATGTACTTGAACAAATTCCTTGATTATGTGACTTCACGACATCAATTTACCTCGTATGTATCTCATATCGTGTGCATAGCATTGCCGTGCATCGTATATGGTCATTTTGAGTCTCAAACTACCTCTTTTGCATAGATTTGGGTTCGGTCGGAGACGAGGGCGATCTTTGAGACTCTTGTGCCACCTCTTTTGCTTTTATAAGGTGGGTTCCTCCTCTAATAGCTATGATGACCCAATATATCCCTTATGTGAAAGTTTTGAGCTAAAGTAATATAATTATATATCGAGTCTCTTTAGAGTAAATGATTTCGAATGTAAAACCTTTCTTTTATGTATCCCTACCATATGATTTTGGCGATCCATAAATGAAATCATGAGCCCAAGAACTTGGTGCAAGTGGCTAACTGGGGAGGCAAGGGCCGACGGTGATCCCTTGCACTAGTTCCAACCAAACTACGGTGATACCGGCCCTCACTAGGAGATTAGCGGGGAATGGAAGCTAAGGCCTTTGGGGATTCATGTACCCCACTGGCCGTAATGTATGGGTGGCCGAGCCTTGCAAACCCATCCACAACCCGAAGGAAAAAGGTGTATATGTATGATTATGAAAGAATTGTATGAATGTGCAAGAAAGATTATGTGTGTGATAACCTAATAATTATGCTCATGATTACACAAGGTGTAGGTTGGAGTTTATGCAAGCCCACTCGCCGGGCCATGAAAACCCTAATGAATGAATATGATAGTTGTAATCCCGTTGATGCTTTTCCTTGTTTACCCACTTGGAGAATCGTTCAAAAAACTTCAATTGGGATTATGACTAGCATGAACGTGTTTAAATCACCAGTCTCCTTTAGACTGAACCTGGTTTGTTTTCAATTGTGTTGTGCAGGTTTTGGGGAGTACTAGGCAGGAATACGAGTCGGTTGAGTCTTGCATTTGGGTCTAGCACTTTCTTATACACTCATATTATTATTTTGCATTTTGATTATGATGATGGGCGTATTTTGATTATGATAGGCCGTGTGGGCTGTTGATAGTTGACAACATTTGTATATATTTTGGCATTTTGGAGCTTGAAAGCTCATTATATATGTTAAATGTTAAGATTACTTCCGCTTTTATTGTCTTTGCTCTGATTCTTTTATTCTCGTCCTTGTTTGGTTTAAGGGTTAGCTCCCGCCTAGCATAGCATGTGTGTTGTGTCCCGTTCGCCGTGAGTTGGTACGTGTATGGGCTTTCCATTTCATATGCGGTTCGGGTCTTGGTGCGGGGAATGTGGTGCCTTACGCTCGGGTGCTACATCCTTAAGTGGTATCAGAGCTTAGGGTTGCAAAGCCCAGGCTCTTGTGTCGGGTCGAGTCAGTCTAAGTCGTGCGGCTTTAGAAACAACTTATCAACATGTCTCTTATGCATTCCTTATGTGCTTATGTGCGTTAGTTCTTGATTTTTGCTTGAATTACTTGCACTCTCATACATGAACTAAAAATAACACACAGATGCCTCCTAGTAGACACAGATCTCCAGAGCGACATCGTCACTGTGATCGTTCTCCGACACCACAACTACAACAACAAGAGCCACAACAACCACAGCCGCGTCCAATGAACATGAAGAACTTTATGGATGCGGTTTTCAACTATGTTGAGCACCATAGGGCTCAAGCACCACCATAACCACCGGTTGAGCAACCAATACCTCCACCAAACCATCGGGATCCTCATGGGGTATTTTTGAGTTATAATCCCCCTCAGTTTTCTGGCTCTATTGATGATGCTGTTTCGAAAGGTTGGTTGACAAGGATAGAGAGAATTTATGGGGTTCGACAGTTTACTACCCAGGAGAAGGCTCAATTCGCCATATTCCAATTAGATAGCGAGGCTTTTGATTGGTAGGAGAGGACAAGGGAGAAACTCGAGGTTAACGAGGAGGAAGTGACTTGGGAAGTTTTCAAGAGAGAATTTTGGGAATGTTTTATGCCCGAAGTTGTGAGAGAAAGGAAAGAACAAGAATTCATGGACCTAAAACAGGGTACTCGCACAGTAGCCCAATATCTCGCTATCTTCAATAGGCTCGGGAAATATGCTCCTCACATCACCCGAGATGAGAAGAGGAAGGCCAGGAAATTCATCGTAGGGTTGAGATAAGATTTGAGGTATGGTCATGCCAGTCACAATTTTGAGTCCTTCGCGGACACGGTTCAAAGGGCTTTGGTACAGGAAGAGGAGTACAAGAAGAAGGATCTAGTTTCTAGGGTATTCATGGGATAAGGGTCCGGATTAGGATCGGGAAAGAGACCTATAGTCCAAGCTGCTCCACAGACCAAGGTTCCTTTCAAGAAGCCACGCAACACAGGACCGGTTCCACAAGCTTTCCCGGGACTACCGATACCTACAGTACCATGCCGAGATAAACCCCCATTCATTCATTGTGGAGGACCGACCCACACTTACAACAATTATTGAAGGAGGTTGGGATTGTGTCTCATTTGCGGGAAAGGTGATCACATTGCGGATGCTTGTCCAAATAAGACTCCGGGTTTTTAAGCTGGAGTTTCGAGGCCAATGATCCAAGCCCGAGCATATGCCCTTGAGAACGAGGAATAGGATGTAGAGGTTGATCCTACTGTCGCGGTGGAAGGTACCATATGCATTCATAACATGCACATTCATGCACTCTTTGATCCTGGTGCCACATATTCCTTTATTTCGTGTGATCTAGCTGCTACACTGTGCTTGCCTGTTACCTGTTTGCATTCTTATTACCTGATTAGTTCCCCTCTCGGGGGAAGTCTTCAGACAGATCGAGTTATTTGGGGTTGTTTAGTGGGTTTTGAAGGCAGAGATTACCCTGCAGATTTCATTGTGATGCCCATGAAGAAGTATAGGGTTATTCTGGGTATGGATTGGTTGTTCAAGCATCGGGCTATGGTTGATTGTTTTGTAAAGAGAGTTAAGTTGGGTGAAGAGTTGATCGTTGGTATTGGTTCGAAGACGGTACCACTCTTGTCATTTACAGAAGCTCACAAGTAAGTGAGAGAGGGAGCTACTGGATTCATTGCTTACCTACTTAATAAGCCGAAAGATCAAGCAAAGTTTGAGGATACTGCAGTTGTAAAGGAATATCCCTATGTTTTTCCAGAGAATTTAGGTTCCTTACCACCGGATCGTGAGATTGAGTTTGTGATAGACTTGTATCCGGGAGCAGAGCCGTATTCTAAGACTCCCTACCGAATGGCACCGACAGAGCTGAAAGAGTTGAACATTTAGCTTGAAGAGTTGCTTAAGACTGGGTATATCCGACCGAGTTCCTCACCTTGGGGTGCACCGGTTCTTTTTGTTAAGAAGAAGGATGAGACACTGAGAATGTGTATAGATTACTGAGAGTTGAATCGGATGACTGTGAAGAACAAGTATCCTTTTCCCTACACTGAGGATTTGTTTGATATGTTGCAAGGTTCTGGGGTTTATTCAAAACTGGATTTGAGACAAGGATACTATCAGTTGAAAATCCGGGAAGAGGATATTCCAAAGACGGGATTCAACACCCGGTATGGGCGTTATGAGTTTGTAGTGATGCCATTTAGATTAACTAATGCCCCAGCAGCTTTCATGGATATGATGCATAGGATTTTCCATCTTTACCTCGACAAGTTTGTGGTTATCTTCATTGATGATATTCTTGTGTACTCCAGGACTCCGGAAGATCATGATCGACATCTCAGAGTGGTTTTGGATACCTTTCAGGAACACCGGCTGTATGCTAAGTTCAGTAAATGCGAGTTTTCGATTGATCGGGATACTTTCTTAGGCCACATTGTCTCGAGTAGAGGTCTAGAAGTAGATCCTTCGAAGATTGAGGCAGTCTTACAGTGGCAAAGTCTGAAGAATTCCTCAGAGGTAAGAAGTTTCTTGGGTTTGGCAGGTTATTATCGGAGATTTGTGCAGGACTTTTCGAAGATAGCTGCCCCTTTGACCCGATTGACTAAGAAAGAGGCTAAATTTGAGTGAGATGAGGCGTGTGAGGTAAGCTTCCAGCTCTTGAAGGAGAAGTTGACAATTGGACCAGAGCTAACACTTCCCGAAGGCACAGAAGGATACACAGTGTATACGGATGCCTCGAAAGAGGGTTTGGGATTTGTATTAATGCAACATGGAAAAGTAATTGCCTACGCCTTGAGGAAGTTGAAGGAGCATGAACAGAACTATCTCACTCATAATCTCGAACTAGCAGCAGTGATCTTTGCTTTGGGTAAGTAAAGACAATATCTCTACGGAGTTTCTTTCGAGATCTTTTCCGAGCACAAAAGTCTCCAGTATTTATTTTCTCAAAAGGAGTTGAACAAGAGACAACAGCGTCGGATGGAATTCCTTGTGGATTTTGAGTGTACAATCCGGTACCATCCCGACAAAGTCAACGTGGTCACAGATGCGTTTAGTAGGAAGGCTAGTATGTCCGATGTGAAAGTGGAAATTGGGGATGAAGAAAAGCCTTTAAAGTTAAGGGCTAGTGTTCGGAATATTACGGTTCAACCAGATCTTCAGCAAAGATTGTTTGAGACTCAGAAGGTTGATCCCGAGGTTCAGAAATTATCAGAGAAAGCGCGAGCTGATCCAGAGTGTCCGTTTGGGTTAGATGATACGGGACTTCTAAGATTTAAGAATAGAATTGTCGTGCCTGGAGAGTTAAAACGGATTATTCTTGAAGAGGTTCACCGGTCAGGTTATTCAATAGATCCTGGTCGGAATAAAATGTATAAGAATCTGAAACAGTTTTATTGGTGGAATGGTTTGAAACGGGATGCGATCAACTGTGTGAAACATTGCTTGACTTGCCAAGTGGTGAAGGCAGAACATCAGAAACCATCGGGGCTACTTCAGCCATTGCCTATTCCAGAGTGGAAGTGGCAACAGATTGCTATGGATTTCATTTTGGGTTTGCCAAGAGTGAAGGGTGGACTTGATGGAATTTGGGTGATTGTGGACCGTTTGACAAAGTCGGCTCATTTTCTTGCCATCCGAATGTCTGATAAAGTAAGCAAGCTAGCAAGAAGTACTGTGATGTGATTGTTAGTCTCCATGGAGTACCGGTTAGTATTGTGTCAGATCGAGATCCAAGATTTACTTCAAGATTTCGGTAAGAGCTTCAGAAGAATCTAGGATCAAGGCTTCAGTTTAGCACAACTTTCCAACAGATGGGCAGTCAGAGAGGTTGATCAAGTATTTGGAGGATATGTTGAGAGCGTGTGCTTTGGACTTTCAGAGCTCGTGGAATGAGTAGTTGCTATTAATCGAGTTTGCTTATAACAATAGCTACCAAGCCTCGATAGAGATGGCACCTTATGAAGCTCTCTATAGACGGAAGTGTAGGTATCCATTGTTCTTTGACTTGGAAGAGTGGAATTGGACCAAACAAGAGGGCGTGACAAGAGGGGAAAAGAAATAAAAACCCTCTAAAGCCATTCAAGATGCAATAGACAAAGGTCCAACTGATTAGATAAAGGATGAAGGCAGCTCAAGATCGACAGAAGAGCTATACCGACCTTCGAAGGAAGAATCTCAAGTTTGAGGTTGGAGATAGAGTCTTTTTAAAGGCTTCTTCATGGAAAGGGTTCTCAAGGATTGGAAGAGGAGGGAAGTTGAACCCTCATTCCCTGGGTTCGTTTGAGATTTTGGAGAAGAATGTGGATATAACCTACCGGTTGGATTTGCCTCCGAGCTTGACCGGATTTCACAATGTGTTCCATGTTTCGCAACTCAGGAAGTACTACAGATATGAGTCAGACGATTTACCGATTGAAGAAGTGGAACTAAAGCCGAATCTCACCTTTGTTCAAAAGCCGATTAAGATTTTGGATCGAAAGTTTCAGGAACTCAGAAATCGGCAATTCCACTAGTCAAGGTTTTGTGGAGAAGTGATAAGATTGAAGAGGCTACGTGGAAAACGGAGGATAAGATGAAAAAGTTCCACCCTGAATTGTTTCCGGGTGAGCGGTGAATTCGAGGATGGATTCTTTTAAGGGGGAGAGGTTGTAACACCCCGACTTTTCGGCCGTACAGGTATGACGTATGGTTTACTATTTAGGCAATCTAATTATTTATTTGTTTTAATTTTAGTTATTTATTTCATTATTTGTCATACTTTGATTTATTTGTTATTCGTTTTGATTTTACTTGAATTTTTGAACGTATTGCTTATATGATTATGAACGTGCCTTGTTTGATTCCGATTCTATTTCCATTTTTCGTGAAAACTTGATATGAGTGAATTACTTGTTTTATGATCATTTTTATAAACTCATTTCAGGATTTTATTATCGTTTGTTTGAGTTTTGGATTCGTTGGTGTGATTGGAACCAAAAAGGGGCTAAAGGGCATTTAGCGTGCCTTGGGTTCTGGGCGGCGTAACTTGACCTTGGGAACTCGGATTCGAGTTCCGTCACCTCCATTGGATTCGTATTGATGATTCAGAGTCAATGGGCTAAGCCTCATATTTTTGTAAGACCATTTGAATCCCCAAATTTCAATCGAAACGAGCACCTCGTACCTAAAATGATAACCGTTGACTATTCTTGAGCTTGCGGACCTACTAACACCCCTAAGCCCTAAAGCTTGACCTAAACTGTAACAGCCCTAACCTGGACCGAGTTGGGAAAGGTAACTAAATGGTTACTCAAGAAGCGTTTACAATCTCGATCCTTATTTATTCTTTCATACATTGCATTCTTATGTGACTTATGTGTTATAGTTTAATTAAAAGTTCGTAATTTAATTATTTCCTTTATCGAGCATGTATCTTGAAACTTTTCTCATAAGAATCTTAGAACTCTAGTACACATCCCTTTCCAGCACCTAAAACCCCTTCATATATTTCAAAACATATTCCTACAATTTTAGGTTAGAAATTATGAAAATACCCCTATAGCCCTAGGATTTTCCTACATTCCCCGAAGTACTTTTACAACCCAATATTATGACCAAAAGAATCCTCACATTATTTCGAGGATCTTGACACTCTCCGTGAACCATGATTCCCATCCTAACTCTAGTAGCATCAAAAACCGGCAAAACCCTAACTTATAGTTCGATCGTAAATAACTCTTTACTCATCTACTTTTCGATATTCAATATTACAACCAAAACGACCCTTGAATTATTTTATGAATTTTCATACATTTACCAAAACTCGATTCCACCCATAGTATATTTTATAAATATTTTCCTTTTTAAAAATTGTCATTTTTATTTTAAACAATTAGCTTTCATTTAATATTCGAAATTTTACTTAAAACGTTTCTTGAATTTTTCTCTAAAATATAATAATATTTACAACCTTTAAACTTCATCATAGCTTCGTTTAAATAATTTTCTCATGATTTTCATCATCTTTAATATTCATGATTTATAAACGAAAACTCAAAATATTCCACATTAATAATCATAACGAAGCTTATTTTTCGCTCATTCTTTCATTAATCTACTACTTCAAATTTTCACCTCTCGACTCTTGAATAAATTTTTTACCATTTTATATTTATTTTTATAGACCTTCTAGAAAGTTTAAATAAATGGATATAATTTCTCCACATTTCTTATTTAATTACCCAACAATTGTTTGATAAAGAATTAAACACATCTCTTACACATTTCCTACAAGAATACCATATATTTGTATGAGTTGGAAATATTCCACATTTCCTCCACAATTTCACAACACTTTTGTGATTTAGAAATTCCCACATCTCTAACATATTCTTAGAAATTGCATTAAAACCCCTAATTCCTACCTATAAATACCCTTCAAGAGATCATTTATACCTCACAAATTCCTTCATTTCCTACACACAAAACTCTCCTCTCTCTCTCTCAAACCTCACGCCACACCCCTCCCAAAACTCTCTCAAGGTTAGTTTTTGTGCTTTAATTCATGCTTTAATATATGTCTTATTTTATATTTAAATTATATTTTATATGCTTTAAATTATGTTTAGAAATTCATGATAGGGAATTATGCTCTAGGAATTTATATTTCATGATTTAGGAATTTATATTTCATGAATTAAAGTAGGAACTTAATTTATAAAATGCATGCCTATTACATGAATTTATTTAAATATGTGTTCATATATTCATGATTATGATCTTGAATATTAGAAGAAATGCATGTCTAGGAAATTTAATTAGGAATTATTTTTCATGAGAAATTTATATATTTTGCTACATTATGTCTTAAATCTTATGTTATGAATAAGAACATGATTTAATATACCTAATATGTCCTATGAACAAATAGACTTAAGAACATGTTCTTGATGTTCTTGAAGTATGTGTGTGTACCGTGTGCTAGTGTGTGTAAGTGTGTGTTTGATTTTGTGTTTAAAAATTTTTAATCCCCTAAGGTTAAATAGTAACCGTTTTTCAATAGTAACTTTGACTTTTGACTTTAAATATGAACTTTGACTAATAATATCATGTAGTAATTTCAAGAATTAATATAAAATACAATTTGGGTTTTTTTTAAGAAAGGACTTTTATCTAACGATTTTAAAATCGGGGATTAAATAACGTTTTCAAAATCAGGTTCACTTTTATTAAAAATAAACCTTAACTTGGATTCATGATTTGAATAAGAATTTCTTGGTTAATTCGGTTGTATGACTTTGGTATCAGTATGTTTTACAATAATATTTCAATTCTAGATTACCGAATTTCCTGTAAATTTACTGTTACTCCTTGTTACAATATGCTTTAATTGTACTCATTCATGTACCACATTAGTATAGAAAGAACGTAGTTCTCTAAGTCCGTAGTAGTTTACTACTTTCAGGAACTAGGTCTGGACAGTGGAACCCCGAATACTTTACTTGATTCCGTATCGTAGCAGGTGAGGTTAAAATATTTTCAACTGGGATCATGAGTCTATATATAAAATACTTTATTATTTATCCCAATAAGAGATCAGTCTTATTTTTCCCTAATTATAGTATTATCCCCTCCCTGGGAAAATATCTGATATGAGGATACCTATTATCCTATTATATAAAACAAAATCCTTGTTTAAGTATAAGTTACAAACATATCATACTCAAGTCCGTTTTGGCGAATATTGATATAATGTAACTCTATTCTGTATTTAAAATGCAAGTTTTGTATCTGTATCTGTTGGGCCCGGTGGTACGGTAGAATTAATAGCCGGGTGGCAAAGGCTATCGTCTATTACTATACTTGCCACCAAATCTGATCTTAATGTTGGTTTAACTGGAGGTTAGTTCTTCCACATTAAGTGACGGGAAAGGTACGTCCCTCCCTCTATCTGTATCTGGATCTCGAGGGGTTGCTCCCCGACAGATCATGGAGGAAGAAGGCTGGTTTGATTCTGTTATTTCTGATTTTTTTCTGTTTAAGGAGTAAAGGATGGAGAACGCCTAGTTGCAGGGCATTAATACTTTATTGTCGTACGGTTCATATTTTCAAGAATCTAATACCCAATCCCTTATTTCCCTTTTATCAAAATAAATATGAACCAAATATTTGTAATGATTATTATTTTATTGATTTCTGGTATAATACTATCAATCTACTGTTTCATTAACAGCTTCCAACTCCAACTTTTATGGTCAAACACCTTTTTCAAATATACCCATACGTATATATGTAGTTCCAACTACCCCCCCACTTAGTCACTTTGACTAACCCTCGTACTTTATAAATCATGGTTTCAGGTTCAACAGACGTTTACTGGAAGGTATCTTGAAGCTTAGTGTGTCCTTTCGTTTGGCATGATAGTTCAAGGTTCTTTAGAATAAGTTATGCTTACGAGCTTGTAATTACCTATTACGGCCATTACATGGTCACTACCTTTAACATCTATACTATGCCATCACTGGCTTTTTATTCCTCTATCATAGTTTTAAAAGTTTTAAATTGTCAAAATTTCCACTGCAATGTCTTAATACTCTGATATGGTATAGCACTGTCCGTTCGCTGGAGTATTTCTCGGGTGGTAGGCCTCACGTCCACTCTGGAGATGCTACGGTGCGGGGTTGTAGTGTATAGGGGCGCTACATAAACCCACTTGAGCCACTCCTCTCTCTTCCCTTACCCCTGAGAATTCGAACCACTCCCCCCTCCCCCCCCACCCCCCTCCCCAAGAGAAATCTCAGCCAAAAAGATAAGAAGAAGAGAAAGAGAAGAGGAAAGAAGAAATTATTCATTTCTTGTGAGATTTGAGCTCATCTCACCACCATCTTCCAACATTTCTTGAAGGTAAGTCCGTATTTGTTATGTATATCTCCTTGTGGTCATTTTAAGTTAGGTTATGCATGATTTCACCAAATTATGAGCATGGATTGATATAAGAGATGAATAGTAAGGGTTTCATGAACTTTGGTGATTCAATCTTGTTTCCTTGCATTTTCTTTGAGTTTATTGAGTGCTAATTGATCCTAAGTCATGTATTTATACTTGTATGGAGTCATATTGCATGGTGGTTGAGAATTGAATGCATTGCGATTAATGAACTTAAGAAATTTGGGAGGAAATGTATTTCATCATATCTCTAGCATCTGTTGCGTGTTGTAGCTTGGTTTGAACCCGTTTCTTGGCATGAATTGCATGAACTTTGAGCATTTGAACTAACCTAAATGTCTTAGCTTGGATTTGGTTCGGTTTGATTGTGTTTTTGGGGCTGAACAGGAGCATTTGAAGCTAACGCCTGTTAGGGTATTTTGGTGTTGTGGGCGTTAACCCCCTTGGGTGAATCCCTAACCCCTCTAACGGGGGTTAGTGCTTGTGTGCATGTGTGAGACTAATGAACGTTAGTCCAGTGCAGTCGTCACTGACCTGGCTAACGGTCGTTAGGTTCTTGTGGCTGTTAGCCCCATCCTTGTGCGTGCGTGCGTTGTTTTTCATTTTTGCTTCGTTGTTTGTTTTCTTGCCTCGTTTATGACTTATATACTTTGTATACATGTTGTTATATGTGTTTTGATTAATGTACCAAGTTTATACCTCGTTTTGATATGAATTATGAAAGATATGCAATGATTGAACGTGAAACCTCCATGCATTGAATTTACTTGAATGAATTCCTTGATTATGTGACTTCACGCCATCAATTTACCTCGTATGCATCTCATATCATGTGCATAGCATTGCCGTGCGTTGTATATGGTCATTTTGAGTCTCACACTACCTCTTTTGCACATATTTGGGTTCTATCGGAGACGAGGGCGATCTTTGAGAGTCTTGTGCCACCTCTTTTGCTTTTATAAGGTGGGTTTCTCTTCTAATAGCTATGATGACCCCATATATCCCTTATGTGAAAGTTTTGAACCAAAGTATTATAATTATATATCGAGTCTCTTTAGAGTAAATGATTTCGAACATAAAACCTTCCTTTTATGTATCCCTACCTTATGATTTTGGCAAGAAATGAATGAAATCAAGGGCCCAACAACTTGGTGCAAGTGGCTATCAGGGAGGCAAGGGGCGACGGTGATCCCTTGCACTAGTTCCAACCAAACTATGGTCATATCGGCCCTCGCTAGGAGATTAGCGGGGAATGGGAGCTGAGGCCTTTGGGGATTCATGCACCCACTGGCCGTAATGTATGGGTGGCCGGGCCTTGCAAACCCGTCTACAACCTGGAGGAAAAAGGTGTATATGTATGATTATGAAAGAATCGTATGAATGTGCACGAAAGATTATATGTGTGATAGCCTAATAATTATGCTCATGATTACACAAGGTGTAGGTTGGAGATTATGCACGCTCACTCTCCGGGCTATGAAAACCCTAATGAATGAATATGATAGTTGTAACCCCTTGATGCTTTTCCTTATTTTACCCACTTGGGGAATTGTTTAAAAAACTTCAATTGGGATTATGACTTGCATGAACGTGTTTAAATTCTGCGATATTTATATATTATATCCCGTTTTATACCCACAGTCTCCTTTAGACTGAACCCGGTTTGTTTTCAGTTGTGTTCTGCTAAGATTGCTTCCGCTTTTATTGTCTTTGCTCTGATTCTTTTATTCTCGTTCTTGTTTGGTTTAAGGGTTAGCTCTCTCCTAGTATAGCATCTGTGTTGTGTCCCCGTTCACCGTGATTTATCACGTGTATAGACTTTCCATTTCATATGCGGGTCGGGTCTCGGTGCGGGGGATGTGGTGCCTTGCGTTCGGGTGCTACAAAATAAGTACGGGTTCAACTAGCCCTACAAACCTGTCTCGAATTTCATTCACTCATAAAGCATAAACCTTTACAGAATATATAGCATTTACAAAATTACAAACATAACGTAAAACAAAACACTTAACAAACTTAATCAAATTAACACAGACATGACACATAACCGCCTAGATTGGACTTCGACAACCTGTACCTGCAAACTAAAAACATAGGTGGAGCGAGGGTCAGTCCACTGACTGAGTGAGGGGGCCTGAACACACACACACGATACGTAATATAGAGCATAAAACGTATTAAATAAAAGATTATGAACCGGGATTAGGGTTTTGCATACTAAAACCATTTTCAAAACAAATGTACACTTATCATATCAAAACATAGCGTAACGCAGTTTAAAGCTCCTGTCCCGTTTCATAATCAACATATCATACAAAAACTTGGCGAGTACGAGCACATATCTATCCTACTCCTCATAACATATGTGACGCCCGTGATCACGTCTGCAGATACGCATGCCACGGGGGTGATTTTCAGAGATTTAGGATTATTTACTTATTTTTTTCCACCTTATTATGCAAATTGTAAGATTAGTTATCCAACTAATTATAATTGGAATTAATTGCATTAATATAACATAAGTGATTAATTGTAACATGCATATCATATTATACTTAACTTCTTATTCTATAACTTATACATCCACTTGATCTCTACATTTCATATTTTCACATATACCCTCATAACATTCATCTCTAACTTGTAAATAATATGTTCATAAGGACTTAAGTGCTACTTTATATCATATATCATATACATTTTTACATCTTATATTACATTCATCTCTCATTCCATAACATACACAAGAACACACATATCTCTTCTCACCTTGGGGCTCGATCTCAAGAGGAAGAAGGAGGACTCGTCGTGACTTCACCCGGAGCTCGTTGCATCATCATCATCACTTTCTCCATCCTCTCTTTTTTTCATTTCTTGAGTAGGTGTGTATATATGTGTAGTGTGTGAATTGTGTGTAAGTTGGGGTTTTTGTGAACTTAAGTTTAATATCTTACTCTCAAGTGTGTATATGCATGAATATATGTTCATTTGTGAAATTCTTGAATGTGATCTTGGTTGGTTGGTTGGTTGAATATGAAATATGTAATAAAATGAGGGTTTATATGTTGATATATGATGATCTAAGCACGTTAGTATGATTCATTTGATGCCTAATTGAAGTATTATGTGTGTATGCACGTTACTGTTATGAATAATAAATATTATGAATGCCCATTGATTGTTTAATCGATTTATTTATGGGATTGATATCCATGATTAAGGTATTGATTAGTCAACCTTTCCTTTTCACTTGTATTGTAGTGCCTATAAATTGAGCCTTATTGATCATTGTACATACACCGAAGAAATAATAAAATCCTCCTCTTCTCCCTCTATTCTTTTAGTCTTATTCTGTTACTGTTCTTGCTTTTCATCAATAGTTTCATAACACGTTATCAGCACGATTAGCTTGAAGTTTGAAGGTAGATTCAATTTGATAAAACGATCCACACAAAAACACAAGAATCGAATTCGCTTTCGAAAAAAAAAAGGTTAGTTTGATTACGTGATCCGACTGTGATATCAGAGTCTAAATTGTTCGTTTTAGATCTCTGTTATCAAAACTGTAAATCAACAAATTATGTGTTAATCTTGATAGGTGTTAATCGTTGTTTTGATTATGCTCAAATCATATGTAATCTTTTATTGATATTTATCAGATCTAATTTTATTGACGTCATGATCTGACGCTATTCATTGTTCTTATACAATCTCTTTATGCTTGATGTTTTCGAAATATCATATGATTTTGGAATAATTAAATACATAACAAAGACAAATGGTAATATTTTGAAGGCATTATTTTTTGTTGTGAATAAATAATATTTTCATTGTCTTTGCATCATATGATGTGTTGATCTGTATAACTTGCATTCTATAATTATTATATTAATATGTGGTTTGTCATTTTTTATTCATGGATAAGAAAGACAATTACATACAATTACACATAAACATATGCAAGTATATTTTCACTTCATTACGTTTACATGAGTACATGCAACAATCTATATATCTTCATTGTTTGGAAAGAAACAATATTTAGCACATGGATATACTCTCCATTCAATATCTTACAAACTTTGTAGATACCTACCTACATAGGTGATTATTTGTATCCTTTTAGTTGTAAATATTTTATGCTATTACTCATGCTTGAAAGAAATTTGTATGCAAATTACCATACTACGGAAAAATAGGAAATTTGTGAGAATGCTTATGTATACGTATTAATTCTTGGCATAGCAAGATTGGAGCCCATATATATTTTATTTAGAATTTACGGGATTCTTAAGACAAGAATATAAAGGAATGATTATTTTTGTTCATTCAAACTATCAATACATAATTTTGTCGAGGTGGTCTAACCCTTTAATTTGATAAACTTTTGATTTTAAACATCTTTTGCTTAATTAAGAACTTATTTGTAAAATGGATTGATTGGCTATGGGAGATACATATTATGTTTTTAAGTTTTACTTCCATATTTGAATGATAGTCCATATTATTGAATATATGATTAGTTGAGCAATTCTTTGATTAATTACTCAATATATCATTTGTTCATAGTAATATATATGTTCAATTTGGAATATGAAACTTTAGCTTTCGCCGCTTAACATGATCGATCGACTACTTGGTATCAATATCATAGTCCTTGATATTTGCTTCCTTAGTATTAAATATATATTGATGAATAATATCAATATGTCGATATTATTATATATCGTTCTGAATATTGGAAGCTTTTGGTTTATATATGTCGATCAAAGTTTATTGGGGAATTTAATTTTGATTTTATAATGCTCCCAAAGTAGCAATTCATAATGCTCCTGAAGTAGCAATTTTGATGAGAAAACAATATTTTAAATTGTTCTTTGTATCATGTGATTGAAAAATTAATAAAGTTGCCGATAAATCATGAATGATTGATCATTCCCTGAAGTGGATGAGATAATGCATCGCATTATAAATAAGAAAAAAATGAGTCCATGAAGAGAATGAGATAATGCATCTCATTATCAATAAGAAAAATGAATCCACGAATTGGGGCAGAAGTATTATGATCGCCCTCATTATGATCGCCCTCATGATTATAATTATAATTATCCAAACCACCAGAAGTGGTACAAAAGGATATATAGGAGATACTCCATCAAAATGATTATAAATTCAACTTTATCCCTATATATGAAAAATGACTCATGTACTCGTAGTACGTTAGATTGAGTACTTAATCAAATTATCGAGTTTCAATTATATAAATATCTATAAATAAAATTGTCATATGGACAAGTTTACTTCAATGACACTTATATATCGATATAATTTTTTTATTGGGGAATAAATTTATAATTTGAATTTCGTTTATGTTATTCTTCCTCATGTTGTTTACAACTCAAGTATCAAAGTTTTTTAATTACTAGCTTCATTCTCTTAATTTGTTTTCTTTTATAATAAAGAGTATGGATTTTCCCCAATATTCAATTGGATCCAAGGTGAATGGAGAAGATATATGTCTCGTAGACAGTGCTACAACGCACACTATACTCAAAAAACAAAAACAAAAAAATTTCTTCTTTACTTATGAAAGAAGCAAATGCTAACACTATATCTGGTAGTACAAAAATAATTGAAGGGTTTGGGAAAGCAAATATAATGTTCCCGGGAGGAACGAAACTCATCATTGAAGATGCATTATTTTTTAGTAAGTCTCAAAGAAACTTGTTGAGTTTCAAAGATATTCGGCGAAATGGTTACCATATTGAAACTACAAATGATGGTAAGATTGAATATCTTTACATTACCACAACCCTAACAGGTAAAAAAATATGTGTTGGAAAAACTACCTGCGCTTTCCTCTGGCTTGTACTACACAAATATTAGCATGATTGAAACACATGCGATAGTAAACCAGAAGTTTACTAATCCAAATACATTTATTATTTGGCATGATCGATTGGGTCATCCTGGATCAATTATGATTGCGGAAAATTATTGAAAATTCAAATGGGCATCCATTAAAGAATCAAAAGATTCTTCAAGTTAAAGAATTCTCTTGTGCTACTTGTTCTCAAGGTAAACTGATCACGAGACCATCATTAACTAAAGTTGGAATTGAGTCACCTGCATTTTTGGAATGTATTCTAAGTGACATATGTGGGCCTATTCATCTACCACGTGAACTATTTTAGGTACTTTATGATTTTAATTGATGCATCTACTAGATGGTCATATGTGTGTTGATTATGAACTTGCAACCTAGCCTTTGCAAGATTATTAGCCCAAACAATTCGTTCTTGATTATGCAGGCGAGCTTATGTCTCAGGCTTTTATTGTTTATTGTATGTCTATGAGAATAAAAGTAGAAAAGTCTGTTGCTCATGTATACATACAAAATGGTTTAGCAAAATCATTATTAAATGCCTCCAATTAATAGCTAGACCATTACTTATGAGAACAAATCTCCTATCTCTACACGGGGATATGATATATTATATGAAGTAGCACTTATACGCATCAGACCATCAAATTACTATGAATTCTCCCTATCAAAATTGGCTTTTGGTCAGGAGCCTAATATTTCCCATCTCAGAATTTTTAGATGTGTGGTATATAATCCTATTGCACCACCACAACGCACGAAGATGGGTTCTCAAATGAGATTAGAAAAATATGTTGGATATGATTTCCCTTCTATAATTCAATATCTTGAATCAATCACTGGGGATTTATTGACAGCAAGGTTTGCTGATTGTCATTTTTTATGAAACAAGTTTTCCAACATTAGGGGAGAAAATAAAAAGTTGGGAAAAGAAATTACTTGGAATACATTATCTTTGAATCATTTAGATCCTAGAACAAAACAATTTGAATAAGAGATTCAAAAGATAATTTATTTACAAAATATTGCAAATCAACTGCCAGATGCATCTACTGACCCAAAAAGAGTCACCAAGTCTCATATCCCAACTGTAAATGCCCCAATTAGAATCGGACTAATCCCAGAAGGACAGTCTATTCAAGTAAATGAATACAAACCACGCCTAAAGCGTCGGAGACCAGTCGGTTCCAAGGATAAGAATCCTGAAAAAGGAAATGAGCAAATGATAAAAATGATCAACAGTGAGGAGGCTAATGCTCAACAAGACATAACTACGAATAAAGCTTTAGAAGAAGCACAGGTACCTGTAAATATGAAAAATAAAGAGATCTCAATTAGTTATGTCAGAAATAGAGATGGAACCGAAGGAATACAATTGTCGACAATATCCTTGCATATAATGTAGCTACAAATATTTTATAAGAAAAATGAGGATCTTGAATCAAAATCTGTTGAATGCAGAAATTGAAATGATTGGCCAAAATGGAAAGATACAATTCAAGAAGAAGTTAATTCACTTTCTAAACGTGAAGTTTTGGACCAGTAGTCTAAACACCTGATAATATAAAGCCAGTGGGGTATAAGTGGATATTTGTACATAAATACAATAAATAAAATAAAGTCATATGAATATGAAGCACGACTTCGGGTACAAGGATTTCCACAAAAACCTGGCAATGATTATGAAGAAACTTACTCTATTGTGGTGGGTGCAATCACGTTTAGATATCTTATTAGTCTGGCAGTAGATGAAAGACTTGATATGCATCTATTGGACATTGTTGCAACATATTAAATAAATCACTTGATAATGAAATTTATATGAAGATGCCTGAAGCATATAAAAGTTCCCGGGAAAAAATATTCAATAAAATTACAATGATCATTAAACGGATTAAAACAATCTGGGCGGATATGGTGAAATGATTCTATTTATCCATGTGTCTTAGTAAAGAGTTTTGGATCAAAATTTGTTTTAGTCGTTGCATATGCTGATGACTTAAATATCATTGGGACTCTTGAAGAGTTATCAAACACAATGAATTATTTAAATGAAAGACCTTGGAAGGACAAAATTTTGCATCGAATTAGAAATTACCCATTGCAAAAGTGCAATATTTGTTCATCAATCGGCATGTACCGAAATGATTATAAAACGATTTTATATGGATAAGGCACATCCATTGAGTACCCCGATGGTTGTGAGATCACTAGATATAACAAAAGATCCATTCCGGCCTAAGGAGTATGATGAAAAAAATTCTTGGTCCTGAAGTACCATATCTTATCACTATTGTGGCATTAATGTATTTTGTTAATAATATAAGGCAACATTTCCAATTCGAAAACATTAAAGTTAAATTAAATAAATTTTGATATCTACGTGAAATCCCTGATCTGAGCTTATTTTATTCATATAATTTTGTTCCTCTATTTATTGACTATCAAGATGCAGGATGTCTATTTTGATGTAGTAAAGCTCAACATATTTCAACAAAGTTCTTTTTCGCTCATGACCTTCAGAAGAATGCAGACATAGATGCATACAAATATGTTCGAGTGAAAATCTGACCGATATATTTGAGGAGTTGATATATAAGATTGGAATGCGTCGATATGAAGATATTAAGTGATGTCCTCATGAGGGGGAGTGGATACGCGCTGTACTCTTTTCCTTTGCTGAGGTTTTGTCCCATTGGGTTTTCCTAGTGAAGGTTTTTAACGAGGCAGCCCAATATGCGTACTCCATGAATATATATTTTTTTGCAAGGTGCATCAAACCACAATGGACATTCAAGGGGGAGTGTTATGAATAATAAATATTATGAATGCCCATTATGAGGGCGAGTGTAATCGATTTATTTATGGGATTGATATCCATGATTAAGGTATTGATTAGTCAACCTTTCCTTTTCACTTGTATTGTAGTGCCTATAAATTGAGCCTTATTGATCATTGTACATACACCGAAGAAATAATAAAATCCTCCTCTTCTCCCTCTATTCTTTTAGTCTTATTCTGTTACTGTTCTTGCTTTTCATCAATAGTTTCATAACAGTTACAAGTTATTGTTTCAACTTGGGAGTGATTTTATGTTGATTTGTTAAGGTTTCAAAACTAATCTGTTGCTGCCCCGTTTCTCGAGCAGAGGTTCCCAGCCGGGACCTCTTTTAGTTCAAAATCAATACCGATCGGGAACCTATGTCAGGGGGTTTGGTTGAGCACCGATCCCGGTCGGGATCCTTTTAAGAACAAAACCATTCCCATTCGGGATAGTTATGCAGGGATACCGCCGTTGGGGTGTCCCGACCGGGATCCCATTTCAACTAAAAATAGTCCCGACCGGGATTGACCACTGGAGTGATGACTTGTGTAACTTTCATACTTTTCGTTATATGGCTCGTTTACTTGATCCTTGGGACATTAATTGTGCACATGAACATGCATAATAATTATTAGCATCATCATCTTATTTCATATTGTTGGAAAACAGGAATCAGATAGCAGCGAAAATTTAAAAATTTTCCAACAAAAAGGATCGAAACTCGTAATCGTGAATCCGAATTCGTAGAGATTAGAAACTTACTTTTCAATAATCTTTCTTGAAGCATTTCAAGCCACCCAAGAACGCTCTTCTCGCGGCTTGATCCCCTCTCCTTGGTAAAGCTCGAATCTTTAAAAACTTCTAACTTGAAGCTCTCTGGAGATAGTCCACCAACTTGACTTCAATCTAACTAGTAAGGATGCTAGTTCCCTAGTTAGTGTTTAGGCTTAACCTAGGGTTTATTTTGATCTTGGAGAAAGGATGGTGTTCAACACATGAACCAAAAGAATTGTCAATTACCCTCTAAGGGGAGCTCGAGCTCCCCTATATATAGGAAGGAGAGGGGCGGCCAAACCTAGTCCTATTGGACTAAGGATTTGGTCTGTAACATCCCGACTGATCAGACTTTTCAGGTAACCTCTTATGTGCGCTATTTAATCATTACTTTAAGTGATTATGTGATATTTAATTGCTAACGTGGATTAATTGAAGTTACTTGAACTTATTTGATTTAATATGAATTTGGTTACCCTTGAACGTTTAACTTTTCTTGTTTGGTATTTGATTCGTTTTGGGTTCGTATTTAATTTTAATTTTTATGAATTCGTGATATGTGTTAATTATATGCTTTATGAACTCGATTATGTGCTCGTTACATGTTTTGGTATTTGTTTTGGTTGCCTTTTTGGGTCCGTTTTGGTGACGGACCTAAAGGAGGCTAAAGAGCATTAGCGCACCTTGGGTTCCGGGACGCGTATCTTGAGCTCGGGAATTCGGATTCGAATTCCGTCACCTCCGTTGAACTCGTTTCGATGATTTGGGTTTAATGGGACAAGCCTCACATTCTTCTAAGCTTGTTAAGACCTTCGAATTTCACCCGTAACGAGCCCCTTGTGCTTGAGAGACATGTTTTGACCTAACCTAGCTTTGTGGGACCCTCTTAACTCAACCCAACCTTAACCTTGACTTTGTATCCATGAGTTAAGCTCTCCTCTCCCCTTTTTGTGCTGAGAACCGAGCCAAACCCCTCTCTCTCTCCCAAAAACCGATCAGCAAAAGCAAAGCAAGGAAGAAGGAGAAACCCCCTTTGTCCATTTTCTTGTTTTGAGCTCAAAGCTTCACCCAAGCTTCTCAAATTGGAAAGGTGAGTTCATGGTTGTCTTCTTCACTCTCTCTTCTCTCTTTTATGTGCTCATAAGTTCATTTCCATGGTGGATTGGTGAGTTATAGAAAGCATGTGAATAGTAGATGTTGGGAGAATTTGATTGATTCTTGCTCCATTCATGTTTTCTTGAGTTTTGATGTTGATAGTATGCTCCTAGGACTTGTTTCTTAGCATTTATTGTATTTCCTTGCTTGGTAGTTGGTGTATGAGTGTTGGGTTTTAATTTGGGTTGCTGAGTTTGTTGCTGAGTCGTCTGCGTTTTTCTGTACCGTGACACGGGGGTGTCACAGTTTGCCCTTCGTTGGTGACACGGGCGTGTCACCTTTTGTTTTCGTTGTTCGTTTTTCTGTACCGAGACACGGGGGTGTCTCGGCTTGCTTTTTTTGGTGACACGGGCGTGTCACCTCCGGGTTTCTGTTGTTCGTTTTTCTATACCGAGACACGGGGGTGTCTCGGCTTGCCCTTTCGGGGGGGCACGGGCGTGTCCCCTAGGAATTCTAGTTTTTCGTCCATCTTTGCTTGGTTTTGTTTCCTTTTTGTTGCTTCTTGTTGATCCTTCTTGCCTCGTTTTGGTGTGTATGCATGACCAACTTGTTATATTTCATGTTAAGCCTTATGTTATGAATTTGTGACTTGATTTACGTCCTCGCTTATGATATATGCCCGTATATGCATTGAATGCTCGTAAATGATCTAAATGTGGATTCATTTCATATCATTTGCATCATAAACATACATACGCATGTACCGACCGTCAATGTGGTTCATATTGAGTCTAAGAGTGTTTCTTGTTGTCTGTCTTGTTCAGAGGATCTCCCTGTAGAGGACGAGCTTGCTCCGTAGGTGTCCGGTTGTCACACTTTTGTCTCCACTACGTTCGTTGACAAGGTGAGGTTTTGTTCTTTTAGTTATTCGACCTATAACCCTACTTGATTTGAGGCCTCGCATGTGGATACGTATAATATATGGTAAATAAGTGTATGATACTTATGTTGCGGGATTTGCCCCATTTGTTATAAGAGTTTCCAACGTTTTGTATAGGTATATAAGCTATTTTGCTTTTGTTTGAAAAGTTTAGTTTTCCGCAAGTGTGTGTGTGTAAGCGAGATGTGGCTTTGAAAGATAAGCTTTTAGATATGTTTGTGTGACTTTCGTGATCTGTTTGGGCCCCGGAGTGTGGTATGGTAATCTCGGGACGACCGAGGGGTCGCCGAGCTCTTCCATCAACACCTCCATTTGAGAGTTTCACCCAACCTTGGGAGGTTGAGGAAGGGTGTTTCTCTTGAGCCGGCGGAGGCAACCACCGAAGGTTTCAAGGTAGTAATTAAACCTTGTCTCGTCTGTGTATGTGGATAGTTAGGGCCGATCAACCCTTCTATCAACCGGTGTGGGGATGAATTCTGATTTGTTTTGTTTTGCTTTGATCTTTGTATTTGGAAGTTGGGATGGGCGTGACTCGTACTCGCCGAGTTGATTTAGCTTTGTATGATCTATGGAACGAGAGCGGATTCTTAATTCACCTAAAATTTGAAGTTTAGCTTTTGGCCCTTTTCCTTTTCTTTAACCTATGTATATCTATATCACGGGAATTAATTTGGCTTGCAAAAACCACTCTCGGTTCAGGATCCTTCAATTTTGATTAAACGCTTTGCTCTATATATATATCGGGTGCGTGAGTTAGCCCCCTCACTAGTCACTAGGACTAACCCTCGTTGTTGTTTTTCCCCTTTTCCCTTTCTTTTGAGTTTGCAGGTTCTCCCGAGTCAAGCTAGGCGGCAAGTGTCTTTTGGGTTTACTTGTGGTTTAGCTTGAGTCTTCATGCATCGTAGTGGATTTCTTCTTCTTTTGCTTATGTATTTTAGATTATGTAATCGATACACTTATGCTCTTCTGCCCGTAATGGCATTGTATATTTTGTGTATGAGCGAGCTTGAATACTTGGCCCTCCCCCATTTTGATATGTATATGTGATCTTGGGAATCATATTTGGTATATGAATTGCTTCCGCTACTCTGATTTTAATTCTCGCAGTTCTTGAGGGTCTAGGCCGCCTAGCGAGGGTGTGAGTTTTCTGTGTCTACCGTTCGCTATGGTTTGATACGGGTGCGAACTTCCATTTCGTTACTCGTGTTGGACCTTAGTGTGGGGGATGTGGCACCCTTCGCTCTGGGGGTGTTACATGGTCCCTCTCTCTTATTACTTGATCATCAAGTAATTCCAAACTTTGACTTTTGAATTTTAATTCAAATCAACTTTTAGGAGAGCTAAAATATCCAAACCCCTTTTGGATAATTTTACACATGAGTTAAATGTGATTCACATGTGTGGAACCCTCTCGGCATGATCAACTCTTTTAATCATTTCAAAACCTTAACTCATGTAACCAAGTTGTTGGTGTGACCCTCTAGGTTCTCAATTCAATTAGCAGTGACCCTAATTAATTAATTCACTAATTAATTAATCAATCCACAGATTAAACGACCATAGTCTAGCAACAGGTGTTTAACCCCTAGCTGAATTGGAATGTCTCGATTCAACAGAAACTTTAAGTCATTGATTCATGTGAGATACAATCCTCCTACTTACTATCTCTCAACCAAGATCTAGGGCAAGGGAATAATCAGAACCCCAATAATCTGGTCTTAAAGCTAAGTGCATTTCATATCCATTTGATCTCAATCCAAGAAACCATTTTCTTGATGTCTTGATCAACTGCCTTGGCCAAGGACTCCATATGGCATATGAATAACTTACACAATAAGAGATCACCTTGCAAATGCAAGTGTAGGTCCTTTCTTGATTCTTATTCACTTTCATGAATCACTTGTGCAGCCCCAGCATAAGCCTTGAATCAGTTGTCTAAGGCGACACCCTTTAAAGCTTATACCTAAGACTACAGAGTTAACTCATAAAGCGACATAGAACCTCAAGTCTAAGGATCAATTAATCACATCAATGACTCATGAGATATTTCCTAATCTGGAAGTTTCCATTTCCTGAAATAGAAACTTCCTTTCCCATTTAGGAATCTTCTCACACGGGGCACCTCAGTGAACTTACTTATGGAAGTAAGCACCCTCATGTATCACGCACGTATCAACTATACACTTTACACCTCCATGAAACAAGGTGGTCCTTGTTAAGGGCACGATCCCACAAGCAAGCCTTAAAGGAGTCAGGTTGACACTCCCACTGTCTGTAGGACTCATCAGCTTGGAGTATTTTACTAATCATGACTTATGTGATATAGGGCTCGTTTCATGAACCATTTCACGTAAATGGTAGAGTCCTAAAGTCATCAGGATTAGGGGAGTTCTCATACATGCACAACTAAAGTAAACGCATACCAAACAAGAGCATATAAAGAAGTGTTGCTTCAATTCGTTATTTTATTCAAAGATTGTCTGTGATTACAATAAGGAAAAGTACAAAGCGGATATATAATCGGCTTTCTAGGGCACTATTCCTAACACATATCATCTCATGAACATGCCGTTCGTCGAATACTTGGTTCATGGAGTAGAGTCTTACTTTAGTTTTTCCTTTTCTTGTACAGAGGTCGGTCCAGAGTTCGAGTAGCTAGCTCTCTAGTTCTTTTCTTTCTATACTCATGCAGGTGAGGTTTTCTTTACTTATTTAAAAGCTCATATATCCCAATGTGACTATTTTGGCCAAAACTTATAATATACATATAGTTTTTCCAAAAATGCAAATGTTTTACAAAGGAGCCCTTCCTTTAATTGTAACCTACCAACCGTACTGTTTTGGCGAGATATTGTACTGTATTGATTAGGGCCCAAGGGAAAATGTGGGATTGGCGACCGAAACGGCATCGGGCTGTCGGAAAGAACCTTTGCACGTAGTACCCATTGGGAATACCTTCGTGCAACCTAGGAGATGGGAAGGCAGGGTATTCCTGAGCCGGTGGTTCCCATACCATCAAAGGAGCGGGTAGGAGTCATAAGCCCCAGTCTCACACTGTAATAAGGTGGCTCGGGCCTTGCAAACCCGACCGCCGACCCATGGAAGGAGGATGGATGCTGTATTACTGTTTAACTGATTGATTGATACTGAACTTGCATGATCACCTCACACCTTAATTAATCATTATACACTGTTGGAGTTTGGATGGAGATTACCCCCTCGCCGGGGTCACTGATTGCTAATGACTTGTTGTAATTAAAATGATGCTTGTAATGCCGAGTATTACCTCATTTCCCAAACTATCCATTTGGATGATTGACAAAACTATACTAGGGATTATAAGTTGCATGCTATGTGTTATATATATATAAACCCCTCACTTAGTCTTCACAGACTAACCCCTCATCACTTTCAGCTTTTGTAGGTCTCACTAGGTGGGAAAATAGAGTCTGTCGAGTCTTTATTTTGTAGCCTAGCTTGAGCATACCTTGTTGTTGCATACTTACTTCTATTTTGGGGAGTGTATATTGTGATACTCTCGGGTTGACAATTGTAGGCTATGGTGGCCATATATGAATACCATGTTCGTCACTTGGAACTATTACTACTTCTTCCGCTTTTAATCTATTGCATTGCCTTACTTGATTGTTGGTTAAGGGTTAGCCTTGCTTAACTACGGTTCTTTTATTTGTCTTCGGTTCGCCACTTGTGTAGTTCATGGATTTCTATTTCATATGTGGATTGGACTCTTGGTGTGGGGGATGTAGTGCCTATCGACCCAGGTGCTAAATCCTAAAGTGGTATCAGAGCCTAGGCTACAAAACCGGGGCTCTTGAGTAGAGTCTTGTCGGTCTAAGTCGTACGGCTTAGGAATTAATTGTCAACTTGCAAGTCTTGCATCAATACTTGTTTAATTGCTTGATTGAATTGTTAATTATTATGTGATGCATTTACTTTCACTTCATGGATAATCTCTAATCCTGACACGTATTTTTTCGTGTTTCCTTTATGTAGATAGCTCGTGGTCAGCCTCGCCAAGATAGGAGGACACCCTCGCCTCCTAGATATCAACAACCACCACAACAATCGCCTCAAATGAACATGGAGAATTTTATGGAGGTGGTATATAATTACGTAGAGCATAAAAGAGCACAAACACCTCCACCACAACAATAATCGGTTGATCCTCAACCACCACCACTTCCACCTATGGTTCGAGATCCCATGGATTATTCTAGAGTTATGCCCCACCGAGGTTCTCGGGGACTACCGATGACGCCGTGGAGGAGGGATGGTTGACACGTATTGAAAGAATCTATAGTGTCTGCCAATTCACAACACAGGAGAAGGCCCAATTTGCTATTTTCAAACTCGATAGAGAGGCCTATGATTGGTGGGAGAGGACACGAGAGAAGCTTGAGGTGGATGGAGAGGAAGTTACATGGGAGGTTTTTAAAAGGGAATTCCAGGAGACTTTTGTGCCCGAAGTGGTCCGTGAGAGGAAAGAGCAAGAGTTCATGGACTTGAAACAAGGGTCTAAGATCGTGACTCAATATTTGGCCGCTTTTAACCGCCTTGGGAAGTACGCCCTTCACATTACCTGGGATGAGAAGAGGAAAGCAAGAAAGTTTATTGCCGGTTTGAGGGAGAATTTAAGGCACGGACACGCTGGACATAATTTTAAGTCCTTTGCCGATACGGTTCAAAGGGCCTTGTTGCAAGAGGAAGAGTTTAGCAAGAAGGATCCGGTTCCAAGGGCTCAGAGTGGGCAAGGATCGGGCTCGGGATCTAAGAGGACCATGGTACAAGCTCCCTAACAAAACAAATTACCTTGGAAGAAGCCAAAACCAGCTTCACCTGTTCCGATAGCAGCCACACCCTTTCCTCCTGCCCCGAATACTAAGCCTTGTACTCATTGTGGTTGGAATAACCACACTTGGGAGGAATGTAGATGCCGATTGGGAGCTTGCTTGCGATGTGGGTCCATGGAGCACAAAATTGATACATGCCCGAAGAGGAATGGACCACCGAATGCGGGACAATGGCAACTTGTGAGGGCCAGTGCCTATGCTATAGATGGGAAAGAGTAGGATGTGGATGTGGATCTGGCTGCCGTCGTTGAAGGTACAATATACATACATGGCACGAGCATGCATGCATTATTTGATCCTGGTGCTACTCATTCCTTCCTTCTCGTGATTTGGTTGCTACTTTGTGCTTGCCTGCTGCTTGTACTTCCGTGTGTTATGTGGTCAGTTCTCCTTGGGGTGGGAACTTAGAGACAGATCATGTGTTTAAGGAGGTACCAGTGAGTATAGAGGGTCGTGACTACTCGACGGATTTTGTGGTGATGCCGATGAGTCGATATGGTGCCATTTTGGGAATGAATAGGCTTTTCAAGTGTAGCACCCCGAAGGTACCATAACCCCGCACCGTCATACCTCTCGAGTGAATAGGAGCCTAGCACCCAAAAGGCACACCGGCGAACAAACTATACATTAAAGGATCAGAGTACTAAAAGAAAACATTGCAGCAGAAATATGGGCAATTTAAAACTTTTGAAAACAATAACAAGGATACAAGAGAATAAGCTGATTAAAACCTAACAGACTAATACGATAACAACAAGTGAGTGGAATTTAAGATAGTTCAAAGGAACCTGACCGAAAGAGTACAACAGAAGAATTCCTATGCTTCAAAGTACCAAACAACCAGCAAACGCAGAACCTGAAACCATGAGGTTAGAAAACGGGGCAGAGGTATTAGTCAAAGGGACTAAGTGAGGCATAACTTTGGAATCATATAAATACCTAAAACTTTAGACTTTTCAGAAAAGGTTTTACTTCAAAACGGTACTTTAATACTGAATTTCAAAACTTTACTTTAACACTTTATTTCAGAACGGAACTTCAAAACATTACTTTGGAACAGGATTTCCAAGAAAGCACACACATGCGCACACATCAGAGTTTCCGGTTCATATATACTTTACAAAATGGGAATAAGGTATTGGGTATAATTTTTCAAAATATGAACCAGTCTTTAAAACAGAATTTGCCCGCAAGCTAGGCATTCTCCAACCTTTACTCCCAGAAAACATTTAACAGAATTGGTATCGAGACCGGTTAGGATCCCGACACCCATAATCACAGGCACCATCCTTCTTCCTCCAGTTGTCGCGCCCAGGGAGCTACCCCGCTGTGACGTAAACAGGAATGGGAGGAATTACATCCACCTCTCCCGACCTTCGATGTGGAATAACCAACCTCCGATTAAACCATCATCAAGGTCGTACGACGGCCAGTATCATAGTAGCCATTGGCGCACGCCTCCCGGTCTACTACTCAACCATACCGTCAGGGCCCAACAAAACAGTATATCCAAAGCTTGCATTGTTCAAAATTTCAGAAGTGCGTAAAGCACACAAAATCCAGAAACTAAACGTTGATCAGAATAGAACTCTAAAACATTACTCATTGCTCGTTAATCAAAACGGTACAACTTTAAACAAATGGAATATCAGAAAACATTATCTTTAAACAAAACAGAGTATCTTTAAAATTAAACAGTGCCCTAAGAAGGGAAACGTTTATCTTTGAAAACAAGGATCTTTAAAACCTTTAGGGATGGTTTTCAAACGTTTTGCATACATATATATTTTCATGGTTCCAGTTGAAAATAGATTTAAACCTCACCTACAGAAAATGGTATTATGCAATAATACCGGAGCCTCAGTATCCAAACTTCACCTGTAAGTGGTGAATAACTATAAGTTTCTATCCTCAAACCATATAGTCACAGAAGCACGTTGAAACCACCTCAAAACATTCAATAGCACATAATGATATCATATGATCAGGACAAAACTTTATCGAAGCATGTCATAACATGTAACGAAATCTCATGGTAAAATCTGATAATCATTAATACCATAATACATCATGAAAGCATGATCGATTTCACGTAATAAATCACATAATTGGTAAGAAAGAACATTGCTCAAGAAGGATCACCCTTATCAGAAAAAGAATTCAGACAAATGATTAATCTTACACGAAAGATTATAACGTAAAATCAAATATCACGCTTAGGATTCTGAAACAACTTCAATTGAGTAAGAGTTTGGTTTGAAAAGCTTAATTTTGATTCCCGATTTTGAAAATTTGTGAAAAAGGCTTTCGCCGTTGAATCCGTCTCGACAAAATGAGTTTATAGGTGAAATTCAAAGTTGGGCAAAAAGTCAACTCAAAAAGTCAACAGAAAAGTCAAAAGTTACTATTCTGGTCAAAGGTACTGTTCCAGTCAAAGGTACTGTTCACACGTACGGTATTTATACGGTAGGTATATAGTATTAATACGAAAATACGTTTGGTACTTATACGAAAATACTTTAAGTATTTATACTAAAATACATTTGGTATTTATGAAAATACATTTGGTATTTATACAAAAATACATACCGTATTATACGTAGGAAAACTAATATGTATACGTATTTTATACATGTATACTATAACTTATATCAATTGGTTAGGGAAACATGTGACATATGATCATATATTATAATTCATAACATAATTATTCATATAATATAAACATGTAACATGTAATACAATTTAAATCATGTAACATAATTAAATAACATGTAACATTTCATAAGTCATGCAACAATTTAAGTTATATAAGTATGATCATATTATAAATTAAATGTAACATGTAACAAGTAATACAATTTAAATCATGTATCATATCAAATTACCTAAGTAGGAATAAATTATAACTAAATGTAACATATAACATGTCATAATAGTTGTCAAATCATGTAATTCATGAATTTAAAACATAATTTTAAATACATAATTCATGCATAAAATAAATCGTATAATAATCTAAACCAAAACATAAATTAAAATCTAAAACTAAAACCTAAATAAAACATAAATTAAATAAACTAAAACATAAAAAGAAAAAGAAAACTTACCTTTATCGGCACAGTTACGGAACAAGAAAAACTGAATGCCCAATGATGCTATTTATAGATGTTGGGAAGGGTTAATGTGAAATTAATAATTGCTTTAGGGGTAACATGGGGTAGTTTAAGTAATTTTTTGGAAATAATTGAATTTTCCTTCAAAATTTAAATATAAAATGATAGGAAAAGGATATTTAGGTCATTTCACTTTCAAACGAGTAGCTACGAGAGTGGAAAAAGTGTTCAAAGTTCGGGAAATAAAATTTCCTTCGAAACGACTATTCATACGTCAAAATCGGATGTACGGTTTAAAAATTCTAATTCTTGAAATGAATAGTAACTTATTTGATAAACGTTTTAGTTTACTACTCGAGTTAGTGTCGGAATTAGGATTTGAAAAGCATACCAAAATTCATGAAATAATTCAAGGGTCGTTTTAAGTATAATATTGAGGGGTAACCGGTGTACCGATCAAAAGTTCATTTCGTCGGTGAATAGTAACTTTAAAAGAAAATCCTAAATTGCTTCAAAAATACATAAAAGGTTCTCGGGACTTGCAAAACAAGTTTGAATGATTAAAAACCATGAGTTTTGATCCTTTAAAATTTCATTGACAAAACGGGGCAGTAGTGGTTCGGGAAATGAATAGTAATCAGGGTTTCAGTGCCGAATTTCCCTCGAAATAACATAATATCACAACAGAGCACGTATTTCACTTAAAGATGCAATGCATGAAGTGTTTTAAATATGGATCAAGGTCTATAACTGCTCTTACGATACCCTTAGCTTACCGTTTACGACCAGGCCCCGATCCGGGCTATTACAATCTCCCCTCCTTAAGAAGAATCTGTCCTCAGATTCTTTTCTCGATCTGTGAATAACTCGGGTAGTGCTTCTGTATCTTTTCTTCAGTTTCCCATGTGGCTTCCTCAGTACCATGTTCTTTCCATAACACCTTAACCAGCAAAATCTTCCTATTTCTTAACTCTTGGAATTTCCTATCCAACATCCTTGTTGGTTTTAAACACAGGTTAGATTAGGTTCTAACGGGAGTTCCTCTACTGGTACCACTGGTGTCTCATCAGCATGCTTGCGAAGTTGGGATACATGAAATACATTGTGGATTCTTGTTAAGCTTGCTGGTAACTCCAAGCGATACGCTGCTGGACCCACACGTTCCACTATCTCAAAGGGTCCTATGTATCTAGGGTTCAATTTTCCACCTTTTCCAATTCTTGTGAACCCTTTCCTTGGCGATGCCTTTACAAACGCTTTCTCACCAACCTCAAAATCCAAATCTCTTCCCCTTTTGACTGCGTAACTCTTCTGTCTATCTTGAGCAGCCTTCATTCTTTGCTGAATAATCTTAATCTTTTCAGTAGCTTTCTCTATCCACTCAATGACTTTTGGTCTTTTGGTTTTCTCAAGGGTCCATCTTGCTTCGTCCAAATCCCAATATAATGGAGATCTACACTTTCTCCCATATAAAGCTTCATACGGAGCAGCTTGAATCGAAGCTTGATAACTGTTATTGTATGCAAACTCCACAAGTGGCAGACAGTCCTTCCAATTATCTGGGAAATCCAACGTGCACGCTCTTAGCAGATCTTTCAGGGACTTAATCAATCTTTCTGACTGTCCATTTATGTGAGGATGTGCTGTTGTACTGAAGTTTAACTTCGTTCCCATCAATTCTTGAATACTCTGCCAAAGTTGCGATGTAAACTTTGGATCCCTATCAGATACTATATTAGTTGGTATCCCGTGCAATCTCACAATCTCCTGATAGTATAACTTGGCTAAGGTGTTAACCTTAATCGTGGTCTTTACCAGCAGAAAATGTGCTGACTTAGTCAATCTATCGACTATGACCCAAATGTTGTCTTGTCCTCCTTTAACCTTAGTTAACCCGGTGATAAAATCCATAGTTATATGCTCTCATTTCCATGTAGAAATTGGCAATGGTTGTAATTTTCCAACCGACTTTTGATGTTCTTCTTTAACCTTTTGAGAAGTTAAACATTTCTTAACATATTCAACGATGTCTCTTTTTATTCCATTCCACCAGAAATGCTAATTGAGATCCTTATACATCTTTGTGCCTCCAAGATGTATCGTATACCGTGTTTTATGTGCCTCATTCAATATTTCCTTTTGAATTTCAGACGACACACAACTCTACCTTTGTATCTCAAGATTCCGTCTTCACCTTTTTTTTTTTTTGTGGCGTCATCCTTTTCCTTAGAATTCAAACATTTCTTAATCCAATCGTCCGTAGCCTGTGTTTCTAGAATTTTCTCCTTTAATGTTGACAACATGACTAGGTTAGCCAATCTGGCTCTTGATATCACTTGTACAGGTTCCCTTCTGCTCTTGGCAAAGTCTCCCATGGTCTGTGCCAAGCTAGCCTTCCGACTCAGTGCATCAGCTACCACGTTAGCTTTTCCTGGATAGTACTGAATTATACAATCGTAGTCTTCAAGAAATTCCATCCATCTTCTTTGCCTCATATTTAGCTCCTTCTGAGTGAATAAGTAACGCAAACTCTTATGATCCGTAAAGACTTCAAAAGTAACCCTGTACAGATAATGTCTCCATTTGGCAAGGGCGAAGACAATTGGTGTTAGCTCCAAATCGTGTGTAGGGTAGTTAACTTCATGTGGTTTAAGCTTTCTTGACGCATAAACTATCACTTTTTCATGTTGCATTAGAACACTACCCAATCCTTCTTTTGAGGCATCAGTATAGACAGTGTAACCTTCATTTTCTTTTGGTAACGCTATTACTGGTGCTGTCGTCAACCTCTTCTTTAATTCCTGGAAACTCTGTTCGCACATTTCTGTCCATTCGAACTTCCCTTTTTTTTTTTTTTTTTTTAATCTTGAAAGTGGTGCAGCTACCTTGGAAAATCTTGCACGAATCTTCTATAGTAGCCGAAGAGTTCCAAAAAGCTTCTCACTTCTGAAGGATTCCTTGATTGTTTCCAGTTCATAATCGTTTCAATCTTCGAGGGATCAACCTCGACCTCTGAACCCGATATGATATGCCCCAAGAATGTGACTTTCTCTAAACAAAACTCACATTTGCTGAATTTTGCATATAGCTTGTGATCCAGCAAAGTGCCTAGCACCAATCGAAGATGCTCTGCATGTTCCTCTGGTGTCTTGGAAAAGACTAGAATATCGTCTACGAAGATTACGACAAACTTGTCGAGGAATGGTCGAAAAATCTGATGCATCATGTCCATGAATGCAGCTGGGGCGTTCGTCAGTCCAAATGGCATCACCACAAACTCAAAATGTCCGTAGCGACTATTAAAAGCTGTTTTAGGGATATCTTCCGCTTTCACTTTCAACTGATAGTATCCTTGTCTCAAATCTAACTTGGAGTATACTCGAGATCCATGGAGTATATCGAATAACTTTTCGATATGAGGAAGAAGATACTTATTCTTGATGGTCATTCTGTAGAGCTCCCGATAGTCAATACAAAGTCGTAGGGATCTGTCCTTATTCTTAACAAATAATACAGGTGCTCTCTAAGGTGATGTACTTGGCCGAATATAACCTACTTCTATCAACTCGTCAAGTTGTCTTCTTAATTCTTGAAATTCAGTAGGTACCATCCGATATGGTATCTTGGAAAATGGTTCGGCTCCTGAAACTGTCTCAATCATGAACTCCAATTCATGTTCTGGAGGTAACAAATCCAAGTGTTCGGGAAACACCTCTAAGAACTCATTAATAATATCAACTTTTCCCAATTTAATTTGATCCTTTGGTCTGTTCAAGAGATAAGCAACAAACCCTGTAGTTCCCTTTTGAATCATCCTCTTCGCCTCTGTTACAGAGACTATTGATGAATGCTTTTCCTTTCCATCTGGTGTCCAACTTTCATCTTTTCCTAAGATGACCTCCTTTTTAAAACAATCCAATTTAGCATGGTATTTAGAGAGCCAATCCATACCCAGTATGATTCCGTATCCCGTCATTAACAGTGTGATAAGATCCATCGAATAAAACTGATTACCAATTCTTATAGGGTAGCGTTTATATACCAATTGCGTAACAAAGCAAATCCCAAAAGAGATTTTACCACGATGTTTGCATGCCCAAGTACTCAACAAGAACAAGTATGCACACATAAAGTTTTGATGAAGTTAATGCATGGCGCCAGGGTTATAGAACCTTAAATGGCGTGTTAAGAGCGTGTACCGTTCTTCCGGTCATGTCAATGAAATCCAAGTTCCCACTTTACTCCAAGGAAGGTACTTTTTGAAGTTAAGAACCTCAATTAAAAAGTAATGCATGTGGGTTAAGAATGGTTCACAGAATGTCACAGAGGCAATATTCATGAAGCAAGTATACATATCACTGAGCAATTAATAACAAATAACAAGTACTTATCATTGTAGGGAACAACAACCAATCAGAATTCAGTATAGCAATATTCACGCAACAAGTGTATTTCATTGATCATCAACTAACAATTAGCCAGTATAGGTCAAAACATTGTACAACAGTTCAACAATATTCAAATAACCAGCATCCGATTATGCACATAAAACATGTAATATATCGACCTTATCGGTATCTTGAAGCGACTCTAAGACTTGAGACATGAACAGACTGGGAAGAGTAAGTAAAGAATTTTCAAAAGTAGGGAGAGTGAGTAGAAGAAGGAATGAGATATCAATCTAAAAACCGTAACCAATGAATCGAAAATTTTCAAAAAGTACTGAAAGACCCTATGAAACTTGAAATTGATGTTGATCAAAACTAGATTGTTAACTCAATTAAGGAAGGGTTTCAGTACTACAATTGTAACAAATCACATGCTGGTCGGCCGCCCCAAACAGTGATCGATCACAATTTAAGCACTAAAGACACGAGAATACTTATGAGACTCTATGAACCCCAGATTTCCGCAACCTGGGGCTCTGATACCACCTCTGCTGTAGCACCCCGAAGGTACCACAACCCCACACCGTCATACCTCTCGAGTGAATAGGAGCCTAGCACCCAAAAGGCACGCCGGCGAACGAACTATACATTAAAGGATCAGAGTACTAAAAGAAAACATTGCAGCAGAAATATGGGCAATTTAAAACTTTTGAAAACAATAACAAGGATACAAGAGACTAAGCTGATTAAGACCTAACAGACTAATACGATAACAACAAGTGAGTGGAATTTAAGATGGTTCAAAGGAACCTGACCGAAAGAGTACAACAGAAGAATTCCTATGCTTCAAAGTACCAAACAACCAGCAAACGCAGAACCTGAAACCATGAGGTTAGGAAACGGGGCAGAGGTATTAGTCAAAGGGACTAAGTGAGGCATAACTTTGGAATCATATAAATACCTAAAACTTTAGACTTTTCAGAAAAGGTTTTACTTCAAAACGGTACTTTAATACTGAATTTCAAAACTTTACTTTAACACTTTATTTCAGAACGGAACTTCAAAACATTACTTTGGAACAGGATTTCCAAGAAAGCACACACATGCGCACACATCAGAGTTTTCGGTTCATATATACTTTACAAAATGGGAATAAGGTATTGGGTATAATTTTTCAAAATATGAACCAGTCTTTAAAACAGAATTTGCCCGCAAGCTAGGCATTCTCCAACCTTTACTCCCAGAAAACATTTAACAGAATTGGTATCGAGACCGGTTAGGATCCCGACACCCATAATCACAGGCACCATCCTTCTTCCTCCAGTTGTCGCGCCCAGGGAGCTACCCCGCGGTGACGTAAACAGGAATGGGAGGAATTACATCCACCTCTCCCGACCTTCGATGTGGAATAACCAACCTCCGATTAAACCATCATCAAGGTCGTACGACGGCCAGTATCATAGTAGCCATTGGCGCACGCCTCCCGGTCTACTACTCAACCATACCGTCAGGGCCCAACAGAACAGTATATCCAAAGCTTGCATTGTTCAAAATTTCAGAAGTACGTAAAGCACACAAAATCCAGAAACTAAACGTTGATCAGAATAGAACTCTAAAACATTACTCATTGCTCGTTAATCAAAACGGTACAACTTTAAACAAATGGAATATCAGAAAACATTATCTTTAAACAAAACAGAGTATCTTTAAAATTAAACAGCGCCCTAAGAAGGGAAACGTTTATCTTTGAAAACAAGGATCTTTAAAACCTTTAGGGATGGTTTTCAAACGTTTTGCATACATATATATTTTCATGGTTCCAGTTGAAAATAGATTTAAACCTCACCTACAGAAAATGGTATTATGCAATAATACCGGAGCCTCAGTATCCAAACTTCACCTGTAAGTGGTGAATAACTATAAGTTTCTATCCTCAAACCATATAGTCACAGAAGCACGTTGAAACCACCTCAAAACATTCAATAGCACATAATGATATCATATGATCAGGACAAAACTTTATCGAAGCATGTCATAACATGTAACGAAATCTCATGGTAAAATCTGATAATCATTAATACCATAATACATCATGAAAGCATGATCGATTTCACGTAATAAATCACATAATTGGTAAGAAAGAACATTGCTCAAGAAGGATCACCCTTATCAGAAAAAGAATTCAGACAAATGATCAATCTTACACGAAAGATTATAACGTAAAATCAAATATCACGCTTAGGATTCTGAAACAACTTCAATTGAGTAAGAGTTTGGTTTGAAAAGCTTAATTTTGATTCCCGATTTTGAAAATTTGTGAAAAAGGCTTTCGCCGTTGAATCCGTCTCGACAAAATGAGTTTATAGGTGAAATTCAAAGTTGGGCAAAAAGTCAACTCAAAAAGTCAACAGAAAAGTCAAAAGTTACTATTCTGGTCAAAGGTACTGTTCTGGTCAAAGGTACTGTTCACACGTACGGTATTTATACGGTAGGTATATAGTATTAATACGAAAATACGTTTGGTACTTATACGAAAATACTTTAAGTATTTATACTAAAATACATTTGGTATTTATGAAAATACATTTGGTATTTATACAAAAATACATACCGTATTATACGTAGGAAAACTAATATGTATACGTATTTTATACATGTATACTATAACTTATATCAATTGGTTAGGGAAACATGTGACATATGATCATATATTATAATTCATAACATAATTATTCATATAATATAAACATGTAACATGTAATACAATTTAAATCATGTAACATAATTAAATAACATGTAACATTTCATAAGTCATGCAACAATTTAAGTTATATAAGTATGATCATATTATAAATTAAATGTAACATGTAACAAGTAATACAATTTAAATCATGTATCATATCAAATTACCTAAGTAGGAATAAATTATAATTAAATGTAACATATAACATGTCATAATAGTTGTCACATAATTAAATTGTAGCCTAATTAAATCATGTAACATTTAATTATAAATTATAAATTATAAATTATTAAACATAAATCATGTAATTCATGAATTTAAAACATAATTTTAAATACATAATTCATGCATAAAATAAATCGTATAATAATCTAAACCAAAACATAAATTAAAATCTAAAACTAAAACCTAAATAAAACATAAATTAAATAAACTAAAACATAAAAAGAAAAAGAAAACTTACCTTTATCGGCACAGTTACGGAACAAGAAAAACTGAATGCCCAATGATGCTATTTATAGATGTTGGGAAGGGTTAATGTGAAATTAATAATTGCTTTAGGGGTAACATGGGGTAGTTTAAGTAATTTTTTGGAAATAATTGAATTTTCCTTCAAAATTTAAATATAAAATGATAGGAAAAGGATATTTAGGTCATTTCACTTTCAAACGAGTAGCTACGAGAGTGGAAAAAGTGTTCAAAGTTCGGGAAATAAAATTTCCTTCGAAACGACTATTCATACGTCAAAATCGGATGTACGGTTTAAAAATTCTAATTCTTGAAATGAATAGTAACTTATTTGATAAACGTTTTAGTTTACTACTCGAGTTAGTGTCGGAATTAGGGTTTGAAAAGCATACCAAAATTCATGAAATAATTCAAGGGTCGTTTTAAGTATAATATTGAGGGGTAACCGGTGTACCGATCAAAAGTTCATTTCGTCGGTGAATAGTAACTTTAAAAGAAAATCCTAAATTGCTTCAAAAATACATAAAAGGTTCTCGGGACTTGCAAAACAAGTTTGAATGAATAAAAACCATGAGTTTTGATCCTTTAAAATTTCATTGACAAAACGGGGCAGTAGTGGTTCGGGAAATGAATAGTAATCAGGGTTTCAGTGCCGAATTTCCCTCGAAATAACATAATATCACAAAAGAGCACGTATTTCACTTAAAGATGTAATGCATGAAGTGTTTTAAATATGGATCAAGGTCTATAACCGCTCTTACGATACCCTTAGCTTACCGTTTACGACCAGGCCCCGATCCGGGCTATTACATCAAGCACTGTGCTAAGGTTGATTTTCAAGGTAAGAGAGTCCAGTTGGGTACAGAAGTGTTTGTGGGTTCGAGTTCGAAGACTTCGCCTTTGTTGTCTTCCACCGAGGCTTACAGGTTGGTTCGTGAAGGTGCTACAGGGTTTGTTGCCTATCTCCTTAATAAGCCAAAAGATTAGGCTAAACTTGAGGAGACATAAGTGGTGAAAGATTTTCTCGAGGTTTTCTCGGAGCGTCTTGGTTCTCTACCTCCTGAACGGAAAATCGAGTTTGTGACCGATTTATACCCGGACGCCGAGCCTTTCTCTAAAACTCCTCATCGGATGGCTCCCGCCGAGTTGAAAGAATTGAAGAAACAACTCAAAAAATTATTATCTAGTGGGTACATTCGTTCGAGTTCTTCTCCTTGGGGTGCACCGGTCCTATTTGTGAAGAAGAAAGATGGGACCTTGAGGATGTGCATCGATTATAGAGAGTTAAACCGGATGACGATCAAGAACAAATATTCCCTGCCACATATCGAGGAGTTATTCGATATACTTCATGGATCAAAGGTCTATTCTAAGCTTGGCCTATGTCAGGGATATTACCAGCTGCGAATCCAAGAAGAGGATATTCCGAAGACTAGATTCAATACTCGGTATGGGCATTATAAGTTTGTTGTGATGCCATTCGGTTCGACTAATGCCCCCGCAGCCTTTATGGATATGATGCACAGGATCTTTCGGCCTTTTCTTGACAAGTTCGTAGTGATCTTCATTGATCATATCCTTATGTTTTCGAGGTCCGTCGAAGGCACGCGAGATACCTTAAACTCTTGTTGTAAATTTTGAAGGAACATCAACAGTTTGCGAAGTTCAGCAAGTGCGACTTCTGGATTGATAGGGTGTCTTTCTTGGGTCATGTTATTTCGGAGAATGGTTTTGAAGTCGACCCCTCGAAAATTGAGACCGTGATGAAGTGGGAAGCACTGAGGAATGCCTCAGAAGTTCGAAGTTTCTTAGGTGTAGCGGGATATTATAGAAGGTTTGTGAAGGACTTCCCGAAGATTGCTGCTCTTTTGACCCGATTGACTATGAAAGAGGTGAGGTACGAGTGGGATAAAGCGTGAGTCGGTCAAGTTCTAGTCACCTAGCTCGAGTTGCATTTTCATTTGCATTCGGTCACACTTTGTATATGATTTGGATTTGAAAATCGAATTATGTATGTACCTTTGAATTCTAATTATGTATATTTTCGGGACAGGCTTCTAGGGCCAGTTGAACCCATTTTTGTTTATTTATCTTCTTGAATTTTGATGTATACTTTCGTTTTCTTATTGTTTTACACGCTCTGGTCCTGTCTTAGCTCCGCCTGGCCTAGCGAGTGTGTGTAGGTCCCCGTTCGCTTAGTCTTGGGCTTATGTATGGATTTCTATTTCAAAAGTGGGTTCGGGTCTAGGCGCGGGGATGTGGTGGCTCACCGCTCTGGGTGCTACACGAAGGCTCTGAGAACTATACCGTTTTTACGGATGCATCAAAGGAAGGGTTGGGTTGTGTTCTGATGCAAAACGGGAAAGTGGTTGCTTATGCTTCTAGGAAGTTAAAGGAGCATGTGAAGAATTATTCAGCTAGGGGTCACACACCTGTTGCTAGTCTATGTTAGTGTGATCTGTGGACTGATTAATTAATTAGGAATTAATAAATTAGGGTCATTGCTAATTGAATTAAGAACCTAGTGGGTCACCCACAAAGGCCCGGTCACAAGGGTTAAGGCTTGAATCGATTAAACGAGTTGATCGAACCAATAAGCGATTGGTTAGGGACCACTCGTATGATTCACACGTGTCCTAGGCATGACACGTGTCACGTAAATGTGATGATTAAATAATTGATTTGACTAATTATTTAATGGACTTTAATTTAATTATGAATTATTATTAAAGTTATAATTTGGAGATATTAAGCCTAATAAATAATTAATTGTGAATTAATTAATTATTAGCATCAAGTTATTTATTATGAATAAATAATTAATTAATTAAAATATCTAAAAGAGTTAGATATTACATTCTTGCTTGACAAGTTGATCAAAAGAAGACTTTTGGTCAAAGTAAGAGTCTTTCTCTCCAAGCAAGGAATCAAATAGCAATAGGGATAAAAATCCTTCTCCTTTAAGGATTAGGGGTTCGAACCCCTTGTAGGTTGATACACAATCTCCATCGCCAATTACTTCACATAAACCCTAGAGCCTAAACACTAAACATGGAACTGGAATACTCCCTATTTAGATAGTGATCGAGATTGGTGTGGACTATTTCTCTAGAGGGCTGCTTTCGTGGAATCTTGAAAGATTCGAAGGAGCTTGGGGACAAGCCGCTTGAAGAACATTTGTGGGCGGCTCAAACGTGTCAAGAAAGCATCGATCTAAGTGAGTTTCTTAGAACCCTATGAGTTGGGAATAAGAATTGCAAGATACAATCTTCTTTTGGGATTTTTTTTTTAAAATTCTGCTGCTTTACTGTTTCGTGTTTTCCCAATAAGTGGTATCAGAGCCACCTTGCAAGGCTTATTTCTGATTCGTCTCTTTAATTTCGAATTTGGTAGAAATTCTTAGATTTTTTGATTGAGTATTCATGAGTTTTTTAGAAATCTAAGAAAAATTGAATATGTGTTTTTCTTAAAGTTTCTGAAAATCATTTTCTAAAGATTTTGATTAGAACCTTTTTTTAATCAAACTTGATTAAATCGTGTTTTTAATTTCTGGATTGAATTGGGATTTGGAGAAACTTGTAATACGAAATCGAAACACGAAACACAACGTGAGCTTAGGCGTGCTAGGGCATCGCACGCCCAGGCCCGCACCACCGCCGCACAACAGTCCTGCAACCCCGCGGGACTATCCGCACATCACTCTGGCAACCGCATGGAAGTCCTCCCGCCAGCGCCTAGGCGCGAGCGGTAGCCAGTTACGGGGAGCCTCGCCCGATACTCCCCACCCATGCCGCCCATCCCGTCTAGACCAGCTGCGCGCATCGCGCTGCACTGGCGTGTGCCCTAGCATGCGATAGGCACGGCGTTCTGGGTAAATGGGGCAGCGTGCGGGCAATCCGGCTTTCGTGGTTAATTTTCGTATTTCGTGTTCAATCCGTTATAATCCCGATTAAATTTTTCCTTTTAAAATCTATTTTATTAAATTAAAATTATTTTGAAATATTTAATTAAATTGGGATTTTCTGGAATTAAACGGATTTAATTTTTGGGAAAATTAGCACATGTTATTTTTTTTTGAAATAATGAAAGAATAATATTATTTTTCAGAAATTAATTGGAATTTTATTGGTTTAATATTTCTCGGACTAATTGAAAAGGCTCATGAACAAGAATTCCATCTTAGTCGTGTTTTAAGTTATTAGGACTTAAAGCGAGAATTTTAATTTATGGGTAAATTTAAATTCTTGCAATTTATGCATGTTAGGTGATCATGGGTTTTAGGCTTGTGATGATTTAATTTATGCACATGTATAGTTTAAATTTGGGGTTGGAGCCCCATAGTTGCGTTTTTCAATTGGGGTCGGTGCCGCACTTATGTGCGTACTGTTATGTGTTTATTATGTGGCTTTTCATATTATTGTTTTTTAGGTCGGGGTATGCCCATGCCCCACGTATTTGTCTATGGCTAATATGAAGATTGAGCCATATTATTTTATGCATAGAGAGTAGATTATAGGAAAGTGAGGTTTTTCTATTTTACTTTGGAGTTTTGCACCCATGGAGTAAGATGGATCCACACAACAAGTAACATGGAGGCCAATGAAGACCCCTCAAATTGTTAGGGACGGTTTCTATTATTGTAATAGATAGGGCATCGTTTTATTTCCAATTCCCTTACGTGATTTAAAGTGTTTTATGTGGCATGTATGTTAGAACTTGTGGTTGTGGAGTGGCTCCCACATATCACGCATAAGATAGGATAAACCCATGATCATCTTATGTTAGTATCATGCTAGGATATGTTATCTGTTACGTGCTTGTGTGAAATGCATTTAAGTTGTACTTGCATTAATCCAGACTAATTAAAATGGATAACATATATGTTGGCGAGGTCGAACTGGATAACTCTCCGGTTAAATCGAAAATTTCCTTAAAATATTAAGCTAATTTTGAAAATAGGTGTGTAATTCGAGGTGCAAACTTCGAATTAAGTTCCTAGCATTCCATAAATTTAAATTCCTTGCCACAATTGTGAAGTAAACTTCGGATATCTGTCAGACACTATGCTGTTCGGTACTCCATGTAGTCTCATAATCTCTCGTTGATACAGCTTTGCCAACGTGCTGACTTTATCAGTTGTTTTCACTGGCAAAAAGTGCGCTGACTTGGTGAGTCTATCGATGATCACCCATATACTGTCTTGTCCTCCTTTGACTTGAGGTAATCCAGTGAAAAAATCCATTGTGATCTGTTCCCATTTCCAGGTTGGAATTGGTAACGTTTGTAACATTCCACTTGGCTTCTGGTGCTCAGCTTTCACCTTCTGACAAGTTAAGCACTTCTTGACATAATTGGCTATGTCTCGCTTCATACCATTCCACCAAAAATGTGTCTTGACATCTTGATACATCTTTGTTCCTCCTAGGTGTACCGTATACTTGGTCTTATGCGCTTCATCGAGAATTTCTTTCCTTAAAACAACTGGTACTAGGGATGTAAACAAGCCGAGCTGGCTCGCGAGCTGTACGAACCAGCTCGGAAAAAGCTTGTGTTCGAGTTCGATGTTCCCGAGCCGAGCCGAGCCATGGCTCGGTTCGTGCATTTTCCGAGCCAAGCCCGAGCCTTCTGATTTGAAGTTCGAAGCTTGCAAGCCAGCTCGCGAACTAAATAAAAATAATAATAAAATATAATATATATATTTTTGGGTGGGATAATAAAATATAATATATGTTATATACACTGTATGTATATCTATATATATATATATATACATACATAGCTAGTAGTCTTAACGTCAGATGTGTAATTTTAAAGAAAGAGTAATAATTATTTAGTATCAAACCCTAATTACAAAACAGGTCTTTATCCTCTTTCTTTCTACACACACCGCCGCTGCTTCAAGAAAACTGCATCCATGGCCACCTTCTTCTTCACCTTCAAGACGCCACCACCACCTGCTTTTTAGGTTTCCTTCATCACCACCGGCTTCAAGACACCTTTAGGTGCGGCCACGTCTTCCTCACCTCCAAGACGCCACCACCGCCTGCTTCACACCTCCATGCGCCGCATCATCATCCTCTGCGCCTTCAAGGGACGCCGCATCTCGGAAGGCGACGTACCCCTAATGAAGTGAAGCCGATTTTTTTTTAAATTTTTCTTTCTTCTCCTCTCTCCAGATTTGATTTGGATCTCCTTTTTTCTTACCTTTTTTTTTCATTTTTCTGGTTGTTTACTCTTCGTTCAATTTTTTTTTCTTTTAATTTCCACCTATGATTTAAAATAGTTGATGAATCTCAAGTTGCTTGGGATGGGATGAATTTGCGTGACGTTTTTGTGCGAAAAATCCAGATCTGTTGCTTTGGGAAATCTGCGATGGATGTGCATAAAAATATAGAGGCAAAACATTTTATTTTTTTTATGGGTTTTATGTCGGCTCGTGGCTCGGCTCGGCTCGGGCGAACCTTCTTACGAACCAAGCTCGAGCCACCCTCCTTAGGGTTCATTGGCTCGCAAGCCGAACCCAAGCCGAAAATTTCCACCCCGAGCTCGAACCCTGAAAAAATGCCAAGGCTCGGCTCGGCTCGTTTACATCCCTAACTGGTACACATATATGACCCTTGTATCTCAAAATTCTGTGTTCATCGGTCCTGAACTTTGTCTCATCATCGTTCTCCTTTGAATTGAGACACTTCTTAATCCATTCGTCGTTCTCTTGAGCTTCTAACACTTTCTCCTTCAAAGGTGATATCATTACAATATTTGCGATTCGAGCTTTATGTATCACCTGTATTACTTCTCTTTGAGCAATCTCCGGGTCTGCTGAAATCTGTGATAAAGAGGTCTTCCTGCTTAAGGCATCTGCAACAACATTTGCCTTTCCCTGATGGTATTGAATAACACAATCATAGTCTTCTAGAATCTCCATCCATCTTTTTTGTCGCATATTCAACTGCTTCTGAGTGAATAGATAGCGCAAACTCTTGTGATCTGTGAAGATCTCAAACGAAACTCCATACAAGTAACGTCTCCATTTCGCGAGAGCGAAAATTACTACGGCTAACTCCAAATCGTGTGTCGGGTAATTGCCTTTATGAGGTTTAAGTTTTCTTGATGTGTAAGCGATTACCTTTCAATTCTGCATTAGAACACTTCCCAAACATTCTTTTGAAGCGTCGGTGTAAACAGTGTATCCTTCCTTGCCTTCTGGTAAAGTTAAAATCGGTGTTGTTGTCAATCTCCTCTTCAATTCTTGAAAACTTTACTCACACTTATCGGTCCAATCAAACTTTCCTTCCTTCTTGGTTAACTTTGTGAGCGGTGCTGCAATCTTTGCAAAATCCTTGACAAATCTTCTGTAATAACCTGCCAGTCCCAAAAAGCTTCTTACTTCTGATGGATTCCTTGGTGGCTTCTAATCGATAACTGAATTGATCTTGGAAGGGTCGACTTCCACTCCTGATCCTGAGATAATGTGTCCAAGAAACGTAACTCGTCCTAACCAGAACTCGCATTTACTGAACTTTGCATATAGCTTGTGATCCAGAAAAGTGTTCAGCACTAAACGAAGATGCTCAGCATATTCCTCTGGTGTCTTGGAAAACACTAGAATGTCATCGATGAAAATCACCACGAACTTATCGAGGAATGGTTTGAATATTCAGTGCATCATATCCATGAATGCAACTGGTGCATTAGTCAAACCAAATGGCATTACTATGAAATCGTAATGACCATAACGACTATTGAAAGCAGTCTTGGGAATATCTGCTTCCTTGATCTTCAGTTGGTAGTATCCTTATCTCAAATCCAACTTAGAATATACCTGTGCTCCTTGAAGTATGTTGAATAACTCTTCGATGTGAGGGAGTGGGTATTTATTCTTGATCGTCATTCTGTTGAGTTCCCTATAATCAATGCACAAACGCGATCCATCTTTCTTCTTGACAAAAAGTACAGGTGCTCCCCATGGCGATGTGCTCGGTCGAATATATCCTGCCTCTAACAATTCATCCAATGATTTTCTCAATTCTTGAAGTTCTGCTGGAGCTATTCTGTAAGGCGTCTTAGAAAACGGCTCTGCTCCTGGTATCGTCTCAATTGTAAACTCTAGTTCACGATCGGGTGGTAATGAGTCTAAGTGTTCGGGAAACACTTCTAGAAATTCGTTGATTACGTCCACTTCTTCAATCTTGATTTGATCTTTCGGCCTATTTAAGAGATAGACGATGAATCTTGTTGCTCCATTCTGAATCATTTTCTTTTTCCATTGACGAAACCACAACTAACTTCTCCACTTTCTTTTCTGATGTCCCACTTTCATCATCTCCCAAGATGACTTCTTTCTTATAACAAGCCAACTTAGCTCGGTACTTGAATAACCAATCCATTCCAAGTATAACATCGTACTTAGTCATCGGCAACATGATGAGATCCGACGGATAATAGCGGTTACCAATGCGAATAGGGCAACGTTTATATACTTGATCTGTTACGAGGCAAGTCCCCAAAGGAGAACTTACTTCAAAGTTATATGACAATTGTTCAAGTGGAAATTGTAAATGCGCACATAATTTAGATGCAATGAATGAATGCGTGGCACCAGGGTCATACAAGACCTGAATTGGTGTGTTAAGAATGTGCACAATACCTTCCACAACTGATGAAGGATCAACCTCCTCACTGCCATCCAGTGCATCAGCTCTGTCTTTAACCACGGGTTTACCAGTCTTCCCCACCACCGCCTTGCCTTTGTCCTGAACCCCATACTTCCTAGTCTTTATTGGACAATTCTCAACCATATGATCAGTAGATCCACACCATACACACTGGCTAGCTTTCTTCCTGCAATTATCCTCGGTATGTCCTTTACGTCCACAGAAATCACAAACAATTTCCCCTTGATTGGCCTGAGGTGCTCTGAAATGTTGTGGTGTCTTTGGTTGTTCTGGTACTTTCTGCTGATGCGGAGTTCGCTGTTGATGTGGAGCCTTCTGCTGTTGTTGAGTCATCAGTGGTTTCTTTCCAGATCCTTGAGTGAAAGAACCGGAAGGTCTCTTGTTCCCCTGAAATGGCTTTAGGTTAGAAGGTCCCTGACGGCTAACAGTTATTCGGATATCCTTGTGAGCTGCTTCCACTTTCAAAGCCTTGTCCACTGCTCTTGTGTAGGTCTCAACATCCAATGATGCTAACGCCCAACGTAACTCAGGTTTCAGACCATCAATGAATCTCTTAGTCTTGCGGCGTTCATCATTCAGAATGTGAGGTGCATACTTGATCAATCTGACAAACTTGGCTTCATACTCTATCACGTTCATATTCTCTTGAACTAGGCTCATGAACTCAGCTTCTCTTGCGTCGCGAGTAACTTGGGGGTTGTACTTTTGCTGAAATTCCCTTACAAATTCAGTTCAGTTACTGTTGATGTTATTCTCAGTCCACATGTGCTGAGTATGCTTCCACCAATTAAATGCAGCTCCTTCCATTAAGAATGTAGCATACTGAACTCATTCACGATCTTCTGGGTAGATATCCATAGCTTCGAAGATCTTTTCCAAACTTGCTATCCAATTCTCAGCGTTTAAATCATTAGGTTCACCATAGAATTTAGGAGGATTCATTCTAAGGAACTTTTCCAGTGACTTCTCATTAGGAGGATTACCCCTTGCCCTTAGAATCTGCTGTAGTACTTCTGCTAACTATAGGAATCCTTCCCTTCTAGGTGGTGATGGCGTACCGTACCTAGGTGGTGTGACTTCCCTATGGGGTGGCAATGGTGGTGAACGATGGCGTGGTGCTCTTCTTGGTGGCATGATGTTACTGAATTTGCAAGAATCCAGGGATATATATAATGCATGCCAATAAGAATGATTCACATACTTGATAATCCACGTATTTCATATAATCTCAAGTATGTATCAAATATCTCAATCAACAAGATATCAACAATAAGTCACAAGTGACATAATCATCAACCATTCATAAACATGAACAACATATAACAATAATCCGATGAGATACGATGATATATCATGATGACAATAAATGAAATGGATGATCCTAATAACGGCCCTAATGGTATCTTGAAGCAACTCTAAGACTCATGCAATGATAGTTATGGAAAGCAGTAAACAAATAAGCAGAGTAAAGTGGTGAATACTGTGTCATAAATACGCATGGTTTGGTAAAATTTTACAACAGGCTACATAATACACAAAAGTCAAAATGGGGAGGATCTGATTATAATCAAATTGCTCCCATACATGCCTTACCATACCGTCCAACCATGCTCGACACATCCTACCATAGGTACCGTGTCATCTGAACCGTCATCAGTGGTGCCAAAAATCGGGGATCATCTACCATGGCTATACATCCCCTCCTCCAAAAGTCAGTCCCATATTGCCGTCATCCATAGATATATATGCATCCATACTATGTACAAAGATCTCTCAGCAGCGATCAACCTGTTAGGAATAGTGCCCTAGAAAGCCGATTGTATATCCGCTTTGTGCTTTTCCTTATTGTAATCACAGACAATCTTTGAATGAAATAACGAATTGAGGCAACACTTCTTTATATGCTCTTGTGTGGTATGCGTTTACTTTAGCTGTGCATGTATGAGAACTCCCCTAATCCTGATGACTTTAGGACTCTACCATTTAGGTGAAATGGTTCATGAAACGAGCCCTATATCACATAAGTCATGATTAGTAAAATACTCCAAGCCGATGAGTCCTACAGACAGTGGGAGTGTCAACCTGACTCCTCTAAGGCTTGCTTGTGGGATCATGCCCTTAAGAAGGACCACCTTGTTTCATGGAGGTGCAAAGTGTATAGTTGATACGTGCGTGATACATGAGGGTGCTTACTTTAATAAGTAAGTTCACTGAGGTGCCCCGTGTGAGAACATTCCTAAATGGGAAAGGAAGTTTCTATTTCAGGAAATAGAAACTTCCAGATTAGGAAATATCTCACGAGTCATTGATGTGATTAATTGATCCTTAGACTTGAGGTTCCTTGTCACTTTATGAGTTAACTCTGTAGTCTTAGGTATAAGCTTTAAAGGGTGTCGCCTTAGACAACTGATTCAAGGCTTATGCTGGGGCTGCACAAGTGACTCATGAAAGTGAATGAGAATCAAGAAAGGACCTACACTTGCATTTGCAAGGTGATCTCTTATTGTGTAAGTCGTTCATATGCCATATGAAGTCCTTGGCCAAGGCAGTAGATCAAGACATCAAGAAAAGGGTTTCTTGGATTGAGATCAAATGGATATGAAATGCACTTAGCTTTAAGACCGGATTATTAGGGTTCTGATTATTCCCTTGCCCTAGATCTTGGTTGAGAGATAGTAAGTAGGAGGATTGTATCTCACATGAATCAATGACTTAAAGGTTCTGTCGAATCCGAACATTCCAATTCAGCTAGGGGTTAAACACCTGTTGCTAGACTATGGTCGTTTAATCTGTGGACTGATTAATTAATTAGTGAATTAATTAATTGGGGTCACTGCTAATTGAATTGAGAACCTAGAGGGTCACACACAACAACTTGGTTACATGAGTTGAGGCTTAAAAATGATTAAACGAGTTAATCGAGCCTAAGGGGTTCCACACGTGTGAGATCACACGTGTGGCTCACGTGATTGGACACGTGTCATTAAGACACGTGTGTCACACGTGATTATGTGATGTTAAATAATTAATGTGTTAATTATTTAATAGACTTTGGTTTAATTTTGAATTAAAAAGAAAGTCTAATTTTGGAGAAAATAATCTAGTTAATTAATTACGAATTAATTAATTAGATAAAAATAAGTTATTTATTTTATAATAAATAAAGTATAAAATTATCCAAAAATAGTTTGGATATTTTTAGCTCTCTTAAAAGTTGACTAGAATTAGAATTCAAAGTCAAAGTTGGAAAATACTTGATAATCAAGTAATAGGAGAGAGAGGAACCAAATCCTTGTCCAACAAGGATTTGGATCGGCACTCCCTCCTATATATAGGGGAGCTCGAGCTCCCCTTTAGAGCTAATAGACAATTCTTGGTTCATGTGTTGAACAACTTCCTTTCTCCAAGATTAAATTAAACCCTAGGTTAAGCCTAAACACTAACTAGAGAACTAGCATCCTTACTAGTTAGATTGTGATCAAGTTGGTGGACTTTCTCTAGAGACTTCAAGTTAGAAGTTTGAAGATTCGAGCTTTACCAAGGAGAGGGGATCAAGCCGCGAGAAGAGCGTTCTTGGGTGGCTTGAAACGCTTCAAGAAAGAATTAAAAGAAAAGTAAGTTTTCTATCTTTACGAATTTGGTTACACGATTGCGAGTTCAAGGTCCTTTTGTTGGGAAAATTTTTTAAATTTCGCTGCTTTCTGATTCGTGTTTTCCAACAAGTGGTATCAGAGCCACCTCGTTAATCGTGTTTCTGATTCGTCTCAATTATACTGAATTTGGTAGAAATTCTTAGGCTTGATGCGATTGAGTATTTGTAATTGTTTTAGAAAGCCTGAATTACGAAACTGTATTTTTTCCTGAAAGTTTCTGAAAATTGGTTTTTGCAAAAAATTAATTTTTGAAAACAATTTTAGATTTGAAACTGTATAAACTGTTTTTGGATTTCTTGGATTGGTTTTGCTTTTGAACGAAAACACGAAACGAAAACCCGGATTGCGACGAACACGCGAAACCCCGCGCGCGCGGGCCTCGCACGCACCGCCCGCCTGACCTAGGCGTGCGCAGGGCGTCCCGCCCAGCCCCTCCCACACGCCGTGCGGGAGCCTTCCGGGCGCGCCTGTCCAGGGCGGCCGAGACTGGCCGCCCACCCTGCCCGCATGCTTGCGGGAAAGCCGCGCGATGTGCGCCCCTGTCGCGCGCGCCGCGTGCGTGCGGTCTTCTCCGCGTACGGGTCCCGTTTTCGCGATCCGACCTTTTCGTGTTTCGTGCAATCCAGTCCCAATTTTATTTTAATTTTAAAAATTTTATTTTTGGATATTTATTTTTAATTTTGAATAAAACTTAAAATTGGGATTTTTGAGAAATTGAAACGGTTTATATTTTGGGAAAATACATCTTGATAAAATTATTAATTTTCATAAATTAATTGGAATTTTATTTGTTTTGGTAATTTGGGATTTATTGAAAACTTTTATAAATAAGACTCGCATCAAGTCGTGTTTTAAGCTATTAGAGCTTAAAGCGAGAATTTTAATTTATTGGTTAAATTTAAATTCTTGCAAAAGCATGTTAGGTGATCATGGGTTTAGATCTATGTATGGTTTTAATTTATGCACATGGATGGTTTAAATTGGGGTTGGAGCCCTATAGTTGCGTTTTTCAATTGAGGTTGGAGCCTCACTTATGTGCGTACTGTTATGTGATTTATTATGTGGCTTTCCATATTACTGTTTTTGAGGCCGGGGTATGCCCCGTGTAATTGTCTAAGGCCAATATGAATATTGAGCCTTATTACTTTATGTCTTTTTCCTTTTTATTGTAATTTGAGAGTAGAGATAGGTGGTGAGGTTTTATTTTCATTTTGGAGACAATGCACCCATGGAGTAAGATGGACCACATTCAAGTAACAAGGAGGCCATAAGTGAAGACCCCTCAAAATGTTAGGGAGGGGAATCTCAATTGTTAAATGTAATAGAGATAGGGCTCGTATTTTGTTACCGCTTTCCCTTATGTGATTTGAACTGTTTATGTGGCATGTATGTTAGAACTTGTGATTGTGGAGTGGCTCCCACATATCACGCATAAGATAGGTAGAACCCATGATCATTACATGTTAGTATCATGCTAGGTCATGTTATCTGTTTATGTGCTTGTTTGAAATGCATTTAAGTGTACTTGCATTAATCAAGACTAATAAAATTGGATAACATATATGTTGGTAAGGTCGAACCGGACAACTCTCCGGTTGATTCGAAAATTCCCATTAAATATTAAGCTAATTTCGAACAAATAGGTGTTTAATTCGAGATGCAAATTTTGAATTAAATTCCTAGCATTCCATCAATAGGTTTTAAGTTTAGTAAGTAAAGCTAGTTATTGTCCGCGAGTCGTGGGATAGCTAGTGGAGCTTATTAGTTCTTAGTTACCTAATTAATCATTTTAAATGGTCAATATTTCGTGGTCAATTTTAGCAAGGGCGATGTCCGCGAGTCGTGGGTCGTTCGAACTAAGTTTTGGTCATGATCTTATGATTGATGGGTCTAGCTTAACGCCTAAGTAAATATGGATGTCGCACGAGTCGTGGGTCCATATTGAAAGATAGGTGATGCAAAAACAATTACTAAGAGTTCTAAAGGTGTTAGAATTGGTAAGTTGTACCTACCTAGGGTTCTTACTTAGAATGTCCGCGAGTCGTGGGTTCGAGGTAAAATGCCTAGGATCTTAGTACCCATTGGGAAACGTGTTCCTCTTAGATCTTTGGGAATTCTAGATCTTTGAAAAACAGTGGGAGCTACAATAGATTAAAGACCTTATCTTTTGTATATCGTTATAATTCAGCATGCTCACTAGTTCTCTGTTTTACCATTTAGGTCGTAGATTCTGTGATTCTCTACGTGTTTTGAAATGGCAACCAAAAACCCTCTTGTATCGATCCTCGAGTCAAACAAGTTGACTGGTCCCAACTATTCTGATTGGCTGAGGAATCTAAAAATCATTTTAGATTCTGAGAAGAGAACTTATGTTCTCTTCGAAGGGGAGCCTAGTCCCGAAGGGGAGGCTCCCACTCGGGCCGAACGGGATGCGATTCAGAAGTGGAAGGATGATAATCTCCAAGCCCGTTGCCTTATGTTGGCTAACATGTCTCCGGACTTACAAAGGCAACATGAGGCCATGGAATTTGCTTGGGAGATTTACGACCACTTAGAGCAACTTTACCGCCCTCATGAACGTGTTACAAGGTATAACACTTCAAAGGAATTATTCCACTTGAGAATGAGGGAAGGTTCAAGTGTCCATGAATATGGACTCAAGTTTCTTGCCCTTACTGAGAAACTTGCTTCCATGGACATGCCACTGAAAGATGAGCTTTCAGTGGATTTGTTGCTAGCTTCGCTCCCACCATCATTCAACCCATTTGTCCTTAACTTCAACATGAATCATGCTGGTGCTACTGTAGCTGAGCTGATTAGTCAGCTTGTGACTGCTGAAAGCACGATCAAGAAGGACAATAAAGTTTTGATGGTGAATGCTCCATCTTCCTTTTCTGGGCCTTCTAAAGGTAAGGGCAAGAAAGCCCAAAAGAAGAAGAAGAAACCCCTTAGGCCCACTAGTGGCATTTCGAAGGGGAAGGCCCAAAAGAAGAAGCGTGATCAGAAAGAGGATGTTTGTTTCCATTGTGGCAAAGCGGGACATTGGAGGAGAAACTGCCCAGAGTACAAGGCTACTCTAAAGAAAGGTATCTTTCTCGTTGAAGTAAATCTTTCTATTAATTCTAGTTCTTGGGTACTTGATACCGGTTGTGGAACTCACATCTGTAATGATGTACAGATGCTAAGTGAAGTCCAACAACTCAAAGAAGGAGAATGTGTCTTGAAGATCGGCGATGGCTCAAACGTTGAAGCTCGAGTTTTAGGCACAATTAGATTAGATTTAGGTAGTTTTGAGTTAGTATTAAATAAAGTCCTTTATGTACCGAGCATTATTCGTAATATAATTTCAGTTCCAATATTAGATTTTGAAGGTTATGAAACTTATATTAAGAATGGTAAATACTTTATCAAACGGAACAACTCTTCCGTTCATATCGGTACTCTAAGTAATGGACTTTACCTAACTCAAAATATCAATATTATGAATATACAACGAGAAACAAAGCGTAAGAAAGATGACAAAGTTTCAGCTCCCTTATGGCACGCTAGATTAGGACACATTTCCAAGAATAGAATTAGCAAGATAAACACTTTAGGATCATTCTCTGAAAATGATCTCAAAGAGTTAACTTCTTGCGAATCCTGTCTCAAAGGAAAAATGTCCAAAGTCCCTTTTAAAGGAACTGTGGAACGTGCCACTAAGGTTTTGGATTTGATCCATACTGATGTTTGTGGACCGCTTAGTGTAAGCACTAGAAACAATCATCAGTACTTTATAACCTTTACTGATGACTTTAGTCGGTATGGTTATATATACTTAATGAAGTGTAAATCTGAAGCTTTTGAGAAATTCTTAGAATTTCAAAAGGAGGTTGAGAACCAAACTGGTCACAAGATCAAAGCACTTCGATCTGATCGAGGAGGCGAATATCTTAGTGAAGAATTCCTTAATCATCTCAAGGATAATGGGATTATCTCTCAGTGGACTCCTCCGGGAACTCCTCAGCTTAATGGAGTTTCTGAGAGAAGGAATCGAACCCTACTTGATATGGTTCGTTCCATGATGAGTTTCACTGACTTACCACCTTCTTTCTGGGGTTATGCCCTAGAAAGTGCAGCAAAGATTTTGAATCTAGTTCCCTCTAAGTCAGTCCCTAAAACGCCCTATGAAATGTGGCATGGTAAAATCCCTAGTTATTCTTACTTAAGAATTTGGGGTTGTCCTGCTTACGTGAAGAGGACATTGGGAGATAAGTTAGAATCTCGTTCTAACTTATGCTACTTTGTAGGTTATCCTAAGGAATCCATAGGATACTATTTCTATGATCAATCTGAGCAAAAGGTGTTTGTTTCCAGAAATGCCACTTTTCTTGAGGAACCGTTCCTTAAAGAAAAGAAAGGCAAGATCATAGAATTAGAAGAAGTACAAAGTGACCCCACACCACCCACTGAAGAAACGTCCCACTCTGATCAACCACAACCAATCACGAATTTCGATACACATGAAAATCCTCCTCTAAGGCGTTCTGAACGCACTCCTAGACAGCCGGAGAGATGGTATGGATTCTTCCATGAAATCTCTCAAAAGGATAATGATCCTTTAACATATGAGGAGGCACTTTCAGATTCTGACTCTGAACAGTGGATAGAAGCCATGAAATCCGAAATGGACTCCATGAACTCCAACCAAGTTTGGACCTTGGTAGATTTGCCTGATGGGGTCAAACCCATAGGTTGCAAATGGATCTTTAAGAGAAAGCTTGGAGTTGATGGAAGCATTGCGGCCTACAAAGCAAGACTGGTTGCAAAAGGATTCACTCAAAGACCCGGCGTGGATTTTGATAAAACCTTTTCACCAGTTGCAATGCAAAAGTCTATTCGGATCATGCTTGCCATTGCTGCATATTATGACTATGAGATATGGCAAATGGATGTGAAAACTGCCTTTCTCAATGGTGACATTGACAAAGACATTTATATGGAGCAACCCACAGGTTTCACATTCAGTGGGAGTGAGCAAAAGGTTTGCAAACTCCAAAGATCAATCTATGGATTGAAACAGGCTTCTAGGAATTGGAACATTCGATTTGATGAATCGGTCAAAGCATTTGGCTTCATCCAAATTTCGAATGAATCATGTGTGTATAGAAAGGAATTGGAGACCTCAGTGCAATTCTTAGTACTTTATGTTGATGACATCCTTCTTATTGGGAATTCGAAGGATGACATGAAAGTGACTAAGTTATGGTTATCGAACCAATTCGAGATGAAAGATCTTGGTGATGCGTCCTATATCCTTGGAATCAAAATCTATAGAGATAGATCTAGAAGGTTAATAGGACTATCACAGTCGATGTACATTGACAAAGTACTGAAGAGATTCAATATGGAGTCAGCAAAGGTTAAGAACCTTCCTATGAGTGTAGGAACATGTCTTTCAAAGAAGATGTGTCCTAAGACTAACCTTGAGAAGGAAAGAATGACTCATACACCTTATGCATCAGCAATAGGTAGCATAATGTATGCAATGTTATGTACTCGACCGGATGTGGCTTATGCACTTAGTGTAACGAGTCGGTTCCAATCTGACCCTGGAGATGGTCACTAGGCTGCCGTGAAGAAGATTCTTAAGTACTTGAAAAGTACTAAAGATTTATTCTTAGTTTACGGAGGTCAGAAAGATCTTACTGTCGAAGGATACTGCGATGCAAGCTTTGCATCTGACTTAGATGATTTTAAGTCAATGTCAGGATACATTTTCTGCCTAAACGGCGGAGCAGTGAGTTGGAAGAGTTCCAAGCAGACTACCACTGCAGATTCGACCACTGAGGCCGAATACTTAGCTGCAAATGATGCAACTAAGGAAGGTGTTTGGATTAGAAACTTCATTCAAGAGTTGAATGTTGTTCCTAGCATGAAAGACCCCACTACTGTGTTTTGTGACAACACTGGGGCGGTTGCTCAAGCAAGAGAACCAAGATCTCACCAACGGACCAAGCACATTATGAGGAAGTATCACCTAATCCGTGATATTATCAAAAGAGGAGATGTGCTAATTGAGAGGGTCACATCAGCAGAGAACGTGGCAGATCCACTTACTAAACCCCTTAGTCGAGAAGCTTTCCAAGGTCATCTTCAGAAGATGGGACTTAGAATAGCTTTAGAATGGCTTTGACGGGCAAGTGGGAGATTGTTAGGAATAGTGCCCTAGAAAGCCGATTGTATATCCGCTTTGTGCTTTTCCTTATTGTAATCACAGACAATCTTTGAATGAAATAACGAATTGAGGCAACACTTCTTTATATGCTCTTGTGTGGTATGCGTTTACTTTAGCTGTGCATGTATGAGAACTCCCCTAATCCTGATGACTTTAGGACTCTACCATTTAGGTGAAATGGTTCATGAAACGAGCCCTATATCACATAAGTCATGATTAGTAAAATACTCCAAGCCGATGAGTCCTACAGACAGTGGGAGTGTCAACCTGACTCCTCTAAGGCTTGCTTGTGGGATCACGCCCTTAAGAAGGACCACCTTGTTTCATGGAGGTGCAAAGTGTATAGTTGATACGTGCGTGATACATGAGGGTTCTTACTTTAATAAGTAAGTTCACTGAGGTGCCCCGTGTGAGAACATTCCTAAATGGGAAAGGAAGTTTCTATTTCAGGAAATAGAAACTTCCAGATTAGGAAATATCTCACGAGTCATTGATGTGATTAATTGATCCTTAGACTTGAGGTTCCTTGTCACTTTATGAGTTAACTCTGTAGTCTTAGGTATAAGCTTTAAAGGGTGTCGCCTTAGACAACTGATTCAAGGCTTATGCTGGGGCAGCACAAGTGACTCATGAAAGTGAATGAGAATCAAGAAAGGACCTACACTTGCATTTGCAAGGTGATCTCTTATTGTGTAAGTCGTTCATATGCCATATGGAGTCCTTGGCCAAGGTAGTAGATCAAGACATCAAGAAAAGGGTTTCTTGGATTGAGATCAAATGGATATGAAATGCACTTAGCTTTAAGACCGGATTATTAGGGTTCTGATTATTTCCTTGCCCTAGATCTTGGTTGAGAGATAGTAAGTAGGAGGATTGTATCTCACATGAATCAATGACTTAAAGGTTCTGTCGAATCCGAAACATTCCAATTCAGCTAGGGGTTAAACACCTGTTGCTAGACTATGGTCGTTTAATCTGTGGACTGATTAATTAATTAGTGAATTAATTAATTGGGGTCACTGCTAATTGAATTGAGAACCTAGAGGGTCACACACAACAACTTGGTTACATGAGTTGAGGCTTAAAAATGATTAAACGAGTTAATCGAGCCTAAGGGGTTCCACACGTGTGAGATCACACGTGTGGCTCACGTGATTGGACACGTGTCATTAAGACACGTGTGTCACACGTGATTATGTGATGTTAAATAATTAATGTGTTAATTATTTAATAGACTTTGGTTTAATTTTGAATTAAAAAGAAAGTCTAATTTTGGAGAAAATAATCTAGTTAATTAATTACGAATTAATTAATTAGATAAAAATAAGTTATTTATTTTATAATAAATAAAGTATAAAATTATCCAAAAATAGTTTGGATATTTTTAGCTCTCTTAAAAGTTGACTAGAATTAGAATTCAAAGTCAAAGTTGGAAAATACTTGATAATCAAGTAATAGGAGAGAGAGGAACCAAATCCTTGTCCAACAAGGATTTGGATCGGCACTCCCTCCTATATATAGGGGAGCTCGAGCTCCCCTTTAGAGCTAATAGACAATTCTTGGTTCATGTGTTGAACACCTTCCTTTCTCCAAGATTAAATTAAACCCTAGGTTAAGCCTAAACACTAACTAGAGAACTAGCATCCTTACTAGTTAGATTGTGATCAAGTTGGTGGACTTTCTCTAGAGACTTCAAGTTAGAAGTTTGAAGATTCGAGCTTTACCAAGGAGAGGGGATCAAGCCGCGAGAAGAGCGTTCTTGGGTGGCTTGAAACGCTTCAAGAAAGAATTAAAAGAAAAGTAAGTTTTCTATCTTTACGAATTTGGTTACACGATTGCGAGTTCAAGGTCCTTTTGTTGGGAAAATTTTTTAAATTTCGCTGCTTTCTGATTCGTGTTTTCCAACAAGTGGTATCAGAGCCACCTCGTTAATCGTGTTTCTGATTCGTCTCAATTATACTGAATTTGGTAGAAATTCTTAGGCTTGATGCGATTGAGTATTTGTAATTGTTTTAGAAAGCCTGAATTACGAAACTGTATTTTTTCCTGAAAGTTTCTGAAAATTGGTTTTTGCAAAAAATTAATTTTTGAAAACAATTTTAGATTTGAAAATGTATAAACTGTTTTTGGATTTCTTGGATTGGTTTTGCTTTTGAACGAAAACACGAAACGAAAACCCGGATTGCGACGAACACGCGAAACCCCGCGCGCGCGGGCCTCGCACGCACCGCCCGCCTGACCTAGGCGTGCGCAGGGCGTCCCGCCCAGCCCCTCCCACACGCCGTGCGGGAGCCTTCCGGGCGCGCCTGTCCAGGGCGGCCGAGACTGGCCGCCCACCCTGCCCGCATGCTTGCGGGAAAGCCGCGCGATGTGCGCCCCTGTCGCGCGCGCCGCGTGCGTGCGGTCTTCTCCGCGTACGGGTCCCGTTTTCGCGATCCGACCTTTTCGTGTTTCGTGCAATCCAGTCCCAATTTTATTTTAATTTTAAAAATTTTATTTTTGGAAATTTATTTTTAATTTTGAATAAAACTTAAAATTGGTTTCTATATCAGTTAAACTCCACCTAATGAGATTTACTCATCAAGAGTTTCGATAAGAGAAGAATTGATGGAGTTTAACTCGGTATAACAGAAATTTAAGGGGGAGAGCACGACCGAGGAACAAATTGAAGATTGAATGGGTGCTCGAAGGAATATTTTAGTGAGAATAATGGAATTGCAAACTAAGGAAGACCTGGAAGTCCTATTAGTGATGATCAGAAATAAATAAGACGGTTTGAATGGATAAGTGTCAAGAGGAGAGTTAAATTACTAAATACGGTTGAAGTCTATCACCAGGAATAAAGGAAATGATTTAGAGAATATTCTTATGTGTAGAACATGGATCTGGGGATAACAGAATAATAAGGAAGCTTCTGGGAACTCCTAAGTCAGAATTGACAATATTATTAAGTCTTCGGTTAGTCCCAAGTTACTTCGGAGGGAAATCTAAGAAGGAATTAAACCGGAAAGGATGATCATTGGAGGATTTACATCAAATTGCAAAACGCATCAAGAACATTCTGTCTTTGATCCAAGAAATGTAGGGTTAGATGCAGAATACAACCTTAAAGGGGTTAAAAGAGAATGAATGGATAATATGAACGGAAGATAGAAAAGGATTCGTATTAAGGTAAATCCTAATGAAGAACACCTCAAGGTTGGGATTGAATCGTCAGGGTTGAAAAAGAGTTGGCTCAATGAGGATTAAGAGGAATGATGGAGACTGGGAGCAGTACCAGGCAGAAGGGATCTCAGAAGTATAATCCCTGAAGGACTCATTAATTGTTTCATCGGGGTATCCTGAAGAGGTTAAAGACAAACTGAGCACTGAATCTATCTTCGGGACAGATGATACACTGAACAACGACAACTCACAATTTTAAAACTTCGTGACTACGGTGAACGGTATTTATAGCATTCATGAAGCATACATTTATGCAAATTTAATTTAATAATTTCTTTGTTATGTGCTTTGTTCTCTTATCAAGTTAAATTACGTGAAGTAATTGATGATTAACGTGGATGATATTTGATATTTACCTAGAGGTGGCTTGCGTGATTTTGAATGTGGTTTTGCGTGTGTTGCTTGGGAGTATTGGAGACTTCCTTGCTTTATTTATTTTGTTTGAGAGACGGGGTGCTCTCGTTATTTCTAAGAGACGGGGTTTCTCTTATTTTTGCTCGAGAGACGGGGCTCTCTCCTTGTTGTTTGCGAGAGACGGGGAATCTCTCATTGTTTAATTTCAAGCGTTTTTGAATCCGAGGACGGATTCTTTTTAAGGGGGAGAGATTGTAACGCCCCGGTTTTTCAATTTTATTAATATGCCTTATTTGCTTCTAAATTGCGCAATTTAATTATTTAATTATGTGAGTAATTGTTTTTACGCGTTTTATATTTAACTTTATTATAATTGTTATTAGTTTATTATATTATATTATAATATTTTATTTTAATATTATTAATTATATATATATATATATATTTCGTATTATGTGTATATATATATATATATATATGTGTTTAAATATTATATTATTAATTTAATGATTATACTAATTATATGTTATATTAATTAATCATGTTTTAATTAATTACTTATTTATATATATGTTTTATACGTGAGATTAATATATGCATGCATGGAGAATATCAAATATGCATGGGTTTTATTCCTTTTTGCATGGAAAATTTATATGATTATGCATGAATTGCATGATTAAGTTTGTTCGTTTATTTTATGCTTCGTTCTTATATGATATGATATCAAATTGCCACGAAATTGTAATATGTTGTACATATATGTGTTATGAACATGATTTTATGCTCAATTTATGTTTTTGAATTCATTTGATAGGTTAACGAATTTAATTTTATTTGAGGAACCAAAACGGGAGCTAACGAGCACTTAGCGTACCCTTGGTTCCGAATTTAATATCTTGAGCTCGGGAACTCGGATTCGAGTTTCGTCAACTCCGCTGAACTCGTAACGAAAATTCGAGTTTAGTAAACTTAGCCTTATATTTTTTCTAAGTCATTTGAACCTCCGAAATTCAACCGAAAAATGAGACGGCGACCAAACTGACCTTGTTGCACTAAAATGACCATATCTTGCTCAAACCTTGACCAAATTAACTATGGTTGGATGCTATGGAACCCTAACTCAACCCTCTATTCATCCATTAACCCTACAAACCGAGATTATCCTCACACAAGCCCCAGAACTCAGCCAAAGCTTCTGTTCCTCATTCCAGACCCGTAACCCTTTCAACTTTGGAGATTTTGGAGCTCAAATCTCATCCAAACTTCAATCAATCATCAAGGTAAGCTTAGGGTTGTATTGTATGTTTAATTCTGAGCATTTTCATCTTTTCATTCAAGATTTTGAGCATGATTTCATCCTTTTTGGCCATTTTTCCGAAAATGAAGGTTTTGGGCCAATTCTTGATCTTCTTTGATTCTTAACGATTTTGATCGATTCCAAGCATGAGATTGATTGTTTTAACATCCTCATATCATTTATGATCATTGATTTCTCGGTAGTAAGAGTATTCATGAGTTATTATTTATGAGACTTTGAGAAAATTTTCATGAAAGTCACGTATCCTTCCTTCTCTTGGTTGAGCTTGTTTGGAACTGAGTTATAGGTTGAATTTGTGTTGATTTGCTGCACATTTGATGGCCTTAACCGATATGAATATGTGGGATTGAAGAGGATTAGCCATGCCCTGTTTTTTTCCCGCGTTGGTTGCTCTGTCCTTGGCCTGCTTTCTGCTGCGAAACTGCTATCATTCCTTCATGCTTTTGTTGTTATTTCTTGGCCTTTTTGCTTGAGTTCTTGCAGCTCCTTCATGCTTTGTTAGACTGCCTTTTCTTGCATCTTTTGGCTGCCTTTGTTGCCTGTCTTTCTCGCTGGTTTAGCTGCTCTGTTCCTGCGTTTGTTGCTGTAAACCAGAGTTGCTTCTGGTTCGTGTCACGGGCGTGTCATTTCTCCTCATTCCAGCGAGGAACGGGGGTGCTTCCTTGTCCTGAGTTGCTGTACCGAGACACGGGGGTGTCTCGGTCTGGGTTTGGGAGGTGACACGGGGGTGTCACCCCGTTTCGCCTGAGTTTGCCTGCGTCTTCTTCCCTGTTTTTCTGTGTGGATGCTGCTGCTGCTGTTTTTATGTCCAGGGTTGCTGCTGTGTGATTATATGCATGGTTGTGTTTGGTGTTGTGTGCATGCATGGCTTCTATGATTAGTGTTGCATGTGTATTATATATAGTATATATTATGCATGTAATATAGGTATTAATTTCATGCATGGGTGTTTATGCATGTACGTATATATATATATATTTATATATTATATGTAATGCATGTATTATATGATTATATATATTATGCATATATATGATATTATATTATATGTTATATATGTTTATTATATATTATATATATTTATTATATATTTTAATTATTATTTGATTCAATTTAATTATTGAAATTAATTGAATTCTATTTCGCGTATTTATTCGACTGACTTTTGATTGAACGTTCTATTTATATTATTCCTAACTGTGAACTTGAATAATATGTGTTATGCTTATTAATTGGATTTTAGATTAATTGATATGCATTATGAATTTATGAATTTATGAAATTTATATGAATTTATGAAATTATGAAATATGAATTTAGGAATTTATGAAATTGAATGAAACATATGAATGAATGATTTGATTATATGTTTTAAATTTCTTAATCGTGCACATGAACATTTTATTGATATAATATGATCATTTATGCATTCATGTCATATTCACTTCATTGCCGAGCGTCATATATGGTTCATTTAAAGTCTTGAGTCTCACGAACACGTCTTGTGGTCTTTTGTACAGTTTGTCTCCAGGGTGGAGAGCTTTTGATCGTTCGGGCACTTGGTGCTCGATCCTTGCTTCTTCACGGTTAAGGTGAGGGTGGTTTTCGTTTTAGCTATGTAACAAACCCTACAACCCTTATGTGAAAAGCTTTGGCCAAAACCTTATGATTATATATATATACGGTTTTCAAATGAAGTTATCGAGTAAATTCTTCTGAATTATACGTACGAGCATATATAAGCTTAAAAATGGTTTGGTAATGAGGCTATGCTCCAAACCGTGTGGCTTCATGCTAGCTACGGATTCGGATGACACGGAGAGGTACGTATATAGCATATGCCGAATTACACGATAAGGTATGATTTCTTATAGTATGTATTGATCGAGTAAACCCTTTTCAAATGATTTATAAATTATGGTATGTACTTATGATTGTTATGTTTTGGCGAGACACATTTATTACTTATTACTTAACGGGCCCCGGGACTTAGTATATGTGGCTAACCGAGGAAGCAAGGGCTGACGGGGATCCCATATACTAGTCCCAACTTATATACGGTGATACCGGCCCTCGCTAGGAGGTTTAGCGGGGAATGGGAGCTGAGTGCCCTTGGGGGAGTCATGAAACCCCATTGGCCTATTATTGAGGTGGTCGGGTCTTGGAAGCCCGTCCACCACCCGGAGGAAGAAGGTTGGTTATGATATGATTTATACTTATGATTATGAATATGTTATGATTGATAGGCACCGTGCGGGAAGGCCGGGAAACGGATTGCCCAAACGAGTATGATTTAGGATTTGATATATGAATTGTGTGTATTATGATATATCGCATGAACACCTAATCAACTTATTACTGATATTTGTCGTACACGGTCGGAGTTTGGTTGGAGATTGTGCACGCTCACTCGCCGAGCCTTATATTTATGTATGATTTATGAATGTAATGAATTAATATGATTAGTCATAAAATCCGAGCATTGATTAATCATTCTCTTACCCTTTTAGGGAACTAATCGCAACCAAAACCTTGTTCGGAATTTATGATTTGCATGTGCATGTTTCTGTATATGTATATCGCTCCTGCTCACTCAGTCTTCTAGAGACTGACCCTCTCCCTCCCCAACACTTCAGTGTGCAGGTTTGACTTTGGAGTTTCGAGCTAGGCGGAGGTGTCTGGAGTCTTTAAGTGGGTCGAGTTAGGCTAGGAGAGTCTCTGCATTCTCATCTGTATTGGAATTATGTATAATTCATTTAAGTTATATCAAGAAATTGGATACCTACGTCTTTATTATGAAATTGGCTTTACTGAGTTTTGCTATGATTTTTAAAAGAGGCCTGAAGTGCCCAATTATACTTATGATTCATATGTTTGAATTAACCATGTTGATGCATTATATTTTGTTGATTGATTATCATTGCAGGGTCTAGTTCCGCCTAGCTTAGGAAGGTTTTTTTTTATGATTGTCTCCCGTTCGCTATGGTTTGATACGGGTGCGGATTTACTGTTTCGTTACTCGTGTTGAGCCATAGTGCGGGGGATGTGGTGCCTCACGTGCGGGGTGCTACATCCTTAAGTGGTATCAGAGCCCGGTTGCAAAACCGGTGTTCTTGAGTCGTGTCGGAGTCAGTCTAAGTCGAACGGCATAGGGACTATGTGATATTGTGTGCATTGCATCGATCTTGAATATGGAATTTGGTTTCCTCAGGAATTTTGTTGAATTACTTGTTGCATTTTATATGGGTTCTTGTCTTTCGTATTGAATATGTGCCATGAGCATGCACTAATCGCATGCATCTATTCTTGAAATAAGTTATGGTTCCCAGGTTATAAAGATGATATCAAACCACGGCCAAATTTTATGATCACAACAACCTATTGCAAATTCCTTCGGAGGCATGAAAGATAGGAAGGATGCCCAGGAGGAATGTGGAGAATGCTAACCGCGTAACTTTACAGACTGAGTTGCAATTAACGGTTAGGATTTAGAATGGGAGGTTCGACCTTGGCGATGCGATGGCAGAGGAACATTTGGTGGTATAGGAATAGGGGTTGATCAAGGGATGGTTGTGACTCAAAAGAACAACTTATGTGAATCCACTACCTGAAGTGCATTAATTGGATGCAACAGGATCTTGCAACCTAAGGAATGAAGGGAACAAAACCTTGAAGATATAGTGGTCCCGGATTTGGATCATGGAAGAGGTACTAGGAACTAAGAGGAGTAGAGATAACAGGGGTCCGGTAGAGGTTATGCATCAAGGGTCTACAAAGAAGGACTTTGAACTAAGCCCAGTGATTAGGAGTCGGGTTCTAGAAGACAAGCATTTGGGTAAACACGAATAGAGGGAAGGTGGCGATATGGAGCAACAAATGGAAACGAGAAAGAGAGGACATCATGCGCTCAAGTATAAGCAATTTGAGGTGAATTAAATTCACAAAGGATAAGCGCGGAATTCTTGATCGAGGTGACGATTAGAAGTAAAGGTCGAATTTCGAGACGAAGTTTGGATACTAACTCTGTGGACGTGGAAGGATTAAGGATTAAGGAACTGCAATCTCGGATAGTGGAAGATACAAGTGATGCAACTCATGGAAAACTTGAAGACCGTGGGAAAGGCAAGGAATAATTACCAGGTCAAGTGACCTCGGGATTGGAGGAACGAGGAAAAGCTACCGAGCTAATAGCTTATCACCTTGGTGACAGGTTCCAAAACATTCATAGCATGTACATCATATTTCGCATTAATTGTTTATTCTTTTAACCTTATGGTTATCCGTGCATTTCTAATTGGCTTTGTTATGCTAATGTGTTGTATAACTGCTTGGTGTAAACTGACACATGCATTGTCATTTTAACCCAACATGCATTTTAGTGTTTACTTGATAGGAAGCCTTTCGCCCCAACTATCAAGTATCAGTTCAACCAAACCGCATCCGAGTTATGAGGAAGAGAAATAATAGGATGACATTAGAAGAAAGGTGAATTTGGGGAAATAAGAACTTCTATTAAGGGATAGGTTAACGGAAACAAGAATTCAGAAGGAAAAGTGAGATTAGAGTTCGGACATCAAGAGAACTAGGGAAGGAGTTGAAAGGCCAAATCATTGATTTCTATATCAGTTAAACTCCACCTAATGAGATTTACTCATCAAGAGTTTCGATAAGAGAAGAATTGATGGAGTTTAACTCGGTATAACAGAAATTTAAGGGGGAGAGCACGACCGAGGAACAAATTGAAGATTGAATGGGTGCTCGAAGGAATATTTTAGTGAGAATAATGGAATTGCAAACTAAGGAAGACCTGGAAGTCCTATTAGTGATGATCAGAAATAAATAAGACGGTTTGAATGGATAAGTGTCAAGAGGAGAGTTAAATTACTAAATACGGTTGAAGTCTATCACCAGGAATAAAGGAAATGATTTAGAGAATATTCTTATGTGTAGAACATGGATCTGGGGATAACAGAATAATAAGGAAGCTTCTGGGAACTCCTAAGTCAGAATTGACAATATTATTAAGTCTTCGGTTAGTCCCAAGTTACTTCGGAGGGAAATCTAAGAAGGAATTAAACCGGAAAGGATGATCATTGGAGGATTTACATCAAATTGCAAAACGCATCAAGAACATTCTGTCTTTGATCCAAGAAATGTAGGGTTAGATGCAGAATACAACCTTAAAGGGGTTAAAAGAGAATGAATGGATAATATGAACGGAAGATAGAAAAGGATTCGTATTAAGGTAAATCCTAATGAAGAACACCTCAAGGTTGGGATTGAATCGTCAGGGTTGACGGGAGTAGTTATCCTTGAGGGTATTTCAAGCTCCGATATCGGTAAGATAGTAGCTTTGGATCTAACTTCAATACGGATGGCCTAAGGGTATTCGAGAAGTCAAATTCGGTTAAAAAAAAAAAAAAAAAAGAGTTGGCTCAATGAGGATTAAGAGGAATGATGGAGACTGGGAGCAGTACCAGGCAGAAGGGATCTCAGAAGTATAATCCCTGAAGGACTCATTAATTGTTTCATCGGGGTATCCTGAAGAGGTTAAAGACAAACTGAGCACTGAATCTATCTTCGGGACAGATGATACACTGAACAACGACAACTCACAATTTTAAAACTTCGTGACTACGGTGAACGGTATTTATAGCATTCATGAAGCATACATTTATGCAAATTTAATTTAATAATTTCTTTGTTATGTGCTTTGTTCTCTTATCAAGTTAAATTACGTGAAGTAATTGATGATTAACGTGGATGATATTTGATATTTACCTAGAGGTGGCTTGCGTGATTTTGAATGTGGTTTTGCGTGTGTTGCTTGGGAGTATTGGAGACTTCCTTGCTTTATTTATTTTGTTTGAGAGACGGGGTGCTCTCGTTATTTCTAAGAGACGGGGTTTCTCTTATTTTTGCTCGAGAGACGGGGCTCTCTCCTTGTTGTTTGCGAGAGACGGGGAATCTCTCATTGTTTAATTTCAAGCGTTTTTGAATCCGAGGACGGATTCTTTTTAAGGGGAGAGATTGTAACGCCCCGGTTTTTCAATTTTATTAATATGCCTTATTTGCTTCTAAATTGCGCAATTTAATTATTTAATTATGTGAGTAATTGTTTTTACACGTTTTATATTTAACTTTATTATAATTGTTATTAGTTTATTATATTATATTATAATATTTTATTTTAATATTATTAATTATATATATATATATATTTCGTATTATGTGTGTATATATATATATATATATATATATGTGTTTAAATATTATATTATTAATTTAATGATTATACTAATTATATGTTATATTAATTAATCATGTTTTAATTAATTACTTATTTATATATATGTTTTATACGTGAGATTAATATATGCATGCATGGAGAATATCAAATATGCATGGGTTTTATTCCTTTTTGCATGGAAAATTTATATGATTATGCATGAATTGCATGATTAAGTTTGTTCGTTTATTTTATGCTTCGTTCTTATATGATATGATATCAAATTGCCACGAAATTGTAATATGTTGTACATATATGTGTTATGAACATGATTTTATGCTCAATTTATGTTTTTGAATTCATTTGATAGGTTAACGAATTTAATTTTATTTGAGGAACCAAAACGGGAGCTAACGAGCACTTAGCGTACCCTTGGTTCCGAATTTAATATCTTGAGCTCGGGAACTCGGATTCGAGTTTCGTCAACTCCGCTGAACTCGTAACGAAAATTCGAGTTTAGTAAACTTAGCCTTATATTTTTTCTAAGTCATTTGAACCTCCGAAATTCAACCGAAAAATGAGACGGCGACCAAACTGACCTTGTTGCACTAAAATGACCATATCTTGCTCAAACCTTGACCAAATTAACTATGGTTGGATGCTATGGAACCCTAACTCAACCCTCTATTCATCCATTAACCCTACAAACCGAGATTATCCTCACACAAGCCCCAGAACTCAGCCAAAGCTTCTGTTCCTCATTCCAGACCCGTAACCCTTTCAACTTTGGAGATTTTGGAGCTCAAATCTCATCCAAACTTCAATCAATCATCAAGGTAAGCTTAGGGTTGTATTGTATGTTTAATTCTGAGCATTTTCATCTTTTCATTCAAGATTTTGAGCATGATTTCATCCTTTTTGGCCATTTTTCCGAAAATGAAGGTTTTGGGCCAATTCTTGATCTTCTTTGATTCTTAACGATTTTGATCGATTCCAAGCATGAGATTGATTGTTTTAACATCCTCATATCATTTATGATCATTGATTTCTCGGTAGTAAGAGTATTCATGAGTTATTATTTATGAGACTTTGAGAAAATTTTCATGAAAGTCACGTATCCTTCCTTCTCTTGGTTGAGCTTGTTTGGAACTGAGTTATAGGTTGAATTTGTGTTGATTTGCTGCACATTTGATGGCCTTAACCGATATGAATATGTGGGATTGAAGAGGATTAGCCATGCCCTGTTTTTTTCCCGCGTTGGTTGCTCTGTTCTTGGCCTGCTTTCTGCTGCGAAACTGCTATCATTCCTTCATGCTTTTGTTGTTATTTCTTGGCCTTTTTGCTTGAGTTCTTGCAGCTCCTTCATGCTTTGTTAGACTGCCTTTTCTTGCATCTTTTGGCTGCCTTTGTTGCCTGTCTTTCTCGCTGGTTTAGCTGCTCTGTTCCTGCGTTTGTTGCTGTAAACCAGAGTTGCTTCTGGTTCGTGTCACGGGCGTGTCATTTCTCCTCATTCCAGCGAGGAACGGGGGTGCTTCCTTGTCCTGAGTTGCTGTACCGAGACACGGGGGTGTCTCGGTCTGGGTTTGGGAGGTGACACGGGGGTGTCACCCCGTTTCGCCTGAGTTTGCCTGCGTCTTCTTCCCTGTTTTTCTGTGTGGATGCTGCTGCTGCTGTTTTTATGTCCAGGGTTGCTGCTGTGTGATTATATGCATGGTTGTGTTTGGTGTTGTGTGCATGCATGGCTTCTATGATTAGTGTTGCATGTGTATTATATATAGTATATATTATGCATGTAATATAGGTATTAATTTCATGCATGGGTGTTTATGCATGTACGTATATATATATATATATTTATATATTATATGTAATGCATGTATTATATGATTATATATATTATGCATATATATGATATTATATTATATGTTATATATGTTTATTATATATTATATATATTTATTATATATTTTAATTATTATTTGATTCAATTTAATTATTGAAATTAATTGAATTCTATTTCGCGTATTTATTCGACTGACTTTTGATTGAACGTTCTATTTATATTATTCCTAACTGTGAACTTGAATAATATGTGTTATGCTTATTAATTGGATTTTAGATTAATTGATATGCATTATGAATTTATGAATTTATGAAATTTATATGAATTTATGAAATTATGAAATATGAATTTAGGAATTTATGAAATTGAATGAAACATATGAATGAATGATTTGATTATATGTTTTAAATTTCTTAATCGTGCACATGAACATTTTATTGATATAATATGATCATTTATGCATTCATGTCATATTCACTTCATTGCCCAGCGTCATATATGGTTCATTTAAAGTCTTGAGTCTCACGAACACGTCTTGTGGTCTTTTGTACAGTTTGTCTCCAGGGTGGAGAGCTTTTGATCGTTCGGGCACTTGGTGCTCGATCCTTGCTTCTTCACGGTTAAGGTGAGGGTGGTTTTCGTTTTAGCTATGTAACAAACCCTACAACCCTTATGTGAAAAGCTTTGGCCAAAACCTTATGATTATATATATATACTGTAACGCCCCGTTTTTCAATTTAAATAATGTGACGTATTTGTTTATAAATTGCGCAAATTAATTATTTAATTGTATGATTAATTGTTTATAAATGCTTATAATTGATTCAAACTATAAACTATTTCTATTTTAATTTAATTCATTTTATTTTACTTTGATAATTGGTGTTTAATTTCTTAATTGAGGTTTCACGTACCTTAACTGTTTCGGTAATTTCTTTAATTAATTACAACATGTTATTAGTTTGTTTAATTTATTTAATATGGAATTTAAGTTTTAGTAATTCATTTATAACAATATGAATTCGTTCATGCGCATGAGTGTTCTAATTGTGCTTTGTTTATATATGTATTGATACCGAAATGTCGTGAAAATTTAGTATGTTGTATATATGTGTGTTATGAATATGCCTATGTGCTAGGTTTACGTTTTCGGATTTATTGGACGTGTTTATGAATTTAATTTGATTTATGGAACCAAGTCGGGGGCTAACGAGCAATTAGCGCACCCTTGGTTCCGTACGTGATATCTTGAGCTCGGGAATTCGGATTCGAATTCCGACACCTCCGTTGCCTTCGTATCGACGATTCGGAGACAATGGAACAAGCCTCATACCTTTTTGAAATCATTAAGACCTCCGAAATCCAACCGTAACGGACAACTCGTGCAAGAAGAACTCCTTTTGTTGACTAGTCTCCTTGGTGGGACCCTTTCTACTTAACCAAACCTAGCTAAAGATTAACCATGACTTTTACACCTTGAGTTAAGCCTTCTCCTACCCCTTTTCCTCTGAAAAACCGAGCAAAATAGCTCCTCTTGCAGCTGGAACTGAACGAGAGAGGAGAAGAGAAGAAAGGAAGAAAACCTTGGCCATCTTTTGTGATTTTGAGCTCAAATCACCACCTTCTTTCACCAAATCTTCAAGGTATGAATATTTATGTCTTCTCTACTCTATTATGCTTGATTTCATCTATTTAAAACATGATTTGGATCAGATTTGATTAGGGTTTGAATTATGAGATTGGTATGAACTTTTAGGGATTTTTGCTCTTGTGACCTATATGCTTGTGTGGCTGAATTTCTTGCTTATATGTGATCATATGAACTTGTTTCTTGACTTATTTCTTTCCTAACTGATAGTATATGATGTTAGGAGGATTTCATCTCTTGCTCCTTTTATGAAATTATGAGTTATGGAGCTTCAAACTTGATGATCAAACTATTTCCCCTGTTTTCGAACTGCTGTGTGAGATTTGGTGTTGTTGCATGATCATATGGCCTCCATTTCGTGTGAAAATGCATGGAATTGATGTACGCTCATTGTTCTATATGTTATCATTCATGCTTTAAGTATTTGGTTCCATTTGAAGCCTTAAAACCGAAGTACATGGCCTGTTTTTATGCATGCTCCATGACAGATTTGTTGCTGTTGCATATGTGTGGTTGTTGGTCACCCTAATGTGCTTTAAATTGTACCATTTTGCATATATATGAAGTATATTAGTTGTTTAGTATGTTAGCATGCATCCCCCAAAGTTTCAGATCCAAATTCAAGCCCTAAGTACTTGATCAAGGCATGATAGAATCATTAGGCCTCATATGTCCGATTGTAGCGACCCAGTTTTGTTTCACGGTTTCGATGATCTTAACGTGTGATTTAGCTTTTTCACTCTAAATTAAAAATGTTCATAACATGCCAAATATGTTGTATATTAAGTTTCAGAGCATTTGGAGTTCATTTGGTATGCCTTTGGATTGATTTTGTATGAGTTCAGTTTTGCCGGTAAAATTGTTCGAGTGGTTTGGTTCTGTACCGTGACACCCCCGTGTCTCATTTACTCATAAGAGTGAGACACGGGCGTGTCACACCTGCTGGCTAGTTCTGTACTGAGCCACGGGCGTGGCTCAGTTGGGCTAAGGTTGGTGACACCCCCGTGTCACTTCCCTTGCGCAGTCTTGTTGCTTCCTTTTCGGTTTTCGATTTATTTCACCTTCTTAATGACTTTATCTCCTTTTGTGTTAAACTATGAACTTGTTTTGCTATGTGTTAGGAGTATTGTGGTTCAATTTCGTGGCATTTGGATGAGTTATAGGTATGCTTTTGCTTATTGCCGTTTATATGTGTTTATATGTCGTTTATGAATCGCATCACTTATTTTCTATATCATATGATTTCTTCTTGTCGTCAAACCTTGGATATATGCTATGTTATGTAATATGAAGTATGTAGTAGCATGTTGGGAGAGTTTGAACATGTTCTATGCTTCTATTTGAGTTCTTAAATAAATTGAATGGAGATATGAATTGAATGATCTATGATTGAACAAGTGAATGAATTGGTTATATGATTTTCATGACTTAATATGATCTTTATGTCTTCATATCATGAGTGTGCATTGCCGTGCGTCATATATGGTTCATTGAAGTCTCGAGTCTCACGAACACGTCTTGTGGTCTTTTGTTCAGTTTGTCTCCAGGGTGGAGAGCTTTTGATCGTTCAGACACTTGGTGCTCGATCCTTGTTTCTTCACGGTTAAGGTGAGGGTGTTTTCGTTTTAGCTACGTAACAAACCCTACAACCCTTATGTGAAAAGCTTTGGCCAAAACCTTATGATTATATATATATACGGTTTTCAAATGAAGTTATCGAGTAAATCCTTCTGAGTTATACGTATGAGCGTACATGAGCTTAAAATGGTTTTGTAATGAGGCTATGCTCCAAACCGTGTGTCTTCATGCTAGCTACGGATTCGGATGACACGGAGAGGTACGTATATAGCATATGCCGAATTACACGGTAAGGTATGATTTCTTATAGTATGTATTGATCGAGTAAACTCTTTTCAAATGATTTATGAATTATGTTATGTACTTATGATTGTTATGTTTTGGCGAGACACATTTATTACTTATTACTTATCGGGCCCCGGGACTTAGTATATGTGGCTAACCGAGGAAGCAAGGGCTGACGGGGATCCCATATACTAGTCCCAATTTATATACGGTGATACCGGCCCTCGCTAGGAGGTTTAGCGGGGAATGGGAGCTGAGTGCCCTTGGGGGAGTCATGAAACCCCATTGGCCTATTATTGAGGTGGTCGGGTCTTGCAAGCCCGTCCACCACCCGGAGGAAGAAGGTTGGTTATGATATGATTTATACTTATGATTATGAATATGTTATGATTGATAGGCACCGTGCGGGAAGGCCGGGAAACGGATTGCCCAAACGAATATGATTTAGGATTTGATATATGAATTGTGTGTATTATGATATATCGCATGAACACCTAATCAACTTATTACTGATATTTGTCGTACACGGTCGGAGTTTGGTTGGAAATTGTGCACGCTCACTCGCCGAGCCTTATATTTATGTATGATTTATGAATGTAATGAATTTAATATGAATTAGTCATAAAAGTCGAGCATTGTTTATCTATTTTCTTGCCCTTTTTGGGAACTAGGTTCAAATAAAACCTTGCTCGGGATTTATGACTTGCATGTGCCTGTTTTATATATATATGTATCGCTCCTGCTCACTCAGTCTTCTAGAGACTGACCCTCTCCCTCCCCAACACTTTAGTGTGCAGGTTTGGCTGTGGAGATTCGAGCTAGGCGGAGGTATTCGGAGTCTTTATGTGGTCGAGTTAGTTAGAAGAGTCTCTGCACTCATTCATGTATTAGATTTATGTATGATTCGATTCCTTAGTATCCCGAACTTGAATATTTATGAAATTATTATTGAATTGATTTTATTTGGAATTTGCTATGTTTTAAAAAGAGGCCTGAAGAGCCCAAATTCTATTTATGGTTTGTATGATTGAAATTGGTTTGCTATGCAATATATTTTGTGGATTGGTTTCTTTACAGGGTCTAGCTCCGCCTGGCTTAGGAAGGTTTTTATGTTTGTCTCCCGTTCGCTATGGCTTGATACGGGTGCGGATTTACTGTTTCGCTACTCGTGTTGGGCCATAGTGCGGGGGATGTGGTGCCTCACGTGCGGGGTGCTACATCCTTAAGTGGTATCAGAGCCCGGTTGCAAAACCGGTGTTCTCGTGTCATGTCTGAGTCAGTTAGGTCGCACGGCATAGGAACAACTTGTGAATGTGTGCATTGTATCAATCTTGAATATGGAATTTGGTTTCCTTAAGAATTTTGTTGAATCACTTGTTGCATTTTATATGGATTCTTGTCTTTCGTATTGAATATGTGTCATGAGCATGCACTAATCGCATGCATCTACTTTTGAAGTAAGCTGTGATTTATAGGTTATAAAGATGATATCAAACCACGGCCAAGTTCTATGATTCCAACAATCTATTACAATTCCTTCGGAAGCACGGAAGATAGGAAGGATGCCCGGGGAGGAATGTGAAGAATGCTAGTTGTGTGGCTTTGTAGACTAAGTTGCAATTGACGGTGGGGATTCAGAATGGGAGGTTCGACCTTGGCGATGCGATAGCAGAGGAACATTTGGGGGAATAGGAATAGGAGTTAATCAAGGGATGGTTGTGACTCAGAAGAATAACTTATGTGAATCCACCAATTGAAGTGCATTAAAGGGATCCAACAGGATCTTGCAACCTAAGGAATGAAGGGAACAAAATCTTGAAGATATATTGGTCCCGGATTTGGATCATGGAAGAGGTACTAGTAATTAAGAGGAGTAGAGATAACAGGGGTCCGGTAGAGGTTATGCATCAAGGGTCTACAAAGAAGGACTTCGAACTAAACCTAGTGATTAGAAGTCGGGTTCTAGAAGATAAGCATTTGGGTAAACGCAAATAGAGGGAAGGTGGCGATATGGAGAACAGGATTTGAGTTCATTTTTCCAAATCCAAGCTGAATTGTCATGTTGTGAGGTTAAATCGGAAGATATGGAGCAACAAATGGAAACGGAAAGAAAGGAAATCATGCGCTCAAGTATAACAATTGGATGTGAATTGAATCCACAAAGGATAAGCGCGGAATTCTTGACTGAGGTGATGATTAGAAGTAAAGGTCGAATTTCGAGAAGAAGTTTGGATATTAACTCGGGGACGTGGAAGAATTAAGGATTAAGAAATTGCAATCTCGGATAGTGGAAGATACAAGTGATGGACTCATGGAAAACTTGAAGACCGTGGGAAAGGCAAGGGATAATCACCAAGTCAAAGTGACCTTGGGATCGGAAGAACAAGGAAAGCTACCGAGCTAATAACTTCCCACATCGGTGACAGGTTCCAAAACATTCATAGCATGTGCATCATATTTTGCATTAGTTATTTATTCTCGTGACTTTATGTTTATTTGTGCATTTCTAATTGGTTTCGTTGCACTAATGTGTTGAATAATTGCTTGATGTAAATGTGACCCATGCATTGTTATTTTAATCCAACATGCATTTTAGTGTTTACTTGGTAGGAAGCCTTTTCGCCTCAACTATCAAGTATCAGTTCAACCGAACCGCATCTAAGTTATGAGGAGGAGAAATAATAGGATGACGTTAGAAGGAAGGTGAAATTGGGGGAAATAAGAACTTCAGGTAAGGGATAGATTAGTGGAAAGGACCTCCGAAGGAAAGTTAGATTAGATTCATCTTTGGGGTGTTCGGATCGAATAAAAATGGGGAAGAGAGATTGAGGGAGTTCGATGAAAAAAAAAAAAAAAAAAAAAAATTTTAAAGGGGGAGAGCACGACCGGGAAATAAAATGGAGGATGGAAGTAATGCTCGAATAAATATGTCAATAGCAACAATGGGGATGCATATTAAGGAGAATCCGGAAATCCTAATGGTGGCCATTGGAAATGAATAAGAGGACGGTAATGGTTAAGTTGTTAAGAGAGAAGTGACGATGTTAAGTTCGGGGAAAGATTTTTCGAGAGATAAAGAAGAAAGTTTACTGAACGACTCTATGCCTGGAATTCCAAATTGGGAGTGATAAAATTATATGGGAGTTTCTGTGATCTCCTAAGATGGAATTAACTAAAGGAAAATTGGATCAATCTATTATATGAGGGGATGTTGTCGACCAAGATTTATTTAGTAGAAGTATTAAGGGATCGAGACAACATTATTAAGTTATCGGTTCTATCAAAGGTAATCCGGAAGGAAATCCACGAAGAAACCAAACCGGAAAAGATGATCATTAGAGGATTTACATCAAACGACAAGAATCATCAAGAACATTCTATCTTCAATACAAGAAATGTGGGGCCTGATGCCGAATGTAATCTTAAGGGGTTAAAGGGAATGGATAATATGCACAAGAGACGAAAAAGGATTCGTGTTAAGATAGATCCTATTGACAGATACTTCAAGGTAGGGGTTGAATCGTCAAGGTGGTCAGGGGTAGTTGTTCTCGAGGGTATTTTAAACTTTGATATGAGTAAGATAGTAGCCTATGGGTCTAACTTCGAGACAGATGATCTAAGAGTATTCGGGAGACCAAGCGTGGTTAATTAAAAAGAGTTGGTTGGCGAATGAGGATTGAGGGAAATGGTGAAGATTGGAAGCAGGACAAGTCAGAAGGGAATAAAGAATGAAATCCTTAGAGGATCTATCAATTGCTTGGTTGGGGTACCTTGAAGCGCTTAAAGACGAGTCGCACATTGAATTCACTTTCGGGGCAGACCACGCTTTGGACAACGAAACTTACCGTTCTGAATTATGCAACTACGGTGAACGGTACCTATAGCATTCATGATACATGCATCCATGCAGATTTAACCTACCCAATTTTTTTTTATTAGGTGCCTTGATCTCGTACTGTGGTAAATTACTTGGAGTAATTGAAATCAATAGGAGTGATAATTATTACTTACTATGAGTGCCTTACGTGATTTTAAATTTGATTTCGCGTGAGTTGCTTGGGAGTATTGGAGACTTCCTTGCTTTATTTTTGGTTAAGAGACGGGGATTCTCTTATTTTTATTTGAGAGACGGGGTACTCTCTTTGCTTGCGAGAGACGGGGTTCTCTCATTGTTGTTGGAGAGACGGGGTTCTCTCATTGCTGCTCGAGAGACGGGGCTCTCTCCTTGTTGCTTGTGAGAGACGGGGAATCTCTCATTGTTTGTTTTCAGGCGTGTGTGAATCCGAGGACGGATTCTTTTTAAGGGGGAGAGATTGTAACGCCCCGTTTTTCAATTTAAATAATGTGACGTATTTGTTTATAAATTGCGCAAATTAATTATTTAATTATATGATTAATTGTTTATAAATGCTTATAATTGATTCAAACTATAAACTATTTCTATTTTAATTTAATTCATTTTATTTTACTTTGATAATTGGTGTTTAATTTCTTAATTGAGGTTTCACGTACCTTAACTGTTTCGGTAATTTCTTTAATTAATTACAACATGTTATTAGTTTGTTTAATTTATTTAATATGGAATTTAAGTTTTAGTAATTCATTTATAACAATATGAATTCGTTCATGCGCATGAGTGTTCTAATTGTGCTTTGTTTATATATGTATTGATACCGAAATGTCGTGAAAATTTAGTATGTTGTATATATGTGTGTTATGAATATGCCTATGTGCTAGGTTTACGTTTTCGGATTTATTGGACGTGTTTATGAATTTAATTTGATTTATGGAACCAAGTCGGGGGCTAACGAGCAATTAGCGCACCCTTGGTTCCGTACGTGATATCTTGAGCTCGGGAATTCGGATTCGAATTCCGACACCTCCGTTGCCTTCGTATCGACGATTCGGAGACAATGGAACAAGCCTCATACCTTTTTGAAATCATTAAGACCTCCGAAATCCAACCGTAACGGACAACTCGTGCAAGAAGAACTCCTTTTGTTGACTAGTCTCCTTGGTGGGACCCTTTCTACTTAACCAAACCTAGCTAAAGATTAACCATGACTTTTACACCTTGAGTTAAGCCTTCTCCTACCCCTTTTCCTCTGAAAAACCGAGCAAAATAGCTCCTCTTGCAGCTGGAACTGAACGAGAGAGGAGAAGAGAAGAAAGGAAGAAAACCTTGGCCATCTTTTGTGATTTTGAGCTCAAATCACCACCTTCTTTCACCAAATCTTCAAGGTATGAATATTTATGTCTTCTCTACTCTATTATGCTTGATTTCATCTATTTAAAACATGATTTGGATCAGATTTGATTAGGGTTTGAATTATGAGATTGGTATGAACTTTTAGGGATTTTTGCTCTTGTGACCTATATGCTTGTGTGGCTGAATTTCTTGCTTATATGTGATCATATGAACTTGTTTCTTGACTTATTTCTTTCCTGACTGATAGTATATGATGTTAGGAGGATTTCATCTCTTGCTCCTTTTATGAAATTATGAGTTATGGAGCTTCAAACTTGATGATCAAACTATTTCCCCTGTTTTCGAACTGCTGTGTGAGATTTGGTGTTGTTGCATGATCATATGGCCTCCATTTCGTGTGAAAATGCATGGAATTGATGTACGCTCATTGTTCTATATGTTATCATTCATGCTTTAAGTATTTGGTTCCATTTGAAGCCTTAAAACCGAAGTACATGGCCTGTTTTTATGCATGCTCCATGACAGATTTGTTGCTGTTGCATATGTGTGGTTGTTGGTCACCCTAATGTGCTTTAAATTGTACCATTTTGCATATATATGAAGTATATTAGTTTTTTAGTATGTTAGCATGCATCCCCCAAAGTTTCAGATCCAAATTCAAGCCCTAAGTACTTGATCAAGGCATGATAGAATCATTAGGCCTCATATGTCCGATTGTAGCGACCCAGTTTTGTTTCACGGTTTCGATGATCTTAACGTGTGATTTAGCTTTTTCACTCTAAATGAAAAATGTTCATAACATGCCAAATATGTTGTATATTAAGTTTCAGAGCATTTGGAGTTCATTTGGTATGCCTTTGGATTGATTTTGTATGAGTTCAGTTTTGCCGGTAAAATTGTTCGAGTGGTTTGGTTCTGTACCGTGACACCCCCGTGTCTCATTTACTCATAAGAGTGAGACACGGACGTGTCACACCTGCTGGCTAGTTCTGTACTGAGCCACGGGCGTGGCTCAGTTGGGCTAAGGTTGGTGACACCCCCGTGTCACTTCCCTTGCGCAGTCTTGTTGCTTCCTTTTCGGTTTTCGATTTATTTCACCTTCTTAATGACTTTATCTCCTTTTGTGTTAAACTATGAACTTGTTTTGCTATGTGTTAGGAGTATTGTGGTTCAATTTCGTGGCATTTGGATGAGTTATAGGTATGCTTTTGCTTATTGCCGTTTATATGTGTTTATATGTCGTTTATGAATCGCATCACTTATTTTCTATATCATATGATTTCTTCTTGTCGTCAAACCTTGGATATATGCTATGTTATGTAATATGAAGTATGTAGTAGCATGTTGGGAGAGTTTGAACATGTTCTATGCTTCTATTTGAGTTCTTAAATAAATTGAATGGAGATATGAATTGAATGATCTATGATTGAACAAGTGAATGAATTGGTTATATGATTTTCATGACTTAATATGATCTTTATGTCTTCATATCATGAGTGTGCATTGCCGTGCGTCATATATGGTTCATTGAAGTCTCGAGTCTCACGAACACGTCTTGTGGTCTTTTGTTCAGTTTGTCTCCAGGGTGGAGAGCTTTTGATCGTTCAGACACTTGGTGCTCGATCCTTGTTTCTTCACGGTTAAGGTGAGGGTGTTTTCGTTTTAGCTACGTAACAAACCCTACAACCCTTATGTGAAAAGCTTTGGCCAAAACCTTATGATTATATATATATACGGTTTTCAAATGAAGTTATCGAGTAAATCCTTCTGAGTTATACGTATGAGCGTACATGAGCTTAAAATGGTTTTGTAATGAGGCTATGCTCCAAACCGTGTGTCTTCATGCTAGCTACGGATTCGGATGACACGGAGAGGTACGTATATAGCATATGCCGAATTACACGGTAAGGTATGATTTCTTATAGTATGTATTGATCGAGTAAACTCTTTTCAAATGATTTATGAATTATGTTATGTACTTATGATTGTTATGTTTTGGCGAGACACATTTATTACTTATTACTTATCGGGCCCCGGGACTTAGTATATGTGGCTAACCGAGGAAGCAAGGGCTGACGGGGATCCCATATACTAGTCCCAATTTATATACGGTGATACCGGCCCTCGCTAGGAGGTTTAGCGGGGAATGGGAGCTGAGTGCCCTTGGGGGAGTCATGAAACCCCATTGGCCTATTATTGAGGTGGTCGGGTCTTGCAAGCCCGTCCACCACCCGGAGGAAGAAGGTTGGTTATGATATGATTTATACTTATGATTATGAATATGTTATGATTGATAGGCACCGTGCGGGAAGGCCGGGAAACGGATTGCCCAAACGAATATGATTTAGGATTTGATATATGAATTGTGTGTATTATGATATATCGCATGAACACCTAATCAACTTATTACTGATATTTGTCGTACACGGTCGGAGTTTGGTTGGAGATTGTGCACGCTCACTCGCCGAGCCTTATATTTATGTATGATTTATGAATGTAATGAATTTAATATGAATTAGTCGTAAAAGTCGAGCATTGTTTATCTATTTTCTTGCCCTTTTTGGGAACTAGGTTCAAATAAAACCTTGCTCGGGATTTATGACTTGCATGTGCCTGTTTTATATATATATGTATCGCTCCTGCTCACTCAGTCTTCTAGAGACTGACCCTCTCCCTCCCCAACACTTTAGTGTGCAGGTTTGGCTGTGGAGATTCGAGCTAGGCGGAGGTATTCAGAGTCTTTATGTGGTCGAGTTAGTTAGAAGAGTCTCTGCACTCATTCATGTATTAGATTTATGTATGATTCGATTCCTTAGTATCCCGAACTTGAATATTTATGAAATTATTATTGAATTGATTTTATTTGGAATTTGCTATGTTTTAAAAAGAGGCCTGAAGAGCCCAAATTCTATTTATGGTTTGTATGATTGAAATTGGTTTGCTATGCAATATATTTTGTGGATTGGTTTCTTTACAGGGTTTAGCTCCGCCTGGCTTAGGAAGGTTTTTATGTTTGTCTCCCGTTCGCTATGGCTTGATACGGGTGCGGATTTACTGTTTCGCTACTCGTGTTGGGCCATAGTGCGGGGGATGTGGTGCCTCACGTGCGGGGTGCTACATCCTTAAGTGGTATCAGAGCCCGGTTGCAAAACCGGTGTTCTCGTGTCATGTCTGAGTCAGTTAGGTCGCACGGCATAGGAACAACTTGTGAATGTGTGCATTGCATCGATCTTGAATATGGAATTTGGTTTCCTTAAGAATTTTGTTGAATCACTTGTTGCATTTTATATGGATTCTTGTCTTTCGTATTGAATATGTGTCATGAGCATGCACTAATCGCATGCATCTACTTTTGAAGTAAGCTGTGATTTATAGGTTATAAAGATGATATCAAACCACGGCCAAGTTCTATGATTCCAACAATCTATTACAGTTCCTTCGGAAGCACGGAAGATAGGAAGGATGCCCGGGGAGGAATGTGAAGAATGCTAGTTGTGTGGCTTTGTAGACTGAGTTGCAATTGACGGTGGGGATTCAGAATGGGAGGTTCGACCTTGGCGATGCGATAGCAGAGGAACATTTGGGGGAATAGGAATAGGAGTTAATCAAGGGATGGTTGTGACTCAGAAGAATAACTTATGTGAATCCACCAATTGAAGTGCATTAAAGGGATCCAACAGGATCTTGCAACCTAAGGAATGAAGGGAACAAAATCTTGAAGATATATTGGTCCCGGATTTGGATCATGGAAGAGGTACTAGTAATTAAGAGGAGTAGAGATAACAGGGGTCCGGTAGAGGTTATGCATCAAGGGTCTACAAAGAAGGACTTCGAACTAAACCTAGTGATTAGAAGTCGGGTTCTAGAAGATAAGCATTTGGGTAAACGCAAATAGAGGGAAGGTGGCGATATGGAGAACAGGATTTGAGTTCATTTTTCCAAATCCAAGCTGAATTGTCATGTTGTGAGGTTAAATCGGAAGATATGGAGCAACAAATGGAAACGGAAAGAAAGGAAATCATGCGCTCAAGTATAACAATTGGATGTGAATTGAATCCACAAAGGATAAGCGCGGAATTCTTGACTGAGGTGATGATTAGAAGTAAAGGTCGAATTTCGAGAAGAAGTTTGGATATTAACTCGGGGACGTGGAAGAATTAAGGATTAAGAAATTGCAATCTCGGATAGTGGAAGATACAAGTGATGGACTCATGGAAAACTTGAAGACCGTGGGAAAGGCAAGGGATAATCACCAAGTCAAAGTGACCTTGGGATCGGAAGAACAAGGAAAGCTACCGAGCTAATAACTTCCCACATCGGTGACAGGTTCCAAAACATTCATAGCATGTGCATCATATTTTGCATTAGTTATTTATTCTCGTGACTTTATGTTTATTTGTGCATTTCTAATTGGTTTCGTTGCACTAATGTGTTGAATAATTGCTTGATGTAAATGTGACCCATGCATTGTTATTTTAATCCAACATGCATTTTAGTGTTTACTTGGTAGGAAGCCTTTTCGCCTCAACTATCAAGTACCAGTTCAACCGAACCGCATCTAAGTTATGAGGAGGAGAAATAATAGGATGACGTTAGAAGGAAGGTGAAATTGGGGGAAATAAGAACTTCAGGTAAGGGATAGATTAGTGGAAAGGACCTCCGAAGGAAAGTTAGATTAGATTCATCTTTGGGGTGTTCGGATCGAATAAAAATGGGGAAGAGAGATTGAGGGAGTTCGATGAAAAAAAAAAAAAAAAAAAAAAATTTTAAAGGGGGAGAGCACGACCGGGAAATAAAATGGAGGATGGAAGTAATGCTCGAATAAATATGTCAATAGCAACAATGGGGATGCATATTAAGGAGAATCCGGAAATCCTAATGGTGGCCATTGGAAATGAATAAGAGGACGGTAATGGTTAAGTTGTTAAGAGAGAAGTGACGATGTTAAGTTCGGGGAAAGATTTTTCGAGAGATAAAGAAGAAAGTTTACTGAACGACTCTATGCCTGGAATTCCAAATTGGGAGTGATAAAATTATATGGGAGTTTCTGTGATCTCCTAAGATGGAATTAACTAAAGGAAAATTGGATCAATCTATTATATGAGGGGATGTTGTCGACCAAGATTTATTTAGTAGAAGTATTAAGGGATCGAGACAACATTATTAAGTTATCGGTTCTATCAAAGGTAATCCGGAAGGAAATCCACGAAGAAACCAAACCGGAAAAGATGATCATTAGAGGATTTACATCAAACGACAAGAATCATCAAGAACATTCTATCTTCAATACAAGAAATGTGGGGCCTGATGCCGAATGTAATCTTAAGGGGTTAAAGGGAATGGATAATATGCACAAGAGACGAAAAAGGATTCGTGTTAAGATAGATCCTATTGACAGATACTTCAAGGTAGGGGTTGAATCGTCAAGGTGGTCAGGGGTAGTTGTTCTCGAGGGTATTTTAAACTTTGATATGAGTAAGATAGTAGCCTATGGGTCTAACTTCGAGACAGATGATCTAAGAGTATTCGGGAGACCAAGCGTGGTTAATTAAAAAGAGTTGGTTGGCGAATGAGGATTGAGGGAAATGGTGAAGATTGGAAGCAGGACAAGTCAGAAGGGAATAAAGAATGAAATCCTTAGAGGATCTATCAATTGCTTGGTTGGGGTACCTTGAAGCGCTTAAAGACGAGTCGCACATTGAATTCACTTTCGGGGCAGACCACGCTTTGGACAACGAAACTTACCGTTCTGAATTATGCAACTACGGTGAACGGTACCTATAGCATTCATGATACATGCATCCATGCAGATTTAACCTACCCAATTTTTTTTTATTAGGTGCCTTGATCTCGTACTGTGGTAAATTACTTGGAGTAATTGAAATCAATAGGAGTGATAATTATTACTTACTATGAGTGCCTTACGTGATTTTAAATTTGATTTCGCGTGAGTTGCTTGGGAGTGTTGGAGACTTCCTTGCTTTATTTTTGGTTAAGAGACGGGGATTCTCTTATTTTTATTTGAGAGACGGGGTACTCTCTTTGCTTGCGAGAGACGGGGTTCTCTCATTGTTGTTGGAGAGACGGGGTTCTCTCATTGCTGCTCGAGAGACGGGGCTCTCTCCTTGTTGCTTGTGAGAGACGGGGAATCTCTCATTGTTTGTTTTCAGGCGTGTGTGAATCCGAGGACGAATTCTTTTTAAGGGGGAGAGATTGTAACGCCCCGTTTTTCAATTTAAATAATGTGACGTATTTGTTTATAAATTGCGCAAATTAATTATTTAATTATATGATTAATTGTTTATAAATGCTTATAATTGATTCAAACTATAAACTATTTCTATTTTAATTTAATTCATTTTATTTTACTTTGATAATTGGTGTTTAATTTCTTAATTGAGGTTTCACGTACCTTAACTGTTTCGGTAATTTCTTTAATTAATTACAACATGTTATTAGTTTGTTTAATTTATTTAATATGGAATTTAAGTTTTAGTAATTCATTTATAACAATATGAATTCGTTCATGCGCATGAGTGTTCTAATTGTGCTTTGTTTATATATGTATTGATACCGAAATGTCGTGAAAATTTAGTATGTTGTATATATGTGCGTTATGAATATGCCTATGTGCTAGGTTTACGTTTTCGGATTTATTGGACGTGTTTATGAATTTAATTTGATTTATGGAACCAAGTCGGGGGCTAACGAGCAATTAGCGCACCCTTGGTTCCGTACATGATATCTTGAGCTCGGGAATTCGGATTCGAATTCCGACACCTCCGTTGCCTTCGTATCAACGATTCGGAGACAATGGAACAAGCCTCATACCTTTTTGAAATCATTAAGACCTCCGAAATCCAACCGTAACGGACAACTCGTGCAAGAAGAACTCCTTTTGTTGACTAGTCTCCTTGGTGGGACCCTTTCTACTTAACCAAACCTAGCTAAAGATTAACCATGACTTTTACACCTTGAGTTAAGCCTTCTCCTACCCCTTTTCCTCTGAAAAACCGAGCAAAATAGCTCCTCTTGCAGCTGGAACTGAACGAGAGAGGAGAAGAGAAGAAAGGAAGAAAACCTTGGCCATCTTTTGTGATTTTGAGCTCAAATCACCACCTTCTTTCACCAAATCTTCAAGGTATGAATATTTATGTCTTCTCTACTCTATTATGCTTGATTTCATCTATTTAAAACATGATTTGGATCAGATTTGATTAGGGTTTGAATTATGAGATTGGTATGAACTTTTAGGGATTTTTGCTCTTGTGACCTATATGCTTGTGTGGCTGAATTTCTTGCTTATATGTGATCATATGAACTTGTTTCTTGACTTATTTCTTTCCTAACTGATAGTATATGATGTTAGGAGGATTTCATCTCTTGCTCCTTTTATGAAATTATGAGTTATGGAGCTTCAAACTTGATGATCAAACTATTTCCCCTGTTTTCGAACTGCTGTGTGAGATTTGGTGTTGTTGCATGATCATATGGCCTCCATTTCGTGTGAAAATGCATGGAATTGATGTACGCTCATTGTTCTATATGTTATCATTCATGCTTTAAGTATTTGGTTCCATTTGAAGCCTTAAAACCGAAGTACATGGCCTGTTTTTATGCATGCTCCATGACAGATTTGTTGCTGTTGCATATGTGTGGTTGTTGGTCACCCTAATGTGCTTTAAATTGTACCATTTTGCATATATATGAAGTATATTAGTTGTTTAGTATGTTAGCATGCATCCCCCAAAGTTTCAGATCCAAATTCAAGCCCTAAGTACTTGATCAAGGCATGATAGAATCATTAGGCCTCATATGTCCGATTGTAGCGACCCAGTTTTGTTTCACGGTTTCAATGATCTTAACGTGTGATTTAGCTTTTTCACTCTAAATGAAAAATGTTCATAACATGCCAAATATGTTGTATATTAAGTTTCAGAGCATTTGGAGTTCATTTGGTATGCCTTTGGATTGATTTTGTATGAGTTCAGTTTTGCCGGTAAAATTGTTCGAGTGGTTTGGTTCTGTACCGTGACACCCCCGTGTCTCATTTACTCATAAGAGTGAGACACGGGCGTGTCACACCTGCTGGCTAGTTCTGTACTGAGCCACGGGCGTGGCTCAGTTGGGCTAAGGTTGGTGACACCCCCGTGTCACTTCCCTTGCGCAGTCTTGTTGCTTCCTTTTCGGTTTTCGATTTATTTCACCTTCTTAATGACTTTATCTCCTTTTGTGTTAAACTATGAACTTGTTTTGCTATGTGTTAGGAGTATTGTGGTTCAATTTCGTGGCATTTGGATGAGTTATAGGTATGCTTTTGCTTATTGCCGTTTATATGTGTTTATATGTCGTTTATGAATCGCATCACTTATTTTCTATATCATATGATTTCTTCTTGTCGTCAAACCTTGGATATATGCTATGTTATGTAATATGAAGTATGTAGTAGCATGTTGGGAGAGTTTGAACATGTTCTATGCTTCTATTTGAGTTCTTAAATAAATTGAATGGAGATATGAATTGAATGATCTATGATTGAACAAGTGAATGAATTGGTTATATGATTTTCATGACTTAATATGATCTTTATGTCTTCATATCATGAGTGTGCATTGCCGTGCGTCATATATGGTTCATTGAAGTCTCGAGTCTCACGAACACGTCTTGTGGTCTTTTGTTCAGTTTGTCTCCAGGGTGGAGAGCTTTTGATCGTTCAGACACTTGGTGCTCGATCCTTGTTTCTTCACGGTTAAGGTGAGGGTGTTTTCGTTTTAGCTACGTAACAAACCCTACAACCCTTATGTGAAAAGCTTTGGCCAAAACCTTATGATTATATATATATACGGTTTTCAAATGAAGTTATCGAGTAAATCCTTCTGAGTTATACGTATGAGCGTACATGAGCTTAAAATGGTTTTGTAATGAGGCTATGCTCCAAACCGTGTGTCTTCATGCTAGCTACGGATTCGGATGACACGGAGAGGTACGTATATAGCATATGCCGAATTACACGGTAAGGTATGATTTCTTATAGTATGTATTGATCGAGTAAACTCTTTTCAAATGATTTATGAATTATGTTATGTACTTATGATTGTTATGTTTTGGCGAGACACATTTATTACTTATTACTTATCGGGCCCCGGGACTTAGTATATGTGGCTAACCGAGGAAGCAAGGGCTGACGGGGATCCCATATACTAGTCCCAATTTATATACGGTGATACCGGCCCTCGCTAGGAGGTTTAGCGGGGAATGGGAGCTGAGTGCCCTTGGGGGAGTCATGAAACCCCATTGGCCTATTATTGAGGTGGTCGGGTCTTGCAAGCCCGTCCACCACCCGGAGGAAGAAGGTTGGTTATGATATGATTTATACTTATGATTATGAATATGTTATGATTGATAGGCACCGTGCGGGAAGGCCGGGAAACGGATTGCCCAAACGAATATGATTTAGGATTTGATATATGAATTGTGTGTATTATGATATATCGCATGAACACCTAATCAACTTATTACTGATATTTGTCGTACACGGTCGGAGTTTGGTTGGAAATTGTGCACGCTCACTCGCCGAGCCTTATATTTATGTATGATTTATGAATGTAATGAATTTAATATGAATTAGTCATAAAAGTCGAGCATTGTTTATCTATTTTCTTGCCCTTTTTGGGAACTAGGTTCAAATAAAACCTTGCTCGGGATTTATGACTTGCATGTGCCTGTTTTATATATATATGTATCGCTCCTGCTCACTCAGTCTTCTAGAGACTGACCCTCTCCCTCCCCAACACTTTAGTGTGCAGGTTTGGCTGTGGAGATTCGAGCTAGGCGGAGGTATTCGGAGTCTTTATGTGGTCGAGTTAGTTAGAAGAGTCTCTGCACTCATTCATGTATTAGATTTATGTATGATTCGATTCCTTAGTATCCCGAACTTGAATATTTATGAAATTATTATTGAATTGATTTTATTTGGAATTTGCTATGTTTTAAAAAGAGGCCTGAAGAGCCCAAATTCTATTTATGGTTTGTATGATTGAAATTGGTTTGCTATGCAATATATTTTGTGGATTGGTTTCTTTACAGGGTCTAGCTCCGCCTGGCTTAGGAAGGTTTTTATGTTTGTCTCCCGTTCGCTATGGCTTGATACGGGTGCGGATTTACTGTTTCGCTACTCGTGTTGGGCCATAGTGCGGGGGATGTGGTGCCTCACGTGCGGGGTGCTACATATACGGTTTTCAAATGAAGTTATCGAGTAAATTCTTCTGAATTATACGTACGAGCATATATAAGCTTAAAAATGGTTTGGTAATGAGGCTATGCTCCAAACCGTGTGGCTTCATGCTAGCTACGGATTCGGATGACACGGAGAGGTACGTATATAGCATATGCCGAATTACACGGTAAGGTATGATTTCTTATAGTATGTATTGATCGAGTAAACCCTTTTCAAATGATTTATAAATTATGGTATGTACTTATGATTGTTATGTTTTGGCGAGACACATTTATTACTTATTACTTAACGGGCCCCTGGACTTAGTATATGTGGCTAACCGAGGAAGCAAGGGCTGACGGGGATCCCATATACTAGTCCCAACTTATATACGGTGATACCGGCCCTCGCTAGGAGGTTTAGCGGGGAATGGGAGCTGAGTGCCCTTGGGGGAGTCATGAAACCCCATTGGCCTATTATTGAGGTGGTCGGGTCTTGCAAGCCCGTCCACCACCCGGAGGAAGAAGGTTGGTTATGATATGATTTATACTTATGATTATGAATATGTTATGATTGATAGGCACCGTGCGGGAAGGCCGGGAAACGGATTGCCCAAACGAGTATGATTTAGGATTTGATATATGAATTGTGTGTATTATGATATATCGCATGAACACCTAATCAACTTATTACTGATATTTGTCGTACACGGTCGGAGTTTGGTTGGAGATTGTGCACGCTCACTCGCCGAGCCTTATATTTATGTATGATTTATGAATGTAATGAATTAATATGATTAGTCATAAAATCCGAGCATTGATTAATCATTCTCTTACCCTTTTAGGGAACTAATCGCAACCAAAACCTTGTTCGGAATTTATGATTTGCATGTGCATGTTTCTGTATATGTATATCGCTCCTGCTCACTCAGTCTTCTAGAGACTGACCCTCTCCCTCCCCAACACTTCAGTGTGCAGGTTTGACTTTGGAGTTTCGAGCTAGGCGGAGGTGTCTGGAGTCTTTAAGTGGGTCGAGTTAGGCTAGGAGAGTCTCTGCATTCTCATCTGTATTGGAATTATGTATAATTCATTTAAGTTATATCAAGAAATTGGATACCTACGTCTTTATTATGAAATTGGCTTTACTGAGTTTTGCTATGATTTTTAAAAGAGGCCTGAAGTGCCCAATTATACTTATGATTCATATGTTTGAATTAAGCATGTTGATGCATTATATTTTGTTGATTGATTATCATTGCAGGGTCTAGTTCCGCCTAGCTTAGGAAGGTTTTTTTTTTATGATTGTCTCCCGTTCGCTATGGTTTGATACGGGTGCGGATTTACTGTTTCGTTACTCGTGTTGAGCCATAGTGCGGGGGATGTGGTGCCTCACGTGCGGGGTGCTACAGAAAGAATAGTGAATTAGGGTTTTAAATAAACGTTTAATTGAAAATGGAGTTTGAAATAGATTTTCAAGTCAAGAATGATTTCAAAAGACTTGTATCGACTCAAAGATCGATTTGACTATAAATTTGAGTAGTAAAGGGTGTCCGAATCCAGACTCTTTTGCAAAATAAATAGTAACTTTGGACGGTAAGTGCCCGAAATGCCCTTAATGTTAAAGAAAAGACTCTGAACCTTGAAAAACAAGTTCGAATGATTGGAAAACATGGATTATGAACCTCTAGGGTTCGAGTGACAAGATGGGTAAAGTAGGCTCGGTAAATGAATAGTAAAGTGGGTGAAAGGTAAAGAATCCCCCCTTAACGTACTAAAATCACATATGAGCACGTTGATCAGATAAGAATGCAATGCATGAGGTTTTCTAAAGTTGGATCATGGTCTATAAACGCTTTACCAGTGCCCTTAGCTTACCATTTCAACCAGGCCCCATTACAGGTTGTTACAGTACAAGTGTCCATGAATATGGACTCAAGTTTCTTGCTCTTACTGAGAAACTTACTTCCATGGACATGCCACTGAGAGATGAGCTTTCGGTGGATTTGTTACTAGCGTCGCTCCCACCATCTTTTAACTCCTTTGTCCTTAACTTCAATATGAATCATGAAAATGCTAGTGTAGTTGAGCTGATTAGTCAGCTTGTGACTGCTGAAAGCACGATCAAGAAGGATAATAAATAATGATGGTCACCGCTCCATCTTATTCTAAGCCTTCTAAAGGCAAGGGCAAGAAAACCCAAAACCCAAAAGAAAAAGAAATCCCTTAGGCCCAATGGCGGTATCAAGAAGGGAAAAGCCTAAAAGAAGAAACGTGATCAGAAAGAGGACGTTTGCTTCTATTGTGGCAAATCGGGGCATTGGAGGAGAAACTACCAAGAGTACAAGGCTACTCTGAACAAAGGTATGTTTCTCGTTGAAGTAAATCTTTCTATTAATTCTAACTCTTAGGTACTTGATACTGGTTGTGGATCTTATATCTGTAATGACGTACAGATGCTAAGTGAGATTCGGTAGCTCAAGGGAGGAGAATGTGTCTTGAAGATTGGAGATGGCTCAACTGTTGAGGCTCAAGCTTTAGGCACAATTAGATTAGATTTAGGTTGTTTTGTTTTAGTTCTGAATAAAGTCCTTTATGTACCAAACATTATTCGTAATATAATTTCAATTCCAATACTTGTTTGCGAAGGTTATGAGATTGATATTAAGAATGGTAACTTTTTCCTTAAAATGAATGATTTTTCAATACATCTTGGTACATTGAACAATGGACTTTATCTAACTCAAAACACCAATATTTTGAATATACAACGAGAAACAAAACGTAAGAGAGATGCCGAAGTCTCAGCATCTTTATGGCACGCTAGATTAGGACGTATTTCCAAAAGCAGAATTAGCAAGTTAACCACCTTAGGGACATTCTATGAAAATGACCTTAAACAGTTAACTTCTTGTAAATCCTGTCTCAAAGGAAAGATGTCTAAAACTCCTTTCATAGGGAGTGTGGAACGAGCTACTAAGGCCTTGGATTTGATCCATTCTGATGTTTGTGGACCACTTAGTGTAAGCACACGAAACAATCATCAGTACTTCATAACCTTTACTGACGACTTTAGTCGTTATGGTTATGTGTACTTAATGAAGTACAAATCTGAGGCTTTTGAGAAATTCTTAGAATTTCAAATGGAGGTTGAGAACCAAACTGGTCGCAAGATCAAGACACTTCAATCTGATCGAGGTGACGAGTATCTTAGCAAAGAATTCCTTAGTCATCTTAGAGATAATGGTATTATCTCTCAATGGACTCCTCCGGGAACTCCTCAGCTTAATGGAGTTTTTGAGAGAAGGAATCAAACCCTACTTGATATGGTTCGTTTTATGATGAGTTTCACTGACTTATTACCTTCTTTCTGGGGTTATGCTCTAGAAAGTGCAGCAAATATTTTGAATCTTGTTCCTTCCAAATCAGTCCCCAAATGCCCTATGAAATGTGGCATGGTAAAATCCCTAGTATTCTTACTTAAGAATTTAGGGGTGTCCTGCTTATGTGAAGAGGACAGTGGGAGATAAGTTAGAAGCACATTCTAACTTATGCTACTTTATTGGCTATCCTAAGGAACCCATAGAATACTATTTCTATGATCAAAATGAACAAAAGGTGTTTGTTTCAAGAAATGTGACTTTTTTTGAGGAATCATTGAAGAAAAGAAAGGTAAGATCACAGAACTCGAAGAAATTCAAGATATTCCCATGCAAGAGACGTCTCAATCTGATACCCCACAACCAATCACGAACTTCGATACACGTGATAATCCTCCTCCAAGGCGTTTTGAACGCATTCCTTGATAACCTGAGAGATGGTATGGTTTTCTCCATGAAATCTCTCAAGAGGATAATGATCCTTTAACTTATGAGAAGGCACTGTCAGACTCGGATTCTGAACAGTGGAAACAAGCCATGAAATCCGAAATGGACTCCATGTACTCCAACCAAGTTTGGACCTTGGTAGATTTGCTTGATGAGGTAAAACCCATAGGGTGCAAATGGATCTTTAAGCGAAAGTTTGGAGAAGATGGTAGTATTGCAGCTTACAAGGCAAGACTTGTTTCCAAAGGATTCACTTAAAGGCCCAGCGTGGACTTTGATGAGACCTTTTCACCAGTTGCAATGCAAAAGTCTATTCGGATCATGCTTACCATAGCATCATATTACGACTATGAGATATGGCAAATGGATGTGAAAATTGTCTTTCTTAATGGAGAAATTGATAAAGACATTTATATGGATCAGCCCATAGGTTTCACATTCAGTGCGAGTGAGAAAAAGGTTTGTAAACTCCAAAGATCAATCTATGGATTGAAATAAGCTTCTAGGAATTGGAACATTCGTTTTGATAAAGCAGTCAAAGCGTTTGGCTTTCAAAATTCAAATGAGTCCTGCGTGTATAGAAGAGAATTGGAGACTTCAGTGCAATTCTTGGTAATTTATGTTGATGACATTCTTCTAATTGGGAATTCGAAGGATGACATAAAAGTTACCAAGTCTTGGTTATCGAACCAATCGAGATGAAAGATCTTGGTGATGCATCCTACATTCTCGGCATAAAGATCTATAGAGATAGATCTAAGAGATTGATAGGATTGTCACAATCTATGTACATAGACAAAGTGCTGAAATATTCTTCCCATGATTGTAGAAACATGTCTTTCAAAGAAGATGTGTCCTAAGACAAAGCCTGAGAAGGAAAGAATGACTCATATATCTTATGCCTTGGCAATAGGTAGCATAATGTATGCAATGCTATGTACTCAACTAGATGTAGCTTATGCTCTTAGCATAATAAGCCGTTTCCAATCTGACCCTGGAGATGGTCACTGGACTGCTGTGAAGAACATCCTGAAGTACTTACGAAGGACTGAGGATTTGTTCTTAGTATACGGAGGACAAAAAGATCTAATCGTAGAAGGATATTGCGATGGAAGCTTTGCATCTGACTTAGATGATTTTAAGTCAATGTTAGGATATATTTTCTACCTTAATGGCGGAGCAGTGAGTTTGAAAAGTTCTAAACAATCCACCACTGCAGATTCGACCACTGAGGCCAAATACCTAGCTGCAAATGATGCAGCTAAGGAAGGTGTTTGGATTAGAAACTTCATTTAAGATTTGAATGTCGTTCCTAGCATGAAAGACCCCATTACTGTGTTTTGTGACAACACTGGGACGGTTGTTCAAGCAAGAGAACCAAGATCTCACCAACGAACTAAGCACATTTTGAGGAAGTATCACCTAATTCATGATATCATCAAACGAGATGATGTGCAAATAGATACGGTCGCATCAGCAGAGAACGTGGCAGATCCACATACTAAACCCCTTAGTCGAGAAGCATTCGAAGGTCATCTTGTGAAGATGGGACTTAGATTAGCTTTTGAGTGGCTTTGACGGGCAATGGGAGATTGTTAGGAATAGTGCCCTGAATGCCGATGTAATAGTCTGCTTAGTGCTTTTTCCTTATGTAAATCACAGACAATCTTTGAATAATAAACGAACCAAGGCTACACTTCTTTATATGCTCTTTTTTTATTGTGTGTTTACTTTCTGTGCATGTATAAGAACTCCCTTAATTAATATAACTTATAGGACTCAACCATTTAGGTGAAGTGGTTCATAAAACGAGCCTAAATAACTTCAGTCATGATTAGAAATCACTCCAAGCCGAAGAGTCCAAAAGACAATGGGAGTGTCGATATGACTTGTTCGAGGCTTGCTCGTGTGATCACGCCCTTAAGAAGGACCACCTTGTTTCATGGGGTGAAAAGTGTATTGATTGATACGTATGTGATACATGGGGGTGCTTACTTATTCTAAGTAAGTACACTGAGGTGTCCCGTGTGAGAAGATTCCTAAATGGGAATGAAAGTGTCTATTTCTGGAAATAGAAACTTTCAGATTAGGAAATATTTCACGACTCATTGATGTGATTAAGTGGTCCTTAGACTGGAGATTCCATCGATGCTTTATGGGCTAACTTTGCAGTCTTAGGTGTAGGCTTTAAAGGGTGTCTCTCGAGACAACTGAATCAAAGCTTATGCTGGGGCTGCACAAGTGGCACATGGAAGCATTTGAGAATCAATAAAGGATCTACACTTGTGTAAGTAAGTTGATCTCTTATTATGTAAGTCATTCATATGCCATGAAGGAGCCATTGGCCAAGGCAGTAGATCGAGATCAAGAAATGGGTTTCTTGGATCGAGATCAAATAGGTATGAAATGCACTTAACTTTAATATCGAGATTATTAGGGTTCTAATTCCCCTTGCCCTAGATCTTGATTGAGAGATAGGATGTAGGAGGACTTTATCTCACATATGTCAATGACTTAAAGGTTCTTTCGAATCGAGACATTCTTATTCAGCTAGGCGTTACACACCTGTTGCTAGACTATGGTAGTGTGATCTGTGGACTGATTAATTAATTAGGAATTAATTTATTAGGGTCACTGTGACGCCCAGAGCGGTGGGCCACCACATCCCCCGCACCTAAACCCGAACCCACATATGAAATGGATTTCCATACATGAGTCCAAGTCTAAGCGAACGGAACCTACACTCACTCCTTAGGCTAAGCGGGGCTAAGACTCTGACAGAGCGCGCCAAACAAACATATCAATGCGGAAGCAATAACATAAGGATCGAAAAGAGCTCTATAAATAACATTTACATCATATACAATGGCCTCACGGCCCAAAAGATCGAGTCTATACATCAAAAACCCATAATTCAGCAAAATATAATTCTAACATCAATTACATAATAAGAGTATCCAAAATGCAAGAAGTATGAATGCAACTCGACCTAGACACACAAGTACAAGACTAAGACTCGCACTTCCCCGCCTAGCTCGGAACAACCTGCACTGAAGGTGGAAAAAGAGAGGGGTCAGTCAAAACTCGACTGAGTGAGGGGGGCTAAACGCACACCCACACCTAAACATGTAGAGAGCAAAGCACATTACAAAGGTGATAGTCATGAATCGAGGCTAGGGTTTTACATACCAAATCATTTTCCAAAGAACATATAATATAAAGGAAAACCTATCTCGATCCATAATCTATCGAGCATAGCATAAACATAAGTCCGGCGAGAACGGACTATCCCTTACTCCATCAAACATACATACATAAAATGGAATTCAAATCACAATTTCCAACCTCACATCCAGGGTGTATCGGGAATCAAACCCTAACACCTACATTACCAAACACATACGGGGCAGCTAACCCACAATATGCCTTCCCCGGTTATCCACCGAGGGCTCAAGATACCACGCCTTCCCAACCTCCATAGGTCGCACGTGAATATCTCAAATGAGAGTGTGCACAGGGGTCATAACCGGCGACCCCGTGGTCGTCCCGGGTCTCCCTTACCCACGTCTCTGGGCCCAACAAACCAAATCAAACCAAACTCCCATCTTTCAGGGTACAACTCGCTCAAACATATCATATATGAGTAACGAATTTCAAAACATAGCTTACTTATGCCAATACTTATACCAATTTCGAAAACGTAAAGCTTATTTCACAAAATCATAACATAGCTTAAGCACTCGTATTTAACATATATATATATAAAATATATATTCGCATACGGGTAAGAAAACAACACGTAATAGGTCTTAGGTCGCTTATCTAATATAAAGGATCCTAACCTCACCTTAACAAAAGTAGAAGGAAGGCAAAACGGGCGAACGAACACTTAAACCTCGGGCTCACGAACTTCCGGAAGAGGCTCTGAAACAAAAGAAGACAAGACCCGAGACTTAAACTCAATAATGTACCAATTAGACGCCCGGCAATGCTCATGAATTCAAAGGATGCAAATGAAGTGCAAGAAAGTGCCAATTAAAGCGTTCAAATTCAAATCACGTAAAATTCGCACCAAATAAATTCATAATTTTAATACAAGACATATATATATATATATGCATTCCAGGCTTAAGAAATTATTTACAAAAATGAAAATTAAAAACATGGAAAATTTTGAAGCTTATAATATATATTCGCACATGCATGCATCAGCCATGCAATTAAATCCATATTTATTACAAATACATTATATACATTACATAAAGGCGCATGCATACACAGACATGCAAAATCAAATTCACACTTAATATATTTACATTACATACCCGTATGCATGCACAAGTCATGAGATTCAAATCATTTAATACATATTACATCATATACTATGCATGCCTAATATGTAAAATAAACACAAAAGAGAAAGGAAAGCAATGCATGGCAGGAAACTGGATGAAAATCACGAAATGCATGCAGAGCAATGTCGCGGGCGCGACCAAATTTCCCCACAAACACGTCGCGGTCGCGACCCGAATTTCAGCCAGTTTTGAGATGTGAGTCGCGGCCGCGAAGATTATCAGTTCATTCGGAGTCGCGGCCGCGACTCCAAAAACATTTTCCCTCGAATTATTGCCCAAAATCAGACTGAAACGCAGCAGCAACAACTCACGAAAACAGGGGAGAAGCAGGGGTTGAAGTAGCAGCAAATCAAGCAATAAAACAGCCAAGAAACAATCATGAAAATGCAAGGAAAAGTAGCAAAACAACCCTCTAATTCAAGCAGCAGCAGTCACGCAGCAGCAACAGCTCAAAACCTCAACCAAATTCCAAGTTTTGTGAAATAAAACTCAAGTGCATTAATGGCAACTTATCATACAACCAACTACCAACAAAATTAGGTTGATATATTCATAAATGAAGCTCATGTAGTCATATTTCATGCATCAATTCAAGATATAACTCAAGGAAGATCATATGAGTTCATATATTCACATAACCCTTACTATTCACTTCATATATCATATCTCAATCAATAAAGGCTCAAAATCTGAAATTCTTTGATGAAAATGATCAATTAAGCATGTACATATCAAATATAAGCTTACCCCTTGAAGATGATGGAGGAAAAATGAGATTGGAGCTCAAAATCTCAACTTGGTGAATAGTGACGGGATTTGTTCTTGTTCTCCAAAAAGAGCTGAAAATCTCTCCCTTGTCTTGTGTGGAACGAAATGAAGGAGAGAGGGATGATAGAGTATCAAGTTGGGGTCTTGTGGGTCCAGGTTTCATGTGAAAAGCTCAAAAGATGAGGGACTTATGTGCAATTTAGTGAAAGGTGGTCATATGAGAGTGAGACAAAGTTACGGGCTTATTTCGGGGTATCAAACGAGGTCGAAAAATTACAAGGCCTGATCCATTGCACTCGAATCGTCGAAACGAGTTCAGCGGAAGTGACGGAATTCGAATCCGAATTCCCGAGCTCAAGTTACACTACCCCGAACCCAAGGTGCGCTAAGTACATTTTAGCCTCCTTTAGGTCACCCCAACAAAACGAGTCCCGAAAACCCAACAAATAAACCCGAAAACATGTAACGAGCACATATTCAAGTTCACGACTCATAAAACTCCAACATATTAAAAAGGCATGAAATTTCGATCTCGAATCGAACACGAACGTATCACATTTCCACAAATATGCATGTTATTCCAATAATAAAATTCAAATTCAAGAATTAATAAATAAAATAAAAATAAAATCAATTTTAACGAATTAAAAATAATTAAAATTTTATTAAAAAGGCTATTTTTCAATTAAGTCCACTATTAAATAAAATCACACAATTAAGTCCTTATTTCAAATAAATCACATAATTTACGAAATTAGCTTGTTCGGGAATTAAATTCACATATCATAAATTGATAAAATTCATATCATAAATCACTTGAGGCAAATTTTTGACATATAATTCAAATATTTCATATAAATTCAAATAATTCATATAAGAATTAAAATTAAATAATTCAAATAAACAATTAGAATAAATATAAAATGCATAAACAATAATTTTAAATGCGCACATACGTCATACCTGTACGGTCTGAAAGTCGGGGTGTCACAATCCTTCCCCCTTAAAAAGGACTTGCCCTCAAGTCCGAACCGAGTCCTCAAATAACTCCGGATATAAATTCCTCATTTTCTCCTCAGTTTCCCAAGTCGATTCCTCGGATTTCTGATCCCTCCAAAGTACTCTGACCAAAGGAATCTGCCGTTTTCTCAATTCTTGCATCTTCCGGTCCTGAATTGCAACCGGATGCTTTTCTATTGTTAAATCCGGCTCTAACTGAACCTCTTCAACTGGAAGGATAGTTGCCTCATCGGGATAGCACTTGCGGAGCTGAGAAACATGGAAAACGTTGTGTATCCCGGTCAAATTCGGTGGTAGATCCAATCTGTACGCCGTTTCTCCAATTCTTTCCAAAATTTCAAACGGCCCTAGGTATCGTGGACTGAGCTTTCCACCTTTACCTATTCGAGTGAAGCCTTTCCTTGGAGATGCCTTCAGAAAAACTCTATCTCCGACCTCAAACACTAAGGGCCTTCTTCTCTTATCGGTGTAGCTCTTCTGTCGAGCCTGAGCTGCCCTCATTCTTTGTCTAATCGTATGAACCTTCTCAATAGTAGCAACAATGTTTTCCTTAGGCTCGGCCCTCTCGAGCTTATTCTCTTCGGTCCACCTCCAATCCTCGATATCCCAAAACAAAGGCGACCTACACTTTCTTCCATAAAGTGCTTCATAAGGAGCCATCTTAATCGAACCCTGATAACTGTTGTTATAAGCAAATTCAACTAGAGCCAGATGCTCGTCCCACTTATCCTGGAAATCCAAAGCACACGACCGAAGCATATCCTCTAAGTACTGAATTAACCTTTCAGATTGACCGTCCGTTTGAGGATGCGAAGCGGTGCTAAACTTGAGCCTGGTGCCCAAACATTTTTGGAGATTCTACCAGAAGATCGAAGTAAACCGTGGATCCCGATCCGAAACGATACTAGCCGGAATTCCATATAGTCTTACAATCTCTCGAACATATAACTCAGCTAGCTTTGGAACTTTCTCGGACATCCGAACCTTGAGGAAATGGGCAGACTTAGTCAATCTGTCGACAATTACCCAAATCCCATCAAACCCTCCTTTGACTCTAGGCAAGCCGGACACGAAGTCCATAGTCACTTGCTCCCACTTCCACTCGGGAATAGGAAGTGGTTGGAGAGTTCCTCCCGGCTTCTGGTGTTCTGCCTTCACCTTTTGACACGTCAGACATTGCTTCACAAAGTTCGCGACGTCCCTTTTCATGCCATTCCACCAGAATTTCTCTTTCAGGTCCCGATACATCTTAGTACCTCCCGGATGAATCGAGTACCTCGAGCGATGTGCCTCCTCAAGTACAAGCCTCTTGAGCTCTTCTGGGACACATATTCTCGCTTCGAACCTTAACAAACCGGAATCATCAATCCCAAACTTAGAATTCGGGTCATCTCTAGAACGACCTACCAACTTCTGAATTTCTGCATCTGAATTCTGAGCTTCCAACAGCTGTTCTTTCAAATCTGGTATAACAGTAAGATTGGCCAACCAAGTTCCCGAAGTCAAGGTCTCTGAACCCGAACTTGAAGAACCTGCTTCCAAATTAGCCACATTCGCCTTTCTACTTAAGGCATCGGCGACCACGTTTGCTTTACCCGGATGGTATTGAATGGTGCAATCGTAATCCTCTAATAACTCCATCCAACGCCTCTGTCTTACATTTAAATCCTTCTGAGAAAAGAGATACTTGAGGCTTTGGTGATCCGTAAACACCTCGAACGTGGTACCGTATAGATAGTGTCGCCACTTCATCAAAGCAAACACCACGGCAGCTAATTCAAGATCATGGGTAGGGTAATTCTTCTCATGATCCTTCAATTTCCTCGAAGCATAAGCTACCACTCTACCGTGCTGCATTAAAACACAACCGAGACCTTCTTTGGAAGCATCTGTATAGACTGCATAACCCTCGGTACCCTCGGGTAGGGTAAGAACCGGTGCTGAAGTTAATTTCACCTTCAATGTCTGAAAACTCGCCTCACACTTATCATCCCATTCGAATTTCACTTCCTGTAGCACCCTAAACCCCAAGGCGCCACATCCCCCGCACTATAGCCTCGATCCACGTATGAAATGGACAGTTCATACATAAACCAAGACCACAGCGAACGGGTGACAATAAAAACGACGCGCTAGGCGGGACACTCTCCCCAACATAATTACTCAAATCAAACATGATTAGAAAAACGGAAGCAATAAAGTTATTCATATATATATAGGTACCATATTTATTACATAGATACATATAGGTACCCATTAACTATCAATACATTTATCATATCTAAATAAGATACATCATTAAGTATTCAAAACGTGACACTAACTATCATAACATGAAATGTCTCAAAGTACTATACATGAAAGGTGCTAGACTCGTGAAGATGCAAAAGACTCGAACAACGCCCGCCTAGCACGACCACGCTCAGAGGGTACCTGAAAAGTGAAGTATCAGTCTACCGAAGACTGAGTGAGGGGCAATAATATATATATCACACATCACATGCAAGTTGTAGTCTCGGGTGAAGACTTTAGCATAAAATAAATAGATATGTAATTCAAGGAGTTAGTCATTGCCCGAGATTACAACCAATCATTTTAACACGTTTATTTAATCATGCTTGTCAATATCATGAACATGTGGCCCCGGCGAGTAAGGGCAATCTCCAACCGAACTCCCAATCGTGGACAATACGTGATCATGCTTGCTTGCTTGATAAATACTTGATCATGCAATTTATTTAGTGCTCACATAAACAATTTCATGCTTGAAATCATGCAATAACCCGAGGATAACCCGACATGCCGGATTAATCCCCAGTCTCCTTCTTCCTCCGGTTGATAGCGAGTTTGCAAGGCTCGACTATCCACGACATGGTGTGTGTAGAGGACATGACCCTCTAGACACGGAACTCCTTCCACCACTAATCTCCTAGTGGCTTCGGGGGTGATCCCAACAATGTGAGGATAATTCAGGAGTTACCCGTCAGCCCTTGCTTTCCCGGTTGGCTCAAGAATTACCCTCGGGCCCACGTGCAATAATTTACCTTCCAAACATGCTTGAAAATCGTAACAATCGATACTTCTTGTTTGAAATGTTGATAGCTTTGAAAACGTTTATAATTATAATAGGTTTTGGCCGAAAACTAGCACATAAGGGTTATAGGGTTCGTTTTACCAAAACAAAACCTCACCTTTTCTTGCAAAATATAATAAAGCAATGTTCTAAGGAGCTTGCTCCCCGTCCACGCCCTCGTGACCTGTGCAAATACGATGTACATTCGTGAGACATGACCTAATATGACCAAAATATGACGAACGGCGGAAATGTGTCGAGACGACCATGAAAATGCAATGTGGTATCATAACATTTCGTTTCACATCATATTAACACATATTATAGCAATTCGGGGTCGAAGAAGTCGTTGGGTCGAGGGGCTATTTTCGTAAATTTATGCAGAAACTTTTGTTCTGCATAACAGGTGGGAACGGCCGTTCCGGTCCCCTTTGTAAAATGGGAACGGTCGTTCCCAAGGATCCCCCAAAACGTGCCAGCGCTTTTCCCCTTTTAAAACGCGCCTCATGGGAACGGCCCTTCCGGCTCTAAGGCCAAAATGGGAACGGCCGTTCCCATAGTCGGCCACGCGGTTTCAATTTGAAAGAAGGGAACGCCCGTTCCCACAATGCCTTGAGGCTGGGAACGGTCGTTCCCAGTTCTGCAACTGGGAAAACAGAGCAAAAACAGAGTATGCTCTCGGGAATGATCAACAAAGCAACCCAAAAATGAATTTCAAGCAACAAAGTTAAGATTTCTGGAAATATTCATGCATATATACTCAAGAAATGATATTAGAACATTCAAACACTCAAAGCATGTAAGATCATCAAGAATTCCAAGTTTCAAGTTTATAATCAAACTTGATCATTCAAGCCAAATATTCAAATATTCAAGCTAGAAATCATGCAATAATTCATGTTATGATCATTTAATCATGCTTCCAATTCTAATTCAATCATCTAGCATATCTCACTCAAACCCTAGCATGTCAAACACAATTAAAAATCATCCTTTTCCATGCAACCAACCTTGAAAGCTAAGAAATGAGGAAGTATGATGATGAGGATGATGATGACTCCCAATTTCTTGGAACACTTCTTGAAATCTTGATGATTGAAATAAAAATTATCTTCTTCCCTTTTCTTCCTTGGAATACCGAGAGAGAGAGATGAATATGTTGGGAAATATTTTGGTGTGATATGAGCTCATGGAAGCTAGAGGAAGCTTATACCGTTTCATTCCATTCTTGGTTTTTGTGAATTAAGCTAATTGCCAATAAATCCTCTAACTCATGAGAGTATGTAATTGAGTGTATAAGCTTTTGAAATCTAATCAATTAGGTCCTTAGAAATCATGCAATTAAGTCCCTAGCATTTTAGAAAATATTTAACCAGGGACAATTTGGTAATTTGAAGTACTCTCGGTATTAATTTCATGCAAGAAATATTTTTCGTGTCATGAAATTATATTTTCAATGTTATGAAATCAAATAATTTATATAAACAATGCTTCATGAATTTTATAAAAATTTATGAATGCCACGTAAGAATATATTATAAATTAAAGAAATAAAATAAACCTACGCTCAAAACGCACACGTGGCGTGCTTACCTGTTCATCCGGAAACCGGGGCGTTACACTTCCTTATTAGTCAGACGAGTCAACGGAGCGGCAATTTTAGAAAAATCCTTAACAAACCTTCGATAGTAGCCGGCCAACCCAATAAAACTCCTTATCTCGGAGGCATTTCTAGGTCTCTCCCAACGAAGCACGGATTCAACCTTAGATGGATCAACCTCAATCCCATCACCTGAAATTATATGACCCAAAAATACAACTCGGTCGATCCAGAATTCACACTTACTGAACTTCGCGTACAACTTGTGTTCCCTCAAAGTTTCCAAAACGATCCGAAGATGCTGAACGTGCTCTTCAGCGGACTTAGAATACACCAGAATGTCGTCTATAAATATAACCACGAACTTGTCAAGAAACTGTCTAAACACTCGGTGCATCATATCCATAAATATGGCTGGAGCATTAGTTAATCCGAACGGCATGACAACGAATTCAAAATGTCCATATCTTGTATTAAAACCAGTTTTTGGAATATCTTCCTCTCTAATTCGCAGCTGATAGTAACCCTGCCTCAAATCTAACTTGGAATAGACTTTCGAGCCTTGCAGAATATCGAATAACTCCTCGATGTGAGGCAAAGGGTATTTGTTCTTCACTGTCATCCGATTCAGCTCACGGTAATCTATACACATCCGTAACGTCCCATCCTTCTTCTTTACAAATAGAACGGGAGCACCCCACGGAGAAATGCTCGGACGGATGTACCCGCAAGCCAAAAGCTCATCAAGCTGCGTTTTTAACTCCTTTAACTCTGCAGGAGCCATTCTGTAGGGAGTCTTCGAGAAAGGCTCTGCTCCGGGATAAAGGTCGATTACGAACTCGATGTCCCTATCAGGCGGTAGAGAACCCAAAGTCTCAGGGAAAACATCGGTATACTCTCGCACGACCTCCGTCTCCTCAAGTTTGGCCTGATCTTTCGGTCTATTCAAAAGATAGGCCACAAAACCTGTCGCACCGTCCCGGACCAGTTTACTCGCCTCAACAAAAGAAATAAACGGGCTTGACTTCACCTTTTTGCCCTTAAACACCACTGAACCAAAAGAAACTTTCTTATCCCGACAATCCATCTGAGCCCCATGTTCATACAACCAATCCATACCCAAGATTACATCATATCTCTGCATCGGCATTTCAATCAAATCTGCGAGGAAAACTCGGCCTTCGAAGCTAACCGGACAACCCCGAAAAACCCTGCAAGTTACTAAACTACCACCAAGAGGAGAGCTAACCACGTAATCATGCGCACACAAGGAAATAGGCAAGCACATAGAAGAAGCAATATCCCGGGAAATAAAAGAATGAGTGGCCCCAGGATCAAATAATGCTTGTAATGTAGTGCCATGAATGTTTATAGTACCTTCGATCACGGCATTTGGGTCGATTTCCACAGCTTGCTCTTCTTCACCACCCAACGCATAAGCCCTAGCTTGTATTGCAGGCCTCGGGTTATCTTTTTTCTTCGGGCATGTGTTCACCATATGATCCTGTGCCCCACAAATGAAACACCTCTTATGAAGCCTGAAGCAATTATCCACGTGATGAGGACCCTTGCAATAGGTACATTGCACTTTAGGTGGAGCCGGAAGTGCTAAGGGTCGATTCGGTTGATTGGGTCCCGCGGGTCGGGGTTGCTTGTTTTGAGGCTTGGCTTGTTGAAATGTTTTAAATGCCGGCCTCTTCCCAAATTTATTAAAATTCCCCGAGCTAGACCCTTGTCCGGTATAAGTACTCTTCCTCCTCATCACAACCCGTTCTTCAACTCTTAGAGCTTTGTCCGTGACTTTCGCCCAAGTACTTGTGTTAGAAGCCTCTAGAGCATCTTTCATATCCTCCCGAAGTCCTTGGAGGAATTGAGAAGCCTTGCTTTCATCATCATTGGCAATGTTTGGGGCATAACGGGAGAGCCTCTCAAACTCATTGATATAATCAGTGACGGACATACCCCCTTGTTTGAGCTCCATAAATTCTCTCACCCTTCGATTTCTTGTGGCTTTGGGAATATATTTATTCTTGAATTCACGAACAAACACCTCCCATGTGATCTCCTCCCCGGTAGCCTCTAATCTCCCTTGCAAGCTTGACCACCAACTATAAGCTTGGCCCTGGATCATGGTAAGTGTGCATTGTAGCTTCTCCATAGGCCCACACGGTATGAGATTCCATACCCTGTTAGTTTGCACGAGCCATTCCTCCGCTTGCACGTCATTTCCACCCACGAAAACCGGTGGATTTTGGTTCTTGAACTCCCGGAGAGTAGCTGTAATTAAATTTCCTCCATGATTTCCAGCCGGAGGTGCATTGTTTCTTTCCTGAGCCCTTTGTTCCAAATATACCGCTAATCTCTCCATGAAATTGCCCGGATCCATTTGGGGTGGTGGTGGTGGATTGTTATTTTCCGGGTGTGGAGAATGATCTCGATGGTGACGGTGTTCTGGAGATCTATCTCGGCGGTGGTGTCTTCGGGGAGGCATATTTCTACAAAACAAAAGATTCCAATTCATATGCGTGAGGGTTAGTACATGTTCATGTACACGATTAACAAGAAGAAAAACAAATAATCCCATAAATGCATATAACCACGTTGTCCTAAGCCGTACGACCTAGACAAACCCGACTCGACTCTAGAGCTCCGGTTTTACAACCAAGAGCTCTGATACCACTTTAAGGATGTGACGCCCAGAGCGGTGGGCCACCACATCCCCCGCACCTAAACCCGAACCCACATATGAAATGGATTTCCATACATGAGTCCAAGTCTAAGCGAACGGAACCTACACTCACTCCTTAGGCTAAGCGGGGCTAAGACTCTGACAGAGCGCGCCAAACAAACATATCAATGCGGAAGCAATAACATAAGGATCGAAAAGAGCTCTATAAATAACATTTACATCATATACAATGGCCTCACGGCCCAAAAGATCGAGTCTATACATCAAAAACCCATAATTCAGCAAAATATAATTCTAACATCAATTACATAATAAGAGTATCCAAAATGCAAGAAGTATGAATGCAACTCGACCTAGACACAAAAGTACAAGACTAAGACTCGCACTTCCCCGCCTAGCTCGGAACAACCTGCACTGAATGTGGAAAAAGAGAGGGGTCAGTCAAAACTCGACTGAGTGAGGGGGGCTAAACGCACACCCACACCTAAACATGTAGAGAGCAAAGCACATTACAAAGGTGATAGTCATAAATCGAGGCTAGGGTTTTACATACCAAATCATTTTCCAAAGAACATATAATATAAAGGAAAACCTATCTCGATCCATAATCTATCGAGCATAGCATAAACATAAGTCCGGCGAGAACGGACTATCCCTTACTCCATCAAACATACATACATAAAATGGAATTCAAATCACAATTTCCAACCTCACATCCAGGGTGTATCGGTAATCAAACCCTAACACCTACATTACCAAACACATACGGGGCAGCTAACCCACAATATGCCTTCCCCGGTTATCCACCGAGGGCTCAAGATACCACGCCTTCCCAACCTCCATAGGTCGCACGTGAATATCTCAAATGAGAGTGTGCACAGGGGTCATAACCGGCGACCCCGTGGTCGTCCCGGGTCTCCCTTACCCACGTCTCTGGGCCCAACAAACCAAATCAAACCAAACTCCCATCTTTCAGGGTACAACTCGCTCAAACATATCATATATGAGTAACGAATTTCAAAACATAGCTTACTTATGCCAATACTTATACCAATTTCGAAAACGTAAAGCTTATTTCACAAAATCATAACATAGCTTAAGCACTCGTATTTAACATATATATATATAAAATATATATTCGCATACGGGTAAGAAAACAACACGTAATAGGTCTTAGGTCGCTTATCTAATATAAAGGATCCTAACCTCACCTTAACAAAAGTAGAAGGAAGGCAAAACGGGCGAACGAACACTTAAACCTCGGGCTCACGAACTTTCGGAAGAGGCTCTGAAACAAAAGAAGACAAGACCCGAGACTTAAACTCAATAATGTACCAATTAGACGCCCGGCAATGCTCATGAATTCAAAGGATGCAAATGAAGTGCAAGAAAGTGCCAATTAAAGCGTTCAAATTCAAATCACGTAAAACTCGCACCAAATAAATTCATAATTTTAATACAAGACATATATATATATGCATTCCAGGCTTAAGAAATTATTTACAAAAATGAAAATTAAAAACATGGAAAAATTTGAAGCTTATAATATATATTCGCACATGCATGCATCAGCCATGCAATTAAATCCATATTTATTACAAATACATTATATACATTACATAAAGGCGCATGCATACACAGACATGCAAAATTAAATTCACACTTAATATATTTACATTACATACCCGTATGCATGCACAAGTCATGAGATTCAAATCATTTAATACATATTACATCATATACTATGCATGCCTAATATGTAAAATAAACACAAAAGAGAAAGGAAAGCAATGCATGGCAGGAAACTGGATGAAAATCACGAAATGCATGCAGAGCAATGTCGCGGGCGCGACCAAATTTCCCCACAAACACGTCGTGGTCGCGACCCGAATTTCAGCCAGTTTCGAGATGTGAGTCGCGGCCGCGAAGATTATCAGTTCATTCGAAGTCGCGGCCGCGACTCCAAAAACATTTTCCCTCGAATTATTGCCCAAAATCAGACTGAAACGCAGCAGCAACAACTCACGAAAACAAGGGAGAAGCAGGGGTTGAAGTAGCAGCAAATCAAGCAATAAAACAGCCAAGAAACAATCATGAAAATGCAAGGAAAAGTAGCAAAACAACCCTCTATTTCACGCAGCAGCAGTCACGCAGCAGCAACAGCTCAAAACCTCAACCAAATTCCAAGTTTTGTGAAATAAAACTCAAGTGCATTAATGGCAACTTATCATACAACCAACTACCAACAAAATTAGGTTGATATATTCATAAATGAAGCTCATGTAGTCATATTTCATGCATCAATTCAAGATATAACTCAAGGAAGATCATATGAGTTCATATATTCACATAACCCTTACTATTCACTTCATATATCATATCTCAATCAATAAAGGCTCAAAATCTGAAATTCTTTGATGAAAATGATCAATTAAGCATGTACATATCAAATATAAGCTTACCCCTTGAAGATGATGGAGGAAAAATGAGATTGGAGCTCAAAATCTCAACTTGGTGAATAGTGACGGGATTTGTTCTTGTTCTCCAAAAAGAGCTGAAAATCTCTCCCTTGTCTTGTGTGGAACGAAATGAAGGAGAGAGGGATGATAGAGTATCAAGTTGGGGTCTTGTGGGTCCAGGTTTCATGTGAAAAGCTCAAAAGATGAGGGACTTATGTGCAATTTAGTGAAAGGTGGTCATATGTGAGCGAGACAAAGTTACGGGCTTATTTCGGGGTATCAAACGAGGTCGAAAAATTACAAGGCCTGATCCATTGCACTCGAATCGTCGAAACAATTTCAGCGGAAGTGACGGAATTCGAATCCGAACTCCCGAGCTCAAGTTACACTACCCCGAACCCAAGGTGCGCTAAGTACATTTTAGCCTCCTTTAGGTCACCCCAACAAAACGAGTCCCGAAAACCCAACAAATAAACCCGAAAACATGTAACGAGCACATATTCAAGTTCACGACTCATAAAACTCCAACATATTAAAAAGGCACGAAATTTCGATCTCGAATCGAACACGAACGTATCACATTTCCACAAATATGCATGTTATTCCAATAATAAAATTCAAATTCAAGAATTAATAAATAAAATAAAAATAAAATCAATTTTAACGAATTAAAAATAATTAAAATTTTATTAAAAAGGCTATTTTTCAATTAAGTCCACTATTAAATAAAATCGCACAATTAAGTCCTTATTTCAAATAAATCACATAATTTACGAAATTAGCTTGTTCGGGAATTAAATTCACATATCATAAATTGATAAAATTCATATCATAAATCACTTGAGGCAAATTTTTGACATATAATTCAAATATTTAATATAAATTCAAATAATTCATATAAGAATTAAAATTAAATAATTCAAATAAACAATTAGAATAAATATAAAATGCGTAAACAATAATTTTAAATGCGCACATACGTCATACCTGTACGGTCTGAAAGTCGGGGTGTCACAATCCTTCCCCCTTAAAAAGGACTTGCCCTCAAGTCCGAACCGAGTCCTCAAATAACTCCGGATATAAATTCCTCATTTTCTCCTCAGTTTCCCAAGTCGATTCCTCGGATTTCTGATCCCTCCAAAGTACTCTGACCAAAGGAATCTGCCGTTTTCTCAATTCTTGCATCTTCCGGTCCTGAATTGCAACCGGATGCGTTTCTATTGTTAAATCCGGCTCTAACTGAACCTCTTCAACTGGAAGGATAGTTGCCTCATCGGGATAGTACTTGCGGAGCTGAGAAACATGGAAAACGCTGTGTATCCCGGTCAAATTCGGTGGTAGATCCAATCTGTACGCCATTTCTCCGATTCTTTCCAAAATTTCAAACGGCCCTAGGTATTGTGTGTTAGGAATAGTGCCCTAGAAAGCCGATTGTATATCCGCTTTGTGCTTTTCCTTATTGTAATCACAGACAATCTTTGAATAAAATAACGAATTGAGGCAACACTTCTTTATATGCTCTTGTTTGGTATGCGTTTACTTTAGCTGTGCATGTATGAGAACTCCCCTAATCCTGATGACTTTAGCACTCTACCATTTAGGTGAAATGGTTCATGAAACGAGCCCTATATCACATAAGTCATGATTAGTAAAATACTCCAAGCCGATGAGTCCAACAGACAGTGGGAGTGTCAACCTGACTCCTCTAAGGCTTGCTTGTGGGATCACGCCCTTAAGAAGGACCACCTTGTTTCATGGAGGTGCAAAGTGTATAGTTGATACGTGCGTGATACATGAGGGTGCTTACTTTAATAAGTAAGTTCACTGAGGTGCCCCGTGTGAGAACATTCCTAAATGGGAAAGGAAGTTTCTATTTCAGGAAATGGAAACTTCCAGATTAGGAAATATCTCACGAGTCATTGATGTGATTAATTGATCCTTAGACTTGAGGTTCCTTCTCACTTTATGAGTTAACTCTGTAGTCTTAGGTATAAGCTTTAAAGGGTGTCGCCTTAGACAACTGATTCAAGGCTTATGCTGGGGTTGCACAAGTGATTCATGAAAGTGAATGAGAATCAAGAAAGGACCTACACTTGCATTTGCAAGGTGATCTCTTATTGTGTAAGTCATTCATATGCCATATGGAGTCCTTGGCCAAGGCAGTAGATCAAGACATCAAGAAAAGGGTTTCTTGGATTGAGATCAAATGGATATGAAATGCACTTAGCTTTAAGACCGGATTATTAGAGTTCTGATTATTCCCTTGCCCTAGATCTTGGTTGAGAGATAGTAAGTAGGAGGATTGTATCTCACATGAATCAATGACTTAAAGGTTCTGTCGAATCCGAACATTCCAATTCAGCTAGGGGTTAAACACCTGTTGCTAGACTATGGTCGTTTAATCTGTGGACTGATTAATTAATTAGTGAATTAATTAATTAGTGTCACTGCTAATTGAATTGAGAACCTAGAGGGTCACACACAACAACTTGGTTACATGAGTTGAGGCTTGAAAATGATTAAACGAGTTAATCGGACCAAGAGGGTTCCACACGTGTGAATTCACACGTGTGGCTCGCGTGAGTGACACGTGTCACTGTGACACGTGTCACACACGTGTGATAATATATATATATATGTTAAATAATTAATTAGTTAATTATTTAATAGACTTTGGTTTAATTTTGAATTAAAAAGAAAGTCTAATTTTGGAGAAAATAATCTAGTTAATTAATTACGAATTAATTAATTAGATAAAAATAAGTTATTTATTTTATAATAAATAAAGTATAAAATTATCCAAAAAATAGTTTGGATATTTTTAAGCTCTCTTAAAAGTTGACTAGAAATAGAATTCAAAGTCAAAGTTGGAAAATACTTGATAATCAAGTAATAGGAGAGAGAGGAACCAAATCCTAGTCCAATAAGGACTAGGTTCGGCCGTCCCTCCCCTTTCCTATATATAGGGGAGCTCATGCTCCCCTTTAGAGCTAATTGACAATTCTTGGTTCATGTGTTGAACACCTTCCTTTCTCCAAGATTAAATTAAACCCTAGGTTAAGCCTAAACACTAACTAGAGAACTAGCATCCTTACTAGTTAGATTGTGATCAAGTTGGTGGACTTTCTCTAGAGACTTCAAGTTAGAAGTTTGAAGATTCGAGCTTTACCAAGGAGAGGGGATCAAGCCGCGAGAAGAGCGTTCTTGGGTGGCTTGAAACGCTTCAAGAAAGAACAAAAGAAAAGTAAGTTTTCTATCCCTACGAATTTGGTTACACGATTGCGAGTTCAAGGTCCTTTTGTTGGGAAAAATTTTTAAATTCCGCTGCTTTCTGATTCCTGTTTTCCAACAAGTGGTATCAGAGCCACCTCGTTAATCGTGTTTCTGATTCGTCTCAATTATACTGAATTTGGTAGAAATTCTTAGGCTTGATGCGATTGAGTATTTGTAATTGTTTTAGAAAGCCTGAATTACGAAACTGTATTTTTTCCTGAAAGTTTCTGAAAATTGGTTTTTATAAAATTTGATTTTGAAAAACAATTTTAGATTTGAAACTGTATAAACTGTTTTTGGATTTCTTGGATTGGTTTTGCTTTTGAACGAAAACACGAAACGAAAGCCCGGAACACGATGAACACGCGAAACCCCGCGCGCGAAGGAGTCGCGCGCGCGGGCTTCGCGCTCCACCCTCCCGCAACCGCGCGGGAGGCCCTCCCGCACGCCGTCCGCCCGTCGCCGCCCAGGCCTGGCCGGGACAGACCGGCCAGCCTCCCAGCTCCTCCCGCACGCCTGTGCGGGAGCGTCCCGGGCGCGCCTAGGCACGCCCGCCCAGGGCGGCCGAGACTGGCCGCCCACCGCCCAGCAGGGCACGCGCGCGCAGTGCGCGCACTCGCCTGGCCTTGGCCGGGCGCTGTGCGCGCCTGCCGTGCGCGTCCGCGCGCGCTTGCGACGCTGTGCCCCGTTTCGCGCACGGGCCCCGTTTTCGTGATCCGGCCCCCTTTCGTGTTTCGTGCAATCCAGTCCCAATTTTTTATTTTAATTTTAAAATTTTATTTTTGAATATTTATTTTTTTAATTTTTGAATAAAACTTAAAATTGGGATTTTTTGAGAAATTGAAACGGTTTATATTTTGGGAAAATACATCTTGATAAAATTATTAATTTTCAGAAATTAATTGGAATTTTATTTGTTTTGGTAATTTGGGATTTATTGAAAACTTTTATAAATAAGACTCGCATCAAGTCGTGTTTTAAGCTATTAGAGCTTAAAGCGAGAATTTTAATTTATTGGTTAAATTTAAATTCTTGCAAAAGCATGTTAGGTGATCATGGGTTTAGATCTATGTATGGTTTTAATTTATGCACATGGATGGTTTAAATTGGGGTTGGAGCCCTATAGTTGCGTTTTTCAATTGAGGTTGGAGCCTCACTTATGTGCGTACTGTTATGTGATTTATTATGTGGCTTTCCATATTACTGTTTTTGAGGCCGGGGTATGCCCCGTGTAATTGTCTAAGGCCAATATGAAGATTGAGCCTTATTACTTTATGTCTTTTTCCTTTTATTGTAATTTGAGAGTAGAGATAGGTGGTGAGGTTTTATTTTCATTTTGGAGACAATGCACCCATGGAGTAAGATGGACCACATTCAAGTAACAAGGAGGCCATAAGTGAAGACCCCTCGAAATGTTAGGGAGGGGAATCTCAATTGTTAAATGTAATAGAGATAGGGCTCGTATTTTGTTACTGCTTTCCCTTATGTGATTTGAACTGTTTGTGTGGCATGTATGTTAGAACTTGTGATTGTGGAGTGGCTCCCACATATCACGCATAAGATAGGTAGAACCCATGATCATTACATGTTAGTATCATGCTAGGACATGTTATCTGTTTATGTGCTTGTTTGAAATGCATTTAAGTGTACTTGCATTAATCAAGACTAATAAAATTGGATAACATATATGTTGGTGAGGTCGAACCGGACAACTCTCCGGTTGATTCGAAAATTCCCATTAAATATTAAGCTAATTTCGAACAAATAGGTGTTTAATTCGAGATGCAAGTTTTGAATTAAATTCCTAGCATTCCATCAATAGGTTTTAAGTTTAGTGAGTAAAGCTAGTTATTGTCCGCGAGTCGTGGGATAGCTAGTGGAGCTTATTAGTTCTTAGTTACCTAATTAATCATTTTAAATGATCAATATTTCGTGGTCAATTTTAGCGAGGGCGATGTCCGCGAGTCGTGGGTCGTTCAAACTAAGTTTTGGTCATGATCTTATGATTGATGGGTCTAGCTTAACGCCTAAGTAAATATGGATGTCGCACGAGTCGTGGGTCCATATTGAAAGATAGGTGATGCAAAAACAATTACTAAGAGTTCTAAAGGTGTTAGAATTGGTAAATTGTACCTACCTAGGGTTCTTACTAAGAATGTCCGCGAGTCGTGGGTTCGAGGTAAAATGCCTAGGATCTTAGTACCCATTGGGAAACGTGTTCCTCTTAGATCTTTGGGAATTATAGATCTTTGAAAAACAGTGGGAGCTACATTAGATTAAAGACCTTATCTTTTGTATATCGTTATAATTCAGCATGCTCACTAGTTCTCTGTTTTACCATTTAGGTCGTAGATTCTGTGATTCTCTACGTGTTTTGAAATGGCAACCAAAAACCCTCTTGTATCGATCCTCGAGTCAAACAAGTTGACTGGTCCCAACTATTCTGATTGGCTGAGGAATCTAAAAATCATTTTAGATTCTGAGAAGAGAACTTATGTTCTCTTCGAAGGGGAGCCTAGTCCCGAAGGGGAGGCTCCCACTCGGGCTGAGCGGGACGCGATTCAGAAGTGGAAGGATGATAATCTCCAAGCCCGTTGCCTTATGTTGGCTAACATGTCTCCGGACTTGCAAAGGCAACATGAGGCCATGGAATTTGCTTGGGAGATTTACGACCACTTAGAGCAACTTTACCGCCCTCATGAACGTGTTACAAGGTATAACACTTCAAAGGAATTATTCCACTTGAGAATGAGGGAAGGTTCAAGTGTCCATGAATATGGACTCAAGTTTCTTGCCCTTACTGAGAAACTTGCTTCCATGGACATGCCACTGAAAGATGAACTTTCAGTGGATTTGTTGCTAGCTTCGCTCCCACCATCATTCAACCCATTTGTCCTTAACTTCAACATGAATCATGCTGGTGCTACTGTAGCTGAGCTGATTAGTCAGCTTGTGACTGCTGAAAGCACGATCAAGAAGGACAATAAGGTTTTGATGGTGAATGCTCCATCTTCCTCTTCTGGGCCTTCTAAAGGTAAGGGCAAGAAAGCCCAAAAGAAGAAGAAGAAACCCCTTAGGCCCACTGGTGGCATTTCGAAGGGGAAGGCCCAAAAGAAGAAGCGTGATCAGAAAGAGGATGTTTGCTTCCATTGTGGCAAAGCGGGACATTGGAGGAGAAACTGCCCAGAGTACAAGGCTACTCTAAAGAAAGGTATCTTTCTCGTTGAAGTAAATCTTTCTATTAATTCTAGTTCTTGGGTACTTGATACCGGTTGTGGAACTCATATCTGTAATGATGTACAGATGCTAAGTGAAGTCCAACAACTCAAAGAAGGAGAATGTGTCTTGAAGATCGGCGATGGCTCAAACGTTGAAGCTCGAGCTTTAGGCACAATTAGATTAGATTTAGGTAGTTTTGAGTTAGTATTAAATAAAGTCCTTTATGTACCGAGCATTATTCGTAATATAATTTCAGTTCCAATATTAGATTGTGAAGGTTATGAGACTTATATTAAGAATGGTAAATATTTTATTAAACGGAACAACTCTTCCGTTCACATCGGTACTCTAAGTAATGGACTTTACCTAACTCAAAATATCAATATTATGAATATACAACGAGAAACAAAGCGTAAGAGAGATGACAAAGTTTCAGCTCCCTTATGGCACGCTAGATTAGGACACATTTCCAAGAACAGAATTAGCAAAATAAACACTTTAGGATCATTCTCTGAAAATGATCTCAAAGAGTTAACTTCTTGCGAATCCTGTCTCAAAGGAAAAATGTCCAAAGTCCCTTTTAAAGGAACTGTGGAACGTGCCACTAAGGTTTTGGATTTGATCCATACTGATGTTTGTGGACCGCTTAGTGTAAGCACTAGAAACAATCATCAGTACTTCATAACCTTCACTGATGACTTTAGTCGGTATGGTTATGTATACTTAATGAAGTATAAATCCGAAGCTTTTGAGAAATTCTTAGAATTTCAAAAGGAGGTTGAGAACCAAACTGGTCACAAGATCAAAGCACTTCGATCTGATCGAGGAGGCGAATATCTTAGTGAAGAATTCCTTAATCATCTCAAGGATAATGGGATTATCTCCCAGTGGACTCCTCCAGGAACTCCTCAGCTTAATGGAGTTTCTGAGAGAAGGAATCGAACCCTACTTGATATGGTTCGTTCCATGATGAGTTTCACTGACTTACCACCTTCTTTCTGGGGTTATGCCCTAGAAAGTGCAGCAAAGATTTTGAATCTAGTTCCCTCTAAGTCAGTCCCTAAAACGCCCTATGAAATGTGGCATGGTAAAATCCCTAGTTATTCTTACTTAAGAATTTGGGGTTGTCCTGCTTACGTGAAGAGGACAGTGGGAGATAAGTTAGAATCTCGTTCTAACTTATGCTACTTTGTAGGTTATCCTAAGGAATCCATAGGATACTATTTCTATGATCAATCTGAACAAAAGGTGTTTGTTTCCAGAAATGCTACTTTTCTGGAGGAACCGTTCCTTAAAGAAAAGAAAGGCAAGATCATAGAATTAGAAGAAGTACAAAGTAACCCCACGCCACCCACTGAAGAAACGTCCCCTACTGATCAACCACAACCAATCACGAATTTCGATACACACGAAAATCCTCCTCTAAGGCGTTCTGAACGTACTCCTAGACAGCCGGAGAGATGGTATGGATTCTTCCATGAAATCTCTCAAAAGGATAATGATCCTTTAACATATGAGGAGGCACTTTCAGATTCTGACTCTGAACAGTGGATAGAAGCCATGAAATCCGAAATGGACTCCATGAACTCCAACCAAGTTTGGACCTTGGTAGATTTGCCTGATGGGGTGAAACCCATAGGTTGCAAATGGATCTTTAAGAGAAAGCTTGGAGTTGATGGAAGCATTGCAGCCTACAAAGCAAGACTGGTTGCAAAAGGATTCACTCAAAGACCCGGCGTGGACTTTGACGAAACCTTTTCACCAGTTGCAATGCAAAAGTCTATTCGGATCATGCTTGCCATTGCTGCATATTATGACTATGAGATATGGCAAATGGATGTGAAAACTGCCTTTCTCAATGGTGACATTGACAAAGACATTTATATGGAGCAACCCATAGGTTTCACATTCAGTGGGAGTGAGCAAAAGGTTTGCAAACTCCAAAGATCAATCTATGGATTGAAACAGGCTTCTAGGAATTGGAACATTCGATTTGATGAATCGGTCAAAGCTTTTGGCTTCATCCAAATTTCGAATGAATCATGTGTGTATAGAAAGGAATTGGAGACCTCAGTGCAATTCTTAGTACTTTATGTTGATGACATCCTTCTTATTGGGAATTCGAAGGATGACATGAAAGTGACTAAGTTATGGTTATCGAACCAATTCGAGATGAAAGATCTTGGTGATGCGTCCTATATCCTTGGAATTAAAATCTATAGAGATAGATCTAGAAGGTTAATAGGACTATCACAGTCGATGTACATTGACAAAGTATTGAAGAGATTCAATATGGAGTCAGCAAAGGTTAAGAACCTTCCTATGAGTGTAGGAACATGTCTTTCAAAGAAGATGTGTCCTAAGACTAACCTTGAGAAGGAAAGAATGACTCATACACCTTATGCATCAGCAATAGGTAGCATAATGTATGCAATGTTATGTACTCGACCGGATGTGGCTTATGCACTTAGTGTGACAAGTCGTTTCCAATCTGACCCTGGAGATGGTCACTGGGCTGCCGTGAAGAATATTCTTAAGTATTTGAAAAGTACTAAAGATTTATTCTTAATTTACGGAGGTCAGAAAGATCTTACTGTCGAAGGATACTGCGATGCAAGCTTTGCATCTGACTTAGATGATTTTAAGTCAATGTCAGGATACATTTTCTGCCTAAACGGCGGAGCAGTGAGTTGGAAGAGTTCCAAGCAAACAACCACTGCTGATTCGACCACTGAGGCCGAATACTTAGCTGCAAATGATGCAGCTAAGGAAGGTGTTTGGATTAGAAACTTCATTCAAGAGTTGAATGTTGTTCCTAGCATGAAAGACCCCATTACTGTGTTTTGTGACAACACTGGGGCGGTTGCTCAAGCAAGAGAACCAAGATCTCACCAACGGACCAAGCACATTATGAGGAAGTATCACCTAATCCGTGATATTATCAAAAGAGGAGATGTGCAAATTGAGAAGGTCACATCAGCAGAGAACGTGGCAGATCCACTTACTAAACCCCTTAGTCGAGAAGCTTTCCAAGGTCATCTTCAGAAGATGGGACTTAGAGTAGCTTTAGAATGGCTTTGACGGGCAAGTGGGAGATTGTTAGGAATAGTGCCCTAGAAAGCCGATTGTATATCCGCTTTGTGCTTTTCCTTATTGTAATCACAGACAATCTTTGAATAAAATAACGAATTGAGGCAACACTTCTTTATATGCTCTTGTTTGGTATGCGTTTACTTTAGCTGTGCATGTATGAGAACTCCACTAATCCTGATGACTTTAGCACTCTACCATTTAGGTGAAATGGTTCATGAAACGAGCCCTATATCACATAAGTCATGATTAGTAAAATACTCCAAGCCGATGAGTCCAACAGACAGTGGGAGTGTCAACCTGACTCCTCTAAGGCTTGCTTGTGGGATCACGCCCTTAAGAAGGACCACCTTGTTTCATGGAGGTGCAAAGTGTATAGTTGATACGTGCGTGATACATGAGGGTGCTTACTTTAATAAGTAAGTTCACTGAGGTGCCCCGTGTGAGAACATTCCTAAATGGGAAAGGAAGTTTCTATTTCAGGAAATGGAAACTTCCAGATTAGGAAATATCTCACGAGTCATTGATGTGATTAATTGATCCTTAGACTTGAGGTTCCTTCTCACTTTATGAGTTAACTCTGTAGTCTTAGGTATAAGCTTTAAAGGGTGTCGCCTTAGACAACTGATTCAAGGCTTATGCTGGGGCTGCACAAGTGATTCATGAAAGTGAATGAGAATCAAGAAAGGACCTACACTTGCATTTGCAAGGTGATCTCTTATTGTGTAAGTCATTCATATGCCATATGGAGTCCTTGGCCAAGGCAGTAGATCAAGACATCAAGAAAAGGGTTTCTTGGATTGAGATCAAATGGATATGAAATGCACTTAGCTTTAAGACCGGATTATTAGGGTTCTGATTATTCCCTTGCCCTAGATCTTGGTTGAGAGATAGTAAGTAGGAGGATTGTATCTCACATGAATCAATAACTTAAAGGTTCTGTCGAATCCGAACATTCCAATTCAGCTAGGGGTTAAACACCTGTTGCTAGACTATGGTCGTTTAATCTGTGGACTGATTAATTAATTAGTGAATTAATTAATTAGTGTCACTGCTAATTGAATTGAGAACCTAGAGGGTCACACACAACAACTTGGTTACATGAGTTGAGGCTTGAAAATGATTAAACGAGTTAATCGGACCAAGAGGGTTCCACACGTGTGAATTCACACGTGTGGCTCACGTGAGTGACACGTGTCACTGTGACACGTGTCACACACGTGTGATAATATATATATATATGTTAAATAATTAATTAGTTAATTATTTAATAGACTTTGGTTTAATTTTGAATTAAAAAGAAAGTCTAATTTTGGAGAAAATAATCTAGTTAATTAATTACGAATTAATTAATTAGATAAAAATAAGTTATTTATTTTATAATAAATAAAGTATAAAATTATCCAAAAAATAGTTTGGATATTTTTAAGCTCTCTTAAAAGTTGACTAGAAATAGAATTCAAAGTCAAAGTTGGAAAATACTTGATAATCAAGTAATAGGAGAGAGAGGAACCAAATCCTAGTCCAATAAGGACTAGGTTCGGCCGTCCCTCCCCTTTCCTATATATAGGGGAGCTCATGCTCCCCTTTAGAGCTAATTGACAATTCTTGGTTCATGTGTTGAACACCTTCCTTTCTCCAAGATTAAATTAAACCCTAGGTTAAGCCTAAACACTAACTAGAGAACTAGCATCCTTACTAGTTAGATTGTGATCAAGTTGGTGGACTTTCTCTAGAGACTTCAAGTTAGAAGTTTGAAGATTCGAGCTTTACCAAGGAGAGGGGATCAAGCCGCGAGAAGAGCGTTCTTGGGTGGCTTGAAACGCTTCAAGAAAGAACAAAAGAAAAGTAAGTTTTCTATCCCTACGAATTTGGTTACACGATTGCGAGTTCAAGGTCCTTTTGTTGGGAAAAATTTTTAAATTCCGCTGCTTTCTGATTCCTGTTTTCCAACATCGTGGACTGAGCTTTCCACCTTTACCTATTCGAGTGAAGCCTTTCCTTGGAGATGCCTTCAGAAAAACTCTATCTCCGACCTCAAACACTAAGGGCCTTCTTCTCTTATCGGTGTAGCTCTTCTGTCGAGCCTGAGCTGCCCTCATTCTTTGTCTAATCGTATGAACCTTCTCAATAGTAGCAACAATGTTTTCCTTAGGCTCGGCCCTCTCGAGCTTATTCTCTTCGGTCCACCTCCAATCCTCGATATCCCAAAACAAAGGCGACCTACACTTTCTTCCATAAAGTGCTTCATAAGGAGCCATCTTAATCGAACCCTGATAACTGTTGTTATAAGCAAATTCAACTAGAGCCAGATGCTCGTCCCACTTATCCTGGAAATCCAAAGCACACGACCGAAGCATATCCTCTAAGTACTGAATTAACCTTTCAGATTGACCGTCCGTTTGAGGATGCGAAGCGGTGCTAAACTTGAGCCTGGTGCCCAAACATTTTTGGAGATTCTACCAGAAGATCGAAGTAAACCGTGGATCCCGATCCGAAACGATACTAGCCGGAATTCCATGTAGTCTTACAATCTCTCGAACATATAACTCAGCTAGCTTTGGAACTTTCTCGGACATCCGAACCTTGAGGAAATGGGCAGACTTAGTCAATCTGTCGACAATTACCCAAATCCCATCAAACCCTCCTTTGACTCTAGGCAAGCCGGTCACGAAGTCCATAGTCACTTGCTCCCACTTCCACTCGGGAATAGGAAGTGGTTGGAGAGTTCCTCCCGGCTTCTGGTGTTCTGCCTTCACCTTTTGACACGTCAGACATCGCTTCACAAAGTTCGCGACGTCCCTTTTCATGCCATTCCACCAGAATTTCTCTTTCAGGTCCCGATACATCTTAGTACCTCCCGGATGAATCGAGTACCTCGAGCGATGTGCCTCCTCAAGTACAAGCCTCTTGAGCTCTTATGGGACACATATTCTCGCTTCGAACCTTAACAAACCGGAATCATCAATCCCAAACTTAGAATTCGGGTCATCTCTAGAACGACCTACCAACTTCTGAATTTCTGCATCTGAATTCTGAGCTTCCAACAGCTGTTCTTTCAAATCTGGTATAACAGTAAGATTGGCCAACCAAGTTCCCGAAGTCAAGGTCTCTGAACCCGAACTTGAAGAACCTGCTTCCAAATTAGCCACATTCGCCTTTCTACTTAAGGCATCGGCGACCACGTTTGCTTTACCCGGATGGTATTGAATGGTGCAATCGTAATCCTCTAATAACTCCATCCAACGCCTCTGTCTTACATTTAAATCCTTCTGAGAAAAGAGATACTTGAGGCTTTGGTGATCAGTAAACACCTCGAACGTGGTACCGTATAGATAGTGTCGCCACTTCATCAAAGCAAACACCACGGCAGCTAATTCAAGATCATGGGTAGGGTAATTCTTCTCATGCTCCTTCAATTTCCTCGAAGCATAAGCTACCACTCTACCGTGCTGCATTAAAACACAACCAAGACCTTCTTTGGAAGCATCTGTATAGACTGCATAACCCTCGGTACCCTCGGGTAGGGTAAGAACCGGTGCTGAAGTTAATTTCACCTTCAATGTCTGAAAACTCGCCTCACACTTATCATCCCATTCGAATTTCACTTCCTGTAGCACCCTAAACCCGAAGGCGCCACATCCCCCGCACTATAGCCTCGATCCACGTATGAAATGGACAGTTCATACATAAACCAAGACCACAGCGAACGGGTGACAATAAAAACGACGCGCTAGGCGAGACACTCTCCCCAACATAATTACTCAAATCAAACATGATTAGAAAAACGGAAGCAATAAAGTCATTCATATATATATAGGTACCATATTTATTACATAGATACATATAGGTACCCATTAACTATCAATACATTTATCATATCTAAATAAGATACATCATTAAGTATTCAAAACGTGACACTAACTATCATAACATGAAATGTCTCAAAGTACTATACATGAAAGGTGCTAGACTCGTGAAGATGCAAAAGACTCGAACAATGCCCGCCTAGCACGACCACGCTCAGAGGGTACCTGAAAAGTGAAGTATCAGTCTACCGAAGACTGAGTGAGGGGCAATAATATATATATCACACATCACATGCAAGTTGTAGTCTCGGGTGAAGACTTTAGCATAAAATAAATAGATATGTAATTCAAGGAGTTAGTCATTGCCCGAGATTACAACCAATCATTTTAACACGTTTATTTAATCATGCTTGTCAATATCATGAACATGTGGCCCCGGCGAGTAAGGGCAATCTCCAACCGAACTCCCAATCGTGGACAATACGTGATCATGCTTGCTTGCTTGATAAATACGTGATCATGCAATTTATTTAGTGCTCACATAAACAATTTCATGCTTGAAATCATGCAATAACCCGAGGATAACCCGACATGCCGGATTAATCCCCAGTCTCCTTCTTCCTCCGGTTGATAGCGAGTTTGCAAGGCTCGACTATCCACGACATGGTGTGTGTAGAGGACATGACCCTCTAGACACGGAACTCCTTCCACCACTAATCTCCTAGTGGCTTCGGGGGTGATCCCAACAATGTGAGGATAATTCAGGAGTTACCCGTCAGCCCTTGCTTTCCCGGTTGGCTCAAGAATTACCCTCGGGCCCACGTGCAATCATTTACTCGCCAAACATGCTTGAAAATCGTGACAATCGATACTTCTTGTTTGAAATGTTGATAGCTTTGAAAACGTTTATAATTATAATAGGTTTTGGCCGAAAACTAGCACATAAGGGTTATAGGGTTCGTTTTACCAAAACAAAACCTCACCTTTTCTTGCAAAATATAATAAAGCAATGTTCTAAGGAGCTTGCTCCCCGTCCACGCCCTCGTGACCTGTGCAAATACGATGTACATTCGTGAGACATGACCTAATATGACCAAAATATGACGAACGGTGGAAATGTGTCGAGACGACCATGAAAATGCAATGTGGTATCATAACATTTCGTTTCACATCATATTAACACATATTATAGCAATTCGGGGTCGAAGAAGTCGTTGGGTCGAGGGGCTATTTTCGTAAATTTATGCAGAAACTTTTGTTCTGCATAACAGGTGGGAACGGCCGTTCCGGTCCCCTTTGTAAAATGGGAACGGTCGTTCCCAAGGATCCCCCAAAACGTGCCAGCGCTTTTCCCCTTTTAAAACGCGCCTCATGGGAACGGCCCTTCCGGCTCTAAGGCCAAAATGGGAACGGCCGTTCCCATAGTCGGCCACGCGGTTTCAATTTGAAAGAAGGGAACGCCCGTTCCCACAATGCCTTGAGGCTGGGAACGGTCGTTCCCAGTTCTGCAACTGGGAAAACAGAGCAAAAACAGAGTATGCTCTCGGGAATGATCAACAAAGCAACCCAAAAATGAATTTCAAGCAACAAAGTTAAGATTTCTGGAAATATTCATGCATATATACTCAAGAAATGATATTAGAACATTCAAACACTCAAAGCATGTAAGATCATCAAGAATTCCAAGTTTCAAGTTTATAATCAAACTTGATCATTCAAGCCAAATATTCAAATATTCAAGCTAGAAATCATGCAATAATTCATGTTATGATCATTTAATCATGCTTCCAATTCTAATTCAATCATCTAGCATATCTCACTCAAACCCTAGCATGTCAAACACAATTAAAAATCATCCTTTTCCATGCAACCAACCTTGAAAGCTAAGAAATGAGGAAGTATGATGATGAGGATGATGATGACTCCCAATTTCTTGGAACACTTCTTGAAATCTTGATGATTGAAATAAAAATTATCTTCTTCCCTTTTCTTCCTTGGAATACCGAGAGAGAGAGATGAATATGTTGGGAAATATTTTGGTGTGATATGAGCTCATGGAAGCTAGAGGAAGCTTATACCGTTTCATTCCATTCTTGGTTTTTGTGAATTAAGCTAATTGCCAATAAATCCTCTAACTCATGAGAGTATGTAATTGAGTGTATAAGCTTTTGAAATCTAATCAATTAGGTCCTTAGAAATCATGCAATTAAGTCCCTAGCATTTTAGAAAATATTTAACCAGGGACAATTTGGTAATTTGAAGTACTCTCGGTATTAATTTCATGCAAGAAATATTTTTCGTGTCATGAAATTATATTTTCAATGTTATGAAATCAAATGATTTATATAAACAATGCTTCATGAATTTTATAAAAATTTATGAATGCCACGTAAGAATATATTATAAATTAAAGAAATAAAATAAACCTACGCTCAAAACGCACACGTGGCGTGCTTACCTGTTCATCCGGAAACCGGGGCGTTACACTTCCTTATTAGTCAGACGAGTCAACGGAGCGGCAATTTTAGAAAAATCCTTAACAAACCTTCGATAGTAGCCGGCCAACCCAATAAAACTCCTTATCTCGGAGGCATTTCTAGGTCTCTCCCAACGAAGCACGGATTCAACCTTAGATGGATCAACCTCAATCCCATCACCTGAAATTATATGACCCAAAAATACAACTCGGTCGATCCAGAATTCACACTTACTGAACTTCGCGTACAACTTGTGTTCCCTCAAAGTTTCCAAAACGATCCGAAGATGCTGAACGTGCTCTTCAGCGGACTTAGAATACACCAGAATGTCGTCTATAAATATAACCACGAACTTGTCAAGAAACTGTCTAAACACTCGGTGCATCATATCCATAAATATGGCTGGAGCATTAGTTAATCCGAACGGCATGACAACGAATTCAAAATGTCCATATCTTGTATTAAAACCAGTTTTTGGAATATCTTCCTCTCTAATTCGCAGCTGATAGTAACCCTGCCTCAAATCTAACTTGGAATAGACTTTCGAGCCTTGCAGAATATCGAATAACTCCTCGATGTGAGGCAAAGGGTATTTGTTCTTCACTGTCATCCGATTCAGCTCACGGTAATCTATACACATCCGTAACGTCCCATCCTTCTTCTTTACAAATAGAATGGGAGCACCCCACGGAGAAATGCTCGGACGGATGTACCCGCAAGCCAAAAGCTCATCAAGCTGCGTTTTTAACTCCTTTAACTCTGCAGGAGCCATTCTGTAGGGAGTCTTCGAGAAAGGCTCTGCTCCGGGATAAAGGTCGATTACGAACTCGATGTCCCTATCAGGCGGTAGAGAACCCAAAGTCTCAGGGAAAACATCGGTATACTCTCGCACGACCTCCGTCTCCTCAAGTTTGGCCTGATCTTTCGGTCTATTCAAAAGATAGGCCACAAAACCTGTCGCACCGTCCCGGACCAGTTTACTCGCCTCAACAAAAGAAATAAACGGGCTTGACTTCACCTTTTCGCCCTTAAACACCACTGAACCAAAAGAAACTTTCTTATCCCGACAATCCATCTGAGCCCCATGTTCATACAACCAATCCATACCCAAGATTACATCATATCTCTGCATCGGCATTTCAATCAAATCTGCGAGGAAAACTCGGCCTTCGAAGCTAACCGGACAACCCCGAAAAACCCTGCAAGTTACTAAACTACCACCAAGAGGAGAGCTAACCACGTAATCATGCGCACACAAGGAAATAGGCAAGCACATAGAAGAAGCAATATCCCGGGAAATAAAAGAATGAGTGGCCCCAGGATCAAATAATGCATGTAATGTAGTGCCATGAATGCTTATAGTACCTTCGATCACGGCATTTGGGTCGATTTCCACAGTTTGCTCTTCTTCACCACCCAACGCATAAGCCCTAGCTTGTATTGCAGGCCTCGGGTTATCTTTCTTCTTCGGGCATGTGTTCACCATATGATCCTGTGCCCCACAAATGAAACACCTCTTATGAAGCCTGAAGCAATTATCCACGTGATGAGGACCCTTGCAATAGGTACATTGCACTTTAGGTGGAGCCGAAAGTGCTAAGGGTCGATTCGGTTGATTGGGTCCCACGGGTCGGGGTTGCTTGTTTTGAGGCTTGGCTTGTTGAAATGTTTTAAATGCCGGCCTCTTCCCAAATTTATTAAAATTCCCCGAGCTAGACCCTTGTCCGGTATAAGTACTCTTCCTCCTCATCACAACCCGTTCTTCAACTCTTAGAGCTTTGTCCGTGACTTTCGCCCAAGTACTTGTGTTAGAAGCCTCTAGAGCATCTTTCATATCCTCCCGAAGTTCTTGGAGGAATTGAGAAGCCTTGCTTTCATCATCATTGGCAATGTTTGGGGCATACCGGGAGAGCCTCTCAAACTCATTGATATAATCAGTGACGGACATACCCCCTTGTTTGAGCTCCATAAATTCTCTCACCCTTCGATTTCTTGTGGCTTTGGGAATATATTTATTCTTGAATTCACGAACAAACACCTCCCATGTGATCTCCTCCCCGGTAGCCTCTAATCTCCCTTGCAAGCTTGACCACCAACTATAAGTTTGGCCCTGGATCATGGTAAGTGTGCATTGTAGCTTCTCCATAGGCCCACACGGTATGAGATTCCATACCCTGTTAGTTTGCACGAGCCATTCCTCCGCTTGCACGTCATTTCCACCCACGAAAACCGGTGGATTTTGGTTCTTGAACTCCCGGAGAGTAGCTGTAATTAAATTTCCTCCATGATTTCCAGCCGGAGGTGCATTGTTTCTTTCCTGAGCCCTTTGTTCCAAATATACCGCTAATCTCTCCATGAAATTGCCCGGATCCATTTGGGGTGGTGGTGGTGGATTGTTATTTTCCGGGTGTGGAGAATGATCTCGATGGTGACGGTGTTCTGGAGATCTATCTCGGCGGTGGTGTCTTCGGGGAGGCATATTTCTACAAAACAAAAGATTCCAATTCATATGCGTGAGGGTTAGTACATGTTCATGTGCACGATTTACAAGAAGAAAAACAAATAATCCCATAAATGCATATAACCACGTTGTCCTAAGCCGTACAACCTAGACAAACCCGACTCGACTCTAGAGCTCCGGTTTTACAACCAAGAGCTCTGATACCACTTTAAGGATGTGACGCCCAGAGCGGTGGGCCACCACATCCCCCGCACCTAAACCCGAACCCACATATGAAATGGATTTCCATACATGAGTCCAAGTCTAAGCGAACGGAACCTACACTCACTCCTTAGGCTAAGCGGGGCTAAGACTCTGACAGAGCGCGCCAAACAAACATATCAATGCGGAAGCAATAACATAAGGATCGAAAAGAGCTCTATAAATAACATTTACATCATATACAATGGCCTCACGGCCCAAAAGATCGAGTCTATACATCAAAAACCCATAATTCAGCAAAATATAATTCTAACATCAATTACATAATAAGAGTATCCAAAATGCAAGAAGTATGAATGCAACTAGACCTAGACACACAAGTACAAGACTAAGACTCGCACTTCCCCGCCTAGCTCGGAACAACCTGCACTGAAGGTGGCAAAAGAGAGGGGTCAGTCAAAACTCGACTGAGTGAGGGGGGCTAAATGCACACCCACACCTAAACACGTAGAGAGCAAAGCACATTACAAAGGTGATAGTCATGAATCGAGGCTAGGGTTTTACATACCAAATCATTTTCCAAAGAACATATAATATAAAGGAAAACCTATCTCGATCCATAATCTATCGAGCATAGCATAAACATAAGTCCGGCGAGAACGGACTATCCCTTACTCCATCAAACATACATACATAAAATGGAATTCAAATCACAATTTCCAACCTCACATCCAGGGTGTATCGGTAATCAAACCCTAACACCTACATTACCAAACACATACGGGGCAGCTAACCCACAATATGCCTTGCCCGGTTATCCACCGAGGGCTCAAGATACCACGCCTTCCCAACCTCCATAGGTCGCACGTGAATATCTCAAATGAGAGTGTGCACAGGGGTCATAACCGGCGACCCCGTGGTCGTCCCGGGTCTCCCTTACCCACGTCTCTGGGCCCAACAAACCAAATCAAACCAAACTCCCATCTTTCAGGGTACAACTCGCTCAAACATATCATATATGAGTAACGAATTTCAAAACATAGCTTACTTATGCCAATACTTATACCAATTTCGAAAACGTAAAGCTTATTTCACAAAATCATAACATAGCTTAAGCACTCGTATTTAACATATATATATATAAAATATATATTCGCATACGGGTAAGAAAACAACACGTAATAGGTCTTAGGTCGCTTATCTAATATAAAGGATCCTAACCTCACCTTAACAAAAGTAGAAGGAAGGCAAAACGGGCGAACGAACACTTAAACCTCGGGCTCACGAACTTCCGGAAGAGGCTCTGAAACAAAAGAAGACAAGACCCGAGACTTAAACTCAATAATGTACCAATTAGACGCCCGGCAATGCTCATGAATTCAAAGGATGCAAATGAAGTGCAAGAAAGTGCCAATTAAAGCGTTCAAATTCAAATCACGTAAAACTCGCACCAAATAAATTCATAATTTTAATACAAGACATATATATATATATATATGCATTCCAGGCTTAAGAAATTATTTACAAAAATGAAAATTAAAAACATGGAAAAATTTGAAGCTTATAATATATATTCGCACATGCATGCATCAGCCATGCAATTAAATCCATATTTATTACAAATACATTATATACATTACATAAAGGCGCATGCATACACAGACATGCAAAATTAAATTCACACTTAATATATTTACATTACATACCCGTATGCATGCACAAGTCATGAGATTCAAATCATTTAATACATATTACATCATATACTATGCATGCCTAATATGTAAAATAAACACAAAAGAGAAAGGAAAGCAATGCATGGCAGGAAACTGGATGAAAATCACGAAATGCATGCAGAGCAATGTCGCGGGCGCGACCAAATTTCCCCACAAACACGTCGCGGTCGCGACCTGAATTTCAGCCAGTTTCGAGATGTGAGTCGTGGCCGCGAAGATTATCAGTTCATTCGGAGTCGCGAACATTTTCCCTCGAATTATTGCCCAAAATCAGACTGAAACGCAGCAGCAACAACTCACGAAAACAGGGGAGAAGCAGGGGTTGAAGTAGCAGCAAATCAAGCAATAAAACAGCCAAGAAACAATCATGAAAATGCAAGGAAAAGTAGCAAAACAACCCTCTAATTCCCGCAGCAGCAGTCACGCAGCAGCAACAGCTCAAAACCTCAACCAAATTCCAAGTTTTGTGAAATAAAACTCAAGTGCATTAATGGCAACTTATCATACAACCAACTACCAACAAAATTAGGTTGATATATTCATAAATGAAGCTCATGTAGTCATATTTCATGCATCAATTCAAGATATAACTCAAGGAAGATCATATAAGTTCATATATTCACATAACCCTTACTATTCACTTCATATATCATATCTCAATCAATAAAGGCTCAAAATCTGAAATTCTTTGATGAAAATGATCAATTAAGCATGTACATATCAAATATAAGCTTACCCCTTGAAGATGATGGAGGAAAAATGAGATTGGAGCTCAAAATCTCAACTTGGTGAATAGTGACGGGATTTGTTCTTGTTCTCCAAAAAGAGCTGAAAATCTCTCCCTTGTCTTGTGTGGAACGAAATGAAGGAGAGAGGGATGATAGAGTATCAAGTTGGGGTCTTGTGGGTCCAGGTTTCATGTGAAAAACTCAAAAGATGAGGGACTTATGTGCAATTTAGTGAAAGGTGGTCATATGAGAGCGAGACAAAGTTACGGGCTTATTTCGGGGTATCAAACGAGGTCGAAAAATTACAAGGCCTGATCCATTGCACTCGAATCGTCGAAACAAGTTCAGCGGAAGTGACGGAATTCGAATCCGAATTCCCGAGCTCAAGTTACACTACCCCGAACCCAAGGTGCGCTAAGTACATTTTAGCCTCCTTTAGGTCACCCCAACAAAACGAGTCCCGAAAACCCAACAAATAAACCCGAAAACATGTAACGAGCACATATTCAAGTTCACGACTCATAAAACTCCAACATATTAAAAAGGCACGAAATTTCGATCTCGAATCGAACACGAACGTATCACATTTCCACAAATATGCATGTTATTCCAATAATAAAATTCAAATTCAAGAATTAATAAATAAAATAAAAATAAAATCAATTTTAACGAATTAAAAATAATTAAAATTTTATTAAAAAGGCTATTTTTCAATTAAGTCCACTATTAAATAAAATCGCACAATTAAGTCCTTATTTCAAATAAATCACATAATTTACGAAATTAGCTTGTTCGGGAATTAAATTCACATATCATAAATTGATAAAATTCATATCATAAATCACTTGAGGCAAATTTTTGACATATAATTCAAATATTTCATATAAATTCAAATAATTCATATAAGAATTAAAATTAAATAATTCAAATAAACAATTAGAATAAATATAATGCGTAAACAATAATTTTAAATGCGCACATACGTCATACCTGTACGGTCTGAAAGTCGGGGTGTCACAGTCACTGCTAATTGAATTAAGAAACTAGAGGGTCACACACAAATACCCGATCACGAGGGTTAAGGTATGAATCGATTAAACGAGTTGATCGAACCAATAAGTGATTGGTTAGGGACCACAAGTGTGATTCACACGTGTGGGACACGTGTCCTAGGTGTGGCACGTGTCACGTGAATGTGATGATTAAATAATTGATTTGATTAATTATTTAATGGACTTTAATTTAATTATGAATTATTATTAAAGTTCTAATTTAGAGATATTAAGCTTCATAAATAATTAATTGTGAATTAATTAATTATTAGCATCAAGTTATTTATTATGAATAAATAAATAATCAATTGAAATATCTAAATGAGTTGGATATTACATTCTTGCTTGACAAGTTGATCAAAAGAAGACTTTTGATCAAAGTAAGAGTCTTTCTCTCCAAGCAAGGAATCAAATAGCAATAGGGATAAGAATCCTTATCCTTTCAGGATTAGGGGGTTCGACCCCTTAGCTATAAATACAAAGGGTTCGAACCCCTTGTAGGTTGATACACAATCTCCATCTCCAAATTACTTCACATAAACCCTAGAGCCTAAACACTAAACATAGAACTAACATCCTCCTTTTTTAGATCGTGAACGAGGTTGGTGTGGACTATTTCTCTAGAGGGCTACTTTCGTGGAGTCTTGAAAGATTCGAAGGAGCTTGGGGACTTGGCGCTTGAAGATCGTTTGTGGGCGGCTCAAACGTGTCCAGAAAGCATCGATCTAAGTGAGTTTCTTAGAACCCTACGAATTGGGAATAAGAATTGCAAGATACGATCTGCGTTACTATTTCGTGTTTTCCCAACAAAAACTATCCCCAACTTCATGAACATTATGATTTTGAACGTGCTTTGCTCCCTCATATATATAGCGTGTGTGGGTAGCCCCTCACTAAGTCAGTGTGACTGACCCTCTCCCTCCCTAATCTTTTAGTTTGCACGTCTTGCTTTGGAGTTCGAGCTAGGCGGCGTATGTCGAGTCTTTGGAGTCTGTGTCCGAGTCTTTGTATAGTTTAAGTTAGTTTTGCATTTACATTACTTCATTCGAATACGTTATGTATGAATGTTTATTTTGAACTATGTTATGATATGATTTTTGGGACAGGCTTCTAGGGATAGCTGAACGCGTTGGATTTATGTTTATTGTTTGTTATACGAGATTAGGTATCTATGCTAGTTGAACCCGTCACCTGTTTATGTATGTTTGAAATTTTGTATGGCATGTTTACGCTTTTGCACTTGTGTTGTTTGAATTTCGAAGTTCAGGGTCTACATTCCACCTAGCTCAGGTGTGTGTTTGTCAGTCTCCCGTTCGCCAGTGTTTGGTTCATGTACGGATTTTCCATTTCGTATGTGGATTGGGCTTTGGTGCGGGGGATGTGGTGACCCACCGTGCAGGGTGCTACACGTACAAGGCATGTTAAATATCAAACAAGTGCAAATTAAAGAATTAAACACACAGGGTAGATCACATGTGGCACTAGATCAGACGATCGGAAAAGCGGTCACAACATCCCCCCCTTAAGATAACCTGGTCCCTAGGTTCAAGTGCTGTGTTTGGAACGGCTTCGATCTCTTCGACACTGCCATTCCCCATACGCTAAGGGAAATTCATGATTCGGATCCCCATCAGGATGTTCTTCGTGTCATTGAAGTGTGTCAATGGACCCGATCACTGGTTGTTTGAGCTCCTTTAATTCCTCCTTAAAATGAATGGCTATAGTTGTACACGGTCTTAAGTCATTGGATACTTCCATTTGCGATCTGTAAACGAGTAGTACGAAACAAGCACAAAGAGAGAATTCCATCCCTCGGCACACAAGAGAAAGAAATAGAGAGAGAGAGACCCTTCTCCCAAGCACATAATTGAGAGAGCCTCGTATCTCAAACACATAATTGAGAGAACTCTGTCTCTCAAACACAAAATTGAGATAGCATCATCTCTTAACCTAAGTCTGACAGATTCTGTAATGCCCCGGTTTTTCATTTGTACTAATATGTCGTATTTGTTTATAAATTGCGCAATTAAATCATTTAACTATGTGATTAATTGTTTATAAGTGTTTTAAATATTTAAGTTTATTATAAATTGTTATTATTTTATTTTATTTTATTTATAATATTGCATTTCGTTAATTTAATATTTTATTTTATTAATTAAGTGATTAATGTTAATTAAATTATAACCTTAATTATCTGAATTAATTTTAAAATCCGTTGACTTTGCTTTAATTTGAAATAGAATTTAAATGTTAGTTTTAATTTATAATATATGAATTTATGCACATGAATGTTTATTTGTGCTTCGTTCTTATATGAATTGATATCGAAATGTCGTGAAAATTTAGTATGTCGTAAATTTATGTGTTATGAACATGTTTATTTGCTCGGTTTATGTTTTCAAACTCGTTTGACATGGTAACGAATTTAATTTGAATTGTGGAACCAAATCAGGGGCTAACGAGCAATTAGCGCACCCTTGGTTTCGTATGTGATATCTTGAGCTCGGGAACTCGGATTCGAGTTCCGTCAACTTCGTTGAACTCGTATCAAAGATTCGGGTTTAATAAACTTAGACATATATTTTCCCGAAATAATTTGAACCTCCGAACTCCAACCGAAAAACGAAACGGCACCAAAACTGCCACATTTTACTAAAATGGTCATAACTTTTTCAAGCCTTAACCAAATTAACTATGGTTGGAGTCTTTGAAACCCTAGTTCAGGCCATTATTATCCCATACTCATCCCCAACCGAACACACCCTCACACAAGCAAGAAAATTCAGCCAATGCTCCTGCATTCCAGTTTCCCGTCACTTTGCCATTTCATGAGATTTTGGAGCTCAAATCTCTTCCAACTTTCATCCAATCAACAAGGTGAGTTAGGATTATGTTATACATGCATCTCTGGTCATTTTGATCCTTTCATCCCTAATTCTAAGCCAGTTTTCATGGAGTTTGGATGATTTGAGTGAATAGTTAGGTTTTAGAGTATTTTGATGAATTCTTGAATTCCTTTGGCTTATAACTTGTTTCGGTGATACATATATGATTCTTTTCCCTCATTTATGACTGAGTATGCTTGTATTAGTTGGTGGTTAAGAGTTGGGTGAGATATCATTAATGAATTTGTTATGGATTGAATGAACTTCAAACTGATTTTTCTCCCTCCTTCACATACCGAACTGCTGCTAGCTTTTGTGATTTATTTTGATGTTAAATGCTGCCTCTTTTTATCTTATTTGCTGAAGGAGTGATGGTTGATTGATCATGGAAAGCCTTGCTCTGTTCTTTTTCGGTTTTGCCCCTGTTTTTCCTCGCATGAACTGCTGCTAATTTTCTTGTTTCTGCTGCGTGCTGTGAGTTTGTTTCCAGGTCTGCAATGCAGCTGTGTGTTACATTTTATATTGGCATGAGTTGGTGGAAGTTTACGTGCTTGCCTTGGCCTGTTCTTTTTCCTTTTCCCTTCCCCTGTTTCGGTAACTCCTGCTGTTGCTGTCTACTGTCCTGCAACACTCTCCCCGGGCGGGGAGAGTTTGTTCTTGGAAAGTACCCGGCCGGGTACCTCTGATGCAGTAGCTTCTGCATCTTCTTTCCCCGGCCGGGGAAGTTGGCTTTGAGAAATCTCCCCGGGCGGGGAGATGCTTTTGTTGCCGTGATGTTGCTGCCTTCATTCTTTCTTTTCTTTTGTTGCTGTCGTTTCCTCCTTGAATTGCTGCGTATATGTGTATATAATTGGATCTGTTGCTACTTCCTTCTCCTGCAAGTGCAGTGTGTGTTGTGTTCTTTGTATGCATGTATGGAACTGAACTTGTGTGTGCATGATATATTTAGATATCAATGCATTTATTATGTGTGTGCATGGAAGTGTTATATATTTATATCTAATATGCATGCATGGCCTTCTAAATTTAATTTGCATGCATGGAATATATATATATATATAGGTATGTTACGTGATATATATATATATTAAGTATGTAATAAATGTATTTAATATGTTTAATTTGCATGCATGTCCTTAATTGAAAATATAGTATGCATGTGTATGTAATAAATATATATTTATTTATTCTATAATTTAAGTACTAATTGATTTATTTAATTAGAATTTAATTGTTATCTATTTCACATATTTAAATTACCGATTATTACTTTAATATTTTAATTGTCTAATTTCTAATTGTAAACATGAAATAGCACATGTTATGATTATTACATGAAATTCTTAGATTAAATTGATATGATATATGAATTTATGAAATTGAATGAATGAACGAATGACTTGGTTTTATGCCTTAAATTCCTTAATCGTACGCATGAACATTTTCATGACATAATATCATTTCTTATGCATTCACATCATGATCATACATTGCCGTGTGTCATATATGGTTCATTTGGAGTCTTGAGTCTCACAAACACGTTACGTTGTCTTTTGTACAGTTTATCTCCAGGGTGGAGAAATCTTGATCAATTAGGCACTCGGTAACTCGTATCCTTGTTTCGCCATGTTCCAGGTGAGGGTGTTTTCGTTCTAGTTACATACTAAACCCTACAACCTTATGTGACAAGTTTGGCCAAAACCTTATGTATATATATATATTACTTTTATAGTAGAGCCATCGAGTAAACCCTTTTCAAATGAATTATGGAATATGTTATGTTTCTTATGAATCAAATATTTTGGCGAGATTATGTATGTATGTTATGATTGCACGGGCCTAGGGACTTAGTGCAAGTGGCTATCCGGGGAGGCAAGGGCCGACGGTGATCCCTTGTACTAGTCCCACCATATTTACGGTGATACCGGCCCTTGCTAGGAGGTTTAGCGGGGAATGGGAGTTGAGTTCCCTTGGGGGATTCATGTACCCCCATTGGCCTATGTATGGACCGATGGTCGGGTCTTGCTAACCCGTCTACCACCCGGAGGAAGAAGGTTGGAACTTATTTTATGATTATGATTATGTTATGATTGATATGCACCGTGCAGGAAGGTCGTGACACGGATTACCCACACGACTATGTCTTATGATATGATATATGATCTGTGTGTATTATGATATATTGCATGATCACCTATTTAATGTATTAATGATATTTGTCGTACACGGTCGGAGTTTGGTTGGAGATAATGCACGCTCACTCGCCGAGCCTTTATATTTATGTATGAATTATGAACTTAATGAATTTAATTTGATCAGTCGTAAAGTCCGAGCATTGCTTAGTTATTCTCTTGCCCTTTAGGGAACTAATTTTAAATCAAACCTTGCTCCGGATTTATGACTTGCATGTGCATGTTTTTATATATATGTATCGCTCCTGCTCACTCAGTCTTCTAGAGACTGACCCTCTCCCTCCCCAACCTTTTAGTGCGCAGATTTGCCTTTGGAGTTTCGAGCTAGGCGGTGTGGTGTTGAGTCTTTGAGTCGGTCAAGTTAAATTAGAAGAGTCTCTGCACTCGTATATGTATTTAAATCGTGTATGATTCGACTTTGTGAGATTATGAATTCGAATCTTTATGTATTTGTTATTGAATTGCCTTGCCGGGCTTTGTTATGAATTAAAAGAGGCCTAAGCAGCCAAGTCTGCTTGTGGTTCGTGTGTTTAATTTCTGTAGGCCCGTGGCCAATGCATGTGTTTGGATTTTAGTTTTACGTTGCATTATGTTTTGTCGATTGGTTACATTTGCGGGGTCTAAGTTCCGCCTAGCTTAGGAGGGTTGTTTTGTGTGTCTCCCGTTCGCTATGGTTTGATACGGGTGCGGACTTCTCATTTCGTTACTCGTGTTGAGCCATAGTGCGGGGGATGTTGTAACGCCCCAATTCTTTTATTGGTACAGCATGACGTATATGTTTACTTAATTGCGCAAATTAATTGGTCTTTAGTGTTTTCTATAATTAAATTTCATTGTTTAATTGTTAAATAAGGGACTAATTGAAAAATATGCAATATTTGAATTTGAATTTATGTGAATAACTTGTGTGCTCTTTAATTGCGCGAATAATTATTTTTACGTGTTCTATATATTTCATTTTATTTTAATTATATTAGATGTTAATTATTTAATTTAATGTTATTAATATTAATTACATTATATAACACACATATATATATATATATATTTGTGTACGTGTGTGCATGGATTTAATTATGCATGCATGTAATACTTATATATCATATTTGCATGCATTTTCTAATTATAACTTATATAATATTGCATGCATGTATTTATATATATTATTTACTTATATAAGTGTTACATTTTGTTAATATTTTGGATTTATTTGTTAATTTGCGTATGAGTGACATTTACGTGCTTCGTTTCTATTTGAATTGATACCGGAATTTCGTGCAAATTTAATATGTTGAACTTATATGTGTCTTGTATGTGAATATTTGTTCGTTTCGTATTTTCGAATTCATTTGCTTGTGTTTCGGATTTAATTTGTATTTTGGAATCCAAGTCGGGGGCTAACGAGCACTTAGCGCACCCTTGGTTCCGTATTTAATATCTTGAGCTCGGGAACTCGGATTCGAGTTCCGTCAACTTCGCTGAACTCGTAACGAAAATTCGAGTTTAGTAAACTTAGCCTTATATTTTTCTAACGTCAATTGAACCTCCGAAATTCAACCGAAAAACGAAACGGCGACGAAACTGACCTTGTTACACTAAAATGGCCATAACTTATTCAATTGTTGACCAAATTAACCATGGTTTGAGGCTATAGAACCTTAACTCAACCACCTAACCTGCTATACCAAGCCCTAACCGAACCAACCCTCTCACAATTCACAAATCTCAGCCAAAGTTTCTGCTCTCCAGTTTCCATCCCGTAACCCTTGTTTCCTTGGAGATTTTGGAGCTCAAATCTCATCCAATCCTCATCCAATCAACAAGGTAAGCTTAGGGTTGTATTATATGTTCATTCCTGGTCATTTTCATTCATTCATCCCCAAATTTGATCATGGTTTCATGCATTTTTTTTCGGCTGATCTTGTTTAGAGACGTTTTTGGGCATTTTATTGATCTTCTTCGATTCTTGTTGGATTTGAATGATTCCAAGCCTGAAAGTGACTATTTTGATGTCTTCTTCTCATTTATGATCATTAATTTTATGGTAGTTGAGGTATTTATAAGATATCATTTATGGCTCTTTGAAAAACTTTGAAGAATGGTCACGTACGACAGCCTTTCATGTCTGATCTCTTTTGGGACTGATATGTATGTTGAAATGGTGTGGTTTTGCTGCGTATTGGATAGCTTAAGTGACCTGAATGTGTTTAGATGAAGAGGATCAGTCTTGCCCTGTTTTTCGAGGATTTCTTGCCCTGTTTTTGAACTGTTTTTCTGCTGTGTTTCTTCCTTGCCGTTGCTATCTGTTTTCATGGCTTTGTGGGAGTTGTTAGGGTTGGTTTACTGTTTCATCTCTTGCCTTTTTGTTGCTGCATCATATGGCCTTTTGTTGTTGCATCTTGCTGTTGCATTTCATGACAGAAAACAGGGGCTGTCTGCGTATTAGTTGCTGCTGCTGCACGCTGTGACACCGGGGTGTGTTGCTGTCCCTTTTCAACTGGTAACGGGCGTGCACAAGGGGGGTTTTCTCTGTACCGAGACACGGGGGTGTCTCGGTTTGTTCTATGAAGGTGACACGGGGTGTCACCTTGTATTTTCCATGCCTGATCTGTGATGCCGTGAACTGCTGCAGCTGATTTCCTTTTTCCTTCTTGCATGAATGTTGATTGTTAATGAGTGAGTTTGCATGCATAATGTTTGCATGCATCTTTATTTTGTTTTGCATGCATGTTTTGTGTTACATGCATACGTGGTATATATATATTTACACATAAATGTTTCATGCATGAAATGTTAAATGCATGCATGGAATTTGAATTAATTTGAATTTGCATGCATATTGTATTATTGTTTCATGCATGCCTGTACGTGCATATATATATATATATATATATATATATAAACCATATAATATAGTATATGTATATTATATTTAATTATATATTTATATATGTCTGTTAAATATTAAATGTTATTTGATTTAATTGAATATAGAATTTAATTGATATCTATTTCATGTTTTATTTAAATTCCTAAATTTAATTGAATGTATTTAATTATTTATTCTCTAAATGTAAATGCGATTGAATATGTTTAATTGTTTATGTTCTAATTTAAATATGATTTAACTTGTGCTATGATTATATTTGAAATTCTTGAATTGAATTGATTGGAATGTGAAATTATGAAATTAAATGAAAGTGAATGACTTGATTACATAATTTAAATTTTCTTTGACGTGAAATATGAAGGATATGAACTCGTTTGAATACGAGTGCTTCATTGAATGAATGAATTGAACGTTTATATGTCCTTAAGACTTTAATAGTGCACATGAACGTGTCCATTACATTATAGCATCTCTTATACATTCATATCATAATCATTTCATTGCCGAGCGTCTTATTTGGTCATATTGAGTCTCACCTCACCTCTCTTGCACAGATTTTGAGTCCGTTGGAGACGAGGCCGGTCAGTGAGGCTTGTGTTTGCTCCTTTTTGCGGTTTAAGGTGGGTTTCTCTTCTACTTAGATAAAGCGACCCGATATATCTCCCTATGTGAAAGGTTTTAAGCCAAAGTAATACGATTATATACATATATTGAGTCTTTTCTCGAGTAAATGATTGCAAACGTAAAGCCCTTATTTAATGAATCCTACCTAATGTTTTGGCGAGAATGAATGAATGTTATGCACTGAATGGGGCCCAGGGGCTTGGTGTGAGTGGGGACCCGAGGAGGCAAGGGCTGACGGTAAACCCTCACACTAGTCCCACCAATGAACGGCGTAACCGGACCTCGTTAGGAGTTAGCGAGGAATGGACGCTGAGTGCCATCTGGGGAGTCATGTTCCCCTTTTGGTCAATGAATGGGTAGATGGGCCTTGCAAACCCGCCACCAACCCGGAGGAAGAAGGTGTAAATGTTATTGAATGCGCACGAAAGAATGATATGCATGAAAAGAAAGAAAGAAAGAAAGAATGAATGTTAATGAATGTTAATGAATGTTAATGTAGTACACGAGGTGTTGGTTGGAGATAATGCACGCCCACTCGCCGGGCCATTAATGACCTAATGTTAATGAATTGTTATAATCCCTTTTGATGATTTCTATTTGCCCACTTGGGAAAGCCTTTAAAAACCTCACTTGGGATTATAGCTTGCATGTGATTGTTAAATTCCGTTGTATATTATAATTATGCCCTGCTTTTATACCCACCAGTCCCTTTTGGACTGAACCCGTTTGGCTTTCAGTTGTGTTGTGCAGGCGTCAAGGGAGCTAGGCGGGATTTCGAGTCATAGGTTTTACTTTCGTCTTTTAACCCTTGTATTTTGGTCTTACACTCGCATATTGCACGTTGGATCATCGTATTGTTTATAAATGGAGCGTATTGGTTGTTTCGAGCCGTGACGGCAATTAGTAATGTTTATGACTTATTTTTGGAGTTTTGATGCTCATTGAATGTATATATGATGTATGTTCGTTTATTGCTTCCGCTTTAATGTTTATTCTGATTTTATGGTTCAAGGGTTAGTCCCGCCTAGCATAGAGTGTGTGTATGTCCCCGTTCGCCGTGATTTGGCTCGGGTATGGATCGTCCATTTCATATTCGGGTCGGGTCTCGGTGCGGGGGATGTGACACCTTGCGCTCGGGTGTTACATCCTTAAGTGGTATCAGAGCTACGAGTTGCAAAACTCGGGCTCTCGTGTCGTGTGGGTCTGTCTAAGTCGTTCGGCATAGGAACTAATTGATAATGTGTGCATTGCATCGATTTTGAACATGAAATTATCCTTCTTTTAATATTGTCGAATTACTTGTTACATTCTATATTGAATCCGTGGCTTTCGTGTTGAATAAGTGCCATGAGCATGTATTAATCGCATGCATATATCTTCGGAAATGAGTTATGATTCACAGGTTATGAAAATAATATCAAACCACGGCCAAGCTCCACGATAAAGACGATCTATTGCTAGCTCTTCCTGAGGCATGGAAGCTAGGAGGGATACAACCGGGAAGAATGTAGAGAATTCGAGATGTGTGGTTTTCTAGATGGAGCTAGAGTTCAAGGATTAGGATTCGGAATGGGAGGTTCGAATTTAGAGATGAGGTGGTAGAAGGATACTTGGTGAAATAGGGATTGATTATGAGATGGTTACAACTTAGAAGATTGACATATACGGCTCTGCCATACAAGGTGCTTTTGATTGGAAGCAACGGGAATTTTCAACCTAATGAGTGAAGTGAACAAACCTTGAAAGTATTTTGATTTCCGGATTTGAAGCATTGAAGAGGTATTAATAATTAAAAGGAGTTAAGATAAAATGGGTCCGGTAGGAGTTGTACACCAAGGATTGACCAAGAAGGATTTCTGACTAAGTCCAGTGATTTGAAATCAAGTTTGTCAAAGTTAAGACTGGGAAGAGTTGGATTTGAGTGCTTTGGATTTCGATTAAGATGGGAAACGAGTCTGGAAGGGAGTAGAGAGAGGCAAGTACCTGGAAAAATACAAATATATGGGAGGAGGCGATATGGAGAACGAGATTTGAGTTTGTTTTTCCAAATCCAAGATGAATTGTCATATTGAGAAGCCGAATTGGAAGATATGGAGCAACAAATGGGAACGATAAAGGAAAGCAAAGACTGGTTGAAGGATTGTTCTCGGGGAGAGACACTTTGCAAGAAAATCCTACGCTCAAGTATAAGCAATTGGAGGTGAATTAAACTCATAAAGGATAAGCGCGGGAGATTTGATCACGGTGATGGCGAGAAGTAGGGTTCAAAATTATATTGGGGATTCATTTGGTAAGAAAGAGGAGTAAGGTTGAAGGGCGATCCTTGGGGGTAAATGCAGAGGCTAACTCAGTGGATGTCGAAGGAATCAGGGATAGTGAAATTTCAATTCCGGACAGTGGAAGATATAAGTGATGCACAGGATTCTAGGAAATCTTGAAGACCGTGGGAAAGACGAAGCATGATCAGCAAGTCAAAGTAACCTCGTGTTTGGAGGAACGAGAGAGAAAGCTACCGAGCTAACAACTTACCCCATTGGTGACAGGTTCCAAAGCATTCATAGCACGTGCATCATATTTCGCATTAATTATTATTCTTCTGGCCTTATGATTATCCGTGCATTTTTATTTGGTTTCGTTGCGCAAATGTGATGCATAGTTGCTTGATGTAAACGTGACACATGCATCGTCAATTTTAACCCGACATGCATTTTAGTGTTTATTTGATAGGGAGTTCCTTCATCTCACCCATCAAGTATCATTTTAACCGAGCCACCTCAGAATTCAGATGAAAGGAAATAACGGAGTTGCATAGGTAGGTAACGTTGGAGAAAATAAAGAACCTCAAATAAGGGGCAGGTTGATAGAAATGGGATTCAGAAAAAGAAGCAAAATTAGAGTTGGCTTTGGGGGTGCTGGATTGAACAAGAATAGAGAAGGGGGTTGCTATGTACGTTAAATTCCTTCCCCCTCCCAAATGAAATTGCTTTATCAAGAATTTCGGTGAAAGATGGATTGATGGAGTTCAAGGATAACGATAGAAAATTTAAGGGGGAGAGCGTAACCAAGAAGCAAAAATTAAAACTTGAAGTTGTGGCTGAAGATTTCCACGAGGAATTGGGAAGATGGTTCATTGAATTTTCTACATGTGTAAGTCGATTTGAAGATGGAGGAGTTACGGAGAGGTTAAGGAAACTCTCTAGTTGACTTATCGAGAGGGAATCAATTTGGATTAACACAGAAAGAGACGCTGTCAATAAAGCTTGGTCCAATGAGTTGGAAGGAGTTAAGAAGAAACAAAACCGAAGAGGATGAACATTGAGAAATCTAAATCAAAACCTAGGAATTGTCAAGAACCTTCCGTTTTCGATTTAAGAAATATGGGACTAATTATCGAATATAACCTTCAGGGGTCAAAAGGGAATGAACGGATCATAGGAACAGAAGATGGGAAAGGATTTGTATTGAGAAAGAGATCATAAGAATAAACATCTTAAGGTCGGGATTGAATCATCAAGGTTGTTCAGAGTGGTTATCCTCGGGGATATGTTAGACTTTGATGGGGTAAAGGTAATAACTACAGACCTGAGTTCGGGACAAATGATTTAGGGGTATTCGGGGAAGTCAAGCTCGGTCAATTAAAAAGAATTGGTTGGTCGAACAAAGATTATGGGAAATGGTGAAAACTGGAAACAGTACAATTCAGAAGGGATTCAAGAGTATAATCCTTAAAGGATTCATCAATTGCTTCACCGGGGTACCCTGAAGAGGTTAAAGCCCAGTTGAGCACTAAGTTCATCTTCAGGACAGATCATGCACTGGACAACGACAACTTACAATTCTAAATTTCGCAACTACCGTGAACGGTACTTATAGCATTCATGATACATGCATCCATACAAACTTAACTCCAATAATTTTTATATTGTGTGCTTCGATATCTTATCATGTTAAATTATTTGGAGCAATTGATGACCAACGTGGACGATGTCTGTTACTTGCTTTGAGGTGTCTTACATGTTTTTAATTTTGGTTTCGCGTGTGTGGCTTGGGAGTATTGGAGACTTCCTTGCTCTTATTTTTGTTCGAGAGACGGGGTGCTCTCGTTGTTTGTAAGAGACAGGGATGCTCTTATTTTTGTTCGAGAGACGGGGTGCTCTCTTTGCGTGCGAGAGACGGGGTTCTCTCCTTGTTGTTTGTGAGGAACGGGGTTCCTTCATTAATTGTTTTCAGGCGGATAGTGAATCCGAGGACGGATTCTTTTAAGGGGGAAAGGTTGTAACGCCCCAATTCTTTTATTGGTACAGCATGACGTATATGTTTACTTAATTGCGCAAATTAATTGGTCTTTAGTGTTTTCTATAATTAAATTTCATTGTTTAATTGTTAAATAAGGGACTAATTGAAAAATATGCAATATTTGAATTTGAATTTATGTGAATAACTTGTGTGCTCTTTAATTGCGCGAATAATTATTTTTACATGTTCTATATATTTCATTTTATTTTAATTATATTAGATGTTAATTATTTAATTTAATGTTATTAATATTAATTACATTATATAACACATATATATATATATATATATATATATATATATATATATATATATATTTGTGTACGTGTGTGCATGGATTTAATTATGCATGCATGTAATACTTATATATCATATTTGCATGCATTTTCTAATTATAACTTATATAATATTGCATGCATGTATTTATATATATTATTTACTTATATAAGTGTTACATTTTGTTAATATTTTGGATTTATTTGTTAATTTGCGTATGAGTGACATTTACGTGCTTCGTTTCTATTTGAATTGATACCGGAATTTCGTGCAAATTTAATATGTTGAACTTATATGTGTCTTGTATGTGAATATTTGTTCGTTTCGTATTTTCGAATTCATTTGCTTGTGTTTCGGATTTAATTTGTATTTTGGAATCCAAGTCGGGGGCTAACGAGCACTTAGCGCACCCTTGGTTCCGTATTTAATATCTTGAGCTCGGGAACTCGGATTCGAGTTCCGTCAACTTCGCTGAACTCGTAACGAAAATTCGAGTTTAGTAAACTTAGCCTTATATTTTTCTAACGTCAATTGAACCTCCGAAATTCAACCGAAAAACGAAACGGCGACGAAACTGACCTTGTTACACTAAAATGGCCATAACTTATTCAATTGTTGACCAAATTAACCATGGTTTGAGGCTATAGAACCTTAGCTCAACCACCTAACCTGCTATACCAAGCCCTAACCGAACCAACCCTCTCACAATTCACAAATCTCAGCCAAAGTTTCTGCTCTCCAGTTTCCATCCCGTAACCCTTGTTTCCTTGGAGATTTTGGAGCTCAAATCTCATCCAATCCTCATCCAATCAACAAGGTAAGCTTAGGGTTGTATTATATGTTCATTCCTGGTCATTTTCATTCATTCATCCCCAAATTTGATCATGGTTTCATGCATTTTTTTTCGGCTGATCTTGTTTAGAGACGTTTTTGGGCATTTTATTGATCTTCTTCGATTCTTGTTGGATTTGAATGATTCCAAGCCTGAAAGTGACTATTTTGATGTCTTCTTCTCATTTATGATCATTAATTTTATGGTAGTTGAGGTATTTATAAGATATCATTTATGGCTCTTTGAAAAACTTTGAAGAATGGTCACGTACGACAGCCTTTCATGTCTGATCTCTTTTGGGACTGATATGTATGTTGAAATGGTGTGGTTTTGCTGCGTATTGGATAGCTTAAGTGACCTGAATGTGTTTAGATGAAGAGGATCAGTCTTGCCCTGTTTTTCGAGGATTTCTTGCCCTGTTTTTGAACTGTTTTTCTGCTGTGTTTCTTCCTTGCCGTTGCTATCTGTTTTCATGGCTTTGTGGGAGTTGTTAGGGTTGGTTTACTGTTTCATCTCTTGCCTTTTTGTTGCTGCATCATATGGCCTTTTGTTGTTGCATCTTGCTGTTGCATTTCATGACAGAAAACAGGGGCTGTCTGCGTATTAGTTGCTGCTGCTGCACGCTGTGACACGGGGGTGTGTTGCTGTCCCTTTTCAACTGGTAACGGGCGTGCACAAGGGGGGTTTTCTCTGTACCGAGACACGGGGGTGTCTCGGTTTGTTCTATGAAGGTGACACGGGGGTGTCACCTTGTATTTTCCATGCCTGATCTGTGATGCCGTGAACTGCTGCAGCTGATTTCCTTTTTCCTTCTTGCATGAATGTTGATTGTTAATGAGTGAGTTTGCATGCATAATGTTTGCATGCATCTTTATTTTGTTTTGCATGCATGTTTTGTGTTACATGCATACGTGGTATATATATATTTACACATAAATGTTTCATGCATGAAATGTTAAATGCATGCATGGAATTTGAATTAATTTGAATTTGCATGCATATTGTATTATTGTTTCATGCATGCCTGTACGTGCATATATATATATATATATATAAACCATATAATATAGTATATGTATATTATATTTAATTATATATTTATATATGTTTGTTAAATATTAAATGTTATTTGATTTAATTGAATATAGAATTTAATTGATATCTATTTCATGTTTTATTTAAATTCCTAAATTTAATTGAATGTATTTAATTATTTATTCTCTAAATGTAAATGCGATTGAATATGTTTAATTGTTTATGTTCTAATTTAAATATGATTTAACTTGTGCTATGATTATATTTGAAATTCTTGAATTGAATTGATTGGAATGTGAAATTATGAAATTAAATGAAAGTGAATGACTTGATTACATAATTTAAATTTTCTTTGACGTGAAATATGAAGGATATGAACTCGTTTGAATACGAGTGCTTCATTGAATGAATGAATTGAACGTTTATATGTCCTTAAGACTTTAATAGTGCACATGAACGTGTCCATTACATTATAGCATCTCTTATACATTCATATCATAATCATTTCATTGCCGAGCGTCTTATTTGGTCATATTGAGTCTCACCTCACCTCTCTTGCACAGATTTTGAGTCCGTTGGAGACGAGGCCGGTCAGTGAGGCTTGTGTTTGCTCCTTTTTGCGGTTTAAGGTGGGTTTCTCTTCTACTTAGATAAAGCGACCCGATATATCTCCTTATGTGAAAGGTTTTAAGCCAAAGTAATACGATTATATACATATATTGAGTCTTTTCTCGAGTAAATGATTGCAAACGTAAAGCCCTTATTTAATGAATCCTACCTAATGTTTTGGCGAGAATGAATGAATGTTATGCACTGAATGGGGCCCAGGGGCTTGGTGTGAGTGGGGACCCGAGGAGGCAAGGGCTGACGGTAAACCCTCACACTAGTCCCACCAATGAACGGCGTAACCGGACCTCGTTAGGAGTTAGCGAGGAATGGACGCTGAGTGCCATCTGGGGAGTCATGTTCCCCTTTTGGTCAATGAATGGGTGGATGGGCCTTGCAAACCCGCCACCAACCCGGAGGAAGAAGGTGTAAATGTTATTGAATGCGCACGAAAGAATGATATGCATGAAAAGAAAGAAAGAAAGAATGAATGAATGTTAATGAATGTTAATGAATGTTAATGTAGTACACGAGGTGTTGGTTGGAGATAATGCACGCCCACTCGCCGGGCCATTAATGACCTAATGTTAATGAATTGTTATAATCCCTTTTGATGATTTCTATTTGCCCACTTGGGAAATCCTTTAAAAACCTCACTTGGGATTATAGCTTGCATGTGATTGTTAAATTCCGTTGTATATTATAATTATGCCCTGCTTTTATACCCACCAGTCCCTTTTGGACTGAACCCGTTTGGCTTTCAGTTGTGTTGTGCAGGCCTCAAGGGAGCTAGGCGGGATTTCGAGTCATAGGTTTTACTTTCGTCTTTTAACCCTTGTATTTTGGTCTTACACTCGCATATTGCACGTTGGATCATCGTATTGTTTATAAATGGAGCGTATTGGTTGTTTCGAGCCGTGACGGCAATTAGTAATGTTTATGACTTATTTTTGGAGTTTTGATGCTCATTGAATGTATATATGATGTATGTTCGTTTATTGCTTCCGCTTTAATGTTTATTTTGATTTTATGGTTCAAGGGTTAGTCCCGCCTAGCATAGAGTGTGTGTATGTCCCCGTTCGCCGTGATTTGGCTCGGGTATGGATCGTCCATTTCATATTCGGGTCGGGTCTCGGTGCGGGGGATGTGACACCTTGCGCTCGGGTGTTACAGATGTGGTGCCTCATGCGTGGGGTGCTACAGATTCCAACATCTCCCAAACATCCTAGTTTGAGAAAATCCAACTGTAACTCAATTTTTTGTGAATAATTAATAATCAAACACAAAAAATAATCACAAATGAAAATTTTATTGATTTAATAAAGAAGTGGGTACAATCTCTAATTGTTCTCCTCAGATTCTTCCTACAAGAATTTGCTGAAGTTTGGAAGGTTTGAAACGATTTCGTTAACTCAGGAGTTTCGATCTTCCTTAACTTAATTTCGCTTATTTGAAATGTGTTGCGGGTCTTTCGACTTAATCGCGAATTAAACGCCTTGATTTTGGTGAACGCCGATGAACACCTTAGATGTTGACTTGGTTTTTGACTTGGATTTATTGAGTAGCAATGCCAAAATACAAATTTGATACTTCGATTGCAGATTAGACACCTCGATTTGTTGACTTTTCCGAAGAACGCCGAAGCACACGCTTGTGGTACCTTCGAAGTTGATTTGAGAAAAACGCCGAATTCACGGACTTGACACCTTGTTGCGGATCAGACGCTTTGATTTTGTTGATTTCCACAATAAGCACGAAGAACACCTTGAATCTCGCTTCGATCGACTTGAATTTGAATTGAGTTTGTTGAGGAGAGCAACGTCAAAACACTATCTCGATGCTTCGATTTTGGATTGAACGCCGAAGATGTTGAATCCCATGAAGAATGCCGTCGAAGATGCCGAAGAACGCCGAGGATGCTGAAGAACACCAAAGAACTTCTTTCCATAATCGTCGAGAAAAGACTTCATTCTGATTGGTACTCGTCGATTTTGTGATATTTTTTCATAAACCACAAGATATGATTTTATTTCCAAAATATCACATTTGACTTTTTTTATTTGACTTGATTTGATTTTATTGCCAAATATCGAATTTGACACATTTAATATATATTAAAATATCAATTAACTAACTATTTAATTCTAGGAATATTATTTGTTTAAATTCCTAAAATTAAAATAGAAAATCTTTTATTTTTGATATTTAATATATATTTATTTCCACGTGTTGTATTTTTATTGGGCATAAAATTTATGCTTCTACAAATGCCCCCTCGTGACTTGTTCGTGAACGAAGCTTTTGAGCGTGTCTTGAAGGGAATAAGTTACGACACTTACTCTTCAATGTGATTGCAAATTTGGCGTGGGCTTCATTTGTGGTTGAAAATAAAATCTATGGACACTAAACCTCAATTGAAATTGGTTTAGCCCACAATTAAAATAAACTTCAAGGCTTGTACACATGGGTTTGAGCATTTGCCCATTCTAATTGTGCTATTGGACCTTGGAATTTCATAAAACACGACCCAACCAGGCCCTTCCTTTTGGTTTGGGCTAAGAAGCCCACGTGGGCCTTTTTGTTGTTTGGGTTTGGTCAGAGCCATTTACTTTCTCCCGTTCTCTTTGATTTGGGTAATGCCCAGATTAAATCCCTTTCGTAAAATGAGATTATGCAAGAATTGTCATTTCCTTTCTCTTGTCCACTGCACAGGAGAGAGTCGTCTTCTTCGCGGCTTTTCTTTTTTGATTTTTTTTTTGTTTTTTTTAGCCGAACTAATTCACCAGAAAAGCTGCTGACTAAATCGGCGTGGTAAAGGAAGGATGATTTTTCTTTCCTTTCTTTCAATGGAATATATGGAAATGACGATTTCTCCGCTATGTGTCCCGCTAAACCCCGATTCGTACCTCGCCCCAGACTCTCGATTTTCAGAACTAGGTAAGGAATGTCGGACCTGCCTTCTTTCACGAGGAGAAAGACGAATCGCCAGGTTTGCAAGAAAATTCATTTTCCTTTATTTTTTATTTCTTCGCCCCCAATTTTCTCTTCGGATGGTAATTTTTTTTTTTTTTCTTGTAGCCTTTATTCTTCTATAAAAGAAAGGTTGTGCCCTCGATTTTCTTCACACTGCGCCCTAATTCCACAACAGAGCCTTAGATTTGTCTTGATTCAAAAGTGGGAAGTGGTTAGCGCTTACATAGAGTAGCCAATTCTCATGATTTGCTTTATTTTCCTTCTTCGCTTCTTTTTTTGTTCCCTTGCTAAAGATGGCTAATCTCTGTTTCAGGACTGATCTTGAGTGGGGAGGGGCCTGGGCAAGAAGTGGAGATTCTATCGTTAACTGGTTGGGAAAACTGCAGATTTTTCCATCCGTGTTACTCTTCCCTTTCTTTTATTATCATACTAACAACGGGTGCACGTCGTCCCTGCACGCAAAAATAATTTAATTTAACACACCTATTTCTATATGTCCTAACTTATTTGAGATGAATATTTTTTATTTATGGTTTCATATAAAACACTCTTTCTTCAAAAGATATTAACTTATAGATCAAACAGTTTAGGTATTATCAAAAAAGCTAGCCACCTCGGATGATTTATGTTCTTTTTTAGTTTTTTAGCAGTTTCATAGTCTTACATAAATGACAGTAATCAATAAAATAGCTTTGCGAACATTTCATCTATTGATGCCTAGATTATGTTGCATGATGTTTTTATATTATAAAAAATAAAAAAAAAAGAAAAGAAAAACCCAAGGCATACAGGTCATGTATGCATATTTTATATTTATCCATGCTAAAAATAAAATACATGTACTTGAAATTTAACTTCCATTGAAGAATACTTCGATATTTAAAATAATGCTATCATTTTATATCTAAGTAGACCAAAATAATAATAATAATAATAATAAAATACTCCAACTAATAAAATCAATAATATTAAGAAGTTGATTGTTAGGTACATCTAAATATTAATATAAACATGAGAAATTCATAATATCTCAAACGTATCTAATGCAATTGTCTAAAATTTTATCATCCCATTCTAAGATGGGTTCTTCAAATTTAATTCTCTTTGTCCATTCTTGTAATAAGTTTTTGAAAATTAAAATATCTGGAAAAAAAAAAAACAATTCAATCAAGTATGGACTTGTATGTAACTCAGCAACAAAGTACAGATGATTAAGCATGTTCATTTTCAGCCACAAATAACATACAATTCAGTATAAAAATGTTAGCACCGCAAACTACCTTGTATGCAAACATACAATGCACAAACACTGCTAATTGGAAGGCAGTTTTCTACGCATCAATCTTTAGTCAGGCAATTAATCAAACATAATACAAACAATTTCTCTTAAGTAATTGAAAATTAAACCTAAATATTTATGTATCCTACTATAACTTTACGCCTGCAATTAATCAAGCTCATGACCAAAATCATGCACTTCTGTATTATATCGCTCACTTTCAAATCAACCAAGATCGAGCACAAATATTGAGAAAGTAAACAGTGTGTAATGTTTCTGGCACTTCCGATCACATTGCCGCATAAGTTTAAATAAATAATTAAACTAAAGAATCACAAAATTCAGAAATTGTGATTTATAGAGCAAAGGCCTAAGGAATGACTTTCAGACGAAATACACCAGAGTGATAAAATAAGAATGGAATGGCCTACCACCAACCAATAGAAAATATGTACCGATGTGTAGTCCCTAATTGATCTTAATAAAACAAAAATACATAAAAAAACACAAAAATATAGCCAACATAAAATATAGTGAAAACATGGTCATAAAATAAAAGAATTAAATATTTTGTGTCGGTTAAATCATCTTGCACATAAAAATATTATTGGTATGAGCTCCCCAATATTTTTATGACCTAGAACCCCAATATAAGCACTCCCATCTATCAATATTTTTAGGTACGACGTGCATTTATGTTAATTTAGATGCTAGAAATATTGGGAAATGACCATCTTGCACATAAAAATATTGGAATATTTACAGGCTATATTTAAATAATATTTTTAAATATTGAATCTTACACAAATATTGAATCCGCTACTATGGGATGGGAATATTTTTCGGGAGCTTCAATCAAGCACTCCCCAATGTGTCGGTTGTACAAATTATAAAGTGATTTAAAAAATATGGTCTGAAGGGGATATATATTTTTTTGGTTTGTTAGAAAATCCTATCAAAAGTAATTATGATACCCAAATTATTTCCCGATTACCAATAAGTATTATCAGATTTACACTAAAAATAAATCTTGAACAAATACTGAAAAGCCCGAGCGATGCAACCGAAAACACATTATGTCTCAAAGAAAAAACCTCCAAAGTAACTTAATATGCAGTTTGTCTGACTTTAACTCTAGCAAAGTTTATGTAGGATGAAAAATTTAGAATACAAACCTTGCGGAGGCTCCCAGGCCCCAGCAGATTCAATTAGCCAATTAAGGCCAACCTGAAAACATATATACAACCACCACAATTTAGCTGGATCAACCAATTGAAATAAATGAAAAACCAAAACCGAACAAAGGAAAACCAATGAAACATATATTTTGTGATCATTTATGAAAGAAAAATTCCAATATTAATCTTTTCTTTCCATCTGAATAATCAAGTCTTAAATTTCCAAAAAAGGAAAACCAATGAAACATATATTTTGTGATCATTTATGAATGAAAAATTCCAATATTAATCTTTTCTTTCCATCTGAATAATCAAGTCTTAAATTTCCTAAGGAACGTTTTCACACACTCAACTTCTAATTAAGAAAGCTGCCAGCCTACCACATGCTTTTTTCTTTAAATAAGCCAATCTCGTATGTGAAAGATTCAAATCAAGGAAACACATAACTCAAATTCGAATTAAGGGCACCGATCCGTACCTCAAATTCAAATTAATGATGAGATGAAAAAGTACTCAACGGCGATATGGTAAAATTTGCCCGAGGTCTTCGTTGCAAATGCTATCCCAAAATATAAAATCTGCATCAAAACCAAAAATTTATAGAAAAATTAATTCATATATACAAAGGTGTAGTTGACTTTATTATATAAATAATTTCAATTTCCCTATATAGTTTAATAAGTAACTAAATATTCACATTTAATAGCATATCCTCACTAAGCAACTCTATTTATATCCTCACTATGCAACTCTATTTACAAAAAGGTGTCCCAAAGAATTAGTTAATGACATTAGCTTTCTAGAAACTATAGTCCACTGTTTCAATTCAAAAAACAATATGCAACAATATAAACGCACAATATGCAATATGCAATATCCATTCGCCTCATTACAATATGCAATATGCAAGCCTATGTTCGAGTTTCCCTAGCTTTGAGTTTTCTTTTTAATCCTTTTCGTACTTGTCTTCTCGAGTTGACTCCCATTAGCAAGAGCTGAGATTGCTGCATGAAGAAATTTCTGTTAAAAAATTACATATTTTTCTTTAAATATAATAGGAATTTTCCCATATAAATGCTTAACTTGTCAATATGTTGCTCTTTTCTTCTCTTCTTTGGTTTTTTACGACTTACAGAGACTGATTCTGGTCTGCTTGAGTATGCAATAAAAGATGACAAAGTTAAATATGGTTTATATATAAAGATTTGAAAATGAGGGGGTGAGTTGAGTATCGGAATTCAGACCATGCATCAAGATGCTTACTTGAAATGTCCATAAAGCCAATTTAAAAAACTTGAAACAGGGGATGGAGAACAAACAAAACGTTTACATAAAGCTAATTTAAAAAATCTGAGAACAAACAACAAACCGTTTATATAAAGCCAATTTAAAAAATCATGAACTGTACTAATCAATTTAGCTACCTAATTACAGTATGCAATATCCATTCGCATGAAAAACAATCAGAATCACATTGCTTAGGCCATTCACCACTTCTAGCTATACTACAAATTCCAACCCATAATTGCAATCCAACCATTTAACCCCGAAAAAGTACATTTATGTTAGAAAAAAAATGTACTTCAAATTCCTATGTGCCACATTAATAACAACCAAACATATTTACAGAATACTAATGATAAATTAGGTCGAAAATTTTCACAAAGCGAGAAAAAGAATTGGAGAAATCCTAAAAGAAATAAGCTGTAAGCAGTGGAATGGATATATAACGAAGGAAGACTTCTTACCTGAGGAACAACGGCCGATCGCGAGGGAGTTGGTGGTGACCGGAACAAACGACGTCCAACTTCCATACAGATAGTGAGACGGGAGCCCAACACAAACGCTCAAGAAAGGAAAGGAAATCTGAAGAACAAACCATATACATAAAGCCAATTTAAAAGATCAAGAACTTTACTAATCCATTTAGCAACCTAATTACAATAAGTAACATCCATTTCGCCCCAAAAACAATCAGAATTATATTGCTTAGGCCATTCACCACTTCTAGCTATACTGCAAATTCCAACCCATAATTGCAATCCAGCGATTTAAACCCGAAAAAGCAATGTACATCAAATTCCTATGTACCAGATTAATAACAACCAAACATATTTACAGAATACTAATGCAAGTAAAATAGGTCGAAAATTTTTACAAAGCGAGAAAAAGAGTTGAAGTTGCTGCTGCAGAAAAAGCGAGACCCAGATCAGCGAGAGAGGGTTTTCGGCGAGTGATTGGAGGCAAGGATAAAAAAGAGAAAGAAAACACCAAGAGGCTTACCTTGAAGCTACGTCGGTGGAGAGTTGCGGCGAGTGACGGAGGTGCTGCTTACCTTGAAGCTACGTCGGTGGAGAGTTGCGGCGAGTGACGGAGGTGCTGGAGAAAAAGCGAGACCCAGATCAGCGATAGAGGGTTTTCGTTTTTCCAAAGCCAGATATCGGAAGCATGGATAAAAAAGAGAAAAGAAAACACTACCTTGCAACTACGTCGGAGGAGAGTTGCGGCGAGTGACGGATGCGCTGCGAGAATGAGGATGTAGGCGACTGAAAGGTAGTTCCAAAGAAGAGTTTTAGAAGGGTGGCAGTTCCAATGTTAGAGAACGTGGGTAATCAATTTACTGTTAAACCCAATTAATCCACTATGATTCTCAATAGCACGAAGGGTATATTAGGTAGTCCAGTAAAATTGGTGTCCCAACCTAAAAAAACTTTCGTTTGTCTCACAAAACCCTCCTCCCTTTTTATATAGTACTAGCAATTTTGACACATTCTATGCGTATATAAATAACAAAATTATAATTATTTAAATATATATTAAATTAAAATTTTTATGTTCATATTTATTTTATATTTGTTTTTAATATGACTAAAGTTTAAAAACTAATACAAAATAGAAATTAGAAAATATGAGAAAAAATAAAAATATATAATAAACCAAAGCGATTAGTCTCTTAAAAATAGTTAAAATATAAATTAAAAAATATTTGAAAAAAAATAAAAGAAGAGAAAAGTAAATTGAGAGAAGAGTGGATTTGAAACACGTTGCGTATGGGATGAAAAAAAATAAATTAATTAAATAAAAAAAGAACTTAGAGACCAATCCAAGAGACCATACTTGAGTCTCGCGTTTAATAATAGAATAAGATAGAATAGATGTAGTATATATATATATATATAAACCATTCCTGAATAACGTCTATTTCCATCTTGCAGTGCTGGAATTTGGGTAGAGGGGATCAGGGGAACTTGTGAATCGGTATTTCCCGTTGACTTGTCCGCAGTTTACACGAATTTCTTTTCCAAAATACTTTTTTTTCTCCATTGATTTCGTTGTTTGTTCGTTGAGTTGGTGATTTAAAAAATCAGAATCAACACTTTGGCAAAATTTGAATGCTTTGACTTCGGCTATGACTGTTCCTTTTTCCAGATTACAAAGAAACATGTTTTTGGTTTCTTTCTGTTTTATTAACATATATACATTTTTATATATCAATATATAAAAATAAATATATGCATGTCACTTACCACCTGATGTTGCACTTTAATTAATAAAGCACCATCTTAATTTAATGTTGAGCATCACACTTCAGCAGACATGTGTAATTTGTTGTATTTATTTAATTAATGGCCCAACATTCTTGTTTAATGACTAATCTCATCACTAACCATTATTGATCATGCAACCTGATGGGTGCCCTTCTACGCTACGTGATTACATGGAATTCGCGGTCCCCCCATTTTTTCTTTTTTTTTTTTTTCATCAACTTAATCCAGGTTGTTTTGGCATGTCGATTTGTAGGTAACCATGGTTCATTCCAAAGACATCACCTTAGCTTCCGGAGTCACACTTGGTGATTCTCGAAGACGAGAAGGAAGACATCGAGAAAGGCATGATGTTGGTGGTTTATCCTTGTCGCAACGGATCATATACGAAATGTTGGGGGAAGATGACGATGTCCTTTCACATCAAGGAGTGGTCGGACCGATTTGATTTGAGCAAAGTCTCACAAGTGTGGGTTGCGCAAGCGGATCATCATCGACACTTGAACGGGCCGACTCATCACACTAGGGCGACACATCATTGAAGGCAAGGCGAAGTGGGAAGAAGACGTCCAATTCGCGGGCGAGTTCCACTATGTTGCGGGCGAGTTCCACTATGAGAAATTATTCTTCAGTATATTGTATAGCAGTTGGCCATTGAAGGACCATACATTGAAACCATTTTCTATCTCATGAACTGATGTTGTAACTGTTGTTACAACATACCTAAAGGGGAAAAAATAGTCAGGGTAAATAATGGAAAAAGTATCAATTGTTTCAACAAAAAAACAGATATCTAGATCCTATAACAACAAATATAAAAAAAAAAAAAAATCTTCTAATTCAAATCAAGTGATAATTGGTAAAGAATGCATAAGGAACAAACTTTACTAGCCAGACGGATCCCACTTAAGATATGTGGCCATGGAATGCTTAGTTTGAGCCATGATCCAATGTTCATCAACATCATAAAATTGCAATTGCTCGTTAAACTCTTTTAGCCTAACCAAAATAAAAAAACGTCCATAAATGACCAGAAAAGTGCATTCGTCTGCTTTTTTTCCAGAGTTTTAAACTTTGAAACCCGTTCATTGTTATTACCACTGCGCATTAAGTAGAAACTAACATCAGGGCTTCACTTATCTCCATAGATGATAGCGAACCTATGCCCTTTGGGCTCCCAAGAAAATGCAAGAATCTTTTCTACGAGCTCCAGAACCTCAATAGTTATGCCCCCTTCTTTAACCCTAAATAGCTCAAAGCCAGTATACGTGGTCTTTTCGGGTTTCATATACTGGTCAACTTTAACCGCAAGGTAGTCACCATAACATTGCTAATACATTTGGCAATCACTAAATCTAAAGAAATTCTTTTGCTGCAAATCGACTTAGTTTTGGATTTACATCAATATATCAATAAAGTTAAATACTATAAAATAGAAATGAATGTATACATTTAGTCTTTCTTGTACGTGAACGTCCAATGGTCGCCAGGAGGATCTTATTCGGCTATAATAAATAGTCGAGGTATTGTAGTTTAGGGCAACACAACTACATTCTATCGATTGATGGAATATCCTCAGGTAGTTTTCATATCAGTATCACTAGGAGGATCTTATTCAACTTAGTATAGTTTAATATTGATGTATACATATCGGTTGATGGAATAGAAATGTTAAAAAAGAATTCTTGTTATATTACAAATGAGATTTCCCATATTTATAGGTTGGAGACTACCGACATTGCAATGTCTGTTAATCACATTTCTTAGATTTTTAGCCTTTTTAACCATGTGATTATATTTAGAATTTTTTTATCAATTTCTATAGTATTCTAATCCTAATCTAGATCCTACAACTTTCTAAATTATCTTAGATAAAATATCTAGAAAAATAATTATAAAAGATTCTAGAAAATGAATTATATTTTAACACATGACTGATTGTTTACAGTTTTTTTTGGCGCCCAAGGCCTTGTGCCTGTTGATTGGTGAGAAGGAAAATTGAGAGGAACCTTAAGAAGTACGCGAAGAAATTTGAAACAGAGGACCAGAATGTCTCTGATGATGAAAATTCCTTTGATGCTGTTTTTTAGGTCACTTAGTAAGCATATGTCCATTGTTACCAAACTTATGATACTAGTACAAAGAAACGTAGATGGATAGATGCACCATGATGTAAAAAAAGATAGACAAATGATGCAATTTCAGGTCTTGGGTAATTCCACAACTATGATTGGAAAGTTTAGCCAAACTCAATGTTTCTATACTTCTATTTTGAGGAGTATATACTACTTTTCTAGGCATCCAGAGCAAGCTACCATCCTAACTGCCATAGCCTTTAGATGGTATAAGGTCCCAAAAATACTGTTATTTTCATAAAAGATATTGGCAAAACATACATTGAATCAAAACTAAAAATCAAAATTGATTTCCATTTTGGAAATAAATTCCTTCTATAACTTAATAATAGCTAACAAAATATTTGAAGGCAACATTTATCACAAAGATAAGCCAAAGCAATAATCGCGCACACTACGTGTACTTATGAACGTGTAAGACTAAAAAAAAAAAAAAAAGAACTTGTAAGACTATACTGGTAGTGTAATCTGTCCAACTTCATCCATGATGCATATTTCAAATCTCTTTTTAGCAAGAAACATACTATTTATCCCCAAGTAAGTAACAACACAACATTAACTTTATCTAGCTGTTCTTTAACCTCTTGGGTACTAAGCGTATCGCTTGCTCGCATCTCAAATTTCGAATAAAAAATTAAGAAAATTCAACGTATTAGTGAAACAACACTCAATTATCATAAATCAATCATCTCACCAGATAAGCAGTTCTCTTGAATTTCTTCACGCACAACCTCGTATCTACCGATTCTTACAAAATCTACTCCCTGCACAGGTCTCTAGTAGTCATGCAATGGGCCCCTAGGGGATAACCAAAATACAAAGGCAATAACAAAGAACTAAATCTAGTTATGGGTGTTTAATCGGTAAAAAACCGAAAATTCGGTTAGCAAAAATGCTAACCATTTATCAACCGAAATGGCTCGATTTTGGTTCGGTAAAAACTAATTTTTTTCCTATGGTGAGACTACCAGCTTTATTAATTGCGACAACAACTAGAATTAGGGCATAATCCTTTGTTGTGAGTATCTGGAAATAATTAAGCACCACAGTAAGCAACTAGAAAGCCAAACAAACATTTCTAAGTTATTTCTCATTCATGGAGAGACTAATTCAAATCTTCTAAGGAAAATACAAAAATATTTTCAATGGATATAAACCAGTGAATCTAGATTAGATACTGACATATGAAATTAAGTATAACTTTTCATTGATCATCATTCGAACTTTTCTCACACCAGATGTAAGATATAGCTGGATCTTGACTAAATATACAACCTCTATCAAACCAAAGCATCTACAACCAACGAAAAAGGGATAAATGAAGGGAACTTATTCTACCATTTTCAATATAGAGGGGTTTACCTCAAGATCAACAACCATCTTCCGCAGGTGAGAACTATTTTCATCTTACAAAAACAATTGAATAAGATTGTACCTAATGAAGATGTTCGTTACATCATTTCATTGTTAATTTGGTCTTGTGAAAATTTATGAGAGACTAAGTAAAAAAAAAACAATTGTATACTGACCTCATGATTGCAAATGACGCCATAACTTCATCTTTGTCAATTCACCAGGATTGCCCGCGGAGATCTTCCGCCATTGACCCAAGACTATATTATGGAAGCCTTAAACGCTTTGTAAAAGATACCTAAAAGATCAAAAGGCTCAGATATAGAACTATGCTTATTATTTGATTATAAACATATATTCGATATGATTTCACCTGAAACATAATGGTTTCAATAACTTTGTACTCATGAGCTGACATCGATCTTGCAATTATTTATTAAATATCATATTGAAGTACTTTCAGAGACATGGCAGTTACCAATATCCACAACAACCCCACTAGAAACTCATAGATGATCAGGTAAATAAAAATGGAAACAGTTTTAATAGGGTCATACTAGCATAATGTAGTAGATAGAGGACATAGAATTTTTATTGTCAGTGAAACAACATGTCCAATTGTGAAATGCTAATCAATCATGGTACACTATGAATGCACATTATTTACTTGATATGGGGAAAAAACCTCTGGGTCCCCTGTGAAAAAAATAATTATCAAATTACCTCCTCCTGAAAAATTAAATAGCATAAAGACCTCTTAAGTTTTTAAAAAAGAAGCATATTTACCCCTTGCACAGTGTGGTAATTTTAACTATGTTGTTGAATCCATGAAGTCTATTTTATCCATCCTTCATGTTTAAATGAATGAGTTCAAAGCCTATTTCACCCCTCCTTCGTATTTTGGCCTTCAATTTATTGTTTCCTCGAACAAATATTTTCCGACGTTTAGCTTCCTTTCAAGTGTTTTAGTTAGGGTTTTTGGTTGAAAGAGAAAAATAAAGTGCAAAGAAAATAAAGTTCTAAATTGAGTTAAAATATTTGGGGGCACTTGTGTAGAAAAAACTATTAATCAACGCAAAAAATTTGGAACGGAGGCAACATGGTGTTTAAAAAATAATACAATTTGGTTAGGTGTTATTTAATTTTACACAAGGGGGTAGTTTGAGAATTATTTATTACACAAGGAGGTAAAATGCTTTTATCTCGAGATAAATGATAAACATATTCTTGGAATTGAATGTATGATATTTCTCTTGAGCAGAGTGGAGACAAAAATATAGCTCATGTGACAATAAATAAATGCACCTCACATACCATGAAAGTGCAAAAATCCAGAGATTTAAAGAAATAAGGAAAAACAACAGAACACACCATACAGTCCCCAATTTTGAAGATATTCTCTAAGAGAGATGAAGAACTAAAGGAATCTGCATTTGGTTGTTCTTCCACAAGGAAAGAAAATTCTTGGAGTACAAACAAATACAAAAATCGATTGTCCCTGAGTTTCTTTTTCTAGAATGTTCTTTCTGAATCATCAAGAACCAGAGATGATAGGCCAATGTTTTTGTGATCATGCCTCAGAATTGTCAGGGCACATGTTTTCTTTCTTTACAGCCTAGAATGTTGAAATTGTAGTGACTTTAGCGACTTGGGTATAATTAAATTACATAACTCACTAAAACACCTGCAGATGTTTTGCCTCGAGATCTATTAGTCTCTTCCATTTGTGGAGAAAATTGGTATGTATTGTGACGCCCTGTATTTTAAGACAAGTCAGGTATGACGTCACGAGTGGGTTTAGTTCGAGAGTTAAGGTGGTTCAATTATGTTTTAACTATTGATTTTGTGTTTTATTGATTTAATAGCTTGAATTGATTTCTTATACGTGTATTACGTGCCATAATAGTTTAATTTCCTTTAATTAATCAATTCATGCACTCCATGTGATTAATTGTTACGATATGTTTTAATTCTCTAATTACGTATTTAAATTTTATGATGTGATTCGTATTTTAGATGTACTTGATTGATCAATACTTGAAAATATGTCTACTTGATCGAATTATGTTTATTTGGGTCTAATTGCATATGTTTTAAAGTTTTAGGCTGGATTGAATTAAATTGTTTTGATTAGGGACTTTTATGCAATTTCTCCACCTCTCTCTCCCTTCTTACACGATCAAACATAAACACACACACACCCATTCTCTCATTCTCATGTCACACACCCTTGGGTCTCTCTCGGTGGAAGCAAATAAGAAGAGGAGAAATGGAAACTCAAGCTCAAGTAATCCATCCTTATTCCAAGATCAAGAGAGAGGCACCATCTTCATTCCTTCTTCTTCTTCTTACTTTCTCCTTTCATGGTAAGTTGGTACTTATATGTATATATATATGTGTGTGTGTGTGTGTGTGTGAGGGTTTGTGTAAATTGATGGAATTGATATATATTATGTGCATATATGTTGAATATAAGTTGTATTTAGTTGTTTTGAGTGTCTTGGTGCATTGCCGGATACAGGGTCGCGCCCACCACCGTTTGTAGGCTATTTTATATGGAAACACAAAGTTTCTCGCATGATACAGGGTCGCGCCCACGACCGTTTGTAGGCCATTTTTGGCCGCGGCCACGACCAACAAGTCGAAGGCTGGCTGTTTTGCCTCCGCAACTACGACTGTTTTTCAGTGCAACTTTGTCACCGCCGCGATACCCTCAAACGTGGTCCGATTGACCTGAAATTTTAACTGTAGAAACCTATTTAAGTCTGGAGTATTCTCCAATTAGAATCACCTCAATATCTATTCTGGTTTGTGAGATATGACCGTTTTAATTTTGTGTCGCTATTTTACCGAAACACTGGATTCATCCAATTTCAAGCCTATGCCATTTTCACCTCGCTTTGAACCACAATTCGAGGCATATATTGTTCGAAAGACCTATTTGTCTAGTTTTATTCACAATAAACAAAACTCCATTTTAACTTCTAGAACTCGAGATATTCCCATTTTTCTACAGCTTGCGTATTTCCAAAAACTGTCAGCTTTTACCAAAATCTATTTCCTTGCGTTCCTTTCACTTCCTTGACATCCGTATGTGGTTTACATGGATTTTATGCATTCCTAATTGACAATTATCTTATTAAATTGTACTTTGTGATAATGAATTGAATTTATGAATGATTTGAATACGTTTATAAGAGCTATGAACTTGCACAATCTAAGTACTTTCATAAGCTAACACGTTTGTATTTAATGCCTTCCTTATGTGATTAAATTGATACTTTATGCTTCAAAATTGTACCATTATTACTAATGACTTATTGAATGATGTGTTATGAAGTGATTATGAATTTTATGGCTTGTTTTACGAGGTTAAAACGTGACTTATGCGCATGAACCTTTAAATGCTATATTATGACTCTTCTTACATCCAATGCATTCTCTATGTGTTTAAGGGATTCCTTTCATCTCTAAATAATTCACATGCATTATTAACATGTGTTATAACGTGTTATGCATTTATATTGAATGAAAGAGTGATAATGAATGGGCACGATCTATTCGTTGTAATGAATGATTAAATCGTTTATGTGTCTAAGTGGCATTAATTGTGCCATGAACATCTTCATAGCACATTGTTATTTCTTATGCATGTCATATCACGTTAATGCATTTTGGTGCGTCGTATATGGTTCATTTGGAGTCTTGAGTCTCACGAATTCACCGTATTGTCTTTTTGTATAGTTCTCTCTAGGGCAGAGACGTGCTGGGTTCTTAGGTTATCTTCAAGTTTTCCTTTCTCTTGGTATTGTTCGGTAAGGTGTAGCCAGGTGGGTTTCTCTTCTACTAGTTATATATTGACCCGATATATCCCAAAGTCCAAGCTTTTGGCCAAAGTATATATATGTATATATCTATATATCGAGTCTTTTCAAAGAGTCAATGATTTCAAGTTAAAACCCTCGACTTCTAATGAATCCTCACCCAAAGTTTTGGTGAGATCAGTGATCACAATGAATGGGGGCCCTGGGACTAAGTGTACGTGGCTATCCGGGGAAGCATGGGCTGACGGTGATCCACGTGCACTAGTTCCAAAACAATGACGATGTTACCGGCCCTCGCTAGGAGATTAGCGAGGAATGGGAATCGGACTTTTGGGGCTTCATGGACCCCTCTAGCCATAATGAATGGGTGGACGGTGCTTTGACCGAGTCCGTCCACTAATCGGAGGAAAAAGGAGTAATTGATTATGCATGAATGAATGAATGTATGAATGAATGAATGGATAATGCACACACTAGGGGAGAAGGTTTCGAGAATTCGCCCACTCGCCGGGCTCACGTAATGGACTAATGAATGAATGAATAAAAATTGATTGTTGTAATCCTGCGTGTTGTTTTCTTTGTTTTCACCCACTTGGGAAATGTTTCAAAACCTCGTATGGGATTATGGCTTGCACGTGTGTGTTAAACTTCGGTATTATTACTGTATTAAAGCCCTGTTTTATGGTACAACACCTCTAAGGATCGCTTTCATCTTAGAATGAAAGAAGGTACAAGTGTCGATGAGCACGGTCTCAAGTTTCTTGCTTTGAATGAGAAACTGACCTCCATGGAAATGCCAATGAGTGAAGAACTCGTTGTGGACTTGTTGCTCGCATCGCTTCCACCATCATTCAATCCTTTCATGCTGAACTTCAACATGAATCATCCTCATGCTACTATAGCTGAGCTGATTAGTCAACTTGTGACTGCTGAAGTCACAATCAAGAATGATCACAAAGTAATGATGGTTACTTCCTCTTCTAGGCCTTCTAAACGCAAAGGGAAGAAAGTTCCTAAGAAGAAGGGATCTCTTAAACCCGATGGAGGGGTTAAAAAGAGAAATGCCAAGAAGGAAAGAGATCAGAGAGAGGACGTTTGCCACCATTGTGGCGAGAAAGGGCATTGGAGCAGGAACTTCCAAGAGTACAAAGATACTCTAAAGAAAGGTGTGTTTATTGTTGAAGTAAATCTATCTATTGATTCTAATTCTTGGGTACTTGATACCGGCTGTGGAGCTCATATCTATAATGATGTACAAATGCTAAATGAGGTTCGACAGCTTAAAGAAGGAGAATGCGTCTTGAAGGTTGGGAATGGATCAAGCATTCAAGCTCAAGCTATTGAGACGTTTAGATTAGATTTAGGTGTCTTTACTTTAGTTTTGAACAAAGTCCTTTATGCACCTTCTATTATTCTTAATATCATTTCCATTCCAATACTTGATTGTGAAGGTTTTGAAACTTTTTCTAGAAATAGAAGCTTTTATCTTAAGAAGAATAAAACTTCCGTTTTACTTGGTACATTATCTAATGGACTTTATACAACTAAAGACACTAATATTTTGAATATACAACAATTAAACATACGCAAAAGAGATGACAAGATCACGGCTTCTTTATGGCACACGCATTTAGGGCATATTTCCAAAGATAGGATTGCTAAGTTAACTAATTGAGGATCATTCTATGATAATGAACTTAAAGAGTTAACTCATTATGAATCATGTCTTAAAGGAAAAATGGCCAAAACTCCCTTTAATGATAAAGTGGAACGTGCCACTAAAGTATTGGATTTAATCCATACTGATGTTTGTGGACTACTTAGTGTAAGTACGAGAAACAATCATCAGTATTTCATAACCTTCATAGACGACTTTAGTCGTTTTGGTTATGTGTACTTAATGAAGTATAAATGCGAAGCCTTTGAGAAATTCTTAGAATTTCAAAAGGAGGTTGAGAACTAAACCGGTCACAAGATTAAGACACTTCTATCTGATCGAGGTGGTGAATATCTAAGTGATGAATTCCTTAGTCATCTCAGAGATAATGGAATTATCTCTCAGTGGACTCCTTCGGGAACTCCTCAATTAAATGGAGTATCGGAGAGAAAGAACAGAACCCTACTTGATATGGTTTGTTCCATGATGAGCTTCACTGAATTGCCACCTTCATTCTGGGGGTTGCCTTAGAATCAGCAGTTAATATTTTGAATCTTGTTCCCTCCAAATCTGTACCCAAAACCCCATTTGAAATGTGGTTTGGCAAAATCCCTAATTATTCTTACTTAAGAATTTGGGGTTGTCTTGCTTACTTGAAGAGGATAGTAGGAGATAATCTTGAAGCTAGATCAAGCTTATGTAACTTCGTAGGATATCCTAAAGAGTCAATACACTACTAGAAAAATGCCCGATAGCAAGGGATTTAGCAACGGATTTTGGCCTAATTAGCAACGGATTCGGGCTTAGCAACGGATTTAGCAACGAAAATTTTCCGTTGCTATAACCCTCGTGGCTAATCTATAGCAACGGATTTAGCAACGAATTTTTAGCAACGGATATTAGCAACGGAATTGGCAACGAATCTATAGCAACGAATTTAGCAACGGATTATTACCCACAAACATTAGCAACGGTTTTAGCAACGAATTTTTTAGCAACAGATTTAGCGACGGATTTTCAATTGCAAACCAACCAATAATTAATTAATTTTTTTACCATTTTGCAATGAAATTTTCGTTGTAAAATCCGTCGCAAAAGGTAATAATTTAAATTAATAAATAAAAAATTTATTTGTAGGCCCAGAACCACCCCCCAACCGCACCAACCCAATTAGGTTCGAACCCCCCACCCGAACCTCACAGCTCGGACCGAACCAACGAGCCCAAGGTGGCTCAAGAAATATATTGCATAATATGCAACCTCCAGGAATCGAACCTGGGTCTCCAATGTAGAAGGTTGGAGACCCAACCAACGTGGCTAGCTATGTTATTGTTATTGTTATGTTATTTTTTATATTTAACAACTATCAAATATTCATACATTAATTTAAATAAATAATTAAATACTTGTTATCATAGTTTAAATAAAAATATGTTTAAATATGTAATTATTTATATTAATACACATTCCATTAAAAATTTTACTACTTAATTATTTAATTAACTACATATTCCAAGTTTTAGTTATGACAAAAATCTAATGTATATCAATTTAAATATAACTTTTTATGACATACAAAAAAAAGGATGAAAGTTTTACATAACTAAATAATTAGATTTAATTAGTTGGTTGTTGAATAAAGAACTTTTATGTTATATGAAGTATTCACTTATACATTTATAGAATAATATCTGTATTTTGAGGAACTATTGTATTATTTAGCGATCATAGTTGAATAACTTAATGAATAATTATTTTATTCATATGAAACATTTATATTTGAATTTGTAGAATTATATCTAAATATTGAAGAATTATTGTGTTAAATTCTATATAAACCCCAATCATGTATATATATATATATATATATATATATATATATATATATATATATATATAATATACTAGTGTATATCAACTTAAGTATAAGTTTTTATGACATATAAAAGAAAGATGAAAGTTTACATAATTAAGTAATTAGATTTAGTTGGTAGTTGAATAAAGAACTAATTTTATATCAATATGAAGTATTCACTTATACATCTGTGGAACAATATCTGCATTTTGAGGAACTATTGTATTATTTAGCAATCGTAGTTGAATAACTTAATATAAAGAATTATTTTCTTAATATGAAATATTTATATTTGAATTTATAGAATTATATCTATACATTGAGGAATTATTGTGTTTCGCAACCGTTAGATGTTAAATTAAGAAGTTTTCTTTTAATATAATGAATTTATATTAAAATTTGTAGAATTAAATCTAAATATTAAGAAATTATTGTATTATGCAACCGTTACATGTTAAATGAAAAATTTTTCTCTTAATATTGAAGTATTTATATGTGAATTTCGAGCGTTATATATGTGAATTTTAAGGAATTATTGTGTTATGCACATCTTTTAATGATTTATAATGTATATTATAAACACATATTATATATATGTACATATATTATATATAAACATATAATATTAATTATTATTTAATATTTAAGATATAAGATATATATGTCTATATATTATATATATAGATATATATATATATATATATATATATTGTAAATATTTTATTTTAATACATAATATACGTATGTATATCATATTATATGTATTATAAATATTATATATTTATATATAATATACATATGTATATAATATATTATATGTATTATAGATTATATAATATTATATAATATATATACGATATATATAATATCAATATATTAAATATTGCTCTATTTTTTATTATTCATTTATTTTTATTCCATATAGCAACGAAAAATCCGTTACTAAATTATAAATATTTTATTAATTTTTTTAATCATATGTTTATAGTAACGGATTTTCCGTTGCTAATCTTTTTTATATTTATTTCTTTTTTTTCTTCCTTATAGCAACGAAAAATCCGTTGCTAAATAGCAACGGATTTTCCGTTGCTAATATTTTAACTATTTGTTTATTTTTATTTCTTTTTTTTATTCCATATAGCAACGAAAAATCCGTTGCTAATATTTTTTTTATTTAATTATTTTTATTTCTTTTTTTTTTTCTTTCATATAGCAACGAATTTTTCGTTGCAAATATTTATAAATATTATATTATTTTTTATTAGGTTTTTATTTTAATAGCAACGGAATTTCCGACGCTATATATACCAATTTATTTATTTTTTGTATTATTTAATTTTAGCAACGAAAAATCCGTTGTTATTTTTTTTCATATATAGTAACGGATTTAGCAACGAAAATTCCGTTGCTAAAGCATTTTGCCACGATTTTTTTTTTTCGTTGCTATATCCGTTGCTAAATAGCAACGAATAATTTCCGTTGCTAAATTTCCGTTGCTATATGACAGATTTCTAGTAGTGATAGGATATTGTTTCTATGATCCTCTTGAACAAAAGGTTTTTGTGTCAAGAAATTTTACTTTTCTTGAGGACTTGTTCCTTAAAGAAAAGAAAGGCAAGATCACAGAACTCGAAGAGGTTCGATACCAAGGTCCCACGCCAAGTTTGGAGACTAACGTCCCTCAGCCAATCGTAGAGAGTGATACACGCGAAAATCCTCCTTTAGTAAGACATTCTGAATGCATTCCTAGACAACCAGAGAGATGGTATGGTTTGTTGGAAAACAGGAATCAGATAGCAGCGAAAATTTAAAAATTTTCCAACAAAAAGGATCGAAACTCGCAATCGTGAATCCGAATTCGTAGAGATTAGAAACTTACTTTTCAATAATCTTTCTTGAAGCGTTTCAAGCCACCCAAGAACGCTCTTCTCGCGGCTTGATCCCCTCTCCTTGGTAAAGCTCGAATCTTTAAAAACTTCTAACTTGAAGCTCTCTAGAGATAGTCCACCAACTTGACTACAATCTAACTAGTAAGGATGCTAGTTCTCTAGTTAGTGTTTAGGCTTAACCTAGGGTTTATTTGATCTTGGAGAAAAGATGGTGTTCAACACATGAACCAAAAGAATTGTCAATTACCCTCTAAGGGGAGCTCGAGCTCCCCTATATATAGGAAGGAAAGGGGCGGCCGAACCTAGTCCTATTGGACTAAAGATTTGGTCTCTCTCTCTCTTATTACTTGATCATCAAGCAATTCCAAACTTTGACTTTTGAATTCTAATTCAAATCAACTTTTAAGAGAGCTAAAATATCCAAACCCCTTTGGATAATTTTATACTTTATTTATTAATAAATAAATAACTTATTTTATCTAATTAATTAATTCGTAATTAATTAAATAGATTATTTTTCTCCAAAATAAGACTTTCTTTTTAATTCAAAAATTAAACCAAAGTCTATTAAATAATTAACACATTAATTATTTAATCACATATACATATATATGCACGTGTGACACATGTGTCCCCAAGGACACGTGTCACTCACGTGAGCCACACGTGTGATTCACACGTGTGGAACCCTCTCGGCATGATCAACTCTTTTAATCATTTCAAAACCTCAACTCATGTAACCAAGTTGTTGTGTGTGACCCTCTAGGTTTTCAATTCAATTAGTAGTGACCCTAATTAATTAACTCACTAATTAATTAATCAGTCCACATGTAATAGCCTATGGTGCTTGTCCCACATCGGTTGGAGAGGGGAACAAAGCCTCCTTGATAAGGATACCTTTCCCTTGTTGAGGCCTTTTACTGGGTGGGCGCCTTTGGGCTTAAATTCCACCGGGAAGAACAAAACCGTGAGGGTGGTGTCGCTTAGCCCACCAAAGTGGACAATATCGACAGGCGGGTTTTTAGGCTGTTACAAATGGTATTAGAGCCGGGGCTCGGGCTGGTGTGCCAGCGAGGACGCTGGGCCCTCTTAGCGCGTGCGCGGGGGGGGGGGGGGGGGGTGGACTGTAATAGCCTAAGGTGCTTGTCCCACATCGGTTGGAGAGGGGAATAAAGCCTCCTTTATAAGGGGGTGGATACCTTTCCCTTGTTGAGGCCTTTTCCTAGGTGGGCGCCTTTGGGCTTAAATTCCACCAGGAAGAACAAAACCGTGAGGGTGGTGTCGCTTAGCCCACCAAAGCGGACAATATCGACAGGCGGGTTTTCAGGCTGTTATACCACAGATTAAACGACCATAGTCTAACAACAGGTGTTTAACCCCTAGCTGAATTGGAATGTCTCGATTCGACAAAACCTTTAAGTCATTGATTCATGTGAGATACAATCCTCCTACTTACTATCTCTCAACCAAGATCTAGGGCAAGGGAATAATTAGAACCCCAATAATCTGGTCTTAAAGCTAAGTGCATTTCTTATCCATTTGATCTCAATCCAAGAAACCCTTTTCTTGATGCCTTGATCTACTGCCTTGGCCAAGGACTCCATATGGCATGTGAATGACTTACAAAATAAGAGATCACCTTGCAAATGCAAGTGTAGGTCCTTTCTTGATTCTCATTCACTTTCATGAGTCACTTGTGCAGCCCCAGCATAAGCCTTGAATCAGTTGTCTAAGGCGACACCCTTTAAAGCTTATACCTAAGACTACAGAGTTAACTCATAAAGTAACATGGAACCTCAAGTCTAAGGATCAATTAATCACATAAATGACTCGTGAGATATTTCCTAATCTGGAAGTTTCCATTTCCTGAAATAGAAACTTCCTTTCCCATTTAGGAGTCTTCTGACACGGGGCACCTCAGTGAACTTACTTATGGAAGTAAGCACCCTCATGTATCACGCATGTATCAACTATACACTTTGCACCTCCAGGAAACAAGGTAGTCTTTCTTAAGGGCGTGATCCCACAAGCAAGCCTTAGAGGAGTCAGGTTGACACTCCCACTGTCTGTAGGACTCATCGGCTTGGAGTACTTTACTAATCATGGCTTATGTGATATAGGGCTCGTTTCATGAACCATTTCACCTAAATGGTAGAGTCCTAAAATCATCAGGATTAGGGGAGTTTTCATACATGCACAATTAAAATAAACGCATACCAAACAAGAGCATATAAATAAGTGTTGCCTCAATTCGTTATTTTATTCAAAGATTGTATGTGAGTACAATAAGGAAAAGTACGAAGCGGATATACAATCGGCTTTCTAGGGCACTATTCCTAACAATCTCCCACTTGCCCATCAAAGCCATTCTAAAGCTACTCTAAGTCCCATCTTCTGAAGATGACCTTGGAAAGCTTCTCGACTAAGGGGTTTAGTAAGTGGATCTACCACGTTCTCTATTGATGCGACCCTCTCAATTTGCACATCTCCTTTTTTGATAATATCACTGATTAGGTGATATTTCCTCATAATGTGTTTGGTCCGTTGGTGAGATCTTGGTTCTCTTGCTTGAGCAACTGCCCCAGTGTTGTCACAAAACACAGTAATGGGGTCTTTCATGCTAGGAACAACATTCAACTCTTGAATGAAGTTTCTAATCCAAACACCTTCCTTAGCTGCATCATTTGCAGCTAAGTTTTCGGCCTCAGTGGTCGAATCTGCAGTGGTCGTTTGCTTGGAACTCTTCCAACTCACTGCTCCGCCGTTTAAGCAGAAAATGTATCCTTGCATTGACTTAAAATCATCTAAGTCAGATGCAAAGCTTGCATCGCAGTATCCTTCAACAGTAAGATCTTTCTGACCTCCGGAAACTAAGAATAAATCCTTAGTACTTTTCAAGTACTTAAGAATATTCTTCACGGCAGCCCAGTGACCATCTCCAGGGTCAGATTGGAAACGACTTGTTACACTAAGTGCATAAGCCACATCCGGTCGAGTACATAACATTACATACATTATGCTACCTATTGCTAATGCATAAGGTGTATGAGTCATTCTTTCCTTCTCAAGGTTAGTCTTAGAACACATCTTCTTAGAAAGACATGTTCCTACACTCATAAGAAGGTTCTTAACCTTTGTTGACTCCATATTGAATCTCTTCAATACTTTGTCAATGTACATCGACTGTGATAGTGCTATTAACCTTCTAGATCTATCTCGATAGATTTTAATTCCAAGGATATAGGACGCATCACCAAGATCTTTCATCTCGAATTGGTTCGATAACCATAACTTAGTTACTTTCATATCATCCTTCGAATTCCTAATAAGAAGGATGTCATCAACATAAAGTACTAAGAATTGCACTGAGGTCTCCAATTCCTTTCTATACACACATGATTCATTCAAAATTTGAATGAAGCCAAACTCTTTGACTGATTCATCAAATCGAATGTTCCAATTCCTAGAAGCCTGTTTCAATCCATAGATTGATCTTTGGAGTTTGCAAACCTTTTGCTCACTCCAACTGAATGTGAAACCTATGGGTTGCTCCATATAAATGTCTTTATCAATGTCACCATTGAGAAAAGCAGTTTTCACATCCATTTGCCATATCTCATAGTCATAATATGCAGCAATGGCAAGCATGATCTGAATAGAGTTTTGCATTGCAACTGGTGAAAAGGTTTCATCAAAGTCCACGCCGGGTCTTTGAGTGAATCCTTCCTAGTCTTGCTATGTAGGCTGCAATGCTTCCATCAACTCCAAGCTTTCTCTTAATGATCCATTTGCAACCTATGGGTTTGACCCCATCAGGTAAATCTACCAAGGTCCAAACTTGGTTGGAGTTCATAGAATCCATTTCGGGTTTCATGGCTTCTATCCACTGTTCAGAGTCAGAATCTAAAAGTGCCTCCTCAAATGTTAAAGGATCATTATCCTTTTGAGAGATCTCATAGAAGAATCTATACCATCTCTCCGGCTGTCTAGGAGCTCGTTCAGAACGCCTTAGAGGAGGATTTACGTGTGTATCGAAATTCGTGATTGGTTGTGGTTGATCAGAAGGGGATGTTTCTTCAGTGGGTGGCGTGGGGTCACTTTGTACTTCCTCTAATTCTATGATCTTGCCTTTCTTTTCTTTAAGGAACGGTTCCTCAAGAAAAGTGGCATTTCTGGAAACAAACCGCTTTTGCTCAGATTGATCATAGAAGTAGTATCCTATGGATTCCTTAGGATAACCTACCAAGTAGCATAAGTTAGAACGAGATTCTAACTTATCTCCCACTGTCCTCTTCACGTAAGCAGGACAACCCCAAATTCTTGAGTAAGAATAACTAGGGATTTTACCATGCCACATTTCATAGGGCGTTTTAGGGACTGACTTAGAGGGAACTAGATTCAAAATCTTTGCTGCACTTTCTAGGGCATAACCCCAGAAAGAAGGTGGGAAGTCCGTGAAACTCATCATGGAACGAACCATATCGAGTAGGGTTCGATTCCTTCTCTCAGAAACTCCATTGAGTTGAGGAGTTCCCGGAGGAGTCCACTTAGAGATAATCCCATTATCTTTGAGATGATTAAGGAATTCTTCACTAAGATACTCGCCTCCTCGATCAGATTGATGTGCTTTGATCTTGTGGCCAGTTTAGTTCTCAATCTCCTCTTGAAATTCTAGGAATTTCTCAAAAGCTTCAGAATTATACTTCATTAAGTATACATAACCATACCGACTAAAGTCATCCGTAAACGTTATGAAATACTGATGATTATTTCTTGTGCTTACACTAAGCGGTCCACAAACATCAGAATGGATCAAATCTAAGACCTTAGTGGCACGTTCCACAGTTCCTTTAAAAGGAACTTTGGACATCTTTAAGACCATTTTCAGAGATCGATCCCAAAGTGTTTATCTTACTAATTCTGTTCTTGGAAATGTGTCCTAATCTAGCGTGCCATAAGGGAGCTAAAACTTTGTCATCTCTCTTACTTTTAGTTTCTCGTTGTATATTCATAATATTGATATTCTGAGTTAGATAAAGTCCATTACTTAGAGTACCGATGTGAACGAAAGAGTTGTTCCGTTTGATAAAATATTTACCATTCTTAATATAAGGTTCATAACCTTCACGATCTAAAATTGGAACTGAAATTATATTACGAATAATGCTCTGTACATAAAGGACTTTATTTAAAACTAACTCAAAACTACCTAAATCTAATCTAATTGTGCCTAAAGCTCGAGCTTCAACATTTGAGCCATCGCCGATCTTTAAGACACATTCTCCTTCTCTGAGTTGTTGGACTTCATTTAGCATCTGTACATCATTACAGATATGAGCTCCACAACCGGTATCAAGTACCCAAGAACTAGAATTAATAGAAAGATTTACTTCAACGAGAAACATACCTTTCTTTAGAGCAGCCTTGTACTCTGGGCAGTTTCTCCTCCAATGTCCCGCTTTGCCACAATGGAAGCAAACATCCTCTTTCTGATCACACTTCTTCTTTTGGGCCTTCCCCTTCGAAATGCCACCAGTGGGCCTAAGGGGTTTCTTCTTCTTCTTTTGGGTTTTCTTGCCCTTACCTTTAGAAGGCCTAGAAGAGGACGATGGAGCATTCAGCATCAGAACCTTATAGTCCTTCTTGATCGTGCTTTCAGCAGTCATAAGCTGACTAATCAGCTCAACTACAGTAGCACCAGTATGATTCATATTGAAGTTAAGGACAAATGGATTGATTAATGGTGGGAGCGAGGCTAGTAACAAGTCCACTGAAATCTCATCTTTCAGTGGCATGTCCATGGAAGCAAGTTTCTCAGTAAGGGCGAGAAACGTGAGTCCATATACATGGACACTTGAACCTTCCCTCATTCTCAAGTGGAACAATTCCTTTGAAGTGTTATACCTTGTAACACGTTTATGAGGGCGGTAAAGTTGCTCTAAGTGGTCGTAAATCTCCCAAGCATATTCCATGGCCTCATGTTGCCTTTGCAAGTCCGGACACATGTTAGCCAACATAAGGCAATGGGCTTGGAGATTATCATCCTTCCACTTTTGGATCGCGTCCCGCTCGGCCCGAGTGGGAGCATCTCCTTCGGGACTAGGCTCCCCTTCGAAGAGAAAATAAGTTCTCTTCTCAGAATCTAAAATGATTTTTAGATTCCTCAGCCAATTAGAATAATTGGGACTAGTCAACTTGTTTGACTCGAGGATCGATACAAGAGGGTTTTTGGTTGCCATTTCAAAACACGTAGAGAATCACAAAATCTATGACCTAAATGGTAAACTAGAGAACTAGTGAGCATGCTGAATTATAACGATATACAAAAGATAAGCTCTTTAATCTAATGTAGCTCCCACTGTTTTTCAAAGATCTATAATTCCCAAAGATCTAAGAGGAACCCGTTTCCCAATGGGTACTAAGATCCTAAGCATTTTATCTAGAACCTACGACTCGCGGACATTCTAAGTAGAACCCTAGGTAGGTACAACTTACCAATTGTAACAACTTTAGAATTCTTAGTAATCGTTTTTGTATCACCTATCTTTCAATATGGACCCATGACTCGTGCGATATCCATATTTACTTAGGCGTTAAGCTAGACCCATCAATCATAAGATCATGATCAAAACATAGTTCGAACGACCCATGACTCGCGGACATCGCCCTTGCCAAAATTGACCACGAAATATTGATCATTTAAAATGATCAATTAGGTAACTTAGAACTAATAAGCTCCACTAGCTATCCCACTACTCGCGGACAATAACTAGCTTCACTTACTAAACTTAAAACCTATTGATGGAATGCTAGGAATTTAATTCAAAATTTGCATCTCGAATTAAACACCTATTGTTCGAAATTAGCTTAATATTTAATGGGAATTTTCAAATCAACCGGAGAGTTGTCCGGTTCGACCTCACCAACATATATGTTATCCAATTTTAATTAGTCTTGATTAATGCAACTACAACTTAAATGCATTTCACACAAGCACTTAGCAGATAACATGTCCTAGGATGATACTAACATGTCAGATCATGGGTTCTACCTATCTTATGCGTGATTTGTGGGAGCCACTCCACTATCACAATTCTAACATACATGCCACATAAACAGTTTATATCACATAAGGGAAGCTATAACAAAATACGAGCCCTATCTCTATTACATTTTCAATTGAGATTCCCCTCCCTAACATTTTGAGGGGTCTTCGCTTATGGCCTCCTTGTTACTTGATTGTGGTCCATCTTACTCCATGGATGCATTGTCTCCAAAATGAAAATGAAACCTCACCACCTATTCTACTCTCAAAAAAATGAAAACGTACTGAAAAGTAATAAGGCTCAATCTTCATATTGGCCTTAGACAAATACACGGGGCATACCCCGGCCTAAAAAACAGTAATATGGGAAGCCACATAATAAATCACATAACAGTACGCATATAAGTGAGGCTCCAACCTCAATTGAAAAACGCAACTATAGGGCTCCGACCCCAAATGTAAACCATCCATGTGCATAAATGTAAAGCATACAAAGACTAGTACCCTTGATCACCTAACATGCTTTTGCGAGAATTTAAAATTAGCCAATAAATTAAAATTCCCGTTTCAAGTCCTAATGACTTAAAACACGACTTGATGCGAGTCTTATTTACAAAAGCTTTCAATAAATCCCAAATTAGTTAAACAAATAAAATTCCAATTAATTTTTGAAAATTAATAATTTTATTAAAGATGTAGTTTCCCAAAATTATAAACCGTTTCTATTTCTCAAAAATCCCAAATTTAAATTCTATTAAAATTAAATATTAATAAAACAAAATTTTTAATAATAAAAATATAATTAAGATAGGGACTGGATTGCACGAAATACGAAAAATGGATTACGAGGGAAAAACGGGGCCCGTACTTCCAAGAAACCCTTTTCTTGATGTCTTGATCTACTTCCTTGGCCAAGGACTCCATATGGCATATGAATGGCTTACACAATAAGAGATCACCTTGCAAATACAAGTGTAGGTCCTTTCTTGATTCTCATTCACTTTCATGAGTCACTTGTGCAGCCCCAGCATAAGCCTTGAATCAGTTGTCTAAGGCGACACCCTTTAAAGCTTATACCTAAGACTATAGAGTTAACTCATAAAGTGACATAGAACCTCAAGTCTAAGGATCAATTAATCACATGAATGACTCGTGAGATATTTCCTAATCTGGAAGTTTCCATTTCTTGAAATAGAAACTTCCTTTCCCATTTAGGAATCTTCTCACACGGGGCACCTCAGTGAACTTACTTATGGAAGTAAGCACCCTCATGTATCACGCACGTATCAACTATACACTTTGCACCTCCATGAAGCAAGGTGGTCCTTCTTAAGGGCGTGATCCCACAAGCAAGCCTTAGAGGAGTCAGGTTGACACTCCCACTGTCTGTAGGACTCATCGGCTTAGAGTATTTTACTAATCATGACTTATGTGATATAGGGCTCGTTTCATGAACCATTTCACCTAAATGGTAGAGTCCTAAAGTCATCGGGATTAGGGGAGTTCTCATACATGCACAATTAAAGTAAATGCATACCAAACAAGAGCATATAAAGAAGTGTTGTCTCAATTCGTTATTTTATTCAAAGATTGTCTATGATTACAATAAGGAAAAGTACGAAGCGAATATACAATCGGCTTTCTAGGGAACTATTCCTAACATGGTTTTCTCCTCCAAACATCTCAAATGGATAACGATCCATTAACCTATGAGGAGGTACTGTTAGATTCGGACTCTGAACAGTGGAAAGAAGCAATCAGAGATGGATTCCATGTACTCTAATCAAGTTTGGACCTTGGCTGATCCACCTGATGGGATCAGGCCCATAGGGTACAAATGGATATATAAGCGCATGCTTGGAGTAGATGGAAGCGTGGCATCCTTTAAAGCAAGATTAGTTGCTAAGGGTTTTACTCAAAAACCAGGTGAAGACTTTGATGAAACCTTCTCACCGGTTGCAATGCAAAATTCCATTCGGATGTTGCTTGCCATTACTGCATATTATGACTATGAGATATGGCAAAAGGATGTGAAAACTGCCTTTCTCAAAGGAGACATTGACAAAGATATTTACATGGAGCAACCCATGGGTTTCACATTCAGTGGGAACGAATAAAAGGTTTGTAAGCTCCAAAGATCAATCTACGGATTGAAACAAGCTTCTAGGAATTGGAACATTCGATTTGATGAAGCGCTCAAATCATTGGGATTTATTTAAAATCCGAATGAGTCCTGCCTATACAAGAAAAAATTGGAAGCCTCAGTTCAATTTCTGATACTTTATGTAGATGACATCCTCCTTATTGGGAATGCGAAGGATGACAGGAAAGTAACAAAGTCTTAGTTACCGAACCAATTTGAGATGAAGGATCTTGGTGATGCATCCTACATTCTCGGGATAAAGATCTATCGTGATAGATCTAACAGATTGTTAGGATTATCACAGTCGGTTTACATAGAAAAAATACTAAAGAGGTTTAGTATGGAAGATTCCAAGCGTGGGAAACTTCCAATGGGCCCGGGAACAGTTCTTTCGAAGAAGCTGTGTCCCAAGACTGAGCTTGAAAAGTCCAAAATATCTAAAATTCCTTATGCATAAGCAATAGAAAGCATAATGTATGCAATGCTATGTACTCGACCGGATGTGGCATATGCACTCAGCGTGACTTGCCGATTCCAATCTTACCCTAGTGAAGGTCACTAGACTGCTGTAAAGAACATCCTTAAGTACTTAAGAGGAACTAAGGATTTGTTCTTGGTTTATGGAGGCCAAAAAGATCTTGTCATTAGAGGATACTGTGATGCAAACTTTACATCGGACATGGATGACTTTAAATATATGTCAGGATACATATTCTTCCTGAATGGCGGAGCAGTGAGTTGGAAAAGTTCCAAGCAAGCGACCACTGCAGATTCAACCACTGAGGCCGAATACTTAGCTGCAAATGATGCAGCTAAGGAAGGTGTTTGGGTAAGAAACTTCATGCACGAGCTGGGTGTAGTTCCTAGTATTAAAGACCCCATTATAGTGTTTTGTGACAACACAGGGGCGGTTGCTCAAGCAAGAGAACCAAGATCTCACCAAAGGACCAAGCACATTTCGAGGAAGTATCACTTAATCCGTGATATAATCAAGAGAGGAGATGTGCAAATTGAAAGGGTCACATCGACAGAGAACATGGCAGATCCCCTTACAAAAGCCCTTAGTCAATAGGCTTTCGAAGGACATCTTCAGAAGATGGGACTTAGATTAGCACCTGAATAGCTTTGACGGGCAAGTGGGAGATTATTAGGAATAGTGCCCTTAAAGCAGCATTGGTGCTTTACAATTTCCTTGTAAAATCACAAACAGTGTTTGAATAATAAACGAGATGATTTTGTTCAAAGGCAATCACTTCTTTATGTGCTTATTTATGTCTGTTTGGGTTGACTATGTTTTGCATATTTTGAACTCCCCTAATCCGATGAGGCCATTAAGAACTTTGCCTTTATCGGAACTCCATAGGTGAGGATTAGACACTTCTCCAAGTCGATGAGTCCGACAGACAGTGGGTGTAACGCCCCGCTCATTCGATAAATAAGGTACGTCACCTTCCAACCTTTTTATGTGTTTAATTATGTGATTGGTGCGTTGTGTGGCCCACTTTTGAACTCTTTTAGAGTTAGGGCCCTTTTTGTAATTTTCTTCTTTTAAGGGGTTTTTCCGGTCACTTCTCGTTTGGTAGAGATTTTGACTTCTTTGACCCCTCCTTTGCGTTCAGGGCATCGAGACGAGTCCGTAGACTCTAAGTTTGCCCAATTCTGACTTCGTTAGCCCGTTCTTCCGATCGTTTTTGTGTACGAGGACCAGAGATATATACTCGGGTTTCCTCGTTTTGCGTGCCAGAATCAGATCAGCAGCCTTCATCGTCTTCTCCAGCGATCCGACACTGTTCACATGCAGTGGAGGTGTGAAAACACACACTAGCTCGTTCTCCCTCGTTTCTCGACGGAATTCGACGAATAAATAGTGGAAATTCATCAGCTCGACGAGCCCGTCACAACCGTACCAGTTTCGTGGACTGAAAGTGACCAGCGGCGGCGCAGCGGTGGTCCGACGGTGGCGGGTTGCGCCACCTCCACGCCGGCGGCGTTCCGGCGACTCTCGCCGGCCAACAACCATCCTACACCACGTTTTCGACCCTTCCCGTTCCATTTCCGGCCTCCTTTTTGAGCGAATTGCAGCGTAGGTGGTGGTTCCGGCGGTGACGCAGCGGCGCGACTTTGGGGTGGTGGTTCGGCCTCTTCCCGACCAGTTTTGGTGGTGGAGCCTTCACAAAAGATGCTTGGAATGACGAGACTTAGCGGATGGCATCGGCGGCGTTCCAGGAACCGGCCGTTGGCGGCGGACCGGCGGTGAACCGGTGGTGAACCGACGGGTCTGAACCGGTTACTGTTCCGACGATTTTTCCGGCGATTTGACTTGGGGCTTTCGTAGGGCTTGTTCCAAGCTTTCCAACGGTATATCCGGATTTTATTTTCGTTTTACGGTTTATGTTTAATTTCAGTTTTCGTCCTTGGATTTAAGTTCGGTTTTTCGTCAACGAAGTCCGGCGTGTTTGGTATTTTCTGAAATTGATTGAGGGCTTTTGTTGAGCAGGCCGAGACGCATGTTTCTGTCCTTCCGGGGATTTTTCCGACCACCGGAGACGGTGTTCCGGTGGCGGCCGGTGGCTGTTCGACCGGCTACAGTGGCGGCATTCCGGTGACTTTCGGACATAAGGTCCCTTTCGTTGTGGTGAGTCCAACGCCACTTTCCGTTCGTCAATCGGATGCCCGGTTGATTTGTTGTGATTTATTTTGTGTATTTCTATGTAATTGAAATTAATTGTTTTAATTGCAATAAATTGTCAATTGCTTGATTTGTCGAATCAATATGAATTCCAATGTGTACGAAAAGCATGTATTAAATGAACTATGATATATGTTGATGCTTTGATTTGCAATTTGAATCTCGATATGCCGTATTTGAGCTATTTGTCTGACTTGAAGGGGTGTTTGTGTAATTTTGTAAACAATTTGAATAATGTTTGATTTAATTAGGTAACCTCGTAATTGAATCCGTTAGTGACACATGAATTCAGTATGCCAAGTGTGAATTATATAAAATTGATATAGTTGGAATTTATATGCGACCTTGTGAGATTTAAGTGATTTGAATGACTCTATTTTGTCTATTTTATAATTGTATACTTGAGTTATAAATGTTATATGAAGTTCATGACTTGATTTGCTATGAATTATGAAAGATATGAAATGATTGGGCTTGAAACCCTCATGTTTAGAATGTACTTGAACGAATTACTTGATTATGTAACTCCATAACATCATTTTACTTCTTATACCTCTCATATCATGTGTTTAGCATTGCCGTGTGTCTATGTGGTTTCATATTGAGTCAATTCTCACAAGTACACATTGTTCCTTCTCTTGTACAGTTTGTTTCCAGGGCGGAGACTTCCAAATTGAATAGGCACCCGTATTGCTCTTGTTTCTTGTCTCGTGGTATTCCAGGTGAGGGTGTTTTCGTTCTAGTTACATATCAAACCCTACAACCCTTATGTGAAAAGCTTTGGCCAAAACCTTATGATTATATATATATTACTTTTAAAGTAAAGTCATCGAGTAAATATTGATCGAGTAAGCCCCTTTTCAAATGGATTTGATGGATATGTTATGTTCTCATGAATCAAATGTTTTGGCGAGAAAAGAAAGAATGAATGTTATGCACTGAATGGGGCCCAGGGGCTTGGTGTGAGTGGGGACCCGAGGAGGCAAGGGCTGACGGTAAACCCTCCCACTAGTCCCACCAATGAACGGCGTAACCGGACCTCGTTAGGAGTTAGCGAGGAATGGACGCTGAGTGCCATCTGGGGAGTCATGTTCCCCTTTTAGTCAATGAATGGGTGGTCGGGCCTTGCAAACCCACCACCAACCCGGAGGAAGAAGGTTGGAACTTATTTATGATTGAAAATGATTGATTGATTGAGTATTGATTAATAAGCACCGTACGGGAAGGCCGGGAAACGGATTGCCCAAACGAATATGTTTAGGACATGATATGTGATCTGGGTGTATTATGATATATTGCATGATCACCTATTTAATGTATTGATGATATTTGTCGTACACGGTCGGAGTTTGGTTGGAGATAATGCACGCTCACTCGCCGAGCCTTAATGTTTAAGTATGATTTATGAACTTAATGAATTTAATATGAATAGTCGTAAAGTTTGAGCATTGCTTAGTCATTCTTTTGCCCTTTTTGGGACTAACTTTAAATAAAACCTTGCTCGGGATTTATGACTTGCATGTGCATGTTTCTATATTATATGTATCGCTCCAGCTCACTCAGTCTCCTAGAGACTGACCCCTCTTTCCCCCCCTTTTCCAGTTTCTTTTGCAGGTGTTGGTTACTAGGCGGAGTTAGAGTGTCGAGTCATTGTTCTAGTCTCACTCATTTACACTCACTGCATATTATATTGTCTTTAAATACTATATTGATTAATTATTGATTTATTATTGCTGGCCGGTGTGCCCTTATTGAATTGATATTGATTCGGGACAGGTTAGGACAGGTGTACTGATTAGTGGAACCCGTATTTATACTCGTATTGGAATTCATTTGTTTCATGGATATTACATAAATGATTTCCTTGCTTCCGCATTTTGGTTTTTGGTTGATGGTTCCAGGGTTAGCTACCGCCTAGTCAGGACTGTACTTTTGATTGTCACCCGTTCGCTGTGAGTCCGATTCATGTGTGGACTGCCTATTTCATATGTGGATTAGACTCATAGTGCGGGGGATGTGGTGCCTATCGTCCTGGGTGCTACAGTGGGAGTGTCGACACTGACTCCGTTGAGACTTGTTTATTTGATTATGTCCTTTTGAAGGATCATTCAGTTTCATGGAATGATAAGTGCATACGATGATGTGTTCGTAATACATAAGAGTGCTTGTTATAAGAACTTCGTCACTGAGATATCCCACAGGAGAACATTCCTAAATAGGACAGGAAGTCTCCTAGAAACTTCCAGATTAGAAAATATCTCACAGGTCAATGACGTGATTAATAATCCTTAGACTTGAGATTGTGTAATGTCTCATATGAGCTAATTCTGTAATCTTTGATATAGGCTCAAAAGGGTGTCGCTATATAGACACCTGAACCACGACCTATATTGGGATTACACAAGTGGTATATGTAGAATTAGTAGAATTGATAAATGACCTACACTTGTTAAGAACAAGGATGATCTCTTACTGATTGAGTTGTTCGTAGTCTATTAAATATTAAACCCTTGGCCAAGGTAGAGAAAATTAAGGCTCTGACAATATTCCCATGCTTTAGTTCTTGATTGAGAGATGGAGTTGTAGGAGGATATTATTTCACTGATTGTCATTGACTGAAAGGTTCTTCGATTCATTTCGTTATTCGGCCAAGGGTCACACACCCATTTCTAGATACGGTAGTGTGATCTGTGAAGTGATTAATTAATTATGGGAATTAATTAATTACTATCACTGCTAATCGAATAATGAACCTAAAGGGTCACACACAAATGCCATAATACGAGAGTTATGGTAGGATGTTAATTGGATTAACGAAGGATCAAAATAGTTGATCGAAATGAGGCATGAAACGTGACTCACGTGGCTGTCACGTGTCACGCGGCCCACATGGCTACCACGTGTCACGCACACTTGGCTTCATGCGTGGCCTCGTGCGTGTGGTTTATTCCATACGCGAATTCTTTTCTAGAATTAATTGATTATATTGTAATTAATTAATTTTGGTTTTTTAATTAATTATGAATTAATTGTTAAGACTATTCTCAAATTACTTAACCCAATAAATAATTAATTGGAAATTAAATTATTTATTGAATAGACTTTTGACTTTAATTAGTAAAGGTTGAAAAGTCAAAACTTCCCATTGTAGGAGAGAGAAGGCATCTCTTGCTAGACTTGGAGAATAAGTTAAGAACTTATAATTCCAATTGGGTTTTGGAAACCCTAATAGGTTTGAACCCCCTAGTATATATACAAGTGGTGGTGCTTCTCTTATTCTTTAGACCAACACTCAAGAAGTCTTAAGTTTTTGAGAAAAATAAAAGGAAAGTTTTTCAAAGAAAATTATCCTAGCCTAACACAAGCTATAGAACTAGCATTCTCACTCGCTTGATCGTGTTCTAGGACTGGTGTGGATACGCTTTGGAGGATTGCCTACTTTGGGATCTAATCGAAGGACGTTCGAGGGATATTCCGCTTGAAGGGTGTTCGATAGGTGGTATCGACATCACAAGAAAGCTTCAATTAACATGAGTTTCTTGTTACACCCTACGATATGATACGAACATTGCAAGTCTTTTAGATCTACTTTTGGGAAAAAATTTAAACTCCCACTACACATACTCTGCTGTTTTCCAACACTTTTGCAGACAGTAGGTTCCGAAAAATGCTTAACATGGCGACCAAAGGGGGGATTGAAAAAGTAATCACAAAATAGAAGGTCTAGAGAGTGGTGAAATCGATGAATGCCTTCAAAGCACCTGGGTGGGATGGCTTTCAGGCTATTTCTATCGGACTTATTGGAGTGTCTTTGGAACCACGGTCTTGCAACAGTTACAAGATTGCTGGAACACCAATGAGATTCCGGAGAAGATGGGAATAGCAAACATTTGTTTAGTCCAGAAAACTGAATGGCCCACGGATACAAGTGAGTTTTGGCCGATCGCGCTTTTAAATGTATCCCTCAAAATCTTAACTAAACTGTTTGTGATGAGAATTAAACCGTTCATTTTGAGGATCTTCGGTCCTTGTCAAAGTTCCTTAATATCTGGTAGGAACAACATGATAATATGTTGATTCCTAAGGAACTTACCCACCCCATGAGAGGCTCTAAAAGCAAGAAAGGGAGTAAGCTTCTCAAACTTGACTTGGAAATGCTTCAATTCTTTAACTTCCCCAAAAAGTTCATCAAGCTCATCCTTAGCGGTGTGAAGAGCATTAAATCGCAAATTTTGTGGGATGGCAAACCCACGGTGCATAATTTTCAGTGCGAGCTCCATCAAGGGGATCCGATGTTGACCTATCTCTTTGTGTTATATATAGTGATATTGAATTACTTGATTGAGGAGGCTGTGGAGTCGAAGATTTGGAAGCCAATCCCGATTTCTCGTAGAGGACCCAAAATCAGTCACATCCTCTTTACCGACGACATAGTTCTGCTCAGGCAAAACCACTGTTAGGAATGCCATAATAAGAATAGTACCCTTAAAGTCAATCTTGCAATCAACTTAGTATTTTTCCTTTGTATATCAAAGACAGTCTTTGAATAACAAATGAACTGCTTCGATCATAAGACAACACTTCTTTATATGCTCTTGTTTGATTGTATGTTTACTTTAACTGTGCATGTGTAAGAACTCATCTAATCTAATTAACTTATAGGACTTAATCACTTTGGGGAAGTAGTTCATGAAACAAGCCCTACATCACATAAGTTAAGATTAGAAATCACTCCAAGCCAATGAGTCCAAAAGACAGTGCAAGTGTCAATATAACTTTGTTGAGGCTTGCTCGTGTGATCACACCCTTAAGAAGGAGCATCTGGTTTCATGGGGTGTAAAGTGTATGGTTGATACTTGCGTGATACACGAGGGTGCTCGTTCCTATTAAATGAGTACACTGAGGTGTCCCGTTTGAGAAGATCTTTAAATGGGAAAGGAAGTTTCTATTTGAGAAGATCTTTAAATTAAATAGCATAGCTCGCACGCCACGAGCTGGGAAGTACCTAGCTCGGGCTTGGGTTCGCTCAGTTAGACTCACCATGTTTGACCCCAAGTGGGAGCTTTTCCGAAGAAAGCTTGCCAAACTCACGAGCCAACTCGACTCGTTTGAATCCTTGCAAGAGACACAGAGGCCTTGGGCGCCAAAAGAACTGCAAAAAATCGGTCATTAGATGTTGCATTAGAATAATGCATATAAATGGTAATACACGTTGTTTGTCATACTTTTATTGGTGGAGTACAATGTTAACAAGTCAAACTAGTAACTTATTCGTTGACTGATACAGCTAACAAGAGAACTGCACTTACTTGGAAGAAATTATTCTTCAGTATATTGTATAGCAGTTGGCCATTGAAGGACTATACATTGAAACCATTTTCTATCTCATGAACTGATGTTGTAACTGTTGTTACAACATACCTAAAAAGGGGAAAAAATAGTCAGGGTAAATAATGGAAAAAGTATCAATTGTTTCAACAAAAAAACAGATATCTAGATTCTATAACAATAAATATAAAAAAAAAAAAATCTTCTAATTCAAATCAAGTGATAATTGGTAAAGAATGCATAAGGAACAAACTTTACTAGCCAGACGGATCCCACTTAAGATATGTGGCCATGGAATGCTTAGTTTGAGCCATGATCCAATGTTCATCAACATCATAAAATTGCAATTGCTCGTTAAACTCTTTTAGCCTAACCAAAATAAAAAAACATCCATAAATGACCAGAAAAGTGCATTCGTCTGCTATTTTTCCAGAGTTTTGAACTTTGAAACCCGTCCATTGTTATTACCACTGCGCATTAAGTAGAAACTAACATCAGGGCTTTACTTATCTCCATGGATGATAGCGAACCTATGCCCTTTGGGTTCCCAAGAAAATGCAAGAATCTTTTCTATGAGCTCCAGAACCTCAATAGCTATGCCCCCTTCTTTAACCCTAAATAGCTCAAAGCCAGTATACGTGGTCTTTTCGGGTTTCATATACTGGTCAACTTTAACCGCAAGGTAGTCACCATAACATTGCTAATACATTTGGCAATCACTAAATCTAAAGAGATTCTTTTGCTGTAAATCGACTTAGTTTTGGATTTACATCAATATATCAATAAAGTTAAATACTATAGTTAAATACTATAAAATAGAAATGAATGTATACATTTAGTCTTTCTTGTACGTGAACGTCCAATGGTCGCCAGGAGGATCTTATTCGGCTATAATAAATAGTCGAGGTGTTGTAGTTTAGGGCAACACAACTACATTCTATCGATTGATGGAATATCCTGAGGTAGTTTTCATATCAGTATCACTGGGAGGATCTTATTCAACTTAGTATAGTTTAATATTGATGTATACATATCGGTTGATGGAATAGAAATGTTTAACAAGAATTCTTGTTATATTACAAATGAGATTTCCCATATTTATAGGTTGGAGACTACCAACATTGCAATGTCGGTTAATCACATTTCTTAGATTTTTAGCCTTTTTAACCATGTGATTATAGTTAGAATTTTTTTATCAATTTCTATAGTAGTCTAATCATAATCTAGATCCTACAACTTTCTAAATTATCTTAGATAAAATATCTAGAAAAATAATTAAAAAAGATTCTAGAAAATGAATTATATTTTAACACATGACTGATTGTTTATAGTTTTTTTTGGCGCCCAAGGCCTTGTGTCTGTTGATTGGTGAGAAGGGAAATTGAGAGGAACCTCAAGAAGTACGCGAAGAAATTTGAAACAGAGGACCAGAATGTCTCTGATGATGAAAATTCCTTTGATGCTGTTTTTTAGGTCACTTAGTAAGCATATGTCCATTGTTACCAAACTTATGATAGTAACACAAAGAAACGTAGATGGATAGATGCACCATGATGCAAAAAAAGATAGACAAATGATGCAATTTCAGGTCTTGGGTAATTCCACAACTATGATTCGAAAGTTTAGCCAAACTCAATGTTTCTATACTTCTATTTTGAGAAGTATATACTACTTTTCTAGGCATCCAGAGCAAGCTACCATCCTAACTGCCATAGCCTTTAGATGGTATAAGGTCCCAAAAATACTGTTATTTTCATAAAAGATATTGACAAAACATACACTGAATCAAAACTAAAAATCAAAATTGATTTCCATTTTGGAAACAAATTCCTTCTATAACTTAATAATAGCTAACAAAATATTTGAAGCCAACATTTATCACAAAGATAAGCCAAAGCAATAATCGCGCACACTACGTGTACTTATGAACGTGTAAGACTAAAAAAAAATAATAATAAACTTGTAAGACTATACCGGTGGTGTAATCAATTCAACTTCATCCATGATTCATATCTCAAATCTCTTTTTAGCAAGAAACATACTATTTATCCCCAAGTAAGTAACAACACAACATTAACTTCATCCAGCTGTTCTTTAACCTCTTGGGTACTAACCATATCGCTTGCTCGCATCTCAAATTTTTAATAAAAAATTAAGAAAATTCAACGTATTAGTGAAACAACACTCAATTATCATAAATCAATCATCCCACCAGACAAGCAGTTCTCTTGAATTTCTTCACGCACAACCTCGTATCTAACGATTCTTACAAAATCTACTCCCTGCATAGGTCTCTAGTAGTCATGCAATGGGCCCCTAGGGGATAACCAAAATACAAAGGCAATAACAAAGAACTAAATCTAGTTATGGGTGTTCAATCGGTAAAAAATCGAAAATTCGGTTAGCAAAAATGCTAACCATTTATCATACCGAAAAGGCTCGATTTCGGTTAGGTAAAAACTATTTTTTTTCCTATGGTGAGACTACCATCTTTATTAATTGCGACAACAACTAGAATTAGGGCATAATCCTTTGTTGTGAGTATCTGGAAACAATTAAGCACCACAGTAAGCAACTAGAAAGCCAAACAAACATTTCTAAGTTATTTCTCCTTCATGGAGTGACAACTTCAAATCTTCTAAGGAAAATACAAAAATATTTTCAATGGATATAAACCAGTGAATCTAGATTAGATACTGACATATGACATTAGGTATAGCTTTTCCTTGATCATCATTCGAACTTTTCTCACACCAGATGTAAGATATAGCTGGATCTTGACTAAATATACAACCTCTACCAAACCAAAGCATCTACAACCAACGGAAAAAGGATATATGAAGGGAACTTATTCTACCATTTTCAATATAGAGGGGTTTACCTCAAGATCAACAACCATCTTCCGCAGGTGAGAACTATTTTCATCTTACAAAAACAACTGAATAAGATTGTACCTAATGAAGATGTTCGTTACATCATTTCATTGTTAATTTGGTCTTGTGAAAGTTTATGAGAGACTAAGCAAAAAGAACAATTGTATACTGACCTCATGATTGCAGATGACGCCATAACTTCATCTTTGTCAATTCACCAGGATTGCCCGCCGAGATCTTCCGCCATTGACCCAAGACCATATTATGGAAGCCTTAAACGCTTTGTAAAAGATACCTAAAAGATCAAAAGGCTCAGATATAGAGCTATGCTTATTATTTGATTATAGACATGTATTCGATATGATTTCACCTGAAACATAATGGTTTCAATAAATTTGTACTCATGAGCTGACATCGATCTTGCAATTATTTATTAAATATCATATTGAAGTACTTACAGAGACATGGCAGTTACCAATATCCACAACAACCCCACTAGCAACTCATAGATGATCAGGTAAATAAAAATGGAAATCATACTAGCATAATGTAGTAGATAGAGGGCATAGAATTTTTATTGTCAGTGAAACAACATGTCCAATTGTGAAATGCTAATCAATCATGGTACAATGAATGCACATTATTTACTTGATATAGGGAAAAAACCTCTGGGTGATACGAACTCCACGTACTTGCCGTGAAACCCTATATCAATACTTGGAGTTCTTGAATCTGATCGTCCAATTCAAGGTTGAAAATAAGAGGAGTGTGACCCGTTTGCTATATTGAGCAAAGAACCAACACTATCAGATTGTAAGTAACGCACCCCGTCGACTATAAGGAGTAGAGAAATAACGTTATCCGGGAAAGGGGTTTGAAACCCTAATGTCGTTCAGCAAAGAACTTGAGAGAAAAATCTCACTTGAATGAAAATTCAATAATTTTTACTTCTTGATTGAAGGAAAAACAAGTTACAATGCTGAATATAAAGATGCATGCATGGAAACCTAAGAGACACTAGAATACTAAAGGACACAAGCTATTCCCGCCACTTGCCATGAAGGCTTACAAAAGTGGGCTTAAATAAACTAATATGCAGCTAAATGATGATAAAATAAAGGCCCAAATAATACTATAATAGGCTTAGGGCCGAATTACATCATTTCCACACTTTGGACTTTAGGAATTGGACATAAAAACATTGAAGTATTTTGAATTTGGTTCAGCAGCCCATCTTGAAGGTTGGAGTCCAGTTTGAGCAAATTGGTTTAAGAGATTTCCAACTTCCTCTTGGATAATTTTGGCCCGAGCTCTTGTAATTGGACCACCATAACTTTGTTCCTTTTGTATGCTATCTTCTTGAGTTGTGGATCGGTCCAGCTCTTCATTTGGGACAAGATATGGCCGCGGTTCATCATGTATGATTCACATCATTCCCCCCTTCTTGAAAAGGATTCGTCCCCGAATCTGAATCTGCATGAAAGGGAGATAAATCAGCAACATTAAAGGTGGAACTTACACTATATGTATCCGGGAGATCAATTTTGTAAGCATTATCATTGATCCTTTTCAACACTTTGAATGGTCCGTCCCCCCGTGGGTCAAGTTTGGACTTTCGCTGATGATTGAATCTCTCTTTCCTAAAGTGAACCCAAACCAAGTCTCCTTCCTTGAAAACAACTTTCTTTCGTCCCTTGTTGGCTTGAATCATAGCTTGGTTGTTTCTTTTGAGAATGTGAAGCCGAGCATCCTTATGCATTTTCTTCACAAGTTCAGCTTTCTCCTTGCCATCTAAGCTTACAAGTTCATTCATAGGTAAAGGAAGCAAATCTAAAGGAGTTAAGGGATTAAAACCATAAACAAGCTCAAAGGGTGAGAAAGAAGTAGAAGAATGTATTGAACGGTTATATGCAAATTCAACAAATGGAATACACTCAACCCAATTCTTTGAATATGTTTTAAACACAGCTCTTAAAAGAGTTCCCAAGGTTCGATTCACTACTTCCGTTTGTCCATCCGTTTGAGGATGACAAGTGGTGGAAAATAACAGTTTTGTTCCCAATTTTCCCCACAATACTCGCCAAAAGTGACTTAAAAACTTCACATCTCGATCACTTACAATTGATTTTGGGATTCCATGAAGTCTTACTACTTCCCGAAAGAACAATCCAGCCACATGTGTTGCGTCATCAGTTTTATTACACGGAATGAAATGTGCCATTTTAGAAAATCGATCAACAACAACAAAAATTGAATCCTTTCCATTTTGTGTTCTTGGCATTCCTAGCACAAAATCCATAGAAATATCAGTCCACGGATGCGTTGGAACAGGCAAGGGTGTGTAAAGGCCGTGAGGTTTAACTCGTGATTTAGCCTTTCTACAAGTTACGCATCTATGACAAGTCCGTTCAACATCCCGTTTCATATGAGGCCAAAAGAAATGTTCCTTAAGTATGCTCAAAGTTTTTAAAACACCAAAATGTCCCATTAATCCTCCCCCATGAGACTCACGGATTAGCAACTGACGCAAAGAACAATTTGGAATGCATAGCTTGTTTTCTCTAAACAAATAACCATCTTGAACATAAAATTTATCACAAGGCTTTTGTTCACAAGATGCAAATATTTCAGCAAAATCAGAATCACTCAAGTATAGTTCCTTAATATGATCAAATCCCATGAATTTAGCACTTAAGGTAGAGAGAAGAATGTACCTTCGTGATAAGGCATCAGCAACAACATTATCCTTACCTTGCTTGTACCGAATCACATAAGGGAACATCTCTATAAATTCAACCCAGCGAGCATGCCTTCGGTTCAAACTTCCTTGCCCCTTCAAATGTTTTAATGACTCATGATCCGTATGAATGATGAACTCTTTCGACCACAAGTAATGCTGCCACGTCTCTAAGGCCCTAATTAAGGCATAGAGCTCCTTGTCATAAGTAGAGTAGTTCAATGCAGCCCCATTGAGTTTCTCACTAAAGTATGCAATTGGTTTCTTCTCTTGCATGAGCACAGCACCTATACCAACACCCGAAGCATCACATTCGATTTCAAAAGCTTTAGAAAAATCCGGTAAAAGTAAAAGAGGAGCAGAACTTAGCTTTGTTTTCAATGTTTGGAATGCCATTTCTTGAGCTTCTCCCCACTTAAATCCCACGCTTTTCTTGATGATTTCCGTTAAGGGGGCAGCTATGGTGCTGAAATTGGGCACGAATCTCCTATAGAACCCGGCCAAACCATGAAAACTCCTTACTTCCGTGATGGTCTTGGGTGTAGGCCACTCTTTGATTGCCTTAACCTTTTCTTCATCTACCTCTATACCACCTGCACTCACAACAAATCCAAGGAACACGACTCTATCCATGCAAAAGCTACACTTCTTAAGATTAGCATATAACTTTTCATGCCTTAGTACCTCAAGTACTAACCTCAAATGCTCAATATGTTCATGCAAATTACGGCTAAAGATCAGTATATCATCAAAGTAAACCACTACGAATTTACCAATATAAGCACGCAATACATGATTCATCAATCTCATGAAGGTACTAGGTGCGTTAGTTAAGCCAAAAGGCATTACTAACCACTCATACAATCCATGCTTAGTTTTAAAAGCTGTTTTCCATTCATCACCTTCTTGCATTCTTATTTGGTGATAGCCACTTTTCAAATCAATTTTAGTGAAGATGGTAGAACCATGCAATTCATCAATCATATCATCAAGGCGAGGTATGGGATAACGATACTTTACCGTGATCTTGTTGACAGCCCTACAATCCACGCACATTCGCCAAGTACCATCCTTTTTTGGCACCAAAAGAACTGGAACAGCACATGGACTCATGCTCTCACGCACATATCCTTTTGCAAGCAACTCTTCAACTTGTTTTTGAAGCTCTTTTGTCTCTTGAGGGGTGCTTCGGTAAGCTGGTCGGTTTGGGATGGTAGCCCCGGGGATGAGGTCGATTTGGTGTTCTATTCCTCGTATAGGAGGTAAACCGGGTGGTATTTCCTCCGGGAATACATCCTCAAACTCCTGCAAGAGAGAAGAAACAACACTAGGCAAGGGAGGGGTTTCATTAGATGAAAGAAATATGTTTTTATACATCATCATCATCACAAGCTTTTCTTTTTTAATCACCCCCTCAATCTCTTTTTCTTTTATAAAGAAACTCACTTTTTTTCTTTCTTTCTTTTCAACTAGTTTCTTTTCTCCCTCTTCTTTTCTGTTACACTCTTTTTCTTTTTCCTTCTCCTTTTCTTTTTCATGCTCTTTTTCTTTTTCTTTTTCACATTCTTTCTCACTATTACAATCACTTTGTTTTGAAGAAGCTGAAATGGATTTCTTAATTTGGCACTGTTCTTCATACACTTGGCTTGGTGGTAAAGGTGCCAAGGTGTTGTTTCGCCCATCCTTGGTAAAACTATATCGATTCTTGTAGCCATCATGAACTGTTCGTCTATCAAATTGCCATGGTCTTCCGAGCAATATATGGCCAGCTTGCATTGGTACGACATCACAAAGAATCTCATCCATGTATTTGCCAATTGAAAAGGAGATAAGAACTTGTTTTGTTACCTTCATTTCACCATGTTCATTCAGCCATTGGAGCTTATAAGGTCTCGGGTGCTTCAAGGTTTTAAGGCCGAGCCTTTCCACCATCAATTTACTAGCCACGTTCACGCAACTCCCGCTGTCAATGATCAGCCCACACACTCGCTCCTTAACATGACACCGTGTGTAAAAGATGTTTTCCCTTTGTTGTTCATCTTTGTCCTCAAGAGCTTGGATGTGCAAAGGTCTTAGAACCACCAAACTTTGCCCCACAACCGCATGCTCAACATCACTTGCCTCATCCGATGTTTCAAGGCCTCCATTATCACCCTCACTTTCGGTTTCAAGTTCTCCATTGTCTAACAAGATCATGGCTCTTTTGTTTGGACATTGAGACATTATATGGCCTGCTCCTTGACATTTAAAGCATTTAATATCACGATTGCGATGTGTAGAGGTGTTACCTTTCTCAAACGAACCCTTTGTTGTAGGTGGATCCTCCTTTGGTTTTGAAGGCTTTTCGGCTGTTTTTGGAGAAGAATTCCACTTTGGTTTAGAGGTATTTGAATCATCACGCCTAACCACAGTCCTTCCTTTCTTAAATTGTCTCTCCACCTTGATAGCCATATGGACCACTTCCTCAAGTTCAACATAGTGATGAAGTTCCACTACATTGGCGATCTCTCGGTTGAGACCACATATGAACCGAGCCATGGTTGCCTCACGATCCTCCTCAATATTTGCTCGAATCATTGCCATCTCCATTTCTTTGTAATATTCCTCTACCGTTTTGAACCCTTGCCTCAAACTTTGTAACTTAAGGTGTAGGTCCCGATAGTAGTGAGGAGGTACGAACCTCTTCCTCATAACCACCTTCATCTCATCCCAAGTTTCAATAGGGTACTCACCACTTCTGCGTCTACTTATCACCACTTGATCCCACCATACAATAGCATAATCCGTAAAGGATACGGCTGCAAGTTTTACCTTTTTCCCTTCCGAATAGTTGTGGCAGTCATAAATTAACTCCACCTTTCGTTCCCATTCAATGTAAGCTTCCGGGTCATTTTGTCCTTTGAAGGAAGGAATAGAAAGCTTGATAGATCCGAGGTTATTGTCAATTACCCCTCTTCCTCTTCGTTGTTGTTGGTATCTTGGACGTCTATGATCTCTCCTAGAAGAGGCATTTGATGCAGCCTCATCCAAGTCATCTTCCTCATCATCAAATCCATCACGAGGATTGATACCCAAATCGGCTGGTCGTCGGTTTGGTGTAGCACCCGAGCGTAAGGTACCACATCCCCCGCACCGAGACCCGACCCGTATATGAAATGGAAGTCCATACACGTGCCGAATCCACGGCGAACGGGGACACAACACACACGCTATGCTAGGCGGGACTAACCCTTGAACCAATCAGTGCAAGAATCATAAAATCAGAGTTAAAGAAATTCGCGGAAGCAAGAACTACATAGTATATATACAATGAGCGAACAAGCTCAAAAAAATCAACATACAAGAGCATTCAAATATGCAACGGCACTCACGGCCTACAAAATCATAACGCTCCAATCTATAACAGGATTAAATACAAAAGTAGCAACAAGAGTATGAATATGAGACAAAAAGGAAGTGCTAAACACGAATGCACGACCTAGACGACTTGTATTCCCGCCTAGCACTCCTAACCTGCACAAAACAGCTGAAAACAACCGGGTTCAGTCTAAAAGAGACTGGTGGGTATAAAAACGGGGCATAAGATATATAATATCGCATAAATTAAACACATACATGCAAGCCCTAATCCCGTGTGAAGTTTGAAAGGAATTTACCAAGTGGTTAAAACAATAGAAAACATCAACGGGATTACGACGTTCATATTCATTCATAATTGATCATAAGGGTTTAAGCTCGGCGAGTGAGCGTGCACAATCTCCAACCTTCTCCTCGTGTAATCATATCATAATTATTGGTTGTCATACATATCTTTCGTGCACATACATAAATGATCATAATCATACATATACACCTTCTTCCTCCGGGTGGTGGACAAGTTAGCTAGACCTGACCACCGGTTAAATCCTAGGCCAATGGGGGTACATGAATCCCCCAAGGGCACTCAGCTCCCATTCCTCGCTAAACCTCCTAGCGAGGGCCGGTATCACCGTAGTTTGGTTGGAACTAGTATATGGGATCCCCGTCAGCCCTTGCTTCCTCGGTTAGCCACATATACCAAGTCCCGGGGCCCGTTAAATAATAAGTAATAAATGTGTCTCGCCAAAACATAAGGTAGGGTTTCATAATTAAAAAGGGGTCATACATTTGAAATCATTTACCCAAAATGACTCGATTGATATAAATATATTATTTTGGCTTAAAACTTTGCACATAAGGGATTTATAGGGTTGTTTTAACTATTAGAAGAAAAACCCACCTTTACCAAAGCAAAGTAAGGCACAAGCGTCTCAATGCTCGCCCTCGTCTCCGACCAAACCCGAATCTGTGTAAAAGAAAAGGTATGAGACACAATGACCACATATGACGCTCGGCAATGAAGTGAATATGACATGAATGCATAAATGATCATGTTATATTATAAAATTGTTCATATGCACGATTAAAGAATTTAAGTCATATAACCAAATCATTCATTCATATATTTCATTCAATTTCATAATTTCATAAATTCATAACATTCATATAATTTTTCATAAATTCATAATATTCATAAATTCATAACATTCAAAACATTTATAATGCATATCGATTAATCTAAATTCATTGAATAATCATAACACATATTACTCAAATTCACATTTAGGAATAAAATAAATAAAACGTTCAATCAATAGTCAGTAGAATAAATACGCGAAATGGAAATCAATTATTTCAATAACTAAATAAATCAAATAATATTTAAAATATATAATAAATATATATATATATATAATATAATATACTAAATATATAATAACATATAACATATAATATATATAATATATATATATATATATACGTACACATCACACACCCCATGCATGCAATATGTATTATATAGTACATGCATAATTATACATACTATATATTATATACATATTATATACTATATATATTATGTTCATGCATGCAACACATGCACGTACACACACAATTCACTCCATGCATGCACATTACACAATCTGCACAACCACCACACAAAAACATGCAAATCAAAAATACATGCAGTAGCTAAGCAACCAAAACAGCAGCAGCATCAGTTCCGGGAAGCAGAAAAATTCAAGCAAGAATGGGGTGACACCCCCGTGTCACCTCCAAAGCCTGGACCGAGACACCCCCGTGTCTCGGTACAGAAGTTCCAGGCCGCGAAGCACCCCCGTTCCTCGCTGGAACGGGCAGAAATGGAACGCCCGTGTCGCACAGCAGGAACCTCTGTTTTCGACAGCAAAAAAAATGGCGCAGAAACAGAGCAACACTCCAGCATGAATTTCAAGCAAAACGTGCAGCAATACAAGGCATGATTTACAGCAAGAATTCAGCCACAATACAACCCAACAAAACCATGAAAGTAACAGCAAGAAGCACGCAACGCAGCAGCTCAAATCAGTCCCAAAACAGGGCAAGACATTCACGGAAAAACAGAGCATGGCCAAATGAATCTTCAACCAACATGTTCAGGTATTTTAAGGTCACAAATATGCAGCAAAACATCATAAATTCAACAAGTAATTCAGTCCCAAACAAGCTCAAACAAGAAAGGAAGCATACGTGACATATACGTGGGATTTCCTCAAAATTTCATAAATGATATATCATAAATACTTCAACAACCACGAAATCAAGGACCATAAATGATATGAGGATGTCAAAACAATCAATCTCAAGCTTGGAATCAAACAAAATCATTGAGAAATGAAGAAGATCAAGATTTTGCCCAAAAACTCATATTTTCGGAAAATTGGCCCAGAATAATGAAACCATGCTCAAAATCATGAATGAAAAGATGAAAATGCTCAGAATTAATCATATAATACAACCCTAAGCTTACCTTGATGATTGGTTGAAGTTTGGATGAGATTTGAGCTCCAAAATCTCCAAATGGTGAAGGGTTACGGGACTGGAGAGAAAACAGTAGCTTTGGCTGAGTTTTGGGGCTTGTGGGATGATAATCTCGGTCAAGGCTGATTATGTCATGATAGAGGGTTGAGTTAGGGTTTCAAAGAATCAAACCATGGTTAATTTGGTTGTGGTTTGGCCAAGATATGGCTGATTTAGTGTAACAAGGTCAAGTTGGTCTCCGTTTCGTTTTTCGGTTGGATTTCGGAGTTTCAAATGAATTAGGAAAAATATAAGGTTAAGTTTACTAAACTCGAATTTTCGTTACGAGTTCAGCGGAGTTGACGGAACTCGAATCCGAGTTCCCGAGCTCAAGATATAAAATTCGGAACCAAGGGTACGCTAAGTGCTCGTTAGCTCCCGTTTTGGTTCCTCAAAACAAATTAAATTCGTTAACTAATCAAATGAATTCGAAAATGTAAATTGAGCATAGAATCATGTTCATAACACATATATGTACAACATATTACAAATTTGTGGCAATTTGATATCATTTCATAAGAGAACGAAACACAAAATTAATAACATGCACATTTTATGAAATTCATGCATAAATTTAAAATCCCATGCATAAATATGATTTCATGCAAAAATATATTAATTCTCATGCATATGAAATAAAACTCATGCAGAAATCATTCCCATGCAAAAATTCTGATTTTCATGCAAAAATTTATATTAATTTGCATGCATAATTAAAATCTTCATGCATAAGTATATTTTCTCATGCATATAATTTCCAACGTATATAAAAAAAAATATATATATAATACGAATATATATACATATAAAATTAATAATATTAAAATAAGATAATATAATATAATATAATAAAATAATAACAATTATAATAAAATTAAATATAAAAACACGTAAAAACAATTAATTTGCGCAAATAGGTAAACACATACGTCCTACCTTTACGTCCGAAAAGTCGGGGCGTTACAATCTCTCCCCCTTAAAAGAATCCGTCCTCGGATTCACTGCTCGCTCGTAATTAACTCAGGATGAAACCTTTTCATCTTATCCTCCGCTTCCCACGTAGTTTCTTCGGTTATACCACTTCTCCAAAGAATCTTGACTAGTGGAATACACCGATCTCACGTCCCTGAAGTTTTCGATCCAATAGCTTAATCGGCTTCTAAACAAAGGTGAGATCCGGTTCTAATTCCACTTCTTCAACCAGTAGAACCTCGGACTCATCTCGAGAATACTTTCGGAGCCAGTGTTTAATTTTCCTCCTCGTCCAATCCTTGATAATCCTCTTTGTGGGAAAGCCTTTAGGAAAACCTTATCTCCAATCTCAACCTCCAATTTCTTCCTCCGTAGACCTGCATAAATCTTTTGTTGATCCTAAGCAGCCTTCATCCGTGGTCTAATTATCTGGACCTTATCAATAGCCTCTTGTACAATCTTAGAGGGTTTTTCCTTCTTTTCCCCTCTTAATTCCTTCTCGCTTGGTCCAATTCCATTTCTCCAAGTCCAAGAACAACGGTGATTGACATATACATCCATAAAGAGCTTCATAAGGGGCTATTTCAATCGAGGCTTGATAGCTATTGTTGTAAACAAACTCGATTAACGGTAACTGTTCATTCCATGAACTCTGAAAGTCCAATGCACATGCTCTCAACAAATCCTCCAAATACTTAATCAACCTTCTTGATTGTCCGTCGGTCTGAGGATGGAAAGCTGTGCTGAATTGAAGCCTTGTTCCCAAACACTTCTGTAATTCTTGACATAACCTAGAAGTAAATCTGGGATCCCGATCCGAGACAATACTAACAAGTACACCATGAAGCCTGACAATCTCATCATTGTATCTCTTAGCCAACTTATTCACTTATCGGACATTCTGGTTGCTAGAAAATGAGCGGATTCCGTCAACCTGTCCGCGATAACTCAATTTCTATCGAAACCTCCTCTCACTCTCGGTAATCCTGAAACAAAATCCATAGCTATCTGTTCCCATTTCCATTCCGGGATAGGCAATGGTGGAAGTAGCCCCGATGGCTTTTGATGTCCCGTATTAACCCCTGGACAAGTCATGCAGTGTTTCACAAAGTTGATAACATCCCGTTCTCATCCATTTCACCAATGGAATTGCTTAAGATCCTTATACATTTTGTTTCTCCGGGATGTATCGAATACCCTGACCGATGGGCTTCCTCAAGAATAATCCTTTTTAATTCTTCTGGGACAACAACTCTATTCCTGAATCTTAGAAGTCCCATATCATTGAACCCAAACGAACATTCTGAATCAGCTAATTTCTGAACCTCGGGATCAATCCTCTGAGCATCAAATAACCTCTGTTTAAGATCTGGTCGAACCGTAATATTCCGAACCCTAGCCCTCAGTCTGAACAACTCATTCTCATCTCCAATTTCCACTTTCACATCGGACACACTAGTTTTTCTACTAAGTGCATCCGCGACCAGATTAGCTTTGTCGGGATGGTATCGGATTGTACTCTCATAATCCGCCAAAAGTTCCATTCAATGTCGTTGTCTCTTGTTCCATTCCTTATGTGAGAATAAGTATTGGAGACTCTTGTAATCAGAAAAGACCTCGAACGAAATTCCATAAAGATAGTGTCTCCGCTTACCCAAAGCGAAGATCATTGCCACTAATTCCAAATCATGAGTGAGGTAATTCTGTTCATGCTCTTCCCTTTTTCATCGACACATATCCCAAACCTTCCTTTTTAGGCGTCCATATAAACCGTATATCTTTCTGTACCTTCGGAAAATGCTAATACAGGAGCGGTGGTCAACTTTTCCTTTAAAAGTTGGAAGCTAGCCTCACATGCCTCGTCCCACTCAACTTAACCGCTTTCTTAGTCAATCGGGTTAAAGGAGTTGTAATCTTCGAAAGTCCTGTACAAATCTTCGATAGTAATCTGCCAAACTCCAGAAACTCCTTACTTCTGAAATATTTTTCGGGCTTTGCCATGGAATAACCATTTCAAACTTAGAAGGGTCTACCTCCAAACCTTTCCTTGAAATAATATGACCCAGAAATGCTACCTGATCAATCCAAAACTCGCCTTTGCTAAACTTAACATACAATCCGATGCTCTCTTAAGGTATCCAACAAAATCCTGAGATGCCTGGCCTAATCCTCTGGAATTCTCGAGTAAACTAAGATGTCATCGATGAAGATTACCACCACTTATCCAAATACCATAAGGCAGCCGGAGCACCCCAAATGGGACGAACTTGGCCGTATATATCCAACTTTGAGTAATACCTCTAATTGAACCTTTAATTCTTCCAAATCAGCCGGATATTCTTTCCCTTCAAACAAAACTGAACACTCCCGAATCAACTGATCTGTCTGAAGACTACCACCCAGTGGCGAACTCACCAAACCACAAGAAGAAAAAGCAAATAACAGGCAAGCACAGAATAGCAACTAAGTCACAAGGAATAAAAGAATGCGTGACACCCGAATCAAAGAGTGCATGAATGCTCATGTTATGTATGCATAGGGTACCTTTTACCACTGCTATGGGATCAATCTCTGCACCTTGCTCTTCACCTTCGATGGCGTAAGCACGAACCGGGATCATTGGCCTTGGAACTCGTCTTTGATATCCGGGGTCTTTGTAGGGACAAGCATCCGCCATATGGTCGCCTTTTCCACATATAAAACACAAATTCAACCTCCTCCGACAGTTATGGTAATTATGAGTTGGTCCTCCACAATGTGTACAGGGAGCTTGAGCCAATCTCGCCTCACTCGGACCTTGTCGATCCCTCGTTGGTGCCATGGGTAGAGCCTTTGGTCTAGTCGGTGCGGCCTTAGAACCTTGTCCTCCAAACTGAGGTTTCTTAAATGGACCTTTAGGAGGCGGACTAGCTTGAACCATAGGTCGCTTTCCCGAGCTTGTTCCAGAACCTCGCCCCATCAGTGGCCTCTTTCCCGAATTCGACCCGGAACCTCTTTCCATTGGAGCTCTAAAACCCGGATCCTTCTTTTTGATTTCCTCCCCTTGCGTAGTAGACTGTCGGACTCCTGGTATCCTCTCTACTCGAATTAACCAACCCTCCGAGACCGCATCATCGATAGGACCAGAAAATCGAGGGGGGTTATAACTCAGAAACACCCCATGAGGGTCTCTATTGTTATTATGGTTTGGTGGAGGAGCTTGTTGTTCTGCCTGTTGCGGTGGGGGAGCTTGAGCCCTTCTAAGCTCTACATAATTGAAAACCGCTTCCATAAAATTCCCCATATCCATCGGTGGTGCTTGTGGTTGAGGTGGAGGCGTAGGAGATCGATCATGATGACGACGATGTCCGGGAGATCTCTCACTATGTTTACGTGGAGGCATCCTGTTCAAGAAACACTAAAATGCATGCTATTTTTAGCCCATGCATGCAAGTGCAATTATTTCGATCAAAATTCAAGATTTAGAGCACACAAGCACGTAAACAATGCATATGCAACACATTGACAAGTTGTTCCTAAAGCCGAACGACCTAACTGACTCAACACGACACTAGAGCCCGGGTTTTGCAACCCTAAGCTCTGATACCACTTAAGGATGTAGCACCCGAGCGTAAGGTACCACATCCCCCGCACCGAGACCCGACCCGTATATGAAATGGAAGTCCATACACGTGCCGAATCCACGGCGAACGGGGACACAACACACACGCTATGCTAGGCGGGACTAACCCTTGAACCAATCAGTGCAAGAATCATAAAATCAGAGTTAAAGAAATTCGCGGAAGCAAGAACTACATAGTATATATACAATGAGCGAACAAGCTCAAAAAAATCAACATACAAGAGCATTCAAATATGCAACGGCACTCACGGCCTACAAAATCATAACGCTCCAATCTATAACAGGATTAAATACAAAAGTAGCAACAAGAGTATGAATATGAGACAAAAAGGAAGTGCTAAACACGAATGCACGACCTAGACGACTTGTATTCCCGCCTAGCACTCCTAACCTGCACAAAACAGCTGAAAACAACCGGGTTCAGTCTAAAAGAGACTGGTGGGTATAAAAACGGGGCATAAGATATATAATATCGCATAAATTAAACACATACATGCAAGCCCTAATCCCGTGTGAAGTTTGAAAGGAATTTACCAAGTGGTTAAAACAATAGAAAACATCAACGGGATTACGACGTTCATATTCATTCATAATTGATCATAAGGGTTTAAGCTCGGCGAGTGAGCGTGCACAATCTCCAACCTTCTCCTCGTGTAATCATATCATAATTATTGGTTGTCATACATATCTTTCGTGCACATACATAAATGATCATAATCATACATATACACCTTCTTCCTCCGGGTGGTGGACAAGTTAGCTAGACCTGACCACCGGTTAAATCCTAGGCCAATGGGGGTACATGAATCCCCCAAGGGCACTCAGCTCCCATTCCTCGCTAAACCTCCTAGCGAGGGCCGGTATCACCGTAGTTTGGTTGGAACTAGTATATGGGATCCCCGTCAGCCCTTGCTTCCTCGGTTAGCCACATATACTAAGTCCCGGGGCCCGTTAAATAATAAGTAATAAATGTGTCTCGCCAAAACATAAGGTAGGGTTTCATAATTAAAAAGGGGTCATACATTTGAAATCATTTACCCAAAATGACTCGATTGATATAAATATATTATTTTGGCTTAAAACTTTGCACATAAGGGATTTATAGGGTTGTTTTAACTATTAGAAGAAAAACCCACCTTTACCAAAGCAAAGTAAGGCACAAGCGTCTCAATGCTCGCCCTCGTCTCCGACCAAACCCGAATCTGTGTAAAAGAAAAGGTATGAGACACAATGACCACATATGACGCTCGGCAATGAAGTGAATATGACATGAATGCATAAATGATCATGTTATATTATAAAATTGTTCATGTGCACGATTAAAGAATTTAAGTCATATAACCAAATCATTCATTCATATATTTCATTCAATTTCATAATTTCATAAATTCATAACATTCATATAATTTTTCATAAATTCATAATATTCATAAATTCATAACATTCAAAACATTTATAATGCATATCGATTAATCTAAATTCATTGAATAATCATAACACATATTACTCAAATTCACATTTAGGAATAAAATAAATAAAACGTTCAATCAATAGTCAGTAGAATAAATACGCGAAATGGAAATCAATTATTTCAATAACTAAATAAATCAAATAATATTTAAAATATATAATAAATATATATATATATATATATAATATAATATACTAAATATATAATAACATATAACATATAATATATATAATATATATATATATACGTACACATCACACACCTCATGCATGCAATATGTATTATATAGTACATGCATAATTATACATACTATATATTATATACATATTATATACTATATATATTATGTTCATGCATGCAACACATGCACGTACACACACAATTCACTCCATGCATGCACATTACACAATCTGCACAACCACCACACAAAAACATGCAAATCAAAAATACATGCAGTAGCTAAGCAACCAAAACAGCAGCAGCATCAGTTCCGGGAAGCAGAAAAATTCAAGCAAGAATGGGGTGACACCCCCGTGTCACCTCCAAAGCCTGGACCGAGACACCCCCGTGTCTCGGTACAGAAGTTCCAGGCCGCGAAGCACCCCCGTTCCTCGCTGGAACGGGCAGAAATGGAACGCCCGTGTCGCACAGCAGGAACCTCTGTTTTCGACAGCAAAAAAAATGGCGCAGAAACAGAGCAACACTCCAGCATGAATTTCAAGCAAAACGTGCAGCAATACAAGGCATGATTTACAGCAAGAATTCAGCCACAATACAACCCAACAAAACCATGAAAGTAACAGCAAGAAGCACGCAACGCAGCAGCTCAAATCAGTCCCAAAACAGGGCAAGACATTCACGGAAAAACAGAGCATGGCCAAATGAATCTTCAACCAACATGTTCAGGTATTTTAAGGTCACAAATATGCAGTAAAACATCATAAATTCAACAAGTAATTCAGTCCCAAACAAGCTCAAACAAGAAAGGAAGCATACGTGACATATACGTGGGATTTCCTCAAAATTTCATAAATGATATATCATAAATACTTCAACAACCACGAAATCAAGGACCATAAATGATATGAGGATGTCAAAACAATCAATCTCAAGCTTGGAATCAAACAAAATCATTGAGAAATGAAGAAGATCAAGATTTTGCCCAAAAACTCATATTTTCGGAAAATTGGCCCAGAATAATGAAACCATGCTCAAAATCATGAATGAAAAGATGAAAATGCTCAGAATTAATCATATAATACAACCCTAAGCTTACCTTGATGATTGGTTGAAGTTTGGATGAGATTTGAGCTCCAAAATCTCCAAATGGTGAAGGGTTACGGGACTGGAGAGAAAACAGTAGCTTTGGCTGAGTTTTGGGGCTTGTGGGATGATAATCTCGGTCAAGGCTGATTATGTCATGATAGAGGGTTGAGTTAGGGTTTCAAAGAATCAAACCATGGTTAATTTGGTTGTGGTTTGGCCAAGATATGGCTGATTTAGTGTAACAAGGTCAAGTTGGTCTCCGTTTCGTTTTTCGGTTGGATTTCGGAGTTTCAAATGAATTAGGAAAAATATAAGGTTAAGTTTACTAAACTCGAATTTTCGTTACGAGTTCAGCGGAGTTGACGGAACTCGAATCCGAGTTCCCGAGCTCAAGATATAAAATTCGGAACCAAGGGTACGCTAAGTGCTCGTTAGCTCCCGTTTTGGTTCCTCAAAACAAATTAAATTCGTTAACTAATCAAATGAATTCGAAAATGTAAATTGAGCATAGAATCATGTTCATAACACATATATGTACAACATATTACAAATTTGTGGCAATTTGATATCATTTCATAAGAGAACGAAACACAAAATTAATAACATGCACATTTTATGAAATTCATGCATAAATTTAAAATCCCATGCATAAATATGATTTCATGCAAAAATATATTAATTCTCATGCATATGAAATAAAACTCATGCAGAAATCATTCCCATGCAAAAATTCTGATTTTCATGCAAAAATTTATATTAATTTGCATGCATAATTAAAATCTTCATGCATAAGTATATTTTCTCATGCATATAATTTCCAACGTATATAAAAAAATATATATATATAATACGAATATATATACATATAAAATTAATAATATTAAAATAAGATAATATAATATAATATAATAAAATAATAACAATTATAATAAAATTAAATATAAAAACACGTAAAAACAATTAATTTGCGCAAATAGGTAAACACATACGTCCTACCTTTACGTCCGAAAAGTCGGGGCGTTACAATCTCTCCCCCTTAAAAGAATCCGTCCTCGGATTCACTGCTCGCTCGTAATTAACTCAGGATGAAACCTTTTCATCTTATCCTCCGCTTCCCACGTAGTTTCTTCGGTTATACCACTTCTCCAAAGAATCTTGACTAGTGGAATACACCGATCTCACGTCCCTGAAGTTTTCGATCCAATAGCTTAATCGGCTTCTAAACAAAGGTGAGATCCGGTTCTAATTCCACTTCTTCAACCAGTAGAACCTCGGACTCATCTCGAGAATACTTTCGGAGCCAGTGTTTAATTTTCCTCCTCGTCCAATCCTTGATAATCCTCTTTGTGGGAAAGCCTTTAGGAAAACCTTATCTCCAATCTCAACCTCCAATTTCTTCCTCCGTAGACCTGCATAAATCTTTTGTTGATCCTAAGCAGCCTTCATCCGTGGTCTAATTATCTGGACCTTATCAATAGCCTCTTGTACAATCTTAGAGGGTTTTTCCTTCTTTTCCCCTCTTAATTCCTTCTCGCTTGGTCCAATTCCATTTCTCCAAGTCCAAGAACAACGGTGATTGACATATACATCCATAAAGAGCTTCATAAGGGGCTATTTCAATCGAGGCTTGATAGCTATTGTTGTAAACAAACTCGATTAACGGTAACTGTTCATTCCATGAACTCTGAAAGTCCAATGCACATGCTCTCAACAAATCCTCCAAATACTTAATCAACCTTCTTGATTGTCCGTCGGTCTGAGGATGGAAAGCTGTGCTGAATTGAAGCCTTGTTCCCAAACACTTCTGTAATTCTTGACATAACCTAGAAGTAAATCTGGGATCCCGATCCGAGACAATACTAACAAGTACACCATGAAGCCTGACAATCTCATCATTGTATCTCTTAGCCAACTTATTCACTTATCGGACATTCTGGTTGCTAGAAAATGAGCGGATTCCGTCAACCTGTCCGCGATAACTCAATTTCTATCGAAACCTCCTCTCACTCTCGGTAATCCTGAAACAAAATCCATAGCTATCTGTTCCCATTTCCATTCCGGGATAGGCAATGGTGGAGTCCAGTTTGAGCAAATTGGTTTAAGAGATTTCCAACTTCCTCTTGGATAATTTTGGGCCGAGCTCTTGTAATTGGACCACCATAACTTTGTTCCTTTTGTATGCTATCTTCTTGAGTTGTGGATCGGTCCAGCTCTTCATTTGGGACAAGATATGGCCGCGGTTCATCATGATTCACATCACTGGGTCCCCTGTGAAAAAAATAATTATAAAATTACCTCCTCCTGAAAAATTAAATAGCATAAAGACTTCTTAAGTTTTTAAAAAAGAAGCATATTTACCCCTCGCACAGTATGGTAATTTTTACTATGTTGTTGAATCCATGAAGTCTATTTTATCCATCCTTCATGTTTAAATGAATGAGTTCAAAGTCTATTTCACCCCTTCTTCGTATTTTCGCCTTCAATTTATTATTTTCTTGAACAAATTTTTTCTGACGTTTAGCTTCCTTTCAAGTGTTTTAGTTAGGGTTTTTGGTTGAAAGAGAAAAATAAAGTGTAAAGAAAATAAAGTTCTAAATTGGGTTAAAATATTTGGGGGCACTTGTGTAGAAAAAACTATTAATCAACGCAAAAAATTTAGAAAGGAGGCAACATGGTGTTTAAAAAATAATACAATTTGGTTAGGTGTTATTTAATTTTACACAAGGGGGTAGTTTGAGAATTATTTATTACACAAGGAGGTAAAATGCTTTTATCTCGAGATAAATGATAAACATATCCTTGGAATGGAATGTATGATATTTCTCTTGAGCAGAGTGGAGACAAAAATATAGCTCATGTGACAATAAATAAATGCACCTCACATACCATGAAAGTGCAAAAATCCAGAGATTTAAAGAAATAAGGAAAAACAACAGAACACACCAGATAGTCCCCAATTTTGAAGATATACTCTAAGAGAGATGAAGAACTAGAAGAATCTGCATTTGGTTGTTCTTCCACAAGGAAAGAAAATTCTTGGAGTACAAACAAATACAAAAATCGATAGTTGATAGGCCAATGTTTGTGTGATCATGCCTCAGAATTGTCAGGGCACATGTTTTCTTTCTTTACAGCCTAGAATGTTGAAGTTGTAGTGACTTCAGCGAATTGGGTATAATTAAATTACATAACTCACTAAAACACCTGTAGATGTTTTGCCCTGAGATTTGTTAGTCTCTTCCATTTGTGGAGAAAATTGGTATGTATTGTAACGCCCCGTATTTTAAGACAAGTCAGGTATGACGTCACGAGTGGGTTTAGTTCGAGAGTTAAGGTATTTCAATTATGTTTTAACTATTGATTTTGTGTTTTATTGATTTAATAGCTTGAATTGATTTCTTATACGTGTATTCCGTGCCATAATAGTTTAATTTCCCTTAATTAATCAATTCATGCTCTCCATGTGATTAATTGTTACGATATGTTTTAATTCTCTAATTACGTATTTAAATTTTATTATGAGATTCGTATTTCAGATGTACTTTATTGATCAATACTTGAAAATATGTCTACTTGATCGAATTATGTTTATTTGAGTCCAATTGCATAAGTTTTAAAGTTTTAGGCTGGATTGAATTAAATTGTTTTGATTAGGGACTTTTACGTAATTTCTCCACCTCTCTCTCCCTTCTTACACGATCAAACACACACACACACACCCATTCTCTCATTCTCATGTCACACACCCTTGGCTCTCTCTCCCTTTCTCTCTCAGTGGAAGCAAACAAGAAGTGGAGAAATGGAAACTCAAGCTCAAGCAATCCATCCTCATTCCAAGATCAAGAGAGAGGCACCATCTTCATTCCTTCTTCTTTTTCTTACTTTCTCCTTTCATGGTAAGTTGGTACTTATATGTATATATATCTGTGTGTGTGTGTGTGTGTGTGTGTGTGAGGGTTTGTGTAAATTGATGGAATTGATATGTATTATGTGCATATATGTTGAATATAAGTTGTATTTAGTTGTTTTGAGTGTCTTGGTGCATTGCCGGATACAGGGTCGCGCCCACGACCGTTTGTAGGCTATTTTATATGGAAACACAAAGTTTCTCGCATGATACAGGGTCGCGCCCACGACCGTTTGTAGGCTATTTTTCGACCAACAAGTCGAAGGCTGGCTGGTTTGCCTCCGCAACTGCGACTGTTTTTCAGTGCAACTTTGTCACGGCCGCGATACCCTCAAACGTGGTCCAATTGACCTGAAATTTTATCTGTAGAAACCTATTTAAGTCTGGAGTATTCTCCAATTAGAATCACCTCAATATCTATTATGGTTTGTGAGATATAACCTTTTTAATTTTGTGTCGCTATTTTACCGAAACACTGGATTCATCCAATTTCAAGCCTACACCACTTTCACCTCGCTTTGAACCACAATTCGAGCGATATATCGTTCGAAAGACCTGTTTGTCTAGTTTCATTCACAATAAACAAAACTCCATTTCAACTTCTAGAACTCGAGATATTCCCATTTTTCTACAGCTTGCGAATTTCCAAAAGCTGTCAGCTTTTACCAAAATCCATTTCCTTGCGTTCCTTCACTTTCTTGACATCCGTATATGGTTTACATGGATTTTATGCATTCCTAATTGACAATTATCTTATTAAATTGTACTTTGTCATAATGAATTGAATTTATGAATGATTTGAATACGTTTATAAGAGCTATGAACTTGCATAATCTAAGTACTTTCATAAGCTAACATGTTTGTATTTAATGCCTTCCTATGTGATTAAATTGATACTTTATGCTTCAAAATTGTACCATTATTACTAATGACTTATTGAATGATGTGTTATGAAGTGATTATGAATTTTATGGCTTGTTTTATGAGGTGAAAACGTGACTTATGCGCATGAACGTTTAAATGCTATATTATGACTCTTCTTGCAACCAATGCATTCTCTATGTGTTTAAGGGATTCCTTTCACCTCTAAATAATTCACATGCATTGTTAACATGTGTTATAACGTGTTATGCATTTATATTGAATGAAAGAGTGATAATGAATGGGCACGATCTATTCGTGTAATGAATGATTAAATCGTTTATGTGTCTAAGTGGCATTAATTGTGCCATGAACATCTTCATAGAACATTGTTATTTCTTAAGCGTGTCATATCACGTTAATGCATTTTGGTGCTTCGTATATGGTTCATTTGGAGTCTTGAGTCTCACGAATTCACCGTATTTTCTTTTTGTATAGCTCTCTCCAGGGCAGAGACGTGCTGGGTTCTTAGGTTATCTTCAAGTTTTCCTTTCTCTTGGTATTGTTCGGTAAGGTGTAGCCAGGTGGGTTTCTCTTCTACTAGTTATATATTGACCCGATATATCCCAAAGTCCAAGCTTTTGGCCAAAGTATATATATATATATATATCGAGTCTTTTCAAAGAGTCATTTGATTTCAAGTTAAAACCCTCTACTTCTAATGAATCCTCACCCAAAGTTTTGGTGAGATCAGTGATCACAATGAATGGGGGCCCTGGGACTAAGTGTACGTGGCTATCCGGGGAAGCATGGGCTGACGGTGATCCCCGTGCACTAGCTCCAAAACAATGACGATGTTATCGGCCCTCACTAGGAGATTAGCGAGGAATGGGAATCGGACTTTTGGGGCTTCATGGACCCCTCTAGCCATAATGAATGGGTGGACGTTGCTTTGACCGAGTCCGTCCACTAATCGGAGGAAAAAAGAGTAATTGATTATGCATGAATGAATGAATGTATGAATGAATGAATGGATAATGCACACACTAGAAGAAGGTTCGAGAATTCTCCCACTTGCCGGGCTCACGTAATGGACTAATGAATGAATGAATAAAAATTGATTGTTGTAATTTTGCGTGCTGTTTTATTTGTTTTCACCCACTTGGGAAATGTTTCAAAACCTCGTACGGGATTATGGCTTGCACGTGTGTGTTAAATTTCGGTATTATTATTGTATTAAAGTCCTGTTTTATACCCACCAGTCTCTTAAAGACTGAACCCGATTTTCAGTTTTCTTACAGGTTTGGAGTGCTAGGTGGGAATTCGAGTCTGTAGGGTCTCAGAGTCGTGTATAGGTTTACTTTTCGTTACACTCATATCATTTAATTATTATTTATTATTCTGAACACATGTGAGCATCTTAAATATTATTAAATTCGAGCATGTAAGCTCATTGATTATGCTATTGTAATATTAATGCTTCCACTCATGTTTCTTTAACCTGCATTTGTCCCCTTTATTGTTTATTTGGTTGCGAAAGTTAGCTCCCGCCTAATATAGTGAGTGAGTGAGTCCCCATTCGCTCTGATCTGGCACGTGTATAGATTACCCATTTCATATGCGGGTCGGGTCTTCGTGTGGGGGGATGTGGTGTCACATGCTCGGGCGCTACATGGATAGTTATTAAATGTGAGACGAGCGAATTATACATATCGCTCTATCCCGTTGCTTCAATACTTCCCCCAGATGCCTTTACAATCAAACACATATAACAACATAAAATTTAAGGGGTAATAAGTTAGATGCCCATAGTAAATGATAAACAGTAATAAGTGAACTGTTAGGAATAGTGCCCTAGAAAGCCGATTGCATATCCGCTTTGTGCTTTTCCTTATTGTAATCACAGACAATCTTTGAATGAAATAACGAATTGAGGCAACACTTCTTTATATGCTCTTGTTTGGTATGCGTTTACTTTATCTGTGCATGTATGAGAACTCCCCTAATCCTGATGACTTTAGGACTCTACCATTTAGGTGAAATGGTTCATGAAACGAGCCCTATATCACATAAGTTATGATTAGTAAAATACTCCAAGCCGATGAGTCCTACCGACAGTGGGAGTGTCAACCTGACTCCTCTAAGGTTTGCTTGTGGGATCACGCCCTTAAGAAGGACCACCTTGTTTCATGGAGGTGCAAAGTGTATAGTTGATACGTGCATGATACATGAGGGTGCTTACTTTAATAAGTAAGTTCACTGAGGTGCCCCGTGTGAGAACATTCCTAAATGGGAAAGGAAGTTTCTATTTCAGGAAATGGAAACTTCTAGATTAGGAAATATCTCAAGAGTCATTGATGTGATTAATTGATCCTTAGACTTGAGGTTCCTTGTCACTTTATGAGCTAACTCTGTAGTCTTAGGTATAAGCTTTAAAGGGTGTCGCCTTAGACAACTGATTCAAGGCTTATGCTGGGGCTGCACAAGTGATTCATGAAAGTGAATGAGAATCAAGAAATGACCTACACTTGCATATGCAAGGTGATCTCTTATTGTGTAAGTCATTCATATGCCATATGGAGTCCTTGGCCAAGGCAGTAGATCAAGACATCAAGAAAAGTGTTTCTTGGATTGAGATCAAATGGATATGAAATGCACTTAGCTTTAAGACCGGATTATTAGGGTTCTGATTATTCCCTTGCCGTAGATCTTGGTTGAGAGATAGTAAGTAGGAGGATTGTATCTCACATGAATCAATGACTTAAAGGTTCTGTCGTATCCGAACATTCCAATTCAGCTAGGGGTTAAACACCTAATGCTAGACTATGGTCGTTTAATCTGTGGACTGATTAATTAATTAGGGTCACTGCTAATTGAATTGAGAACCTAGAGGGTCACACACAACAACTTGGTTACATGAGTTAAGGCTTTAAAATGATTAAACGAGTTAATCGGGCCTAGAGGGTTCCACACGTGTGAAACCACACGTGTGGGTTACGTGACTGGACACGTGTCATTGGGACACGTGTGCCACACATGTTCATTTGATTGAATATTAAATAATTAATTTATTAATTATTTAATAGACTTTGGTTTAATTTTGAATTAAAAAGAAAGTCTTATTTTGGAGAAAAATAATCTAGCTAATTAATTAATTAGATATAAATAAGTTATTTATTTTAAATAAATAAAGTATAAAATTATCCAAAAATAGTTTGGATATTTTAGCTTTCTTGAAAGTTGATTTGAATTTGAATTAAAAGTCAAAGTCAAAATTACTTGATGATCAAGTAATAGGAGAGAGGGGCCAAAATCCTTAGCCAATAAGGACTAGGGATTTTCGGCCACTCCCTTATTATAAATAGGGGAGCTCGAGCTCCCCTTAGAGCTAATTGACAATTCTTTTGGTTCATGTGTTGAACACCATCCTTTCTCCAAGATAAACGAAACCCTAGGTTAAGCCTAAACACTAACTAGAGAACTAGCATCCTTACTAGTTAGATTGTAGTCAAGTTGGTGGACTATCTCTAGAGAGCTTCAAGTTAGAAGTTTGAAGATTCGAGCTTTACCAAGGAGAGGGGATCAAGCCGCGAGAAGAGCGTTCTTGGGTGGCTTGAAACGCTTCAAGAAAGTTAATTAAGAAAGTAAGTTTCTAATCCCTACGAATTTGGTTACACGATTGCGAGTCCTAGATCCTTTTGTTGGAAAATTTTTAATTTTCCGCTGCTTTCTGATTTGCGTTTTCCAACAAGTGGTATCAGAGCCACCTCGTTAATCGTGTTTCTGATTCGTCTCGATTATTCTGAATTTGGTAGAAATTCTTAGGCTTAGATGCGAATTAGGTTTTCATGAGTTCTTTTAGAAAGCCTGAATTACGAAACTGTAATTTTTTCTTGAATTTCTAAAACTGTTTTCTTAATTTGTGTTTTTGAAAACGTTTAGATTCAAATCTGTTTAAATCGTGTTTTTTGAATTTTGGATTGTTGTTGGTTTTGAACTAAAAGTACGAAACACGAAATCGCGTTACGAAAACACGAACCTGGACGTGCTAAGGCGTAGCACGCCTAGGCCTGCGCGCCCGCTCACCCAGCAGTCCCGCAACCGTGTAAGACTGCCCGCCGCTGCCGCCCGCCAGCGCCTAGGGGCGCCGCACATTCCTCCCGCAACCGCGCGGGAGCCTGCTGGCCACGCCCGCCCGTCGCAGCCCAGCTGATGCGTGCCATGAGCGCGCTCGCAGCTCACGCTGGTGCGCGCGTCCATGCGTGCGATGCAACGCATCTGTCGGGCTTGGCCTCGGGCGGACATGCAGTCCGTTCCGGGCCCTTCGTTTCGTGATCTTGAACTATTTTTCTGAAAAATTTTATTTATTAAATTTGAATTATTTTTGAAATAATTGTTTAAACTGGAATTTTGAAAATTTAAGCGATTTAAATTTTGGAAAAATTGCAATCTTTATTTTCTGAAAATATTGAAAGAATAAAATTGTTAATTCTCAGAAATTAATTGGAATTTTATTAGTTTGTTGTTTTTCGGGTTTTATTGAAAAGGCTCTTGAACAAGAATTGCATCTAAGTCGTGTTTTAAGCTATTAGAGCTTAAAGCAAGAATTTTAATTTATTGGTTAAATTTAAATTCTTGCAATTTAAGCATGTTAGGTGATCATGGGTTTAGATCTATGTATGGTTTTAATTTATGCACATGGATGGTTTAAATTGGGGTTGGAGCCCTATAGTTGCGTTTTTCAATTGGGGTGTGCGTACTGTTATGTGATTTATTATGTGGCTTTCCATATTACTGTTTTTGAGGCCGGGGTATGCCCCGTGTAATTGTCTAAGGCCAATATGAAGATTGAACCTTATTACTTTATGTCTTTTTCCTTTTATTGTAATTTGAGAGTAGAGATAGGTGGTGAGGTTTTATTTTCATTTTGGAGACAATGCACCCATGGAGTAAGATGGACCACATTCAAGTAACAAGGAGGCCATAAGTGAAGACCCCTCAAAATATTAGGGAGGGGAATCTCAATTGTAAAAATGTAATAGAGATAGGGCTCGTATTTTGTTACCGCTTTCCCTTATGTGATTTAGACTATTTATGTGGCATGTATGTTAGAACTTGTGATTGTGGAGTGGCTCCCACACATCACGCATAAGATAGGTAGAACCCATGATCATTACATGTTAGTATCATGCTAGGACATGTTATCTGTTATGTGCTTGTTTGAAATGCATTTAAGTGTACTTGCATTAATCAAGACTAATAAAATTGGATAACATACATGTTGGTGAGGTCGAACCGGGCAACTCTCCGGTTGATTCGAAAATTCCCATTAAATATTAAGCTAATTTCGAACAAATAGGTATTTAATTCGAGATGCAAATTTTGAATTAAATTCCTAGCATTCCATCAATAGGTTTTAAGTTTAGTAAGTGAAGCTAGTTATTGTCCGCGAGTCGTGGGATAGCTAGTGGAGCTTATTAGTTCTTAGTTACCTAATTGATCATTTTAAATGGTCAATATTTCGTGGTCAAATTTGGCAAGGGCGATGTCCGCGATTCGTGGGTCGTTTGAACTAAGTTTTGATCATGATCTTATGATTGATGGGTCTAGCTTAACGCCTAAGTAAATATGGATGTCGCACGAGTCATGGGTCCATATTGAAAGATAGGTGATGCAAAAACAATTACTAAGAGTTCTAAAGGTGTTAGAATTGGTAAGTTGTACCTACCTAGAGTTTTACTTAGAATGTCTGCGAGTCGTGGGTTCGAGGTAAAATGCCTAGGATCTTAGTACCCATTGGGAAAAGTGTTCCTCTTAGATCTTTGGGAATTCTAGATCTTTGAAAAACAGTGGGAGCTACATTAGATTAAAGACCTTATCTTTTGTATATCGTTATAATTCAGCATGCTCACTAGTTCTCTGTTTTACCATTTAGGTCGTAGATTCTGTGATTCTCTACGTGTTTTGAAATGGCAACAAAAAAAAAAACCCTCTTGTATCGATCCTCGAGTCAAACAAGTTGACTGGTCCCAACTATTCTGATTGGCTGAGGAATCTAAAAATCATTTTAGATTCTGAGAAGAGAACTTATGTTCTCTTCGAAGGGGAGCCTAGTCCCGAAGGGGAGGCTCCCACTCGGGCCTAGCGGGACGCGATTCAGAAGTGGAAGGATGATAATCTCCAAGCCCGTTGCCTTATGTTGGCTAACATGTCTCCGGACTTGCAAAGGCAACATGAGGCCATGGAATTCGCTTGGGAGATTACGACCACTTAGAGCAACTTTACCGCCCTCATGAATGTGTTACAAGGTATAACACTTCAAAGGAATTGTTCCACTTGAGAATGAGGGAAGGTTCAAGTGTCCATGAATATGGACTCAAGTTTCTCGCCCTTACTGAGAAACTTGCTTCCATGGACATGCCACTGAAAGATGAGCTTTCAGTGGATTTGTTGCTAGCTTCGCTCCCACCATCATTCAACCCATTTGTCCTTAATTTCAACATGAATCATGCCGGTGCTACTGTAGCTGAGCTGATTAGTCAGCTTGTGACTGCTGAAAGCACGATCAAGAAGGACAATAAGGTTTTGATGGTGAATGCTCCATCTTCCTCTTCTGGGCCTTCTAAAGGTAAGGGTAAGAAAGCCCAAAAGAAGAAGAAGAAACCCCTTAGGCCCACTGGTGGCGTTTCGAAGGGGAAGGCCCAAAAGAAGAAGCGAGATCAGAAGGAGGATGTTTGCTTCCATTGTGGCAAAGCGGGACATTGGAGGAGAAACTGCCCAGAGTACAAGGCTACTCTAAAGAAAGGTATCTTTCTCGTTGAAGTAAATCTTTCTATTAATTCTAGTTCTTGGGTACTTGATACCGGTTGTGGAACTCATATCTGTAATGATGTACAGATGCTAAGTGAAGTCCAACAACTCAAAGAAGGAGAATGTGTCTTGAAGATCGGCGATGGCTCAAATGTTGAAGCTCGAGCTTTAGGCACAATTAGATTAGATTTAGGTAGTTTTGAGTTAGTCTTAAATAAAGTCCTTTATGTACCGAGCATTATTCGTAATATAATTTATGTTCCAATTTTAGATTGTGAAGATTATGAAACTTATATTAAGAATGGTAAATACTTTATCAAACTGAACAACTCTTCCATTCACATCGGTACTCTAAGTAATGGACTTTATCTAACTCAGAATATCAATATTATGAATATACAACGAGAAACGAAGCGTAAGAGAGATGACAAAGTTTCAGCTCCCTTATGGCATGCTAGATTAGGACACATTTCCAAGAACAGAATTAGCAAGATAAACACTTTAGGATCATTCTCTGAAAATGAGCTTAAGGAGTTAACTTCTTGCGAATCCTGTCTCAAAGGAAAAATGTCCAAAGTTCCTTTTAAAGGAACTGTGGAACGTGCCACTAAGGTTTTGGATTTGATCCATACTGATGTTTGTGGACCGCTTAGTGTAAGCACTAGAAACAATCATCAGTATTTCATAACCTTTACTGATGACTTTAGTCGGTATGGTTATGTATACTTAATGAAGTATAAATCTGAAGCTTTTGAGAAATTCTTAGAATTTCAAAAGAAGGTTGAGAACCAAACTGGTCACAAGATCAAAGCACTTCGATCTGATCGAGGAGGCGAGTATCTTAGTGAAGAATTCCTTGATCATCTGAAAGATAATGGGATTATCTCTCAGTGGACTCCTCCGGGATCTCCTCAGCTTAATGGAGTTTCTGAGAGAAGGAATCGAACCCTACTAGATATGGTTCGTTCCATGATGAGTTTCACTGACTTACCACCTTCTTTCTGGGGTTATACCCTAGAAAGTGCAGCAAAGATTTTGAATCTAGTTCCCTCTAAGTCAGTCCCTAAAACGCCCTATGAAATATGGCATGGTAAAATCCCTAGTTATTCTTACTTAAGAATTTGGGGTTGTCCTGCTTACGTGAAGAGAACAGTGGGAGATAAGTTAGAATCTCGTTCTAACTTATGCTACTTTGTAGGTTATCCTAAGGAATCCATAGGATATTACTTCTATGATCAATCTGAGCAAAAGGTGTTTGTTTCCAGAAATGCCACTTTTCTTGAGGAACCGTTCCTTAAAGAAAAGAAAGGCAAGATCATAGAATTAGAGGAAGTACAAAGTGAGCCCACACCTCCCACTGAAGAAACGTCTCCTTCTGATCAACTACAACCAATCACGAATTTCGATACACACGTAAATCCTCCTCTAAGGCGTTCTGAACGCACTCCTAGACAGCCGGAGAGATGGTATGGATTCTTCCATGAAACCTCTCAAAAGGATAATGATCCTTTAACATATGAGCAAGCACTTTCAGATTCTGACTCTGAACAGTGGATAGAAGCCATTAAATCCGAAATGAATTCCATGAACTCCAACCAAGTTTGGACCTTGGTAGATTTACCTGATGGGGTCAAACCCATAGCTTGCAAATGGATCTTTAAGAGAAAGGTTGGAGTTGATGGAAGTATTGCAGCCTACAAAGTAAGACTGGTTGCAAAAGGATTCACTCAAAGACCCGGCGTGGACTTTGATGAAACCTTTTCGCCAGTTGCAATGCAAAAGTCTATTCGGATCATGCTTGCCATTGCTGCGTATTATGACTACGAGATATGTCAAATGGATGTGAAAACTGCCTTTCTCAATGGTGACATTGATAAAGACATTTATATGGAGCAACCCATAGGTTTCACATTCAGTGGGAGTGAGCAAAAGGTTTGCAAACTCCAAAGATCAATCTATGTATTGAAACAGACTTCTAGGAATTGGAACATTCCATTTGATGAATCAGTCAAAGCGTTTGGCTTCATTCAAATTTCGAATGAATCATGTGTGTATAGAAAGGAATTGGAGACCTCAATACAATTCTTAGTACTTTATGTTGATGACATCCTTCTTATTGGGAATTCGAAGGATGACATGAAAGTGACTAAGTTATGGTTATCAAACCAATTCGAGATGAAAGATCTTGGTGATGCGTCCTATATCCTTGGAATTAAAATCTATCGAGATAGATCTAGAAGGTTAATAGGACTATCACAATCGATGTACATTGACAAAGTATTGAAGAGGTTCAATATGGAGTCAGCAAAGGTTAAGAACCTTCCTATGAGTGTAGGAACATGTCTGTCAAAGAAGATGTGTCCTAAGACTAACCTTGAGAAGAAAAGAATGACTCATACACCTTATGCATCAGCAATAGGTAGCATAATGTATGCAATGTTATGTACTCGACCGGATGTGGCTTATGCACTTAGTGTAACAAGTCGTTTCCAATTTGACCCTGGAGATGGTCACTGGGCTGCCGTGAAGAATATTCTCAAGTACTTGAAAAGTACTAAAAATTTATTCTTAGTTTACGGAGGTAAGAAAGATCTTACTGTCGAAGGATACTGCGATGCAAGCTTTGCATCTGACTTAGATGCTTTTAAGTCAATGTCAAGATACATTTTCTGCCTAAACGGCGGAGCAGTGAGTTGGAAGAGTTCCAAACAAACTACCACTGCAGATTCGACCACTGAGGCCGAATACTTAGCTGCAAATGATGCAGCTAAGGAAGGTGTTTGGATAAGAAACTTCATTCAAGAGTTGAATGTTGTTCCTAGCATGAAAGACCCCATTTCTGTGTTTTGTGACAACACTGGGGCGGTTGCTCAAGCAAGAGAACTAAGATCTCACCAACGGACCAAGCACATTATGAGGAAGTATCACCTAATCCATGATATTATCAAAAGAGGAGATGTGTAAATTGAGAGGGTCACATCAGTAGAGAACGTAGCAGATCCACTTACTAAACCCCTTAGTCGAGAAGCTTTCCAAGGACATCTTCAGAAGATGGGACTTAGAGTAGCTGTAACACCCCGACTCACAGTCGGTACAGGTAAATTATGTGATTTAATATTAATTGCGTTCTAGATTAATTGTATACGACTTATATGAATTATTTGAACTTATATGAATTTATGTGAATTAATTTTGTATATGAATTACTTGTTTAATTGAGTTGGCCTTATTTGAACCTGTATTTGTTGAACCGAACCAACTTGAACCGGGAACCTTGAACCGAACCCGTGAACCGACCGGTTCAGCCTTAAAGGCTGAACCATTCTTTCCTTCTTCCTTTTACGTGAAACAACAGCAACTCTAGAGCCAAGGAGCCAAACCCTCAAGTTGATCATCCAACTTCCCAAGCCAAGATCTTCCCCGTTTCTTCGTCTTTTCTCGAACTTGAATATGTTTCGGAATCCTCTCGTCGTGCTCGTTATTTCTATGGTTTGATTTCTGAGTTTGGAGTGAGTTTGGGGTGCTTTTGTTTCCCTACGTGAATAGTAAGGGTTTGGTTAAAAACTTGGATACTTGCTCTTTGCTTGATGTGTTTGATTCCTAGCTTCATATATGAGTTGTAAATGTTGTATGTGTTGTATTTATGGCATTAAAACCTTGGTTGGTTGAGCATTTATTGATGATCATGATTTTAGCTTGAATGTTGCATTCCTTTGATCATGCCTTTTATCCCGTTTTTCTTGAGTTATTTGAGTGTCAACTTGTCAAGCATGTTTTAGGTGAATTGTTTGTACATTTTGAGAGGTTGTGGCAACTCTTGGGTATTGATTTTTAGCCATTTTGGCACAAAAAATAGAGCTCCCCTGTTTTCTGTAATGAACTCTGCTCCAGCTTTTCGAACCAGGCCGGAACGGCTGTTCCCGCCCCAGTTTCAAACTGGGAACGACCGTTCCCAGGCCATTTTACTGTTCCTGCCGAGAGTGGGAACGACTGTTCCCAGTTTGTACTGGGAACGGGAACGGCCGTTCCCATGGCCGAAACCCTTCTACTGGGTCAAATCCGCGGGGGTGGATTTGAGGCAATAGGTTTGGAAAAAATCCGCGGGGGTGGATTTTCCCCTTTGGAAAAATCCATGGGGGTGGATTCTGCCACTACTTCTCTTTGCCCTAATTATGCATTTGTATGACTTTAAATGCTTTTCTTTTGCATGTTAATTGTTATAACTTGATTTTTATTGCTTAATAAATTGTAAATGAATATGTTGTACTTTGATTTGTGAATTATATAACCTAATTGTAATATTTTACATGTGGACATGAATCATGCATTTTGCCGAGCGTCTTCTTTGGTTCATATAGAGTCTAAGTCTTGGGCTTTCGTGTTTTCTTTTCAGAGGAGGTTCCAGTTGTCGAGCCCGAGGCGTAGGTTGTTCACGTCTGCTCGTATTTTGGTCACGCACAAGGTGAGGTTTAGGATTTTTATTAGTTAAGTGACCTAAAGCCTTATGTGGTGTTTTCAAGCCGTGCATGTGACTATATATTATATATATAGATATGTATGTGTTGATTAGAATACGTTCATGACCTTGTGAATACTCTTGCTTTGGGAAAGGTATTATATAGGCATATGTAAGCTAAGTTTTGGAAAAGGCTTTACAATTCTGTTAGCGAGATCGCCATGAAAGATTTGGCATATGATATGATTTGTGTTTGTGGATCCAAGGAGCTACGGGTAAGGAACCCTCGGGACGGTTCGGGCCGTCGAGGTTCGGCCTGTGCGTAGTCTCCATCCGATATATCACACGCGACCCCTGGGAGTTTGGGAAGGTGTGGTATTTCGATGCCTTCGGCGTAAAAACCGGGGAGGGCACGATGTGGGTTCGCTACCCCTCGTGAGTCTGTATATGTATGGATGGTTAGGGCCGCCGGTGGCTCTTCCATCATTGGTGTAGAGGTTGATATGTATGATTTTCGTTTTGTTTGTTCTGAGGAGTAAAGGTTGGAAGCTCGTTCTCGCCGAGCATTATGTTATGTTGTGTTATGTCAGGAATTGTGAATCGGGGTAGTGTTTATGAAATGTTTTAACGTATATGTATTTGCTTTGGAAAGTTTTTAGTTTGCAAAACCTATTCCGGTTCATAATTCCACCCTTTGCTTTGTGCTCTGCTTTATATATATAGGGTGTGGGTGTGCGTTAGCCCCCTCACTCAGTCAGTTGACTGACCCTCGTGTACTCTTTTAGTTGCAGGTTTTGGGAGCGTGAGCTAGGCGGAGAAGTGTGTCTTCTTTATGCACTTTTCGGTCTAGGTCTCGTTAGGTGCATTTACATATTTGCACTTTATTATTTTGTATCTGTATAGGTGACTTGTAAATACTATATGGCTAATTAGGTGTTGGTACCTATTTGTATATATGTGATGATCATTGCTTGATGCTTTTTATTTATTCGCTTCCGCATACTCTGATTTGGTGTTGTTTAGCTCCGCCTAGCCTAGAGGGTGTGTTTGGTCTCCCGTTCGCTATGATTCGGATTCGGGTACGGACATTCCATTTCGTATTCGGGTTTGGATTATGGTGCGGGGGATGTGGCCCTACGTGTGGGTGCTACATCCTTAAGTGGTGTCAGAGCGCGGTTGCAAAACCGGGCTCTAGTGTCGTGTGGGTCTGTCTAGGTCGTACGGCTTAGGACAATGTGATTGTGTGATCGTGTGTAAGTGTGAATACATGATTTGAATATGTGATTACTTGACTAATTGATTACTTGATTATTTCCTTAAATTGTATACATATTCATACACTAATGTACATGCATCTATATTGCTTGAATCTATGAATTTCAGGATGCCTCCAAGAAGACATAACAATCGTGAACGAACCCCTGATTTGAACGAGCCGGCTCCCCAGAATGCACCTCCGCCACCACCTATGAATGCGGAGAATATTGTTCAAGCTCTACTCAATCAACTCCAACAAAATCAAAGGGGTAATGCAAATCCGGGTGAATGACAAGATATTTCTGCCGTGTATAGGGACTTCCGGAACAACAATCCTCCAAAGTGGTATGGAGGTGATGATATCAAGGCCGAAGAGTGGTTGTCTGAGATTCGAGGTATTTGGGAGATATGTCCAGGGACTTCCCAGGACAAGGCTATTTGCACGGGTCGTATCATTCAAGGGCCAGCGGCTATTTGGCTTAGGAGCGTGAGGTCCAGGCTTGAGAGAATGGGGATGGAATTCAATTGGGAGACATTTGTGCAGGAATTCCATGAGAAATATATCCCTCATAGTGCACAAGAACGTCGCCTCCAAGAGTTCACTAATTTGAGGCAAGGAAATCGGACGGTGGAGGATTACTTATTGGAGTTTGAGTGGCTAGCTCCTTATGCTACTCACATCACCGACCATGATGATCATAAGGCCCGAACGTTTCTTCATGGGCTTCGCCGGGATATTCAAGAAGCTTTACAAGCTGCTAACGTGAGTACTTGGGCCGAGGTTACAAAGAGGGCAATTCAAGTTGAGGCCCAAATGGCTCGGCTGAAGCCTCCACCTTTCTCTTCTACTCGAGGATCGGGATCAGGTTCTGGATCGGGTAAGAGGCCCGTTTCTTATGCTCCACGAGCTCCTATTCCACCGGCTTTTCGTCCCCAGGGTTTAGGGAACAAAAAGCCCCGTATTACCGGTCCCGTGGCACCTCCTGCTATTCCAGCTCGACCGGCTCCAGCTCAGGGACCACCCGTTTGTTCTCATTGTCAGGGGAGACATCCAGTTGAGAAGTGTTGGAAGCTTCTGGGTAAATGCTACGCGTGTGGGTCTTCTGATCACTTGATTGATGCTTGCCCGAATAGGAGGCCGGTTGTGCAGGCTCGCGTGTTTGCTTTGGAGGGAGAGGAGGAAGCTGCTGATGTCGACCCGAACACCGTGATAGAAGGTACAATAAACATTCATGGCATATCACTACATGCATTATTTGATCCCGGGGCTACGCATTCATTTATTTCCCGGGATATTGTTGCTTCTTTGCCTTTACTTGATGAATTATCTGCGCATGTGTATGTGGTGAATACTCCTTTGGGAGGATCTGTGGAAGCTGACAGGGCGTTTAGGGAGTGTCCGGTGGTGTTTGAGGGCCGAGTTTTTCCTGCAGATTTGATAGTTCTACCGTTGAAGAAGTTTGAGGTTATCCTTGGCATGGACTTTCTCTTTAGATACCGAGCTCAGTTGGATTGTCATGAGAAGAAAGTTTCTTTGGGGTCTGTGGTCTTTACGGGTGAGAGGTTGAAGTCCAGCCCGTTTGTGTCTTTTATGGAAGCAAGTAAGCTCCTCCGGGATGGTGCGATAGGTTTTGTGGCTTACCTTCTGAATAAACCGAAGGATCAGGCCAAACTTGAGGAGACAGAGGTCGTGAGTGAGTTTCCCGATGTATTCCCTGAGAATTTGGGTTCTTTACCACCTGATAGGGACATCGAGTTTGTGGTCGACCTTTATCCTGGAGCGGAGCCTTTTTCTAAGACACCATATCGGATGGCTCCTGCTGAGTTGAAGGAGTTGAAAACTCAGCTGGATGAGCTTTTGACTTGCGGTTACATCCGTCCGAGTACATCCCCGTGGGGTGCTCCTGTGTTATTTGTGAAGAAGAAGGACGGGACTTTGAGGATGTGTATAGACTACCGCGAGTTGAACCAGATGACAGTGAAGAATAAATATCCTTTACCTCATATCGAGGAGTTGTTTGATATCTTGCAAGGGTCGCAGGTGTACTCTAAGTTAGATTTGAGGCAGGGATATTACCAACTTCGTATCCGGGAAGAGGATATCTCTAAGACTGCGTTCAATACCCGTTATGGACACTTCGAGTTTGTAGTGATGCCATTTGGGTTAACTAACGCTCCAGCCGTGTTCATGGATATGATGCACCGAGTGTTTAGACAGTATCTTGACAAGTTTGTGGTCATTTTCATAGACGACATTTTGGTGTATTCTAAGTCTGCAGAAGAGCACGCATCTCATCTCAGGATTGTTTGGGAGACCCTTAGAGAGCACAAGCTTTATGCCAAATTTAGCAAGTGCGAGTTCTGGCTCGACAGAGTGTCTTTTCTGGGTCATATAATTTCAGGTGAGGGGATTGAAGTTGATCCTTCCAAGATTGAGACCGTGATTCCGTGGGAACGGCCGAAGAATGCCTCCGAGATAAGAAGTTTTCTCGGGTTAGCGGGTTACTATAGGAGATTTGTGAAGGACTTCTCCAAGATTGCTTGCCCATTGACTCGATTAACTAAAAAGGAGGTGAAGTATGAGTGGGATGATGGGTGCGAGAGAAGTTTCCAAGCTTTGAAGGAAAGATTAACTTCAGCACCAGTTCTTACCCTACCCGAGGGATCCGAGGGCTACTCAGTTTTTGCAGATGCTTCTAAGGAAGGACTCGGATGTGTATTGATGCAAAATGGCCGAGTGGTGGCCTATGCTTCTAGAAAGTTGAAGGAACACGAGAAGAACTACCCCACTCATGATCTTGAGCTTGCAGCGGTTGTGTTTGCTTTGAGGAAGTGGCGTCATTATCTCTATGGGACGACTTTCGAGATATTCACGGACCATAAGAGCCTCAAGTATCTTTTTACTCAGAAGGAGCTTAATAATAGACAGAGGCGTTGGATGGAATTCTTAGAGGATTATGACTGCACGATTCAGTATCATCCGGGCAAGGCTAATGTCGTGGCAGATGCTTTGAGCAGGAAAGCAAGTGTTTCAGGTTTGAGTGCAGAGTTTTCAGGACAGGGTTTGACGGTTGTGGTTTCAGTGGCTCGGTTAGCTAACATCTCAGTTCAGCCGGATTTGAAACAGAGGTTGTTGGATTCTCAAGCTTCGGATACAGAGATTCAGAGACTAGTAGTTCGGTCTAGGATAGACCCCGAGACGAAGTTTGGGTTTGATGATTCTGGTTTGTTCAGGTTCAAGACCAGAGTTTGTGTCCCAGAAGACCTCAAGAGGTTAATACTTGAGGAAGGACACCGTTCTGGATATTCCATTCACCCCGGTGGTGCGAAGATGTACCGAGATTTGAAGGAATACTTCTGGTGGAATGGCATGAAGAGAGATGTCGCGAACTTTGTGAAGCGGTGTCTCACGTGCCAAGTGGTGAAGGCAGAACACCAAAAACCGGGAGGAACTCTCCAATCACTTCCAATTCCTGAGTGGAAGTGGGAGCAAGTGACTATGGACTTCGTGTCCAGCTTGCCGAGATCGAGAGGAGGTTATGATGGAATTTGGGTGATAGTCGACCGATTGACCAAGTCTGCTCATTTTCTCAAGGTAAAGATGTCTTACAAGACCCCGAAGTTGGCAGAATTGTATTGTGATGAGATTGTGAGACTTCATGGGGCGCCTGCTAGTATTGTTTCAGATCGTGATCCGAGGTTCACAGCTAAGTTTTGGCAGGATCTTCAGATTAGGTTGGGTACGAGGCTTAATTTCAGCACCGCTTTTCATCCACCGACGGATGGACAGTCAGAGAGACTGATTAAGTATTTAGAGGATTTGTTGAGGGCGTGTGCTTTGGATTTTAAGGAAAAGTGGGACAAGCATTTAGCTCTGGTTGAGTTTGCCTATAACAACAGTTTTCAGACTTCTATTGGTATGGCTCCCTACGAGGCACTATATGGAAGGAAGTGTAGATCGCCTCTATTTTGGGATATGGAAGATTGGCGGTGGACAGAGGAGAACAAGCTCGAAAGAGCTACACCTCGAGAGAGATTGGATAAGACCACTGCCAAGGTTAAGTTGATTCAGCAGAGAATGAAGGCAGCTCAGGACCGTCAGAAGAGCTATGCGGATAAGAGGAGAAGGCCCCTTGAGTTTGAAGTCGGAGATAAGGTTTTCTTGAAAGCATCTCCGAGAAAGGGATGTTCTCGAATAGGTCGAGGTGGGAAGCTTAACCCAAGATACCTTGGACCTTTTGAAATCCTTGAGAGAATTGGAGAAGTGGCGTATAGGTTGGACCTACCGCCTAGATTGACCGGGATACATAATGTGTTTCATGTTTCGCAGCTCAGGAAATATTATCCCGAAGAATCAACTATTCTCCCTGTTGAAGAGGTACAACTTGAGACAGATTTGACAATAGTAAGACACCCGGTTGAGATTCAAGACCGGAAGATACAAGTGTTGAGGAATAAACAGATTCCCTTGGTCCGAGTTCTTTGGAGAGATCAGAAATCCGAAGAGTCTACTTGGGAGACCGAGGAGAAGATGAGACAGTTGTACCCAGAGTTGTTCTCAGGTCAGATAGTGAACCTGGGGACCAGGTTCTCCGAAGGGAGGGAGGTTGTAACACCCCGACTCACAGTCGGTACAGGTAAATTATGTGATTTAATATTAATTGCGTTCTAGATTAATTGTATACGACTTATATGAATTATTTGAACTTATATGAATTTATGTGAATTAATTTTGTATATGAATTACTTGTTTAATTGAGTTGGCCTTATTTGAACCTGTATTTGTTGAACCGAACCAACTTGAACCGGGAACCTTGAACCGAACCCGTAAACCGACCGGTTCAGCCTTAAAGGCTGAACCATTCTTTCCTTCTTCCTTTTACGTGAAACAACAGCAACTCTAGAGCCAAGGAGCCAAACCCTCAAGTTGATCATCCAACTTCCCAAGCCAAGATCTTCCCCGTTTCTTCGTCTTTTCTCGAACTTGAGTATGTTTCGGAATCCTCTCATCGTGCTCGTTATTTCTATGGTTTGATTTCTGAGTTTGGAGTGAGTTTGGTGTGCTTTTGTTTCCCTACGTGAATAGTAAGGGTTTGGTTAAAAACTTGGATACTTGCTCTTTGCTTGATGTGTTTGATTCCTAGCTTCATATATGAGTTGTAAATGTTGTATGTGTTGTATTTATGGCATTAAAACCTTGGTTGGTTGAGCATTTATTGATGATCATGATTTTAGCTTGAATGTTGCATTCCTTTGATCATGCCTTTTATCCCGTTTTTCTTGAGTTATTTGAGTGTCAACTTGTCAAGCATGTTTTAGGTGAATTGTTTGTGCATTTTGAGAGGTTGTGGCAACTCTTGGGTATTGATTTTTGGCCATTTTGGCACCAAAAATGGAGCTCCCCTGTTTTCTGTAATGAACTCTGCTCCAGCTTTTCGAACCAGGCCGGAACGGCCGTTCCCGCCCCTGTTTCAAACTGGGAACGACCGTTCCCAAGCCATTTTACTGTTCCTGCCGAGAGTGGGAACGACCGTTCCCAGTTTGTACTGGGAACGGGAACGGCTGTTCCCATGGCCGAAACCCTTCTACTGGGTCAAATCCGCGGGGGTGGATTTGAGGCAGTAGGTTTGGAAAAAATCCGCGGGGTGGATTTTCCCCTTTGGAAAAATCCATGGGGGTGGATTCTGCCACTACTTCTCTTTGCCCTAATTATGCATTTGTATGACTTTAAATGCTTTTCTTTTGCATGTTAATTGTTATAACTTGATTTTTATTGCTTAATAAATTGTAAATGAATATGTTGTACTATGATTTGTGAATTATATGACCTAATTGTAATATTTTACATGTGGACATGAATCATGCATTTTGCCGAGCGTCTTCTTTGGCTCATATAGAGTCTAAGTCTTGGGCTTTCGTGTTTTCTTTTCAGAGGAGGTTCCAGTTGTCGAGCCCGAGGCGTAGGTTGTTCACGTCTGCTCGTATTTTGGTCACGCACAAGGTGAGGTTTAGGATTTTTATTAGTTAAGTGACCTAAAGCCTTATGTGGTGTTTTCAAGCCGTGCATGTGACTATATATTATATATATAGATATGTATGTGTTGATTAGAATACGTTCATGACCTTGTGAATACTCTTGCTTTGGGAAAGGTATTATATAGGCATATGTAAGCTAAGTTTTGGAAAAGGCTTTACAATTCTGTTAGCGAGATCGCCATGAAAGATTTGGCATATGATATGATTTGTGTTTGTGGATCCAAGGAGCTACGGGTAAGGAACCCTCGGGACGGTTCAGGCCGTCGAGGTTCGGCCTGTGCGTAGTCTCCATCCGATATATCACACGCGACCCCTGGGAGTTTGGGAAGGTGTGGTATTTCGATGCCTTCGGCGTAAAAACCGGGGAGGGCACGATGTGGGTTCGCTACCCCTCGTGAGTCTGTATATGTATGGATGGTTAGGGCCGCCGGTGGCTCTTCCATCATTGGTGTAGAGGTTGATATGTATGATTTTCGTTTTGTTTGTTCTGGGGAGTAAAGGTTGGAAGCTCGTTCTCGCCGAGCATTATGTTATGTTGTGTTATGTCAGGAATTGTGAATCGGGGTAGTGTTTATGAAATGTTTTAACGTATATGTATTTGCTTTGGAAAGTTTTTAGTTTGCAAAACCTATTCCGGTTCATAATTCCACCCTTTGCTTTGTGCTCTGCTTTATATATATAGGGTGTGGGTGTGCGTTAGCCCCCTCACTCAGTCAGTTGACTGACCCTCGTTTACTCTTTTAGTTGCAGGTTTTGGGAGCGTGAGCTAGGCGGAGAAGTGTGTCTTCTTTATGCACTTGTCGGTCTAGGTCTCGTTAGGTGCATTTACATATTTGCACTTTATTATTTTGTATCTGTATAGGTGACTTGTAAATACTATATGGCTAATTAGGTGTTGGTACCTATTTGTATATATGTGATGATCATTGCTTGATGCTTTTTATTTATTCGCTTCCGCATACTCTGATTTGGTGTTGTTTAGCTCCGCCTAGCCTAGAGGGTGTGTTTGGTCTCCCGTTCGCTATGATTCGGATTCGGGTATGGACATTCCATTTCGTATTCGGGTTTGGATTATGGTGCGGGGGATGTGGCCCTACGTGTGGGTGCTACAGTAGCTTTAGAATGGCTTTGACGGGCAAGTGGGAGATTGTTAGGAATAGTGCCCTAGAAAGCCGATTGTATATCCGCTTTGTGCTTTTCCTTATTGTAATCACAGACAATCTTTGAATGAAATAACGAATTGAGGCAACACTTCTTTATATGCTCTTGTTTGGTATGCGTTTACTTTATCTGTGCATGTATGAGAACTCCCCTAATCCTGATGACTTTAGGACTCTACCATTTAGGTGAAATGGTTCATGAAACGAGCCCTATATCACATAAGTCATGATTAGTAAAATACTCCAAGCCGATGAGTCCTACCGACAGTGGGAGTGTCAACCTGACTCCTCTAAGGCTTGCTTGTGGGATCACGCCCTTAAGAAGGACCACCTTGTTTCATGGAGGTGCAAAGTGTATAGTTGATACGTGCGTGATACATGAGGGTGCTTACTTTAATAAGTAAGTTCACTGAGGTGCCCCGTGTGAGAACATTCCTAAATGGGAAAGGAAGTTTCTATTTCAGGAAATGGAAACTTCCAGATTAGAAAATATCTCACGAGTCATTGATGTGATTAATTGATCCTTAGACTTGAGGTTCCTTGTCACTTTATGAGCTAACTCTGTAGTCTTAGGTATAAGCTTTAAAGGGTGTCGCCTTAGACAACTGATTCAAGGCTTATGCTGGGGCTGCACAAGTGATTCATGAAAGTGAATGAGAATCAAGAAAGGACCTACACTTGCATATGCAAGGTGATCTCTTATTGTGTAAGTCATTCATATGCCATATGGAGTCCTTGGCCAAGGCAGTAGATCAAGACATCAAGAAAAGTGTTTCTTGGATTGAGATCAAATGGATATGAAATGCACTTAGCTTTAAGACCGGATTATTAGGGTTCTGATTATTCCCTTGCCCTAGATCTTGGTTGAGAGATAGTAAGTAGGAGGATTGTATCTCACATGAATCAATGACTTAAAGGTTCTGTCGAATCCGAACATCCCAATTCAGCTAGGGGTTAAACACCTAATGCTAGACTATGGTCGTTTAATCTGTGGACTGATTAATTAATTAGGGTCACTGCTAATTGAATTGAGAACCTAGAGGGTCACACACAACAACTTGGTTACATGAGTTAAGGCTTTAAAATGATTAAACGAGTTAATCGGGCCTAGAGGGTTCCACACGTGTGAAACTACACGTGTGGGTCACGTGACTGGACACGTGTCATTGGGACACGTGTGCCACACGTGTTCATTTGATTGAATATTAAATAATTAATTTATTAATTATTTAATAGACTTTGGTTTAATTTTGAATTAAAAAGAAAGTCTTATTTTGGAGAAAAATAATCTAGTTAATTAATTATGAATTAATTAATTAGATATAAATAAGTTATTTATTTTAAATAAATAAAGTATAAAATTATCCAAAAATAGTTTGGATATTTTAGCTTTCTTGAAAGTTGATTTGAATTTAAATTAAAAGTCAAAGTCAAAATTACTTGATGATCAAGTAATATGAGAGAGGGACCAAAATCCTTAGCCCATAAGGACTAGGGATTTTCGGCCACTCCCTTATTATAAATAGGGGAGCTCGAGCTCCCCTTAGAGCTAATTGGCAATTCTTTTGGTTCATGTGTTGAACACCATCCTTTCTCCAAGATAAACGAAACCCTAGGTTAAGCCTAAACACTAACTAGAGAACTAGCATCCTTACTAGTTAGATTGTAGTCAAGTTGGTAGACTATCTCTAGAGAGCTTCAAGTTAGAAGTTTGAAGATTCGAGCTTTACCAAGGAGAGGGGATCAAGCCGCGAGAAGAGCGTTCTTGGGTGGCTTGAAACGCTTCAAGAAAGTTAATTAAGAAAGTAAGTTTCTAATCCCTACGAATTTGGTTACACGATTGCGAGTTCTAGATCCTTTTGTTGGAAAAATTTTAATTTTCCACTGCTTTCTGATTCGTGTTTTCCAACATGAACATCTCAATGTCAATTACCTACATATTGTCAGCACATTAATCAAGAATGTTGTAGCACCCGGGACGATAGGCACCACATCCCCCGCACTACAAGTCTAGTCCACACGTGAAATGGATGATCCAGCATGAACTGGACTCATAGCGTACGGGTGACAAAATAAAATGACCCTGGCTAGGCGGAATCTAAAGCTATACCAAGCAACCAAAACTGTACGAGTGCAATGCGGAAGTAATCATGCCAACAATAAAATTCAATTAATGGCTACAAGCCCAAACAATTCAAAACACAATTAATTCCATCATGCAACCTAGTAACGGGTTCAACTAAACATGCAACCTGTCCCGAATCAATACTCAATATTTCAATAATTATAGATCTTGCATTGGCACTTAGGCCTATTTAAATACAGGGTACAAGTAAACATAATAAATGTAAAATGTGACTCGAGTGTACGCGTGAGACTTGAAACAATCACTAAGACTTGACTCCCGCCTAGCTACACCTGCAAAGAACTGAAAAGTGGGGAAAAGAGGGGTCAGTGTCTAGAAGACTGGGTGAGCAGGAGCTATACGTATATAAAAACATGCACATGCAAGTCATAAATCTCGAGCAAGATTTTATTGAATTTAGTTCCCAAGAAGGGCAAGGAAAGCATCAATAATGCTCGGACTTTACGAGTAATTCATATTAAATTCATTAAGTTCAAAATGTATGAATAATCGTTATAGCTCGGCGAGTGAGCGTGCATTATCTCTAACCAAACTCCGACCGTGTACAATGAACATGATTAATACATTTTGAATACGTGACCATACATTACATAATAATACATGCAAGCCATAATATGAGACATGAGCGTTCGGGCAATCCGTGTCCCGGCCTTCCCGCACGGTGCATAATAACAATAACATAATCATGAAATAAGTTCCAACCTTCTCCCTCCGAAATGGTCGGGTCTGCAGACCCGAACCATTTAATAATAACAATATTGAGACGGGGGCTCATGACTCCTACCCGCTCCTTCGATGGGTTAACCATCGGCTCAAGAATAACTCACCTTCCACACTACACGGTCGCATGAGAGATTCTTAATGAGTACTTTGTGCAATGGCTTAGCTATACGTCGGCCCGATGCCGAACCGGTCTTCATTCACATATTTCCTTGGGGCCCAATAACATGTGCATGATCAATGTGCATAATCTCGCCAAAACATTCAAGTCATGATCGTAATTATCATAATTCATTTTGTAATTCATGAGGAAAGATTTACTCGATGACTCCATTTTAAAATCAATATATATATACTTTAGGTTTTTTACCAGAACATAGCACATAAAGGTTGTAGGGATTTAATACATAAATAGAACAAAAACACCCTCACCTCGAATACCACTAGACAAGGAACATGAGTAATATGGGTGCCTATTCGATCCGAAAGTCTTCACCCTGGAGATGAACTGTTCAAGAGATGGAATAACGTATATTCGTGAGAAATGACTCAATATGAAACCAAATAAGATGCACGACATAGATATGAGGTGTCGCAAAATGATATGACATGCGTGCAAGAATTATAGAATAAGATGCTAGATCATGATAGTGTTCATGTGTATAATTAATGTTCTACTCAATAGGCGATCATACAAAGTCATACCACAATGAACAATCAACCAACAATCAATTAACAAGCCAAGGGGTGAAATTAACAAGATAGTAATCAATTAGACATGTATAATAAGCATTTAAGTCACATAATAGGTCGGGTAAGTGAAAGGAAAGCGATAAAACGGGTTTTGGCAAAGTTTAGCAAAAGTTAGAAAAAGTCAACAATTTTCGGAAACGAACAAGCTGTAGGAAAATGGGAATATCTTGAGTTATAGAAGTGGGAATTAGGTTTTGTTGATTGGATATGAAATTAGACATGTAGACCTTTAAAATGATATATGGCTCGTATTCTAGTTCAAAACGAGGAGTAAATGGCGTAGGCCCGAAGTTGGAGGAATGTGGATTGTCGGTGAAGTGGTGACACCAAAAAGGATTGATTATATCTCACAAATGGAAAAATATATTAAGATGATTCCAACTGGAGGTTGTTCTAGACTTCAAGAGGTTTCCATCGGTTAAAAAATGAGGTCAATCAGAGTTCGTTTGAGGGGTAAACGAGGCAAAACAAACTCACTCTGAAAACAGGGGAGGATCCACGGCCGTGGATTTTTTCCAGGGCCGAAAAAACGTAGGAAAAACGGGGCATAACGAAGGAGGAAGCACCCAAGCACCAAAACACCTCAAACCTTAAGGAAACATGTATGTGGAGGATATATCTCAAATAAACATCAATTGATCCAAGCAAACATGCTCAAATTCATCAAAGTCCACACATGAAACCCTTAAATAAGAAGGGTGATTAATCATGCCCCAAGCTCATATAACTTATGATATATTTGCACAAAATCAAACCAATATCATCATATAAATCTCATACAACTCATGGGATGTAAAAGACCACAAACCCTAACATATACTCAAGAATTCATCAAATAAATATACATGATCTTACCTTGAATGGGTGAAGAGATAGAGGAGATGAAGAGATGATGGTGACAAGCTTGATCTCTTGAAGAAAATAGAAAGAATTCTTGGTCTCCTTACCTCCTTGGTTGGTTCGAATGAAGAGAGGGAGAAATGGAGGAGTTTGCTTTGTTCTTGGATGAAGGATGAAGAAATGAGTGTATGTATGTGTGTATATAGCTTATATCGATCAAAAAGGGGAGGAAAGAGATGAAATTACGACTTGGTCCTTGGAGAAATTAAATGAATGCATTTAGATATCAAGTTTCATGAATGTTACAAATAAGTCCAAATAAATTATCAATTAGGTCCAAAGGTTTCTAAATATGTTTGATTAAGGACAATTGATGTAGTATTCCCAAAATTAAATTAATAAATCAATTAGGCATACTCGGAGAACTAAACACGTAATCCAGGAAATAAATTCACGAAAGAAGGAATTCAAAAGCATATAATTCACAAGTATTTAAATTAAAAGAATTAAAGAGTGCAATTAAAGAACGAAAAAGAATCAAATAAGTCTTAGATTTCAAGACTCACACGCGTGGTGCGCGTACCTGACTTGCCGGAAAACTGGGGCGTTACAAACGTAATCCTAGAGGAGTTATCAGCTTCTATATATATATTGTTTAAATGACCAATCTATTGCATTTCCTTGCTGAGCTGCTGACCCTTTGTGCAAACATTAACAAATTGGATTAAAGTTTAGGAGATAGTCGAAATCATATAACATATCAAATGCACACCAAGGATCAAGAGGCATAGATAATTAACACATTTTAACTTAAGAATAGGTCCTTTATTGAGTTAAGACTTAAACCGAATGAAATATATTGGTTATACATTATGCCAGAAGACTAATGGCTCAATTTGGTACAATGTTAAACTTTAAAGTTTAATGTGCAAACTACAATTCCATATGATGCATGTTTCATGAAAAAAGCTTATGGATACCTACTGGTATTGAGACATAAACTAGTTAGATTTTTAGTTCTAGTACTTCAGAAACTCATAAAGATGTTCAGTAAAACAGAACCAAGTAGCTATCCAAAAAGAGTTTTAAATCATAAATGCAATAGAAAATATTGACATTTATATGTTATATAGATGAGAAAGGCCTTAATGTAGAAATTTGACATTCTTAAAATCGACATTAGAACGCTTGGAACCCTGAAAAGGTGAAATATTAGATTAATTTGCTATTTGCATAGAATAAAAGATGGTTGATGCTCTATTTTGTCACAAGAGAATAAAGCATAATTAGGATTAATAATTACACACTCCGATATGTGTACTAAAAAAATATTGTATTAAAATATATTAAAATAATAAAAGAAAAAAAATTTATGTGAGAAAAAATGAACATTAAGAGATAATATATTGTTGGCATAGTAAACAATTAATAAAGAAATAAAAAAAGAGTTTAAATGACAAAGTAATAAAGTTAAGAGTGAAAAATAAAGAGTTCACAAGTTGAAATTACCAAAATACTTGTCTGATGCACCAAAAAAGAAAGAAATTACCAAAACACACATGTATTTATATGTACTTGAAGTGGCTGACACCTCACGTCCACTTCCTCCACTAAATTAAACATACATTATCGTCTTTGTTCTTTTAAAAAAAAATAAAATAAATAAACACACATTATTATCTCTGTTTTTTTTTTCCCTCTTTCTTTTGGATATTTAAATAGTTTACATAAGACCTTAATTTAAATAATAATTTCATTAATTAATCAAAAGATATTCCAATATATTGGATACTTTCATTATTTTCTTCCTCATTACTTACAATTTCACAGATTCCGTAATGGATTAGGAGCACGCACTAGTGCAATTATTCTACTACTTTTTCAAAATTCATGTAAACATAAATTTTTTCTGAAATTTCAAAAACTTCAAAAAACTTTCTTATTATAAATTTACGTATGATTTCATCCACCCATTTTGATGATTTATGGCTAAAATCTTTTGAATCTTGATTTTGTCGGACAGTTACCAATCAATATTTATCTTCACAGTTATAATTATATATAATAATTTGTGTTAAATCGGATCTTAAACCATATATGAAGAAGTTTTTGTAATTTCTCATGAAAGAATTGTATAATTATACTAATCCTCTTTATTTTAATTTACCTCTTTGTAATATTTAAAATATTTGAAAAACCTCCTTCAAGGAAGTTTGTTGTAGTGATATCTAAAAATATTCAACATGTTTGAAAATTTTCCTTAAAAGAAATTTATTATTTTTTTGAACAACAGCAAGCATTTATAAGTTATGCAAACAAATCAAGTACAAGTACAAGAAAATCAACATAAACTTAAATATTTGAAAATCTTATGCAAGTCGAATCTGCATCTTCTTTTGTAAAAAGCGACTGGACTAACCAAGCCTCACGCCTAGTAAAAGTAAACACCCAACTCCCTTGAAAGAAATTTATTTTATCTAACCCCTAGTGATATCTAAAAAAATTCACATTACCTCCCTAATTAATATTTAGTCTAATTTTATATTTCTAACACTAAAATATCCTCTTATATATTAATTAGATTTAAATGACCATTAATATTTTTGTATTGATCACTGATAAGTGTAGATTTTGCGTCCATTTGAGCCATGTATTGTCCAAATTCCTTGTCGGTTGATGTGCTTATATGTCTATAACTGCTCCATTTCAGGTGATATACTTGCGGGAGTCGAGAACGGGAAGAACGAAGCGAAATCAAATGAAAATCGACAAGTTTTAATCTCCAGCACATGTTAAACGGGTGTTTGTTATTTGAACTAAATAACCAAACGCCTGTTGGGAATAGTACCCTAGAAAGCTGATTCTATTTAGTCTGCTTTGGGACTTTCCGAATATCACAGACAATCTTTGAATAATGCCCGATTGATTATTATCATAGGCAAACACTTCTTTATGTGCAATACATGTTTTGTGTGTTTCCATTATGTGCGCATCTATTAGAACTCCCCTAATCCATAAGGCTGTTAAGGACTTTGTCATTAGGTGAATGACACATGAAACAAGCCCTAACTCAAGGCCGGATTAGAAACTGCTCCAAGTCTACGAGTCCAACAAACAATGGAGTGTTGATTAGGCTCGATTGAGACTTGCTCGTGGGATTGTATCCTTAAGAAGGAGCATCCTGTTTCATGGGGTGTAAAGGGCATAAGTTGATGAGTATGCAATACCTGAGGGTGCTCGTTATAAGAACGGATACATTGAGGTGTCCCGCGTGAGATGATTCCTAAATGGGAAAGGAAGTTTCCACTTTAGAAAGAGGAAACTTCCAGATTAGGAAATATCTCATAGGTTAATGGCATGAGTAAAGTAATCCTTTGACTTGAGATTCCATTGATGCTTTTTGTGGGCTAACTTTGTAGTCTTAGGTATAAGCCTTAAAGGATGTCTTACGAGCCAACTGATTCAAGGCTTATGCTGTGGCTGAACAAGTGGCACATGGAAGCATATGAGAATCAACAAAGGACCTATACTTGCTTTAATGCAAGAAGATCTCTTATTGCATAAGTCATTCGTATGTCATCCTAAACCCTCGGCCGAGGTAGTGGATCAAGACAACAAGAAAAGGGTTTCTTGGATTGAGATCAAATGGATATGAAACGAACTTAGCTTTATGATGGAGATTAGTGGGGCTCTCATTATTCCGATGCCCTTGATCTTAATCGAGAAATGGGACGGTAGGAGGATTGTACCTCACAAGTTGCCATTGACTGAAAGGTTCTTTCGAATATATATTCATTGTTTGGGTAGGGGTCACACACCTGTTGCTAGGCTATGGTCGTATGATCTGTGAACTAAGAAAGCGTATTAGTCTCACTGCTAACTGAAAATGAACCTAGGGGGCACACACAAATGTCAGATTCAAAGGGTATTGAAGGAAAAGATCAAATAGTTGATCGAAACGAGACCACACGTGTAATTTACACGTGTGGCACGTGAGCTCGAGTTGGGCGTATGGTCCGATTGAGAAATTGGACCATATGTTAATTACTTGGAGAATTAATCATAAAGCCCAAGTATAATTAATTAAGAGAATTAATTATAAACCCCTAATATAATTAATTAGTAGAATTAATTATAAAGCCAAATAAGATTAATTAGTGAATTAATTTTAGACCGTTAGAATTAATTAAGAATTAATTCTAAAGCCTTTCATGGAATTAATTGAGAGAATTAATTCTAAGTATTTAATTATTTAGTTGTTCTAATTTGATTAGGATAAATAAATAAATAAATATTAAATATCTTCTATTTATTATTCTAGTAAATATTAATTCTAATATGATTAGAATAAATATTATTGGAATAAGATATTTAATTATTATTAGAATAATTAAATATTTCTAATTTGATTAGGAGCTCTTTTCTAGATGGAATAGATATCTTATTTTGAATAAGACTCCTATTACTTGGAGAGAAAGGAAATAGAAGAAAAGTCAAAGATGAAATCCAATTCCGATTAGACCTAGGGGTTATTCGAACCCTAGCCTATAAATAGGCAAAGGGGTTCAAAATTTTCACTTACGCGTGAAAGAGGGATCACTCCCAATCTACATGGCTTCAAGAATTAGGGAGAATTCTCTTGTTTTCTTTCTTCTCGTTTTGTTTCTTTCTTTACACATGTCATAGTACTAGCATGCTCAGTCACATGATTTGAATCTAGGACTGGTGGGGATTATTACTCTAGAGGAGACTTATCGTGGAATCAAGTAGAAAGAATCGTTTCGAGGGACGAGACGCCATTACTGCATGAAGCGCGTTTGAGGATAGCTCAAAACCTGCTAAGAAAGCATCGATTCTTGTAAGTTCTTGAATCCCTAAGATTTGGAAATAGAAATTGTAAGTCCGATCTTACTTTTGGGAAAAATTTTAAATACCGCTGTGCTTTTTGTTCGTGTTTTTCCCAACAAGTGGTATCAGAGCCACCTTACAAGGTCTATTTCTGATCTATCTTCTTTAATTAAATTTTGAAAAAATTCTCAAATCTGAATTACATTTAAGTATTCTTGAATTTGTTTCATAACCTAAGCTTTTGAATCTGATAGGTTTCCTGAAAAATTTGAGAAAAAGGTTTTCTGAAAATTTATTAGATTCGTTTTAAATTTTAGATTTATTAAAATCGTGATTTTAATTCCCGAATTTGGATTAAAGTTTTCTGAAAATTTTGCGCGAAAATGGGTGCGAGAAGACGAGGACCAAGCGAGTTCGTCGCTCGCTTTCGCCGCATGCGAACAAATCAAATTGGGACCGAAAATAGCTCGCCGGGCGTCGTCGGAGTAGCCCAGCACATGCACCCGCACGTAGGCAGCCGCGTGTTGCCTGCCTGCTTCTCACCCAGGCGCGTGCGCATCTCTTCTGCCTTCCCCGCCCGGGCGTGTTCGCCCCGCTTGCACGCGCGGGCCTGCCTGCTTGTGTGGGCTGTGCGCGCGCTATGCGTGCATGCGTGTAGGCGGACGCCCGCAATGCGATTTTTCGTGTTTTAACCCCGAATTTTATTTTAAAATTATTTTTTAACTAAAAATATTTTATTTTTGGAAATAAAATTATAATGTGGGAATTTTGGGAATTAAAGTCTGTTTCAATTTTCGGGAAAATTAATATTATTATTATTATTGAAATAATAATTTTATAAAATTGTTAATTTTGAATTAACTGGAATTTTCTCAGATTTTAACTTTTGATTATGGATATATTCTTGAACAAGGAACTGTTTTCAGATTACTTTAAGTTAGTCGAACTTAGAGTTAAAAGAATTTTAAATTTATTGGTAAATTTAAATTCTTGCAATTTTAGAATATTAGGTGATCATGGGTTTAGTCTTGTCGATGTTTTAATTTATGCACATGGATGGTTTAAATTTGGGGTTGGAGCCCCATAGTTGCGTTTTTCATTTGGGGTCGGTGCCCCACTTATATGCGTACTATTGTGTGTTTATTATGTGGCTTTCCATATTACTGTTTTTGATGCCGGGGTATGCCCCATGTATTTGTCTATGACCAATATGAAGATTGAGCTATATTATTTTATGAAAAGAGTGTAGATTTTAGAAATTGAGGTTTTTATTTTACTTTGGAGATTTGCACCCATGGAGTAAGATGGATCCACACAATAAAGTAACAAGGAGGCCATGAAGTGAAGACCCCTCAAAATGTTAGCAGGGTTTCTATTATTGTAATAGATAGGGCATCGTTTTATTTCCAATTCCCTTATGTGATTTAAACTGTTTTATGTAGCATGTATGTTAGAACTTGTGATTGTGGAGTGGCTCCCACATATCACGCATAAGATAGGAAAAACCCATGATCATCTCATATTAGTATCATGCTAGGATATGTTATCTGCTACTAGTTTGTGTGTAATGCATTTATGTGAAACTGCATTAAACAAGACTAATTAAAATGAATAACTGTACATGTTGGTGACGTCAAAACTGGACAACTCTCCAGTATTCGAAAATCCCATAAATATTAAGCAATTTCGAAAAATAGGTGTTTTGTGTAAAGTGAGAACTTTAATTAAAATTCCTAGCATTCCATCAATAGGATTTAAGTTTAATAGGGGAGCTAGTTGTTGTCCATGAGTCGTGGGGTGGCTATGTGAAACCTATTAGTTCTTAGTTTCCTGATTAATTACTTTAAGTAATTAATATTTTATGGTTATTTTGGAATGGGCGAAGTCAGCGAGTCGTCGGTCGTTACGGACAAAGTTTAATCATGATCTTATGATTGATGGGTTCTGCTTAACGCCTAAGTAAATATGGATGCCGCACGACTCGTTGGTCCATATTGAAAGATGGGTGATGCAAAAATATTACTGAGAGTTCCATAGAGATGGAATTGGCAAATTGTACCTACCTAAGGCTTTATTGAGGATGTCCGCGAGTCATGGGTCCAAAATATTGTGCTTAGGATCTTAGTACCCATTTGGAATGTAACGCCCCGATTCCGGATGAACAGGTAAGCACGCCACGTGTGAGATTTTGAACGTAGGAATTTATTTTAATTCTTTAAATTTCTATTTTTCCTACGTGATATTCCACATTTTTATAAAATGCATGATACATTATTTACGTGAATTATATGAAATCATACCATTGGAGAATTATTTCAAGGCATGGAAAAATATTTATTGCGTGAAATAACTTCCGAGAGTACTTCGATTACAAAATTGTCCCTACTTGAGCATTTTCTAAAATTTAGGGGCTAAAGTGCATAGACTTCCAAGGGCTTAAGTGAACATATTTCAAAACCACATACACTTAATTGCATAACTTCATAAGTTGAAGGATTAATTGGCAAATTGGACATTTCACTCATTTCAAAAATTGAATGTATCGGTATATTGCTTCCATGATCTTACTTGATCATTTCTCATCAAATTCAACAACATATTTCCCCTTTCATGCTCTCGGTATCAAGAAGGAAAAAGGGAGAAGAGATTTCATCCAAAATTCATCAAGTTTTTCAGGAAATATCTGAGGCTTTGGAGTATAATCATCATCATCATCTACCTTCTTCATTTCTTTTCATTTCAAGGTGGGTTTTGCATGAATTGATGATCCTTGATCATATTTGAAATAGCTAGGGTTTGTAAATCATGGAGTTTATGGATTATTGTTGTTCAAAGTATGATTATATGAGTATATCCTAAATTATAGTATGATTTGGAGCATGAATTCTTGAATATTTAGCTTGAGGGATCAAGTTTGATCATGAACTTGAAACTTGGAGTTCTTGATGATTTTCATGAACTAAGTGTTTAAATGGTATATTATCATCTTTTGAACATATATGATTGTATATTACCATAATTCATGCCCTTTTTATTGATCAAAACTTGAGTTGTTGCTTGGTTGTTGTTGCCGTAGCTGCTGCTCTGTTTCTGCTCTGTTTTTGCTCTGTTTTTCAGTTGCAGAAACGGGGAACGACCATTCCCGCCTCAAGGCACTTTGGGAACGGTCGTTCCCACTCTTTCAAATGAAAGTAGGCGGCCGAGCCTGGGAACGGCCGTTCCCATTTTGGCCTGTGTGTCGGAAGGGCCGTTCCCAGCTTCAGCGCATTTCCAAAATGAAAAACGCTGGCACGTTTTGAAGGGCCACGAGAACGGCCGGCCGTTCCCGCACATCTGACAGAACAAAACATTCTGCATAAAATTAAATTTTTAGCACCATAGTCCAATGATTTCTTTGACCCTGAATTGCTATTATATGATTGATTATGTGTCGAAACAAGATATTTTCATGCCGCATTGTTCATTGCTCGTCATGTCGTTGTATTTTCATCGTTTGTCATATTTGGTCTATTTTGAGTCATGTCTCACGTATACACGTCGTGTTTGCACAGGTCACGAGGTCGTGGACGAGGAGCAAGCTCCTTAGAGCATATCCTTGTTTCATTTTGTAAGAAAAGATGAGGTTTATTTTAAGTATATAGAACCTTATAACCCTTATGTGTTGATTTCGGCCAAAATCTATTATAATTATAAACGTTTTCAAACTATAAACATTTTCAAGAAAGCAAGCCATGAATGTTCATGATTTCAAGCATGTTTTGGCGAGTCATGATTGAACTTGGGCCCGAGGGTAATTCTTGAGCCAACCGGGAAAGCAAGGGCTGACGGGTAACTCCTGAATTATCCTCACCTCATTGGGATCACCCCCGAAGCCACTAGGAGATTAGTAGTGGAAGGAGTTCTATGCGTAGGGAGTCATGTTCCCTATGTACACCATGTCGTGGATAGTTGGGCCTTGCAAACCCACAATCACCCGGAGGAAGAAGGAGACTAGGGACGGATCCGGCACCACGGGTTATCCTCGGGTTATTGCATGTTTCAAGCATGAATTTGTCTAATTGAACACTAATTGAAATTTATGATCATGTATTGAACTAATCATGCAAGCACGTATTGATCACGATTGGTGTAAAGGTTGGAGAATAGCCCTACTCGCCGGGGCCACATGTTTCATGAAATGATCAAGTTAACCTGTTAAAATGATTTGTTGTAATCTCGGGCAAAGAACAAGTTTTCTTGAACTATATATTTATTTCGTTCCAAGTCTTCACCCGAGGATACAACTTGCATGTGACGTGTGTTATATATATTTATTGCCCCTCACTCAGTCTTCGGTAGACTGATACTTCACTTTTTAGGTACTTTTGATCGGGTCGTGCTAGGCGGGAGTTGAGTCAGGTCTTGCATTTCATCGAGTCTAGCATCGTACCTTTCATGTATAGAACTTTTGATGTACCATGTCATGTTAGTTGATGTTACCTTCTTGGTTATCACCTTTTGAATACTCGAGCATGTATATAATATAAGGAGATGATAATGTATTGATAGTTAATATTGGTATCTATTATGTATCTACTTGGTAAATATGGTACCTATACGTATTAATTGAATTGCTTCCGCTTTTGATCTCATGTTTTGGTTTATTTATGTTGGGGAGTGTCCCGCCTAGCTCGTTTATTTTGATTGTCACTCGTTCGCTATAGTTTTGGTTTATGTACGGATTGTCCATTTCGTATGTGGATCAAGGCTATAGTGCGGGGATGTAGTGCCTTGGGGTTAGGGTGCTACATCTACAGGTGGTATCAGAGCCCGGTGGCAAAACCGAGGTTCTCGAGTCGTGCCAAGTGAGTCTAGGTCGCACGGCATAGGATTACTTGTTATTTGAGAGTCTGCATTAATTGAATTACTTGATTTACTTGAATTCTTACATTACTTGAGCTATTTGGCCGGCTGTGAAATGTGTGCTTATTGGCATTATGAGATTATTTGCACACATTTGCATTTATTAATCAAACCACGCATGTGTAGTGATCTGATTTCAGGATGGATCGTGACAGACATCACCGTGACCGATCCCCGAGACATCGGCATCATCATCATCGCCACCACCATCGCCGAGAGAGATCACCTCCTCCTCCACCTGCTCAGGCACAGCCTCAAGATTTTATGAACGCAGTAGCGGGGTTGATTGATCAGAGATTGCAAGAAAGGGTCCCTCCAACTCCACCAGCGCCCATAGCACCCTAAGAAAACCCCATTTCTGCTATACTACGGGAGTTTCAGAATCAGCATCCCCCGAATTTCTATAAAAGCGATGATATACAAGCTGAAATGTGGCTGAAAGAGATTGAAAGTATTTGGCAGCTCATACCCTGTGATACTCAGGAGAAGGCCCGCTGCACCCTTACTTTGATCCAGGGCGAGGCTTACTCCTGGTGGGAGAGCACACAGATAGTCTTGGAGGCTGCTGTACAGATATCACCTGGGAGGTCTTTGTACAGGAGTTCAGAAACAAGTTTATTCCTCCAGCTTCTCCTACCCGCAGGTTGAGGGAGTTTACAGAGCTGAAACAAGGAGGGAGGTCTGTGGGCCAGTATATTGCTGAGTTTGAGAGACTTTCTCGCTATGCACCCAACATAGCGAATGATGACTTTCACAAGGTGATGCAGTTTGTGCAGGGACTCAGGCTAGACATTCAAGATGCCTTGAAAGCAGCTAATACGAGCACCTGGGCCAAAGCTACCGCTAAAGCTTTGAAAGTAGAGGATTCCGAGATTTCCAGGAGGTCTATTCCTCGTACAGGACAGTCTTCGGGTTCGAGATCGGGACAGGGGTCGAGTGCTGGAAAGAGACCTATGGCTTACTCAGCACCTCCTGTTAGGAATAGTGCCCTAAAAGCCGATTGTATATCCGCTTTGTGCTTTTCCTTATTGTAATCACAGACAATCTTTGAATGAAATAACGAATTGAGGCAACACTTCTTTATATGCTCTTGTTTGGTATGCGTTTACTTTATCTGTGCATGTATGAGAACTCCCCTAATCCTGATGACTTTAGGACTCTACCATTTAGGTGAAATGGTTCATGAAACGAGCCCTATATCACATAAGTCATGATTAGTAAAATACTCCAAGCCGATGAGTCCTACCGACAGTGGGAGTGTCAACCTGACTCCTCTAAGGCTTGCTTGTGGGATCACGCCCTTAAGAAGGACCACCTTGTTTCATGGAGGTGCAAAGTGTATAGTTGATACGTGCGTGATACATGAGGGTGCTTACTTTAATAAGTAAGTTCACTGAGGTGCCCCGTGTGAGAACATTCCTAAATGGGAAAGGAAGTTTCTATTTCAGGAAATGGAAACTTCCAGATTAGAAAATATCTCACGAGTCATTGATGTGATTAATTGATCCTTAGACTTGAGGTTCCTTGTCACTTTATGAGCTAACTCTGTAGTCTTAGGTATAAGCTTTAAAGGGTGTCGCCTTAGACAACTGATTCAAGGCTTATGCTGGGGCTGCACAAGTGATTCATGAAAGTGAATGAGAATCAAGAAAGGACCTACACTTGCATATGCAAGGTGATCTCTTATTGTGTAAGTCATTCATATGCCATATGGAGTCCTTGGCCAAGGCAGTAGATCAAGACATCAAGAAAAGTGTTTCTTGGATTGAGATCAAATGGATATGAAATGCACTTAGCTTTAAGACCGGATTATTAGGGTTCTGATTATTCCCTTGCCCTAGATCTTGGTTGAGAGATAGTAAGTAGGAGGATTGTATCTCACATGAATCAATGACTTAAAGGTTCTGTCGAATCCGAACATCCCAATTCAGCTAGGGGTTAAACACCTAATGCTAGACTATGGTCGTTTAATCTGTGGACTGATTAATTAATTAGGGTCACTGCTAATTGAATTGAGAACCTAGAGGGTCACACACAACAACTTGGTTACATGAGTTAAGGCTTTAAAATGATTAAACGAGTTAATCGGGCCTAGAGGGTTCCACACGTGTGAAACTACACGTGTGGGTCACGTGACTGGACACGTGTCATTGGGACACGTGTGCCACACGTGTTCATTTGATTGAATATTAAATAATTAATTTATTAATTATTTAATAGACTTTGGTTTAATTTTGAATTAAAAAGAAAGTCTTATTTTGGAGAAAAATAATCTAGTTAATTAATTATGAATTAATTAATTAGATATAAATAAGTTATTTATTTTAAATAAATAAAGTATAAAATTATCCAAAAATAGTTTGGATATTTTAGCTTTCTTGAAAGTTGATTTGAATTTAAATTAAAAGTCAAAGTCAAAATTACTTGATGATCAAGTAATATGAGAGAGGGACCAAAATCCTTAGCCCATAAGGACTAGGGATTTTCGGCCACTCCCTTATTATAAATAGGGGAGCTCGAGCTCCCCTTAGAGCTAATTGGCAATTCTTTTGGTTCATGTGTTGAACACCATCCTTTCTCCAAGATAAACGAAACCCTAGGTTAAGCCTAAACACTAACTAGAGAACTAGCATCCTTACTAGTTAGATTGTAGTCAAGTTGGTAGACTATCTCTAGAGAGCTTCAAGTTAGAAGTTTGAAGATTCGAGCTTTACCAAGGAGAGGGGATCAAGCCGCGAGAAGAGCGTTCTTGGGTGGCTTGAAACGCTTCAAGAAAGTTAATTAAGAAAGTAAGTTTCTAATCCCTACGAATTTGGTTACACGATTGCGAGTTCTAGATCCTTTTGTTGGAAAAATTTTAATTTTCCACTGCTTTCTGATTCGTGTTTTCCAACATGAACATCTCAATGTCAATTACCTACATATTGTCAGCACATTAATCAAGAATGTTGTAGCACCCGGGACGATAGGCACCACATCCCCCGCACTACAAGTCTAGTCCACACGTGAAATGGATGATCCAGCATGAACTGGACTCATAGCGTACGGGTGACAAAATAAAATGACCCTGGCTAGGCGGAATCTAAAGCTATACCAAGCAACCAAAACTGTACGAGTGCAATGCGGAAGTAATCATGCCAACAATAAAATTCAATTAATGGCTACAAGCCCAAACAATTCAAAACACAATTAATTCCATCATGCAACCTAGTAACGGGTTCAACTAAACATGCAACCTGTCCCGAATCAATACTCAATATTTCAATAATTATAGATCTTGCATTGGCACTTAGGCCTATTTAAATACAGGGTACAAGTAAACATAATAAATGTAAAATGTGACTCGAGTGTACGCGTGAGACTTGAAACAATCACTAAGACTTGACTCCCGCCTAGCTACACCTGCAAAGAACTGAAAAGTGGGGAAAAGAGGGGTCAGTGTCTAGAAGACTGGGTGAGCAGGAGCTATACGTATATAAAAACATGCACATGCAAGTCATAAATCTCGAGCAAGATTTTATTGAATTTAGTTCCCAAGAAGGGCAAGGAAAGCATCAATAATGCTCGGACTTTACGAGTAATTCATATTAAATTCATTAAGTTCAAAATGTATGAATAATCGTTATAGCTCGGCGAGTGAGCGTGCATTATCTCTAACCAAACTCCGACCGTGTACAATGAACATGATTAATACATTTTGAATACGTGACCATACATTACATAATAATACATGCAAGCCATAATATGAGACATGAGCGTTCGGGCAATCCGTGTCCCGGCCTTCCCGCACGGTGCATAATAACAATAACATAATCATGAAATAAGTTCCAACCTTCTCCCTCCGAAATGGTCGGGTCTGCAGACCCGAACCATTTAATAATAACAATATTGAGACGGGGGCTCATGACTCCTACCCGCTCCTTCGATGGGTTAACCATCGGCTCAAGAATAACTCACCTTCCACACTACACGGTCGCATGAGAGATTCTTAATGAGTACTTTGTGCAATGGCTTAGCTATACGTCGGCCCGATGCCGAACCGGTCTTCATTCACATATTTCCTTGGGGCCCAATAACATGTGCATGATCAATGTGCATAATCTCGCCAAAACATTCAAGTCATGATCGTAATTATCATAATTCATTTTGTAATTCATGAGGAAAGATTTACTCGATGACTCCATTTTAAAATCAATATATATATACTTTAGGTTTTTTACCAGAACATAGCACATAAAGGTTGTAGGGATTTAATACATAAATAGAACAAAAACACCCTCACCTCGAATACCACTAGACAAGGAACATGAGTAATATGGGTGCCTATTCGATCCGAAAGTCTTCACCCTGGAGATGAACTGTTCAAGAGATGGAATAACGTATATTCGTGAGAAATGACTCAATATGAAACCAAATAAGATGCACGACATAGATATGAGGTGTCGCAAAATGATATGACATGCGTGCAAGAATTATAGAATAAGATGCTAGATCATGATAGTGTTCATGTGTATAATTAATGTTCTACTCAATAGGCGATCATACAAAGTCATACCACAATGAACAATCAACCAACAATCAATTAACAAGCCAAGGGGTGAAATTAACAAGATAGTAATCAATTAGACATGTATAATAAGCATTTAAGTCACATAATAGGTCGGGTAAGTGAAAGGAAAGCGATAAAACGGGTTTTGGCAAAGTTTAGCAAAAGTTAGAAAAAGTCAACAATTTTCGGAAACGAACAAGCTGTAGGAAAATGGGAATATCTTGAGTTATAGAAGTGGGAATTAGGTTTTGTTGATTGGATATGAAATTAGACATGTAGACCTTTAAAATGATATATGGCTCGTATTCTAGTTCAAAACGAGGAGTAAATGGCGTAGGCCCGAAGTTGGAGGAATGTGGATTGTCGGTGAAGTGGTGACACCAAAAAGGATTGATTATATCTCACAAATGGAAAAATATATTAAGATGATTCCAACTGGAGGTTGTTCTAGACTTCAAGAGGTTTCCATCGGTTAAAAAATGAGGTCAATCAGAGTTCGTTTGAGGGGTAAACGAGGCAAAACAAACTCACTCTGAAAACAGGGGAGGATCCACGGCCGTGGATTTTTTCCAGGGCCGAAAAAACGTAGGAAAAACGGGGCATAACGAAGGAGGAAGCACCCAAGCACCAAAACACCTCAAACCTTAAGGAAACATGTATGTGGAGGATATATCTCAAATAAACATCAATTGATCCAAGCAAACATGCTCAAATTCATCAAAGTCCACACATGAAACCCTTAAATAAGAAGGGTGATTAATCATGCCCCAAGCTCATATAACTTATGATATATTTGCACAAAATCAAACCAATATCATCATATAAATCTCATACAACTCATGGGATGTAAAAGACCACAAACCCTAACATATACTCAAGAATTCATCAAATAAATATACATGATCTTACCTTGAATGGGTGAAGAGATAGAGGAGATGAAGAGATGATGGTGACAAGCTTGATCTCTTGAAGAAAATAGAAAGAATTCTTGGTCTCCTTACCTCCTTGGTTGGTTCGAATGAAGAGAGGGAGAAATGGAGGAGTTTGCTTTGTTCTTGGATGAAGGATGAAGAAATGAGTGTATGTATGTGTGTATATAGCTTATATCGATCAAAAAGGGGAGGAAAGAGATGAAATTACGACTTGGTCCTTGGAGAAATTAAATGAATGCATTTAGATATCAAGTTTCATGAATGTTACAAATAAGTCCAAATAAATTATCAATTAGGTCCAAAGGTTTCTAAATATGTTTGATTAAGGACAATTGATGTAGTATTCCCAAAATTAAATTAATAAATCAATTAGGCATACTCGGAGAACTAAACACGTAATCCAGGAAATAAATTCACGAAAGAAGGAATTCAAAAGCATATAATTCACAAGTATTTAAATTAAAAGAATTAAAGAGTGCAATTAAAGAACGAAAAAGAATCAAATAAGTCTTAGATTTCAAGACTCACACGCGTGGTGCGCGTACCTGACTTGCCGGAAAACTGGGGCGTTACAAACGTAATCCTAGAGGAGTTATCAGCTTCTATATATATATTGTTTAAATGACCAATCTATTGCATTTCCTTGCTGAGCTGCTGACCCTTTGTGCAAACATTAACAAATTGGATTAAAGTTTAGGAGATAGTCGAAATCATATAACATATCAAATGCACACCAAGGATCAAGAGGCATAGATAATTAACACATTTTAACTTAAGAATAGGTCCTTTATTGAGTTAAGACTTAAACCGAATGAAATATATTGGTTATACATTATGCCAGAAGACTAATGGCTCAATTTGGTACAATGTTAAACTTTAAAGTTTAATGTGCAAACTACAATTCCATATGATGCATGTTTCATGAAAAAAGCTTATGGATACCTACTGGTATTGAGACATAAACTAGTTAGATTTTTAGTTCTAGTACTTCAGAAACTCATAAAGATGTTCAGTAAAACAGAACCAAGTAGCTATCCAAAAAGAGTTTTAAATCATAAATGCAATAGAAAATATTGACATTTATATGTTATATAGATGAGAAAGGCCTTAATGTAGAAATTTGACATTCTTAAAATCGACATTAGAACGCTTGGAACCCTGAAAAGGTGAAATATTAGATTAATTTGCTATTTGCATAGAATAAAAGATGGTTGATGCTCTATTTTGTCACAAGAGAATAAAGCATAATTAGGATTAATAATTACACACTCCGATATGTGTACTAAAAAAATATTGTATTAAAATATATTAAAATAATAAAAGAAAAAAAATTTATGTGAGAAAAAATGAACATTAAGAGATAATTATATATTGTTGGCATAGTAAACAATTAATAAAGAAATAAAAAAAGAGTTTAAATGACAAAGTAATAAAGTTAAGAGTGAAAAATAAAGAGTTCACAAGTTGAAATTACCAAAATACTTGTCTGATGCACCAAAAAAGAAAGAAATTACCAAAACACACATGTATTTATATGTACTTGAAGTGGCTGACACCTCACGTCCACTTCCTCCACTAAATTAAACATACATTATCGTCTTTGTTCTTTTAAAAAAAAATAAAATAAATAAACACACATTATTATCTCTGTTTTTTTTTTCCCTCTTTCTTTTGGATATTTAAATAGTTTACATAAGACCTTAATTTAAATAATAATTTCATTAATTAATCAAAAGATATTCCAATATATTGGATACTTTCATTATTTTCTTCCTCATTACTTACAATTTCACAGATTCCGTAATGGATTAGGAGCACGCACTAGTGCAATTATTCTACTACTTTTTCAAAATTCATGTAAACATAAATTTTTTCTGAAATTTCAAAAACTTCAAAAAACTTTCTTATTATAAATTTACGTATGATTTCATCCACCCATTTTGATGATTTATGGCTAAAATCTTTTGAATCTTGATTTTGTCGGACAGTTACCAATCAATATTTATCTTCACAGTTATAATTATATATAATAATTTGTGTTAAATCGGATCTTAAACCATATATGAAGAAGTTTTTGTAATTTCTCATGAAAGAATTGTATAATTATACTAATCCTCTTTATTTTAATTTACCTCTTTGTAATATTTAAAATATTTGAAAAACCTCCTTCAAGGAAGTTTGTTGTAGTGATATCTAAAAATATTCAACATGTTTGAAAATTTTCCTTAAAAGAAATTTATTATTTTTTTGAACAACAGCAAGCATTTATAAGTTATGCAAACAAATCAAGTACAAGTACAAGAAAATCAACATAAACTTAAATATTTGAAAATCTTATGCAAGTCGAATCTGCATCTTCTTTTGTAAAAAGCGACTGGACTAACCAAGCCTCACGCCTAGTAAAAGTAAACACCCAACTCCCTTGAAAGAAATTTATTTTATCTAACCCCTAGTGATATCTAAAAAAATTCACATTACCTCCCTAATTAATATTTAGTCTAATTTTATATTTCTAACACTAAAATATCCTCTTATATATTAATTAGATTTAAATGACCATTAATATTTTTGTATTGATCACTGATAAGTGTAGATTTTGCGTCCATTTGAGCCATGTATTGTCCAAATTCCTTGTCGGTTGATGTGCTTATATGTCTATAACTGCTCCATTTCAGGTGATATACTTGCGGGAGTCGAGAACGGGAAGAACGAAGCGAAATCAAATGAAAATCGACAAGTTTTAATCTCCAGCACATGTTAAACGGGTGTTTGTTATTTGAACTAAATAACCAAACGCCTGTTGGGAATAGTACCCTAGAAAGCTGATTCTATTTAGTCTGCTTTGGGACTTTCCGAATATCACAGACAATCTTTGAATAATGCCCGATTGATTATTATCATAGGCAAACACTTCTTTATGTGCAATACATGTTTTGTGTGTTTCCATTATGTGCGCATCTATTAGAACTCCCCTAATCCATAAGGCTGTTAAGGACTTTGTCATTAGGTGAATGACACATGAAACAAGCCCTAACTCAAGGCCGGATTAGAAACTGCTCCAAGTCTACGAGTCCAACAAACAATGGAGTGTTGATTAGGCTCGATTGAGACTTGCTCGTGGGATTGTATCCTTAAGAAGGAGCATCCTGTTTCATGGGGTGTAAAGGGCATAAGTTGATGAGTATGCAATACCTGAGGGTGCTCGTTATAAGAACGGATACATTGAGGTGTCCCGCGTGAGATGATTCCTAAATGGGAAAGGAAGTTTCCACTTTAGAAAGAGGAAACTTCCAGATTAGGAAATATCTCATAGGTTAATGGCATGAGTAAAGTAATCCTTTGACTTGAGATTCCATTGATGCTTTTTGTGGGCTAACTTTGTAGTCTTAGGTATAAGCCTTAAAGGATGTCTTACGAGCCAACTGATTCAAGGCTTATGCTGTGGCTGAACAAGTGGCACATGGAAGCATATGAGAATCAACAAAGGACCTATACTTGCTTTAATGCAAGAAGATCTCTTATTGCATAAGTCATTCGTATGTCATCCTAAACCCTCGGCCGAGGTAGTGGATCAAGACAACAAGAAAAGGGTTTCTTGGATTGAGATCAAATGGATATGAAACGAACTTAGCTTTATGATGGAGATTAGTGGGGCTCTCATTATTCCGATGCCCTTGATCTTAATCGAGAAATGGGACGGTAGGAGGATTGTACCTCACAAGTTGCCATTGACTGAAAGGTTCTTTCGAATATATATTCATTGTTTGGGTAGGGGTCACACACCTGTTGCTAGGCTATGGTCGTATGATCTGTGAACTAAGAAAGCGTATTAGTCTCACTGCTAACTGAAAATGAACCTAGGGGGCACACACAAATGTCAGATTCAAAGGGTATTGAAGGAAAAGATCAAATAGTTGATCGAAACGAGACCACACGTGTAATTTACACGTGTGGCACGTGAGCTCGAGTTGGGCGTATGGTCCGATTGAGAAATTGGACCATATGTTAATTACTTGGAGAATTAATCATAAAGCCCAAGTATAATTAATTAAGAGAATTAATTATAAACCCCTAATATAATTAATTAGTAGAATTAATTATAAAGCCAAATAAGATTAATTAGTGAATTAATTTTAGACCGTTAGAATTAATTAAGAATTAATTCTAAAGCCTTTCATGGAATTAATTGAGAGAATTAATTCTAAGTATTTAATTATTTAGTTGTTCTAATTTGATTAGGATAAATAAATAAATAAATATTAAATATCTTCTATTTATTATTCTAGTAAATATTAATTCTAATATGATTAGAATAAATATTATTGGAATAAGATATTTAATTATTATTAGAATAATTAAATATTTCTAATTTGATTAGGAGCTCTTTTCTAGATGGAATAGATATCTTATTTTGAATAAGACTCCTATTACTTGGAGAGAAAGGAAATAGAAGAAAAGTCAAAGATGAAATCCAATTCCGATTAGACCTAGGGGTTATTCGAACCCTAGCCTATAAATAGGCAAAGGGGTTCAAAATTTTCACTTACGCGTGAAAGAGGGATCACTCCCAATCTACATGGCTTCAAGAATTAGGGAGAATTCTCTTGTTTTCTTTCTTCTCGTTTTGTTTCTTTCTTTACACATGTCATAGTACTAGCATGCTCAGTCACATGATTTGAATCTAGGACTGGTGGGGATTATTACTCTAGAGGAGACTTATCGTGGAATCAAGTAGAAAGAATCGTTTCGAGGGACGAGACGCCATTACTGCATGAAGCGCGTTTGAGGATAGCTCAAAACCTGCTAAGAAAGCATCGATTCTTGTAAGTTCTTGAATCCCTAAGATTTGGAAATAGAAATTGTAAGTCCGATCTTACTTTTGGGAAAAATTTTAAATACCGCTGTGCTTTTTGTTCGTGTTTTTCCCAACAAGTGGTATCAGAGCCACCTTACAAGGTCTATTTCTGATCTATCTTCTTTAATTAAATTTTGAAAAAATTCTCAAATCTGAATTACATTTAAGTATTCTTGAATTTGTTTCATAACCTAAGCTTTTGAATCTGATAGGTTTCCTGAAAAATTTGAGAAAAAGGTTTTCTGAAAATTTATTAGATTCGTTTTAAATTTTAGATTTATTAAAATCGTGATTTTAATTCCCGAATTTGGATTAAAGTTTTCTGAAAATTTTGCGCGAAAATGGGTGCGAGAAGACGAGGACCAAGCGAGTTCGTCGCTCGCTTTCGCCGCATGCGAACAAATCAAATTGGGACCGAAAATAGCTCGCCGGGCGTCGTCGGAGTAGCCCAGCACATGCACCCGCACGTAGGCAGCCGCGTGTTGCCTGCCTGCTTCTCACCCAGGCGCGTGCGCATCTCTTCTGCCTTCCCCGCCCGGGCGTGTTCGCCCCGCTTGCACGCGCGGGCCTGCCTGCTTGTGTGGGCTGTGCGCGCGCTATGCGTGCATGCGTGTAGGCGGACGCCCGCAATGCGATTTTTCGTGTTTTAACCCCGAATTTTATTTTAAAATTATTTTTTAACTAAAAATATTTTATTTTTGGAAATAAAATTATAATGTGGGAATTTTGGGAATTAAAGTCTGTTTCAATTTTCGGGAAAATTAATATTATTATTATTATTGAAATAATAATTTTATAAAATTGTTAATTTTGAATTAACTGGAATTTTCTCAGATTTTAACTTTTGATTATGGATATATTCTTGAACAAGGAACTGTTTTCAGATTACTTTAAGTTAGTCGAACTTAGAGTTAAAAGAATTTTAAATTTATTGGTAAATTTAAATTCTTGCAATTTTAGAATATTAGGTGATCATGGGTTTAGTCTTGTCGATGTTTTAATTTATGCACATGGATGGTTTAAATTTGGGGTTGGAGCCCCATAGTTGCGTTTTTCATTTGGGGTCGGTGCCCCACTTATATGCGTACTATTGTGTGTTTATTATGTGGCTTTCCATATTACTGTTTTTGATGCCGGGGTATGCCCCATGTATTTGTCTATGACCAATATGAAGATTGAGCTATATTATTTTATGAAAAGAGTGTAGATTTTAGAAATTGAGGTTTTTATTTTACTTTGGAGATTTGCACCCATGGAGTAAGATGGATCCACACAATAAAGTAACAAGGAGGCCATGAAGTGAAGACCCCTCAAAATGTTAGCAGGGTTTCTATTATTGTAATAGATAGGGCATCGTTTTATTTCCAATTCCCTTATGTGATTTAAACTGTTTTATGTAGCATGTATGTTAGAACTTGTGATTGTGGAGTGGCTCCCACATATCACGCATAAGATAGGAAAAACCCATGATCATCTCATATTAGTATCATGCTAGGATATGTTATCTGCTACTAGTTTGTGTGTAATGCATTTATGTGAAACTGCATTAAACAAGACTAATTAAAATGAATAACTGTACATGTTGGTGACGTCAAAACTGGACAACTCTCCAGTATTCGAAAATCCCATAAATATTAAGCAATTTCGAAAAATAGGTGTTTTGTGTAAAGTGAGAACTTTAATTAAAATTCCTAGCATTCCATCAATAGGATTTAAGTTTAATAGGGGAGCTAGTTGTTGTCCATGAGTCGTGGGGTGGCTATGTGAAACCTATTAGTTCTTAGTTTCCTGATTAATTACTTTAAGTAATTAATATTTTATGGTTATTTTGGAATGGGCGAAGTCAGCGAGTCGTCGGTCGTTACGGACAAAGTTTAATCATGATCTTATGATTGATGGGTTCTGCTTAACGCCTAAGTAAATATGGATGCCGCACGACTCGTTGGTCCATATTGAAAGATGGGTGATGCAAAAATATTACTGAGAGTTCCATAGAGATGGAATTGGCAAATTGTACCTACCTAAGGCTTTATTGAGGATGTCCGCGAGTCATGGGTCCAAAATATTGTGCTTAGGATCTTAGTACCCATTTGGAATGTAACGCCCCGATTCCGGATGAACAGGTAAGCACGCCACGTGTGAGATTTTGAACGTAGGAATTTATTTTAATTCTTTAAATTTCTATTTTTCCTACGTGATATTCCACATTTTTATAAAATGCATGATACATTATTTACGTGAATTATATGAAATCATACCATTGGAGAATTATTTCAAGGCATGGAAAAATATTTATTGCGTGAAATAACTTCCGAGAGTACTTCGATTACAAAATTGTCCCTACTTGAGCATTTTCTAAAATTTAGGGGCTAAAGTGCATAGACTTCCAAGGGCTTAAGTGAACATATTTCAAAACCACATACACTTAATTGCATAACTTCATAAGTTGAAGGATTAATTGGCAAATTGGACATTTCACTCATTTCAAAAATTGAATGTATCGGTATATTGCTTCCATGATCTTACTTGATCATTTCTCATCAAATTCAACAACATATTTCCCCTTTCATGCTCTCGGTATCAAGAAGGAAAAAGGGAGAAGAGATTTCATCCAAAATTCATCAAGTTTTTCAGGAAATATCTGAGGCTTTGGAGTATAATCATCATCATCATCTACCTTCTTCATTTCTTTTCATTTCAAGGTGGGTTTTGCATGAATTGATGATCCTTGATCATATTTGAAATAGCTAGGGTTTGTAAATCATGGAGTTTATGGATTATTGTTGTTCAAAGTATGATTATATGAGTATATCCTAAATTATAGTATGATTTGGAGCATGAATTCTTGAATATTTAGCTTGAGGGATCAAGTTTGATCATGAACTTGAAACTTGGAGTTCTTGATGATTTTCATGAACTAAGTGTTTAAATGGTATATTATCATCTTTTGAACATATATGATTGTATATTACCATAATTCATGCCCTTTTTATTGATCAAAACTTGAGTTGTTGCTTGGTTGTTGTTGCCGTAGCTGCTGCTCTGTTTCTGCTCTGTTTTTGCTCTGTTTTTCAGTTGCAGAAACGGGGAACGACCATTCCCGCCTCAAGGCACTTTGGGAACGGTCGTTCCCACTCTTTCAAATGAAAGTAGGCGGCCGAGCCTGGGAACGGCCGTTCCCATTTTGGCCTGTGTGTCGGAAGGGCCGTTCCCAGCTTCAGCGCATTTCCAAAATGAAAAACGCTGGCACGTTTTGAAGGGCCACGAGAACGGCCGGCCGTTCCCGCACATCTGACAGAACAAAACATTCTGCATAAAATTAAATTTTTAGCACCATAGTCCAATGATTTCTTTGACCCTGAATTGCTATTATATGATTGATTATGTGTCGAAACAAGATATTTTCATGCCGCATTGTTCATTGCTCGTCATGTCGTTGTATTTTCATCGTTTGTCATATTTGGTCTATTTTGAGTCATGTCTCACGTATACACGTCGTGTTTGCACAGGTCACGAGGTCGTGGACGAGGAGCAAGCTCCTTAGAGCATATCCTTGTTTCATTTTGTAAGAAAAGATGAGGTTTATTTTAAGTATATAGAACCTTATAACCCTTATGTGTTGATTTCGGCCAAAATCTATTATAATTATAAACGTTTTCAAACTATAAACATTTTCAAGAAAGCAAGCCATGAATGTTCATGATTTCAAGCATGTTTTGGCGAGTCATGATTGAACTTGGGCCCGAGGGTAATTCTTGAGCCAACCGGGAAAGCAAGGGCTGACGGGTAACTCCTGAATTATCCTCACCTCATTGGGATCACCCCCGAAGCCACTAGGAGATTAGTAGTGGAAGGAGTTCTATGCGTAGGGAGTCATGTTCCCTATGTACACCATGTCGTGGATAGTTGGGCCTTGCAAACCCACAATCACCCGGAGGAAGAAGGAGACTAGGGACGGATCCGGCACCACGGGTTATCCTCGGGTTATTGCATGTTTCAAGCATGAATTTGTCTAATTGAACACTAATTGAAATTTATGATCATGTATTGAACTAATCATGCAAGCACGTATTGATCACGATTGGTGTAAAGGTTGGAGAATAGCCCTACTCGCCGGGGCCACATGTTTCATGAAATGATCAAGTTAACCTGTTAAAATGATTTGTTGTAATCTCGGGCAAAGAACAAGTTTTCTTGAACTATATATTTATTTCGTTCCAAGTCTTCACCCGAGGATACAACTTGCATGTGACGTGTGTTATATATATTTATTGCCCCTCACTCAGTCTTCGGTAGACTGATACTTCACTTTTTAGGTACTTTTGATCGGGTCGTGCTAGGCGGGAGTTGAGTCAGGTCTTGCATTTCATCGAGTCTAGCATCGTACCTTTCATGTATAGAACTTTTGATGTACCATGTCATGTTAGTTGATGTTACCTTCTTGGTTATCACCTTTTGAATACTCGAGCATGTATATAATATAAGGAGATGATAATGTATTGATAGTTAATATTGGTATCTATTATGTATCTACTTGGTAAATATGGTACCTATACGTATTAATTGAATTGCTTCCGCTTTTGATCTCATGTTTTGGTTTATTTATGTTGGGGAGTGTCCCGCCTAGCTCGTTTATTTTGATTGTCACTCGTTCGCTATAGTTTTGGTTTATGTACGGATTGTCCATTTCGTATGTGGATCAAGGCTATAGTGCGGGGATGTAGTGCCTTGGGGTTAGGGTGCTACATCTACAGGTGGTATCAGAGCCCGGTGGCAAAACCGAGGTTCTCGAGTCGTGCCAAGTGAGTCTAGGTCGCACGGCATAGGATTACTTGTTATTTGAGAGTCTGCATTAATTGAATTACTTGATTTACTTGAATTCTTACATTACTTGAGCTATTTGGCCGGCTGTGAAATGTGTGCTTATTGGCATTATGAGATTATTTGCACACATTTGCATTTATTAATCAAACCACGCATGTGTAGTGATCTGATTTCAGGATGGATCGTGACAGACATCACCGTGACCGATCCCCGAGACATCGGCATCATCATCATCGCCACCACCATCGCCGAGAGAGATCACCTCCTCCTCCACCTGCTCAGGCACAGCCTCAAGATTTTATGAACGCAGTAGCGGGGTTGATTGATCAGAGATTGCAAGAAAGGGTCCCTCCAACTCCACCAGCGCCCATAGCACCCTAAGAAAACCCCATTTCAGCTATACTACGGGAGTTTCAGAATCAGCATCCCCCGAATTTCTATAAAAGCGATGATATACAAGCTGAAATGTGGCTGAAAGAGATTGAAAGTATTTGGCAGCTCATACCCTGTGATACTCAGGAGAAGGCCCGCTGCACCCTTACTTTGATCCAGGGCGAGGCTTACTCCTGGTGGGAGAGCACACAGATAGTCTTGGAGGCTGCTGTACAGATATCACCTGGGAGGTCTTTGTACAGGAGTTCAGAAACAAGTTTATTCCTCCAGCTTCTCCTACCCGCAGGTTGAGGGAGTTTACAGAGCTGAAACAAGGAGGGAGGTCTGTGGGCCAGTATATTGCTGAGTTTGAGAGACTTTCTCGCTATGCACCCAACATAGCGAATGATGACTTTCACAAGGTGATGCAGTTTGTGCAGGGACTCAGGCTAGACATTCAAGATGCCTTGAAAGCAGCTAATACGAGCACCTGGGCCAAAGCTACCGCTAAAGCTTTGAAAGTAGAGGATTCCGAGATTTCCAGGAGGTCTATTCCTCGTACAGGACAGTCTTCGGGTTCGAGATCGGGACAGGGGTCGAGTGCTGGAAAGAGACCTATGGCTTACTCAGCACCTCCTGTTAGGAATAGTGCCCTAAAAGCCGATTGTATATCCGCTTTGTGCTTTTCCTTATTGTAATCACAGACAATCTTTGAATGAAATAACGAATTGAGGCAACACTTCTTTATATGCTCTTGTTTGGTATGCGTTTACTTTAGCTGTGCATGTATGAGAACTCCCCTAATTCTGATGACTTTAGGACTCTACCATTTAGGTGAAATGGTTCATGAAACGAGCCCTATATCACATAAGTCATGATTAGTAAAATACTCCAAGCCGATGAGTCCTACAGACAGTGGGAGTGTCAACCTGACTCCTCTAAGGCTTGCTTGTGGGATCACGCCCTTAAGAAGGACCACCTTGTTTCATGGAGGTGGAAAGTGTATAGTTGATACGTGCGTGATACATGAGGGTGCTTGCTTTAATAAGTAAGTTCACTGAGGTGCCCCGTGTGAGAACATTCCTAAATGGGAAAGGAAGTTTCTATTTCAGGAAATGGAAACTTCCAGATTAGGAAATATCTCACGAGTCATTGATGTGATTAATTGATCCTTAGACTTGAGGTTCCATGTTACTTTATGAGTTAACTCTGTAGTCTTTGGTATAAGCTTTAAAGGGTGTCGCCTTAGACAACTGATTCAAGGCTTATGCTGGGGCTGCACAAGTGATTCATGAAAGTGAATGAGAATCAAGAAAGGACCTACACTTGCATATGCAAGGTGATCTCTTATTGTGTAAGTCATTCATATGCCATATGGAGTCCTTGGCCAAGGCAGTAGATCAAGACATCAAGAAAAGGGTTTCTTGGATTGAGATCAAATGGATATGAAATGCACTTAGCTTTAAGACCGGATTATTAGGATTCTGATTATTCCCTTACCCTAGATCTTGGTTGAGAGATAGTAAGTAGGAGGATTGTATCTCACATGAATCAATGACTTAAAAGGTTCTGTCGAATCCGAACATTCCAATTCAGCTAGGGGTTAAACACCTGTTGCTAGACTATGGTCGTTTAATCTGTGGACTGATTAATTAATTAGTGAATTAATTAATCAGGGTCACTGCTAATTGAATTGAGAACCTAGAGGGTCACACACAACAACTTGGTTACATGAGTTGAGGCTTTAAAATGATTAAACGAGTTAATCGGGCCAAGAGGGTTCCACACGTGTGAAGTCACACGTGTGGCTCACGTGAGTGACACGTGTCACTGTGACACGTGTCACACACCTGTGTATATATATATATATATTATATATATATTAAATAATTAATTAGTTAATTATTTAATAGACTTTGGTTTAATTTTGAATTAAAAAGAAAGTCTAATTTTGGAGAAAATAATCTAGTTAATTAATTACGAATTAATTAATTAGATAAAAATAAGTTATTTATTTTATAATAAATAAAGTATAAAATTATCCAAAAATAGTTTGGATATTTTTAGCTCTCTTAGAAGTTGACTTGAATTAGAATTCAAAGTCAAAGTTGGAAAATACTTGATGATCAAGTAATAGGAGAGAGGGACCAAAATCCTAGCCCATAAAGGACTAGGAATTTCGGCACCCCTCCCTATAAATAGGGGAGCTCGAGCTCCTTATGGAGCTAATAGACAATTCTTGGTTCATGTGTTGAACACCTTCCTTTCTCCAAGATTAAATTAAACCCTAGGTTAAGCCTAAACACTAACTAGAGAACTAGCATCCTTACTAGTTAGATTGTGATCAAGTTGGTGGACTTTCTCTAGAGACTTCAAGTTAGAAGTTTGAAGATTCGAGCTTTACCAAGGAGAGGGGATCAAGCCGCGAGAAGAGCGTTCTTGGGTGGCTTGAAACGCTTCAAGAAAGAACAAAAGAAAAGTAAGTTTTCTATCTTTACGAATTTGGTTACACGATTGCGAGTTCAAGGTCCTTTTGTTGGGAAAATTTTTTAAATTCCGCTGCTTTCTGATTCGTGTTTTCCAACAAGTGGTATCAGAGCCACCTCGTTAATCGTGTTTCTGATTCATCTCAATTATTCTGAATTTGGTAGAAATTCTTAGGCTTAGATGCGAATTAGGTATTCATGAGTTCTTTTAGAAAGCCTGAAATACGAAACTATAATTTTTCCTGAATTTCTGAAACTGTTTTCTTAAATTGTGATTTTGAAAACCGTTTTGATTGAAATATGTTTAAATCGAATTTTTAATTTTTGGATTGAACCAGGTTTTCGAGAAACCCAGAAATACGAAACGAACACGAAAAGCAACGAGCCTAGGCGTGCTAGCACGTCGCACGCCCAGGCCCGTCGCCGCCGCCCAGCTCCTCCCGCAACAGCGCGGGAGCCGTCCCGGGCGCGCCAGTCCGTCTCGCAACCGCGCGGGACGCCTGCTCAGCCCGCCTAGTCACGGCGGGCGCTGCTGCGCGCGGCGCGCGCATGATGCACGTCCAGCGTGCGCGCGCGAGCGGCAACTGCCGCGCGCTGTGCGCGCCGCTGGCGCGCTGCTGCGCGGCGGTGCCTCACGCGGCTGGGCACTTTTTTTGGGCTCGTTTTTCGTGTTTCGTGTTTTTCGTGTTTTCGGTCCGTAAAATCCCGATTTAATTTTATTTTAATTTTATCTTTTAAAATCAGTTTTGTTAAAATAAAATTATTTTAAAATTTTGATTAAATTGGGATTTTTGAGAAATTGAAGCGATTTGGATTTTGGGAAAATTATGAATTTTATTTTCTGAAAATAATGAAAGAATAAAATTATTAATTTTGGAAATTAATTGGAATTTTATTGGTTTATTGTTTTTCGGGTTTTATTGAAAAGGCTCTTGAACAAGAATTGCATCTAAGTCGTGTTTTAAGTCATTAGGACTTGAAACGAGAATTTTAATTTATTGGCTAAATTTAAATTCTCGCAAAAGCATGTTAGGTGATCATGGGTTTAGATCTATGTATGGTTTTAATTTATGCACATGGATGGTTTAAATTGGGGTTGGAGCCCTATAGTTGCGTTTTTCAATTGAGGTTGGAGCCTCACTTATGTGCGTACTGTTATGTGATTTATTATGTGGCTTTCCATATTACTATTTTTGAGGCCGGGGTATGCCCCGTGTAATTGTCTAAGGCCAATATGAAGATTGAGCCTTATTACTTTATGTCTTTTTCTTTTTATTGTAATTTGAGAGTAGAGATAGGTGGTGAGGTTTTATTTTCATTTTGGAGACAATGCACCCATGGAGTAAGATGGACCACATTCAAGTAACAAGGAGGCCATAAGTGAAGACCCCTCAAAATGTTAGGGAGGGGAATCTCAATTGTTAAATGTAATAGAGATAGGGCTCGTATTTTGTTACCGCTTTCCCTTATGTGATTTGAACTGTTTATGTGGCATGTATGTTAGAACTTGTGATTGTGGAGTGGCTCCCACATATCACGCATAAGATAGGTAGAACCCATGATCATTACATGTTAGTATCATGCTAGGACATGTTATCTGTTTATGTGCTTGTTTGAAATGCATTTAAGTGTACTTGCATTAATCAAGACTAATAAAATTGGATAACATATATGTTGGTAAGGTCGAACCGGACAACTCTCCGGTTGATTCGAAAATTCCCATTAAATATTAAGCTAATTTCGAACAAATAGGTGTTTAATTCGAGATGCAAATTTTGAATTAAATTCCTAGCATTCCATCAATAGGTTTTAAGTTTAGTAAGTAAAGCTAGTTATTGTCCGCGAGTCGTGGGATAGCTAGTGGAGCTTATTAGTTCTTAGTTACCTAATTGATCATTTTAAATGATCAATATTTCATGGTCAATTTTAGCAAGGGCGATGTCCGCGAGTCGTGGGTCGTTCGAACTAAGTTTTGGTCATGATCTTATGATTGATGGGTCTAGCTTAACGCCTAAGTAAATATGGATGTCGCACGAGTCATGGGTCCATATTGAAAGATAGGTGATGCAAAAACAATTACTAAGAGTTCTAAAGGTGTTAGAATTGGTAAGTTGTACCTACCTAGGGTTCTTACTTAGAATGTCCGCGAGTCGTGGGTTCGAGGTAAAATGCCTAGGATCTTAGTACCCATTGGGAAACGTGTTCCTCTTAGATCTTTGGGAATTCTAGATCTTTGAAAAATAGTGGGAGCTACAATAGATTAAAGACCTTATCTTTTGTATATCGTTATAATTCAGCATGCTCACTAGTTCTCTGTTTTACCATTTAGGTCGTAGATTCTGTGATTCTCTACGTGTTTTGAAATGGCAACCAAAAACCCTCTTGTATCGATCCTCGAGTCAAACAAGTTGACTGGTCCCAACTATTCTGATTGGCTGAGGAATCTAAAAATCATTTTAGATTCTGAGAAGAGAACTTATGTTCTCTTCGAAGGGGAGCCTAGTCCCGAAGGGGAGGCTCCCACTCGGGCCGAGCAGGACGCGATTCAGAAGTGGAAGGATGATAATCTCCAAGCCCGTTGCCTTATGTTGCCTAACATGTCTCCGGACTTGCAAAGGCAACATGAGGCCATGGAATTTGCTTGGGAGATTTACGACCACTTAGAGCAACTTTACCGCCCTCATGAACGTGTTACAAGGTATAACACTTCAAAGGAATTGTTCCACTTGAGAATGAGGGAAGGTTCAAGTGTCCATGAATATGGACTCAAGTTTCTTGCCCTTACTGAGAAACTTGCTTCCATGGACATGCCACTGAAAGATGAGCTTTCAGTGGATTTGTTGCTAGCTTCGCTCCCACCATCATTCAACCCGTTTGTCCTTAACTTCAACATGAATCATGCTGGTGCTACTGTAGCTGAGCTGATTAGTCAGCTTGTGACTGCTGAAAGCACGATTAAGAAGGACAATAAGGTTTTGATGGTGAATGCTCCATCTTCCTCTTCTGGGCCTTCTAAAGGTAAGGGCAAGAAAGCCCAAAAGAAGAAGAAGAAACCCCTTAGGCCCACTGGTGGCATTTCGAAGGGGAAGGCCCAAAAGAAGAAGCGTGATCAGAAAGAGGATGTTTGCTTCCATTGTGGCAAAGCGGGACATTGGAGGAGAAACTGCCCAGAGTACAAGGCTACTCTAAAGAAAGGTATCTTTCTCGTTGAAGTAAATCTTTCTATTAATTCTAGTTCTTGGGTACTTGATACCGGTTGTGGAACTCATATCTGTAATGATGTACAGATGCTAAGTGAGGTCCAACAACTCAAAGAAGGAGAATGTGTCTTGAAGATCTGCGATGGCTCAAACGTTGAAGCTCGAGCTTTAGGCACAATTAGATTAGATTTAGGTAGTTTTGAGTTAGTATTAAACAATGTCCTTTATGTACCGAGCATTATTCGTAATATAATTTCAGTTCCAATATTAGATTGTGAAGGTTATGAAACTTATATTAAGAATGGTAAATATTTTATCAAACGGAACAACTCTTCCGTTCACATCGGTACTCTAAGTAATGGACTTTACCTAACTCAAAATATCAATATTATGAATATACAACGAGAAACAAAGCGTAAGAGAGATGACAAAGTTTCAGCTCCCTTATGGCATGTTAGATTAGGACACATTTCCAAGAACAGAATTAGCAAGATAAACACTTTAGGATCATTCTCTGAAAATGATCTCAAAGAGTTGACCTCTTGCGAATCCTGTCTCAAAGGAAAGATGTCCAAAGCTCCTTTTAAAGGAACTGTGGAACTTGCCACTGAGGTTTTGGATTTGATCCATACTGATGTTTGTGGACCGCTTAGTGTAAGCACTAGAAACAATCATCAGTACTTCATAACCTTTACTGATGACTTTAGTCGGTATGGTTATGTATACTTAATGAAGTATAAATCTGAAGCTTTTGAGAAATTCTTAGAATTTCAAAAAGAGGTTGAGAACCAAACTGGTCACAAGATCAAATCACTTCGATCTGATCGAGGAGGCAAGTATCTTAGTGAAGAATTCCTTAATCATCTCAAAGATAATGGGATTATCTCTCAGTGGACTCCTCCGGGAACTCCTCAGCTTAATGGAGTTTCTGAGAGAAGGAATCGAACCCTACTTGATATGGTTCGTTCCATGATGAGTTTCACTGACTTACCACCTTCTTTCTGGGGTTATGCCCTAGAAAGTGCAGCAAAGATTCTGAATCTAGTTCCCTCTAAGTCAGTCCCCAAGACGCCCTATGAAATGTGGCATGGTAAAATCCCTAGTTATTCTTACTTAAGAATTTGGGGTTGTCCTGCTTACGTGAAGAGGACAGTGGGAGATAAGTTAGAATCTCGTTCTAACTTATGCTACTTTGTAGGTTATCCTAAGGAATCCATAGGATACTATTTCCAGAAATGCCACTTTTCTTGAGGAACCGTTCCTTAAAGAAAAGAAAGGCAAGATCATAGAATTAGAAGAAGTACAAAGTGACCCCACACCACCCACTGAAGAAACGTCCCACTCTGATCAACCACAACCAATCACGAATTTCGATACACATGAAAATCCTCCTCTAAGGCGTTCTGAACGCACTCCTAGACAACCGGAGAGATGGTATGGATTCTTCCATGAAATCTCTCAAAAGGATAATGATCCTTTAACATACGAGGAGGCACTTTCAGATTCTGACTCTGAACAGTGGATAGAAGCCATGAAATCCGAAATGGATTCCATGAACTCCAACCAAGTTTGGACCTTGGTAGATTTGCCTGATAGGGTCAAACCCATAGGTTGCAAATGGATCTTTAAGAGAAAGCTTGGAGTTGATGGAAGCATTGCAGCCTACAAAGCAAGACTGGTTGCGAAAGGATTCACTCAAAGACCCGGCGTGGATTTTGATGAAACCTTTTCACCAGTTGTAATGCAAAAGTCTATTCGGATCATGCTTGCCATTGCTGCATATTATGACTATGAGATATGGCAAATGGATGTGAAAACTGCCTTTCTCAATGGTGACATTGATAAAGACATTTATATGGAGCAACCCATAGGTTTCACATTCAGTGGGAGTGAGCAAAAGGTTTGCAAACTCCAAAGATCAATCTATGGATTGAAACAGGCTTCTAGGAATTGGCACATTCGATTTGATGAATCGGTCAAAGCGTTTGGCTTCATCCAAATTACGAATGAATCATGTGTGTATAGAAAGGAATTGGAGACCTCAGTGCAATTCTTAGTACTTTATGTTGATGGCATCCTTCTTACTGGGAATTCGAAGGATGACATGAAAGTAACTAAGTTATGGTTATCGAACCAATTCGAGATGAAAGATCTTGGTGATGCGTCCTATATCCTTGGAATTAAAATCTATAGAGATAGATCTAGAAGGTTAATAGGACTATCACAATCGATGTACATTGACAAAGTATTGAAGAGATTCAATATGGAGTCAGCAAAGGTTAAGAACCTTCCTATGAGTGTAGGAACATGTCTTTCAAAGAAGATGTGTCCTAAGACTAACCTTGAGAATGAGAGAATGACTCATACACCTTATGCGTCAGCAATAGGTAGCATAATGTATGCAATGTTATGTACTCGACCGGATGTGGCTTATGCACTTAGTGTAACGAGTCGTTTCCAATCTGACCCTGGAGATGGTCACTGGGCTGCCGTGAAGAATATTCTTAAGTACTTGAAAAGTACTAAAGATTTATTCTTAGTTTACGGAGGTCAGAAAGATCTTACTGTCGAAGGATACTGCGATGCAAGCTTTGCATCTGACTTAGATGATTTTAAGTCAATGTCAGGATACATTTTCTGCCTAAACGGCGGAGCAGTGAGTTGGAAGAGTTCCAAGCAAACTACCACTGCAGATTCGACCACTGAGGCCGAATACTTAGCTGCAAATGATGCAGCTAAGGAAGGTGTTTGGATTAGAAACTTCATTCAAGAGTTGAATGTTGTTCCTAGCATGAAAGACCCCATTACTGTGTTTTGTGACAACACTGGGGCGGTTGCTCAAGCAAGAGAACCAAGATCTCACCAACGGACCAAGCACATTATGAGGAAGTATCACCTAATCCGTGATATTATCAAAAGAGGAGATGTGCTAATTGAGAGGGTCACATCAGCAGAGAACGTGGCAGATCCACTTACTAAACCCCTTAGTCGAGAAGCTTTCCAAGGTCATCTTCAGAAGATGGGACTTAGAGTAGCTTTAGAATGGCTTTGACGGGCAAGTGGGAGATTGTTAGGAATAGTGCCCTAAAAGCCGATTGTATATCCGCTTTGTGTTTTTCCTTATTGTAATCACAGACAATCTTTGAATGAAATAACGAATTGAGGCAACACTTCTTTATATGCTCTTGTTTGGTATGCGTTTACTTTAGCTGTGCATGTATGAGAACTCCCCTAATTCTGATGACTTTAGGACTCTACCATTTAGGTGAAATGGTTCATGAAATGAGCCCTATATCACATAAGTCATGATTAGTAAAATACTCCAAGCCGATGAGTCCTACAGACAGTGGGAGTGTCAACCTGACTCCTCTAAGGCTTGCTTGTGGGATCACGCCCTTAAGAAGGACCACCTTGTTTCATGGAGGTGGAAAGTGTATAGTTGATACGTGCGTGATACATGAGGGTGCTTGCTTTAATAAGTAAGTTCACTGAGGTGCCCCGTGTGAGAACATTCCTAAATGGGAAAGGAAGTTTCTATTTCAGGAAATGGAAACTTCCAGATTAGGAAATATCTCACGAGTCATTGATGTGATTAATTGATCCTTAGACTTGAGGTTCCATGTTACTTTATGAGTTAACTCTGTAGTCTTTGGTATAAGCTTTAAAGGGTGTCGCCTTAGACAACTGATTCAAGGCTTATGCTGGGGCTGCACAAGTGATTCATGAAAGTGAATGAGAATCAAGAAAGGACCTACACTTGCATATGCAAGGTGATCTCTTATTGTGTAAGTCATTCATATGCCATATGGAGTCCTTGGCCAAGGCAGTAGATCAAGACATCAAGAAAAGGGTTTCTTGGATTGAGATCAAATGGATATGAAATGCACTTAGCTTTAAGACCGGATTATTAGGGTTCTGATTATTCCCTTACCCTAGATCTTGGTTGAGAGATAGTAAGTAGGAGGATTGTATCTCACATGAATCAATGACTTAAAAGGTTCTGTCGAATCCGAACATTCCAATTCAGCTAGGGGTTAAACACCTGTTGCTAGACTATGGTCGTTTAATCTGTGGACTGATTAATTAATTAGTGAATTAATTAATCAGGGTCACTGCTAATTGAATTGAGAACCTAGAGGGTCACACACAACAACTTGGTTACATGAGTTGAGGCTTTAAAATGATTAAACGAGTTAATCGGGCCAAGAGGGTTCCACACGTGTGAAGTCACACGTGTGGCACACGTGTCACTGTGACACGTGTCACACACCTGTGTATATATATATATATATTATATATATATTAAATAATTAATTAGTTAATTATTTAATAGACTTTGGTTTAATTTTGAATTAAAAAGAAAGTCTAATTTTGGAGAAAATAATATAGTTAATTAATTACGAATTAATTAATTAGATAAAAATAAGTTATTTATTTTATAATAAATAAAGTATAAAATTATCCAAAAATAGTTTGGATATTTTTAGCTCTCTTAGAAGTTGACTTGAATTAGAATTCAAAGTCAAAGTTGGAAAATACTTGATGATCAAGTAATAGGAGAGAGGGACCAAAATCCTAGCCCATAAAGGACTAGGAATTTCGGCACCCCTCCCTATAAATAGGGGAGCTCGAGCTCCTTATGGAGCTAATAGACAATTCTTGGTTCATGTGTTGAACACCTTCCTTTCTCCAAGATTAAATTAAACCCTAGGTTAAGCCTAAACACTAACTAGAGAACTAGCATCCTTACTAGTTAGATTGTGATCAAGTTGGTGGACTTTCTCTAGAGACTTCAAGTTAGAAGTTTGAAGATTCGAGCTTTACCAAGGAGAGGGGATCAAGCCGCGAGAAGAGCGTTCTTGGGTGGCTTGAAACGCTTCAAGAAAGAACAAAAGAAAAGTAAGTTTTCTATCTTTACGAATTTGGTTACACGATTGCGAGTTCAAAGTCCTTTTGTTGGGAAAATTTTTTAAATTCCGCTGCTTTCTGATTCGTGTTTTCCAACACCTCCAGCACCAAAAGACTCCGGGAAGAAGTTTAAAGTCGCAGGACTGTCACAGAAGGCTCCAAGAGCTCTAGCACCACCACAGCCACCTCAGAAACCGGATTGCAGATTCTGTGGACTTCCTACCCATACTTATGACAACTGCAGGCGACGGTTGGGGTTATGTTTGATCTACGGGAGTGACGAGCACAAAGTTGATGGTTGCCAGGATCGTCAAGATCCGTCACCTGCAGGCCTGTAACACCCGAGCGCAAGGTGCCACATCCCCCGCACCGAGACCCGACCCGCATATGAAATGGATAATCAACACATGAGCTAAGTCACGGTGAACGGGGATACACACACACACTCTCTAGGCTAGGCGGGACTAACCCTTAAACCATAAATCAGAGTAACACCAATAAAGCGGAAGTAAGAACAATCATATATCTAAGTACCCTGAGCCTTCAAGCTCCAAAATAGAATTCATATACCTAATCCAACCAAGTATTTCAAGTTCTGACAACATGACGCTCCATAACCATATTCAAATACAAAAAGGGAATCATGAGTGCGAGTGTAACAAAATAAGAGTGCTAAACACTAATGCAAGACCTAGACGACTTGTATTCCCGCCTAGCACTCCTTAACCTGTACAAAAGTCACTAAAAACAAAATGGGTTCAGTCCAAAAGGGACTGGTGGGCATAAAACAGACATAGTATATAAGTATGGCAGAATTTAAACATATACATGCAAGCTATAAACCCATAAGAAGTTTTAAAAGATTTCCCCAAGTGGGTGTGACAAGGAAAGACATCTACGGGTTTATAACGGTCATATTCATTCATAAATAATCATAGGATTTCAAGCTCGGCGAGTGAGCATGCATAATCTCCAACCAACACCTTGTATATTCATATTCATAGTTTCATTGGTTATCATACATATCATATTTGTGCACAATCATACGATTCATAATCATACATACATACCTTTTCCCTCCAAGTGGTGGACGGGTTTGCAGGACCCGACCACCGGTCCATACATAGGCCAGAGGGGGTACATGAATCCCCCAAAGGCACTCAACTACCATTCCCCGCTAATCTGCTTGCAGGGTCCGGTATCACCGTAATTGGTTGGAACTAACACATGGGATCACCGTCGGCCCTTGCCTCCCCGGATAGCCACATGTATTAAGTTCCAGGGCCCGTGAATTCATAACAATCATATCAATCATATCTCGCCAAAACATAGGGTAGGATTCCTAAAAGAAGGGTTATACGTTCGCAATCATTTACTCGAGAAAAGACTCAATATATATTTATAATCATATTGCTTTGGCTTAAAACCTTTCACATAGGGAGATATATCGGGTCGTTTTATCTAAATAGAAGAGAAACCCACCTGAAACCGACAAAAGAAGACACGAAAGCCTCACTGAGCGGCCTCGTCTCCAACAGGATCAAAATCTGTGCAAGGAAGGTGAGGTGAGACTCAATATGACCAAATAAGACGCTCGGCAATGCAATGATGATGATATGAATATGTAAAAGACAAGATTATGTTCATGTGCACTATGAAGGAATTAAATCATATAATCAAGTCATTCACTCATTTGTTCATTTCATTCGAACTCATAATTCCACAATTTCAAACAAACTGATTCAAGAACTTCATATAGAATCGAGGCGCAAGTTAAATCACATTTAAAATTAGAAATAAACAATTACATATATCCAATTAAACCAAATAACAATTAATACACAACCAATATATATATATATATATATATATATATATATATATATAACACATGCACGTACAATGGCATGCAACCATAATAAGCAAGAAAGCAGAAGGTGATACGCACGTGTCACCATTACAAGGCAACCCTTGACACCCCCGTGTCACGGTACAGCGGAGTATGAAATCAGAAGGTGACACGCCCGTGTCACCAATACAAGGCAAACCGTGACACCCCCGTGTCACGGTACAGCAAAACCAGACCAACATGCACCCCCGTGTCTCATTGAACAAGGCAAAGTTGACACGCCCGTGTCAACTGTACGCAGCAGAAAAAAAAACAGAGCAACAGCAGAACAAGAACGAAACAAAAACAACAACCAATAAATGATCCATAATCAAGTTCAACCGCATAGATTTCATGCTAGAACCATACTAGCTTACATATAAATCATTAACAGTTCATAAAAACACATATTTCCACCTTAGATCATCAAAGAATTCATCAATACAAACCCATTTCATCATTCATGCAACAAGTCCATAAATCTCAAGATATAGGCATAAATCTTAAGCTTACCATTCACAAACATAATTCCAACAACAAATACACACATAAACCAACATATAGCAAAGCCCTCTTCATACCAAAAATTTCAAGAAAATCATCCATGCTCCAAAATTACCTCAATGAAAGAAATGGAAGCTAAGATGAAGAGATGATGCTTGAATGATCACAAAACCCACAAATATGAAGCTTGAATGATGAAATCTTCCTTTACTTGATGAGGGTTTGTCTCGCTTGAAAGGAGGAAGAAAGAACAAGGTGTATGTAATGTGTTTGTATGAGAATGAGAGGCATGGTACGTGATTTGCTGCTATGAAGGAGAAAGAAGTGGCCAATTTGCTATTAAGTCCTCCTATTATCTAAGTCATGCAATTAGGTTCAATTCCATAACAAGTGAGCAATTAAGTCCAATGTAATTAAGTCCTCAAAGTTCAGGAAATGATCAAATAAGGTCACAACGAAATTAAGTCAAGCTCGGGAAATTAATTCACGTTGCCATCACGTTCGATTTATACAATAGATATCAATTGATATGAATTTCACAAAAATACTAAATATTAAATAACTTAGAATATAATAGTTAACATAATTAACATATATACATATTTATATAATCATATAAGATATTAATAACATTTAAAATAAAGTAATTAACATTTAATATAATTAAACAATAAAATTAAATATGTAAATCACGTATGAATAATTATTTCGCGCAATTTGGTAAACACTTACATCATACCTGTACGGCCGAATTATCGGGGCGTCACAAGGCCAGAGGCCACTTGTGAGAGCTCGAGCCTATGCATTAGCCGGAGAGGAGCAGGATGCTGAGATCGACCCTGCAGCGGTAGTGGAAGGTACTATTTGCATCCATGGCACGAACATTCATACATTATTTGATCCAAGAGCTACACACTCCTTTCTTGCGCACTCTATTACCATTACATTATCTTTGCCTGCTATGTGCTCTTCTGTGCGCTATTTAGTTAGTACTCCTTTCGGTAGTAGGCGAGAGACGGATCAGGTTTACAGCGATGCTCCAGTGGTGATTGAAGGCCGAGAGTTCTTGACAGATTTCATTGTTATGCCGATGGAAAGTTATGGGTCTATTCTGGGGATGGATTGGTTGTACAGGCACTGTGCGACAATAGATTGCCGAGCAAAGAAAGTGCAGTTGGGTTCAGATGTTATTACGAGTTGGACTTCGAAGACAGTACCCCTACTTTCATTCTCAGAGGCTCAGAAATTGGTTAGAGACGGGGCTACAGGGTTCATTGCTTACATTCTGAATAAGCCCAAGGATCAGGTGAAATTGGAAGATACAGAAGTGGTAAAGGAATTTCCCGAAGTCTTCCCAGAGAAACTGGATTCCTTGCCTCCCGAACGAGAGATCGAGTTTGTGATTGATCTTTATCCGAATGCCGAGCCGTATTCAAAGACTCCATATCGGATGGCTCCAGTAGAATTAAAGGAGTTAAAGGTTCAGCTCGAGGCATTATTGGAAGTTGGGTACATTCGGCCGAGTTCTTCACCTTGGGGAGCACTAGTTTTATTTGTAAAGAAAAAGGATGGGACTTTAAGAATGTGCATTGATTACCGGGAGTTGAACCAGATGACTATTAAGAACAAATACCCCCTTCCACATATCGAGGAGCTATTTGATATACTTCAGGGTTCCAAGGTCTATTCAAAATTGGATTTAAGGCAGGGGTACTATCAGCTGCGAATCCAAGTAGAGGATATTCAAAAGACGGGATTCAATACTCGGTATGGGCACTACGAGTTCGTGGTTATGCAATTTGGATTAACTAACGCCCCTGCAGCTTTCATGGACATGACGCACCGGATTTTCAGACCTTTCCTCGACAAGTTTGTGGTGATTTTCATCGATGATATTTTGGTATTCTCAAAGTCAGCCGAGGAGCATGCGAGGCATCTTAAGCTCGTTCTACAGACTTTGAAGGAGCATCAGTTGTTTGCTAAATTTAGCAATTGTGAATTTTGGATCGATCGGGTTGCTTTCTTGGGACATGTGATTTCGGGTAAAGGTTTGGAAGTCGATCCCTCAAAAATTGAGGCCGTACTTAAATGGGAGAAACCAAAGAATGCCTCGGAAGTTAGGAGATTTTTGGGATTGGCCGGGTATTACCGGAGGTTCGTCCAAGATTTTTCTAAGATTGCTGCACCGTTAACCCGATTGACAAAGAAAGATGTCAAGTTTGTCTGGAACGAAAAATGCGATCAAAGCTTCAACTTTTTAAAAGAAAAGTTAGTCTCGGCTCCGGTGTTAGCACTTCCCGAGGGTTCAGAGGAGTATGCAGTGTATACAGATGCTTCTAAGGAAGGCTTAGGTTGTGTATTGACTCAGAAGGGAAAGGTGATCGCTTATGCTTCCCGAAAGTTAAAGGAATATGAAAAGAATTATCCTACACACGACCTGGAGCTTGCAGCCGTGATCTTTGCTCTCGGGAAATGGAGGCATTATCTTTATGGGACTTCCTTTGAGATTTTCACCGACCACAAAAGCCTCCAGTATTTATTCACGCAGAAAGATTTGAATATGAGGCAACGACGTTGGATGGAAGAGTTAGAGGATTATGATTGTACAATCAAGTATCATCCAGGAAAAGCCAACGTGGTCGCCGATGCACTTAGTAGGAAGGCGAGTGTATCAAGTTTGGAAATAAAGGAAACTGATGAAGTGGCTCCGATTGTGTTAAAAGCTCGGGTTTCCAATATCACCATTCAGCCAGAGTTAAAGTATCAGTTATTTGAGGCTCAGAATAATGATCCGGAAGTTCAAAAGCTAGTAAGTAAAGCAAGAGTTGATCCGGAGAGCCCTTTCGGGTTTGACGAGACCGGTTTACTTCGATTTAAAAACAGAGTAGTAGTGCCTGAAGAATTGAAACGGGTTCTACTTGAAGAAGCTCACAAGTCAGCTTATTCGATCCACCCGGGAGGAAATAAAATGTATAAGGATCTAAAACAATATTATTGGTGGAATGAAATGAAGAGAGACGTTGCCGAGTATGTGAAACATTGCTTGACTTGTCAGAGAGTGAAAGTTGAGCACCAGAAACCCGCGGGACTTCTACAACCGTTACCTATTCCCGAATGGAAGTGGGAACAAGTAACGATGGACTTTGTATCTGGGTTACCGAAGGTAAAAGGCGGGTTTGATGGAATTTGGGTAATCGTGGATAGATTTACGAAGTCTGCTCACTTTCTACCGGTCCGGATGTCTTATAAAATTCCAAAGTTGGCCGAGATCTACAACAGAGAAATTATCTGACTTCATGGAATTCCGGTGAGCATAGTTTCAGATCGGGACCCGAGGTTCACACCTAAGTTGTGGCAAGAGCTACAGGCTATGTTGGGAACGAGGCTCAAGTTTAGTACCGCATTCCACCCACAAACAGACGGCCAAACAGAAAGGTTAATCAGATATTTGGAAGATCTACTTCGGGCGTGCGCGATGGATTTTCAGAATCCGTGGCAAGAACAGCTTCCTTTGGTTGAATTTGCCTACAATAATAACTTTCAGGCTTCGATCGGGATGGCTCCTTATGAACTTTTGTATGGAAGAAAGTGCCGATCTCCGTTGTTCTTCGACTTGGAAGAGTGGAAATGGTCAAAACAAGAAGGGGTAAAGAAAGGTGAAAAATTTGAGAAACCTTCCAAAGTCATTCAGGCTATGATTGAGAAAGTTCAAATGATTCAACAACGGATGAAAGCCGCACAAGATAGGCAAAAGAGCTATGCCGATACTCACCGAAGAGATCTTGAATTTGAAGTTGGTGACCGGGTATTCTTGAAGGTGTCACCAAGGAAAGGTTTCACCCGGATCGGGAAAGGAGGGAAGCTTAATCCTCGCTATTTATGTCCCTTCGAGATACTTGAAAGAATAGGCGAAGTAGCCTATCCACTGGACCTACCACTGAGTCTTACGGGGATTCACAACGTGTTTCATGTTTCTCAGTTAAGGAAATATTACCCCGATGAGACCACAATTCTCCCTGTGGAAGAAGTAGAGTTGGAACCGAATTTGACAATTGTTCAGAGGTCGGTTAGGATTTTGGATCGAAAATTTCAGGAGTTGAGAAATCGGAGGATTCCCACGGTTAAAGTGTTGTGGAGAAGTGATAAAACCGAGGAAGCTACGTGGGAAACCGAAGATAGAATGAAACGGTTCCACCTGGAGTTGTTCGCGCAAGACTAGAGAATCTGGGGACCAGATTCTTCTAAGGGGGGGAGAGTTGTAACGCCCCGGTTCCGGATGAACAGGTAAGCATACCATGTGTGAGATTTTGAGCATAGGAATTTATTTTAATTCTTTAAAATTCTATTTTTCCTACGTGACATTCCACATTTTTATAAAATGCATGATACATTATTTACGTGAATTATATGAAATCATATCATTGGAGAATTATTTCAAGGCATGGAAAAATATTTATTACGTGAAATAACTACCGAGAGTACTTCGATTACGAAATTGTCCCTACTTGAGCATTTTCTAAAATTTAGGAGCTAAAGTGCATAGACTTCCAAGGGCTTAAGTGAACATATTTCAAAACCACTTACACTTAATTGCATAACTTCATAAGTTGAAGGATTAATTGGCAAATTGGACATTTCACTCATTTCAAAAATTGAATGTATCGGTATATTGCTTCCATGATCTTTCTTGATCATTTCTCATCAAATTCAACAACATATTTCCCCTTTCATGCTCTCGGTATCAAGAAGGAAAAAGGGAGAAGAGATTTCATCCAAAATTCATCAAGTTTTTCAAGAAATATTTGAGGCTTCGGAGTATAATCATCATCATCATCTACCTTCTTCATTTCTTTTCATTTGAAGGTGGGTTTTGCATGAATTGATGATCCTTGATCATATTTGAAATAGCTAGGGTTTGTGAATCATGGAGTTTATGGATTATTGTTGTTCAAAGTATGATTATATGAGTATATCCTGAATTATAGTGTGATTTGGAGCATGAATTCTTGAATATTTAGCTTGAGTGATCAAGTTTGATCATGAACTTGAAACTTGGAGTTCTTGATGATTTTCATGAACTAAGTGTTTAAATGGTATATTATCATCTTTTGAACATATATGCTTGTATATTACCAGAATTCATGCCTTTTTTATTGATCAAAACTTGAGTTGTTGCTTGGTTGTTGTTGTCGTAGCTGCTGCTCTGTTTCTGCTCTGTTTTTCAGTTACAGAAACGGGGAACGGCCATTCCCGCCTCAAGGCACTTTGGGAACGGTCGTTCCCACTCTTTCAAATGAAAATAGGCGGCCGAGCCTTGGAACGGCCGTTCCCATTTTGGCCTGTGTGCCAAAAGGGCCGTTCCCAGCTTCAGCGCATTTCCAAAATGAAAAACGCTGGCACGTTTTGAAGGGCCACGGGAACGGCCCTTCCCATTTACAATGTAGCACCCGAGCGCAAGGTACCACATCCCCCGTACCGAGACCCGACTCGAATATGAATTGGACAATCCATACCCGAGCTAAATCTCGGCGAACGGGGACAAACACACACTCTAAGCTAGGCGGGCTAACCCTTAAACCATAAAATCAGAATAAATATTAAAGCGGAAGCAAAATCTGAACATATATCATTTATATATACCATGAGCATCACAGCTCCAAAAATAAGTCATGTACATCAACAAAGGCCGTCAAGGCTCAAACATGTACGCTCCATATTAACATTCATATACAAAGTCATAAATAGTGTATGCAAGTGTAAAACCCAAAATACAGAGCTACAGACGAATGCAAGACCTATGACTCGAATTCCCGCCTAGCTCCCTTAACACCTGCACAACACAACTGAAAACCAAACGGGTTCAGTCCAAAAGGGACTGGTGGGTATAAAAATAGGGCATAATATGATATACGATGATATTTAAACATTCACATGCAAGCTATAATCCCAAGTGAGGTTTTTAAAGAATTTCCCAAGTGGGTGAATAGAAAATCATCAAAAGGGATTATAACAATTCATTTACATTAGGTCATTAGTGGCCTGGCGAGTGGGCGTGCATTATCTCCAACCAACACCTTGTGTAATTCATTAACATTCATTCATTCATTCTTTTCATGCATATCATTCTTTCGTGCACATTCAATAACATTTACACCTTCTTTCTCCGGGTTGGTGGTGGGTTTGCAAGGCCCGACCACCCATTCATTGACCAAAAGGGGTTACATGACTCCCCAGATGGTGCTCAGCGTCCATTCCTCGCTAACTCCTAACGAGGTCCGGTTACGCCGTTCATTGGTGGAACTAGTGTGAGGGATCACTGTCGGCCCGCGCCTCCCCGGATAGCCACTCACACTAAGTCCCTGGGCCCCATTCATGCATTCATTCATTTCTCACCAAAACATTAGGTAGGATTCATAAAACAGGGCTTTACGTTGAAACATTTACATTTTAAAACGACTCTATATATATATATATTCATTTTGGACGAAAACTTTTCACTCTGAAGGTATATATAGGGTCATATATCTACATAGAAGAGAAACCCACCTTGAACGGCAAAAAGGAGAACACACGAGCCTCACTGACCGGCCTCGTCTCCAACGGAATCAAAATCTGTGCAAGAAAGGTGAAGTGAGACTCAATATGACCAATTAGGACGCTCGGCAATGAAATGAATATGCTATGAATGTACAAGAAATGATATTAAATCATGGAGATGTTCATGTGCACTATTAATACATTTAAATCATATAAACGAGCCTTTCATTCGACATTAGAAACGTTCAAATTCAATCAAGTCATAAATTCACATTTCCAATCAAATTAATTCAAGAATTCCACATATGATCATAGCATGTATTAAATCATATTTACAATTAGAAAATAGACAATTAATTACATTCAATTCAATATCGGAAATTAAATAAAACATGAAATAGGTAACAATTAAATTCTATAATTCAATTAAATCAAATAATATTTAATATATAATAAACATATATATATAAATATTTAAATATAGATACATATGCATGAATATGTACACGTACCTATGCATGCAAATATATCTAATTATATATATATATCTAACATGCATGCATATAACAATTCAAAGTATATATTTATACATATTCTAGTAAATATATATATATATATATACGTAAATACACATGCACACGCATAACAGTACATGCATGATAACAATGAAAATAAAACATATGCATGCCTAAAATATTAAACATGCATGCACTACTACAATCAAACCCACAACCAACATGAATGTAGGAAGAGAAGGAAAGCAGCAGCAGTTCGGCAGCCCCAATTCAAAAGTATGACACGGCCCTGTTGGTTTTCAGTTTAAAATGGACACGGCCGTGTCCGATTTTATAAAATTCAGGTAACCAAGTCGACGCATCAACACGGCCTCGCCCATTTTTCATTGAATTTGGGCGCGGCCATGTTGCCTTCCTTCTCGCAACACGTAGCAGTTTCAGCAGCAAAATGCAGGGAAAGAGCAGCAGTTTCACGCAGCAACTTAGGCACAACCAACCAACATATAAAGGCATGAAAAGGGATGAAAGAATGCAGCAGCACTATAGCATGAACAAGCCACTTAATTGCCTTAAAACTGACAGCAACAAGTAAGGAAAACGCAGCAGTTTGACAGCAAGAAAAATAAGTCCAAAACAGGGCAAAACGAGGCAAAAAACAGAGCAACAACTGATCTCATTTATCCCATCAAGCTCAGGTAAGTTAGGCCAACAAATATGCAGCAAAACAACACCAATTCAACATATAAATCAGTCCCAAAGGAGCTCAAACGTGAGATGCAGGCATACGTGACTATTTCATGAATTTTCCTCAAAGTGCCATTAATGATAACTCATGAATACCTCAACTACCATGTAATCAATGATCATAAATGAGGATAGGATGTCAAAACAATCATATTCAAGCTTGAAATCACTCAAAACCAACAAGAAACGAATGAGATCAACATAAATGCCCAAACCTAGCTATATCTCAAAATCAGCCAAAAACTCATGAAACCATGATCAAAATTAGGGATGCATAGCTTAAAATGACCCATATTGGATGTATATTACAACCCTAAGCTTACCTTGTTGATTGGATGAAGGTTGGAAGAGATTTGAGCTCCAAAATCTCCAAGGAAGGCAAGGTTGCGGGAGAAAACTGGAAGTCAGTGACTTTGGCTGAAATTTCTAATTTGTGTAAAGGTTGGTTCGGTTAAGGGATGGTATAACAGGATAGCTGGTTGAGTTAGGGTTCCATAGCATCAAACCATGGTTAATTTGGTCAAGAATTGTAAGAGTTATGGTCATTTTAGTAGAACATGGCAGTTTGGGCGCCGATTCGTTTTCGGTTGGATTTCGGAGATTCAAATGATTTCGGAAAAATATAAGGCTAAGTTTATTAAACCCGAATCTTCGATACGAGTTCAAAGAAGTTGACGGAACTCGAATCCGAGTTCTCGAGCTCAAGATATCAACTACGGAACCAAGGGTGCGCTAATTGCTCGTTAGCCCCCGACTTGGATTCCAAAATTAAAATAAATCCGAAACACATGCAAATGAACCCGAAAATACGAAACGAACATATATTCATATTAAAGACATGTATATCTCCGACATATTAAATTTGCACAAAATTTCGGTATCAAATCATATAGAAACGAAGCACGTAAATGTCACTCATAAACAATGCAACAATAAAACCATAACATTAACAAATAATATAAAATTAAATTCGTAAATAATAATATTTGAAAATAAATTCAACGAATTTATTAAATGACATTAATAATAATTACCAAAATTGAATTCAAAATTAGTTAATACCATTTAGCACATTAAAATATAAATTAATATTAATAAAACTTAAATATAATAATTAACATTTTTAACATTTAAAATAAAATTAAATATATAAAATACGTATAAATAATTATTTCGCACAATTTGGTAAACACTTACGTCATACCTGTACGACCGAATTATCGGGGCGTCACAACCTCTCCCGCTTAAAAGAATCCGTCCTCGGATTCATTGATCGCCCGGAAACAACTTGGGATGATATCTTTTCATCTTATCCTCCGTCTCCCACGTGGCCTCTTCCGTTTTATCACTTCTCCATAAGACTTTAACTAGTGGGATACGCCGATTTTGAAGCTCTTGAAATTTACGATCCAATATCTTAATCGGCTTCTGAACGAAGGTGAGATTCGGTTCTAATTCCACTTCTTCAACGGGTATGATCTCGGATTCATCCTGATAATATTTCCGAAGCTGAGACACATGAAATACATTATGAACTCCGGTCAAACTCGGGGGTAGGTCCAAACGGTAGGCCGTATCTCCAATTTTCTCAAGAATTTCATACGGTCCTAAATACCATGGATTCAATTTCCCTCCTTTTCCAATCCTCGAAAATCCCTTACGCGGCGAAGCTTTCAAGAATACCCTATCACCAATCTCAAACTTAATATCTTTCCTTCGGTGATCGGCATAGCTTTTCTGTCGGTCCTGGACTGCTTTGATCCGTTGTCTGATTATTTGGACCTTATCAATTGCCTCTTACACGGCCTTAGAGGGTTTTTCCTTTTTCTCCCCTAGTTTCACACCTTCTTGTTTGGTCTAATTCCATTCCTCTAAATCAAAGAACAACGGTGACCTGCATTTTCTTCCGTAGAGAGCCTCATATGGAGCCATTTCTATCGATGCTTGAAAGCTGTTATTATAGGCAAATTCAATCAAAGGCAATTGCTCGTTCCACGAACTCAAAAAATCCAATGCACATGCTCTCAACATATCCTCCAAATATTTAATTAATCTCTCTGATTGCCCGTCTGTCTGAGGATGGAAAGCTATGCTGAATTGAAGCCTTGTTCCCAAATTCCTTTGCAATTCTTGCCAAAATCTAGAAGTGAACCTCGGATCCCGATCTGATACAATGCTAACCGGCACGCCATGAAGTCGGACAATTTCATCAACATATTTCTTAGCTAACTTATTCACCTTATCCGACATCCGAATAACAAGAAAATGTGCCGATTTCGTCAGTCGATCCACGATCACCCAAATTCCATCTAAACCACCTCTCACTCTAGGAAGACCCGTAACGAAATCCATCGCCACTTGTTGCCATTTCCATTCTGGAATAGGTAATGGTTGAAGTAGCCCCGATGGCTTCTGATGCTCTGCCTTCACAACTTGGCAAGTCAAGCAATATCTCACGAAGTTGATCACATCCCTCTTAAGTCCATTCCACCAATAAAATTTCTTTAAGTCCTTATACATCTTATTTCCCCCGGGATATATCGAATACCCTGATCGATGAGCTTCTTCCAATATCAACCGTTTCAACTCTTCTGGAACAACCACTCTGTTTTTAAACCTTAGAAGCCCAGTGTCATCGAACCCAAACGGACTCTCTGGATCAATTCTAGATTTCTGCACTAACTTCTGAATCTCGGAATCCACTCTCTGAGTTTCAAACAACCTTAGCTGAAGATCCGGCTGAGCGGTAATATTCCGAATACTAGCTTTCAGCTTGAAAGACTCAGATTCATCCGTAGCTTCCACTTTCACACTAGACACGCTAGCCTTCCTACTAAGCGCATCTGCAACCACATTGGCCTTTCCGGGATGGTATCGAATTGTACACTCATAATCCGCCAACATCTCCATCCAACGCCTCTGTCTCTTGTTTAATTCCTTCTGAGAAAACAAATACTGGAGGCTCTTGTGGTCGGAAAAGATCTCGAAAGAAATTCCATATAAGTAGTGTCTCCACTTTCCCAAAGCAAAGATCACTGCGGCTAGTTCGAGATCATGAATGGGATAATTCTGTTCATGATCCTTCAATTTCCTCGAGGCATAGGCTATCACTTTACCCTTCTGCATCAAAACACATCCCAACCCTTCTTTCGAGGCATCCGTATAAACCATGTATCCTTCAGTGCCCTCGGGAGGTGCTAATACCGGTGCAGTGGTCAACTTTTCCTTCAAGAGTTGAAAACTCGCTTCGCATGCCTCGTCCCACTCAAATTTAGCTTCCTTCTTAGTTAATCGAGTTAAAGGACCGGCTATCTTTGAAAAATCTTTCACAAACCTTCGGTAATAACCTGCCAACCCCAAGAAACTTCTAACCTCGGAAGCATTCTTCGGACTCTGCCACTGAATAACCGTCTTGATCTTTGAAGGATCAACGTCCAAACCCTTACTTGAAATAATATGGCCTAGAAAAGCAACCCCGGTCGATCCAAAACTCACACTTACTAAACTTCGCATACAACCGATGCTCTCTCAACGTCTCCAATACCAATGTGAGATGCCTAACATGATCTTCTGGAGTCTTCGAATACACAAGAATGTCATCAATGAATATTACCACGAATTTATCCAAATAAGGCCGAAAAATCCGATGCATCATATCCATGAATGCTGCAGGGGCATGGTCAAACCAAAAGGCATCACTACGAACTCATAATGCCCATACCGGGTATTAAATCCTGTCTTTGGTATATCCTCTTCCCGGATTTTCAACTGGTAATAACCTTGCCTTAGATCCAATTTCGAGTAGACCCCAGAACCTTGCAACATATCAAATAAATCCTCGATGTGGGGCAACGGGTACGTATTCTTGATAGTCATCCGATTAAGCTCCCAGTAATCTATACACATCCTCAACGATCCATCTTTCTTCTTGACAAAGAGAACCGAAGCACCCCACGGAGATGAACTCGGTCGAATATATCCAATCTTGAGTAATTCCTCGAGTTGAATCTTCAACTCCTTCAACTCTACCGGAGCCATTCTATAAGGAGTCTTAGAATACGGTTCTGATCCCGGATATAAATCAATAACAAACTCAATCTCCCGATCCGGCGATAGAGAACCCAAATTTTCTGGAAATACGTCGGGATATTCCTTTACCATGACCGTCTCCTCAAAACTTGATTGATCCTTTGGTTTGTTAAAGAGATAGGCAATAAATCCCGTGGCTCCATCCTTTACTAACTTGCGAGCTTCCATAAACAATAAGAGAGGTACATTCTTCGACCCAACTTCTCCAATCAACTAATCACCCAACTTTATCTTCTTCTTAAAACAATCAACTTCGGCCCGGTGCCGATATAACCAATCCATCCCGAAGATTACCCCTGTAACAGCCCGAAACAGGGGCAAGTTAAAAATTACGAAAATACCCCTACAGCTCAAAAATATTCCTACATTTCCCGAAACACTTTCATTACCCAATAATGTAACCAAAAGAATCCTCACATTATTTCGAGGATCGTGATACCCTCTGTGAACCATAATTCCCATTCTAACTCTAGTATTATCAAAAACCGATGAAAACCCTAGCTTATGATTCGATCATCAATAAATCCCTACTCATCTACTTTTTGATATTCAATATTATAAACAAAACGACCCTTAAATTATTTTATGAATTTTCATGCTTTTACCAAAAACTCGATCTCACCATAGCATATTTTATAAATATTTTCCTTTCTAAAAATCATCATTTTATTTTGAACAAATTAGCTTTTATTCAATAGTCGAAATTATACTTGAAACGATCCTTGAATTTTCCTCTACATTATGGTGATTCCTCCAAACTCTAAACTTTATCCTAGCTTCGTTTATATAATTTTCTCATGATTTTCATCATCTTTAATATTTATAATTTATAAACGAAAGCTCTAAATATTTCACATTTATAATCAAAACAAAGCTCATTTTTCACCCATTCTTTCATTAATTCACTACTTCAATCTTTTACCTCTCGACTCTTGAATAAATTTTATATTATTTTTACATTTATTTTTATTCAAAATGACATCATCCATGACCACATGGTCTTCTAGAAGGATTAAACAAATGAGCATAATTTCTCCACATTTCTTAGTTAATTACCTAGCATTTGTTTAACATGTAATTTAACCACATCTCCTAATTTATTACCAAGCATTTGTTGAAATCATAAGCAACCACATCTTCCATAAACTTTCATTTATTGCTTAAAGACCCCTCATGACTACCTATAAATACCCCCTCAAGTCTCATTTATACCTCACAAATCAACACACAAAATCACTCCCTCTCTCCCAATTCTCACGCCATTCCCTCTCCTTCTCTCTAAGGTATGTTTTTCTTTCATTATTTCATGAGTTATATAATGTTCTTAGTATAAAAATAATAGTAGCATGCCTAGGATTAATTAAATTATGCTTTAGGAATTTATTTTATGAAATATATGCTATTTATGCTAGTTTAGGAAAAATGTGATAACATATATGCATTTTATTTAATTAAATGCATGAGTTATGATATGATATGATATGAATATATGTTTAAATAATTATGATCTTTTTTAATTAAATTCATGTCAAGAATAATTTATTTAGAATTATTTTTCATAGAGAATTAATATATTTTGCTATATTATGCTTCAAATTCTATGTTATAAATATGAATATGATCAAGTGTGTTACATACCTTCTTTGAATATTCAAATAGGCTCAAGAACATGTTCATGTTGTTCTTGAATAATTTTAAGTGCATGTGTGATAGTGTGTGAGTGTGTGTGTTCGATTTTGTGTTGTAAGATGTTTAATTCATAAGAAATTGAATAGTAAATGTTTTCAATAGTAAATTTGACTTTTTGGTCAACCCATAAGCTGATAATTTCGAAAATATTATTAAAATAATTATAAATTTAGTTTTGGAATTTTTAAATAAAGATTTTATCCGAATTTTTCCAAAAATCGGTAAATTATGGATTATTTTCGAAATATAACCTACATTGTCAAATTAAATTCTAAATTCCATATAATGTTATAATTTAGATTATAATGTGATTAATAAATATTCAAGTGGTTAAAGAATTAATGAAACCTGATTAATTACTTAATTTCCCTTAAACGGTTAAAATTAGAGTTTATCGGGAATTCTCTAACATGATATAGTTTATGTGTTTACTTGTTGTAATCCTTTTATGCATGAACATTATGTGTTTTATGTGCTTATTTGATTAATATAAGGAACCTAGTTCTAAGTCTATAGTAGTTAATACTTTCAGGCGCACTGGAATCCACATTACAATGTCTGACTACCGGTATAGGTGAGGGTTAAAATGTTTTCAACTGGAATCATGCCTATACATACGTATCTATATAAAAACTATTTTCAAGCCTACCCATCATATTGATTTACTGCCATATATATATATATATATATATATATATTACTTTACTACACTATCCCTTTTAAGGGAAAAATACTTTCTTGCCGGAATCAACGTTTTCCTAGAACATTATATATTTCAAGTCCATTTTATCAAAACATTGATTCTGGGTTATGCAAGCAAAATATTGTTCTCGATTCCTGTTATGGGCCCCGGTTGTATCCGTAGCGAGCAATTACCCGGAAGGTATCGGGCTGAGGGTATTGTTGGTGCTGCGGATTGCCACCACCTCTTGGTAGTGGTTTAACTGGAGGTTAGTTACTCCACGCCAAGGGATGAGGGAGAGATAGCTGCCTCCCGAATCTAGTTCATGGTCTTTAGGGTTGGCTCCCCTATTGACACCAAGGAGTAGCGGAGTTATTGTCTTATTGGTTTTATTGAAGTATCGGTGTCTTGATCAACACCGTTACTATTTTATCATGATTTAAGGAGTTACGGATGGAGAGGCCTAGCTTGCGGGCATTCAAGTTCTAGTTACAAACGGTTCATATTTCCACAAATATTCCAAGTTACCCCTATCCCTATTTTTACAAATATTATGAACCGTTCCCTATTTGGTATATCTTATTGCCAATATTTTGATCAAGATCTTCTTGATTATATAAATATATATATACATATATTTATACTTATAATTTATTACACCCCCTTCACTTAGTCACTTTGACTAACCCTCTCGCCCGGTTTCAAATGCATGATTTCAGGAATCCACGGAGCGACGCCTTAGAGGTATCTTGAAGCTTTAAGGTGTCATATCTTAGTCAATCAGGATTATACTAAGAGTGCATGTACCTATGTCAATAAGCACTCTCCTATTAAATTAGATCTTTCGCTGTAATTACTTATCCAACTTAATGATATGTGTTTCGTCATGTATTGTCCCCTTATATTGCTCAAGTTTATTTTCCGTGGCATTTAAATTTCATACTCTGGTATTGTATAGTCTTGTCCGTTCGCCGGAGTATTTCTCGAGTGCTAGGTCTCACATCCACTCGGGAAGTACAACGGTGCGGGGTTGTAGTGTTAAGGGGCGCTACAGCTAAAGTGGTATCAGAGCCCCAGGTTGCGGAAATCTGGGGTTTATCATTCATACAGTCTCATATGTACTCTCGTGTCTTTAGTGCTTAAATTGTGATCAATCATTGTTGGGGCGGCCGACCAGTATGTGATTTGTTACAATTGTAGTACTAAACCCTTCCTCGATCAAGTCAAGTATACAGTCTTAATCCACACCAAAATCTCGAGTTCTATCAAATTCTTCAATTATCAAATTCTTGGTAGATTCGGTTACAAGATCTACATCTCCTTCATCATACTAGTGTTCCTCACTCATGGAAACACTTCACTTATACTTTCTAATTCGTTCAAATCCTAAGTTATTAGAATTGCTTCAAGATACCAGTAGGACCGAAAACTAACTTATTAATTTCCTATGCCTCTATATATGCTTTATCTTCGCTAAGGATGTTGTGTCTGTTAATTGCTATTACTTGGAAATTTTAATTTTGTGATCATCTGCACATCATTCTCAACTACCATGCATTACATTATATCTAGAAGGGTGGTTGCAGCTTAAAATTGTCATCCCCAAAGTTGTTAAAGGTATGCATTCTGAACACGCCAGTTACTGATCCTGGCGCCATGCATTCATTGCATCACTTATGTGCACCTTCAAATTTCTTACTTGAACAATTACCTTATGTGTTTAAAATAAGTCCTCCTTTGGAAACCTGTCTTATCATAAATGGAGGATATCAACATTATTTAAAGTTATTACGAAACATGAGGAGAATCTGAGGACAGATTCTTTTTAAGGGGGAAGGATTGTAACAGCCCGAAACAGGGGCAAGTTGAAAATTACGAAAAATACCCCTACAGCTCAAAAATATTCCTCCGTTTCCCGAAACACTTTCATTACCCAATATTGTAACCAAAAGAATCCTCACATTATTTCGAGGATCGTGATACCCTCTGTGAACCATAATTCCCATTCTAACTCTAGTATTATAAAAAACCGGTGAAAACCCTAGCTTATGATTCGATCATCAATAAATCCCTACTCATCTACTTTTTGATATTCAATATTATAACCAAAACGACCCTTAAATTATTTTATGAATTTTCATGCATTTACCAAAAACTCGATCTCACCATAGCATATTTTATAAATATTTTCCTTTCTAAAAATCATCATTTTATTTTGAACAAATTAGCTTTTATTCAATAGTCGAAATTATACTTGAAACGATCCTTGAATTTTCCTCTACATTATGGTGATTCCTCCAAACTCTAAACTTTATCCTAGCTTCGTTTATATAATTTTCTCATGATTTTCATCATCTTTAATATTTATAATTTATAAACGAAAGCTCTAAATATTTCACATTTATAATCAAAACAAAGCTCATTTTTCACCCATTCTTTCATTAATTCACTACTTCAATCTTTTACTTCTCGACTCTTGAATAAATTTTATATTATTTTTACATTTATTTTTATTCAAAATGACATCATCCATGACCACATGGTCTTCTAGAAGGATTAAACAAATGAGCATAATTTCTCCACATTTCTTAGTTAATTACCTAGCATTTGTTTAACATGTAATTTAACCACATCTCCTAATTTATTACCAAGCATTTGTTGAAATCATAAGCAACCACATCTTCCATAAACTTTCATTTATTGCTTAAAGACCCCTCATGACTACCTATAAATACCCCCTCAAGTCTCATTTATACCTCACAAATCAACACACAAAATCACTCCCTCTCTCCCAATTCTCACGCCATTCCCTCTCCTTCTCTCTAAGGTATGTTTTTCTTTCATTATTTCATGCGTTATATAATGTTCTTAGTATAAAAATAATAGTAGCATGCCTAGGATTAATTAAATTATGCTTTAGGAATTTATTTTATGAAATATATGCTATTTATGCTAGTTTAGGAAAAATGTGATAACATATATGCATTTTATTTAATTAAATGCATGAGTTATGATATGATATGATATGAATATATGTTTAAATAATTATGATCTTTTTTAATTAAATTCATGTCAAGAATAATTTATTTAGAATTATTTTTCATAGAGAATTAATATATTTTGCTATATTATGCTTCAAATTCTATGTTATAAATATGAATATGATCAAGTGTGTTACATACCTTCTTTGAATATTCAAATAGGCTCAAGAACATGTTCATGTTGTTCTTGAATAATTTTAAGTGCATGTGTGATAGTGTGTGAGTGTGTGTGTTCGATTTTGTATTGTAAGATGTTTAATTCATAAGAAATTGAATAGTAAATGTTTTCAATAGTAAATTTGACTTTTTGGTCAACCCATAAGCTGATAATTTCGAAAATATTATTAAAATAATTATAAAATTAGTTTTGGAATTTTTAAATAAAGATTTTATCCGAATTTTTCCAAAAATCGGTAAATTATGGATTATTTTCGAAATATAACCTACATTGTCAAATTAAATTCTAAATTCCATTTCTAATGTTATAATTTAGATTATAATGTGATTAATAAATATTCAAGTGGTTAAAGAATTAATGAAACCTGATTAATTACTTAATTTCCCTTAAACAGTTAAAATTAGAGTTTATCGGGAATTCTCTAACATGATATAGTTTATGTGTTTACTTGTTGTAATCCTTTTATGCATGAACATTATGTGTTTTATGTGCTTAATTGATTAATATAAGGAACCTAGTTCTAAGTCTATAGTAGTTAATACTTTCAGGCGCACTGGAATCCACATTACAATGTCTGATTACCGGTATAGGTGAGGGTTAAAATGTTTTCAACTGGAATCATGCCTATACATACGTATCTATATAAAAACTATTTTCAAGCCTACCCATCATATTGATTTACTGCCATATATATATATATATATATATATATATATATATTACTTTACTACACTATCCCTTTTAAGGGAAAAATACTTTCTTGCCGGAATCAACGTTTTCCTAGAACATTATATATTTCAAGTCCATTTTATCAAAACATTGATTCCGGGTTATGCAAGCAAAATATTGTTCTCGATTCCTGTTATGGGCCCCGGCTGTATCCGTAGCGAGCAATTACCCGGAAGGTATCGGGCCGAGGGTATTGTTGGTGCTGCGGACTGCCACCACCTCTTGGTAGTGGTTTAACTGGAGGTTAGTTACTCCACGCCAAGGGATGAGGGAGAGATAGCTGCCTCCCGAATCTAGTTCATGGTCTCTAGGGTTGGCTCCCCTATTGACACCAAGGAGTAGCGGAGTTATTATCTTATTGGTTTTATTGAAGTATCGGTGTCTTGATCAACACCGTTACTATTTTATCATGATTTAAGGAGTTACGGATGGAGAGGCCTAGCTTACAGGCATTGAAGTTCTAGTTACAAACGGTTCATATTTCCACAAATATTCCAAGTTACCCCTATCCCTATTTTTACAAATATTATGAACCGTTCCCTATTTGCTATATCTTATTGCCAATATTTTGATCAAGATCTTCTTGATTATATAAATATATATATACATATATTTATACTTATAATTTATTACACCCCCTTCACTTAGTCACTTTGACTAACCCTCTCGCCCGGTTTCAAATGCATGATTTCAGGAATCCACGGAGCGACGCCTTAGAGGTATCTTGAAGCTTTAAGGTGTCATATCTTAGTCAATCAGGATTATACTAAGAGTGCATGTACCTATGTCAATAAGCACTCTCCTATGAAATTAGATCTTTCGCTGTAATTACTTATCCAACTTAATTATATGTGTTTCGTCATGTATTGTCCCCTTATATTGCTCAAGTTTATTTTCCGTTGCGTTTAAATTTCATACTCTGGTATTGTATAGTCTTGTCCGTTCGCCGGAGTATTTCTCGAGTGCTAGGTCTCACATCCACTCGGGAAGTACAACGGTGCGGGGTTGTAGTGTTAAGGGGCGCTACAACCCCATACTTCTTCATAGGCATTACAATGAAATCTGTCTGATAATCTTTCCCTTCTATCAAAACCGAACAACCCCTGACAACCCGATCCGTCTGCAAACTTCCTCCAAGAGGAGAACTCACATAATAGCATGAATTGGAACAAGTAACAGGTGGGCACAGAGAGGCACATAAATCACAAGACATAAAAGTATGAGTGGCACCCGGATCGAATAATGCATGAATGCTCGTGTTATGAATGCAAACGGTACCTTCCACCATGGCGTTTGGATCAACTTCCACTTTCTGCTCCTTACCCTCAAGGGAATAAGCTCATGCCTGAACCATCAGTCTCTGAGCTCCAGCCTGATATCCTGGAGTCTTGTCCGGGCATGCAAAAGCCATATGATCTCCCTTCCCACAAATCAAACACAACTTCAATCTTTTTCGGCAATTGTTATAAGAATGGGTTGGCCATCCATAATAAGTACACGGTGGCTGATCGTTCCGAGATTCCTTAGAAGCCTGTGGAGCCTGAGGTGCTCGTGGAATGGGTGCAATCTGACCTCCTACTCTAGGCTTCTTGAAAGGTCCTTTTGGTGGTGGAGTTGGTAAATTCATCGGCCTCTTTCCTTTGTTAAATCCCAAGCCGGATCCTGACCCTTGTCCTTGGCGATAAACTGGCCTCCTAGCATTCACAGAATCTTCAACCTTTAAGGCTTTCGAAGTAACCTTCGCCCAAGTACTTGTGTTAACCGTCTCAAGAGCTGCCTGGATATCCGGTCGAAGCCCCTGAACAAACTGCATAGCTTTATGGAAGTCATCGCTCGCTATATTTGGCGCATAGCGGGATAACCTCTCATACTTTGAAATATACTCAGCTACATACCTCGATCCCTGCTTCAATTCGGTGAATTCCCTAAGCCTTCGAATACGGGATGAGGGAGGAATGAATTTATTCTTAAACTCTCTTGTAAAGACTTCCCAATTGATCTCCTCTCCGGCTGCTTCCAAGACAATTCGTGTGCTTTCCCACCAAGAGTAGGCTTCCCCTTGTATCAAAGTGATGGTGCATCGAGCCTTCTCTCGGGACTCACATGGAATGAGCTCCCATATTCTCTCGACTTCCTTCAACCACATTTCCGCCTGCATATCATTTCCCTTGAAAAACTTGGGAGGTCTTTGGTTCTGAAACTCCCTAAGTATAATTGAAATCAGTGGTTCTGGTGCCACTGCAGGTGCAGGTGGTGCTGGAGGTGTCGGTGGTACATAATCTTGAAACCTCTGATCTAGATGTTGATAACCGAATTAACAAAGGCCTCTGCCGGCGGTGGTTGTGGAGGTGGGGGTGTAGGAGTACGATCACGATGATGATGTCGTCCTGGAGATCGATCTCGATGTCTACGTGGAGGCATCCTGTCAATAAACACTAAAATGCGTGCTAGGTTTAGTTTATGCATGATAATGCAATTAATTCAATCAAGATTCGAAATTTAAATCAATTAAGCACGAAAGAGATGCATATGCAACACATTGTCATTTAGTTCCTAAGCCGAACGACCTAGACTGACTCACACGACACGAGAGCCCGGGTTTTGCAACCCGTGGCTCTGATACCACTTAAGGATGTAGCACCCGAGCGCAAAGTACCACATCTCCCGCACCGAGACCCGACTCGAATATGAAATGGACAATCCATACCCGAGCTAAATCACGGCGAACGGGGACAAACACACACTCTAAGCTAGGCGGGCTAACCCTTAAACCATAAAATCAGAATAAACATTAAAGCGGAAGCAAAATCTGAACATATATCATTTATATATACCATGAACATCACAGCTCCAAAAATAAGTCATATACATCAACAAAGGCCGTCAAGGCTCAAACATGTACGCTCCATATTCACATTCATATACAAAGTCATAAATAGTGTATGCAAGTGTAAAACCCAAAATACAGAGCTAGAGACGAATGCAAGACCTATGACTCAAATTCCCACCTAGCTCCCTTAACACCTGCACAACACAACTGAAAACCAAACGGGTTCAGTCCAAAAGGGACTGGTGGGTAAAAAAATAGGGCATAATATGATATACGACGATATTTAAACATTCACATGCAAGCTATAATCCCAAGTGAGGTTTTTAAAGAATTTCCCAAGTGGGTGAATAGAAAATCATCAAAAGGGATTATAACAATTCATTTACATTAGGTCATTAGTGGCCCGGCAAGTGGGCGTGCATTATCTCCAACCAACACCTTGTGTAATTCATTAACATTCATTCATTCATTCTTTTCATGCATATCATTCTTTCGTGCACATTTAATAACATTTACACCTTATTCCTACGGGTTGGTGGCAGGTTTGCAAGGCCCGACCCCCCATTCATTGACCAAAAGGGGTTACATAACTCCCCAGATGGCGCTCAACGTCCATTCCTCGCTAACTCCTAACGAGGTCCGGTTACGCCGTTCATTGGTGGAACTAGTGTGAGGGATCACCGTCGGCCCGTGCCTCCCCGGATAGCCACTCACATTAAGTCCCTGGGCCCCATTCGTGCATTCATTTATTTCTCGCCAAAACATTAGGTAGGATTCATAAAATAGCGCTTTACGTTGAAAACATTTACTCTTTAAAACGACTCTATATATATATATTCATTTTGGACGAAAACTTTTCACACTGAAGGTATATATAGGGTTATATATCTACATAGAAGAGAAACCCACCTTGAACGGCAAAAAGGAGAACACACGAGCCTCACTGACCGGCCTCGTCTCCAACGGAATCAAAATCTGTGCAAGAAAGGTGAAGTGAGACTCAATATGACCAATTAGGACGCTCGGCAATGAAATGAATATGCTATGAATGTACAAGAAATGATATTAAATCATAGAGATGTTTATGTGCACTATTCATACATTTAAATCATATAAACGAGCCTTTCATTCAACATTAGAAACGTTCAAATTCAATCAAGTCATAAATTCACATTTCCAATCAAATTAATTCAAGAATTCCACATATGATCATAACATGTATTAAATCATATTTACAATTAGAAAATAGACAATTAATTACATTCAATTCAATATCGGAAATTAAATAAAACATGAAATAGGTAACAATTAAATTCTATAATTCAATTAAATCAAATAATATTTAATATATAATAAACATATATATATATATAAATATTTAAATATAGATACATATGCATGAATATGTACACGTACCTATGCATGCAAATAAATCTAATTATATATATATCTAACATGCATGCATATAACAATTCAAAGTATATATTTATACATATTCTAGTAAATATATATATATATATATATATATATATATATATATATATATATATATATATATATATACGTAACAGTACATGCATGCAAACAATAAAAATAAAACATATGCATGCCTAAAATATTAAACATGCATGCACTACTACAATCAAACCCACAACCAACATGCATGTAGGAAGAAAAGGAAAGCAACAGCAGTTCGGCAGCCCCAATTCAAAAGTATGACACGGCCGTGTTGGTTTTCAGTTTAAAATGGACACGGCCGTGTCCGATTTTATAAAATTCAGGTAACCAAGTCAACGCATCAACACGGCCTCGCCCATTTTTCATTGAATTTGGGCGCGGCCGTGTTGCCTTCCTTCTCGCAACACGCAGCAGTTTCAACAGCAAAATGCAGGGGAAGAGTAGCAGTTTCACGCAGCAACTTAGGCACAACCAACCAATATATAAAGGCATGAAAAGGCATGAAAGAATACAGCAGCACTATAGCATGAACAAGCCACTTAATTGCCTTAAAACTGACAGCAACAAGCAAGGAAAATGCAGCAGTTTGACAGCAAGAAAAACCAGTCCAAAACAGGGCAAAACGAGGCCAAAAACAGAGCAACAACTGATCTCATTTATCCCATCAAGCTCAGGTAAGTTAGGCCAACAAATATGCAGCAAAACAACACCAATTCAACATATAAATCAGTCCCAAAGGAGCTCAAACGTGAGATGCAGGCATACGTGACTATTTCATGAATTTTCCTCAAAGTACCATTAATGATAACTCATGAATACCTCAACTACCATGTAATCAATGATCATAAATGAGGAGATTATGTCAAAACAATCATATTCAAGCTTGGAATCACTCAAAACCAACAAGAAACGAATGAGATCAACATAAATGCCCAAACCTAGCTATATCTCAAAATCAGCCAAAAACTCATGAAACCATGATCAAAATTGGGGATGCATAGCTTAAAATGACACATATTGGATGTATATTACAACCCTAAGCTTACCTTGTTGATTGGATGAAGGTTGGAAGAGATTTGAGCTCCAAAATCTCCAAGGAAGGCAAGGTTGCGGGAGAAAACTGGAAGTCAGTGACTTTGGCTGAAATTTCTGATTTGTGTGAAGGTTGGTTCGGTTAAGGGATGGTATAACAGGATAGGTGGTTGAGTTAGGGTTCCATAGCATCTAACCATGGTTAATTTGGTCAAGAATTGTAAGAGTTATGGTCATTTTAGTAGAACATGGCAGTTTGGGCGCCAATTCGTTTTCGGTTGGATTTGGGAGATTCAAATGATTTCGGAAAAATATAAGGCTAAGTTTATTAAACCCGAATCTTCGATACGAGTTCAACGAAGTTGAAGGAACTCGAATCCGAGTTCCCGAGCTCAAGATATCAATTACGGAACCAAGGGTGCGCTAATTGCTCGTTAGCCCCCGACTTGGATTCCAAAATTAAAATAAATCCAAAACACATGCAATGAACCCGAAAATACGAAACGAACATATATTCATATTAAAGACACGTATATCTCCGACATATTAAATTTGCACAAAATTTCGGTATCAAATCATATAGAAACGAAACACGTAAATGTAACTCATAAACAATGCAACAATAAAACCATAACATTAACAAATAATATAAAATTAAATTCGTAAATAATAATATTTGAAAATAAATTCAACGAATTTATTAAATGACATTAATAATAATTACCAAAATTGAATTCAAAATTAATTAATAGCATTTAGCGCATTAACATATAAATTAATATTAATAAAACTTAAATATAATAATTAACATTTTTAACATTTAAAATAAAATTAAATATATAAAATACGTATAAACAATTATTTCGCGCAATTTGGTAAACACTTACGTCATACCTGTACGTCCGAATTATCGGGGCGTCACATACAAAGGGAGGCCTAAACAGTCGTTCCCGCACGTCTGACAGAACAAAACATTTTGCATAAAATTAAATTTTTAGCACCATGATCCAATGATTTCTTTGACCCCGAATCGCTATTATATGATTGATTATGTGCCGAAACAAGATATTTTCATGTCGCATTGTTCATTGCTCGTCATCTCGTTGTATTTTCGCCGTTCGTCATATTTGGTCCATTTTATGTCATGTCTCACATATATACGTCGTGTTTGCACAGGTCACGGGATCGTGGATGAGGAGCAGGCTCCTTAGAGCATATCCTTGTTTCATTTTGTACGAAAAGGTGAGGTTTATTTTAGGTATATAGAACCTTATAACCCTTATGTGTTGATTTCGGCCAAAATCTATTATAATTATAAACGTTTTCAAACTATAAACATTTTCAAGCAAGCAAGCCATGAATGTTCATGATTTCAAGCATGTTTTGGTGAGTCATGATTGCACTTGAGCCCGAGGGTAATTCTTGAGCCAACCGGGAAAGCAAGGGCTGACGGGTAACTCCTGAATTATCCTCACCTCATTGGGATCACCCCCGAAGCCACTAGGAGATTAGTGATGGAAGGAGTTCCGTGCATAGGGAGTCAAGTTCCCTATGTACACCATGTCGTGGATAGTTGGGCCTTGCAAACCCACTATCACCCGGAGGAAGAAGGAGATTGGGGACGGATCCGGCACCATGGGTTGTCCTTGGGTTATTGCATGTTTCAAGCATGAATTTGTCTAATTAAACACTAATTGAAATGTATGATCACGTATTGAACTAATCACGCAGGCACGTATTGATCACGATTGGTGTAAAGGTTGGAGAATAACCCTACTCGCCGGGGCCACATGTTTCATAAAATGATCAAGTTAACCTGTTAAAATGATTAGTTGTAATCTCGGGCAAAGAACAAGTTTTCTTGAACTATATGTTTATTTCATTCCAAGTCTTCACCCGAGGATACAACTTGCATGTGATGTGTGTTATATATATTTATTGCCCCTCACTTAGTCTTCGGTAGACTAATACTTCACTTTTCAGGTACTTTTGATCGGGTCGTGCTAGGCGGGAGTTGAGTCAGGTCTTGAATTTCATCGAGTCTAGCATTTTACCTTTCATGTATAGAAGTTTTGATGTATCATATCATGTTAGTTGATGTTACCTTCTTGGTTATCACCTTTTGAATACTCGAGCATGCATTATATATAAAGAGATGATAGTGTATTGATAGTTAATATTGGTATCTATTATGTATCTACTTGGGAAATATGGTACCTATACGTATTAATTGAATTGCTTCCGCTTTTGATCTCATGTTTTGGTTTATTTATGTTGGGGAGTGTCCCGCCTAGCTCGTTTATTTTGATTGTCACCCGTTCGCTATAGTTTTGGTTTATGTACGGATTGTCCATTTCGTATGTGGATCGAGGCTATAGTGCGGGGGATGTAGTGCCTTGGGGTTAGGGTGCTACATGGAAAACAAGTTTCCTCTAAGATCGTTGGGATTTTAAGATCTTCTAAAACCAATGGGAGCTACATACGATAAAAGACCTAAATCCTATGTGTTACGTTATTATTCAACATGCTCACATTTTCTCTGCTTAGCATTTAGGTTGTAGTTCTGTGATTCTCTACATTATGAAATGCAAACCCATTCGTATCCATCCTTAGGTCAAACAAGTTGACTAAGTCCTAACTAACTCTATTTGGCTTCGGATCCTAAAATTCATTTTAGATTCTGAAAAGAAAAAAGTGTTCTCTAAAGGGCGAGATTTCCACTTAATTGTGAAAATTCGACCCGGGCAAAAAAAAAAAGCAATCTAAGGTGAATGGATTTTTTCAAATCGCTTAAGAGCAATTAAATCACCTAATAAAAATGTTACAAGGTATAACATTATGGAATTGTTCCATACTCCAAATGAGGAAACAAGTGCATGAACGTGGAATAAAAGGTCCTATTTGATGACCTTGTAGCCGCGGTCATTTAATTGAAAATAGAGTTCTCAATTGAAATGATTGCTCACATTGCTTCCACCATCATATAAGTCTTTTAATACTCAACCAAAATGATGCCATTGTAGCGTAGTTAATCATTTAGTTGATTATGGTTGAGAGTGTCCTTGAGAAGGACTAAAAGGTTCTGATGGTCAATTCTTCTTCTAAACCCACTAAGTTAAAGGCTTGAAGGCCTAAAGAAGAAAAAACCCTTAAGAGCCCAATAGAGGGGCATGTAAGGGGTACACCCAAAAAACACTAGAGATTAAATAGGACGTTTGCTTCTATAGAGGCAAATAAGGACTTTGAAAGGGAACTGCAAAGAGTATGAGTACTCTGAAATGTTGCCTCGTATAGTAATTCTAATAGGATTAGAATTCACTAGTCCTGAGTTAATTTTGCATAATCCGTTGTGCAAAGCCCAAAATACTAATGTTTTGAAAATACAACGAGATAACAAAAGATGACGAAGTTTTGAATTACTCAGGGACACGTTTAGACATAAAAGGATTAGTGAGTTCGATGTCTAAGGGTCATTTTATGAAAATGAACCTAGAGAGTTAACTTCCTGTGAATCCTATCTTAAGGGAAACTTCCCAAAGCACAGTTTAGGTGAAACGTGAAACATGCTAAAGTTGTAATGGATTCCGATCCATACTGATGTTTATCTATTGCTCAATGTAAGCACTAGAAACAATCATCAATTTGATCATTATGAATGAGTGTACTTGTTGAAGTACAAATTCGAAACTTATATGAAATTCTTAGAATTTCAAAAAGGAGGTTAGGAACTGGAGTAGTCATAAGTTATGAACAACTCGATTTGATCGAGATGTTGAATACCTTAGTGACTAATTCCTTTGTCATCTTAGATATAATAGGATTGTTTCTCAGTAAACTCATTCGAGAATACCTTAGTGATTTTGAATGAAGGAACAAAACCTTATAGGATATGGTTCGTTCCATAGTAAGTTATACTGACTTATATTTATTTTAGGAATAAACCCCTAGAATATGCAATTAGAGATTTTGAATCTAATACCTTCCAAAATCAGTTCCTTGATTGCTTTATGAAATGTGGCATTCAATAGTTCCCTAATTATTTTTAGATAAGAATTTAGGGAAATCCTCTTGAGTGAAGAGACTAGTGAGAGATAAGCTTGAAACGAGTTCAAGTTTATACAATAATATAGGTTATTATTTCTGCAATTCCCTTGAACAAAAGTTGTTTATTTCAAGGAACGTACCTTTCTTTAGGAATCGTTCCTATAAAACAAGAAAGGCAAGTATGTAGACCTCAAAAAAATTTGAGGATAAATATCCCACGCCACATATAGAAGAAACAAGACCATCTGATAAAACTTAGCCAAATTTTAGAGTATGCACATGTGTGAAACCCTCCTCTCATAATGCGTTTAGAACGAGATGAGGAGTCACTATCAGATTTGGAATCTGAGTAGTGTAAGCAAGCCTTAAAATTCGAGATGGATTCCATATACTCAAAACAAGTTTGGACCTTGGTTGATCCAGCTGATAGGATTAAGCCCATAGAGCTTACAGTAAATGGAAAGCATTACAACCTTCTTGACGGTTGAAATGCATAAGTCCATTAGGATTGTGTTTTAGCATACCTGCACATTTTGACTGTGAGATATGTTAAATGAATGTGAGAACTGTCTTTCTTAATAGGAGATTAAGAGAGATTAAAATATGGTATTTCTGTGAATCTCATATTTAGTGGGAGTATGCATAAGGTATGCAAACGCCTAAGTCAATTTGTAGATTGATAAAGGCTTCTAGGTGTTTGAGAAATTCGATTCAATAGGATAGTCAAAATTGTTTGACTCAGATGAAAGTCGAATAAACTCTCAAATGCGCATGTGATAGTTAGTGATGTTAGCTTCAACCTTTGGTACTTTAGATATGACATTATCTCATTAGGAATGCGAAGGATAACATGAAAGTCACCAAAATATGTTCGACATGAAAGATCTTTCTGCTAAATCATAAATTCTCAACTTGAGATCTACAGAGATTGATCTAAAAGAATAAATGGATTATCACAATCAAGTGCATAACCACGATACTAAATTAGTTTAGTTTAGACAATGGACCATCTCTTTTGAACATTGAAGAGTATGTGTGCAGCACCTCGAGCGAGGAGCACCACATCCCCCGCACCATAGCTTGACCCATGTTATAAAATGGGAGCTCCGCTCACGCACCAAGCCATGTCGAACGGGTGATAAAAAAAAACACACTTAAGCTAGGCGGTCTAGACCCTGAAACAGAGTGCGCAACAATTCAAAAACTAGAAGCGGAAGCACAGGATCATCATACACACATGTAAGGCCATGGGCCAGCAGAAATTAAAGCATACACGCCACATGCAAACTTGGGCACACAAGCCAAGTTTTGGGAAATAAGGTAAGGCCCAACAAAGGCAATTCTAATCATACACATATCAAATTCGAATCATATTACAAACTTATACATAACCTCAGAATGAAAAGACAAAAGTAATGAAGACGCAGAATGTAAAGACTCGACCCGAACGACTCAAAAAAAGACCGCCGCCTAGCACGAACCCAAACCTAGCACTTGCAACTGAGGGGGAAAAGAGAGGGGTCAGTCAACAACTCGACTGAGTGAAGAAGGCTAACGCACGCCCAACATGTATCTACATATAGAGCAAAGCACGTATTAAACAAAAGACTATGAACCAGGAATAGGGTTTTACATACCAAAGCCATTTTCCCAAAGTACTCATACTTATTCATATATTTGTATATTCTTAAGTTTGGAAACTCGTAAGGATTCATAGATTCAAGAACGCATATGGATTCATATTAAAAATTCATAGGGATTCATATTGAAACTCATGAAGATTCATAATTAAAACTCATAAGGATTCTTATATTCAGATCGATTCATAGTTTAGCGTAGAAATCTCATATTGAAAACAAACTCTCCTATCCCGTTGCATAATCAACATAATAAAACAAACTTAAATTACCCGGCGAGTACGGGTCAACTTTACTTCATAATAAAAGAATTCATAAGAAACATAATGAAACATAAATACATAAAATTCATACGACTCATATTCCCGTATTCCATCCACCTTCTCCGGAAGTCTGCACGTGGGTTACGGGCCCACATTGTGTAACTCGATACCTATACGTGGGGTAGGGTCCCGCAACGTACCTTAAGGAGCACGTGCACAGGCTTAACTCGGCGGCCCAACACCACCTTGGGCGTCCTTACACTCGCCTCCAGGGCCTAGGGATTCATAAGATTCATAAAGAAACATAAGACTCATAAGAAACATACCTAACTCGCAAAACCTAGAAACATACGATTCATACTTAAGAAACATACCATAAGAAACATACCTTACCGTGCAACTCGGCATATGCTATACACGTACCTCTCCATGTCTTCCAAATTAATAAGATGCTAAAGGAGATCCATAGTTCACTTGACACCACACGGTTTGGAGTATAGCCTCGTTGAAAAACCATTTTAAGGTTATATACGCCCATATGTATAATTTCGGAAGAATTCAAAATAAATCGAATTAACAAGATTCATAACATATTATAAGACATATATTTAATATACATATAGTATATATTCGCATGAGGGGTGAGAAAACATCACATTAAGGCCATAGGTCGCCTATCTAAAATAAAAGATCCTAACCCTCACCTTACACCGACGTGGCCAAAAAAGAGACAAAAGATTCACCCCGGAATCAACTCGGATCACGAAACACCACCCCGGGTGCACCTGGACAAACTGAAGACAATATGCAAAAACTTAGACTTGAGGACGAACCATATAGACGCACAGCATATGCTTAGTCACGTAAGAGATGCAAATACTTATTCAAAAGCTCATACATGTATCAAATTCATACAAGACGGGCAAAAACACACATATTATAGCTTAAAAAATTCATAATATGCATTAAAGCATGTTCACGTGCACAATTAATGCGTAATGAAGCATCTAAAAACATCACAAGGGGCATAAGCGGTTCGTGCAAACAACTCACATTACTTAAGAAACATAAAATGCATAAAAAGAACGAATACATACACTTACACATGATAAAACAAGTTAGGAATGAGTTCGGAGTTGGAAAGGTACGAGAAAAATAGAATAGGAACACAAAACGAGATTCCGAGTGAAAATGGGCTAAAGCTGACAGTTTTCCAAGATGCACAAGCTGTAGGAAAATGATCATAACTTGATTTTGAGAAATGGGAATTAAGTTTTTCTTATTGGAAATGAAAGTAGACACATATATCTTTAAAATGGTATGTGTCTCGAATCATGGTTCAAAACGAGGCGAAAATGGCGTAAGTTTGAAGTAGAACGAATGCAGAATCTCGGTGAAGTGGCGACACCAAATTAAAATGATTATAACTCACAATCTAGAACGAATTTTGAGGTGATTCCAATTGGAGATTGTTCTAGACTCAAAAATGTTTATTATGACCAAAAATCAGCTCAATTGGAGGTCGTATGAGGGGGGTACCCGGCTGGGAAAAAACAGGGCAGAAATTTACCCGGCCGGGGAGAGCAGTATAGAAAACTTTCTTCACTAAAGTACCCGCCCGGGCACTGTTTAGTGCAAAAATCTACCCGCCCGGCTAGACCTTCCAGGAAGCAAAGACGAAGCAAAACAAGGCTAAACACGGAAGGAACCAAAAATGATCAAAACCACCTCAAAACTCAACCAAAACACTTCAAATTCAAGGCATAAATTCATATAAACATGCTCTATCACATATCTCAAACTTAAGGCATGAAATCAAGTATACATCAAGTTGCCATTTCCAAGCTTTGAAGCTTCAACAATGGCTAAACATTCAAGCTTCAACCAATAACTTCAAATTCAATAAATACGAATTATATTAGCTCACAAGAACAACATATATCAATCTTGGAACATATTTTTCAAGTATGAGAGCATGGGAGCAAATTTTCACATACCAACACTATTCATCATCTTCAAGAAAGGTATGGAAACAAGCACTTAAAACAAGTTTCAATCGGGAGAAATCGAAGCACTCGAAAAGATGAATACATTGCTTACCTTGGTTCTTCGATCGGATGGTCGGATGGAGCACAACCTTGAGCCAAAGCTTGAATGGCCAAGGGCTTTCTTCTCTTCTCTCTTGCCTTGTGCTTTGATCGATCCAAAATGGGGAGAGAAAGGGAGATATTTTCGGCCATGAAGGGCTGAAACGGGTCGGATAACGGGTCGGGTCAAAAAGGATCCGATCCACTCGGATCGGATTTTAAAACGGTAGGGGTATCAAACGGCTTTAGAAAATTATAAGGTTAATTTCATCGAATCCGAATCATCGAAACGAACTCAATGACAATGTCGAAATTCGAATTCGAATTCCCGAGCTCAAGGTAGTCACGAGGCTCACACACCTTAATTAGAATTAGGTCGGTACTTTGCAAATATTGGACGATTGAGTCCAAATACATTTTATTAAATTCTAACGCGCACTTAATTAAATAAAATACAAATTGACATATAAAGCATGCTAAAAGCACATAAGTCATGAAATTATGGAATTAATGTAGCACCCCAAGCGGTGGGGCACCACGCCCCTACACTATGACCTGACACGTGTACGAAATGGAAAGTCCGCACACGCACCAAGCCACAGCGAACGGGTGACAAACGAAGAACCAACGTAAGCTAGGCGGTACCTGAACCCTGTACAAGTGCAAATATGCAAAACCTGAATGCGGAAGCGATACAAAATACGAATTTTCAAAAAGCTTGATCAACAATCATAATCCATATATTTTAATAAGTAAATCTATGTCAACTAAACGGGTTCAACTGGCCCTAGAAACCTGTCCCGATCAAACATATAATCAAAACGGGTTCATCTAAACCGAGCACCTATCCTAACCTGTCCCGAAATTCATACATCCAAATCATAAGTACCAACCTGCATAATATATACATATCATATACATAGTTTCCTTCACAAATAAAAAAAAAGTACTTAACAAATCGAACAGACCGACACAGACTCGACAGACCCGACTCAAAGCCGCCTAGCTCAAACCTGCAAGAACTGAAAAGTGGAAAAGAAGGGGGAGGGTCAGTCTCTAGAAGACTGAGTGAGCAGGGGCAATACATAAATATAGAAACATGCGCATGCAAGTCATAAATCCCGAGCAAGGTTTTATTTAAAGTTAGTTCCCAAAAAGGGCAAGAGATTGACTAAGCAATGCTCGGACTTTAAGACTAATCATATTAAATTCATTAAGTTCATAATTCATACATAAACATAAAGGCTCGGCGAGTGAGCGTACATTATCTCCAACCAAACTCTGACCGTGTACGACAAATATCATTAATACATTAAATAGGTGATCATGCAATATATCATAATACACACCAATCATATATCATATCCTGAAACATATTCGTTTGGGAAATCCGTGTCCCAGTCTTCCCGCACGGTGCCTATCAATCATGACATAATCATAGTCATAAAATAAGTTTCAACCTTCTTCCTCCGGGTGGTGGACGGGTTAGCAAGACCCGACCACCTCATACATAGGCCAATGGGGTTTCATGACTCCCCCAAGGGCACTCAGCTCCCATTCCCCGCTAAACCTCCTTGCGAGGGCCGATATCACCGTAAAACATAGTAGAACTAGTACATAGGATCACCGTCGGCCCATGCCTCCCCGGTTAGCCACATGTACTAAGTCCCTGGGGCCCGTGAACATATCATACATGCATAATCTCGCCAAAACATTTGCTTCATACTTAGGATACATACTATAAAAAACATACCTTACCGTGCAACTCGGCATATGCTATACACGTACCTCTCCGTGTCATCCTAATCCGTAGCTAGCATGAAGACACACGGTTTGGAGCATAGCCTCGTTGCAAAACCATTTTAAGCTTATATATGCCCATACGTATAATTTCAGAAGAATTTACTCAATGACTCCACTTTGTAAAGATAACATATATATACATAAGGTTTTAGGCCAAAACTTGTCACATAAGGATTATAGGGTTTTATACATAACTAGAACGAAAACACCCTCACCTGGTACCACACAAAGCCAAAACCCAAAGCAAATGGTCCACCCCGGAACCTGCACGACCATAAGTCACCACCCCTGGTGCACATGTACCAACTGAACACACATAACACAGTACAGAACTCAGACTCAGACTCAGACAACCATATAAAGATGCACGGCACTTGCTCAAGCACTTAAGAAATGCAATCACATAAGCAAAGTTCACATTCATACTAATTACTTGCTAAATAAAATATCACATAACTCAACATATTCATAAAACACATTAAGAGGTGTTCTTATGCACAATTAATTCAAACAAACAAAATGGAAAGGCAATGCATGTCACATTATTTCGTATAAATTCATATATCAAATAACCAATTCATATTCGTACGAATAACTTATTTCTTACGTGCAAAAGTTTCTAATTAATCATATAAGTTTCATAAAATTCCTATATCGCATCATAGGTTTATTTTAAATTAAGTAATTAAACCTAAATTACAAAGTTTCAAATTAAATCACCCAAGACGTATTAATTCAATTCTGACTAAATCATAAATTGCAGAACAAATTCTTATATCATATAATAAATTCCAAATCAATATAAGTGATTAGGCTAATTAAAAAGCTCAAGCTTAGGCATAATAATTTCTCTTAATCGAAATCGTAATTAGCATATTTGTTTATCAATTAACAAGGATTAATTGAAGTCATACAATTTATATGTTTAGTGAAATTACACGAACACCCCTTCTACAAGGGCTACATTAAATCTAATGGCATGAAACGAAACTAATATCACCAACAATCATGAAATCATACATTCATCATTTATTACATATTTTCAAATACCATACAATGCATATTCATTAATTTATTGAGCATACAAGAACGAATTACATTTTAAAACAATTAACAACTAATACACTTTCAGCATAACGGTTGTTCAAATTACAATTCAAAGTATCAATACATATCACATTTCATTTAATACATGATTTCATATCCATTGGCATACATATTGATCGACAAATACAACAATACACAATTTATTGCAATTAAACAATTAATTCCAAATATTCAAATTATACAAAATAAATCACAATAAATCAATCGGGCATCCGATTGACGAACGGAAAGTGGCATTGAACTCACCACGACGAGAGGAACTTGCTGTCCGAAGGGCGTCGGAATGCCGCGACCGGAACTAGCCGAACCGCCACGTACAGCCGTCGGACCACCACCTCCGGTGGTCGGAAAATTCCCCGGAAGGACAGAAACATGCGCCTCAGCCTGCTCGATAAAAGCCCTCAACCAATTTCACAAAATACCAAACACGTCGGACTTTGTTGACGAAAAACCGAACTAAATCCCAATGACAAAAACTGAAATTAAAAGCAAACCGTAAAACGAAAACGAAATCCGAACATACCGCTGGAAAGCCCGTAGCGAGGCCTTCGAAAACCCCTAGCCAATTGCCGGAGAAACCGCCGGAAAAGAGGGTCGCCGGTTCATGGCCGGTCCACCATCGGTTCGTCGGAAATCACCGGTTCTGGAGTCGGGGCCAATGTCATCAGCTACAATTCATCATTCTAAGCAACTTTCGTGAAGGATCCACCACCAAAACCGGCCGAAAAAAGGTCCCAAACCGCCGCCGAAAGTCCGTCGGTGCGTCACTTGCCGGTTCAGCCACCCCCGGCCTTTGTTTGCTCAAACCGACCCCTGAATCGGACTCAGGAGGCCAAAATACATCGGAAACCACCAAGGTCCAATGATGAATCTCGCTGGAACGCGGCGGAGCGAGGTGCTACATTGCACGCGCCACCGCCGTCGGTCTTCAGTCGGCGTATGCGCCGCCGTCCGGCCACCGTTGGCCACGCCGCTTGAACTGGAGTTGCGTCGGGATGTCTCCTTCATGGGTCTGAGGCGCGTGTCCGAAAATTACCGCCGGAAGCCGCTGCGAATGGGCGACGAAGTGGCGGCTCTAAACCGCGCCACCTACTGCTCGCCGTAGCTCCACCACCTCTGATTTTCAGGTCCCGATTCTTATACCATCGTGTCGCGCTCGTCGAGATAATAAATTTCCACTACTCAAACGTCGAATTCCGTCGAGAAACGAGCGAGAACGGACATGTGTGTGTTTTCACACCTCCACTATGTGAATAGTGCCAATCGCGGGAGGAAGACGATGAGTCTGAAGCTGAAGTCCTGGCATGCAAAACAAGGATCCAAGGTATATATCTCGGGTCCTCTCATGCGAAAACGGTCGAAAGAACTGGCTAAAGAAGTCAGAATTGGGCAAACTCAGAGTCTACGGACTCTTTTTGATGCCCCAAACGCAAAGCAGGGGTCAAAAAGGTCGAACTCTCGACCGAACAAGAAATGACCGGAAAACCCCTTGAAAGAGAAAATTGCAAAAAGACCCCCAAACTCTAAAAGAGTTCAAAATAGGGCCACGTAAAGCACAAAAATCACTGAATTAAACACACAAGGAAGTTAAAACGTGGCGTACCTTATTTGCAGAATGAGCGGGGTGTTACAATTAAACTCTCCCGTAACGTTGTACCTGGATTGCCGAGAAGACGGGGTGTCATAATGTGTCCTATGATAACTTTAAGAAAGTTAGTATGTTCGAAACCCCTTTAAGTGAAAGGGTGCATAATGTATGCAATGTTATATATTAGACTTGATATGGCGCAACACTAAGCGTAGTAGGCCTAATCTAATATGACCTTAGAGAAGGCCACTGGGTTGTTGTAACATATACCCTCAAAGTACTTTAGAAGAAATGAGGATATCTTTATAGAGCCTAGAAAGATCTTGTCGTAAGAAGGATATTTTGATGTAATCGTTGCATCAAACATAGATGATTGCAAGTCATTAAAAGGATACAACCTTTACCTGAATGGTAAAGCAATATGTTGGAAAGGCTTTCCCAGCGTGAACATTCCAAATCTCGACTATTGTAGTTGAGAACTTAGTCGTATTGAACATTGCTAAGTTAAGTGTTTGGGTAAGAAACTTCATCTAACTAGTTAGATGAAGTTCCTAGCATGAAACAACTCCATTATCATATTATATGATAAAATGGATGGTTGCTCAAGTAAGAGAACCAAGACCTCACCAAGAGACTGAATACGTCATTACGAATCACTTTATTGTTAGGAATAGTGCCCTAAAAGCTTGTATATCCGCTTTGTACTTTTCCTTATTGTAATCACAGACAATCTTTGAATAAAATAACGAATTGAGGCAACACTTCTTTATATGCTCTTGTTTGGTATGTGTTTACTTTAGCTGTGCATGTATAAGAACTCCCCTAATCCTGATGACTTTAGGACTCTACCATTTAGGTGAAATGGTTCATGAAATGAGCCCTATGTCACATAAGTCATGATTAGTAAAATACTCCAAACTGATGAGTCCTACAGACAATGGGAGTGTCAACCTGACTCCTTTAAGGCTTGCTTGTGGGATCACGCCCTTAAGAAGGACCACCTTGTTTCATGGAGGTGCAAAGTGCATAGTTGATACGTGCGTGATATATGAGGGTGCTTACTTTAAAAAGTAAGTTCACTGAGGTGCCCCGTGTGAGAAGATTCCTAAATGGGAAAGGAAGTTTCTATTTCAGGAAATGGAAACTTCCAGATTAGGAAATATCTCACGAGTCATTGATGTGATTAATTGATCCTTAGACTTGAGGTTCCATGTCACTTTGTGAGTTAACTCTATAGTCTTACGTATAAGCTTTAAAGGGTGTCGCCTTAGACAACTGATTAAAGGCTTAAGCTGGGGCTGCACAAGTGATTCATGAAAGTGAATGAGAATAAAAAAAGGACCTACACTTGCATTTTCAAGGTGATCTCTTATTGTGTAAGTCATTCATATGCCATATGGAGTCCTTGGCCAAGGCAGCAGATCAAGACATCAAGAAAAGGGTTTCTTGGATTAAGATCAAATGGATATGAAATGCACTTAGCTTTAAGACCAGATTATTAGGGTTCTGATTATTCCCTTACCCTAGATCTTGGTTGAGAGATAGTAAGTAGGAGAATTGCATCTCACATGAATCAACGACTTAAAGGTTCTGTCAAATCGAAACATTCCAATTGAGCTAGGGGTTAAACACTTGTTGCTAGACTATGGTCGTTTAATCTGTGGACTGATTAATTAATTAGGGTCACTGCTAATTGAATTGCGAACCTAGAGGGTCACATACAACAACTTGGTTACATGAGTTGAGGCTTTGAAATGATTAAACGAGTTAATCAAGCCAAAAGGGTACCACACGTGTGAATCACACGTGTGGGTCACGTGAGTGACACGTGTTTAGGGACACGTGTGTCACACGTGTATATATATTTATGTGATTAAATAATTAATGCATTAATTATTTAATAGACTTTGGTTTAATTTTTGAATTAAAAAGAAAGTCTTATTTTGGAGAAAAATAATCTATTTAATTAATTACGAATTAATTAATTAGATAAAATAAGTTATTTATTTATTAATAAATAAAGTATAAAATTATCCAAAAGGGGTTTGGATATTTTTAGCTCTCTTGAAAGTTGATTTGAATTAGAATTCAAAAGTCAAAGTTTGGTATTATTTGATAATCAAGTAATAAGAGAGAGGGACTAAAATCCTTAGTCCATAAGGACTAGGATTTCGGCCACCCCTCTCTACTTATATATAGGGGAGCTCGAGCTCCCCTTATAGGGTAATTGATGTTTTCTTTTGGTTCATATGTTGAACACCATCCTTTCTCCAAGATAAAATAAACCCTAGCTAGGTTAAGCCTAAACACTAACTAGAGAACTAACATCCTTACTAGTTAGATTGTAGTCAAGTTGGTAGACTATCTCTAGAGAGCTTCAAGTTAGAAGTTTTTAAAGATTCGAGCTTTACCAAGGAGAGGGGATCAAGCCTCGGGAAGAGCGTTCTTGGGTGGCTTGAAACGCTTCAAGAAAGATTATTGAAAATGAAGTTTCTAATCTCTACGAATTTAGATTCACGATTGCGAGTTTTGATCCTTTTGTTGGAATTTTTTTTTCAATTTTCGCTGCTTTCTGATTCCTGTTTTCCAACATTTATAAGGAAAAAATGTTTCCTTAGAGATGTGTAAATAAGAGGGTCACATCAACAAAGAACATATCAGATCCACTTTGGAAATGCCCAAAGTCAATAGGCTCTCAAAGTACATCTTCAGAAGATAGGACTTAGAGTACCTAAATGGCTTTTACGGGCAAGTGGGAGATTGTTGGGAATAGTGCCCTAGAAAGCCGATTCTATGTAGTCTGCTTTGGGACTTTCCGAATATCACAGACAATCTTTAAATAATGCACGATTGATTATTATCACAGGCAAACACTTCTTTATGTGCAATACATATTTTATGTGTTTCCATTATGTGCGCATGTATTAGAACTCCCCTAATCCATAAGGTTGTTAGGGACTTTGCAATTAGGTGAATGACACATGAAACAAGCCCTAACTCAAGGCCGGATTAGAAACTACTCCAAGTCGATGAGTCCAACGAACAGTGGGAGTGTTGATTAGGCTCGATTGAGACTTGCTCGTGGGATTGCGTCCTTAAGAAGGAGCATCCTATTTCACGGGGTGTAAAGTGTATAAGTTGATGCATATGCAATACATGAGGGTGCTCGTTATTTGAACGGGTACACTGAGATGTCCAGCGTGAGAAGATTCCTAAATGGGAAAGGAAGTTTCCACTTTGGAAAGAGGAAACTTCCAGATTAGGAAATATCTCATAGGTCAATGGTGTGAGTAAAGTAATCCTTTGACTAGAGATTCCATTGATGCTTTGTGGGCTAACTCTGTAGTCTTAGGTATAAGCTTTAAAGGATGTCTCATGAGACAACTGATTCAAGGCTTATGCTGGGGCTGCACAAGTGGCACATGGAACCATATGAGAATCAACGAAGGACCTACACTTGCTTTAATGCAAGATGATCTCTTATTACATGAGTCGTTCATATGTCATCCTAAACCCTCGGCTGAGGTAGTGGATCAAGACATCAAAAAAAGGGGTTTCTTCGATTGAGATCAAATGGATATGAAAGGAACTTAGCTTTATGATGGAGATTACTGGGGCTCTCATTATTCCCATGCCCTAGATCTTAATGGAGAGATGGGATGGTAGGAGGATTGTACCTCACAAGTTGTCATTGACTGAAAGGTTCTTTAGAATATATATTCATTGTTTAGGTAGGGGTCACACACCTGTTGCTAGACTATGGTCGTGTGATCTGTGAACTAAGAAAGTGTATTTGTAGCGCCCCCTAACACTACAACCTCGCACCGTAGCACTTCTCGAGTGGATGTGAGTCCTAGCACTCGAGAAATACTTCGGCGAACGCACAGGACAATGCAATACCAGAACATGGAAATTAAATGCAGCAGAAGATAAACAATTTAAAACAGAAGAATTTGATATCTCAAGTCAACCGAAATTTATATTACTAGGTTAAGAAGTAAGATAATTACAGAGATAAGTCTAAGGCCACCACGAGAGTGCTTCTTGAATTCCTTATTGTACATGCACTCTTAATATAATCCTGATTAACTAAGATATGACACCTTAAAGCTTCAAGATACCTCTAAGGCGTCGCTCCGTGGATTCCTGAAATCATGCATTTGAAACCAGGCGAGAGGGTTAGTCAAAGCGACTAAGTGAAGGGGGTGTAATAAATTATGAGTATAAGTATATGTATATATATTTATATAAGCAAGAAGATCTTGATCAAAATATTGGCAATAGGATATAGCAAATAGGGAACGGTTCATAATATTTGTAAAATAGGGATAGGGGTAACTTGGAATATTTGTAGAAATATGAGCCGTTTGTGACAAGAACTTTAATGCCCGCAAGCCAGGCCTCTCCATCCGTAACTCCTTGAATCATGACAAAATAGTAACGGCGTTGATCAAGACACCGATACTTCAATAAAACCAATATGATAATAACTCCGCTACTCCTTGGTGTCAATAGGGGAGCCAACCCTAGAGACCATGAACTAGATTCGGGAGGCAGCTATCTCTCCCTCATCCCTTGGCGTGGAGTAACTAACCTCCAGTTAAACCACTACCAAGAGGTGGTGGCAGTCCGCAGCACCAACAATACCCTCGGCCCGATACCTTCCGGGTAATTGCTCGCTACGGATACAGCCGGGGCCCATAACAGGAATCAAGAACAATATTTTGCTTGCATAACCCGGAATCAATGTTTTGATAAAATGGACTTGAAATATATATAATGTTCTAGTAAAACGTTGATTCCGGCATGAAAGTATTTTTCCCTTAAGAGGGTTATTGTAGTAAATCGAAATGATAGGTAGGCTTGAAAATAGTCTTTATATAGATACATATTTATAGCATGATTCCAGTTGAAAACATTTTAACCCTCACCGAGTGTCTTGATGGTCTAGATAAAATCTTTGGGATTCCACTGTTCAATTATATCCTCGCCTGAAAGTAGGGGTGTAAACGGATAATAAACGGAGCGGATGTGCAGTATCCGAATCCAAATCCGTTTAGCATATCCGCTATCCGAATCCGTATCCGTTATCCGACGGATAGTGAAAATGCTATCCATATCCGAATTCGAAGAATATTATCCGAATATCGGATTATCCGTATCCGTGAGGATATCCGATTAGTGAATTATTCGATATCCGAATTCGAATCCGTTTATCTGTTTTACATATATTTTTTAATAAAAAATAATAGATTGAAATTTCATAACACAACTAAATATTAATATAACTAACTATAAATCTATTAAAGCTATACATATTAACTCACAAGTATAATATATAATTTATAATATATGTTTACAATAATTAATGGAGTTTATTATTACAAATAATATGATATACATTTACTTTTTTTTTTTTTATAATTCTCAAATAATTATATCATGTGTAAGTTAATATATGTTTCATCAAGGTATAAAAAATATATAGATATATATGTTATCAGATACGGATAACGGATATATCTAACGGATGTATAAACGGATCGGATATTAAACGGATCGGATGTGTCATTACCATATCCTTATCCGTTTATAATTCGGATGTCTATAATCGGATACGGATAATATCCTCTTTGAACGGATACGGATAATATCCTCTTTAAACGAATTCGGATGCGAACGGATATCGGATTTTCGGATATCCATTTACAGCCCTACCTGAAAGTAATAACTACTACTGGCTTAGAACTAGGTTCTAATATTCAAATTAATCAATCGTACACACCATAAGGTACTCATCATGTAATATGTTAAAGATTTCCCGGTAAACCCTAAATTTACCCGTTTGAGGGAATTTGATTAATAATTTAGGGTTTATGGGATCTTTAGCTAATCAAATATATATATACCATATGATAATTATAATTATAAGATTTGAAATAAGATTTATGGTTAAATTTGACAATGTAGGTTATCTTTGAAAATATTACATAGTTTACCGATTTTTGGAAAATTCGGGGAAAAGTCTTTCTTTAAAATTCCAAAACTAATTTTTATGATTAATTTATTATTAATTTCGAAATTAATTTAATTTGGTTGACCAAAAAGTCAAAATTACTATTGAAACATTTACTATTCAATTTCATATGAATTAAACACTTTATAACACAAAATCAAATTCACACACACACACACACTAGTCACGGCACACACATGCACACACACACATCCAAGAACATTAAGAACATGTTCTTGAGCTTATTTGAATATTCAAAGAGGGTGTGTAACATGTTTAATCACATTCATATTTATAACATAGAATTGAAGCATATTATAGCAAAATATACCAATTCTCTATGAAAAATAATTCTAAATAAATTACTCTAGGCATGAATTTAATCAAACAACATCATAATTATTAAAATACATACTCACATTATATCATATCATAATTCATGCATTTAATAAAATTCCATAATGTGCACACATTGTATTTAAGACTAACAATTATGCACATATATCTTAAAAAGAAATTCCTAAAGCATAATTTAATTAATCCTAGACATGCTACTATTATTATTATACTAAGAACATTATATAAAGCATGAAATAATAGAAGAAAAACATACCTTAGAGAGAGAGAGTGGGAATGGCGTGAGGAAGGGAGAGAAGAGAGTGATTTTTGTGTGTTGATTTGTGAGGTATAAATGAGGCTTAAGGGGGGTATTTATAGGTAGTCATGAGGGGTCTTTGAGCAATTTATGAAAGTTTAAGGGAGATGTGGTTGCTTATGATTTCAACAAATGCTTGGTAATTAATTAGGAGATGTGGTTAAATTATATTATGAACAAATGCTTGGTAATTACTTAGGAAATGTGGAGAAATTATGCTCATTTAATTAATCCTTCTAGAAGATCACGTGGTCATGGATGATGTCATTTTGAATAAAAATAAATGTAAAATAATATAAAATTTATTCAAGAGTCGAGAGGTAAAAAACTTGAAGTAGTGAATTGATGAAAGAATGAGTGAAAAAATGAGCTTTCTTTTGATTATAAATGTGGAATATTTAGAGCTTTCGTTTATAAATTATGAATATTAAAGATGATGAAAATCATAGGAAAATTATATAAACGAAGCTATGATAAAGTTTAAAGTTTGGAAAAATCACTATAATGTATAGGAAAATTCAAGGATCGTTTCAAGTATAATTTCGACTATTGAATAAAAGCTAATTTGTTCAAAATAAAATGATGATTTTTAGAAAGAAAAATATTTATAAAATATGCTATGGTGAGATCGAGTTTTTGGTAAATGCATGAAAATTCATAAAATAATTTAAGGATCGTTTTGGTTATAATTTTGAATATAAAAAAGTAGATGAGTAGGGATTTATTGATGATCGAATCATAAGCTAGGGTTTTCGCCGGTTTTTGATACTACTAGAGTTAGAATGGGAATTATGGTTCACAGAGGGTATCACGATCCTCGAAATAATGTGAGGATTCTTTTGGTTACAATATTGGGTAATGAAAGTGCTTCGGGAATTGTAGGAATATTTTTGAGCTATAGGGGTATTTTCGTAATTTCCAACCCAAAACTGTAGGAATGGGTTTTGAAGCATATGAAGGGGTTTTAGGTGCTAGAAGGGAATGAATATTAGAATTCTAGGATTTTATGGAAAGAGTTTCGAGATACAAGCTAAATAGAAGAAGGAATTAAATTCACGAACTTTTTATTAAACTATAGCATATTAAAGCACATAAGTCACATAAAATGCAATGCATGAGAGAATTAACAAGGATCGAGGCTATAAACGCTTCCTGAGTTACCCCTTTACTTACCTTTCTTGACTTGGCCCTGAGTAGGGCTGTTACAGTATTAGTCTCACTGCTAACTGAAAATGAACCTAGGGGGTCACACACAAATGCCAGATTCAAAGGGTATTGAAGGAAAAGATCAAATAGTTGATCGAAACGAGACCACACGTGTAATGTACACGTATGGCACGTGAGCTCGAGTTGGGCGTATGGTCCGATTGAGAAATTGGACCATATGTTAATTAATTGGAGAATTAATTATAAAACCCAAGTATAATTAATTAAGAGAATTAATTATAAATCCCTAATATAATTAATTAGTAGAATTAATTATAAAGCCAAATAAGATTAATTAGAGAATTAATTTTAGCCCCGTTAGAATTAATTAAGAATTAATTCTAAAGCCCTTCATGGAATTAATTGAGAGAATTAATTTTAAGTATTTAATTATTTAGTTGTTCTAAGTTGATTAGGATAAATAAATAAATAAATATTAAATATCTTCTATTTATTATTCTAGTAAATAATAATTCTAATAAGATTAGAATAAATATTATTGGAATAAGATATTTAATTATTATTAGAATAATTAAATATTCCTAATTTGACTAGGAGCTCTTTTCTGGAGGGAATAGATATCTTATTTTGAATAAGACTCCTATTACTTGGAGAGAAATGAAATAGAAGAAAAGTCAAAGATGAAATCTGATTCCGATTAGACCTAGGGGTTGTTCGAACCCTAGCCTATAAATGGGCAAAGGGATTCGAAAATTTCACTTACGCGTGAAAGAGGGATCACACCCAATCTACATGGCTTCAAGAATTAGGGAGAATTCTTGTAACATCCCGATTTGTCGGCCGTACAGGTACGTTGTAACGAGAGTGTTATATGCGTATTTAAATTATTTAATTATATAAATATGTGTTATTTTAATGATTATGTGATTATTTTAAATTAATTGAAATTATTTGTTTAACTTATAAACTTGAATTTTAAACATTTATGCCTACGTGTCTTGGAATTTGCTTTATATGTGTCCGAATTTATTTTTGATTTTTGTGAAATCTTGGTATGTGTGAAATATGTGAGTTATAAACATGTTTGCATGATCGTTACGTGTTTTAGATTTCTTTTATTTTGGTTCTTGGCTCGTTTTGTAAAATGGGATTTGTGAGGGACTCGAGGGCCTAACTAGTTTTAGCGCACCTTGGGTTCCGGGCACCATAACTTGAGCTCGGGAATTCGGATTTGAATTCCGAAAGAAGCGCCAGACTCGTAACAAAGAATGGAAGCCAAGGAACCTAATTTGTATTTTTATAAGCTCGTTTAGATACCCAAATTTTGACCGAACCGAGCCTCACGTGCAATTTGGACCCCATGTCAGCCCCTAACCCCCCCCCCCCCCCCCCCCAATTTCGTTCAAGTCAGCTAAGAGAAGGAAAAAAGGGGCTTTTGCTCTGCAACCCGAAATACAAGAAAGGAGAGGAAGAACACTATTCAATTTTCAAGTTTTGAGCTCAATACTCATCCGATTCGCCACAAATTTGAAAGCTAAGTCCATGAATGTTTTATCCATCTTATCCTCTTTAATTTGACACCTTATTTTCTGATTTTCATAGAGAATTGATTGAGTTTTGGTTAGAGACTTGAATAGTAAGGGTTTGGGCTTTCTTGGAGAATTTGCTTGATTCCTTGCATTTCCTTTGGATTTAATGCATCATATCAGAGCTTAAGACATACTTTTTCATTTATATGAACTTATATTGCATGATAGTTTAGGAATTTTGAGGTTTCATTTCAAGAACTTGGAGGTATATTCATGAATATGAACTTGATCCTTCTTTCATGCACTTACTTGACGAATATATGTTTCTTTTCCCAGAATTTTGAAGCTTTTATGCATGTATTATGTGTCTCTAACTTACCTCTAACTGTTGACATGATTTAGGTTGAATTGGAGTGAGTTTTGTGCTTGTTTTTCGTGTTTTGCCCTGCTGCCACCAGTGGTCGTGGCCGCGATTGCGACCAGTTCGCTTTTGGTCGCGGCTATGACCCATTTTTCCTCTTGTCTCGACCTTGGTCGTGGCCACGACCATTTTCAGGTCATTTTTGGTCGCGGCGACTACCCTGTTTTGCCCTAGTTTCGAGTTGTACTTGTGTGTTATTTGTTTTTGCTTCGTTTGCATTTTTCATGAACTCCTTTCTCCCTTTTCACTTCTTATGCATTATATACTTGATGAATTATGTGTTATATGATTTTTTATGAATTTATTACGGGAATTCGGTGTTTTTATACGTAATATATATGACCTAACATGCTCTATATATCTTCGTACGTGCATGCATGCAAGAATGCTTCATTTATTCACCTCGAATGATCTCTTTTTGCTACTTTTAAAATATATATGCATTGATAACATGTTGTATTATGTGTTACCTTGTATAATATGAATTTCTGATTGATTTTAGATGCTCATTTTTTATTTATGCTCTCATGTGCTCCTAAGTGACTTAAGTACTTTTCAATGTGCATGAATGAGTTAGACCTTTGTTTATTTGCATAATGTGCTAATCTCTCATTTCTTTTATAACTTGAGTGGAATGATAACATGTTAAATTATGTGTTAACTTGAAAGTATTGAATTTATAGGACCGTTTAATATGAAATACGAGAAATATGAACGCATATACCTTAAGTGTTGCATTTCATATGCATTATATACATCATATGCAATCGTCGAGTGTCAAATTTGGTACATTTTGAGTCTAAGAACTTCCTTGGTTGTTTCCTTTGTTTAGAGCTTGGTCCCGTGGGTAACGAAGAGGTCCCGTAAGCATCCATTTTATATCCTTTTCTCCTTTTAGCTATTATGACCTACAACCCTATATGTTTTGAAGCCCGCATGTGAATTATGTATATTATATGATAAATATATGTACGATATGTAATTTGAGGGCTCGTCCCATTTTGTATAAGACTTTGAAAAGGCTTTTATATGTATATAAGCTCTATTTTGACCTTCTTTTTGAAAAGCTTTGAATATGTGTGAGTGTGTAGCGAGATTTGCATTTTGAAAGATAAGCTTCGTGAAAATTATGTTTTTTTAGTTATGCATTTGGGCCCCGGAGAGTGGCATGGTATCTCGGGACGACCGTGGGGTCGCCGAGCTCTTCCATCAACACTTTCCATGTGAGAGTCTCACCCGACTTTAGGAGGGAGGAAGGCTGCTTCTCTTGAGCCGGTGGCAGCGATCACCGAAGGTTTCAAGGACGAAATTAAGCCTTGTCTCGTATGCATTTTGCCGATAGTTAAGGCATGCTACCCTTCTATCACTCGGAGAAAGGATGGTTTATGAATTCTGTTTTGTTTACGGTTATGCCTTTGAATATGGAAGTTTGGTAGGAGAACTCGTACTCGCCGAGTTAGTGTGATTATGAATAAATCTATGAAAAGGGAATGGACTTTTAAATACTTAAAATTTGTGTTTTGGACTTTGGCCCTTAACTTCTTTTAAGTATATATATTTATTATCACGGGAAACGTTTTAGCTTGCAAAAACCATCCCCGGTTCATGGATCTCTTCGAATTTGATAAATGTTATGCTCTATATGTATATATGGGTGTGTGTGTTTGCCCTCTCACCAGTCTTTAGGATTGACCCTCGTTTTGTTTCCCCTTTTCCCCTTTCTTTTGAGTTGCAGGTGACTTTTGAAGGTTTGAGCTAGGCGGTTGTCCTTGTGTCATTGGTTGAGGATAGCTCGAGTCACATGCATTGTATTTCGTTTACTTTAGGCATTTTACTAGTTTTTAAATATGTATAAATTCGGTACTTAGATTTTGCCTTGGATAAGATTTGTATATTTGTCATGTATCCAAATTTGTATAAGTTGAATATGATAGCTATGTTATGATAATTGCTAGCATATTATGATTTGAAATTTATCGCTTCCGTATATTTATGTTTTATGCACACTCTGTTATGGGGTCTAGACTGCCTAGCTAGGTTGAGTATTTTTGTTTACCACCCGTTCACCACGGCTTGGTGCGTGTGCGGAGTTCCCATTTCGTTACACGTGTTGGGCTATGGTGCGGGGGATGTGGTACCCTTCGCTCCAGGGTGCTACATCCTAAAGTGGTATCAGAGCTCTGGGTTGTAAAACCGAAGCTCTAATGTCGTGTCGGGTCCGTCTAGATCGTTCGGCTTAGGATTATGTGATTGTTTGCATTCACTTTCTTCATTATATGGCTTATTTGTTTTTATTTGTATTAATTGTTTACACGAACATGCACTAAACCCTCCCATGCATCGATATTTTCTTGGATTGTGGTTCTTATTCAGGATGTCATCTCAACATACGTTCGTGGGAGAAGACTGAGTACCATTGATTTATCAAGAATTTCAAAACTGCAACCCCCCGATGTGGTTTGGAGGTGATGATGTAAAAGCCGAACAATGGTTACCGAAATTTCATGGATAAGGGATACTCTATCGGGGACATCATAAGATAGGGTGATTTGCATTTCCCATTTAATTTAAAGCCAAGCTTTAATTTGGCTCAAGGAAGTGAGATCGAAGTTAGCAAGGTCCGGGGAAGCGCTCACATGGGAGAATTTTGTCCGGGAATTCCACAGTGAATACATTCCTTTTAGTGCAAGAGTGAAAAAACTTCTAGAATATTTAGATCTCCAACAAGACTTGAAAATGACGGAAAATTATATGGAAGAACTTGAGAGATATGGGCCCTTATGCTACACAAGTTGTTGATAACTATCGACTCAAGGCCCGGAATTTTATGCAAGAACTCAAGAATGATGTCCAACAAACCCTCTATGCTTTAACGGTAAATTTTTGGTCCGAGGCGATGAGAAAGGTGGTTCAACATGAGATGGAGAAGAAACTAATAAGGTCCCATACTTTTCAGGTGAAACAAGTAACCGGTTCAAGTTCGAGTTTAGGCAAGAGACCCGTGCCACAAGAGAAACCTCCAACCTTTCAAGATGTTAACCCATCCAAGAAGAAGAAGAAGAAGCTCCGACTACCGAAACCGATTTCGGAGCCCGCTCTAATGGGTCTAATCCGATCTGCTTATTGTAAAGGTCCGAATCACATGGAGGAGAAATGTCGGAAGAAGTGAGGTGCTTGTTTTAGGTGTGGTGAGATTGAGCATATGATGAATGGTTGCCCATACAAAATGATTCCAAAGCTTATGAAGAACCGTAACTCTGAGATCTCGACTCAAGCCCAAGTGCATACCGAGTTTGACTCTACCGCTTCGGTGAAAGGTACACTAAGCATTCATAGCATCACATTTCATGCATATTTATTCTCGGGGAAACCCACGTGTTTGTTGCCTTATTCTTTGTCCTTTGGTGCTTCTTGGTTCTTGCATGTTGTGTGTTTCCTTTCCTTTTTGTTCTTGCTTGTTATGTGCTTTCTTTTTCTTTTATGTTAACTCTCTTTTGGAGAGAGTTTGTTGGCGCGGAGTGTTCGTGAGTGTTGGGTGAGTCGTGAGGGTCGAGCTACTTCCAGTGGGTTTGTTTGGAGGCATTTTGCTCTCGTTGAAGTTGGTGGTTGCTTTTGGGAGGTCCGTTCGGGGCTCAACGGTGTTATTGGGTATTAGATTGAAGGCTAACCCAAAACCGAGAATTTCCTCAGAGTAAGAAGTCTATCGTGTTAGCGGGGTACACTAGGCAATCTTCTTTAAGAATGCCAACCCATTGACACGTATGACGAATAAGAGGCGCAATTTTGACTGGGAAGAGGCGGTTGAAGAGAGATGCCCTCGGTATAGGCTTTTACCTACCGGAGGTACGAGAGGCTGCTTCGTTTCCAACCGAGGCACAAAGGAAGGCCTTTGTTGTGTGTTGCTTGCAGAAGATCAGTAGCTTACGCCCTGAGTAGTGCAAGGTCACAAGTCTACCCCGCTCATGGTTTGAAGTTGTTCGAGGTTTTGGGAGACCGGTTGTAGTGGCATGAGAAAGAAGTTATGGACTTTGTGTAATAATGTCTATATGCCAACGGTTGAGGGTTCTTATGACGCCCCGACTTTTCGGACGTACAAGTATGACATAAGCGTTTACCAAATTGCGCGAATTAATTTTTTATAAGTGTTTTGTATATTTAATTTTTTTATTAAATGATAAAATGTTAATTATTTATATTTTAAGTTTATTAATATTAAATTTATGTTAATTTGTTGACATTTATATCTTTAAATTTATTAATATCAAATTTATATTTAATTCGTGCACTTCGTTTCATTTTAAAAATGAATTTAAATTTTTTTATTTATTATGGAGTATTATGAATTTATTTATGCATTGCTCATGAGTGTTATAAACGTGTTTCATTCTTATATGATTTGATATTGAAATTTCGTGAAATTTAATATGTTGGAGATATACGTGTCATGAATATGAATATATGTTCGTTTTATGTTTTCGGATTCATTTGCATGAGTTTCGAATTTATTTTGTTCTTGGAATCCAAATCGGGGGCTAACGAGCAATTAGCTCACCCTTGGTTCCGTATGTGATATCTTGAGCTCGGGAACTCGGAATCAAGTTCTGTCAACTTTGTTGAACTCGTAACAAAAATTCGAGTTTAATGAACTTAGCCTCACATTTTTCCAAAATTATTTGGACCTCCAAAATTCAACCGAAATGTGTTATGTTCGTCAAAACTACCACATCTCACCAAAATAGCCATAACTTTCACAAACCTTGACCAAATTAACTATGGTTTGATTCCTTGGAACCCTAACTCAACCCTATAACATTCCTTAACTACCCCAAACCGAACCAACCCTCCACTTAGAGAAATTTTAGCAAAAACCCTTGCTTTCCTGTTATTCCTATAACCCTTGCCAAGCTTGGAGATTCAAGGCTCAAATCTCTTCCAAACTTCATCCAATCCAAAAGGTAAGCTTAGGGTTGTAATATACATTTATTATGGGTCATTTTGAACCATGCATCCCCAATTTTGAGCATGTTTTCATGGAGTTTGGAGAATATTATTGAATAGTATGTTTGGAGCCAAAAATTTGATCTCATCCATTCCTTGTTGCTTTTGCTTATTTTATGGCATGAAAGTGATCATCTAAGCTTCCTCTTTTCGTTTATGATCATTGATTACATGGTAGTTGAAGATTTAATGAGATGTTATTAATGAGGTTTTAAAAGAGAATTGATGAAATGAGCTCTTGTCTTCCTTGTTCCCGTATGGATGGTTTTGATGCATGTTGGAGTGTTGATTTAGGACTGAATTGATGATCTTTCATTACTCTTTCATACCTGATCATGTTAGCTTGAGGTTGGTTGAAGCTTTGTGGAGTTTTCCCCTGTTTTTGCCGTGAATTGTTGCTGTCAGCTGGTGCTCATTTCTCTTGTTTATTTGCTGTACATTATCAGTCAATTTTTGGGAGCTTTTGGGGCCATTTTGCTGCTGAATTTATTGCTTTGGCTGCCTGCTACCTGTTGTTGTGTGTTCTTGCATTTGACAGGGGATTAAGCTTTGTGCTGGCTGCTGCTTCGCGACTGTGTTGAATCTCCCCGGCCGGGGAGATTTTGGGCGTGAAAGTGCCCGGTCTGGGACCCTTTACGCAGAAGCTCCGCTGCATGAAAGTCCCCGGGAGGGGACTTTTTGTATGCAAAATCTCCCCGGGAGGGGAGATCACCTGCTGTTGCATTTCATTCCTTTTCCTCTCTTTTTGGTGTGATTTTTGGTGCCATTTTACTGCTGCCTTTTCTTTCTTTTTTTGCATGTTTGTTGTATGTGGATATATATATATATATATATATATATATGTATGTATGCAAACGTGTATATATAATATATTAAATGCATGCAGTATGTACAGGTATATTATGTATAGATATATTGCATGCATGTTTTATGTTTGTGAATATTTGCATGCATGTTGTGAATATATATATATATATATGTATATATATATATATATATATATATAGGTATGTTTATTTTTTATATATTTTAAGTATTGTTTAATTTATTTGAATTATAGAATTAAATTGTTACTTATTTCATATTCCTATTTAATTTCCGAACATGACTTGAATGTCTCTATTTACCTATTTTCTAATTGTAAACATGTTATACTACGTGTTATGATCGTCATTTGAAATTCTTGGATCGATTTGATATAAATGTGAAGGTTATGAACTTAAACGAATTTAAACGTTTCTTGAAAGGAATGGAATGATAACTTATATGTCTTTAAGATATTAATCGTGCACATGAACGTGTTCATTACATAATATCCTCTTTTATGCATTCATATCATGATCATTACATTGTCAAGCGTCTTATATAGTCATTTTGAGTCTCACTTCACCTTCCTTGCACAGATTTCGATCCAGTTGGAGACGAGACCGGTCAGTGAGGCTCTTGTGCTCTCCTTTTGTCGTTCTAAGGTGTATTTCTCTACTATTTAGTTAAATGACCCTATATACTTCCAATGTGTAAAGATTTCGGCCAAAATTTATTATATGTATATAGAGTCGTTTTAAGAGTAAATGATTGCAACGTAAAGCCTTTATTTTGATGAATCCTACCAAATGTTTTGGCGAGAATGAATGAATGCACATAATGGGGCCCAGGGACTTAGTGTGAGTGGCTATCCGAGGAGGCATGGGCCGACGGTGATCCCTTACACTAGTTCCAACCAAATAACGGCGTAACCGGACCTCGTTAGGAGTTAGTGAGGAATGGACTCTGAGCGCCATCTGGGGAGTCATGTAACCCCTTTTGGTCAATGAATGGATGGCTAGGTCTTGCAAACCTATCCATCACCCGGAGGAAGAAGGTGTAAATGATAATGAATGTGCACGAAAGAATGTAATGCATGAAAAGAAAGAAAGAATGAACGATTAATGAATTACACATGTTAGTTGGAGATAATGCACACCCACTCGCCGGGCCACGAAAGACTTAATGGAAACGAGTTGTTATAATCCCTTTTGATACTTTTTTTATTTCACACACTTGGGAAATGCTTTAAAAACCTCACTTGGGATTATCGCTTGCATGTGATTGTTTAATTACTGTCTTATATTATACGTATTCCTTGTTTTTATACCCACCAGTCCCTTTTGGACTGAACCCATTTGATTTTTAGTTGTGCAGGTGTCAAGGGAGCTAGGCAGGAATTTGAGTCTTCGTGTCTTGCATTTGTGGCTAGCTCTTGTATTTTGGGTGTTACACTTGCATACTCATATTTATGATTATTGTATTTTGGAGCGTATTTGATAGCTTAGGCCGTGATGGCTCTTTCGGATACTTGCATATTGTAAATGATCTATTTTTGGAGCTTGAATGCTCATTATATATATCATGATCAGTTATTGCTTCCGCTTTAATCTTTACTCTGATTTTATGGTTCAAGGGTTAGTCCCGCCTAGCATAGCGTGTGTGTATATCCCCGTTCACCGTGATTTAGCTCGGGTATGGAGTGTCCATTTCATATTCGGGTCGGGTCTCGGTGCGGGGGATGTGGTACCTTGCCCTCGGGTGCTATAGTTCTCCAACTACTCCTGAATTTTTTTTGGGAAGTGGGGGCAAACAACTAGGACTTTGTGTCCAGTTTGCTAATTAAGGAGGTAATATCTCGAGAAGGCTACCGTTCTCTGAGATCAGAATGGCGCAGTGGAAGCTTGGGGTTTGGTTTGTCTTCGGAGCCGTTCAAGACCTTGCTTCCTTTTGAAGGTGGGGAGGTTGTAACATCCCGATTTTTCAGCCGTACAGGTACGTCATAACGAGAGTGTTATATACATGTTTAAATTATTTAATTATGCAAATATGTGTTATTTTAATGATTATGTGATTATTTGAAATTAATTGAAATTATTTGTTCAACTTATAAACTTGAATTTTAAACGTTTATGCCTACGTGTCTTGGAATTTGCTCTATATGTGCCCGAATTTATTTTTGATTTTTGTGAAATCTTGGTATGTGTGAAATATGTGAGTTATGAACATGTTTACATGATCGTTACATGTTTTAGAGTTCATTTATTTTGGTTCTTGGCTCGTTTTGTAAAACGGGATTTGTGAGGGACTCGAGGGCCTAACTAGTTTTAGCGCACCTTGGGTTCCGGGTACCATAACTTGAGCTCGGGAATTCGGATTTGAATTCTGGAAGAAGCGTCAGACTCATAACGAAGAATGGAAGCCAAGGAACCTAACTTTGTATTTTTCTAAGCCCGTTTGGATCCCCGAATTTTGACCGAACCGAGCCTCACGTGCAATTTGGACCCCTTGTTACTCTTTTAGTCATATCTTGAGAAATACTTGACCAAATTTAAGTAATTCTTGGCCCCACATTCCCTTGACTTAACCCCCTGTCAGCCCCTAACACCCCCTAATTTCGTTCAAGTCAGCTAAGAGCAGGAAAAAAAGGGGGTTTTGCTCTGCAACCCGAAATACAAGAGAGGAGAGCAAGAACACTATTCCATTTTCAAGTTTTGAGCTCAATACTCATCCGAATCGCCTCAAATTTGAAAGCTAAGTCCATGAATGTTTTATCCATCTTATCCTCTTTAATTTGACACCTTATTTTTTTATTTTCATGGAGAATTGATTGAGTTTTGGTTAGAGACTTGAATAGTAAGGGTTAGGGTTTTCTTGGAGAATTTGCTTGATTCCTTGCATTTCCTTTGGATTTGATGCATCATATCAGAGCCTAAGACATACCTTTTCACTTATATGAACTTATATTGCATGATAGTTTAGGAATTTTGAGGTTTCATTTCAAGAACTTGGAGGTATATTCATGAATATGAACTAGATCCTTCTTTCATGCACTTATTTGATGAATATATGTTTCTTTGCCCAGAATTTTGAAGCTTTTATGCATGTATTATGTGTCTCTAACTTTTCTCTAAGTGTTGGCATGATTTAGGTTGAATTGGAGTGAGTTTTGTGATTGTTTTTTTATGTTTTGCCCTGCTACCGCCAGTGGTCGCGGCCGCGATCGCAACCAGTTTGCTTTTGGTCACGGATGTGACCCATTTTTTCTCTTGTCTCGACCTTGGTCGCGGGCGCGACCATTTTCAGGTCATTTTTGGTCGTGGCGGCTACCCTGTTTTGCCCTAGTTTTGAGTTGTACTTGTGTGTTGTGTTGTTTTTGCTTCGTTTGCATTTTTCGTGAACTTCTTTCTCCTTTTTCACTTCTTATGCGTTATATACTTGATGAATTATGTGTTATATGATTTGTTATGAATTTATTACGGGAATTCGGTGTTTTTATACGTAATATATATGACCTAACATGCTCTATATATCTTCGTACGTGCATGCATGCAAGAATGCTTCATTTATTCACCTCGTATGATCTCTTCTTTCTACTTTTATAATATGTATGCATTGATAACATGTTGTTTTATGTTTTACCTTGTATAATATGAATTTATGATTGATTTTAGATGCTCGTTTTTTATTTATGCTCTCATGTGCTCCTAAGTGACTTAAGTGCTTTTCAATGTGCATGAATGAGTTAGAACTTTGTTTATTTGCATAATGTGCTAATCTCTCGTTTCTTTTATGACTTGATGGGAATGATAACATGTTAAATTATGTGTTAACTTGAAAGTATTGAATTTTTAGGACCGTTTAATATGAAAAACATGAAATATGAACTCATATACCTTATGTGTGCATTTCATATGCATTATATACATCATATGCATTCGCCGAGCGTCAAATTGTTGGGAAAACGAGACAGAAATGCAACGGAAATTTAAAAATTTTCCCAATAAGTTAGAATCGAATCTTGCAATTCCTATTCCCAAATTCGTAGAGATCAAGAAACTCACTTAGATAGTAGCTTTCTTGACACGTTCTAGCCGCCCAAGAACGCTCTTCACGTATTTTGATCCCCAAAAGCTCCTTTGAATCTTTCAAGACTTCACGATGGTAGCCCTCTAGAGAATTAGTCCACCAACCGCGACCGCGATCCGAATAGGGAGGATGCTAGTTCTATATTCGGTGTTTAGGCTCTAAGGGGTTAGTGTATAATTATGGAGAAAGAAGAATTTCGTATCAATCTCCCATGGGGTTTGAACCCCTCATATAAATAGGCTTAGGGTTCGAACCCTATTCCTTGTTGAGCAAGGGTTTCCTAAACCATTTTGGTAAGGGATTTTTTGCTTGGAGACCAAGTCTCTTACTTTGACCAAAAGTCTCCTTTTGATCAACTTGTTAAGCAAGAATAATATCTAACTCTCTTAGATATTTTATTTTACTTTATTTATAAAATAATAAATAACTTGAAGACTAATAATTAATTAATTCATAATTAATTATTTGTTAGACTTTATTTCTCCAAATTAGGACTTTAATATTAATTCAAAATTAAATCAAAGTCTATTAAATAATTAACACATTAATTATTCAACTCGTACACATATATATACACGTGACTACACGTGTCACTTAGGACACATGTCATCCACGTGTTCCACACGTGTGCTTCACACGTGTGGGTCCCACCATTATCCTAATGGTTCGATCAACTCGTTTAATCGATTCAAGCCTTAACCCACATGATCGGGTTATTGTGTGTGACCCTCTGGGTTCTTAGTTCAATTAGCAGTGACCCTAATTAATTAATCAGTCCACAGATCAAATGACCATAGTCTAGCAACAGGTGTTTGACCCCTAGCTGAATAAGAATGTCTCGATTCGACAGAACATTTAAGTCATTGATTCATGTGAGATACAATCCTCCTACGTCCCATCTCTCAATCAAGATCTAGGGCAAGGGAATAATTAGAACCCTGATATTCTCGATCTTAATCTTAAGTGCATTTCTTATCCATTTGATCTCAATCCAAGAAACTCTTTTCTTGATGTTTTGACCCACTGCCTTGGCCAAGGACTCCTAGATGGCATACGAACGACTTAGCCCCAGCATAAGCCTTGAATCAGTTGTCTAAGGAGACACCCTTTAAAGCTTACACCTAAGACTACAGAGTTAGCTCATAAAGTATCAATGGAACCTCAAGTCTAAGGATCACTTAATCACATCAATGACTCATGAGATATTTCCTAATCTGGAAGTTTCTATTTCTAGATATAGAAACTTCCTTTCCCATTTAGGAATCTTCTCACACGGGACACCTCAGTGTACCTGCTCAGAATAAGCAAACACCCCCATGTATCACGCATGTATCCACTATACACTTTGCACCCCATGAAACAAGGTGGTCCTTCTTAAAGGCGTGATCACACGAGTAAGCCTCGAACGGATCAGGTTGACACTCCCACTGTCTGTAGGACTCATCGGCTTGGAGTGATTTCTAATCATAACTTATGTGATATAGGGCTCGTCTCATGAACCACTTCGCCTAAATGGTTGAGTCAAATAAGTCATATTGATTAGGGAAGTTCTTATTGTTGGAAAACAAGAGCAAAAACGCAGCAGAAATTTAAAATTTTTCCAAAAAATTGATCATGGACTTGCAATTCTCGTATCGTATCTTAGGGTGCTTAGAAACTTACGTAGATTGTAGCTTTCTAGTGATGTCAATACTGCCTACTGAACACCCTTCAAGCGGAATGTCCCTCGAACGGTTCTCGATAGATCCCAAAGCAGCGATCCTCTAATGCTTATCCACACCAGTCCTAGAACACAATTAAGCAAGTGAGAATGCTAGTTCTATAACTTGTGTTAATGGCTAGGGTTTTGCTTTGAAAACTTTTCTTTTATTTTTCTCAAAAACTTAACACTTCGCGAGTGTTGGTCTAAAGAATAAGAGAAGCACCACCACTAGTATTTATACTAGTGTGGATCGAGCCCCTTAGGGTTTCCTAAACCTAATGGGCTTTGTTTTCTTGCTCACTAATTAACTAATTAATTATTTAATTTAATTGGAGAAAATAAGTTTCCAGCTTGTTCTCTAAGTCTTGCAAGAATAACTTTCTCTCTCCTACAATTGGAAGTTAGACTTTTCAACTTTCCTAAAGCTAAAAGTCAAGTTTCAATAAATAATTTAATTCTCAATTAATTATTTGTTGGGTTAAGCTTGAGAAATAAAATCTTAATAATTAATTCAAAATTAATTAAAAGACTTAAATTAATTAATTACAATTTAATTAATTAAATTTAGAAAAGAATTCGCGTGTGGAATAATTCCACACGCCTAAGCCACGTCATCCGTGACACGTGTGCATCACATGTGTGACCCACGTAAACAAGGCACTTGGCAGCCACGTGTCATTAACGTGACTGGTAGCGAGGCATTTTGCCTTCTTCGATCAACATTTTGATCCTTCGTTAATCATATTAACATCCTACCATAACCCTCGTGTCCTGGCATTTGTGTGTGACCCTATAGGTTCATTATTCGATTAGCAGTGACAGTAATTAATTAATCACTTCACAGATCACACTATCGTAATCTAGCAATGGATGTCTAACCCCTAGCCGAATAACGAAATGAATCGAAGAACCTTTCAGTCAATAATATACAGTGAAATACGATCCTCCTACAACTCCATCTCTCAATCAAGAACTAAGGCATGGGAGTATTCTCAGAGCCTAAATATTCTTGATCTTTAAAGTTAAGTTCGTTTCATATCAATTTAGACCTCAATCCAAGAAAACCCCATTTTCTTGATGTCTTGATCTTTTATCCACCTTGGCCAAGGATTTAAGTTTAATGGACTACGAACAACTCAATCAGTAAGAGATCATTCTTGTTCTTGCAACAAGTATAGGTCCTTTGTTGATTCTACTAATTCTACATATGTCACTTGTGTAATCCCAACATAGGCCGTGGTTTAGGTGTCTATATGGCAACACCCTTTTGAGCCTATATCAAAGATTACAGAGTTAGCTCATATGAGACATTACAGAATCTCAAGTCTAAGGATTAATGAATCACGTTATTGACCTGTGGGATATTTCCTAATCTGGAAGTTTCTAGGAGACTTCCTTTCCCATTTAGGAATGTTCTCACGCGGGACATCTCAACGATGAAGTTCTAGTAACAATCACCCTTATGTATTATGAACGTATCATCGTAAGCACTTATCACTCCATGAAACTGAGTGATCCTTCACAAGGACATAATCACATAAGCAAGTCTCAACAGAGTCAAGGTCGACACTCCCACTGTCTGTCGGACTCTGGACTTGGAGAAGTTTCTAATCCTCGCCTATGGAGTTAAGAACTTGTTTCATGTGTCGTTCCCGTAACAACAAAGTCCTTAACGACCTAATTGGATTAGGGGAGTTCAATACATGCAAAAACACAGTCAATCCAAACAGACATAAACAAGCACATAATGAAGTGAATGCCTATGAACAAAATCATCTCGTTTATTTTTCAAAGACTGTTTGTGATATTACAAGGAAATAGTAAAGCCAAAAGCTGCTTTAAGGGCACTATTCCTAACAATCTCCCACTTGCCCGTCAAAGCCACTCAGGTGCTATTCTAAGACCCATCTTCTGAAGATATCCTTCGAAAGCCTGTTGACTAAGGGCTTTAGTAAGCCGATCTGCCATGTTCTCTGTCGATGTGACCCTTTCAATTTACACATCTCCTCTCTTGATGATATCACGGATTAAGTGATACTTCCTCAAAATGTGCTTAGTCCTTTGGTGAGATCTTAGTTCTCTGGCTTGAGCAACCGCCCCGGTGTTGTCACAAAACACTGTAACGGGGTTTTAAATGCTAGGAACTATGCGCAGCTCGCGGATGAAGTTTCTTACCCAAACACCTTCCTTAGCTGCATCGTTTGCAGCTAAGTATTCAGCCTCAGTGGTCGAATCAGCAGTGGTCGCTTGCTTGGAACTTTTCTAACTCACTGCTCCACCGTTCAGGCAGAATATGTATCCTGACATGGATTTAAAGTCATCCATATCTGATGCAAAGCTTGCATCACAGTATCCTCTAATGACAAGATCTTACTGGCCTCCGCAAACCAGGAATAAATCCTTAGTTCTCCGTAAGTACTTAAGGATATTCTTTACAGCAGTCCAGTGACCTTCACCAGGGTCAGATTGGAATCGACTAGTCACACTAAGTGCATAACCCACATCCGGTCGAGTACATAGCATTGCATACATTATGTTTCCTATAGCTGATGCATAAGGAATTTTGGACATCCTGGACTTTTCAAGTTCAGTTTTGGGACACAGTTTCTTCGAAAGAATTGTTCCCAGGCCCGTTGGGAGTTTTCCACGTTTGGATTCTTCCATACTAAATCTTTTTAGTACTTTGTCTATGTAAACCTACTGTGATAATCCTAACAATCTCTTAGATCTATCCCGATAGATCTTTATACCGAGAATATAGGATGCATCACCAAGATCCTTCATCTCAAATTGGTTCGATAACCAAGACTTTGTTACTTTCATGTCATCCTTTGCATGCCCAATGAGGAGGATGTCATCTACATAAAGTATCAGAAATTGAACCGAGGTTTCCTATTCTTTCTTGTACATGCAGGACTCATTCGGATTTTGAATAAAGCCAAACGATTTGACTGCTTCATCAAATCGAATGTTCCAATTCCTAGAAGCTTGTTTCAATCCGTAGATTGAACGTTGAAGCTTGCAAACTTTTGCTTGCTCCCACTGAATGTGAAACCCATGGGTTGCTCCATGTAAATGTCTTTGTCAATGTCTCCATTGAGAAAGACAGTTTTCACATCCATTTGTCATATCTCATAGTCATAATATGCAGCAATGGCAAGTAGGATCCTAATGGATTTTTGCATTACAACCGGGGAGAAGGTTTCATCAAAGTCTACACCTGGTCTTTGAGTAAACCCCTTAGCAACTAATCTTGCTTTAAAGGATGCCACGCTTCCATCTACTCCAAGCTTGAGCTTATATATCCATTTACACCCTATGGGCCTGATCCCATCAGGTGGATCAACCAAGGTCCAAACTTGGTTAGAGTACATGGAATCCATTTCGGATTTCATTGCTTCTTTCCACTGTTCAGAGTCCAAATCTAACAGTGTCTCCTCATAAATTAATGGATCATTATCCATTTGAGATGTTTGGTGGAGAAAACCATACCATCTCTCTGGTTGTCTAGGAATACGTTCAAAACATCTTATTTGAGGAGGATAATCGCGTGCGTTACTCTCCAAGCTTGGTGTGGGACCTTGGTCTCGAACCTCTTCGAGTTCTGCGATCTTGCCTTTCTTTTCTTTAAGGAAAGAGTCCTCAAGAAAAGTGGCGTTTCTTGACACAAAGACCTTTTGTCCAAGAGGATCGTAGAAATGATATCCTATTGACTCTTTAGGATATCCTACGAAGTTACATAAGCTTGATCTACCTTCAAGCTTATCTCCCACTATCCTCTTCACGTAAGCAGGACAAACCCAAATTCTTAAGTAAGAATAGTTAGGGATTTTGCCAAACCACATCTCATATGGGGTTTTGGGTACAGATTTAGAGGGAACAAGATTCATAATCGTAACTGCTGATTCTAGGGCATAACCCCAGAATGATGGTGGCAATTCAGTGAAACTCATCATGGAACGAACCATATCAAGTAGGGTTCTATTCCTTCTTTCGGAAACTCCATTCAATTGAGGAGTTCCCGGAGGAGTCCACTGAGAGATAATTCCATTATCTCTGAGATGATTAAGGAATTCATCACTTAGATACTCGCCACCTCAATCAGATCGAACTGTCTTAATCTTGTGATCGGTTTGGTTCTCAACCTCCTTCTGAAATTCCAAGAATTTCTCAAAGGCTTCGGATTTATACTTCATTAAGTACACAAAACCAAAACGACTAAAGTCATCTATGAAGGTTGTGAAATACTAATGGTTGTTTCTAGTACTTACACTAAGTGGTCCATAAACATCAGTATGGATTAAATCCAACACTTTAGTGGCACGTTCCACTTTACCATTAAAGGGAGTCTTGGCCATTTTTTCTTTAAGATATAATTGACAATTAGTCAACTCTTTAAGTTCATTATCATAGAATGATCCTAAATTAGTTAACTTAGCAATCCTACCTTTAGAAATATGGCCTAAACGTGCGTGCCATAAAGAAGCCGAGATCTTGTCATCTCTTTTACGTTTGTTTGATTGTTGTATATTCAAAATATTGGTGTCTTTAGTTGTATAAAGTCCATTAGATAATGTACCAAGTAAAACGGAAGCTTTATTCTTCTTAAGATAAAATTTTCCATTTCTGGAGAAAGTCTCATATCCTTCACAATCTAATATTGGAATGGAAATTATATTACCAATAATAGAAGGTACATAAAGGAATTTATTCAAAACTAAAGTAAAGACACCTAAATCTAATCTACACGTCCCATTGTCTTGAGCTTGAACGCTTGATCCATTCCCAACCTTCAAGACGCATTCTCCTTCTTCGAGCTGCCGAACCTCATTTAGCATATGTACATCATTACAGATGTGAGCTCCACAGCCGGTATCAAGTACCCAAGAATTAGAATGAATAGATAGATTTACTTCAACAATAAATACGCCTTTCTTTAGAGTATCCTTGTACTCTTGGCAGTTCCTCTTCCAATGCCCTTTCTTGCCACAGCGGTGGTAAACGTCCTCTCTCTGATCCCTTTTCTTCTTGGCCTTTCTCTTTTTAACCCCTCCATCGGGTTTAAGAGATCCCTTCTTCTTGGGAACTTTCTTCCCCTTTCCTTTAAAAGGCTTAGAAGAGGATGTGACCATCATTACTTTGTTATCCTTCTTTATCGTGACTTCAGCAGTCACAAGCTGACTAATCAGCTCAGCGACAGTAGCATGAGCATGATTCATGTTGAAGTTCAGTACGAAAGGATTGAATGATGGTGGAAGTGATGCGAGCAGCAAGTCCACGGCCTCCATGGAAGTAAGCTTCTCGTTTAAAGGGAGGAACTTAAGCCCATGTTCGTGGACACTTGTACCTTCTTTCATTCTGAGATGAAAGAGCTCCTTAGAGGTGTTGTACCTTAGAACACGCTCCTTGGGGCGGTACAATTGCTCAAGATGGTCATAAATCTCCCAAGCATATTCCATAGACTCATGTTACCTTTGCATGTCCGGAGACATGTTAGCCAACATGAGGCAACGAGCTTGAAGATTGTCTTCAGACCATTTCGCAATCGCGTCTCTTTCGGCCTGAGTCGGAGCCTCACCCTCAGGGGTAGGCTCTCCCTCGAAGAGAACATATCTTCTCTTCTCAAAATCTAAAACTATCTTTAGATTCCGAAGCCAATCAGAGTAATTGGGCCCCGTCAACTTGTTTGATTCGAGGATGGATACCAAAGGGTTTTTGGTTGTCATTTCAGTTTGTAGAGAATCACATAACTACAACCTAAATGGAAAAACAGAGAAATCATGAGCATGCTGAATAATAATGATTATACATATTATCAAGGTCTTTAGAAATATGTTCTCCCACTGTTTTTAGAAAGTCCCGAAATCCCAACGACTTTAGAAGAAACTTATTTTCTCAGTGGGTACTAGGATCCCAAGCAATCTTAGTTTTGGACCCACGACTCGTGAGACATCCAAAAGTCTAAGATTCTTAGGTACGTACTAATTACCAATTCGATCTCTCATTGAATTCCTAGTAATATTTTGCATCACTGATCTTTCGACTATGGATCCACGACTCGTGAGACATCCATATCTACTTCAGTGTTGAGCTAGACCCATCAATCATAAGATCTCAACCAAACTTAGTCCGGAACGACCCACGACTCGTGAGAAATCGCCCATTCTAAAATGGTTAAGAAATATTAATTATAAAATAATTAATCAGGAAACTAAGAGTTAATAAGATCCACTAATCACCCCACGACTCGTGAGACAGCAACTAGGTTCACTTATTAAGTCCTAAATCCTATTGATGGAATGCTAGGAATTTTATTACCGTGATAAAATGCCTATTTATTCGAATTTAGCTCAATATTTAAAAGGGATTTTCGAATGACCTCACCAACATATAATGTTATCCAAATTTTAATTGCCTTGTTTAATGCAATTTCACGTAAAGTGCATCACAGAAGCAATTAGCAGATAACATGTCCTAGCATGATACTAATTGTAACGCCCCGATTTCTCGGATGTAAAGGTAGGGCGTATGTGTTTACCTAATTGCGCGAATTAATTGTTTTACGTGTTTTATATTTAATTTTATTATAATTGTTATTATTTTATTATATTATATTATATTATTTTATTTTAATATTATTAGTTTTATATATGTATGTTTCGTATTATATATATATATATGTTTAATTATATTATTATTAATTTAATGACTATGCTAATTATATATTATGTTAATTAATCATGTTTTACTTAATTAATTGATTATTAATATATATATATATATAATTATACGTACTATATATATATATATGCATGGAGAATTTTATTTATGCATGAAAATTTTATTTATGCATGAAAATCATATTTTTGCATGGGATTTAATATAATTATGCATGAGAATTAATTATGCATGGAGAATATTAAATATGCATGCATGCAAATTATAATTGTGCATGGAATTTCATAATTTATGCATGAATTGCATGTATGAGTTTGTTCGTTTATTTTGTGCTTCGTTCTTATATGATATGATATCAAATTGCTACGATTTTGTAATATGTCGTACATATATGTGTTATGAACATGATTTTATACTCAAATTATGTTTTTGAATTCATTTGTTATGTTAACGAATTTAATTTCATTTGAGGAACCAAAACGGGAGCTAACGAGCACTTAGCGTACCCTTGGTTCCGAATTTAATATCTTGAGCTCGGGAACTCGGATTCGAGTTCCGTCAACTCTGCTGAACTCGTAACGAAAATTCGAGGTTAGTAAACTTAGCCTTATAATTTTCCCAATTCATTTGAAACTCCGAATTTCAACCGAAAAACGAATCGGCGACCAACTTGACCTTGCTACACTAATTCATCCATAACTTGGCCAAACCACAACCAAATTAACCATGGTTTAATTCCTTTTAACCCTAACTCAACCATCTATCTAGATATTTCAAGCCTTGACCGAGATAACCCTCATACCATCCCCAAAACGCAGCCAAAGCTACTGCTCTCAGTCCAGTCCCGAAACCCTTCTTCCCTTGGAGATTTTGGAGCTCGAATCTCCTCCAAACTTCAACCAATCATCAAGGTAAGCTTAGGGTGGTATTATATGATTAATTCTGATCATTTTCATCCTTTCATTCATGATTTTGAGCATGGTTTAATCATTTTTGGCCATTTTACCGAAAAATGGAGTTTTTGTACAAATTCTTGATCTTCTTCATTTCTCAATGATTTAAACTAATTCCAAGCCTGAGATTATTTGTTTTAACATCCTCATATCAATTATGATCATTGCTTTCGTGTTTGTTGAGAAATATATGAGTTATCACTTATGAAATTTTCAGAAAATTCCACGGGAAGGTCACGTATGCTTCCATGCTTTGATTGATCACTTTTGGAACTGATTTCCTTGTTGAATATATGATATTTTGCTGCTTATTTGTTGGCCTTAACTGAGTAAATGGTTGGAGAAGGATTTAATTGTTCTTGCCCTGTTTTTCCCGAAGCTGTGCCCTGTTTTGTTGCTGTAAAACTGCTGTTGCTGTAAAACTGCTGTCAATTCCCTCCCCTTTTTGCTGTCATCTTTCATGGCGTTTTGGTGTGTATTATGGTTGAGTTGTTGCAACAATTTAGACCTTGTAATATTGCTTTTGTTGCCTTCTTTCTTCTTGGAATTGGATGCTCTGTTTCTGCACATTTTTGCTGCGATTTGAGGCTGCTGCTGCTGCACGTCACGGGCGTGCTGTTCTGCCCGTTCCAGCGAGGAACGGGGGTGCTGTGAGGGCTGGGTTTCTGTACCGAGACACGGGGGTGTCTCGGTCCAGGCTTTAAGGGTGACACGGGGGTGTCACCCCATTTTCTCCGAACTGTTGCTGCGTCTTCTTCTTCCCTGCGTGAGAGTTTGTTGCTGTTTCTCTGCGTCTTCCTGCTGCTGCTGCTGCTTATATGTTGTATTTGTGTGAATGAATGCATGCATGATTGTGTATTGTGTGTTAGTGTGCATGCATGAGAGTGTTGTATTGTGAGTATTGCATGTGTATAATAAATAAATATGCATGCATGGCTGTATATATATATATATATGTAAAGTGTGTATTTGTGTTCATAGTGCATGCATGGGTTTATATATATATGTAATATTTATGTGTTTTAGGCATGCATGTGTGTGTGAGTGTGTACGTGAATGTATATATATATATGTAATGTGTATATATGTTATTATATCATATATTATATATGTTTATTATATATTATATATTATATATATTTATTATATATTTTAAATATTATTTGATTTAATTTAATTATTGAAATTATTTCCATTTCGCGTATTTAATTATCGACTTTTGATTGAACGTTTTAATTATTTCATTCCTAAATGTGAATATGAATATAATATGTGTTATGCTTATTAATTGAATGTTAGATTAATTTATATGAATTATGAATTATGAATTTATGATTGTTATGAATTTATGAATTTATGAAAATTATATGAATGTTATGAATTTACGAAATTATGAAATTGAATGAAATATATGAACGAATGAATGATTATATGATTTAAATTCCTTAATCGTGCACATGAACATTTTTATAATATAACATGATCATTTATGCATTCATGTCATATGCACTTCATTGCCGAGCGTCATATGTGGTCATTGAGTCTCATACCTTTTCTTTTGCACAGATTCGGGTTTAGTCGGAGACGAGGGCGAGCATTGAGACGCGCTTGTGCCTTTATTTTGCTGTGGTAAAGGTGGGTTTTTCTTCTAATAGTTAAAACAACCCTATAAATCCCTTATGTGCAAAGTTTTAAGCCAAAATAATATATTTATATCAATCGAGTCATTTTGGGTAAATGATTTCAAATGTATGACCCCTTTTTAATTATGAAACCCTACCTTATGTTTTGGCGAGACACATTTATTACTTATTATTTAACGGTCCCCGGGACTTAGTATATGTGGCTAACCGAGGAAGCAAGGGCTGACGGGGATCCCATATACTAGTTCCAACCAAACTACGGTGATACCGGCCCTCGCTAGGAGGTTTAGCGAGGAATGGGAGCTGAGTGCCCTTGGGGGATTCATGTACCCCCATTGGCCTAGGATTTAACCGGTGGTCAGGTCTAGCTAACTTGTCCACCACCCGGAGGAAGAAGGTGTATATGTATGATTATGATCATTTTTGTATGTGCACGAAAGATATATGTGATAACCACTAATTATGATATGATTACACGAGGAGAAGGTTGGAGATTGTGCACGCTCACTCGCCGAGCTTAAATCCTTATGAACAATTATGAATGAATATGAACGTCGTAATCCCGTCGATGTTTTCTATTGTTTTAACCACTTGGTAAATTCCTTTCAAACTTCACACGGGATTAGGGCTTGCATGTATTTGTTTAAATTACGCGATATTATATATCTTATGCCCCGTTTTTATACCCACCAGTCTCTTTTAGACTGAACCCGGTTGTTTTCAGCTGTTTTGTGCAGGTTAGGAGTGCTAGGCGGGAATACAAGTCGTCTAGGTCGTGCATTCGTGTTTAGCACTTCCTTTTGTCTCATATTCATACTCTTGTTGCTACTTTTGTATTTGATCCTGTTAGAGATTGGAGCGTTATGATTTTGTAGGCCGTGAGTGCCGTTGCATATTTGAATGCTCTTGTATGTTAATTTTTGGAGCTTGTTAGCTCATTGTATATATACTATGTAGTTCTTGCTTCCGCGAATTTTCTTTAACTCTGATTTTATGATTCTTGCACTGATTGGTTCAAGGGTTAGTCCCGCCTAGCATAGCGTGTGTGTTGTGTCCCCGTTCGCCGTGGATTCGGCACGTGTATGGACTTCCATTTCATATACGGGTCGGGTCTCGGTGCGGGGGATGTGGTACCTTACGCTCGGGTGCTACATCCTTAAGTGGTATCAGAGCTTAGGGTTGCAAAACCCGGGCTCTAGTGTCGTGTTGAGTCAGTTAGGTCGTTCGGCTTTAGGAACAACTTGTCAATGTGTTGCATATGCATTGTTTACGTGCTTGTGTGCTCTAAATCCTGAATTTTGATCGAAATAATCGCACTTGCATGCATGGACTAAAGATGGCATGCATTTTTGTGTTTCTTGAACAGGATGCCTCCACGTAAACATAGTGAGAGATCTCCCGGACATCGTCGTCATCATGATCGATCTCCTACACCTCCACCCCAACCACAAGCACCACCGATGGATATGGGGAATTTTATGGAAGCGGTCTTCAACTATGTTGAGCATAGAAGGGCTCAAGCTCCCCCACCGCAACAGGCAGAACAACAAGCTCCTCCACCAAACCATAATAACAATAGAGACCCTCATGGGGTGTTTTTGAGTTACAACCCCCCTCGATTTTCTGGTCCTATCGATGATGCGGTCTCGGAGGGTTGGTTGATTCGAGTAGAGAGGATACCTGGAGTCCGACAGTCTACTACGCAAGGGGAGGAAATCAAAAAGAAGGATCCGGTTGTTAGAGCTCCCATGGGAAGAGGATCCGGATCGAATTCGGGAAAGAGGCCGATGATTCAAGCTAGTCCGCCTCCTAAGGGTCCATTTAAGAAACTTCGGTTTGGAGGACAAGGTTCTAAGGCCGCACCGACTCGACCAAAGGCTCCATCCATGACACCTACGAAGGATCGACAAGGTCCGAGCGTGGCGAGATTGGCTCAAGCTCCCTGTACACATTGTGGAGGACCAACTCATAATTACCATAACTGTCGGAGGAGGTTGAATTTGTGTTTTATATGTGGAAAAGGCGACCATATGGCGGATGCTTGCCCCTACAAAGACCCCGGATATCAAAGACGAGTTCCAAGGCCAATGATCCCGGCTCGTGCTTACGCCATCGAAGGTGAAGAGCAAGGTGCAGAGATTGACCCCATAGCAGTGGTAAAAGGTACCCTATGCATACATAACATGAGCATTCATGCACTCTTTGATTCGGGTGCCATGCATTCTTTTATTTCTTGTGACTTAGTTGCTATTATGTGCTTGCCTGTTATTTGCTTTTCTTCTTGTGGTTTGGTGAGTTCGCCACTGGGTGGTAGTCTTCAGACAGATCAGTTGATTCGGGAGTGTTCAGTTTTGATTGAAGGGAAAGAATATCCGGCTGATTTGGAAGAGTTAAAGATTCAATTAGAAGTATTACTTAACGTTGAATATATACGGCCAAGTTCGTCCCTTTGGGGTGCTCCGGCTGCTTTATGGTATTTGGATAAGTTGTGGTAATCATCATCAATGACATCTTAGTTTATTCGAGAATTCCGGAGGATCATGCCAGGCATCTCAGGATTGTGTTGGATACCATAAGAGAGTATCGGATTGTATGCTAAGTTTAGCAAAGGCGAGTTTTGGATTGATCAGGTAGCATTTCTGGGTCATATTATTTCAAGGAAAGGTTTGGAGGTAGACCCTTCTAAGATTGAGACGGTTATTCAATGGCAAAGGCCGAAAAATGTTTCAGAAGTAAGGAGTTTCTGGGGTTTGGCAGATTACTATCGAAGAATTGTACAGGATTTTCCAAAGATTACAGCTCCTTTAACCGATTGACTAAGAAGGTGGTTAAGTTTGAGTGGGACGAGGCATGAGGATAGCTTTCAACTTTTAAAGGAAAAAGTTGACCACCGCTCCTGTATTAGCACTTCCTGAAGGTACAGAAAGATATACAATTTATACGGACGCTTAAAAAGGAAAGGTTGGGATGTGTATTGATGCAAAATAGAAGAGTGATCGCCTATGCCTCAAGGAAACTGAAAGAGCATGAACAGAACTACCCCACTCACGATTTGGAATTAGTGACAGTGAGCTTTGCTTTGGGTAATGAAGGGGACTTGGAAGTATTAAATACAGTGGATTTGCGGCTCAAGGCATTTAGAAACAAGGAAATGGAGCTTGCAGATTTGGACTCCGTGAACCAAACTTTGATTGTGCAAGAGCGAATGAGAAATGACGAGCTACAGGATGCTCGGAAAGAATTGATTAATGGCCTCAAAGAAATGTCTTCAACTGGTCATATTGGTGTGAAAAGAATGGGGGAGCTGGATAGCAAGCCATTTCATGATGTAATGAGAAAGGAGTATAATGAGGCTGAAGCAGACGAGAGGGCCACAGAGTTGTGCTCACTGTGGGAGGAGTACCTTAGAGATCCTGGATGGCATCCTATAAAAGTGGTTAAAATTAATGGCAGAGAACAGGCAGTAATAAATGAAGACGATGAAAGGTGAGAGACCTGAAGGAGAATTACGGTGAGGAAATTTTCAAAGCTGTGACATCAGCTCTGTTTGATGTAAACGAATACAACCCGAGTGGACGATACATTATTTCAGAAATGTGGAACTACAAGGAAGGTGGACGAAATCCGCTCATTTTCTTACAATCAGAATGTCCGATAACTGAATAAGTTGGCTAAGAGATACAATGATGAGATTATCAGACTCCAGGGTGTACTTGTTAGTATTATCTCGGATCGGGATCCCAGATTTACTTCAAGGTTATGGCAAGAATTGCAGAAGTGTTTGGGAACAAGGCTTCATTTCAGCACAGCTTTCCATCCCCAGACCGACGGACAATCAGAAAGATTGATTAAGTATCTGGAGGATCTGTTGAGAGCATGTGCATTGGACTTTCAGAGCTCATGGAAGGAACAGTTGCCGTTAATCGAGTTTGCTTACAATAATAGCTATCAAGCCTCGATTGAAATGGCTCTTATGAAGCTCTGTATGGACGTAAATATCGATCACCGTTGTTCTTGGACTTGGAGAAATGGAATTGGACCAAGCAAGAAGGGATTAAAAGAGGGGAAAAGAAGGAAAAACCCTTTTGGACGGTACAAGAGGCTATTGATAAGGTCCAGATAATTAGACAACGGATGAAGGCTGCTCAGGATCGACAAAAGATTTATGCAGGTCTACGGAAGAAGAAATTGGAGGTTGAGATTGGAGATAAGGTTTTCTTAAAGGTTTTCCCACGAAAAGGATTCTCAAGGATTGGACGAGGAGGAAAATTAAACACTTGGTATTTGGGACTGTATAAGATTTAGAGAAGGCTGGGGATACGGTTTATCGATTGGACTTGCCTCCGAATTTAACTGGAATGCATAACATGCTTCATGCTTCACAGCTCCGAAAGTATTACCGAGACGAGTCCGAGGTTCTACCAGTTGAAGAAGGGGATTAGAACCGGATCTCACCTTCGTTCAGAAACCGAGTAAGATATTGGATCGAGAGTTTCAGGAACTTCGAAATCGGCGTAGTCCACTAGTCAAGGTTCTTGGAGAAGTGATAAAACCGAAGAGGCTACGTGGGAGACGAAGGATAAGATGCAAAGGTTTCACCCCGAGTTGTTTCCGAGCGAGCAGTGAATCCGAGGACGGATTCTTTTAAGGGGGAGAGATTGTAACGCCCCGATTTCTCGGATGTAAAGGTAGGGCGTATGTGTTTACCTAATTGCGCGAATTAATTGTTTTACGTGTTTTATATTTAATTTTATTATAATTGTTATTATTTTATTATATTATATTATATTATTTTATTTTAATATTATTAGTTTTATATATGTATGTTTCGTATTATATATATATATATATGTTTAATTATATTATTATTAATTTAATGACTATGCTAATTATATATTATGTTAATTAATCATGTTTTACTTAATTAATTGATTATTAATATATATATATATAATTATACGTACTATATATATATATATGCATGGAGAATTTTATTTATGCGTGAAAATTTTATTTATGCATGAAAATCATATTTTTGCATGGGATTTAATATAATTATGCATGAGAATTAATTATGCATGGAGAATATTAAATATGCATGCATGCAAATTATAATTGTGCATGGAATTTCATAATTTATGCATGAATTGCATGTATGAGTTTGTTCGTTTATTTTGTGCTTCGTTCTTATATGATATGATATCAAATTGCTACGATTTTGTAATATGTCGTACATATATGTGTTATGAACATGATTTTATACTCAAATTATGTTTTTGAATTCATTTGTTATGTTAACGAATTTAATTTCATTTGAGGAACCAAAACGGGAGCTAACGAGCACTTAGCGTACCCTTGGTTCCGAATTTAATATCTTGAGCTCGGGAACTCGGATTCGAGTTCCGTCAACTCCGCTGAACTCGTAACGAAAATTCGAGTTTAGTAAACTTAGCCTTATAATTTTCCCAATTCATTTGAAACTCCGAATTTCAACCGAAAAACGAATCGGCGACCAACTTGACCTTGCTACACTAATTCATCCATAACTTGGCCAAACCACAACCAAATTAACCATGGTTTAATTCCTTTTAACCCTAACTCAACCATCTATCTAGATATTTCAAGCCTTGACCGAGATAACCCTCATACCATCCCCAAAACGCAGCCAAAGCTACTGCTCTCAGTCCAGTCCCGAAACCCTTCTTCCCTTGGAGATTTTGGAGCTCGAATCTCCTCCAAACTTCAACCAATCATCAAGGTAAGCTTAGGGTGGTATTATATGATTAATTCTGATCATTTTCATCCTTTCATTCATGATTTTGAGCATGGTTTAATCATTTTTGGCCATTTTACCGAAAAATGGAGTTTTTGTACAAATTCTTGATCTTCTTCATTTCTCAATGATTTAAACTAATTCCAAGCCTGAGATTATTTGTTTTAACATCCTCATATCAATTATGATCATTGCTTTCGTGTTTGTTGAGAAATATATGAGTTATCACTTATGAAATTTTCAGAAAATTCCACGGGAAGGTCACGTATGCTTCCATGCTTTGATTGATCACTTTTGGAACTGATTTCCTTGTTGAATATATGATATTTTGCTGCTTATTTGTTGGCCTTAACTGAGTAAATGGTTGGAGAAGGATTTAATTGTTCTTGCCCTGTTTTTCCCGAAGCTGTGCCCTGTTTTGTTCACGCTGCTGTTGCTGTAAAACTGCTGTCAATTCCTTCCCCTTTTTGCTGTCATCTTTCATGGCGTTTTGGTGTGTATTATGGTGGAGTTGTTGCAACAATTTAGACCTTGTAATATTGCTTTTGTTGCCTTCTTTCTTCTTGGAATTGGATGCTCTGTTTCTGCACATTTTTGCTGCGATTTGAGGCTGCTGCTGCTGCACGTCACGGGCGTGCTGTTCTGCCCGTTCCAGCGAGGAACGGGGGTGCTGTGAGGGCTGGGTTTCTGTACCGAGACACGGGGGTGTCTCGGTCCAGGCTTTAAGGGTGACACGGGGGTGTCACCCCATTTTCTCCGAACTGTTGCTGCGTCTTCTTCTTCCCTGCGTGAGAGTTTGTTGCTGTTTCTCTGCGTCTTCCTGCTGCTGCTGCTGCTTATATGTTGTATTTGTGTGAATGAATGCATGCATGATTGTGTATTGTGTGTTAGTGTGCATGCATGAGAGTGTTGTATTGTGAGTATTGCATGTGTATAATAAATAAATATGCATGCATGGCTGTATATATATATATATATGTAAAGTGTGTATTTGTGTTCATAGTGCATGCATGGGTTTATATATATATGTAATATTTATGTGTTTTAGGCATGCATGTGTGTGTGAGTGTGTACGTGAATGTATATATATATATGTAATGTGTATATATGTTATTATATCATATATTATATATGTTTATTATATATTATATATTATATATATTTATTATATATTTTAAATATTATTTGATTTAATTTAATTATTGAAATTATTTCCATTTCGCGTATTTAATTATCGACTTTTGATTGAACGTTTTAATTATTTCATTCCTAAATGTGAATATGAATATAATATGTGTTATGCTTATTAATTGAATGTTAGATTAATTTATATGAATTATGAATTATGAATTTATGATTGTTATGAATTTATGAATTTATGAAAATTATATGAATGTTATGAATTTACGAAATTATGAAATTGAATGAAATATATGAACGAATGAATGATTATATGATTTAAATTCCTTAATCGTGCACATGAACATTTTTATAATATAACATGATCATTTATGCATTCATGTCATATGCACTTCATTGCCGAGCGTCATATGTGGTCATTGAGTCTCATACCTTTTCTTTTGCACAGATTCGGGTTTAGTCGGAGACGAGGGCGAGCATTGAGACGCGCTTGTGCCTTTATTTTGCTGTGGTAAAGGTGGGTTTTTCTTCTAATAGTTAAAACAACCCTATAAATCCCTTATGTGCAAAGTTTTAAGCCAAAATAATATATTTATATCAATCGAGTCATTTTGGGTAAATGATTTCAAATGTATGACCCCTTTTTAATTATGAAACCCTACCTTATGTTTTGGCGAGACACATTTATTACTTATTATTTAACGGTCCCCGGGACTTAGTATATGTGGCTAACCGAGGAAGCAAGGGCTGACGGGGATCCCATATACTAGTTCCAACCAAACTACGGTGATACCGGCCCTCGCTAGGAGGTTTAGCGAGGAATGGGAGCTGAGTGCCCTTGGGGGATTCATGTACCCCCATTGGCCTAGGATTTAACCGGTGGTCAGGTCTAGCTAACTTGTCCACCACCCGGAGGAAGAAGGTGTATATGTATGATTATGATCATTTTTGTATGTGCACGAAAGATATATGTGATAACCACTAATTATGATATGATTACACGAGGAGAAGGTTGGAGATTGTGCACGCTCACTCGCCGAGCTTAAATCCTTATGAACAATTATGAATGAATATGAACGTCGTAATCCCGTCGATGTTTTCTATTGTTTTAACCACTTGGTAAATTCCTTTCAAACTTCACACGGGATTAGGGCTTGCATGTATTTGTTTAAATTACGCGATATTATATATCTTATGCCCCGTTTTTATACCCACCAGTCTCTTTTAGACTGAACCCGGTTGTTTTCAGCTGTTTTGTGCAGGTTAGGAGTGCTAGGCGGGAATACAAGTCGTCTAGGTCGTGCATTCGTGTTTAGCACTTCCTTTTGTCTCATATTCATACTCTTGTTGCTACTTTTGTATTTGATCCTGTTAGAGATTGGAGCGTTATGATTTTGTAGGCCGTGAGTGCCGTTGCATATTTGAATGCTCTTGTATGTTAATTTTTGGAGCTTGTTAGCTCATTGTATATATACTATGTAGTTCTTGCTTCCGCGAATTTTCTTTAACTCTGATTTTATGATTCTTGCACTGATTGGTTCAAGGGTTAGTCCCGCCTAGCATAGCGTGTGTGTTGTGTCCCCGTTCGCCGTGGATTCGGCACGTGTATGGACTTCCATTTCATATACGGGTCGGGTCTCGGTGCGGGGGATGTGGTACCTTACGCTCGGGTGCTACACTAATTATGAGATGATCATGGGTATCCTATCTTATATGTGATTCCGGGAGCCACTCCAAAATCACTAGTTCTAACATTCATGCCACATAAGACAGTTCATATCACATAGGGGAACAGAATTTAATGGAAAAAACAGCCCTATCTATTACATTAATAGAAAACCTCCTAAACATTTTGAGGGGTCTTCTTATAGCCACCGTTCTTCAAGTGCTCCTTGTGGATCCCTCGTATTCCACGGGTGCTTGTCTCCAAAATGAAAATAAAAAACCTCACTTCCTAAGTTCTACTCTCTTTACAAAAAGTAATATGGCTCAATCTTCATATTGGCCATAGACAAGTACACGGGGCATACCCCGGCCCAAAAACAATAACAAGGAAATCCATATAATAAACACATAACAGTACGCACATAAGTAGGGCTCCAACCCCAATTGAAAACGCGCAACTATGGGGCTCCGACCCCAATTGAAATCATCCATTTGCAGAATTTAAAATATACATAAGACTAACCCATGATCAGCTAAACTAGCATGATTCCGCTTTTATTTCAATTTACCAACTAAATTTAAAATTCCTTTGACTTCAAGTTACAATTAACTTAAGCAATTTGAATATAGTTCATTATTCACGAATTTATTCAAAATCGAATTCACCGGATTATGAAAAAACAACAATTAGTTCAAAATTAATTTTTTGTCTAATGAATCATTCAAAGTGATTTTCGTAATTTTCTCGAAAAATAAGAACTTGACTTTAATTCATAAAATCTCAAATTTTATAATTATTTCAAATAAATAATTTAAAATTTTAAAATAAAATCAAATTTTCGTAATTCGGGATTTTCGAAATTGGAAAAACAAAACGAAAACAGGCGTCCCGGGACGGACGCGCGAGGCGCGCGAGAGCAGCGTTCGCGCTCACGAGCAGCAGCCTCGTGCACACTGCCCGCGCGGCACTGTCGAGACATGGAAGGAGAGGCCCGCAAGCCGCGCGTGAGGCCACGCGCAGGTACGTGTACCTACGAGCAGGCCTTCTCAGCCGAGGCATAACAATCTGCGTAGCAGCGCCTAGGCGCGTCCGGCGCTGTGCGCGGCGGGGTAACGAGGTGGTGCGGGGCTGCGCGATGCAGCCCCATGTGTGTACGCGCGAGCCCGCACGTGATGGCGTGCAGGTCAGCCCGTTCCGTGTTCGTTTCGTAATTTCGATAAATTCATCAATTCGAATTCCGAATTAAAACAGTTCAAATCAATCTAAATCAAAACAGCTTAAAACCAGATTTATTCGGGAAATAATTTTTCGCAAAATTTTCAAGAAACAGTTTTAATCCGGCAATTTCGTATTTCAAACTAAAATCATGAATACACAAGATATACACAAATTCAAGAATTTTTCAATCAAAATTTGTAAAGCTATAACGATACAATACGAGTGTTGCAAGGTGGCTCTGATACCACTTGTTGGAAAACAAGAGCAGAAACCAAGCAGAAATTTAAAATTTTTCCAAAAGATTGATCATGGTCTTGCAATTCTCGTATCGTATCTTAGGGTGTTTAGAAACTTACGTAGATTGTAGCTTTCTAGTGATGTCAGTACCGCCTACTGAACACCCTTCAAGCGGAATGTCCCTCGAACGGTTCTCGATAGATCCCAAAGCAGCGATCCTCTAAAGCGTATCCGCACCAGTCCTAAAACACGATCAAGCAAGTGAGAATGCTAGTTCTATAACTTGTGTTAATGGCTAGGGTTTTGCTTTGAAAACTTTTCTTTTATTTTTCTCAAAAATGTAACACTTCGTGAGTGTTGGTCTAAAGAATAAGAGAAGCACTACCACTAGTATTTATACTAGTGTGGATCGAGCCCCTTAGGGTTTCCTAAACCTAATGGGCTTTGTTTTCTTGCTCACTAATTAACTAATTAATTATTTAATTTAATTGGAGAAAATAAGTTCCCAACTTGTTCTCCAAGTCTTGCAAGAATAAATTTCTCTCTCCTACAATAGGAAGTTAGACTTTTCAACTTTCCTAAAGCTAAAAGTCAAGTTTCAATAAATAATTTAATTCTCAATTAATTATTTATTGGGTTAAGCTTGAGAAAAAAATCTTAATAATTAATTCAAAATTAATTAAAAGACTTAAATTAATTAATTACAATTTAATTAATTAATTCCAGAAAAGAATACGCGTGTGGAATAATACCACACGCCTAAGCCACGTCATCCGTGACACGTTTGTATCACACGTGTGACCCACGTGTACAAGACACGTGGCAGTCACGTCATTACCGTGACTCGTGGCAAGACATTTTGCCTTCTTCGATCAACATTTTGATCCTTCGTTAATCCTATTAGCATCCTACCATAACTCTCATATCCTGGCATTTGTGTGTGACCCTATAGGTTCATTATTCGATTAGCAGTGATAGTAATTAATTAATTCACTAATTAATTAATCACTTCACAGATCACACTATCGTAATCTCGCAATGGATGTGTGACCCCTAGCCGAATAACGAAATGAATCGAAGAACCTTCTAGTCAATAACATACAGTGAAATACGATCCTCCTACAACTCCATCTCTCAATCAAGAACTAAGGCATGGGAATATTCTCAGAGCCTAAATATTCTTGATCTTTAAAGTTAAGTTCGTTTCATATCCATTTAGACCTCAATCCAAGAAAACCTCATTTTCTTGATGTCTTGATCTTTTATCCACCTTGGCCAAGGATTTAAGTTTAATGGACTACGAACAACTCAATCAGTAAGAGATCATTCTTGTTCTTGCAACAAGTGAAGGTCCTTTGTTGATTCTACTAATTCTACATATGCCACTTGTGTAATCCCAACATAGGTCGTGGTTCAGGTGTCTATATGACGACACCCTTTTGAGCCTATATCAAATATTACAGAGTTAGCTCATATGAGACATTACAGAATCTCAAGTCTAAGGATTAATGAATCAAGTTATTGACCTGTGGGATATTTCCTAATCTGGAAGTTTCTAGGAGACTTCCTTTAATTTCCCATTTAGGAATGTTCTCACGCGGGATATCTCAATGATGAAGTTCTAGTAACAATCACCCTCATGTATTATGAACGCATCATCGTATGCACTTATCACTACATGAAACTGAGTGATCCTTCAAAAGGACATAATTACATAAGCAAGTCTTAACAGAGTCAAGGTCGACACTCCCACTGTCTGTCGGACTCTGGACTTGGAGAAGTTTCTAATCCTCACCTATGGAGTTAAGAACTTGTTTCATGTGGCGTTCCCATAACAACAAAGTCCTTAACGGCCTCATCGGATTAAGGGAGTTCAATACATGCAAAAACACAGTCAACCCAAACAGACATAAACAATCACATAAAGAAGTGAATGCCTATGAACAAAATCATCTTGTTTATTATTCAAAGACTTTTTGTGATATTACAAGGAAATAGTAAAGCCAAAAGCTGCTCTAAGGGCACTATTCCTAACACTTATACATGCGCAGTCAAAAGTAAACACACAATCAAACAAGAGCATATAAAGAAGTGTTGCCTTAATTCGTATTATTCAAAGATTGTCTGTGATTTACAAAAAGGAAAGTACTAAAGCTGACTGTTACATCGACTTTCAGGGCACTATTCCTATCAATCTCCCACTTGCCCGTCAAAGCCTTTCAGGAGCTAATATAAGTCTCATCTTCGCAAGATGACTTTCGAAAGCTTCTCGACTAAGGGGTTTAGTAAGCGGGTCTGCCACGTTCTCTGCTGATGCGACCCTCTCAATTTGCACATCACCTCTTTTGATGATATCACGGATTAGGTGATACTTCCTCATAATGTGCTTGGTCCGTTAGTGAGATCTTGGTTCTCTTGCTTGAGCAACCGCCCCAATGTTGTCACAAAACACAGTAATGAGGTCTTTCATGCTAGGAACAGCATTCAATTCTTGAATGAAGTTTTTAATCCAAACACCTTCCTTAGCTGCATCAATTGCAGCTAAGTATTCGGCCTCAGTGGTCGTTTGCTTGGAACTCTTCCAACTCACTGCTCCGCCTTTAAGGCAGAAAATGTTTCCTGACATTGACTTAAAATCATCTAAGTCAGATGCAAAGCTTGCATCGTAGTATCCTCCGACTACTAGATCTTTCTGTCCACCGTATACTAAGAATAAATCCTTAGTGCTTCGTAAGTACTTTAGGATATTCTTCACGGAAGTCCAGTGACCTTCTCCAGGGTCTGATTGGAAACGGCTTGTAACACTAAGTGCATAAGTCACATCTGGTCGAGTACATAGCATTGCATACATTATGCTACCTATTGCTGAGGCATAAGGCACATGAGTCATTCTTTCCTTCTCAAGGTTTGTCTTAGGGCACATCTTCTTCGAAAGAGATGTTCCTACACTCATAGGAAGAACTTTGTTCTTCGCATTCTCCATACTGAATCGTTTCAGTACTTTGTCTATGTACATCGATTGTGATAATCCTATCAATCTATTAGATCTATCCCTATAGATCTTAATACCAAGAATGTAGGACGCATCACCAAGATCTTTCATCTCGAATTGGTTCGATAACCAAGACTTGGTAACTTTCATGTCATCCTTCGAATTCCCAATTAGAAGGATGTCATCAACATAAAGCACCAAGAATTACACTGAAGTCTCCAATTCCTTTCTATACACGTAGGACTCATTCGAATTTTGAACGAAGCCAAACTCTTTGACTGCTTCATCAAAACGAATGTTCTAATTCCTAGAAGCCTGTTTCAATCCGTAGATTGATCTTTGGAGTTTGCAAACCTTTTGCTCACTCCCACTGAACGTGAAACCTATGGGTTGATCCATATAAATGTCTTTATCAATGTCTCCATTAAGAAAGGCAATTTTCACATCCATTTGACATATCTCGTAGTTGAAATATGCAGCTATGGCAAGCATGATTCGAATGGATTTTTGCATTGCAACCGGTGAGAAGGTTTCATCAAAGTCCACACCAGGCCTTTGAGTGAAGCCTTCGGCAAGAGCCTTGCCTTATAATCTGTAACATTTCCATCTACTCTGAGCTTTCTCTTAAAGATACATTTGCAACCTATGGGTTTTACCCCATCAGGCAAATCAACCAAGGTCCAAACTTGGTTGGAGTACATGGAATCCATTTTGAACTTCATGGCTTGTTTCCACTGATCAGAAATCGAGTCTGACAGTGCCTCCTCATATGTTAGGGGACTATTATCCTCTTGAGAGATTTCATGGAGAAAACCATACCATCTTTCAGGCTGTCTAGGAGTGCGTTCAGAACGCCTTAGAGGAGGATTTTCACGTGTATCGAAGTTTGTGATTGGTTGTGGGGTATCAGATTGAGGCATCTCTTGCGTGGGTGGCATGGGATCATCTCGAATTTCTTCGAGTTCTGTGATCTTGCCTTTCTTTTCTTCTAGGAACGGTTCCTCAAGAAAAGTTGGATTTCTTGAAATAAACACCTTTTGTTCAGTTTGATCATAGAAGTAATATCCTATGGATTCCTTAGGATAGCCAACAAAGTAGCATAGGTTAGAACGAGCTTCTGACTTATCTCCCACTGTCCTCTTCACATAAGCAGGACAACCCCAAATTCTTAAGTAAGAATAACTAGGGATTTTACCATGCCACATTTCATAGGGTGTTTTAGGGACTAATTTGGAAGGAACAAGATTCAGAATCTGGGCTGCACTTTCTAGAGCATAACCCCAGAAAGAAGGTGGTAAGTCAGTGAAACTCATCATGGAACGAACCATATCAAGTAGGGTTTGATTCCTTCTCTCAGAAACTCCATTAAGTTGAGGAGATCCCGGAAGAGTCCACATAGAGATAATACCATTATCTCTGAGATGATTAAGGAATTCTTCATTAAGATACTCGCCACCATAATCAGATCGAAGTATCTTGATCTTGTGACCAGTTTGGTTCTCAGCCTCCTTTTGAAATTCTAAGAATTTCTCAAAAGCCTCAGATTTGTACTTCATTAAGTACACATAAACATAATGACTAAAGTCGTCAGTAAAGGTTATGAAGTACTGATGATTGTTTCAAGTGCTTACACTAAGGGGTCCACAAACATCAGAATGGATCAAATCCAAGATCGTTATGGCTCGTTCCACACTTCCTTTGAAGGAGTTTTGGACATCTTTCCTTTGAGACAGAATTCGCAGGAAGTTAACTGTTTAAGGTTATTTTCAGAGAATGTCCCTAAGGTATTTAACTTGCTAATTCCGTTCTTGGAAATATATCCTAATCTAGCATGCCATAAAGATGTTGAGACTTCGTCATCTCTCTTACGTTTTGTTTCTCGTTGTATATTCAAAATATTACTGTTTTGAGTTAAATAAAGTACATTGTTTAATGTACAAAGATGTATTGAAAAATTATTCTTTTGAAGGAAAAAGTTACCATTCTTAATATTAATTTCATAACCTTCGCAATCAAGTATTGGAACTGAAATAATATTACGAATAATGTCTGGTACATAAAGGACTTTATTTAGAACTAAAATAGAATGACCTAAATCTAATCTAATTGTGCCTAAATCTTGAGCTTCGACAGTTGAGCCGTCCCCAATCTTCAAGACACATTCCCCTCCCTTCAGCTGCTGGACCTCGCTTAGCATCTGTACATCATTACAGATATGAGATCCACAACCGGTATCAAGTATCCGAGAGTTAGAATTAATAGAAAGATTTACTTTTACGAGAAATGTAACACCCCAAACGGAGGATGCCACATCCCCCGCACTAAGACCCAGACCCGGTCACGAAATGGAAAGTCCATGCCCGAATCCGGATCAAAGCGAACGGGAGACCAACTCACGCACTAGGCTAGACGGATCTAACTCGACAGACTCAGAGCGCGGAAGCAATTTAAATAATTATCATCAGATAGCGGAAGCAATTAAATCAACGTACAAAATAAGTGACGGGTTCAACTAGCATAGATACCTAATCCCGAATATCAGCATACATAACAGGTGACGGGTTCAACTAGCATAGATACCTAGTCCCGAATCTCAAATCATCGCAACGTAATAAACCAATATACGTATCAGCAGATCAGCTAATTACATCCAAATGCTAGCATACTAACCCCACAAGGGTTTAAGTCTAAGTAGAGCAAAAAACATAATCTCCAAAAACGAAATAAGAATACATAACATAGATAGAGTATGTAATAAATGCATCCTAACACCAACTAAACCGACAAGTGTGACCCAGAAGACTCACATTCGCCTAGCTCAAGCCAAAAGAAACCTGCAACTAAAAGATAAAATGAGGTGTCAGTCAACTGACTGAGTGAGGGGGCTAACGCACACCCACTGTATATATATAGAGCATAGCACATATCAGAAGGGTGGACTCATGAACCGGAGATAGGTGTTGCATACCAAAGACATTTCCAAAAGTACCCAAAAGATAGTTATAAGTATAAGCTTTAGAAAATATTTCAGAAACTCTATCTCGATTCATGATTCCCAGACAGAACAGAACACATGCTCGGCGAGTACGAGCTTCCAACCTTTACTCCTCAGAACATATCAAAACATAAAATACCAAATCAATCCAACCGTCACACCAATGATGGAGGAGATGTACCATCCCCAAACCATCCATAACAGACATACCCTCAAGGGGTAGCGAACCCACAAGAGTCCTCCCCGGCCTTAGCCGAAGGCTTAAGATACCACACCTTCCCTACAGCACGGGTCGCGTGAAGATATCTCAAATGGAACTAGGCACAGGTATATCCCCGACGGCCCTAACCGTCCCGGGGCTCCTTACCCATAGCTCCTCGGATCCACATACATACATACAAACATACAGATGCCAATATTTCATGGCCAACTCGCTACATAATCACAACACAACTGTTTTTCCAAAATAGCTTACATATGCTTCAAAAACTGGTTTTTTATATATATTCCTACGCTACAGGGATAGCCCGCCCACGCAGGACTCACACACTTACATTCCCACGCTGCAGGGATAGCCCGCCTACGGAGAAGTGCAAACATAAGATCATAAAAATATCATATTCAACACATACATAACTATTGTAAGGTATACTCGCATGCAGGGGTAGAAATCAGCATGTAAAGGCCATAGGTCGCATAACTATACAAAATCCTAAACCTCACCTCGTGAAAGTAGAGTCTGAGAGTGTGAAGGGCCAAACACTCTAAACCTCGGGCCCACCAGCACCACCAAACTCTGTAACAAGACATACAGAAGCCCAGACTTAGACTCTATATGAACCAAACAAGACGCACGGCGTTGCTCAACATGATCGTGGTTATCCATAAGTGTTCATGTTGTGCTTGGATAAGGTGTCATGGTCATTCAAGGCATATCAATGCTCAACAAGGTCATATTTACAAGCAACCGTCATGCAATTCCATATCCAAAGATGCAAGATCAATTTAGGAAGTTAATGTATTCAAAAAATGCATATTAAATCATCCAATGTCACAGGGTTCAATTATAATATTAGAATTAAGCATCAAGTTCATGTCGAGTTATAAAGTGCATAATTAAGAGTAACTTGATCATATAAACATACAAAGTTGTTGTACGAAGATGGCATGCTTGATACAAATAAAGAGTGCATTTAATTCACTTAAGATCATACTTTACAACTTCACAACATGTTTGGTACACAAGCTCAAGTCACATTCATAGTTTCATAAATATTACACTTACATCCCCAATGTCATTTATAAAAGTTTAGAATTATTACACATACATCCCATTAGTTGATTATTAAGCATAATTGTTCGTTTAAGGTGTTTATACAATTACTCAACTAGGAATTAATTACTTACAAACATAACAATTATCAATTCACCACAATTCATAATATATCATTTTTCGAGTAGTAAGAGTAAATCAAGATATTACAATTCCAACTCCTATCATGCATCAAGTCTTAAGTTGTTCAAACATCCTTCATGTATCTAAAGTTTATATTTGAAACACAATTTACAACAAACATAACATTGAGAACGTCTCAAATTCATATAGAGAAATCACAACATGTTCGTTCTTCTAAAATATCATTCAAGTTCATTTAATCACATAAAAGATTAGTTTCTAGATATTACACTAACACCCCTTCATATCTAAACACATAGTATAAATTCATCACATCGGGATTCAAATTGTAAATCGAAACATTCATGCATATCACAATCCATTCAATACATCTCGATCAACAAACCAACAATAACCAATTTATTTGCACTTAAAACAATTAATTCAAATAATCACAATTATGCAAAATAATTCGTAATAAATAAACCGAGTGTCCAATTAATGAACGGAAAGCGGCGTTGGACTCACCGCGTCGAGACCGACATTCTGTCCGAAAGTCGTCGGAGTGCCGCCAACGGATCCGCCGGAAAGTCGTCGGGCCGCCGTCGAAAGTCATCAGAAAAATCCCAAAAAATCAGTCCTGAAGGAAGTCTTCGTGCCCATTCCGAATCCTCGAATAATTTCTGGAAATTCCAAGTCAATCTCCTCCAATTTCAGATCTAGGAACACGAAAACCCTAAAATCTTCAAACTCAAATTACTTCCAAACCGGTGAACCAAAATGCGATCCGTAAAAGGCATTGTCTTACCCGTGATGAGCTCTTCGAAAGCCCTAAGGTGGCTCGCCGGAAAAATCCTCGGAGCTAGCGCCGCGGTTGCACCGCCACTGTGCCACCGCGATCCGCCGCCAATCGGCCAAATCTGGAGTCGCGTGATCAATGGCCACTAGTTCTCGTCATTCCAAACACTTTCGTGAAGGGCCCGAGGCCAAAAGATCGCCGGAAAAGGGCCCCGTTGGCCGCCGAAGTTTCTGCCGCCGCCCATGTCGCCGGAACCACCACCTAGGGCCAAGATCTGGTGAAATTGATGCCGGAAATGAACTCAGGGGGTCGAAAAACCTTGGAAACCATCAAGCCCCATCGAAAACCACCGTCGGAATCACCGAAAACGACCGGCGAAGTTTGCCCAGATCCACCACCAGCGGCGTGATCTTTGAGCCGCGCGTGTGGAGCCACCGCTGCTCCAATGACAGCGATACCACTTCCATGTTTTAGATCTCGTCGAGACATTCGATTTGCATACCAATTTCGCTATATTCCGATGTCGGAGGAGGCCGTACGAGGCTGTAGAAGTTGATGCCGCAATCTAGTCGCGAATTCCGAACCTATCAGCAGCCATGTCTGAAAATCGCAGATTTCTCCTCCACCATTGGTCGTTTGGCGAAGATCTTTACACCATCGTGATCCTCTCGTCGAGCTCATCGAAATGGACTACTCATTCGTCGAATTCCGTCGAGAAACGGCCAAGTTACGATTAGTATGTGTTTTAGGTGTAGTGTGTGTGTGGGAATGAGAGAGAGAAAGAGAGAACCAAGAGAGAGAAGAGAAGATTGGGAGAAATGTGTTTTATGCACAAGCTATATACAACCGGGAGAAATGTGTCTTATGCACAAGCTATATACAACCGGGTATTCTTATCGCGTAGCAAATAGTAATAGCGCGTACAAATAATCGTAAATAAAATTGGTAAAGTTACGAATGAACATTCAAACTCCGAATTAATTTTATAAATTAAAATGAAATAGAGATTTACCAATTAGAGTTTAATTCAATTTAATTTTAGAAACCTTTTGTACAATTTAACGACACTTCGTAAAAACGTGATTGACAATTAATCTCAAGGAATTCAAGTAAACCAAAATTAAACAAGTTAAGTAACATGGTGGACTTAAAATCAACTTGACAATTATTTCATGGAATAAATTCGAATTAAATCAAATTAGACAGTTAGGGTTACATATGTGCGTAATTAATCAAGTTGACAATTAATCTTAGAATAATCCGAATGATCACATATTAAATTGGATTTACATTGAATCACATAATTCAAGTACTCTTAAATTAAACACACACAAGTGTAGAGACTTACTTGTTAATATCGTCAGGATGCCCTTCGAGAATACGGGGCGTCACAAGAAACATACCTTTCTTTAGAGTAGCCTTGTACTCTTGGCAGTTTCTCCTCCAATGCCCCGGTTTGCGCAATGGAAGCAAACGCCCTCTTTCTAATCACGTTTCTTCTTTTGGACTTTTCCCTTCGTGATGCCTCCATTGGGCCTAAGGGACTTCTTCTTCTTTTGGGCTTTCTTGCCCTTGCCTTTAGAAGGTTTAGAAAAAGATGGAGCAGTGACCATCATAACCTTATTGTCCTTCTTGATTGTGCTTTCAGCAGTCACAAGCTGACTAATCAGCTCAGCTACACTAGTATTTGCATGATTCATGTTGAAGTTAAAGACAAAAAGGTTGAATGATGCTGGGAGTGAGGCTAGCAGCAGATCCACTGAAAGCTCATCTCTCAGTGGCATGTCCATGGAGGCAAGTTTCTCAGTGAGAGCAAGAAACTTGAGTCTATATTCATGGACACTTGTACCTTCCTTCATTCTCAAATGGAACAATTCTTTTGAGGTGTTATACCTTGTAACACGTTCATAAGGACGGTAAAGTTGCTCTAAGTGGTCGTAAATCTCCTAAGCGAATTCCATGGACTCATGCCGTCTTTGCATGTCCAGAGACATGTTAGCAAGCATGAGACATCGGGCTTGGAGATTATCATCCTTCCACTTCTGGATCGCGTCCCGCTCAGCCCGTGTAACGTCCCGATTTTTCCATTTATGCATTATGCGTTATTATTATAATTTTCATATATTTTATTTTCATTAACTTATGTGAAATTTCTTTTAACGTGAAATTTACGTGAATTAATTACTAATGTGATTAAATGCTCTTATATGTTTACCTGATCATTTCATAAATAGTGAACTTAATTCTATAACACGAAGGGGTTAAGTGATCTTTTGTGTAGAGATGAGACTTGTTGCATTAATCCAAATATTAGGGGGCTTATGTGCAAATTGTGGAGAGACACACATATTCAAGCAAGACTTTGGTGTATATCATGTATCTCTTCCATTCCATTCCATTACATTCCATTTCATTCAAGAGATAAAATCTCACACACACACCTACCATATACCGATTTCTACACCATCAAGAGGGGAAGGAAGATTTCACCATAACTCAAGCTAGATTTTAAGGAATTGTGGAGCTAGGATCATCAACATCATCATATCTTCATTTCATCCTTTCTTCTTGGCTTCACGTATAACTTGGGAATTTGATGAATCTCTTGAGTTGTGATTGAGTAGGGTTTATGGAGTAATTAATGAATTCATGCATATTGGAGCTAGAAGCATGCTTAGGATTGAAAAGGAAGTGGAATTGCATGAACATATTGAATTTCATGAAGGTTGGAAGCATGTATGTATATATGGGGTTTTATGGACCAATTCTTGAAGGGTTGATGCATATTTCATGTGTTGATTGATGTATAAGTGAAGTATAATGTGTATTTGATGTAACTAAGTGATTGTTATGGAGTGAGTTTGCTTTGGTTTGATGTTGATTGGCTTGGGAGCCTTTTTCCCGCGAATCCCCTGTTTTCCCCTGTTATTTCTCGCCCAGCGGCTTCCCAAACGCCCGTTTGGCCCCTTAGTTCAAATCCCAAACGCCCATTTCACTACCCAGAATTTCGTCCAGAGGCTTCCCAAACGCCCGTTTGGTTTCCTAGTTGTTTTTCCAAACGCCTGTTTCGCACTATTCAGCTTTTAGACCAATTTTCAAATGGGCGTTTCTCCTCATAAGAACTCCAAATGACCTAATTTTTGAACCGTTGGAAACCTCTTGAAGTCTAGAATAACTCCAATTGGAATCACCTCATTATCTTTTGTCATTTGTGACATGTAAACAATTCTTTTAGGTGTCGCTACTTTCCCGACAAATTCCATTCACCTAACTTTAAGCTTACTCCATTTTCGCCTCACTTTGAACTAGAAAACGAGCCATATACCATTTTAAAGGTATACTTGTCTAGTTTCATTCCCAATAAACAAAACCCAATTCCAATTTCTAGAACTTTAGATATTCCCATTTTTCCATAGCATGTGCATTTTCGGGAATTGTCGTTTTTGCCAAACTTCATCAAAATCCTTCTTATTGCATTCCTTTCACTTCCTTGGCTCCCGTATGTCATTTATATGAGTTATATAATTGATTTATTGATATTTATGCTCCTATTTGATACTTTATTGGGAATTTAGACACATTCATGTTATTTGATGATTGTAAAGGCATGATTGACATTACATGACCTTGCCGTTCATCTTAAATGGTTCATATGAGTCGAGTCTTATGTACACTTGTCTTTGTACACAGATCACGGTCCCGGTGATGAGGAACACGCTCCGTAGGGTACTTTCTTACTTATTTTGGTTGGTAGAGGTGAGGTTTAATTACTAGATATATAGAACCCATACAACCCCTACATGATGTTTTAGGCCAAAATGTATATATATATCTCTATATATCTTTCTCAAAACCTATCGTGATTGCAAATGATTTCATGACCTATTGAAATATCGTGTTATCATGAGTGATCGTGTTTTGGCGAGTAAGCATGTCATGTTCACTTGGGCCCGAGGGTAGTGTATTGAGCCAACCGAGGAGGCAAGGGCTGACGGGTAACTCTTGCACTATCCTCACAACTTTGGGATGCCCCCTGAACCCACTAGGATATTAGTGGAGGAAGGAGTCTCGGGCATAGGGACTCATGAACCCTATGCTCACTGTGATTGGGTGGTGGGGCCTTGCAATCCCACCATTACCGGAGGGAGAAGGAGATCGTGAAATTGCTACTTGTGCATTATAATTGACTGCATGATCACTTAACCGTTTATAACTTAATCATGGTAATGTTCACTATTGGTGTAAGGTTGGAGAATTGCCCTCACTCGTCGGGCCACTGATTGAACTGAAATGAATTGATCAATTGTTATTGTTAAATTGGATAGTTGAAGTCTCGGGCGAGATCTAGTTTATTATTGAACTTATATTGTTCCTTTTATAAAACCTTACCCGAGACTATCACTTGCATGATATGTGCGCTAATATTTATTTATAAACCCCTCACTCAGTCGTTGGTAGACTGACACCTCAACATTTTTAGGTACTCACGGTCGTGTGCTAGGCGGGAGTCCGAGTTGTGTCTTTTATTCAGTTGGGTCTAGCACAGTCACATGTACCTTATTGATGCATATATAGATTGTTATGGTCTTTGGTACTTACGTATGTTACCTTATGTTTTGGAAGATTTAAAGTGTATTTGTAAGTGATGAAGTTGAATTTGAAGAGTGATAATGAAATGCATGTATATCCTATTCTCATGTTATTGTTTATGCATGGTTGTATCTAATTGAGGGTTAGTCCCGCCTAGCTAGTGGTTCCTTTTCTCTTGTCGCCCGTTCGCTATAGTCTTAGTTCATGTACGGATTACTCATTTCGTATGTGGACTGAGCTATAGTGCGGGGGTGTGGCATCTCGGCGTTCCGGGTGCTACAGCCCGGGTCGGAGCTTCCCCTTCAGGAACGGGCTCCGCCTCGTAGTGAACATAAGTTCTCTTCTCGGAATCTAGAATAATTTTTAGATTTCTAAGCTAATCAGAATAGTTGGGACCAATCAACTTATTTGACTCGAGGATCGATACTAGAGGGTTTTTGGTTGCCATTTCAAAACACGTAGAGAATCACATAATCTACGGCCTAAATGGAAAAACAGAGAACTAAGTGAGCGTGCTGAATAATAACGATATACATGAGATTAGGTCTTTAATCTATGTAGCTCCCACTATTTTTAGAAGATCTATAATTCCCAAAGATCTTAGAGGATACTTGTTATCCCAATGAGCACTAAGATCCCAAGCACTTTACCTTGAACCCACGACTCGTGGACATTCTTAATAAAGCCTAAGGTAGGTACAACATACCAATTCCAACACTGTGGAATTCTTAGTAGTGTTTTTGCATCACCTATCTTTCAATATGGACCCACGACTCGTGCGACATCCATATTTACTTAGGTGTTAAGCTAGAACCATCAAAAAACTTAGTTCGAACGACCCACGACTCGCGGACATTGCCCTCTCCAAAATTGACCTCAAAATATTGATCATTTAAAATGATAAATTAGGAAACTAAAAACTAATAGATTTCACATAGTCACCCCACGACTCATGGACAGTAACTAGCTTCCTCTATTAAACTTAAATCTTATTGATGGAAGGCTAGGAATTTAATTCAAAATTTGCACCTCGAATTAAACACCTATTTTTCGAAAATTAGCTTAATATTTAATGGGAATTTTCGATTTAATCGGAGAGTTATCCAGTTCGACCTCACCAACATATATGTTATCCATTTTAATTAGTCTTGATTAATGCAAGTAAAACTTAAATACATTTCACACAAGCACATAGCAGATAACATGTCCTAGCATGATACTAACATGTGATGATCATGGGTTCTACCTATCTTATGTGTGATATGTGGGAGCCACTCCACAATCACAAGTTCTAACATACATGCCACATAAAACAGTTTAAATCACATAAGGGAATTAGAAATAAAATGATGCCCTATCTATTACATTAATAGAAAACCTCTCTAACACTTCGAGAGGTCTTCACTTATGGCCTCCATCTTGTTACTTGTTGTGTGGATCCATCTTACTCCACGGGTGCATTATCTCCTAAATGAAAGAAAAAGACCTCATCACCTAACTCTACTCTCAAATTACAATAAAAAGAAAAAGACATAAAGTAATAAGGCTCAATCTTCATATTGGCCTTAGACAATTACACGGGGCATACCCCGGCCTCCAACATAGTAATATGAAAAGCCACATAATAAACACATAAAAGTACGCACATAAGTGGGGCGCCGACCCTAATTGAAAAACGCAACTATGGGGCTCCAACCCTAATTTAAACCATCCATGTGCATAAATTAAAACTATTCATAAGACTAAACCCATGATCACCTAACATGCATAAATTGCAAGAATTTAAATTTAACCAATAAATTAAAATTCTCGCTTTAAGCCCTAATAACTTAAAACACGACTTAGATGCAATTCTTATTCAAGAGCCTTTTCTACAAAACCCGAAAAATAATAAACTAATAAAATTCTAATTAACTTCTGAAAATTAATAATTTTATTCTTTCAATAAAGTTCATAATTTTTCCAAAATTTAAATCGTTTTAATTTTTCAAAATCCCAATTTAAACAATTGCGTATTCGTACTAGCAGTTGCCGCTCGCGTGCGCCCACCACGTGCAGCAGCATCGGCAGCGGCTGGGCGATCTCAGCAGGTGTCCCGCGTTGTTGCGGGATGGTGTCGGGCGGCCTCCCGCGCTGTTGCGGGAAGGTGACAGGCGCCCAGGCACGCCTTGCTGGCGTAGCACGTGGCTGCGCGACGTTGGTGCGCGGGGTTGGGGAGTGCTACGCGTTGGCACGTTCCAACCTCGCGTGTTTGTTTCGTGTTTTCGTTTCGTGCCTCAGGTTTCTCAAAAACAATTTCAATCCAAAATTAATAAATACATTTTAAACAGATTTCAAAAACATGATTTAAGAAAACAGTTTTCAGAAACTTTTAGGAAAAATACAGTTTCGTATTTCAGGCTTTCTAAAAGAACTCAAGAATACTCAATTCACATCTAAGCCTAAGAATTTCTACCAAATTCAGAATAATTGAGACGAATCAAAAATAGGCCTTGCAAGGTGGCTTTGATTCCACTTTGTTGGGAAAACGAGACAGAAACGCAGCGGAAATTTAAAAATTTTCCCAATAAGTTAGAATCGAATCTTGCAATTCCTATTCCCAAATTCGTAGAGATCAAGAAACTCACTTAGATAGTAGCTTTCTTGACACGTTCTAGCCGCCCAAGAACGCTCTTCACGAGGCTTGATCCCCAAAAGCTCATTCGAATCTTTCAAGACTTCACGATAGTAACCCTCTAGAGAATTAGTCCACCAACCGCGACCACGATCCGAATAGGGAGGATGCTAGTTCTATATTCGGTGTTTAGGCTCTAATGGGTTAGTGTATAATTATGGAGAAAGGAGAATTTCGAATCAATCTCCCATGGGGTTCGAACCCCTCATATAAATAGGCTTAGGGTTCGAACCCCATTCCTTGTTGAGCAAGGGTTTCCTAAACCAAGTCTTACTTGGAGACCAAGTCTCTTACTTTGACCAAAAGTTTCCTTTTGATCAACTTGTCAAGCAAGAATAATATCTAACTCTCTTAGATATTTTATTTTACTTTTATAACGCCCCGATTTCCAGTTATTCAGGTACGCTCGACACGTGTGAGTTTTTCGAGAGTTAGGATTATTTTAATTCTTTCGTTTATTGATTCCTAATTATCGTGATAAAATTTTATAAATTTTATCCCAATATGTTTACATGAAAATATGTGAAATACTTGTCAACTTGAGAATTATTTTATAAATTGGATTCGATTGTTATGTGAAATAATTGTCGAACATGATTATTTATCAAATTATCCTTATATGATCATTCTTTCAAATTCGAGGACCAAATTGCATAAACAATTCTTGGACCAAAGTGAATAAAATTGTGGGAATAGAACTTAATTGCATAACTAATACATTTGAGGGACTTAATTGCAAATTGTGCTTGATCATCCATATATGTAGAAGCATCATGTTATCTCTATTTCATTCTTCATTTTATATCATACAAACACACCATATTTGCTCCCTCATATTCACGGTTCATCCAAGAAGAGAGAAGAGAGGAGATTTCATCAAATTCATCCAAGTTTTTCAAGAGATATCAAGCTTTTGAAGCTCAAGCATCCATCATCATCTTCTTCATCCATTTCTTTTCATTCAAGTGCAAGTAAGTGAAATATGTGATATTTGATGATTGTGTGTGGGGTTAGGGTTTATAATTTTATGGAATATATGGATTAGATGTGGCTTGAAGCATGAGTACATGATTTAAGAATGAATTGATGCATGAAAATTTGAAGAACTTGAGCTTATATGATGAATTCATACATGAACTTGAAGCTTGTGATCTTTGATAATTTTGTGTGATTTATGTGTTTATATGGAGTTTTATTGTATTTTAAGAATAGATGGATGTAAATCACCAGAAATCCTTTACTCTGATGCATAAAAATGGTTGTTTTGGTTGGTTTTGGTGTTTGGCCGAGACATCCCCTGTTTTCTGCTCTGTTTTTTCTCCAGAATTTGAAGGTCGCGCCCGCGACCAAAAATACACATAAAACAGGTCGCGCCCGCGACCCCTTCAGAATCTGCATTTTGTCCAACTTCGGACCTACGCCATTTTTACCTCGCTTTGAATTAAAAAACGTGCCATATAGCGTTGGAAAGGTCTTTATGTCTAGTTTCATATCCAATAAACAACTCAATTCCAACTTCTAGAAATTAAGATATTTCAGTTTTCCTACCACATGCGCATTTCCAAAAACTGTCAGTTTTTACCAAACTTTGCTAAAACCCTTCATATTGTATTCCTTCACTTTCTTAGCTCCCGTATGTGACTTATATGAGCTATAAACTTGGATTAGTGATAATTAGACTCTTAATTGACATTCCTTAAGTGTTATTGCATGACATATTGATTATGATTATGCCGCACGTCCTGTTTTGGTATCATTATTGAGTCATGTCTCACGAGTACACAATGTCCCGTTTCTTGTCCAGTTATTCTCTAGGACGGAGATTGTGACCAACTGAGCACGTTCACGCATCCATGAGTTGTCATGTCGCCTGGCAGGTGAGGTTTAATTGCTAGTTATCTAGAACCCGTATAACCCTTATGTGAAGTTTTGAGCCAAAAAAGGTATATATATTTATCTATAATCATTTCTAAACTTTCAAGTGTTTAGCAAGCAAGTCATGCTCATGCAAAGCAATGCATGTAGCGTGATTACTTTCTTGTTCATGCAAAGCAATGCATGTATAGTGATTGAATCATGATAGTGTAGTGGCGAGTAGCATGTTCACTTTGGGCCCGAGGATAATGTATTGAGCCAACCGAGGAAGCAAGGGCTGACGGGTAACTCTTGCACTATCCTTAGTGTTTTGGGATGACCCCTGAATCCACTAGGAGGTTTGGTGGAGGAAGGAATCTCGTACGTGGGAGTCATGTTCCCGACGTACGTAGCATGGATGGTTAGGGCCTTGCAAACCCACCATCACCCGGAGTAAAGGAGTTCATGAATTGATACATGTGCACTATAATTGAATTGCATGATCACATGGTAATTAAATAAGCATGTAATGTTCACTATTGGTGTAGGTTGGAGAATTGCCCTCACTCGCCAGGGCCACTGATTGAAAAATGGAATTGATTGAATAAACTTATTAAACCTGATAGTTGTAATCTCGGGCGAGTCCTATGTTATTTTGAACTTATATTACCTTTGGTTATAAAACCTTACCCGAGGTTATAACTTGTATGTTATCTGTGCTAATATTTATTTATGCCCCTCACTCGGTCTTCACTGGCGCCTCCACCTTTCAGGTTCTTGCAGGAGCACGCTCGGCGGGAAACGAGTCGAGTCTAGTCCTTGCATTCGAATCATTTATTGTTGCACATGAACTATTGTTATTGACATTTACGAGATGATAACGTATTGATATGTGAGTTTGGAATATGGTTTACTTGACAAAGGATCGGTAATATAGCATGCTTCCGCTTTATTTCTTATGCATAATGGTAATTGATTGAGGGTTAGTCCTGGCTAGCTAGCTTGATTCTTTTATTTGTCACCCGTTGGCTATAGGTTGGTTCATATACGAACTAACCATTTCATATGTGGATCGACCTATAGTGCGGGGGTGTGGCATCCTCACGTGTAGGGGTGCTACATCTGAAGTGGTATCAGAGCCCGGTTGCAAAATCGAGGATCTAGTGTCGTGTCGTGTCAAGTCTAGGTCGAACGGCGTAGGAATTATTTGGTAATTTGTACATTGCATCCATTTATGTCATTAATTGCTCACTAAGTGCTCTTATGTGACTTGAAAATTTTATTTTTAACGTGTCAATTTAAACTTTGTTGATATTAGTGGTGACAGTTTGCATTCTAAATTGTTATAAATGTGACACGTGCATCAACACTTTAACCACCATGCATTATTTAGTGTTTCTTGTTAGTAGAATCTTTCCATTTCTACCCCGACCATCCATTCAGTTTTGCTGAATTGAAGAAAGTTTGAACACTTGGACATCCACTCCACACTTTGAAAGGCTTAAGAAAGAAAATTTTCATTTTCTTTCTTAAGGGGGAGAGACGGCCAAGGAAACGAAGTAAAGAATCAAGCCTTCAACAGAACTACCACAACGAAAGAATTCCAATCAACGGTGAACGGTACACATAAACATGCATACCACGTGCATCATATACTTCATTATTGTTTCTTGAATTTTATTTTGTTGCTCAAGAGACGGGGTTCTCTTGTTACTTGCTCGAGAGACGGGGTTTTCTCGTTGTTTGTTTGAGAGACGGGGCACGCTCATTATTACCTACTACTTGTCAACTTGCTCTAGTGGAAGGTTAGATTTTCTTTCGAGTGTTTACGTTTCGGGAAGTTGAGGGTCGTGACTTGATAGCATTAAAGGAACCTTGTTGATTGAAGACCTCTTTCGAACTAATCCCTGACGGGGAATGGCCAACCCACGTGGGATGAACACGGAAGGGTGAATCCGAGGACGGATTCTCTTAAGGGGGAGAGAATTGTAACGTCCCGATTTTCAGTTATTCAGGTACGCTCGACACGTGTGAGTTTTTCGAGAGTTAGGATTATTTTAATTCTTTCATTTATTGATTCCTAATTGTCGTGATAAAATTTTATAAATTTTATCCCAATATGTTTACATGAAAATATGTGAAATACTTGTCAACTTGAGAATTATTTTATAAATTGGATTCAATTGTTATGTGAAATAATTGTCGAACATGATTATTTATCAAATTGTCCTTATATGATCATTCTTTCAAATTCGAGGACCAAATTGCATAAACAATTCTTGGACCAAAGTGAATAAAATTGTGGGAATATAACTTAATTGCATAACTAATACATTTGAGGGACTTAATTGCAAATTGTGCTTGATCATCCATATATGTAGAAGCATCATGTTATCTCTATTTCATTCTTCATTTTATATCATACAAACACACCATATTTGCTCCCTCATATTCACGGTTCATCCAAGAAGAGAGAAGAGAGGAGATTTCATCAAATTCATCCAAGTTTTTCAAGAGATATCAAGCTTTTGAAGCTCAAGCATCCATCATCATCTTCTTCATCCATTTCTTTTCATTCAAGTGCAAGTAAGTGAAATATGTGATCTATGATGATTGTGTGTGAGGCTAGGGTTTATAATTTTATAGAATATATGGATTAGATGTGGCTTGAAGCATGAGTACATGATTTAAGAATGAATTGATGCATGAAAATTTGAAGAACTTGAGCTCATATGATGAATTCATACATGAACTTGAAGCCTGTGATCTTTGATAATTTTGTGTGATTTATGTGTTTATATGGAGTTTTATTGTATTTTAATAATAGATGGATGTAAATCACCAGAAATCCTTTACTCTGATGCATAAAAATGGTTGTCTTGGTTGGTTTTGGTGTTTGGCCGAGACATCCCCTGTTTTCTGCTTTGTTTTTTCTCCAGAATTTGAATACACATAAAACAGGTCGCGCGCGCGACCCCTTCAGAATCTGCATTTTGTCCAACTTCGGATCTACACCATTTTTATCTCGCTTTGAATTAAAAAACGTGTCAGATAGCGTTGGAAAGGTCTTTATGTCTAGTTTCATATCCAATAAACAAAACTCAATTCCAAATTCTAGAAATTAAGATATTTCAGTTTTCCTACCACATGCGCATTTCCAAAAACTGTCAGTTTTTACCAAACTTTGCTAAAACCCTTCATATTGCATTCTTTCACTTTCTTAGCTCCCGTATGTGACTTATATGAGCTATAAACTTGGATTAGTGATAATTAGACTCTTAATTGACATTCCTTAAGTGTTATTGCATGACATATTGATTATGATTATGCCGTACATCCTGTTTTGGTATCATTATTGAGTCATGTCTCACGAGTACACAATGTCCCGTTTCTTGTCCAGTTATTCTCCAGGACGGAGATTGTGACCAACTGAGCACGTTCACGCATCCATGAGTTGTCATGTCGCCTGGCAGGTGAGGTTTAATTGCTAGTTATCTAGAACCCGTATAACCCTTATGTGAAGTTTTGAGCCAAAAAGGTATATATATTTATCTATAATCATTTCTAAACTTTCAAGTGTTTAGCAAGCAAGTCATGCTCATGCAAAGCAATGCATGTAGCGTGATTACTTTCTTGTTCATGCAAAGCAATGCATGTATAGTGATTGAATCATGATAGTGTAGTGGCGAGTAGCATGTTCACTTTGGGCCCGAGGATAATGTATTGAGCCAACCGAGGAAGCAAGGGCTGACGGGTAACTCTTGCACTATCCTTAGTGTTTTGGGATGACCCCTGAATCCACTAGGAGGTTTGGTGGAGGAAGGAATCTCGTACGTGGGAGTCATGTTCCCGACGTACGTAGCATGGATGGTTAGGGCCTTGCAAACCCACCATCACCCGGAGTAAAGGAGTTCATGAATTGATACATGTGCACTATAATTGAATTGCATGATCACATAGTAATTAAATAAGCATGTAATGTTCACTATTGGTGTAGGTTGGAGAATTGCCCTCACTCGCCAGGGCCACTGATTGAAAAATGGAATTGATTGAATAAACTTATTAAACCTGATAGTTGTAATCTCGGGCGAGTCCTATGTTATTTTGAACTTATATTACCTTTGGTTATAAAACCTTACCCGAGGTTATAACTTGTATGTTATCTGTGCTAATATTTATTTATGCCCCTCACTCGGTCTTCACTGGCGCCTCCACCTTTCAGGTTCTTGTAGGAGCACGCTCGGCAGGAAACGAGTCGAGTCTAGTCCTTGCATTCGAATCATTTATTGTTGCACATGAACTATTGTTATTGACATTTGTTATGTATTTACGAGATGATAACGTATTGATATGTGAGTTTGGAATATGGTTTACTTGACAAAGGATCGGTAATATAGCATGCTTCCGCTTTATTTCTTATGCATAATGGTAATTGATTGAGGGTTAGTCCTGGCTAGCTAGCTTGATTCTTTTATTTGTCACCCGTTGGCTATAGGTTGGTTCATGTACGAACTAACCATTTCATATGTGGATCGACCTATAGTGCGGGGGTGTGGCATCCTCACGTGTAGGGGTGCTACAACTTTATTTATAAAATAATAAATAACTTGAAGACTAATAATTAATTAATTCATAATTAATTATTTGTTAGACTTTATTTTTCCAAATTAGGACTTTAATATTAATTCAAAATTAAATCAAAGTCTATTAAATAATTAACACATTAATTATTTAACTCATACACATATATATACACGTAACTACACGTGTCACTTAGGACACGTGTCATCCACGTGTTCGACACGTGTGCTTCACACGTGTGGGCCCCACCATTCTCCTAATGGTTCGATCAACTCGTTTAATCGATTCAAGCCTTAACCCACGTGACCGGGTTGTTGTGTGTGACCCTCTAGGTTCTTAATTCAATTAGAAGTGACCCTAATTAATTAATTCCCTAATTAATTAATCCATCCACAGATCAAACGACTATAGTCTAGCAATAGATGTTTGACCCCTAGCTGAATAAGAATGTCTCGATTCGACAGAACCTTTAAGCCATTGATTCATATGAGATACAATCCTCCTACGTCCCATCTCTCAATCAAGATCTAGGGCAAGGGAATAATTATAACCCTAATAATCTCGATCTTAATGTTAAGTGCATTTCACATCCATTTGATCTCAATCTAAGAAACTCTTTTCTTGATGTCTTGATCCACTGCCTTGGCCAAGGACTCCTAGATGGCATACGAATGACTTACACAATAAGAGATCAACTTGCTCATGCAAGTGTAGGTCCTTTATCGATTCTCATATACTTTCATGTGCCACTTGTGCAGCCCCAGCATAAGCCTTAAATCAGTTATCTAAGGCGAAACCCTTTAACACTTACACCTAAGACTACAGAGTTAGCTCATAAAGTATCAATGGAACCTCAAGTCTAAGGAACACTTAATCACATCAATGACTCGTGAGAAATTTCCTAATATGGAAGTTTCTATTTCTAGATATAGAAACTTCCTTTCCCATTTAAGAATCTTCTCACATGGGACACCTCAGTGTACCTGCTTAGAATAAGCAAGCACCCCCATGTATCACGCACGTATCCATTATACACTTTGCACCCCATGAAATATGGTGGTCCTTCTTAAAGGCGTCACACAAGCAAGCCTCGAACAAGTCAGGTTGACACTCCCACTGTCTGTAGGACTCATCAGCTTAGAGTGATTTCTAATCATGACTTATGTGATATAGGGCTCGTCTCATGAACCACTTCGCCTAAATGGTTGAGTCCTATAAGTCATATTAATTAGGGGAGTTCTTATACATGTGTAGTCGAAAGTAAACACACAATCAAACAAGAGCATATAAAGAAGTGTTGCGTTAATTCGTATTATTCAAAGATTGTCTGTGATTTACAAAAAGGAAAGTACTAAAGCTGACTATTACATCGGCTTTCAGGGCACTATTCCTAACACAAATTTGGTACATTTTGAGTCTAAAAACTTCCTTTGTTGTTTCCTTTGTTCAGAGCTTGGTCCCCGTGGGTAACGAGAAGGTCCCGTAAGCATCCGTTTTATATCATTTTCTCCACTACGTTGGAAAGGTGAGGTTTTTCTTCCTTTTAGCTATTATAACCTACAACCCTATGTGTTTCGAAGCCCACATGCAAATTATGTATATTATATGATAAATATATGTATGATATGTAATTTTAGGGCTCGTTCCATTTTGTATATGACTTTGAAAAGGCTTTTATATGTATATAAGCTCTATTTTGACCTTCTTTTTGAAAAGCTTTGAATATGTGTGAGTGTGTAGCGAGATTTGCATTTTGAAAGATAAGCTTTGTGAAAATTATGCTTTTTGAGTTATACATTTGGGCCTCGGAGAGTGGCATGGCATCTCGGACGGCCGTGGGGACGCCAAGCTCTTCCATCAACATATTCCATGTGAGAGTCTCACCCGACTTTAGGAGGTTGAGGAAGGGTGCTTCTCTTGAGCCGGTGGCAGCGATCACCGAAGGTTTCAAGGACGTAATTAAGACTTATCTCGTGCGCATTTTGCCGATAGTTTGGGCATGCTACCCTTCTATCGCCCGGAAAAAGGATGGTTTATGAATTCTGTTTTGTTTACATGTATGCCTTTGAATATGGAAGTTTGGGAGGAGAACTCGTACTCGTCGAGTTAGTGTGATTATGAATAAATGTATGAAACAGCAATAGACTTTTAAATACTTAAAATTTGTGTTTTGGCCTTTGGCTCTTTACTTCTTTTAAGTATTAGCTTGCAAAAACCATCCCCGGTTCATAGATCTTTTCGAATTTGATAAATGTTATGCTCTATACGTATATATGGGTGTGTGTGTTAGCCCCCTCACCAGTCTTTAGACTGACCCTTGTTTTGTTTCCCCTTTTCCCCTTTCTTTTGAGTTGCAGGTGACTTTTGGAGGTTTGAGCTAGGCGGTTGTCCTTGTGTCGTTGGTTGAGGATAGCTCGAGTCACATGCATTGTATTTCGTTTACTTTAGGCATTTTGCTAGTTTTGAATATGTATAAATTCGGTACTTAGATTTTGGCCTGGGATAAGATTTGTGTATTTGTCATATATCCAAATTTGTATAAGTGGAATATGATAGCTATGTTATGATAATTGCTAGCATATTATGATTTAAAATTTATCACTTTCGTATATTTATGTTTTATACGCGCTCTGTTATGGGGTCTAGACCGTCTAGCTAGGTTGTGTATTTTTTTTTGTCACCCGTTCGCCATGGCTTGGTGCGTGTGTGGAGTTCCCATTTCGTTACTCGTGTTGGGCTATGGTGTGGGGGATGTGGTGCCCTTCACTCCGGGGTGCTACAATTCTCTAGCTTTCTTTCTTCTCGTTTTGTTTCTTTCTTTACACATGTCATAGTACTAGCATGCTCACTCACATGTTTTGAATCTAGGACTGGTGTGTATTATTACTCTAGAGGAGACCTATCGTGATATCTAGTAGAAAGAATCGTTCGAGGGACGAGACGCCATTACCACATGAAGCGAGTTTGAGGGCGGCTCAAAACGTGTCAAGAAAGCGTTGATTCTTGTAAGTTCTTGAATCCCTAAGATTTGGAAATAGAAATTTCAAGTCCAATCTTACTTTTGGGAAAAAAATTTAAATTCTGCTACGCTTTCTGTTCATGTTTTTCCCAACAACGCCCATGTGAACCCTTCTGGGAGTTTCTGTGATCGTTAAACGACCGTTTGATAAATGTACTGAAAGATCAAACGACTGTGTGAGAGTTACTGTCCAGAACAATTGAGATTAAATGGTCCTATTGTTATGAACTAGAGTTGTAAACGGCCGTTTGGAAGCTTAAATCATGCTCACATTTTTACTAGTTAAATGGTCGTTTGGTTTTTACATTATGTGACCAAACGGCCGTGTGCATCTCACGGAAGTCAAATTTTTAGCCTCTTTTCAGCGTATATACTGGAGTTGGCTTATTTCTTTCAGGGAGACTTTACCCTAAATAGATATATGAGGGTTGCTACACTCCTGGCCCTCGAGGAGCTCTCTGATCACAACACCTCTCGATCGGCACTGGGTGATGATTTTGGGGCTCGGAGTTTGTGTTTGTTCAACTTCCTCCGCTTTCTCCGCCGGAGCCCCTTGGCGGATAACATCACGACCATCACTATGGCCCTCCCCATGGCCTCCACGGCCTCCGCGACCGTCTCCTTGACCTCCACCTCAATGGATCTATTGTTGTTGTTGTGGTGGTGGTGGTGGTTGTTGTTGTTGTTGTCCCTGATTCTCTCGGGCTTGTGTGCCCTCTTCATGCACGCGCCCCCTCGACCCCCTCTTGTTGAGCATCATCGCGATTTGGTTGAGTGCACATCCAACCATCAGAATTTCTGGACCTGCAAGAGAAACAAAGAGCGTCAGTAATGGCTCAACCAACTAGAGGGGTTAGTTAGTCTCTTTCACTTAAGTAGGGTTACCAGGGCCCTAACGTAAGGCCTGACCATCTCGTTCTAGTATCCTCTATGGAGGATTACCATGGTAGTCAGGGGATTGGACAGGCTGCATAAGAATAATAGCTCTTTATCCTCCGTGATGTCCTTGGCTTTGAAGGACTTCTTATTCTCTTTTATCCAAAAAGTTAACTCCCGAGCCCAGTTATAAGAAAAAGTAGGGACCGATCGACGGCCAATCAGAGGTTAGTTCCTATGATGCACCCATCATCGGGGGACCCCAAAACCTTGCCCCACAGGGACTTTCGTGAAGAAAAGCTTTTCTTCTCATTCTGATCTGTATGAGAAAGTGGGGAAACGATTAAATTTAAATCTTTTCGGGCTTGGACGTAGAAGAACCCAACCCCTTCACCATCTGGTGAAAACCATGGAGATCGCACCACTTGGAACAAGTACAGGTAATTGTTAATAAAGAGCTCGATGTCGAGACACCTCATTATTATTTTGAACGAGGTTATCGGTGCTATCCCATTCGGGGGGATTTGGGTAGGGGCTAGGTTCAAGTGGTTTAAAATGGCTGCCACCGGCTGAGGATAGGAAACTACAAGCCCCTAGCCGTCATGTTGTCTCTGTACATGGCTATCTCCACCTCGGGAGGATTATTTACCCTCTCATGCATTTGCGCCCGTTGGAATAAAAAATCAAGGTGCAAAAACCACGAAGTAATGAACCATAATAAAGCATGAAAGCATGATTGAGTTCAAGTAATAAACCACATAATAGACAAGAAAGAGAATTGCTCAAGAAGGAGTTCCCTTTCCGAACAAAGGATTTGAATAAACGATTAGCATTAAAACGAAAGACCACAACATGAACTCAAGTAACACTCTTAGAGTTATGAAACAACCTTAATTTAGAAAAAAGGAACTTGATTTTAAAGCTTAATTTGATCCCTAGTTTTGAAAATTTTCAAAAAATGCAGTTACCGTTGAATCGGTCTCGTCAAAATGATTCTGTTGGTTAAAAGTCAAAGTTAAGTCAAAGTCAATGGTCAAAGGTCAAAGTCGAAAGTTAAATGTCAAAGGTCAAAGTTCACTATTTAAATATACTATATTTATATAGTATTTGTATAAAAATACATATACCGAAATACATAAGGTATCTATACGGTATTTGTAGGAAAGTACGTTTGGTACTTGTACAAAAATACATGTAGTATTCATATGAAAATAAGTTTAATATTTATATGAAAATACATATGGTAGTCAGTGGTAGACCACTGGGGTCAAAAAAATTATTTTTTACAACATCACTAAATAAACTTTTATAATTTTGTATTTAAATTTTTATATAAATTAAGAATATTTATAAAATATTCAAATAGATAGGCCATTGTTTGATAATATAGAACTAAGGTAGAGAACATATATATATATATATATCAAAGATTATATGAACTAATAACTAAAATATAAAAAAGTATAGGATGGGTGTTTACAAATGTTACTTCACGATTAAAAGTTAAAACATAAGTGAAAGTTGTAAGATTTTGTGGAAAAAAAAAATCAACGGAGTTTTGTTGAGAAAAGTTGAGAATCACTTTAGTTTTTATCAAGTTACTAATTTATTCCTAATTTTTTTTTAAAATCATTTTGGACAATTTAATATGATTTTTTAGATAATATATTAAAATGAAAAATTGTTTCAAATTATTTACAACAGTTATGTATAATAAATTAAATGCATGCGAAAAACAGATAATGAAAAGAAAATGAAATAAGACAACTTAAATATAAATAAATTCATAATAATTAACCAACAAGGGTTGGTTCAAATGAAATAAGACGACTTATATATAAATAAATTCATAAGAATTAGCCAATAGTGGTTGCTCCAAGTGGTTAATGGGTTCATTTTCAAGGGCAAAGTCTCAAATTCGAATCTCACTTGAGTGTATGTAAATAAAAAAAAATCATAAGAATTAAGACAAAATTAAATTTATATGAATAAATTTACTTTGTATTTACAAACTTTTTAACAAACTTTTAACTGACGAGAGAAATAACAACTATGCATTGGAGTTCTATATAAATGGAAAAAGTAATTTAAAAATATTAATATTTTAATGAAGATAATATTATTTAAACAAAATTTCATTTAACTATAGAAAACAATATAATCTAGCATTTATTATAAATATTTATTTTTGCAGTTTGTAACCATGCCAAAATCTGTATATTTCTCTTAGGGGTCAATTACAATTTACTTATTTTATTATGGGGTCAAATAGATATAGTTTGATGTATTAACAAATTATTACATACTAACCATATATGTAAATAATTGAAAGCAAAATTTCAGTGGGGTCAAGTGACCCCACTAAGCCTCACTTAGTGTTGCCCTTGATGGTAGTTATACAGTATTTGTACAAAAATACATTTGGTATTTATATGAAAGTATATACATATTTATACAAAAGGGGATCAAATAAGCATACATATAGTATACATACCCAAGTTCTATCAATTAGTTAAGGAAAGATGTAACTATATTAATTCATTAAACATTTAACATTTAACATATAATAAATGATGTAAGAAATTTATATCACTAAAGCATGATCATTCATATAATTTATAACATAATTAATCACATTATAATTCATATGTAACAAGTTATAAAAAATGTAACATATTAAATCATGTAACATTAAACATATAATATTTTAAAATTAATAATATAATATAACATGTTATATCATAACTGATCACAGGTTACTATTACATTGTCTTGCATGCATGATCATCTAATTCCATAATTTAAATATCATAAACATACATCATATTCCATCATATATCAAACCTAAATCATGCTTAAACCATATATTAAAACATAATACAATGTAAACATGACATTTATTAAACATAAATTAAAACTACCTAAGCATGAAACATTATATTAAAACTATAGCATAACAACATAAATTAAAGTCCTATATGTCTTGGGGAAGACCCCAAGAACCAACCTAAACAGAAATTAAACCATAACATAACATAAAATAAAACATAATCACAAAAACTATAGCATAAAATAAATAAAACAATTAAACTAGAGGGGGGGTGTCTCACGGCAAGAGGGAGAGAGAGGGAGGAAGAAAGGGAGTTATCATCACAACTTTGAGAAAGGAGAAATGAGAGCTTAGAGGGGTATATATAGTTGTTGGGAAGGACCTTAGCTTGCAAATAAACTTATGAGAGGGATATGAGAGAAACTATGTTAGCTTACCTTGGAAGCTTGCTTGAAAAAGTAATTATAAAATAGGAAATAAAAAACATTTTGGTCTATTCACCTTATAAACGGATGAATAAACTTCTGAAAAAATAGTCAAGGTGATGAAATTAAAATTAGCTTCAAAACGGTTACTCATACGTAAAAAATGGATGTACGGTTTAAAAGTTCTAAACGTAGAAACTTTATTCTAAAAGTAATTCTGTATGTAAAACGAGGTTAGGATGTGATTTAAAACTCCGAAAAGTGTTAAAGTTCATAAAATAAATCAAAATTTTCCTTGTTTCCAATAACGAGGGATAAAACTTTTAAAATTTGAAAACCGTAACCGTAGGATGAATAGCAACCCTAATTTTTTAACATTTTCGTTTAAAACTCGAGTTAGGGTTTGAATCAAGGGTTTCAAAGTATCTCAAAATTCTTGAAATAAATCAAGGAACGTTTTAACTGTAAATTTGAAGGGTAAAAGCTACCCGAATGAAAAAGCGTTCGTAATAGGATAGTAAAGTTGGTTTTCGTAAACGTTTTTCATAGAAACGAAGTTTGAAATGGAATTTGAAAATACAAATGATATTAGTAGACTCGTGTTGACTCAAGGATTTACTTGACTATAAGTTTGGGTAGAAAAAGGTGTCCCGATCAAAAACTCATTTTGATAATGAATAGTAATTTTCTTACAAAAGTTCCCAAAATACCCCTAATGATCAAGAAAGGATTTTGAAACTTGGAAAACAGGTTCAAATGATTGGAAAATATGAGTTATTAACCTCTAGGGTTCTAGTGAGATGCTTGGCAATATAAACTCGGAAAATAAATAGTAAATTTGGTTTGTGGTAACGAAATCCCCCTTAAACATTGGAAGACACACAATAACACTTTGTTCACATAAGAATGCACTGCATGAAGGTTTGTAAAGATGGATCGTGGTCTATAAACTCTTTCCCACTTTCGTTAGCTTACCGTTTCCAACCAGGCCCTATTATGGGCTATTACACCCTTCCTCTTCCTCTTCCCCTTCCCCTTCCCCTTCCCCGATGTGCTGGGTTTTTCTTTTCTTGGAACGCCTTCTCGAGGGTCTCGCCTTTGTAGGGACACCTTGTTAGGAATAGTGTCCTTAAAGCCGACTTGTAATGTCTGCTTTATCTATTTTCATATAATTCATAGACAATCTTTGAATAATAAACTAAATGATTTGATCAAAGACAATCACTTCTTTATGTGCTCTTATATGTTGTGGGTGATAACATTTATGTGTGCATGTATAAGAACTCCCTAACCCATCAAACTTTTAGGGTTTTGTCATTTAAGTTAAATGACACATGAAACATGTCCTAATCTAAGCTGGAGTAGAAATTACTCCAAGTCGATGAGTCCAACAAATAGTGGGAGCGTTGATAAGACTCGATAGAGACTTGCTTGTGTGATTGCGTCCTTAAGAAGGAATCATCTTATTTTATGAGATGAAAAAGTGCATGGTAAATGTATACGTAATGCACGAGGGTGCTCATTGATAGAATGCGTTCACTGAGGTGTGCACTTGAGAATATTCCTAAATGGGAAAGGAAGTATTCACTTGTAGAAGTAGACACTACTAGATTAGGAAATATCTCACAGGTCAATGTCGTGATTCAATAGTCTTTAGACTTGAGATTCCATGGTTGTCTTATGTGAGTTAACTAAGCAAACTTAGTATAGGTTTAAAAGGGCGTCGCTCAAGACACCGGAATTATGACTTATACCGGGTTTACAAAAGTGGCATGTGAAGACATATAAGAATCAATAAAGGACCTACATTTTCTTAAAGCAAGAAAATCTCTTATTGCATAAGTTGTACGTATTTCATCTTAGAGACCTTGGCTAAGGTGGTTAGATTGAGATCAAGAAATGAGTTTCTCGAATTGAGATCAAATGGATATGAAACGAATTTAGCTTTAAGATTAAGATAATTGGGGTTCTCTTTATTCCCGTGCCCTAGGTCTTAATCGAGAGATAGTTTGGTAGGAGGATCATATTTCACGGTATGAAAATTTAAATAATTACTAAATTATAATAAGAATAATAAAATTTAAAAAAAAATTACCTTAATTATGTTGGGCCAAGTCAATCTTTGATATTATCCTAATACTTACTGACAAATTAAGGCACTTCCTTGTCGTTTTTATCACATTTTTCCTCTTTCGTTTCAGATGCTTGTGATGGAAATTGCTTAGGATCGCTAGACGGATCTCCACTTCCAAAGCTTCTGTCACCTGTCTTGCCAGCTGTCGGCGTTAGTTTGGATCAGGGGGCATTGGCTACATTCTCTCCGACTTTGTATTAAGCTTTGAAGTCTTACTAGATATGTTACACGATTTGGGCAAGACATTAAGCGTAAAGAACCACAAACTACTCGAGCGTTATCCCAAAGTGGGTGCAAATGATCCCCTCCTAGCAATGATACTATAGCTTGTGTGGTGGTTCCAATGAGTGCTAGCAAAGGCGATTCTTGTTGGATAGGAGAAGGAGGATTACCCCTGTCAGAATTAAGTTCGAAGTTCTTACATCACCACTAGGAAGGGTATTGATCACGTCCGTCCGTCTCCAAAGGTGACCCTTTTGTCCTTTCCACCGTCTGAGGTGTCACCCAAGCGTGTGAGCACCATTTTGTAAAGAATTCAAAACGACAAAAGCAAATTTCTGACAGACGGTGCCAAAAATGATATGGTCGAAAATTAGTTGAAACTTACATGGAGCTTCAATAGTAGTTTCTAATTTGGGATTGATGATATATGGTCTGCTCCGTCACCTGCAAAAGTGAGAGAAAGGTGAGAGAACCAATTGGGATATGTCCTAACATTGACACTTCAACGCTTAAGTCAAACGATATTCTGGCAAGTTATAAAAGAAGGAGTAGAGAAAGAATGGAAGAGATTGCTTACAATGTACAGGCACGAGTGATCTATTTATATGAGTGCATCTGTGAAGAAGGAGCATGTGTTGTAGGTAGTCCCCAACTCGAAGGAAACCACTTCTACGTGGGAAGGGCTGATTGTTAGCCATCTGTCTTGAGGGGAACCACATGACATAAACCCTTGAGGATATTTATGTGGTCCCTAAATACGAGACTCGAAGGTACGTAACAACCTCGTACTGATTTTTAGGGGAAGTACGTTGCTCTTTAGGTGGTGATGAGCACTGATGTACTTGGATATGGTACAACGTAATGAATTTTGTCTCTTAGCGAAGGGTGTGAGCCTTAGAGCCTTGTTGGTGGTATGGCCTCAAGGTTTTGGTAGAGGAACTCTTCTTCGAGGTCTAGAATTCCTCCTAGGGATTTGGCGCTTCTCCTCAGTTTCGGCGATTCGTTCAGTCAACTAGTTGGGAGAGATCCCAAGGTTTGGGACGATTACTTGCAGCCATCGGGAGGTAACCCTCTTGGGAGCCTCTCAAAGCATCGTCTAATTCTCAGGAGTAGTCTTGGAGTTTTAGCTTTAATCTATGAGTGATTGGGAGTTAACTGGTCTATATCCTCGAGGTTTTGGGAACCTAGTTGACTTTTGGGACGGGTCCTCAATGTTTAAGATGAAACTCGAGCTTCTCCATTGTGTATCAGAAGATAGTTGGATACGTCAAGTTGGTTGCACTCTCTACGTGATCCTTGATTTGTTCTACACGCGGTATGATATAATTTTGTCAAATCAATTTATTAAAAAGAATATAATCAAACTTATAGTAATTTTTTTAAAATAATGAAATATAAAATATGTGATGTGATGTAAAAATGGTGGAGCTGATGTGGGAGCTCCGATGGTGATGAGTAGTACGGAAGAATCGGGAAATAGAGATCTGCGCTGCTTAACCTGATCGGAGAAGGATGGCAATGTGATGCTTCGGGGTAGAGACCTGAAGGGCAAGGGCAAACTTGTCCCAACGTGCTCAAGGTCTGAAAATAGTGAAAGAGAGTTGCAAAGAGAATTTAGGACTTGTTGCTTGCTTGGAGAGGGAGGAACCCCCCGAGGATGAAGGTCACGAGGATCGAGGATGGCACAATCTCAAATATTTACCCTCTCTCTGGTATGTCCTTTGACAACATGAGGAATCTCGAGAGGGAGTTTTGGGGGGGAGTGGGAGTGGGAGAGTTTGTTGCCCTAGATTAGGGGAATGTGGAGGAGGCTACAAGCTGGGAGAGGGCGAGGCTTTTCCTGATACCCTTTTCCCTTAGCTCTTATACTTCTTCAAAGTAGCCCTTTTTAGGTTATTTTTTAGGCGCTTCATAGTCAGATGAGGACGCCACCCTGATGCTCTCTAGCCACGTGGGGGTTTTGTGAATGCCCAAAGTGTCCATGTTAGATTTAGGTCACGTCAATATGTTTATAAAAAGTATCAGAAGTATATATATATATTTTTTTTGTCAAATCAAAAGTATATTCTTATATGTAAAAAAAAATTTCACTTTGCAATTTAGTCAGAAAATTCCACTAGAAAATTTAAATAAACACAAAATAAACGTTCAATACTAAAGCGTAACTCAACCTAAATGTTAGTTTGAAAAAATGTTTGAATGATAAAAGAAATGCTAAGAGAATTGAGGGAGAAGCAAGGGATATTATTTCCTTCTTCCATATAATAATACACAAAGGCCTTATTTATAGACAATTCACTATAATCGAAAAGAAAATTTTGACTAACACGCAATCTCATAATTTATGCAATCTCATAAATTAAATAATTACTTAATCAATTGGAAATAATTACCTAATCGGTGGAGATTTACAATGTTTTTTATTTATAACATATATTATAGAATTAGCTAATTTCGACTTACTTGCATAAAAGTGGTGAAATACTTCGAAAGATATTCAAAAAGAAAGGTACGAGTTTCCACCCCTCAAAAAATAATATAGTTTCTCACATGATACGGTGTCGTTTCTGTGCACCTTTACAAACTGATGATCGAGCTTTTGCCCTCGTGGGTCCGCGGGAGATTGGGTAAAGAGAGAAGAAAGCTTTCAACAATTTCTGCTTCCATGAACGAAATGGTGGTTCTTGTTCTCCCCAGGTTATACACATCTTACGATTACTTTGATTTGGAATTGGAAATAAGTAGTTCACAATTGAACCTTTTTACTAATCAGTTGCAATTTTGTTCCTATTATTTGTTGAATGGGGTTTCGTTGTGTGAATTATGGTGTAATTATGGAGGTTTAATTTATTTTGGCTGTTCGATCGTAGAAGTTTTTTGCAGCTGTCTCTTGTAGCTTTGGTTTGTCTATTTTTCTTGGAGATTTGTGGGTTGATTTGCCTTTTTCTAAATCTTACGCAGCTGAGTATATCGATAATTACTGATAGGTTCCTCTAGTGATGTTTTTGTTCAAACAGATTACTGGTTGTGAATAATGATGGCAATAGCGTCGAATTAAGTTCTTAAGATGTTTGTACTTTGTCGCTGGATAACTCAATTTTAAATGTGGAGATATACTTCTGAACAGAATCCTTCAAGATGCTTGTAAAATTCTTTAGCACCATTTGCCGATAAGTTGGTATTCCCATTGTTGAGTTAGTTAATTCCATGGCGGATACTGGAACATAATCAACACGTGACAAATTAGTTCAAGTGGGATGCTTTAGAGCTCTACAATATAGCTAAGCAATTTATCTTTTATAAATTTGGTCACTTGAAACGGTCTAGGAATTTTCAGGTGCTGTAGTGTAAGAGGGATGTTCTTTGCTTTTCTGTCCGGTGTCATGTGCTTCTGGTATACAACTTATAAACTCATTGGATGCTCTTCGTATTGCTTGATTGAAGGTCTGAAAATGTTGTCAACTGATGGAAACGTATGACAAAGATCCGAGGGTGTGATGAGAATGGGAAACTTCCATGTCATGGCATGGTTAAGAGAGTTCCTTCATGTAGATAAAGCTAAAACTAACTTCATGAAGTTTTGAGATGGAACCATGGCATTATAGATGTGTTTTTTCAAGGCTATGCATGTTTCTTTCCTCTCTTGCTACATTGCATTTTCACTTCTAGACCTTTTCCGTTGATTTAAGGTCTATGTCTGCTTCCTAACTGCGTAATTCCATTCTTAGCCAAGTATCATTTTGCTCCGTTTCTTTATCTGTTATACATTTTATATTAACACAGTCTCTTTGTTTGTACCAAATGAAAGTACAGTCTCTTTGTTGCTTTGACGTTACATCAATCATCAAAGTACTAAAACTATGTTATGAATGAGGGTAGTTGACATGCCTTTTATTAACTGTATGTGTTCTCTTATAGTGGTTTTATCTATTTTATAGTAACGAAGCTAAAGTGAGCGCAACTGCTGGCCCTCATAGTTGTCTCACTGTTAATTCGTCTCCTCTGGTAAACGAACAAGGGGTTCAAGCAAATCCATTGGCTCAATACCCTAGTTTTTTGAAACAGTTGCTTAAATCTCATCTATCCGGTAAATTTTATTTGGTGAGTTGAAGTTTTATCCTCTATAAATATCTGCTTCCTTCTTGCTTGATTAGTAAATCAAGTTATAGTTTTGTTCATGCTAACAGGGTTTACCAAAGAAATTTTGTGATGCACATCTTCCGAGCCACGACGAAACTATTGTTTTGGTTGATGAAAATGAACAAGAATACAGAACGAAGTACTCTGTTCGGAAAAATAGGCTAGGTGGTGGTTGGAGAGGTTTCTCCATGGCACACAAATTGCTCGAGGGAGATGCCTTAGTATTCCATCTGATTGAGCATTGCAAGTTTAGGGTAACTCTCTGAGCCTCCTCTTTTACAGTGATTTAAATGGGAGAGGCACTTTTCAGTAGTGTGTAAATAGTGAGGTGATTTAAGTTCATCTTCAGATCATTGTTTATCAAATGCAAACGTTTTACATATCAAACATAATAAAATAATCAAATTTGTTGGACTATTGCTGAGACAAGCAACGGGTTTTTCTCTGTGTGTTTCAAAATCAGTCAAGGTATAGTCTGGTTCCCTTTTCTGAATTTCAGTTGCATTGTGTTCCTAAAAGTACATCTGATATATTTTTAAACTTTTTTCTATGCAAACTAATGGACAAGTTCATTGTTGGAAATCAATATAATGCCTCTGTAAGGATGCCTCTGGAGCAATATTACTTCATTTCGCTGCTTGTCTGTGAATTAAGTACTGATTTGAAATATTTTACTTTCACTCACTTTGTTTTCACCAGAAAGGGTCTTTGACAGCTTGTCTTTTGGTGTTTTAGGTGTATATCGTGAGAGCAGGCCAGATAACAGAAAATGATGGCGCTATGGATCTTCAGACATATGATTTACCGAATGCCATGCCACTTAGAACCGGTAAGAAATTTTGCCACTTACCGTTTATTTTTATTCATCTCCGTATTTTTCAAGAAATAGCGTGCAAAATGTTTGACCAGTGAAAATGGAAGACCAAATGGAGGAAAATGCGCTTATCGGTCAAAAATCAAGCCGAGTACATCACAATTCTCTTGAAGTAGATAACCATCAAGAGACAAAAAGGGCAAGAATAATGTCCAACAATAAGCTCAGCATAGATGTTCTTGCATCCAATGTTCTCGAAAGCGTCAGGTATTCAGGATTTGCTCACGATTTCAAAGACATGAAGAGTTTTGAGGATTTCAAGATCCTAATAGATGGCAAACTCCTCAACTCGCAAATACCAATGGATGTTAGAATAAAGTATTACAACCTCTGCTGCAGTCAAAAGATGTTTCTTCACGACCATCTCATTAAGGGCCTTAGCATTAAGCTAGTTGCTGTAATGATTTCTGAAACAGTAGACATAGCTGATGCTATCAGATTGACCAACCTCGCAACATCCCTTCATCATTTGGAGTGTTGGGAGAAAACCCTAAAAGCCTTTGAGGATTTGGGCATGACAGTCGGGTTCCTACGCCATAGGATACACGAGTTGTCGAGTCTTTCACTTGAATCTCAAGCTACAGTTGAATCAAGGAGAACAAAAATAGCCCAAGCTGATGAAGAGATCAGTCATCTCGAGGCCACATCTTTGAATGTGAAAGCAATTGTAGGAAACCTAGAGCATGAAGTCGAGGCTCTCAATTTGAAAAACGGGAAGCTCGGGTTTGAGTTTCAGGCTCTTGCGGGGGCTCCCTGGTGAGAAGTTGTACTTGATTTATTACGATTATCATAAGCTAGTAACTGTATAAGTTTTCTGTGTTTTTTTTCCCCTTTTTTTCCGAACGTTTTGTTAGGAATCTTGTAGAGTATGTGCCGGTTAATTTATCAGTCCAAAGAAATTATCGATAATTAAAAAAATTATTTGATGCGATAAAAGTTGAACGAAGTATTCGGCCAGAAAATGGAAGTGCAAACGTGCAGAGTGAAAAGATACTAGGCATTTTATTTTAGAGCAAATATATACCTAGTAGCTTTGTACAAAATAGATGAAATGAAATAAAATTTTGCATTGAAAATCATATTGAGGAATAATTACACAAGGTGAGATCACTTTCAGTTCAGTACCTACATAAAATAAAAATAGCTTCATAAAAATAAAAAGTAAAATCATCATTTCAGACAAGAAATGGCCATGTCATAAATTTAAGATTTGGATTAGTTTCCGTTGATTTGTCCCTAAGGATTTACTATACACGAATATTTTTTAAAAATATTATTTTATCAGGTTGTTTTAGACATTCGTTTCCAATATTTCTCACAGGGGAAATTCAAGAAAAAATATGTGTTGTGTCGTGTTATATTCGTATCGTCGTATTCGTGTTCATACATCATAAATAAGGACCTTTTTTAGTAGGTAAAAATCTACAAAAATGTGCTTTCATTTATTTTTTTAAAATTCACATAATTACCGAATAAAATATTCAAGATTAACATTACTTATGATATGATATCATAAAATAATAGGGTTAATTACATCTACCCGCAATTTAGATGGGGTAATTATAAATGGTATCACATGTTTAGATATAATTACAGTTATACCCTACTCAGAAAATTTTAATTACACATAACCCTCACGAATAATGCATTAATTACATATAGCTACCATATAAAATATATTAATTACGTAAAAAAATGGGCATATTTGCAAGGTAGTGTAATTAAAATTTTGTAGGAAATATGTACGTGTAATTATATCTAAAAGTGGGGTATTACTCATAATTATCTCATCTAATTAGGGAGTTAGATGTAATTAAGTCTAAAAAATAATATTGAAAAGTGGGTTCCGAAACGTATCTCGCTAAAATCTTTAACTAGGGTTTTTCCGTTTCACATAAAATGAACATCACACCTTAAAAGGCGTGTGTTGATTTAAAAAATTTCTAATGTCAACTTTATCCAATGTATGGAATATCCAATTATCCATTGAAAAATAATAAAAAGAGATGTTTGTTCTTATATTATTGTATTATTCAAATTTAAGCACGTGTATAAAATGTGGTGCACGAAGCGGCAGAGCCCGTCACCTCCGACCTCCGGAAGCAAACAATACAACTCTACTGAAATTAAGTTTGAGCTCAGGAAACACGCACAAGCATTTCTGCAGCACGCTCTACTGTTTTGGATCGTCGAGGAGGAGGATCTCTGAGTACTCCTGGAAGGAGAAAGTGAAAATCATTTTCATCGAGGTTCCTGAAATCATTCTTCATGCCTTTCTTCTTCCATTTTTTTGGTAATTTTTGTCTATTTTTTTACGAGTTTTTGTACTTTTGATTTTGGCATTGATACAGTATTGTTGCCTCGTCGTATTCCGACGGGAACGCAGTCATGAAATTGGAAATCGAGGAAGATTGGATGCCAAAAATGCCTGAAATTCCGGTATCCGTCAATAAGCTTGTGAGCTTGCGATTTCGTTTCTGGCATGCCATTAGCCTGTGTGATTGAGTAATTATACCTGTAGAAATCTGCATTTTTCTTCCAGAAACAGAGATAATATGCAAGTGTGTAGAGGTGATTTTGTTAGCTTTTGAGTTGCTTGGAATAATCGATGAAATAATGTTATTTGGTCAACAAATGAAACATTCATCCAAAGTTATTGTGCTGTATGCTATATTTGTTGTTTTAGTTGCTTTTATTTGAATTTTTAAGTTAGGCAGAGTGCAAAAACGTGATTAAGGATTCAAGGTAGAAAACTGTAGACTGTAGTATCATTTTTGTTAGATCACATTATTATTATCAAATCTTGATTCTCTGTCAGCTGTTTTTGCCGTTCGAAGCACTGTCCACCCATGATTATTACTGTTCCTGTTAGATCACTGTTATTATCTTTGTTGCTAATGCAAGAAACAACTACTGATTTTTTTCATAAATACTTGAGCAGGAGAGATCGGAAAGTCCTTTGATAAGGTTAGTTTAAGTTTATTTTGAATGGAAGTATGCTTATCATAGACTGCACTTGGTTTCATCCCGTTGCTGTAACTCTAATCATATAGTAGTGAAACTGATGCAAACTTAAGCTTTTGTCCTCATAGTGGTGTTCATGCCAAGTCCTCTTCATTGGAGCGAGCAGAAAGGATTAGAGCAAATTTGTCACCTCAGTTCCCCAGCTTTTTGAAAATCCTACGCAGTTCACACGTCTCTGGAAGATTTTACTTGGTAAGTTGAAGCTATTTGTGCCCTATAAATGACAAAACCTTATCTAGTTAATGCCAAATAATCTTCCTCTTTTACCAGCACTTACCGAGCGAGTTCTGCAAGAAACAACTAAAGCATGAATCCACAGTTATTTTAGTGGATGAAAATGGACAAGCATATAAAACAAACTACACAACAAATCATGTGCTAGATGGTGGATGGAAAAGATTCTCCACGGCACACAAATTGGTAGAGGGAGACACCTTAGTTTTCCATTTGGTTGAGCCTTACAAGTTTAAGGTATGTAAACTTTTTATCCTCATTACCCTGCTGGTATAGTTGTTTTTGCTATTCTTTTAACTGTTGGGTGTTTTTAATAAATCAAAATTCAATAATGTTCAGGAAGTGGTGAGTATTCAAAAGTTGAAGATTATAGTAGCATTCTAAATTTGATTGATAATGGCAGTAATGTTCATTTGCGTGCTTCAAATATCATCTAATATCAGTATGATCTGGTTCCAGTTTATTGAAGTTTCCACTTTGCGAATATCTTCCTGGACATATATGAAGGCATGGATGTTTGTTGTTTGATCAGTATCTTTGACATACCATTGTCTGGTTTTCTTAAGGTTTACATTGTGAGAGCTGTAGAAGCTAATGAAACTCCTGATCTTCTTAATAAAGCTGCCAATGCCAATCCAATTAAAACCGGTATGTGAATTGACCTTTTATGTTTTCATTGAACTTATTTTCACATTTTTTCCTAAATGGGAAACTGATAACCTGAAAATTCGGGATCTTGTTGCTCTTATTACAGATGATTCAGGACGAAGAAGCAAATCTTCAGAGTCTATTATGAAATTTGAAGACGTGAAGTGTTTTGAGGATTTCAAGATTAGTGTGGGTGACATAATCATCGACTCAGAGATACCAGCAGATGTTAGGAAAAGATATTATGAGCTATGTTGCAGCCAAAATATGTTTCTCCATGATCATCTTATTGTGGGCCTTAGTAGTAATCTAGCTGCTACAATAATTTCTGAAACTGTCAGCATTGTTGATGCTCTCAAGGCATCAAACATCACGACAACATCTCTTGATCACTTGAAACGTTGGGACAAAACACTAAAGGGCTTTCGGGCTTTTGGCATGTCAGTCGGATTCCTGCGCACTAGACTAAATAAGCTAATCAAGCTTTCTCGTGAATCCCAGGCGATTGTTCTATCCAAGAAAAAGAAAAGAATTCAATTAGATGAGGAGATGGGAACTCTTATGGCAGCAGTTAAGAAGGTTAAAGGGCTAATGAACAGTTTAGAAACCGAGGTGGAGGCTCTTGAAGTGAAAAATGAGAAGCTTGGCTCTGATTTCATGGAACTGGCTGGTGTAACATAACTGTAAGTATTGGATTCAGAGTTTCTTGTGTTCTTTTATTAAAATTTTTGCTTTTATTTTGAGTTATTTTAAGTTCGATAATTTTCTCAAATAACTGCATGATTATGTGCAGGGATATACAAGAGGAACTTGGGAGTCAATTCTCACATTCAGGCAGTAGTAAACATATTCACACAAAGAGAAACACATCCTTGATTCGCTGGATCTAAAGTTGTTTAAATGGAGGATCGAACACCTGACTCATATAAGAGTGTTTTTATTGTCATGAAATTGAAAATAGGTTTCCAACCAGCAAGTCTTAAACTTGAAAGGATGGATATTGTATGGGAATTGGGAAGTTTGATTTTGAAGTTTTAAATATGTATATAAAACGATTATATAATTTATGCTCTATCAAAATATATATGCTAATTAAACATAGAAATAGCATAATTGACCGGAGAACTTAGATGATAAGAAATTTGAAGAAGAGAATAAAAAAGTAATATAATTTAGAATCAGGAGAAAGACAAACAGCATTAAAATTTCATTGGTTTTTTTTTTTATCTTTCTTTTTGAGTTATGGTGAAATTAGAAGTATTCATTCCTTTTGACAACTTATAACCATTAAAGTACGAATACTTTATATTTTTTGTCTGTGCAATATCGGATACGTGTTAAATATGCACACGGTTCCTATACGACACCAATACAAGTTTAACACAGCAAAGAATATTCAAAATTATTTAAAAAAAATAAATCCGACACATTAAGAACATAATTCCAACAGGCAAAGATACGGGAAATTAAAAAATTTTAGGACACGAACTCCCCCCTCCCCCTCCCCCCCTCTAGACCGCCCCCTCCTTTCAGTTTCATACATGATCTTCGTAACATTATACATATTTGGAGGACATATTATAAAGTTTCCACTTAAAATACATTCACTCTCAACAGGGAAATTCAAATATATAAAGTTAGTAAGAAAATTTTTAATGGGCTAGATTTGATCTTTGTGGTGACTCGATGATAATCTTTGTGAATGTATTGAAATTTTATCGACTCTTCTTAATAAATTCCTTATTGCTCGAGGACGAGCAATAGTTTAAGTGTGGAGGTATTTGTTAGACATAAAATACTTGATATTTTTAGCCTACATTTCATATGTTTTCATGCCATTATCGTGCCTAATTGTGTTTAAATTGCTTCGTTTTAGTTCATATTCCAATTTGGAGTCAAAAATAGAAGAAATGGTGAAAAAAAAAATGCATAAAACGGAGTTTAGAAGACAAAGCGCGAATCAGGAAGTCTGCCCGTGATCACGGACAGGATTAGCGGCCGCGAATAATTAGCGAAGACAAACTGGCAGCCGCAAAAGCGGAAGTCAACAACATTCTGTCGCCCCTTTGCGGCCTCGAGTCAATTATTGGCGGCCGCGAACGCGTGTTTTGGACCGATATTTTTTATGCGGATTAAGGTCTTTTGACCTAATTTCTTTTGGGGAATATAAATACAAGTCCAACTCTAAACACAAGAGGATTCTCATTCATCGTCTACACATTGGGAGCTAGGGTTTGGAGTCTAGAGAGTTGGAGAGGCGACGAAGAGCTGCAAAGATGGAGACATCGGAGCAAACAAGAGACGACGCCACCTAAATCTTAGATTTGCAGCATTAATTTTCTATGCTTTTCTTTAGAATAATTTTATTGTTTTAATTATTCCCTAGCAAACTCATGTCTCATGGATTGGTTTTGGATTCGTAATTGATTTATTTATTTTGTTTATGGATTAATTATTGTGAATCCTTGTTTATGATATTAATTAGTTTACTTCTTGCTACGTGTCTTGTTGATTGTTGCTTTGTCAATTAGTTAGTTCCTCTTAGGCAAGGGGATGATAATTCCGTAGTGCAAGTATTTGATAATATGTTCGTATGAATATTTTTGGTTTTTATGTTATGGAATTATGTTTTAAGTGCATGTTGAGCTTGTGCAACTTTAACATGAATCTGAGAATTAATTTTCTAATAGAAAGGTTGTTTGTGAATTTTGATTAATAATTCCTAAACACTTAGAATTGAAGGGATGAAGAGATTCGGCCTTTTTCTAAGCAATCTGTGGTTAAATAGTGTATGACTTGCCGCTGCTATTTAATTACTCTAATCTTGTTCTTATGGTTTAGTCTGTTTTTGAATGTTTGACCATGAGAGTGGCTTACAGAAACGCTTAAGCACGTGTGCCTAACTTCGAGAGAGGCTTGCATATATTTTCGTGATTAGGATTGTGAGAACCTGAATATTTATTGAGCATTGTTTCACTGAGCTACAATATTGTCACTCCCCTAGCCATCCGTTTATTTATTATTTTTTGTTATTTATTTGTTTGTTTAGCCTAGTTAGTAGTCGAGTTAACCCCCTATTCTCTGTCTTGGTCTATCTATTGGAGAAAATATTGAGTGATTGATTGGTTTTTGTAACAACCCGAACGATGGGTGCCACATCCCCCACATTAGAGTCCGACACGTGTAACGAAATGGAGAGTCCGCACACGCATCAAACAATGGCAAACGGGAGATAAACAAAACTCACACCCTACCCAGGCGGTCTAGACCCTCAGTCAGAGTGCATATCAAATCAAGAATATAGCGGAAGCTATTAAACAATTCATATCGAACATCCCAACATCAACAAACTAGATCAAAAGAGCACATATACACGTTATATACATAACCATGCCCATCCCGGGCCAAAAGATCCATTACTAAAGTATAACAAGTATCATCATACAAATCTCTAAAAGTAGATCACCAATATCAAAGCTAGGAACCAGTACAATGCAAATGAGACTCGAGCTATGCCATGTAACACCCCGTCTCTCCAACGAGTCAGGTATGACATCACGGGAGGTTTTTCGACGTTTTAATTTCTCTTTTGATTTATTTTATACTTTGAATCAATTGTTTAAGTGATTTATATGCTCTAATTCTTTAAATTTCACGTTTTAACTTCCGTATTTAATTTCTCTAACTTGAATTTTATTCCCGAACTACAAGAATACGTGATATATTTGAATTATATGTTTATGAACTCATTTACGTGTTTATTTATTCGTTTTTACTTGTTCGAATTGGTTGGAGACCATTTCTTTATTTTTGGGATTTGAGGGCCTAACGAGTTTTAGCGCCTCGGATTCCGGAGGCCATAACTTGAGATCGTGAATTCGGATTCAAATTTCGGAAGTAGCTCCGGAATCATAACAAGATTTTCAAGCTAGGGAACCTAGCCTTATATTTTTTTAAGCCCGTTTGAGCCTCCGAAATTTGACCGAAACAAACTACTAGTGCCTAAATGACCACCTTTCACTAAATTGCACATAAGTCCCTCAATTTTCAACCTTTTCACTTGATTCTTGGTCCCACTTAACCCCAACTCAGCCCACTACCACCCATTTCGATCAAAGCAAGAGAAGGAAGAGAAAATTCAGCAAACTTGAACCCTCACTATTCACCAAGGAAGAGTTTGGAGCTCAAATCTTCATCAAACTCAACCAAATTCAAGGGGTAAGTGTATGATTGTTATCTACATCCTTTTATGGTCATTTTGCTTCAAGAATTTTTGAATTTGAGTCTTTATTTATTGAGATATGAATATTGGAATGAATAGTAATGGTTTAAGTGTTCATATGAAATTATATGCCAATTCCTGTGTTATTTGTTGATTCAAGCTAGATGATCACTTGAGCCTCATGGTTATATGAACTGAACTTTGTTGGTGGTTGAGTGTATTAAGTGTTACCTTTGTTGAACTTCAAGGTTTTGCAAGCTTTCTCCACGGATTTGAGATGTTACTTGAATCTCTTTGTTGCCGGTTTGTTGCTGGAAGTTAGGGGCTGAAATTTGCATGTTTTGTAGCTGACTTTCATGAGTTTTGTTACTGCTTTGGTTACCTTATTGTTGTTGTTGTTGTTTGAGCTTAGAGGCAGGGGAAAGTGGCTGCTTCTGCTGCGTCTTCTCACTGCACAATTCTCCCCCAGGCGGGGAGAATTTGTGCTTGGAAAGTCCCCGACCAGGGACTTACTTTGTTAAATCTCCCCAGGAGGGGGGGGGGGGGGGGGGGGGGTTGGAGTGACTTCCTTTTCGTTTATGTTTGATTCCCCTTTTCTTGTCCCCGTACTTGTTTCTAAGGTGTTATTTGATGCATTATGCTAGGGTATGGATTATGAATAATTATTTATGACTTACATGCATTGTATACATTTTATATTAGGAGTTATATGCATTGCATTAAATTTATGGGTTCATTTGATATGAATCTTTCGAGTTATGAGCGTATATGTCTTAAGTGATACGTGTAGTCTTTTCTTGCATCATTTGCCTTCTTTACGCTTTTTAAACTTATGAATGCTTATGCCATGCAATAATATAATACGTTATGGGATTATTTGATATGATATGAGTTTAATTCTTGAATACCTTTTGTGATATTTCGTTATTTTCCCCAATATGCCTAAGTATGAGTGTATAGAACGTGCATTGCATCCATTTACATTCTTATGCATCGCCGTGCATCTAATTGGTTTATGTTTGAGTCTAAGTCATAAACTTATGTCTGTTTGTCTCAGATTTGAGTTCGGGAGGTGTCGGATCCACCATTTAGCGTCTTTTTGGTCTTCAACGCTCTTTCGGGAGCACTTTTGGTAAAAAGGTGAGGTTTTAGACTTGTTTTGTTTTAGATAATGCGACATATAACCCTACGTGCTCGTTTTCAAGCCTGTATGTGAATATACTATTATATTTATATAATAGATATGTGCTTATATGGTACGTTTATGACTTTGTCATACGATTAAAGTTTTTGAACTATATATACGAGCGTATGTAAGCTTGAAAATGTTTTGCAACGAGGCTATGCTCCAAACCGTGTGTCTTCATGCTAGTTACGAATTCGGATGACACGGAGAGGTACGTCCATAGCATATGCTAAGTTGCAAGGTAAGGTATGCTTCGATAAGGTACGTAAGTTATGATTTTGATATGATCTGTTAGGTTTGATATGTAGAGAGTTATGATATGTTATGTTATGGTTTGCATTTGGGGGCCCCCGAGATGTGGGCAAGGGAGACCCAGGACGACCATGGGGTCGCCGGTTATGACCCCTGTGCACGTTCTCATTTGAAGTACTCACGTGCGACTCATGGAGGTTGAGGAGGCATGGTGCTTTGAGCCCTCAGTGGATAACCGGGGAAGACACAACGTTGATTAGATACCCCGTGTGTTTTTTGTAATGGTAATGTGTAGTAAGGGCTTGCTCCCCGAACTACAAGTTGTTGGGGTTGGATTGATTTATGAATTATGTTTCCGCTTTAATACGTATGTTATGAATTGGGGAGCTTGTGTAAGACCCGTACTTGATGGGTATAAGAATCGGTTATGATATGTTGATTATGAAACGGGACAAGATCTTTTCTTTATGTTATGATACGAATACGTTAAGTTTGTTATGTTTCGTTAAGTATAAGTATATGATTACTTTAAAAATGACTTTAGTACGCAAAACCCTATGCCGGTTCATAGTCTTTTGTTTATTACGTGCTTTGTTCTATATGTATACGTGTTTGGGTGTGCGTTAGCCCCCTCACTCAGTCGGTGGATTGACCCTCTCCTTTTAACTTTTCAGTTTGCAGGTTTTGGTTCGTGCTAGGTGGAGTCGTGAGTCGGTCGAGTCCTAGTCCCCTACTGGAGTTGCATTTTCATTTGCATTCGGTCATATTTTGCATATGATTCGATTTTGATAATTGAAGTATGTATATGTTATGCATTTGTTAATGAAGTATGTATAAATTCTTGATTTATATATCCGGGACAGGCTTCTAGGGATAGTTGAACCCGTTTTTGTGGATTTATCTTCTTGATTTTGATGTATGCTTCCGCTTTCTTTGGTTTTTGCATGCTCTGGTCTTGTCTTAGCTCCGCCTGGCTTAGCGAGTACGTGTAGGTTCCCGTTCGCTTAGTCTCGGGCTCATGTATGGATTTCTATTTAATATGTGGGTTCGGGTCTAGGTGCGGTGGATGTGGTGGCTCGCCACTCCGCTCTCTACATGCCACAAGTAAGACTCTACGACCACTTGCCGCCTAACTCAACTCAAATTGTACCTGCAACTCAAAGAAAGGGAAAAAGAGAAACGACAACGAGGGTTAGTCCTAATGTCTAGTGAGGGGCTAACACACACACCTATAATACGTATAGAGCAAAACACTTAACAAAATCATAAGGATCCATGAACCGAGGATGGTTTTTGCAAGGTAAAGCATTTCCCGCGATAATAGATATATGTACCTAAAAGAAGTTAAAGGCCATAGGCCAAAATAGCAAGTTTAGGTAGTTAGGAATCCGTTCCCATTTCATAGATCATGCGAATCACACTAACTCGGTGAGTACAAGTTTTCCTCCCAGACTTCCATATTCAAAGGCATAAGCATACTCAAAATAGAATTCATAAACCATCCTTTGTCCAGGCGATAGGAGGGTTGGCGGCCCTATCTATCAATCAAATGCACACGAGACAAGGTTTAATTATGACATTGAAACCTTCGGCAGTTGCTTCCACCGTCTCAAGAGAAACACCCTTCCCCAACCTCCTAATGTTGGGTGAGACTCTCAAAGGAAAGTGTTGATGGGAGAGCTCGTCGACCCCACGGTCATCCCGAGTTACCATTCCACTCTCCAAGGCCCAAAGCAAAGTTCAAAATTCACATTCCAACAAAGCTTATCTTTCAAAGCTTAAACCTCGCTTACACACACACACACACCTATCAAAGGTTTTCCAAGTCAAATGCAAAATAACTTATATACATATACAAATCGTTTTCAAAGTCTTATAAAAAATGGGATAAGCCCTCAAAGTATATATCTTACACGTATCTATCATATAATATACGTATTTCGCATGCGAGGCTTCAAAACACATAGGGTTGTAGGTCATTTAACTAAAGGAACAAAACCTCACCTTGAATACGTGTAGTGGTGACAAAAGAGTGTGAATCAGACACCTAAGGAGCAAGCTCGTCGTCAACGGGAAGGTCCACTGAACAAAACAAACAACAAATGATACTCTTAGACTCCATATGAACCAAATAAACGCTCGACAAATGTGTATGAATGTAAATGATGCGAATGAAATGGAATGAGACAACACTTAGGTCATATAGGGGCATCTATTAGCATAAGAGATCACCGTTCATAAACGAGGGCATAAAACGAGCCATAAATTCATAATATGTAACCTAACACATAATATAACATATTAACAATGTATATAAGTCAATAAAAGAAGTGAGAAAATAACATACAAAATGAATAAACAAAGAACAAACACATACAAGCAAGGGAGAGTGAGTGACACGGGGGTGTCACCTTTCAAGGCAAAAGGGTGACATGCCCGTGTCCTAAGTCAGCAGTAAAACTCTCCAAAAATGACCCTTAGACACGGGGGTGTCACCCTTCAAGGCAAAAAGGTGACACGCCCATGTTTGGGGTCAGGGGCTTCAAGAAATGGTGACACTCCCGTGTCACCAAAATGACAACAACTCGAACAACAAAAATGGAGCTCAAAATAGGACAAAAATCAAGGCAAAGCAAGCTATTCTTATAGGGCAAAGAGTATACTTCATAATCATGCAAATAAAGCAATAAAAACAGCTCAAAAACATTACAAAACACCTCAAATCATGTTACAGCTGATCATGGAGAGCAGATTGTATTTTCAAGTTCATGGTCCAAAAACTCATCAATTCTTCAAAGCCATTAATGGTGAATCATTTATTACACAACTACCAAGTGTTAAGTGTCAAAAATTGAGGTTAGCAAGCTTCTTTGATCAGCATACATCCACTAAATCATCAATAAACTCAAGCTAAGACAAAGTTGAAGAATTAGAGCTAACCCTTCCTATTCATGCATATCTCCAAGCTCATATTAAATCTGAGGCAAATTATGAATTTCATGGATTAAAAGAAACATAAAACATAGGAGAATCCAAAAATATACCTACCTCTAAGATATGAAGAAGTATGGAAGTGATTTGAGCTCAAAAATCACAAGGGTGAAAAGGGGCTCTTTCTTCTCCTTTCTTCTTCTTCACTTGGAGCTGAAATTCCTTCTCTTGGGTGAGGGAGGTTCGAATGGCTGGATTTAAAAGGAGAGATAGAGGGTTAATTCAAGGTATTACTAGTCAAGGTTTAGCTTAATTGGGGTTAAGGTGGTCCCACAAACTCAAGACTAGTCAAAAGGTGTCACTTTGGTGTGAGGTGCTCGTTTCGGTGGAATTTCGGAGGTCTAAATGAACTTAGAAAAATACAAGGCTAGGTTCTAAAGATCCCAAATCTCGTTATGAGTCCAACACCTCTTCTGGAATTCAAATCCAAATTCCCGAGCTCAAGTTACGGCGCCCGAAACCCAAGGTGCGCTAAATGCCCTTCAGCCCCCTTTAGGTCCCCGTAAAATAAAAACGAGCCAAAACTAAACCAAATAAATTCAAAATCACATAACAAGCATATAATCATATTCATAACTTATATATTTCATGCATATCAAAATTTCACAAAAATCGGAAATGAATTCAGATGCATATGGATCAAGTTCTAAGGCATAAACGTTAAGAATTCAAATTCATAACTTAAATAAATAATTTTATATAAATTCAAATAATCGTATAAATATTAAAATATCAAATAATTTCATAAATAAATAATTAAATACACAAGTAACACACCTGATACGTCATACCTGGAAGTCTAAAAACCCAGGATGTCACAACCTCTCCCCCTTCAAAAGGACCTGTCCTCAGGTCCGAAGCGAGGTCTTGAACAGATCCGGGTACAAACGATTCATCTTTTCCTCAGTCTCCCAAGTGGCTTCTTCGGACTTCTGATCGCGCCATAAGAATTTTAACAAAGGAATTTTTTGGTTTCTCAACTCTTGCTTCTTCCGGTCCAAGATCTTAACCGGGTGCCTCGTGGTTGTCAAATCTGGCTCAAGTTGTACCTCTTCAACAGGAATTATAGAAGACTCATCGGGATAATATTTCCGAAATTTAGGGACATGGAAAACATTGTGAATCCCAGTCAGACTCGGTGGTAATTCCAGTCTGTAGGCTACTTGCCCAACTCTTTCAAGAATTTCAAAAGGGTCTATGTAGCGCGGGTTAAGCTTCCCGCCTTTACCAATCCGAGTAAACCCCTTTCTAGGAGATAATTTCAAAAAAACCTTATCTCCCACTTCACTTCAAATTCTAGGGGGCGTCTTCTCTTATCTGCATAACTTTTCTGTCGGTCTTGAGCCGCCTTCAACCTTTGTTTAATTACTTTTAATTTCTCAATGGTATCTTGGATCTCCGCTGGTTTCTTAGCTCGATCAAGCTACCATCCTTGGTCTACCTCCATTCATCAATGTCCCAAAAGAGAGGTGACCGACACTTTCTCCCGTATAGTGCTTTATACGGAGCCATACCAATCGACGATTGAAAGCTATTATTGTAGGCAAACTCGACCAAGTCCAAATGCTCATCCCAAGTATCTTGATAATCCAAGGCACAAGCACGAAGCATGTCCTCAAGATACTTTATCAACCTCTCGGATTGACCATCCGTTTGTGGGTGAGATGCGGTACTGAATTGGAGCTTCGTACCCATACACTTCTGTAACTCTTGCCAGAAACTAGCCGTAAACCGAGGATCTTTATCTGAAACAATGCTGACCAGTACACCATGTAATCTTACAATCTCCTTGTGATACAACCGGGCTAGCTTAGGCACCTTGTCGGACATCCGGACTTTGAGAAAATGGGACGACTTCGAGAACCGATCAACTATGACCCAAATCCCATTGAAACCTCCTTTAGTCCTCGGCGAGCCGGACATGAAGTCCATTGTCACTTGCTCCCACTTCTATGCAAGGATCAGAAGTGGTTGGAGAGTTCCCCCCTGTTTCTGATGTTCAGCCTTCACTAGTTGGCATGTTAGACATCTTCTCACAAAGTTAGCGACGTCTCTCTTCATGCCGTTCCACCAGTACAAAGTTCTCAAATCCTTATACATCTTCGTGGTACCGGGATGTACCGTGTAAGCCGACCTATATACCTCGTCAAGGATCAACTGCTTAAGCTCTTCTGGAACACAAACCCTGGTCTTGAACCGAAACAAACCTGAATCATCGAACCCAAACTTAGTCTCCAGATCAATCATTGCTTTCGCCACCAATCTTTGAATTTCCAGATCATTAGATTGAGCTTCAATCAATCTTTGCTTCAACTCCGGTTGAACAGAGATATTTACTAAACGGGCTTCTAAAACCAAAACCACCGAACTCTGCTTGCTCGAACCCACTTCTAAATTCGAAGCACTAGCCTTCCGGCTCAAAGCATCTGCGACCACATTAGCTTTAGCCAGGTGGTACTAAATCTTGTAATCATAGTCCTCAAGGAACTCCAGCCAGTGTCTCTGCCTCACATTCAAATCCTTCTGAGTGAACAAATACTTGAGGCTTTGGTGGTCGGTGAACACATCAAAAGTAGCTCCATAGAGGTAATGGCGCCACTTCAACAAAGCAAACACCACTGCAGTAAGCTCCAAATCAAGAGTGGGATAGTTCTTCTCGCGATAATCCATCATTGTTCGATGCCGAAACAACCAATCCATCCCTAAAATCGCCCCATACTTTTTCATGGGCATCTCAATCAGGTCCGCCGAGTACTCTTGGCCCTCAATACTCACCGGGCACTCTCGAAACACTCGGTTTGTCACCAAACTCCCCCCCGAGAGGAGAACTTATCACAAAAGAATCATCCACACAAACAACATGCAAGGAAAAAGTAGGAACAAGCCGGGAAGCAATAAAAGAATGCGTTGCTCCTGGATCAAACAATGCATGCAATGGAATACCATGAATGCTAAAGGTATCTTCCACAACTGCGGTGGCATCGACCTCGACATCCTCTTCTTCGCCTTCCAATGTATATGCCCTAGCTTCAATAGGAGCTCTCGGAGGAATAGCATTCAAAGGCTGCGGGTTCGACACCTTATGTGCTACAATTGATTGTGTACACTTGCACGCATATGAGGTTTATTAATTAAAACTTCCAACCAACAGTGGCACACCTTTAGAGGACCAATGTGAACCCAACACCACTTAAGCAAATTAACTGAAGATACGTGGCTTCCACCTCAGCGATACGTAGGACCACATGGATACCTGATGCTCCGCCACATGACAGAACACAATCCAGATCGACTAAAGGACCACAGAATAATTTCGATAAAATTGATCGCGGGATCGATAAGCCTATGGGGTTTTATCTGAAAAAGTGTAGCAAACTAAATTGACCTAGTTGGTCCATATATAGATAATCAAGAGGACCAAACTGATCTCATACTGATGTACAGACCCGTTAGCCGTACATCGATCACCAGATCGATATTATGAGTCACCAGACAGGTCCGTACCCTAAAGCATCCTTGTCGAGACATATGCACTATCCCATTCCCCAGGACAAGCATACAAGGCGAGGCCATTAATGCCCCTTAGTACCTGAACATACCTAAAATGGAAAAATTGGTACGGAATGTACTCCTTGGTCGGGGCGATTATAACATACTGCCAGGTCGAGTCTGGCACCATTAATCCCACACCTCAGTGCGTGTACTAGTGTGTTAATGGCCCAAAGTCTATAAATACCCCCCTCAGTGAACAGTAGTTGGTAAGCATTTAATTGCATTTAAAGCCCTTTGCTGCATTTATTTATCTCACCAAAGAATACAATACTGACTTGAGCGTTAGAAGGGTGTAGCTTGGCTAAACAAAAACAACAAGCAAACAAAAACAACAAGCAAACAAAATAACTCACCCAGAAGATCCCGGCGCTGAACATGCCTCGAAGATGGTCAGAAGGTTTTCGAGCCAACGACCTCTGCTCTTCGATAATGCAACTCATGTTAAATAAGGTGGTAAGTAGTTCGATGTCGAGCTTGGTGGTAGAGAGTGTCCTCCTCGAGCCATTAGGCCTCTCGAGTGTGAGCCCGATCGGCCATTAGATGTGTGGGAAATTCATCATTTAGCCTCTTCATCAAAGTCTTCTGAGTCAGAGCCTAGCTCACAACCTTCCGATCACCCTACTTGCGTTTCAAAAATCTCTTGTCAGGTTAACGCTGTTCTTGGAGACCAAGTAGATCATAAGCATTGAAATCTGGGTCAAAGTAGATGTCCAAATGATCTAAATTTATTACATTCTCCAGGTTCGAAAGTGTAGAGCTCGATTGAGGGGCCGGTGCAAGCTGCCTCGACACCTGGCCTTCGGGAAGGGTTGTTGAGGTCGGATGAGGAATCGATGGTGACAGAAGCACGTTCTATGGAATTGTAGCCTATTGGTTCGCAACCTGAGCTCAAGGGAGACGGTCGTAGATTGACTATATCAAACCATAAAGCTGGGCCTCTTTGGCAGGAGGAACACTAGCTTCCTTGGATTCTCTTCAAACGAGTCATTTTGAGGAATCTCATGTCTGCAACAAGAAACGGGATCAATGTTAGCTAGATTAAAAAATACAATAAAGCAAAGAATAAAACGACCTGCTCGAAGGAGGGCCAGTTTGAAGTTAGAGCATACCAAAGTTAAATCGGTGTAGCTTTTGCCACGCACCATGCCCTTTCGATCAAATGCCCCCTCCACATCAGATAAATGTGGTCTAAAAATTATAGTGCTAGCAATAGATTAAAGTTGTAGCGCCCGGAGCGATGGGCAGCACATCCCCGCACTTAGACTCAAGCCCGTATATGAAATGGAAAGTCCATATATGTGCCCGAGTAAAAGCGAACGAGAGATCTACACACACACTAGGCTAGGCGGAGTTAAACAATTTTAGAGGAAGCATGCAAAAGTTTAAACAAGAAGCTCAACAAAGGCAACTTAAATACATATATGCCTTCAAGGCCAAATTACATTATAATTCTCCAAAGGTAAAATCAATATACATATCATAGTCAATTCATACATAAATGTCCAAAAGTATGAGAATGAAATGCAACTCGACCTAGACCAACTAGTAAGACTCAACCGACTCACTTCTCAACCTAGCTCGAGCCCCAAAACCTGCAAACTAAAAGATTAAGGCGAGAGTCAGTCCATCGACTGAGTGAGGGGGCTAACGCACACCCACACACTTTATAAACATAGATCAAAGCACGAATCAAATAAAGGTTATGAATCGGAATAGGTTTTACATATCAAAACATTCTAAAAGAAAATATATACATACTTACATAAAATTCTATCCACGTTCCGTAATTCAACATAACATAACAAAAGTTCGGCGCGTACGAGCATCTCCCACCTTCACACCTCATGACGTACTTATAAAACAAAAGCATAAATAATCCACCCTTCACACCAAAGACGGTTCGGGTAGCTAATGTAGTACCCTCAACGATAGGCACCACATCCCTCGCACTACAAGTCTAGTCCACACATGAAATGGATAGTTCAAGCATGAACCGGACTCAAAGCGAACGGGTGACAAAATAAAATAATCCCGGCTAGGCAAAATCTAACCCTGTACCAATTAATCACAAATCCCAAAATACGGTGCGGAAGCAATAATCTCATGCATAATTCCAACACTAGTTACAAGTCCAACAATTTATTAATGTAAATTAAATCCAACATGCAACCTAACAACGGGTTTAACTAAGTATGCAACCTGTCCCGAGTCAAATCCAATAATATCGAAATTGGCACACAGGCCCAAATACATAAAAGATACAACTTAATTCATAACAATGTGAAATGTGACTCTAGTGTACAAGTGACTCGGACCAGCGAGCTAAGACTCGACTCCCGCCTAGCTAAACGTGCAAGAAATTGGAAGAGTGGAAAGATGGGTCAGTCTCTAGAAGACTAAGTGAGCACGAGTTATACATAAATATAAAAAAAGGCACATACAAGTTGTAAATCCCGAGCAAGATTTTATTGAGTTTAGTTCCTTCAAAGAGGCATAAAACAGTTAACAATGCTCGGACTTCACAACTATATCAATTTATAAACAATTCCAAATCAGTGGGGTGATCAGTGGTTCGGCTAGTGAGCATGTATAGTTCTCCATCCTTACTCCGACCGTGTACAATCTAGGGAATATTTATTAAAACGCGATCATGCAGTCAATCATTCAATTAATCAGTCAATTATCAGGTGTTGAGTGTGAAATTCGTATGGATTTAAGGGTGAATTAGAGTATGCTTTTGTGCCGTTTGATGCATTTATATGTTTATTTCGCTCCATTTAGGTGATTATTGAGTTGGAGATAAGAAACGGCAAAGTAAGATGAATTCACGCGTTTTTGGAGGAAAAAAAAAAGAGTAACTTCAGTTACCCTTTGGAAGTATAAGGTTGTTAACCCCCGTTAGTAGACACAGGAGCAACACTTTTGGCGAATCAGAGGGGTAATGCCCGTTACCCCTGGGCAGTAACGGGCGTTAACGAGGATTGCAAATAGATAGGTAACGCCCATTACCAAGGACGGCGAGACAGAATTTTAGGCAGCTATTTAAATAAGTTTTGGAGTCTTCTTGAGGGAGTTCTTCCTCCATTCTTGACCTAGCCTGAGGGGAGAAGTTCTAGAGTTTTGAAGAATTGTTCAAAGAATTTCGAGAAGATGAAAGGATCGAGTTCTTAAACAATTTTGGTTTTTCGGTTTATTTACTGCTTTAATTTCTCAAACTAATTCCTTTAAGTTTGGTTTTAATTAGTTTCATGTTAGATTCGTTTTTCCAGATTCTTACTGAATGTTTATGAGTTTAATTTTGAGACCTTGTCTTGATTTGATGAACATGAATTTCCTTAATGCACTTTACTTTAGTTTTATGAGTTTTGCTTTAATTATGAGTAGCTAAATCCCTAGGGATAGGGGAGTGATGATGAATGTATGATATGTGTTTGATATGATGCTTGAATGACTTGTGCTAATTCTTAGTGTGAAAACTGGTTTGAATTGAATTGTGAAGGCCTGATCACTCTTAGCATAATCTAGAATTACTTGAGAATCGAAGGTTAATGGTAATTGAGATGGTTTTCATAACTAGTAGATTATATGAATGCAAAGAGATTTGGTTCTAGTCTATACAACAATAAATCTTATTCCATGCCAAGCCGCTAGAATAGGAATTGCACTAGTCTTAGTCTTGTTGGTTTAATTAATACATTGATGATTGCGAGAGCAACGTTGAGCTTAATTAAATACACGATCATACCTTGAGAGAGGATAATTCATATATAAGTGACTAGGTTGTAGAATTGCACTTATAAAACAAGTATTGTATTGAATCCTGAATGCATAAGTCATTACTCCCCTGCCTATTTAGTCTACTGAGTTTAATCTGTGTTTAAGTGTGCTATTTGTGTTTTCTTAGAGTTAATTACTTCAATTTTATTTTAGTAGGTAGATATAACAACTTGAATTCGTTCGGTTTCTAGATTATAAATAAATATTGAGTGATTAATTTCCCTTCCTTGTGGGTACGATCCTATTGTGCTACGCGTATATTAAGTGTACACTTATACGATTGGTTTTAACTTAGTGAATCTAAACCAGAACAAGTTTTTGGCCCCGTTGCCGGGGAAGGCGTTTTAAGTCAATATTACTTAAATATTTTGATCTAGTGCTTTAGACCATTACTTTATTTTGTGTTTTGATCTTAGTCATTGTGGAATTGAGCTAAGGATTTTCTTTGCTTGTGTATAGGTATACAATGCATGCGAAGATCTAAAGATCCGGAACTAGTTCCCTACGATCCGAAAATCGAGAGAACACTCAGCGCTGTTAGGAAGAAGAAAAAGAAAAGCAAGAAATCCACAACCGAATCAATGGCAGTAGATCCGAACAATGCAAGAGGTAGAGGGGTTGTAGATCCACCACAACCACCTCCTCCTGCGATTAGAGATTACAACTTGCCAAATGCTGGAGCAATCCAGACCGCAACTCGTCCCTCGATTGGAGCAAACAACTTTGAGATCAAACCTGCTATAATCAACTTGCTGTAGAACAATCCGTTTTCAGGATTATCACTAGAGGATCCAACATCACATCTTGAGTATTTCCTTGAGGTGTGCGATACCTTCAAGATCCATAATGTCACAACTGATGCTATTCAAGTCAGGCTTTTCCCGTTTTCACTAAGAGAAAGTGTAACGCCCCCGCTTTTCCGTCGTATAGCTTGACGTATGTGTTTATCTACTTGTGTGAATTAATTGGTTATAAGTGTTTTATTTAATTAATTTTATTATATGATTTTTAAGTATGTGAGTAATTGAAATATATGAAATATTTGAATTGGAATTTATACGACTACTTAAACTACTTGCGCATGTGTGATTTGTTTGCATGTCGTTTTTATATGATATAAATTCCAAATTTCGTGAAAATTTAATATGTTGGATCTATGTGTGTCATGAATGTGTATGTATGCTCATTTCATGTTTTCGGATTCGTTTGAGTGTGTTTTGAATTTATTTTGTATGCTTGGAACCAAAACGGGGCTAACGGGAAATTAGCACACCTTTGGTTCCATATGTGTATCTTGAGCTCGGGAACTCGGAATCGAGTTCTGTCACCTCCATTGAATCTGTATCGATGATTCAGAGACAATGGGATAAGCCTCATATCTTTATAAGATCATTTGAATTCCCAAAATTCAACCGAAATGAGCACCTTGCGCCTAAAACGATAACTATTGACCATTGGGAGCTTTCGGACCTATAATGACACACCTAGACCCTACCTAAGACCTAACCCACTTGCAAACCACTCTCTCTATCCCCTATACAGCCCCAAAACCGAGCCACTCTCCCTCTCACTCAACCAACTCAGCCAAAAGAAGGAAGAAAGGAGAGAAAGAGAAGGAAGAAGAACCCCTTTTTCCCCATTTGAGATTTTGAGCTCATCTCACATCCATTCCTTCTCCAATTTGTAAGGTAAGCTCAATTTTATGTTGTGTATCTCCTTGTGGTTATTATAAGTCCTATATTGCATGATTTCACCAAGATTTGATCAAGTGTTGGAGAAGAGGATGAATAGTAAGGGTTTGGAATAAATTGATGACTCTAGCTTAATCTCTTATGAAATTCTTTGGTATGAAGCTTGTATATTCATCTTATAGCATGCATTTATACTTGTATGGACTAATTTTACTTGTTGGTTGAGAATTTATTGAGTTGCCATTAGTGAAGCTTGAAGACATGTTTTGGTGGTTGGATTCTTGATGCATTTCTTAAGCTTGTGAAGTGATAATGTGATATAGCTTGTATATATGCACTTATGGCTTGAATTAGTATACTTTTGGTTGAGATTTGAGGTGGTTTTGTGGAGTTTTAGCTTCTCCCGCGTAAGTACCTTGCTGCTGCTGTGTTTTGGGCTCGAATTTGAAATCTACGAGGGTGGATTTTTTGCCTTGAAGAAATCTGCGGGGGTGGATTTGATGCAGAGGAGCTTCTGACCAGAATCCATGGGGGTGGATTTTTCCCTTTGGAAAAATCCATGGGGTGGATTCTACGCTGCCCATTTTTCTTACTCCGGTTCCGTTTTTCTTCGCTCGTTTGATCTTCCTCCACCTCTTTTATGACTTCTATGCTATGCTAACATGTATTATCTTGTGTGTTATGAACTTTTGTTATTTTTCGTGGAATATTTTACGAGTTATGCCTCAACGTGTCTTCATTGCTCCTAATATGTGCATGCATGGATGATTGCTTCCAATGTGAACCCTAATTGCTTATGTATCTCCTCTTTTATGACTTGTATGATGCGTATACATGTTATATTGCGTGTTGTGCTCGTTATTTGAATTTCTTGGATTAATTTGGTAGGGATTATGAAAGTAATGAACTTGAACGGATATGAATAATTCATGAAATGATCGTTTACATGTCTTTAAGGCATTAATTGTGCACAAGAACGTTTCCATGATATAATATCATCTCTTATACCTTCATATCATATTCATTGCATTGCCATGCGTCATATGTGGTTCATTTAGAGTCTTGAGTCTCACGAATACATTATTGTCTTGTGTACAGTTTTCTCCAGGGTGGAGACATACCGGGTTCATAGGACACTTTCAAGTCCTCTTGTTTTCTTCTTGGTATTGGTCGGTAAGGTGTAAAGGTGGGTTTCTCTTCTATTAGTTATGACGACCCGATATATCCCTTATGTGAAGGTTTTAAGCCAAGTATGTATTTATATAAATGTATATATATCGAGTCTTTTCAGAAAGAGTCTATGCTTTTCAATGTAAGCCCTTTTCTTTTATGAACCCCTACCCAATGTTTTGGCGAGATCAGTAAACACAATGGTTAATGGGGCCCGGGACTATGTGTACGTCGCTATTCGAGGAAGCTCGGGCTGACGGTGATCCCCGTGCACTAGTCCCAACAAACAATGACGATGCAACTGACCTCGTTAGGAGTTTTAGCGAGGAAGGGAAATCGGGCTCTTGAGGACTCATGAACCTCACTAGCCACTATGTATGAGGTGGTCGGGTCTTGCTAACCCGTCCACCACCCGGAGGAAGAAGGTTGGAACTTATTTTATGATAAGATTATGAATGATATGATTATGAATGTATGCTAATGAACGAATGCATGAACGAATGAATGAATGTGATATGATCACTAATGGATGATTGAATGAATGAATTAATGCACACACGAGGAGAAGGTTGGAGAATTCGCCCTCTCGCCGGGCTCACGTAATGACCACATGATTGAATGAATAAATGAAATTGATTGTTGTAATCCCGAGTGTTGTTTTACTTTGTTTTCACCCACTTGGGAAATATTTAAACAAACCTCACACGGGATTATAGCTTGCATGTGGGCGTGTTTAAATTCTGGAATATTATTTATGTTATGTGCTGTTTTATACCCACCAGTCTCCTATAGACTGAACCCGGATTGTTTTTAGTTTCTTGCAGGTTTTGGAGTGCTAGGCGGGATTTTTGGGTCTATCGAGTCCTATGGTTAGGTCTGAGTCACACCACACGCATATTGTAAATTGATTTAGTTATGTATTGAATGTATGAATATTATGTTTTACGTTTATGATATTCGGGACTAGGTATTATGTTAGTTGAACCCGTTACTTGATACTGGTAATTTTGTTTGATTACATGATATGCTTCCGCACGTACATTTTATCTTATTGTATTGCTTGTTTGGTTTCGAGGTTCTAACTCCCGCCTAGTATAGTGTGTGAGTGGTCTCCCGTTCGCTATGATTCGGATTCGGGTACGGACTTCCCATTTCGTAACCGGGTTTGGGTCATAGTGCGGGGGATGTGGTGCTTTTCGTTTGGGGCGCTACATCCTTAAGTGGTATCAGAGCCCTAGGGTTACAAAACCCGGGTTCTCGTGTCATGATTGAGTCAGTTTAGGTCGCGCGGTATAGGAACAACTTGTCTACGTATGCATTGCATTGATTTCATTGCTAAATTACTACTAATTATTGGAAATTACTTGTTACATGTGACTCAATTTTAATTTTATTGACTTATGTGCTGCATTTTGCATCAAATACGTGCTCTTGGTGCTAATTATGTGTCATATGCACGTACTAATTAACATGTATTTATATTTGAGACGAGTTGTGATTGTAGGATATTCTTACAACACCAAACCATGGCCAATCCTCACGATCAAAACAACTCATCATGAGCTCTACTTTTAAGCATGGAGGATGTAAGGAATACACCGGGGAGTTCATACAAGAATTCGAGAGTCGTGGCCTTCCTTAATTGGGCTATGATTCGAGTGGTGGAATATGAGTTGGAAAAATCCAAGTTGTTGGAATAATTGATAACTTCTACCAAGGTTAAGGAGTATTCGAAAGGATAGTAGTGTGTGCGCGATGTCTACCATCCACAAGATTAACATATACATCTACACTATCGGGTTTAATTAATTGGATTCCTTAGGATTATTTAATTTAAGAAGGAATCAAAGGAAAACCTCAAAGGTACTTCATTTCGCAGTTTGGGTCGGCGAAGATGTGTTGATAACCAAGAGGACTTAAGGTTAAATAGATGGGCTGAGAAGCGAGCAACGAAGATCGTCGAGGAAGAGCTTTCGAGTAAATCAATTCATTAGAAATTAAGTCCGAACATGGTAGGAATCGAAATTGGAGAAGTTAAAGAAAGTCAAGCAACAAAAGATATGGAGCAACACATGAAAACGATAAAGAAAGACAAAGAGCTTGTAGAGGAGATTGTGAAACCAAGTGTAAATAATTGTAGGGCGAGTGCATTCCACCGATTCAAACTTATAAGGGATAATTTAAGAGAACTTCGAACAGAGTGAAAATCAAGGTGAAGATTTGGACGACCTTTAGATATCGATACTTGGGAGTGAGTCAAGATGCCAATTCCATGGGAGTAGAAGAAGTTGGGTTCAAGGGATTTGATGCCAAGAAAGATATCAAGAAGCATTGAAGAATTCAACCCTCATCATCTTCGTGGGACTTCGGGACATGGTGATATAAAGAAGCAAGCAAGGATGGGAAAGCATCACCAACAATTGAACAATGTTCAACCTTGCAAACTATGCTCATGATAATGGAATCAAAGGACAAGATATCGTGCTAAAGCCACCACTACGGTGATAGGTTCATAACATTCATAACACGTGCATCATAAGTCGTTTCAAATTATTTCAATTTCTTTATTTATATGTACATTGTGATGAATATAATTGCTCCAATGTGTTTTAACATTTTAATTGTTAAATTGTTATTGCATATTGTTTTGTGGAATTATGTGCCTAGGGTGTTATAATTGATGACTGGATGTTACATTTCTTTTGTTGAAAATATACACTACATGCATTTAGCATCATAACCCAACATGCACTATTTTAGTGTTTACTTGTTAGGTTATCTTTTCCACTTGATGCTTCAACTACTATCACAATCAGAACTTAACCAAACCTAATGGAAGAAGAATCTTTGGACGATTGAAGATTGTCAATGTACATGCGACGTGGGACCCGAATCCCCCTCTCTAAGCTTGATGTTAGAATGAATTCTTCCTATCTAAGATGAATTTTGGGCTAGAATTGTTGAATTTGGAGAATTTATGCATGCTAGAACTAGGTTTAATGATTTGTAGTGAGTTCATCTTGAATTGAGTGAATCTTGGAAGAACCCTAGTCTCTAGCTAGCCTTTGAATTTCAATTGGGGAATTGATTTTGGAGAATTTTTGAACTGGAGTCATAACTCTTTAGAGCCTTATTGAGTTGTATTGGGTAGATTAAAGAATCTTGATCAAAACTCACACCCTAGGGTAGTGCATACAAGGTGTTCGATAACTTATTTGAATGACTCATGATTGATTTTTATGTGCTTTTCCTTGTCTTATATGAATGATATAGGTACTATGGGTCGTACTAGGCGTTCTCGGTCTATCGAGCCTTTCACTACTTCATCTCCATTGAGTCATCAATCAAGGGAGTTGGTTAATATAACGGTGAATGCTATGGTCCTTTCAGAAGAATTTGACTAGAAACATTGTGTCTACTAGATTCTTCAAGGCAGCATGGATGGAGAAGTTTGAAGCTTGGAAAGAAGTGGAAAGATTGTTTGATAACATCGGGTGGTTACCTTTCCTTACTTGGAAGGATTTGACTTATGCCGAGATGACGGCCGCTTTCTTCACCACAATGAATTTTAACCCGTTGGATAGCACTCTGACGTTCACTCTGGATGACCGGGACACTCAAGTTTGGAATATGGGCCGGATAAGGGAGATTCTTAATTTTCTAGCTAATGCCACTACTTCTTTACCTAAATGGAGTGATGCTCAGAGAGAGGCGGTATGGAGATCCTTCCCGTTGCAAAAGGGTGTTCCTAGTTATTCCCCCTGAAATACACATGATAGCTATCTTGATTCATTGGCTTGGGTGCTAGTTCATAGGATTTTGGCCACGGGATTTTGTGCTCGATATGGAAGAGATATCCACATTAATGAGACTGAGCTGGGAATAATGTACATGATGAAGGAAGGCATCAAGTTTGATGGAACGATTGAATTCTTTTGGAAGCTTCAGGAGGTTGCTGGGAGTGTTACTGGGACGATAGCCCATGGCACGTTTGTCACTATGTTTGCTCGAGAGATGCATTGGAGGCCTAGGGGATTGTTGCCCGTTGACTTTGGCTATGATATTGGTCCACAATACTTGGAGAATGTGGGCTTGGCTATTGCTTGGGAGAGTGGACACCTCAAGGAGCATATTTTGCCTTGGTGGCCAATTCGGAATAGAGATAGGCTTTGGCAGATGTATAGCTGGGGCAAGGCTCGTTTCGAGGAGCTTACAGAGGTGCTGAGGGAGCTTTTAGCTCAGATTCCTGATAGGCCAGATGATTAGTTTGAGATCCTTCACAGTGTCGCGCCAGCTGTTGTCGAATAAGCTAATGGAGCTCTGATTACTATGAGAGGTCTTCGCACAGAATTGGCAGGATTAAGGGCTGATTTGACCACCGTGATCACGAGAGTTGAGGATCTAGCACATTATGTGGATGAGCGATTTGATGCGTGGGAAGCTTAGTTGGAGGCGAAGTTTAAAGGGTTCTGTGCTCGTGTTGATCAGTATTTTGGAGGACCCCCATCACCCTGATTCTGTTATTATTATTTTTCTCCCCTGATTTTTAGACATTCTTTTTAGGCATATTCGTTTATATGTTTGGATGATTTTGATACGCTTATTTGTTTGCTTTGTTTTGAACTCCATTGTTTATGTAATGTGCCCCTTCTTACCTCGAAGTTGTGTCTTGTGTGTTGATTGTTGAATGCATGTTGATCGTCAATTGCATTTGCACTTGATCCGTGTTTTCTAGTCACATATTTCATGTTTTGGAAGCTTTGCTAGCACGTTGCCGGATCTTCAATCGATAAGGGAGTTTTCTTGAACTTTAATTCTTTCTTTTGCATGAGGACATTGCAATGATTAAGTGTGGGGGAGAAGTCTAGGGATGCTAGGAGTTTTTATTGAATATTTGCATGATTAGATGTTTTGTTACACATTTGGGAATTGTTAGGAATTGAAAATTTTTGAGAATTTTGAAAATTTTCCCCCGTTTTGAACTTTTTCTTTGGAGTTTGATTGTTTAATTGATGCTAGAACGAGTTAGGCAATTTGAGTTGAGGAATTTGCATGAGATTGGATGACTTAGTATGTTAGTATGCCTTCTTATTTTGCGCACTTTTTGAACGTTATAATGTACTTTGCTTAGAAAGATGAATTGATGATTTCCAAATAAGTCTATGAATTGATTAGGATGCATTTTAGTCCTATTGAGGCGAAATTTTAAGTTAATGAAAGATTAAGGAAGTGAAGTAGGGAGTCGTTGTCGGAGGATATTAAGCCTTTAAATTTTTAGCCGTTTTTCGCAAAATAACGTAATCTTATTGACACCGCCGAGCCTAATTGTTGTGCACGATTTTTGTAGCCACATTATAAGCCAATTGGACAGCATAAGTATACCTACCTTGTTAGTTTTACACCAAGGCTTGCTCGTTTGATTTTTATAGTGAATATCTATCTTCTGGATCCCTTTTGATTATTCATGTGATTGAAACTGAGAGATTTATGTATGAGAAAGAAAAAGAATGAGGGAAGTTGTGAAAAAAAAAAGATATGAAAGAAAAGCAAGAGCAAAAAGAAAAGAAAAGAAAAATATTTAGGCAGAGTGTGAAATTTGAAGAGGTGGGATACAATGTGAAATGTGACTCAAGTGTACAAGTGACTCGGACTCGCGAGCTAAGACTCGACTCCCGCCTAGCTAAACCTGCAAGAAACTACAAGAGTGAAAAGAGGGGTTAGTCTCTAGAAGACTGAGTGAGCAGGAGTTATACATAAATATACAAAACAGGCACATGCAAGTCGTAAATCCCGAGCAAGGTTTTATTGAAGTTCATTCCTTCAAAGAGGTATAAAACAGTTATCAATGCTCGGACTTCACAACTATATCAATTTATAAACAATTCCAAATCAATGGGGTGACCAGTGGCTCAGCGAGTGAGAGCGCATAGCTCTCCATCCTTACTCCGACTGTGTATAATCAAGGGAATATTTATTAAAAAGCGACCATGCAGTCAATCATTCAATCAATCAGTCAATTATCAGGTGTTGAGTGTGAAATTCGTATGGATTTAAGCGTTAATTAGAGTATACTTTTGTGCCGTTTGACGCGTTTATGTGTTTATTTCGCTCCATTTAGGTGATTATTGAGTTGGAGATAAGAAACAACAAAGCAAGACGAATTCACGCTTTTTAGGAGGAAAAAAAAGGTTAACGTCCGTTATCCTTTGGAAGTACAAGGTTGTTAACCCCTGTTACAGATACAGGAGCAACACTTTTAGCAAATCAGAGGGGTAATGCCCATTACCCCTGGGTAGTAACGGGCGTTAACGAGGATTGCGCAGAGACAGGTAACGCTCGTTACCTAGGGCGGTGAGACAAAATTTTGGGCAGCTATTTAAGTGCGTTTTGGAGTCTTCTTGAGGGAGTTCTTCCTCCATTTGTGACCTAGCCTGAGGGGAGAAGTTCTGGAGTTTTGAAGAATTGTTCAAAGAATTTCGAGAAGACAAAAGGATTGAGTTCTTAAACAATTTTGGTTTTTCGATTTATTTACTAGTTTAATTTCTCAAACTAAGTCCTTTAAGTTTGGTTTTAATTAGTTTCATGTTAGATTCGTTTTTCCAGATTCTTACTGAATGTTTATGAGTTTAATTTTGAGACCTTGTCTTGATTTGATGAACATGAATTTCCTTAATGCACTTTACTTTAGTTTTATGAGTTTTGCTTTAATTATGAGTAGCTAAACCCCTAGGGCTAGGGGAGTGATGATGAATGTATGATATGTGTTTAATATGATGCTTGAATGACTTGTGCTAATTCTTAGTGTGAAAACTGGTTTGAATTGAATTGTGAAGGCTTGATCACCCTTAGCATAATCTAGAGTTACTTGAGAATCGAGAGGTTAATGGTAATTGAGATGGTTTTCATAACTAGTAGATTGTATGAATGCAAACAGATTTGGTTCTGGTCTATACAACAGTAAATCTTATTCCATACCAAGCCGCTAGAATAGGAATTGCACTAGTCTTGGTCTTGTTAGTTTAATTAATACATTGATGATTGCGAGAGCAACGTTGAGCTTAATTAAATACATGATCATACCTTGAGAGAGGATAATTCATATATAAGTGACTAGGTGGTAGAATTGCACTTGTAAAACAAGTATTGTATTGAATCCTGAATGCATAAGTCATTACTCCACTGCTGCCTATTTAGTCTACTGAGTTTAATCCGTGTTTAAGTGTGTTATTTGTGTTTTCTTAGAGTTAATTACTTTAATTTTATTCTAGTAGGTAGATAAAACAATTTGAATTCGTTTGGTTTCTATATTAGAAATAAATATTGAGTAGTGATTGATTTCCCTTCCCTGTGGGTACGATCCTATTGTGCTACGCGTATATTAAGTGTACACTTGCACGATTAGTTTTAACTTAGTGAATCTAAACCACAACATCAGGTTCAGTAGTATTCAGGAGCAATACAGTCCAACCTTCTTCCTCCATGGTGATGGTCAGGCCTGCAGACCCGAACCATCCAATCAGTATAGTGTGAGACGGGGGCTCATGACTCCTACCCGCTCCATCGATGGTCACGCGAAGTTATTCCCAATGGGTACTACGTGAAAGGGTTCTTTCCGACGGTCCAATGCTGTTCCGGTTACCAATCCCACGTTTTTCTTGGGCCCACAGTACAGTACAATGCAGTGCAGTTCTCACCAAATCAATAGGGAATCAGTAATCATTTCAGTACTTGGAAACAATTCATTACTTTTTACTCGATAATCTTTTGAAAGCAATATAGATATAAAACAAGGTTTTTGGCCAAAACATTTCACATATGGGTTGTAGGGTTATATATGTAACTAGAACAAAAACACCCTCACCTTGAATACCACGAGACAAGGAACATGAGTAATACGGGTGCCTATTCGATCCGGAAGTCTCCGTCTTGGAGATGAACTTGTTGGAAAAGTGCCCTAGAAAGCCAATCGGTCATAATCTGTTTTGGGACTTTCCTAGTATCATAGACAATCTTTGAATATATACGATTGATTAATATCATAGGCAAACACCTCTTTATATGCTCTTGTTTGGTATGCGTTTACTTTAGCTGTGCATGTATGAGAACTCCCCTAATCCTGATGACTTCAGGACTCTACCATTTAGGTGAAATGGTTCGTGAAACGAGTCTTATATCACATAAGTCATGATTAGTAAAATACTCCAAGCTGATGAGTCCTACAGACAGTGGGAGTGTCAACCTGACTCCTTTAAGGCTTGCTTGTGGGATCACGCCCTTAAGAAGGATCACCTTGTTTCATGGAGGTGCAAAGTGCATAGTTGATACGTGCGTGATACATGAGGGTGCTTACTTCCATAAGTAAGTTCACTGAGGTACCCCGTATGAGAAGATTCCTAAATGGGAAAGGAAGTTTCTATTTCAGGAAATGGAAACTTCCAGATTAGAAAATATCTCACGAGTCATTGTTGTGATTAATTGATCCTTAGACTTGAGGTTCCATGTCACTTTATGAGTTAACTCTGTAGTCTTAGGTGTAAGCTTTAAAGGGTGTCGCCTTAGACAACTGATTCAAGGCTTATGCTGGGGCTGCACAAGTGATTCATGGAAGTGAATGAGAATCAAGAAAGGACCTACACTTGCATTTGAAAGGTGATCTCTTATTGTGTAAGTCATTCATATGCCATATGGAGTCCTTGGCCAAGGCAATAGATCAAGACATCAAGAAAAGAGTTTCTTGGAATGAGATCAAATGGATATGAAATGCACTTAGCTTTAAGACCAGATTATTAGGGTTCTAATTATTCCTTTACCCTAGATCTTGGTTGAGAGATAGTAAGTAGGAGGATTGTATCTCACATGAATCAATGACTTAAAGGTTCTGTCGAATCGAGACATTCCAATTTAGCTAGGGGTTAAACACCTGTTGCTAGACTATGGTCGTTTAATCTGTGGACTGATTAATTAATTAGTGAATTAATTAATTAGGGTCACTAATAATTGAATTGAGAACCTAGAGGGTCACACACAACAACCCGGTCACGTGGGTTAAGGTTTGAAATCGATTAAACGAGTTGATCGGATCAAGTGGGGGGCCACACGTGTGAAATCACACGTGTAGAACACGTGTATGACACGTGTCCTTATGGACACATGTAGTCACGTGTATGTATGTGTATAAATATTAAATAATTAATGTGTTAATTATTTAATGGACTTTGATTTAATTTTGAATTAATATTAAAGTTCTAATTTGGAGAAATAAAGTCTAATAAATAATGAATTATGAATTAATTATATTATTAGTGTTCAAGTTATTTATTGTAAAATAAATAAAGTAAAATTAATAATCTAAAAGAGTTAGATTAGAATCTTGCTTTCCAAGTTGATCAATAGGAAGACTTTTGGTCAAAGTAAGAGACTTAGTCTCCAAGAAAGAAATCCCTTTCCAAAGGAGTTTGGAATTCCTTGTCCAGTAAGGAATAGGGTTCGAACCCTAACCCTATATAAGTGAAGGGTTCGAACCCCATGGAGGATGATACAAAATTTCTCATTCTCCATAATTATACACTAACCCCTTAGAGCCTAAACACCGAATATAGAACTAGCATCCTCCCTATTCGGATCGTGGTCGAGGTTGGTGGACTATTTCTCTAGAGGGCTTCTATCGTGAAGTCTTAAAAGATTCGAAGGAACTTTTTGGGATCAAGCAAAATGGCCACAAGGGACGATGAAACGATTCTGAACTCAACATAATAGAACTGAAAAAATCGAACCAAAGAAGATGGCGAAAACCGTTCGTCCATATCCTGAAGGATGAATTTTTTCACGAGGGTTTTATGGCGGGCAGATTTGTACTTTCGCAAAACTGGTTTTCGAAGGGAGTTTCAATCATGCCTTTCTCGTTTCATGTCTCTTTCTTTATGTTATATCGTTAAGCACTTTCCCTAACATGATTTGAATCTAGGTTGGTATGGATTGCTATCTCTACAATGGATTCTGAAGTAGAAAGAGATTTTCGAGGGACGGGTTGCCATTACCGCATGAAGCTCGTTTGAGGGCGGCTCAAAACGTGTCAAGAAAGCTACTACCTAAGTGAGTTTCTTGATCTCTACTAATCTGGAAATAGGAATTGCAAGTTTTCGATTCTATCTTTTGGGAAAAATTTTAAATTTCCGCTGCGTTTCTGTCTTGTTTTCCCAACAAGTGGTATCAGAGCCACCTTGCAAATCCTATTTCTAATTCGTCTCAATTATTCTGAATTTGGTAGAAATTCTTAGGCTTAGATGTGAATTGAGTATTCTTGAGTTCTTTTAGAAAGCCTGAAATACGAAACTGTGTTTTTCCTAAAAAATTTCTGAAAACAATTTTCTTAAATCTGTTTTAGTTGAAATTCGTTTAAATCGTAATTTTTAATTTTGGATTGAATTGAGTTTTGGAGAAACTTGTGATACGAAAAACGAAATGCGAAACGAACACGCGGGTTTGGGACGTGCCAATGTGTAACACGCCCTAACCCCGCGAGCACCTCCCGCAACCGCGCAGGAGCCGCCTAGACCAGCCCGCACAGGCGTCCCGCAACCGCGCGGGACGTCCCGCACATCGCTCCCGCAACCGTACGGGAGCGCCCAGCCACCCCGCCCACCACGCCGCGCGAGTGAGCACGCGTACGACAGGCGCGCACATTTGAGTGTGTTGCTGCGCGGCTTCGCAGCGTGCTCCGGGGCGTTCTGACCCGTTTTTGTGTTTTTTGTATTTTCGATCCTTGAAATCCCGATTTAATTTTCCTGTAAAATTTTGTTTTAATAAATTTGAATTATTTTTGAAATAATTGTTTAAATTGGGATTTTGAGAAATTAAGAACGATTTAAATTTTGGAAAAATTACGAACTATATTTTCTGAAAATATTGAAGGAATAAAATTATTAATTTTCAGAAATTAATTGGAATTTTATTAGTTTATTGTTTTTCGGGTTTTGTACAAAAGGCTTTTGAACAAGAATTGCATCTAAGTCGTGTTTTAAGCTATTAGAGCTTAAAGCGAGAATTTTAATTTATTGGTTAAATTTAAATTCTTGCAATTTTTGCATGCTAGGTGATCATGGGTTTAGACTTATGTATGGTTTTAATTTATGCACATGAATGGTTTAAATTGGGGTTGGAGCCCCATAATTGCGTTTTCCAATTGGGGTCGTTGCCTCACTTATGTGCGTACTGTTGTGTGTTTATTATGTGGCTTTCCATATTACTGTTTTTGAGGCCGGTATGCCCCGTGTAATTGTCTAAGGCCAATATGAAGATTGAGCCTTATTACTTTATGTCTTTTTCTTTTTATTGTAATTTGAGAATAAAGATAGGTGGTGAGGTCTTTTTCTTTCATTTTGGAGACAATGCACCCATGGAGTAAGATGGATCCACACAACAAGTAACAAGATGGAGGCCATAAGTGAAGACCTCTCGAATTGTTAGAGAGGACTACTATTATTGTAATAGATAGGGCATCGTTTTATTTCCAATTCCCTTATTTGATTTAAATTGTTTATGTGGCATGTATGTTATGACTTGTGATTGTGGAGTGGCTCCCCCATATCACGCATAAGATAGGTAGAACCCATGATCATCTCATATTAGTATCATTCTAGGACATGTTATCTGCTAAGTACTTGTGTGGAATGCATTTAAGTTGTACTTGCATTAATCAAGACTAATTAAATTGGATAATGTATATGTTGGTGAGGTCGAACCGGACAACTTTCCGGTTACATCGAAAATTCCCATTAAATATTAAGCTAATTTTCGAAAATAGGTGTTTAGTTCAAGGTGCAAATTTTGAATTAAATTCCTAGCATCCCATCAATAGGTTTTAAGTTTAGTAAGTGAAGCTAGTTATTGTCCGCGAGTCGTGGGATAACTAGTGAAGCTTATTAGTTTTTAGTTACCTAATTGATCATTTTAAATGGTCAATATTTCGTGGTCAATTTTGGCAAGGGCGATGTCCGCGAGCCGTGGGTCGTTCGAACTAAGTTTTGATCATGATCTTATGATTGATGGGTCTAGCTTAACGCCTAAGTAAATATGGATGTCGCACGAGTCGTGGGTCCATATTGAAAGATAGGTGATGCAAAAACCATTACTAAGAATTCCACAGTGTTGGAATTGGTAAGTTGTACCTACTTTAGGCTTAATTGAGAATGGCCACGAGTTGTGGGTTCAAGGTTAAGTGCTTAGGATTTTAGTACCCATTGGGATAGCAAGCATCCTCTAAGATCTTTGAAAAACAGTGGGAGCTACATAGATTAAAGACCTAATCTCACGTATATCGTTATTATTCAGCATGCTCACCTAGTTCTCTACTTAGCATTTAGGTTGTAGTTCTGTGATTCTCTATAATATGAAATGCAAACCCATTCGTATCCATCCTTAAGTCAAACAAGTTGACTAAGTCCTAACAAACTCTAAATGGCTTCGTATCCTAAAATTCATTTTAGAATACGAAAAGAGAAAATGTTCTCTATAAGGCGAGATTTTCAATTATTTGAAAATTCGACCCGGGCCGAAAGAGAAGCAATCTGAGGTGAATGGCTTTTTCTAAACCACTTAAGAGCAATTGAACCACCTTATAAAAATGTTACAAGGTATAACATTATGGAATTATTCAATATTCCAAATGAGGAAACCAGTGCACACGAACTAGGTCTAAGGATCTTATTTGAAGATCTTGTGGTCTCGGTCATCAACTGAGAAAAGAGTTCTCAATGCACTGATTCGCTTCTACCATCATTTAAACCCTTTATGCTCAAATATAATGATGCCATTGTAGCATAGTTAATCATTTAGTTGATAATGGTTGTGATGGTTAATTCTTCTTCTAAACTCACTAAGTTAAAGGTTTGAAGGCCTAAAGAAGAAGAAACCTTAAGAGCCCAATAGAGGGGCATGTAAGGGGTACACCTAAAAGACACTAGAGATCAAATAGGACGTTTGCTTCTATGGTAGCAGATAAGGACTTTGAAAGGGAACTGCAAAGAGTATGAGTACTCTGAAATGTTATCTCGTTTAGTAATTCTACTAGGAATAGAATTCACAAGTCTTGAGTTGATCCTGCATAATCCGTTGTGCAAAGACTCAAAGCACTAATGTTCTGAACATACAACGAGATAACAAAAGTAAGTGAGATGACAAAGCTTTGAATTACTTTGGAACGTTGAGACATAAAAGGATTAGGAAGTTAGACATCTTAGGATCATTTTACGAAAATAAACCTAGAGAGTTAACTTCCTATGAATCCTATCTTAAGAGAAACGTTCCCGAAACATGGTTTAGGTGAAACGTGGAACATGCCAAAATTATAGTGGATTTCGATCCATGCTGATGAGTGTAAGATGCTTAATGTAAGCACTAGATACAATCATCAGTTTAATCATTATGAATGAGTGTACTTGTTGAAGTACAAATTCGAAACTTATATGAATTTGTTAGAATTTCAAAAGGAGGTTAGGAACCGAAGTAGTCATAAGTTATAACCAACTCAATCTGATCGAGATGGTGAGTACCTTAGTGACCCTTTCGTCATCACAAAGATAATAGGATTATCTCTCAGTAAACAAGTTCGAGAACACCTTAGTAGTTCTAAATGAAGGAACAAATCCTTATAGGATATGGTTCGTTCCATTGCAAGCTTTACTGACTTATATTCATTCTAGGAATAAACCCCTAGAATATGCAGTTAGAGATTTCGAATCTAGTACCTTCCAAAAACAATTCCTTAATTGCACTATGAAATATGGCATTCTTTAGTTCCCTAATTATTATTCCTGTTAATGAATTTAGGGTAATCCTCTTAAGTGAAGAGGATAGTGGGAGATAAGCTTGAAACGAGTTCGAGTTTGATCAACAATATATATTGTTGTTTCTACAATTCTCTTGAACAAAGGTTGTTTTAAGAAATGTACCTTTCTTAAGGAATTGTTCCTATAAGATGAAAAAGGCAAGTAGGCAAACTTCAAAGAAATTTGAGGATAAATACCCCATACCACATATGGAAGAAACGAGCCCATCTGATAAAACTTAGCTAAATTTTAGGGTAAAGTATACGTGTGAACCCCTCCTCTTATGATGCATTTAGGAATGCATTCCTAGATAGCCTAGGAATTACTTACGAGGAGGCACTATTGGATTTGGAATCTGAATAGTATAGACAAGACTTGAAATCTAAGATGGATTCCATGTACTCAAACCAAGTTTTGACCTTGGTTGATCCACCTGATAGGATCAAGCTCGTGGAGCTTTGAGTGAATGAAAGCAGTACAACATTTTTTACGGTTGAAATGCAAAAGTCCCTTTGGATTGTGTTTACCACATCCTCATATTCTGACTATGAGATATGATAAATGAATATGAGAACTGTCTTGTTTAATCTGAGATTGAAAGAGACTAAAATAAGGTATTTCTATAAATCTCATATTCAGTGGGAGTATGCATAAGGTATGCAAATCCCTAAAGTCAATCTGTGGATTGATAAAGGCTTCTAGGAGTTAGACAATTCGATTCCATAGGATAGTCAAATCGTTTGACATAGATAGAAGTCGAATAAGTCTCAAAAGTGTACATATGAAAGTTAGTGATGTAAGAGTCAATTTTTGGCTCTTTAGAAGACGACATCCTTCTCATTAGGAATGTCAAGGATGACGTGAAAGTTTCCAATTCCTGTTTAAGAAACAATTTGACATGAAAGATCTTAGTGATTATTCTTGATTATCGACATTGAGATCTATGAAAGATAGATCTAAGAGAATAAAAGGATTATCACAAAAAGAGTGCATAAACAAAGGTACTAAAAAGAGTTTAGTATGGACAATGGAACATCTCTTTTGAAGAGGAGTGTCCTAAGAAAACTTTTAGAAAGTTGGAATGTCCAAATACCCCTTTAAAGGAAAGGGTGCATATTGTATGAAAAGTTATGTACTAAATTAGATATGGCGCAACACTAAGCGTAGTGGGCCGAATCTAATATGACCTCAGAGAAGGTCATTAGATTTCTATAAAGGAGGTCCTCAGAGTACTTGAGAATAAATGAGAATATATATTAGTTTACAGAGCCCAAAAGATCTTATCATTGAAAGGATATTTTGATGTAATTGTTGCATGAGACATAGATGATTATAAATCATTGAAAGGATACAATTTCTGCCTAAATGGCATAGCAACGTGTTGGAAACATTCCAAGCACGAAAGTTGCAAAAATCTCGACTATTGTAGTGGAGTACTTAGTCGTATTGAACACCGCTAAGTTAAGTGTTTGGGTAAGAAACTCCATCTAACTAGTCAGATGAAGTTCCTAGCATGAAACAACTCCATTATCATATCGTATGAATAAATGGATGGTTGCACAAGTAAGAGAACTAAGACCTCACCAAGAAACTGAACACATGATTACGAATCCTTTATAAGAAAAACGTGTTTCCTAAGAGATGTGAAAAATAAGAGGGTCGCATCAGCAGAGAACTTAGCAGATCCACTTTGGAAACGCCCAAAGTCAATAGGCTCTCAAAGAACATCTTGAGAAGATGGGACCTAGAGTACCTTAATGACTTTTACGGGCAAGTGGGAGATTGTTGGAAAAGTGCCCTAGAAAGCCGATTGGTCATAATCTGTTTTGGGACTTTCCTAGTATCATAGACAATCTTTGACTATATACGATTGATTAATATCCTAGGCAAACACTTCTTTATATGATCTTGTTTGGTATGCGTTTACTTTAGCTGTGCACGTATGAGAACTCTCCTAATCCTGATGACTTTAGGACTCTACCATTTAGGTGAAATGGTTCGTGAAACGAGCCCTATATCACATAAGTCATGATTAGTAAAATACTCCAAGCTGATGAGTCCTACGACAGTGGGAGTGTCAACCTGACTCCTTTAAGGCTTGCTAGTGGGATCACGCCCTTAAGAAAGACCACCTTATTTCATGGAGGTGCAAAGTGTATAGTTGATACGTGCGTGATACATGAGGTTGCCTACTTCCATAAGTAAGTTCACTGAGGTACCCCGTGTGAGAAGATTCCTAAATGGGAAAGGAAGTTTCTATTTCAGGAAATGGAAACTTCCAGATTAGGAAATATCTCAAGAGTCATTGATGTGATTAATTGATCCTTAGACTTGGGGTTCCATGTCACTTTATGAGTTAACTCTGTAGTCTTAGGTGTAAGCTTTAAAGGGTGTCGCCTTAGACAACTGATTCAAGGCTTATGCTGGGGCTGCACAAGTGATTCATGGAAGTGAATGAGAATCAAGAAAGGACCTACACTTGCATTTGCAAGGTGATCTCTTATTGTGTAAGTCATTCATATGCCATATGGAGTCCTTGGCCAAGGCAATAGATCAAGACATCAAGAAAAGAGTTTCTTGGAATGAGATCAAATGGATATGAAATGCACTTAGCTTTAAGACCAGATTATTAGGGTTCTGATTATTCCTTTACCCTAGATCTTGGTTGAGAGATAGTAAGTAGGAGGATTGTATCTCACATGAATCAATGACTTAAAGGTTCTGTCGAATCGAGACATTCCAATTTAGCTAGGGGTTAAACACCTGTTGCTAGACTATGGTCGTTTAATCTGTGGACTGATTAATTAATTAGTGAATTAATTAATTAGGGTCATTACTAATTGAATTGAGAACCTAGAGGGTCACACACAACAACCCGGTCACGTGGGTTAAGGCTTGAAATCGATTAAACGAGTTGATCGGATCAAGTGGGGGTCCACACGTGTGAAATCACACGTGTGGAACACGTGTAGTCACGTGTATGTATGTGTATAAATATTAAATAATTAATGTGTTAATTATTTAATGGACTTTGATTTAATTTTGAATTAATATTAAAGTTCTAATTTGGAGAAATAAAGTCTAATAAATAATGAATTATGAATTAATTATATTATTAGTGTTCAAGTTATTTATTGTAAAATAAATAAAGTAAAATTAATAATCTAAAAGAGTTAGATTAGAATGTTGCTTTCCAAGGTGATCAATAGGAAGACTTTTGGTCAAAGTAAGAGACTTAGTCTCCAAGCAAGAAATCCCTTTCCAAAGGAGTTTGGAATTCCTTGTCCAATAAGGAATAGGGTTCGAACCCTAACCCTATATAAGTGAAGGGTTCGAACCCCATGGAGGATGATACAAAATTTCTCCTTCTCCATAATTATACACTAACCCCTTAGAGCCTAAATACCGAATGTAGAACTAGCATCCTCCCTATTCGGATCGTGGTCATGGTTGGTGGACTATTTCTCTAGAGGGCTTCTATCGTGAAGTCTTGAAAGATTCGAAGGAACTTTTGGGGATCAAGCAAAACGACCACAAGGGATGATGAAACGATTCTGAACTCAACAGAATAGAAGTGAAAAACTCGAACCAAAGAAGATGACGAAAACCGTTCGTCCGTATCCTGAAGGATGAATTTTTTCATGAGGGTTTTATGGAGGGTAGATTTCTACTTTCGTAAAACTGGTTTTCGAAGGGAGTTTCAATCATGCCTTTCTCGTTTCATGTCTCTTTCTTTATGTCATATCGTTAAGCACTTTCCCTAACATGATTTGAATCTACGTTGGTATGGATTGCTATCTCTACAATGGATTTTGAAGTAGAAAGAGATTTTCGAGGGAAGGGTTGCCATTACCGCATGAAGCGCGTTTGAGGGTGGCTCAAAACGTGTCAAGAAAGCTACTACCTAAATGAGTTTCTTGATCTCTACGAATCTGGAAATAGGAATTGCAAGTTTTCGATTCTATCTTTTGGGAAAATTTTCAAATTTTCGCTGCGTTTCTGTCTTGTTTTCCCAACATAACTGTACAAGAGAAGGAATAACGTGTACTCGTGAGAAATGACTTAATATGAAACCAAATAAGGCGTACGGAATTGATGTGAGGTGTCGTGGAATGATATGAAATGATATAGTATATGTGCGAGAGTTGTTATTAAAATGATATGTTAGGTTAAGATAGTGTTCATGCAATCACATAGAGCAATACCAACATCTCAACACATATCCATACTTTCATAACTAAATCAACTAGCAAGCAAGTGGCACTTGACGAGTATGACATTTAATTAACATATAAGAGATGCAATTAAACTCAAAGAGGTCATGTATTTATGCCATTTAATCAAACGAATTCATTCATGTAAGGCACAGAGTTAACAATCAAGTTTAAGCAATTAAAGATCAAAGATTGTCAAATAATAGCATAATCATCAATAAACCAAGCATGCAATTCATATATATCACATACGAGAGCCAAGGGAGTGAAAGGAACGCAAGAAGAGGGGTTTAGGCAAGGTTAAGCAAAAGTTGACAATACTCGAAAATGCGCAAGCTGTAGGAAAATGGAAATATCTTGAGCTTGAGAAGTTAGAATTAGGTTTTGTTTGTTGCATATGAAAGTAGAAAAATATAGATTTCTGAACATATATGGATCAACTTCTAGTACAAAGCGGAATGAAAATGGCTTAGGTCCGAAGTTGGGTTAACGCAGATTCGCGACAGCTTGGCGGCACCAAATTAAAACAGTCATATCTCACTCCTCGGAACTGATATTCACAAACCATAAAAAGGAGAATGCTCTACACTTCAAGTACTTGCTACAGTAGAAAAATCAAAGTAAAAGGAGCAGTTTAGGGCATCACGGCCGAGATTGAGAAGCAGCAGATTTTCTGAGGTTGAATCCCGGCCGGGATTGAGAAGCAACAGATTTTCTGTGTGTGTGAAGAGATTTAGAGGGAGTGTGTGTTTTAGGTGTGTTAGAGATGAAGTGTGCGTATGTATGTAATATATTGTATATATGATATATTAGTCAAAGATATATTTGTATATATATGTATGTATAAAGTGTAATGAAGATATTATGATATATAATATGTATATATGATGAGAGTGACAAAAGTCTTGCATGATTATGATTAATGTAACTAGACCCTTATTACTTATTTAGTTACATGTTTGAGATAATGCTATGAGGGTGTGTATGCAATTATATAATGTAATGATCAAGTGGATGCATATATATATATATATATATATATATATATATATATATATATATATAAGTTGTAGAAATGTATATAGCTAAGTGTAATATATATCTATATATGCATGATGCGCTTAGGGTAATCACAATGGGTAATAATCCCACAAGTGTCATCCCCGACTTTTACACTGAAGGCTCAAGAATACCATGCCGCCCCTAACTCCCTGAGTCGCGCATGAGTACCTCAAATGGAAACTATGCCCAGGGTTTACATCGACGGCCCGTCACCCGTACCGAGTTACCTGACCCATAGCCTCCAGGGCTCAACATACCTTACCATAGCATATGCCTATGTTTTAAGGCTCATCCCGCTTATAACATAACATAACTTACATTCGTACATACTTTCAAAAGCTAAGCTCACATATGCCTATACATATTAGCTTTTTTAATCCAACACTACAAAAAATCTGCCGAAAATCGACGGAAAAAATCAACAGGAATTTCAGAAATTTCATTGGTTTTCCATTGGAAAAACATATTTCCGACGGAATGGCACCTGTTGGAAAAAACATCATCAGAATTAGGTCCCAATGGGTCCGTTCCGTTAGTTTTTCCGTTGGAAATATATTTCCAACGGAATTCCGACGGAAAACCAATGAAAAATTTTCGTCGTTTTTTCGTCGGAATATTTTTCCAACGGAACAAAAATAATTTAATTTTAAGCTAACCGACAGATTTCCAAGGGAATTTTCCGTCGGTATTCCGTCGGAAAAAAGAATAAAAATAAATAAATTAAATAAAATACTAAAAATTTTCATTTATGAGACCCTGAACCACCCCCAAAATGAGCTAGCACCCAAACCATCGAGACGAGCTTGAGCCATTGCGAGAATTAATTCTTAAAGTTAATTGCGTAAGCGGGGATTCGAACTCGGGTCTCCAAGGATGAATAATGACTCCCTTACCAACTTAGACAAGTTCCTTCTTATTAATATTATTTCTTTAAATATATTTATACACTAATTCCAATTAATTATTTAAATACTTTTTGTTATTAATTTAAATATAAAATTTTAAATATATGATTATTTAAATTAAATATAATCATATTTATTGAGATATTATATAAAAATTGTTAGCTTATATACTTTTGTGTTTTAATTAATAATGTATATAGTTAAAATTATATAAAATATCATATTAATAATTTATAATTTGTATATTATATAATTTTTAAATATATAATTATTTGTATTAACTATAATTGTATTTTTCTAATTAAATCTGATTGAAAAAGTCCAATGGAAAACTAAAAAAAAATATTCCAACGGAAAACCGATGGAAAACCAACGAAATTGAAAATTCCAACGAAAAAAATTTCGTTGGTTTTTTTTTTTAATGAAGAACAAAAAACCGATGGGATTTTGTCGGTTTTTTGTTGGAATTTTTGTTTCATGAAAATCGAACGGAAAACCAACGGAAAAATTCTGTTTGTTTTTTTTAATGAAGAATAAAAAAACCAATGGGGATTTTCCGTCGGTTTTCCATTGGAATTTTCGTTTATTCTTCATTAAAAAAAACCAACGTTTTTAAAATTCCGCCAATTTTTTCGACGGAATTCCAATGACTTTTCCGTTGGAATGCAATTTTTCTTGGCCGTGGGAATTCCGCCGGTTTTTTCCCATCGGTTTTTGGGCTGTTTTCTTGTAGTGCAACACGCGTTCATAAGATCAAAAAGTATCATACATAGCACTTATTTAGCTATATAAATAGTATAGTCGCATGTGGGCTTGAAATAATCACATAAGGGTTGTAGGAGGTTTAACTAGAACAAAAATTCTAAACCTCACCTTGAAACGAAGTAAAAGAGGACCAAAAGCACCCAACATGACCTACACCTCAGGTTCAACATCCTCCGGAAGAGGCTCTGAAACAATCAAACATAAACCTGAGACATAAACTTGATTATGAACCAAAGAAGATGAACGACAATGCATAACATTAATGAAAGATGGTATGATATGCAATGAAGGCCATGATCCACATAAACATCTATAAGACATATGTTCATAGACATTAAATCAAACTTTCATCACATATCATCGCATTCAACGTGAAATTATAACTTAATCATGAATTTTAAACAACTTCAAATTAAATAAAAGTCACAAGAAGCAATTAAAATTCAAATGCAAGTCACACATTAAGTCAACATGCATGCAAGAACAGGAACGACCTATTTTCAAGCGAGAATGGCCATTCGAAGAAGCGGATAGAGTTTTTGGAGAACGGGAACGGTCATCCGGACTTAAAGAACAAACCTAGAATGGCCATTCTGGCTGGCGAGTCCAAGTCCCTGGAAAGAAATATTACTGTTCACCATTTTGAACGGTCGTTGGGACCCCAGTACAAACCGAGAACGACCGTTCTCAACCCTTGGGACAAAATGACCGATTTCAGCCATTCTAAATGGTCGTTCGGCCTTCCTTTCGAAACTAGGAATGGTCGTTCGCGCTTGTAATTTTTGGAACAATGACCAGGATCTCACATAACAGGGGAGCAAAATTTTGAAGGCAGCAAACAACAAAAGGCAGCCACAACACACCCCAAAATCAACCACAAATCATGCTATAAAATTAACAACCAATATACCAACACATAATGTCATCAAATATGCAAGAAATGAAGCATAACTCCAAACACCATTTTCATACTTTAACCTCCATTAATGGAATATAATAAATTCTCCAACTACCACCCAATACTTCAACATAAGTGTAACCAACTAACCCATATAAATATTAGTCAATTCATATCATTTCATCTAAGCCATGTTTCATACCATAATTTCCAAAGTTTCATAAACCCTAACTATTCATGATCATATTTAAACTCATATATATACATGCTTATATCAAGAATTTCATGGATCAAAATGAAGCTAAAGATGTGGAGAATACAATGGTTACCTTGTCTTGAAAAGTTGGTGGAGATACTTGACCTTACAAGGTGAAAATGGTAAAAAGGGTTGAACTTGCTCTTCTCCCTTCTTTCTTGGCAATGAAACGTGAGAAGCAAAGTGAGAGAAAAAGAAAGAGTTCAGCCCCTTTTTGGTGGCTGAACGGGTTGGATTTGAAAATGAGATGGAAATGAATCCAATGGTGAAGTCAAAATTTGAATCCGAATTCTCGAGCTCAACTTAGCCAAAAAGTGGCTAAAACATCCTATTTGCAAATAGGTCCCTAAACTTTCCAAAGAAGTCAAATAGGTCCAAAACCTATTTCAAATCAACCCCAAGACATAAAATTAATTGCAAACAAATCCATACAACATACAAATCACTCGAAATAGTATAATTAGCATTCTTAACAATAAATTCATATCATAACAATTTCAAACATACAATTCATAATAAATCAACAATTAAACAATTAATATCAATTAAATATGTTAAACATCACATAAAATAATTAAAAACACATAATTACATAAAACAAACTCACACATGGCATGAACCTGCACGTACGAACGAACGGGGTGTCTCAGAAGTTGTTTTAGAGCCAAGATTGAGAGTCTGGGGAAACCTCTTAAGCTCATATAGAGTCTAAGTAGTTCGAAAGGGAGGAGAAACGGGGCAATCGATGAAGAGAAATTAGATTTCCATTCCTTCCCATGCGATGAAGTGGAGATCGTGACAAGCTTGTGATTGAGCTTCGATTGTAGGTTGTAAAAGCCCATCGCTGACTTTGAGGAATTGTTCAAAGTAAAAAACTCCCCAAAGTCCTCGCTCGAACCCTAAACACCTCATGATAATGACCACGCAGTGCATCAGCGCGAAGGGGTTTGGTGTCAATTGGGTAGGACATATGTCAAATCGAACCAATGCAACATCCGTGCTTCACCGATGCATAGTAGACACCTATGGAATTTTTCACTTTGGGTTGGCCTACCCTTTCGCCCTTCTGGGAAGCCGAACTGTGTAGTTCTTGGGCAAATTCAACCATGCCTTCTCCTCATTAAACTCAGCATTCTATATCTTGGAGGCCCATTGGTTCTTCGATTCAAACCCCTGTAAATGTGTTGGGGTTGCTCTTTGGCAAGAGATTCTAAGATCTCCACCTCTTCCTCTTCCTCCTCGATTCGAAGGTTTACTGTGGAGGTCAATGCAACACCTCCCCTATTGCCTCTATAGTTCGAGGTTTCCCCCTTGTTTGATGACCCAAATATCGAACCGAGGCTATCCGAAGGGAGGGGGAGAGCATTTAGAGGGTCTTGACCTCGAGTGGGAGACTAGGTGAAAGGTAGTGCTTCCTCCATGGATAAAATCGTACACAAGAATATAAGACAAAGCTGATTTCATTACCTTTTCAATGTTAAAGCTCCAAGACCGAGCGTGGGATCGGAGCATATCGATACAGCTCGAGCACTAAATGTTTTAGAAGTGTGAAATGACAGGGGGCACCTATTTATAAAAGTTAAAAAGTAACTCACTAAAAGACGAAACAACGCAATGATTGCTACCCCTCATGTCGGTCCACTCAAAAGATGCGCCGCATTGAATATGGTGACGGTTCGAATACTGCAGTCATGATGGTTCCATACCAAGTGTCAATTCGAAAAAAAGAATTACCCCCGCGAATTCTCATTTTAGTAATTTGGGGGGCCTATGGCATGGCAAATATTAATGGGCCACGTGGCACGCCTTTAGAGGACCCACATGAACCCAACGTCACTGAGGCCAATCAAATAAAGACATGTGGCTACCACCTCAGCGCCACGCTGGACCACAAGGATGCCTGATGCTCCGCCATGTGGAAGAACACAATCCAGATAAACTTAAGGACCACAGACACAGTTCCTATTAAACTGATTGCGGGATGGATAAGCTTATGGTGGTTAATCTCAAAAAGTTTAGCAAACCAGATCGACCTAGCATGGTCCATAGATCAATAATCAAAAGGACCAAACTGATCCCGCATTGACGTACAGACCCACTGGCCATACATCGAACACCATATCAATATTATGAGTCACCAGATAGGTTCATACCCTAAAGTATCCTTATCGAGACACATGCCGCTATCCCATTCCCTAGGACAAGTGTACAAGGAGAAGATGAATGACCCTTAGTACCTTAACTCACCTAAAAGGGAAAAAGTGATACGAAATGTATAACCTTAGTCGGGTCGATTATAACATACAACCAAGTCGAGTCTGGCGCTATTAATGCCACACCTCAATGCGTGTACTAGTTTGTTAATGGCCCAAATGCTATATATACCCCCTCAATGAACAGTAGTTTGTAAGCATTCAATTGAATTTAAAGCCTTTTGCTGCATTTATTTCTCTCTCCAAAGAATACAATACTGACTTGAGCTTCGAAGGGGCTTCGCGGACTAAAATCTCGACAGTTGTACCCCTTAGGTGTTTAGTGTTTTGCAGATCGAAAAGAACCCACACTTACAAATTCTTGACTGATTGACCTAAGCAAGCCAGTCAACTCAACACATCTGTTCATTCAAGATTTAGCAAGATCAGTCTGTTAGAAAACGAGTTCCAAACGCATCGATAATTTTAAATTTTTTCGACAAGAGGATCGGTAGCTTACAATTTTTATTCCAAAACGAAGGGGTTTCAAGAACTTACTTTTAAATAATCTTTCTTCAAACGATTTGAGCTGCCCTCAATCGTTCTTCAAGCGGCATTGAATCCTTACCCCTCGAAAAAGTTCTTTCTTCAAGAATCCAAAGTAGAATTCCTCTAGAACGTATCCGCATCAACCTAGAATAAGATCAATCCAGTGAGGATGCTAGTGCTATAAATTGTGTATTGAAAGAAACACAAACGAGAAAGAGAGAGAGAGAGAGAGAGAGAGAGAGAGAGAATTTTTTTTCCCTTTTGCAGAACTCATTGATGCGTGAGAAAAACTCATGCATAAGTCTCTAAGGAACTAGCTGACTCTTTTTATATGATAGAGTTTAGGTTTCTTTTAATTTCTTATTATCCAAAATAATCAGAAATTGATGAGAAAAAAATTCTTTATTAGTTCTAGAAATCTAATTTCTTGTTTAACGTAGTTAAAATATAATTAATTAATAATCCTATTATTAATTAATATCATTATCTAACTACTTTAGGATATTATCTCAAATATGTTTATTTCATAAATAAACAAATTGTGAGTTTATCCTTTTACTTAAACAAATAAACTAAATATTATCTTTTAGTTATTTTATAAATAAATAAACTAATTAATATCTTATCCTAACAACTTTAGGATATTATCTTTTATTTACTTATTACTTAAATAAATAATCTAAGATATTATCCATTATTTATTTATTTCATAAATAAATAAAGTACGAAACTGTCTTTTATTTATTTATTTCATAAATAAATAAACTAATATTCTAATTAATAATTAATTATTGATTAGGCCTTTTATTCCGAATTGGGCTTTAGAATTAATTCTCTAATTAATTCTAATGGACCCTTATAACTAATTCCCTAATTAATTATAATTGATTAATTCTAATGGACCCTTATAACTAATTCCCTAATTAATTATAATTGGACTTACAATTAATTCTCTAATTAATTATACTTGGGCTTTATAATTAATTCTCATAATTAATTATATTTAGGCTTTATAATTAATTCTCCAATTAATTATATTTGGGCTTTATAATTAATTCACCAATTAATTAATACATGGTCCATTCAACTAGATGAACCCCATGTGTATAAGATCTCTCTCACGCGCCACACGTGTACGTTTCATGTGTGGTCTCGTTTCGATCAATTCTTTTGACCTTTCTAGCAATACCCTCTCATCCTGGCATTTGTGTGTGACCCTCTAGGTTCATTATTCAAGTAACAGTGACTCTAATTAATTAGTACTTTTATTAATTAATTAGTCCACAAATCACATGACCATAGTCTAGTAACACCCGAATAACAAATTAAATCGAAAGAACCTTTCAATCAATGACATATGTGAGATACGATCCTCCTACCATCCCATCTCTCGATTAAGACCTAAGGCATGGGAATAATGAGAGCCTTAACAATCTTAATCTTAAAGCTAAGTTAGTATCATATCCATTTGATCTCAATCTAAGAAACTCTTTTCTTTATATCTTGATCCACCACCTTGGCCAAAGGTTTTCACGATGACATATGAACAACTTATGTAATAAGAGATCTTCTTGCTTCAAGCAAGTTTAGGTCCTTTATTAATTCTCGCATGCCTCCATGTGCCACTTTTGCAATCCCAACATATATAATTCAGGTGTCTGAAGTGACACTCTTTTAGACCCATATCTAAGATTACCTAGTAAGCTCACACAAGACATCAATGGAATCTCAAGTCTAAGGATTAATGAATCACGTCATCGACTTGTAAGATATTTTCTAATCTGGAAGTCTCTATATCTTGAAGCAATTACTTCCTTTCCCATTTAGGAATCTTCTCACGCGGGACACCTCAGTGTACTTGTTCTAAGTAGCGAGCACCCTTGTGTATTGCGTATGTAATGACTATGCACTTTAAACCCCGTGAAACAGGATGATTCCTTCTTAAGGACGTAATCCCACATGTAAGTCCCAAGTGACCCTAGTTGACACTCCACTGTTCGTTGGGCTCATCGGCTTCGAGTAGTTTCTAATCCAACTTAGATTAGGGCTTGTTTCATAAGTCATTACTCTGAATGACTAAGTCCTAAAGGTTTAATGGATTAGGGGAGTTCTAATACATGCGCACGTAATAGGAAACACACAAAACACGTAATTGCACATAAAGAAGTGTTTGTCCCTGATTATAATCATACGTCTATTATTCAAAGATTGCACATGATACAAGGAAAGTCCCAAAGTAGATTAAAACGAATCTTCTTTCTAGGCAACTATTCCCAACACAGTTCAGGTTGCGTCAGCAACTACGTATCAGTAAATGCTTGTGCTCCATCTTGGGTAGGAAATTATCTAAAATAGCAAATAAAGTATTTTCCAGCCCAATCCACCATTGTATATATTGACTTTTGTTCATTCATATTACCATTTTTAAACAACCAAGTATCATAAAGACAAAAGTCTTCATTATCTAGATTACAACCATCCTTATAATGATCAAAACCAAACTCATCCATATAATTGCCTACATCAACTTCCTATGTCATCAATAAACCCTAGTAAGGTAATGGAAAACTGAAAAAACAAAGAAATACTAGAATATGCAAAACCTATTGCATGTAATATTCTTTTCACTAAGATTGAAAACTTTTTAAGGAACTTAATACTCAAAAATAAAAAATTAATTTAAGCCATATATTACAAGTTGCATTTATTAATAAAGAGAAAATTTTAAAAAAGTTTGAGAACCCCTAGATGTGACACCCCGACTTACAGTCGGTACAGGTAAATTATGTGATTTATTATTAATTGCGTTTTAATTAATTGTATATGAATTATATGAATTTTATTTGAATTATATGAATTTTAATTAAACTAATTGTATACGTGGATTATTTAAGTAATTGAATCTTTCCTTAGTTGAACCCTTAATTGTTAAACCGAACCAATTTGAACAGGAAAACCCTGAACCGAACCGGTTCAGCCCTTAAAGGCTGAACCATTTCTTCCTTCCCTCATTCACATAATAACAACAGTAGTTCTACACCAAGAGAAAGCGAAAGCCCAAGTTTGATCATCCAACTTCAAGAGCCAAGTTCTCCCTCGATTCTTCACCTTTTCTCGAACTTGAGTATGTTTTGGAACCCCCTCGTTATGCTCTTTGTTTTCATGGATCAATTCTGAATTTGGAGTGATATTTGTATGCTTTTACTTCCCTACGTGAATAGTAAGGGTTTGGCTAATTTGTTGGATATGTGATATATGCTTGATATATTTGAACTCTAGCTTCTTAAATGTGCTTTATATGATATATATGTTCTATTTAATGCAAAAGATCATGTATTAATTGAGCATTTAATGTGTTCATGGTTTTAGCTTGAACTTTCATTCATGGATCAATGGCTTTAATTTCCGTTTTTCTTGAGATATATGAGTGCCAATATGACAAGCATGATTTATATGAATTATTTGCACTAGTTGGTAAGTTGTTGCAGCTTCTTGGTGTTGGTTTTGGCCATTTTTGGCCAAAAATGGAGCTTTCCCTTCTGCTGTAAGTGTCTGCTCTGTTTTGCATTCCGAACCAGGCCGGAACGGCCGTTCCCGCCCAAGCTTTGTTCTGGGAAGGGCCGTTCGCGGGTCTACAGTACCCTTTTCCGAAGATGGGAACGGTCGTTCCCAGTTTGTACTGGGAATGGGAAGGGCCATTCCCAAGGGCCAAAATTTTGTAAAAACTTACAGACGCGCGGGGAGCAATCGGGTAGTTGGGAGCGGCCGTTCCCATTTCCTTCTTTAGCCCGAAACGGCCATTCCCATCTTCTAGAAAGTTTTTAACGAGAACGGGAACGACCGTTCCCAACAGTGAAAGGGTCGTTCCCAATCTTCCCGAAACCTGGGAGCTACTACTGCTTCTTATATGTTTAATTATGCACTTTTATGCCTTTAATTGTTAATCTTTTGCACGTTAGACATTATAACTTAATTTTAATTGTTTGATAAATTCTAAATAATTGTGATATGCTATAATTTGTGAATTATATGACATATTTGATAACATTTCGCATTCAAGTATGAATCACGCATTTTGCCGAGCGTCTTCTTTGATCCATATAGAGTCTAAGTCTTGGGCTTTTGGTGTTTTCTTTTCAGAGGAGGTTTCCGTTGACGAGCTCAAGGCATAGCTTGTTCACTTCCACTTCTTTCTTTTGTTAAACACAATGAGAGGTTTAGGAATTTTGTATAGTTAAAGACTTAAAGCCTTATGTGATGATTTTGAGCCACGCATGTGATTATATAATATGTATATTGATAAATATGTATTGAATAGAATATGTTTATGATCTTATGAACAAGTTTGATTTTGGAAAGTTATTAAATAAGCATATGTAAGCTACTTTTGGAAAGTCTTTTCTGTTCAAGTTTAGCGAGATTTGCCATGAAAAATTTGGTATGAAATGTTATGTGTATCAGTGTATGTGAATGTGGATCCAAGGAGCTATGGGTATGGAGCCCTCGGGACGGTTTTGGGCCGTCGAGGTAAAGCCTGTACATAGTCTCCATCCGATGTATCACACGCGACCCCGGGAGCTAGGGAAGGTGTGATATTTCGATGGTTAAACCGGGGAAGGCACGTTGTGGGTTAGCTACCCCTCGTGAGTTTGTATATGTTATAGATGGATAGGGCCGCCAGTGGCTCTTCCATCATTGGAGTAGTGGATGGTTATGTTATGATTTATGTTTTGATTTGTTCTGAGGAGTAAAGGTTGGAAGCTCGTTCTCGCCGAGCATGTGATATGTTATGTTCTGGGAAGTATGAATCGGGATAGAATTTATGAAAAGGATTTTAAGTATATATGTTTGTTTTGAAAGTTTGTTTGTAAAACCTATCCCGGTTCGTAACTCCACCCTTTGTTATGTGCCTTGCTTTATATATATATATAGGGTGTGGGTTTGCATTAGCCCCCTCACTCAGTCAGTTGACTGACCACTCGTTTACTCTTTTAGTTGCAAGTTTTTGGGGACTTGAGCTAGGCGGAGAAGTGTGTCTACTTTTGCACTTGTCGGTCTAGGTGCACTTTATATCATTTTGTATATGTATAGTTATGGTTTGTAGATTCAAATACTTATGTTTTGTTGAGCCGTGATGGCATTTGTACAAGGATTAAATGTTGGTATCTATATGTAAATACAATATGGAAATATATATATGATGGTACCTATATGTATTTATGTGATGTATCTACTATTTGTTGGGTTTCATTTATTCGCTTCCACACACTCTGGTTTTGGTTTAGCTCCGTGTAACGCCCCAGTTTTTCATTCGTACAATTATGCCATATGTGTTTATAAATTGTGCGAATTAATTGTTTTTACGTGTTTTATATTTAATCTTATTATAAATTGTTATTATATTATTTTAATTTGTTTTATTTCAAATTAATATTAATTTATATACATATATATATATATATATATATATATATATATATATATTACGTTACCTTAAGTGATTATTTTAAATTATTATTAATTTAATGATTAATGTTAATTAAGTGAGTTATGCTAATTAATCATGTTTAACCATATTAATTAATTTATTCAAATATATATACGTTGACTTTAATTTTATTTAATATTAGAATGTAATTTATTTGGTTTAATTTTATTATGCATGGAATTTTATGAAAATGTGTATGGTTGTTTAATTTGTGCATCGTTCTTATATGAAATGATATCGAAATGTCGTGGAATTGAAGTATGTCATAAATATATGTGTTATGAACATGTCTATATGCTCGTTGTGTGTTTTCGAACTCGTTTGATGCATTAACGAATTTAATTTGAATTGTGGAACCAAACCGGGGGCTAACGAGCACTTAGCGTACCCTTGGTTCCGAATTTAATATCTTGAGCTCGGGAACTCGGATTCGAGTTCCGTCAACTCCGCTGAACTCGTAACGAAAGTTCAAGTTTAGTAAACTTAGCCTTATATTTTTCCAAAGTCATTTGAACCTCCGAAATCCAACCGAAAAATGAAACGGCGACCAAACTGACCTTGCTACACAAAAATGGCCATATCTCATCCAAACTTTAACCAAATTAACCATGGTTTGATTCTATTGATCCCTAACTCAACCACCTAACCTGATATATCACGCCCTAACCAAACCAACCCTCACACAATCCCCAAATCTCAGCCAAAGTCTCTGCAATTCCAGTCAGTCCCGTAACTGTGGAAATCCTTGAGGTTTTGGAGCTCAAATCTCAATCTACTTTCATCCAATCAACAAGGTGAGTTAGGATTATGATGTACATGCATCTCTGGTTATTTTCATCCATTTTTCACTAATTTTAACTCAGGTTTCATGGGGATTTTAAAGATGGGAATGAGCAGTTAGGTTTTGAGTTTTTGTTGATTTCTTGAATTTCTTTGATCCCTGATGTGTTTCGGTGATATATATATGATCCTTTTTCCTTCATTTATGACTGAGTATACTTGTATTAATTGTTGGTTAAGAGGTAGGTGAGATATCATCAATGAAATGGATATGTATTGATTTAACTTCAAACTAGAATTTCTTCTTCCTTCACATACCATTCTGCTGCCAGCTTTTAGGGTTTGTTTTGATGTTAATTGTTGTCTCTTTTTACCTCTTTTGTTGAAGGAAAAATCGGTTGATTGATTTCGTTAAGCTTGCTCTGTTCTTTTTCAGTCTTCCCCTGTTTTTCTCTCGCGCGAACTGCTTCTGTTTCTTGTGTTTTGCTGCATGCTTTGAGGTTAATTCCAAGCTTGATTATTGTGCATTCGAAACCTCTTCTTACCCTGAGTGTTGGCATGAATTGATTGTAAACTATATGCATGGTTTGGCTTGCTCTTATTCATCGTTTTTCCTCCCCTGTTTTTGTTCATTCCTGCGCTGCTTCTGTAACTGCTGCATGCATTTGACACGGGGGTGTCATTCCTTGTCTCTCCAGTGTGAAACGGGGGTGCGGGTTGGCCTGATATTTCTGTACCGAGACACGGGGGTGTCTCGGTTTGCCCTAGGTTGGTGACACGGGGGTGTTACCCTGTTTATTCCAGACTTAATCCTACGCTTGCATGCATGTGTGTGATTGTTGTATATATATATCTACTGTTGTGTGTGCATGCATGGCTGGGTGTGTGTGTGCGTGCCAAGCTATATATATATATATATATATATATATATATATATATATACATAAATTACTTAACTATTTTGCATGCATGTATAATATATATATATATAGTGTGTGTGTGTAAATTGAATGCATGTATTAACTTAATGCATGAAATTGCATGCGTTAGTATGTTATATATATATATATATATATATATGTTTAAATATAAATTGCATGCATGCTTTGTTGTTGCTGAACGTGCATGAAATATGTATATATGTATATTGTATATTTATATATATTTATTAAATATTAAATGTTATTTGATTTAATTGAATTATAGAATTTAATTGTTACCTATTTCATATTTGATTTAAATTCCTTTAACGTGGAATGTGAAGGATATGAACTCGTTTGAATACAAATGCTTCATTGAATGAATAAATTGAATGTTTATATGTCTTTAAGACTTTAATAGTGCACATGAACATTTTATGATATAATATCATTTTTTTACGCATTCATATCATGTTCATTGCACGCCGTGCGTCTTATATGGTTCTTTGGAGTCTCGAGTCTCACGAACACGTCATGTTGTCTTTTGTACAGTTTATCTCCAGGGTGGAGAATCTTGATCAACTAGGCACTCGGTAACTCGTATCCTTGTATCGCCATGTTCCAGGTGAGGGTGTTTTCGTTTTAGTTACATATTAACCCTACAACCTTATGTGACCAGCTTTGGCCAAAACCTTATGTATATATATATGTTACTTTTAAAGTATAGTTATCGAGTAAATATTGATCGAGTAAACCCCTTTTCAAATGAATTATGAAATATGATATGTTCTTCTGAACTGATATGTTTTGGCGAGATTATGCATGTATGTTATGTTCACGGGCCCAGGAATTTAGTACATATGGCTATCCGGGGAGGCAAGGGCCGACGGTGATCCTATGTGCTGATTTCATTATGTTAACAGCGAAACGGACCTCGTCAAGGAGTTTTTGACGAGGAAACGCTAACCGGGCTTTGAGGCCTCATGAACCTCATAGCCACAATGATATGTTTAGGTGGTCGGGCCTTGCAAACCCGTCCACCACCCGGAGAAAGAAGGTTGGAACTTACTTTATGAATATGGTTATGTTATGATTGATATGCACCGTGCGTGAAGGCCGGGACACGGATTGCCCAAATGAATATGTGTTAGGATATGATATATGATCTGTGTGTATTATGATATATTGCATGATCACCTATTTAAAGTATTAATGATATGTGTCGTACACAGTCGGAGTTTGGTTGGAGAGGATGCACGTTCACTCGTCGAGCCTTATGTTTATGTATGAATTATGAACGTAATGAATTAATATGATTAGTCGTAAAATTCGAGTATTGCTTGGTTATTCTCTTGCCCTTTGGGAACTAATTTCAAATAAAACCTTGCTCGGGATTTATGACTTGCATGTGCATGTTTTATATATATGTATATATCGCTCCTGCTCACTCAGTCTTCTAGAGACTGACCCTCTCCTTTCCCCAACACTTTAGTGTGCAGGTTTGGCTTTGGAGTTTCGAGCTAGGCGGAGTTATGTTGAGTTTGAGTCGGTCAAGTTAAGTTAGAAGCGTCTCTGCATTCACCTTATGTATTTAAATTGTGAATGAATCAACCTAGTAAGATTATGGAGTTGAATCTTGTATAATTGCTATTGAATTGCTTTTGTTGGGGTTTGATTATGAGTTTAAAAGAGGCCTGAAGAGCCCAAGTCTACTTATGGTTTGTGTGCTTGAATTTTAGTTTTCCGATGCATTATATTTTGTTGATTGGTTAGTATTACAGGGTCTAAGTTCCGCCTAGCTTAGGGGGGTTTTCTGTTTGTCTCCCGTTCGCTATGGTTTGATACGGGTGCGGATTTACCATTTCGTTACTCGTGTTGAGCTATAGTGCGGGGGATGTGGTGCCTCACGTGCGGGGTGCTACACTCCGCCTAGCCTAGAAAGTGTGTTGGTCTCCCGTTCGCTATGATTCGAATCCGGGTACGGACTTCCATTTTGTATTCGGGTTTGGATTCTAGTGCGGGGGATGTGGCCCTACGTGTGGGTGCTACATCCTTAAGTGGTATCAGAGCATGGTTGTAAAACCGGGCTCTAGTGTCGTGTGAGTCTGTCTAGGTCGTACGGCTTAGGACAATGTGATTATGTGAGTATGTGCACATGTGACTATATGACTCGAATATTTGATTACTTGATTACTTGAATACTTGTCTATTTTCTTAATTGTATACATAATGATATACTAATCTCCATGCATCCATATTGTTTGAATTTGTGATTTTCAGGATGCCTCCAAGAAGATAAAATCGTGAACGAACCCCTGATTTAAATCAACTGGCTGCACCAAATGCACCTCCGCCACCACCTATGAATGTGGAGAATATCGTTCAAATCCTACTTAATCAACTTCGACAAAATCAAAGGGACCAAACACCTCCGGGTGAAGGGCAAGAAATCTCCGCCGTGTATAAGGACTTCCGGAACAATAATCCTCCAAAGTGGTATGGAGGAGATGATATTAAAGCGGAGGAATGGTTGTCCGAGATTCGAGGAATTTGGGAGATATGTCCGGGGAGTTCCCAAGACAAAGCCGTTTGCACAGGTCGTTATATTCAAGGGCAAGCGGCTATTTGGCTCAGGAGTGTTCGATCCAAGCTTGAGAGGACGGGCATGGAGTTCAATTTGGAGACTTTTGTGCAGGAATTCCATGAGAAATATATTCCTAATAGTGCAAAAGAGCGTCGCCTTCAAGAGTTTTCTAATTTGAGATAAGGCAATCGGACTGTGGAGGATTACATATTGGAGTTTGAGAGGCTTACACCTTATGCCACTCACATCACCGATAATGATACTCACAAGGCCCGACAATTTCTCCATGGGCTTCGTTGTGATATTCAAGAGGCTCTCCAAGCCACTAATGTGAGTACTTGGGCCAAAGTCACAAAAAGGGCAATACAAGTTGAGGCCCAAATGATAAGATTAAAGCCTCCACCTTTCTCTTCTACTCGAGTATTGGGTTCCAGTTCTAGATCGGGTAAGAGGCCTATTTCTTATGCTCCACGAGCTCCTGTTCCACCTGCTTTTCGTCCCCAGGGTTTCGGGAACAAAAAGCCCCGCCTTACCGGTCCCGTGGCACCTCCTGCTGTTCTAGCTTTACCGGCTCCGGCTCAGGCTCCACCTTTGTTTGCTTATTGTCAGGGAAAGCATCCGGTTGAGAAGTGTTGGAAGCTTTTGGGCAAATCTTATGTATGCGGGTCTTCTGAGCACAAGATAGAACCTGCCCGAACAAAAGGCCGGTTGTGCAGGCTCAAGTTTATGCTCTTGGTGGAGAGGAGAAAGCTGCTGACCTCGATCCAAATGCCGTGATAGAAGGTACAATAATCATTCATGGCATATCACTACATGCATTGTTTGATCTTGGGGTTATGCATTCATTTATTTCCCGGGATATTGTTGCTTCTTTTGCTTGATGATTTATCTGTGCATGTATATGTGGTGAGTTCTCCGTTGGGAGGTCATTTTGAAGCTGACAGGGTGTTTCGGGAGTGTCCGGTGACTTTTGAAGGTCGAGTTTTTCCTGCAGACTTGATAATAATGCCGCTGAAGAAGTATGGAGCAATCCTTGGTATGGATTGGATTTTTAGGCACCGAGCACAGATGGATTGCCACGAGAAGAAGGTTTCTTTGGGCTCCGTGGTGTTTACGGGAGAGAGGTTGAACCAGCCCGTTTGTGTCTTTTATGGAAGCAAGTAAGCTCCTCCGGGATGGCGCGATAGGTTTTGTGGCTTACCTTCTGAATAAACCGAAGGATCAGGCTAAACTTGATGAGAAGGAGGTCATGAGAGAGTTTCCCAATGTCTTCCCTGAGAGTTTGGGTTCTTTACCACCCGATAGGGACATCGAGTTTGTGGTCGACCTCTATCCCGGAGCTGAGCCTTTCTCTAAGACACCTTACTGGATGGCTCCTGCTGAGTTGAAGGAGTTGGAAAACTCAGCTGGATGAGCTCTTGGCTTGCGGTTATATTCGTCTGAGCACTTCTCCGTGGGGTGCTCCTATTTTATTTGTGAAAAAGAAGGACGGGACTCTGAGGATGTGTATAGATTACTGCGAGTTGAACCGGATGACAGTGAAGAATAAGTATCCATTACCTCACATCGAAGAGTTATTTGACATCTTGCAAGGTTCGCAGGTATACTCTAAGTTAGATTTGAGGTAGGGATATTACCAACTTCGTATCTGGGAGGAAGATATCTCTGAGACTGCATTCAACACCCGGTATGGGCACTTCGAGTTTGTGGTGATGCCGTTTGGGTTGACTAATGCTCCAGCCGTGTTCATAGATATGATCCACCTAGTGTTTAGACCGTTTATTGACAAGTTTGTGGTGATTTTTATAGACGACATTCTGGTGTATTCTAAGTCCGCAGAAGAGCACGTATCTCACCTCAGGATTGTCTTGGAGACACTTAGAGAGCACAAGCTTTAAGCTAAATTTAGCAAGTGCGAGTTTTAGATCGACCGAGTAGCATTTCTGGGCCACATAATTTCAGGTAAAGGAATTGAAGTTGATCCCTCCAAGATAGAGGTCGTGGCTCAGTGGGAACGACCGAAGAATGCCTCCGAAGTAAGAAGTTTTCTCGGGTTAGCGGGTTACTATAGGAGATTTGTGAAAGATTTCTCCAAAATTGCATGCCCGTTGACTCGGTTAACAAAGAAGGAGGTAAGGTATGAGTGGGATGACGAGTGCGAGAGAAGTTTCCAAGCTTTGAAGGAAAGATTAACTTCAGCACCGTTCTTACCCTACCAGAGGGATCCGAGGGTTATTCGGTTTTTACTGATGCTTCTAAGGAAGGCCTCGGATGTATATTGATGCAAAATGGCTAAGTGGTGGCCTATGCTTCTAGGAAGTTGAAGGAACACGAAAAGAACTACCCCACTCACGATCTTGAGCTTGCAGTAGTTGTGTTTGCCTTGTTAAAGTTGCTTCATTATCTCTACGGGATGACTTTTGAGATATTCACTGATCATAAGAGCCTCAAGTACCTCTTTACTCAGAAGGAACTCAATAACAGGCAGAGGCGTTGGATGGAATTCTTAGAGGATTATGAATGCACGATTCAGTACCATCCGGGCAAGGCTAATGTAGTAGCTGATGCTTTGAGCAGGAAAGCAAGTGTTTCGGATTAAAGTGTAGAGTCTTCAGGACAAGGTTTGGTAATTGTGGCTTCAGTGGCTCGGTTAGCTAACATTACAGTTCGGACGAATTTGAAACAAAGGTTGATTGATGCTCAGGCTACAGATGCAGAGATTTAGAAATTGGTAGTTCGGTCTAGAGTGGATCCCGAGATGAAGTTTGGGTTTGATGATTCCGGGTTGTTCAGATTTAAGACAAGAGTTTGTGTCCCGGAAGACCTCAAGAGGTTAATACTTGAGGAAGGACACCGTTCTGGATATTCCATTCACCCCGGTGGTACTAAGATGTACCGAGATTTGAAGAAATTTTTCTGGTGGAATGGTATGAAAAGGGATGTCTCGAACTTCGTAAAGCGATGTCTCACGTGTCAAGTGGTAAAGGCAGAACACCAGAAACCGGGAGGAACCCTCCAGCCACTTCCAATTCCCGAATGGAAGTGGGAGCAAGTGGTTATGGACATTGTGTCCGGCTTACCGAGATCAAGAGGAGGTTATGATGGAATTTGGGTGATAGTCGACTGTTTGACCAAGTCCGCTCATTTTCTCAAGGTGAAGATGTCCTACAAGACCCCTAAACTAGCAGAATTGTATTGTGATGAGATTGTGAGACTTCATGGGGTGCCTGCTAGTATCGTTTCAGATCGTGATCCTCGGTTTATGGCCAAATTCTGGCAAGATCTGCAGAAAAGATTGGGTACAAGGCTTAATTTTAGCACCGCTTTTCATCCTCAGACGGATGGACAGTAAGAGAGATTGATCAATTATTTGGAGGATTTGTTAAGAGCGTGTGCTTTGGATTTCAAGGAAAAGTGGGACAAGCATTTAGCTCTGGTTGAGTTTGCCTATAATAACAGTTATCAGACCTCTATTGGTATGGCTCCCTATGAGGCACTTTATGGAAGGAAGTGTAGATCACCTCTCTTTTGGGATATGGAGGATTGGCGGTGGACAGAAGAGAACAAGCTCGAGAGAGCAACACCTTGGGAGAAATTGGATAAAACCACTACCAAGGTTAAGTTGATTCAACAGAGAATGAAGGCAGCTCAGGACCGTCAGAAGAGCTATGCACATAAGAGGAGAAGGCCCCTTGAGTTTGAAGTAGGAGATAAGGTTTTCTTGAAAGCATCTCCAAGAAAAGGCTTTTCTCGAATAGGTCGAGGTGGGAAGCTTAACCCGAGATACCTTGGACCTTTTGAAATCCTGGAGAGAATTGGAGAAGTGGCGTATAGGTTGGACCTACCGCCAAAGCTGACCGGGATACATAATGTATTTCATGTTTCACAACTCAGGAAATATTATCCCGAAGAAGCAACCATACTCCCTGTTGAAGAGATACAGCTTGAGATAGATTTAACGATAGTAAGGCACCTGGTTGAGATTCAAGACCGGGAGATGCAAGTGTTGAGAAGTAAACAGATTCCCTTGGTCCGAGTTTTGTGGAGAGATCAGAAATCCGAAGAATCTACTTGGGAGACTGAGGAGAAGATGAGACAGTTGTACCCGGATTTGTTCTCAGGTCAAGCAGTGAACCTGGGGACCAAGTTCTCCGAAGGGGGGGGAAGGTTGTGACACCCCGACTTACAGTCGATGCAGGTAAATTATGTGATTTATTATTAATTACGTTTTAATTAATTGTATGTGAATTATATGAATTTTAATTGAACTAATTGTGTACGTGGATTATTTGAATAATTGAATTTTACCTTGGTTGAACCCTTAATTGTTAAACCGAACCAATTTGAACCGGAAAACCCTGAACCGAACCCCGTGAACCTAACCGGTTCAGCCCTTAAAGGCTGAACCATTTCTTCCTTCCCTCATTCACATAATAACAACAGTAGTTCTTCACCAAGAGAAAGCCAAAGCCCCAAGTTTGATCATCCAACTTCAAGAGCCAAGTTCTCCCTCGATTCTTCACCTTTTCTCAAACTTGAGTATGTTTCAGAACCCCTCGTTATGCTCTTTGTTTTCATGGATCGATTCTGAATTTGGAGTGATATTTGTATGCTTTTACTTCCCTACGTGAATAGTAAGGGTTTGGGTAATTTGTTGGATATGTGATATATGCTTTATATATTTGAACTTTAGCTTCTTAAATGTGCTTTATACGATATATATGTTCTCTTTAATGCAAAAGATCATGTATTAATTGAACATTTAATGTGTTCATGGTTTTAGCTTAAACTTTCATTCATCGATCAATGGCTTTAATTTTCGTTTTCCTTGAGATATATGAGTGCCAATATGACAAGCATGATTTATATGAATTATTCGCACTAGTTGGTAAGTTGTTGCAGCTTCTTGGTGTTAGTTTTGGCCATTTTTGGCCAAAAATGGAGCTTTCCCTTCTGCTGTAAGTGTCTGCTCTGTTTTGCATTTCGAACCAGGCCGGAACGGCCGTTCCCGCCCAAGCTTTGTTCTGGGAAGGGCCGTTCGTGGGTCTATAGTACCCTTTTCCGAAAATGGGAACGGTCGTTCCCAGTTTGTACTGGGAATGGGAAGGGTCGTTCCCAAGGGCTAAAATTTTGTAAAAACTTACAGACGTGCAGGGAGCAATCGGGTAGTTGGGAACGACCGTTCCCATCTTCCAGAAAGTTTTTAGCGAAAACGGGAACGGTCGTTCCCTAAAGTGAAAGGGCCGTTCCCAACCTTCCCGAAACCTGGGAGCTGCTATTGCTTTTTATATGTTTAATTATGCATTTTTATGCCTTTAATTGTTAATCTTTTGCACGTTAGATGTTATAACTTGATTTTAATTGCTTGATAAATTGTCAATAATTGTGATATGCTATAATTTGTGAATTATATGACATATTTGATAACATTTCATATTCAAGCATGAATCACACATTTTGCCGAGCGTCTTCTTTGGTTCATATAGAGTCTAAGTCTTGGGCTTTTGGTGTTTTCTTTTTGGAGGAGGTTTCCGTTGACGAGCCCAAGGCATAGCTTATTCACTTCCACTTCTTTCTTTTGTTAAGTACAAGGTGAGGTTTAGGAATTTGTATAGTTAAAGACGTAAAGCCTTATGTGATGATTTTGAGCCGCGCATGTGATTATATATTATGTATATAGATAAATACATGTTGAATAGAATATGTTTATGATCTTGTGAACAAGTTTGATTTTGGAAAGTTATTAAATAAGCATATGTAAGCTACTTTTGGAAAGTCTTTTCTATTCAAGTTTAGCGAGATTTGCCATGAAAAATTTGGTATGAAATGTTATGTGTATGTGAATGTGGATCCAAGGAGCTATGGGTAAGGAGCCCTCGGGACGATTTTGGGCCATCGAGGTAAAGCCTGTACATAGTCTCCATCCGATGTATCACACGCGACCCCGGGAGCTGGGAAAGGTGTGATATTTCGATGCCTTCGGTGTGAAAATCGGGGAGGGCACGTTGTGGGTTAGCTACCCCTCGTGAGTTTGTATATGTTATGGATAGATAGGGCCGCCGGTGGCTCTTCCATCATTGGAGTAGTGGATGGTTATGTTATGATTTATGTTTTGATTTGTTCTGAGGAGTAAAGGTTGGAAGGTCGTTATCGCCGAGCATGTGATATGTTATGTTCTGGGAAGTATGAATCGGGATAGAATTTATGAAAAGGATTTTAAGTATATATGTTTGTTTTGAAAGTTTGTTTGTAAAACCTATCCCGGTTCGTAACTCCACCCTTTGTTATGTGCCTTGCTTTATATATATATATATAGGGTGTGGGTTTACGTTAGCCCCCTCACTCAGTCAGTTGACTGACCCCTCGTTTACTCTTTTAGTTGCAAGTTTTTGGGGACTTGAGCTAGGCGGAGAAGTGTGTCTACTTTTGCACTTGTCGGTCTAGGTCTTGTTAGATGCATTTACTTCCATGCACTTTATATCATTTTGTATATATATAGTTATGGTTTGTAGATTCAAATACTTATGTTTTGTTTGAGCCGTGATGACATTTGTACAGGGATTAAATGTTGGTATCTATATATAAATACAATATGGAAATATATATATGATGGTACCTATATGTATTTATGTGATGTATCTACTATTTGTTAGGTTTAATTTATTCGCTTCCGCATACTCTGGTTTTGGTTTAGGTCCGCCTAGCCTAGAGAGTGTGTTGGTCTCCCGTTCGTTAATATTCGGATCCGGGTACGGACTTCCATTTCGTATTCGGGTTTGGATTCTAGTGCGGGGGGTGTGGCCCTACTTGTGGGTGCTACACTAGAATTATCATTGAGAAAGAATAAATTGCACTATTTTTGGCTTATTTCATCAAATTTGTACTAGTTTAGTCTAGTTTCCACATATTTCATCATAAAACTCAAACATTACCAAAACTTTACCCTCGAACTAGTTGACATTGAATGAACACTCAAGGCAGTGATAAAATTGCCCCGATTCACTTCTTTTCTGATATGTGCACATATATGGTCCATAAAAATCCTAAAATCTCCTCTAGTTTAAATTACGAAAGGATTTTTGCAGGTTTTCTTGGAGAGAATTCTTGGGTATATAATGGAAGAATATGGGTTTTTCTTAGGAATTCATGGCGGGATCGTAAAGGATTTTCCTAGAAGTATATAACTCAAAGTTAGATATCATAAAAGAATAAAATATAAATTTAGTATGAACTTATTTTTTCTTTCTTTAGGTTAAAGATGCAACCCTAATAGTTTGCACTATTTTGTAACTATAAACTACTAATATACGTAGTTTTTTTAACTTTTAATAATATTTGCAAACTATGAAACTAGAGACGCACCAAGCAATTCTCTGGTGCATGTCCAATAAACAAGTAGTACATTTGTATAACAATTTTCCAGGATGTGACATAATTTTGCTATACCACATGTCAATCCGAATCGAGCATTACGTAAAAATAGGGAGCCCGTGACCGCTCCTAATGGGGGCCCTTTGATATTATCCTTTCAAGTCAGGGGAGAGTCTAAAACCTTGAGGATGAGGCCCAAACCTTGAGTCCTCTGCAAGGCTTTACGCACAAAAGTTCCAACCTTTGAACCCTAAAACCACGTTTGAGGGATATACATCACTTGAGGAGGCCACATTATTGGGAGGCCACTAAAGGGATTATTTCCTAAAAATCTTAAGGGAAAATGGTTATGAAGTGTATTCTCAACTAAAATAGGCTGAATAACTGCCCAACTCCAGTGAGAGCCCAAACCTTGAGTCAGTTTCTCCCTCGAGGTTATGGGAACTATATCCTTCACTAAGGGATAAAATCTATTATGCAATACACATTTGGAACCACCCCTAGGTGCTCCGCTACACACCACTAATGAGGATGCAACATATCTCTTCCTGACAACTAGTAGGAGATTATTATATGCCAGCCAAAGCCACATGTCGAGGGACCAAATGAATATCCCCCAAAGGCTTACATAATGTGGTCCACCTCTAGCATGTGAGAAGTGGTCCCTCTCGAAGGGGACCACCAGTTGACACGAGTTCCTTCTTCCCCAAGTCACCCCTATAAATAGCTCAACTTTTCACCTGCAGTCTAAGTAATCTATTCCACTCTTTCTATGTAAAGCCCCGGTTTTTACTTAGGCATTTCATAATATTATATGTATTATATCTTCATGTATTTATATGAATTTCCATTAATGTGAAATTTACGTGAATTAATTGTTAACGTGTCCAATTGCTATTATGTGACATTACTTGATCATTTCATAAATATGTGGATTTAATTGCATAACATGAAATGGAGTTAAATGATCATTTGCCTTGAGATGAAACTTGATTGCATGACTTCAAATATTCCAAGGACTAAAGTGCAAAATATGGTAATTCATGCTTGTTAGTGGAAGACTTTATAAAATATCTTATGCATCTTATCTCTTTCATTTCATTCATCATCTTTCATCCAAGACTCACACACACTTATACACAGTTAATACACCAAGAGATGGGAAGAGATTTCATCATTTTTTAAGCTAGATTTCAAGGGGAAATTTCATACTTGGAAGCATCATCATCATCTCATCATTTCATCCTTTCTTTCTTTCATTTCAAGGTAAAATGAGAAATTATATGAATCTCTTGAATCTTATATGATTAGGGTTTGTTGATCATGATATGATTCTTTGGTTATATATGATTAGAAGCATGCTTAGGCTCTTTATATTTGCTAGCTTGCATGAATTCATGACTTATGTGAAAGTTGAAAGACATATAAATATATGGGTTTTTCATGAATGATTTCTATGATCTAAATATGTTTCTTTGGATTATATGTGGCCTAAATGACTTATATGAACCATATGCATGTTATATGTTAGTTTTGGGTGGATTCTTGCCTTGGTTTGGTGTGGGAGTGAGTTGGGAGCCAAAATCCCGTGTTATCCCCTGTTTTTCACCCAGCGGCACTCCAAACGGGCTTTTGGCCCTCTATTTATTTTTCCAAATGCCCGTGTGACTTGCATCTGCCTTGACAGACAGTTTCCAAATGCCCGTTTCTGCTTTTAGTTCATTTTCTAAATGCCCGTTTACCCCCCAAACGAACTCCGATTAACCTGATGTTTGAACCTTTGGAAAAATTTTGAAGTCTAGAACAACCTCCAATTGGAATAATTTCATTATATTTCGTCATTCATGAGATATAATCAATTCTTTTTGGTGTCGCTACTTCACCGGAAAACTGCATTCGCCTAACTTCAAGCTTACGCCATTTTCACCTCGCTTTGAACTAGAAAATGAGCCATATATAATTTTAAAGGTCTACTTGTCTAGTTTCATTCTCAATAAACAAAACTCTATTTGCACTTCTATAACTTAATATATTTCAGTTTTCCCTCAGCATGCGCATTTCCGAAAATAGTCGACTTTTGCCAAACTTCACCGAAACCTCTCTTATTGCATTTCTTTCACTTCCTTGGCTCTCGTACATGACTTATATGAGTTATATACTTGGTTTATTGATAATTATGCTGTTATTTGACATTCCTTAATTGCTATTGCATGACATATTGATCATGACTTTGTCGTGCGTCGTAAATGGTTCATGTGAGTCGTGTCTCACGAACACTTGTCCCTTTTTACACAGATTATCTTCCCGTTGATGAGGAGCAAGCTCTATAGCCGTATCCTTGTTAGTTTGTCGTCACAGGCACAGGTGAGGTTTAGTTCTAGATATATAGAACCCGTACAACCCCTACGTGATGTTTTCGGCCAAAAAGTATCTATATATCTATAGTTTTCCAAACCTTAATGATTTTCAATTGATTTCACGGAATGGATTGATTGATTGATTGGGCGAGTAAAGCATGTTCACTTTGGGCCCGAGGGTAGTGTATTGAGCCAACCGGGGAAGCAAGGGCTGACGGGTAACTCTTACGCTATCCTCACCAATTTTGGGATGACCCTCCCGAATCAACTAGGAGATTAGTGGAGGAAGGAGTTCGGGGCATAGGGAGTTATAAACCCTATGCCCAGTGAGATTGGGTGGTGGGGCCTTGCAATCCCACCATCACCGGAGGAAAAAGGGATTGAAACTGCTAATTGTGCACTATAATAACTTGCATGTTCACTCAACCATGGATAATCTAAATATTGGTAATGTTCACTATCGGAGTAAGGTTGGAGAATTTCCCTCACTCGCCGGGCCACTGATTGAATTGAGTAGATAATGATTGTACCGTTAAATGGATTTAGTTGTAATCTCGGGCGAGATCTTTTCTAATATTGAACTTATATTGTTTCTTTTATTAAAACCTTACCCGAGATTATGGCTTGCATGCTAATTACGCTAATATTTATCTATACCCCTCACTCAGTCTTTCATAGACTGACACCTCACCTTTTTCAGATCTGCGGGTTGCATACTAGGTGGGATCGAGTCAGGTCTTTTATTCTATGGGTCTAGCACTTGTCGGTCTCATTCCTGTGTATATTATTGTTGCATACGAGTATGTATAGAGATGTTACATCTCGTTTGATACTTATGATTTTTGGGAAGATTGTGTATATGTGTAATATTGATTATGAAGACACCAATGAAATGCATGTAAAGTATTATACTTTCATTTTATTGTTTATGCTTGATGGTATTAATTAAGGGTTAGTCCCACCTAGCTAGTGGTTTTTTTTTATTGTCACCCGTTCGCTATAGTTTTGGTTCATGTACGGATTATCCATTTCGTATGTGGACTGAGCTATAGTGCGGGGGTGTGGTATCTCGGCGTTTCGGGTGCTACATTCTATCTAATCTTTATTTCATTCTTTCTTTCCTGGAATATCATCTGATTTGAGCATTGTAGTGCCCACAATGGGGTAAATCCCAAATGATCCTCCCACCTTCCCCTCTTTAACAGGTGGCCAAACAGGTCCAACATCATCCCTTTCATCCCCCTTAACCCAAAAACCTCCATTGGAGCACCACTTAAGTTTCAACCAGTTTTTTGCCACATCACTCCAATATAGGAAAATCACATTTTTGGTCCTGTATGAATGTTCTTTTATTTTTTTTAAATTTTAGTACTGTTTTTATGGCTTTTGTCACATTGCATCCTTATCTTTTAACATTTTTGAATTTTGGTCCTTGTTAGAAATAATGTACTATAAAGCTGAATTGTATAATTCGTTTTGGCTAATTTCTTGCAATCACATACAATTTTTGGATAATATACGATTAAGTTTAATCAAATGCAACTACTTCTTTTATGTGCTTATCATGTTTTGTGTGTTTTCAATTATGTGTGGATCTATTAGAATTTCTCTAATCCATAAATTTTTTAGAATAAGTCATCTAGGTTGATGACTTGTTAAACAAGTTCTAACTTAATGTTAAATTAAAAATTACTCCAAGTCGATGAGTCCAACAAACAGTGGAAGTGTTAATTTGACTCAAATGAGACTTGTTTATGGGATTGTTTCCATAAGAATGAATCATCATGTTTCATATAGTGTAATGTGCATCGTAAATGTGTACATAATACACAAGAGTGTTTAATACGTCGAACGAGTACACTGAGGTGTCCCGCGTTAGATAACATGAAAAGGAAGTTATTAGTTCATGAAGTGGAGACTTTTAGATTAAAAAATCTCACTAGTTAATGATGTTCTTCATTGATCCTTAGACTTAAGATTCTATATTTGTCTTGTGCGACCAAACAAGGTAGTCTTAGATATTGGTCTAAAAAGGTGTAGCCACAACTGAACTATGACCTATGTTGGGGTTACAAAAGTGACACATAGAGGCAGATGAAAATCAATAAAAGACCTGAACTTGCCGATAGTCCATCTCGTAGTCCTTGGTCAAGACAGTGGATCGAGATCAAGAAAGGGATTTTTTGGTTCGAAATCAAATGGATATGAAATAAGCTTAACTTTAAGATTCATATTAGTAGGAATCTAATTATTCTAATGCCCTAAATCTCAATCGAGAGATAAACTGGTAGAAGAATTGTATCTCACATATATCATTAATCGAAAGGTTCTTTGATTTATTCATTATTTGGCTAGGGGTCACGCACCTGTTGCTTGAATATGGTCACGTGATTTGTAGGATAATTAATTGATAAAGATATTAATTAATTAGATCACACACAAATGTCGAGTCTAGAGGATATCGCTAGGAGGTTAATTGGATTAACCAAAATCGATCAAGGAGTTGATTAAGATAGCCCATACGTGCCCAAAGGCACGTTTGACACTGTGGGTCGTGTGGCACGTAGCACACATTCTCAATTAATTTAATTAATTAATTAATTAGAATTAAGGTTTTAATTAATTAGAGAATTAATTATTTAGTTCATATCAGATTTTCTTTTAAAAAGCTGATCAAATAGACTGTAGAGTTATTCTAATTAGATTTGAATAAATAAAAGGGAATTCTAAACATATTAGGAAAGTTTCTTAGAAAAAGATTAATTAAGATAGGATTAGTTTAACGTAAGCAAAAAATTATTGAAATAACTTGAGAACAAAGAAACCTATGCCCTAAAGAGGGGTTTGAACTCCTCCCCATAAATACAAGGGTTTCAGAACCCTTAGGGTTTAAGCCGACATTCACTAAGTGTCACGTATTTTGAAAAATCAACAAGATCTACGATTCTTGATCTTGCACTCAAATAATATCTTAGCCAATATACAAGACACAAAATTAGCATTCTCACTAAGTTGACCGTGCCATAGAGCTGGTGTGGATACATTCTAGAGGAGTTTTGCTTCTCTGAAGCTAAGAACCATTCATGAAAATGTTAGGAATAGTTCCCTTAAATCCAACTTGTAATTCTGTTTTATCTATTTTCTTCTAAATCACAGATAATTTTTAAATAGCGAGTTAAATGATTTCGATCAAAAGCATCCACTTCCTTTTGTGCTCTTGTATATTATGTTTGTTTACATTTATGTGTGCATGTATAAGAACTCCCTTAATACATAAAGCTTTTAGGGCTTTTTCATTTAGGTTAACGACACATGAAATAAACCCTAATATAAGCTGGATTAGAAATTACTCCAAGTTGATGAGTTCAATAGACAGTATGAGTGTTGACTAGACTCATGTTGGCTAGGGGTCACACTCATATTGTTAGACTATGGCTGCATGATCTGTGAACTAGTTAATTAATAAGGTATTAATTAATTAGGGTCATTGTTAATCAAATAATTAACCTAAAAGGTTACATACAGACACCATATCATGAGGGTTTTAGTAGTGGTTAATCGAATTAACCGAGACAGTCAAGAAATTGATCGGATAGACCCCACACATGTGTGGAGCGTGTGTGAGGAGTGTGGAATGCAACACATGTCCCACACGTGTGGAGCCATCTATTTAATTATATTACGTAATTAGATTTTGGGCTTTAATTAATTAGGAATCAATTGTAAACCCTAATCCGAAAAAATAAGTTCAATTAATAATTAACTAAAAATTAATTATTAATTGAGATATTTATTTATTTATTTAATTAATTGAATTAAGTAAATAAAAAAATATAATATCCTAAATTAGTTTGGATAAGAGAGAGTAATATCTAGATATGATTTAGAATATATGTAGAATATTTTTGAGAGAAAAATTAATGCGTAAATTGTTACTCAATATTGTCAATTTTTAAACTTTTCCTCTCGCATGAGAGTCTTCTGCCTGAGTGTCAATACAATCTTCTGCCTGAGTGCCAATACAGATTTTAAGAGTTTTCTACCTGAGTACCATTGTAGCCCTGAGAGATCTGATACACGAGTGTCCAACACAGCGACCGAAATCGCCACAATATTTTCTCATACGCTGAACTCTAATCCTACCTATTTTAATTCTTAGTTTTATGTTCATTTTCTTTATACTAACGTTGCGCTTTATCTTATCTTTTCAGGAAGAGTGTGATCGAGGCTTCATTCCTTTGGCTCCTTGTTGAAGTGTACGTTCATACTATCTCTATATGGAGTCAGAAGTGGAAAAGTTAAGTAAGGCACTTGCTTTAACGTCAACAGAAGATTTGGACAGAATTGCACTGGATGGGGTGTGGAAAGGGAGAGAAGAGAGTGCGGGATTTCTGATTGTGGGGAGAATTCTATCAAAAAATTCATTTCGCTTTGATGCTTTTCAAGCTATGATGAAGGGAGTTTTCAATCCAATCCGAGGAATGGATATCGAAAAGCTAGAAGGAGGCAGATTTCTATTTATTCTTCACCATAAGGTTGGCTTCCAAATAATTATGAAGGGAGGTCCATGGGCTTTCGAGAAAAATTTATTGTTTCTTCAAGAAGTGGAGGACTCGATGGATCCTACCACCTGTGATCTATCTGAGTGCGAGTTCCATGTTCAGGTCGAGGGGCTTCCGTTTGGTAAGCAAAAAACTCAGATGGCAGAATTTATAGGAAATCAAATTTAGTTTGTCGAGTTCGACGAGAAGAAAGAAGGGAGTCATATGTTCAATCCCAGGATGCTCCTCAGAGTCCGTATTAATATGGAGGAACCGTTGAAAAGGGCGATCAGAATTCGAAATACAGTGGGTGATGAGGGAATTATAGTCAGACTGAGTTATGAGCGTCTGCCCAATTTTTGTTACCTATGTGAAATGTGCGATCACATTATTAACATATGTCCAAAACAATGTGAGGATGGGTTCTTGGATACAGGTATTCAGCACCCGTTGGGGGCCTGGCTACGACCTTCGTCGGACTCTGGGATGAAGGGGTGGAAGAGTGCTAACGGGTATCCTGCCGGAGATGATAGCAAACCTTTTTTGAAACGTCTTTCTGATTTTGTTTCGGTACCCAGCGACAGTTGTAAGTTTGGAGGAGTCTCTCAAGGATCGAATCCTGGGTCTTGTGGTAGTGCCCAACCTATTCAAACCTTTTCCAGCTCTACAATTTGAATTCAAAATCTTCCGGATCCCACTCTAAACCATACTAGAAACAAATCTCCTATCCCTACCAATACACTCCTAAATCTAACTGAAAATTGCCTCCTAGGCCCACCACATGTTTCTCACCAGCTGGACTCTTCTAAAGCTTGCCCACACCCTCATATGACCTTAGCCAACACCCTCCAGACAACTCCCCTTTCTAACGACATTAGTAACCGCAAAACAACTACTCAGACTAAACAGATTGCAACAACACACCATGCAGCTCTAACCTCTCATGACGTTGATATTACTGTGTCACATAATACTCTCAACGCCCCTTCCTTCACCTTCTCTCATAATCCCAATACGTCCTCATCCCCCCTCTCCAAAACTACACCCATAAAAAATTTAAACCTTCTTCACACAAAAATTCTAAATCACGTACTAAACATACGGGGGGAAAGGAAAATGATCCTACACTTCATCCCCAACGGATAGACACCAGGTTAGTGGATACCCCTATAGTGTCGGAACTGGTGTCTCTCAACTATGGGAAACGACCTACTACTGTTACTTCTGAGGCTTTTATAGACTCTTGCCCTTTGAAAAAATCTTCACTTTCATTGACGAAGTCCACAGTGTTCTCTAGTTCGACGGAGGGTGTGGGGAAGCCCCGCCAATCATTATGAGTTTAATCGCGTGGAACTGCCGAGGTTTAGGTTGGGCCTACGTAGTTCAAGAACTGAGGGGCTCCTCCGCAAGTTCGACCCTCTTCTGGTTTTTCTCTCGGAAACTAAGTACAAGAAACGCCGTATGGACTCACTGATGGATAGGTGGATTTTTTTTTATGTTAGTGTGGATGCAATTGATAAAAGTGGTGGTCTTGCTATTTTGTGGCGCAAGGAGATTCCTGTTGATCTTCTCAGCTATTCTAAATTTCACTTTGATGTGATGATTCATACTTCTAATTCTCCGGTCAGCTGGCACCTCACCTGTATCTATTGCTATCCAGACGCATCGAGACGAAGGATTACATGGAACCACCTTGATTCACTGAAAAGTTCCCCACGTAATCCCTAGTTAGTGTTTGGCGACTTTAATGAAATTCTGAGGTCGGATTAGAAGACAGGGGGTAGGTCTCGGCCAGTTCATCAAATGAGAGCTTTTCAAGATTAGATGGGTAACTGTAGTCTGGTGGACCTGGGCTTTTCCGGCAAGAAATTCACCTGGTCTAATAACAGCGCTATTCCTTTCACAATTTAGGGGTGTCTGGATAGAGCGGTTGGAAATGGCAAAGGGAAAGAGTTATTCCCTAAGCATGCTATACATCATATTGACGGTAACACCTCGGATCACATGCTTCTTCTTATAAAACTTTCAGATTCGAACATACGAAACCCGTCGAGGAATACTCGGGGCTCTCGGAACTCGTTCAAGTTTGAAGCGGCTTGGCTAAGGGATACGGATTGTGAGGAAATTGTTAAGGAGAGATGGGTAGGAGTGTCTAGCGGAAATAAGGCAGATTTAGCTTGGAAGAAGATTGAAAGTTGCCAAATAGATCTTTCGGCCTAGGCAATGGATAAATTTGAGTCGCCCAAAAATCGTATTAAAAAATTAAAAGATAAAATTCGAGAATTTGAAGGAAATCCGATTACAATTAAAAGCAAAGCGATGGAAAATTCTCTAAAGGAGGAGGTTTCCGAATGGTATGCGAGAGAAGAAGCCTGGTGGCGTCAACGAGCTAAGGCTCACTGGATGACAGAAGGAGACCGTAACATGGGTTATTTTTTTTCCAGAACAAAAAATAGAGAAAAAGGAAATAGAATTATCGGGTTGTTGTATGGAGACGGTATTATGCGTACAAAAACAGAGAAAATTCAGTCAGTTGTGGAGGCCTATTTTGAGAATATCTTCAAATCTAATTTGACTCCGGCTGAGGAAATCGATAGTATGTTGGTACACTTACAACAGAAGGTGATTCCGGAGATGAATGAGATGCTTATCGTGCCATACTCTTCCTTCGAAATTAAGAAGGCATTGAAATCTACGTTCCCTTTAAAAGCCCCCGGGCCGGACAGTATGCCGCCCGTTTTCTTTCAAAAATTATGGAGCTTTATTAGTGTGGATATTATTAATTGCACTACTGATTTTCTCAATCACAGGCAATTTGAGAAGGCTATGCATGCTACTAATATTATTTTAATTCCAAAAGTTGAAAATCCTAAAAGCATGTCTGATCTTCGCCCGATTAGTCTCTCAACGTTATGTATAAAATCGCTTCAAAAGCTATCTCTATTAGTCTCAAACCAATTTTAAAAACTGTGATTTCTCCTACCCAAAGTTCTTTTGTCCGGGTAGACTTATCACTGATAATGTTTGGTGTGCGTTTGAGGTTAATCATTTTATCAAACATAGAAAGCAGGGTGCGGAGGGTTTCTTGGCCCTCAAATTGGATATGAGTAAAGCGTATGATAGAGTGGAATGGTGTTTCTTGGAGCATACTATGTTGAGGTTAGGCTTTCATGGTTCCTTTGTTAGTTTAGTTGTTCGGTGCATTTCATTTGTGGATTATTCTTTTGTTCTCAATGGTTCATATTTTGGGAGTGTGTCTCCGGGTTACGGCCTTAGACAGGGCGACCCTTTGTCTCCTTAATTGTTTCTTATTTGTGCAGAGGTTTTGAGTTGTATGCTAGAGAAGGAGGCCAAAGTAGTTGGGGTTCGGATATGCAGGGAAGTGCTGGCTATATCTCATCTTTTATTTACCGATGATACGATGGTGTTTAGCATGCCATCCGAGGAAATGGTGGAGGGGATTCTTTCAGTTCTGTGGAATTATGGAGACGTGTCAGGACAACTGATCAACTATGAAAAGTCCACTATTGTGTTTAGTCCAAAGGTTAACACGGAGGTGGTGAAGGAACTAGCTGATCGGTTAAGGGTCCGGGTTGTGGAGAAGCATGATAAATATCTTGGTCTTCCAGCCTTGGTAGGGAAAACCAAGAAGGAGGTCTTTTCTAGTATTCGTGATCGAATTTGGAAGAGAATATACGGGTGGGAAGATAAGGCGTTGTCACAGGCGAGGAGAAAATTTTTGATCAAAGCAATACTTCAAGGTATTCCGGCATATGCGATGCGTTGTTTTAAGCTCCCGGAGTCTTTATTACGTGATATTTCTTCAATAATGGCTAGGTTTTGGTGGAGTGGGAAAAATGAGCATAAAATACATTGAGTTAGTTAGGAGAAGTGGTGCGTACCGAAAGGAGAATGAGGAATGGGGTTTAAAAATCTTAGGGCCTTTAATTTGGATTTGCTGGAAAAACAGGGTTGGAGATTAGTAACCGATCCCCATTGCTTGCTGTCTAGACTGTTAAGAGCTAAATACTTCGCAGCTGATAGCTTTTTTGATGCAAAATTAGGAACAATTCCTTCGTTAACATGGCGGAGCATTTGGTCTGCAAGAAGCTTACTTGATAAAGGAGGGACAAATGGATGCATAGGCCATCTCTTTTCCAGCCTTTGGTTTATCCAGATGGGTCCAGTGCCATGGTCTACGTCAAGCAACTGATTATGGCGGATGAAAGGTGGGATGAGGGGCTGGTGCGGGAGACATTTGTAGATTTTGATGCTGAGGTAGTACTCTCAATTCCGTTAGGATCGGCTAGCTCCATTGATTGCCGCGTATGGTATTATAATAAAAATGACCGCTTTTCAGTAAAAAGTGCATATATGGTGGCTTTGAATGCGCAGTTACAAGCCAGTAGGATGGGAGAAGCGTCGAATAGACGATCATGGAAAGTAGTGTGGGATAGGAAAGTGGCACTAAAAATCAAATTATTTGTCTGGAGACTTTGTCGATACTCTTTTCCGGTAGGTGAGGCTCTAAGGAAGAAAAGGTGCAGAGAGGAGGTGAGGTGTCCTTGGTGCAAGGATGACACAGAGAACTTAGAGCATGTTTTCCTTCACTGTAATGTGGCAAGGCAGTTTTGTGCTTGCACTAATTTCTCTTGGATGGGGATCTCACAATGGAATGGTGGGGGCAAGAACTAGATAAGATATGCTTTAGGGAAGTTGAATTCTGATGAGGGGGATCGTTTCGTTATTTCGGCTTGGGCGTTGTGGCGTAATAGGAATAAAGAATGGGCTGAGAAGGATGGGATGGATGCTCTTAGCTTGGCTAACTTTGCTCGGAACTATTATGTGTCTAGTCAGGTTGGGAGGAGCAAAGACTTGGACAGCTCCTCCGCCGGGCACGGTGAAGGTTAATTCAGATGGGGCAATTTTGGTAGAGACAGGTGAGGTTGGGTGGGGGGTTGTTGCTCGCGATATGCTAGAAAGATGTCTTGCTTAGTTGAGTAAAAGGAAATCAGGAAGGTATGAGGCAGAAGTGGTGGAAAGAATAGCGCTGAAAGATGCAGCTGCTATGGCACAACAAATGGGGTGTCAGGAGGTGATATTGGAAAGTGACTGCCTCCAGCTGTTGACAAAACTCCAAGACCAGATGGATGATTGGTCCGACACAGGAATAATTACGCATGATATTCGGGAAGTGCTTTCTCGGATTACAAAGGTCTCCTTCAAGTTTGTGCGCCGAACCGGAAATAAAGTGGCTCATAAGCTTGCACAGCTTGGACTAAACTCTTATGGGGACGATGAACTCCCCAATGTTGTTAGGGAACTTCTTACGGAAGACATTAGATCTATGTAATGGTGTTCACTTTCCCTTCAAAAAAAAAAAAAGGAGAATTATAAAAGGAAAGAAAATCCCTCTCCCATAAGGAAAGAGAATCCCTCTATTTGGGAAAGAGAATCTCTCTCTCTTTAAAAACAAAAGAGCGGAGATCTCTCTCTTCTTATATAGTTCGATGTTCTTCAAGCGTCAGACTTCATTCTGAAAAAATATAAAAGGGCTTTTCACTAAAACTATCCTAGTCAAAACATAAGACACAGAAAAAAAGAATTTTTCCTAGCTTGATTGTGGTTTTAGATTGGTGTAGATATTTTTGGAGGGCTTCTACCTTGAGTCTCGAAGAAGGATCTTCTTGCCAAGGGACGTGGAAATAAATTCGCACAAAGAGTGTTTGAAAGACAGTTCAAACACTTCAAGAAAGTTTCAATTAAGGTGAGTTTACGGAATTTTCTTATTTTCGTTTAGGTATAAAATTGCAAACAAGCGATTTTTTATTAAAAATTTAAATTTCCGCTGTGCTCTGTCTATTTTGTCCCACAAAAAGGGTGTTGATTCGACAAATTACCAACCGAGATAGATTTGAAAAAAGGCGATCCAATTTAAATTAAGATTGATGAACTTTTTCCTTTTATTATTAAAAGTATTATTGAATAAGTAATAATTGACTAGTTGAATTACGAGTCTTGAATTACGAGTCATGAATTACTTAAAAGAATTTCGCGTGGAGTTGTCCCAAATATTATGAGGAACCCTTGAAAGTAGATCTGAGAAATTTAAAAAACTTATTGACCTTTTTTCAATCGGTTGGAAGTGATAACGCGCTTAATTTCCTATTTTTCGTATTTTTAGGATTGCACTTTAGAGCCTAATTTATATATATATTGGTGTTTTTAATGGATTTTCATGTTTTAGTAGTGCAGATGCCTTGGAGATATATTTTTGGACTAATAGTTGCTAAATTGGGTGAGATCTCAATTTGGGAAATCTGGAGTTGAATTGAAGATTGCATGCATGGAAGTGGTTTTCGTACGTGGTTTGGGCATTAATTTGTGGCTCGTGGGCTTGAAATTAATTGATGAGTGGGCCTGCGCTTTGACCATGGAATTAATGAGGAGAGGCCAATTTGATGGGTTACTTTGAGAAAGACTTAGTTAGCAAATTAGGAGAGTCCGCATTGGACTAGGATTAGGGTGAAGGGTTGACCCCCTGTACGTGCCATTTATGCAAGTCTTAGGTGCCAAGTTTAACGTGAAGAAATATAGTCCTTTTTGGACAAGGATTTGGTGGTGTGGCTATTTATACACGGACCTTGTGCAGATTTCAGAGAGAACCTTTTCCATACACTTTTTACACGCAGCAGTTAGAGGATTCTTGGCATGGAGGCAGCAGCTTGAAGACTTCCGAGAGCATTCAATTCTTCCCTTTATTTTAATTAGTTTATGCTCTTGAATTATTTTATGTTTTTGGACATGATTTTCATGAGTAGCTAATTCCCATAGTACTTAGTTAGGAATTTACAATTTATGTTATTGACATCGTGAGACCTAATTGGCTTTTATAATTCTGTATTTATTTCAAGTATTTATTAATTCTCCGAATGTCGTGTTTATTCTGATTTATTTGCTTAACTGATTACGGCCGGATCATCTAAGTAGGTTATTGTATATTGCCATTCTTGATTGCATGAAGTATACGTAGTGCTTGATAGATAATTAGTGGTGCATTAGTGATAGGAAGTCGTAAAGTCGAATTTCATTTACTAAGGGAGTTAATAATCGAATTTGAATCTTGCTCGTATCGTGACTAGGTTAATTCGGGTTAATGTTTTCTTAATTCTTAATGTTATTGACTCATTGGATCCTGTCGAGTGTCTCTAGGGGTTGTGAGTTGATTAGGGAATAACTGTCGAGTGTCTCTAGGTTATTCTATTATTTAAGAGAAAACGGGGCGGAGTCGAGTATCTCTATCTGCTATAGCTAGTCTATTTGAATAACTGAATTTATTTTTGCGTCTATGATCGATGTCCTAAACTGAATTGTGACTAGGTATTGCTTCCCCCACTGATTTATCAAAACCCAACTTCTAAGTGATTTATTGTTGTTCCTTTAGTCTATTTAATTATTAGTTAGTTAATTAGTTTAATATATCTCAAACCCCCTCCTTGTTTTTACTCGTTAATTTTAGTGAGTTCTTCTGTGATTAATTAGAATTATTTTCAACACTCTCTATGGATTCGACCCGTTTGCACTATACTCAGTTTTAGCTGTGAATCGGATTACTGTTATTTTGATAATTTCGACACTTGTCAAATTTTGGCGCCGTTGTCGGGGATTGGTACTAATCAAATTTAATTCTTTTTATGAACAGGAGTATTGCGGAGTTGACGAGCCAATTTTCGATCCCGAGATTGAGAAAACTACAAGGTCGTTGAGGAAACAAACCAAAACACTCAAGAACCTGGCAGAGAGTTCCAATATGATCAAATCTGAAGAGTTCTGTACTGAGTCGGAATATTCAGGAAATGAACAGACAGGTTTGACCGTAAGGTTTGATCACACCTTATCGATGGCAGAAGCTCGCATAACCATGCGCGATCTGGAGTGCCCTGATACTGCACAGCAACCCCTGTGTATCACTTTTCCAGAGGTGGGCGCCAGTTTTGAGCTGAAGACGGGCACAATTCATCTATTTCCCGTCTTTCGCGGTCTAGAAAACGAAAACCCCCACCAATTTCTGAGTAAGTTCCACACAGTTTGCTGCTCCACCAAGCCTCACGGGGTACCAGAGGACCAAATCAAGCTGCGATCTTTTCCATTCTCCTTGCAAGATGCAGCTGAAATTTGGCTTTACTCTCTTCCACCCGGAACCATTACCACTTGGGCACAGATGCGGGAGAAATTCTTTGATAATACTTTCCAGCTTCACGGGAACTTAACCTACATCGGGAGATCATTGCAATCAAGCAAAAGGATGCCGAGGGTCTTCATGAGTATTGGGAACGTTACAAAAAATTGCTTGCCCTTTGCCCACATCATGGTTTCCCAGAGGTCACTATCATCCATTACTTTTATGGAGGTTTGATGTCGGCAGGCAGGAAGATGTTGGATGCTGCAAGTGGGGGAACCATTATGGACAAGATTCCAGCAGAATTGAAGGACATGATCAAAAAAGCCTCGGCTTATTCTTCAGAGTTCTATGCCACCGAGTCTACCTCTCGAAATACTAATTGTAGTGCCCCTACCCATACCAGAACATGAGGAGAGTAGCGCCTCAACCCCCGTACTGAAGCACCTCTCAAGTAATGGTGTGAGCCATAACTCGAGAAATACTCCAGCGAACGGCTATCAATCTTAGAACTATACATGTATAACAATGTGGCTATGCAGCGGAAAATCAGAGTATTTTAAAACTTTTCAAAACATGTGCGTGATGGCATGTAACGAGCAAGAACATATTGATCGGTAAGAGAGAGTTGTCATATCAGAACATATATCATATTCACATATTGATACCAATATAATAGAGTTCAAGGTATTGATAGCAGAGTAGCAGAAAGAGTATAACAAAGATACTCAAGTATTCAGAAACATAAAGTGATGCAGCCATATAACATATGCAGGACACAAAAGAGCAAAATACTATAAGTCCTGACTGAAACAAAAATGACAATCTAGAGCTTCAAGATACCTCTAGACTGCGGCTGCAAGACCTGAAACCATGAGGCAAGAAAACGGGGAGGTATTATTCAAAAGGACTAAGTGAAGGAATACTTTAAAGAAAGTACTGTAAGTGATAAAGAACTTGAAGTAAAGTTCAGAACTGTTAATGCAAAGCTTTAAAGAAGAACTTGAAATAAGTTCGATTGATAAAACTCTTCTGATGCAATGCTATGAGAAAAAGAGAGTTTTCAAAACACTTTCATGAATGCTGTCACACACGCACATTCGTAATACTTTTAGAAACGGGATAAGGGTATAGTGAATTTTTCCAAATATGAAACAGAATTTTGCCCGCAAGCTAGGCTTCTCCAACCTTACTCCAGAAAACATGATCAAGTAGAGTATCGGACCAGGATTAACAATAGCTCCACACATAGTAGAGTATCGGACCAAGGTCAACAATACCCCACCAACACATACAAACATGCACCATCCTCCACCGGTTGTCACTTTGGGTAGCTAGCCCTAGGCAACCTGTAAACATGTAATGGGAATAGATTTATGGTCCATTCCCAGACAGATTGTCCTGACTTAACAAACCTCCTGCTAAAAGTCGGTGTCAATTGTCTATTGCGGCAGCCGGTATTAGTAATATCGTTGGCGCTCACCTCCCGAGCATCACTTCTACACATAACCGTCGGGCCCAAACTGTAAACTGTATGCTTGCATTTCAGATTAGCAGTGACCAGAGTGCCACTCCGGGGTGCTAACTATAAACATGTGAAACTGTAACTGTAACATGTGATGTTGTCTATAAAACATGTGATGTTGCCTTGTAAAACATGTGATGCTGTCTGTAAAACATGTGATGTTGTCTTATAAAACATATGAACATGTGAAACTGTACTTTGAAAACATATACAGAACATGTAGCAGTCTTTGAACAAGAATTCAGAACTTTGGAAAACATGTGCTTTAGATCAAGGTATAGTATTAAAGTATGAATGATCCTTTCAAAAGAATGTCCCGATAAAAGGGATAGTTCAAAACGAGGTTTAGCTTTGAATTTCAAAACATATGATACTAAAGTAGAATCATGGTTCCAGTTGGAAAACGTTTTAACTTCACCTCACCTAATAGTAACAAAAGGTAGGTAGACAGATTACGCGGTGCCCTAGGGATCGCAGTGCTCAACTTTAACTCCTGTAGGTGGTGTACTAGAGTAACCTTAAGAACGAAGACCCAATACTAACCATGATGCATATGAAATGCCTGAAACAAATGAACAAGGAACATGTAACAAAAGAGACTAATACCATTTAAGGTATTCAACAAAGGTAACACACACAAAGGAATACGTTAAAGTGAGTTACTCTTAACGTGGGACTATGATCTTACTATAACCGAATAAGGATTAATCAAATTACGAATCCTATCGTAAAACCTTTAGATTATGAAACAAGTCCTCGAAAGAAAATACATTTTGAAAACACATTTTAGACCCTGGATTTGAAAACCCTAGGTGCCAATGTCTATTCAGAAAGCACAAGTTTTATTTCATTTTTACTATTCAAAAGCACTATTCAAAATTACTATCAAGATTACTATTCACAGTTACTATTCACATGTCGGGTCAAAGGGTCGGGTCAAACCCTTACTATACATACACCCACACACACATAACATACACATAAAACACACACACGTCACACACACACACACGGCATGCACACATGCACACACCCTAATTCAATTATGATCTTGATTATAACCTATAGTTTCAAGTTCATGTTATTATAATCAAGTGTGATCTAGGTTAAAGGTATAACCTACAGTTAAGAGGTCTAATTAAGGCATAACATCAAGTTATGAAACACTATTCTATCTTCGGTTATAACATGTGACACTAGTAAAGTGTAAAACATATGATCAAGGCTCTATTCCATTAATCCATATCATATCATAAGCTCAATTCATAATTCATGAATCATATAACCATATAAGAACATGTCTCGACATATTTCATATCATATCATGATCATAGAACATGAAATATGTAACAAATTAAATTCAATAACAACATGTAACATGTTATAACATAATTAATTGTAAATCACTATTCTATTAGCTAGCATGCTTGAACATAATTCAAATTCCATAATCATGCATCAATTCTCATAACATAACAACCATATCACATGATCATAGCATATACTAGAGCATTTCATAACATATTCAAGCATATATTAAACAATTAAAACATATAAACATCTATTCAAACATATCATAAAAACTATAACATAAATGCATAAAATAAAATCCTATATGGCTTAGGGAAGACCCTAAGACCGAACCTAAATATAATATAAACATACCATAACATAAAAACATAAACTAAACTAAAACATAACATAAAACTATAGCATAAAATAAAAACAACTAACCTATATAGAGAGGGGGAGCCTAACGGCAAGAGGGGTAGGAGAGGGAGAGAAAGGGTGTTGGTAACACAACTTTGAGCAAAGAATGTGATGCCTCTTGCCCTCTATTTATAGTTGGAGATAAGCCCCTCACCTTGGAAATAAAGTATAGAGAAGGGTATGAGAGCAAAAGTGTATAGCTTATCTTGGAAGCTTCATCAATCATGGGACAAGAATAGGGGTTGTTGGGGTTTTTTTTTGGTAATTTCATTGCCAAAGGTCGAGGAAAAGTGGCTGGAAGTTTGTTCATTCTGTTGGCACAAAAATTAGCTTTGAAACGCCTATTCATACGTCGAAATCGGATTTACCTTTTAAAAGATACATTAGTTCAAAGTATAGAAAGTTTGAACCCTAAACTTAAACACGAGTGTAAAATGACTTTCGGGAATGATTTTCAAGTCCGGGATATTTTTAAAAATCATAAAATAAATCGAGAATCATTTTGAATCCAATATCGACTATAAAACGTTTTACTGATAAAAAGTTGAAAATGTAGAATGAATAGTGAATTCTCACGTACAAACGTTCGTTTCAAAATCTCAAGCTAGGGTTTGAATCAAGGGCTGTAAAACATCTCAAAAATCTTCAAATAGCTCGAGTAATGCAAATCCAAAGAGAAAACATTTTCCGAATGAAAATCGATTGTAGAAGGAATAGTGAACTAGGGTTTTCGTAAACATTTTCAATAAAGTAAAGCTCAAAATAGATTTCCAAATCAAGAAAAATTTCATAAGACTCGTTTCGGCTCAAGGATTGATTTGACTGTAAACTTTGTTAGGAAAAGATATCAGAATCAAAAGCTCATTTTTGGATGAATAGTAAATTTGGTCGGTAAGTTCCAAAAATGCCCTTATGGTTCAAGAAAGACTCTCTGAGCTTGGGAAACAAGTTCAAATGATTGGGAAACATGTGTGGTGAACCTCTAGGGTTCGAGTAGCAATATTAACAAGGTAGGCTCGGTTTATGAATAGTAAACTGAGTTAAAGGTCAGGAATTCCCCCTTAAAACACTGTCGGTCACATATATGCACTTTGATCATGTAAGAATGTAATGCATGAAGGTTTTAAAGTTGGATCATGGTCTATAAACGCTTTACCAATGTGTTTTCATCCAGGCCCTGTTTTGGGCTGTTACAATCACCCCTCCTTAAAGAGAATCTGTCCTCAGATTCTTCCGCTGTAATTGCAAACAACTCGGGGTGGTGCTTCTGCATTTTCTCTTCTGTCTCCCAGGTTGCCTCTTTTGTCCCATGTCCCTTCCAAAGGACTTTAACCAAAGGAATCTTCCTATTCCTTAATTCCTGAAACTTCCTATCTAGAATCTTAGCGTGCTTCAAAACATAAGTCAAATTCAGTTCCATCGGTATCTCCTCTACCTGCACAACCTCTGTCTTATCCGAGAAACACTTGCGAAGCTGAGATACATGGAATACATTGTGGATTCCTGTAAGACTTGTAGGCAAATCCAATCTACAAGTAGTCGGTTCAACTCTCTCCAGTATCTCATACGGTCCAACATATCTCGTGTTTAGCTTTCCTCCTTTCCCAATTCGGAAAAACCCTTTCCTTGGCGATGCCTTCAGAAATACCTTTTCACCCACTGCGAATTCCAAATCTCTTCTTCATCGATCAGCATAACTCTTCTTCCTGTCCTGGGCAGCTTTCATTCTTTCACGAATGATCTGAATCTTCTCCGTCGATTCTCTTATCCATTTAGCAGAATTCACTCTGGTTGGTCCCTCCTCAGTACATCTTGCTTCATCTAAATCCCAGTATAACGGAGATCTACATTTCCTTCCATAAAGGACTTCATATGGAGCAGCTTTAATAGAAGCTTAATAACTATTGTTGTTTGCAAACTCCACAAGAGGTAAACAATCTTTCCAACTTTCCTGGAAGTCCAACGCGCAAGCTCTTAGCATATCTTCCAAGTACTTAATCATTCTTTCTGATTATCCATCCGTCAGGGCATGTGCTGCATTATTGAAGTTCAACTTTGTTCCCATCACAGTCTGAATTCCTTGCCATAATTGCGACGTGAATTTTGGATCTCTGTCCGACACTATGCTATTTGGAACCCCATATAGTCTGATAATCTCTTGCTGATACAGCTTTGCCAACATGTTGACCTTATCCGTCGTCTTCACTGGCAAAAAGTGTGCTGACTTTGTCAATCAATCAATGATCACCCAGATGCTATCTTGTCCTCCTTTCACTTTGGGTAATCCTGTAACAAAATCCATCGTGATTTGTTCCCATTTCCATATCGGAATCGGTAATGGTTGCAACTTCCCACTCGGCTTCTTTTGCTCAGCTTTAACTTTCTGACAAGTTAAGCACTTCTTGACATAGTTAGCTATGTCTCTCTTCATTCCGTTCCACCAGAAATGCGTCTTAACATCTTGATACATCTTAGTGCCTCCGGGATGTATCGTTTACTTAGTCTTATGCGCTTCGTCGAGAATCTCTTTCCTCAAAATAGTTGGTACGCATACTCGACCTTTGTTCCTCAATATTCCATGTTCATCAATCTTGAACTTAGTCTCATCATCTTTCTCCTTAGATTTGAGACATTTCTTGATCCACTCTTCGTTCTTCTGTGCTTCCAACACTTGCTCTTTCAATGGTGATATCATCACAATGTTCGCGATTCGACCTTTAGTTATCACCTCCATTCTTTCTCTTCGATCAGTCCCGGGATTGGTAGAAATCTATGACAAGCAAACTTTCCTGCTTAGTGCATCGGCCACAACATTCGCCTTTCCTGGATGGTACTGAATAATGCAATCGTAGTCCTCCAGAAATTCCATCCATCTCCTCTGTCGCATATTCAACTCCTTCTGAGTGAATAGATATCGCAGGCTCTTATGATCGGTAAAGATTTCAAACGTAACCCCATACAGGTAATGTCCCTGCTTTCCAAGAGTGAAAATTATCACGGCTAACTCCAAATCATGTGTCGGGTAGTTAACTTCATGCGTCTTGAGTTTCCTTGATGCATACGCGATCACTTTTCCATTCTGCATCAAAACTCCTCCTAATCCTTCTTTCGAAGCATCGGTGTAGACAATATAACCTTCTTTTCCTTCTGGCAACGCTAACAGGGGTGCAGTTGTTAGCATCTCCTTCAATCTTTGAAAACTTCGCTCACATTTCTCAGTCTATTCGAATTTCCCTTCCTTCTTCTTAACGAAAAGCACGGGCGCTCCCCATGGAGAGGTGCTCGGTCGAACATATCCAGACTCTATCAGTTTTTCCAAGTGCTTTCTCAACTCTTCCAGTTCATCTGGAGCCATTTTGTAAGGTGTCTTGGAGTACAGCTCAGCTCCTGATATCGTCTCGATTGTAAACTCCAACTCTCGATCAGGAGGTAACGAATTCAAATGTTCAAGAAACACGTCTAGGAATTCGTTCACCACTTACACTTCTTCGATCTTAAGTTTTATCTTTCGGTTAATTCAAAAGATAAGCAACAAATCCTCTAGCTCCTTTCTGAATCAACTTTTTAGCTTCCATCGCGGAAACGACTGATAACTTCTCAACTTTCTTTTCTGATGTCCCACTTAAAGTTATCGATGGTTTCGTCCCAGTTCCATCTTCTTCCAAGATGACCTCTTTCTTGTAACAATCGTACTTAGCTCGGTACTTAAACAACCAATCCATACCAAGTATAACGTCGTATCTTGTCATCGGTAACTCAATAAGATCTGTCGGGTAACAATGGGTACCAATACATATAGGGCAGCGTTTATATACTTGATCCGTAACAAGGCAAGTTCCTAAAAGAGAACTCACTTCAAATTTATATGGCAAGTATTCAAGTGGAAACTGTAAATGCGCACACAATATAGATGCAACAAATGAATGCGTGGCACCAGGGTCATACAAGACCTTAACTGGCGTGTTAAGAATGTGCACAATACCTTCCACAACAGACGAAGGATCAACCTCCTCATTACCATCCAAAGCATACGCTCTGCCTTTGACCACCGGTTTGTTCGTCGCACCTACCACTGCTTTTCCTTTATCTTGGACCCCAAATCTCTTGATCTTGTTCGGGTAACTATCCATCTGGTGCTCAAGGGAACCACACACGAAACACTGCCCAGCTTTCTTGACAGTTCTCCTCAGTGTGTCCCGTTCGGTGATAATATCTGCAAATAATTTCCTCTTGACCTGGCTGAGGTGCTCTCTGCTGCTATGGTGCCTCGATTGTTGTTGTGGGGCCTTCTGCTTCAGTTTCTGTGGAGCTTTCTGCTGCTGCGGTGCTACCATGGGCTTCTTCCCGGTTCCTTGGGGAAAAGATCCGGAAGGTCGCTTGTTTCCTTGATAAGGCTTAGGGTAAAAAGGTCCTTGACGTACAACAGTTATCTTGATCTCCTTGTGGGCTGCTTCAACCTCTAGTGCCTTGTGAACGGCCCTGTTGTAGTTCTCAATATCCAAAGAAGCAAGTGCCCACCGAAGTTCGGGCTTCAGTCTATCGATAAACCTCTTTGTCTTGTGTCGCTCATCAGTCAGAATATGAGGCACGTACTTGATCAGTCTCACGAACCTAGCCTCATACTCTATCACATTCATAGTTCCTTAAACCAAACTCATAAACTCAGCCTCTCGTGCATCACGAATCACTTGAGGGGTATACTTCTGCTGAAACTCTCTGATAAACTCAACCCAACTTCCTTCAATGTTGTTCTCAATCCACATGTGCTTAACGTGCTTCCACCAATTGTATACAGCTCCTTCCATAAGAAAAGTAGCATACCGAACTCGTTCACGATCCTCTGGGTAGATTTCCATAGCCTCGAAAACCTTCTCAAGACTAGTAATCCAATTCTCAACCTTTAGGTCGATCGGCTCTCCATAGAACTTAGGTGGATTCATCCTCAGAAACTTTTCCAGTGACCTTTCATTATGAGGATTATCCTCGGCGCAAGCCCTCATAAATTGTCGTAGCACATCCCTTAATTCCGGTGTTTCCTCCCTTCTGGGTGGCGTGACATTTCTGCGGGACGGTGTAGCATCTCAGGGCGGCATATCATCTCTATGGGGTGGCAGTGGTAGTATACGATTCCGGGGTGCTCTTCTCGGTGGCATGTTATTACTGAATTCATAAGCATTCAGATATATATTCGATGCATGATATATAATGATTCACAGAATCCATAACCACGTATTCACATTTCCATGTAGTCACATATAAGTATGAGAATAACACATTCCAAGAACAACATATCAGCAAGGATCCCAACATATCATATAATCAGAAACAACTATCAGACAACATGTAAACAGGAATAGAAGCTAGTGTAACATATCAACATATCAGAAACATGTATAACATATCCCGAAACATGATAAACGTATTCAGAAGCACAATCAACATATCAATGAGAATAATAGCATGCTATCAATAAATGAAATGGCATGATCCTACTATCGGCCCTAATGGTATCTTGAAGCACTCTAGTACTCATGCAATGACAGTTATGGAAAGCAGTAAACAAATAATATAAAGTCGAAAGTGTTATAACTGTGCAAGGTTTGGGAAAATTTACTACAGACCACATGTTATCAGTATCAAATCAAAATGGGGAGGACCCGATACTATCGAGTTGACTCCCATACAGGCCTTACCAATCCGTCTAACCCTGATGAAAATAACCTACCGTAGGTACCAAGTCATCTGAACCGTCATCCGTGGCGCCAAAAGTCGGGGATCATCTACCATAGCTATACATCCCCTCATCCAAAAGTCAGTCCTGAACTGTCCCGGCTATACGTCCGCCATCCATAGATAGATATATATGCATCAGTACTATATACAGAAACCTGCGTCAGCAATCAACCCTGGTAATTGTGGTCCAAAGAACCCCTGGTGGTGTCATCAGAAACAGCAACGACCTCGCCCTGTCCATGTCCTGCTGGGTCATCTCCGCCATCGTCATCATCATTATCAGAACCTCCATCGCCTCCATCGGACTGCTCTTGCATAGGCTCGGGCTCCTAAGAGGCCTGACTGACGTCCTGACCCTCGACCTCCTCAACTGCCTGCTCATCGGACAAGTGATAGGTATCATACAGGCGAGCTCTCACGCATGCACGGTAGTGCTGGTGACGCTCCATAGAGGTGTCACGGTCGATAGTCATCTGCATAAGATCTGCCTCCAGCTCAGCAATGCGAGCAGCCCTCTGCTAAGCAACATGAGTCATCTCTGCAGCATGCTCACGAGCAATGTCCTTATCAATCTGGTGCTACAGTGACTGATCCTGATGGCGCATAGACTCCAACCTGACCTCACGGGTCCTCTAATACTACTGAAAGTAACCATCTCTCTTACACTCGAGATAGTGCACAACTCTATTAGGATAGGAATACCCAGGTCTGCCATTGTTCCTAGACCTGCGCCAGGTATAGAAACGAGTGCCTCCACGGCGAGAAACTGCCACAGTACGTGGGGCCTCAAACTGCTCAAAAAAAGCCTCATCCATTTGCTGATTAGGATCCTGGTGTGGCTGAACTGCCATAGCTATACAGAAGATACCACAGATATGAAATCCAGATAACAGAACCATGCAATCCCCAAATATCCTGTCTCGATGCAATATGAGAATTATCTTGGATGCAATGCGTGAACAATCCATGATGCAATGTGACAACCCATATCACGGCCTAGCTAGAAATGGTGAACCAAGGATAACTAGAATGCGATTATATATCTTGATCCATCCTTAAGATACTTCATGCATTGCATCTTTACATGAACTAAGTGTTCTTATGAGATATTATGTGATGTGTAGGGGGATAATGGCACCGAAACCCTACAAACCCTAAATATTTTCAAACCAGCACTACGCCGTTTTATTCGAGAAACCCTAAAGAACCTATACGTATTTTCTTAGAACTTTTCAGTTCCCTTTTCAATGCTTTGAGGTTTCGTTTATGTGTCCAGAGCAATTTAAGAATTTATTTTCAAATAAATATTTTCGTCTGTACAATATATTTCCTTCGATATAATGATTTAACCCTTGTGATCATCGTCATAACGTTTCTCGATTTTTTCTACAGTTTTGGAAAGCCTTTTGGACCTTCAAATTTTGTCCTAGTATTTATATCATAATTAAAACAATTTTCGAAATTCAAGAAAATCCTATCTTCCGGAGCTTATAACTTTTAAACCGTACGTCCGATTTTGACCCGTGAGTACCGTTTCGAAGCTAATTTTATTTCCTAGGTCTTGGACACTTTTCCAGCTCCAAAAATACGCAGGAGGAAGGTGAAATTACCGATTACCCCTGCTATAACAATTATACTAAAGAGCAAACCTATTTTTGGAAATTTCATAAAATACCCCACCTAAGTCCCTAGAATAAATATTATTTGCACAAAGGTCCCTAGCTACTACTATAAATAAGTGGCCAAGGCTCTCATTTTTGCTCACTCCATTCTCTTCCTCTCCCCCTTGAGCCCAAACCCCCACCCCCTCTCTAGGTATGTTTTCTCATTTTTTTTATGTTTTAATTAGTTTAATTTATATTTTAAATTTATGTTTTATTTTATGTTTTAAATTATTTATTAATTATGCTAGGTTTAGGTTTCAATATATGTTTTATTTTGTGCATGAATTATGTGATTTAATTTATGCTTTAAATATTCATGAATTTATGAATTATGTTTCTTATAGTATAGTTTATTATGAAATGTTTTACATAATTTAATTTTGTGACAAATTAATTATGTGACAAGTATTCTAGCATGTTATATGTTACATTTTAATTATTTTATGATCATACTTAGGTAATCTAATTTATTACATGATTTAATTTAATGTTGCATGTTACATAATTAAAGTATAACCTATAGTTTTAAATGTTACATGTTTAATTAATTGTTACATGTTTATACTTGACCAATTGATATATGTTATGGTATACATGTATAATATACGTATACGTATTTGATTCCAATATGTATATATACATGTATACTTTCGTATAAATACTATGTGTATTTTTCTAATAAATACGTATGTACTTTTGTATAGATACCGTATGTATTCTAGTATAAGTACTGCCTGTATTCTTGTATAAATATTGTATGTACCCTGTATAAATACAGTAGAAATACGATAGATATCCTCGTATAAATACCGTATACATACAGTATAAATACCGTATACATACCGTATAAATACATGTATACATACTGTATATATACCGTATACTTGAATAGTGACCTTTGACCATTGACCTCGACCTTTGACTTTGACTATTAACTTTGACTTTGACCAAGAATTTTGACTTTTAACCTAAATGATCGTTTCGAAGAGACGAATTCAACGGTCGAAGCCTTTTTCGAAAATTCTCAAAAACAGGGGATCAAAGTAGGTTTCAAAGTTCACATTCCTCTTCTAAATGAGATTGTTTTAAGACACTAAGAATATATCCTTAAGTTCTTGACACGAGCTTCCAATTGAGACTAATCGTTTACTCGAATCCTTTGTTTAAAAAAAGAGTATTCCTTGTTCAAGCTTTTTGCTTTCTCGCCAATCTTATGTTCCATTCTTAGTTAAATGATTCTCCTGCATTAAATGGTATTACTCTCCTATATGTTACATTACATGAATCCAATTATGCCCTCATACTTTGATGATTATTGAATAATTATCACGAAATCACGTCACATGATATGATATGCTTTGATAATGTTTTGTCCTGTACATGTGATATCGTTATGTGCTATTGAATGCTTTGAGCTCTTCCCTACTTACTGATGTGACTATATGGTTTATGGATAGAAACTTAATCATTCAGCACTCACAGGTGAAGTCCGGATTTACTGTGGCTCTGGTATTATTGCATAATACCATTTTTGTAGGTGAGGTTTAAACTATTTCAACTGGAACCATGAATATTCCTACGTATTCAAATGATTTCAAAAATCAAAGCCTTTGGGTGCAAAGATTCTTATCTTTCAAGTTAAGTGTTTTCCCATTTTGGGGCAAGACTTCAAGTTTAAAGTTAATGGTTTCTGCTATACGTGCTATTCACTGCTATACTGTCTTGATTAAAGTTCTAGTTCTTGAACTCTGTGTGCTTTTGTACTTTTGAATATTTTGGATAACGCAAGCCTTGAAATCATGACTTGTTGGGCCCTGACGGTATGGTTGAGTAGTAGACCGGGAGGCGTGCGCCAATGGCTACTACGATACCCGCCGTCCTTGTTGATCATGATGATGGTTATAATCGGAGGTTGGTTATACCACACCATGATTGGGAGAGGTGGATGTAATTCCTCCCATTCTTGTTTACATCACCACGGGGTAGCTCCCTGCGCGCGACAATTGGAGGAAGAAGGATGGTGCATGTGATCATGGGTGTCGGGATCCTAACCGGTCTCGATACCAATTCTGTTAAATGTTTTCTGGGAGTAAAGGTTGGAGACTGCCTAGCTTGCGGGCAAATTCTGTTTTAAAGACTGGTTCATACTTTCGAAAAATGTACCTATACCCTATTCCCTTTTGTAAAAGTATGTATGAACCAGAACCTCTGATGTGTGTGCATGTGTGTGCTTGCTTGGAAATCTTGTTTCAAAGTAATGCTTTGAAGTACGGTTCTGAATTAAAGTTTTAAAGAAAAAGCTCTGAAATTCAGTTTTAAAGTGCAATTTGAAGTAAACCCCTTCTGAAAATCTTAAAGCTTTCAAGTACTTATATTGTTTCAAAAGTCATGCCTCACTTAGTCCTTTTGACTAATACCTCTACCCTGTTTTCTGACCTCATGGTTTCAGGTTCAGTGATCGTTGGGTGGCTGGTATCTTGAAGTATAGGAAATCCTTTGTTATGCTCTTATGGTCAGGTTCTTCTGAACCATCTTGGACACCACCCTCTTGATCATAATGTAGTGTTCAATTAGGTATTTATCGATCTAGCCTCTGGTGTCCTTTGTTACTTGTTTACACTAGTTATATTATCCCTTGACACTCTATCGAAATATCTCTTTCAATACTCAATTCATGTATAGCCCTCGTAATTGGTTACTAGACTCTTATGTCTCCTGATTCATGTTTTGAAAGTTTTAAATTTCTCATATTTCCGCTGCAATGTTCCCTTCTAGTACTCTGATCTTGTAATGTTTTATCCGTTCACCAGCGTGCTTCTTGAGCGGCTAGGTCTCCTAGCTACTTGAGAGGTACGACGGTGCGGGGTTGTGGTGTTGGGGCGCTACATGCAACATGAGAGCAATCTAGGTTAAGTCTCCTCTTACTTAACCCGATGCTCTGATACCACCTCAGGCTGTAGCGCCCCCACCCGTACCAGAACATGAGGAGAGCGGCACCTCAACCCCCGCACTGAAGCACCTCTCAAGTAATGGTGTGAGCCATCACTCAAGAAATACTCCAGGGAATGACTATCAATCTCAGAACTATACATGTATAACGATATGGCTATGCAGTGAAAAATCATAGTATTTTAAAACTTTTCAAAACATGTGCGTGATGGCATGTAACAATCAAGAACATATTAATCGGTAAGAGAGACTTGTCATATCAGAACATATATCATATTCACATATTTATACCAATATAATAGAGTTCAAGGTATCAATAGTAGAGTAGCAGAAAAGTATAACAAAGATACTCAAGTATTCAGAAACATAAAGTGATGCAGCCATATAACATATGTAGGACACAAAAGAGCAAAATACTATAAGTCCTGACTGAAACAAAAATGACAATCTAGAGCTTCAAGATACCTCTAGACTGCGGCTACAAGACCTGAAACCATGAGGTAAGAAAACGGGAGAGGTATTAGTCAAAAGGACTAAGTGAGGGAATACTTTAAAGAAAGTACTATAAGTGATAAAGAACTTGAAGTAAAGTTCAGAATTGTTAATGCAAAGCTTTAAAGAAGAACTTGAAACAAGTTCGATTGATAAAACTCTTCTGATACAATGCTATGAGAAAAAGAAAGTTTTCAAAACACTTTCATGAATGCTGTCACACGCGCACATATATGCTAGGGATGGTTCATAATACTTTTAGAAACGGGATAAGTGTATAGTGAATTTTTCCAAATATGAACCATCATTTATGAAACAGAATTTTGCCCGCAAGCTAGGCTTCTCCAACCTTACTCCAGAAAACATGATCAAGTAGAGTATCGGACCAGGATCAACAATAGCTCCACACATAGTAGAGTATTGAACCAAGGTCAACAATACCCCACCAACACATACAAACATGCACCATCCTCCACCGGTTGTTACTTCGGGTAGCTAGCCCTAGGCGACCTATAAACATGTAATGGGAATAGATTTGTAGTCCTTTCCCAGACAGATTGTCCTGACTTAACAAACGTCCTATTAAAAGTCGGTGTCAATTATCTATTGTGGCGGCCGGTATTAGTGATGTCGTTGGCGCTCACCTCCCGAGCATCACTTCTACACATAACCGTCGGGCCCAAACTGTAGCACCCGGAACGCAAGGTAGCCACATCCCCCGTACTATAGTTCAATCCACATATGGAATGGACGGTCCATACATGAATCCAGCCTATAGCGAACAGGAGATAATAAAACACAATCTAGCTAGGTGGGACTAACCCTCACTTAATTACCAACATGCAAAACAATTAAAACGAAAGCATAGTAATAAACATTCATTCCAATTCATTTACCTTATACAAGTTCATTCCATCCTATTCTGAAAGAAATTCGATACTTGTTAAAAAAAAAAATTTAAAAATTTTTGCTTGTCACCTGACTCGAATCTAATTAAATGAGATACTAGAATTTTTTTTTTGTTAATATATGAACGGGATAAATATTCTAAACATCCTGTACTATCGCGGTTTTTGGACTTTGCATCCTGAACTAAAAAAAGTCTACGTTTGCATCCTCAACTATTATTTCGTGATAAATTGCAAGCTAGTTCCACTCATCATGTGACACGTGGAAGAAATTTGGGGTACGTGTCACACATCCATTGGAACGAGGTTGCAATTTATCACAAAACAATAGTTGAAGATGCAAACGCACACCTTTTTTAGTTCGGGATGCAAAGTCCAAAAACCGCGATAGTACAGGATGTTCAGAATATTTATCCCTATATGAACAGATCAGCACACACAAAGAAACAACTATTTGAATTACTAATTTAAAGAGAAAGCATGTAAGAAAATAGCATAAAATTTTCAAAACTCAATACTCTTGTCCCTTATATAATCTTGACCCAACAAAAAATATATATATATATATATATATATATATTTATATATATATTAATAGTGATTTGGCTCAAATTCGGTCGATTTGAAGTGGACGATCTGAGGGTCAGATTTGGGTCAATCAGTTAAGAATTTGTTTACGTGGATTCTTTATCGACCTGAAAGCACTAGCAAACATGAGCTAAGTACCAGCTTGGGGAACTTGGGGTTTTGCCCAAGTTTGGCACTACGACGCTCAAGTCAGTGTTGGATTCTTTAGAGAGAGAATAAATGCAATTAAATGCGGAATAAAAGCTTACCAACTACTGTTCAGGGGGCGAGTATTTATAGCCTTGGCCAAATAACACAGTAATACGTGTACCGCAGTTGTGCATTAATGGCGCTGCCAGTCGTCGATCTGGATGTCGAACGACGGGGTTGGCTAAAGGGGGGATCAATTGTACCTTCTTTCCCCTTTGGGTGGAGACGGGGACTGGCGGGTATTGAAGGTTACACGTGTCCCGACAAGAGTGCTTTATAGTATTCGGGTGTCCGATGACATATGTAATCGATCTGTAGATCGATGGGTCTCCAGGGACACATTGACTGTTTGGACTTCCTCTCTAAGGGAGCAGATCATGGTGGTGTGTTGCGGCGGATCGAGGTCGAGGGACCCATTAGATCGATATATGGTTTTGGTCGATCTGCTTATCAGGCCATGCCTGCTTGCCACGTTCTGTCCAAATGGCCGTCTCTAGTTGATCCAGATTGGCGCAGAGTCCACATGGCCCTACAGGGGCGCACCACGTGGCCAAGTGTTTTCATGTCATGTTAGAGGCCCCCCAAATTACCAGTGTGAAATTTTGCAGTAGTAATTTCATCGATCTGGTATTGGGTAGGGGAACCGTCGTAATTATGGAAATTGAGCTGCCATAGTAATAATTAGGCGCGCCTTTTGAGTTGCATCGATCTGTCATTACATTTAATGCGACGCGGCCTTTGAGGGAAGTGGCGTGTCCGGGGTAATTATGGCATCGCTCCGTATTTCGAGATGTTATTTTTCATCCCTTATAAATAGGAGGCCACCCTCAACCTTCATTTCACCGTTTTCGCACACAAGGGATCGAACTGCTCCGATCTACGCACCTTGCTTGCCACGTTTTTGAAGTATGTCCGCTCGCCTTCTTAAGGTAATTTTTGTCCCTCTTCCCGTTCTCTCATGGCACGCAACCAGGTTGAAATAAGGGAGGATCTGAGAGAAGCTGCTTTCACGCCATCTCCTGCACGGAAGGTCGATTCGAGCGTTCCTCCGCTTCCGGATGCTAGCTTTGGATCGCTAACGGGATCTTGGAGAACAGCTAATCGTGGAGGTCCCGCTTTGACTTCGAAGAGGAGAGGCCGTTGAGGTTGGTAGATGAGCCCGAAGAGGCTCAGTAAGTCGATGAAGAAGAAGAGGTCGAAGAACATGTAGTGAATCATCTGGTGGTGGAACAGCCGCGTCATATCTACCGCACTTTAACCCACGTGACTCAGAGGGTATCGAAGATAACTGATTCTGAGTTCGCGGATGCAAAGAGGAGACTGGGTTTGGTCTCCCCGTACGTAGTTCGAATGCCATTGACGGGGGAGACAGTGGGTAACCCTCTGAGGCCGAGGTCGATTGGGGTCTATTACCACTCAGTCAAGTACGGATTCAGGCTCCCATTACCTCTGATCGTCTCTGATTTCTTGGTTCGTTCCAATATGTGTCCAGCCCAGCTGACCCGGAACTCGTTTTCCTTGATCCATTGCATGATAATAATCGTGAAGTGCCTTGGGTTCTCGCCAGAGATCGAAGATTTTGGGGAGTTCTTTACCTTGAACAGCGCCGCAAAGTCTGGCCCCGGATACTTCAATCTCCAGTCAAAGCAGCATAGGAAGATGGTATCGATCCCAACGACGTCGCACGGGATAGATTGGAAGTCAAAATTCTTCTTCGTTGATCTCCCAGTTACCCCCTCGTTCCAAACTACGTGGTGTTCAGACGATCTGAAGTGCCTCTCGACCAGAGCTACCTTCTGGCTTCCCAATCATTTCGATCTACTTTCCCGTTTGGGCCTGCTAGACCATACGAACCTAACGAGGATGGGGAATCTGATCGAAGCGGGCATTATCCTTGGGAACCGACGAAGGAACTTCCGCCTTGGTATGTTCCTACCTCGACCGGACCCCGCCTCGATCAGGGTTCCTTCTAAACTTTGTCAATTTTCGATTGTTTTTTATTATCGATCTAACCCCTGATTTTTCGACCTGCAGATCTCTGTATCCTAATCATGTCTCGAGCTACAAGGATGAGGGTGAGGAACCAGAGGGAGGTCCCTGCCACCGAGATGCAACCTGTGATCGACGCAGCTCGTTCCATACTCCACACGCTTCCCGAAGCCCAACAGGTCCACCAAGAGAGGTTCATGAAGGATTTGCATGATCAGGGTGCCTTACCGATCGATCCAAACCCTGTGGTGCCTCTGGTTTGAGGTCAAGAGTATGTCAATCTGGTGGGCCCGTCGAGCGGTCAAGTGGGTCTGGTCGAGGGTGACCTCGAGCAAGTAATAAATTTAGACCACTTAGACTTATATATTGATGAAGACATTGACCATTATGCCCAGTTTGTTCTGGCAAGGCATGGTGTTGGGAAGAGGCCCTTCAGTGAAACAGCTCGCTCGATGGAGGAATCTGAGGATTCTGATGAAGAGGCTCAGCTGTTGGACTTCCCCATGACTCCATTCCATAATGGCCAGCAGGACTCGAGCTGGAAAGACCGGACGGAATGAAGAATGCCTTAGCTTTCGGCACACCGAACATCGATCTGATCTCCGTCTTGTTCAACACTGGTTGCATCATCGATGAGCGAAGGAAGCTTTCCTTTGCAAGATCGGCCGATCAGAAGAGGTCTAAGGCTGCTCGTGGGATTTTCTGCGTAAGCCTTTTTTTTTTTTTTTTTATTGCGAAGTACCCCATTCGCCGTCGATCTACTTCTTCTTATCGATTTGTTTGTTGCTTCACAATCAAAAGGTGGCCTTATTTCAATTTGACATGTTCTCCCCATGTTGGTCAACTCGATCCAAGAAGCGAAGGTTTTCAAGGCTGGTAAGCGAAGGTACAAAGAGAAGTATCAGACTGTCAAGGCCCAGCTCGTCTCGACGGACCCTCAGACTATCCAATAGCTCGAAGACGACCTCCGCAAAGCCAGGGAGGAGAAACGGGTCCGGGTCGAAGAAAGGGACACGATGGAGGCCCAAATGAAGAGTGCCCAGGAGGCTTATGAGCGATCTGAGAAGCAACATGAAGATGCCATTATCGGTCTCAGAGAGGAGTTCGCGAAACAGCTCGAGAGTGCTAAGGCTACCGCTAAAGATGAGGGCAAATTGGAGATCTTCGATCTCGCCAGGGCCAAGATCATTAAAGCCGCTGAGGATATGAGGCGATGCAAGCTCCAGATCTAGTGATACGCCATTCATGAGTTCATGGAGGGCCCTGGATTCGATGTGACCAGTTTGATCATGGGGAAAAACGATCTAAATGAAGGGTTCCAGATCGCCATCAACCAGCTCAAGGCTCAGAATGTCTTTCCTCCCTCCTTCAACTTCGATTAGATTGGCCCCATGCTCCCCGATCCTGATGCCATAGATCAACCTGATGAGGAGGAGCAAGTTCACATCGACTGGGTGACCTACAAGTATGGTCACGCCATTAAGATAGCCCAGGCTAAGAAGACCAAGTCTCAAGTGACGTGTGAACTACCTCAGCCGGTTGAGGTAGAACATTTCCTTCCCTCTGCTCGGGAGTTAGATAGGGCCAGGGCTCGAGCCGCACAGGAACCTTCTTCCGCCCATGTTGAGATCGATTGAGGCCCTAATTTTCTGCCTTGTATTTGAGAACACTTTATTCGACCTACTAGCTGGGTTATGGCTAGGTGAATACTTGTTTTATTTCTGTTTTCAGACAATCGCCCATCGAGCCACGTCGTGTAGTAAGCTCGATGCGCTATGTACAACCGGCCCATATTGAGTGGATCCATGGATCTTTTATTAATGATCTTTAAGTTTCCCGTACTTGTGTTTATTTCTTGCTTTGTTTGAATGTGATTTCGATCTCATCGTTGGCTAGATTCACTTATTCGCGTTTGGATCGACTCAATTCTAATTCGATCTCTTTGGAATGTTAGCCAATTCTTGTTTAATCATTTGTTCTTGTTATTCTAGTCGGATCGGTTTCGATCTTGTTGGAATCTTAGAGGCACGTTAGGATTTTTAGGATCTCTTTGGGTCTAAGACGACCTCATTTGGTCTCGATCTCTAACAAAATGATTCTGCTTTTGTTATTCTCATCGGATCTAATTCGACCTCTTCGGAATTTTAAAGGTGTTCAAGTTAGGATTTTTAGGATCTAAAAGACGACCTCATTGGATCTCGATCTCTAACAAAATGACTAGAAGGTGAGAAAACATTGAGAATCTTAGGGTTTCACCGGGTGGTCTAAATAATTTGACCTGTCTGGCCCTTGATCTCTTTTATGATGCTGGGGGGGCTCGCTCCCCCGTCGACTCATGACCGTAGGTCGAATGAGTGCTTCCTCGAGGGGCTCCTGACTTAGTGCGGGATCATAGGTCGATTCTGATCGGATGCAGTCCCGAAAACATATATTAATTTTCAATGATAAGAGGTCGATCCTTAGACGAATTTAACCTCCTGGAACACGTTACATTCTGAAAAGAAACCAAGTGTAAAATTTCTTCAAGTTGTGTGCGTTCCATGGCCTGGGCAGAGGTTCGCCGGCCATGTCTTCAAGTCTATATGCCATATTCTTCCTGTAACGCCCCGTAATTTCACACGTGCAGGTAAGTGGTATGTGCGTATTTAATTTAAGTATATGATTTTATATTTTGATTAATTGGTTTAAATTCGTTTATAATTTGAATTATTTGTTTAAATTTCATATGAATTCCAATGTGAGCTATGAATATATGAACGAAATTGTGAGAATGTGAATTTCGTGAGTTTGGTGTTAATTGAAATCTTTCATGTTATATGTGCGTGCCGTGGGCTTGATTGTAATTTATTTGAAAGTTTTGGACTCAATTGGAAATTGAGTTTGGGCTTAATTGCCACTTTTTGAAAGTTTAGGGACCTATTTGAATAATAGGCAACCCTGAAAGGTTTTCGCGATATCTTGAGCTTCGGACCTCAAAATCAAGATCCGTTTCCGGCGTTGAATTTGTTTCGACGATTCATATCTTTTAAAATTGACCTTATACCTTTTCGATATCATTGAACCTTTGACGATGAGCATTTCAACAACCCCGTTTCTTATGAATTGGTTCTAACCGTTTCTTAAACAAACCGGACTTGGATCGACCCGAATCCTACCCTAATGCTTTTAAATATCAGCATTCTCCCATTATTATTTCTATATGCTTGAACCTGATGCTTGAAGCTTCCTTATCATTTCTATATGCTTGAATTTTATGTTGGGTGGTTATAGCATGATTTGCCATTGAAGGAGCTTGAAGCTCCATGTTTGAAGAATATGAAGATTGATGATGATTCTTCCAACTTTCGGCATGAATTCTTATGTATATGATTGAGTAATGAGAATTGCTTGAGTTTGATGTTAAAATTTCATGTCTAAGGGTGATATGGAGGCTTCCTTGTTGCTGCCCTGTTTTGCAAGCTTTTCCCTCGCCAAAAACAGAGCATCTGCTCTGTTTTTCCTCGCAAGACGACGAGCTGACACGACCGTGTCAGCTTTGAACTGAAAACGGCCACGGCCGTGTAGGACGCTCGACTTGCGAAAACTATTTTCAGAAAATCGGACACGACCGTGTCCAAATGCTTTGAAAACTCAACACGGCCGTGTCAAGCTCTCGACTTGGGAATTTTATTTTCTAAAATTCGGACATGGCCGTGTCCAATTCCTTTGAAAATGGAACACGGCCGTGTTATTTGAATTGGCAGCCTTGGGAAACTCTTTCGTTGCTCGTATTACGTGTATTGTTCGTATTCGTGAATTATATGCAATGTGAATCCATTCAAGCTTTGAATTGTGATTGATTTATAACCTTGAAAACCATATGAATGTAAGAATGAAAGTATGAAAGCTATGAACGGAAAGGAATACGGGTTGCCGTATATTGTAAGAAACTTGATGCATTATATATTTAATTGAATTCCATGGTATTCATGATCATATTTGGACATGTTATTACATTGCAAGCATCTCATAGCATGTTATTGCATAGTCGAGCGTCAAATGTGGTCATATTTGAGTCTCACACTACTTTTGTCACACAGATATTGATCCGGTGGGAGATGAGGCCGGGCAGTGAGGTCTTGGTCGGGTTCTTTTGTTTATCAGGTGGGTTTTTCTTCTATTAGTTAAAAGATATGACCCAATATACCTAACGTGCAAGATTTTAGCCAAAGATATATATATCTATATCGAGTTTTACAACGAGTCAATGTTTTCAACGTTAAGCCTTTATTTTATAAATCCTACCAAAAGTTTTGGCGAGAAATGAATGTTCATAATGAATGGGGGCCCGGGACTTAGTGTATTTGGTGAACCGGGGAAGCTTGGGCTGACGGGGATCCACATATACTAGTTCCATCAATTTCGGTAACCTGGACTTCACTAGGAGATTAGTGATAGAATGGGAGCCGAGATTTTGGGGATTCATGTACCCCTCTAGCACCAATGAATGAGGGTTCGGGCCTTGCAAACCCGTCCCCTAACCGGAGGAAGAAGGAGTATATGAATGATCGAATGAATGATCAAATGAATGTGCACGAAAGAATGTAATGTACGAACGAATGAATGAACGAATGATTAATGAATTACACAAGGTGTTGGTTGGAGATAATGCACGCCCACTCGCCGGGCCACAAATGACCTAATGAAATCGAGTGTTATAATCCCACGTGATGATTTCTTGATTTCGCCCACTTGGGTAAATATTCTAAAAACCTCATTTTGGGATTATAGCTTGCATGTATGTGTTTAATTCTGCCTTATTATGATATTATGCCTATTTTTATACCCACCAGTCTGTCTAAGACTGAACCCGGAGTTGTTTCAGTTCTTTTGCAGGAAGGGATGCTAGGCGGGATACAAGTCTAGGGAGAAAGTCTTGCATAGTGTCTAGCATTTCTTTCTTATTACACGCATATGTTGACACTTTATTGATCTTTTGGTTATTGTATATGTATTGCGAGCGTACATGTTTGTACCACCTGTGTTGATCATACTTGGTTACTAAGTATTGGTACATAGAGCATATAGCTCAATATATGGAATATGAATTATTGCTTCCGCTGTTTTGTTACTTTATTGTTGGGGTTTAAGTTATAGGTTAGTCCCGCCTGTTTAGCGAGTGTGTATGTCCCCGTTCGCTATGATTTGGCACGTGTATGGAAATCCATTTCATATACGGATCGGGTCATGGTGCGGGGGATGTGACGTCTCGCGCTCGGGCGTTACATCCTTGAGTGGTATCAGAGCCAAAGGTTGCAAAACCAGGGCTCTAGTGTCGTGTTGAGTCAGTTAGGTCGTTCGGCTTTAAGAACTACTTGTTAAGGTGAAGTGAGTGCATCTTTTATATAACAGTGTGCTTTAAATTTGTGATTTTGTAATTGAATGAATTCATTGCATTGTCATGCATGGACTAAATCTGGCATGCATGTTAGTGTTTGATTGGACAGGATGCCTCCTAGAAGACATAGGGAGAGCTCTCCGGGACGTCATCATCATAGAGATCGTTCCCCTAATCCTCCACAACCGTCTATGAATATGGAGCATTTTATAGAAGCCGTGTATAATTATGTGGAACGTAGAAGAGCTCAAGATACTCCCATACAACCACCAGCTGAGCAATAAACTCCCCCTCCTAATAACCCGAGAGATCATCGTGGGTTGTTTTTTAGCTATAATCCTCCAAGGTTTTCGGGTTCTGTAGATGATGCCGTATCAGAAGGATGGTTGACTAGAATTGAGAGGATTTTCAGTGTCAGACAATTTACCTCTCAAGAGAAGGCTCAATTCGCTATCTTTCAATTGGATGGAGAAGCCTACGATTGGTGGGAACGTACTAGAGAATAGCTCGAAGTGGAAGAAGAGGCGGTGAACTGGGAAGTCTTTGTAAGGGAGTTCAGAGAAGCTTTTGTGCCCAAGGTGGTTCGGGAGAGAAAGGAACAAGAATTTATGGATCTAAAGCAAGGAACTCGGACGGTGGCTCAGTACCTTTCTCTTTTTAATAGGCTTCGCAAATATGCACCCCACATCACACGGGATGAAAAGAGAAAGGCGAAGAAGTTTATTACTGGATTGAGACAGGATCTTAGGCATGGGCATGCAGGTCATAACTTCGAATCTTTTGCTGATACTGTGCAAAGAGGCTTGACACAGGAAGAGGAATACAAGAAAAAAGATCCCATTCCACGAATGCAAATGGGGCAAGGATCTGGATTTGGAAAAGGGAAAAGGCCTATGGTACCCAATCCACAGCCATTTCAAGGACAGAATAAAAAGTTTCGAGCTGCGGGAACTGCACCGCCAAAACCACAAGTACCTCCAGTCCTATGATGCACGGAACGGATACGGTGACACGGACATAACACGACACGACACGGATACAGCGACACAGATTTTTTTTTGAATTTCCCACGTGAGGAGTGTCGGACACGAGTGTCCGACACGACACGACACGGCAAAATGATATTTTTAGAAGTGTCCGTGCATCATAACTCCAGCTCCTTCTGATCCACGACATGATAGGCCACCATGTTTGTATTGTGGAGGCCCTACTCATTCATACAACAATTGCAGAAAAAGGTTGGGTCAGTGCCTGATATGCGGGAAAGCGACACACATGGCTAACACTTGTCCGGATAAGACTCCAGGCTATCAACCGGGAGCTCAAAGGCCAATGATACCGGCTCGTGCATATGCCCTTGCGGGTGAAGAGCAGGATGTGGAAGCCAATCCCAATGTCATGGTGGAAGGTACGATATGCATCCATAACACGAACATACATGCATTATTTGACCCTGGAGCTACTCATTCTTTTATATCTTGCAAATTAGTTGATATTCTATGTTTGCCTATTACGTGTTTAAATGTTTGTTATCTGGTGAGTTCGCCGTTGGGTGGAAGTCTTGAGACAGATCAGGTGGTCAGAGATTGTGTGATTGGGTTTGAAGGCAGAGAATATCAGGCAGATTTGGTGGTGATGCCGATGAACAGATATGGGGTTATTCTGGGAATGGATTGGTTATTTCGGTACCACGCCACGGTTGATTGTTTTACCAAGACAGTTAAGTTGGGAAAAGAAGTAACAGTGGAGAAAGAATCAAAGACTGCTCCTCTTTTGTCGTTCACTGAAGCTCATAAATTGATAAGGAACGGAGCTATGGGATACATTGCTTATATTTTGAATAAGCCGAAAGATCAGGCAAAACTTGAAGAGACAGAAGTGGTGAAGGAATATCCTGAGGTATTTCCAGAAGTTTTGGGTTCTCTACCTCCGGATCGAGAGATTGAATTTGTAATAGATTTATATCCGGGATCTGAACCTTATTCTAAGACTCCTTACCGAATAGCACCGGTAGAGTTACAGGAGTTAAAAGTTCAGTTGGAAGACCTTCTCAAGAATGGTTATATTCGATCGAGTTCATCACCGTGGGGCGCACCAGTTCTCTTTGTTAAAAAGAAGGATGGAACTTTGAGGATGTGCATTGACTACCGGAAGTTGAATCAGATGACTGTAAAGAATAAATATCCTTTGCCTCATATAGAAGATTTGTTTGATATGTTATAGGGGTCAAGGGTGTATTCCAAGCTCGATCTAAGGCAAGGATATTATCAGTTAAAGATTAAGGAGGAAGATATTCCTAAAACAGGATTTAATACCGGGTATGGACATTATGAATATGTGGTGATGCCTTTTGGTCTAACTAATGCTCCGGTAGCTTTTATGGACATGATGCATCGAATTTCCAACCCTATCTGGATAAGTTTGTTGTGAAATTCATTGATGATATTTTGGTATATTCGAGGTCGGAAGAGGATCATGCTCGTCACCTTAGATTGGTGTTGGAGACTTTAAAAGATAACCAGCTTTATGCAAAGTTCAGTAAATGTGAGTTTTGGATTGACAGGGTGAGTTTCTTGGGTTTAGCCGGTTATTATCGAAGATTTGTTAAGGACTTCTCTAAGATTGCGGCACCATTGACCCGATTAACCAAGAAAGAGGTTCAGTTTAAATGGGATGAGAAGTATGACGCCAGTTTTCGACTTTTGAAAGAAAAGTTAACTTCTGCACCGATATTAGCCCTTCTGGAAGGTATTGAAGGGTTTGTGGTGTATACCGATGCTTCCCATGAAGGCTTAGGTTGTGTTTTAATGCAGAATGGGAGAGTAATTGCTTATGCCTCTAGGAAATTGAAAGAGCATGAGAAAAATTATCCCACTCACGACCTTGAACTGGCAACGGTGATTTTTGCCTTAGGGAAGTGGAGACATTATCTGTATGGAACTTCTTTTGAAATTTTTACCGATCATAAGAGCCTTCAGTATTTATTTTCTCAGAAGGATTTGAATAGAAGGCAGCGTCGATGGATGGAAACTCTCGAGGACTACGATTATGTGATTAAGTGTCATCCAGGTAAGGCTAACGTCGTGGCAGATACATTGAGAAGGAAAGCTAGTGTATCTAATTTAAGTGTAAATATCGGACAACCAATGGAATTGGTTAAGATAAAGGCTCGTATTGGTAACATCTCAGTACGGTCAGGGTTAAGACAACAGATCTTTGAAGCACAAAGGACAGATACTGAGATTCAGAAATTGATAGAGAAGGCTCGATCAGATCCTGAGTGTCCATTTGGATTTGATGATACAGGAATCTTTCGGTTCAAGAATAGAGTGGTAGTTCCAACAGAGTTGAGAAGGGCTATTCTGGATGAAGCTCACAAAACTGCTTATTCCGTACATCCTGGTGGGAACAAGATGTATCGTGATTTGAAGCAGTATTATTGGTGGAACGGGCTGAAGAGAGATGTGGTGAATTACGTGAAACAGTGTTTGACTTGTCAGCTAGTGAAAGCTGAACAATAGAAGCCATCGGGGTTATTACAACCACTACCTATTCCAGAGTGGAAGTGGGAACAAATAGCAATGGATTTCGTATCGGGCTTACCCAGAGTAAAGGGTGGATTCGATGGCATTGGGGTAATCGTAGACAGATTGACTAAATCAGCACATTTTCTTGCTATTCGGATGTCTGATAAGATGAGCAAGTTGGCTAAGAAATATTGTGATGAGATTGTTCGATTACATGGAGTGCCAGTTAGTATGGTCTCAGATCGGGATCCGAGATTCAATTCCAAGTTTTGGCAAGAATTAGAAAAGTGTCTGGGGACCAAGCTTCAGTTCAGTACAGCTTTTCATCCATAAACTGACGGGCAGTCCGAGAGATTAATTAGATATCTTGAGGATATGTTAAGGGCGTGTGCGTTGGATTTTTTGAATTCATGGAATGAACAGTTACCACTGATCGAATTCGCCTACAATAACAGTTACCAAGCTTCTATAGAAATGGCACCGTATGAGTTTCATTATGGAAGAAAGTGCCGATCCCCATTGTTTTTCGATTTGGAAGAATGGAAGTGGAGTAAACAGGAAGGTGTGAAAAGAGGGGAGAAGAAAGTGAAACCTTCTAAAGCCATCCAAGATGCTATCGAAAAGGTTCAAATTATTCGGCAACGGATGAAAGCAGCTCAAGATCGCTAGAAAAGTTATGCAGATAAGCGAAGGAAAGATCTTGAATTTGAAGTTGGGGATAGAGTATTCCTGAAAGCTTCATCTCGAAAAGGATTCACCAGAATTGGAAAGGGAGAAAAACTGAATCCACGGTATTTGGGACCCTATGAGATTCTAGAGAGAATCGGGGATACCGCCTAAAGATTAGATTTACCTCCAAGTTTAAAGGGTATTCATAATGTTTTCCATGTATTACAACTTCGAAAGTACTATCCCGATGATTCAGTGATAATACCGGTTGAAGAAGTGGAACTTGAACCAAATCTTACTTTTGTTCAGAAACCGGTTAAGATTCTGGATCGAAAATTTCAAGAACTTCGAAACATACGTTTTCCCTTGGTGAAAGTATTATGGCGAAGTGATAAGACGGAGGAAGCCACGTGGGAAACAGAAGAGAAAATGAAGAAGTTCTATCCCGAATTGTTTCCGAACGAGCAATGAATCCGAGGACGGATTCTCTTTAAGGGGGAGAGGTTGTAACGCCCCGCAATTTCACACGTGCAGGTAAGTGGTATGTGCGTATTTAATTTAAGTATATGATTTTATATTTTGATTAATTGGTTTAAATTCGTTTATAATTTGAATTATTTGTTTAAATTTCATATGAATTCCAATGTGAGCTATGAATATATGAACGAAATTGTGAGAATGTGAATTTCGTGAGTTTGGTGTTAATTGAAATCTTTCATGTTATATGTGCGTGCCGTGGGCTTGATTGTAATTTATTTGAAAGTTTTGGACTCTATTGGAAATTGAGTTTGGGCTTAATTGTCACTTTTTGAAAGTTTAGGGTCCTATTTGAATAATAGGCAACCCTGAACGGTTTCGCGATATCTTGAGCTCCGGACCTCGAAATCGAGATCCGTTTCCGGCGTTGAATTTGTTTCGATGATTCCTATCCTTTAAACTTGACCTTATACCTTTTCGATATCATTTGAACCTTTGACGACAAGCATTTCAACAACCCCGTTTCTTATGAGTTGGTTCTAACCGTTTCTTAAACAAACCAGACTTGGATCTACCCGAATCCTACCCTAATGCTTCTAAATATCAGCATTCTCCCATTCCTTCTTCTTGTTTCCATTTTGATCAATCATCATCATCTCTCCAAGAAGCAAGAGAAACTCCATTTTTTGAACCACCAAATTTTGAGCTCAAGCTTAATCAATCCTCCATCTTTCTCCAAGGTAATTAGTGATTTGCAACCTCCATCTCCTCCTCTATCTTTTCACCTATGAATAGCTTAGCATAAGTGAAGGATTCATATTGTTTGAGTAAGAGTGTGAATAGTTGTTTGAGGGTTAAGCTTGATTATTGGTTTTTCATTATTTAAATTGAGAATTGATGTATGAAAGATGATGCTTGAAGCTTCCTTATCATTTCTATATGCTTGAATTTTATGTTGGGTGGTTATAGCATGATTTGCCATTGAAGGAGCTTGAAGCTCCATGTTTGAAGAATATGAAGATTGATGATGATTCTTCCAACTTTGGCCATGAATTCTTATGTATATGATTGAGTAATGAGAATTGCTTGAGTTTGATGTTAAAATTTCATGTCTAAGGGTGATATGGAGGCCTCCTTGTTGCTGTCCTGTTTTGCAAGCTTTTCCCTCGCCAAAACAGAGCTTCTGCTTTGTTTTTCCTTGCAAGACGACGAGTTGACACGACCGTGTTGGACGCTCGACTTGCGAAAAATATTTTCAGAAAATCGGACACGGCCGTGTCCAAATGCTTTGAAAACTCAACACGGCCGTGTCAAGCTCTCGACTTGGGAATTTTATTTTCTAAAATTCGGACACGGCCATGTCCAATTCCTATGAAAATGCAACACGGTTGTGTCATTTGAATTGGCAGCCATGGGAAACTCTTTCGTTGCTCGTATTGCGTGTATTGTTCGTATTCGTGAATTATATGCAATGTGAATCCATTCAAGCTTTGAATTGTGATTGATTTATAACCTTGAAAACCATATGAATGTAAGAATGAAAGTATGAAAGCTATGAACGGGAAGGAATACGGGTTACCGTATATTGAATGAAACTTGATGCATTATATATTTAATTGAATTCCATGGTATTCATGATCATATTTGGACATGTTATTACATTCCAAGCATCTCATAGCATGTTATTGCATAGCCGAGGGTCAAATGTGGTCATATTTGAATCTCACACTACTTTTGTCACACAGATATTGATCTGGTGGGAGACGAGGCCGGGCAGTGAGGTCTTGGTCGGGTTCTTTTGTTTATCAGGTGGGTTTTTCTTCTATTAGTTAAAAGATATGACCCAATATACCTAACGTGCAAGATTTTGGCCAAAGATATATATATATCTATATCGAGTTTTACAACAAGTCAATGTTTTCAACGTTAAGCCTTTATTTTATAAATCCTACCAAAAGTTTTGGCGAGAAATGAATGTTAACAATGAATGGGGGCCCGGGACTTAGTGTATTTGGTGAACCGGGGAAGCTTGGGCTGACGGGGATCCACATATACTAGTTCCATCAATTTTGGTAACCTGGACTTCACTAGGAGATTAGTGATAGACGGGGAGCCGAGCTTTTGGGGATTCATGTACCCCTCTAGCACCAATGAATGAGGGTTCGGGCCGTGCAAACCCGTCCCCTAACCGGAGGAAGAAGGAGTATATGAATGATCGAATGAATGATCAAATGAATGTGCACGAAAGAATGTAATGTATGAACGAATGAATGGACGAATGATTAATGAATTACACAAGGTGTTGGTTGGAGATAATGCACTCCCACTCGCCGGGCCACAAATGACCTAATGAAATCGAGTGTTATAATCCCACGTGATGATTTCTTGATTTCGCCCACTTGGGTAAATATTCTAAAAACCTCATTTTGGGATTATAGCTTGCATGTATGTGTTTAATTCTGCCTTATTATGATATTATGCCTATTTTTATACCCACCAGTCTGTCTAAGACTGAACCCGGAGTTGTTTCAGTTCTTTTGCAGGAAGGGATGCTAGGCGGGATACAAGTCTGGGGAGAGAGTCTTGCATAGTGTCTAGCATTTCTTTCTTATTACACGCATATGTTGACACTTTATTGATCTTTTGGATATTGTATATGTATTGCGAGCGTACATCTTTGTACCACCTGTGTTGATCATACTTGGTTACTAAGTATTGGTACATAGAGCATATAGCTCAATATATGGAATATGAATTATTGTTTCCGCTGTTTTGTTACTTTATTGTTGGGGTTTAAGTTATAGGTTAGTCCCATCTGGCTTAGCGAGTGTGTATGTCCCCGTTCGCTATGATTTGGCACGTGTATGGAAATCCATTTCATATACGGGTTGGATCATGGTGTGGGGGATGTGACGTCTCGCGCTCGGGTGTTACACTTCCCGATCTCTGTCACTCGGTAGGGCCCTTCCCAGTTTGGCTCTACTTTTCCCACGTGCTGCAGAACTTCTACCATCTTTAACACGAGATATCCGATCTAGAAAGACCTGGGTCTCACGTGCTTGTTGTATGATCGAGCCATTGCTGCCTTGTATTGCTTGAGCTTCTGATAGGCATGCTCTCGGCCTTGCCTTGGAGTAGTTCGATAAGCCCATAATACACCATCGAGCTCGTCCGCCCAAGAGCCCAATTTGGCATCGAGGCGGGTCTTGAGATTTTAGTTAATGATCCTATTGGTGACTTCAGCTTGGCCATTTGCTTGTCGGTGGCAAACAGTAGTAAATCGGAGGTCGATTCCGAGGTCTCGGCAATAGCTTTTGCTATTCTCATATCGGAATTGTGGTCCATTGTTACAGATGAGAACCCTCGGCACCCCAAAGCGGTAGATTATATTTTTCCAGAGAAAGTTTCTTATCACTGCATCAATTATCTTGGGGACAGCTTCGGCCTCGATCCACTTTAAGAAGTACTCAACGCATACTATGGCGAACTTTTTCTGTCTAAGAGCAAGGGAAATGATCCGATGATGTCGATCCCCCACTGGTCGAAGGGCCAGCAGATATCGATTGGGATCATGGACGCAGGATATGTATGTATGAGGTTGTCGTGTCTCTGGCATTTGGGGCATTTCCTTGAATAGAGCTTTGCGTCCCATACCATCGTTGGCCAAAAATACCCACTTCTTAAGATTTTTCGAGCTAGGGCTCGACCTTCGGAGTGCTTTCCACAACATCCTTCGTAAACCTCTTCCAGGATGTCTTGAGCTTAGCTAGGTCGAAGGCATCTCAAGGGAGGACCAATGAAAGATTTCTTGAACAACCTGCCTTCGGGATCGAGCGTGTACTGCAGGGATCGATATTTGACTCTTCTGGCTTCGGTTCGATTTTGCGATAGCATTCCATCTCTGAGATAAGCGACTAGACCGTCCATCCAACAAGGTTTTGGGGAATTGATGGTGGCTACACCGACCTTGCCTTTGTCGATTGCCCGGCCCCCCGAGACTAGGAATGAGATCTTCGCGTTTTTGGTTCCCTGAAGTCCGCTCGCCAGTTTAGATAAGGTGTCGGCTCGGCAGTTCTCTTCCCGGGGGACCTGTTCGATCTTAAATTCCTTGAGCTTCGAGGCTAGCTTCTTTACCATTTTGAGGTATGCTGCCATAGATTCTTCCCTTGCTTCGTTCGTGCCATTGACTTGACCCACAACGAGCTGTGAGTCAGTTACGACGGATAACCTATCGATCTTATTATCCATGGTATATCGCAGCCCTGCAATAAGTGCTTCGTACTCAGCCTCATTGTTCGTGGCTTTGAAGTCGAGTTTGATGGCGAAGTCGAGCTGGAGGCCCTCCAAGCTCGTGAGGGATATGCCCACCCCGTCCCCTTGTGAGGTCGATGAGCCATCTACATACATGGTCCAGCTTGGTGAGGTGGGAGCGATCTCCGTCGAACTGGTATTCTTTTCGTCGAAGAAGTCAGCCAGAACCTGGGCCTACTAGGCGGCTCGAGGTTGATAGGTGATGTCACGCTGGCTCAACTCGATTGCCCACTTCATCATCAGACCCGATACATCGGGTTTGGATAGCACTTATCTAAAGGGTTGATCTGTCACGACAATTATGGGATGGGCTTGGAAGTACGGGCATAGCTTTCGAGCCGCATGCGTGAGGGCAAACACGAACTTCTCGATCTCGAGATAGTTCTGCTCCGCGTCATGCGGGATCTTACTGAGGTAGTAGATCGGAAGGTGCTTTCGATCTCGTATTGCGATGAGGACCGAACTGAAAGTTCCGTTAGAAAGAGATAGATAGAGGTACAAGGTCTCTCCTTCGTTGGGCTTGGCTAACAGAGATGGAGATGCCAGGTACTCTTTAAGTTATTCGAAGGCTCTATTGCACTCTTCGTTCCATTCGAACTTTTTTACGTTTCTCAATATCTTGAAAAAGGGGAGGTTCCGCTTAAACGATCGAGAGATAAACCGGTTGAGGGAAATGATTCGAACGACAAGGGATTGGACTTGGTCGGTGCACTGGGGTCGAGGTATGATCTGGGTAGCTTTGATCTTGGCTGGGTTAGCCTCGATCCCCCTTTGGCTCACCATATATCCGAGGAATTTCCCTCCTTCGAAGCCGAACGTGCACTTGTAGGGGTTGAGTTTTATCCCATACCGCCTCAAAATATCGAACGCTCGACCCAAGTGGCCGAGGTGATCTGAAGCCTATTTGCTTTTTACAATCATGTCGTCCATATAGACTTCCATCGTTTTGCCGATCTCATCATTGAACATCTTGTTCACTAACCTCTGATAGGTCGCTCCAGCATTCTTAAGACCAAACGGCATCACTTTAAAGCAGTAAATGCCCTTGACCGTTATGAAAGCCGTGTGGGGTCAATCTTCGGGCGCCATAGAGATTTGGTAATACCCTTGAAGGGTATCCATCATGCTTGGCATCTCACAACCAGTTGTCGAGTCGACGAGCTGATCGATCCGTGGGAGGGGGAACGGGTCCTTCGGGCAGGCCTTGTTTAGATCTGTAAAATCATTGCACATCCTCCATTTTCCCCCTGTTTTCTGTACGAGGACCACATTGCACAGCCAATTGATGTACTGGGCTGGGGTCACGTAACCCGCATCGAGTAGCTTGTTGGCCTCAGCCTCGATGATCTCGTTCCTCTCTTTGCTTTGTGGCAGCAGCTTCTGCTTTATGGGTTTGCAGGTGGGCTCAAGACCGAGGCGATGGCAGATCACCTTGGGGTCGATTCCGACCAAGTCCTTTGTTGTCCAAGCAAAAACGTCGGCGTTCTCTTGGAGGAAGCCAATCATCATGATCTCGTGCTGAGGGTTCATGTTCGCCCCAATCTTTGTTGACTTGTTGCTATCATTTGGTAAGAGGGGTACGTGCTTCAAGGAATCGGATGGTTCGATCCGACCTACTGCCTTTCTTTTTTGAGCCACGCGTGACCCCCCTACCTCGACTTTTGGCGCCGAGAGGTCGATTTCTCCGCTTGTATAGGTCTGGAGATCGATTTCCTTGGGGTCGAGTGTGTCATTCTCCTTTTCCTTTGGCTCTTTAAGGGTGATTACATAACATGCCCAACTATCGGGGATGTCGCACTCCAATTCTCCGACCCCGTTGGGCGTCGACATTTTCAACTTCTGGTGGTAAGTGGAGATTATGGCTCGAAATTGTATGAGGCCTGGTTGCCCGAAAATCATGTTATATGCTAGGGGCATATTGACGACCACATATTCGATCTCTTTAGTAACTCGCCTGGGCGAGGTCCCCATCGAGGTGAGCAACCTGATGTGCCCAAGTGGGACGACCTGCGATCCGCCGAAGCCAGAAAATGGCGTTCGAATCGGATCGAGTTTCAAGTTGCTAAGTTTCATCTTTTCGAGAGTAGAGTAAAGGATAATGTTGGTGTTGATTCCATTATCAACTAGGCATTTGGTTACATTGAAATTAGTCATGCCCAAGGTCACCACCATCGGACAACTGGGCGTTTCGCCTTCTCGATGGGGGCCTGGGTGGTTGTCGTTCTCACTAAAACTAACCTTCTGCCCTTCCCACTCCCTACCTGGCCCGTTCGATCTGGAGCATTTTCTCTTGGGGACCATTGTACTCTCGAGCTGTTTTTCTGATATTCCTTTTCCATGCAGCGTTCGAGTCACCTCCTTCGTGTCCTCCCGCGATCATATAAATGGTTCCGCCGGTCGGGGGGTTCTCTTCGGCTCTCTCGAGGGGTTGTTTTGTAACGCCCCAATTTCTAGACAGTCAGGTACGCTCGGCACGTGTGAGTTTCAAGCGTTAGGATTTTATTTTATTATTTTCGTTTATTCAATTTATAAGTGTTATATTAATTTTATAAATTGTATTTCAAACATGATTACGTGAAAATATGTGAAATACGTGTCAACTTGAGAATTATTTTATAAATTGGATTTAATTGTTACAAGAAATAATTACCGAACTTGAATTATTTGCTTAATTGACCATTTATTTAAATTAGTGGACCAAATTGCATGAAAACTTCTTAGACTAAATTGATCATTCTTTAATCCTTGTATCCTTAATTGCATGACTTATATCTTTGGAGGATTTAATTATAAATACCACACTTTTTTAAGAGATAAATCACGGTATATGTTTCTTCAATCTTCCATCCATTCCATTTCACCATAATCACCCAACATATTTGCTCCCTTATTGTCTCGATTCCTTCAAGAAGAAAAGGAGAAAGGATTTTGATAAATTCAACCAAGCTCTTCCAAGAAATTTCAAGCTTTGATGCTCAATCATCCATTTTCATCACTTTCTTCCATTCTCTTTTCTTCAAGGTATGTGTATGAGTTGTATGAGTGATTCTTGATTGAGTGATGAAGCTAGGGTTTAGGGAGTTGTTGAATATATGGATTATTGGTTGCTAGATACATGAATATATGGTTGTATCTTGAAATCATGCATGGATTCTTTAAGGAATTGAAGTTATATGATAAGTTCATACATGAGTGGAAGTTGATGATTTTGATGATCAAGGCATGAAATAAGTGTTTAAGTTGGATTTTATTGTATATTAAGTATGCTAGCATGTTTCCTTCATGAAATTATGCAATTAGAGATTGAGTTATAAGTGATTGGGATGATTTGGAGGTTGGTTCGTGCCTCCCCTATTCTTCTGCTCTATTTTCTATATTATCTACGTAACGGGAACGGCCCTTCCCGTTCCCTTTGTATTTGGGAAAGGCCGTTCCCATGTTCAAATTATGTGCATGGCGGCGAGAACAGGAACGACCGTTCCCACTTTGGCGTACAGTCGGGAATGGCCCTTCCCGTCTTCGGGGAGCAGCTTCGGGGAGCTGGGAACGGCCCTTCCCATTTTGTACTAAAACCCGGAACGGCCGTTCCCAGGTCGCTGGAGAGGCAGAAACATTCTGCATAAATTTAACATTTCCAAACCCTTTTCTTTACCTCTAATTGATCTCAATTTATGATTATATGATCAATTACATGTCATAACATGATAATTATATGCTACATTGCTCATTGTACGATATCTCGTTATGTGTTTATGCCGTGCGTCATATTGGTACCATTATCGAGTCGTACCTCACGAGTACACAAATATTTCCATTTCTTGTCCAGTTCTTCTCCAGGGCAGAGATTGTTGATCATGAGCACGTTCACGCATCCACGAGTCGTTATGTCGCCTGTCAGGTGAGGTTTAATTACTAGTTATATAGAACCCGTATACCTTTACATGAACTTTCGGCCAAAAGGTATAAATTATATCTATAATCTTCCATTCACTCACAATTTCAAGCAAGTCATGTTCATGAAAAGCAAGTCATGTTACCGTGTATTGGCGAGTAAAACATGTTCACTTTGGGCCCGAGGGTAGTGGCTTGAGCCAACCGGGAAAGCATGGGTTGACGGACGGGTAACTCTAGTGCTATCCTCACCACATTGGGATGACCCCTGAATCCGCTAGGAGATTAGTGGAGGAAGGAGTTCCGGGCTTAGGGATTCATGTACCCTCTACTCAATGCGTCGTGGATGGTGAAGGCTAGCTACCTTCCCATCATTGGAGGGAGAAGGAGACTGGGGACGAGTCCGGCACCACGGATTGTCCTCGGGTTATTGCATGGTTTTCATTTCTTCATTGTATTGCCTGAATACACTATCGCACTAGTGCATTGTAACTGAATTGCCTGATCACTTGTTAATTAATCACGCAAGCATGTATTGTTCACTTTTGGTGTAAGGTTGGAGACTTACCCTCACTCGCCGGGCTACGTATTGTATCATGTTTTGAACTTATATTACTTTTAGTTATAAAATGTAACGCCCCAAATTCCGGAAGTTCAGGTAAGCACGCCACGTGCGGGTCTTCGGGAGTTGGGGGGGTTTAATTTTATATATTTACTTGCTTATTATAATTTCATTACATTACTATGTGCATTATACATTCCTATGTAATTATATGAATTAGTTTTAATGTGAAATTCGTGAATTAAGTGATAATGTGCTTAATTTTCTTATACGACTTTAAGGGATCATCTCATAAATTTATGGACCTAATTGCATTTTCATGTATTGGGAGTTAGATGTCTAATTATTAAAGTTGATACTTGATTGCATTCATTTAAATGCATGAGGGACTAATATGCAATTAGGTTGGTATTAGGCTTGTAGTGGATGATATAATATATCATATATGCATTCTTCTCCCACACACTCTCATACAATACATTACATACAAGAGAACACACACACACCTAGTGAGAATCGGTATTTAGACCAAAGAGAGAAAGGAAGATTTCATCTAATCTCAAGCTATAATTGAAGAACTTTGGAGTTAAGATCATCATCATCATCACATCTTCACCTCATCATTTCTTTTCCTTCATTTCAAGGTATGTACGGAAGCATTGCTTGAGCTCTTAATTATTTGGTTGAGTAGGGTTTGATGATTGATTGATGCTTTCATGTTTATTCTTGACTAGAAGCATGTTTAGGTCTTTTTCCCTTCAAGATTTGCATGAAACATGAAGTTATAAGGAAGTTGGATTATATGAGATTTTATGGGTTTCTTTTGATGAATCTTGATGATCAATGTATGATATGGGTATATATGTTAGATTTTATTGTGTTTCAAGTATGGATACATGTTTCCTCAAGTTTTGATTGCAATTGTTGGTTGAAATTTGGTGTTTGGGTTGGTTTTGCATGGAAACCCCTGTTTTCTTGCCCTGTTTTTCTGTTACGCGCAGTTGACACGGGGGTGTCACTTTTCCCTTCTTCAGCGTGACACGGGGGTGCCTGATGGGTTGATTTCTGTACCGTGACACGGGGGTGTCACGGATTGCTTTGTAGTAGTGACACGGGCGTGTCACCTTCTGTTCGCATGCTTGTTGCCCGTTGTACTGTGACACAGGGGTGTCACGGCTTAGTGCATTTTGGTGACACGGGCGTGTCACCCTCTGTTTTCATGCATATTGTTTTGCGTGCATGGCTGTACGTGTATGCGTTATATACTTGGTTTATTGACAATCATGCTCGTATTTGACATTCATTAAATCGTTATTGCATAACATATTGGTGCATGACTTTGCCGTTCGTCATAATTGGTTCATTCGAGTCGAGTCTTATTTCACACTTGTCCTTGTTGCACAGATCACGGTCCCGGTTTCGTGGAGCCCACTCTGTAGGGTGTTCTCTGGCTTTCTTTTGGTTGGTTTGTCAAGGTGAGGTTTAAATTCTAGATAATTAGAACCCTTACAACCCCTAAGTGACTATTTCGGCCAAAATGTATATATATATATCTATAGTTTGCGAACTTTATGATTTTCAAATGATTTAGCAAAACCGATTGATTGATTGACTGATTGATTGATTGACGGATTTATTGTTTTGGCGAGTCATTGAATTGCACTGTGGGCCCGAGGATAGTGGCTCAAGCCAACCGGGAAAGCATGGGCTGACGGGTAACTCGAGTGCTATCCTCACCAGATGGGATGACCCCTGAACCCCCTAGGAGATTAGGGGAGGAAGGAGTTTCGGGCTTAGGGATTCATGTACCCTCTGCCCAGACTGATTGGATGGTGGGGCCTTGCAATCCCACCATCACCCGGAGGAAGAAGGAGTCACTGAAACTGCTAATTGTGCACAGTAAATATTGCTTGATCACCTAATCACCTAATAATTGATTGATTGTACACGGTCGGAGTAAGGTTGGAGAATTGTCGTCACTCGCCGGGCCACCTATTGATTGTATTGAACTGAATTAATTGATAAATTGAATTAGTTGTAACCTCGGGCGATAGTACCTTCTACTCTAATAACTGTGTTTGATTTCCTAAAATTATTACCCGAGATTATAACTTGCATGTATGTGCGCATATATTTATTTATACCCCTCGCTCAGTCTGTTTGGACTGACACCTCAACTTTTCAGTTTTGCAGGTTCGTGCTAGGCGGGATTTAGAGTCTCATGTCTTTTATTCGGGTCTAGCACTGCACCTTCATACTTGTACATGTGTTGATACTAGTTATTTTGTAGTATATCTTGAATTATACTTGGATTGATATTGTAGTGATATGATTTGTCAGTACCTATAAGTAAATATGTAAATATGGTACCTATATGTATTGAATGCTTTTGCTTCCGCTATTTTATTGCTCTGAGTTGTTTTGGTTTTTTTTTAGGGTACCCGCCTAGCCTTGTGTTTTTTTTATTGTCTCCCGTTCGCCATAGCTTCGGTTTATGTATGGATTGACCGTTTCATATGTGGATTGGAGCTATAGTGCGGGGGATGTGGCGCCTGGCGTTCCGGGTGTTACATAAAACCTTACCGGAGGTTATAACTTGCAAGTTATTTGCGCTAATATTTATTTATGCCCCTCACTCGGTCTTCACAGACTGATACCTCCACCTTTCAGGTTCTTGCAGGTGCACATTAGGCGAGAAGTGAGTCGAGTCAGGCACGGTGCATTTTATTTGATTGTTTACAGTTGCACATGGAAATTATTGATATTGTTATTTATTATGTATTTTGGAGATGATAATGTATTGATATATGGACATAGTTGGAGATAGCATGCTTTCGATGCTGGTATTGATATTGAACATAATATGCTTCAGCTTAATTTTGATGCATTATGAATTGATTATGTGGTTTGGGGTTAGTCCCGCCTAGCAAGTTGTCATTTACTTTTATTGTCTCCCGTTCGCTATAGTTTAGTTCATGTATGGGTCGTCCATCTCATATGTGGATTGAGTTATAGTGCGGGGATGTGGCATCTTCGCGCTTCGGGTGCTACATGTTTCCCTGACCTCCTGGACGGTGACCTCGAGCGGGAGCGGGATCGTTCCTTGTATCGACCTGACTTATCGCTGAAATGGTCGATCTTGCTGACGAAGTCTTTCAGATGTCCCCCGCGGATGAGTCGCTCGATCTCATCGCGGAGGGCCATGTATTCTCCCGTCGTGTGGCCCCATTGCTGGTGGTAGCCGCAGAATTTACCCGATTTCTGAGCGTGAGGACCTTCTCGGATAGTCTTAGGCTTGTGGAGAAGTTTCTTGTAGATCACGGTGAAGATTTGTTCGACGGAAGCATTGAGGGGAATATAATTTCGTCGGTCGATCTGGGTCGTTTGATCAACTTTCCCCTTCTACTTCTTGGGCTCGCTCCCCTTCTACTTCCTGGGTTCGCTCCCCTTCCGGCTGTGGATCGAGCTCGACCCAAGATTATGCCTCTCCGATCTGGGCAGGGGTCCTGGCCCATGGGCGAGGGCCATCTCCTCGACCCGCATAAATCCGTGGGCAAGGTCTTATATCTCGGTCAGGTTGCGCGGGCTGACCCTGATGATCTCGTCCGCCTACAGGCGGTTGCGGAGTGCTCGAGGGACGAAGGGTAGCAGAGTGTCCATCCTTGGGTCCTCGACCCTGACCACTTCCCTCGAGAACCGAGTAAAGAAGTCTCCGAGGGATTCACCATCTTCTTGGCGGAGATTGTTGAGGTAGGAGGGTGGCAGCTTCTCTCCAGCCATGGAGGAGAAGTGCGCCAGGAATCAATCTACAAAGTGATTGTAGGTACGGATGCATTGAGACGGCAGGCGGATGAACCAATCCTGAGCCGGGCCCGTCAAAGTAGTGATGAATATCTTGGCCCAGATTTGTTGTGGGTGGGGGTGCAGCAACATTCTGTTCTCGAAGGTCGTGACATGCTTCTCGGGGTCGGAGGTCCCATTGTACAGCGGCAGTCAAGTGGGGATCCTGTCCCCATCGCAAGTTGTGCGGAGAATGTCCTCCAAAAATAGGGAGGCTTCCTCCCGGTCGCTTCGGAACCGCAGGGGCCGGCGACTCAACCCCACGCGCAGATCGACTTGCCTCTGGGAGACTACGGAACCACGGTCCCCCAGGCGATCTTAGACCCGTCTCCTTGGCGGGTCGACGTATCGATCTTGCCTGTTCTCCTGGTGCGTGGCGGCTATTCTAGCCGCCTCATCTCATGCAGATTGTGCGGGTATCCGAGCCCCCAGGTCGTCATATTCCTCTTGGCCGCCATCAATCACGTGCTTGCCGCGATTAACGCGGCTGGGATGTTTTGACTCGCCATAACTCTCTGACAAGACCTGCTTGCTACCTCTCGCGGGTGGCGACGGATGTGCGAATCCTTGGCCTGATTCTGGCCCATGCCGGCTTGTGTGGAGAGGCCCCAAATGACTTGGGCCGGCCCTGTAACGCCCCAACTTTCGGCCTTTCAGGTAAGAACACCACGTGTGAGTTTTGAGAGTTAGAATTTAATTTAATTTGTTCATTTCTTCAAATATTACATTTCAAGACATAATTTTGTAAAATTATATTTCAAGTGTTTTACGAAATTCATATTAAATTGATGATTATTGCATAAATGGAGTGTGATTGAAACGTGAATTAATTATCGAACGTGATTTAATTTCTTCTATGTCCTTATTTGATCATTTTCTTAAATTTGGGGGACTTAATAGCATGAATCTTGCATTGGACTTAAGTGATCATTTAGTATGGAATTGGACTCAATTGCATGACTTAATAAGTTGAGGGATTTAATAGTAAACTGGAGCATTTCTCTTCCCCTTATAGCAGCATCACGTACCATTCCTTTCTTCATACATACAAACATTTCATACACTTGCTCCTTGCTTCTCCTTTTGTACCGATCCAAACCCCAACAAGAAAAGGAAGGATTTCATCAATTCAAGCTGTATTTTGTGGGATTGGTGGACATTGGAGCATCATTATCATCATATCTTCATCTTTCCTCTTCTTTCTTTCATTTAAGGTAGGCATGGAGATTTTTATGAATTCTTGAATCATGAATGGTAGCTAGGGTTATGATATGAATTGGTTGAAGTGTGTTTTAGTTATTGGAGATATGAATACTTGATCATGGCTTGAATTTGATGTATATATATTGAAGTTTATGAACTTGGAGCATGAGTTGATATATGGGTTTGAAGTGATGATTCTTGATGATTTGAGCTTGATATAAGTGTTTGGATTGGATTTTATTGATCTATAAGCATGCTAGAGTGTATATTGCATGATTTATAGCATTTAGAGATTGAATTATGGATCATTTGTGCTTTGTGGTTTTGGTTCGTATTTTCCCTGCATTGCCCTGTTTCTGCTGCTGCAACTGCATAGCGGGAACGACCCTTCCCATCCCAGTTCATTCTGGGAACGGCCGTTCCCACCCCTGACAGCTATCCCGCGAGACTGGGAACGGTCCTTCCCAGTTTTGGCTTACACCCGGAACGGTCGTTCCTAGCCATGAACAAAATGCAAATTTCTTACAGACACGCGGGATTGGTTCGGGGAGCCAGAAACGGCTCTTCCCATTTCTAGTTCAAAACCGAAACGGCCGTTCCCATGCTCCAGGGGGTTTTGTGAATTTTCCGCATAAAATTGAGTATTACAAATCCATATCTAATGCCATAATCGATCGATACGTGTTATTATATGCTCATTTTATGCATGAATATGATCATACCATTCCATAAATTGTCAATGCACGTTATATTGTTCATGATCACGCCGTTCGTCCTAATTAGTACATTTGAGTCGTGTCTCACGGACAGTTGTCTTTCTTGCACAGACTAGCTTTCTGGTGACGAGGAGCAGGCCCCGTGAGTTATATCCTTGTTTCTTTTGGTCACACAGGTAAGGTTTAATTTCTAGATATATATAGAACTCTTATAACCCTATGTGAACTTTTCGGCCAAAATGTATATATATCTATAAATCTTTCAAAACCTCGATTAATTGAACTGAATGGCTGTTTTGGCGAGTAACTAGATTGCACTGTGGGCCCGAGGGTAGTGGCTTGAGCCAACCCGGAAAGCATGGGCTGATGGGTAACTCTAGCCCTATCCTCACCATTTGGGATGACCCCTGAATCCACCAGGAGGTTTGGTGGAGGAAGGAATCCCGTACGTGGGAGTCATGTTCCTGACGTACGCACTGATTGGATGGTTGGGCCTTGCAAACCCACCATCACCCCGGAGGAAGAAGGGTTCATGAAACTGCTAATTGTGCACTGTAATAACTTGCATGCTCATTATTGAATTGAAACACGGTTATAGTATTGTTCACTGTCAGGAGTAAAGGTTGGAGACTGGCCTCACTCGCGGGGCCACTGATTGACTGGAATTGTTAATAAATTGATAAAATTGATTGTTGTAATCTCGGGCGATATTATATCTTATTTCTTGACTTATATTGTTCTTTTACAAAAATATTACCCGAGATTATAACTTGTATGTATGTGCGCTTACATTTATATACCCCTCACTTAGTCTGTTGTAGACTAACGCCTCAACCTTTCAGATTTTGCAGGTGCGTGCTAGGCGGGAATTAGAGTCGAGTCTTGTCTTTAATTTGGGTCTAGCACACTTCACCTTCATATTACTTTCATGTATTGATACTTATGATATTTTGGCATGTCTTATGGAATATTTTGGAGATGATAATGTATTGATATGTATATGGATAGATAGTATGCTTTTGGATACTTGATATTTGATAATGAAAAATTATGCTTCCGCTTTTATTGTTATGAATTGATTATTTGGTTTGGGGTTAGTCCCGCCTAGCTATTGTCTCCCGTTCGCTATAGCTTTGGTTCATGTATGGATTGTTCATTTCATATGTGAATTGAACTATAGTGCGGGGGATGTGGTACCTAGCGTTCCGGGTGCTACAGGCCCGCCGTTTAGCGACTAGAGGTAATATGGGATAGCAGGCCCACAGGTCTGGGTTGCGGGTCCCAAGGCGTTAGCCATCACCAGGCTGGGGATGGTAGTAGGGCTGGCCCTCGGTAGTTCTGAGCGTCTTGGTTCACGGCCCTCTATTTGGGCCTGTTCGATCTCGACCCGCCACTGGTCGAGGAAGAGATCTAGGTCGGCCTGTGTAATAGCGACCCTCGGAGCGGCCTCTTGCTGAGGCAGAATCACGCTGGCACTAGCGCCAACGTTTCCAGCGACGGGGTGTGCGTTTGAGGGATTGCCAAGCGGTGCGTCGAGGTCATGTCTGCCTTTGGCAACCTCCTCCATGCCATCGTCGAGGGGAGTTCTTCTTGTGTTCACCATTCTTGTAGATGAGTGCTAAAGCTTTTTCCTAGATCGATAGAAGAAGAGAGGTGAAGTGTTTCCCACAGACGGCGCCAAACTGATCTGGCTCAAATCCGGTCGATCTGAAGTGGACTATCTGAGGGTCAGATTTGTGTCAATCAGTCAAGAATTTGTTTACGTGGGTTCTTTATCGACCTGAAAGCACTAGCAAACATGAGCTAAGTACCAGCTTGGGGAACTTGGGGTTTTGCCCAAGTTTGGCACTCCGACGCTCAAGTCAGCGTTGGATTCTTTAGAGAGAGAATAAATGCAATTAAATGCGAAGTAAAAGCTTACCAACTACTGTTCAGGGGGCGAGTATTTATAGCCTTGGCCAAATAACACAGTAATGCGTGTACCGCAGTTGTGCATTAATGGCGCTGCCAGCCGTCGATCTGGATGTCGGACGACGGGGTTGGCTAAAGGGGGATCGATTGTACCTTCTTTCCCCTTTAGGTGGAGACGGGGACTGGCGGGCATTGACTGTACTGTAGTATGCCTGTCCTAGGGAATGAGAAGGTTACACGTGTCCCGACAAGAGTGTTTTACAGTATTCGGGTGTCCGGTGATGTATGTAATCGATCTGTAGATCGATGGGTCTCCAGGGACCCATTGACTGTTTGGACTTCCTCTCTAAGGGAGCAGATCGTGGCGGTGTGTTGCGACGGATCGGGGTCGAGGGACCCGTTAGATCGAGATATGGTTTGGGTCGATCTGCTTATCAGGCCATGCCTACTTGCCACGTTCTGTCCAAATGGCCGTCTCTGGTTGATCCAGATTGGCGCAGAGTCCACGTGGCCCTACAGGGTCGCACCACGTGGCCAAGTATTTTCATACCATGTCAAACAGCATCTTTAAAAAAAAATATATTATAATACTGAAATATTGTAATATCCTATATAAATATTACAAAGAAATGTCAAAGAGCACCATGAAAATCACATTTCATACAATTTTCTCAAATTCATAATTTAGTCGCATGATTCCGATGCTTCCCCCTTCCCAACTTCATTTTAGACAATAAATCTGTTCTATGGTGTCTCGTTTTTGTTGTTATTTTCTTTCTTCACGGTGAAACTAATTGTATACTCCTGGTATTATATGCTGATCTGGCTAATTAATTAGTTAAATGTTCTAATGCATATAAATTTTTAAAAATAGAATTTTTTCATATCATATTAAATATTTTTTAAATGAAAATTTAAAAAAAAAAAATTGTATCATCGTATCTCTACTCGTACATTGCAAATTAAATGATTTTTTTTTTTTACTTCGGAAAAACATAAAACGAAAAGGGAAAAGAATTTTTGTCTTTCGAATTTTTTCATTTTTTGAAATTTACCATCCCAACAAATTTTCGTTGCATACTCTCATCAATATTTATATTTGTAACATACCGTTATCTAAACTAAAAATATGTCACGCATCATGTTTTTTAAGAAAAATTATTAATCTTTTTTAATGACTATATATTATAAATACAGATATTAGATGACGATATGTAACGGAAATTTATTGAAAAAATAAATTACAAATACTTAAAAATTACAGATTGAAAATATCTTTTTCCCCTAAAAAATGTTAGAAAAGTTGGTAAGAGGCTAAGAACTAAGAAGAGCCTATAGAGAACAGAATACATATTTGGTCCTTGCCCAAAAAGAAATACTTACTTGGTAGTTGGTATATAGACTTATGTTTGTATCAAAAAATAAAAATATAGACTTATGTTGGGCTAAATTGAAAGGATTTGTCACATTAAGGTGCCATTTTTGCAATAAATAGATTTTACCTGGACCGAAAACGAAAATTACCTGGCGAAATGATGAAAATTTTCAGACAGAGTGACAGTCGCAGACGGATGAATATAATTTTATCTTTAGCAAAGTTATAATGACGCTATATCTCCGCGGTATGGCCCGCGTTTGGCTTTGTTGGTGTGCTAAGCTGGCTCCCTTCATATGTCTCTCTTTCTCTCACCACACATATACATATAAATAATCGAAAAATACGTATGCCGAAGTTGAAGTCACTGTAAGAACTTTTGTTGGTACTCAGCAGTAAAAGAGAAGAAAAGAAATAATGAAAACCAAGAAAATGAAAGAGAAATTACTTGAGATTGAGACCCAAAACTGCGATGCCTCTGGTTTTTGTCCGACAGACCCCACAAATTCTCCATCAAAGGTTTAATTTTTTAAATTTATTTTATTTTATTTGTGTTCTTCTGTACTCATTTGGTGTGTGTGCTGGTTGGTGTATGGATTGTTTGACTATATTTCCGTATTTATTTTTGTGGGGTGTTGGTTTTTGTTGCAGAAAAGGAAGAAGAAGAAGAGGAAGAATATAATGCCATTAGAGGGTAGTTCGAAAAAGGGGGTTTCAGGAAATCCTAAAAGTGCCAAATCTAAGAATAAGCAAGTGAGATTTTTTTGCTTGTTTCTGAATTTTTTGGTTTGTTTAAGTTTAATGGTGTTTGGATCCATGCCCATGTTTTTGTTTTGGCTTGTGTGGATTTTTTAGTTGATGCATGTCGAGGGTTCTTTGTTTTGAGTTGTTTTGTGTGTTGATGCCGTTGGAGCTTTGTTCCTGGAGATTTGGCTTGGATGGAAGTTTGATGTAATTTCGTTGTGGGTTGTTGAGGTTTTTTCCAGGATCTGATGATAATTCGCATCTGCACTGCCGGAGTACTGAAATCGCAGTTTTGCTTTTATGCCTGATCTTTGAAACCCTAAGTTTATTTTAACTTGAAATTATGCTGAGTTTTTACTTATTTGTTTAAACGTTTGAGCCGATAACCTTGCATTGTTCGGGATCTAGGCCGTTTGCATTAATTGTAGTTGGATTGGAGTGTGCTAGTTCGTCAAGCGTTTTCGTTGAAATTAAATGCCTAAATTGCTGATTGCAGAAATTCAGTGAATCTTGAAATTTTTGTATTGAAAATCTTCAGCGTTTGAAATGCATTCGTTTGGATCGAGGAGGAAAATGAAAACGAATAACACGAAGCTACAATATTGAAACGGCAAATGGACAGCGTTGAAATTATTTGGAGTGTGCCCTTTTTTCCTAATTCTCTTTCCTTACTAGAATCCAAGATCCAAATGTAGGGTTAACTGCTAGCCGAGTTACTGAATCATGGTATCGAGTTTCCAAACACATTCTCGTATTTCATTTTTTTTTACCGGTTTGATTCCTTATCAACCAAAATGTGCACTTGTGTTATTATAATTTACTCAATAATTTAATTTTTCAAACTCTAAAGTTTAATGTTCTATCTTCATTTCCTGATCTGCTTGATTTTGAGGTTGATTGCTGTGAGATCATTCTACCGTTTCTTGAGTTTAATTCTTTGTGTGATAATCTCTGAACTAATGCATGTTTCTTTTAAAATCCTGAACAGGTGGGCTCAAGTAAATCAAAAAAATCAGGAAGGTAAGCAAATCTCATCATACTAATCGTATTTTACCATCTCCAGTGTCCTTCCCTCTGAATGTGAAGCAACACTAAGTTCTAAATTTTCCTGAAAGCAGCATTTCTAGAAAGAGAACTCGCTACACCGACATATATGATGATGTTGAAGCCAAGTTTTGTGTTATGGAGAGGGCAGAAAGATTACTAGCACGTTTAGAAAATGAACTCCCTCACTTTGTCAAGTGTATGCTCCCCTCAAATGTTGCTCATGGATTTTGGCTGGTGAGCCCGTAAAATTATTTATTTATTATTTTTTTGGTGTTTATAGAATGTCTTGAGCTCGATGAAGCTCTTCATTGCGCTAATAGTTCTTATGGGCAGCATCTTCCAAAAAAATTCTGCAGTATTCATTTGCCGCATCATGATACCTCTATATTATTGGTGGATGAATGGGGAAATGAGTATAAAACATCTTATCTTCTCGAGAGGCATGGTTTGAGTGCCGGATGGAGGGGGTTTTCGATATCTCATAGATTACTGAAAGGAGATATACTAATTTTCCATTTGGTGGAACCGTGCAAATTAAAGGTACTCCCTCTCTTCTTTTCTTCTTCTTTTTTTTTTTTTTTGGGGGGGGGGGGGGGGGTTAGAGTTAATTTATAGCATCTGGTGTAGAAACTGATAATATATTTTCTCTATTTCAAACATTTATTCTAGTTTTATGGGTTTTCTTTTTTTGGTGGAAAGTTTTACGGTTTGTTGGTGCTGTAGATTTACAATTACTTAAAATGTGTAATTTTGCATATAATCTTGTAGGTGCGCATTGTGAGAGTTAATGGCTCGGACGTTGTAGGTGCAGCACTTTGCCTCATGGATTTAGATGCTTCGGGAAGAGGGACTGATGGTGGTTAGTTTTTCTCACTTTTTGTTTTTACCTTTGGTTGTTCTGCTTTGACATTAGACATTTCTCCAGTTTCTTGATCTCTTCTATTTTGTCTTTGTTGAAATGCTGTATATTCAAAGAAGATTTGATGAAGAAAGACAACAGGAAGCGGAAACAGACAAAGTATGTCGAGCCTTTTCTACTCGGTACTTCTACACCCGTATACAATGCTAAAGGGAAAAATGTTTCTAGCTCCTCTACTGTTGCTCCTGGAGTAGATCAATGTGCAAGTAATAGTGATGGTTTTAGCTCTGACATTATTGAAGGTGTCGGCTTATGTTACATTGCTTTGGATTAATTAATAGGATTAATTGCACCAAAATCTTTGTATCTACGCTAATGAGCATAAGCAAACCCCGTATTAAAAGAAAATGTAAAAAACCTTGTGAAAATTTAAAAATTGCTTAGAAAATACATGCAACATTTACTGCATGAGCAAATTTTATTCAGTTGTTAATGAGATCTTTCATAACATGGGGGTTTTTTATGCGCATTAGCCGGGGTTTATGTTCAATTAACTCTTGATAAATTGGAACCCCAGAAAAGAATCAATATGGAAGAATGGTATTTGCAGGTTCCGAAGTTACAAACCAGCCACAGTCGACTGACCTGCGGTATAATGAGACACTGTTTTTGCATGATCATTCCCGTGAGGGCGTCACTTGTAGATAGGCTATTAAAGAAACTGTTGGTGAGACCTTCAATCCTCGCCATCCATTTTGTTAATCCCAAATGGTGAAAGTTGTAAAAAGAATTAGGTTCTGGACTCTCAATGCATTGCGAGATGTCGCATGAAGTTCTTTTTGGCTCGGACGGCGAGAAGCTTCAATGGGAAGGTGGGATGTATACAGAAAGCGTTTTGAAAATACAGCACCTTACAGAAAGCCCCAATACACTAACATTGACATCCAAAGGTAAAGGAAAGGCTTAGTGAATTTGAATTTTCGTGTCTTTTGGATATATGATGTTTATACATAACCTTTTTTAGAATTTATTATGAGAATATGTAGTGGAGTCATTATAGTGGTGTATTGAAGAGGCTTGTGAATTTAGTAGAATCTTTGTGTGTACAAGTGTTCATCTAGCTGCAGCTAATGTAATGCTTTGAAAAGTTAGATGGATGAAGTATGAACATTTAAGTTTAATATTTGCCTTTTAATTTGGTAAATATGAAATCTTTTAGCCCATATTTTCCACCTATCTATCAAGCACTTTTTTTTTTTTTCCCCCTTCCACACACCCCCCTCCAAGTGGTCAAAGGGATAATGATCTTTCATTTTCCTGGGCAATGATTTGGGTTCGAATCCCATTTTGGGAGGTATTAAAACAAAAAAAGTGGCCAAAGGGATTCGACTCGACATTATTCAGGATAAGAATCTTTTAACCACTTGGACCAATCCGTTGGTTTGATGCACCATTTTATTTTATCTTATTTTTCTGATGAAGTACTTGACTAGTATTTTGCATAATGCAATGACAAAGATCCAACCACTTGGGGGAAAGTAATGGTGGAAATTTAATTGGTATAAGTTATTGATGCTTATTTGGATGAGATAGGTTTTGACTTTTGAGAGTGTTGAAAGGGATATGGATGGATTCTATGAAGAAATGGTGCTTGTATGTACTAATGCTATTAACTAAGCCTTTATTGCAATTTTAAGGTATTTGATAAGGTAATATATATATTTGGGATAATTACATCCAACTACCCTCAGATTAGGCTTAATTACAAGTCGGTTCTTATTCTTTTAAATAATACAATATAGTCCCTAAGCCTTGTTAATTTTGTATACTTTTAGGGAGGATTTTATATTTTTGGTCATACATTATCTGTAACACTCACAAAACCTTGAGGAAAATAAGTGTATTTTTACAAAATTCGTTAATGAACCTCACACAAAACAAGAAATATAGGGATTACAATGTAATATTTAAAAGAATAGGGATCGGTTTGTAATTAGGCCAAACTTGAGGGTAGTTGGATATAATTATCCCTATATATTTTTCCTTCAAATTTTTACTAAACTATTGAAATACAAAAAAGTGGAATAACTGATCCGAGCTAAGGTCACAAGATACAATACACCATTTGAACATCTTTGCAATTTGCAAGGCCTTACTAATTAGTATTAGTTTAGTCGATTTATACAACAAAGAAAAAAAGAACATATTTTGTTTTCGCTCATTGGTAAACCCTAAAGTATATCCACCATCGTCGAACGGACTACGGAGTGGGATGATTCTCTCGTTGCTATCGAGAGTCAAGCAATGGTGGAATTTTCTTATTGTTATCAAGAACGACATGTTGGAATTCTTTTATCATTATCAAGAGCGATACGTGTTGTCTCCATCATACCGGTCCCTCTCCCACATATCTATCAATTGTTGTATTCACACCTTGTTTTTCCCACTAGTTTTTTATTATTATTTATTGGCTACACCGGTCTAAATATCTATTTATAATTTTTGTTTTGTCTGTCTCTAGTATGAGTTTAAGTCTTTAGGATTGAAAGTTTATGTTTTGCTATGAGCTTTTATATGTTTATTCAACACGGTGTCAATTATGTAGCTCACCCGTTTGATACTACTCGTTCGTTAAAAATATAATTTTTACTCTAAATTTATTCTTATTGATTAAGTATTATCCTTTTGAGTTTAAAAAATAAAATAATTTGTATTGATTTCATATCCAAGGTTGGAACTTCAATCCTTTTTAAAAGAAAAGGAGTATCAACTACCAACAATGTTTTATAAGTCAAATAAAAGCTCCAAAGTCCTAACATCGGGGTGTGCGAATGGGACAAACTTTAATCCAAATTGGAGCCGAGTTCAATTAAAATTTTATTATTGTTTAAGGATTAAATATTAAATAGATTAGATCCGAACATAAATATTTTTAAATTTAAAGAAAAGGTAATTTGATCATAACTTAAAAATTATTGAATAAACAAACATAAGAGAACAGAGGGAAAAATAAGACAAATGAACTGAGAATATAATAGTTTAGTATATGCTCAATTTGTTTTTCAATTGAAATGGGAGAATTGCGACCGGTGGAACATTTTATCGATGAGTCTTACCTTAAGTCACATAATTCGCTGAAGTACGTAAACGATCCCGCACTCAATCCGCGAATTCACGATTTGAGTGCGGATGCGCCGCTTTAAGCCGCACATAAAATTTAAGGCCGCGAATTAGTGCAGGTTTTGGCCATTAGTGCGTGCATGAGGTTAATTCTTCAAATTTCAAGAAAGTTTTGTGGGCTTTTTTCAGGTCTTAATTAATTGGGCCGCATAAAATAAATGGAAAACTCATAATTAACTCATGCACTAACTCAATTCTTCTACTAAAATATGTTTTAGATTTTAATATAACTAAAAGAAATCTTGAAAGTTTTAACGCTAAATATTTTCTTTTCAAAATATTTTATATTGACTAAAAATAAATAAATATTTTATAAATAAAACTAATTTAAAATATTTTTAATTAAACGCTTTAAGACGCTCTCGCACTCAAATTTTTTTAAATTTTACGCATTTGCGCATTCGCACTCGCACTCGTACCCGCACACGCACTCGCTTTATGTGATCTAGAGTCTCTTACCTCATTTTATTACCCATAGCCAAAATGAAAAGTTACATAGCTAACAAATTCAAAGGAGTCAATTTTGAAAATACAAGATGGAAAGCGTATAGGCTCTTGTGAATACTAGAATATATGCCTAACATATCACACGTATAAGCCCTATGCACAATCTATTTTCAACCATATCTATCAGCCATCAAATCACTATAAACTATAAACCCACCAACAGCTCCAAAAAGGCATCAAAGCAAGCAGCCGACCATAAGAATTCTGCAGGGCTTCTAATGCAATATTCCCAAAAACCTTAAGGGGGTGTCTCTGTAATTTGTGGAACCTCTGTCCCAAAGCTCAAACCACCTTGATCTTTTGTATCATCAAAGATTGTGACAGAAAAATCCTAGCTTTGCAGCCACCTAGCTCGGGTTTGTCTTCTCCTCCAAACGATGCAATTGTAACCAATTGAGCAACATTTGAGCAACGAAAGAGCCACGAAGTGATTCTACGACACTAGCTAGCAGAAAATAACTCCAAACTGCACAATGCCCCGTTAGGCTCGATCGAAAGTATCATACTCCTGGCTAAGCGATGTTCAACTTCCGACATCGAAGCCGCACAGGACAAAGTAAAATGGAGCTCAATCCTCACATTAACCGTCAATCCAATGTCATTTACCAACACCCATCCATTTAGCCTGTTAAACTCACTCAAGGGCGTCGTATGCCCAGCTTTGCGAGGTTCGACTTTCAAGATCATGGCCTCACGGGGGAAATAGCTGATGAAGTTCAATACTCACAACCACCATCAAATCCATTAACTCGTGCGCGGGATCACAATTTGCTCTCCTAGTTCTGTATAGCCCGTTAAACTTCAATGAAAGCGTCATACCCCCAACTAAGTGAAATTCAACTTCCGGCGGAAACCGAAACACATCCCTCACAACAAGGGCCAATTCAAAGTGATCCAACCCCATGGGTTGCCCAGGTAAAAGGTACACTTCTAGGACTAAGTCTTCATTTTATATATTTTAATTCATTGTATATTTTAATTCGTTTCAATGTGGTTTTGTAGCACAAGTGTTTCCTACTTAACTGAAAATATCACAGATCAAACTCTTACGGGTTCTTAGAATTACAAATTACCCAACTTTGATACGGTTAAAGACAAATTTATGAATATGTTTGTTTTATCTTACCCTCAACTTAATTATCAGAAAGGAAATCTTAGAAAAACCTAAACTTCATTAGCCTCTAATACGCCCAAATTTAAATTTTTCTGAAATTTAATTTAGAATTAAATTGACCTCCTGCACTATCCTCATCACCTTGCAATATCTAAATATCAGCTCTTTTTCTGTACATCAGCTGTATTTTGACAAAGCCATGGCTTCAATATGCAACAGGAACTCAATATGTGACATGTACTCTGAAGAATGCTACTTTCTCGATCGATGTAAATGATAATCGGCATAGTTTCATATTGAATTTTGGAGATACAATGTGTTTTGGAAGGATCAAACAGTTCATACAACATTAAACTCAAAAGCCACAATGTAAGTTTCACAGGGTATTATAAATTATGGGATATGGGTATGAATGATTGCACGTAATACCGCATCAACTGCTGAAGCAGTATGTATTTTCCATTAGTCTTCAATAAAGCAGCTGCCTTACTTTATTTTTCTCCTATTATGTGCATTTGTGTTGGGCGTTGTTATTTATACAACACGAATTTAGGCCATTGTGCACTCATAGTTTTGCAGGACGGTGACTGAATGTTGGGTCAATGCAGACAACGACCTGAAAGTTTTTCAAAGTCGAATATTAAATCATCAGTTAGCTAATTGACTGGCAGGAAAGGAACCAAAAATATTTTTGGAGCCTAAAGGTTACCTTGCCAACACTTTTACCAGAATGAAGATATTCAACGGCATCAGCAACAGAATGAATGCCTGAGAAGGTTTTCGGGTCTAAAGCAACCTGTCAAACATAATTAAAGAGTCGTTGCAGCATCATGAATCCAAAGAAGTAAAAGTGTTTAAAAACGTGGAACATGTATTTATTTACCTTGAGCTTGCCAGATGAGTATAATTCGACTAGCTTATCTAGATGTTGTTGCCAAAGGTGGGTATATTGGACTAAGAAAAAGCCAGCCTGTGATATTTGAAACCACCATTGAAGTAAAGGTGAGTGTATTGTACCAAGTAAATGTCACTCTGAATATTCGGAAATACCACTGCAGAATATAAATTACTTACCATGGTCTGGCTCTTTGCAAGAATCTTCTCGCATAATCCTGTATAATTTCTAGGCTTCCACCCTTGTTCTCCTTGATACTATAACCAAGTTTTGTTTTGATATGTCAAAGCAATGAATTAAAGTTCAGAAGAATGCTTGCTTCGGTAATTTTATGATTTGCATTAACTGACAGATGCAAGGTGTCAAAAATGAGTTATAAATTGCGAGTCTTATTCAGTAAAATGCCAAACCTGAGAAATCATTCCAATCACAACAAGACGGCCATAGTTCGCCAATGCATTCAAACAAATATCAAACATTTCGCCTCCAACAGACTCATATACAATATCAACACCTTTAGGAAACTCATTCTTCAGAACCTGGGATGATGACAGAGAAAAACATCATGAGACTAAGCACTACAAATATGTAATTGGGGTTCACAAAAAAAAAAAAAAAAAACAAATATGTAATTGGGAACATGCAAGCATTTGGCTCAAACGTAACTACATTGAAGCCTTGTTTTGCAAAAATATTCATATCTTTTCCAACAGTTACATTGTACGATACAAATTTATTATTGAAATAGAAAAGCGAATATGTTCTGCTGTCACATGGCAGTTAGATTGTGTAGTAGAATTTGGTAAAAACTGTTGAATGAACATCTATTTGCTTTAATGTGGAGCATTGCCAATCATTACTGGGAAGAAGTATAATGAAGATCTGTTACAGTTTTTCCAGACATGAAATTTACAAGCAAAATATGCTGGTGCTTCATGAGGAATGGAAGAGATCAGAAACATGTTGGGAAACTAAGGTGAATATCTTAAAGATGAACTCCTATGTCCTGGAAACCTTGTGCAAATATATATATATATATATATATATAGTTAGGCAGCAAAGATTAACAAAAAGAAAAAAATCAACTAAACAAGATTCAGCCAAAAAAAATTCAATATCTTAGCCACATATGCATTATAAAATATGAGAATGAAAAATAAAATCTTTAGGAAAACATACGGTTTTGATATTTTCAGATTTATAGTCAATGACTCGATCCACTCCCAAACCCTTTAAAAGCTCGGCCTTGTCTTTCCCTCCACAGGTTGCGACCACCTTATTTCCAGCTAGTTTTGCCAGCTGCATTACGACAGTCATATGGTTAACTAGTAGGAATGTTATTTCTCATAAAAAACAGTCAGTATGGACCAAAGAAGAAAGGACACGTTAATAGAAAATGAAGGGTATTTGGATACTTCATGCCTTCATCAGTAAAAATGGGCTAAACGTCACCGAGCCTGGCTGACAATGTTTAACAATTAAAAACTCAAATAAAATATTCTTGCATCACCGTCACACATTTACCTGAACAGCAAATTGCCCAGTCCCTCCAGCGGCAGCAGTTACAAGAACTGTTTTCCCTGATTCCATTTGTGCAGCCTACAACATCAAAATGGAGAAGGCGGCATTAGCCAAATCATTCTGCAGGTGGAATGCATCTGAACAACGAAGTGGTAAAAGACAAAGAATTTATCTAGTACCGAATCCACTCTGACGCCAGTGTTATACTATGAAGATGAAAAAGGAAAAGCAAATACAATGAAGATGAAAAAGGAAAAGCAAATAACTGAGGGAGGACAAATGTATCCCAAAGGCAGCTAGACAACACCTTTTCTAAAGCTATTGCTGCTGTTAGTCCAGATGTGAGCATAGCAACAACTTCTGCATCTGGTCTTGCCACAGGAAGGATGTGTTTTGACGGTACCTAAATCACATAGAATCCATCCTCAGAATAGCCAAATAAAAATAAAAAAGATTCTTACAGAGAAGTGGAGAAACAATTTGTCATTTTTCGAAGTCAAACAATGTTTACCATTGTGAATTCAGCATAACCTCCAAATGTCATGATTGCAGCTGGAGTGCCAAGTTTTAAGTGTTTGACTGAATCACCTATAGCAGCAATTATGCCCACAGCCTGAAGGAAGAGATAATGAATGTGAAGTGATTTAGAGTCGTAAACTAAATGATGACACTACTTTTAACTTTGGTTTTGAAATAACTAGCATGGCTTCGGTATATAACATGCTTGCAACTTAGGATAGTGATAGAGGTACTAAGGCCACTAGAGATGTTTTGGAATTTGAAAGGAAACTATATATAGCAAACTGAAAGGCATCTTAATCTGAGACAAATTATCAGGATCTGCCTGAAGACTGTTAACCCCATAGCATGTTTATAAAGTTTATAGCATCACACTGGCTCAACAGCACAAATCAAAATACAGGTAAAGCATTGTTTTTTCTTTTCCCGCAATAAGCTTCATCAATGAATTAGAAATTATCAATGTAATCAAACAAACACAAAACTCAAGAATTAGTACAAACCTCGAAACCAGCATCAAATGGGAGGCGGGATGCAATCTCTTTGCTGCCCCCACTAAAGTACCTTCCAGAGCTAAAATTAACCTGTCCAGAAATGACTTTCATCAATAAACATGTACAATCAAGTTCCCCTCTATGATTCTAGTTCATCTTGAGAGGCCCAGATGAAATCCTCTGGGTGTCAAAAAATAAATAATTTATCTACTGGTTGTTGCATGTATCTGTACCTATTCCAATCAAAACCAAAAGATCACATAAACTAAAAACAGGATGTCTACGAGAGAAAAATCTTACATCACTAGCGTTAACTCCAGCGTAGATGATTTTCAAAAGAACATAATCTGGTTTGAGTGGCAATCTCAATGGCGCACGTACCACAGACGTCGCAGCACGGAAGTTGTGACTTAGAGTGTGAACAATTCTAGAAAAAAAATATCAAATGACAAACTAGATTATATCAGTAGCTAGGTGAAAAAAGCAGACTTGGCAAATTAATTGATGAATTGTGAGAGCACATCCGATTTTAAATATAAAAAGCAATATATATATGAGAATAAGCTTCCTGCAGGGAACCCAGACAACATACAAAGGAATAAGGGATCATAGTTTGCTCAGAAATTCCTACAAATTATTGATTAGAAAAGGTATTTTTCTGCAACTATTATTACCAATGCTTTACAATTATGAAACCTCATCAGATCCAATTTACATAAATTACCCGTGCCACCTTGTATTGACCAAATGGTTGTGGATTTCATAAATTCACACCAACTTAATTTATTCTAGTCTTCCCTGAAGCAACAGGGAACACTTTTACTTACATCTTCTCAAAACTTTGGGGGAGTTGAATATTTGACATAACGACATCAGGGGATTTTTTCCTCGAATTCTTTGGTCTTATGAGATATTTTTCTTCTTCTGCAGGAGTTGGCCAATACTCCATGCCCCTTCTGTTAGATATCCACAAGCAAGACCCAGCTTTATCTTCATTGGTAATAAGCTCGAATGCACCTATATAAATTTTGAAATACAACACCAACTTATAAAACAAAGTTTATTTACTTTTTACACTCGTTATACAATTCTCTATTTAAAAATAATGTGTTTTATCTGTACAAAGGCTATCTGTCATAACTAATGTAGGTAATTGTATAAGAGTTCTGAATAAGATGCATACTAATATTGATCCAGAAAAAACATCAGAGTTTGGCCCCGCAATGTCAAATTGTTCACTTCAATTATGGATTACCTTGGAATTTTTGTAAATGAATGATAACAAAGAGTAAATGCCCCTAGAAAATCTATACCTATTAACCTTGCACATTGTTTGAACATTTAATATTTAATGTCCCCTCAAATGGCACAAGCATTTAAATGAGGTAGTCATCCATAATAGCATCAAGCTTTTAAATAAGATGGTCATTCAATATTTCGCCACCAGATCAAACAAGAGGTCTTGGGTTCAAATCTCACAGCCACCCATTTATGAAAAAGAATCTCACAAGCAAGGCATGATAAAAAAGAAATACTTCAAGTGCTTGAGGAAGCATGTTAAAAGTATTAAATATTTAGTGTCCCAGATCTCAAGCAACTAGAACTTTTAAATATGCGGTAATTCGATACACATGAAGAGCATCCCTAGTGACCATTGCTTGACTCATTTTCAACAAAACTACGCTGCTTAAAATTTTAGATTGAAACTTGGATACGTGAAGTTGAAATGATTTACTAGTCAGATGCACCAATCCAAAAGCATGCACTATCAAATGCAGACAAGTTGCTTGCAATAGTTGAGAAAGGTCAAGGAGAGAAAATAAAACTTTAGAAACAATGACTACTCTTCACTTTCATCTATTCAAACTTCCCTCCAGAGACTTTTTTGTTGGTTGCATGGACAACCTATAAGCTTTCAGATATGCAAATACATATGGCACGCATAGGAGAAACTCGTACAACAAACAAATCTTCTTACCAACTTAGCGATGTAATGCAATCAAAATTCCCAACTACTGGAGACAAAATATATTTGGTATTGATCTAAAAGCAAGAATATAGATCATACACGATACCAGTCTACTTAGCATTGCTTCCCTTTTACATGTGGAAACAATATTGATTACGTCATGTCAAAGTTACTCTGGATATAATGCTATGGTACACTCTGATCAGATGGTGTGTAATGATGAGAGAAGAAGATGATAATGAATAAGAAGTTTATTCGACAGCGAGACTTTACAAGGAAAAACATAAAAATGACTATCAGTTCTTGAGATGCAACGCAAAATATCAGCTGGACTCGTACTTACCTTTCACAACCATTTCCATAGGCATGAAACCCCCCATCAGATCAATGAACTTTGGATCCATCTTAGAAGCCAATTCCGTAAGAACAAACTGCAGAAGTTAAAAGTTGGAAGCTTTTATTTCAACAGTCATAAAATTTACAGTACTCAGTTTAGCAACCATAGCAAGACATGCCACAAGTGATTGTGTATTATCGAGTAGACTGATAAGTATTGTATAGAACAGGCTGAGCTGCATATTAGATATATTAAATAGTTATCTTCACGAGGGCACTATTAATCTACTAGTTTGAAAAATAAAATACTAATAAACAAGCAATCAACAGAAATTCATTAGCTCTACAAACCATCTGTTGCAAGTGGAAACAATAATAATCTTGAGATATCATGAATCCTAAAAGAGAGATATTAGCTAAGAAAATCCATGACCAAAGTTCGCTTTGCTCCAGAAGTCAAGTCAGGGTAGTAAAGAAATGTTAAGAATTTGACACTGAATTCCAAATTTGATAATATAAGTGTCTATATCTGATACTTTTCTTGCAGCAACTCAGAAGTCTTTCTTGAAGAAATCCATTTTCAGCATTTCCATAGACCATAAGAACATATGTACAAATAGGTTAACCAATAAGGAACATTAATTTTGATCCGAAGAGAATCCATTTAATAATATATAAATCAACAGACATTATTGATTAAGGAAACTTATGGTGTTTCTTTTTCTGTAGATGAATAATGAATTGAAAAAAAAAACAATAAAATTTAAAACACACGAACCTCAGGACACAGTACATTTATACGGATTCCTTGACGCTTGTAAAGAGCTAGTGATCTCGTGAATAGAACTACTCCACCTGCGAAAATTTTCTACATAATCAGAGCAAGAGTAAACAGACACGAAAATAGACACAAGAAGAAGCAATACACCAAGAGTGTGCACGTTAAATGATGCAGATATGTAAATATAGCAACGTAGGCATATGCAAAGGAAAAGAGCAGCGCACCTTTGGAGCCAGAATAAATAGGGTCGGCATACATGGGGTACAACCCTGAAGCAGAGCCTATGTTAATGATCACACCAGGTTTCTTGGCCTCTTGCATAGCTCGAATCTGTGCAGGAAACAAAACTAATGCTTGAGAAACCTGTCTGAAATCACCATATATTGACATGTAAACCAATAAAATTTGTGGGCAAGAAAACAAGCAGCAAAAACTTTGTCTATCCTTCAGATAACTTCACAGCTTTCTCTTCACAAACAATCTAACAGCAAAATGCACAGATTCTGTAAATTAAAAAACATATCCAACAAAAGCAAGTATAGTCTTAATTTCCATTTCGTCACTGTTCCAACTACAACGATGCAATTAAACTAACAAACTTGAGCCCATACCGCGAGACGGGTGGAATCAATAACTGCAACAAAATTGATATCAACAGCACGTCTCCATGATTTAGAGCCATCGCTCTGATCCTTATTAAATGGAACCGGAGTAGAAATTCCCGCACAATTAATACAAATATCCAGCCCTCCATAAGTCGACACATGCTTCGCGAAAGCCGCGGCAAGTTCATCTAAGCATAAAATCAAACACATCAAACACACTTATTCCATCAAACGAATCAAAAACCTCCGACCTCGAAAATCCAAACACCTAGTACTTACTCGAGTCACTGACATCGCATTTGATGAACAATACGGGTGGAAACTCCAGCTTCCTATGGAACTTGGAAACTTCCTTTTCCGCCAGCGATGCAGCTTGTTCGCCGTTCTGAGAAAAATCGACAACCGTGATGAAAACTCCTTTCTGCGCGAGAGCCAATACGAGTGATCGGCCGATGCCGGAGGCGCCGCCGGTGACGAGAGCCGATAGCCCAGGGCGGAGCTCCATTCTCCGATTATGTCTTGGAGATGAGATAATTTTCTCGTCTGTTACTGTTGATCCCAGTGCCTAAATAGTAAATAGGCAAATATTATGTATATATTCGTCGTAAGTGAATTGATTTATTCAAGGAGCGGGCGGCTTCCATATCCTCTTATTATTGACTTTTTACGTTGACGAGCATTATCCTTCTCGAAGTTGGCGCCACCAATAGCATAGCAATTTGGTGCCGGCCTGGGGTAGCAATCTACTTTGCTTTCTTTGGGTGAAATTTTACTATTAGCGCACTGTTCACGGGGTAGTTTAAAAATTGTGTATTTTTTAGAGATAGTTTAAATTTGGTGTAAAATGCATATGCGAAAAACGTCTTTGAAGACGTTTTCCTGGAAAACACCTTCATTGTATTTTTCCGTTGACCAAACTTAAGTTGCGGACCGCCCAAAAATGATGAAGATGTTTTCCTGAAAAACGTCTTTAGTTTTTTCCCTCATCAGAAAGTCAGTCTACATTTTCAACCTTTTGCAGCATTCAGGTCAATAATGAGAAAGTATGAGAGGCTAACTGGGGGAAGATGACTATGTTGTTCAAGGATATAAAGGTTATGAAACAGACAGAAATACCCAAACCCAAATCAATGCTATCAAAGCGTCCTTCTATTATTTATAACACATTTGGAAAATCAGGACAGTTTTTCCAACCACAAGCGTATTATGTGTTTTAGATTGTGCAGTTAAGATTAGGTACGATCTGAAACACTCAAATAAGATCAATGTTTATTTTGTGACAGTAGAACAACCTTAGGAAACACTAAAATACAGTGAAATACATTCAACGTCCACTACGTCTTGAAGTATTTGCTCTCGCACGAGTTTGTGCACGATCCATCTCCATAGGAAATCGAGTAGTGCGGCCCCTACCGGCATTCCCCCTCCTTCCTCCACGTCTTCTTGGCCTTTCTTCGGTTGTATTGACGAGCATGAAAGAAGCATCTGGCCAGTAATCTTCATCCCATATTGGGGCGAAACCTCCCTCATAAGTTGTCAGGTATCGGTCGATTTCGTAATACCAGGCAACGCAGTTTGACGGCGTAATCCCAAATGAAATGGATGCCTTAATGACATGTGAACACGGGATGCCATGACGTTGCCAGAATCCACACGAGCATGTTTTATTGTTCAAGTGAACGACTTGTTTTGTCGAGCGCCCACTCGAAGCCGGATTTTGTGTTATAACTTCAGCCCGGTATTCTCGTTGGTCAAACAGTCTTACCTCGTGGAGGCCACAGTTCTCGAGATTCATCCCGAAAATTATCGAAGCATAATCCGTCCATGCGTGGGAAAGTGACTTTGTATGCATGCCACTTTTCTGTCAGTCGACAAAGTACTGGGCCGTGCGTTTTAATGTGGCTTCCACAATTGGGACGATTGGCAAACATCGAATATTTCTAAGAACACCGTTGAAGCATTCAGACAAGTTGGTCGTCATCATTCCGCATCGCATGCCACCATCGTGTGAAGCAGCCCACATTTCAGGTTGCAATCCATCAAACCAGGTTATGGCTCTCAAGTCACATGTAGCAATTCTTTTCATTATTCTATTGTAAGTTGCTTCGTCCATGGCGTCTCTTGCTTGCCAACATAGATCTTTTAATTTTTTATCGTGACAGGTCTTGTAAAAGTTCGAGCAGATGTGGCGTAGACAGTACCGGTGGCACCCAGCTGGTCCATTGAATTTTGGAGTGGATCGCACCGCAGAGATGATTGCACGGTGTCTATCCGAGATTAGACAGACACGCCTCTCTCCTTGACAAAAGTTCTTTGTAAGGTGAAGCAGAAAGAAATTTCCACGATACCTCCGTCTCGTCATCGACTAATGCGTAGGCCAGTGGAAGTACGTTCTGATTTCCATCTACTCCTACCGCAAGCTACAGCTTGTATCGGTATTTGGTGTACAAATGCGTGCCGTCGACACTAATAACCGGACGCATATGTTGGAAGGCTTCAATACATGGCTTGAATGCCCAGAAGACGTGTTGCAGCATGTATGTATTTGGTTCTGGAGAACTAAACTGTCTACTATGCAACCACTCGACAACGGTACCTACAATTCAATAAATAGGGCTATAAGGGGGGATACGTTGTGTAAAATATTCTTCAAATCCTATGTTTCAGGGGAATACTTGGATTCCATCTTTGAACAGCTGCGAAGAACCGAGGTAATTTTGGTACCGAAGTCTCCCACGTGCCGTCATATATGCCTCGTGTATTTTTCAGTCTTTGCCATGCCTTTGAATACGAGACGTTAATTACGTACGTTGCGTGAACCTGAGTTTGTACGTTGCTGACTTCGTATCCATAATCATTTTTAACGAAAGGTAGGATTAAGCTTGCTATGAATGCAAAACTCAAATTTGCATGATCGTTAGTGCTCTGGTTCGGGAGACAGTAATGGCGAGGCGACAATTTCGTAATTCTCCAGTATCCCTTATTCGCTTTTGCGCTAGCACGAAGCTTCCAGCTGCAATTGGTGTCCTTGCATTTGATTTTCCACATAGATGGTCTGCTCTCCATGACCGTGTACTCGAGCTTACTCCATTTTATGTTGTGATCCTTGACAGCTGCAATCACATGTGCTTTGTCTTTAAACATTATCCTCTCTGATAATACACCCGTGTTACGATCGTTACATAGTTCGCCCCTGAATGTTGGCACATCGACGGAGTCAGCAACAACCTCCGGGAACATAGCTGCCAGGTATAGACTCACATTTCTAAGAACCGGAGTGCTTGTCTGGCTTGCAACATTAGGCGTTGAAGGCTGCTGCAATGCCTCATTCATCTCATTTATTAAGTTGTCCTCCTCACCCTCCATCATCTGTGGGGGGGTCACCTTGATCCTCATCGTCCTCTCCTTCTTCCGAGCTAGCAAGCTCTTCAGCCATGAACTAGTTACTACTTGGATCCGAAAAATGTGAAGGCCTGAACGACAGTGGTTGCAAAGGTTGGGTGTCAACCTCCCACGTGGAAGTATTAGCTTCAGGTATGATCTCCGGGTGGTACGAGACATTCAGATCGAACGGTGGTTGAGAAGCAGCAGCAATGTCGTAATCATTCACTGTCATAGTGTTGAAACCTTGTGTAATCTCTTCTACGTAGGGATAGTTCTCTTGCGATAGCATGGAATGTACGCCCCCATTTCTGCCCCATACTCCGATTGAACGTATATGGGGACACACTCTAATCCCCTCGCCGGATTTGTGAAGTATGCTGGATCTGTATCGTTAGAAATCTCATGGAGTTTTTCCATCGGTGGGTTTCGTGAGATTAGACAAGAAGCTAATATTTTTACTTTGTATAGCTCTTCATGGAGATTGAGGTAGGAAAATATTTCAGAAAGGAAATCGACGAACGAGGAGGAGCGCGAAATACTTAACAAACAAACCGGTGACATGGAGCAATGTATGGTGTAATTGGTCTATGTAACATTGCCACCATGGTGCACCAGAAATCCTATTGAATCCATGTGGAAGAGAAAAGGTCGTGTATGTATTTAGAACAGTGGTGATACCCGTTAATTGTGGGATTGGTTTGATAGCATATAATTGATAGCTGCTGTATATATGGATTGAAAATCTGACAAAGTGCGAAAATTATCGTAAATAGATGTCAAATGAAGATGGAGCAACCCCACAAAGCGTCTGCTCTCCGGCTAACACGTGCGTTAAAGATAGGTTTTGAGAAAACGTCTTTGAAGACGTTTTTTGAATAAACGTCTTTAAAGGCTCTTTTCCAGAAAACGTCTTTAAAGATGTTTTTCGAGTAAACGTCTTTAAAGGCATTTTCCCAGAAAACGTCTTCATTAGAGCTTTTAAAAAAAAACTCACTGTCTGGAATAACAGAACATAACTGCCAGTCACAAAACCCTCGTGAAAAAATTCATCCTTCAGGATATGGACGAACGGTTTTCGCCATCTTCTTTGGTTCGATTTTTTCATTCGCTTCACGTCGGGTTCAGAATCGTTTCATCATCCCTTCTGATCGTTTTGCTTAATCCCCACTTTTGGTCAAGCTCGAATCTTCAAAACTTCTAACTTGAAGTCTCTAGAGATAGTCCACCAACTTGATCACAATCTAACTAGTAAGGATGCTAGTTCTCTAGTTAGTGTTTAGGCTTAACCTAGGGTTTAATTTAATCTTGGAGAAAGGAAGGTGTTCAACACATGAACCAAGAATTGTCAATTAGCTCCATAAGGAGCTCGAGCTCCCCTATTTATAGGGAGGGGGTTGCCGAAATTCCTAGTCCTTTATGGGCTAGGATTTTGGTCCCTCTCTCCTATTACTTGATCATCAAGTATTTTCCAACTTTGACTTTGAATTCTAATTCAAGTCAACTTCTAAGAGAGCTAAAAATATCCAAACTATTTTTGGATAATTTTATACTTTATTTATTATAAAATAAATAACTTATTTTTATCTAATTAATTAATTCGTAATTAATTAACTAGATTATTTTCTCCAAAATTAGACTTTCTTTTTAATTCAAAATTAAACCAAAGTCTATTAAATAATTAACTAATTAATTATTTAATATATATATAATATATATATATATACACACGTGTGTGACACGTGTCACTCACGTGAGCCACACGTGTGACTTCACACGTGTGGATCCCTCTTGGCCTGATTAACTCGTTTAATCATTTTAAAGCCTCAACTCATGTAACCAAGTTGTTGTGTGTGACCCTCTAGGTTCTCAATTCAATTAGCAGTGACCCTAATTAATTAATTCAAAATTAATTAATCAGTCCACAGATTAAACGACCATAGTCTAGCAACAGGTGTTTAACCCCTAGCTGAATTGGAATGTTCGGATTCGACAGAACCTTTAAGTCATTGATTCATGTGAGATACAATCCTCCTACTTACTATCTCTCAACCAAGATCTAGGGCAAGGGAATAATCAGAACCCTAATAATCCGGTCTTAAAGCTAAGTGCATTTCATATCCATTTGATCTCAATCCAAGAAACCCTTTTCTTGATGTCTTGATCTACTGCCTTGGCCAAGGACTCCATATGGCATATGAATGACTTACACAATAAGAGATCACCTTGCAAATGCAAGTGTAGGTCCTTTCTTGATTCTCATTCACTTTCATGAGTCACTTGTGCAGCCCCAGCATAAGCCTTGAATCAGTTGTCTAAGGCGACACCCTTTAAAGCTTATACCAAAGACTACAGAGTTAATTCATAAAGCGACAAGGAACCTCAAGTCTAAGGATCAATTAATCACATCAATGACTCGTGAGATATTTCCTAATCTGGAAGTTTCCATTTCCTGAAATAGAAACTTCCTTTCCCATTTAGGAATGTTCTCACACGGGGCACCTCAGTGAACTTACTTATTAAAGTAAGCACCCTCATGTATCACGCACGTATCAACTATACACTTTGCACCTCCATGAAACAAGGTGGTCCTTCTTAAGGGCGTGATCCCACAAGCAAGCCTTAGAGGAGTCAGGTTGACACTCCCACTGTCTGTAGGACTCATCGGCTTGGAGTATTTTACTAATCATGACTTATGTGATATAGGGCTCGTTTCATGAACCATTTCACCTAAATGGTAGAGTCCTAAAGTCATCAGGATTAGGGGAGTTCTCATACATGCGCACGTAATGGAAACACACAAAACACGTATTGGCATATAAAGAAGTGTTTGCCTATAATCAATCGTATATTATTCAAAGATTGTCTGTGATACAAGAAAAGTCCCAAAGCAGATTACGTAGAATCGGCTTTCTAGGGCACTATTCCTAACAATCTCCCACTTGCCCGTAAAAGCCATTTAGGTATTCTAAGTCCCATCTTCTCAAGATGCACTTTGAGAGCCTATTGACTTTGGGCGTTTCCAAAGTGGATCTGCTATATTCTCTGCTGATGTGACCCTCTTGTTTACACATCTCTTAGGAAACACCTTTTCCTTATAAAGTGATTCGTAATCACGTGTTCAGTCTCTTGGTGAGGTCTTGGTTCTCTTACTTGAGCAACCATCCATTTTATCATACAATATGATAAAGGAGTTGTTTCATGCTAGGAACTTCATCTAACCGGTTAGATGGAGTTTCTTACCCAAACACTTAGCTTAGCGTTATATAATACGACTAAGTTCTCAACTACGATAGTCGAGTTTTGCAATGTCCGTCCTTGGAACCCCCTTTCCAACACATTGCATTACCATTCTGGTAGAAGTTGTATCCTTTCAATGATTTCATAATCATCTATGTTTGATGAACGGTTACATCAAATATCCTTCTAACAACAAGATCTTTTGGGCTCTGTAAACTAATACATATCCTCATTTCTTCTCAAGTACTCTGAGGACATCCTTTACAGAGATCTAATGACCTTCTCTGAGGTCATATTAGATTCGGCCTACTACGCTTAGTATTGCGCCATATCTAATTTAGTACATAACTTTTCATACATTATGCACCCTTTCACTTAAAGGGATTTTGGACATTCTAACTTTCTCAAAGTTATCTTAGGACACATACTCTTCAAAAGAGATGTTCCATTGTCCATACTAAACTCCTTTTAGCACTGTGGTTATGTATTCATTTTGTGATAATCCTTTTATTCTCTTAGATCTATCTTCCATAGATCTGAATGTCGAGAATATAGGATAATCACTAAGATCTTTCATGTCAAATTGTTTCTTTAAACAAGAAGTGGTAACTTTCACGTCATCCTTGACATTCCTAATGAGAAGGACATCGTCTTCTAAAGAACCAAAATTGACTCTTACATCACTAACTTTCATATGTACACTCTGAGACTTATTCGACTTCTATCTGTGTCAAACGATTTGACTGTGGAATCGAATTGTCTAACTCCTAGAAGCCTTTATCAATCCACAGATTGACTTTAGGGATTTGCATACCTTATGCATACTCCCACTGAATATGAGATTTATAGAAATACCTTATTTCAGTCTCTTTCAATTTCATATTGAACAAGATAGTTCTCATATTCATTTATCATATCTCATAGTCAGAATATGAGGATATGGTAAACACAATCCAAATGGACTTTTGTATTTCAACCGTCAAGAAGGTTGTAATGCTTTCCATTTACTCGAAGCTCTAGGAGCTTGATCCTATCAGGTGGATCAACCAAGGTCAAAACTCGGTTTAAGTACATGGAATCCATATTGGATTTCAAGGCTTGCTTACACTACTCAGATTCCAAATCTGACAGTGTCTCCTCTTCAAGTAATTCCTTGGCTATCTAGGAACGCGTTCTAAACGCATCTTAAGAGAAGGGTTTTCACACGTGTACATACTCTAAAATTTGGCTAAGTTTTATCAGATGGGCTCGTTTCTTCTATATGTGGCATATATATTTTTCCTCAAATTTCTTTGAGGTCTGCTTGCTTGCCTTTCTTCTTCTATAGGAACGATTCCTTAGGAAAGGTACATTCCTTGAGAAAAACAACCTTTGTCTAAGGGAATTGCAGAAACGATATCCAATATCATTGCATAAACTTGAACTCATTTCAAGCTTATCTCCCACTATCCTCTTCATATAAGAGGATTCCATTGAATTCTTGGATAAGAATAATTAGGGAATTTAGTATGCCACTTTGCATAGTGCAACTGAAAGACTGATTTTGGAAGGTACTAAATTCAAAATCTCTAACTGCATATTCTAGGAGTTTATTCCTAGAATGATTATAAGTCAGTAAAGCTTGCTATGGAATGGACCATATCCTATAAGGTTTCATTCCCTCATTCGGAAACACTAAGGTGTTCTCGAATTAGTTTACTGAGAGATAATCCTATTATCTCTAAGATGACTAAGGAATTAGTTACTAAGATATTGGCTATCTCGATCATATCGATTTACCTATAACTTATGACTACTTCGGTTCCTAACCTCCTTTCGAAATTCTAAGAATTTCATATAAGTTTCGAATTTGTACTTTAACAAGTACATTCATTCATAATGGTTAAACTGACGATTGTATCTAGTGCTTACATTAAGCATCTTACACTCATCAGCATGGATCGAAATCCACTGTAATTTTGGAACGTTCCATGTTTCTTATAAACGGGATTCAGGAACGCTTCCCTCATGACAGGATTCACAGGAAGTCAACACTATAGGTTCATTTTCATAGAATGATCCTAAGGTGTCTGACTTGCTAATCCTTTTATATCTCAACGTTCCAAAGTAATTCGAAGCTTTGTCATCTTACTTTTGTTATCTCGTTGTATGTTCAGAACATTAGTGCCTTGAGTCTTTGCACAACGGATTGTGCAGAATTGACTCAAGACTAGTGAATTCTATTCCTAGTAGAATTACTAAACGAGGTAACATTTCAAAGTACTCATACTCTTTGCAGTTCCCTTTCAAAGTCCTTATTTGCTACCATAGAAGCAAACGTCCTATTTGATCTCTAGTGTCTTTTGGGCGTACCCCTTACATGCCCCTCCATTGGGCTCTTAAGGGTTTCTTCTTCTTTAGGCCTTCAAGCCTTTAACTTAGGGAGTTTTAGAAGAAGAATTAACCATCTCAACCTTTTATTCCTTCTTAAGGATGCTCTCAACCATTATCAACTTAAATGATTAACTATGCTACATTAGCATCATTCTAGTTGAGCATAAAGGGTTTGAATGATGGTGGAAGCAATGTAAGCAATCAGTGCATTGAGAACTCTTTTCTCGGTTGATGATCGAGACCATAAGATCTTCAAATAAGATCTTTAGACCTTGTTCGCGTGCACTTGTTTCCTCATTTGGAATATTGAATACTTCCATAATGTTATACCTTGTAACATTTTTATGAGGTGGTTCAATTGCTTTTAAGTGGTTTGGAAAAATCCATTCACCTCAGATTGCTTCTCTTTTGGCCCGGGTCGACTTTTCACAATTGAAAACTTCGCCCTTTAGAGAACGCCTTTCTCTAGTCGGATTCTAAAATGAATTTTAGGATCCGAAGCCATTTAGAGTTAGTCAGGACTTGGTCAACTTATTTGACTTAAGGATGGATACGAATGGGTTTGCATTTCATATTGTAGAGAATCACAGAACTACAACCTAAATGCTAAGCAGAGAAAATGTGGGCATGCTGAATTATAACGATATACAAAAGATAAGGTCTTTAATCTAATGTAGCTCCCACTGTTTTTCAAAGATCTATAATTCCCAAAGATCTAAGAGGAACACGTTTCCCAATGGGTACTAAGATCCTAAGCATTTTACCTCGAACCCACGACTCGCGGACATTCTAAGCAAAATCCTAGGTAGGTACAACTTACCAATTCTAACACCTTTAGAACTCTTAGTAATTGTTTTTGCATCACCTATCTTTCAATATGGACCCACGACTCGTGCGACATCCATATTTACTTAGGCGTTTAAGCTAGACCCATCAATCATAAGATCATGATCAAAACTTAGTTCGAACGACCCACGACTCGCGGACATCGCCCTTGCCAAAATTCACCACGAAATATTGATCATTTAAAATGATCAATTAGGTAACTAAGAACTAATAAGCTCCACTAGCTATCCCACGACTCGCGGACAATAACTAGCTTTACTTACTAAACTTAAAACCTATTGATGGAATGCTAGGAATTTAATTCAAAATTTGCATCTCGAATTAAATACCTATTATTCGAAATGAGCTTAATATTTAATGGGAATTTTCGAATCAACCGAAGAGTTGTTCGGTTCGACCTCACCAACATATATGTTATCCAATTTTATTAGTCTTGATTAATGCAAGTACACTTAAATGCATTTCAAACAAGCACATAAACAGATAACATGTCCTAGCATGATACTAACATGTAATGATCATGGGTTCTACCTATCTTATGCGTGACATGTGGGAGCCACTCCACAATCACAAGTTCTAACATACATGCCACATAAACAGTTTAAATCACATAAGGGAAAACGGTAACAAAATACGAGCCCTATCTCTATTACATTTAACAATTGAGATTCCCCTCCCTAACATTTTGAGGGGTCTTCACTTATGGCCTCCTTGTTACTTGAATGTGGTCCATCTTACTCCATGGGTGCATTGTCTCCAAAATGAAAATAAAACCTCACCACCTATCTCTACTCTCAAATTACAATAAAAAGAAAAAGACATAAAGTAATAAGGCTCAATCTTCATATTGGCCTTAGACAATTACACGGGGCATACCCCGGCCTCAAAAACAGTAATATGGAAAGCCACATAATAAATCACATAACAGTACGCACATAAGTGAGGCTCCAACCTCAATTGAAAAACGCAACTATAGGGCTCCAACCCCAATTTAAACCATCCATGTGCATAAATTAAAACCATACATAGATCTAAACCCATGATCACCTAACATGCTATTGCGAGAATTTAAATTTAGCCAATAAATTAAAATTCTCGTTTCAAGTCCTAATGACTTAAAACACGACTTAGATGCAATTCTTGTTCAAGAGCCTTTTCAATAAAACCCGAAAAACAACAAACCAATAAATTTCCAATTAATTTCCAAAATTAATAATTTTATTCTTTCATTATTTTCAGAAAATAAAATTCATAATTTTCCCAAAATCCAAATCGCTTTAATTTCTCAAAAATCCCAATTTAATCAAAATTTTAAAATAATTTTATTTTAACAAAGCTGATTCTAAAAGATAAAATTAAAATAAAATTAAATCGGGATTTTACGGACCGAAAACACGAAAAACACGAAACACGAAAGCGAACCCGAAAGGGGCCTATCCGCGCGAGGCGCCGTCGCGCAGCAGCGCGCACAGCGCGCGCATTTGCCGCTCGCGTGCGCGCGCTGGCCGCGCATCATGCGTGCGCCGTGCGCAGCAGCGCCCGCCACGGCTAGGCGGGCTGGGCAGGCGTCCCGCGCTGTTGCGGGACGGGCTGGGCGGGCGCGCCGGGACGGCTCCCGCGCGGTTGCGGGAGGAGCTGGGCGGCGGCGACGGGCCTGGGCGTGCGACGTGCTAGCACGCCTAGGCTCGTTGCTTTTCGTGTTCGTTTCGTATTTCTGGGTTTCTCGAAAACCCGGTTCAATCCAAAAATTAAAATTTTGATTTAAACATATTTCAATCAAAACGGTTTTCAAAATCACAATTTAAGAAAACAGTTTCAGAAATTCAGGAAAAATTACAGTTTCGTATTTCAGGCTTTCTAAAAGAACTCATGAATACCTAATTCGCATCTAAGCCTAAGAATTTCTACCAAATTCAGAATAATTGAGACGAATCAGAAACACGATTAACGAGGTGGCTCTGATACCACTTGTTGGAAAACACGAATCAGAAAGCAGCGGAATTTAAAAATTTTTCCAACAAAAGGATCTTGAACTCGCAATCGTGTATCCAAATTCGTAAAGATAGAAAACTTACTTTTCTTTTATTCTTTCTTGAAGCGTTTCAAGCCACCCAAGAACGCTCTTCTCGCGGCTTGACAACCCGTCCCTCGAAAATCTCTTTCTACTTCAGAATCCATTGTCGGGATAGCAATCCACACCAACCTAGATTCAATTCATGTTAGAGATGTTCTTAACAATATAACATAAAGAAAGAAACATGAAACGAGAAAAGCAGGATTGAAACTCCCTTCGAAAACCAGTTTTGCGAAAGTAGAAAACTGCCAGTCACAAAACCCTCGTGAAAAAATTCATCCTTCAGGATATGGACGAACGGTTTTCGCCATCTTCTTTGGTTCGATTTTTTCATTCGCTTCACGTCGGGTTCAGAATCGTTTCATCATCCCTTCTGATCGTTTTGCTTAATCCCCACTTTTGGTCAAGCTCGAATCTTCAAAACTTCTAACTTGAAGTCTCTAGAGATAGTCCACCAACTTGATCACAATCTAACTAGTAAGGATGCTAGTTCTCTAGTTAGTGTTTAGGCTTAACCTAGGGTTTCATTTAATCTTGGAGAAAGGAAGGTGTTCAACACATGAACCAAGAATTGTCAATTAGCTCCATAAGGAGCTCGAGCTCCCCTATTTATAGGGAGGGGGTTGCCGAAATTCCTAGTCCTTTATGGGCTAGGATTTTGGTCCCTCTCTCCTATTACTTGATCATCAAGTATTTTCCAACTTTGACTTTGAATTCTAATTCAAGTCAACTTCTAAGAGAGCTAAAAATATCCAAACTATTTTTGGATAATTTTATACTTTATTTATTATAAAATAAATAACTTATTTTTATCTAATTAATTAATTCGTAATTAATTAACTAGATTATTTTCTCCAAAATTAGACTTTCTTTTTAATTCAAAATTAAACCAAAGTCTATTAAATAATTAACTAATTAATTATTTAATATATATATAATATATATATATATACACACGTGTGTGACACGTGTCACAGTGACACGTGTCACTGACGTGAGCCACACGTGTGACTTCACACGTGTGGAACCCTCTTGGCCTGATTAACTCGTTTAATCATTTTAAAGCCTCAACTCATGTAACCAAGTTGTTGTGTGTGACCCTCTAGGTTCTCAATTCAATTAGCAGTGACCCTAATTAATTAATTCACTAATTAATTAATCAGTCCACAGATTAAACGACCATAGTCTAGCAACAGGTGTTTAACCCCTAGCTGAATTGAAATGTTCGGATTCGACAGAACCTTTAAGTCATTGATTCATGTGAGATACAATCCTCCTACTTACTATCTCTCAACCAAGATCTAGGGCAAGGGAATAATCAGAACCCTAATAATCCGGTCTTAAAGCTAAGTGCATTTCATATCCATTTGATCTCAATCCAAGAAACCCTTTTCTTGATGTCTTGATCTACTGCCTTGGCCAAGGACTCCATATTGCATATGAATGACTTACACAATAAGAGATCACCTTGCAAATGCAAGTGTAGGTCCTTTCTTGATTCTCATTCACTTTCATGAGTCACTTGTGTAGCCCCAGCATAAGCCTTGAATCAGTTGTCTAAGGCGACACCCTTTAAAGCTTATACCAAAGACTACAGAGTTAATTCATAAAGCGACAAGGAACCTCAAGTCTAAGGATCAATTAATCACATCAATGACTCGTGAGATATTTCCTAATCTGGAAGTTTCCATTTCCTGAAATAGAAACTTCCTTTCCCATTTAGGAATGTTCTCACACGGGGCACCTCAGTGAACTTACTTATTAAAGTAAGCACCCTCATGTATCACGCACGTATCAACTATACACTTTGCACCTCCATGAAACAAGGTGGTCCTTCTTAAGGGCGTGATCCCACAAGCAAGCCTTAGAGGAGTCAGGTTGACACTCCCACTGTCTGTAGGACTCATCGGCTTGGAGTATTTTACTAATCATGACTTATGTGATATAGGGCTCGTTTCATGAACCATTTCACCTAAATGGTAGAGTCCTAAAGTCATCAGGATTAGGGGAGTTCTCATACATGCGCACGTAATGGAAACACACAAAACACGTATTGGCATATAAAGAAGTGTTTGCCTATAATCAATCGTATATTATTCAAAGATTGTCTGTGATACAAGAAAAGTCCCAAAGCAGATTACGTAGAATCGGCTTTCTAGGGCACTATTCCTAACATTTAGAACAGTGGTGATACCCGTTAATTGTGGGATTGGTTTGATAGCATATAATTGATAGCTGCTGTATTTATGGATTGAAAATCTGACAAAGTGCGAAAATTATCGTAAATAGATGTCAAATGAAGATGGAGCAACCCCACAAAGCGTCTGCTCTCCGGCTAACACGTGCGTTAAAGATAGGTTTTGAGAAAACGTCTTTGAAGACGTTTTTTGAATAAACGTCTTTAAAGGCTCTTTTCCAGAAAACGTCTTTAAAGATGTTTTTCGAGTAAACGTCTTTAAAGGCATTTTCCCAGAAAACGTCTTCATTAGAGCTTTTAAAAAAAAACCCACTGTCTGGAATAACAGAACATAACTGTCAATTGAACAAATTATACAAACCATCATTAAAAGCTCAACCAACATGATATCTAACATGCTACTGATGTCCTAAATGTCCACCAGTCCCACAGTCGCGGGCATTTTCGGGCCGCTTTGAACCACAATTTGAGCCACATACTGTTGGAAAGATCTATGTGTCTAGTTTCATATACAACAAACTAAACTCAATTTCAACTTCTCAAACTCAAGATATTCATATTTTACCGCATCTTCTACATTTTGAAATTTTCCACCTTTTAGTCCATTTTCGTCCGGAGCCACTCCTCGTGATTTTCTTCCATTTCTCTTGTAATTTTCCAACCTAAAACTTGTTGTATCATGTATATATGTATATTAAATGATATGTTATGATGTTTTATTAATTTTATTGATTAATATACGAGGTATAGACGTGCTGTCATGTATGAACATTTAAACGCTACAATGTGACCTTGTTTGCAAATATCGCATTCTTTATGTGTTTAATGGATTCCGTTCACTTTAAATTGATTCGTATGCATGGTTAAAATGTAATATAATGTGCTATGAATTGAGTATTGAATGAACGATTGATATTGAATGAAAGAATGATAATGAATGGGCACGATCTATTCGTGTAATGAATAATTGAATCGTTTATGTGTCTAAGTGGCATTAATTGTGCACATGAACATCTTCATAGCACATTGTTATTTCTTATGCATGTCATATCATGTTAATGTATTGTCGTGCATCATATATGATTCATTTGGAGTCTTGAGTCTCACGAATACACTGTGTTGTCTTTTGTACAATTTACTCCAGGGTGGAGACCTGCTAGGTTCATAGGCTATCTTTAAGTCTCATTTTCTTCTTGGTGTTGTGTGGTAAGGTGTAGCCAGGTAATTTGCTCTTCTATTTGTTATAAATTGACCCGATATATCCCAACGTGCAAGCTTTTGGCCAAAGTACTATATATATATCGAGTCTTTTCAAAGAGTCAATGATTTCACGTTAAAGCCCTTTTCTTTGAAATGAATCCTTACCCTATGTTTGGCGAGATCAGTGATCACAATGAATGGGGGCCTTGGAACTAAGTGTACGTGGCTATCCGGGGAAGCATGGGCTGACAGGGAACCCCGTGCACTAGTTCCAACACAATGACGATGTTACCGGCCCTCGCTAGGAGATTAGCGAGGAATGGGAATCGGGATTTTGGGGCTTCATGGACCCCACTAGCAATAATGAATGGGTGGACGGGTCTTTGGCCGAGTCCGTCCACTAACCGGAGGAAAAAGGGGTAATTGATAATGCATGAATGATTATGAAAGAATGAATGTTGTATGATCGCTAAATGAATGAATGGGTAATACACACACGAGGAGAAGATTGGAGAATTTGCCCACTCGCCGTGCTCATGTAATGACCTAATGAATATAATGAAAGAATTGATTATTATAATCCCATCCGTTGTTTTTCTTTGTTTTCACCCGCTTGGGAAATATTCCAAAACCTCGTACGGGATTATAGCTTTAATGTTTGGGTGTTTAATTTCTGTATTATTAGTATATTAAGCCCTGTTTTATACCGACCAGTCTCTTAAAGACTGAACCCGGTTTGTTTTCAGTTTTCTTACAGGTTTTGGGGCGCTAGGCCGGAAGTCAAGTCCATAGAGTCTTTGGATTCGTGTATAGCTTTTCCTTTACTTTCACACTCACACCATTTAATTGATGTTATAAATATTGAACGATTTTGAGCGCCTAAATGTTTTATTATTTGAGGCTATGAGCTCACTACTTACGCCATGTATATGATAATGCTTCCGCTTATGTTTCTTTATCATGCTTTTGTTTATTTTATTGCTTATTTGGTTTCGAAGGTTAGCTCCCGCTTAACGTAGTGAGTGAGTTGTATCCCCGTTCGCTCTGATCTGGCACGTGTATGGATTATCCATTTCATATGCGGGTCGGGTCTTAGTGCGGGGGATGTGGCGTCACGCTCTCGGTCGCTATAGTCCTCAACCAGAAGAGATCTTGAAGTAAAATTATATTGAGAGTCGCAAACTGACCCTAAATCGAGCAAGCCCATTTTTGTATGAAGTTATCGATGGTAAGTCAACTTATGCCATGGACTTGGAAACAAAATCATGTTCTTGTAAGCAATGGCAGATATTTAGAATTGCATGTAAGCATGTGTGTGCTTGTATTAAGGACAAAGGATTGTTGTTGTATGACTTCTGTGATGAAGCTTATTTTGTTGCGATATTTAGAGAAGCGTACAAGTTCCCAATCTACCCCATACCTATAGTAGAAGAGATGGTTGAGGTCGAAAATGAATTAGACCAATTTGTTTTTCCACTTGATGTGAGAGTTCAACCTGGACGTAGAAGACAAAAGAGAATACCATCTCAAATTGTTAAAAGGGATCTTACATGTTCACAGTGTAAGCAAAAGGGTCATAAACGATGTGGCTGTAAATAGCCTTTTGAATCTTAATGTTCCATGATCAGCAAAACGTATCAGTTCGTATAATTTATAAAGAATCTGTGTATTAAGTTTGTTGAACTGGAATGATCCTTATTATATGTATTACATACTTGATTTTCCTATATTAGTGTTGCCTCGTGTTTGTCTGGAATTAATACCTTATAATCAGGTTTACATACTCTATTATTGCTTCTGTATACTACATATTGACAATTTTGTACTAGAGGAAAAAAGTTGTATGGAATCACGCTTCATGGTCAATTTAAATGAGTCCGTAGTTTTCAAGATTTTATACTCCATATTGATGATTAAATACCTTAATTTTGCTTCTCTATACCACATATCGCCAAATTTGTACCACTAGAAAAAAGTTGTATAATTTCACGTCTCTTGGTCAATATAAGCGAATCCTTAGTTTTCAAGATTTTATACTCAATAATGATAATCAAATACCTTAATTTTGCTTCTCTATACCACATATCGCCAAATTTGTACCACTGGAAAAAAGTTGTATAATTTCACTTCTCTTGGTCAATATAAGCGAATCCTTAGTTTTCAAGATTTTATACTCAATAATGATAATTAAATACCTTAATTTTGCTTCCTCGTACTGCATATCACCTAATTAGTACTATATCTGAGAATGTGGCTTGAGAGCACAAAACCTTGCTTGTCTGAAATCAATACCTTAGAATCAGGTTTATACACTCTTTTATTGCTTCTGTATACTACACATTGGCAATTTTGAAAGGAGATTTAATCATGCCCTTTCTTATCTCGTTTCTTATCTTTCAATACACATATTATAGCACTAGTGCATCCTTACTGATATGATTTGAATCTAGGTTGGTGTGGACTACTTCAAGACGTAGAAACTTCCAGATTAGGAAATATCTCGTAGGTCAATGACGTGATTCATTAATCCTTAGACTTGAGATTTCATTAATGTCTTCTGTGAGCTTACTAGGTAATCTTAGACAAGGGTCTAAAAGGGTGTCGCTCGAGATACCTAAATTAGGACTTATGTTGGGATTGTAAAAGTGGCACATGGAGGCACGTGAGAATCAATAAAGGAGGACCTGCACTTGCTTCAGACAAGAACATCTCTTATTGCATAAGTTGCTCATATGCCATCGTGAAAACCCTTGTCTAAGGTGGTGGATCAAAATATCAAGAAAAGAGTTTATATGAAACGAACTTAGCTTTAAGATTAAGATTATTAGGGCTCTCATTATTCCCATGCCCTAGGTCTTAATCGGGAGATGGGATGGTAGGAGGATCGTATCTCACAGACTTCATCGACTGAAAGGTTCTTTCGATTTAATTTGTTGTTCGGGTAGGGCTCACACTCCTATTGTTAGACTATGGTCGTGTGATCTATAGACTAATTAATTAATAATCATATTAATCAGTTAAGGTCACTGCTAACTAAATAATTAACCTAGACTGGCACACACAAATGCCAGCACAAGAGGGTATTGCTAGAAAGGTCAAAAGAATTAATCAACCTCTTTGTTCTATATTTGGCCTATCGATTGGAGAATGTACTGAGTGATTGATTGGTTTCCTTCTCTGTGGGTTCGATGCCTTATGTGCTACACCTGACAAGTGTATGCTTACACGCATATATGGTTTTATTATAGAACTTCCCTAACAATACTCAAGTGGTTCGAACCACTTGGCTTGGGGAGGAAGGAATCCTTCTTCTCCTTCTATTCTATTTCTTGCTCATCAAGACTTAGGATACCTTATCCTTTCATGATATGATAAGATCTTATCTTATCAAACTATATGGAAAGAAATATCTTCCTAACTCCTTTAGGAATTAATTTATATAATTTATTTATGTAACGCCCTGAGCGTGGGCCACCACATCCCCTACACTAAACCCAAACCCGCATATGAAATGGGAAATCCATACATGCGCCTAAGTCTAAGTGAACGAGAGACCACACACTCACTAGGCTAGGCGGAACTAAACTTACTCAGAGCGCACAACAAATAATCAAATAGCGGAAGCAAGGAGTTCTAACAACCTAAAATTCAAAATCATACATATACATCAAGTTCACAAAATATACATAGCCATAACGAAATAATATCTCCATAACAAAATACATAACAAGATCAATTCATTAAATACAAGTCCAAAATAATATGAAATGCACCTAGCACGACCTAAACCCAAAAGTGAGACTAGAACGACCCACTTCTCCGCCTAGCTCATGCTCAAAATACCTGCAAACTAAAAGTGGTAAAGGAGAAGGGTCAGTCTTAACTCGACTAAGTGAGGGGGGTAACGCACACCCACACACTATACGTATATAGAGCAAAGCACGTAAAAGATAAAGGTTATGAACCGGGAATAGGTTTTGCATACCAAAACATTTCATAAAACATTACATATCTTATACATATACATTACATTAATAAAAACTCTATTCCCGTTCCATAATCCAAATATTTCATTAAGCTCGGTGAGTTCGATCATCCACCATTACTTCTCATTACATTACATAAAAAGAAATCACGTCCAATCCCCAACTTCGGTGATGGAAGGGTCGTTCAGCCCTTAACCATCCATTAGTAAATTCCTCGAGGGGCGATTAACCCATACGAGTGCCATTATAAATTCCTCGAGGGGAAGATAACCCACACGAGTCCTTCCCGGCTTCATACCGAAGGCATCAAGAGCACCATGCCTTCCCAACCTCCCGGGTTCGCACGTAATACCTCGGAGGGAAACCACATTTAGGCTTAACCCGACGGCCTGCTACCGTACCGGGCATCCCAATTCGTAGTCTCCATGGATCCAACATTAACCTTTTCATTGCATTCTCACTCATTACAAACCATTAACATTACATTCATAAGCATTAAACTTTCAGAAACATTAAACTTCCATTAAAAACATAAGCTCATATATGCTCGTAGATATAGCCCTTTCGAAAGCCAAAACATTATCATAAGATCATAAACATATCGTATATCACACATATTTACCTATATATATAATATATAGTCATATGCGGGCTAGAAAAAGAGCATTTAAGGGTCTTAGTTCGCTTAACTAAAAGTAAAGAACCTAAACCTCACCTTTGAACAAAAATGTGTAGTGGTGCGAGAAAACAACCCCGAACAACCTTAAACTTCGGGTACGGCTCCTCCCGGAAGCACCCCTGTGACAAAAAAAACATAACACTAAAGACTTAGACTCGATTATGTACCAATTAGATGCACGGCAATGCTCATGAACGTAATATATGCATATGAAGTGCAAGAAGATGCCACTTAGAGCGTTCAAGTTCATATCAAGTAAAACTCGTATCAAATAAATCCATAAAATTAATTCAAGACATTTAACATATAGTATAACATGTTCACATAGCATATTAGTCATAAACAAATAAAAGAAGGCATTAGAAAGCACAAAACGAAGCACGAAAGTCATGCACGCGAGATTGAATTACATAAGATCATATCATATAAAACTAAATAAAATAATTCAATAAATAAAACATCTGCAGCCATCAAAGTTTACAATTGAGAAATCAAACAAAGCTTGTGCATGGAATTGAAGAAAATGGAAGGCAACACGTACTGCATGCAAATCTCTTATCAACAACTTTATAAATTCCTTAATTTAGTGCATGACATATATTATAATATAACATGTTTTTGCGTGTTTGGAAATCGGGAACAAATAACAATTTGCATTAAAGGAATTAATGAAACAAGAAAAAAAATACATGCGCGCAGCATCACCTAAGTTTGCGGTGGTGACCTAATTTCTTCACCAGAACGTCGCGATCGCGACGTCAATTTGATCCAGCTTCGAAGTGGGCTTCATGGGCGTAAAAAATTTCAGAGCAAGAAGTTGCACTGGCGCGACGAAAAAAGAAAAAACCCACTGGACAAGCAGTAGAAAACAAACGCAGCAACAACAACGGTTCGGACAAGGAAGAAAGCAGGGAATGACAGCAGCAAAACAGGTAAGAAAAGCATGAAATTTCAGGCACAAGAAAGCATAAAACGCATGTAATTCACTCCCAAAACTTAAGCTTCAATGACAGCAAGAAAATGGAGGGAAAAAAAGAGAGCAGCAAATTCATCAAAAACCTTCCCGTAGCAGCAACTAAAACAGGGGAAAAAGCAGGCAAGAACAGGGTAACAACAACAACAATTCAAGGAAACAAAAAGAGGCACAAACTCAGCATAAAAACAAAGCAAAACAGGCCATAAATCATACACAGCAGCGGCAACAATGTGACAGCAGCAAGGAAGGAGAAACTCAACATATTTCATTTAAACCCTAACTATTCATCACATACTCCATATCCATGAATTTTCTAACATAAAACATGATTTAAATAGAGGAAAATGATCACATGAATGTGGAGATTAAGAATCCTAACTTACCTTTGAAGTTGGAGTAAGAAATGGCTTAACTTGAGCTCAAAAGGGCCAAAAATGGAGGTAAGGTTCTTGTTGCTCTTCTTCTTTCTTCCTTGGCTGATATGGCTCGATTCTCAGCAGAAAAAATGAGGAAGAGAGATGGTCTTGGGTGTGTTTTAGTCAAAGGAAGGACAAGAGTAGGTTTCATAGCTCTCAAATAGGTTATAGGTGCGTTTTTGGCACACGTGACTGAAATCTAGATCGTCGGGGGTCGAAACAGCATCGAAAAATTACAAAGCTTGTCCTATTGGCTCCAAATCATCGAAACGAGTCCAACAGAAGTAACAGAACTTGAATCCGAGTTCCCGAACTTAAGATATCAATTAAAACATACGCAAGTGTACTAAAATGACTTGTTTTTCAAACAAGTCCAAAACTTTCAAAAAGTTGCAAATAAGTCCAAAGCCAAGTTTTCAATTAAGTCCAACATATTATAAAATCATACGTTTACATCCTTAAATCACGTATATCACATAATTCATGAAATTAGCATGCTCGGAAATCATATATCATAAATTCATAATTCTCAAGAATTCATATCATTGTTTCACTTAGGGCATATTCTTGACATTTAAATCACATATTTCATATAATTTTAAATAATTCATATAAGAAACAATAGAATAAAAGATAAATGCGTCGAATAAAAGTGAAAATAAATGCAATTACAGAAAATAAACTCACACGTGGCACAAACCTGTACATGCGAATGAGCGGGATGTCACAATTTATTTCATTCAAAATAAAATAAATATCTTTTCAATTCTTAATTAATTATTTATTAAGCCCTATAATTTCCAATTTGACTTCTAATTAATCCCCAATTAATTAAAATCCAAAATTAATTAAACTGTTTAAGTAATTTTCTTTTTCCACACGTCTGAGACACGTGGCACATGCCACACGCCCCACACATGTTCCAAACACGTGTGGTGTATATTTTCTCGATCACTTTGATCGTTTAGTTAATCTAATTAACTCCTACCAAAAACCTTCGTAATCTGACATTTGTGTGTGACCTTTTAGGTTCATTAGTCGATTAGCAATAAGCCTAATTAATTAATACTTTATTAATTAATTAGCTTACAGATCTCACATCCATAGTCTAGTAACAGGAGTGAGACCTCTAGCCAAATAACGAATTTAATCAGAAAACCTTTCTGTCAATGATTTACTGTCAGATACGGTCCTCATACCAATCTATCTCTCAATCAACATCTAGGGTAAGGGAATAACTAGAACCATAATAATATCGATCCTAAAGTTAAGTCTTATTCATATTCATTTGATCTCAATTTAAGAAACTCCTTTCTTGATCTCGATCCATTGCCTTGGCCAAGGACTCCGAAATGGAATATGAATGACTTAGACAATGAGAGATCTTCCTGCTTTTAAGCAAGTGTAGGTTCTCTGTTGATTCTCACATGCTTCCATGTGCAATTTTTGTGACCCCAACATAAGTCATACTTCATGTGTTTCGAGCAATACCCTTTTAAACCTATATCTAAGATCACATAGTTTGCTCACACAAAGCATCCATGTAATCTCAAATCTAAGGACTAATGACATCACATATTGACTTGTAAGATGTTTTATAATCTAGAAGTTTCCATTTCCAAAAATAGAAACTTCTTTTCCCATTTAGGAATGTTCTTACACGAGACACCTTAGTGTACTCATATTATCAAAGAGCGGGTACATTACTTATGCATGTACTATGCACTTTGTCATCCCATTAAACAGGATGATTCCTTCTTAAGGACATAATCACACAAGCAAGTCTCGAACGAGTCTAATCAACACTTCCATTGTTTGTTGGACTCATCGACTTGGAATGTTTTATAATCCTGCTTGAATTAGGGCTTGTTTAATGTATCATTAACCTAAATGATAAAGCCCTAAAAGTTTGCTGGTTTAAGAGAGTTTTTATGCATGCATATTAAAAGCAACTAATCATACAAGAGAATATAAAGAAGTGAAAGTCTTTTGATCAATATCAATTCGTTTATTATTCAGAGATCGTTTGTGATTTTACAAGGAAATAGCAAAAGCAGATTACAATGGATCAACTTTCAGGGCACTATTCCTGTAACATCCCGCTCGTCCGACTTATAAGGTACGCCACGTTTCAACCTTTTTATGTGTTTAATTATGTGATTTTGTGTTTTGCGTGGCCCTATTTTGAACTCTTTTAGAGTTTAGGGGCCCCTTTATAATTTTCTCTTTTTGGGGGGGTTTCGGTCACTGCTCGTTCGATCGAGATTTTGACCTCTTTGACTCCTTCAACGTGTTCGGGGCATCAAACGAGTCCGTAGACTCTAAGTTTGCCCAATTCTGACGTAGTTAGTCTTTCCTCCCATTCGTTTTATGTGCGAGGACCCGGGATAAAACACCCGAATCCTCGTTAAACATGACAGAACCCGCACAGCTCTCTCTCTCTCCCCCCAGGCGAAACACGATATTCACACACACTCACGGTGTGTTTTCACACACAACTCAAACTCGCTCGTTTCTCGACAGAATTCGACGAACCAATAGTATTTTTTGAAGAGCTCGACGATGCGGTCACAACCGTACCAAGATCTCGACCAACCGACGACCGATGACGGAGATATCGCCATTTTTTAGGCGTGGCTGGAGGAGGTGGCAGAGCCGCCACTTCACCGGCAATTTTCGACGGTTTCTGGCGTGCTTCCGGCAACACGCGCCCCAAGCCCGGCAAGAAGGCTTCCCGGCACATCATTGGACGTTAGCGGCACGGCCATCCGGGCCGCGACGACGCGGCACGCGCCGCCTGAAGCTCGCGGCGGCGGCACGCGACACTATAGGGGCGAGTTTCGCCGCCTCCCGGCGGCTTTTTCGGACCAAGGTTAGTGTTTCCCAAGGTTTTTCGACCCCCTGAGTTCATTTCCAGCATTGATTTCATCTAATTTTGGCCGTAGGTGGTGGTTCCGACGACTTGAGCGGCGGCAGAAACTTCGGCGGCCAACGGGGGCCTTTTTCGTCGATCTTTTGGCCACGGGCTCTTCACGAAAGTTGTTCGAAACGACGAGAACTATCATCCATTGATCACACGACTCCAGATTTGGCCATTTGGTGGCAGATGGCGGTGGTGCAATGGCGGGGCTAGCTCCGGGGATATTTTTCGGCGACCACCTTGGGGGTTTCGAATCTCATTTTCGTTTACCAGTTTGGAAGTAATTTGATTTCAAAGATTTTAGGGTTTTCATATTTTTAGATTTGAAATTGGAGAAGATTGGCTTTGAATTTCCAGAAATTGATTGAGGATTTGGAACGAGCACGTGGAATTCTTGCAAGCGTGAATTTTCGGGATTTTCCATGTGTTGCCCTAACACGCGTCAGCTTTTGGTGGAGTGAGAACGACATCCCTGAAAAGGGAGACGGCGTGTCAGGTGCGCGGTGCGCAGTACTTTTGTGTCAGAGGTTGTTGACGAGGGTTACGCGGGGGGATGGGCCTAAGATTCTTTCTGCCGAGGTTCGGATCCAACGAAACGGGGCATGGAAATGCCCGAGCGTTGGTGACGCTCGAAGAATGCATGGATGGCCTCCTCGCGATATATGACCCTTGAGCGTCGAAATACCGAGCGTACTAGTGGGGCCCCATGTGGGTGCTTCCCTGAGAAGGGTAACCATGAGGGCCGCGATGCGAGCGTCAAACCCATTGGTTACGGCCCTTGATCTGAATGGTCATCCGCTGACCGACGGATTTCTTTAACCGGCAATTGGGCGGCTGGAAGGCCCATGAGCCCACCAAGGCGAGCGTCAGGGCTATAGTCAGCAGTGTGCTGCCACGTGGACGGCTCTGATTCGAGAATGATTTTTAGGCCTCATCATTTTGCCCCCCAAATTCTGTAGTATCGCATCGAGCGTACTGTAGAATTTATAAAGGAGGAGTCCTGAATTTCAAATATCCGAGGGACGAGAGATTACCCTCGAGGAGACTGCTGGCCTTCTGTAACGGACACAAACTGACATCGCATTAAATGCTGTCAAATCCGCATTTAATGCGGAGTGGGAACGTGGGCGCGTGTACTCCGGGAAACGTGAGGCGGTTACCAAAAGTGGGGGATTTCCCAAGCGGGAAATGATTGCATTTTTGAATTTTCAGCCCTAATCCGTGTTCCAATTCTCCTATAAATAAGGGTTTGCAGGGCCTTGGTAGCTTTTTCACGCATTCAGACTCCTTTCAAGCATATTCATAGCAAGAGACCTTTGCCAGTTCTACAAGCTCCGGCGAATTTCTTTTCCTCACATCTTAGGTAAAAATTCCTTACTCTTCCTCTTAGTTTTCCCGTGCTAACACTAGTCTTAGGTTGTGTGAGTGAAACCCTTGAGGGAAGAGCCACTATCCACCACTGAGTTTGTTTCAGAAAGTTCATCCTCCCTTAAGCTCTCTGTTAGAAATCCCGTTTCCAGAAATTGAAAACTGACCATGGCCGGAAATCAAGCTGATGATTATGTACGGGAGATTGAAGAGATGTCGGTGGGGAGTTCCTCCCCTCACGGTGATGTCCCCGTAGCTGTTCCCCTAATTAGGGCGCACCCAGGAGGTGAAGTTATTCCCATGGCAATATCGGTGGCCCAGGCTCCGGTTGACACCGGGGAGGAAGAGGTGAACGCCGCTGTTCAAGGGATGAACGAGCGTGTTCCCGGTGAGCAGGAAGATCTTTTTGAGGAGATGGACAATGTGATGGAGATGCTGAGACAAGGGGAGAGAGCACTCCCTATTTTGAACAGTGCTGTGAGACCCCAAGATCACAGGATCACAGTGGCCATGGCGGCTCCCGAGGGTGAAGCGGGGCCATCCGGGCGTCCCTTCGAGGCTGAACCTTCCAGAAGGCGTCAGCGGAGAGGTAAGGAGCCTGCCACTCGAGTAAGGCAAGACAACCGCCATCAGACTGACAGATCTCCGGACGAAATTGAGAGTATACTGACCCTCGGTGATTTGGAGGAGTTGAGGGCAAAAGCGTATTGGGATGAAGTTGTGTTTCCCATGAGGCTTCCTGAGGAAGGGGAGAGGGCCAATCGACCGCCGCCTGGGATGATGACGGTCTACTGGGACGCAGTTCTTGCTGGCGGTCTGAGGTTTCCAATCGCGCACGATGCCGTCATCATTTACCATCATCTAGGGCTTTGCCCTTCACAAATTCTACCCAATGGCATAGCCCTAATCAACACATTCATAATAACAATGAGAGCCTTAGGCAAAGCACCCTCGATAATCAACTTTGACAGCTTGATACAAGTAGCCCGCTCGCCACGCTCGTCGCCTACAGACGGATTTTACTACGCTCAGGCCAAATCAGGCTTTAAGATGATAGACTCCCCATCTTCCTCTTACGGCGAGCACTGGAAGGAAAAGTACTTCTTCGTGGCGGCTCCTGGAGGGATTTTCGGAGTTCACCGGCAATGGATGATTCATGGCGAGGGTCCATTGATTAGGGAAAGGATGAGGAATAAGGATTTTGAGGAGTGGGCGATGGGATTAGCCCTCGAGATGAGGGCTGAAAAGAAGTGGATTAAGGCGGAGACATTGGTGAAGAACGAAAAGATATTGTTCCGCTACGGATTATCTTGCCCCCCTGACATGATACTCAACCCTCCAACTGACATCATGGCCCTCGACGGTTAGATTCTAGGAACTAACATCTCTAACCTTTAGAATAGCTCTCTGACTTATAGTTATCAATGCTTTCTTGCCTATACGATCCAAATAATCAATCTTCTGACGCTCGTTCTCCTTTACTTGCAGGCATCCAAATACTCTCTCAAGGGATGAATGCTGAAGCCCTTTCACGTATGTTGGGTGCCCAAGGCCCCGCGGTTGACCCTCAACAGCAGCAAACGCAGCAGAACCGCCCACCAAATGCCCCGAGGGCGAGGGTAAATCGACGAGCAGCGGGCCGAGGGCAAGGCAATGCCCGTGGGGGCGCGGGAAATGAGGTTCCTCCCAGAGGCTGCATCGAGGATCTAACTCTGGAGGGTACACACGAAGCCACTCCTCCGCCGGCGGCCCCCGTGGGCCCAATCTCCCTTAGTTCAAGCGGGTCAAGGAACCGCTCGGGTGAGCCTGTCCGGATCCATGAAATTCTCCGGGCCGACCGCCAGGGGAAAAGAAAAAGGATGCCGGACTCCCTCCCTATTTCTGGCAAGGGCAAAGAGGTGGTCGTGGGCCACCGTGGTGAGGGCAGTGACACTTCATCGTCTGAAGATGAAGAATTTTGGAAGATAGGCTGCAAGGGCGACTCTCGCTATAAGCGGCAACGGATAGAGGGCCCTGTGCTCCTAAAGAAGAGCGCTTACTCCGTCAACCTTGTCTCCGACATCGTTGGGAAACTACAGTTTTCCGGCGATCATGACAAGTTGAACGAGCATGACGCCGCTCGTGTTGCTGATGATGCCTGCCATGTCCTTCTGACGGTAAGTCTGTACTCCTTTTTACCAAATTCCCCTTTCTTCCTTCCACGTTCGGATCATGACCCTCGTTTACGGCTTCCCAGGAGGTAATCCCGAGGCTGAAAAACTTGCAAGGGCGAGCGCAAGCATATTCTGAGCATAAAGCCAAGTATAAGAAGTTGCTGCGCATCTCCGACCCTGTTCAACTGCAGGAGGATTACAACAACGTCAGCGCTGAGCTGACCTCCGCTAACAATGAAAACACTCGGCTGAAGGAGGATTTGAGGAAATCCGATGACGCCTTTCTGGCGCTCGATGAGCGTCACAAGAAATTGAAGGCTGAGCGGGACCAGTTGAGGGCACAAAATGTGCAGTTGGGTGAGCAACTGGCGGAGAGCACTCGCCAGAATGAGGCAGCCAACAAAGCCTTTGCTGACTTGCAAGGCAAAATTCAGGGCCTGGAAGCGAGGATATCTTGGGAGGCGGTGAAGAAGTTCGTGCGTTCAAAAGCTTTTGTGTTCGCGGCCAACATTCAGTGCTTTGACAATGCTCGACGCTTCTTCCATAAAGCGATTGGGCAAATGGTGAGGTTGGGATTGGCCCCGGAAAGCGCTTGCTCCGACGCTCGTCTGCGAATGGACCTTGATGAGAATTGCGAGCCAATGGTCCAGGAGGAGGATCCCACGGATAACCTGGCAGAGCCTGAATATCAGGAGTTGGTGGAAACACTCCAAAGGGAGTTCATAGCTGCCAACAGGGTAGATCCCGAGCCTCTCCTGATAGAAGATGAGGGCACTGTTATGGACGTCGCGGATGCTGAGGAGCCTGGTGAAGCCCAAACCTCCGACGCCAATTTGCTGGCCCCTGTTCCCCTCGCAACTGCTCCTCCCGAGCCCAACGCTCCAGCTCAATGAAACTCTCTATACGCTGATCCTTTTTCCTTGTTGATTTAAATCCCTTGCCATTACTGCGAACAATTTATGCTTGTACTTAATTTTCTCGTCATTCACTTAACATTTTGAGTTTCTTTTCATACTTTAGCACTCCTTCTTTACTGCTGTGATGTCTGAATGCTTTTTCTTGACTCTTGGATGGTGAATGATGTAAATTCGTTGAGCTTTGCTACTTTTACTTTGTCCCTTTAACTTGGACATTTGCGATGAGCGAGTTTTTGCACGAGGGCGCCTCTTGCGAGGGTGCTCTGACATTCATCACAATGCGTAATTAGTCCGAGGATAGGCAGTGTCCGTCGATACAAGGGGTGGAAATACGGTCGCGAGGGTGTTCCCCATGGATGTCCCCAAACCGTATTCGCGATTAGGCTCGAATTTGAACTTAGGAAATCTTTAGGGATTTGCCCAAGTATTAGCCCAATAGTGCGCCTCCTCGTTCCGGACGCCCCAATGAGTCATACGCACTCTAGAAATCAACAGTAGGATTCGCTGAGTGCAAGAAAGAATAGAGCGTAACCATAGGGTTAGCGTTATTTCGAGGAGCCTTTGAAGGGACTGACTTGAAATCCGTTATTTTATGAGTGTATTTTTACTCAATAGGGTGAGGGTCATTCGGGTTCTTGCGAGCGCGAGCTGGAGTGGTTAGCACTCAGCTGGCTATAACTGGGCATTACGCCCCCCGTTGTCCGACACGCTCACTTTTAGGATTTTATATCACAAACCGTACAAACTGTTAGTAGGTGGATGATTATCAACACCTGGACAGTGTAGTTTTGGAATGATTTGAAGTTTCGCTTAGGCTTTTCGACGTGGAGGATGCTCGACACGGAGTAGGCCCTTTGTCGCTCGAATTATTCAATCAAAATAATAAGGCAAGCAAATAATAAACACAAAGAGTTAAATACTTACTGTTATTATAAATGCATTTTTTGGAAATGATTACAACTCGCTTCCCGTCAAAGGGAAGCCCTTCACGCCACAAACGGGCCATTACAAAGAAGCTGATGTCTACACGTAGAACCTTCTAAGGTTACATGCATTCCATGGCCTAGGGAGTCGCTCGCCTTGCAAAGTTTCCAATAGGTAGGTGTTGTTTGCTCGTACCTGGATGACTTTGAAGGGGCCTTCCCAATTAGGGTCCAACTTACCTACGTGTTTGGAGACTTCAACTTTTTTGAGGACCAAGTCCCCTAGCTGGAAAGTCCTTTCCTTAACACGTTTATTGTACTGGCGAGCAACGGTTGCTTTGTATTTGTGAATACGTGCCCAAGCAGCATTTCTCTTTTCATCCAGCAAATCTAACTCGAGCGCCCGATTGGCCTCGTTGTCGGCGGGCTCGAAATAGGCAACGCGTGCGGATTCTTGAGCGATTTCCGCAGGTATCATGGCCTCGGAGCCGTATACGAGGGAATAAGGGGTTTCCCCCGTTGCCGCTCGCGGAGTAGTACGATACGCCCACAGAGCTCCCTGAAGTTCTTCAGCCCATTCTCCCTTCTTACTCTCGAGCATCGTTTTCAGATGCTGGAGTATGGTTCGGTTGGTCACTTCAGCTTGACCATTAGCTTGGGGATGACCCACGGAAGTGAATCGTTGTTCGATCCCTAATTCATAGCACCAATCCCGCGTGTCCGCAGCGATAAACTGGGAACCGTTATCCGAGACTAGCACCCTCGGGATGCCGTATCTGCAGATGATATTTTTCCAAATGAAATCCCTCACAACTTTGAACGTTATCTTAGCGACCGCTTCTGCCTCAGCCCACTTGGTGAAGTAATCCACAGCAAGTATTACGAACTTCTTTTGCCCGACCGCCATTGGGAGAGGTCCCACGATATCAATGCCCCATTGATCAAAAGGCCAGGAAACATCAATAGGAATCATTTGAGCTGCCGGCAACTGAGGAGTGTTGGAGTGGAACTGGCACTTGGGACATTTCTTGGAATATTTAATGGCATCTTGCAATACTGAGGGCCAATAGAACCCACTCCTTAAGATTTTCTTTGCCAAGATTCGTCCGCCTGAGTGGTTCCCACAACTTCCACTGTGTACATGCTCTAGGACTTCTTTAGCCTGCGAGGGTCTCAAACATCTCAACGGCGGTCCCAGGAAGGATCGCTTGAATAATCGACCCTCGGAATCCAATGAGAAGCGAGGGGCTTTGCTTTTTAGCTTCCGAGCCTCAACTTTGTCTCTCGGGCATGTTCCGTCCTGGAGGAATCTGACAATTTCATCGAGCCAACAAGGCTCGGAGGGGTCAATCATGTGCACCTCCTTTGAAGGTTCGCCTTTACCGATCAGTGGTTCCTCCGCCCTCAGAAATGTAACAGCACGCTCACTATGGCCGTCCAGGGCGGACGCAAACTTTGAAAGAGCGTCAGCACGTTCATTTTCTGCCCTCGGAATTTGTAAAAGATGGAATTCCTTGAACTTGGCTATCTCTTCCTTGGCACTCGACAGGTACTGAACCATGGTGGCTTCTCGAGCCTCATAACTACCGTCAATTTGACTCGCGATCAACTGCGAATCAACGTATGCTGTGACACGAGTGGCCCCATTTTGGAGTGCAATCCTGAGCCCTTGGATGAGGGCCTCATACTCAGCTTCGTTGTTGGTGACTGGAAATGCCAGCTTGATTGCGTAGTCAACTTCTGCCCCAAGGGGATCCCTAAGGGTCACCCCGGCTCCTCCCCCCTGTGAGGTCGAGGAGCTATCTGTGTGCAAAAGCCATAAACCCTCATCCGCCGGTGGCACAGTCTCTAGATTGAAGCGTTCAACCAACAAATCGGCCACTGCCTGAGCCTGTATGGCTGTACGGGGCTCGAAGGAGATATCAAACTGACTAAGCTCAATTGCCCATTTAATTAACCTTCCCAAAACTTCCGGCTTAGATAGCACTTGCTTGAGTGGTTGGTCTGTAAGCACAGTGATGGAGTGAGCCTGAAAATATGGCCTCAGCCTTCGGGATGCGTTAACGAGCGCAAAGGCGAATTTCTCAATTTCCATGTACCTTTTCTCAGCTCCCTGTAGAGTCTTGCTCAGGTAATAAACTGGCATGTGCTTACGCTCGCGGATGGCTACGAGGACAGCGCTCGTTGCTTCCAAAGAGACTGATAGATAGATAAACAAGATCTCCCCCGGGACTGGCTTGGTCAACAATGGCGCGCTCGACAGGTACATTTTCATGCTCTGCAGGGCCTTTTCGCAATCCTCGCCCCAGGTAAAGTTACGAGCGTTGCGCAGAATTTTAAAGAAGGGTAAATTCCGGTCCGCTGAGCGGGAAATGAACCTGTTTAGCGAAATGATCTTACCCACGAGTACCTGGACCTCTCTCAGATTGCGAGGGGAGGGTATATCCAGGATTGCTTTGATCTTCTCGGGGTTTGCCTATATGCCCCGCTGACTGACCATGTATCCCAGAAACTTACCACCTCGAACGCCAAAAGTGCACTTGGAAGGGTTCAACTTCATTTCGTAGCGGCAAAGAATATCGAAAGTCTGCTTGAGATCCTCCAGATGGGAGTGTTGGCGCTCACTTTTGACTATCATGTCATCCACGTATACCTCCATAGATTTTCCAATTTCGTGCTCGAACATTCTATTGACAAGGCGTTGATAGGTTGCTCCCGCATTTTTGAGCCCGAAGGGCATGACTTTGAAACAGTAGACACCCAAGTGCACAATAAACGCAGTTTTGGGGCGATCCTCGGGCGCCATAAAGATTTGATAATATCCCTGAAAGGCGTCCATCATACTCATGAGTTCACACCCGGCTGTAGAATCTACCAACTGATCGATCCTCGGTAGGGGGTAATGGTCTTTGGGGCACGCTTTGTTGAGGTCAGTGAAGTCGTTGCACATACGCCACTTATTAGCGCTCTTTGGAACGAGCACCACATTGCAAAGCCATTCCGGGTACAAAATCTCCTCGATGTACTGAGCACCAAGCAATTTATTAACCTCCTCTTCGATAACCCGTTTCCTAAAGCCATGAACGTCCCTCTTCTTCTGTTTGATGGGCTTGAAGGTTGGATCCACGTTCAGTCTGTGGACAATGACGCTCGGATCTATCCCGGTGAGATCAGAAGCTTTCCACGCAAAAACGTCTAGATTCTCCCTTAGGAAGTCGATCATCAAAACTTGCGAGGGCCCATCTAGGCTCGAGCCAATCTGGGTTGTTTTATCCGGATTCCCAGGCTCCAATTCGACGGTCAAAAACTCCTCGATGGGCTCAATCCGAACCTCCGGCCTCGGTGCTTCTAACGCTCGTTTCTTCCCAGTGAGCGTATTCTTGGGCTCATCTCCCTCGTTTTCTGAGGAAGAACCCTCGACGGCCCCCGGTGGCCCATTCTCCGAGCACTGAACGTCTCCAGGGGTCCTCTTTTTATTCTTCTTCCGGTACAGCTTGGCTCTTTTGCGCTCAGGGCCATCTTCGTTTAATTCTGGGAAATCAAAGGATTTCTTAGTAGACCCAGGTTGAATGGAATGTTTGGGCTTGTGGCTTCGAAGCGAAAGTATGTAGCATTCCCAAGCTTCTTTGACGTTACATAGAATTTCTCCAGTACCCTCGGGGGTTGGGAACTTGACCTTTTGATGATAGGTGGAAATCACCGCCTTGAAATCCACGAGGGCTGGGCGCCCAATGATGATGTTGTAAGGAAGATCCACCTCGACGATGGTGTAGAGGACGCTCAAAGTTTTTCGCTGTGGGGCGCGACCAAAAGAGGTGGCCAAGCGAATTTGTCCGCGAGGGACGATCTCGGAACCTCCAAACCCTACGAGGGCAGTTCTGAGAGGTTCGAGGGGGATGTTTGTTATATTCATTTGTTGAAACGTTGAGTACGGGAGAACGTTCACAGAGCTTCCACTATCAAATAAAACCCTCTTTACAGTGTGGTTATGAACGTCTAAACTAACTACCATGGGACAGTCAGAGGTTTTTCCTATCCCATGGGGTGTTACAATGTGTTCAAGATCTTTCTCGGTAAATCCTATAACATCATCCTCCTTTGAGCGCGCTGAGCTGTCCACGGAAAGTACTGAGCGAGGGAGTGTCGGTCTTTGGTTATAGCTCCGTACATGGCGGCGACGGGAAGCATTGGAGTCGCCCCCCGAGGGGCCTCCCGCAATCATGTGAATGACCGCAAAGGGCTGATTCTCCATGTCTACCCCTTTCCCTTTGTTGCGCTCGCTGGTTTCAGGGCGCTGGCGACGAGGACTACGGGAACGTGAGCGGCTTCTTCTTCTTTCAAGCGCCCGTCCTGCGCAATGTTCGTCGTACCCTTCCAGTACTTTTACAAACTCTTTGAGGTGCCCCCCAGCAATCAGCCGCTGAATCTCCTTCTCCAGGTGACGGCATTCGTTAGTGTCATGCCCCTTCTGCTTATGGAAAGCACAATACTTCCCCGAGCGCTTTTGAGCCTCGGTCTCTCTTAGCTTGGGCGGCCTTTTGAACAACTTCTGGTCCGCCAGGGAATAAACTTCTGCAATTGGGCGATTGAGGGGGACACGCTCGAGCTTCCGCGGGGGAGAGGAATGACGACGAGCGGGTATTGGGCTGCGGCGGTGACTTCGGTGGGGCTCCCCTTTGTCCTCGTGGTTTCTGGTGGGGCGAGGGGCATTCGCCATCTTCTGCTCCCTCGCTATATACATATCTTCGAGGGTAAAGAAAGAATCTGCAATCTCTCTAATCTCTATCAACGAACGTGGCTTCTTCTTGGCCACTTCCTCCACAAATTCTTTGCTGACGTAATGCTTCATGTTGATGGCACCGAACAGCACGTGCCTCAAAAAGTCCATCGAGGGCTTTTCTACTAGCAAAATCTCCTTGTTAAACCTCCCCATGAAGGATCGGAGGGTCTCGTTCGGCCCTTGGACCAGGCTATAAAGAGCGGTCGCGGCCGGGGCTGGTGCTTTCAGCGAATTGAAGTGGCTGACAAAAGCATCCGTCAAGTCATAATACCCTCGGATTGAGCGCGGGGGGAGCTTTTTGTACCACTCTTGGGCCATTCCAGTGAGGGAAGTGACAAACACCTTGGCCCAGTAGTTGTCCGGATGGTCATAGAGGTGCATTAGGTGCACGAAATGGTCCAGATGCTCGGCTGGATCCGTAGTTCCATCATACCTGTTGATTGACGAGGGAATTTTACCCTTCCCTGCACGGGTCATCAGAACTTCCTCGACGAGGGGGGAATCGCCCGCCATGATCCTGTAATCACGCTCGTCGGGATCTTCATAGCTAGCCTCTCTTCTTCGATGGGAAATGGGGCTGCGTGGTCGCCGAGCGTCTCTGGCCTTGGACCTCTCGTCCCCCTCACGGGGGGCGTGAGACCGTGCTCGAGAGAGCTGCTCTACCACGTTTTGGAGCCCTCGAATTTGGTCTTGTACAGCTGCTAGCTGAGGGTCACCGACATTTCTGCGGTTTGCCCTCCTTGTGGCCCTTGATTGGACCTCTTCATTATCTACGGCCGCCTCATTTCGAGGGGCCCTCTCATCTCCCACAACTGGCCGTTCTTGCTGGACCCTCGGTGGGGCTTCATTCTCTTGATTGGGTGGTTGGGGAAGCTGCTGTGCCCTCAGCGCATTTTGGGCCATCGTTAAAGGATGCGCCGGGAGCCCGCCAAGTGGTGGGGCCACGCGAGCGCCAGCCTGCGAGGGGAAGTACGCGGCCATGAAATGCTCCCAGGCATTCTGAACGGCCTGGCTCTCGCACTGTGCATACAGCGCCTGGAGTTGCTGGGCTGTAACTTGGGGCATCTCCACCCCTTGTATCTCCCTAGGTAACGATGTGGGGAGGTTCAGAGTCCCCACCTGGTAAGGCGGGACCGCCGGCATCACTCCGGGCATCAATCCTGGCTGCATGAACGGGTATCCTGGAGGTGGCATGGCCATGGGATACATCCCGGAGTATGGATAGGAAGCGTGGGCGGTGTGAGCTGCAGGCGGGACGACGGTGCTAGGTCCTCCCGTGGCGTTCCCGCCTAGCGGGAGAGTTGTCCCCGCCGGCCCTGTGTTCTCTTCCCCGTTCCCGGCCGCTGGGAGGTTTGCTTCTCCGGCGGGAATGTTACTTTCTGCGTTCTCCTCGTTAGCGGGGGGAAGAGCGCCTTTCTCTCCAACTCTTCCAGATCTCGTCGCAGTTACCATGATTCAAGATTTGGGTGTTACTTTTCAACTAGCTTTCAGAGGAAGAAACTGGCAATACCAAAGATGGTGGTGATGGTTTCCCACAGACGGCGCCAAAAATGATGGTGCAGGAATCTCAGTTTCCTAATGCAACAACACTTTAGAATTTGTAAGAAAGGGGAAAGACCATCACAGGCGTGAGAGCCTCAGGATCTGGGTTTCCTCTTGAGCGTGGGTTCTTCCAGCTAGGATAACACCAAGTGTCCAAACTACAGGGATAGAGTTACTGTGGTGAGTGAAGAGCTTGAGAAGATCAGTGGGAATGCCCAGAACAATGTATGCAGTTTTTATGCAGATGATGACTTGGGGGAGAATGCATGGTTTCTCTCCTATTTATATGTTAGGGATGGGGGTAGATGGGTAAATTGAATATGTGGTCCCAAACCTGTGTTGCCCTAACACGCGTCAGCTTTTGGTGGAGTGAGAACGACATCCCTGAAAAGGGAGACGGCGTGTCAGGTGCGCGGTGCGCAGTACTTTTGTGTCAGAGGTTGTTGACGAGGGTTACGCGGGGGGATGGGCCTAAGATTCTTTCTGCCGAGGTTCGGATCCAACGAAACGGGGCATGGAAATGCCCGAGCGTTGGTGACGCTCGAAGAATGCATGGATGGCCTCCTCGCGATATATGACCCTTGAGCGTCGAAATACCGAGCGTACTAGTGGGGCCCCATGTGGGTGCTTCCCTGATAAGGGTAACCATGAGGGCCGCGATGCGAGCGTCAAACCCATTGGTTACGGCCCTTGATCCGAATGGTCATCCGCTGACCGACGGATTTCTTTAACCGGCAATTGGGCGGCTAGAAGGCCCATGAGCCCACCAAGGCGAGCGTCAGGGCTATAGTCAGCAGTGTGCTGCCACGTGGACGGCTCTGATTCGAGAATGATTTTTAGGCCTCATCAATAGCTATCTGATTATAACCCGAATACCCATCCAGAAAACAGTAGTATGCATGCCCGGCTAATCTTTCTAACATTTGATCAACGAAAGGAAGGGGGAAGTGATTCTTCCTTATCGCGGTGTTTAGTTTTCTGTAGTTAATACAAACTCTCCACCCCGTGATTGTCCTAGTAGGAATCAATTCATTATTCTCATTTTCAACCACAGTCATCCCTCATTTCTTAGGTATACATCCCTCGTTTTCAACCCACAAAATCCAGTCCGATGCCGGCCGAGTTTCTCGCCCAGATGGCGGAACTTCTCAGGCACAAACAACCCGGACAAACCACCCAAAACATCGAACTTACCGACAACAGCTACGCAGTATGGTCAAGAACGTTTGAATTAGTGTTACTTGGCCAAGGAAGAATGGGATACATCACCAGAAAAACTGTATCCCCTGATCCCGAAGACGACGGATATGAGGTTTGGGAACAGACGGACAGATATGTTCGAAGCCTCATATTTAACTCAATAGAACCCGAAATCACCGCACAATTCATCCTCTGCCCGAACGCAAAGGATCTGTGGGACAAAATTAAAACAACCTACCATGATGGAGAAGACAAACCGAACCGGTATGAACTCAAGCCCCAAAATGACCACAACCGTAACGGAATTGGCATGGTGGCGAATTTGCGGTCAGAAACGAATTCATCACCCCGCGAACACAGAGGACCGAGGGGAAAGAAAGGGATGACCTCTTACAGCGGCGGCTCCTCCCGGCCACCAGCCGGAAAAACCAACCCAGTTGTAGAGGATCCCGAAATAAATAGCGGACGCAGGGATGGACTGTGTAGCGCCTGAGCGTAAGGCACCACATCCCCTGCACCGAGACCCGACCCGTATATGAAATGGGAAATCCATACACGTGCCAAATCACGACGAACGGGGATACAACACACATGCTAAGCTAGGCGGGAGCTAACCCTTAGACTATTCAACAACGGAATATAGAAAAAATCAGAGTTGCAATAAATAAAGCAGAAACAATTCTACATATATACTTATAGGTACCAACACATATCAATACATATTGTATTTACATATAGGTACCAACACTTACAACCTGTACAGTAGCCACCACGGCCCCAAACAAAACGCAACGCTCCATACATGAACATAATACAAAAGTAATAAGAACAAGTATATATAAGTGTAAAGGAAATGCTAGACACCAATGCAAGACTAGACGACTCGTATTCCCGCCTAGCACTCCCAAACCTGTACAAAACAACTGAAAACAAACCGGGTTCAGTCTAAAAGAGACTGGTGGGTATAAAAACGGGGCGTAATATATAATACGACGGAATTTAAACACATACATGCAAGTCTTCATCCCCTATCAAGTTTGAAAAGGACCTTTCCCAAGTGGCAAAACAAAGAAGACATCAACGGGATTACGACTATCATTTTCGTTCATAATTAATCATAGGGTTTAAGGCCCGGCGAGTGGGCGTGCATTATCTCCAACCTTCTCCTCGTGTAAACATGTCATAATTCATTAGTTACCATACATGTATTTTGTGCACACATTTATGATCATAATCATACATATACACCTTTTTCCTCCGGGGGTTGGACGGGTTTGCAAGGCCCCGACCACCTCATGCATTGACCCAGGGGGGTACATGAATCCCCCAAGGGCGCTCAACTACCATTCCACGCTAATCTCCTAGCGAGGTCCGGTCTTTGTTAAATAGTTGGGACTAGCACATGGGATCACCGTCGGCCCTTGTATCCCCGGATAGCCACATGTGCTAGGTCCCGGGCCTGTGCATTCATTATCATGCTCTCGTCAAAAGTAAGGTAGGATTCACAAAGAAAAGGCTTACATTTGAAATCATTTACTCGAGAAAAGACTCTAAATACGTATATTATACATTTTGGCGTAAACTTTGCACATTAGTATATAGGGTCATTTTTAACTAGTAGAAGATAAACCCACCTTGAAGCGGCAAAAGAAGAAAAGCAAGAGCCTCAAAGGTCGCCCCCGTCTCCAACCAAACCCGAATCTGTGCAAAAGAGGTAGTGTGAGACTCAACATGACCATATACGATGCTCGGCTATGTTATGCATATGATATGAGATGCATAAAATGTGAAAATCATGTTATGATGCCATATAGACAAATAATTCATTCAAAACGTTCCATGCTTGAAGGTTACACATTCAATCGTTCATAACTTTCACAAATCATATTAAAACGAATCATAAACTTGATACATTAATCATAACACGTAATAATACATGTTAGCAAGGAATAGAAGTCATAAAAGAGGTGGAGGAAGATCAAACAAGCGAAAAAAAAATAAGAAAAACAGAACCGGAGTAACGAAAAAAACGCAGGACAGAATCCACCCCCATGGGTTTTTCCAAAGGGAAAAATCCACCCCCATGGATTCTGTCCAGAAGCCTACTGACTCAAATCCACCCCCATGGATTTGGGTCAGTAGCAAAAAAAAAACACACAAACCAGGGAAAAACGAAATGGAAGCCAAAAGTCACCAAGCCAACACAAAACTCAACCTAAAAGCACCCTAAATCAGGTCATGAACTCATATATTCAAGCTATATCACATTAAACAACAAGAACTTCAAGTAATGCATCAAGAAGTCATCATCAAATTCATATCTTCAAGCTTCAACAAGTCAAGTTCAAGCATCCACCATAATCAAGCAAAACAAGTTCATAACCAACTAATTACATGCCTTAGGAACACATAATATTCATGAAATTCAAAGGAAATTAAAGGATTCAAATGATCAACCAAAAGGGGCAAGAAACACACTATTCATCATCTCCCAATCTACTACATGAATGGATGAAACCAAGCAAAACTCATCATAAAATGAATACCAAGAGCTATACTACTCAAAAATATGCTTACCTTCAAAAATAGGTGAGAAATGGTAGGGAGATGAGCTCAATTCTCCAAAGTTTTGGCTATAGTGGTTTTCCTCTTCTTCTTCTCTCTTCTTCTTGTTCTTTATGGCTGAATTTTGGGGAATGAGGGGGGTGGGATTTTGGTTAGGGCTGATAGGGAGAGAGCGAGAGTGATGCAAGTGGCTTAGGTCAAGGGTTTAGGGTTTAGGGGTGTTAATTAGGGCCGTAGCTTAAAGAAAAGTCAAGAGTTCGTCGTTTTAGGCGCAAGGTGCTCGTTTTGGTTGAGATTTGGGAATCTAAATGGTCTTAGAAAAATAGGAGGCTTATCCTATTGAACCCAAATCGTCGATACGAGTCCAATAGAGGTGACGGAACTCGATTCCGAGTTCCCGAGCTCAAGTTATCACATATGGAACCAAGGGTGTGCTAAATGCTCTTTAGCCCCTAATTGGTTCCGAGAATTAAAACAAATTCACAACTCAAGCAACCGAGAGTAAAATCATGCAACGAACATATAGGTAAGTTCATAATACACAAAATTCAATCATACCAAGTTACCACGAAAAACGAAAATCGAAACGAAATCAAACAAGGCATAATCATACGCGCATAAGCAAATACCTTTAAAATCCAAATAAAATTCAAGTGAAATAAGAAAATACTTCAAATATAACAAGAATAAGATAAATAACGAAAGTTAAAATAATTAAAGTGCGTAAGTAGTAAACACATACATCATACCTGTACGGCCGAATAGTCGGGGAGTTACAGACTGCGACGAGCAGCAATTGTGATAGGGGCTCCGACCGTCAGCAGCGCCACCAGCAACAACCGAAACGGAGGCGGCGGCACCACCGACGGTGGTGAAAATACCAGAAAAAATTCCGCCCAGAATGGTAAGGTCCTTGGCGTAGCTTCTTCTGATGCCAATTTGGAGTTTGGTAAGAGAAATCCCTCTAACCCTATTCTCAATTGTAGTGGGCCGTATGAGTTTGGTAAGAGAAATCCCTCTAACCCTATTCTCAATTGTAGTGGGTCGTATCATGTTGGGCCATTTTTTGATAATGAGACTCATATTAATAATGGGGGAGTTGGGCCAATTATTAATAATAATAGTGGAATTCATATTAATGATGGGGAATTTGATACATTGGGCCAAAGTGGGATTCATGATGTTGGATAGGGCCGTAACTTTATGCAAATTTCTCACTCAAGCCCAGATACGGAGTGGCTCATTAATAGTGGGGCCACTGACCATATGACCAGTGATGCCCATGATATTCGTAATTCTACAGTCTCACGACGGGACTCGGTGATTAATGCAAATGGTATTTCTTATCCGGTCACAGGGGCAGGAAACATCTCTTTATCTGAGAAACTAAACTTATCGCATTGCCTTGTAGTTCCATCACTCACTAATAAGATACTCTCTGTTAGTCAACTTACCAAAGAACTGAACTGCTCGATATTAATGTTCCCTCCGTTTTGCCTCTTTCAGGATATTCGTACGGGGGCGATCATTGGGCGTGGTATTGAGAGAGATGGGTTGTACTACATCAGAGATATCCCACAAACAAGCTCAATTAATTTGGCTCAAGGCAGCAGTCACAGGCAATTATGGCTATGGCATCGTAGATTGGGGCATCCCTCCCTTCAGTACATGAAGCAGTTATTTCCGAGTTTAGTATCGGAGTCCAGTTCTTTGCATTGTGATACCTGTGTACTCACTAAAAGTCATCGGAATAGTTATCCAAGTTCAAAGAATAAAACGAACCAACCGTTTGAATTGATTCACTCTGATGTTTGGAGACCTATTCCAAATCAGGTTAATTCCAAGCTTCGGTGGTTTCTTCTTTTAATTGATGACTGTACCAGATTCACTTGGGTTTACTTTCTAAAACAAAAGTCAGATGTTCGACAGACAATCAAGGATTTCTTCCAAATGATTCGAACTCAGTTTTCTGCTTCAATCAAAGTGCTTCGTACCGATAATGGGGGGAATTCATAACTCAAAATCTACAAAGCTTCTTCTCTCAACAAGGGGTTATTCATGAAACCACTTATCCCCATACCCCACAGCAGAATGGCGTGGCTGAGAGAAAGAATCGGTACGTACTGGAGAGTGCCCGGGCTTTCTTATTTGAAGCCCACGTCCCTAACTCATATTGGGCTGAAGCCGTCTCAATGGCCGTATATGTCATGAACCGTATACCCACACGAGCTTTGGTATATGTAACTCCCCTGGACACTCTCAGGAAATTTCATTCCATCCCGTCTGTTCTCTTGCTTACACCACAGGTCTTTGGATGCGTAGCGTTTGTCCACACTCCGAAACAGCTCCGAACAAAACTTGACCTTTGTGCAGTCCCATGTATCTTTCTGGGGTTCAACTCTACTCAGAAAGGATACCATTGCTATGATCCAACCGCCAAACGCCACTACATCACGATGGATGTAGACTTCTTGGAGACAGAATACTACTTCAAAACAACCACCAACACACCCCTTCAGGGGGAGAGTACACAGGAAGGGTTGAATTGGATGTGTGACTGGTTGGAACCACTACAAGAGTACACTCCGCCTACCATACAACCAGACGCTTCATCTCCATCTCTCTTAATCACCCCAGATGACCCCCCGACATCAGATATCCCCGAGGTAAGTACCCCTAACCCTCCTGTTTCTGGACAAAGTACATATATATTACCTCCTCGACAGAACAGGGCATTCCACCAATCAGGTACAGTCCAGAAAGAATAAGCATGAGCAGATATCCGGTTACTCATCATACATCATCCGAATGTTCACCACAATTATAGGGTTTCATCCATGCCCTTTACTCTCATCAGATTCCTAATACTGTTGATGAAGCTCTAAGTGATCCACTGTGGAGACAAGCAATGGAAAGTGAAATCGAAGCACTGGATAAAAACAACATATGAGAGGTTTGTCCGTTGCCAACAGGAAAGAAATCAGTTGGGTGTAAGTGGGTCTACACCATCAAACACGGAATGGATGGCACTATCGAAAGATACAAGGCCAGGCTGGTAGCCAAAGGGTACTCACAAACATATGGGGTCGATTATATGGAAACTTTCTCACCTGTGGCAAAATTAGACACCATCCGGATTCTGTTATCCGTAGCAGCCAACTATGGATGGCCACTGCAACAATTCGATGTAAAGAATGCTTTCTTACATGGGGACCTTGAGGAAGAAGTCTATATGGATCTTCCACCCGGATTCCAGAGAAACGGAGACCAGCACACTGTATGCAGGTTGAAACGCTCTCTCTATGGACTCAAACAGTCACCAAGAGCTTGGTTTGGGAAGTTCACCATGGCGATGAGCAAGTATGGATACAATCAAAGCAATTCAGACCACACCTTGTTTATTAAGAAAAGAAACGACCTCATCACCCTCTTGATTATCTATGTCGATGACATGGTGATAACCGGAAGCGACGCTGAGGAGATAGCTGGACTTCAGAAGCATCTGTCACGAGAATTCGTAATGAAGGATTTAGGGGGGTTGAGGTACTTCCTTGGCATCGAGGTGATGAAATTAGATAAAGGCATCTTCATCTCACAAAAGAAATACATACTAGGTCTCTTAACGGAAGTTGGCCTGATTGACTGTAAACCAGCAGACACCCCCATGGCTCAGAATCATCATTTGGGAATATTCCAAGGCCAAATTCCCGCCGATAAAAACCGGTATCAAAGACTTGTAGGCAAATTGATCTATTTGGCCCATAAAAGACCAGATATTGCCTACGCCGTTAGTGTTGTGAGCCAGTTTATGCATAACCCCAACAAGGAGCACATGGAGGTAGTTTTGAGGATTCTGAGATATTTGAAATCATCTCCGGGAAAAGGCCTCATGTTTGCTAAGAATGGACACACCCGCATCACCGCCTACACTGATGCTGATTGGGCAGGAAGCGTCACCGACATACGATCCACCTCTGGATACTTCACATTCGTTGGGGGGAACTTGGTCACATGGCGGAGTAAGAAACAGAAAGTGGTGGCACTTTCCAGTGCCGAGGCGGAATTCAAAGGAATAGCTCGGGGAATTACTGAAGTCCTGTGGATACGAAAGCTCCTAACCGAGATAGGTTTCCCTCCTGACGAGAATGCTGACCTATACTGCGACAACAAGGCCGCGATTAGTATCTCCCACAACCCGGTTCAGCACGATCGGACAAAACACGTGGAGATCGATCGACACTTTATCAAAGAAAAAATCGACTCAGGAGTAGTCAAGCTTTCATTCGTCAAATCAGAGGATCAGCTTGCAGATGTCTTAACCAAAGCAGTTAGCAGCCAGAACTTTCATAGTTCGTTGTCCAAGTTGAACATGGTTGAACCCCATGATCCAACTTGAGGGGGAGTGTTGACAATATCCGTTTGTATATTTGGAAGGGATTCTAATTGATACCTTTCCCGTCTTTGCGGATGTAATTAAGGCCAGAGATTATGAGGGTTATCCTATTAATACTTGTATTGTATCTTCGTTTTGGGATATCAGAATACACCTAAACATGAATACGAATTCTTTTCCCCAATCTTTGTTCATTACATTCAACAGCCCGAGCCACAAAAGAAGAGTTTATAAGGTTCAACTTGGCTCGTTGTCATGTCTAATAAAGAGCCAAAAGAGAAGGGGATTAGCACATGTATTGAAATTATTAAGAGGGTTTGATGTATGAATTTTGTGCCTATCTATCATGTGTTTTGTGCTAGAATTTATGGATACCTAATATATTTTTGTAGAGTTTATGGAATGCTATTCTTTATGTTTAAGACAGATGCGTTACGGATCACCAACGTTTGAAAATATTTATTTAAATAATTCTGACAAATATTTATATGAATTTACTAATGCATACGCTTGTTATGATTTTCTATTTTAGAGAAAAAATTTATTATTTTAAAGTTTAAATAGACTTATTTAAAATACACATGAAAACAAGATATAAACCTAGAGTGAAGTTTTGTAATTTTTATCATACTTTATAGGAATAGATATTTCATGCATATCTATTTCGATTTACATTTATAAATAAAATATAAATATTAAATTACAAAACAAAATTTTAAATTAAAACATACAAATTTAACCAAAATTACAGATATTTATTAAATTTTCAATATTTTGCAATACACTCCAGGGGTAGTATCGAAAATTTAAAAACTAATATTACTAAAGTCATCAAAATTTAACACTTTAAGTACGTAATAATTTATACAAAAGAATAAAAACCTCAGAAAATCTGTGTTCATAAATTTTCAAATCTTAGGACCAAAAAAATAAATAAATTTTCAAATCTAAAACAAAATTCGTATTTTCGGAATATTCATACAAGAGTACCTAATTATCCCTTCAAATAATGGGCGGCTTATGACTTCCGTTGCATTGGAGAAGAACAGTGGTCTGGTGGTGCATCATGAAAAAGGTGACCCGCAACCTCAAGCAAGTTGCATCATTATTAATCAGCCGCCGATATCATTATTATATAACTAATCAACCACCCACATTTTAATTTACTAGAGTCAAGATACTAATCTCATAAGATAAACATCAATAATGACAAATAAATGGATCTCTAAATACGCAATAGTTGTAATTCTTTTAATGGAAACGTTGGATCAAGAACGTAAATTAACAGTCCCAAATACTAACATAAAATATTTGTCTTTGCTATACATCTATTTATCCACCACCGAGGATGTTGTTTAGCGGCACGGTGTTAATGCTAATTTAATTAAAAATTTCGAGTTCGAGTTCTTGAAAACGCAACTACTATTGGTAGGGAGAGTTTTACACTCGAAATGGTCCGTCCTGACTCGACCTATAAAAATGAATTATAAAACAAAAAGAAAAAAAAATTGAATACATATTTATAAGTCCATTTAAAGGTTAATAATTGAAATATTAATACATATTTATGTGATATTGAAGTATATTACTATTTGATTTCTAAGTCCATTTAAATTTAATAAAATACTGCAAATTTTGAAATAAATTTACGCACTAACAGGTCACGTAATTGAGATATTAAAAAAAATAAATCATATCTGCACGTATAATAATATGAAACAAATCCGAAAATATTATGTACACTGTTATATAATCATTCAAAATTAATATGATAAATAAATTATTGTAATACTTTGCAACACTATAAGGATATAAAATTTACTCTCTCATATTAAGGGGAAAAAAGAACTTAGCCATAGAAACTATTTCCTAATTATTAAAATAATAATTGCTTAAAAAAATAGAAATATGTTTTTTAAATAGATTCTCACACGTAGAAATAAAATTCGAACTTGTATCGTATCAATTTATTATCATTGGTACATATTATCAAACTATGTTTATAAATAAATAAAATTATATATATATATATATATATATATTAAAAAAAAAAAGAGAAAACGAATTTAGTTCTAATTCCAAATTAAATTACCGTTATCCCTCCTTTTCGGAGAATATCACAATCTTAAGATTGTACAATTGGACAAATCTAATGATTAACACGAAACCTTTTGGCAATCCAAACAAGACTTCTCCCAAAAACAGAAGTCTTCTCAATTCAATTCCTCTCCCATCTTAAACCCTTTACAAACACTAAAGCAGACCAATTTTTCTCGAATTTGTGTCTTAGTTGTCTGAATTTCGCTTTGATGGAGGTTCTGGCCTCCATCGGAACCGATTTCTTAGTATTTACGAGTTTCAGAAACCCTAGTAGTTGAAAAAGGAAGGTTAAAGAAGGCTTAGAAGAACTGTACAGATGTTTTCGTGGAGTTTCTCGAAATCCGCTGAGGCGATGTTCTCGCGGTGGGCGGTAAAACGTGTCTGCAAGTTTTTGTTGAAGAAGAAATTGGGCAAGTTTATACTGGGAGATATTGATCTTAATCAGCTTGATGTTCAGCTCGGTGCTGGCACAATTCAGCTATCCGATCTCGCACTTAATGTTGATTATATCAATGAAAAGGTAGGGACCACTTTCCTGATGCTTGCAGATAGTTCTTTTTTCCGTGATTGTTGTACACATGATTTTGTTTTTGAAAGAAGAGAAGTTCTTTTTTTAGCTTAGAATTCTTTTGGGATATTGTTTATTTGGTTAGTTGCATGAAGCATGGTTTGCGTTAATTTGCTTGATCGTTTTAAATCAGAACTATGCCACTAAGTTGGATTGAAATTTCAAAGGTGAAGGCTGTTGTATTTTTGCCTTCTCTTGGTTTAAAATGTGGGTGTGCTTGGAGGTGGCAGTTACTGACCTGCCACAGCCTGAACAATTCTACTGCTTCTACTAACTCTTACTAAATTGCAGTTTGGAACAACACCTCTTTTAGTGAAAGAAGGCTCCGTTGGATCACTGATGATAACTATGCCTTGGAAGGATGGTGGTTGTCGAATTGAGGTGGATGAACTTGAGGTTGTTCTTGCTCCTCGCAGGATGAAGGTTTCTCAAGATGAATTTGAGACTAGCTGTCACACTAAAAATGGTGAAAATAATTCTAGCCATGGGTTTAAAAAGCTAGACAATGAGACCCTCAATAGTGGGATGGGCAATACTTCTGTTGATGTTCATGAAGGAGTTAAAACTATTGCCAAAATGGTGAAGTGGTTACTAACTAGCTTTCACGTGAAAATCAAGAAACTTATTGTAGCATTTGATCCACATCTAGAAGAGGAAAAGAAGAATGGGCTAGACAGAATCTTGGTGCTTCGAGTTAGTGAAGTAGAATGCGGAACACATATATCTGAAGATGCTTCTTCTAGCAGTCCCGCAGCCTGTAATTTTCTTGGTATAAGTCGATTAACAAACTATGTAAAATTTCAAGGAGCTTTACTTGAGTTACTTCACGTGGATGGTCTTGATCATCAGTCATCCCCTGAAACTTCCCCTGAAACAACTACGGCCAACTGGTTTCCTGGATACTGCTCATCTGGTGATATGACTACAATAATATCTGGACAAAAAGGAGGTTTTTCTGGGAATCTTAAGTTAAGTTTACCTTGGAAAAATGGTTCATTAGACATTTGCAAAGTGGATGCAGATCTGCACATTGAGCCTCTTGAATTAAGACTTCAACCTAGTACTATTAGATGCTTCATCTTCATGTGGGAAGTATTTGAACGTAGTGGGGAGGAGAGCGAGGCCTCAAACCACTGTCAACCATCAGACAGTTTGTCTGCTCCAAACTCTTGCATGCTTCCTTCTGACAAGGAGCTATTCAGCAATAAAGGCTTTGTTGAGAAAGAACCAGTAAATACTCTGTTATCAGAGTCAAATCTTATATCTGATTGGGTGAGTAAAAGCCAAAACCATAAAGGCGAAGAAGAACCAGACTTTGGGGCAAGGTTCGTATATTTAATGTATTTCATGTTTCTAAATAAATGTTTTCCTGAGAAATAAACTGCTTGAAGTACGGAATATTGGCAATTAAGGATTCTTTACATAGAAATCAATAATGTACCTTGTGGTTGAATAAAATCACATATATTTAGATCGACAACAAACTTTAATTTTATCTTATATTTGAAATGATGGGACACTTGTTTGGTAGATGCAACTTGGTCACTTGATCAATCAAATTTGTTGGTCCTTAAGCATTTGAGCTGTTTGTTGGTAGATGGTTCTGATTCCTGAAAGCAATTCACTTCTTGTTGTCATAGGGAGTTAAATGTTTTTTCTTTCTTATTGCTTCCTAATTTTTTTCCTCTTGATTGGCTTAAAACTGTGCTAAAACCTTTAATGTTTTTTTTTACATTGCTGTCTGGCAGCGTGGACCAGTTTTTTGAGTGTTTTGATGAACTAAGAAATTCCCAGTCCGCCTTAGGGAATAGTGGCATGTGGAACTGGACTTGTTCTGTATTTAGTGCAATAACTGCAGCATCCAACCTTGCGTCTGGATCTTTACATGTCCCTTCAGGTATGTGTTTTACTGCTTGCAGCCTTGTACTATTGAATTCTTTACTTTTTTGTTTCTTGTAGTTTTATCCCCCCTTTACATTTTCACATAAAGTGTATCATTTCCTATGTGTGTGTGTAGATAGGGTCAGAGGGCAATATATATGTTTTTCTTGCTTAACTTGCTAAATGCATTATGTCTGTTGTCCATTTTTCTCCCCCCTCTACCCCAACTTTTCATTCTGTTAATGCAACATTCTGGTGTTTGCTCATGCATATTTATCTGACCAAGTTGCTTACATACTGATACTATGAAGCAACCAACTGGATCTAGAAATGTTTGAAACTAAATCAAGTTTCAAGCAGGGGTTTGTGGTTAGCATGCTAAATGTCTGTTGTGTTTTTTACTGGTAGTAATATTGCATCACGACGACACTCTAGCCCGGAAACTTATATAATATTGCATCACGACGACACTCTAGCCCGGAAACTCATAACACTTTTTCTTCATGTAGAACTAATATTTGATATTTTCACGGAGATACTAATATAACTTTCCCTTCTTATGGGTGCAGAGCAGCAGCATGCTGAGACCAATTTTAATGCAACCATAGCAAAAGTGTCTCTCCTTTTGTCATTTATTGATGAAGACCAGGAACAGTCTACCAAAATGAAGAATGATAAGGCCAATAGTGACACAAATCTTCATTGTGTCTGTGCACAGTTTGTGGACTTATTTCTTGATCTCCAGGTTATTTAGTTTACATAGTACACATTTATTTCAATTATAGATGTTCTTTTTCTGTCCTTGGTTTAGAACATTATGCTGTTGTCTTTACTTTGTAAACTCAAATTTCATTGATTTTCTTATTAATGCACTCCATTAACTTAGAAAATATTGCAAAACCTACAGATACGCCCACGGGAAATGAACTTTGAAGTGATTGTGCAGCATATCCAACTGGTTGATCACTTGTTTCCCATAAGTGACTTGTTGGATTACAAGGTGAGTGGTCGTAGTGACACATCTGATAGTGAGGTTGCCTCCATTCACAAATTGCAAAATGGTGTGCAAGGTGCCCTTCGGACTTTCAGAAATTCCAAAAAGGATCCTAGAATAGATTGCCAGGTTGATTATCCTTCCGATATATCCTTAAGCATTCAGGGCGCTGGTGCATGTTGTCACATGTCAAATGGCAAAGATATTTGTGGGAAAGAGATTGGGGTAACTTTGCTCAAAACCTCAGGTATAAGTCAGTGCCATGTTAGGGTGAACTCAGGTTCTTTTGGTGACTCGTTAATGGGGACAACATCTTTTTCGTTAAAGCTGCCTCCATTTGTTTGCTGGGTGAACTTCGAACTAATTACTACAGCACTAAAATTTCTGAATGGGATATCAAATTGTATTGAAACAACTCGCATGGGGAGTGATTTTATACTACAGTCAGGAACTAAAAAGTATGGGTGTTTGCCTTCATGCGACCGAGCAAAAATTTCACTTCCACGGTCAACAAATGTGTCAACCCCAAAAGTTGTGGAGGGCAATGTTTTCCTGCCAACCGCTAGCATAATATTGTGTTTTCCTCCCGAGGAGCATAAAGATTTGAGCTGCTACACTTCTTGCAACCAGTTTATTGCCTTTGACTTTGTTTCCCCCAAAACTGGTGGGAAAGATATTCGATCAGCTAAGATAATACCAGTTGCTAGTTCTGACAAAAGACACTATTCAAGCACATCATGCTCGTTGAATTTGAACTTTGGGGACTTTTGTCTTTTTACCATTAGCTCAGCTCTTACGGAGAACAATGTCGGAAGTGAAACCTACAACAGAAGTGATATTAACTTCTCTGTGGATAATGTCATTTCTGTTGTGAATGAAACTGGTCGTATGTCTCTTGTTAGTATGCTTTGGCAGGAGGCTGCCACTGGTCCTTGGATAGCTAAGAAAGCCAAGATTTTAGCTTCTTCAGAGAATGCTAGGAGTGAAGAAAAGATTGTAGGAAAAGGTTGTGAGTTTGCCTCGGTAACTACTGTTAAAGACAGCAAAGATTTTGACACTCGTATCCGACAAGAAATATTATCGAGCTCTTCCTTTTCTTTGCATGGTCAGCTACCTCCTATTGCAATCAACTTGGACAAATCTCAATATGAGAACCTATTTGGCCTCCTAAATCAGATGTTTGAATGCATCTCATGCATACTTTGTGAAGGAGAAAGAACCAGGGAAGAACACCCTGCATTGCAGACATCAATTTTAGTTAAATGCGAATCTGTAACAATTTCTGTTTTGATTGATCCTGTAGGGGATGATAAGTCTTCCTTACGCTCGGAACTTCCTGGTCCTTGGCGGGTTCTAACTCTCCAGTTGGACAAGTTTGATTTACTTTCTGTATCTAATATTGGTGGAATAAGGGACGGCAATTTCCTATGGGTGTCTCATGGTCAAGGAAGCTTGTGGGGTTCTATTACAAAAGGTCGAGGTCACGAATTTCTTCTGATATCATGCAGTGACTCTACAATGGGTCGTGGTGATGGAGAAGGTTCAAATGTGTTATCTTCTAAGTATTCGGGCTCTGACATTATAAACTTGTGGGATCCTGAGCAAAGTCATAGTTTTACTTCAATAACTGTGAGATGTGCCACTATTGTTGCCATTGGGGGTCGATTGGATTGGTTCAACGCAATATTTTCCTTTTTCAGTTCACCATCTTCTGAATATGAACAAGCAGGTGATAGTAATCTGGACAAAACTCGTGAAACTTTGTTCACTCTTAATTTGGTGGATGCTGGCTTGAGTTACGAGCCGTGCTTCGAAAAACTGAGGGCTAGTCGAGGTTTAGATCTCAAATTTTCTGATCAGAATATCAATGAATCTAAGGATGAGCTCTACGTTGCTTGTTTATTGGCTGCATCACAGTTGAAACTTTCAAATACAACTGTGGTTGATCAGACAGAAGAGGACTACAAAATTAAACTGCAAGATCTAGGTTTCCTTATATGCCCAGTTTCTGAATCTAAGCCAGTTGGTTACAGTGTCGATAGTCTTAGTAGAATTGGTTATGTGAAAGTTGCAGAAGAGGCACATGTCGAAGCACTTTTCAGGTCAAACTGTGAGGACGGCCACTTGTGGCAATTAGATTGTACAGAGTCACATATCATGTTAAACACGTGCCATGATACTACTGCTGGATTAATAAGGTTGGCTGCTCAGCTCCAAAAGCTTTTTGCACCTGATATGCAAGACTACATCGAGCACTTGGAGAGTAGATGGGATAATGCACAACAGCTGCATGAGAACAGGGAGGAGATGCCACTAGGGAGTGAGTTTTCTCAATCACCATCTCAGGCAGAGACTTCAAGTTTAGATAAGAAGTCCAAGGTAGGCAATTTAATGGATGAAATATGTGAAGATGTCTTTCAACTGGATCATGACACTGATGACCAAGCTAAAACTATTGGTAAATCACAACTTTGTGCATTGGTTAGTGATAGTTCTCTTGTTGCTTGTGAAGTCGCAACATCAGAAGAGAAGATCCCTGAGTTTATTGAAGAATATTTCTTGTCAGATCTACGGCCCCTCTCAGAACTTGCCCTGAAAAGTCAGTCGTCTGACATTCTTCACGGCAATAATGCTGCTCATGGTGAAGCTCAAACAGGAAATGGTGGTTGGTATGCAGATACACCATTAAAAATATTAGAGAATCACGCTTCAAAAGCGGAGCAGACTACTGTGAGGAAACCTGCAGAATATGAGGCCTCTATAAGTGGTACTGATCCAGGTCTTGGGAGACCTGAGGGTCGCATTCTTCTTAAGAATATGAATATTGTTTGGAGAATGTATGGTGGGTCTGACTGGTCCAACTTTCAGAACACCTCTCAGGCGTCCTCCATGACTTGCACAAGAAATGCAGCTGTTTGTTTGGAGCTCGTGTTGTCTGGAATAGGATTTGACTATGATGTATACCCTGATGGTGAAATAACTGCATCTAGGCTTTCTCTCTCTATTCAGGATTTCTGCCTGAATGACCAAAGTGATGATGCACCGTGGAAGCTGGTACAGCTCACTATATGACCTCTCAGTGTACTATTAATTTTGACCAAAAAAAGAAGTGTACTTCTGATTTTTGAAACAGTATTTACTGATTTTAGAAATGGTTGTGATTGTAAGGTGCTTGGGTATTATCAATCGAAAAAGCATCCAAGAAACTCCTCTTCAAAAGCAGTGAAACTAAATTTAGAAGCTGTTAGACCAGATCCTTCAATCCATATAGAAGAAAACAGGTTCCTACTGAGTATTTGCATTAACAAATATTATCCATCCCTTTATTCATGAGAATGAAACACCTTCTATTTGATGCTTTTCTTATTCTTATTGTTTTCTTTTTCTCCAGGTTACGCATTGCTTTACTTCCTATTCGGTTGCATCTTCACCAGAGCCAACTTGATTTTCTCATCAGCTTCTTTGGAGGAAAAAATCCGTCAGCTGACCCCAGCATCCCTCTGGCCTCAAGTAATTCAGGAGAGCCATTTGAGAAGAATGACAATTTACATGGCCGAGCCATTAGTGAGGAAGCATTTCTTACTTACTTTCAGGAAAGTTTTTAAGTCTTATTTATGGATGGACCTAGTTTGAAGCATAATTTGGTTACTTCATGAACACTCATTTAAGTGTTTCATATTACCCTGAAAATGGATATTGCTGCCTTAACTAGCATGGCCTGCTTGTTTTGGTGTTTTGGTTTTTACCTTGCTCCTAACCAGGGCATTCAGCAATCATGCTATACCTGGTTAGCTGTGCTCACTCATCTTTCTTCGCTTGCTTACAGAAATTCGATATATGGCCGATGCTAATTCGAGTTGATTACAGTCCTTGCCGTGTTGACTTAACTGCTTTAAGGGGTGGGAAGTATGTTGAACTTGTTAACCTTGTACCTTGGAAGGTAAATTTCTGATATATGCTGATCTTAATTGATAGATTTTAAGTAGCAGATTTTGCAACCGCCACAAGATTATGGTAATGGGCACATACATGCAAGATGATGATGGAACATAAAATTACTAAAGGAGACTGGTAAAGTTTTGAGTCTTGAAAAAAAAAAAGGCAGAGTTCTCGTATCGTGAACTTAAACATGCACCATGCTGCTTTTGTTACTTTATCTGCTTGCACTTTTCTGTGCTGGTGTTTCTAGGATCTTGCTTCTGCTGATAGATACTTTGTCTTGCATCTGATCTTTATGCATGTTTGAAACTTTATATCCAAAATAACAATAGTTTGTGAACTTGATGTCTGCAGTCTACTCCCTTTTAATGGAGAAAACATACATGTCTTGCTGTAAATATAGTATTCTCATGCTAATAGCTTTCTTCAGAAATTTTAATATGAAAGATAGCTAAATATCCGTACAGCAATCTGCGATTTAACTGCTGTTGTGATTCAGAGAGTGGAATTACAACTCAAACATGTGCAAGGAGTTGGTTTGTATGGCTGGAGCAGTGTCTGTGAAACTATACTAGGAGAGTGGTTGGAAGACATTTCTCAAAATCAGGTTCTGTTTCATCCGTATTCTATGTAAAAATCGTCCTTGGCCCAACAGAATCTTGGGGTTTGTCAAAATTGTCCCATTGTTTGAAGATTGGAAATTTTATCTCATTTTGTGAGAAAATACGTCCCAACGTTAACTTTTTACAACGGTGGTGGCTCAATCAAACTGTTGAATTTTTTAAGTTCTCTCTCATCCTAAAAATTAACAATGTACAGAAGTATTTCGTCACTGCAACTTTATAGGACCATGTTTATGTTTTTCTTAATAAAGGGACTATGTTTAACAACCTCCTTTACATGGGACTAAAAATGAATGTTTCCTTTCTAGAGTGGCGATCTTTTGAACTTAGATATTCATGAATGCAAGGGTTTTGACAAATAACATTTTCAGCAGATTCATAAACTGTTGAAAGGCCTTCCTCCCATTAAGTCACTGGTTGCTGTTGGTTCTGGGGCTGCAAAGTTGGTATCTATGCCTCTGAAGAGCTACAGAAAGGACCATAGAGTACTCAAAGGAATGCAGAGAGGTAAACTGTTGCAAGCTGCAATCATTTATAGTTTGAATTCTGTTTATATATACTAGTAGCTCTTGCGCACTCGATGTGTGTGCAAATAAAAATATTATTATTAAAAATATATCGATTAAATATAAAAATCTGGACCTTTTGAAATTTTATTTTTAAATTAAAATAAAATTAAATAAAAAGGACGTGTTTGAGATTGATTTTAATTTTAAGTGGGGTGAGATATTTTTCAAATGAAAGAAAATAAATTAAAACAAAAATAAAGATCATAAAGAGGCGTGTTTGAGATTGTTTGGAATTTTATGTGGGATGAGATTTTTCTTAAATCAAATAAATTTATAAAAAAAAAAAAGAAACAGAGGACACCAGGACCAAAACGGTTTCTACTTGGGTCTCTCGCTTAATATAAAAATGTGTATATATATATATATGAGCATGTAGACTTCGTTTGAGCAATTAAAGAGGCTGCTTTTGGGGCAGTTTAGATTTTGCAAGTTAATGAATTCTGTATTTTGGACCCGTAAAGATTTTCCTTTTCTACCGAACACTGGTGGACATCCTGCACTTCTTGAATTGCTGCTTTTAATATCTATTTCTGAAGCCTATAAATGAAATGTTATTGTAGGTACTTTTGCATTTCTTAGAAGCATCTCTCTTGAAGCGATTGGACTAGGAGTACATTTGGCCGGAGGAGCTCATAACATCCTACTCCAAGCGGAGTACATCCTTGCTAGTATTCCACCCTCTGTACCCTGGCCAGTAGAAAGCAGAGCCGGTACTAATGTGAAATCAAATCAGCCCAACAATGCCCAACAAGGAATTCAACAGGTTACTTGCTCATTATGCTTTTATATCTTCCTTTGTTTTCAACTATTAAGTCCCAACAATTCCTTCATATTTGCTGAAATTCCAATTAATTTTCCCACCCTTTTTACATGGAAAAAGTATTAGTGCATATATCTCCATTGTTCCACCTCCCGTAGAAAATGGAAATGCATGTTAAATGTTAATTCACCGTGTTAACATTACATATATGTTCATGTCAACCAATTCCATTAAAGTGAATTTTGAAAAAGAATATATGGATTGCTATACATAGAACTTCTGTACGCCGATTTATTTGTTGATGTTGCTTTCAATAAGGATCTGAAATCTGAATCTTGTGCTGTTAGGCTTGCCAGAGCATTACTGATGGCTTAGGCAAATCGGCCTCTGCTTTGGTACAAAGCCCCTTAAAAAGATACCAGCGTGGTGCTGGTGTGGGGTCGGCTTTGGTGACCGCTGTCCAATCTGCTCCAGCTGCAGCTATAGCCCCTGCTTCTGCTGCTGCACGAGCAGTCCATTGTGCGCTTCTTGGCTTTAGAAACAGGTCCGAAATCTGTTTATATTTCTGCCTTTTACTGTGTGTTGATATTGCTTGCGCGATTTTCCCATACATATGGGCTTATCATATTAATATATATATTTTTTCATTACACCAGCCTTGATCCGGAGCATAAAAGGGAGTCTCTGGAAAAATACTTGGGCAGAAATCCATCCCAAGAACCCATGCCATAGGTGTGCACAACAGTAATTTAAGTACTGCATTATTATGTCAGCGGTTACGATTGAGATAGATTTTTGTAAACTATGTCTTTGTGGCAGGCGTAAGAAACAAAATCAGATGAGGGGCATGCATTGTTACGGTCCTCCAAAGATAAGTCAGAAACTCCATAGCTACGAGGCTAGCAAATAATTTTGCTCATCCTGGTTTTCAGGTGAAGTTACTAGAATCATGACTGCATGCTTATTTTTGCTGGTATGCAATTTGATGGACTTACAGCTTGTAAATTTTGGAGATTTGGTCCTAATTAATCTAATCCAGCAAAAAGCTCAATGGTTTCAATTGACTGTTATCTTGCTTCAATGTAGTCCTAATACAATATATATCTGTGAAGGACACACCTTTCCATTATATCTTAAAATATTTCAATATCTGTCAGATATGTGCATGGGACTAGATTGCGCAAAGGGCTTTTGGGCAAATTTGTTAACTTGCTATATACCTTGTTTCCAGGTGTATATATGTCTAAATGATGTACAGATAGGAGACTCCATTAAAGAGATGTTTTTGGTGGCAGTAGACAGATTCTGTATATAGTGTGAATGAAATGTGTGAGAATTTAACACGCGGATCCCAGCTTTCTTGTAATTAGGGTCATCGGTAGCGTTATTGAGCCTTATTTTTTAATGTAAATATTTATTTTCATTCATTCGTTTTGATTCGTGACACTGTTGTAAATCTGTAACTTTGCTGTAAATATACGTATTTTGTGATCTTAAGGAAAGGCTTATTCTTTGCAGTGTGCTTTTCTAGTTTGGGCTACTGACATGGTGGTCTTTATTCTACGTAGGTAACTCGGTTTAAAACCTTTGGTTACCCATGTTTATGAAATTGATGATTGAGTTTGGAACTAGCCAAATTCTTCAAGTGTAAATTTATCCATTTTATTTGGGATATTACTCGATAGGGTATTGTCGCGCAAGTCCCCCCATTTTCCCCTCTGGTATAAAAATACCCGAAAAGTTCTTATATAAACTCAATATTATGTTATATTTTCGCACAATGTAGTGTGTAACCTGTCGATTTGAACAATTGAGTCCATGAGTAAAAACATTAGTTAGTAGTAATTTTAGTACATTTCTTGGTTCTATATCTCTGTTAACTTCGAATCGAATCAAATTAGTAAGGTGAAACTCTCTTATGTTGCTGTATTCCCAGAAATTTGAATACCAAACTTCTTGTTAATTTAGAACTTAAATTATATTACCACTTTGTAGTAGTGAGACTTCATTAAATCGACACAATTCCTACCTTTTTGTGAAAACCGTAGGTCATTGTGATCAAACCCGAGAAAGGATATACATGACTTGATTAGGTTAGGTCACTGCTGGTTTAAGCATAATTTAAAATTTCATCAAAAAAGTACAAAAAATAAAATACAAGAGTTTCATCATAACAAAGTTCATCTCAAGAGAAGAGAATTTAGATGACAAGAATCATGTCAACAAAGCCGAATCAGACGATCCAAATTACACAATACAAATTGTTACAATAAAAGTTGAACTGCATCATAACATTTGTACAAAAAAGAAGTAGCTGCTGCATACAAATTTATGTCTACACAGACCCCACTATTCATGAAAGGAGGATCAAAATCAACACATTTTCCTTCCTAAATTACATTAAACCCCAAACCTCAACAATAATTTCCCCTAACCTTAACACATTCAACTAAACTCTTCCTCCCCAACACCAACCAAAAGTGCACTAAAAAGACCCTGCAACAACACAAGAACCAAAAATCAACACCAAAACTAAAAGAAATAGTTAAATCTTTTGAACAAGAAAACCAATCCCAACAAATGCTGCATTCATCTCTCACCTTTAGAATTGGGACAAACATGCTGAAAACTGAACACAATCTCCACATTCTTCATCTCATCAATGCTTTCCAAAGATCCATCAAACCCCTTAAAAGATTTCTTAGGTACATTGTTTGATCTCTTCAGACCAAACCTCTCCTTCCATCGCCTCGTTCCTTTCGACAACCTCGGTGAAACATCCTCGTAATCATCGTTGTTATCGTCATTGGCGAGAAGCTCATCCCTAAGTGTTGTGGTGGTTTTATTGCAGTTTTCCCTCAAGGGAACCAGTTTCCCCTGGGAGAAAAGCTCATCAGCTGAAATCATGGAGTAATTAGGGACGGAAAACTCGAAATCGGAGGAGACGGGGGCCTCCCTATAGCTGTTTTCAAGCTTCACTGGCTGTTGAGAATCAGCAAAGTCATTTGAGAATGATATTCTTGGACTCATTGTACTATTGTAGAGGCCTTGATGTTGCTCATTGTTGAACATGTTTATGCATGCCATTTTTGGAATTTCTTACTAGAGGGAAAAATGGGTAAAATTTTTGAGTGTTTTTGGGGGGTTTCACATGCAATGTGAGAACCCTTTATATAGGAGAGCGGTTGTTTTCATGTGTATGATACAAAGTTAAAAGGGATAATTACACCAGCATACCCCAAGTTTGGCCTAATTACACAAACTTCCCTTTGAGGTTAAAAAGTATACCAAATCTTCCCCTGCCATGGACAAAAATCAGACCTTGTGCATTCTATTACGGTCATAAAATTTAAATCTATATATCAATCAATAAGTGTCAAATAGCATATCCATCAAATATTACAATCAAAATTAATCGATTCAAAGGTAATCAAGATTCTTCGAGACGGTGCACTTTGGTAATTTCTCAAACCTCAGATAAGGTTCCTGTCATGATATATCCGTCCAAAAAATTAATGCAAATGAAAGCTAAAGAAACGTGTGAGTTGCCACTTTATGTGGATTGGCATGTCACTTGCTGTGTCTTTATTCAATACAAGAAGACCTCAATTAGTGCATTCTTAGAAGTGGATATAGTTTAAATAATCTTAATCAGATCTATATCATGTTATGGGATGTGAAAATTGCAACTTTTTCATGTTTTTATATTGGCGGTCTTGTATGGTTTAGATCTTAATTACTGTAAGAGCTGGCAATACTGAAGATAATATTGTTGTGCTATATATGTATGTACGTGTCGTATGTAGATCTCAATTGTAAAATTAAAGCTGTCTAAAGTGAAGAAGTAATGTGCAAATTAAGCTTAATAATATTTCTGAAATTAAGGATTCAAACTCACATTTCTCACCGGCCAGTCAATAGATTTGGATATAAGCAAAAGAAGTTTGTGTATTAATTTTGTAAGTGATAATTGTAAGTTACTCCTGAATTTTAATTCAATTACCGGAAAAATTCTTATATTTGAGAGATTACGAAAAATATATTTATAATTGAGAAGTTATAAAAAAAAAAACCATCTTGTGAAATTACAAAAAACACGTTGAAATTACAGAGTAAGATATTTTTTTGTAATTTTTTCATTATAATAATTCTTTTCGTAATTGAATTATACATGGAGATATTCGTGATTTCTCATTTGTAATAATGTGACATTTCTTATAAATGTTTCAACATTATATGAATTTGTGACACTTTTATGGAAAGAAAATTTTTTTATTTTAAAATACAAATCCTCAAATGACTAGAGGGAATATTATATGAATTTGTGACACCTCTATCGAATGAAGGTTTTATTTTATTTTTATTAATATACACTCCCAAATAATTAGAGAGATTCGAACTCAAATAATTATTTTAAAAAAAAGATCTTTTTTTAATCACTTGAAACTCAAGTAATTATTCTAAATAAAAAATCTTTTTTAACCATTCAAACCAAACTCTATTGTAATATTGTTGTATTGAAATTGCGTGATATGCTAAAACTTTAAGTATAACATATTATACCCAGCTAATGTCACAAGGTCACAAAATCAGGTTCGTGGCATTAAAGTAGTTTGTGGTGTAGCTCGCATATTTGTTGAATCTCGACCTGTTGATGCCTAAAATTTGCGCCGTTTATGTAATTTCGAATTCACCATGATTTATAATATTACTTTATATATTTAGAACAAAAATAATTGACCATTATTTTAGTATATCATTCACTCTTTCGTTTAATAATTGACACAAACATAATGATTTGAACATAAACGATGTAAATATGAATATGTATTTTTAAAATAAAATTTATATAAAAAATATTTAATACGATGTTCGATATATCACAATAAAATACAATAATATTTTTAATTTTATTCTCGTATTGATTTAATTTCTCCGATCATTGTAATCCATGTTGAAAGAGTTCAAAAGTAGAGTTCCATAAAATACTAAGGACAATAATTAATCAAATTTGTAGCACACATAGAAGATGAGAGTGGATAAAGAGGTGAATTTTTAACTTTAGTGTACTGTTCACGGCAGTATTTTAAAAATGGTGTACTTTTTGAAAAATATTTTAATTCTGGTGTAAGACGCATTTTCGAAAAACGTCTTCACTGTTCATCTGATGAAGACGTTTTTTGGAAAAACGTCTTCATCAGAATTTATAGTTGACCAACTTATTTGGTCTGACCATGGATCTCTATTGAAGACGTTTTTAAAAAAAGCTTCTTCACTATTGAAGACGCTTTTCTGAAAAACGTCTTCATTAAGCGGCGAATTTAATTACAGAGACTCAGGGTTATCTGCTGCAGAGAACCCTAATTTCAAACACAGCGCGGTAGAGGGGCGAAAAAAAGGGAACGCGAAGAAACCCTGCTGTGACGACACGAGAGGGTCTTGCCGACGAGATTGGGTCCTTTTCCGGTGGGAGAGGGTATTTTTCCGGTTGAGTGGGGTGATTCTTCCGGCAAGGTCAGTTTCTCATGAATGGAATTTTTGTTTGGTTTAATGTGTAACTTCCCATTTGTTTTGGTTCTTAGATTTGCTCTATTGTGATGGTAGTGTGATTAACGTAGGTAGTTCAATTGTTGGTTAACTTCCAAGTTGTTGGTTAACGTAGGTAGCTCAATTTGATTCGGTCCAGAAATCTGTTTTACCGAAAAACTGAATAAGAGTATGAAGTGTGATACGAATTTACCAATATGAGAATTTGAAGTGCTGGTTACTGCTACATTGTCAAAAATTTCAGAATATTAACTCTGCCCAAAGATGAAATGTCGTGGCTCCTTGCATTTTCAGAATATAAACTATTTGTAGGTCGTGTTGGATAATGAATGCATGGATTTGAGTTAAATGCTTGATGATTTTGCTTCTATGTATAAGGAATGCAAGTTTCAAAGGTTGTGGGTATGATTTTGATTTATGTTGTCTGTGAAGTTGGGCAACAAGAGGAGTAATAATAACTTAGTATAGGGGAAATAAGCTAAAATCTTTGAAGTAAACAAGAGGAGTAATCATAACTTAGTATAGGGGAAACAAGAGGAGTTTGTCTGTGATTGATGCAGTGCCTATGATCATCAAGAATACGAAAGAAAACTATTTGAAAATTGAATATTTATAAGAAATTTACAAAATGCAAGATGACAAGTACGGGAAATGACCAAAAATGGAAGTTATCCCAAATAATGGTTTCATAGACAGTGCACAAAGGTATATGGACTGAATTTGTATTGTTTGACTTAGACATTCCACCAAACATGTTAGAAGTTATTTAAATTTTGAAATATGTGATTTTAATTTTCCAAAAGGTGTATGGCCTGAACTTGTATTGTTTGACCTGGATGATTTTAATTTGATCTAGCGTTTGATCTGACTTTGTATTATCACACCGGGAGTACGTTATATTTTGTTGATTTCGTTGGTGTTTCCCTGTAGGGCTGATGGATCATTTATATGGACCTGTCAATCCTAGCGTGTTGTACGCACAAGAATCTCATAGGAGCAACAATTTAATGGATATTACATCTGGGGCATTGGATTTCTGCTTGCAAGTCCGTAATGGGAAGCCTGGATTTTACGCGAAGGAAAGTAGTAGTTTCTATTTGGAAATGCACGATCGTGTCCTGGATTTCCTTTACGAGATGGGATTCTACGGGTTGTACAGGGTTGGGGAGATGGAGGTGGACCACTCGTTGATCACCGCGTTAGTAGAGAGGTGGATGCCGGAGACTCACACCTTTCATCTGACCGTAGGGGAGGCAATGGTGACGCTTCAGGACGTTGCCATTTTGTGGGGACTGCCTATAAATGGGAACGCAGTTATAGGCGATGACGTAGAGGATATTGATTGGGTGGATACTTGTATAAGACATCTAGGGTTCGCGCCTAACTTACAAGGTGGGAAATTGAGACTGAAACAGCTTCGAGCTTTTATGCAACAACATCCAATCGGGGATGGTAGTTCGGAGCAAGAAGTACTTAGATGGCCCGTTGCACAATCCTACTGATGATGGGAACAATGATGTGGCCAGACGGTACCGGTGGCACTGTCTCTTTGGTTTACTTGTTTAATCTTGGGTACAAGCCAAGACCTTCGGAACCCCAGGTGGAGTTTGTTGAGGATGTGAAAGAGGTGTTGCAAGAGGTGAGAAGTTATAGTTGGGGCAGCGCGGTATTGGCCGCATTATACCGGGCTCTTTGCAATGCAACAAAGAGGGATACGATGAATATTGGAGGCGCATTGCAGCTGCTTCAAGTTAAGTTTATTGTAATTTTATTTTTATTTTTATATTTTATGGTTTGTGGGAGAGTTATTGATAAATTATGGTTTGTGGGAGAGTTATGCTGCAGAGAACCCTGAGTCTCTGTAATTAAATTCGCCGCTTAATGAAGACGTTTTTTAGAAAAACGTCTTCAATAGTGAAGACGCTTTTTTGAAAAACGTCTTCAATAGAGATCCATGGTCAGACCAAATAAGTTGGTCAACTATAAATTCTGATGAAGATGTTTTTCCAAAAAACGCCTTCATCAGATGAACAGTGAAAACGTTTTTCGAAAACGCGTCTTACACCAGAATTAAAATATTTTTCAAAAGTATACCATTTTTAAAATACTGCCATGAACAGTACACTAAAGTTAAAAATTCACCGGATAAAGATGAATCAAACATTACTATCATCATCGTCATCTATTTATTTTATTTAATTTTAGCAGTCAATAAAGGCTGCTGCTTTGTCCAAAAAAATATTTCTACCACATGCATGCAGTAAATAAAACTTAACCAGGGTTAATTATTAGTCTTTAATTACATTTCATGAGGCGTTAATATTGTTTAGAGGTTCAACGTGCATAAATAATATATATGTTGAGAATTAATTTAACCACAACATTCACTGTCTACATTTGGGCACCTGCATTATGCTAAATTGGCAATCATTCACGTGGGAACCGCGTTATTTTATTTTGAACAGATTATTTATTCATTTGTATATAAGGAAATATAAAGAAATTTTCGTCAAATTATACAGCATTTAAACTTAATTATAATACAATATATTTATATTAAAAAAAGGGGAGTTTTGAGAAAACTCCCTATGGGTTGAAATTTTTTAGTTTGCTCCCTAGGTCTAAAAAAATTTTAGTTCACTCCCCAATTCACATTTGAGTTAGCTCCCCTATTTTGGGGGCAGATATCACATATGGCGATTTAGATACACCATATGACGAATTAGGTACACGATTATGCATGTTTAATAAAACTCAAGAATCGTGTACCTAAATCGTCATATGGTGTATCTAAATCGCCATATGTGGTATCTGCTCCCAAAATTGGGGAGCTAACAAGTGAATTGGGGAGTGAACTAAATTTTTTTTAGATTTGGGGAGCAAACTAAAAATTTACTATACAATTTGGGAGTTTTCTCAAATTACCCGTTAAAAAATTATATTTTAATTTTTAACTTTTGAGACTTGTGATATTCATTAGGGTTCTGTTATATCATTTCAAAAATACCCTTAATTTTTTAATTTGATTTGTGATTGTAAAGACTGTATTATTAAATTTATAATTTATGGTGATCGTTTTATCTATGTAAATTTTAGGACTAATTTTATAATTTTGGTCATATATTCAATATTATACTCATATAACCGTCAGGGAGCACAAATGTACTTTTATAAATTCTGGGATCTCAAACCAAATAATACTTATAAAGACTAAAATATAATTTTTTTGTTTTAAATGAATTACGTTGTAATTAAGTTTAAATTCAAGATAATCAAATATAAATTTCTCTTTATATATAGTAAGAAAAATATTTTTTTAAAAAAATATTCAATTATGGAATTGAGCTCTCCATAATTGATGTGTATTCATGGAATCGAATAGGAAATTTCCGAACAAACTAACATAATACTCAAGCACTAAACTATACTTAATTGCTTTTATATAACATAAAATCATAGTCTTTTGAATCAAACAAGTTTTTAGATTAGTAATACTCTAATCCTTGTTTTGTTGATCTCATATTTCTCCCCTTATTGGGAAGGATGTAGTCCTGAATTTGACAGTGACAAAGCTTTTGAATAAAGGGAAGACAGCAAACAATATATTGATATATTCAAAATAATATAATATTATTTGGAGTCTGTATATTTATGACCAATTTGACCATAGAAAATTCTGAAGTAATTACAGACCAACCCTCGCAAGCTTCGTCTAGGAACTTGAACTATAAAATATATATAAAAAATAATATAATACACTTTAAAACTTTTCATGAGGATTTTTCAAAAATAATATTTAATTTAAATCGAATTTGTAAAATATTATTGAAAATAAATAGATTAAAGATTCTATTATAGAACGCCAAATCATTTGACGTTCTTTTATTTTTTATTATTTTTTTTAATGGGATCGCCGAATAATACGACGACCCCATGAACTTTTTTTTTTTTTTAATATTTTAATAATGGTCGCCATATAGTATGGCGACCTTTGAGTGCAGGCATTATGGGAAACTTTGAAATGGTTTTTTTTGTTATTGAACACCATGGTCGCCAAATCTAAATTTTGTTTTCAATATTTCTTTAGCATTTAATTTTTTTTTTAAATTAAGGGGTAATAAAATCATACGAACTAAAATTTATTTTGTTGGAGGTATAAATGATATCGAAAAAATACGAGGTTTATTTCATTGGATCCGAATCGTCGAAACGAGTCCAACAAAAAAAAACGGAATTCGAATCCGAATCCCGTAGCTCAAGTTTTAGCTGAAAAACGAATCAAATAGGGTAAATAGATCATATGAATTGAAATTTACTTCGTCGGAGGTCCAAACGGCATCGAAAAAAATATGGATTATTTTGTTGGATCCGAATCATCGAAATGCGTCCAACGCAAAGACGGAATTTGAATCCGAATCTCGTAGCTTAAGTTTTAGCTGAAAAACGAATCAAATAGGGTAAATGGATCATATGGACTGGAATTTTCTTCGTCGGAGGTTCAAACGACATCGAAAAAATATGAGAATTATTTCGTTGGATCCGAATCGTCGAAATGAGTCCAACAGCAAAGCGGAATCCGAATCCGAATCCCGTAGCTCAAGTTTTTACTGAAAAACAAATCAAATAGAGTAAATGGATCATATGGACTGAAATAAACCTCGTCGGACGTACAAACGGCATCGAAAAAATATGAGGATTATTTCGTTGGATGCGAATCGTCGAAATGAGTCTAACGGCAAAGAAGGAATTCGAATCCGAATCCCATAACTCAAGTTTTAGCTGAAAAACAAATCAAAGTTCGAACTTGAGCTACGGGATTCGGATTCGAATTCCGTCTTTTTCGTTTGACTCGTTTCAATTATTCGAATCCAATGAAATAAATCTCGTATTTTTTCGATATCATTTATACCTCCAACGAAATAAATTTTAGTCCATATGATTCCATTACCCCTTAATAAAAAAAATTAAATGCTAAAGAAATATTAAAAACAAATTTTAAATTTGGCGACCATGGTGTTCGATAACATAAAACCATTTCAAAATTTCCCATAATTGCCCGCACTCAAAGGTCGCCATATTTTATGGCGACCATTATTAAAATATTAAAAAAAAAAAAAAAAAGGTTTATTGGGTCGCCATATTATTCGGCGACCCCGTTAAAAAAAATTGATGGGGTCAAAATACGATCGTCCCACGACAAGACACGTGGCATCACGAGATGATGACATCTGTCTCCACAAGGCTGCATCATCAGTTCACAAGCGCTGAACCCAACGAGCGCGGATCTTATTCTGGAGTTAAGCCCAACGAGCGCTGTCACTCCAACGAGCGTCCTACATACCAAACGATGGGCTCGCTCATATGCCAAAGGAGCCCTCTTCGAGCGTCACACTCCCTCAGAGTGGTTTCCCTTTCGGCTCATCACTTGAACTGGAGCCTTCATCCCCCTCAGCGGATGTCTTAGCCTCCAATGCTCCAGGTTGTCACGAGCGCGCTCTCAAGCCCTCGTCACCAACCACCCACATGGCTCTCTGACACAACGTACATGCCCGCGCACCTGCCACTGTTGCTAGCACTAACTTTTGGGCCGCTTTTGCAGAAGATTCCTCCTAGGTTTCTCTCTCACAGCGCCACGTGTTAGGGCAACATTCGGCCAGGACCACTTGAGGCAAATGACCAAAGGGCCCTTGACCCTCAACTATAAATAACCCAAGTCATCTTCTACACTGTGAGCATTCTGAAGCATTCTCTGAGCTTTCTTCATCACTGCAACTGTAACTGAGCTTACACTTATCTTCATACATTGAACTGACTTGAGCGTCGGAGAGCCAAACTGGGTATCACCCCCAGTTCCCCCAGCTTGGCCTTCTGACTCTTCTTGTGCTTGTCCCAACAGGTTGAACCCCTTTCTCTTTTCCCGGCGAAGCTCCGGTGGTTTCCTCCACAAAATACAAATCGTAAAGTGATCGGATTCAGACCCATCCATTCCTGGACCCATCAAAAATAATAAAAAAATACGAGAACGCCAAATGATTTGACATTCTATAATAGAATCTTAACCCATTTATTTTCAATAACATTTTACGAATTCGATTTAAATTAAATATTATTTTTGAAAAATCCTTAATTTTTCATGCAAATAGGGGAAAACGAGGCCGTGTGGGTGCTACTCCGCATAGCTTAAAAGCTATAGGTTTTCAATAATTGAGGACTAAACTTTACATTATATACTTTTGGAAGAAAATAAGCCACTCAAATATAATGCTTACTCTTGAAGTCTTGCTATATAAACTCTAATGGGAAAATTACCTTCCATATCTGATATCTTTGATGATTTTGGTGAATTATAAATTACTACCTCAATTTTTATTTTTATTTTTATTAAGGCAGTCTGTTTTGTCGTATTGGCAAGATTCATAGCTCATATATTAGTGAAGGATGGTGTAGAGAGCCAAACTGGCAACAACTGCCAGAGCCAGAGCACATGTACAGCAATAGCAATTGCATCAAAGATCATCAAACACTTGGCCTTCAAGCATCACCGACATTTTATAAACCCAACACTATTTTAACCAATTTTACTCAATCTACTTTGACCATCTACATGTACAATGTTTGCTGTTACATCTTACTATGATGCAGAAATATACATAAAAGTTACAAGAAAGGTATATCCATTTCACTTTTAGTGAGACATATCTCAAACAAAAATTGTGGTTAAGATTAGCAGCAAGACTGATTTGTAATTTCTCCTAAAGTTACATTAGTATATGTAATTTGATGTATGAGTAATGATCAATGTGAATAGTTTGTAGCACCATATTCTTATTTCGAGTGAGAAACAAAATATAAGACAATCTATAATATACGAACACTTGTAAAAATATCATTTTATCGTATCGTATTGTATAGAGCATTTGTATCGGATACCGTATCCGACACTCCTCACGTGAAAAATTATAAAAAAAAATTTATATCACCGTATCCGTATTATAGCATATCTATATCGTTGTATCCATATCCGCTTATCGTCGAAAATAATTATCATGTGTGTGTGTGAGAGAGAGAGAGAGAGAGAGAGAGAGAGAGAGGGATTCCAAGTGAGGATCACATGGTGATCGGTTGTTGTTTGGATTAGTCAAATGTGTACACAACTGGGTAGCTGATTCCCTAGATTCTCAACTGCTCTAAATAATCTACTTTGTGAAAAATGGCACATTTCTTCATCAAAAGGTGGAAGAAACTTAGCACACTGTTTCTTTTGGTCTCCCATTCAGTGAACAACATTTGTCTTTTTACCCCCTTTTTTTGTTCTCTCTTAGTTTCTCTTCTCTGCCAAGACACCACTTGCTATGTCATATTTATCATCTATAACTTGCCTTCCTGCTATTTTGACTGTATTCCTATGGGCATTGGGCACCAATAATTTGTCATACATAAAATTTAAAACCATATATTATTTTTTGGATAATTTGTAGTACTATTTTGGATTTCCAAGGTTTGGTCAAATGCAATTATTCTGCAGGAAATCTTTCATGCCTGCTGCACCAATCACACATGTACGTTTTCCTTCAATCAGGATACTTTTTTGGGAGATGGACAAGTTCAAATTATATATTCTATCCATTTTTTTCAGAACCCTTTTGTATTTCCCCTCTTTGCAAATAGTAGTTTAATTAATAGGAAATTTATGGTATTTTTGGTGTATTTCTGAGTGGCCAAAAGAACCAAGATTCTGCTGAAACTTCTCAGATTCGGATCTAGATTTTTTGATCGATCCAGATTCAACCTGTTGATATCGTCGAGTGGTGGTGATAAGATATAGATTAGATATGATGACATGAAAAACAAATTTAGATAGGGAATTAATTCAGGCATGGATATATAATGATTTTCTGCACTACTCGACCCTGTGGAACTGTATGTATGTCACAGTATAATTGATGGTGTTTTCACCACTAATTACTTCTTAAAGAAATGGAATTGTGCTGTGTATGTCGTATTTCTTGAATGCATTATTATGCAGGCAGGAATAAAAGAAATTGGTTCTAGGATCTGAATTCAAGAAAATGGAATATTTAAGTAGGCAGCATAACTACCACATTTTTGCAACATGCATGACTGTGTCAAGCTCCATAGACAACAAAAAGTTAAAAAAAACTAGAGTCAATCAAGCTGTACTGGGAAAAAAATAAGTGGCAATCATTAAGCATTTTATCAAGCTGAAAATTGTATTTATATGTATGTATGTCTTCGAAGCGCAAAAATCAAAAGATGTTATTGATTGAAAAGAGGACATATAAATTGATAAGCAGGCTACATTTGGTTGAAATGGACTTGCACATGGTTTCAGAAATTAGGTGCTAAGGACAGAAATATTGTTCACTCTTATTATCCATCCTTCTTTAGCTGTTATTATGTACAAGTACAATTAAATTCTGTATATCCAAATCTATGATATTGTTCGTTCCAGCCTGAACTCAATAACTATGGGATTGACAATGAGAATTTGTTGATAAATTGTGATTATTCGAATTCAAGAGGATCAAACATCTCATAACCCCCTCAAATGGCTCAAAGATAGATGAAAAAGAAGAATGATGAGGCAAATAATCCAAAACTTACTCAAAATCATCGACATTTAGGGAAGCGGGAGATAATCGATTTGAAGGTATTCGAATACCAGGAGAAATTTTATGTGAGATAGTGACATTAGTTTTACCTTCTGAAGTTCTTATTAATTTCGAAGGCTTCAAATTGGATGATCCAGTTATGGTTTCTCTGTTTAGAGAGATTGATGATGGCGTCCTTTTATGCGACAAAAATGCTCGTTGATGAAGACCTTTTCCAGAACAGGTTTGGTTTCTATGTTCAGCAACATCCTCTACCTTTGGTTTCAAAGTTGATTCCATAGGGACAAGCTTCCCATCTACTTGATTGGTAAAGACAAATGAAACCTGCAGTATGGGAAAAGATATTTGTTCATAATCCAGTAGGCATAAACAGTCATGTGTTCCCAGCACATTAATTTTTACATATTAACAGTTTTTATACAGAGTTGTGGAACCAGGCGCATATTTAGGCTCGAGTTCTTACTAATTACACTCCCAAGTGAATAAACTAAGTTCAGGGCACTTGATTTGATGCCAGAAATAATGAAATGTTTCGAATTTGAAGAGATAAATGTACTTCAAGACAAGAGACTAAATACAGATTAAAGTTTAAAATACAAGTCTTTCTAGGGTCAACAAAGCAAGCAAAAACCAATTGAAATGAGAAGGGGTTTCTGTAACTTATTAGTGAAACTACACACTTTAGTAGCATTGATTTGTCATTGACAGATTCATCCAATACTCAAAATTACATCTATTGTCCATAGCATCTCCTAATATACAAACAGGCTCGTTGGTTGTCTGTGAGTACTCATTTTGGGGAAAAGGAAACATGTATGACAGTAAAATAAGCAAGTTCTTGGAAAATTTGTAGTTCTGGGAAAAGGCACACCATGAATAAGTTCAAACTTCAGGCACACCATGAATAAGTTCAAACTTCAAACTATCCTAGTCTAAATTAATCGAATGATCTTATTCTGGAAATTCCAACTATTCAGATATTTCTGAAAAGCAATTGCTCATCAAACATTAGTCTTATAAGAAAGAATGTGATTTGAACAAGAAAGTCCTAGGATCGCCAAGAAAACTCATATATGTCGTACTTTAGCATGATTAAATTGAAGTGAGTTTGAAATCTAATGTTCTTAATGAATCATAGTTTAGCAATGAGTAATTTCTACTGTCACCGGATTCTTACATTTGGTGAACAAGCCATGAAGCATTCACAATCCTCGCAAAAGAAAAGATAAATCGGAAATCACTTCACTGGAAATTCTCACCTCATCTCCTGCTGAAGCCTGAAATATGCAATCAGGTACAGATGATGGAAAATGATGATGCCCCCAGTTAGCTAAATCTTCTTCCTTAGGAGCTCCGACCTTGATGGAGAAAACCATGAGCTGCACAGAAAGAACGTATTCTATGTCCAAGAACCAGATATTGTCATTGTTACTAACCTGTTTCTCATGGAATCTTAAATTGTTTAAGCACCCAGAAAGGCCTGCAAATCCCCCAATATCCTCTTCATCAGGTTGGCATCCCTCATTCATGAGGTAAGTCTCAAAACTGCTATCTGGCATCATTTCTTCTTGTTTACAACGGTTGCAGTTCATCTTCTCATGAATTTCCGAACTGCATAGGTGTATCATTTGTAAGTGGAAAAGAAAATCTCACTGTACAAAAAGATTGTTGACATCTGTACTCAAAAGATTTCCTTCCTGCAGTCCATTTCCCAGTGTAGTTCATACAAGAAAAGAGGGCTGCAGGAGGGAAAAGTGAAGTGCAAATATGACGTAGCAATTGACATTTGAACTTTAAACAGTGCAGATCAATGAAATTGTGATTGCATTTTAGGTGTTCACATGATTTGAAGGGGGTTTCTTCTACCTTAACTTATTTCTCGAAATTCATGATGTTCAACACCTTAGCAAAACTACCATAACTCTAGCAGCATGCATCAACTTTTTCTGTTCAATGGCTTGACATGATTAAATCAAGTACATAACACCGTCAAACCAACAGAATATTAACACCGACATACCTTGAGCTCTCATTAAATGTAAACAAGTCACGTAGATCTTCTGATGAAAGGAGATTTCCCTGTGATGAGTACTCCGTATTATGCACACATGATTAAAAATACATTCAGTATAAATTATCAGAAGAGAAGAGAGGCACCTTCTGTGAATCCACATGCTCTTGCTGAATAACTTTTTGAAGTCCTTCTTTTGACATCTGACGCTGATATACCTACAGATGGAACATTGCACGATTGCTTAAAGAAAAGTACACATAGGGAAGCAAATGCATCAAGAATTTCTGAATGTTACTTTTTCCTCAATTGTTCCAGTACTCAAAAATCTATAGATGTATACTCTCTTCTTCTGCCCGTCCCTCCAGACCCTCGCTGCTGCCTGAAAAGTGTAGAAATTTGGGGCTTGAAAGAGCGCTTTAGTCGCATACTCAGCACAGCCTTGAGATCAACAAATAATCATCTATTTAGAAAAAAGGACAAAGTTACCTGTTTATCATTGGCTGGATTCCAATCAGGATCGAAGAGAACCAGTCGATTTCCACCAATCAAATTGAGGCCACAACCTCCAGCTTTGCTACTTAAGAGAAATGCAAACTCATCCTGAATAAAAAATTTAATCATAACCACATAATCAAAAGATGCAAGCACATTACCAAGATCTTCACAATACAACATTCCAATACCTTCGATGGATCATTGAAACGATTGACCAACTTCTGTCGTTTGCTGATTGATGTAGTCCCATCAAGTCTTAGAAAAGGGTATCTTCTTTCACGGCATAATTGAGCGAAGAGGTCCAATGTCTAAGAACAGCGAATATAATTAATATGGCAATCATCATAAAGGATTTGTCAGGTTTAAACAGGTTTGACAAGTTGTTGGCGAGACCAATGATAAAGATGATTTAGTACATAAAAACCCATATGAAAAAACAACTAAAAGTCAATATCAATTATAAGTTGATGTGCAAGTTTGCAACCAAACATAAACCACGGACATCAACCGAAGCTGAATAAATTTCAAGCTTTATCACAACTTAATTTAAGTATATGTTTGAAGGGGGTTCAACAGTTGAGATATAATTTTCATAGATACAATTCACAAATGGAATAAGGCCTTGCAATCCATTCAGATTTTTCTAAGAGAAAGCATCCACTGTTTACACCACGTACACTCACTCCCATTACAAAAGCATTTTTACAGGAACAGTACAGAATACCCAATAAAAATACTGAATAATACTATTCACTTTCTTTCATGTTAGTATCAAGGTGGAATTTGATTCAGGAAATGGCACAGATATTCTTCAACGGAGAAATAATGAGAAGAGAAAAGAAAATGATGCACGAATCATATGGAACAATAATATATGCATTAGAGTATCAAAAACCTAAACTTCTTGCACCTGTGTGTAATTTGAAACTAGAACAATCCTATCATCTGTTCTCTGACGGAGTTGATTGAGTAACCGGGCTAAGACATGCATTTTTCCTGATAGTTCGACCCACACACCATCACCACCAGTCCACGATCCAGATCTGACAGAACATTTGTGAATCGTTGTTTAGTAATCAGAACATTAAATTCATGCCTAAGAATCAGGAAGAATTTACCTTGCGGAGAACATTTCTTGTGGGAAAAAATGCAGACAATCCTCAAACCCTGACGTTCCTGGACTCCCACTTTTTATCGTATCATATATTAGCTTCAAGTTAAATTTATCCGGTGTTAGTAATAAAGTATGCAACAAAATCATTAAGATGCAAATGGAAAGATAAGTAGTTGAACTATGAGTTGAAATCAGTGAAAAGTCCCTAAACAGTAAGGGGACTCAAATTCAAGGAATCAGAGATAAATATGATGAGAGCTGTGAAAATAGAAGTTTCATCTTCACAAATGACTTCGATTCTGTAGATGTAACACTCAAGGACCTGTGCTGTGTAATTAAAATGTGACATGAACATACCTCCGTATAACCTATACAGTGAGCTGATTAACCTCCAAACTCTAATGTCCCATAGACAGAAGATCTATCCAGTAAACAAGATGTTTCCACATCACATTGCGGTGCATCTTATGATAGCAGATAATTTTAATAAAGTTAACCATTGATTATAAGATATTCCTATCTTCCAGGGCTGAATTCTAGTCTCATAAAAAATAAGACGTGTGAAACAAACACGATTTTTCATCTTCTTATTAGTTATATCAATGGAATACCATCCACTAAAGACTTCACATTTTAAGATTTGAGCACAATAACATACACCGTAGAACAAAGGAAAAATGCAATTTACGTTCCACTATGAGCAATGCAATGAAATCTAAAGAGCAATCAGAAAGCATATATTCATCATTCTCCAAAAACAGTATACCTTTGGGTGATTGCAGAGTTTCTTAAGAGCAGTTATATAAGTTAATATCTTTGATTGTTTTGCTTCTTCCGAAATTGCCCGTTTAACCTGTGTTTGGAAGTTGTTAATTAGAAGTTTTGTTCTTCCTCAAGAAGATCCAGCAGCTTATGCAGACTTCATATGCAATCATACAAGAGATTGAACTTACATTTTTTGAATGTACAAAATGATTGTACAAGACTGATTGCAGAGGTGTCAACTTGCAGCACACAACTTCAACCATCTGTAGAAAAGGAGATCACTTCTATAGTTCTATTGCAAAATCAATATATCAGCAGAAGAAAATAAAATTGTTTAGATGTGCGAGAAGGGAATTGTGAGACATCAAGAATAACTGTTTCATAGACATATATAACATATTGGGAATTTATTTAGGGAACTCGAAATTCCATGAAACCAAGAAAAACAAAAGTAGTCCAGGTACTCCCGAATAAATGTAAGGAGTCACTGGATATTCTATTGAACCAGAATAGGAAAGTCAAAGTACCTTGGGTGGTAAGTGGTTAGACAGTAGTGCATTAGTCCTCCGCAATATGAACTGACATAAGCAAGAAATTTGTGAGGTAAAACTTACTTATCATACATCTATGCAGAATAACACACAAACTCCATTGAACAAGATGCTTGTAGAAGATAGGGAGTGTATAATCCTAATGGAACTTAATCACGATAGCCTTTTAAGCTGAAAAGAGTGAACCAGATTCTAGCATAGAATATCTTAAAAAGATAGTTACCTGATTTACTTTAGCACTAAGCTCTGCTGATCGCTCTGAACCAAGTCTTTTTTCTTCTTCAGTTGCTGTTGGCTCTCGACCATGAACAATTGATACCTTTAATAAGTATAGAGAACAAATAATATTAGAAATAAATGTATGTTATAATCGGAGAGGAGCAATTAGACATAGCAACAACAAACTGCACTCTCCTATTTGGCTAGCTAACAATAACTTTGTGCTCATAAATATAGCTGCCCGAAAAAGATCCGAAATTCATGCAGAAATATAATACATGAACACCCACACAGAAAGAGTCGACCTTTATTGTTCACGTCTCATGCTCCACGAACTTAGCATACCTCGTAATGACGCCGAAAGTATGTAACATCGCCCAAGACACCAGGATTCGTGAAATTAACCATGGAATAGAACTCCTCGAGGTCATTCTAGATTTTAGAAATACAGAAGAATCAATTTCCAATAATATAGAAGGGAGAGTACTTTCGAAAGGGACCTAGTCGTAAGGATGCTCAGGTTGTTCTCACTTGCATTGGAGTACCCGACAACAGAATGCGTCTTTTGCATGATAAAGTAGCTAATGCCTGGTCCATAAGTTAATGAAAGTTATCTCAGATCCAATCATAATGGCCTCACCAAAAGCTCAAAGGAAAATTTTTGGAATATCTTACTCGATTGGTCAATGTCTGGTCGTTCTTTAGCCTGTGAGCCTCATCACATATAAGTAGGTCACAGGATCCACTTTGGTTGAATTTTAAGGAATGCATCCTAAATGTCTCGTAGGAAATAATCAATACCTGTGATAAAGTCAGTTTAGTTTTGATTATGGCCATTCGCTAAATGATTAGATATTACCAGAAAATCACCTGTAAAGAGCCGCAAGTAGTGAAACTGTCAATGCCAGAGACAACATCTTCTCGAGTACTCTCGCAAAGAGCAACAAGTTTCACTCTTTCCCCAATCCATTTCTTGATTTCAGCTTCCCAATTACTTACCAAACTGGTAGGAGTAACAATTATTGCTTTCTTAACCATTGGTTTCCCGTCAAAACCCTGCCGAAGAAGAGTATAGAGTAGTGTGATTGATTGTAAGGTCTTCCCCAACCTGAACTAGAACCACGCAAACATATTTAGAATTCAAACACAAAGGCATAAGTTGCAGCAATTTTTCTGTGTTTATAAATCTTAGAAAATGAGCATACAAACATTCCAAGTGGGTTGGGGAACTTTACCCCATATCATCGGCCAAAATGCAACCATTGATGTTGGCAGCAGCGAGGACACCAGAAACACAGTCAAACATAAATTGTACCCCTTCCCTGCAGGTGAAACCCAAGTGCAATTGAAATCATCCGGCACTTTACCTTATTGAGTATTGACAGATGCAGTTTCTAGGTTTAAGATAGCAAACAGCAACCAGCTTTGATAAAAAGCACATCAGGAACTGAGCAGTTCATGACAATGAAGTAGGTGTAAACAACCACAAAATCACATTATATTCATCCTTGTCAACTAGTCCAATGTAATATTTCAATGAACCCGAGAAATCGTTAATAAAATTTTAACGGTAACATAGATTGAGCATTTAACCATATCCTTGTTTAAAAGATCTTTGTGCCTTTTACCAAAACCTTGTGAAGGCAGAAGACCTATAAAACTCTTGTTTTTGACGGTACCTTTGATGGGGCCGGAGAAATTTTACAAGCAATGGATCTACGATTATAGAAGTACATTCACTGTTTATTTCTTTGGATTCTTCCGGTTGCCACAACACCAGAGGCTCTATTCCTTGAGGCAGTGCTTCACTCTCCTCTGGATCATCATTCTCAACGCTGTTGGCAGTATAAAACTTATTTGTAATGTTGACTAACGCAGGCCTTGTGGACCCCCATGGAACAAACCTCTTACGAGCCCAAAGCCGGCGTGCAAGCTCCTCTTTGTTATCTGAGTAACCTCTGGCAGAAGGAGGCTTAAAGGGCTTTCTTAAGGTGGCCCCCACATCTATTACCGAGTATACTCGAGGAAATAATGACTGCCTTTGCACTTCTATATTTCCCCTGATTAGAAACATTAATCAAATCATTAGCTTTGCTGAAAAAAAATGTCATAGGGAGGCAAAGTTAACTGATCTCAATTCTCAACAAAAGTTAATGTTCCCAAAAATAACAAATTGCTGAAATTCTCTATTTAAAAACCCGATAGTAACTGTCACCAACAGGATCACAATTCACAGAACCTTATTTGGAGACGAATCAAACCAAAATCAAATCAGATCGATAGAACGCTAGCTTTAAACAGCCCAATCGCCACCCCACACAAACTAATAATTCACAAAACCAAATGTTGCTGAAAGATGAAGATAATAAACAATATTAAACCAAACAAACCTTACGAGAGCGGCTACGTTTTGGGACTTCCGTTGGTGGCTCAGCGGCGGAGCCGTACGCCCAGTCGGAATTTCATCATTTTCTTCATCGCATTCAGAGACGTCCGATTCAGATACGGATTCGGGCGACGAGTCGTAATTGGGTTCCGACCCCTTCGAATCGCTGGAAGCCGAGAGAGATTCCTCTTCGTCCTCCATGGTTTCTATGACACAGTTTCTCTCACTATCGCTGATTTTAAATTCACAAGCATTTTGGCGGTGAAGTTGGAAATTGCATTTTTTTTTTTTTTTTTTTTGTAGTGAAGTTGGAAATTGGAGACTTTTTAATTATTGTACACATTTGAAAATGACTTTTCAAAATAGGTGTGAAACGTGTATGTAAAAAGCGTTTTCCAAAAAATCATGACACAGTTGATATTTTCTTACAAATCAATACAAGAAAATTTTGAAATATTATATTTTCAACCACAATACTTTTCATAAAAAAATATACTGAATATTTAACAGATCTATACGAATAATATAATAATCATAAAAACTTATACTTAATAGCTAAAAATAATGGATACTCGTATATCACGAGATATCATGAATATTGGGCAAAATACTATAAAGAACAAATACAAAAAACTATTTTAATACTAAAACGATTTGAAAGATAAAATGGATCAATATATTAAACAGTTAAAACGAACAGAATTAAGACTGATTCGGAGTATAATAAAACAGGAAACTTTAGTTTTAAACTCAATAACTAATCCAGCAAACTATAAAATTCAAGAAGAAATTCTTAATAGTAGGAAACGTAGAGAAAAACAACTTATAAAAAATGAAATATACACTCCAGTTAACTTAATAAAATTAGAAAAATACATGAAATAGTTAAAACAACATAATGAAAAAACAGAAGAATTTAGAGAACAAACTGAAAATACAATAAATTGGTGTAAGAGACTAAGAACTAAACTAAATATCCTCTCATCAGCATGAATTTTACACAAGAATTACAAAAATTCGTAGAAACATTAAACGATCAAGTACAATCTTTAAATAATACAGTACAAACATTAACAGAACAATTAATAAATACTAATAAAAAGATGTCTCAACTTGAGAATACTATAACAAACATCAATACTAATCAAGAAATAGAATCATATTATAAAATTGATCAAAACATTTTCTCTTGTCATCAAGAGGGGGGAGAATATCCACATTTATTTCACACTAGTACAAACCCACAATTAAACACCATAATAGATGTGTTACAACAAATTCTTTTAGATAAAAAACAAAATGTTATAAATGAAATAGACAATACGCAAGAAATTTTAGATAAACTTCTACGAGAACTTAGAGGAAAACAAGTGGAAAACCAAATTGGTACATCTGAAGAAAAACAAATAATACTTCCTATGTCAAACTGTCAAGAATTATTAAAACAACTCAAAGAAGTAATTATACGAAAAGAATATTTTAGACATATAACTATTGTTGATCTTGAAACATATTTTGGAAACAGAAATCTCAAACCTTTTCAAATAGAAGCTCCACGATTATAATGGAAACTTTTGATTTAGAAGAAAAAATTGCAGAATTAAACAATTTATTAGAATCATTAAAAACAGTTGATGAGGAAAATAAACAAAATCATACATTAGAAGCCATAAAACCAGAAGTAGAAAACGAAGAAGTAATATATGGATATGAGTCATCAGAAGACGATGTGTTAGGAATGGAACACGGTTTAAAACAAGAAAAAGATAAGAAGGATATTCCAGAAGCAAGTAATGCTAATAAGGAAGAAGAATTTGAATATTATCAAGAAGACAAATATACTAATCCTTTAAAAAATACAAGTATATAATATAATTTTAGAAAAGGATATATTCCAAATAAAAAAGAAGATGGCCTAAAATACCTGAACAATATATACCTACAAAAGGAATATTAGGAGTCGATGGAATATTGAATTTAGACTGTGTTACAAACAAATCAACACTTATTACTGAATGGGCACATAAATTAGGATTAATCCTAGAAACTGAAGATAGATTAAGACAAGGAAATTTTAAAACAATATTTAATTTTGTATTATATAAAACAGTAGGAAATGTAACACACTTCTTATCTACATTATCAGAAGAACAAAAAACACTCTTAAGAGGAGAAGACTCTGTAAAAACTTTTTAGAACATAGTTGAAAAAATATATTCAGAATTTATTGGAATACCTATACAAAATTCAGGATTTTTTGTATCAGACAGAGAACAAGATAGAGCAGCATTCCATTTAGCCAACACACAAATATTAGATTTGTGTGCTATAGAACACTTTAACTGTGAATACAATATGTATTACTATGGTTTAAACAGAGAAAAATATATATCATTATACTTCAATAAATTACCCTACCCAGTAGGACAAATAGTATATGCAGAATTTAAGAAACAAGTAAATGAAGGTTTTATTTCAGAAACATTAGGAGGAGCACAAATTGTAGTAGAACAATTTATAGGAGACAAATGCTATGAAAGAGAATTACACAATGCATGTGACGCCCCGAGTTTTCACACGTGTAGGTAAGTGTTACGTGCGCATTTATATTTAATTATATGATTTTATATTTTGATTTGTTAATTGAATTTGTTTATAATTTGATTTATTTGTTTAAAATTGCTTATGATTGTCTATATGAGCTATGAATATGTGATCGGATTTATGAAAATGTGAATTCTGTGAATGTGGTGTTAATTGAATGAAATTACGTGTTCTGTGGAATCCGTGGACTTAATTGTATTGTATTTGAATGTTTTGGACTCAATTGGAAATTGAGTTTGGGCTTAATTGCCACTTTTTGAAAGTTTAGGGACCTAATTGTATAATAGGCAACCCTGAACGGTTTTCGCGATATCTTGAGCTCCGGACCTCGAAATCGAGATCCGTAACCGGCGTTGAACTTGTTTCGACGTTACCTATCCTTTGAACATGACCTTGTATCTTTTCGGTATCATTTGAACCTTCGACAACGAACCGTTTCATAGCCTCGACTTTATAACTTGTTTGAACCTTTTCTTAAACGAACCAGACTTGGACCAACCCGTACCCTACCCATTTCCTTGTTAGATATCAGCATTCCTACCCCTTTTCTTCCCATTTTGATCGATCAAAGCAACCAAGGCAAGGAGCAAGGAAGCACTCTCAAGAAACCCTCCATTTTTGGATTAACCAAACTTGAGCTCAAGTCTAGCTTCCATCCGATCTTTTTCCAAGGTGAGTTAGGATTTGTAATCTCCATCTTCCCCTCTATATTTTCATCTAAGTGAAGCATGTTAGAAGTTGGGGAATTCTTGAGGTTTGGCTTTGAGCATGAATTGAGGGTTTGGTTTGATCATTGGTTTTCATGGTTTGAGATGAGATTTGATGCATGAAAGATGATGTTTGAAGCTTCCTTATCATTTCCTTATGCTTAGATTTCATGTTGGGAGTGTATAGCATGACTTGCCATTGTTGAAGCTTGAAGCTTCCATGAATGAAAGCTTGACTTTGATTGATCTTTTGCCAACTTTGGATATGGATTCTTGCATATATGAATGAATTGCATGATTTGTATGAATTATGTGGCTTGAAAACATGTCTAGTTGGTATCTAAGAGCTTTCTTAGGGCTGCCCTGTTCTTCAAAGCTTTTCCCACGCAGAAACAGAGCTGCTGCCCTGTTTTCCCTTTCAAAACGACGAGCTGACACGGTCGTGTCAGCTTTGAACTGAAAATGGACAAGGCCGTGTTGGGCTCTCGACTTTGAATTTTTCTGATTTTAACCAAATCCTTTGAAAATGTAACACGGCCGTGTCAAGCCCTCGACTTTGAATTTTCTGATTTTTAAACCTCGGACACGGCCGTGTTCATTTCCCTTTGAAACTCAACACGGCCGTGTCATTTAAATTGGCAGCCTTGGGAAGTCTCTTTTCTTGCTTGAATTGCATGCGTGGCTCGTATTTGTGGATTATATTGAACGTGACTCCAATTAAGCTATGTTTATGATTGTTATATAATGCAAGAATGCAAGTATGAAAGTTATGAATGGTTATATGCTTTCTGACATTAATAGTGCACATGAACATGTCATTACATTTTTTTTATGCGTGCATATCATAACCATTGTATTGCCGAGCGTCTTATATGGTCATATTGAGTCTCACTTCACCTGTCTTGCACAGATTTTGATTCCTTTGGAGACGAGGCCGGTCAGTGAGGCTCGTGTGTTCTTCTTTTGCCGTTCGAGGTGGGTTTTTCTTCTACTTAGCTATATGACCCTATAAATACCTTTAACGTGAAAAGTTTTCGACCAAAGTGTATATATATATATATATAGAGTCATTTTCAAGGAGTAAATGTTTACAACGTAAAGCCTTAATTTCTAAATCCTACCAAATGTTTTGGCGAGAAAAGAAAGAATGAATGTTATACACGAATGGGGCCCAGGGACTGGGTGTGAGTGGCTATCCGGGGAGGCATGGGCCGACGGTGATCCCTCACATTAGTTCCACCAATTAACGGCGTAACCGGACCTCGTTAGAAGTTAACGAGGAATGGACGCTGAGCGCCAGCTGGGGAGTCATGTAACCCCTTTTGGTCAATGAATGGGTGGTCGGGTCTTGCAAGCCCGTCACCAAACCGGAGGAAGAAGGTGTAAATGTTAATCATTGTGCACAAAAGAATGATTGCATGAACATAATGAATGAATGAATGTTTAAATGATTTACACGAGGAGTTGGTTGGAGATAATGCACGCCCACTCGCCGGGCCAAAAATGACCTAATGTTAATGATTCGTTATAATCCCTTTTGATGATTGTTATTCACCCACTTTGGGAAATTCTTTAAAACCTCACTTGGGATTATAGCTTGCATGTGATTGTTTAATTATTGTCAGATATACTATTTATGCCCTGTTTTATACCCACCAGTCCCTTTTGGACTGAACCCGTTTGGTTTTCAGCTGTTTTGTGCAGTTGTCAAGGGAGCTAGGCGGGAATACGAGTCGTAGGTCTTGCATTCGTTTCTAGCTCTTATGTTTTGGTGTTACACTTGCATACTCGTACTTTTGGTAATTGTATATGAAGATTGTTTTGGGCAGTGATGGCAAGAGAATGTTGTCTATTGATTTGGAGCGTAATGGTATTGAGTTTTAACTTTCGAGAATTTAATTGTTGGTACATAGAGCATAGAGCTCAATGTATGGAATAACTGTTGGCACCTAGAGCATATAGCTCAATCTATGATATATGACTTATTGCTTCCGCTTTTCTATTAATCTGCTACTTTGGTTGTTGCGGTTGGGGTTTAAGTGATAGGCTAGTCCCGCCTGGCTTAGATGTGTGAGTGTGTCCCCGTTCGCCGTGATTTGGCTCGAGTATGGATCGTCCATTTCATATACGGGCCGGGTCATCGTGCGGGGGATGTGGTACCTTGCGCTCGGGTGCTACAATGCAGTTAAAAACAAAGTCACGATATGTTGTGAGGGAAATCCTTTAGTACCTCAACAATACGGAGAAAGTCCATACATAATTCGACCAAACAAAAAAAGGAAATACAAGAGAAAAGAGAAAAGATATAGATGGAGAAAGAAACCTAAAAGATGGATTGATAATAATAAACATAAATTTCAAAAAAGAAGAAGACGTTTCTTTAAAAAGAAAGAATACAAACCAAAACAAAAATACTGTCCAGAAGGAAAGAAAAATGCAAATGCTGGCTTTGCCACGAAGAAGGACACTATGCTAGGGAATGTCCCAAACAACGAAAATAGTCTGAGAAAAAACTATATATACTTCAAGTAGATCAAACATACGATTTAGAACCAATAGAAGAAGACTATTATGATTTGGAAAATATCTATGAAATAGAAACAGTTACAGAATCGGAAAATGAATCGAGTTCAGACGAAGATTTTTAAATGAAAATCTCTAACGCTACATTCATAGAAGTAAAAATAAAAAATAAAACAATTAAAGCATTTATAGATACAGGAGCAAGTTTATGCTTTGCTTCACTAGCTCTTAATATATTCACATGGAAAAAACTTAAACAACCATTCAAAATAATGATAGCGGATGCGAGTCATTATTATATATGGTATGCAACATACTTAGAAAAAGCTTGGATACAAGGATATTGTTTTACTATACCATCTATATACAGACACGAAACAGGATTACCATTCATCCTAGGAAATAACTTTTTGAAACTATATAGGCCTTTTTGTCAAGATTTAAAATACATCACTTTAAAATCACCTGTTAATGAAAAACTATCTCAAAAGAGTGAAACTGTTGAAATACCTATAGTAAAGATTGAAGACAGAAGTAATCTAATAGATAAAATAGATTATTTAATCAATCATGAATTAATACTTTTCATAAAAACAAATTTTGAAAAAGAAATAGAAGAAATTTTAGACTCAGTCACTAGTGAAGATCCTTTAGACAAAGATAAGAATAATAATTATATGATAGTTGAAATTAAACTTAAAAATCCTTTAGACGAAGTAAATGTCAAAAATAATATACCTTATTCTAAAAGAGAGATTGATGAATTTAAAGAAGAATGTAAACAACTTTTGGAGAAAGGATTAATTTCTGAAAGCGAAAGTCCACTCGCAACACCTGCTTTCTATGTTGAAAACAAGAATGAAATAAAATGAGGAAAACGACGAATGGTCATAAATTATAAACAATTAAATGAGAAAACTATAGGAGATGCATATAAACTCCCTAGAATTGATTATATCAAAGATAGGTTAAAAGGGAAAACATGGTTCAGTACATTAGACGCTAAATCAGGATATTGGCAATTGAGATTGCATGAAGATACAAAACCACTAACAACTTTTACATGTCCTCCACAGAAACATTACCAATGGAATGTTTTACCATTTGGTTTGAAACAAGCACCTGAAATATATCAAAGATTTATGGTTAAAAACCTTGAAGGTTTAGAAAACATTTGTCTTGCTTACATTGAAGATATTATCATCTTTAGTAATCAAGATAAAGAAGATCATTTGAAAAAACTAAGAATAGTTTTGAAACGATGTAAAGACAAAGGACTGATTCTTTCCAAAAAGAAAGCAGTCTTAGGTAAACAGAAAATTGATTTTCTTGGAAATACTTTTGATTCACAAGGAAACATAGTTCTTCAAGACAATATTTTGAAAAAATTAAACGATTTTCCAGATCAAATCACTGATCGAAAACAATTACAACGATTTCTTGGATGTTTAAACTACATTTCTGATCAGGGATTCATAAAGAACCTTGCTAAAGAAAGAACACAATTATAAAAGAAACTTTCTGAAAAAGTACAATGGAAATGGCAGATTGCTAATTCAATACAAGTACAGAAAATGAAACAGTATTGTGAATCATTACTTGTTTTATACAATCCAAAGGAAAATGATTTTATTATTATTGAGACAGATGCTTCAAATGATACATGGTCTGGTTGCATACTTGCAATACCAGCGGAAAAAATGAATACAAACGACCTTGAAGGTCATATGAATACAAGAACCAAAAAGGTTCGCGAGATTACACAACTCTGTAAATACATATCTGGGACATTTACAGAAACCTAGAAAAATTATACAGTTCATGAAAAAGAAACACTTGCATGTCTAAAGATACTCCGGAAGTGGAAACTCGAGCTTTTACCTCGAGAATTCGAACTTCGAACATACTCAAAATACTTAACAAATTTCTACAGGTACACACTTCGAGATAACTACAATAAAGGAAGATTGATACGTTGGCAGCTCGAGATAAGAAGACACCAGTTTCACATCATATACATAAAATCAAAAGAAAACGCTCTTGCAGACACACTCACACGAGAATGGAGGCAGCGATAGACTTGATGACACAAAACATTAAAACAATTGATCGTGAGATACAACAATTCACGAAAGCTAAACATTTGGAGATACACAGATTCACAGAATCCAAGATGACACAACGTCAATAACTTCTTGCGGCATTACACGCTGTTCAACAAGCAGCCGGACTTCCACCATCAGAGTTCCCAGCAAGCGTGGTGGATCCATCACCATCCAAAACATTCACAAAATCAAAAACATTTCCACAAACAACAGCAGAAGGGAATACTTCATCATCAGCAGCTACACAAGACAATGAAGATGACAGAAAACAAATTAAACAATGGTATGTTATATTCAATGGTTCAAGCCGAGGAATATATGATCAATGGTCAAAAGCCAATGTTCATATACAAGGAAACCCAGCCACATCATACAAAACATACAACAGTCTTGCAGAAGCCAAACAAGCCTTTGAAGAAACAAAAACCTACAAAAACTCCCTTCAAACCACTCCAACACTTCAAGCCCAAAACAGTTTCAAAGAAAGGATGAGAATCCTTGGAAATATACCCACGGTAAATCCAATGGACCGCGTTCAAACATCAGCCCAAAAAGAGGCCCAAATACAACCCTCAAAAGAAAAATTTGACAATCTCCTGAAATCCATTTTTGAATACAACCCAGAGACAGGCAAAAACAACCTTTTTTGGTACCCAGTAAACAGAAACGGCCCAAAAGTCGTTATATTTGAACAAGCAGACCCAGACTTGATATACTAATTCTTTATACATGGATTTCTTGACACCCTATACTTCAAAAACCCAAACTGTTTTCAAAAATTCAACCCAAAACTAATGTCAACACTTCAAGACTATGCTAGACGAGTCTCAAAAGGAAACATAGATAAAGAAATAGTCTTCAAATCTACACTTTCATACCCTATCTTCAACGAAGAAGGAGTATCGGTATACTCTCATGGAATTATCAAACTGATAGTTTCAAATGTAAAATACCCCTGCATCGATACAATGAAGACACTTGATGACATAAATGAGATAGTTGCAAAACAACTAAACCAAATATTTTATGCATCACCGGAGATAAACAAGGACAGTAATGTCAAAATAAACTACAAATCCAATTATCATCTGATATATGGATCTTCGAGATACACAATTCCACCGTTACAACTGAAAACATTGGAAAACTTTGAGAAAACTTTTATCAAGATTGAAGAACACAGCCTGAAGACACTTCCTAAGGAAATCAAACTTATTTTCTGTGAATACAGTGAAATAATTGATGAACATAGCTGTGCAATGTGCCAAGACAAACCTGAAGACAAAGATGAAGAAACAGGGTCCCATAATTCAAACGAGTCAATAAAGGAAGACACTGTTACTGAAGAGTAATATAAACTGACACATGCAATGACGTTAAACACTCAAGGAAATACGCAAGCAATGACGAACACACCTGAATAATGTAGACTTTATGTCTCTGTCTGCTTTTAGGTGCAGTTGTTGGACACCATTATTATCTTTACTTTAAGTTTTTTTCTACTTTTTATCTTTTTGACTTCTGTACATTAGTGTGTATTATTTGTTTTCTGCATTATTGGTCTTTGTAATAGTGAGTTGAGCGCCTATATAATGGCCTCAATGTAGTATGTAATATTCAGACTTTAATGGAAAGAAAAAGATCATGTGTTGATCAAAAAACTCCCTGAGTTTTTAAGCCTTTGAGTTTTTCTTTTCTGTTGGCCTCACGCCTGAATAGCAGAACCATACACAACTAAACAATTCTCATACCAAAATCAAACATATACTTCGAAGATAAGATGAACAGGTAACATGGAGTGCATGAAGACAGTAGATAGAAATACACAAACAGGTAAACAATACAAACTTTGTTCTGAAATTACTATTTATACTTTTGTATACTAGAATTTATATATATGGAGACTAGTTTAATAGATCAAATCGAACACTTTGAAACAACTGAAGAATACGGATACTTCTCTCAAGATATTGTTATAGACAACAAAAAATTAAACAAAGTTAGAAGAAAAGAGTTAAACTTAATTGATGGACAAGATATGAAAACAGATTTAAAAATAAAACTGAGCAGAAAAAACATTATATTATATGGAAAATTTACATGTGAAACACCTATTGAAATTTCTACAACAAAAGGAACACAGGCTATTTCGTTGATAAACAAAGCTGATATAATTCAAAAAATAAAAAAAGCAAAATATGCACCTAGTGAAATAGGATATATACATATTTCTACAATACAGATAATAATTAAGAGTACATTCGCTGAGGGAATAAACTCACCCATAAAACTAGCTATATGTGATGACATAATTATGAACATAAAAGGTAAAATACTTGGAATAGTTGACGGAAACCTGGCTTATACTAAACTACTTTTTAATGTAGCTTTACACTATGCTATACCATTTCTAACAGAAAAACTAGACAAATCTTTAAACATTGCCTATAAATTCGAAAGACAGGATTTAATGGAAACAAACGATTATCCGTTTTCAATAACATACACCATAGGATATGCTCTAACAAACAACCATCATAGTATACAATTTAAAAATACAGATAAGATATATATGGAAGACATTTTTCGAGAAGTATCTCGTATAAAATATATACCAAAGACACCTATTATACAACATGTTAATACTAATGTTTTTCAAAACAAAACACCTAAACTCTTAAAAAGTAAAAGTACATGCTATACATATCTACCACCAAATCAAAGAACTAATGAAACTAGCACACGGGCCTATATTAAAAACTTCAAAGAAGAGGAATCTTCTAATGAAATAACTGAAAACGAATTCACACAATTAGCCGATCAAATGGCTAAATTAACCACAACTATAAAGGAAACACTCTGAACCTTTCTGGTATCAGAGCCCGTATACGATTCTAAAAACTATGAGTCAACAATTAAAATACTGGTTATCTAAATCTTTGATACAAATAGAAGAAGATATGTTCATAAGTAAACAAATGATTGAGATATATGAGAAACATGAATATTTTGAAAAAGCATGGACAGAATACTGTAACTTTTTAAAATTAAAACACATAAAAAAGATACTTTTATCTCTAATATATACTTAACAAAATGGAAAGATTTAATTACAAAGCGAGAATAACACGGGATATACAAGAGATAGAGGAACAAGTTATTATAAACGAATATCTGGTTAAAATGGCATACCATGATTTAAAATACAATAAAGATTTATCATTAAGAACTCAAGAAATAATGTTAGAAACTATAAACGAGGATTTAAAAAATATAAAAAGAAAAAGAGATACAACATATCAAATGACATACGCTTAATTATGAGTTATAAACCAAAAATAGATATAGACATTATAACAAAAGAAAAACAACAAACAAAAGAAATTATGAATGCTAAAAGAATTAAACAAATGGGAAAAAATTTGGAAACATCACTACAAAAAGAAGAAATATATCAGAAAAATTAAGAAAGAACAATAAATAAAGATATATTAAATAGAGATACAATTATACAAGGTATAAAAGACCAAGAAAAAATAATAAATCATATAAACAATAAGTTTATACAAAAAATACAAGAAAGGGAAATTAATGGACCAAAATGAAAACATTCCAAAACTTTGGGTCTTAAATAAAAAATATAAAATAGAAACAATGATGAAGACGTTAATGGTAAAACCTTCTTACACTAAAATTGAAAACAAATATAAATGTATACTAGTTTTGCAATGATGACAAAAAACAATACTATTTTTATAATTTCACCTTGGAAATTGTTAAGACTATGCTTGTTTTCAGGTAATTGCACTTTGCGCCCTCAGACTGAGGTATATTGGTACTTTGCAGCTTAAATTATCAAAATGGCATTTTACACCCTAAAGTTATTTTCCTTTAGCACAATCCACTAAAATTCTAACTGAAAAGGCTTATAAATTTTTAAAAAATATACTTTTTACTTTTTTTTTTTGCTAAAAAAAAAAAAAGTTTTTATAAAAAAAACGCTTTTAAATTTAAGAGTCTAAGAAATAGTTTACCGTCAGATGCTAACCCCTTAGTTTTGGGTTATGGACAGATGGATTATGTAACGCCCGAGCGCAAGACATCACATCCCCGGCACCATGACCCGACCCGCATATACGAGTCAAACCAAGGCGAACTGGGACACAACACAGTCATAACGCTAGGCGAAACTAACCCTTAAACCAAACAAGGAACCGACAATCATAACAACAGAGTAGCATAAACGCGGAAGCATAAAATCCATAATTCATATATTGAGCTATAAGCTCTAGATACCATCAAATAAAGTTTCAAGTATCATAATCAACAGCTTATTACAATTCATGTACGCTCCAGTCATTTCATATCATAGTAACATAATGTATGAGTGATTACATAAAAGAAATGCTAGAGACCAATGTAAGACTCCCAACGACTCGTATTCCCGCCTAGCACTTCCCATCTGCAAAATAACTGAAAACAACTCCGGGTTCAGTCTGTTAAAGACTGGTGGGTATAAAACAGGGTATAGTACAATAGTATAGCAGAATTTAAACATTTACATGCAAGTTATAATCTTGATCAAGGTTTTTCTAATATTTTCCCAAAGGCAAAACAAGAGAAGCAATGAACGGGATTATAACAATCATTTTCAATCATTAGGTCAATCGTGAGCCGGCGAGTGGCTAATCTCCAACCTTCACCTCATGTATCATTATCATTTACTCATTAGTGGTCACACACATATAATCTTTTGTGCTCATTCATTGATCGTTCGTTCAATCATTCATTTACTCCTTTTCCGTCCGGTTAGTGGACGGGTTTGCAAAGCCCAACCACCCATTCATTATGGCTAGTGGGGTACATAAATCCCCAAAATCCCTGTTCCCACTCTTCACTAATCTCCTAGTGAAGTTCGGTATCACCGTAGTTTGGTGGAATTAGTATACGGGGATCACCATCAGTCCAAGCTTCCTCGGATAACCACGTACACTAAGTTCCAGGGCCCCTATTCATTGTGTTCAATCAATTCTCGCCTAAACATTTGGTAGGGTTCATAAAATAAAGGCTTTACATTGAAAACATTAACTCGTTGAAAGACTCGATGTATACATATATACTTTTGGCCGAAATCTTGCACATTAGGGTATATCGGGTCATAGTTTTAGCTAATAGAAGGTAAAACCCACCTGATAGACACAAGAACGAAACAAAGACCTCACTACCCGGCCTCGTCTCCTACTGGACCAAGATCTGTGTAACAAAAGTAGTGTGACTCAAGATGACCATATTTGATGCCCGACAATGCAATAAACGTGCTATGGAATGCATATGAAGCTATAACAGGTAATGGAGATGATCAATAACGCAATTAAGTTCATATAAACAAGTAAATAATCAAATTATTCAAGATACGGTGAGACCGTATTCATTCGCTTTCATAATTGCCATAATCATATCAATTCAATTCATAAGCTCATACAACGATCTTACACATGAGTTAACAAGTTTATAATTCATAGAAGTCACAAACGGGATGGGAAAAGATAATGAAAAGCAATGAAAGAATTCCTTGATTCTTCCATCAGGTGTGACACGGCTGTGTTACAATTTCAAGGGTTTTGGACACGGTCGTGTCCGATTTTTAGAAAATAAAATCCCAAGTTTGAAGATTCGACACGGCCGTGTCATGTTTGCGTTGAAATCGGACATGGCCGTGTCCGAATTTTGAAAAATAATAGACGGGTTCCGAAAGTCCAACACGGTCGTGTCCATTTTCAAGGTAATCTCGACAGGGCTGTGTGGAGTTGTCTTCTTCGAAAATTTGGAACAGAGCATGCTCTGTTCCTACGAGAAAAACATGAAAAATAAGAATAGGGGCAGCCTGCAAGTAGCTCTTAGGTACACTTAAACATGAAATTTAACACTTAACCAAATCATGTATCTCAAACTTATACACATGAATTCATACACAAAAGTTGAAAATTCATCACCCTAGCTTTATGGTTTCATGCATGGAGCTTGAAAATCCATCAATGGCAACTCAAGATATAATCACCCAACATTAAATTCAAGCATATAGGAGGAATAAGGGAGTCATAAAGATCATGTTTCATGTAATAAATCTCACTTCAAACCATAGAGAATCATAGAACAAGAATTCATCTCAACTTTACTATTCATTCTATTATACAAATCATATGATTCCCTAACTCTTACCAAGCTTCACATGGATGAAAAGAAAGAGGAACATGAGGAGAAAATGAATCATATCTCACCTTGGAAGGAGATTGGATGGAGGGTGAGCTTGAGCTCAAAGTTTGTATGATCAAGTTTGGGGTTTCTTGGAGTTTCTCTTGTCTTCTTGAGAGGAGAGTGATGATCGATGAAAATGGAAGAGAAAGGAAGCAATCTCAGCTATTAAGGAAGCATAGGGGTAGGGTGAGGGTCGCTCCAAGTCCGAAATTAATGAAAACGGATCAAATCAAGTCATAGAGGTCGTGTTGGTTGAAATGCACTTTGTCGAAGGTCCAAACGACATCGAAAAGGTACGAGGTCAAGTTCATAGGTTAGGAATCATCGAAACAAGTTGAACGTGTAAGACGGATCTCGATTTCGAGGTCCAGAGCTCAAGATATTCGAAAAACCATTCAGGGTGGCCTATTATTCAAATAGGTCCCTAAACTTTCAAAAAGTGGCAATTAAGCCGAAAGCTCAATTTCAACTGAGTCCAAAACTTTCAAATAAGTTGCAATTAAGCCCTCGGCATACGAAAATCACACAGTTTCATTTATTTAACACAAAATTCATGCAATTCATAATCTTACAAGTTCGTTCACGTATTCATATTCCAAATCAAAGATCAAACGAAATTTAGACAATTATTTCAAATTAAAACGAATTCAAATATATATAAGAATTTAAATCATACAATAGATTGAATAAGCACACATAACACTTACCTGCTCATACGAGAACGCGGGGCGTTACAACCTCTCCCCCTTAAAGAGAATCTGTCCTCGGATTCACTCCTCGATTTGAAATAGCTCGGGGTAGAACTGTTTCATCTTGTCCTCAGTCTCCCACGTAGCTTCTTCTATTTTATCGCTTCTCCATAACACTTTCACCAGTGGAATACGTCGATTATTGAGTTCTTGAAATTTCCGATTCAAGATTTTAACAGGCTTCTGAACAAAGGTAAGATTTGGTTCAAGTTCTACTTCCTCCACTGGAAGAACCGCTGCTTCATCTGGAAAGTATTTCCGGAGCTGAGAAACATGAAACACATTATGGATTCCCGTTAAACTGGGAGGTAAATACAACCGGTAAGCTGTATCCCCGATTCTTTTCAAAATCTCATACGGCCCCAAGTATCGAGGATTTAACTTTCCCCCTTTACGAATCCTTGCGAATCCTTTACGTGGAGAGGCTTTCAAGAATACTTTATCCCCAACTTCAACTTAAGATCCTTTCTTCGACTATCGGCATAACTCTTCTGTCGATCCTGAGCTGCTTTCATCCGTTGCTGAATCAATTGGACTTTCTCAATGGCGTCTTGAATAACTTTAGAGGGTTTCTCTTTGTTCTCCCCTCTTTTCACGCCTTCCTACTTAGTTCATTTCCACTCTTCTAGGTCAAAAAACAACGGAGACCTGCATTTTCGTCTGTAAAGAGCTTCATATGGTGCCATCCCGATCGAGGATTGATAGCTATTGTTGTAAGTGAACTCGATTAATGGCAACTGTTCATTCCATGAACTCTGAAAATCTAATGTGCAGACCCTTAACATATCCTCGAGATATCTAATTAATCTCTGGGACTATCTATCCGTCTGCGGATGAAAAGCTGTGCGGAAGTGCAGATTCGTCCCCAAACAATGCTGAAGTTCTTGCCAAAATCTTGAGGTAAACCTCGGATCTCGATCCGAAATAATACTAACCGGCACTCCATGAAGTCGAACAATTTCATCACAATACTTCTTAGATAGTTTGTTTACCTTAGCGGACATCCGGATAGCAAGAAAATGTGCTGACTTGGTTAACCTGTCCACGATTACCCAAATTCCATTGAAACCACCTTTCACTCGTGGTAAACCCGATATAAAATCCATTGCTACCTGTTCCCACTTTGACTCTGGAATAGGCAATGGTTGTAACAATCCCGATGACTTTTGATGCTCGGGTTTTACTAACTGACAAGTCAAACACTACTTCACATAATTCACCACCTCTCTTTTCAATCCATTCTACCAATAATATTGTTTAAGATCTCGATACATCTTGTTTCCACCAGGATGAGCTTCATCGAGAATCACCCGCTTTAACTCTGCTGGAACCACAACTCTGTTCTTAAACCGAAGAATTCCCGTATCATCAAATGCAAATGGACACTCAGGATCAGCTCGAGCCTTTTCCATTAACTTCCAAATTTTGGGATCATTTCTTTGTGCTTCAAATATCCCTTGTCTCAGATCGGGCTGAACCGAGATATTAGAGATACGAGTTTTTATCTTGATCGACTCTAACTTATCTCTAACACCCACTTCCAATTGAGATACACTAGCCTTCCTTCTTAGGGCATCCGCGACCACGTTGGCTTTACCTGGATGGTATTTGATTGTACACTCATAATCTTCAAGAGTTTCCATCCAACGCCGTTGTCTCGTGTTCAAATCCTTCTGAGAGAACAAGTACTGTAGACTTTTGTGGTCGGTGAAAATCTCGAAAGAAACACCGTAGAGATAATGCCTCCATTTCTCTAAAGCAAAAATCACCGCTGCCAATTCGAGATCGTGAGGGGGATAATTTTTCTCATACTCTTTCAATTTCCTAGTGGCATAAGCAATTAGTTTCCTGTTTTTCATTAGAACACAACCCAAACCTTTTTAGAAGCATCTGTATACACAATAAACCCCTCGGTACCCTCGGGGAGTGCCAAAGAGATGTGTAGTCAAAATCCATCTTTAATTGCTTCTGCCTTTTATTATTCAATAGGAAATGTCTATAAACTACTAACTTTGTCTTGGAACTACAGCGTAGACTTGTGTTGACGCAGCTGTTACATTGGGGAGCTTAAATGTTGAGTTAAACATGGCCTTGGAAGTTACTATTAGGTGGTAATAAGCTGGTTTACTTTAATTTTGGTTCATTAAGTTCGGTTCTTTTTTTCTTGCCTTTTCTTTTCTGATGTAAAGGAGGACTTCAAAAGTTGAAAACTGACTTCACACTTCCCATCCCATTCAAACTTAGCCTCTTTCTTGGTTAATCGGGTCAGAGGGGCGGCAATCTTCGAAAAATCCTTCACAAATCTTCGATAATAACCGGCCACACCCAAGAAACTTCTAACTTCTGAGGCGTTCTTCGGACTCTGCCACTGTGAGACTGTCTCAACTTTCGAAGGATCTACTTCTAGTCCTTTACTGGAGACGATGTGACCAGGATATCATCTATGAAGATTACCACGAATTTGTTGAGGTAAGCCCGAAAAATCCTGTGCGTCATATCCATAAAAGCTGTTGGAGCATTGGTTAGTCCAAATGGCATCACAACAAACTCGTAGTGCCCATACCGGGTGTTAAATCCCGTCTTCGGAATATTAGATTCCCGGATTTTCAACTGATAATATCCTTGCCTTAAATCAAGTTTGGAGTACACTTTTGACCCTTGTAGCATATCAGACAAGTCTTCTATATGTGGTAAAGGATATTTATTCTTCACAGTAATCCGATTCAGCTCCCGATAGTCAATGCACATTCTTAGTGTTCCATCTTTCTTCTTAACAAAAAGAACCCGTGCTCCCCAAGGCGTCGACCTCTGTCGAATATACCCATTCTTAAGGAGTTCCTCAAGCTGAACTTTCAACTCTTTTAACTCTGCCGGTGCCATTTGATAAGGAGTCTTAGAATAGGGTTTTGATCCCGGTTACAAGTCTATTACAAATCTGATCTCCCGGTCTGGTGCCAATGAATCCAAATTCTTTGGAAACACATCGGGATAGTCCTTCACCACTTCTGTCTCCTCGAAACGTGCTTGATCTTTTGGTTTATTAAGGAGATAGACAATATAGTTCCTAAGCGTACGGCCTAGACTGACTCAAACACGACACTAGAACACCGGTTTTGCAACCGGGCTCTGATACCACTTAAGGATGTAGCACCCCGCACGAGAGGCACCACATCCCCCACACTATAGTTCAACACGAGTAACGAAATGGTAAATCCGCACCCGTATCAAACCATAGCGAACGAGAGACAAATAGAAAACCCTCCTAAGCTAGGCGGAACTTAGACCCTGCAATAATAACCAAACAACAAAATATAATGCATCGGAAAACTAAAATTCAAACACACAAACCATAAGCAGACTTGGGCTCTTCAGGCCTCTTTCTAACTCATAATCAAAGCCCAACAAGAGCAATTCAATAGCAAATATACAAGATTCAAATTCATAATCTTACAAGGTTGAATCATTCGCAATTTAAATACATAAGTGAATGCAGAGACGCTTCTAACTTAACTTGACCGACTCAACTCGACATAACTCCGCCTAGCTCGAAACTCCAAAGCCAAACCTGCACGCTAAAGTGTTGGGGAAAGGAGAGGGTCAGTCTCTAGAAGACTGAGTGAGCAGGAGGGATACATATATATAAGAAACAGGCACATGCAAGTCATAAATCCCGAGCAAAGGTTTTATTGGAAGTTAGTTCCCACGAAGGGCAAGAAAATAAATAAACAATGCTCGAACTTTACGACTAATTCATATTAAATTCATTAGGTTCATAATTCATACATAATCATTAAGGCTCGGCGAGTGAGCGTGCATTATCTCCAACCAAACTCCAACCGTGTACGATAAATATCATTAATATATTAATTAGGTGATCATGCAATATCTCATAATACACACATATCATATATCATATCATAAAACATATTCGTTTGGGCAATCCGTGTCCCGGCCTTCCCGCACGGTGTATATCAATCATAAACATAATCATAATCATAAAAATCAGTTCCAACCTTCTTCCTCCGGGTGGTGGACGGGTTTGCAAGACCCGGCCACCTCATACATTGACCAAAAGGGGTTACATGACTCCCCAGATGGCACTCAGCTCCCTTTCCCCGCCAATCTCCTGGTGAGGTCCGGTACCGCCGTAATTGTGGTGGGACTGGTACAAGGGATCACCGTCGGCCCTTGCCTCCCCGGATAGCCACTTGCACTAAGTCCCTGGGCCCGTGCAATCATAACATACATACATAAACAATCTCGCCAAAACATTTGATTCATACTTAGGATACATACTATAAGAAAACATACCTTACCGTGCAACTCGGCATATGCAATACACGTACCTCTCCGTGTCATCCTAATCCGTAGCTAGCATGAAGAGACACGGTTTGGAGCATAGCCTCGTTGCAAAACCATTTTAAGCTTATAGACGCCCATACGTATAATTTCAGAAGAATTTACTCGACAACTCTACTTTATAAGTAACATATATATATATAAGGTTTTTGGCCAAACTTGTCACATAAGGTTGTAGGGTTTAGTATGTAACTAGAACGAAAACACCCTCACCTGAAACATGACGATACAAGGATACGAGTTACCGAGTGCCCGAAAGATCAAGATTTCCCCACCCTGGAGATAAACTGAACAAAAGACAATGTAACGTGTTCGTGAGACTCAAGACTCTAAATGAACCATATGCGACGTACGACAAAGTATGAATATGATATGAATGCGTAAAAGATAATATTATGTCATGAAAATGTTCATGTGCACTATTAATGCATTTAAGGCATATAAACAAGTCATTCAATCATTCGTTCATTTTCATTGAAATTCATAAATTCACATTTCGTACCAAATCAATTCATGAATTTCACATTTTATAACAATTCAATTCAAGAATTCAAATAACGATCATATCACGTACTATGACACGTTAACACTTAGAAAATAAACATTTAATTACATTCAAATCAAGATTGGAAATTAGATAAGAACATAAAATACATAACAATTTAATTCCTTAATTCAATTAAATCAAATTATATTTAATATAATATAAACATATATATACATAAATATATATATATATATGTACGTACCATTCCAAGGAAATCAATATATCATGCATGCATTTTTATATATGTACGTAATCACCATGCATTCAATTTCTACAATTTAGACATGCATGCCAACCCTACTAACTAAACATGCATGCATATTATAATATAACACATGCACACAATACATACATTAAAACACGAAAATGGAATTCATGCATGTAATATCTACATATAACTATACGTACAAACTGCATTACAATTAATCCTAGATTTATTTCATGCATGTAATATAAGCATGCATGATTGCATGACACATTACACACCACACTGCATGAAGAGAAAAAAAAATGGCAGCAACAATAGCAGCGTAGCACACAGCAGTCCAGAACCGATCTCCCCACCCGGGGAGATCTTGTACAGTTAAAGTCACCGCCTGGGGAGCTTCGTGCAGAAGGTTTCTGCACAAAGGCTACCCGGGCGGGCCTTTTCACGGCCAAAATCTCCCCGCCCGGGGAGATCCAATTCAGACGCAGCAGTTGGGGGAAAAAAAAACAAAGCAATCCCCTGTTTTGGACATGAATGAGCAGTAGCATGTAGCAGCAACAAAAGCCAAGATATGCAGCAGCAATAAAGCATGAACAACCCTCACAAAAGTCTAAAAACTGACAGCATTTAAGCACAGCAAGGAGCAGCAACTTACAACAACAAAATCCAGGCCAAAACAGGGCAAAACCATGAAAAAAAAAACAGAGCAGCAGTTGTCCACTTCGTCCCAACATGTTCCGGTAAAGTAAGGCAACAAATATGCAGCAAAACAACTCCAAAACAACATACAAATCAGCCCTAAGGATGCTCAAGCGTGAGATGAAGTTATATGTGATCATTTCATGAATTTTCCTCAAAGTGCCATTAATGATAACTTAAGAATACTTCAACTACCATGTAATCAATGATCATAAATGAGAAGAGGGAGTCAAGACAATCATATTCAAGCTTGGAATCAACCAAAACCAACAAGAAACGAAGGAGATCAACAAAATGCTCAAAACCTAACTATTTCTCAAATTCAGCCATAAACTCATGAAACCATGATCAAACTTGGGGATGCATAGCTTAAAATTACACATATTGAATGTATATCACAACCCTAAACTCACCTTGTGGATTGGATGGAAGATGGAAGAGATTTGAGCTTGAATCTCCAAGGTGCACAAGGGTTACGAGATTTTCTGTAGAACAGAATGTTTTGGCTAAGTTTTCTTTGTGTGTGAGGGTTGGTTCGATTAAGTCTGATCAAGGGCTATTAGAGGGTTGAGTTAGGGTTCTAAGGAATCAAACCTTGGTTAATTTGGTCAAGGTTTGAATAAGATATGGCTCTTTTGGTAAAATGTGGCAGTTTTGGCATCCGTTACATGTTTCGGTTGAATTTCGGAGGTTCAAATGGTCTTAGAAAAATATGAGGTTAAGTTCATTAAACCCGAATTTTTGTTACGAGTTCAGAGAAGTTGACGAAACTCGAATCCGAGTTTCCTAGCTCAAGATATCAAATACGGAACCAATGGTGCGCTAATTGCCCGTTAGCCCCCGATTTGGTTCCACAATTTAAAATAAATTCGTTACCACGTCAAACGAAGCCGAAAACATAAAACGAGTATATAAACATGTTCATAACACATAAATCTACAACATACTAAATTTTCATGAATTTTCGATATCAAATCATATAAAAACGAAGCACGTTTATGACACTCATGAGCAATACATAAACAATCTCATTACATTCCATAAAATAAAACAAAATTTAAATTCATATATAATTAATTAAAACAACGTGCATTTAATATAATTAAACAAAATGACAATACTTACTTATATATTAAAATCAATGCATGAAATACATTTATACATTTAATAATAATTGTACAAATTAAATTAGTTTAGAGTCACAAGCACGTATTTAATATACTTTAAATTTAAAGTGCACAGTTAAATTGAATTTTAACACTAATAAAATTAAAATATAAATAGTTAGCATTTAATATATAAAATTAAATATATAAAACACGTATAAACAATTAGTTTGCGCAAATTGGTAAACACATACGTCTTATTAAAATACAAAAAAGTTTGGGGCGTTACATGGTGGCCCCAAAACAGTAGCAGTACAGGACCGCATTAAATTTTTTTTTCATATAATACAAGTATTAAAATATTTCTAAAAGGGTTTACTCGATCAATATTTTTAAAATTTTTTCATATAATACAAGTATTAAAATTTTTTCATATAATACAAGTATGCACTAAGTCCCTGGGCCCGTGCAATCATAATCATGTCTCGCCAAAACATATCAATTCATAAGAAACATAACATAATTCGTAAGTCATTTGAAAAGGGTTTACTCGATCAATATTTACTCTGTACGTTTCATTTGAAAACCATATATAACTATTTTAGGTTTTTGGCCAAAGCTTGTCACATACGGTTGTAGGGTTTTATACATAACTAGAACGAAAACACCCTCACCTGAAACATGACGATACAAGGATACGAGTTACCGAGTGCCTGAAAGATCAAGATCTCCACCCTGGAGATAAACTGCACAAAAGACAACGTAACGTGCTCGTGAGACTCAAGACTCTACATGAACCAAATATGACGCACGACATGCAATGAACATGGTATAAGTGCATAAAAAATAATATTATGTAATGAACATGTTCATGTGCACTTTTAACGTCTTTAAATCATATAGACGAGCCATTCATTTGATATTATAAACGTTCATATTCATTCAAGTTCAATCTTTTCATATCTATTGAAATTCATAACAATATCTTTAAAACCATAGTCACATTATACCTTTCAACATGTTTACATTGAGTATAATAAATAAAAAGGGCAAAGAGTATCACTTAAGACATCAAAAGAATACAAGAAGGTACTTAACATTTCATATAGAAGCATTCAAGCCACGTCAGAGCAATTCACCAAAAGCATGCCTAAATCTCATCCAAAAGTTATGAAATTAAACCACAATACTCCCATCACATAGCAAAACAAGTTCATAGTTCAACACAATTGAAGATAAATGCATTAAAAAGGTGAAACAATCACAAACCGGAAAGGAAAAGACAAGAAATGCGCAGGGGGAGGGACACGCCCGTGTCCCTCAATTAAACTAGACTGAGACACGGGGGTGTCTCAGTACAGAACTGCAAAAAGGCCATGACACGGGGGTGTCTCACCTTATAAGGCAAATGAGACACGGGGGTGTCACGGCACAGACTAAAAAATGCAACCAAAGCTTACATGCAAACAAACCCTATACAAAATCAGTCCCAAAAACATACCAAATCAACTCCAAATCTTATGAAACTTGATATACAACATATTTAGCATGTTAGAAGCATTTTTAATTTAGAGTGCAGAGTCCAAATCAAACGTTAAGAGCACCAAAATCATACAGCAAACCTGGGGCGCCAAAACGCACATATGAGCTCAATTGTTCAATCATGCCATGATCAAGTACTTAGGGGTTGAATCTGAATCTAAAACCTTGGGGAATGCATGCTAACATACTAAACAACTAATATACATCATATATATGCAAAATGTCACGAATTGAAACACATTAGAATGACCAACAAGTCACAACACGCAACAGCAGCAGGTCTGTCATGGATCATGCATAAGAAAAGGTCATGTACTTCGGTTTTGGGGCTTAAAATGGATCCAAAAACTTGCAACAGGAATGCTAACATATAAAGCAATGAGTTTACATCATATCCATGCAAATTCACAAAAAGAAGATCATTTTATCAAGCAACAAACCATAACTTCACACAGCAGTCACGAAACAGAGGAGACAGTTTTGCAATCAAGTTTCAAGCTTAAGATCTCATAATTTCTCCAAAGAATCTAAAGAGTAAATCATTCATACATCACCTACTATCAGTTAAGCATCGAATGGACAAGAAAACAAGCTCATAATATCAGTTTTCAAGCACGAAATCAAGCAACAAAGGCAAAATGTGCAGCAGCAGTTCGAAAAACAAGGGAGGGGATCCAACCTCAAGTTTCATGCTAAAAAACTCTCATTTCATCCAAGGGTTCTAAAGAGAAATCATCCATAAATCATCTAGCATGGCTTGGGTATCGAAAAGCAAGAGAAACAAGTTCATATAACCAAGTTTCATGCAAGAAATCAGCCCCAAACCTAAGCTACTCCAAGAAGGCAAGAATCCCTCAAAATCCTAACATGTTCTAAATGAAACCCTTAACAAATCTGAAGCAAAACAAGAAATAAATGGATGAAATCAAGCATAAAAGAGTAGAGGATACATAAATATTCATACCTTGCAGATTTGGTGAAGAAAGGTGGTGATTTGAGCTCAAAATCACAAAAATGGCCAAAGTTCTTCCTCATTCTTCTCTCCCTCTTTCTCGATCAGTAGCAGCAGAAAATGGGGGGTGTTTGGCTCGTTTTTGCTGATGAAAGAGGAGGAGAAAGGGGCTAACTCAAGTACACAATCATGGTTTAAAGTATGGTTAGGTTTAGGTTGGCTTAAAGGGTTCCACCATGAAGACTAGTCAACAAAAGGGTTCTTCTTGCACGAGTTGTTCGTTACGGTTGGATTTCGGAGGTCTTAATGATCTCAAAAAGGTATGAGGCTTGTTCCATTGTCTCCAAATCGTTGATACAAAGGCAACGGAGGTGACGGAATTCGAATCCGAATTCCCGAGCTCAAGATATCACATACGGAACCAAGGGTGCGCTAATTGCTCGTTAGCCTCCGACTTGGTTCCACAATTCAAAATAAATTCGTTAACACGTCAAATGAATTCGAAAACATAAACCGAGCATATAGACATGTTCATAACACATATATTTACGACATACTAAATTTCCAACATTCCGATATCCTTTCATATAAGAACGAAGCATAAACAAACAATCATGCGCATAACTTTAATAAATTCATGCATTATAATTTAAAACTAAACTTTAAATTCCATGTTAAATATAATACAAGGTCAACGGATTTGAATAAATTAATGCAAAGGATTAATGCATAATTAATTAACATAATACTTAATTAACAATTTCATAATAGAATTAAATAATAAAATTAAATACGAAACACTTATAAACAATTAATCACATAGTTAGCTAATTTAATTGCGCAATTTATAAACAAATACGACACATTAGTTTAAACAAAAAACCGGGGCGTGACAAGTATGTTGTTGGGTAATAAGATTATCCAATGCAAGGTATACCAAATAACACCTCTCCTTCTCCGAGTATTTGAATAAATGTCCATTTGATCCTTATATTTAGCAAGAACACTTGTGGCTCGGACATGCTCTGCACAAGTAAGCATTATTGGGAGGTTGCGAATAGCCTCGCAAAGTTTCTTTCTATTATTTATTGCTATCATTTCAGTTTCTAGAGCATTTGCAACGTCAATAACTGCATCAGTTGCATTAGCCCAGTGAGTTGACATAACTTTGACAAGATCATCATTTGCAACTACACATTTACTTTTAGTCTTGTTACTATCAACTTATTGCACAGAATGTGGAGTTGCAGTTTATGATGCACCTGCTTGATCAGGATACACGGTTGGAGGAGATCCATTTATATTTTCTTCCACTTCCTCGTTCACTTGTATGAGTGGCACATGGTTGACTACTCGTTGGAAATTAAAAGCATTATTACACGTGACTGTATCCTTACCATATATTTCAACCCAAACTTCATAGAACGGAAATGGCTTCTCGTGAACGTAAGACAAGTGGGGAGTAGTCTGCAGCGCATGTAACAACAATATCACGTTCAATGCGTATAACAACTAGGAAAAATATACCTTATCTAGGTTGGCCCAATACTCAGGTGTGGCCTACACAGTTTCGCTTGTAGAATTCCACCCCATTCCAGTATTTGAGAGTACGGTGTATACCTCACAATATATATTTTTTTTCAACTGTCATATTTAGAAATGATATGGGGATCCTCTTGCACATCCGTATTCAGAAGAGCTTGCCTCATTCTAGCCTTCAATTGTGGTATAAAACCAGTTCGGAAGCCACTAGGTGTTTTTCACCCACATGCAATAATGTCGTGAAACGCATTAATAAGCACACGCTCCTCAAGTAAGCTCCATGAAATGAGGGAACATATCTTTTTGTTCGTGGTATTGGTAGTACCTTGACTGCCATACGAGGAATAGTATTGACTACCTGACCCACTGAAATCCATGTACCCTGCTAGCAAGCAAACCAAGACAAACTCATATTAGTTATCCAATGGTATATTTATTCCAAAACATACCATTTCGTTGGCATGAAAGAAGTCAGCGTAGTGTACTAACCAATTAATTAAAATGAAACAAACCACTTCTCATTTACACATATACATAAATTGTAATGTAGATACAAAAGTAATCAATTAAGTAGGAAAACATACTTACATGATTGATATTTAACTGATATAACAAACAAGGTAACATTGTAAGGACTATAATAACAAAATCGTCCAATTATATTAACAAGATGATCGGTTACATAGCCTTCATTTAAGCATAAACAAACATGACCACATTACTCATAACATAGCAACTATTAAGAGGTAAAATGCACAAATTCCATCAATTGATCAATGCCTTTGTCTATAATTAATCTACATAGTCATAGCCAAGTTATCCCTGAACAGAGTCCATGCCAGAGATGTGACCCCCCAACTTTTGGGCCGTACAGGTATGGCGTCAAGAATGAGCTAAGTGTACTTTTAAATTATTTATTTATGCAAATATGTGTTTATTATAATGTTTATATGCTATTCTTGAATTTATATGAATAATTTATTAAGATTTTATATTTGAATTTTGAAACGTTTATGCACGTATGACTTGGAACTTGAACCGTTTGCATTCGAATTTAATTCCGATTTTTGTGAAAAATTTATATGCATGAGATATGTGATTTATGAACTCGTTTGTATGCACATTTTATGTTTTTGGACTCGTTTGATGTGGTCTCGGACCATTTTTGTAAAATAAAGGACTTGAGGGCCTAAAACATTTTTAGCATAACCTGAGCTTGGGAAATTGAATTCAAATTCCGTCACCATCGTTGGACTCATTTCGAAAATTTGGATTCAATGGAATAAGATTATTTATTTCTAAGCCCATTTGAACCTCCAAAATTTGCCCGAATCGAGCCTCGTGCGCTTAACGTACCACTTTTGACAATTTGGGGCATAACTCTCTCATTTCTCAATGAAATAACCTCAAACTTGGACCCAATTAAACCTAACTCAACCCTCTTCAACCCTATACCCTTAGCATTTCGGATATCAAGAGGGAAAAAGGCAGCAAAAGAGGAGAGGAAAAAAGGAAACCCATAACTATTCATGCCCTTGGAGATTTTGAGCTCATTGTTCATCATTCTTCAACCAATTCAAGAGGTAAGAATATATTCTTGTTCTTCATCTCCTTGTGGTTCTTTTAAGCTATGGTTTGTGATTTTTCATCAAGGTTTGAGCATGATATGAACTTGAGCATGAATAGTTAGGTTAAACCACCATTTTTGAATTTTTGCTATGGAGTCGGTTTTTATGAAGTTTGATGCATGCGATGTGATCACCCTATCTGTCTTTATGCACCTATGAACTTGAATTTGATATATGTGATGAGTATAAAGTTCCACCATTCTTAAACTTTGAGTTTCTTCAAGCTTTTATGGATGTATATGAACTGCACACTTGTTACCTTGCTGCTGCATCTAAAATGTGTTTGAAATGGTGGGGTTTTAGCCTGTTTTTCTTGCAATATTAGCATGATATTTTGTGTACTATATGTCCCTTGAATGTCCCATTTTTTCCCTACCACTTGCTCCAAGTTTCAGGTGGAAACGATGAAGAAGATCAGAAGCAGCGGGTGTGTCCCTGCGCCTTTTTGCAGCCGCGGGGGTGACTGTTTGGGGTTGAGGTATCTGTACTGAGACTCCCCCATGTCTCCTTTTGTACTACAAGGGAGAAAACACCGTATCTCATGCTTTTGCAGCCATTTAATGGCTGCTATGCGTGAGACTACACGTGGCCTTTTTCCTTGCTCGTTTGTAACGTTATGTGTTGTTTGCTTGCTTTTCTCATTTTGTTTTTAATTTTAGTTGATTTCTCCCACACCAATTATAATCTTAACATGTTAATAAGTTGTAAATAATATGTTTCATTGTTTATTTTAGTTTTATGGACTTATTTGTTAAGTGTACACGTGATTCGAAGTGTTTAGACGTTTCAGTGCTACGTGTAGTGTTTCCTTGCACTATTTGATTCTTCACTTATTTTAATCTTATGGATACTTAGGTTATGCTATAATATGATGTGTTATGAGTTTATTTAACATGTTATGTGTTTAATTCATGAATTATTTGTGTGATATTATGCTATTTGCTTCGATATGCCTAAGTGTGAAGTTATATGACGTACATTGCATCATTTGCATCCATATGCATTTGCTGAACATTTCTTTGGTTCATTTTGAGTCTTAGTATTGTCTCTTATGTTTAGATTGTCCGAGTGGAGTAGCTCGTTGGTGTGGAGCCGCTCCTTAGGTGTGCTTTGAGCTTGTTCATTCGGTTTGTTCATCAAGGTGAGGTTTCTTTCTTTTAGTTATTAAGACCTACAACCCTAAATATATTTTAAGCCCGTATGCGACCTAAGTATATATATATATATGTATATAGATATGTGTTTGGTACGTCTTTTGTGGGAATTGGTTCGTTTGTTATGAAACCATTTGAAAAACATTTTTATATATACGTAGCTATGTTTTCGTTCATATGTTTTTAAAAGGGTTGGCGTGTGTGATATGAATATGAATATGTAGTGAGTTATTACCTTGAAAGATAGGTCTTATGATTATGTTTATGTTATGTATGGTAACTTGGGCCCCAGAGTCTACGAGTTAGGACGCCCGGGACAACAGTGGCCATTGGGATAAGCCTGAGCGTGGTCTCCAATTTGAAAGGATGAACCCAGAACCCACTAGGAGATCGGTGGGGGATGGAATCCTCAGGCATGAGCGTTATGAAATTCACAACCCACACATATATGTATGGATGGTTAGGGGGTATACATCCTTCCATCGCCGAAGAAGGACGTATGTTTGATTTTGATTTGTTTGAATTTGATTATGGCTATAAATTATGAAGGAGGTTGGTTTGGAAACTCGCGCTCGAGCAGTTAGTATGAATTTGATTGTCAATTTGATTTGTGAAATGGGAGTGGACCTCTAATTACTCAAATTGGTGGATTTTGGCCTTCGGCCTAACTCTTTTTCTATATATATTTAGTACCACGGGATTAAAATGTTTTAGATTATAAAAACTACACCTCGGTTCATGAATTTTATAACTTTGAATATGCTCTGCTCTTATATATATGTACGTGTGCGTGGGTTAGTCCCCTCACCAGTCTTTACGACTGACCCTCGTTATTGTTCTCTTTTTCTTTCTTTGTTCATGAGTTGTAGGTTCAGGTGTTGGTTTGAGCTAGGCAGCGGATTTTTTGGGTCATTCGAGTCTTTTACATACTACATCTTTATTCCTTCGCTTTGGTATTTTGGAGCTATATATAAGATTATGTTTATGGTTCGAATTTGGAATTGTATGATTCATCTGAGGCCCCATGTGCCGTACTAGTTTTATTTTATGCTTTATGTTAGGCCTGTGAGCCCAGTTTGCAGGTGATTCGTGTACTTTAATTCTACCGGCCCGTGGCCATTGCATGTGTGTTTGATGATCCTATTGCTTCCACTATTATAACCGTTTGTTGCGCACTCTGTATTAGGGTCTAGACCGACTAGCCTAGCTAAGATTTTATTTGTCTCTCATTCGCTATAGCTTAGTGCGTGTGTGGAGTTTTCATTTCATTACACGTGTCGCGCTATGGTGCGGGGGATGTAGTGCTCTTCGCTCGGGGTGCTACAAGAGATGTCTCAATGTATGGGATGTAACCAATTGTTGGATCACTAAGGTAAGGGGCAATGTCATCTTCAATTGACTCCAGCTCAACAGGATCTATTTCCATTTCTCCATGAATGAAATTATGAAGAAGGCAGCAAGCTATAATAATTTCATTTTGTGTAAGAATTCGTTAAAAGCTAACACTTCTAAATATTGCCCACCATTTTTTCAAAATGTTGAAAGCACGCTCTATTGCATTCCTTGCAGATAAGTGTCTTAGATTGAAGAGCTCTATACGATTTTTGTGGTATACGTGATCTCCATTGGCGATGGTGTTAGGAATAGTGCCCTAAAAGCCAATATTGTAATCTGCTTATCTCTTATAACTCACAAATAATCTTTTGAATAATAAATGAATTGATTCGGTCATAAGACAACACTTCTTTATATGCTCTTGTTTAATTGTATGATTATTTTAAATGTGCATGTATAAGAACTCCTTAATCTTGTTAGCTTGTAGGACTCAATCACTTGGGTGAAATGGTTCATGAAACGAGACCTGAATCATATAAGTTGAGATTAGGAATCACTCCAAGTTGATGAGTCCAACAAACAATGGGAGTGTCAAATTGACTCATTTAAGACTTGCCCGTATGATCATGCCCTTCAGAAGGACCACATTGTTTCATGGGGTGTAAAGTGTATAGTCGATACGTGCGTGATACATGGGGGTGCTCATTTCTGCTAAATGAGTACATTAAGGTGTCTCATGTGAGAAGATTCCGAAATGGGAAAGGAAGTTTCTATTTCTGGAAATAGAAACTTCCAGATTAGGGAATATCTTACGAGTCATTAATGTGATTAATTAGTTCTTAGACTTGATATTCTGTAACATCCCGATCATTCGGACTACCAGGTACGACGTTACGAGAGTGATACGTGTGTAATTTAATTATTTATTTATGCAATTATGTCATATTTTAATGTATATGTGATTTTTTGAATTTATTTGGAATTATTTGTTTAAGTATGAATTTGATTTTTGAACGTTTATGCCTTTATGCCTTGTGATTTGAACTATATGCATCCGAATTCAATTTCGTTTTTTGTGAATTTTTTATATGCATGAACTACATGAGTTATGAACATGATTATGTGCTCGTTACACGTTTTAAAGCTTGTTTGGTTTGTCTTTTAATTTGTTTTTGGGAGACGGGACCTAAAGGGGCTAAAGGATATTTAGTACACCTTAGGTTCCGGGTGGCATAACTTGAGCTCGGGAATTTGGATTCAAATTTTGTCACCTCCATTAGACTTGTATCGACAATTCAGGATTAATGAACTAAGCCTCATATTTTTCTAAACCCATTTGGACCTCCGAAATTTTACCAAAACGAAGCGTCGCGTGCAATTTGGACCCCTTTTCACTCTTTTAGCCATAACTTGAGAAATATTTAACCAAATTGCCTCATTCTTGGCCCCACAATCTCATGACTTAATATTTTTTCATTCTTTAGCCTCCCATTCTATCCCACTTGAAGAAAAACAAGGGTTTCATCAGCTCCAAACCGAGATTGAAGAGAAGAGAAAAAGATACTATTCACAATTTCACCTTTTGAGCTCAATACCTCATCAAATCACTCCAAATTTGAAAGGTAAGTTTATGAATTTTTTCGCCAGCTCTTCCTCTTTCATTTGACACCTTATTTGCTAAAATCCATGGAGAAATGAGCATGTAATTGAATTCTTGGTGAATAGTAAGGGTTAGAGCATATTTGATGAATTTGGTTGATCTCTTGTGATTTCTTTGGAATTTATGCATCCTAATTGATCCTAATACATCCTTGAGTAATTGTATGAACTGATTTTTCATGGTGGTTAAGGAATTTTTGGGATAACATTTGAGTTCTTGAAGTTTTTGACATGAAGATGAACATGTATGTATCTCTTGCACTTGTTTCATTTATATCTTCAAGTTAGGCCCAAATTTTGGCATGAAATGTAAGAATTTTTTGTTATCTTAACTTACCATTATGTGTTCATTTGATGTTAGCATGATTTACCTTGAGTTTTGGTTGAGTTTTTGGACTGAACTTCGAGTTTTGCCCTGCTGCCGTGAGAGGTTGCGGCCTTGATCACGCCAAGTTCATTTTTTGTCAAGGATGCGACCACTTTTTGCCCTTGTTTTGAATTCAGGTCACGGATGCGACCATTTTCAGTTTATTTTCGGTCATGGCCACGACCCCGACCTCGTTTGGGCCTTGTTTCGAGTTTGAGGTCATGGGCGTGACCTTTTCATGAAGAAAAGTGGTAGCGACCGCGACCCACCCCTTGTGCGTGTATGTGATGTTTTCTTCGTGCTTTCGTGCTTTGCTTGATGTTTATGCTTCGTTTATGACTCGTATATTATGTTAACATGTCATATTATGTGTTAAGCTTTATGTTATGAATTTATAGCTCGTTTTATGACCTCGTTTATGAAATATGATCTCATATGCAATATATGTCCTTATATGACCTAAGTATGATTTCCTCTCATTTCATTCACATCATTTACATTCATATGCGTTTGTCAAGTGTCTATTTAGTATATTTTGAGTTTAAGAGTATCCTTTGTTGTTTGTTTTGTTCAGTTGACCCTCCCATTGACTACGAGGTTGCTCCTTAGGCATCCGATTCACTCTCTTTTGTCACCACTACACGTTTGAAAGGTTAGGTTTTGTTCTTTTAGATATAATGACCTAAAATCCTAAATGTTTTAAATCCCACATGCGAGTTATGTGTATTATATGTTAGATACATGTATGATATATACTTTGAGGGCTTATCCTACTTGTTATAAGACTTTGAAAACGATTTGTATACGTATGTAAACTATTTTACATTTGATTTGAAAACCTTTGATAAGTGTGCATGTGTAAGCGAGCTGTGGGCTTTGAAAGATAAGCTTTGTTGGAAAAATATGATTTTTGAACTATGATTTAGGCCCCAGAGAGTGGTATGGTATCTCGGGACGGCCGTGGGGTCGCCGAGCTCTCCCATCAACACTTTCCTTTGAGAGTCTCGCCTAACCTTAGGAGGTTGAGAAAAGGTGTTTCTCTTGAGCCGGTGGAAGCAACCGTTGAAGGTTTCAAGGACATAATTAAGCCTTGTCTCGTGTGAATTTTGAACGATAGCTAGGGCGGTCAACCCTTCTATCACCCAGAGAAAGGATGGTTTTTGATTTATGTTTTGATTATGATTATATTTCGAATAAGAGAAGTTGGGAGTTTATTATTTATATTTTGATTATGATTGTGTTTTAAATAAGAGAAGTTGGGATGGATAACTTGTACTCGTCAAGTTGTGTGACTTTGAATGATCTATGAAACGGGAATGGATTCTTAAATACTTAAAATTGGTTGTTTTGGCCTTTGGCCCTTATCTTCTTTTAAGTTTATATATCTATTATCACGGGAAACATTTTAGCTTGCAAAAACCATCCCCGGTTCATGAATCTCTTTATGAATTTTGATAAGTGCTTTGCTCTATACGGATTATGGGTGCGTGTGTTAGCCCCCTCACTAGTCATTAGGACTAACCCCCGTTGTTGTTTCCCCTTTTTCCCTTTCTTTGAGTTGCAGGTACCATCAGAGTTGAGCTAGGCGGCAAGTCTGTCTTTGAGTCTTACTTGTGGCGTAGCTCGAGTCTCATTTTGCATATGTAGTGATTTACGTTTAACACTTATAAATTCTGAAATTATGTATATGGTTACTTCGAATACTTCGATACTTAGAATATTTTTTTCCGGTTGGACATTGTATATTTGTAATGAACTTAGTTTGCTATTTATATGACACTATGATATATGTATATGTTGATCTTGGGTATTTAAGATGAACGAGTTTAATCGCTTCAGCTATATTCTTGTATGTTATGCACTCTGATTGAGGGTCTAGTCTGCCTAGCTTAGGAGTGTGTTTTGTTTATCTCCCTTTTGTTATTATTTGATGCATGTGCGGACTCTCTATTTCGTTACACGTGTCGGACGCTAGTGCAGGGATGTGGTGCCTATCGTTCGGGGTGCTACATCCTAAAGTGGTATCAGAGCTCATGGTTGCAAAACCGGAGCTCTAGAGTCGTGTCGTGTCTGTCTAGGTCGTTCGGCTTAGGATTATGTGATTATTTGCATTCACTTACATATTTATGTGAATTATTTGTTTAAATTTGTATTAATTGCTCACATGAACATGTACTGAACCCTATGTATCAATATTTCTTGATTTGTGATTTTGAGGATGTTTTCGTGAAGGAGAGATAGGGAGCAGACACCGGATCTCAATCATTCTCCACCACCACCACCACCACCTATGAATGCCGAAATTGTGGTTCAAGCCAGCAGAATCAACAACATCAAAACCTACTTGGGGGAGCTCAGGAGGGGCAAGTTACACCGACATATCATGAATTTCGAAGCAATAATCCTCCTAAGTGGTTTGGGGGAGATGACATCAAAACAGAGGAGTGGTTATCAGAAATTATTGGACTTTGGGAGATGTATCCGGCCCCTTTTCAAGAGAAAGCCATATGTACCGATGGGTTTATCCAGTGTCCAGTTGCGAGATAGTTGAAAGCAATGAGATCTAAGTTGGAAAGGAGTGGAGAGGAATTTAACTGGGAGAATTTCGTGAGGGAGTTCCACAACAAATATATCCCTCCTAGTGCTCACGAAAGAAGGCTCTAAGAATTTTCAGATTTAAAACAAGGAAACAGAACTATTGAGGAGTATATTCTTGAGTTTGAGAGATTGGCTCCTTATGCCACGCATGTTACCGATGTTGACATTTTGAAAGCTCAGAATTTTGTCCATGGTTTGAGGACGGAGATTCAGATAGCCCTACAAGCTGCTATGGTTGACATTTGGGAGAAAGCTACTAAGAAAGCTCTGAAAGTTGAGGCTCAGAAATCAAGATTGAAGTCCCCCAATTTTTGCTTCGGGATAGGTTTTGGGATCTAGTTCACACTTGGGTAAGAGGCCCGTTTCTCAAAGTGGGCCTCCGATTTTCAAGCCCCAAGGTTTACGGTACCCGCTCTACTGGTGCTAATTTAATGCTCTTATTATAAAGGTCCTAATCATACCGAGGAGACGTGCTGGAAGAAGTTAGGGAGATAATATGGTTTTGGTGAGCTCGGTTATATGATCAATGCTTTTCCAAAGAAGAGAGATCCGAAGCCCTTGAATGCCATTCCTCCAAGAGCTCCTATTTAGGCTAGGGCTTATACACTTGAAGGTGAAAAAGAGGATGCTGAAGTTGATGCTACCGCCATCACGGAAGGTACTATTAGCATTCATGGCATTCCATTGCATGCATTATTTGATCCGGGAGTAATGTATTCTTTTATTGCTTCCTGACTTGTTCCTACTCTTTCCTTGCCTATTACTTGCCTTGATAAATCTTTTGTGATAAGTTCTCCTCTCGGGGAGAGCTTGGTGTTGAACTGAGTGTTCCGAGAGTACCCGGTGAGTATTGAGGGCCAAGAGTACTCGACGGACCTGATTGAGATGCCCATGAAGAAGTATGGGGTGATTTTGGGAATGGATTGGTTGTTTCAGCATCAAGCGATGATGGATTGTCATGCTAAGAAGGTTTCTTTGGGTTTCACGGTGTTCTCGGGCTAGAGGTTGAAGATCATCCCATTTATTTCCTTTATAGAAGCCAATAGGTTGTTTCGGGATGGCGCGATGGGCTATGTGGCTTATCTTTTGAATAACCGAAAGATTAGGCCAAGCTCGAGGAGACGGAGATTGTGAAGGAATTTCTCGATGTATTCCCAGAGAGTTTGGGATCTCTACCTCCAGATCGGGACATTGAGTTTGTAATTGATCTCTATCCCGGAGCGGAACCTTATGTGAAAATCTCCCTATCGGATGGCTCCAGCAGAATTGAAGGAGCTGAAGATGCAACTTGATGAGCTCTTAGAATTTGGTTACATCCGTCCGTGCACTTCTCCGTGGGGTGCTCATGTCCTATTTGTAAAGAAGAAAGATGGGAGATTGTGGATGTGTATTGACGCCGTGAGCTGAACCAGTTAACAGTTAAGAATAAATACCCACTTCCTCATATTAAAGAGCTGTTTGATCTCCTTCAAGGTTCGTGTGTCTACTCCAAGTTGGATTTGAGGCAAGGGTATTATCGGTTGCGCATCCGGGAGGAAGACACTTCGAAGACGGGTTTTAAAACTCGTTATGGGCATTTTGAGTTTGTGGTCATGCCTTTTGGCCTTACAAATGCCCCAACTGCTTTTATGGATATGATGCACCAAATATTTCGGCCTTACCTCGATCAATTCGTGGTCATCTTTATAAATGATATTCTGGAGTATTCGAGGTCTGTGGAAGAACAAGCGCAACACTTGAGAACGGTATTGACAACGCTTTGAGAGCATAGACTGTTCACCAAGTTCAGAAAGTGTGAGTTCTGGATAGATCGAGTTTCCTTTTTGGGTCACTTCTTCTCGGGGAAAGGTGTAGAAGTGGATCCGGCGAAGATAGAAACATTTATGCTATAGAAGCAGCCGAAGAATGCCTCAGAAGTGAGAAGTTTTCGTGGGTTAGCGGGGTACTATAGGCGCTTTGTGAAAGATTTCTCGAGGGTTGCCTCCCCGTCGACTTGGTTAACAAAGAAAGAGGCTAAGTGCGAGTGAGATGAGGCGTGTGAGAAGAGTTTTCAAACTCTTAAAGAAAGATTAACTACTGCACCGGTTTTAACCCTACCCAAGGGTTTCGAAGGCTACTCAGTTTACACCGATGCATTGAAAGAAGGCCTCGGTTGTGTGTTGATATAGAATGGCAAAGTTGTAGCCTATGCCTCTACAAAGTTAAAAGATCACAAGAAGAACTATCCCACTCATGATTTGGAGCTTGCTGCGGTTGTTTTTGCTTTGATGTAGTGGTGTCATTACCTCTACGGAGCTACTTTTGATGTGTTCACCTGTAACATCCCGCTTGTTCGACCGTACAGGTACTCCATTTCGGGAGTGTTAGTTGCGCATTTAAATTATTTATTTATGTAATTATATGTTTATTTTAATGTTTAAATGCTATTATTGGATTAATTGAATTATTTGATAATTATATGATTAAATATTTGAATGTTTTAACCTTTTAAAACTCGTTTTTAATTCGTTGAAGTTCGAATTTACTTCCGATTTTTGTGATAAGTTGCCACACATGAATTATACCTGTTATGAATTTGTCTATGTGCTCCTTTTTCATTTTCGGACTTGTTTGATATGGTAACGCACCATATTTTATTTGTTGGGGACTTGAGGGCCTAACTTGTCTTAGCGCGCCTTGTGTTCCGGAATTTATATCTTGAGCTCGGGAATTCGGATTCGAATTCCGGAAGAAGCGCTGGACTCATAATGAAGAATGGAAGGTAAGGAACCCCGTTTCATATTTTTCTAAGTCCGTTTGATCGCGCCCGTAACGAGCCTCTCGCACAGATGTACAACCTTCACTAAAATGGCCATATCTCCCTCAATACTTGACCAAATTAACTTATTCTTGAGCCTATGTAACCCTAACTTAACCCTCTTTAACCCCACCTAAGCCTTATTTCTTAATCAGCTCAAGAAAGGGGAGAGAGAAGGGGAAAACCGAGACCAAGGAAGAGAAAGAGAAAGAGACTTCATTCACTATTCACAATTTCCGATTTCTTGCTTGTTCGACCTCCTTTTCTCGTGTAATCCGAGGGGTAAGTATATTTTTATATCCTCCATCTTCCTACCTTTCTTTTAAGCTTCATTTGGTTGATTTTGATGGAGATTTGGGCATGTTATTTGCATATACATGAATAGTTAGGTTAAAGCTTTGATTTTTGAATTCATGGCCTTAAGTTCGGTTCTTGTGAATTTTGATGCATGTTTCTTGTTATTTTGAGCTTCCATTTCTGAACTATTGCCTTATTTTCTTGGATCATGATTGTGTGATTTTTTCCACCATTGTATAGCATGAAATGTGACTGAAATTTTGGGGAGATTGAAGCTTGATCTTGAACTCTTTTCCTTGTCCTTGATTTCGTGAAGTTTTACTGCTCATTTGTGCCATATTTTATGCTACTTTGCTGTTATTTTGTTGCCCTTTGCTTGCCCTTATGACCTGCTGTTGCTGCGTAAGAATGGAGGAGGAAACAGGGGGCTGCTGCTGCTATTTCTAGTCCTGCTGCGAGCAATCGCGGCCGAGACCGCGCCAAGGTCTTCCTTGGTCGCGGCCCCGACCAAATTTTGGCCTTCCTTCGACCTGTGGCTGCTTCTATTTTCTGCTACGAATGCTGTCTGTTTTTCCTTTCTTGGCACTTCCTTTAGTGGTTGTTTTGGGGCTGTGTTTTGCATGTAATGCATGGGGAGTGTGCGTATGTAATATATTTATTTATATATCGAGTATTACTTGTGTATATATGTAATATATATAATGAGTGCATGCATTTTATATATGTAATATATATATATATATATATATATATATATATATATATATATATATATATCATACATGCTGTACATGTATATATATATATATATATATATATATATTATATAATAATTGTGCTTGTGAGTGTGAGTGAATACGTGAGTGCATGTGTATAGGTAATATATTGTTTGTGCATGCATGCTATGTATATATGTAATATATATATATATACGTAATATGAATATATGTAATATATTATATGAAATGCATTTAAGCCTTAATTAATTAATATGAATTTTTATGTATTTCAATTTTGAACATTTTAAATGGTATGATCTGGCATAAGTGGTATGATTTCGATGAACGTATACGTGTGTGAACTTGAATGCTTATAATATGTTATAATATGATGTGTTATGAGTTTATTCAATGTATTATGAGTTTAATTCATGAATTATTTGTGTGATAGTTCGTTATTCACTTCGATATGCATGCCTAAGTATGAATTTTATGAAGTACAATGCATCATTTGCATCCATATGCATTTACCGAGCGTCTAAGTGGTACATTGTGAGTCTAAGGTTGTCTTTTGTTGTTTGTTTTGTTCAGAGTTTCGTCCCGTGGGTGTCGAGGAGGTCTCTTAGAAGTGTTTTGAGTTCATTTCGTCCCGTGGGTGTCGAGGAGGTCTCTTAGATACGTGTTTTATATGTACTTTGTGGGAATTGGCCCTTTTATCATGAAAAGTTTGAAAAACGCTTTTATATATATACGTAAGTCATATTTTCATTGGTTTATTTTGAAAAGGGTTGGTGTGCGTGTTTTGAACTAGCGAGTTATGACTTCGAAAGATAAGTCTGAATTTTCGAAAAATTATGAATTTATGATTTATGAACTATGAATTTTTCATTGGTTTGTTTTGAAAAGGGTTGGTGTGCGTGTTTTGAACTAGCGAGTTATGACTTTGAAAGATAAGTCTGAATTTTCAAAAAATTATGAATTTATGATTTATGAACTATGAATTGGGCCTCGGAGATCTGTGTAAGGGAGCCCCTGAGCAGTGTTGGGCCGTCGGGTAACTCCCGCGTACGGTCTCCAACTTATAGGATCAACCCGGAACCCACTAGGAGGTTAGTGGGGGATGGAATCCTTGGGCATGAGTGTCATGAAACTCACGACCCTGACATGAGATCAATGGTTAGGGTAAGCCGCCCTTCCATCACCCGAAGAAGAGGTATGTAAGTTTGAATTATGTTTTCGTTTGAATTATGATTATGAAAGGAGTTAGGTGGTCTGAGACTCGTACTCACTGAGTTGTGTGATTTTGATTACGAATTTGTTCATGAGGGAGTGGACTATTAATTACTAAAATTTGGTTGTTTTTGGCCTTCGGCCTTAACTCTTTCCATTATACCTAGTATCACGGGCTAAAATATTTTAGAATGCAAAAATTACGCCCCAGTTCATGAACTTTTAATTTTGAATATGCTCTGTTCTTATATATATGTACATGTGAGTGTGTTAGCCCCCTCACCAGTCTTTAGGACTGACCCCTCCTCGTTGTCTTCTTTTCGCCCTTTGTTTCTTTGAGTTTGCAGGTACAGGTGTCAGTTCGTGCTAGGCGGCGGTCTTTCGTTTGAGTTGTTTGAGTTCGTTAGTCGAGTCTTTTGCATCTCCTGCATCTTTACTCTCTGTATTGGTATTATGTATAAATATGTATAAAATATGTTTTGAAATTCGAACTTTGGAACTTGTATGATTTACTTGGCTCGAGATGGGCATTTTATGTATATCTTGATTATATGTTGAGCTTGTATAAGTGTTTAGATTTGAATCCTAGTGCCTCCGTATTTGTATTTGAGTTTATTGCACGCTCTGTATTAGGGTCTAGACCGCCTAGCCTAAGAGGGATTTTTGTTTGTCTCCCATTCACCGTGGCTTGATGCGTGTACGGAGTCCCTATTTTGTTACACGTGTCGGGCTATGGTGCGGGGGATGTAGTGCTCTGCGCTCCGGGGTGCTACATCACCAACCACCAAAGCCTCAAGTATTTGTTCACTTAGAAGGATTTGAACGTGTGGCAGAGGCTCTGGGTAGAGTTCCTTGAGGACTATGATTGCAAGATCTAATACCGCCCGAGTGAGGATAACGTGGTTGTAGATGCTTTGAACTGAAAGGCTAGTGCTTCGAGTTTAGAAGCGGGTTCGAGCAAGCAGAGTTCGGTGATTTTGGTTTCAGAGGCTCGCTTAGCAAAGATCTCTGTTCAACTGGAGTTGAAGCAAAGATTGATTGAAGCTCAATCTAATGATCCAGAAATCCAGAGATTGGTTGCGAAAGCAAGGATTGACCCAAAGACCAAGTTTGGGTTTGATGATTCAGGTCTGTTTTGGTTCAAGGTTCAAGTTTGTGTTCCTGAAGAGCTTAAGCGGTTGGTTCTTGATCAGGCACATAGGTCGGCTTACATCCGGTACCACGAAGACGTACAAGGATTTGAGGACTTTATATTGGTGGAAAGGTATGAAAAGAGACGTCGCTAACTTTGTGAGAAGATGTCAAACATGCTAACTTGTGAAGGCTGAGTACCAAAAACCGGGAAGAACTCTCCAACCACTTCCAATTCCCGAATGGAAGTGGGAGCAAGTGACAATGGACTTCATGTCCGGGGCAAGGACGAAAGGAGGTTTCGATGGGATTTCGGTCATAGTTGATCGGTTCTTGAAGCCGGCCCATTTTCCGAAGGTTCGAATATCCGAAAAAGTGCCTAAGCTAGCCAATTTATACCGTAAAGAGATCGTGAGATTACATGGTGCACCGGTTAGCATTGTTTCAGATAGGGATTCGCGGTTCACGACGAGTTTCTTCCAAGAGCTGCAGAAGTGTATGGGTACTAAACTCCAATTCAGCATTGCATCTCACCCACAAACGGATGGACAATCCGAGAGGTTAATAAAGTATCTCGAGGACATGCTTCATGCTTGTGCCTTGGATTATCAAGACACGTGGGATGAGCATTTAGACTTGGATGAGTTCGTCTATAATAACAGCTTTCAAGCATCGATTGGTATAGCTCCATATAAGGCACTGTACGGAAGACAGTGCCAGTCCCTTCTCTTTTGGGACATTGATGAGTGGAGGTGGACCAAGGATGGTAAGCTCGACGGAGCTAAGAAACCAGCAGAGATTCAAGAAACCATCGAGAAAGTTAAAGTGATCTAGTAACGGTTGAAGGCGGCTCAGGACCGACAGAAAAGTTATGCGGATAAAAGAAGACGACCCTTAGAATTTGAAGTGGGAGATAAAGTTTTCTTAAAGTATCTCCTAGAAAAGGGCCTGCTCAGATTGGTAAAGGTGGGGAGCTTAACTCGCGCTATGTAGGCCCCTTTGAGATTCTTGATCGAGTTGGGGAAGTAGCCTATCGACTTGACTTACCACCGAGCTTGACTAGGATTCATAATGTTTTCCATGTCTCTCAACTTTGGAAATATTATCTCGATGAGTCTTCTATACTTCCCTTTGAAGAGGTACAACTTGAGCCGGATTTGACAATCAAGAAGCACCCGGTCGAGATCTTAGACCGAAAGATGAAAGAGTTGAAAAACTGGCAAATTCCTTTAGTGATAGTCTTGTGGCGTGATTAGAAATTCAAAGAAGCCACTTGGGAGACCGAGGAAAAGATGAAATAGTTATACCCGGAGCTGTTCAAGACCTCGCTTCGGACCTGAGGCCAGGTCCTTTTGAAAGAGGGGAGTTTGTAACATCCCGATCATTCAGACTACCAGGTATGACGTTACGGGAGTGACACGTGCACAACTTAATTATTTATTTATGCAATTATGTGATATATTAATGTATATGTGATTATTTGAATTTATTTGGAATTATTTGTTTAAGTATGAATTTGATTTTTGAACGTTTATGCCATTATGCCTTGTAATTTGACCTATCAATTCCGTTTTTTGTTAATTTTTGATATGCATGAACTACATGAGTTATGAACATGATTATGTACTCGTTACATGTTTTAGAGCTTGTTTAGTTTGTCTTTTAATTCGGTTTTGGGAGACGGGACCTAAACGGGCTAAAGCGCATTTAACACACCTTGGGTTCCGAGCGGCATAACTTGAACTCGGGAATTCGGATTCAAATTCCGTCACCTCCATTAGACTCATATCGATGATTCGGATTTAATGAACTAAGCCTCATATTTTTCTAAGCCCATTTAGACCTCCGAAATTTTACCGAAACGAGCCTCATGTGCAATTTGGACCCCTTTTCACTTTTTTATCCAAAACTTGAGAAATATTCAACCAAATTGCCTCATTCTTGGCCCCTAATTCTCATGGCTTAATATTCTTTCATCCCTTAGCCTCCCATTTCATCCCACTTGAATAAAAACAAGGGTTTCATCAGCTCCAAACCGAGATGGAAGAGAAGACAAAAAGATACTATTCACAATTTCACCTTTTGAGCTCAATACCTCATAAAATCACTCCAAATTCGAAAGGTAGGTTTATGAATTTTTTTCTCCAAAATCCATGGAGAAATGAGCATGTAAATGAATTCTTGGTGTGTAACGACCCGGTTTTCCTTTTGTAATAATATGTCGTATGTGTTTTTAAATTGTGCAATTAAATTATTTAATTACGTGATTAATTGTTTATAAGTGTTTTAAATATTAAATTTTGATATAAATTGTGATGAGATTATTTTATTTTATTTTATAATTTTATTTCGTTAATTAATTTATTTAATTGATAATTAAGAAATAATGTTAATTAATCATGTTTTAATTAAGCTAGTTAATTAATTTTATAATATCGTTGACTTTCATTTAATTTAAAATAGAATTTAATTTTATTATTTAATTTGAAATGTTATGAATTGTTAATGTATTATTCTTGCCTGACTTAAACGTGTGTCGTTCTTATATGATTTGATATCGAAAATTCATGAAAATTTAGTATGTTGTAGATTTATGCGTTATGGACATGTTTATATGCTCGTTTTATGTTTTTGATGTCATTTGACGTGGTAACGAATTTATTTTGAATTGTGGAACCAAATCGGGGGGCTAACGGGAAATTAGCGCACCCTTGGTTCCGTATGTGATATCTTCAGCTAGGAAACTCGGATTCGAGTTTCGTCGACTTTGCTGAACTCGTAACAAAAATTCGAGTTTAATGAACTTAGCCTTATATTTTTCTAAGACCATTTGAACCTCTGAAATTCAACCGAAAAATGCAACGGACGCCAAAACTGCCACATTTTACTAAAAGAGCCATAACTTATTCAAACCTTGACCAAATTAACCATGGTTAGAGACATTGGAACCCTAACTCAGCCCTTTAACTGATCCTTATCTCCTTGAACCGAACCAACCCTCACACATAAGGAAAAATCAGCCAAAATTCTCCTGTTCCAGAAAATCCCGTAGCTCTTGCCACCCTTGGAGATTCAAGCTCAAATCTCTTCCATCTTCCATCCAATCAACAAGGTGAGTTTAGGGTTGTGTTATACATTCATTTAGAGTCATTTTGATCTATTCATCCCCAATTTTGAGCATGCTTTCATGGATTTATGACTGAAGAGACGAAATGGTAGGTTATGGGTACATATGTTGATATCTCTTTCATTTCTTGACGGATTTGGTTGATTCAAAGCATGAGAATGGTTGTCTTAACTCCCTCTTTTCATTTCTGATCATTGGTTATGTGGTAGTTGAAGATTTCATGAGATACCATTATTGAACCTTGTATGAAATGACTTCGTTTTCCTCCTTGCTTTTGTGCTGCTGCTGCTGCGTGACTTGGAGCTGTTATGGGGCCTGAATTGATCTTGTTTTGTTTCTCTTTCATGCATCTTTATGTGTCTAATTGTTGGTTAAAGATGGAAGTTGTTGCTGCTCTGTTTTACGTTGCTTTTGCCCTGTTTTTTTGTCCAGTTTGCTGTGTCATTTTGCTGCAAATTCTTGCTGTCAATTGCTGTTCATTCCCCTTGCTTAATTGCTGTGTTTTAACTATCATATGTAGGAGTGGTTGATGTTAATTTTTGCTGCTGATTCTACCATTTGTTACTGCTTTTTGCTGCTGTAATTTCATGCCAAGAAGCAGGGGTGTGCCTCTGTAATTTGTTGCTACTACGGGGACTGGGTTGCATCTCCCCGACCGGGGAGATTTTGGGCATGAAAGTACCAGGGGTGTGCCTCTGTAATTTGTTGCTGCTACGGGGACTGGGTTGCATCTCCCCGACCGGGGAGCCTTGTTACAGAAGCCTTCTGCGTGTATGTCCCCGGGCGGGGAGATATATTTGGACGCTAGGTGTTGCTACTGTTTTCTCCTTCTTTCCTTTGCATGTATTGTTATGTGTGTTGTGTTTATATCTATATGTATGCATGCAGGGGTGTGTTTGTTTGTGTAATTGTGTAAGTGCATGCAGGCAGGGTGTGTGTGTACGTATATATATATATATATATTTAAGTATAATATAATTGCATGCATGATTATTCATTGGTTGTAAATGTTGCATGCATGGTATTAAATATGCATGCATAATATATATAACTTATTTGCATGCATATTTTAATTATTACCTTTTTGCATGCATGTAAATTAGACTTTTAATTATTATGCCCATGCATGATAATGTACGTGCATATATTTATATATATTTGTTTATTAGATATTAAATATTATTTGATTTAATTGAATTATGGAAATTAAATTGTTACCTATTTCATGTTCTTATCTAATTTCCGATCTTGAATTGAATGCATTTATTTGTCTATTCTCTAATTGTAAATGTGATTTAGTACGTGCTGTGATCGTTATGTGAAATTCTTGAATTGAGTTGGTATGAAATGTGAAAGTTATGAGCTTGATGAATATGAACGCTTCCTTGAACGAATGAATGGCTCATTTATATGATTTAAATGCGTTAATTGTGCACATGGACTTGTTCATTACATAATATGATCTCTTAGACATTCATATCACGTTCATTGCATGTCGTGCGCCATATATGGTTCATTTAGAGTCTTGAATCTCACGAATGCATTGTTATCCTTGTACAGTTTCTCTAGGACGGAGATGCCGGGTTCTCAGGCTTCTTCGAGTCTTCTTTCTTCTTGGTATTGTTCGGTAAGAGGCATTCAGGTGGGTTTCTCTACTATTTAGATAAATGACCCTCTATAATCCCAATGTGTAAAGATTTCAACCAAAAGTATATATGTATATAGAGTCATTTTCAAGGGTAAATGATTTTAAAAGTAAAGCGTTTCTTTTATGAACCTACCAAATGTTTTGGCGAGAAAAGAATGAATGTTATGCACAGAATGGGGCCCAGGGACTTGGTGTGAGTGGTGACCCGAGGAGGCATGGGCTGACGGTGAACCCTCACACTAGTCCCACCAATGAATGACGTAACCTGACCTCGTTAGGAGTTAGCGAGGAATGGACACTGAGTGCCATCTGGGGAGTCATGTTCCCCTTCGCAGGCCTTACTTCGAGGTCGTTGGAGTTCGTGCTAGGCGGCTGTGTGTCGAGTCTGTGTCCGTCTGTTTAAGTTTATTAAGTTCTGGCTCTGGTTTATGATTTGTAAATGTTATATAAGATATGTTTGTGCAGGTTTGCATTTATGATTTGAATTTATGGAATTCGGGACAGGTTAGGATAGGTGCTCGGATTAGTTGAACCCGTTGTGAATATATGATTGGTCGGGACAGGTTAGGACAGGTTTGCTGGATTAGTCGAACCCCTTCAGTTGATTTTGATGTTTGTATGGTACTCTGTGTTTAAGGTATGAAAGTTTTTATAAGTTGGCATTTCGTACTACTTCCGCTGTCATGTTTTGCATATTTTCTTTTGTACAGGGTTAGATACCGCCTAGCTGGTCCGTGTGTTTTTGTTTGTCACCCGTTCGCTGTGACTTGGTGCGTGTGCTGACCTTCCATTTCGTACACGTGTCGAGTCATAGTGCGGGGGTGTGGTGCCTCACCATTTGGGGCGTTACATGGTACCTTGTGCTCGGGTGCTACATCCTTAAGTGGTATCAGAGCCCGGTTGCAAAACTGGTGTTCTCGTGTCGTGATTGAGTCAGTCTAGGTCACACGGCTTAGGAACTACATGACAATGTGTGCATTGCATCGATCTTGAATATGTATTACTTTCCTTTTTGAATTTTGTTGACTTATCTGTTGCATTCCTGTATGGGATCAGTGCCTTTCATGTTAAATACGTGCCATGAGCATGCACTAATCGCATGCATATATCCTTGAAATGAGTTCTGATTTATAGGTTATGAAGATAATATCAAACCACGGCCAAACATCATGCTAACAACGTTCTATTGTAAGTCCTCTCTGAGGCATGGAAGATAGGAAGGATACACCCGGGAAGAATATAGAGAATTCGAGAGGAGTGGTCTTTATGGATAGAGTTAGAGTTCAAGGGTGAGGGGCTGAGATGGAAATTCGACTTTAGAAATTGGAGACAATTGACTTGGAATTTGCAGAAATTGATCGAGGAATTGGATTGAGCACGACGAATCCTTGCACGGGTGGTTTTTTGGGATTTTTCCGGCACGCTCCGGCCGCGGCCCGCCACTGTTCCGACGGCGATCCGGCGGGCTTCGGACAGAATGTCCGTCTCGTTATGGTGAGTCTGTTGCCGCTTTTCGTTCGTTAATCGGACACTCGGTTTATTTTCTAAGTATTTATTTGTGTATTTGTGATTATTTGATTTAATTATTTTAAATGCAAATTAATTGTTAATTGCTTGAATTGTCGATCGAAATGAATTCCATTGTATATGAAATCATGTATTAAATGCAATGTGATATGTATGGACGTTTTGGTTTACAAATTGAATCCCGACATATTGAAATTTTGCTATTTGCTTAACTTTAAGGGGTGTATGTGTAATTTTCATAAACATGTAAATTTGTATGATTTGTTCTAATTAAACCTTAGTATTTGACAAACGATTATACCAACCTTGGCTAAGTAAAAGAGGAATTATTATGTCTATAATGACTTAATTAGAAACTTTGAAAGTTAGAAATAATTTATCGTACGATGTATGAATTAATTGGCCACTCTTGGAAGTAAGAAATGATTTATTCGTATAAATATGAATTGGTTATGCATTGTATGATTTATATGGGACCTTGTAGGGTCGAATGATTATGCTATCCTCTGTTTATGCATTTCATGACTTGAATGAGATTCGTTACATGTTTCGTTGACTAATTTCATCTATTGGGAAATGTTGTAAGATATAGCTTGATTTCTTGGGATAATTAGTTAAGTACATGACCCATTTCACCTTGCAATGTGTGAATTTCGTATGAAGCTTAGTATATGATTATAAATCGTTGTTTTGCTAATGTGTACCATGTGCATTTTGTTCTGTGCATTCATGAGCATTGCCGTGCGTCTCTGTGTGGTTGTTTGAGTCTAAGTCTGAGTTTTGTGTGCTCAGTTGGTACAGGTGCACCCGGGGTGGTGTCAAGTGAGTCGTGCAGGTTCCGGGGTGAACTATTTGCTGTGTCTTCGGCTGTGTTTGGTTCTAGGTGAGGTTAGGATATAGTTATACCCTATTGCAACGTGCCCGTTTTCGAATGCATGCGGTTTGTAAGCCTTATGTATATGTAGATATGTGCAAAGTATGTATTTTGCTGGTTTTGTCATATGATTTGATTTGAAAAGTACGAATCGCTATGTATAAGCCTATGTATGCTTTGTCTCAGTTCTGTTATGATTTCGAGGTCAGTCTGCGTGATATGTACGTACGATATGATAAGTGCTATATGCATGAGATATGTTCGTCTGTCTGTGTGTGTGAGTATAAGTTTCGTCTGGTAAGTGTGATAAGTTTAGGCTTTGTTTCGTTTGTATCGGATTCAAGCAAGTCTCCGATTTTCTGTTGGTTTTGATCTGTTTGGGCCCCCGAGTTTTGGGTAAGGGAGACCCGGGACGACCATCGGGGTCGCCGGTTACGACCCCTGTGCACTTCTCCACCAACGGGAGACTTAGTTCTCCTATGCCGACGAAGCTCATTTTGGCTGGCCGTCGAAGGAACCGGGCGGGATCCTCCGGTTCACATGTTTCTTTCTGTGGTGGGTTGAGAGGGGCACCTCTCTTCCCGAAACGGTGTGGAGGTGGGATTGATTTATGATTCGTTTTGTGTTTCGCTTCGTCTTTGTTTCTGGAGTAAGTGTGTTCTGTCTGTCGGTCTGTCATAAGTTCGTGAAACGGGGGTAGATTGTTAAATTAAGATAAAAATTGATATACTTTTAAGTTAATAAGATATGCTCCGATATGTGTGTTAAGTCTGCATGAATCTGAGTTGTGCCTTAAGAAACTTTTGATTTAAGATTTGTTTGGTCTGTCTGATAAGTCTCCCTATATGTATATCATCACGGGAAAATGTTTTGGCGTGCAAAAACTAACCCCTGGTTCACGAACGTCGCTTCTTCTTTGTGCTGTGCTCTATATATATGTATAGTGTGCGTGTGTCAGCCCCTCGCTCAGTCTTTGGACTGACCCCTCCCCTTTTATGTTTTAGTTCGTAGGCTTTGCTTTGGAGGTCGTTGGAGTTCGTGCTAGGCGGCTGTGTATCGAGTCTATCGAGTCTGTGTCCGTCTGTTTAAGTTTATTAAGTTCTGGCTCTGGTTTATGATTTGTAAATGTTATATAAGATATGTTTGTGTAGGTTTGCATTTATGATTTGAATTTATGGAATTCGGGACAGGTTAGGACAGGTGCTCGGATTAGTTGAACCCGTTGTGAATATATGATTGCTCGGGACAGGTTAGGACACGTTTGCTGGATTAGTCAAACCCGTTCAGTTGATTTTGATGTTTGTATGGTACTGTGTGTTTAAGGTATGAAAGTTTTTGTAAGTTGGCATTTCGTACTACTTTCGCTGTCATGTTTTGCATATTTTCTTTTGTACAGGGTTAGATACCGCCTAGCTAGTCCGTGTGTTTTTGTTTGTCACCCGTTCGCTGTGACTTGGTGCGTGTGCGGACCTTCCATTTCGTACACGTGTCGAGTCATAGTGCGGGGGTGTGGTGCCTCACCGTTTGGGGCGTTACATGGTACCTTGTGCTCGGGTGCTACATCCTTAAGTGGTATCAGAGCCCGGTTGCAAAACTGGTGTTCTCGTGTCGTGATTGAGTCAGTCTAGGTCACATGGCTTAGGAACTACATGACAATGTGTGCATTGCATCGATCTTGAATATGTATTACTTTCCTTTTTGAGTTTTGTTGACTTATCTGTTGCATTCCTGTATGGGATCAGTGCCTTTCATGTCAAATACGTGCCATGAGCATGCACTAATCGCATGCATATATCCTTGAAATGAGTTCTGATTTATAGGTTATGAAGATAATATCAAACCACGGCTAAACATCATGCTAACAACGTTCTATTGTAAGTCCTCTCTGAGGCATGGAAGATAGGAAGGATACACCCGGGAAGAATATAGAGAATTCGAGAGGAGTGGTCTTTATGGATAGAGTTAGAGTTCAAGGGTGAGGGGCTGAGATGGAAATTCGACTTTAGAAATGCAAGTATAGAGGGACACTTGATGAAATAGGAATTGATCTGGGATTAGTTATGACTCCGAAGATTGACATATGCTGCTCTCTTTCATTGGATGTCATAATTAGATTCAACGGGGTCATTCAACTTAAGGAATGGAGTGAATGAACCTTGAGGGTGCTTTAACTCAGGGTTTGGATTATGGAGGAGATAGCGAGGGTTGTGAAGATTTAAGTTAAACCACATGTAGCGGGAATTAAGCATCAAGAGTTGTCAAAGAGGAATTTCTAAATGAATTTAATGGATAGAAAAGAGGTTGTAGAGGTTAAGATCGGGAAAAGATTAGAAGAAGCCAAGTAGCGTGGAAAATACAAGTTCATGGAAGGTGATAATACTACGGACAAGATTAGAATTCATTTTCCAAATCCAAGCTGAATTGTCGTGTTGTGGGGGTGAATTGGGAAATATGGAACAACGAATAGAAACGGTAAAGAAAGGCAAAGACTTTTTTGAAGGAAATCATACACACAAGTGGGAGCAATTGGAAAAGCAAGTTCTATTCCCAATCTAAACTCATAAAGGATAAACAAAGGGATCTTGATCAGGGTGATGACTCGCAGTAGGATTCAGAAATACCGTCAGGGTAATTTTATAAGTGAGTTGGGCATTATTGAAGGGCGATTAATTCCGTGGATGTAAAGGAAGTTAGGGACTAAGAAATTTTAATTCCGGACCGTGGAAGATATAAGTGATCACAAAGATTCGTGGAAAACTTGAAGACCGTGGGAAAGACGAAGCATAATCAGCAAGTCAAAGTAACCTTGTGATTGGAGGAACGAGGAAAAGCTACCGAGCTAACAATTTACCACATTGGTGACAGGTTCCAAAACATTCATAGCACGTGCATCATACTTCTCATAAATTATTTACTCTTCTTTACTTATGTTCGTGCATGCATTTCTAATTGATTTCTTGCTCTAATGTGCTGCATATTTAATTGTCGTAAGTGTGCCACATGCATCGTCATTTTTAACCCGACATGCATTCTAGTGTTTAATTGATAGGAAATTCTTTCATCTCACTTATCAAGTATCATTTCAACCGACCCACATCTGAGATATAAGGAAGATGGCTTTGGAGAAATAAAGAGTTTCAAGTAAGGGATAGATTGATAGAAACGGGTATTCAGAAAGAGAAGAGAGACTAGAGTTGGCTTCGGGGTTTTCGAATCGGAGAAGAATAGGAAAGAAGTTTCGGACATCAAACGAATTAGAAGGGAAGTTGAAAGGCAAAACGTTGGGGTTGCCATTTTGATTAAAATCCTCCCTAATGGAAATTATTCATCAAGAATTTCGATAAAAGAAGGATTGATGGAATCCGACATGTAAGGACAGAAAATTTAAGGGGAAGAGCACGACCAAGAGGAAAATTGAAACTCGAGGTCGGGGTCGAAGAAATAATTAATAGAGATAACGGAAATGCAATTAGGGAAGATCCGGGAATTTTATGGTGGTGAGCGGAGATGAATGAGACGACTGGGATTAACCATTAAAATGAGAGCTAAGTCACTAAATTCGGATTGAAGAATTTTCACGGGGAATAGAGAAGATAGCTCGTTGAATTGTTACGTATGTAAGTTGATTTGAAGATAAGGGAGTTACGAAGGAGTTTAGGGAAACTCCTAAGCTCAGTTGTCAAGAGGAAACCGATTCAAGTTATCATAGAAAGGGATGCCGTGAATAAAGTTTGGTTCAATAAATTCGGAAAGAGATTCCAGAAGTGACAAATCGGCAAGGATGAACATGGGGGAAATTTAAATCAAACTTCAAGAATCATCAAGAACATCCTATCTTCGATTAAGGAATTGTAGGGGCCGAATACTAAATTTCACCTTAGAGGTTTTAAGAGGGTAAGAAGGGTGAATTGAACGAAAGACAGGAGAAGATTTGAGTAAATATCTTCAATGGTAGGTTAGGTTTTGATATCGGTAGAGGAAATAACTATAGATCTGACTTCGGGACGAAAGATTTAAGGGTATTAGGGGAGGTCAAGCTCGGTTAATTAAAAAGAGTTGGTTGGTCGAATGAAGATTATGGAAATGATGAAAGATCGAAGAAGACCGGAAGCCGGACAAGTCAGAAGGGAATAAAGAATAAAATCCTTAGGGGATTTATCAATTGCTTTTTTGGGGTACCCTGAAGAGCTTAAAGACAAGTCGAGCACTAAACTCACTTTCGGACAGATCACGCTTTGGACAACGAAACTTACCTTTCTGAATTATGCAACTACGGTGAACGGTACCTGAAGCATCCATGATACATGCGTCCATGCAAATTTAACTTAAATAATTTTTATGTTAGGTGCTTTGATTCCTTATTATGTCAACTTACTTGGAGTAATTGATGATCAACGTGGATGATAGCTATTACCTGCTTTGGGTGTCTTAAGTGACTTTAATTATTGTTTTGCGTTGTGTTGCTCGGGAGTATTGGAGGCTTCCTTGCTTTATTGTTATTTGTAAGAGACGGGGATTCTCTTATTTTTGTTCGAGAGACGGGGTGCTCTCTTTGCTTGCGAGACGGGGTTCTCTCATTGTTGTTGGACAGACGGGGTTCTCTCATTGTTGTTGTAGAGACGGGGTTCTCTCGTTGCTGCTTGGGAGACGGGGTTCTCTCATTGTTGTTGGAGAGATGGGGTTCTCTCATTGTTGCTCGAGAGACAGGGCTCTCTCCTTGTTGTTTGCAAGAGACGGGGAATCTCTCATTATTTGTCTGGGCGAGTAGTGAATCCGATGACGGATTCTTTTAAGGGGGAGAGGTTGTAACGCCCCGGTTTTCCTTTTGTAATAATATGTCGTATGTGATTTTAAATTGTGCAATTAAATTATTTAATTACGTGATTAATTGTTTATAAGTGTTTTAAATATTAAATTTTGATATAAATTGTGATGAGATTATTTTATTTTATTTTATAATTTTATTTCGTTAATTAATTTATTTAATTGATAATTAAAAATTAATGTTAATTAATCATGTTTTAATTAAGCTAGTGAATTAATTTTATAATATCATTGACATTCATTTAATTTAAAATAGAATTTAATTTTATTATTTAATTTGAAATGTTATGAATTGTTAATGTATTATTCTTGCCTGACTTAAACGTGTGTCGTTCTTATATGATTTGATATCGAAAATTTATGAAAATTTAGTATGTTGTAGATTTATGCGTTATGAACATGTTTATATGCTCGTTTTATGTTTTCGACGTCGTTTGACGTGGTAACGAATTTATTTTGAATTGTGGAACCAAATCGGGGGCTAACGGGCAATTAGCGCACCCTTGGTTCCGTATGTGATATCTTGAGCTTGGAAACTCGGATTCGAGTTTCGTCAACTTTGATGAACTCATAACGAAAATTCGAGTTTAATGAACTTACCCTTATATTTTTCTAAGACCATTTGAACCTCCGAAATTCAACCGAAAAATGCAACGGACGCCAAAACTGCCACATTTTACTAAAAGAGCCATAACTTATTCAAACCTTGACCAAATTAACCATGGTTAGAGGCAATGGAACCCTAACTCAGCCCTTTAACTGATCCTTATCTCCTTGAACCGAACCAACCCTCACACATAAGGAAAACTCAGCCAAAATTCTCCTGTTCCAGAAAATCCCGTAGCTCTTGCCACCCTTGGAGATTCAAGCTCAAATCTCTTCCATCTTCTATCCAATAAACAAGGTGAGTTTAGGGTTGTGTTATACATTAATTTAGAGTCATTTTGATCTATTCATCCCTAATTTTGAGCATGCTTTCATGGATTTATGACTGAAGAGACGAAATGGTAGGTTATGGGTACATATGTTGATATCTCTTTCATTTCTTGACGGATTTGGTTGATTCAAAGCATGAGAATGGTTGTCTTAACTCCCTCTTTTCATTTCTGATCATTGATTATGTGGTATTTGAAGATTTCATGAGATACAATTATTGAACCTTGTATAAATTACTTCGTTTTCCTCCTTGCTTTTGTGCTGCTGCTGCTGCTGCTGCATGACTTGGAGCTGTTATGGGGCCTGAATTGATGTTGTTTTGTTGCTCTTTCATGCATCTTTATGTGTCTAATTGTTGGTTAAAGATGGAAGTTGTTGCTGCTCTGTTTTACGTTGCTTTTGTCCTGTTTTTTTGTCCAGTTTGCTGTGTCATTTTGCTGCAAATTCTTGCTGTCAATTGCTGTTCATTCCCCTTGCTTAATTGCTATGGTTTAACAGTCATATTTAGGAGTGGTTGATGTTAATTTTTGCTGCTGAATCTACCATTTGTTGCTGCTTTTTGCTGCTGTAATTTCTTGCCAAGAAGCAGGGGTGTGCCTTTGTAATTTGTTGCTGCTACGGGACTGGGTTGCATCTCCCCGGCCAGGGAGATTTTGGGCATGAAAGTACCCGGCCGGGGAGCCTTGTTACAGAAGCCTTCTGCGTGTATGTCCCCGGGCGGGGAGATATGTTTGGACGCTGGGTGTTGGTACTGTTTTCTCCTTCTTTCCTTTGCATGTATTGTTATGTGTGTTGTGTTTATATCTATAAGTATGCATGCAAGGGTGTGTTTGTTTGTGTAATTGCGTAAGTGCATGCAGGCAGGGTGTGTGTGTATATGTATATATATATATATTTAAGTATAATATAATTACATGCATGATTATTCATTGGTTGTAAATGTTGCATGCATGGTATTAAATATGCATGCGTAATATATATAACTTATTTGCATGCATATTTTAATTATTAACTTTTTGCATGCATGTAACTTAGAGTTTTAATTATTGTGCCCATGCATGATAATGTACGTGCATATATTTATATATATTTGTTTATTAGATATTAAATATAATTTGATTTAATTGAATTATGGAAATTAAATTGTTACCTATTTCATGTTCTTATCTAATTTCCGATCTTGAATTGAATGCATTTATTTGTCTATTCTCTAATTGTAAATGTGATTTAGTACGTGATGTGATCGTTATGTGAAATTCTTGAATTGAGTTGGTATGAAATGTGAAAGTTATGAGCTTGATGAATATGAACGCTTCCTTGAACGAATGAATGGCTCATTTATATGATTTAAATGCGTTAATTGTGCACATGGACGTGTTCATTACATAATATGATCTCTTAGACATTCATATCACGTTTATTGCATGTCGTGCGTCATATGTGGTTCATTTAGAGTCTTGAGTTTCATGAATGCATTGTTATCCTTGTACAGTTTCTCTAGGGCAGAGCTGTCGGGTTTTTAGGCTTCTTCGAGTCTTCTTTCTTCTTGGTATTGTTCGGTAAGAGGCGTTCAGGTGGGTTTCTCTACTATTTAGATAAATGACCCTCTATACTCCCAATGTGTAAAGATTTCAGCCAAAAGTATATATGTATATAGAGTCGTTTTCAAGGGTCAATGATTTTAAAAGTAAAGTCTTTCTTTTATGAACCTACCAAATGTTTTGGCGAGAAAAGAATGAATGTTATGCACAAAATGGGGCCCAGGGACTTGGTGTGAGTGGGGACCCGAGGAGGCATGGGCTGATGGTGAACCCTCACACTAGTCCTACCAATGAATGGCGTAACCTGACCTCGTTAGGAGTTAGCGAGGAATGGACGCTGAGTGCCATCTGGGGAGTCATGTTCCCCTTTTGGTCAATGAATGGATGGTTCGGGCTGATCACTCGGCCATCATCCGGAGGATGAAGGTGTAAATGTTCATGAATGTGCACAAAAGAATGTAATGTATGAAATAAAGAAAGAAAGAATGAATGTTTAATGAACTACACGAGGTGTTGGTTGGAGATAATGCACGCCCACTCACCGGGCCGTAAACGACCTAATGAAAAATGAACGTTATAATCCCTTTTGATGACTTCTTTATTTTACCTACTTGGGAAAATGCTCTAAAAACCTCAATTGGGATTATAACTTGCATGTGAATGTTAAATATTGTTGTATATGCTATTTATGCCTCATTTTATACCCACCAGTCTCGTATAGACTGAACCCGGATTGTTTTCAATGTTCTTGCAGGTTTGGAGTGTTAGGCGGGAAGTCTTATTTATTCTGTTGTTCGGTTAGGTCAGAGTCGGTCCATGTGCATAATGAATCATGATTTGTTTAAGCTATGGAGAATGTATGCCTTGTATTGATCATTACTATTATCATGAATTCAGGATAAGCTTATAGGAATAGAAAGAATCTGGATTTGAAGTTTTATGATTTTATTGATTTTCGGGATTAGGTACCTATGCTAGTTGAACCCGTTGCTCTTTGCTTATCTTGTTTTATATGTATGTACATTGCTTCCGCATTCATAATATTTCCGTTTTACTATCTCTTTGGTTGCGAAAGTTAGCTCCCGCCTAGCTTAGCGAGTGTGTATGTCCCCGTTCACCGTGATCTAGCTCGGGTATGGATTGTCCATTTCATATTCGGGTCGGGTCTCAGTGCGGGGGATGTGGTACCTTGTGCTCGGGTGCTACATCCTTAAGTGGTATCAGAGCCCGGTTGCAAAACCGGTGTTCTCGTGTCGTGATTGAGTCAGTCTAGGTCGCACGGCTTAGGAACTACGTGACAATGTGTGCATTGCATCGATCTTGAATATGTATTGCTTTCCTTTTTGAATTTTGTTGACTTATCTGTTGCATTCCTGTATGGGATCAGTGCCTTTCGTATCAAATACGTTCTATGAGCATGCACTAATCGCATGCATATATCCTTGAAATGAGTTCTGATTTATAGGTTATGAAGATAATATCAAACCACGACCAAACATCATGCTAAAAACGTTCTATTGTAAGTCCTCTCTAAGGCATGGAAGCTAGGAAGGATACACCCGGGAAGAATATAGAGAATTCGAGAGGAGTGGTCTTCATGGATAGAGTTAGAGTTCAAGGGTGAGGGGCTGAGATGGAAATTCGACTTTAGAAATGCAAGTATAGAGGGACACTTGATGAAATAGGAATTGATCTGGGATTATTTATGACTCCGAAGATTGACATATGCGGCTCTCTTTCATTGGATGTCATAATTGGATTCAACGGGGTCATTCAACTTAAGGAATGGAGTGAATGAACCTTGAGGGTCCTTTAACTCAGGGTTTGGATTATGGAGGAGATAGCAAGGGTTGTGAAGATTCAAGTTAAACCACATGTAGCGGGAATTAAGCATCAAGAGTCGTCAAAGAGGAATTTCTAAATGAATTTAATGGATAGAAAAGAGGTTGTAGAGGTTAAGATTGGGAAAGGATTGGAAGAAGCCAAGTAGCGTGGAAAATACAAGTTCATGGAAGGTGACAATACTACGGACAAGATTAGAATTCATTTTCCAAATCCAAGCTGAATTGTCGTGTTGTGGGGGTGAATTGGGAAATATGGAACAACGAATAGAAACGGTAAAGAAAGGTAAAGACTTTTTTGAAGGAAATCATACACACAAGTGGGAGCAATTGGAAAAGCAAGTTCTATTCCCAATCTAAACTCGTAAAGGATAAACAAAGGGATCTTGATCAGGGTGATGACTCAGAGTAGGATTCGGAAATATCGTCAGGGTAATTTTGTAAGTGAGTTGGGCATTATTGAAGGGCGATTCCGGGGAGAAATTGGGATGCTAACTCCGTGGATGTAAAGGAAGTTAGGGACTAAGAAATTTTAATTCCGGACCGTGGAAGATATAAGTGATCACAAAGATTCATGGAAAACTTGAAGACCGTGGGAAAGACGAAGCATAATCAGCAAGTCAAAGTAACCTTGTGATTGGAGGAACGAGGAAAAGCTACCGAGCCAACAATTTACCACATTGGTGACAGGTTCCAAAACATTCATAGCACGTGCATCATACTTCTCATCAATTATTTACTCTTCTTTACTTATGTTCGTGCGTGCATTTCTAATTGATTTCGTTGCTCTAATGTGCTGCATATTTAATTGTCGTAAGTCTGCCACATGCATCGTCATTTTTAACCCGACATGCATTCAAGTGTTTAATTGATAGGAAATTCTTTCATCTCACTTATCAAGTATCATTTCAACCGACCCACATCTGAGATATAAGGAAGATGACTTTGGAGAAATAAAGAGTTTCAAGTAAGGGATAGATTGATAGAAACGGGTATTCAGAAAGAGAAGAGAGACTAGAGTTGGCTTCGGGGTTTTCGAATCGGACAAGAATAGGAAAGTAGTTTCGGACATCAAACGAATTAGAAGGGAAGTTGAAAGGCAAAACGTTGGGGTTGCCATTTTGATTAAAATCCTCCCTAATGGAAATTATTCATCAAGAATTTCGATAAAAGAAGGATTGATGGAATCCAACATGTAAGGACAAAAAATTTAAGGGGGAGAGCAGGACCAAGAGGAAAATTGAAACTCGAGGTCGGGATCGAAGAAATAATTAATAGAGATAACGGAAATGCAATTAGGGAAGATCCGGGAATTTTATGGTGGTGAGCGGAGATGAATGAGATGACTTTAAGGATTAACCATTAAAATGAGAGCTAAGTCACTAAATTCGGATTGAAGAATTTTCACGGGGAATAGAGAAGATAGCTCGTTGAATTGTTCTAAGTATGTAAGTTGATTTGAAGATAAGGGAGTTACGAAGGAGTTTAGGGAAACTCCTAAGCTGAGTTGTCAAGAGGGAATCGATTCAAGTTATAATAGAAAGGGATGCCGTGAATAAAGTTTGGTTCAATAAATTCGGAAAGAGATTCCAGAAGTGACAAATCGGCAAGGATGAACATGGGGGAAATTTAAATCAAACTTCAAGAATCATCAAGAACATCCTATCTTCGATTAAGGAATTGTAGGGGCCGAATACTAAATTTCACCTTAGAGGTTTTAAGAGGGTAAGAAGGGTGAATTGAACAAAGACAGGAGGAGATTTGAGTAAATATCTTCAATGGTAGGTTAGGTTTTGACATGGGTAGAGGAAATAACTATGGATCTGACTTCGGGACGAATGATTTAAGGGTATTAGGGAGGTCAAGCTCGGTTAATTAAAAAGAGTTGGTTGGTCGAATGAAGATTATGGAAATGATGAAAGATCGAAGAAGACCGGAAGCCGGACAAGTCAGAAGGGAATAAAGAATAAAATCCTGAGAGGATCTATCAATTGCTTTGTTGGGGTACCGTGAAGAGCTTAAAGACAAGTCGAGCACTTAACTCACTTTCGGACAGATCACGCTTTGGACAACGAAACTTACCATTCTGAATTATGCAACTACGGTGAACGGTACCTGAAGCATCCATGATACATGCATCCATGCAAATTTAACTTAAATAATTTTTATGTTAGGTGCTTTGATTCCTTATTATGTCAACTTACTTGGAGTAATTGATGATCAACGTGGATGATAGCTATTACTTGCTTTGGGTGTCTTAAGTGACTTTAATTATTGTTTTGCGTTGTGTTGCTCGGGAGTATTGGAGGCTTCCTTGCTTTATTGTTATTTGTAAGAGACGGGGATTCTCTTATTTTTGTACGAGAGACGGGGTGCTCTCTTTGCTTGCGAGAGACGGGGTTCTCTCATTGTTGTTGGAGAGATGGGGTTCTGTCATTGCTGCTTGGGAGACGGGGTTCTCTCATTGTTGTTGGAGAGATGGGGTTCTCTCATTGTTGCTCGAGAGACGGGGCTCTCTCCTTGTTGTTTGCGAGAGACGGGGAATCTCTCATTGTTTGTTTGGGCGAGTAGTGAATCCGAGGACGGATTCTTTTAAGGGGGAGAAGTTGTAACGCCCCGGTTTTCCTTTTGTAATAATGTGTCGTATGTGTTTTTAAATTGTGCAATTAAATTATTTAATTACGTGATTAATTGTTTATAAGTGTTTTAAATATTAAATTTTGATATAAATTGTGATGAGATTATTTTATTTTATTTTATAATTTTATTTCGTTAATTAATTTATTTAATTGATAATTAAAAATTAATGTTAATTAATCATGTTTTAATTAAGCTAGTTAATTAATTTTATAATATTATTGATTTTCATTTAATTTAAAATAGAATTTAATTTTATTATTTAATTTGAAATGTTATGAATTGTAAATGTATTATTCTTGCCTGACTTAAACGTGTGTCGTTCTTATATGATTTGATATCGAAAATTCATGAAAATTTAGTATGTTGTAGATTTATGCGTTATGAACATGTTTATATGCTCGTTTTATGTTTTCGACGTCGTTTGACGTGGTAACGAATTTATTTTGAATTGTGGAACCAAATCGGGGACTAACGGGCAATTAGCGCACCCTTGGTTCCGTATGTGATATCTTGAGCTAGGAAACTCGGATTCGAGTTTCGTCAACTTTGATGAACTCGTAACAAAAATTTGAGTTTAATGAACTTAGCCTTATATTTTTCTAAGACCATTTGAACCTCCAAAATTCAACCGAAAAATGCAACAGACGCCAAAACTGCCACATTTTACTAAAAGAGCCATAACTTATTCAAACCTTGACCAAATTAACCATGGTTAGAGGCATTGGAACCCTAACTCAGCCCTTTAACTGATCCTTATCTCCTTGAACCGAACCAACCCTCAAACATAAGGAAAAATCAGCCAAAATTCTCCTGTTCCAGAAAATCCCGTAGCTCTTGCCACCCTTGGGGATTCAAGCTCAAATCTCTTCCATCTTCCATCCAATAAACAAGGTGAGTTTAGGGTTGTGTTATACATTCATTTAGAGTCATTTTGATCTATTCATCCCCAATTTTGAGCATGCTTTCACGGATTTATGACTTAAGAGACGAAATGGTAGGTTATGGGTACATATGTTGATATCTCTTTCATTTCTTGACGGATTTGGTTGATTCAAAGCATGAGAATGGTTGTCTTAACTCCCTCTTTTCATTTCTGATCATTGATTATGTGGTATTTGAAGATTTCATGAGATACCATTATTGAACCTTGTATAAATTACTTCGTTTTCCTCCTTGCTTTTGTGCAACTGCTGCTGCTGCATGACTTGGAGCTGTTATGGGGCCTGAATTGATGTTGTTTTGTTGCTCTTTCATGCATCTTTATGTGTCTAATTTTTGGTTAAAGATGGAAGTTTTTGCTGCTCTGTTTTACGTTGCTTTTGTCCTGTTTTTTTGTCCAGTTTGCTGTGTCATTTTGCTGCAAATTCTTGCTATCAATTGCTGTTCATTCCCCTTGCTTAATTGCTATGTTTTAGCAGTCATATTTAGGAGTGGTTGATGTTAATTTTTGATGCTGAATCTACCATTTGTTGCTGCTTTTTGCTGCTGTAATTTCTTGCCAAGAAGCAGGGGTGTGCCTTTGTAATTTGTTGCTGCTACGGGACTGGGTTGCATCTCCCCGACCGGGGAGATTTTGGGAATGAAAGTACCCGGCCGGGGAGCCTTGTTACAGAAGCCTTCTGCGTGTATGTCCCCGGGCGGGGAGATATGTTTGGACGCTGGGTGTTGGTACTGTTTTCTCCTTCTTTCCTTTACATGTATTGTTATGTGTGTTGTGTTTATATCTATAAGTATGCTTGCAAGGGTGTGTTTGTTTGTGTAATTGCGTAAGTGCATGCAGGCAGGGTGCGTATATATTTAAGTATAATATAATTACATGCATGATTATTCATTGGTTGTAAATGTTGCATGCATGGTATTAAATATGCATGCGTAATATATATAACTTATTTGCATGCATATTTTAATTATTGCCTTTTTGCATGCATGTAACTTAGAGTTTTAATTATTGTGCCCAAGCATGATAATGTACGTGCATATATTTATATATATTTGTTTATTAGATATTAAATATAATTTGATTTAATTGAATTATGGAAATTAAATTGTTACCTATTTCATGTTCTTATCTAATTTCCGATCTTGAATTGAATGCATTTATTTGTCTATTCTCTAATTGTAAATGTGATTTAGTACGTGATGTGATCGTTATGTGAAATTCTTGAATTGAGTTGGTATGAAATGTGAAAGTTATGAGCTTGATGAATATGAACGCTTCCTTGAACGAATGAATGGCTCATTTATATGATTTAAATGCGTTAATTGTGCACATGGACGTGTTCATTACATAATATGATCTCTTAGCCATTCATATCATGTTTATTGCATGTCGTGCGTCATATATGGTTCATTTAGAGTCTTGAGTCTCACGAATGCATTGTTATCCTTGTACAGTTTCTCTAGGATAGAGATGCCGGGTTCTTAGGCTTCTTCGAGTCTTCTTTCTTCTTGGTATTGTTCGGTAAGAGGCGTTCAGGTGGGTTTCTCTACTATTTAGATAAATGACCCTCTATAATCCCAATGTGTAAAGATTTCAACCCAAAGTATATATGTATATAGAGTCGTTTTCAAGGGTAAATGATTTTAAAAGTAAAGCCTTTCTTTTATGAACCTACCAAATGTTTTGGCGAGAAAAGAATGGATGTTATGCACAGAATGAGGCCCAGGGACTTGGTGTGAGTGGTGACCCTAGGAGGCATGGGCTGACGGTGAACCCTCACACTAGTCCCACCAATGAATGACGTAACCTGACCTCGTTAGGAGTTAGCGAGGAATGGACGCTGAGTGCCATCTGGGGAGTCATGTTCCCCTTTTGGTCAATGAATGGATGGTTCGGGCCGATCACCCGGCCATCACCCGGAGGAAGAAGGTGTAAATGTTCATGAATGTGCACAAAAGAATGTAATGCATGAAAGAAAGAAAGAAAGAATGAATGTTTAATGAACTACACTAGGTGTTGGTTGGAGATAATGTACGCCCACTCGCCGGGCCACAAACGACCTAATGAAAAATAAACGTTATAATCCCTTTTGATGACTTCTTTATTTTACCCACTTGGGAAAATGCTCTAAAAACCTCAATTGGGATTATAACTTACATGTGAATGTTAAATATTGTTGTATATGCTATTTATGCCTCATTTTATACACACCAGTTTCGTATAGACTGAACCCGGATTGTTTTCAGTGTTCTTGCAGGTTTGGAGTGCTAGGCGGGAAGTCTTATTTATTCTGTTGTTCGGTTAGGTCAGAGTCGGTCCATATGCATAATGAATCATGATTTGTTTAAGCTGTGGAGAATGTATGACTTGTATTGATCATTACTATTATAGTGAATTCAGGATAAGCTAACAGGAATAGAAAGAATCTGGATTTGAAGTTTTATGATTTTAATGATTTTCGGGATTAGGTACCTATGCTAGTTGAACCCGTTGCTCTTTGCTTATCTTGTTTTATATGTATGTACATTACTTCCGCATTCGTAATATTTTCGTTTTACTGTCTCTTTGGTTGCGAAAGTTAGCTCCCGCCTAGCTTAGCGAGTGTGTATATCCCCGTTCGCCATGATCTACCTCGGGTATGGATTGTCCATTTTATATTCGGGTCGGGTCTCGATGCGGGGGATGTGGTACCTTGCGCTCGGGTGCTACATGGTGAATAGTAAGGGTTAGAGCATATTTGATGAATTTGGTTGATCTCTTGTGGTTTCTTTGGAATTTATGCATCCTAATTAATCTTAATACATCTTTGAGTACTTGTATGAATAGATTTTCCCTGGTGGTTAAGGAGTTTTTGGGATACCATTTGAGTTCTTGAAGTTTTTGACATGAAGATGAACATGGATGTATCTCTTGCACTTGTTTCATTTATATCTTCAAGTTAGGCCAAGATTTTGGCATGAAATGCATGAATTTTTGTTACCTTAACCTACGATTATGTGTTCATTTGATGTTAGCATGATTTACCTTGAGTTTTGGTTGAGTTTTTGGACTGAACTTCGAGTTTTCCCCCGCTGCCGCGAGTGGTTGCGACCGTGATCGTGCCAAGTTCATTCTTGGTGAAGGCCGCAACCACTTTTTGCCCTTGTTTCAACTTCAGGTCATGCTTACAACAATTTTCAGTTCATTTTCGGTCATGATTGCGACCCCGTTTGGGCCTTGTTTTGAGTTTGAGGTTATGGGCGCGACCTTTTCATGATGAAAAGTGATAGCGGCCGCGACCCTCCCTGTAGCACCCGAGCGCAAGGTACCACATCCCCCGCACCGAGACCCGACCCGAATATGAAATGGACGATCCATACCCGAGCTAAATCACGGCGAACGGGGACATACACACACTCTATGCTAGGCGGGCTAACCCTTAAACCATAAAATCCAAAGTAAACATTAAAGCGGAAGCAATAACTGATCATATAACATATATGTATACCATGGCATCAAAGCTCCAAAAATGAGCCATATACATCGCCAAATGCCATCAAGTCTCAAAACATGTACACTCCATTAATATTCATATACAATGATCAAAAGTGCAATATGCAAGTGTAAGACCAAAATACTAGAGCTAAAAGTGAATGAAAGACCTAGGACTCGAATTCCCGCCTAGCTCCCTTGACACCTGCACAACACAACTGAAAACCAAACGGGTTCAGTCCAAAAGGGACTGGTGGGTATAAAAACAGGGCATAAATATAATATACGACAATATTTAAACAGTCACATGCAAGCTATAATCCCAAGTGAGGTTTTTAAAGAATTTCCCAAGTGGGTGAATAGAAATCATCAAAAGGGATTATAACGATTCATTTAAAAATAAAATTAAATATATAAAACACGTATAAATAATTATTTCGCACAATTTGGTAAACACATATGTCATACTGTACTAACTTACTAAAAAAAAACTGGGGCGTTACAACCTCTCCCCCTTAAAAGAATCCATCCTTGGATTCCCTGTCTGCCTGAAGACAATTAATGAAGGAACCCCGTTCCTCACAAGCAACAAGGAGAGAATCCCCATCTCTCAAACAACAACGAGAGAACCCCGTCTCTCGAACAATAATGAGAGAACCCCATCTCTCGCAAGCAGGTAAAGAAGTTCAAAATAGAAAATTCAATCACAACTAAGAGCAAACACCAAGGGGAAAGCATCAAAACATCTAATTACGACAACTTAATCAAAGCAATCACATAAAGCCAGGGAACAATTATCACTTACTTACATCCAACATCGATTATACAACAATAGTTAACACATCAAAGAGTCAAAGCACAGATTATCAAAATTATTTAAATTAACAATGTGTGTATGCATATGCCATGGATGTCTGTGGTACCGTTCACCGTGGAAATGGATTTGAAGCTAAAGCCTTCATGGTCCCAAGGTATGGTTTGAACCCAAAAGCTAGCTCGACTCTTGGCTTGTTTTTAATATCCTCAATGTGTCCACCTGAGAAGCTGATAAGGCTCTCGACTGGTCCTATTCTTAATTCCACTCTCCTTCTTATATCTTCTTACCTTCTTCCATTTCTCGGTTATACGTTGACCCTGGTCCAATCAATCTGCCCTTCCAAACGAGTTTTACCTTACATCTTAAGATTTCGGACGGGTCTTCTTCACGGTTCATGCCTCCTTCTATAATTTGGTGAAACTCCTGAAATTCAATAACCTTTTTGATTAATAATCACAGCCTTCTCGACGAGTTCTTTCCAAACAGGATTGTGATCATCGGTTCCCCAAAAATTTGGATTAATCTGTTCGTGGATCGTTTCCTCATCCCTTCATCCTCTTAGAGCCATTAAACGTGCATTAAATTTCGGTCCACCCAAATCTCTAATCGAGGGAAAACTTCCTTGATACTTCTTGAGATTCAATTCAAGTCCTTCCATAGTCACTTCTTTCTGACTCCTTTCTGCTCAAATTCCTTCTAACTCGTTATGAAAAAACAACTAGCGATGCGGTATGGTTTTATTTTGTTAAGTGTTATCCGAATTCCTCCAATACTTAACCAAATTACCCTCTATGGTTGCCCTCACGAACTATTAATTTGATTTAATTTCTATTCCCTAAGGCGATTTAATGGTCTCGCAGAAGCTCTTCCATAATTCCATTATTTTCCAAAATCTAATCCCATGTGTAGAAATGCTCAACAACCGTCTCCTCAATATCCTGTGGTGGCCTTCAATGCGAACTTAATACTTAACGCCCACTTGAACAGTTTAACCGTTAAAACTCTTTCAGTTACTTCCGATCACCACCATTAAGACTTCCAGGTCTTCTTTAATTCGCAATTCTATTATTCCTACTAAGATATTTCTTCGAGCACCACTTCAATCTTCCAATTTGTTTCTTGGTCGTGCTCTCCCCCTTAAATTTCTATTGTCACGTGTTGAACTCCATCGATTCTTCTTTTGTCGAAATTCTGGATGAATAATTTCCATTAGAGAGGATTTAATTAAAAGGGGCAACCCCAAAGTTATGCCTTTCAACTTCCCTTCTAATTCGCTTGATGTCCGAAACCCCTTTCCTATTCTTGTCCGATCCACACACCCCTCAATCAACTCTAATCTCACCTCTCCTTATGAATTCCCGTTTCCATTAACCTATCCCTTACTTGAAATTCTTTATTTCCCCGGCATCACCTTCCTTGTAACGTACCATCCCATTATTTCTTTTCCTCTTAACTCAGATGTGGCCCGATCGAAGAAATACTTGATAAGTGAGATGAAAGAACTTCCTATTAAATAAACACTAGAATGCATGTCGGGTTAAAATGATGATGCACGTGGCATACTTGCAACAATTAAATATGCCGCACATTAAAGTAACAAAATCAAATAGGAATGCGCGTACAACCATAAGTAAAGAAAATAATAATTTGATGCGAAATATGATGCACGTGCCATGAATGTTTTGAAACCTATCACCAATATAGTAAGTTGTTAGCTCGGTAGCTTTTCCTCGTTCCTCCAATCACGAGGTTACTTGACTTGCTAATCATATCTTATCTTTCCCACGGTCTTCAAGTTTTCCATGAATCTTTTCGCATCACTTGTATCTTCCACTGTCTGGAATTATAATTTCGCGATCCCTGATTTCTTCGACATCCACTGAATCGGCCTTTGCATTTCCCCCCGAGAATCACCCTTCAACATTGTCCAAATTCTCTTACAAAAATGAACCCTAATGTGATTCTGAACCCTACTTCTCACCATCACCGTGATCAAGACTCCCGTGCTTATCCTTTATGAGTTGAGATTAGTGAAATAAACTCATTTTCCGATTGTTTATCCTTGAGCACATGATTTCCTCCCAAAGAGTCTTTGCCTTTCTTTCCATTTGTTGCTCCATATTTCCCAATTCGACCTCACAACCCAACAATTCAGCTTGGATTTGTAAAATGAACTCAATTCTCGTCCTCCACATCACCACCTTCCCTAAATTTGTATTTACCTCGTCAATTGCCTTTCTCTACTCCCTTCCCTACTCATTTCTATCTTAATCGAAATCCAGAGCACCTAAATTTAAACTCTTCCTGATCTTGACTTCTACAATCTCAATTTCTAATTCCCAGGTTTATTTATAAACCTTTCTTTGACAACTCTTAGTGCTCAATTCCCATCAGATTTATTTTACCTTGACTCCTCTTAGTCCTCGGTACCTCTTCAATGGTTCGAACCCTGAACCAAAATACCTTCAAGGTTCATTTACTTCATTCCTTAGGTTGAATGATCCCGTTGAATCCAATTATGGCATCATATGTAGGAGAGCCGTATATACCCATATTAGGAGTCATAAATATTTTCCCCGAACAACTCTTATCTTATCAAGTGTCTCTCTCTACCATTGCATCCCTAAAGTGGAACCTCCCATTCCGGCTCCCCACCCTTGAACTCTAGCTCCATATAGGAATGCCTCACATCTCGAATTCTCCATATTCCTCCCAGGTGCATCCCTCCTATCTTCCATGACTCAGGAAGAACTTACAATAGATCGTCTTTATCGTGGAACTTGGTCGTGGTTTGATATTATTTTATTATTATTATTTTTTTATAACCTGTAAATCATAACTCATTTCGGAGATATATGCATGCGATTAGTACATGCTCATGGCACATATTCAACACGAAAGGCACGGATTCAATATAAAATGCAACAAGTAATTCGACAAGATTAAAAAGAAAGACAATTTCATGTTCAAGATCGATGCAATGCACACATTATCACGTAGTTCCTAAGCCGAACGACCTAGACGGACCCACACGACACGAGAGCCAGAGTTTTGCAACCCGTAGCTCTGATACCACTTAAGGATGTAGCACCCGAGTGCAAGGTACCACATCCCCCGCATCGAGACCCGACCCGAATATGAAATGGACGATCCATACCCGAGCTAAATCACGGCGAACGGGGACATACACACACTCTATGCTAGGCAGGCTAACCCTTAAACCATAAAATCCAAAGTAAACATTAAAGCGGAAGCAATAACTGATCATATAAAATATATGTATACCATGGCATCAAAGCTCCAAAAATGAGCCATATACATCGCCAAATGCCATCAAGGCTCAAAACATGTACGCTCCATTAATATTCATATACAATGATCAAAAGTGCAATATGCAAGTGCAAGACCAAAATACAAGAGCTAAAAGTGAATGCAAGACCTAGGACTCGAATTCCCGCCTAGCTCCCTTGACACCTGCACAACACAATTGAAAACCAAACGGGTTTAGTCTAAAAGGGACTGGTGGGTATAAAAACAGGGCATAAATATAATATACGATGGTATTTAAACAGTCACATGCAAGCTAAAATCCCAAGTGAGGTTTTTAAAGAATTTCCCAAGTGGTTGAATAGAAATCATCAAAAGGGATTATAACGATTCATTTACATTAGGTCATTATTGGCCCGGCGAGTGGGCATGCATTATCTCCAACCAACACCTTGTGTAGTTCATTAAACATTCATTCATTCTTTCTTTCTTTTCATGCATAACATTCTTTCTTTCGTGCACATTCAATAACATTTCCACCTTCTTCCTCCGGGTTGGTGGTGGGTTTGCAAGGCCCGACCACCCATTCATTGACCAAAAGGGGAACATGACTCCCCAGATGGCACTCAGCGTCCATTCCTCGATAACTCCTAACAAGGTCGGGTTACGCCGTTCATTGGTGGAACTAGTGTGAGGGTTTACCGTCAGCCCATGCCTCCTCGGGTCCCCACTCACACCAAGTCCCTGGGCCCCATTCTGTGCATTCATTCATTTCTCGCCAAAACATTAGGTGGGATACATAAAATAAGGTTTTACGTTGAAAACATTTACTCTTTAAAACGACTATATATATATATATATATATGTTTTGGACAAAAACTTTTCAGAATGAAGGTATACATAGGGTCATATATCTACATAAAAGAGAAACCCTCCTTAAACGGCAAAAAGGAGAATACAAGAGCCTCACTGACCTGCCTCGTCGCCAACGGAATTAAAATTTGTACAAGAAAGGTGAAGTCAGACTCAATATGACCAAATAAGACGCTCGACAATGTGATGATCATGATATGAATGTATAAAAGATAAGATTATATCATGAAAATGTTCATGTGCACTATTAAGGAATTTAAATCATACAAACAAGCCATTCAATCATTCGTTCACTTTCATTCAAATTCATAAATTCACATTTCAATCAATTTAATCAAAGAATTTAAACATGATCATAGTACTTATTAAATCACATTTATAATTAGAAAATAAACAATTCAATACATTCAATTTAAAATCGGAAATTAAATAAAACATGAGATAGGTAACAATTAAATTTTATAATCAATTAATTCAAACAATATTTAATATTTACTAAATATATATAAATATATATATATTGATATATATATATATATATATATATATATATATATATATATATATATATATATATATATATATATATATATAACACATGCATGCAAATTCTATTTAATTACATATATATATATACATGCATACATACAACACATGCATGCAATCTAAAGTATTAATTATGTATGCAATTTCATGCACAACAAACTCCATGCATGTAACTCATTAAAGCCTAACCAATTTCATGCATGAAATATTCAATTTAACAAATGCAGGTCTGAAGCTTATTTACATGCAACCATCAACCCACCATTTCCTTCATGCATTACATGCATTAGTGCAAAGAAAGGAGGAAAATAAGTAACAGCAGCAACCAGCAACAACAAGGAAACAGACGCAGTAAAATAATGAAGAAGAAGGAAAAAGAAGCGGTAGCAGCTCGGTACAGATCATCTCCCCGCCGGGGATTTTTTTCACGTCAAAAGTCCCCGTCCGGGGACTCCATGCAGTGGAGTCTCTGTAAAAGGGCTCCCCGGCCGGGTACTTTCAGTTTCAAAATCTCCCCGGTCGGGGAGATGTACCACAGACGCAGGCGCAGCAGCAACTCAACAACAACCTCTGTTTTCCTTGCTTAAAATGCAGTAACAGTTAAATCAATAAACAAGCAGGATATGCAGCAATACAAGGCATGAAATGCAGCAGCAATTCAGCCCTAGCAACCCACTAAAACTGCCAGCAATAAGCAAGAAGAACCGTAGCAGCTGACAGCAGAAAATCCAGTCCAAAACAGGGCAAAAATCCACGAAAAAAACAGGGCATGACTGATCTCATTTAATCCCATCCAAAACGCAGCAAAACAACATCAATTCAATGTATATATCAGTCTCAAGAAAGCTCAACATGAAAAGAAAGCATACGTGACCCCTTTCATGAAATTTTCTCAAAGTGCCATTAATGATATCTCATAAATACTTCAACTACCATGTAATCAATGATCATGAATGAGGAGAGGATGTCAAAACAATCATATTCGAGCTTGGAATCACTCAAATCCATCAAGAATCGAAAGAGATCATCATGAACGCTCAAAACCTACTATATTTCTAATTCAGCCAAAAGCTCATGAAACCATGATCAAATTTGGGGATGCATAGCTTACAATGACACATATTGAATGTATATTACAACCCTAAGCTTACCTTGTGGATTAATGGAGGTTTGGAGAAGATTTGAGCTTTGAATCTCCAAGGTGCACAAGGGTTACGTGAAAAACTGGAAGTCAGTGACTTTGACTGAGATTTGTGGTTTTTGTGAGGGTTGGTTCGGTTAAGGGATGATATAACAGGCTAGGTGGTTGAGTTAGGGTTTCATAGCATCAAACCATGGTTAATTTGGTGAAAGTTTGGATGAGTTATGGCCATTTTAGTAACACAGGGTCAGTTTCGTCACCGTTTCGTTTTTTGGTTGGATTTTGGAGGTTCAAATGACTTCGGAAAAATATAGGGCTAAGTTCACTAAACTTGAATTTTTATTACGAGTTCAGCGAAGTTGACGGAACTCGAATCCGAGTTCCCGAGCTCAAGATATTAAATACGGAACCAAGGGTGCACTAATTGCTCGTTAGCCCCCGACTTGGATTCCAAAAATTAAAAATGAATTCGAAACACATACAAATGAACCCGAAAATACGAAACGAACATATATTCATATACAAGACACGTATAAGTCCAACATATTAAATTTGCACGAAATTTCGGTATCAATTTATATAGAAACGAAGCACGTAAATGTCATTCATAAGCAATGCAACAATAAAATCACAACATTAACAATTAATATGCAAATTGAATTCGTAAATAATTTATAAATAACATGCAGGCATAAATGATGATTTTAATATCAAAGTTCACTAATTAAATTCAATTAAAGTAAATGGACGAAATAATTTAAATATTGATTAACATAATTACATTACATAATTAATTTAAAAAAAAACTTAAGATATAATAATTAACATAATTAACATTAAATATATTTAAAAATAAAATTAAATATATAAAACACGTATAAATAATTATTTCGCGCAATTTGGTAAACACATACGTCATGCTGTACTAACTTACTAAAAAAAAACTGGGGCGTTACACTCCCCTTGTGCGTACATGTGATGTTTTCTTCGTTCTTTCATGCTTTGCTTGATTTTTATACTTCGTTTATAACTCTTATATTATGTTAACATGTCATATTATGTGTTAAGCTTTATGTTATGGATTTATAGCTCGTTTTATGACCTCGTTTATGAAATATGATCTCATATGCAATATATGTCCTTATATGACCTAAGTATGATTTCCTCTCATTTCATTCACTTCATTTACATTCATACGCATTTGCCGAGTGTCTATTTGGTACATTTTGAGTCTAAGAGTATCCTTTGTTCTTTGTATTGCTCAGTTGACCCTCCCATTGACGACGAGGTTGCTCCTTAGGCGTCCTATTCACTCTCTTTTGTCACCACTACACGTTTGAAAGGTGAGGTTTTGTTCTTTTAGATATAACGACCTAAAACCCTAAATGTTTTAAATCCCACATGTGAGTTATGTGTATTATATATTAGATACATATATGATATGTACTTTGAGGGCTTGTCCCGTTTATTATAAGACTTTGAAAATGATTTGTATACGTAGGTAAGCTATTTTACGTTTGATTTGAAAATCTTTGATAAGTGTGTATGTGTAAGCGAGCTATGGGCTTTGAAAGATAATCTTTGTTGGAAAAATATGAATTTTGAACTATGATTTGGGCCCCGTACAGGGGTATGGTATCTCAGGATGGCCATGGGGTCGCCGAGCTCTAACATCAATACTCTCCTTTGAGTCTCGCCTAAGCTTAGGAGGTTGAGGAAGGGCATTTCTCTTGAGCCGGTGGAAGCAACCGCCGAAGGTTTCAAGGATATAACTAAGCCTTGTCTCATGTGAATTTTGAACGATAGTTAGGGCCGTCAACTTTTCTATCACCCGGAGAAAGGATGGTTTTTGATTTATGTTTTGAATAAGAGAAGTTGGGATGGATAACTCGTACTCACCGAGTTATCTGACTTTGAATGATCTATGAAACGGGAATGGATTCTTAAATACTTAAAATTGGTTGTTTTGGCCTTTGGCCCTTAACTTCTTTTAAGTTTATATATCTATTATCACGGGAAATGTTTTAGCTTGCAAAAACCACCCCCGTTTCATAGATCTCTTTATGAATTTTTATAAGTGCTTTGCTCTATACGGATTATGGGTGTGTATGTTAGCCCCCTCACTAGTCATTAGGACTAACCCTCATTGTTGTTTCTCTTTTTCCCCTTTCTTTGAGTTGCAGGTACCGTCAGAGTTGAGCTAGGCGTCAAGTGTGACACCTTGTCTTCTCGACAATCCAGGTATGTCGTTACGAGAGAGTTTAATTTGATAATTTTGAGATTTACGTGAATTCGCATGTCTTACGTGTCAATTGGTATTTTATATATTATATGCGCATTAGAATTTAATTAAATGTATTTGGACTCAATCGTCCAATATTTGCAAATTAGGGACCTGATTCTAATTAGGATGTTTTAGCCTTCGTAGCTACCTTGAGCTCGAGAATTCGAATTCGAATTCTAGCCTTGTCATTGAGTTCATTTCGATGATTCGGATTCAATGAATTAACCTTTATTTTCTAAACCCGTTTGTTCGCCCTACCATTTTAAAATCTGATCCGAGTGGACCGGATACCGTTTGACCCTACCCTTGTCTTAGCTAAGAAAAAGGGCCAAGCCCCTTTCTTCTTTTCCCCACTTTCACGTGCAGCACCAAGAAGAGGAAGAAAGGAGATGGAAACAACCCCCTTTGGCCATTAAGCTTTGAGCTCAAGTTCAGCCTTCCTCGCTCGCCCGATCAATGATCCAAGGTAAGCAATGTAACGCCCCGACTTTTTAGTTGTACAGGTATGACGTATGTGTTTATCAATTTGCGCGAATTAATTATATATAAGTGTTTTAAATATTTAATTTTATTATAAATTGTTATTATTTTATTTTATTTTATTTTGTTTTATTTCATTAATTAGTATATTTAAATTCATAATTAAGAGTTAACATTAATTAATTATGTCTTTAATTATACTAATTAATTACAACATTAATCATTGACTTTGATTTTAATTTAAAAATGAAATTTAAATGTGTTTATTTAATTTGGAAATGTTTTGAAATTATTAACGCTTGCGCATGAGTGTTTTAATCGTGAGTCGTTCTTATATGATTTAATATCGAAATTTCTTGAAAATTTAGTATCTTATCGATTTATGTGTTATGAACATGTCCATATTCTCGTTTCATGTTTTTGATCTCGTTTGACGTGGTAACGAATTTATTTTGAGTTGTGGAACCAAATCGGGGGCTAACGGGCAATTAGCTCACCCTTGGTTCCGTATGTGATATCTTGAGCTCGGGAACTCGGATTCGAGTTCTGTCACCTCCGCTGAACTAGTATCGAAGATTTGAGTTCAATGGAACAAGCCTCATATTTTTCCACGCTCGTTTGGACCTCCGAAATTCAACTGAAAAATGAATCGGCTGCAAAACTGCCCCACTTAGCCATTTTAACCATAACTCTCTAAATACTTAACCAAATTAACCAACGTTTTGCCTCAATTGACCCTAGTTAAACCCTCTACCTGATGCTCCCAATCTCATTTCGTCCAAGGCCAGGGAAAGAGAGGAAATAGCTGCAAACTTGGAGATGAGATTACTATTCCCCGTTACTATTCATCATGTGAAATTTTGAGCTCCAATCTCAACCAAACTCAACCAAATTCAAGGGGTAAGTTTATGATTGTTTTCTACACTCAATTTCAGTCATTTTGATCCAAGAATCACTGAGTTTGAACCATTATTGATTGAGATATGATTATGTGAATGAATAGTTAGGTTTTAATTTTCATTCTTTGAATCCATGACTTTATTTTCGAATTCTTTGAGAATTAATGCATGATATATGACCATCCTAGCTTTCTTTACTTGTTCTTGGGCGGGAATTTGATTTATATGAAGTGTATGTGGAACCACCATTATTGAAATGTGAGTTTGAAGCTTTTGAGAATAAATTCGCTTCCATGCCTGCTGCTGTGTGTCGCTGCTATTGCGTGCCTGCTGCTGTGTGTTGCTGCATTTATTTCCTTGCCTTTGGTTGTTGGTTTGTTGTTGTTTTGTTGCTTGAAGAGGTCCCCTGCTGTTGCTGCGTGAGAAGGAGAAGAATAAGGCAGCAGTTGCTGCTATTCGTCGTGCTGCCGTGATCTCCCCGTGCGGGGAGATCTTGTGTTGATTGTGTCCCCGGGCGGGGACACTTCAGGCCGTAGCTACTGCCTTCCCCATGCCCGGCCGGGGACTTTTGCTTGCATTTATTTTCCCGGGCGGGTAGTGCACGTCCTGCTGCTGCTGCTTCTTTCTTTCTTTTGTTGCCTGTTTCCCCGTCAACAACAGCCTTGAAATGGCTGATATTGTAGCCCCTTTTGCATGAATACATGGCTGTGTGTGCATGAAATTATTATTTCAATTATGCTAAAAATTTGGACCTGAAATGCATGTTATGGGGCTGCCATGTTGCTGCATCATTACCTACGATTTTCCCAGCAATAGCAGCCATTAATGGCGGAATTTAGAGCCAATTTCTGCATGTATTTAAGGTTGTGCATGAGTTGCAGGCATGAGGAGGGATTAGCTGCATGTGTGTGTGTGTGTTTGTGATTTTGTATTTGTGCATGGTATATTTATATATATATTGTGGTGTGTGCATCTGTATGTTGCTGTATAATGCATGTATATATACGTACCTATATATATATATATATATATACATGCATTATACGTACCTATATATATATATAATATGCTTGTGCATGTGTGTGTGCGTGAGTATATATATATAAGTATATATATACGCCTATGTAATGTATAGTATGTGCATGGAAATTGTCTACATATATATATATATATATATATATAATATTCATGTTGGCATGTATATGTAACACCCGAGCGCAAGGTGTCACATCCCCCGCACCGAGACCCGACCCGAATATGAAATGGACGATCCATACCCGAGCCAAACCACGGCGAACGGGGACAAACACACACTCTAAGATAGCGGGCTAACCCTTAAAACCATAAAACATCATAAAACATTAAAGAAGAAGCAATAAACGAACATATACCATATATATATGTACCATGAGCATCCAAGCTCCAAAAATAAGACATATACATCATCAATTGCCATCACGGCCCAAAACATGTACGCTCCATATCATTATACATATACAATGGTCAAAATAAAGGTATGCAAGTGTACGACCAAAATATAAGAGCTACAGACGAATGCAAGACCTAGGACTCGTATTCCCGCCTAGCTCCCTCAACACCTGCACAACACAGCTGAAAACCAAACGGGTTCAGTCCAAAAGGGACTGGTGGGTATAAACAGGGCATAAATAGAATATATGACGGTAATTAAACAATCACATGCAAGCTATAATCCCAAGTGAGGTTTTAAAGAATTTCCCAAGTGGGTGAAATAGAGAAATCATCAAAAGGGATTATAACGATTCATTTACATTAGGTCATTCTTGGCCCGGCGAGTGGGCGTGCATTATCTCCAACCAACACCTTGTGTAATTCATTAAACATTCATTCATTCTTTCTTTTCATGCATAACATTCTTTCGTGCACATTTAATAACATTTACACCTTCTTCCTCCGGGTTGGTGGCGGGTTTGCAAGGCCCGACCACCCATTCATTGACCAAAAGGGGCTACATGACTCCCCAGATGGCGCTCAACGTCCATTCCTCGTTAACTCCTAACGAGGTCCGGTTACGCCGTTCATGGTGGAACTAGTGTGAGGGATCACCGTCGGCCCGTGCCTCCCCGGATAGCCACTCACACTAAGTCCCTGGGCCCCATTCGTGCATTCGATCATTTCTCGCCAAAACATTAGGTAGGGTTCATAAAATAAGGCTTTACGTTGAAAACATTTACTCTTTAAAACGACTCTATATATATATATAATTTTTGGTCGAAAACTTTCACATTGAAGGTATATATAGGGTCTTAAATCTACATAGAAGAAAAACCCACCTTAAACAGTCAAAAGAAGAAAGCACGAGCCTCACTGACCGGCCTCGTCTCCAACTGGATCAAAATCTGTGCAAGAAAGGTGAAGCGAGACTCAAAATGACCAATTGAAACGCTCGGCAATGAAATGATCATGATATGAATGCATAAGAGAGTATGTTATGTAATGAACATGTTCATATGCACTATTAATATCTTAAAGACATATAAACATTCATTTCATTCATTTCGGGAAGCTTTTAAAGTCATTCAAGTTCATAACCTTCATATTTAAATCAAATTGATCCACGAATTCCAAATAACGAATATAACACATAGTATAACAAGTTCACAATTAGAAAATAGGTAAATAAAAACATTCAAGTCATATTCGGAAATTATATAACACAAATTAAAATAATAATTAAATTCTAAAATTTAAATAAATTAAACAATATTTAAATATATATACATTAAACATGCACTGAATATTAATATATATATACAACAATGCACGTAGTGCATAAATATATATGCATGCATAAATTTAAATACATAAATTAAAATCACAGAATGCATGCACTAAAACAACCAAATTAAAACATAGCATGCATTTATACTAAACACATGAAATTAAATGCATAATGCATGCAAACATATACTTACATATATATATAATTAAAGCCATGCATGCAAGAAGGAATTAGGAAGCAAATTAAAAAAACCAAGCATTGCGTTTAAACTGAAAATTTTCGTGCAGAGAGCAGGGGTCGCGGCCGCGACCCATTTTCTTCATGAAATGGTAGCGGCCGCTACCCTATTTTCAGCAAATTTTCCTCCAATTTCTGAATACGTGAGCAGCTGAAATAGGGGTCGCGGCCGCGACTCTAAATACAAGCAAAGAAGTCACAGCCGCTACCCTGTTTTGTGACAACAAAAGACGCAGCAGAGCAGCAGAAAATGGCGCAGCAAAATGGAGAAAAATAGAGCAACACCTCAAGCACATTTCAACCAACATATCAGCCACAAATAAGGTGAATAAGAGCAGCAATTGACAACATAAACAAGCCCAAACGCAGCAGCAGTCACTCACGTGAAGAAAGGAAGAGTAACAGAACATTTCATGCAATTTCAACCAATTTCCATTAATGATACCTCATGAATGTTTCAACTACCACCTAATACATCACCATAAATGCAAAGAAGAGATCAATACAATCATATTCATGCTTGGAATCATTCAAATTCATCAAGAAATCAAAGAGATCAACATATTACTCGAAACCTAACTATTTCTTCAAATCAGCCAAATACCCATGAAAACATGATTAAAATTGGGGATGCATAGCTTAAAATGACACATATTGAATGTATATTACAACCCTAAGCTTACCTTGAAGATTGGGTGAAGTTTGGAAGAGATTAGAGCTAGAATCTCCAAGGGTGGCAAGGGTTACGGGAATGACTGGAACAGAGGAAGAATGGCTGAATTTCTCTAAGTGCTGAGGATTATCTCGGTTTGGGGTGGTGAGGGCTGGTTAGAGGGTTGAGTTAGGGTTCCAAGTAATCAAACCATGGTTAATTTGGTCAAGGTTTGAATAAGATATGGTCATTTTAGTAAACTGTGGCAGATTTGCTGTCCGTTTCGTGTTTCGGTTGAATTTCGGAGGTTCAAATGACTTTGGAAAAATATAAGGCTAAGTTCACTAAACTTGAATTTTCGTTGCGAGTTCAGAGAAATTGACGAAACTCGAATCCGAGTTTCCTAGCTCAAGATATTAAATACGGAACCAAGGGTGCGCTAATTGCTCATTAGCCCCCGATTTGGATTCCAAAATCAAAATAAATTCGAAACGTATGCAAACGAACCCGAAAACATGAGACGATCATATATTCATATACAAGACACGTATAAGTTCAACATATTAAATTTGCACGAAATTCCGGTATCAATTCAAATAGAAACGAAGCACGTAAATGTGACTTATGGACAATGCAACAATAAAATTCAAAATATATTAACAAATAATGTAACATTTACATACGTTTATAATATATTATGAATACATGCATGAAAAACTAATTTATAAATATAAATGCATGCATACGTATATATATTTTATAATACATTCATGCATAAATACTTTATAAATATAAAATGCATGCATAATTATTTTCATGCACACGTACACAAATATATATATATATATATATATATATATATATATATATTCAAATATTTATATTATATAAATATAATTAATATTAATAACATTAAATAAAATAATTAACATTTAATATAATTAAATTAAAAATTAAATACATAAGACACGTATAATTAATTATTTCACGCAATTTGGTAAACACTTACGTCATACCTGTACGGCCGAAATATCGGGGCGTCACAACCTCTCCCCCTTAAAAGAATCCGTCCTCGGATTCATTGATCGCTCGGAAACAACTCGGGATGGAATTTCCTCATTTTATCCTCCGTCTCCCACGTAGCCTCCTCTGTTTTGTCACTTCTCCATAAGACTTTAACTAGTGGGATTTGCCGGTTTCTTAATTCTTGAAATTTTCGATCCAAAATTCTAACCGGTTTCTGAACGAAGGTAAGGTTAGGCTCTAACTCCACTTCCTCAACGGGGACAACTTCCGATTCATCTGGATAATATTTCCGAAGCTGAGACACATGAAATACATTATGAATTCCAGTCAAACTCGGGGTAGGTCCAAACGGTAGGCCGTATCTCCAATTTTCTCCAAAATCTCATACGGTCCTAGATACCGAGGATTCAATTTCCCTCATTTTCCAATCCTTGAAAATCCCTTACGCGGTGAAGCTTTCAAGAATACCCTATCACCAACCTCAAACTGAAGATCTTTCCTTCGGTGATCGGCATAGCTTTTCTGTCGGTCTTGGGCTGCTTTCATCCGTTGTCTGATTATTTGGACCTTATCAATTGCTTCTTGCACGGCCTTAGAGGGTTTTTCCTTGTTCTCTCCTCGTTTCGCACCCTCTTGCTTCGTCCAATTCCATTCTTCCAAATCAAAGAACAACGGTGACCTGCATTTCCGTCCGTAGAGAGCCTCATATGGAGCCATTTCTATCGATGCTTGAAAGCTGTTATTATAGGCAAATTCAATTAAAGGCAATTGGTCATTCCACGACCTCGAAAAGTCCAATGCACATGCTCTCAACATATCCTCCAAATATTTAATTAATCTCTCTGATTGCCCGTCCGTCTGAGGATGGAAAGTTGTGCTGAATTGAAGCCTTGTGCCCAGATTCCTTTGCAATTCTTGCCAAAATCTAGAAGTGAACCTCGGATCCCGATCTGATACAATACTGACCGATACTCCATGAAGTCGGACGATTTCATCAACATACTTCTTTGCCAACTTAGGTACCTTATCCGACATCCGAACAGCTAGAAAATGTGCCGATTTCGTTAATCTATCCACAATCACCCAAATTCCATCTAAACCACCTTTCACTCGTGGAAGACCCGTAACGAAATCCATCGCCACTTGCTGCCATTTCCATTCTGGAATAGGTAACGGTTGCAGTAGCCCTGATGGCTTCTGATGCTCTGCTTTCACCACTTGGCAAGTCAAGCAATGTCTCACGAAATTGATCACATCCCGTTTAAGTCCATTCCACCAATAAAATTTCTTTAAGTCCTTATACATCTTATTTCCCCCGGGATGTATCGAATACCCTGACCGATGAGCTTCTTCCAATATCAACCGTTTCAACTCTTCCGGAACCACAACTCTGTTCTTAAACCTTAGAAGCCCGGTGTCATCAAATCCGAACGGACTCTCTGAATCATTTCTAGCTTTCTGCACTAACCTCTGAACCTCGGAATCCACTTTCTGAGCTTCAAACAATCTCTGCTGAAGATCCGATTGAATGGTAATATTCCGAATACTAGCTCTCAGCTTGAAAGATTCAGATTCATCCATAGTTTCCACTTTAACACTTGACACGCTCGCTTTCCTACTAAGCGCATCCGCGACCACGTTGGCCTTTCCTGGATGGTATCGAATCGTACATTCATAATCCGCCAACATCTCCATCTAACGCCTCTGTATCTTATTTAATTCCTTCTGAGAAAACAAATACTGGAGGCTCTTGTGGTCGGAAAAGATCTCAAAAGAAACTCCATAGAGATAGTGTCTCCACTTTCCCAAAGCAAAGATCACTGCTGCAAGCTCGAGATCGTGAGTGGGATAATTCTATTCATGATCCTTCAATTTCCTCGAGGCATAAGCTATTATCTTACCACTCTGTATCAAAACACATCCCAACCCTTCTTTCGAGGCATCCGTATAAACCATGTATCCTTTAGTGCCCTCGGGAAGTGCTAACACCGGTGCAGTGGTCAATTTTTCCTTCAAGAGTTGAAAACTCGCTTCGCATGCCTTGTCCCACTCAAATTTAGCTTCCTTCTTAGTCAATCGTGTTAAAGGACCCGCTATCTTCGAAAAATCCTTCACAAACCTTCGGTAATAACCTGCCAATCCCAAGAAACTTCTAACCTTGGAAGCATTTTTCGAACTCTGCCACTGAATAACCGTCTCGATCTTTGAAGGATCAACTTCCAAACCCTTACTTGAAATAATATGGCCTAGAAAAGCAACCCGGTCGATCCAAAACTCACATTACATACAACCGGTGCTCTCTCAAAGTCTCCAATACCAAATTGAGATGTCTAGCATGATCTTCCAAAGTCTTTGAATACACAAGAATGTCATCAATGAAGATTACGACGAATTTATCCAAATAAGGCCGAAAAATCCGATGCATCATATCCATGAATGCTGCAGGGGCATTTGTCAAACCAAAAGGCATTACTACGAACTCATAATGCCCATACCGGGTATTAAATCTTGTCTTTGGTATATCCTCTTCCCGGATTTTCAACTGGTAGTATCCTTGCCTTAGATCCAATTTCGAATAAACCTTTGAACCTTGCAGCATATCAAATAAATCCTCGATGTGGGGCAACGGGTACTTATTCTTGATAGTCATCCGATTAAGCTCCCGGTAATCTATACACATCCTCAACGATCCATCTTTCTTCTTGACAAAGAGAACCGGAGCACCCCACGGAGATGAACTCGGTCGAATATATCCAGTCTTGAGTAATTCCTCGAGTTGAATCTTCAACTCCTTCAACTCTATCGGAGCCATTCTATAAGGAGTCTTGGAATAAGGTTCTGATCCCGGATATAAATCAATAACAAATTCGATCTCCCGATCCGGTGGTAGAGAACCTAAATTTTCTGAAAATACGTCGGGATATTCCTTTACCACGCCTGTCTCCTCAAAACTTGATTGATCCTTTGGTTTATTAAGGAGATAGGCAATAAATCCCGTGGCTCCATCCTTTACCAACTTGCGAGCTTCCATAAACGATAAAAGAGGTACATTCTTCGACCCAACTTCTCCAATCAACTCTTCACCCAACTTTATCCTCTTCTTAAAGCAATCAACCTCGGCCCGGTGCTGGTATAACCAATCCATCCCGAAGATTACCCCATACTTCTTCATAGGCATCACAATGAAATCTGCCGGATAATCTTTCCCCTCTATCAAAACTGAACAACCCCTGACAATCCGATCTGTCTGCAAACTACCTCCCAAAGGAGAACTCACAAAATAGCAAGAATTTGAACAAGTAACAGATAGGTACAGAGGGGCACATAGATCATAAGATATGAAAGAATGCGTGGCACCCGGATCGAATAATGCATGAATGCTCGTGTTATGAATGCAAACGGTACCTTCCACCACGGCGTTTGGGTCGACCTCAACTTTCTGCTCCTCACCCTCAAGGGCATAAGCTCGTGCCTGAATCATCGGTCTTTGAGCTCCAGCTTGATATCCTGGAGTCTTGTCTGGGCATGAAAAAGCCATATGATCCCCTTTTCCACAAATCAAGCACAACCTCAATCTCTTTCGGCAATTGTTATAAGAATGAGTTGGCCATCCACAATAAGTACATGGTGGCTGATCATTGCGAGATCCTTTAGGAGCTGGTGGAGCCTGAGGTGGTCATGGAACGGGTGCAATCTGACCTCCTACTCTAGGCTTCTTGAAAGGCCCTTTTTGTGGTGGAGTTGGTACATTCATCGGCCTCTTTCCTTTGTTAAATCCCCAGCCGGATCCTGATCCTTGTCCTTGGCAATAAGCTGGCCTCCTAGCATTCACCGAATCTTCAACCTTTAAGGCTTTTGAAGTAGCCTTTGCCTAAGTGCTCGTATTAACTGCCTCTAGAGCTGTCTGGATATCCGGTCGAAGCCCCTGAATAAACTGCATAGCCTTATCGAAGTCATCGCCTGCTATATTTGGTGCATAGCGGGATAACCTCTCATACTCTGAAATATACTCGGCCACAGACCTCGATCCTTGCTTCAATTCGGTAAATTCTCTCAATCTTCGAGTACGGGATGAGGGAGGGATGAATTTATTCTTGAATTCCCTTGTAAATATTTCCCTATTGATCTCCTCTCTAGCTGCCTCCAATACAATCTGTGTGCTTTCCCACCAAGAGTAGGCTTCCCCTTGTATTAAAGTGATGGTGCATCGAGCCTTCTCTCGGGTCTCACATGGAATGAGCTCCCATATCCTCTCTACCTCGTTCAGCCACATTTCCGCTTGTATATCATTTCCCTTGAAGAACTTAGGAGGTCTTTGATTCTGAAACTCCCTAAGTATAACAGAAAGCGGTGCCTCAGGCGGTACAACAGGTGCAGGTGGTGCTGGAGGTACCGGTGGTACATAATCTCGTAGCCTTTGATCTATGATATTGATAACTGAATTAACAAAGGCCTCTGCCGGCGGTGGTTGTGGAGGTGGAGGTGTAGGAGTACGATCACGATGTCTACGTGGAGGCATCCTGTCAATAAACACTAAAATGCGTGCTATTATTAGTTTATGCATGTTAGTGCAAATAATTCAATCAAATTTCAAAATTAAAATCAACTAAGCACAAAAGAGATAAATATGCAACACATTGTCAAGTAGTCCCTAAGCCGAACGACCTAGACTAACTCACACGACACGAAAGCCAGGGTTTTGCAACCCTAAGCTCTGATACCACTTAAGGATGTAACACCCGAGCACAAGGTGTCACATCCCCCGTACCGAGACCCGACCCGAATATGAAATGGACGATCCATACCTGAGCCAAACCACGGCGAACGGGGACAAACACACACTCTAAGCTAGGCGGGCTAAACCTTAAAACCATAAAACATCATAAAACATTACAGCGGAAGCAATAAACGAACATATACCATATATATATGTACCATGAGCATCCAAGCTCCAAAAATAAGACATATACATCATCAATTGCCATCACGGCCCAAAACATGTACGCTCCATATCATTATACATATATAATGATCAAAATAAAGGTATGCAAGTGTACGACCAAAATATAAGAGCTAGAGACGAATGCAAGACCTAGGACTCGTATTCCCGCCTAGCTCCCTCAACACCTGCACAACACAGCTGAAAACCAAACGGGTTCAGTCCAAAAGGGACTGATGGGTATAAACAGGGCATAAATAGAATATATGATGGTAATTAAACAATCACATGCAAGCTATAATCCCAAGTGAGGTTTTAAAGAATTTCCCAAGTGGGTGAAATAGAGAAATCATCAAAAGGGATTATAACGATTCATTTACATTAGTTCATTCTTGGCCCGGCGAGTGGGCGTGCATTATCTCCAACGAACACCTTGTGTAATTCATTAAACATTCATTCATTCTTTCTTTTCATGCATAACATTCTTTCGTGCACATTCAATAACATTTACACGTTCTTCCTCCGGGTTGGTGGCGGGTTTGCAAGGCCCGACCACCCATTCATTGACCAAAAGGGGTTACATGACTCCCCAGATGGCGCTCAGCGTCCATTCCTTGCTAACTCCTAACGAGGTCCGGTTACGCCGTTCATTGGTGGAACTAGTGTGAGGGATCACCGTCGGCCCGTGCCTCCCCGGATAGCCACTCACACTAAGTCCCTGGGCCCCATTCATGCATTCGATCATTTCTCGCCAAAACATTAGGTAGGGTTCATAAAATAAGGCTTTACGTTGAAAACATTTACTCTTTAAAACGACTCTCTATATATATATAATTTTTGGTCGAAAACTTTCACATTGAAGGTATGTAACAGCCCAAAATAGGGCCTGGGTGAAAACAGTAAGTTAAGGCAATGGTAAAGCGTTTATAGACCGTGATCCAACTTCTTGAATCATCATGGATTGCATTCTTACATGAACTTTGTGCTCGTATATGATCTGACATGCTTTAAGGAGGAATTCTTGACCTTTGATACAATTTACTATTCATAACCCGAGCCTACCTTGTTCCCTCGAAGATCGAAACGATCATGGATTGGAAGTCACCGAAGAATCCTTCAGAAGTAAGGAGTTTTCTGGGATTAGCTGGTTACTACCGGAGGTTTGTCAAAGATTTCTCGAAGATAGCTACACCTCTCACTAAGTTGACTAAGAAAGAAGGGAAGTTCGACTGGACGGAGAAGTGTGAGCAAAGTTTTCAAAGATTGAAAGAGATGCTAACAACTGCACCCGTGTTAGCATTACCAGAAGGAAAAGAAGGATACACAGTCTACACCGATGCTTCGAAAGAAGGACTAGGAGGAGTTTTGATGCAGAACGGGAAAGTGATTGCGTATGCATCAAGGAAACTCAAAACGCATGAAGTCAACTACCCGACACATGATTTGGAGTTAGCAGCGATAATCTTCGCTCTGGGAAAATGGAGACATTACCTGTATGGAGTTACGTTTGAGATCTTTACTGATCATAAGAGCTTGCGATATCTATTCACTCAGAAGGAGTTGAATATGCGACAGAGGAGATGGATGGAATTTCTGGAGGACTACGATTGCATTATTCAATACCATCCAGGAAAGGCGAATGTTGTAGCAGATGCTCTAAGCAGGAAAGTTCGTTTGGCACAGATTTCTGCCAACCCCGAGATTGAACGAAGAGAGAGAATGGAGGTGATAACTAAAGCTCGAGTCGCGAACGTTGTGATGATATCACCTTTGAAAGAACAAGTGCTGGAGGCTCAGAAGAACGACGAGTGGATCAAGAAATGTCTCGAATCTAAGGAGAAAGATGATGAGACTAAGTTCAAGGTTGATGAACATGAAATATTGAGGTACAAAGGTCGAGTATGCGTACCAACTGTTTTGAGGAAAGAGATTCTCGACGAAGCGCATAAGACTAAGTACACGATACATCCCGGAGGCACTAAGATGTATCAAGATGTTGACGCATTTCTGGTGGAACGGAATGAAGAGAGACATAGCCAACTATGTCAAGAAGTGCTTAACTTGTCAGAAAGTTAAGGCTGAGCACCAGAAACCGAGTGGGAAGTTGCAACCATTACCGATTCCGACTTGGAAGTGGGAGCAAATCACTATGGATTTTGTCAATGGATTACCCAAAGTCAGAGGAGGACAAGATAGTATCTGGGTGATCATTGATCGATTGACAAAGTCAGCGCACTTTTTGCCAGTAAAGACGACGGATAAGGTCAGCACGTTGGCAAAGCTGTATCAACAAGAGATTGTTATATTACATGGAGTCCCGAACAGTATAGTCTCGGACAGAGATCCGAAATTCACGTCGCACTTGTGGAAAGAAATTCAGACTTTGATGGGAACAAAGTTGAACTTCAGTACTGCAGCGCATCCTCAGACGGATGGACAATCAGAAAGGATGATTAAGTACTTGGAAGATATGCTAAGAGCTTGCGCTTTGGACTTCCAGGAAAGTTGGAAAGATTGTTTACCTCTTGTGGAGTTTGCATATAATAATAGTTATCAAGCTTCTATTAAAGCTGCTCCGTATGAAGCTCTGTATGGAAGGAAATGTAGATCCCCGTTATACTGGGATTTGGATGAAGCGAGATGTACTGAGGAAGGACCGATCAGAGTGAATTCAGCTAAATGGATAAGAGAAGCGACAGAAAAGATTCAGATCATTCGCCAGAGAATGAAAGCTGCCCAGGACAGGCAGAAGAGTTATGCTGATCGACGAAGAAGGGATTTGGAATTCGCAGTGGGCGAAAAGGTATTTCTGAAGGCATAGCCAAGGAAAGTGTTTTCCCGAATTGGAAAAGGAGGAAAGTTAAACCTGAGATATGTGGGACCGTATGAGATACTAGAGAGAGTCGGACCGACTGCTTATAGATTGGATTTGCCTGTAGGTCTAACAGGAATCCACAACGTATTTCATATATCTCAGCTTCGCAAGTGTTTCTCGGATGAGACAGAGGTTGTGCAGGTAGAGGAGATACCGTTGGAACCGGATCTGACTTATGTTTTGAAGCCCGCTAAGATTCTTGATAGGAAGTTTTAAGAGCTGAAGAATAGGAAGATTCCTTTGGTTAAAGTCCTTTGGAAGGGACATGGAACAGAAGAGGCAACCTGGGAGACAGAAGAGAAAATGCAGAAGCATCACCCCGAGTTATTTGCAGTTACAGCGGAAGAATCTGAGGACAGATTCTCTTTAAGGAGGGGTGATTGTAACAGCCCAAAACAGGGCCTGGGTGAAAACAATAAGTTAAGGCAATGGTAAAGCGTTTATAGACCGTGATCCAACTTCTTGAATCATCATGCATTGCATTCTTACATGAACTTTGTGCTCGTATATGATCTGACATGCTTTAAGGGGGAATTCTTGACCTTTGATATAATTTACTATTCATAACCCGAGCCTACCTTGTTCATATTGCTACTCGAACCCTAGAGGTTCATCACACATGTTTCCCAATCATTTGAACTGGTTTCCCGAACTCAGAAAGTCTTTCTTGAGCCATAAGGGTATTTTTGGAACTTACCGACCAAAGTTACTATTCATCAGAAAATGAGCTTTTGATTCTGATACCTTTTTCAAACCAAGTTACAGTCGAATCGATCCTTGAGTCGAGACGAGTCTTTTGAAATCATTCTTGGCTTGGAAATCCATTCCGGAACTTTGTTTTATTGAAAACGTTTTTGAAAACCCTAGTTTACTATTCCTTTTACGAACGGTTTTCATTCGGAAAATGTTTTCTCTTCGGATTTGCACTACTTGAGCTATTTCAAGATTTTTGAGATGTTTTACAACTCTTGATTCAAGTCCTAGCTTGAAATTTTGAAGCGTACGTTCGTACGTGAGAATTCACTATTCATCCTACGTTTTCAACTTTTTAACGGTAAAACGTTTTATAGTCGATTTTGGACTCAAAACGCTTCTCGATTTATTTCTTGAATTTTGGAAGCAATCCGGACTTGAAAATCATTCTAGAAAGTCGTTTTTCACTCATGTCGAGTTTCGAGCTCAAAACTTTTATTCACTAAAACTAATGTATCTTTCAAACGGTAAATCCGATTTCGACGAATGAATATGCGTTTCGAAGCTAATTTTCTTGCCGTCGGAATGGTTATACTTCCAGCCACTTATCCTCGAGCCTTGGGGATGAAATTACAGAATTACCCCCAGCAGCCCCATTTTTACCTTCTTAATCCCTAAAGCTTCTAGAAGATACAAGTGGATGAACTCTTGTTTTGCTCTCCTACCCTTAAGCCATCTCTAATTGCAAGGTGAGGGGCTTCTTCACACCTATATATACCCCTCTCATGGCATTTGAATCCTTGCTCAAAGTTGTGTTGACAACACCCTTTCTCTCCCTCTCCTCCCCCTCTTGCCGTCGGCACCCCCCCATTAGAAGCTAGGTTAGTTTGTTTTGTTTTATGTTATGTTTAGTTTAGTTTATGTTTTTATGTTATGGAATGTTTATATTATGTTTAGGTTGGGTCTTAGGGTCTTCCCTAAGCCATATAGGATTTTATTTTATGCATTTATTATATAGTTTTCATGATATGTTTTGATAGTTGTTTATATGTTTTAATTGTTTAGTATATGCTTGAATATGTTATGAATTGCTCTAGTATATGCTATGATCATGTGATATGATTGTTATATTATGAGAATTGATGCATGATTATGGAATTTGAATTATGTTCATGCATGTTAGCTAATGGAATAGTGATATACAATTTATTATGTCACAACTTGTTACATGTTGATATGGAATTAAATTGTTACATGTTACATGCCTAAAGGTTTATGATAAATGATATGATATGATATGAGATATGTTGTGACATGTTGTCACATTGTTATATGACTCTTGAATTATGAATTGAGCTTATGATATGATTTGGATTAATGGATTAGTGCCTTGATTATGTTATACACTTTAATAGTGTCACATGTTATAACCTAAGATAGAATAGTGTTTCATAACTTGATCTTATGCCTTAATTGGACCTCTTAACTATAGGTTATACCTTTAACCTAGATCACAATTGATTATATGAACATGAACTTGAAACTATAGGTTATAATCAAGATCATAATTTAATTAGGGTGTGTGTGTGTGTGCATGCCGTGTGGGTGTGTGTGTTCGTGCATGGTGTGTGTGTGGGTGTGTGTATAGTAAGGGTTTGACCCGACCCTTTGACCCGACATGTGAATAGTAACCTGTGAATAGTAATCATGAATAGTAATCTGGAATAGTGCTTTTGAATAGTAAAAATGAATTAAAACTTGTGCTTTCTCTATAGACATTTGCACCTAGGGTTTCCATATCCAGGGTCTAAAATGTGTTTTCAAAATGTGTTTTCTTTCGTGGACTTGTTTCTTAACCTAAGGTTTACGATAGGATTCATAATTTGGCTAAAGCTTACTCGGTTATAGTAAGATCATAGTCTAACGTTAAGAGTAACTCATTTTGATGTATTCCTTTGTGTGTTACCTTTCTTGAATACCTTAAATGGTATTACTCTCTTGTGTTACATGTTCTTTACATGTTCCTTGTTCATTTGTTTCTTGCATTTCATATGCATCTTGGTTAGTAGTGGGTCTTAGTTGTTAAGCTCACTCTAGTACGCCACCTACAGGAGTTAAAGTTGAGCACTGGGATCCCCAGGGCACCGCATAATCTGTCTACCTACCTTTGTTACTGATAGGTGAGGTGAAGTTAAATGTTTTCCAACTGGAACCACGATTATACTATCGTATCATATGTTTTGAAATTCAAAGCTAAACCTTGTTTTGAAGTATCCCTTTTATCGGGACATTCTCTTGAAAGGATCATCATACTTTAATAGTATACCTTGATCTACAGTACATGTTTTCCAAAGTTCTGCATTCTTGTTCAAAGACAGTTACATGTTTTGCATATGTTTTCAAAGTACAGTTTACAGACAGTTTCACATGTTTTCAGACAGAATCATATGTTTTACAGACAACATCATATGTTACAGTTACAATTTCACATGTTATAGTTAGCATACTGGAGTGATACTCTGGTCACTGCTAATCTTAAATGCAAGCATACAGTTTACAGTTTGGGCCCGGCGGTTATGTGTGGAGGTGATGCTCGGGAGGTGAGCGCCAACGACATCACCAATACCGGCCGCCACACTTAGATTATTGACACCGACTTTTAACAGGAGGTTTGTTAAGTCAGGACAATCTGTCTGGGAACGGACAGCAAATCTGTTCCCATTACATGTTTACAGGTCGCCTAGGGCTAGCTACCCGAAGTGACAACCGGTGGAGGATGGTGCATGTTTGTATGTGTTGGTAAGAGTTGTTGTTGACCTTGGTCCAATAGTCTACTGTGTGCGGAGTTGTTGTTGACCTTGGTCCAATGCTCTACTTTATGTGGGGTTATTATTGATCTTGGTCCGATACTCTACTATACGTGGAATTATTGTTGATCCTGGTCTGATGCTCAACCAAATCATGTTTTCTGGAGTAAGGATGGAGGAGCCTAGCTTGCGGACAAAATTCTGTTTCATAAAGGATGGTTCATATCTGGAAAAGTTCACTTTACCCTTATCCCGTTTTATGAAAGAACTATGAACCATCAACAGCATATGTGTGCGCATGTGATAGCATTCATGAAAATGTTTTATAACGTGCATTCTTTTACAGCATCGCATTCAAAGAGTTTTATCAACCGAACTTATTTCAAGTTCTTCTTTAAAGCATTGCATTTAACAGTTTCGAACTTTACTTCAAGTTCTTTAATTCAGTACTTTCTTTAAAGTATTCCCTCACTTAGTCCTTTTGACTAATACCTCTCCCGTTTTCTTGCCTCGTGGTTTCAGGTCTTGCAGCCGCAGTCTAGAGGTATCTTGAAGCTCTAGATTGTCATTTTTGTTTCTGTCAGGACTTAGTATTACTTCCTTTTGTGTCCTGCATATGTTTTATGGCTGCATCTGTATATGTTTCAGAATACTTGAGTATCTTTGTTATACTCTTTCTGCTACTCTGTTACCGATACTTTGAACTCTGCTATATCGGTACTTATATGTTTATATGTTATATGTTCTGATATGCCGAGTCTCTCTTACACGATCAATATGTTCTTGCTTGTTACATGCCATCACACACATGTTTTGAAAAGTTTTAAAATACTCTGATTTTCCGCTGCATAGCCACATCGTTGTACATGTATAGTTCTGAAAGACAGCCGTTCGATGGAGTATTTCTTGAGTGATGGCTCACACCATTACTTGAGAGGTGCTTCGGTGCGGGGGTTGAGACGCCGCTCTCCTCTTGTTCTGGTACGGGTGGGGGCGTTACAAGGTATATATAGGGTCTTATATCTACATAGAAGAAAAACCCACCTTAAACAGTCAAAAGAAAAAAGCACGAGCCTCACTGACCGGCCTCTTCTCCAACTGGATCAAAATCTGTGCAAGAAAGGTGAAGTGAGACTCAAAATGACCAATTAAAATGCTCGGCAATGAAATGATCATGATATGAATGCATAAGAGAGTATGTTATGTAATGAACATGTTCATATGCACTATTAATATCTTAAAGACATATAAACATTCATTTCATTCATTTCGGGAAGCGTTTAAAGTCATTCAAGTTCATAACCTTCATATTTAAATCAAATTGATCCACGAATTCCAAATAACGAATATAACACATAGTATAACAAGTTCACAATTAAAAAATAGGTAAATAAAAACATTCAAGTCATATTCGGAAATTATATAACACAAATTAAAATAATAATTAAATTCTAAAATTTAAATAAATTAAACAATATTTAAATATATATACATTAAACATGCACTGAATATTAATATATATATACAACAATGCACGTAGTGCATGAATATATATGCATGCATATATTTAAAGACAAATTAAAATCATTGAATGCATGCACTAAAACAACCAAATTAAAACATAGCATGCATTTATACTAAACACATGAAATTAAATGCATAATGCATGCAAACATATACTTACGTATATATAATTAAAGCCATGCATGCAAGAAGGAATTAGGAAGCAAATTAAAAAAACCAAGCATTGCATTGAAACTGAAAATTTTCGTGCAGAGAGCAGGGGTCGCGGCCGCGACCCATTTTCTTCATGAAATGGTAGCGGCCGCTACCCTATTTTCAGCAAATTTTCCTCCAATTTCTGAATACGTGAGCAGCTGAAATAGCCGCGACTCTAAATACAAGCAAAGAAGTCACAGCCGCTACCCTGTTTTGTGACAACAAAAGACGCAGCAGAGCAGCAGAAAATGGCGCAGCAAAATGGAGAAAAATAGAGCAACACCTCAAGCACATTTCAACCAACATATCAGCCACAAATAAGGTGAATAAGAGCAGCAATTGACAACATAAACAAGCCCAAACGCAGCAGCAGTCACTCACGTGAAGAAAGGAAGAGTAACAGAACATTTCATGCAATTTCAACCAATTTCCATTAATGATACCTCATGAATGCTTCAACTACCACCTAATACATCACCATAAATGCAAAGAAGAGATCAATACAATCATATTCATGCTTGGAATCATTCAAATTCATCAAGAAATCAAAGAGATCAACATATTACTCGAAACCTAACTATTTCTTCAAATCAGCCAAATACCCATGAAAACATGATTAAAATTGGGGATGCATAGCTTAAAATGACACATATTGAATGTATATTACAACCCTAAGCTTACCTTGAAGATTGGGTGAAGTTTGGAAGAGATTAGAGCTAGAATCTCCAAGGGTGGCAAGAGTTACGGGAATGACTGGAACAGAGGAGGAATGGCTGAATTTCTCTTAGTTCTGAGGATTATCTCGGTTTGGGGTGGTTAGGGCTGGTTAGAGGGTTGAGTTAGGGTTCCAAGGAATCAAACCATGGTTAATTTGGTTAAGGTTTGAATAAGATATGGTCATTTTAGTAAACTGTGGCAGATTTGCTGTCCGTTTCGTGTTTCGGTTGAATTTCGGAGGTTCAAATGACTTTGGAAAAATATAAGGTAATTTCAATAAACTCGAATTTTTGTTGCGAGTTCAGCGAAATTGACGAAACTCGAATCCGAGTTTCCTAGCTCAAGATATTAAATACGGAACCAAGGGTGCGCTAATTGCTCATTAGCCCCCGATTTGGATTCCAAAATTAAAATAAATTCGAAACGTATGCAAACGAACCCGAAAACATGAGACAATCATATATTCATACACAAGACACGTATAAGTTCAACATATTAAATTTGCACGAAATTCCGGTATCAATTCAAATAGAAACGAAGCACGTAAATGTGACTCATGGACAATGCAACAATAAAATTCAAAATATATTAACAAATAATGTAACATTTACATACGTATATAATATATTATGAATACATGCATGAAAAATTAATTTATAAATATAAATGCATGCATACGCATATATATTTTATAATACATGCATGCATAAATACTTTATAAACATAAAATGCATGCATAATTATTTTCATGCACACGTACACAAATATATATATATATATATATATATATAAATATATTATATTATATAAATATATTTAATATTAATAACATTAAATAAAATAATTAACATTTAATATAATTAAATTAAAAATTAAATACATAAGACACGTGTAATTAATTATTTCACGCAATTTGGTAAACACTTACGTCATACCTGTACGGCCGAAATATCGGGGCGTCACAGTATATATATATATATATATATAATTATGTAGTATTAATTATGCATGCATGTATACGTATATAAATATATAGATATATATTTGCATATGAATTCTATATATATATTATATATATGTGTTATGAATTATTTAATTCGTTTAGATTTATGGAATTAATTGCTATCTATCTCATATTCTCATATATTTAATGACTTGAATGTCTTTATTTGTCTATTCTCTAATTGCAAACATGATTTAGTACGTGTTATGATCGTTGTATGAAATTCTTGGATTGAAATTGATATGAAATGTAAATTTAGGTACTTGAATGAATTTGAACGTTTCCTTCAACGAATGATAATGAAAGATATGAAATGTTTGGGATTGAAACCTTTATACTATGAATGTACTTGAATGAATTATTTGATTATAAGACCTCATAACATGATTCATGTTTTTTATGCATCTCATATCATGTACATAACATACCATGCGTCTATGTGGTTTCATATTGAGTCAATTCTCACGAGTACACATTGTTTATTCCCTTGTACAGTCCGTTTCCAGGGAGGAAACTTCTGATTTGAGCAGGCACCCGTTCTACTCATGGCTCTTGTCTCGTGGCATTCCAGGTGAGGGTGTTTTCATTCTAGTTACGTATTGAACCCTACAACCTTATGTGACAAGTTTTGGCCAAAAACCTAATATATACCTCTCCCCCTTAAGAAGGACCTGTCCTCAGGTCCACTGCCTCGAGTTCTGGACTCTAAGCAAAACTCTCTGTGTTCATCTCACATGGGGTTCATAACATCCCGATAGAGATTAGTTCAGAAAGGTCTTCAAGCACAAGGGGAGTCTTCAACCGTTCACGAACTTAATCCGAATATGAGTAGTCCGGACATCTCGCATGATAGGAGTGTCTACACGAGATTCAGCTCCCACCGTTTGATATATCCTAACCATCCCACACTCGGTATCACAAGTGGAGTAGTTAACGAACTTCGACCACTCGTTCTCCAACCCAAGCGGATTCTCCATCACCACATCAACTTCATGGTTTGCAGTTGGTTTCTTAAACCGCCACTGGCTTCAAAACATGATCTCCAAAGATCTTTTTTGCAAAGCACGGCCCTCGTCTCACCGTGTGACTAAGGCTCTCGCTCACTCCAAAGTAATAACAAATAGCAAGTAACAACAATAATAATTAAAGATATGCATGATGCACGTGATATGCACGTTAAAATGTACCATTCACCATTGATTGGGAAACTTCTTTCATTTTGATCCGACTTGATACTTGACTCGTTGTTGAAGGTTTATTTAATCATAGTGTCTTGCCTCGAGTTGTCCATTATTTCCAATACTTCGGTGATCACCCGGTTTCTCCTCCACTATCTACCTTCAACCCGCGATCAAATCCTTTACTCTCCTCAATACCATGATCCGAGGATTTAATTCTTGAATGTGTGCTTGGTTTTAACCATAACTAACTCGTTCCTCTTCTCATATCATATTCAACCTTTATCATGAATTATAATCAACCTTCTCGGATGCTCGAGGTATTTATCTAATAGCTCCAAGTTTAGTCTTTAATCTTCATAGCGTGTCTGGTTCGTCATGGAGAATTCAATGAGCCGGTAATCCATCTTATTCATATTATGTTTTTTCCCTTAAATTCTCCACTTCGAACGTTTAATAGGACGGACTCTCACTTTCATCCCAAGATATGATGATCCAATCGAGTTCCCTTACACCATATTTTCCTCGCTAATTCTTGAAATTATTCAAGTCATGGAACCCGTTCACTAACACGATCCTTGGCTTAGAATCGAACTGAGCATTAAGTCTCCCATTATATCGTGAATACCCATTCCCGATTCTTGAAGCTCTACCACTTTCAGAAGTTATGCTCAACATTTATCTTATCCCGGCCTTGGAGATCCTCAAGTGTCAAAGTCTTCTAATTCTTCCCTATTACCAATTTCAAGAAATCTCGTTGTTTGCCACTCTTGAAATTTTGTTACCCTTATTAAAATAGCCCGCTTAAGCTCGATTCCAACTTTCAAATCATCCCCTGGTCGGCTCTCCCCCTTAAGAATTTCCATTCTTATCCATTGCATTCGTAGCATCAATCCTTAAATTTGAAAATTCCCAATTCCTTCCATTTAGCTTTCTTGACATAATTGATTCCAATCACGCCACTTGTCCAGAAATTTCCTCACATTACTTTTGATATGATTGATAGGAATAGCAACCCACTCCTACCAGTCCAACTCCCAGTTACTTCTCCGACCTCTAATTTGCTCTTTCCTTTTTGGTCCACACCTTGCAACCCAAATACTTTCTTTTCTTTATCATGATTCAGTTGTGTCTCGGTTGGAGTAATGATTGATAGATGAGGTAGGGAGAGTTCCTATCAAGAAAACACTTAAAATGCATGTTGGGTTAAAATATTGATGCACATATCACACTTGTAAACAATTAAAATACAACATGTTGGAGCAATTATATCAATTAAAGATACGCATATTAATAGAGAAATTTAAATAATTTAAAACAACGTATGATGCACGTGCCATGAATGCATTGAACCTGTCACCATGGTTGTATCCTTTAGCTTGGCACTTGTTCTTTGTTTGTTGAAGTACAAGCTTGTCTTGAATTTATTAACCATCTCTTGTTACCCACGGTCTTCCATTTCTTTAAATTTCTCTTTCATCAACTTACACATCTCCATCACCCGAAATTGAAATTTCTTGAACCAAATCCCTTTCCAAGTACCGACCTCCAAGTGTTGCCCGAATCTTTACTATAAATACTTCCTTGATCAAAGTTTTCTGGTATCAACCCATATAACTTTGTAATCCGAAATTGTGATTCTTAAACTCAAATACTCCTACACCCATGAAGTTGAAACTTTGACTTCTCTCGGAGAATTAAACTCCGTGTTATTGTCTTAGTCTTTACCAAAGTTGTTACTTTAATCAAGGCTTCCTCTGTTTATTTGTTATGAGTTTCAGTAGTCGAAGGAACTCACCCTCCACTTGCTCGCACTTAAGCACCTAATTTCCTCTAAAAGTTCTTGACCTTTCTTTACCATTTCCATTTGTTGCTTCATATCTTCTAATTTAACCCCACAACACGACAATTCAGCCTGGATCTCATTGTTCAATTCTTATAATTGTCGTTATCATGAACCCAAAATTGGTCTTTTTCTTAAATACTCCAAATTGATCCGAACCCTATTCCAAGGTTTGAAGTGTCTCGACTCATCCCGAACTTGATTCCTAAAATTCTTACTTCAACCTGAATCGCTTGAGTTACTTTCTTCTCACACCTTGATTTAGTTCCAACGAGTTGAAGATCCTCAATCTGTTTACGAATCCAAACCTCGAGTTATTATTACCCTTAAAGCTTCCCTCACCTTTTCCTTGAGTTGAATAAGTTTCCTGAACCCGATTGATTCGTTTCTTTCATAAGGTAAGCTCACGCGAGTATCTTGTAAGTTACAAGCATCACTTCCTACCCCTATCTCGCCAAATATCCACTAACTTCCAAAAACATGTAAGTTGCTCCTACAATTCATTCTTCTATTCCAAATCTTACACTCGATCCATAGCCCAATTAGCGGAGGAGATCTTGCCTCTTAAATTTTATAGGAATCCTCGATGCATTACTGACAACTTTCAAACTACAGAAAAGAACTTGTGATAGGTTGGCGTTGTCGTAACAATTGGCCATGGTTTGATATCATCTTCGTAACCTAGAAATCACAACTCATTCCAAAATAGATGCATAGGATTAGTGTATGCTCATGCACATAATTATACCAAAAACATAGATTTAATGCAACAAGCAATATGAGAATCGAGAAAGTTTTGAAAGAAACATATTTAACAATATTTTCAATGTCAAGTAGCAATAACAATTCTCATATTCAATGCAGTGCGCACATTAACACATTATTCCTAAGCCGTTCGACCTATACTTGACACGACACGAAGCTAGAACTCCGGTTTTACAACCTGGAGCTCTGATACCACTTAAGGATATAGCACCCGCACGGTGGGTCACCACATCCCCCGCACCAAAGTCCGATCCACATACGAAATGGAGAGTCCGTACATGAACCAAACAGTGACGAACGGGAGACTGACAGACTCACACCTAAGCTAGGCGGAACATAGACCCTGAACAACCAAAAACAAGAATACAGAAGCGAGATAGTAAGCCAAGCAACGTTTCAAACACACAAACAGGTGACGGGTTCAACTAGCATAAATACCTAATCCCGAATCAAACAATAAACATAAATTCAACGGGTTCAACTATCCCTAGAAGCCTGTCCCGAAAGATATATCAATTCATATTAAAATTCCAAACATAGCATTCATACGTATCTTATACATAAGGTAAAAGGTAGTAAATGCAAACGCAAAACAACCTACGAAACAAAAGACTCGAGAAATAGACTCCAAAGGACAGACACACTCCGCCTAGCACGAACTCCAAGCAAAACCTACAAACTAAACAAAAGAGGGGAGGGGTCAGTCTTAACTCAACTGAGTGAGGGGTTAACACAAGCACACTATATATATATAGGAGAGCAAAGCAGGTACAAAGGTCATAATGCTCATGAACTCAGGGATAGGTTTTTTCATACCGAAGCATTTCCCCGTGATATATACATATAGGGTACTTGAATAACTTTAATCAAAACACTGTAACTTATAAAACCTTCAACTTTTAACTTAATTTAGAATCTATCCCTGTTTCACGAACGTTAACCGACATATACTGAATATAGAACTCGGCGGGTACGAGCTCAGACACTCCCAAACTCCTCAGAACATATCATAACAGAAACAAAGCAGAAACTTACATACATATCATATCATATCATACCAACCTCAACTCTGGTGGTGGAAGGGTGTATACGCCCTAACCATCCCATATAACAAACTCACGCGGGGTAGCTAACCCCGACGTGCCCTCCCCGGCTTTTACACCGAAGGCATCGAAATATCACGCCTTCCTTAGCTCCCGAGGTTGCACGTGATACTCCGGATGGAGACTATGCACAGGCCTTACCTCGACGACCCAATGCCGTCCCGAGGGCTCCTTACCCATAGCTCCTTAGATCCAACAACACAAATACATATCTTTCACATAACCTGCTACAACAGAGACAGACAGACCGAACTTATACGTATATACATACCACTTTCCGTGTCATTCATAAATACTCGGTCCTTGCCAAACTTGGTTCACGAGAAGCACACGGTTAGAAGCATAGCTCCACGTGGCAAGACATAACAAATCGTTCCAAAACAAGCATACCTAGGCTTGTACATCGCTTATCATACTTGCAAACCTTTGACGTACCAAACAAATACATATTTCACACTTATTTACGTACATATAAGGCCTTATTAAACCACATGCATTAAAACCGAGCACATTTCATTAAGGTATAACTATATCCTAACCTCACCTTACACCAAAGAGGCCAAAGACATGACGTTTGATCCACCCCAGAATCAACACGGGTGACAAAACACCACCCCGGGTGTACCTGAACAAACTGAACATGAGAACAAGACTTAGACACGTGAATGAACCACATAGTCGCACGACATATACGTATGATAAATGGCATGAAGTATATGAACGCTATACAAGATAATAAGCTAAGGCGTGATCATGTTCTTATGTGCAATTAAGAGCAATTAAGTCACGTAACACTTGCATTCAATAAACGAGTTAAATTGCATGCAATTATGCAAGTAAAATGATATAATAACACTTAGGAATGCAAAGGAAGTTGTAAAATAACCATAAACGAACAAAACACAAGAAAACACTGAAATAGGACCGGTAACGGCCTCGCTAGTTCTGGGAACGGCCATGCTCAACGGTCCCGTCCATGGGAACGGCCGTTCCCAACTCCCCAAACTTCTCCCCGCGGCTCTATAAAGAATTGGCTGGTATGACTCCTGGGAATGGCCGTTCCCAACTCCAGTACAACACGAGAATGGCCATTCCCGTCTGGTTCGCCCAAAAAGAAGCGGGAACAGCAGCAATGGCGCCTGGAGCACCATTCCAACACCAACACCCCTCCAAACCACTCCAAAACACACGAAATTTATACCACGGACCAAATAAAACACGTAGGTCACATATTTACTCATTAGAACCCGTAAAACGACCTTGATCACATAAAACTCACACCCCAGATACTATTCATCATCTTCCCAAATTGACACATAGACACAAATCCGAGGCACGAAAGGTATATCAAATTAAAGCACGTAACGAATAGCGCACGAATCTTACCTTAGGTCAGTGATCGGACGGTTGGATCTTGAAAACCCGAACTTGAGGTCTTGGAGCCCAAAATTGGGAATTTCCTTCTCTCTTCCTTCATGGCTGCTAATTGATCGATCAAAAATGGGGAAAAGAGATAAGGCTGGCCCTTTTAGGGCTGGTCAATCGGGTCAGTAGAAACGGGTAGGGTCAAGTGGTATCCAGTCCAACCGGATTGGATTTAAAACGGTTGGGCGATCAAATAACTTTAGAAAAATAAAAGGTTAAGTCATTGAATCCGAATCCTCAAAACGAATTCAATAATAAGTTTGGAATTCGAATCCGAATTCCCGGGTTTAAAGTAGCCATGAATGGCCCAAAACACCCTAATTTGAATTAGGTCCCTATTTTGTAATTATTGGACAATTGAGTCCAAGTACAATTTAAATAAATTCTATAGCGCACATAATTAAATAAATTACACTTTGACACATTTAACATGCGACGTCACATAAATCACATAATTACTAAATTAAACCCTCTCGTGACGTCGTACCTGACTTGCCGAAAGGCCGGGGCATTACCGCTTTAAACGAAGTGGCAACCATGGAGAAGATTCGGGCGACAATTGGAGACCTATCTCAGGAAGGATTTGAAATACCTAATTCCATGGGTGTAGAAAACTTTGGGTTCAAGAATTGTAATCTCGGGCCACGAAGACACACAAGTTGATATAAGGAAAATTTTGAAGATTTAGAAAATCGTGGTTAAACAAAGAAAAAGGAACAATGAGCTCAAAGCAAGCCGTAATTAGAGGAATGAAGAAGAAGTTGCCGAGCCAAAAGCTACTACGATGACAGGTTCATTGCATCCATGGCACGCGCATCATACCTTGCATTGATATATCTTGATTTTATTTTATACACTTTAATATTATGATTTCCTTCCTGTTGCATGTTTTATTGTGAAATATGTGCTTCATAACATTGGCACTTTAACTCGACATGCATGATTTCAGTGTTTACTTGTTAGGATGCCTTCCTCACTTGAGGCTTCAACTATTATTTCAATCAAAGCTCTACCGAACCGTGATGCAGAAAAGCCTTCCCCAGTGATAGGGTTGAGATAGAAATGGAAATGGTATTTCATAAAGTAAAGAAGTTGAAGGGGATTTCGGGGTTTTCAGAAGAGACAGGAAAGAAAAGGGAATTTTAGATAAAAAGGGGATTTAAAGAACGAAAGAATGAGGATGTTATTCAATTTGATCTCTCCCAAGTGAATATGGATAATACACCGAATGTAATTCTTGATTAGAATTGCTTGTTTCGAGTAGATCAAGAATTTCGACTATGAGGTGATGAATAGGGATCAACCCGAGGAGACGAAATTCTTAAGAGGGAGAGCACGACCAAGAAATGACCTTAAATTGAAGGTTGTACTTGAGGAAATATTTTTGTAGGAACAATAAAAATACGAACCACGGTGGGCAGGAAATCCTAATAATAGGGATTGGGAAAGGATAAGATGATTTTCAGATCTAATCCTTCAAAATTGGGGTTAGATTACTACCTCTAGGTTGAAGACTCCCATGAGGTGTCGAAGAGATAGATTCATTTGGGTATTCACGTGTACGTGATTTAGGTATCAAAGATAATGGTATTGTCGGGGGACTTCTGACGGATTTCTTAAGTAGTTTTGAAGAAGGGGAACTTGGTCAAGTTATCTTGTTTATAGATGATGTTAATGAATTCCATTTAACCAAGTCACCAATGAAGGACTAAACCAGTAATTGTATAATTGGAGATAGTGTATGAAGATAATTTAGAGATTGAAAGCTGGGTCGTCACCTCTGAGAGGTCTATTTGAAGTCCAAGGACTTCACCAGATCAAGGAAGATAATCTGGGGGTAAAGATCATAACAGAATCAAGAATAGAATCGATCGAAAGTCTAATTTCTTTCTCAACTGGATATAAGATAGAGGTATCAAAGACAAGCCAAGAATTGAGCCAGCTTTTGGGTCAGGCCAAACAATTGGGCCATAAAGTTATCAACTTCAAATCTCTTGGCTACGTTGAACGGTACATAAAACATTCATGGCATATGCATACATGCAATTTAAATTTAAATGATTTCTTAATACTATATGTTTTGCTAATTGAATATTTATTGTTCCTTGATAAGGTTGTGATGGATATTTATTATCCACCCTTGTGTGACTTATCTGAATCTTGCTTGTTGTATTTGGCATTGTGCTACTCTTTGTGTGTGATTATTTTGTGACTCGGTTGTGTTTCTTTTATTGTTGTTCAAGAGACGGGGTTCTCTCTTTGTTGCTTTTGAGAGACGGGGTTCTCTCATTGTTGCTTGCGAGGGACGGGGTTCTCTCATTAATTGTTTTTAGCCGATCGGTGAATCCGAGGACGGATTCTTTCAAGGGGGAGAGATTGTAACGCCCCGACTTTTCAGTTGTACAGGTATGACGTATATGTTTACCAATTTGCACGAATTAATTGTTTATAAGTGTTTTAAATATTTGATTTTATAATAAATTGTTATTATTTTATTTTATTTTATTTTATTTCGTTAATTAGTATATTTAAATTGATAATTAAGAGTTAATGTTAATTAATTATGTCTTTAATTACTAATTAATTACAACATTAATTGTTGACTTTGATTTTAATTTAAAAATGAAATTTAAATGTGTTTATTTAATTTGGAAATGTTATGAAATTGTTAACGCTTGCTCATGAGTATTTTAATCGGGCATCGTTCTTATATGATTTAATATCGAAATTTTGTGAAAATTTAGTATGTCATAGATTTATGTGTTATGAACATGTCCATATGCTCGTTTCATGTTTTCGATCTCGTTTGACGTGGTAACAAATTTAGTTTGAGTTGTGGAACTAAATCGGGGGCTAACAGGCAATTAGCGCACCCTTGGTTCCATATGTTATATCTTGAGCTCGGGAACTCGGATTCTAGTTCTGTCACCTCCGCTGAACTCGTATCAAAGAGTTGGGTTCAATGGAATAAGCCTCATATTTTTCCAAGCTCGTTTGGACCTCCGAAATTCAACCGAGAAATGAATCGACCGTAAAACTGCCCCACTTAGCCATTTTAACCATCACTCTCTCAATACTTAACCAAATTAACCAAGGTTTGGCCTCAATTGACCCTAGTTAAGCCCTCTACCTGATGCTCCCAATCTCATTTCGTCCAAGGCCAGGGAAAGAGAGAAAATAGATGCAAACTTGGAGATGAAATTACTATTCCCATCACTATTCATTTTGTGAGATTTTGAGCTCCAATCTCAACCAAATTCAAGGGGGTAAGTTTATGATTGTTTTCTCCACTCAATTTCAGTTATTTTGATCCAAGAATCTCTGAGTTTGAACCATGATTGATTGAGATATGATTATATGAATGAATAGTTAGGTTTAATTTTCATTCTTTGAATCCATGACTTTATTTTCGAATTCTTTGAGAATTAATGCATGATATATGACCATCCTAGCTTTCTTTACTTGTTCTTGGGTGGTAATTTGATTTATATGAAGTGTATGTGGAACCACCATTATTGAAATGTGAGTTTGAAGCTTTTGAGAATAAATTCGCTTCCATGCCTGCTGTTGTGTGTTGCTGCTATTGCGTGCCTGCTGCTGTATGTTGCTGCATTTATTTCCTTGCCTTTGGTTGTTGGTTTGTTGTTGTTTTGTTGCTTGAAGAGGTCCCCTGCTGTTGCTGCGTGAGAAGGAGAAGAATAGGGCAGCAGTTGCTGCTATTCGTCCCGCTGCTCTGATCTCCCCGGGCGGGGACACTTCAGGCCGTAGCTACTACCTTCCTTGTTACTATTCATCATATGAAATTTTGAGCTCCAATCTCAACCAAACTCAACCAAATTCAAGGGGTAAGTTTATGATTGTTTTCTACACTCAATTTCAGTCATTTTGATCCAAGAGTCTCTGAGTTTGAACCATTATTGATTGAGATATGATTATGTGAATGAATAGTTAGGTTTTAATTTTCATTCTTTGAATCCATGACTTTATTTTCGAATTCTTTGAGAATTAATGCATGATATATGACCATCCTAGCTTTCTTTACTTGTTCTTGGGCGGGAATTTGATTTATATTAAGTGTATGTGGAACCACCATTATTGAAATGTGAGTTTGAAGCTTTTGAGAATAAATTCGCTTCCATTCCTGCTGTTGTGTGTTGCTGCTGTTGCGTGCCTACTGTTGTGTGTTGCTACATTTATTTCCTTGCCTTTGGTTGTTGGTTTTTTGTTGTTTTGTTAGTTGAAGAGGTTCCCTGTTGTTGCTGCGTGAGAAGGAGAAGAACAGGGCAGCAGTTGCTGCTGTTCGTCGCGCTGCTGTGATCTCTCCGGGCGGGGAGATCTTGTGTTGATTGTGTCCCTGGGCGGGGACACATCAGGCAGTAGCAACTGCCTTCCCCATGCCCGGCCGAGGATTTTTGCTTGCATTTATTTCCCCGGACGGGTAGTGTACGTCCTGCTGCTGCTTCTTTCTTTCTTTTGCTGCCTGTTTCCCCGTCAACAACAGCCTTGAAATGGCTGATATTGTAGCCCCTTTTGCATGAATACATGGTTGTGTGTGCATGAAATGATTATTTCAATTATGCTGAAAATTTGGACTTGAAATGCATGTTATGGGGCTGCCATGTTGATTCATCGTTACCTGCGATTTTCCCATCAATAGCAGCCATTAATGGCTGAATTTAGAGCCCATTTCTGCATGTATTTAAGGTTGTACATGAGTTACATGCATGAGGAGGGATTAGCTGCATATGTGTGTGTGTTTGTGATTTTGTATTTGTGCATGGTATATTTATATATATATTGTGGTGTGTGCATGTGTATGTTGCTATATAATCCATGTATATATACGTATATATAATATGCTTGTGCATGTGTGTGTGCGTGAGTATATATATAAGTATATATATACACCTATGTAATGTATAGTATGTGCATGTAAATTGTCTATATATATATATGTAATATGAATGTTGGCACGTATATTAATTATGCATGCATGCATACGTATATAAATATATAGATATATATTTGCATATGAATTGTATATATATATTATATATATGTGTTATGAATTAATTAATTCATTTGGATTTATGGAATTAATTGCTATCTATCTCATATTCTCATATATTTAATGACTTGAATGTCTTTATTTGTCCATTCTCTAATTGTAAACATGATATAGTACGTGTTATGATCGTTGTATGAAATTCTTGGATTAAAATTGATATGAAATGTGAATTTAGGTACTTGAATGAATTTGAACGTTTCCTTGAACGAATGATAATGAAAGATATGAAATGTTTGGGCTTGAAACCTTTATGCTATGAATGTACTTGAATGAATTATTTGATTGTATGACCTCATAACATGATTCATGTTTTTTATGCATCTCATATCATGCACATAACATGCCGTGCGTCTATGTGGTTTCATATTGAGTCAATTCTCACGAGTACAGATTGTTCATTCCCTTGTACAGTCCATTTCCAGGGAGGAAACTTCTGATTTGAGCAGGCACCCGTTCTACTCATGTCTCTTATCTCGTGGTATTCCAGGTGAGGGTGTTTTCGTTCTAATTACACATTGAACCCTACAACCTTATGTGACAAGTTTTGGCCAAAAACCTAATATAGAGTCATCGAGTAAATCTTTTCTCAAGGATTGTGAAATGTATTAATTATGTTATAATTGTATTATGTTTCTCATGAATTGAATGTTTTGGCGAGAGCATGTATTGAACACGGGCCTAGGGACTTAGTGTATGTGGCTATCCAGGGAGGCATCGGGCCGATGGTGATCCCGTACATTAGTCCCACATTGATTACGACAAAACGGACCTTGTTAAGGAGTTATTGACGAGGAAATGCTAACCTGGCTTTGAGGACTCATGAACCTCAATTGCCACATTGATATGTTTAGGTGGTCGGGCCTTGCAAACCCGTCCACCACCCGGAGAAAGAAGGTTGGAACTTATTTTCATGTTAATGATTATGTTATTATTGTTAGGCACCGTACGGGAAAGCCGAGACACGGATCGCCCAAACAATTATGGCTTGCATGTATTATGATGTATTGCATGATCGCGTATTCAAAACATTAATTATATGTATCGTACACGGTCAGAGGTTGGTTGGAAATTATGCACACTCACTCGCCGAGCCTTAATGATTATTCATGAATTATGAACTTAATGGAATTAATATGAATTAGTCGTAAAGACCGAGCATTGCTTGTCCTTTTCTTGCCCTTCTCGGGATCTAGCTTTAAATAAAACTTTGCTCGGGATTTATGACTTACATGTGCCTATTTCTATATATATGTATCGTTCCTACTCACTTTATCTTCTAGAGACTGAACCCCTCTTTCCCGTTTTTTCAGATTCTTGCAGGTTTTGCTAGGCGGAAGTCGTCATAGCATTCTTGGTTGTGTCACACTTATACACTTGAGTCACATTTTACATTGTCATGATTTAATTGTAATTCTTTTATGTATTAAGGCATGTGTGCCAATTATGATTCTTGATTATGGATTCGGGACAGGTTGCATGCCTAGTTGAACCCGTTGTTAGGATGCATGTTGGATCTTAATTACGTTATAAAATGTTTTTAAGCTTGGAACTATTATTGGAATTTATGCATGGTATTGTTACTTCCGCACTATGTTTTGGCATTATGATTTATTTGGTACAGGGTTAGATTCCGCCTAGCTGAGATATCTTTTATTTTGTCTCCCGTTCGCTATGAGTCCGGTTCATGGTTGGATTATCCATTTCACGTGTGGACTAGACTTGTAGTGCGGGGGATGTGGCACCTATCGTCCCGGGTGCTACAAGTAATGTGTTCCCCTTTTCGAGTACTTCATTTCGACCGATTGAATTTTGATTTTCTTGCTCGATTAAATGATTTGGTGAATTGTTGGAAATGTGCCTAAATGCGATAACTTGCTCCCAACGTGCTTATATGTGATTTAAATTGATACTAATATGTTATATGTGTGTGTTTTGATGCATTTTGGTGTATATATTCATTGGAACAAGGTTTGGGGTGGTGTTGGGACTTCTCCTGTCGAACCCCTGCTATTTTGCTGCTCTTTTTCGAAGAAGACGACCCTACATAGCCGTGTCGAACTTTAGTTCATTTCCAACGCGGCCGTGTTAGACCTTCAAGTTGGATTTCTTTTATTCCGACACGGCCGTGTCAGCTTCCAGGCCAATTTTGACACGGCCGTGCAGCCTTTGTTTGTGCTCCATTTGGCCTGAATTTCAGACTTAGAAACCTTTTTTATTCTAGAACATTCTCTAATTGGATTCACCTCAAAATTCATCGTGGTTTGGGAGATATAATCGTTTTAAAATTGTGTCGCCACTTCGCCGAAATTTTGCGTTGGTCTAACTTCAAACCTACGTCATTTTCATCTCACTTTGAACTATGATTCGAGCCATATACCATTTGAAAGATCTATGTGTCTAGTTTCCAAGAAACAAAATTTAATTCCCATTTCTCAAACTCAAGTTATGATCGTTTTCCTTCAGCTTGTCCGTTTTGGAAAATTTCCAGCTTGTGCCCCTTTTTGATTGGAACCTTTTCTTATGCTTTTCTTCCACTGTTTGTGATGCCCCGTTTTCTCGAAGGGCATCCTTACGACATCAACAAGTATGTCTCTACACTTATGTGTGTTTAATTTAAGAGTTCTTGAATTATGTGATTTAATATAAATCCAATTTAATATGTGATCATTTGGATTATTCTAAAATTAATGGTTAAGTTGATTTTAAATCCATCATGTTACTTAACTTGTTTAATTTTGGTTTACTTGAATTCCTTGTGATTAATTATCAATCATGTGTTTACGAAGTGTCGTTAAATTATACGAAAGGTTTCTAAAAATTAAATTGAATTAAACTCTAATTGGTAAATCTCTATTTCATTTTAATTTGTAAAATTAATTTGGAGCTTGAATCTTTATTCGTAACTTTACCAATTTTATTTACGATTATTTGTACGCGATATTTCTCTTTGCTACGCGATAAGGATACCCGGTTGTATATAGCTTGTGCACAAGACACATTTCTCCCAATCCCTTTTCTCTCTCTCTCTCTCCTCTCCCACTCTCTCTCTCCCCGGGGGTCACTATGTGCGGCTTCGGTTACGAGCCCATAACTCGATCGTTTCTCGACGGAATTCAACAAACTAATAGTCCATTTCGATTATCTCGGCGAGACCAACGTAAGAGTACTAATTTCATGGCCTAATGATGAACGATGGCGGAGTTATGGCCGAATTTCAGTAGCAGGGCCGGAGCTGTCAGACCGCCGCCACTTCGCCGGCGTTTTCGCGGCATTTTCCGGCCACCTCCTTGTTACACGCGCTGGAGACCCAGAAAGTAGACATCCCGGCGCATCGGTTGACATCAGCGATGCGGCCATCGGAGCAGAGACGGAGCCGCACGTGTCGGGTTACTGTGGCGGCGCGATTCCGCCGCTTCCGACGGTGGTTTTCGACGGGGCTTGATGGTTTTCAAGGTTTTTCGACCACCTGAGTTCATTTTCGGCATCAATTTCACCAGATCTTGGGCGGCGGCAGAAACTTCGGCGGCCAACGGGGGCCTTTTCTGGCCATCTTTTGGCCTCGGACTCTTCACGAAAGTTGTTCGGAACGACGAGAACTAGTGGCCTGCGATCAGGCGACTCTAGATTCTGTGGTTTGGCGGTGGATCGCGGTGGCAAAGTGGCGGTACAACGGGGCGCTAGCTCCGAGGATTTTTCCGGCGAGCTACCTTAGGGCTTTCGAAGAGCTCGTCATGGGTAAGACAATGGCTTTTACGGATCGCATTTTGGTTCACCGGTTTGGAAGTAATTTGAGTTTGAAGATTTAGGGTTTTCGTGTTCGTAGATCTGAAATTGGAGAAGATTGACTTGGAATTTCTAGAAATTGATCGAGGATTCGGAACGGGCACGAAGACTTCATTCAGGACTGATTTTTCGGGATTTTTTCGGCGACCTTCGACGGCGGTCCGGCCAAATTCCGATAGCTACAGTGGTGGCGTTCTGGCGGCGTCTGGTCAGAATGTTCGTCTCGATGTGGTAAGTTCAATGCCACTTTCTGTTCGTTAATCGGACACTCGATCTATTTATTACGAATTATTTTACGTAATTGTGATTATTTGAATTAATTATTTTAAGTGCAAATAAATTGGTTATTGTTGGTTTGTTGATCGAGATGTATTCCAATCGTATACGAAAACATGTATTGAATGGATTGTGATACGCATGAATGTTTCGATTTACAATTTGAATCCCGATGTGATGAATTTATACTATGTGTTTAGATATGAAGGGGTGTTAGTGTAATATTTATGAAACTATGAATGTGACTTGAGCTTGTATACCAAACATGTTGTGAAGTTGTAAAGTATGATCTTAAGTGAATTAGATGCACTCTTTATTTGTATCAAGCACGCCATCTACGTACAACAACTTTGTATGTTTATATGATCAAGTTGCTCTTACTTATGCACTTTATAGCTCGACATGAACTTGATGCTTAATTCTAATATTATAATTGAACCCTATGACATTGGATGATTTAATATGCATTTTGTGAATACATTGACTTCCTAAATTGATCTTGCATCTTTGGATATGGAATTGCGTGATGGTTGCTTGTAAATACGATCTTTGTTGAGCATTGATATGCCTTGAATGACCACGACACCTTATCCAAGCACAACATGAACACTTATGCATAACCACGATCATGTTGAGCAACGCCGTGCGTCTTGCTTGGTTCATATAGAGTCTAAGTCTGGGCTTATGTATGTCTTGTCACAGAGTTTGGCGGTGCCGGTGGGCCAGAGGTTTAGAGTGTTTGGCCCTTCACACTCTCAGACTCTACTTTCACGAGGTGAGGTTTAGGATTTTGTATAGTTACGTGACCTATGGCCTTTACATGTTGATTTCTACCCTTGCATGCGAGTATACTCTATTATAGATATGTATGTGTTGAATATGATATGTTTAAGATTTTGTGTGAGTCCTGCGTGGATGGAGGTCATGAGGCTTAAAGTTCCATCGCGTAGGAATGGTGTAAATATAAAACCAGTTTTTGAGGCATATGTAAGCTATTTTGGAAAATTCAGTGGTGTTATGATTTTGTAGCGAGTTAGCCATGAGATATGGTATCTGTTCTATTCTGTACTGTTCTGTATGTGGATCCAGGAGCTGGTACGAGTGGAGACCGGTACGACATAGGGCCGTCGGATAAGCCACTGTGCTAGTTTCCATTTGAGATATCATTGCACGACCTTAGGGTGATGAGGGAGGCGTGATATCTTGAGCCTTCGGTGTTTTATCCGGGGATGACTCTTGTGGGTTCGCTACCCTCCTGAGATCGAGTCTATTTTAGACGGTGTTATTATAGATGGTTTTGGGGACTGTACATCCCCTCCATCATTGGTGTAGCAGTTGGATTGATTGTGATTTATCTTCTGAGGAGTAAAGGTGGGAAGCTCGTACTCGCCGAGCAGTTGATTATGTTATGTTATGGAATTATGAATCGGGATAGAGTCTTTCTGGAAAATGGTTTCTAAATTTATATCTATATCTTATTCGGGTTCTTTCAAAACGTTTTGGTATGTAACACCTATCCCCAGTTCATGAGTCCATCCTTTTTATTCTGTGCTATGCTCCTTATTGTTAGGAATAGTGCCCTAGAAAGCCGATTGTATATCCGCTTTGTGCTTTTCCTTATTGTAATCACAGACAATCTTTGAATGAAATAACAAATTGAGGCAACACTTCTTTATATGCTCTTGTTTGGTATGCGTTTACTTTATCTCTGCACGTATAAGAACTCACCTAATCCTGATGACTTTAGGACTCTACCATTTAGGTGAAATGGTTCATGAAACGAACCCTATATCACATAAGTCATGATTAGTAAATTACTCCAAGCCGATGAGTCCTACAGACAGTGGGAGTGTCAACCTGACTCCTCTAAGGATTGCTTGTGGGATCATGCCCTTAAGAAGGACCACCTTATTTCATGGAGGTGCAAAGTGTATAGTTGATACGTGTGTGATACATGAGGGTGCTTACTTTAATAAGTAAGTTCACTGAGGTGCCCCGTGTGAGAACATTCCTAAATGGGAAAGGAAGTTTCTATTTCAGGAAATAGAAACTTCCAGATTAGGAAATATCTCACGAGTCATTGATGTGATTAATTGATCCTTAGACTTGAGGTTCCTTGTCACTTTATGAGTTGACTCTGTAGTCTTAGGTATAAGCTTTAAAGGGTGTCGCCTTAGACAACTGATTCAAGGCTTATGCTGAGGCTGCACAAGTGATTCATGAAAGTGAATGAGAATCAAGAAAGGACCTACACTTGCATTTGCAAGGTGATCTCTTATTGTGTAAGTCATTCATATGCCATATGGAGTCCTTGGCCAAGGCAGTAGATCAAGACATCAAGAAAAGGGTTTCTTGGATTGAGTTCAAATGGATATGAAATGCACTTAGCTTTAAGACCGGATTATTAGGGTTCTGATTATTCCCTTGCCCTAGATCTTGGTTGAGAGATAGTAAGTAGGAGGATTGTATCTCACATGAATCAATGACTTAAAGGTTCTGTCGAATCCGAACATTCCAATTCAGCTAGGGGTTAAACACCTGTTGCTAGACTATGGTTGTTTAATCTGTGGACTGATTAATTAATTAGTGAATTAATTAATTGGGGTCACTGCTAATTGAATTGAGAACCTAGAGGGCCACACACAACAACTTGGTTACATGAGTTGAGGCTTAAAAATGATTAAATGAGTTAATCGGGCCTAGAGGGTTCCACACGTGTGAAATCACACGTGTGGGTCACGTGACTGGACACGTGTCATTATGACACGTGTGCCACACGTGAATAATTATTTTGGTGATTAAATAATTAATTTGTTAATTATTTAATAGACTTTGGTTTAATTTTGAATTAAAAAGAAAGTCTAATTTTGGAGAAAAATAATCTAGTTAATTAATTATGAATTAATTAATTAGATAAAATAAGTTATTTATTTAAAATAAATAAAGTATAAAATTATCCAAAAATAGTTTGGATATTTTTAGCTCTCTTGAAAGTTGATTTGAATTTGAATTCAAAGTCAAAGTTGGAAATTGCTTGATGATCAAGTAATAGGAGAGAGAGGGACCAAATCCTTGCCCAACAAGGATTGGGTTCGGCCGTCCCTCCCCTTACCTATATATAGGGGAGCTCATGCTCCCCTTTAGAGCTAATTGACAATTCTTTTGGTTCATGTGTTGAACACCTTCCTTTCTCCAAGATTAAATAAAACCCTAGGTTAAGCCTAAACACTAACTAGAGAACTAGCATCCTTACTAGTTAGATTGTGATCAAGTTGGTGGACTATCTCTAGAGAGCTTCAAGTTAGAAGTTTGAAGATTCGAGCTTTACCAAGGAGAGGGGATCAAGCCGCGAGAAGAGCGTTCTTGGGTGGCTTGAAACGCTTCAAGAAAGAATAAAAGAAAAGTAAGTTTTCTATCTCTACGAATTTGGTTACACGATTGCGAGTTCAAGATCCTTTTGTTGGGAAAAATTTTAAATTCCGCTGCTTTCTGATTCGTGTTTTCCAACACTTATATATATCTATTGTGGGTGTGCGTTAGCCCCCTCACTCGGTCAAGTTGACTGACCCCTCATTTACACTTTTAGTTGCAGGATTGTTGGCGTTTGCTAGGCGGAAGTGAGTCCTTTGAGTTGCACTTCGTCGGTCTAGTCTTTCTATTTGCATTTGTCTTTTCATACACTTTACTTATGCTTTGTCTTGTAGACTTGAGATTATATTTTACTATTCGGTAGCCCTGCGTGGCACTCTCATTCGGCCCCTTGTGGCACTTGATGATTATTAATTTATGTTGATATTCGGGACTAGGGATTTATGCTAGTTGAACCCGTCACCTGCTTTGCATGTTTTGTTTTAATTGCTTCCGCACTCTGAGTTTTGGTCAAGTTAGATCCGCCTAGCTTAGTGTGTAAGTTGGTCTCCTGTTCGCTCTGATTCGGATTCGGGCATGGACTTTCATTTCATGCTCCGGGTCTGGGTCATAGTGCGGGGGATGTGGCATCCTCCGTTTGGGGTGTTACACTGTTCTTGCACCTTTTCACCTTCGAACTCATTCCCAACTTGTTATAACTTATGTATGTGTATATATTTGTTCTTATTTGTATTTTTACGTCGCTTAAGTAATGTGAATTGTTTGCACGAAGCACATATGCACCTTGTTATGTATCTCCACTTTGTGAAATGCATTTCTTTGCACGAAATGAGTTTGATTATGAACCTTGCATATGTAATTGCCTCTTATAAGTGCTTATGCATATACCGTGCGTCTACGTGGTTCATCTTTGGGTCTAAGCTTTGTGTTTTGCCTTCTGTTTCTTCAGGTGCACCCGAGGTGGTGTTTCGTTAGCCGTGTCGATTCTGTGTTTGAAAGATAGGCCTTTAAATATGAATATGAATTTTAAATTTGAACTTGGGCCCCGGAGAAGTGGTATGGCAACTCGGGACGGCCATGGGATCACCGAGCTCTCCCATCAACATAACTCCACCTTTGAGAGATTTGCCCAACCTCGGGAGGTCGAGGGGACGACGGGTTTTCTTAAGCCGGTGGAAGCAACCGTCGAAGGAGTAGGTAGGATCCCTCGATTCATTATATAAATTTGAACCGGGGTTGAGAGGGCCCATCTCTCATCCCTAAACGGTGAAGGTAGGATTGATATGAAGGAGGTTTAGTTGGAGACTCGTACTCGCCGAGTTAGTGTGAATTTGATTATGAATTTGATTCGTGAAACGGGAGTGGACTTCTAAATTCTAAAATTGGTTGATTTTGGCCTTCGGCCTTAACTCTTCTTTTTATATATCTAGTATCACGTGAGAAAATATTTTATAATGCAAAGACCACCCCGCGATTCATGAAATCTTTAACTTTGAATATGCTATGCTCTTATACATATATATATATACATGTGCGTGTGTTAGCCCCCTCACTACTTATTAGGACTGACCCCTCCTCGTTGTTTTCTTTTTTCCCCTTGATTCTTTGAGTTGCAGTTACAGGTTTCGGTTCAAGCTAGGCGGCGGTGTTTTTCTTTGAGTCGTTCGATTCTTGTAGTCGAGTCCTTTGCATACTTTGCATCTTTACTTCTTGATTTGGTACTATGTATAAGTATGTATATGATTATGGTTTCAAATTGGAGAATTGTATGATTTATTTGGCTCGGGGTGGGCATAATATGTATATCTTGTATTCTTTTGAGCAGTTATGGTTGTATTTGTTTGTCATGTGTCTTTCACATTCGTTTTTAATTTTATTGCGCACTCTATATTATGGTATAGACCGCTTGGCTTAGGTGAGATTTTGTTTGTCTCTCGTTCGCTATGGCTTGGTGCGTAGGTGAAGTTCCCATTTCATTACACGTGTCGGGCTATGGTCCGGGGGGGGTATAGAGCTCTTCGCTCGGGGTTGCTACACCTCCAGCCAACAGAACACATTCACTTTGATATCAGCAACAACATTACATAGATTCATATGAAGATAAGTACCAGAATCTAACAGATCAAAATCAACATAAATACCAGAACAGATATAAACCATAATGTAAGTACCAACAGTATGCAGAATCATATAAAGATAAATACCAGTAATGTACCAAAAATAGATTCATATGATAATGAGAAGTAGAATAATACCAGAAACGTAAACTGAGAGACTTAACATTTGTTATGACTGAATCGACAACAAAAGTCGGCTTACCTTAAAGAAGTATTCACCATACTATCGATATGTTGGGTTGCCACGAAGCTTCTTCCAGGATAAGACAGTCCAGAGATTTCCGAATCACTGATACGCACGATCTTAGGAGAATCTCACTTCGACTACTAACCAGAGTTCTTATGAGAGAGTGTGGTGTTTGGTTGGTACTTCAGAAAACATGTTATGTATGTGGAAGTATGTTTTCTGAGTGAACTCACAAGTACCAATGAGTGTATGTTTTGTACCCGAGTGTATTTTTCAGTACCAAACCAGAAATCTATCTAGACTTCTAACTCTTCCTAATTCACCACATGTTATTGTTAGAGTAATGCCCTAGAAGAGCCAAATAGTTTAGACCTCTTTTTGTAAACTACTCTTATTAGCAGCAATTTGTGACATTAATGAAATAATAAATGTAACGTTTCATAGTCGTTTAATTCTATGTGGCCAATTCATCATATCTCATTCAAGTTTATTAATTGCATATTATAACTGTTTGTGTATGGATGAAACCCCGAGGTCACATTAAGCTACGGGACTTGACCTCGCATAAGGATGGAGGTTATGAAACAAGTGTCTATGGCGTGACCTAAATCAACTCCAAGTCGAAGAGTCTAATAAGCACGGGGATGTTGACTTGACTCGTTTGAGACTTGCTCATACGACGTGCCTTTAAGAAAGGTTACTTTGTTTCATAAGTACTGAATGTAGAAACATTCACACGCGTATGGGGGTGCTTGTTTGGGAACAAGTACGCTGAGGATCCCGACAGGAACACCTCAATGGGGTAAGGCTTTTATGCCTTAATGATGAGGTTGGTTCCCTAGTTATGGTAGTGTCTAAATGGTCCTTAGACTTGAGGCTCCATTGATGCTTTATGCATGACAAGGGCAATGTTTGATATACACCTAGAGATCCATGGGTTCCATGAATCTCGTTACGGTTGTATGTTGGTATTGTTCGAATCATGTATGGGGGCATATGAGATGCCAACATAGAATCTATCGCTCGTCTAGAAGAACGAGTGAATCACCCATGAATTCTATTGTAGTACATTCCACTTAAATCCTTGCACAAGGTAGTGAGATCTAAATTAGGAAATGAGTTTCCTAGAGTGTTAGATCAAATGGAATTGCTATTAGAATTAATTCATAGCATTAGGACTAATAGGGTTCTATCATTCCCATGCCCTAGGTCCTAATCGGGATTAGGTGATAGAAGGATCTTATCTCACGGTATCCATGAGACTGAAAGGTTCATAGCACAATCTTCACCTATTGGATGGGTGGTCATGAGCTTGTCACTAGACATAGATCATGATCTGTAGGTACTGATTAATTAAAAGGAGTTTTAATTAAACAGTGATTAATTGAAAGGGTTCAATTGAATCAATAAGATAAATTGTTATCTGAAATACGACGTTAAGAATGTGGGCCTACTACTATTCATTGGTAAACCTAAGGGGTCACACAATGACTCGAATTGAACAACAAGATTATCTAAAGATTAATAGAGATTGATTGATAAATTAAAAGAGTTTAATTTATAAGAGAGTAATTAATTAATAATCGTATTGATTAATTTATGCTTAATTGTTAAGCTATTGAGAATAGATGTTACAGAGTTAGCATTAATTTAAATGTGTATTTAAATTAATTGGACTTGAAATTTAAATAGGAGTAATTAATTTTTAAGTCCACAAATTTAATTAGATATTGGACTTGTGATTTAATTAATGTAATTAAATTAAGTCCACTGATTAAAATGGATATTGGGTTTTTAATTTAATTAAGTAGTAATTAAATATAAGCCCAAGACTGGCCCATAGGGTTTTTGACCTAGTGTAGCACCCGAGCGTAAGGTACCACATCCCCCGCACCGAGACCTGACCCGTATATGAAATGGAAGTCCATACACGTGCCAAATCCACGGCGAACGGGGACACAACACACACGCTATGCTAGGCGGGACTAACCCTTGAACCATTCAACTCAAGAAACATAAAAATCAGAGTAAAATAAAACTCGCGGAAGCAAGAACTACATAGCATATAAACAGTGAGCCACCAAGCTCCAAAAATAGAATTATACAAAAACATTCCATAATCAACGGCGCTCATGGCCTACAAAAATCATAACGCTCCAAGCATAAACTATGATCGTATACAAAATATCAACAAGAGTATGAATATGAGACTGAAAGGAAGTGCTAAACATAAATGCAAGACCTAGACGACTTGTATTCCCGCCTAGCACTCCTATACCTGCACAAAACAGCTGAAAACAACCGGGTTCAGTCTAAAAGAGACTGGTGGGTATAAAAACGGGGCATAAGATATATATAATATCGCATAAATTAAACACATACATGCAAGCCCTAATCCCGTGTGAAGTTTGAAAGGAATTTACCAAATGGTTAAAACAATAGAAAACATCAACGGGATTACGACGTTCATATTCATTCATAATTGTTCATAAGGGTTTAAGCTCGGCGAGTGAGCGTGCACAATCTCCAACCTTCTCCTCGTGTAATCATATCATAATTAGTGGTTATCACACATATCTTTCGTGCACATACAAAAATGATCATAATCATACATATACACCTTCTTCCTCCGGGTGGTGGACAAGTTAGCTAGACCTGACCACCGGTTAATTCCTAGGCCAATGGGGGTACATGAATCCCCCAAGGGCACTCAGCTCCCATTCCTCGCTAAACCTCCTAGCGAGGGCCGGTATCACCGTAGTTTGGTTGGAACTAGTATATGGGATCCCCGTCAGCCCTTGCTTCCTCGGTTAGCCACATATACTAAGTCCCGGGGCCCGTGAACATATCATATTTGCATAATCTCGCCAAAACATAAGGTAGGGTTTCATAATTAAAAGGGGTCAAACATTTGAAATCATTTACCCAAAATGACTCGATTGATATAAATATATTATTTTGGCTTAAAACCTTGCACATAAGGGATTTATAGGGTTGTTTTAACTATTAGAAGAAAAACCCACCTTTACCACAGCAAAATAAAGGCACAAGCGCGTCTCAATGCTCGCCCTCGTCTCCGACTAAACCCGAATCTGTGCAACATAAAAGGTATGAGACTCAATGACCACATATGACGCTCGGCAATGAAGTGAATATGACATGAATGCATAAATGATCATGTTATATCATAAAAATGTTCATGTGCACGATTAAGGAATTTAAATCATATAATCAAATCATTCGTTCATATATTTCATTCAATTCCATAGTTTCATAAATTCATAACATTCATATAATTTTTCATAAATTCATAAATTCATAACAATCATAAATTCATAATTCATAATTCATAATTCATATCAATTAATCTAACATTCAATTAATAAGCATAACACATATTATATTCATATTCACATTTAGGAATGAAATAATTAAAACGTTCAATCAAAAGTCGGTAGAATAAATACGCGAAATAAAATTCAATTAATTTCTAGAATTGAATTAAATTAAATAATATTCAAAATATATAATAATTATATATATATAAGGTAATATATATATAATATATAATAACATGTATACACATTATATATATATATATACACTCACGTACTCACACACACAATATGCATGCATACTTATTATATATATTACATGCATAAATATATATATACTATATATTATATACAACATGCATGCAATTTATATACACAATATATATTTATATCATACACATGCATGCAAATTCACACACAAACGTACACAGCCATGCATGCGTTCAATCACACCATCACACAAGCAATGCATGCATTTATATAATTTTACATGCAATATATATACTATATATAATTTACATGCATGCAACACATGCATGCACACATATTACACAATCAATACACACACAACACAGACATATATATATATACAGCCATACAACCACAAAACAGTAGCAGCAACAATATTCACGCGAGGAAGAAGAATAAAATGCAGGCTAAAAAATTCAGAAAAACGGGGTGACACCCCCGTGTCACCCTCCCCGCCTGGACCGAGACACCCCCGTGTCTCGGTACAGAAGTCCCAGGCTGCGAAGCACCCCCGTTCCTCGCTGGAACGGGCATGAAAGGCACGCCCGTGACGTGCAACAGCAGCAGCCCCCTCTGTTACCGAAATGACGCAGAAAACAGAGCATGAAGAAGGCAGCCATGTACGAGCAAGAAAGGCAACATTACAAGGCACAAATTGCTGCAAGAACTCAATTAGAATGCACACCAAAAAGCCATGAAAGAGGACAGCAACAAGGAGAAGGAAAAACAGCAAATTGACAGCAATTCCTCACGTCCAAAACAGAGCCAAAAGTCGAAGAAAAACAGGGCAAGCGTGAGCTCAATCAATCCGATTTCATTCAGGTCCAAAAGTCCATCAAATGTGCAGCAAAATACCATATATTCAACAAGGAAATCAGTTTCAAACAAGCTTAAACAAGAAATGGAAGCATACGTGATATTCATGTGAAATTTTCTGAAAATTACATAAATGATATCTCATATATATCACAACAACCACGAAAGCAATGATCATAAATGATATGAGGATGTTAAAACAATTAATCTCAGGCTTGGAATCACTCAAAACCATAGAGAATCAAAGAAGATCAAAATTTTGCCCAAAAACCTTCATTTTCGGAAATTGCCCAGAAAATCGAGAAACCATGCTTAAAAATCATGAATGAAAAGATGAAAATGCTCAGAATTAATCATATTACACAACCCTAAGCTTACCTTAATGATTGGTTGAAGTTTGGATGAGATTTGAGCTCCAAAATCTCCAAGGGATGAAGGGTTACGGGACTGGAGAGAAAACAGTAGCTTTGGCTGATGTTTGGGGTTTGTGTGATGATAATCTCGGTCAAGGCTTGAAATATCTAGATAGGTGGTTGAGTTAGGGTTTAAAGGAATCAAACCATGGTTAATTTGGTTGTGGTTTGGCCAAGATATGGCTGATTTAGTGCAACAAGGTCACGTTGGTCTCCGTTTCGTTTTTCGGTTGGATTTCGGGGTTTCAAATGAATTAGGAAAATTATAAGGCTAAGTTTACTAAACTCGAATTTTCGTTACGAGTTCAGCGGAGTTGACGGAACTCGAATCCGAGTTCCCGAGCTCAAGATATTAAATTCGGAACCAAGGGTACGCTAAGTGCTCGTTAGCTCCCGTTTTGGTTCCTCAATTAAAATTTGATTCGTTAACATAACAAATGAATTCAAAAACATAATTTGAGCATAAAATCATGTCCATAACACATATATGTACGACATATTACAAATTCGTGACAATTAGATATCATATCATAAGAGAACGAAACACAAAATGAACAACATGCATATTCCAAACAATTCATGCATAAATACATAAAATTTCATGCAAAATATATTAGGTTGCATGCATAATTAAAATCTCCATGCAAAATATATTGTACGTATAAATATATATATATATAAATAATCAATTAATTAATTAAAACATGATTAATTAACATAATATATAATTAGCATAATCATTAAATTAATAATAATATAATTAAACATATATATATATATATAATACGAAACATATATATATAAAATTAATAATATTAAAATAAAATAATGTAATATAATATAATAAAATAATAACAATTATTATAAAATTAAATATAAAACACGTAAAACAATTAATTCGCGCAATTAGGTAAACACATACGCCCTACCTTTACGTCCGAAAAGTCGGGGTGTTACAATCTCTCCCCCTTAAAAGAATCCGTCCTCGGATTCACTGCTCGCTCGGAAACAACTCGAGGTGAAACCTTTATATCTTATCCTCCTCGTTCAATCCTTGAGAATCCTTTTCGTGGGGAAGCCTTTAAGAAAACTCTATCTCCAATCTCAAACTCCAAATTCTTCCTCCGAAGATCTGCATAACTCTTTTGTCGATCCTGAGCGGCCTTCATCCGTTGTCTAATTATCTGGACCTTGTCAATAGCCTCTTGTACAGCCTTAGAGGGTTTTTCCTTCCTTCCCCCTCTTTTAATCTCTTCTTGCTTGGTCCAGTTCCATTCCTCCAAGTCAAAGAACAACGGTGATCGACATATACGTCCATAAAGAGCTTTATAAGGGGCCATTTCAATCGAGGCTTGATAGCTGTTGTAGTAAGCAAACTCACTTATCTGTAACTGCTCATTCCACGAACTTTGAAAGTCCAATGCACATGCTCTCAACAAATCCTCCAGATACCTAATTAACCTTTCTGATTGTCCGTCGGTCTGAGGATGGAAAGCTGTGCTGAATTGAAGCCTTGTCCCCAACCACTTCTGTAATTCTTGCCATAACCATGAAGTAAATCTGGGATCCCGATCCGAGACAATACTAACAGGTACACCGTGAAGCCTGATAATCTCATCATTGTATCTCTTAGCCAACTCATTCCCTTATCGAACATTCTGATTGCTAGAAAATAAGCGGATTTCGTCAACCTGTCCACGGTAACCCAAATTCCATCAAAACCTCCTCTCACTTTTGGTAATCCTGAAACAAAATCCATAGCTATTTGTTCCTATTTCCATTCCGGGATAGGCAATGGTCGAAGTAGCCCCGATGGCTTTTGATGTTTTGCCTTAATCACTTGACAAGTCCTTTTGTTCCTCCGGGATGTAACGAATACCCTGACCGATGGGCTTCCTCAAGAATAATCCTTTTTGAGGCGTCTATATAACTGTATATCTTCTGTACCTTCGGGAGACGCTAATACAGGAGCGGTGGTCAACTTTCCTTTACAAGTTGAAAGTTAGCCTCACATACCTCGTCCCACTCAAACTTAACCACCTTCTTAGTCACTCGGGTTAAAGGAGCTGTAATCTTCGAAAGTCCTGTACAAATCTTCGATAGTAATCTGCCAAACCCCAGAAACTCCTTACTTCTGAAACATTTTTCGGGCTTTGCCCTTGAATAACCGTCTCAATCTTAGAAGGGTATACCTCCAAACCTTTCCTTGAGATAATATGACCCAGAAATGTTACTTGATCAATCCAAAACTCGCCTTTGCTAAACTTAGCATACAACCGATGCTCTCTTAAGGTATCCAACACAATCCTGAGGTGCCTGGCATGATCCTCCGGAGTTCTCGAATAAACTAAGATGTCATCGATGAAGATTACCACAACTTATCTTTCCATCAGAACTGAACACTCCCAAACCAACTGATCTGTCTGAAAACTACCACCCAGTGGCGAACTCACCAAACAACAATAAGAAAAGCAAATAACAGACAAGCACAGAATAGCAACTAAGTCACAAGAAATAAAAGAATGCATGACACCCGAATCAAAGAGTGCATGAATGCTCATGTTATGTATGCATAGGGTACCTTCTACCACTGCTGTGGGATCGATCTCTGCATCTTGCTCCTCACCTTCGAGGGCGTAAGCACGAGCCTGAATCATTGGCCTTTGAACTCCCTTTTTAAATCCCGGAGTCTTGTCGGGGCATATATCCGCCCTATGATCAGCTTTTCCACATATTAGGCATAAACCCAACCTCTTCCAGCATTTGTGATAATTGTGAGTTGGCCCTCCACAATACGTACATGGTGGCTTGGATAATCGTGCTTCATTCGGACCTTGTCGATCCCTTGTTGGTGCAGGCAAAGCTATTGGAACCGGTAGAGTTGGTCCTCCCATTCTTGTCTTCTTAAACGGACCCTTAGGAGGGGAAGTAGCTTGAACCATAGGTCGCTTTCCCGAACTTGTTCCAGAACCTCGCCCCATCAGTGGCCTAAAAATCGGATCTTTCTTTTTATACTCCTCTTCTTGGACTAGAGCCCTTTGTACCGTATCGGCAAAAGTCTCGAAATTGTGACCTGCCTGACCGTGTCTCAAATCCTGTCTTAACCCCGCAATGAATTTCCTTGCTTTCCTTTTCTCATCCCGGGTGACGTGAGGAGCATATTTCCCAAGTCTATTAAATACTGTAAGATATTGGGTCACCGTACGGGCTCCTTGCTTTAGATCCATGAACTCTTGCTCCTTTCTCTCTCTCACTACCTCCGGCACAAAGCATTCTCTGAATTCTCTTTTAAAGACCTCCCAAGTTACTTCCTCTTCATCGACCTCAAGTTTCTCCCTTGTTCGTTCCCACCATTCATATGCATCTCCATCAAGTTGGAATATAGCAAATTGAGCCTTCTCTTGTGTAGTAAACTGTCGGACCCCAAATATCCTCTCTAGTCGTGTAACACCCCGAGCGTAGGGCGCCACATCCCCCGCACTAGGACCCGACACGTGTAACGAAACAGGGAATCCGTACACGCACCAAGCACTAGCGAACGGGTGACAAACAAAAGATCCTCCTAAGCTAGGCGGCCTAAACCCTCAAACAGAGTGCACAAAACAAAAATCAAACCAAGCGGAAGCATAAGACAAACTAAACAGAGCAAAGTATAAAGGTTACAAACCACTTAACTCAGATTACACACGAACTTTACAAAGCGGGACTCAAAATAACAAATATAATTCATCACTCAAATTACAACTTCAAACGTACAGAAGCAACAGGATCTAAATACAAAATGCAGACTGCTCTAGACCGACAAGACTCCAAGGAAAGCAAACCAAAACCGCCTAGCTCGAACCAACGGACCAGAACCTGCAAACTAAAAACATAAAGGGAGGGGTCAGTCCAAAGACTGAGCGAGGGTTTACACACGCACCCATATATACGTATACGGAGCACAGCACATAGCATAGGTGGGAGTCCATGAACCGGGGCGTGGTTTTTGCAATCCAATATCATTTCCACACGTGATACTAAGTATAGGGAATAAAAGAGTTAGGCCGAAGGCCAAAACAACCAGATTTTATTATTTAAGAATCCACTCCCGTTTCACGAACTATTTCTTAAATAACTAAACATAACGAAAAACGGACATAACTCAAACGCACACACACATCATCCGTCGACCTAAAATAAGCCGTCCCGGATGCAGAACAGATCAGAACTTATCATATCAGAACCTCCGTCGACCTAAAATAAGCCGTCCCGGAGCATATCTCGCACACAGACATATCGGAAGCAGAATCTTACCATGATCAGAGCGTAATTAGGTCCGCGACCTATCTCATATCACAAAGCATAGTAAAGGCATAAGCGTAAAGCATATCATACCGGAGGTACATAGCCTCAAGGACATAGCATAAGCGTAAGCATATACATAAACATAACGTATTCATAAAACATTGCATAACCCGGAATTATTCCCAACCCAACATGTTCCTAACATAATCCTATCAAAACCTAACATAACATATCTTAGCATGAGGCTTAACCTAGTTATAAATCTAACATATTCATATTCTTAGCGTATTTACCTGCATAGCAAACCGGATTCTTAGCATATCACATTCTAACATATTCTTAGTCTTATGTTCATATTATATTCATCCCTCGTATAATCATACTCACACGCATTACACATACAAAGGCTTATCTCGCATGCAAACATATAGGGCACATATCATTAGGGTATAACTATAACCTAACCTCACCTTTCACCGACGAACCGGGCAAACGGGACCAAAACAAAGTCTACGGAGCAACCACGTCACGAACGGGAGACTCCTCTGAACAAGACAAACACGACAAACAAACTTAGACTCAAAAGAGACCATAGAGACGCTCGGCTAATGCATATGGGTGCATATGATGCAAATTCAAAGCACAAGATCCGTCATTTAGGCAAATAAGGGCTTTAAAGCAAATTAAGTTCAAAACACATTCAAACGTATTCAATCTTTCACAAAACTCTACAACCTACTTCATAATGCACAATATAACACATTACTAAAGCTTGAAAGCAAGAAGAAATCATATGATAGAGAAAAAGGGTTACGGAAATCACAAATGATACAAAAACGCACATAAACGGCATTCGGCAAAAGCATGCCTAAATCTCATCCAAATCTTATGAAATTGAACCACAATACTCCTAACACATAATAAAATAAGTTCATAGTTCAACACAAACGAAGATAAAGGCAATAAAGAGGTGAAACAAACCAAAAACCGAAAAGGAAAACCAAGGGTTGCGCAGGGGGAGGGACACGGGGGTGTCCCTCAACCAAGACAAACTGAGCCACGCCCGTGGCTCAGTACAGTCACCCCAGGAAGCATGACACGCCCGTGTCTCACCTTTCAAGGCAAATGAGACACGGGGGTGTCTCGGTACAGCACCAAAATCACAAGCAAAGTTTGCCGGCAAAACTGACACTAAACAAAATCAGTCCAAAAGCATACCAAATGAACTCCAAATGCTCTGAAACTTAATATACAACATATATAGCATGTTATGAACATTTTTCATTTAGAGTGCAAAGGCTAAATCACACGTTAAGATCATCGAATCCATGCAACAAAACTGGGTCGCCAAAATCGCACATATGAACCCTATTGATTCCTTCATGCCTTGATCAAGTACTTAGGGTTTGAATTTGGATCTGAAACTTTGGGGAATGCATGCTAACATACTAAACAACTAATATACTTCATATATATGCAAATTGACACGAATTGGAGCACATTAGAACCACCAACGAACCACAAAATGCAACAGCAGCAGGTCTGTCATGGATCATGCATAAGAACAGGCCATGTACTTCGGTTTTGGGGCTCAAAATGGATCCAAAGGCTTGCAACATGAATGCTAACATATAGAACAATGAGTATACATCATATCCATGCAAATTCACACGAAAATAAGGTCATTTGATCAAGCAACAAAGCATAATTTCACACAGCAGTCCAAAACAGGGGAGGCAATTTTGATCACTAAGTTTGGAGCTCTATAACTCATAATTTCATCAAAGGATCTCAAGAACAAACCATCCTAACATCATATACTATCAGTTGAACATCAAATGACTAAAGAAACAAGTCCATATAATCAGTTTAAGGCAAGGAAATCAGCCATAAAGCAAGTTAGCTCATAAGAGCAAAAATCCCCAAAAGTCCCTATTCATGCTCCTACCCAAACCCTAATCAAATCTGATGCAAAACAAGTATTAAATGGATCAAAACTTGTATAAAAGAGTAGAGAATACAAAAATATACATACCTTGAAGATTTGGAGAAGAAAGATGATGGTTTGAGCTCAAAATCCACAAAAGGGCCAAGGTTCTTCTCTTCTCTTCTCCTCTCCTCTCTCTCGATCAGTTGCTGCACCAAATGAGGGGGTTTGGCTCGATTTCCAGCTGATAAGGGAGAGGGAAAGACTTAACTCAAGTCAAGTTATCAAGGGTTAGGCTTGGGTTGAGTTAAATTGGCCCCACAAGTGCATGACTAGTCAAAGAAGGTGGCTTAAGCACAAGCTGTTCGTTCCGGTCGAAAAACGAGGGTTTAAGCGAGCTTAGAAAAATACCAAATCAGGTTCCTTGGCTTCCTCTCTTCGTTACGAGTCCGACGCATCTTCCGGAATTCGAATCCGAATTCCCTAGCTCAAGTTATGGCCTCCGGAACAAGAGGCGCGCTAAAACTAGTTAGGCCCTCATGTCCCTCGTCAAAAACTTGAGGTTTAAAACCTCGAAAAACGAACACGAAAACTTAAAACGAGCATGCAAACGCATTCATAACTCACATAATTCAAGTATACCAAGTTGGCACAAAAATCAGAATTGAAAACGGAGTTAAACGAATCGAAAACGATTAGAAAAGGATTTAAACGTTTAAAGTTTCAAACTTAACACTTATTTCAATTATCCAAATATTCCAAATAATTCATATTTTCGCATGCTTAAATAATTAAATGCGCACTTAGCACACCCGTGACGTTCGTACCTGGAAAGCCGGAGAATCGGGATGTTACAATCTCCCCCCCTTAAAAGGACCTGGTCCTCCAGGTCCAACCACTAGCAACTCTCCCGTATTCACCCAAGTTCGAGGTTCATGAAGTCCCGACGAGAGTTAGCCCGAGAAAGGTCTTCAAGAGTTGACGGGGGTCTCCTTCACAACTTGGTTCCGGCTAGGAGCAACTCGATTTGTCTCGCACGGTGAGAGGGTCTAGACGAGATTCAACACCCACCATTTGATTCATTTCAAGTTAACTCAAGAGCTCGGAGTTACATGAATGGTGTAGTCACCGGACTTCCACCACTCACACCTTCTTGCGGTTGTAGAAACACCTAGGAGGCTCGATTAAAGTACGACCCTCGACTTACCGTAGAGCTAAAGCACTCGTACTCTCAAAGCCATCTCTCCACGAGACAACTAAACAACAACAATCACACGCGCAAGCACTAAAGAAAGAAGAGAGAGACACACGCAAATAAGAGCACACGCATAAAGAGACAAGTACACAAATAGGTGGGTTACACCCAAATTTAAACGATGCATGAAATGGAATGTTATGAATGTTTATAGTACCTTGCACCTCGACAATGGCATTAGGCTCGGCCTCGACTTCAACATTCTCTTCCTCAACGACTTCCACCACATTGGCTTGAGCTTGTTCCGGAGATCTTGGATGCATCATATTCAAGGGCTTCGGATTCGGATTTGTAGGGCAAAATCTCACCTTGTGTCCCATCTCTCCACATCCGAAACAGGTTCTCAACTTCTTCCTACAAGTTTCCTCCGTGTGGTTTGGTCCCTTGCAAAAGGAGCATCGAATAGGTTCCGGTGGAGTGCATATCTGATCCGGAGTTGGAAGTCGGGGTTTCTTGATAGCATCAAGAAATTCTTCGGAGTCGAAGGTTTGAGGTTCATCTTGAAATACCGGTCTCTTTCCCAAACCCGAACTTGATTCATATTTTGGCTCTGAGTAGAAAGTTTGACGCTCCAAACGTTGTTGTCGAGTCTCAACTCTAATAGCTTTCTTCGTCGCCTTAGCCCATGTATCCACCGTGGTAGCTCGCAAGGCCCACTGAATGTCTTCTCTTAATCCTTGTACAAAATTTTGGGTCTTCAACTCATCATCATCCGTAATATGAGAGGCGTAAGGAGCAAGCCTCTCAAACTCGAGGATATATTCTTCAACTGTTCGCTCTCCTTGTTTGAGATCCGTGAACTCTTGTAATCTTCTCTCCCGGGAGCTTGGTGGGATATACTTGTCACGAAATTCCCTAACAAAGCTCTCCCAATTGAATTCCTCACCGTTCCTTTCCAACCGAGCTCTTGTTCCCTTCAACCAATTTAGGGCTTGTCCTTGAATATAACGACTGGTACATATGGCCTTATCTTGTGAAGTACCGGGGCAAATCTCCCAAATCCCCGTAATTTCGGTTAACCATTCTTCCGCCTCGATGTCATTACCCCCGAGCCATTTTGGAGGGTTGTTATCCCGGAATTCTTCATGAATCGCATTGACGACTCTTTCTTGTTCTTGACCTTGAGGATTTGGTGGTTGTGGATTCCTTTGAAGATAGTCGAGGAGAGCTCGTAGGATATCCTCTGCAGTGGGTGGTGGTGGCTGAGAAGTATTCTCGCGAGTTCTTCTTCTTGGAGGCATCCTAAAGAAGCACAATTTCAAGAGAATATCGATGCATGAAGGGTTTAGTGCATGCTCATATGAACAATTAATACAAATAAGAGAAAATAATACAGTTAAGAGCACCTTAGTCACATATAATGAGAGTGAATGCAGACAGAGACACACATAATCCTAAGCCGAACGACCTAGACCGACAGACACGACACACGAACTCCGGTTTTGCAACCCGGAGCTCTGATACCACCATCGATGTAACACCCCGAGCGTAGGGCGCCACATCCCCCGCACTAGGACCCGACACGTGTAACGAAACAGGGAATCCGTACACGCACCAAGCACTAGCGAACGGGTGACAAACAAAAGATCCTCCTAAGCTAGGCGGCCTAAACCCTCAAACAGAGTGCACAAAACAAAAATCAAACCAAGCGGAAGCATAAGACAAACTAAACAGAGCAAAGTATAAAGGTTACAAACCACTTAACTCAGATTACACACGAACTTTACAAAGCGGGACTCAAAATAACAAATATAATTCATCACTCAAATTACAACTTCAAACGTACAGAAGCAACAGGATCTAAATACAAAATGCAGACTGCTCTAGACCGACAAGACTCCAAGGAAAGCAAACCAAAACCGCCTAGCTCGAACCAACGGACCAGAACCTGCAAACTAAAAACATAAAGGGAGGGGTCAGTCCAAAGACTGAGCGAGGGTTTACACACGCACCCATATATACGTATACGGAGCACAGCACATAGCATAGGTGGGAGTCCATGAACCGGGGCGTGGTTTTTGCAATCCAATATCATTTCCACACGTGATACTAAGTATAGGGAATAAAAGAGTTAGGCCGAAGGCCAAAACAACCAGATTTTATTATTTAAGAATCCACTCCCGTTTCACGAACTATTTCTTAAATAACTAAACATAACGAAAAACGGACATAACTCAAATGCACACACACATCATCCGTCGACCTAAAATAAGCCGTCCCGGATGCAGAACAGATCAGAACTTATCATATCAGAACCTCCGTCGACCTAAAATAAGCCGTCCCGGAGCATATCTCGCACACAGACATATCGGAAGCAGAATCTTACCATGATCAGAGCGTAATTAGGTCCGCGACCTATCTCATATCACAAAGCATAGTAAAGGCATAAGCGTAAAGCATATCATACCGGAGGTACATAGCCTCAAGGACATAGCATAAGCGTAAGCATATACATAAACATAACGTATTCATAAAACATTGCATAACCCGGAATTATTCCCAACCCAACATGTTCCTAACATAATCCTATCAAAACCTAACATAACATATCTTAGCATGAGGCTTAACCTAGTTATAAATCTAACATATTCATATTCTTAGCGTATTTACCTGCATAGCAAACCGGATTCTTAGCATATCACATTCTAACATATTCTTAGTCTTATGTTCATATTATATTCATCCCTCGTATAATCATACTCACACGCATTACACATACAAAGGCTTATCTCGCATGCAAACATATAGGGCACATATCATTAGGGTATAACTATAACCTAACCTCACCTTTCACCGACGAACCGGGCAAACGGGACCAAAACAAAGTCTACGGAGCAACCACGTCACGAACGGGAGACTCCTCTGAACAAGACAAACACGACAAACAAACTTAGACTCAAAAGAGACCATAGAGACGCTCGGCTAATGCATATGGGTGCATATGATGCAAATTCAAAGCACAAGATCCGTCATTTAGGCAAATAAGGGCTTTAAAGCAAATTAAGTTCAAAACACATTCAAACGTATTCAATCTTTCACAAAACTCTACAACCTACTTCATAATGCACAATATAACACATTACTAAAGCTTGAAAGCAAGAAGAAATCATATGATAGAGAAAAAGGGTTACGGAAATCACAAATGATACAAAAACGCACATAAACGGCATTCGGCAAAAGCATGCCTAAATCTCATCCAAATCTTATGAAATTGAACCACAATACTCCTAACACATAATAAAATAAGTTCATAGTTCAACACAAACGAAGATAAAGGCAATAAAGAGGTGAAACAAACCAAAAACCGAAAAGGAAAACCAAGGGTTGCGCAGGGGGAGGGACACGGGGGTGTCCCTCAACCAAGACAAACTGAGCCACGCCCGTGGCTCAGTACAGTCACCCCAGGAAGCATGACACGCCCGTGTCTCACCTTTCAAGGCAAATGAGACACGGGGGTGTCTCGGTACAGCACCAAAATCACAAGCAAAGTTTGCCGGCAAAACTGACACTAAACAAAATCAGTCCAAAAGCATACCAAATGAACTCCAAATGCTCTGAAACTTAATATACAACATATATAGCATGTTATGAACATTTTTCATTTAGAGTGCAAAGGCTAAATCACACGTTAAGATCATCGAATCCATGCAACAAAACTGGGTCGCCAAAATCGCACATATGAACCCTATTGATTCCTTCATGCCTTGATCAAGTACTTAGGGTTTGAATTTGGATCTGAAACTTTGGGGAATGCATGCTAACATACTAAACAACTAATATACTTCATATATATGCAAATTGACACGAATTGGAGCACATTAGAACCACCAACGAACCACAAAATGCAACAGCAGCAGGTCTATCATGGATCATGCATAAGAACAGGCCATGTACTTCGGTTTTGGGGCTCAAAATGGATCCAAAGGCTTGCAACATGAATGCTAACATATAGAACAATGAGTATACATCATATCCATGCAAATTCACACGAAAATAAGGTCATTTGATCAAGCAACAAAGCATAATTTCACACAGCAGTCCAAAACAGGGGAGGCAATTTTGATCACTAAGTTTGGAGCTCTATAACTCATAATTTCATCAAAGGATCTCAAGAACAAACCATCCTAACATCATATACTATCAGTTGAACATCAAATGACTAAAGAAACAAGTCCATATAATCAGTTTAAGGCAAGGAAATCAGCCATAAAGCAAGTTAGCTCATAAGAGCAAAAATCCCCAAAAGTCCCTATTCATGCTCCTACCCAAACCCTAATCAAATCTGATGCAAAACAAGTATTAAATGGATCAAAACTTGTATAAAAGAGTAGAGAATACAAAAATATACATACCTTGAAGATTTGGAGAAGAAAGATGATGGTTTGAGCTCAAAATCCACAAAAGGGCCAAGGTTCTTCTCTTCTCTTCTCCTCTCCTCTCTCTCGATCAGTTGCTGCACCAAATGAGGGGGTTTGGCTCGATTTCCAGCTGATAAGGGAGAGGGAAAGACTTAACTCAAGTCAAGTTATCAAGGGTTAGGCTTGGGTTGAGTTAAATTGGCCCCACAAGTGCATGACTAGTCAAAGAAGGTGGCTTAAGCACAAGCTGTTCGTTCCGGTCGAAAAACGAGGGTTTAAGCGAGCTTAGAAAAATACCAAATCAGGTTCCTTGGCTTCCTCTCTTCGTTACGAGTCCGACGCATCTTCCGGAATTCGAATCCGAATTCCCTAGCTCAAGTTATGGCCTCCGGAACAAGAGGCGCGCTAAAACTAGTTAGGCCCTCATGTCCCTCGTCAAAAACTTGAGGTTTAAAACCTCGAAAAACGAACACGAAAACTTAAAACGAGCATGCAAACGCATTCATAACTCACATAATTCAAGTATACCAAGTTGGCACAAAAATCAGAATTGAAAACGGAGTTAAACGAATCGAAAACGATTAGAAAAGGATTTAAACGTTTAAAGTTTCAAACTTAACACTTATTTCAATTATCCAAATATTCCAAATAATTCATATTTTCGCATGCTTAAATAATTAAATGCGCACTTAGCACACCCGTGACGTTCGTACCTGGAAAGCCGGAGAATCGGGATGTTACAATCTCCCCCCCTTAAAAGGACCTGGTCCTCCAGGTCCAACCACTAGCAACTCTCCCGTATTCACCCAAGTTCGAGGTTCATGAAGTCCCGACGAGAGTTAGCCCGAGAAAGGTCTTCAAGAGTTGACGGGGGTCTCCTTCACAACTTGGTTCCGGCTAGGAGCAACTCGATTTGTCTCGCACGGTGAGAGGGTCTAGACGAGATTCAACACCCACCATTTGATTCATTTCAAGTTAACTCAAGAGCTCGGAGTTACATGAATGGTGTAGTCACCGGACTTCCACCACTCACACCTTCTTGCGGTTGTAGAAACACCTAGGAGGCTCGATTAAAGTACGACCCTCGACTTACCGTAGAGCTAAAGCACTCGTACTCTCAAAGCCATCTCTCCACGAGACAACTAAACAACAACAATCACACGCGCAAGCACTAAAGAAAGAAGAGAGAGACACACGCAAATAAGAGCACACGCATAAAGAGACAAGTACACAAATAGGTGGGTTACACCCAAATTTAAACGATGCATGAAATGGAATGTTATGAATGTTTATAGTACCTTGCACCTCGACAATGGCATTAGGCTCGGCCTCGACTTCAACATTCTCTTCCTCAACGACTTCCACCACATTGGCTTGAGCTTGTTCCGGAGATCTTGGATGCATCATATTCAAGGGCTTCGGATTCGGATTTGTAGGGCAAAATCTCACCTTGTGTCCCATCTCTCCACATCCGAAACAGGTTCTCAACTTCTTCCTACAAGTTTCCTCCGTGTGGTTTGGTCCCTTGCAAAAGGAGCATCGAATAGGTTCCGGTGGAGTGCATATCTGATCCGGAGTTGGAAGTCGGGGTTTCTTGATAGCATCAAGAAATTCTTCGGAGTCGAAGGTTTGAGGTTCATCTTGAAATACCGGTCTCTTTCCCAAACCCGAACTTGATTCATATTTTGGCTCCGAGTAGAAAGTTTGACGCTCCAAACGTTGTTGTCGAGTCTCAACTCTAATAGCTTTCTTCGTCGCCTTAGCCCATGTATCCACCGTGGTAGCTCGCAAGGCCCACTGAATGTCTTCTCTTAATCCTTGTACAAAATTTCGGGTCTTCAACTCATCATCATCCGTAATATGAGAGGCGTAAGGAGCAAGCCTCTCAAACTCGAGGATATATTCTTCAACTGTTCGCTCTCCTTGTTTGAGATCCGTGAACTCTTGTAATCTTCTCTCCCGGGAGCTTGGTGGGATATACTTGTCACGAAATTCCCTAACAAAGCTCTCCCAATTGAATTCCTCACCGTTCCTTTCCAACCGAGCTCTTGTTCCCTTCAACCAATTTAGGGCTTGTCCTTGAATATAACGACTGGTACATATGGCCTTATCTTGTGAAGTACCGGGGCAAATCTCCCAAATCCCCGTAATTTCGGTTAACCATTCTTCCGCCTCGATGTCATTACCCCCGAGCCATTTTGGAGGGTTGTTATCCCGGAATTCTTCATGAATCGCATTGACGACTCTTTCTTGTTCTTGACCTTGAGGATTTGGTGGTTGTGGATTCCTTTGAAGATAGTCGAGGAGAGCTCGTAGGATATCCTCTGCAGTGGGTGGTGGTGGCTGAGGAGTATTCTCGCGAGTTCTTCTTCTTGGAGGCATCCTAAAGAAGCACAATTTCAAGAGAATATCGATGCATGAAGGGTTTAGTGCATGCTCATATGAACAATTAATACAAATAAGAGAAAATAATACAGTTAAGAGCACCTTAGTCACATATAATGAGAGTGAATGCAGACAGAGACACACATAATCCTAAGCCGAACGACCTAGACCGACAGACACGACACACGAACTCCGGTTTTGCAACCCGGAGCTCTGATACCACCATCGATGTAACACCCCGAGCGTAGGGCGCCACATCCCCCGCACTAGGACCCGACACGTGTAACGAAACAGGGAATCCGTACACGCACCAAGCACTAGCGAACGGGTGACAAACAAAAGATCCTCCTAAGCTAGGCGGCCTAAACCCTCAAACAGAGTGCACAAAACAAAAATCAAACCAAGCGGAAGCATAAGACAAACTAAACAGAGCAAAGTATAAAGGTTACAAACCACTTAACTCAGATTACACACGAACTTTACAAAGCGGGACTCAAAATAACAAATATAATTCATCACTCAAATTACAACTTCAAACGTACAGAAGCAACAGGATCTAAATACAAAATGCAGACTGCTCTAGACCGACAAGACTCCAAGGAAAGCAAACCAAAACCGCCTAGCTCGAACCAACGGACCAGAACCTGCAAACTAAAAACATAAAGGGAGGGGTCAGTCCAAAGACTGAGCGAGGGTTTACACACGCACCCATATATACGTATACGGAGCACAGCACATAGCATAGGTGGGAGTCCATGAACCGGGGCGTGGTTTTTGCAATCCAATATCATTTCCACACGTGATACTAAGTATAGGGAATAAAAGAGTTAGGCCGAAGGCCAAAACAACCAGATTTTATTATTTAAGAATCCACTCCCGTTTCACGAACTATTTCTTAAATAACTAAACATAACGAAAAACGGACATAACTCAAACGCACACACACATCATCCGTCGACCTAAAATAAGCCGTCCCGGATGCAGAACAGATCAGAACTTATCATATCAGAACCTCCGTCGACCTAAAATAAGCCGTCCCGGAGCATATCTCGCACACAGACATATCGGAAGCAGAATCTTACCATGATCAGAGCGTAATTAGGTCCGCGACCTATCTCATATCACAAAGCATAGTAAAGGCATAAGCGTAAAGCATATCATACCGGAGGTACATAGCCTCAAGGACATAGCATAAGCGTAAGCATATACATAAACATAACGTATTCATAAAACATTGCATAACCCGGAATTATTCCCAACCCAACATGTTCCTAACATAATCCTATCAAAACCTAACATAACATATCTTAGCATGAGGCTTAACCTAGTTATAAATCTAACATATTCATATTCTTAGCGTATTTACCTGCATAGCAAACCGGATTCTTAGCATATCACATTCTAACATATTCTTAGTCTTATGTTCATATTATATTCATCCCTCGTATAATCATACTCACACGCATTACACATACAAAGGCTTATCTCGCATGCAAACATATAGGGCACATATCATTAGGGTATAACTATAACCTAACCTCACCTTTCACCGACGAACCGGGCAAACGGGACCAAAACAAAGTCTACGGAGCAACCACGTCACGAACGGGAGACTCCTCTGAACAAGACAAACACGACAAACAAACTTAGACTCAAAAGAGACCATAGAGACGCTCGGCTAATGCATATGGGTGCATATGATGCAAATTCAAAGCACAAGATCCGTCATTTAGGCAAATAAGGGCTTTAAAGCAAATTAAGTTCAAAACACATTCAAACGTATTCAATCTTTCACAAAACTCTACAACCTACTTCATAATGCACAATATAACACATTACTAAAGCTTGAAAGCAAGAAGAAATCATATGATAGAGAAAAAGGGTTACGGAAATCACAAATGATACAAAAACGCACATAAACGGCATTCGGCAAAAGCATGCCTAAATCTCATCCAAATCTTATGAAATTGAACCACAATACTCCTAACACATAATAAAATAAGTTCATAGTTCAACACAAACGAAGATAAAGGCAATAAAGAGGTGAAACAAACCAAAAACCGAAAAGGAAAACCAAGGGTTGCGCAGGGGGAGGGACACGGGGGTGTCCCTCAACCAAGACAAACTGAGCCACGCCCGTGGCTCAGTACAGTCACCCCAGGAAGCATGACACGCCCGTGTCTCACCTTTCAAGGCAAATGAGACACGGGGGTGTCTCGGTACAGCACCAAAATCACAAGCAAAGTTTGCCGGCAAAACTGACACTAAACAAAATCAGTCCAAAAGCATACCAAATGAACTCCAAATGCTCTGAAACTTAATATACAACATATATAGCATGTTATGAACATTTTTCATTTAGAGTGCAAAGGCTAAATCACACGTTAAGATCATCGAATCCATGCAACAAAACTGGGTCGCCAAAATCGCACATATGAACCCTATTGATTCCTTCATGCCTTGATCAAGTACTTAGGGTTTGAATTTGGATCTGAAACTTTGGGGAATGCATGCTAACATACTAAACAACTAATATACTTCATATATATGCAAATTGACACGAATTGGAGCACATTAGAACCACCAACGAACCACAAAATGCAACAGCAGCAGGTCTGTCATGGATCATGCATAAGAACAGGCCATGTACTTCGGTTTTGGGGCTCAAAATGGATCCAAAGGCTTGCAACATGAATGCTAACATATAGAACAATGAGTATACATCATATCCATGCAAATTCACACGAAAATAAGGTCATTTGATCAAGCAACAAAGCATAATTTCACACAGCAGTCCAAAACAGGGGAGGCAATTTTGATCACTAAGTTTGGAGCTCTATAACTCATAATTTCATCAAAGGATCTCAAGAACAAACCATCCTAACATCATATACTATCAGTTGAACATCAAATGACTAAAGAAACAAGTCCATATAATCAGTTTAAGGCAAGGAAATCAGCCATAAAGCAAGTTAGCTCATAAGAGCAAAAATCCCCAAAAGTCCCTATTCATGCTCCTACCCAAACCCTAATCAAATCTGATGCAAAACAAGTATTAAATGGATCAAAACTTGTATAAAAGAGTAGAGAATACAAAAATATACATACCTTGAAGATTTGGAGAAGAAAGATGATGGTTTGAGCTCAAAATCCACAAAAGGGCCAAGGTTCTTCTCTTCTCTTCTCCTCTCCTCTCTCTCGATCAGTTGCTGCACCAAATGAGGGGGTTTGGCTCGATTTCCAGCTGATAAGGGAGAGGGAAAGACTTAACTCAAGTCAAGTTATCAAGGGTTAGGCTTGGGTTGAGTTAAATTGGCCCCACAAGTGCATGACTAGTCAAAGAAGGTGGCTTAAGCACAAGCTGTTCGTTCCGGTCGAAAAACGAGGGTTTAAGCGAGCTTAGAAAAATACCAAATCAGGTTCCTTGGCTTCCTCTCTTCGTTACGAGTCCGACGCATCTTCCGGAATTCGAATCCGAATTCCCTAGCTCAAGTTATGGCCTCCGGAACAAGAGGCGCGCTAAAACTAGTTAGGCCCTCATGTCCCTCGTCAAAAACTTGAGGTTTAAAACCTCGAAAAACGAACACGAAAACTTAAAACGAGCATGCAAACGCATTCATAACTCACATAATTCAAGTATACCAAGTTGGCACAAAAATCAGAATTGAAAACGGAGTTAAACGAATCGAAAACGATTAGAAAAGGATTTAAACGTTTAAAGTTTCAAACTTAACACTTATTTCAATTATCCAAATATTCCAAATAATTCATATTTTCGCATGCTTAAATAATTAAATGCGCACTTAGCACACCCGTGACGTTCGTACCTGGAAAGCCGGAGAATCGGGATGTTACAAGTCGAATCAACCAACCCTCTGAGACCGCATCATCGATAGAACCAGAAAACCGAGGGGGGTTGTAACTCAGAAACACCCCATGCGGGTCTCTATTATTATGGTTTAGTGGAGGAGCTTGTTGTTCTGCTTGTTGTGGTGGGGGAGCTTGAGCCCTTCTATGCTCAACATAATTGAAAACGGCTTCCATAAAATTCCCCATATCCATCGGTGGTGCTTGTGGTTGGGGTGGAGGCGTAGGAGATCGATCATGATGACGACGATGTCCGGGAGATCTCTCACGATGTCTACGTGGAGGCATCCTGTTCAAGAAACACTAAAATGCATGCTATCTTTAGTCCATGCATGCAAGTGCAATTAATTCGATCAAAATTTCAAGATTTAGAGCACACAAGCACGTAAACAATGCATATGCAACACATTGACAAGTTGTTCCTAAAGCCGAACGACCTAACTGACTCAACACGACACTAGAGCCCGGGTTTTGCAACCCTAAGCTCTGATACCACTTAAGGATGTAGCACCCGAGCGTAAGGTACCACATCCCCCGCACCGAGACCTGACCAGTATATGAAATGGAAGTCCATACACGTGCCAAATCCACGACGAACGGGGACACAACACACACGCTATGCTAGGCGGGACTAACCCTTGAACCATTCAACTCAAGAAACATAAAAATCAGAGTAAAATAAAACTCGCGGAAGCAAGAACTACATAGCATATAAACAGTGAGCCACCAAGCTCCAAAAATAGAATTATACAAAAACATTCCATAATCAACGGCGCTCATGGCCTACAAAAATCATAACGCTCCAAGCATAAACTATGATCGTATACAAAATATCAACAAGAGTATGAATATGAGACTGAAAGGAAGTGCTAAACATAAATGCAAGACCTAGACGACTTGTATTCCCGCCTAGCACTCCTATACCTGCACAAAACAACTGAAAACAACCGGGTTCAGTCTAAAAGAGACTGGTGGGTATAAAAACGGGGCATAAGATATATATAATATCGCATAAATTAAACACATACATGCAAGCCCTAATCCCGTGTGAAGTTTGAAAGGAATTTACCAAATGGTTAAAACAATAGAAAACATCAACGGGATTACGACGTTCATATTCATTCATAATTGTTCATAAGGGTTTAAGCTCGGCGAGTGAGCGTGCACAATCTCCAACCTTCTCCTCGTGTAATCATATCATAATTAGTGGTTATCACACATATCTTTCGTGCACATACAAAAATGATCATAATCATACATATACACCTTCTTCCTCCGGGTGGTGGACAAGTTAGCTAGACCTGACCACCGGTTAATTCCTAGGCCAATGGGGGTACATGAATCCCCCAAGGGCACTCAGCTCCCATTCCTCGCTAAACCTCCTAGCGAGGGCCGGTATCACCGTAGTTTGGTTGGAACTAGTATATGGGATCCCCGTCAGCCCTTGCTTCCTCGGTTAGCCACATATACTAAGTCCCGGGGCCCGTGAACATATCATATTTGCATAATCTCGCCAAAACATAAGGTAGGGTTTCATAATTAAAAGGGGTCAAACATTTGAAATCATTTACCCAAAATGACTCGATTGATATAAATATATTATTTTGGCTTAAAACCTTGCACATAAGGGATTTATAGGGTTGTTTTAACTATTAGAAGAAAAACCCACCTTTACCACAGCAAAATAAAGGCACAAGCGCGTCTCAATGCTCGCCCTCGTCTCCGACTAAACCCGAATCTGTGCAACATAAAAGGTATGAGACTCAATGACCACATATGACGCTCGGCAATGAAGTGAATATGACATGAATGCATAAATGATCATGTTATATCATAAAAATGTTCATGTGCACGATTAAGGAATTTAAATCATATAATCAAATCATTCGTTCATATATTTCATTCAATTCCATAGTTTCATAAATTCATAACATTCATATAATTTTTCATAAATTCATAAATTCATAACAATCATAAATTCATAATTCATAATTCATATCAATTAATCTAACATTCAATTAATAAGCATAACACATATTATATTCATATTCACATTTAGGAATGAAATAATTAAAACGTTCAATCAAAAGTCGGTAGAATAAATACGCGAAATAAAATTCAATTAATTTCTAGAATTGAATTAAATTAAATAATATTCAAAATATATAATAATTATATATATATAAGGTAATATATATATAATATATAATAACATGTATACACATTATATATATATATATACACTCACGTACTCACACACACAATATGCATGCATACTTATTATATATATTACATGCATAAATATATATATACTATATATTATATACAACATGCATGCAATTTATATACACAATATATATTTATATCATACACATGCATGCAAATTCACACACAAACGTACACAGCCATGCATGCGTTCAATCACACCATCACACAAGCAATGCATGCATTTATATAATTTTACATGCAATATATATACTATATATAATTTACATGCATGCAACACATGCATGCACACATATTACACAATCAATACACACACAACACAGACATATATATATATACAGCCATACAACCACAAAACAGTAGCAGTAACAATATTCACGCGAGGAAGAAGAATAAAATGCAGGCTAAAAAATTCAGAAAAACGGGGTGACACCCCCGTGTCACCCTCCCCGCCTGGACCGAGACACCCCCGTGTCTCGGTACAGAAGTCCCAGGCTGCGAAGCACCCCCGTTCCTCGCTGGAACGGGCATGAAAGGCACGCCCGTGACGTGCAACAGCAGCAGCCCCCTCTGTTACCGAAATGACGCAGAAAACAGAGCATGAAGAAGGCAGCCATGTACGAGCAAGAAAGGCAACATTACAAGGCACAAATTGCTGCAAGAACTCAATTAGAATGCACACCAAAAAGCCATGAAAGAGGACAGCAACAAGGAGAAGGAAAAACAGCAAATTGACAGCAATTCCTCACGTCTAAAACAGAGCCAAAAGTCGAAGAAAAACAGGGCAAGCGTGAGCTCAATCAATCCGATTTCATTCAGGTCCAAAAGTCCATCAAATGTGCAGCAAAATACCATATATTCAACAAGGAAATCAGTTTCAAACAAGCTTAAACAAGAAATGGAAGCATACGTGATATTCATGTGAAATTTTCTGAAAATTACATAAATGATATCTCATATATATCACAACAACCACGAAATCAATGATCATAAATGATATGAGGATGTTAAAACAATTAATCTCAGGCTTGGAATCACTCAAAACCATAGAGAATCAAAGAAGATCAAAATTTTGCCCAAAAACCTTCATTTTCGGAAATTGCCCAGAAAATTGAGAAACCATGCTTAAAAATCATGAATGAAAAGATGAAAATGCTCAGAATTAATCATATTACACAACCCTAAGCTTACCTTAATGATTGGTTGAAGTTTGGATGAGATTTGAGCTCCAAAATCTCCAAGGGATGAAGGGTTACGGGACTGGAGAGAAAACAGTAGCTTTGGCTGATGTTTGGGGTTTGTGTGATGATAATCTCGGTCAAGGCTTGAAATATCTAGATAGGTGGTTGAGTTAGGGTTTAAAGGAATCAAACCATGGTTAATTTGGTTGTGGTTTGGCCAAGATATGGCTGATTTAGTGCAACAAGGTCACGTTGGTCTCCGTTTCGTTTTTCGGTTGGATTTCGGGGTTTCAAATGAATTAGGAAAATTATAAGGCTAAGTTTACTAAACTCGAATTTTCGTTACGAGTTCAGCGGAGTTGACGGAACTCGAATCCGAGTTCCCGAGCTCAAGATATTAAATTCGGAACCAAGGGTACGCTAAGTGCTCGTTAGCTCCCGTTTTGGTTCCTCAATTAAAATTTAATTCGTTAACATAACAAATGAATTCAAAAACATAATTTGAGCATAAAATCATGTCCATAACACATATATGTACGACATATTACAAATTCGTGACAATTAGATATCATATCATAAGAAAACGAAACACAAAATGAACAACATGCATATTCCAAACAATTCATGCATAAATACATAAAATTTCATGCAAAATATATTAGGTTGCATGCATAATTAAAATCTCCATGCAAAAATATATTGTACGTATAAATATATATATATATAAATAATCAATTAATTAATTAAAACATGATTAATTAACATAATATATAATTAGCATAATCATTAAATTAATAATAATATAATTAAACATATATATATATATATATAATACGAAACATATATATATAAAATTAATAATATTAAAATAAAATAATGTAATATAATATAATAAAATAATAACAATTATTATAAAATTAAATATAAAACACGTAAAACAATTAATTCGCGCAATTAGGTAAACACATACGCCCTACCTTTACGTCCGAAAAGTCGGGGTGTTACACCTAGGGCTAAGTATTTAAGCAAGATAAGGGAGAGAAATCAATGATCGTTGTTTTCTTCTTTTCTGCTTTCTCTCCAAGTCTCTCTTCTCTCTCATCTCTCAATACTGTATTGAGAATGCTATTAGATAATCAATATCTAATTAGTGTTCTAGTGTGCTAATTGAATAGTTGTTCAATTACGGGTCGTGGACTACCTTAGAGGAATTCCGTGTGGGATTCTTGGAAGAAGATCGGATAGAAGAGAAGCGGGTAGGTTTTGGAAAACCTTCTTGTCATCGTCATCAATTGAAAGCGAAAGAGGTATTTGATTCTTATTTTGTTTAAATCATAAATCTTGAATCAAATGTGATCTTGTTTGGAATTTCGATAAAACCTAGTTTTCATTATCCCCAAAAAATTTAATTTCCGCTGCGTTGGGGCCAACGAATTCCAATAGTGGTATCAGAGCCATACTTTGATTGATTTATGATTTTTAGTTCCTTTTATTAATTTGATTAATACGTTGATGCGTGTCATGCTTGTTTTAATTTGAGATTTATTTGGGCAAAGTTTTAAAATTTGAAGAAAAGTTCTTTGTTTCAAAACTTATTTAAAAATTATGAGATTTTGTGAAAATCGAAAAACTATTTTTCATGGTTTCATAAAATTATAATTTTTATTTGTGATTTATTTTAAAATAGGTTTAGAATAAAATTAAACAAAAAAAAATTTTGAAACTGCACAGTGCATCACGCACTGTATAGTCCCGTGCACAGTGTGTGCATGTTGACTTGGGGGCCGCCTGTTGCTGCTTAGGGCAGCACAATTCCATTTTCAAATATTAAAATTTTTAAGAAAATTGTGTTGCTGGGTTTTCGAACTCGAGACCCTTGGGCACCGCAACTGCTGCTTCTGCCGGTTGTGCTAACTCATTTGTAGAGTTTTAAAGGTACAGTTTTTATTTTGTTTTTAAAGCCACAGTTTTAAAATTGTTTTAAAACTATTTTTTTGTAATTAATTTTGTAAAATTGTTTTACTTGAAAATTAATTATTTTTGCCCAAATATTAATTCTTAAAATAGAAGCATGATTTTATTAGATAGAGATCTAATGGGAATTAAATTGGATTAGAGAATACAATTTAATTAAATTTGAAGGATTAATTTAATTGGGGAATTAAAAGATAATCCTTGGTCAATAAATAATTTTAGAAATTATTTAAAGACTTTAAATCGCAAAATAACTATTTACTTGGTAAATTTATTTTATACTTTGCATTGGATGTATGGATGGATTAATCAAGGGCTTTATTTGCGCTTTGTATGGTTTTATTTTATTTATGCATTTTGATATTGGTTTTAAACGAGAGCCTGCGAGCCTCTTATTCAATTGTTGTAAGCATTGTTTTTATTTTCTCCCCCTTAAAATGTAATCCCCCTTTATTTTGTAAAGAGAGTAGTTTTAGGGGGAGATCTCTAATTAGGTTAGGAGATGGAGAAACAAGACGAAGCAAGAAACGAAATAAGAAGTCCATCAAAGCCCCGAAAGTGTTTGGGTGTGATTATTTTGATGTAATAGAATAGGATTCTATTTGAGTGCTCTCTTTGTGTGTTTAATTCCGTTTGATGCATGAATAGAACCATGGTCCATAAAATGGCTATGATGGACCATGCATAGGAGGCCCATGATTATCCATTTTATAGAAGCATGCTAGGCTTTTATTATCTTGTTATGAATGTTATCTTTATGTACATAAATGTGTTCATGCATTAAATAAGATAAAATAAGATGATAATTACAATTGATGAGTCTTGGTGGAATTTTTGAAATTCTTTAACCCTGAACCATCTTAGATAGTCTCAGACAAAACAAATATTAAATCCAAATGGAAATTGAAGGATAAAATTCAATTTTATAAATTTCCAAGCATTCCGTCAATAGAATTATTTGTTTTAGAATTAATCGAATCATTAAGTATTGGCCACGAGGCGTGGGATACGAAATGACGAGATTAATTGAACTAAAATAATTCTTTGCATAAAAGATGCAATTTTTCAAAGTTAAAATTATGGTATTGGCCACGAGGCGTGGGATATTCATAATGGCGATGGAGAAATCTTAGGGATTGACGGGTCGGATTTAAATACTGATTAGTGTAGATGTCACAGGAGTCATGGGTCTATATGAAAGGTAATGCAAAATAATATTAAGAGTTGTATAGAGATACAATTGGTGATAAGATCGTCTATCTTAGGGCTTAAAGTCGGATGTCTCACGAGTCGTGGGTCCGATGATAAGTGCTTGGGGGTCTTAATACCTACTATTCGAAAGATATGATTTTTTTTCTAAAATTATAAGGGGGGTCAAAGGAGTTGATTAAAATAGTGGGAGACAACATTTGATAAAAGTCCATATCATTTGTAATTGTTATTATTTCATATCAGTCACTCATACTGTTGGGAATAGTGCCCTGAAAATTCAATTGATTGAATTAATAAAACTGAATTTGCAGCAAGTTATGAGTATTTCACATATTAATAATTAATGACGTGTGATGGTATTCTTATATGAAATGTGTTTCATAGGAAAAGACTTTGAATACCGAAATCATGTGTCGTTAAAGTTCTAGTCGGTAAGATAAGAATATGTTCTTATCAAGACTATAACGTGGTTATATAAGATGATTAGTCTTTCGTCATAGGGAATGGTGATTCCAATTATAAAACGTTGATGATTTTCAATAGGATTGGAAACATCGAACTGGACCACTGAGATAATTCATTTTATATTGCTATCTAAAATGAATAAAATCTCAGGAAGCATTGTACTCTTAATCCTGATAATATTCCGGGTTTAGGCATGTAGTGTTAGTCACTGTAACATACTTGAAGTGAGGTCTCGGTAACGGGTGGCCAAAATACTTTGTATGATTCGGTGACAACATGAATGTGCTAAAGAGTTATATTGATCGAGCACTACAAGAAATTCACCGAAATCCGACGGAAAATTCCGCGGGAAACAGGCCGTCGGAATTCCCTCGGAATTCCCGAGGGAATTCCGACGGGATTCCGACGGAATTTGTTTTTTTTTTAAAAAATAAAAATTAAATAAATCCGACGGAAATTCCGTCGGAATTCCATCAGATTTTTTTAAAAATAAAATTTAAAAATAATATTAAATAATTCCGACGGAATTCCGATGGGATTCCCGTCGGTTTTATTAAATATAAATTATAAAAATAGAAATTAAATAATTCCGACGGGCATTCCGTCGGAATTTTTAAAAATAAAAATTAAAAATAATATTAAATAATTCCGACGGAACTTTCCGTCGGAATTCCGTCGGATTTTTTAAAAATAAAAATTAAAAATAATATTAAATAATTCCGACGGAACTTTCCGTCGGAATTCCGTCGGATTTTTTACAAATAAAAATTAAAAATAATATTAAATAATTCCGACGGAACTTTCTGTCGGAATTCCGTCGGATTTTTTAAAAATAAAAATTAAAAATAATATTAAATAATTCCGACGGGATTTCCGTCGGAATTCCGTCGGTTTTATCTATGCTTAAATTGAATTCTTATGACGTATTATAATATTTGTAGTTATAATTAATATTTTCTTAGAACTCAATTTTAAATATAGTCTACAAAATTTATGATTTTATTATTTCAAATGATATATAAATATTTGTATCAAACTAAACCAATGAATTGATCTAGCTCAACTGGTTTACCTTGGTTTCCATAAGGTCTTACTACCACAACGTCGGGTGTTCGAATCCCCAGGGGCGCATTAAGTTTTTATTTTTCCAGTAAATTCCGACGGAATTCCTAGGGAAATTCCGTCGGAAATAATTAATTAAAAATTTTTTTTAAAGCAAATTCCGACGGAATTCCGAGGGAAATTCATACCTTAGAGTTTGGGGATGTCCTGCATACGTCAAGGGACTAGTGGGAGACAAATTGGATTCCAGATCCAGTTTGTTTAAATTTGTAGGATACCCTAGAGAGTCTGTGGGTTACTATTTTTATGATCCCTCAGAACAAAAGGTGTTTGTTTCGAGGAATGCCACTCTTCTAGAAAAAGAGTTTCTAGTTGAAAAGTCAGGCAAGATAGCAGAACTTAGTGAAGTTCAAGATGAACCTACAAATGATCAAGCAATGGAACTTCCCTCTTTCCCACAACAAGAAGTAAACACAAGCCCTCGCAGATCTGCGAGAACAATTAGACCGCTAGACCGACTCAATTTGTAGCACCCCAAACGGAAGGCATCACATCCCCCGCACCGAGACCAAACCCGCATATGAAATGGGAAGTCCATACACGTGCCAAGTCACAACGAACGGGGACCACTCACTCGCTATGCTAGGCAGGAGCTAAGTTCGAGACTAAATAAACAATTCAAAAGAATAAAATGCGTGTGCGGGAGCAAAACATATAATCAATCATAAATACAGTTAGCAATTGACGGGTTCAACTAACATAAATATCTAGTCCCGAATATCATAAACGTAAATCAATATTTCATACATTCAATACATAACTAAATCAATTTACAATATGCGCGTGGTGTGACTCAGACCTAACCATAGGACTCGACAGACCCAAAAATCCCGCCTAGCACTCCAATACCTACAAAGCACTGAAAACAAAGCCGGGTTCAGTCTATAGGAGACTGGTGGGTATAAAACAGGGCATAATATATATAATATCGTTGAATTTAAGCACCCACACATGCATGTTATAATCCCGTGCGAGGTTTTATTAAATATTTCCCAAGTGGGTGAAAGCAAAAGAAAACAACGCTCGGGATTACAACGATCAATTTCATAATTCATAATCATAATCATTCATGCGGTCAATACGTGAGCCCGGCGAGAGGGCGAATTCTCCAACCTTCTCCTCGTGTGTGCATTTATTCATTCATTTGTTCATTCATTACTGATCATACCACAATCATTTATTCATTCATAAACATTAACATTCATAAACATTATCATTCATAAACATTAACATAAACACTTACACCTTCTTCCTCTGGGCGATGGACGGGTTAGCAAGACCCGACCACCTCATACATAGTGGCTAGTGAGGTTCATGAGTCCTCAAGAGCCCGATTCCCCTTCCTCGCTAAAACTCCTAACGAGGTCGGTTACGTCGTCATTGTTTGTTTGGACTAGTGGACGGGGATCACCGTCAGCCCGAGCTTCCCCGGATAGCCACGTACACATAGTCCCGGGCCCCATTAACCATTGTGTTCACTGATCTCGCCAAAACATTGGGTAAAGGTTCATAAAAGAAAAGGGCTTACATTGAAATGTATAGACTCTTTTGAAAAGACTCGATATATATATATATATATATATATATAAATACATACTTGGCTTAAAACCTTCACATAAGGGACATATCGGGTCGTCATAACTAATAGAAGAGAAACCCACCTTTACACATTACCGACCAAAACCAAGGAGAAAACAAGAGGACTTGAAAGTGTCATATGAACCCGGCACATCTCCGCCCTGGAGAAACTGTACAAGAAACGACATGGTGCATACGTGAGACTCAAGACTCCAAATGAACCATATATGACGCACTAAAATGCAATGAATACGATATGAAAGCATAAGAGATAATATTGTGTCATGGAAACATTCATGTGCACCATTAATGCCTTTAAGGCATATAAACAAGCAATTCATTCATTATAAGTGGCGTTCATATCCATTCGAACTCATAACTTTCACATTCCATATTTAAGTCAATCCATGAATTTCATATAATGATCATAACATATGTTTTAACATGTACCCATTTCATATGAATCATAAAAAGAAGAGATAAATATGTAATTAGGGTTCACATTGAGAGCAAAGATCCATGCATGCGCATATTAGGAGCAATGATGACACGTTGAGGTATAACTCGGAAAATATTCCACGAAAAATCATGAAACTTCATAACACATAAGGTAACACATTATAAAACATGTTAGTATATCAAAGAAGTCATAAAAGAGGTGGAGGAAGATCAAACGAGTGAAGAAAAACGGAACCGAAGTAACAAAAATGGGCAGGGCAGAATCCACCCCCATGGATTTTTCCAAAGGGAAAAATCCACCCCCATGGATTCTGGTCAGAAACCCACTGACTCAAATCCACCCCCATGGATTTTTCCAAAGGGAAAAATCCACCCCAGTGGATTTGTGTCTGTGGCGAAAAAAAACATACAAACAGGGCCAAATCACGAGAAAGGGGCAAAAATACAAGAAACCAACTTAAAATTCAATCAAAAGCATATAAATTCAAGTCAAGAACTCATACATACAAGCTATATCACATATCAACACCAAGAGTTCAAGAGAAGCATAAAAAATTCAAACATCATAACCATATCTCCAAGCTTCATCAATGGCAAGTATATAAATCAACCACAACCATGTAAGCTAAGTCCAAACCAACCTAAATACATGCTTTAGGATCATTTAGCACTCATGTATCTCAAAGGAATTCCAAGGAATCAAGTTGCATCAAGAAAAGTTCAAGGATGCTACTATTCATCATCTTCTCCGATACTAATTCAATACTTGAAGAAAACATGTAAAATCTAGCATAAAATGATCACAAGAGAATAGAATACACAAATATGAGCTTACCTTTAAGAAAAAGTGAGGAAAGATAGGGAGATGATCTCAATTTCTCCAAGGGTTACACTATTCCTTCTTCTTCCTTTTCTTCCCCTTCTCTTTTCTCTTTTTGGCTGATATTTTTGAGTGAGAGTGAGGGTGGTTCGGTGGTGGGGGCTGAGTAGGGTGAGGGAGATGTATCTCTAGTGGGCTAGGTCATGGGTAAGGTCTAGGTGTGTTATTTAGGGCCGTAACTTGGAGAAAAGTCAATAGTTTGTCGTTTTAGGTGCCAGGTGCTCATTTTGATTGAAATTTGGGAACCCAAATGGTCTTAGAAAAATATGAGGTTTGTTCCATCGGATCCGAATCATCGATAAAAGTCCAATGGAGGTGACGGAACTCAATTCCGAGTTCCCGAGCTCAAGATATCACATACGGAACCAAAGGTGCACTAATTGCTCGTTAGCCCCCGTTTTGGTTCCAAAACTCAAAATAAATTCAAAACTCAAACAAAAGAATCCGGAAACATAAAACAAGAAAAAAGATATGATCATAATACTCATAATTCACTCATACCAAGTTTTCACGAAAAACGGAAATCAAATCGAATAGAAACGACACTCAAACACAATCACATAGGCATAAACGTTTCAAGAATTCATTTTCAAAAGTAACTAATAAGAGAAATAATAGTTGAAATTATACAAGATTAATTTAATTTCACATATTGATAAACATATTCGTCATACTTGAATAACGGAAAAACTGGGGCGTTACACAATTTACTAACTGAAACTGGTCAATCGGATAGCGATCCAAGATCATATGATGATGCAATATCGGATAGAGATTTGATAAAATGGCAGCAAGCCATGAATTCCGTGTGCCCGGACTCTATGTACTCCAACAAGGTATGGACCTTGGTAGATCTTCCTGAAGGCGAGAAAGCTATAGGATGTAAATAGATCTACAAGCAAAAGCTTGGAGCTGATGGAGAAGTGGCTACCTACAAGGCTAGGTTGGTTGCTAAGGGATACACTCAAAGGCCAGGTGTTGACTTTGAGGAAACGTATTCCCCTGTAGCAATGCCCAAATCCATTCGAATACCTCTAGCCATAGTTGCATACTATGATTACGAAATATGGCAAATGGATGTGAAAACGGCTTTTCTAAATGGAGATTTAGATAAAGACATTTATATGGAACAACCGGAAGGTTTCATATCCAGTGGGAGCGAACAAAAAGTCTGTAAACTCCAGAGATCCATATATAGACTCAAACAGGCGTCTAGAAGTTGGAACATCCGTTTTGATGAGACAGTCAAATCATTTGGCTTTATCAAGAACGAGTATGAACCATGTGTTTACAAGAAAATCAGTGGGCGAGTCGTACAATTTCTGGTGTTGTATATAGATGATATCTTACTCATTGGGAATGAGAAAGATGTGCTGCAAACAACAAAGACTTGGTGGTCTACTCAGTTTTCCATGAAGGACTTGGGAGAAGCTTCCTTTATTCTCGATATAAAAATCTATAGAGATAGATCACAGAGATTAATAGGTATGTCTCAAGTAGTACATAGACAAAGTACTAAAACGGTTCAGTATAGAGGAATCTAAGAGGGGATTCCTCCTAATGAGACATGGGTTGATCCTCTCTAAATCAATGTGTCCTAATACAGAAGAAGAGAAGGATAGGATATCTCGTATACCCTATGCATCTGCAATAGGGAGCATGATGTATGCTATGTTATGTACTAGACCTGATGTCGCATACGCTTTGAGCGTTACAAGTCGATTTCAATCAAACTTTGGTGAGAGTCACTGGTCTGCCGTGAAATCCATCCTTAAGTACTTGAAAAGGACTAAGGATTTATTTCTTGTATACGACGGAAAGGGAGAACTAAAATTAGAAGGATACACCGACTCAAGCTTCCAGTCGGAAGTAGACGACTTTAAATCCACGTCCGGATTCATATTCCAGTTAATTGGTGGTGCAGTAAGTTGGAAAAGTTCCAAACAGGAAACTACTGCCGACTCCACTTGTGAAGCGGAGTATATAGCTGCATCAGAGGCAGCGAAAGAAGGTGTGTGGATGAAAAACTTCATCCAAGAGTTGGATGTAGTGCCTAGCATTGCTGACCCAGTCGTTACCCAGTCGTTGTCTTCTGCGATAATAACGGAGCGATTGCAGAATCAAAGGAACCAACAGCTCATCAACGGTCAAAACACATCCTAAGAAGATTTCATCTAATTAGAGAAATCGTAGAGAGGCGACGGTATTGTGGAACGTGTACCCTCAGCAGAAAACGTAGCAGACCTTCTTACTAAACCTCTTAGCCAAAAGATCTTTGAAGGACATCTCCGGGAGATGGGCTGTAACAGCCCGGATTTTTGAGATCAGGATAGCACGGGTAAGTAAAGGGTTAAGAGGAAAGCGTTTATAACCTCGGTCCATTACATATTCCATTTTACGTGAATTATGTGCATTTATGTTTCGATTTATGATTTGTGCCTTTTGAGAGAGACATATCACTATTCATTCACCGAACCCTAGATCTTTACCTAAACCTTAGAAAGTTGGTTTCCACATTTTTCAAACTCATATCATAGCTTTTATTATCCCGAAATATGTTTTGAAAATCTGTTTGTTGAAAATTCCATTTAGGTCCCTAGTTACTATTCATCTTTAATTGTAGGAATTTTCGAAACACTTTTACCTATTCAATATTGGGCTCGATAGAATCCTTGCAAAATTTTATGAATTTTGGTATGATTTCCAAACCCTAATTCTTATCGTAGCTTCTGTAGAAATCAAAACCGGCCGAAAAACCCTAGTTTTGTCCTAAATTAGAAATTTTCGAATTTCAACGTTTTTCCTATACAATATTATAACCATTACGATCCTCGGATTATTTTATGAATTTTAGGATCTTTTCCAAACTCTAGTACAAACCCTAACTCGATTTATAAATTTTTCTTTATTTTCTCAAAGTACTATTTCCACCGTAAAAACTAATTTCCAAACCGTCCAACATTTGGTATACAATATTACAGTCAAAATGATCCTTGAATTATTTCAAGAATCATGGACATTTTCCCGGAAATCAATTCACATTCTAGCTTCGTTTATAAATTTTATTGTATTTTTCAAAATTCCCGAACGACTACTACTTTAAATGTAGACGTTCAAACGTTAAGTATTTATAACCATTAGAAAGCCCTTTCGATTCCCTTTCTTTTGCAATTTCTCTCATTTCAAACTAAAACCTAGACATTCTCCTATGAATTTATGATCATTTTGCTCTATTTTAGATTTATTTTATTTATGATGTATTTCTTACATAATTATGTATACATAAGCACTTACATCACATATACACCTAGTATATACACCTAGCCCCTTAATAAATACATTAGCCTACTCAACCCCTTAGTCATCATATAAACTATAGGATAATTGCAACATAAGCCCCTAAATTACAACTATAAATACCCTAGAGATCATAACACAAAATTCACACAAAATCATCTCTCCCTCACTCAAAAGTCACGGCAATACCCCCTCTCTCTCACAAGGTGTGCTTTTCTTTTATTATTTCATGCTTTATATTTAGTATAATAATAATAGTGGCATGCTTAGATTTAATTAAATTATGCTTTAGGAATTTTATTTTATGAAATAAGTGCATAATTGTTAGTTTTATGTACAATGTGCCTACATTATGGAATTTTATTTAATAAAATGCATGAATTATGATATGATATAATATGAATATGTATTTAAATAATTATGTTCTTGTTTGATTAAATTCATGCCTAGATTAATTTCTTTAGAATTAATTTTATGATTAAAGTTATATAAAGTGCTACATTATGACTTTAATTATGTGTTATGGACTTAGAACTTATTAAATCTGATCTTGAGCTTGTATGAACATATTCATGAGCTCAAGAACACATTCATAATGTTCTTGAACAAATTAGGGTGTACGTGTGATAGTGTGTGTATGTGTGTGTTCGATTTTATGTTATAAAGTGTTTAATTCATAAGAAATTGAATGGTAAATGTTTTCAATAGTAACTTTGACTTTTTAGTCAACCCATATTCAATTAATTTCGAAAATAATTTAAAAATAATTATAAAATGGGTTTTGGAATTTTTTAAAGAAAGATTTTATCCAAATTATTCCAAAAATCGGTAAATTGTAAAATAATTCCAAATCAACCTACATTGTTGAATTAAACCCTAAAACTTATTTCTAATACTTCAATTAGGATTGTAATGTGGATAATAAATATTCGAATGGTTAAAGAATTCATGAAACCTGATTAATTAATTAAATTCCCTTAAACAGTTAAAATTAGGGTTTACCGGGAATTCTTTAACTTGTTACATGTTATGTAACTTCTTGATTAGAACAATAAGATCTAATGTGTTACATTATGTATTATATGTGCCTATTTGATTAAAAATAACAAGAACTTAGTCCTAAGCCTATAGTAGTTAATACTTTCAGGCAAAACTAGGACCGAACGATGGAATCTACTTGACTACCGGTATAGGTGAGGGTTAAAACGTTTTCAACTGGAGTCATGCCTATATATCTATGTATCTATATACAAAACTATTTTCAAGCCTACCTATTATTTATGATTTACTATCCCATATACATAATATCACATAACAATATCCCTCTTTACGAGGAAAATACATTTATGTCGGAATCAGGATCTTACTCGGACCTTATACATATTACCTCAGTCCGATCATTACTAAGAACTGATTCCCGACTAACCAAGCAAAATATCTTATCATTACTGTTATTATGGGCCCCGGCTGTATCCGTAGCGAGCAATTACCCGGAAGGTATCGGGCCGAGGGTGTTGTTGGTGCTGCAGACTGCCACAAACTCTTGGTAGTGGTTTAACTGGGGGTTAGTTATTCCACGCCAAGTTAAAGGGGAGTGATAAGTGCTTCCTGGGAGTGATAAGAGCTCCCGAATTCTTGTTATAGCCACTAGGGGTAGCTCCCCAACTGCAATGGAGTTAAGGAGATATTATCTTATTGGTTTTACTAAAGTATCGATACCATGTACAGTGTCGTTACTATTTTATCAACTTTTTACGGAGTTACGGATGGAGAGGCCTAGCTTGCGGGCATTAAAGTTATTATTACAAATGGTTCATATTTCTAGAAATATTCCAAATTACCCTTATCCCTATTTCAACAACTCTTATGAACCGTTTCATATTTGCTATATCCTATTGTCAATATTTTAGATCAAGATCTTCTTGATCGTATAAATATATCTATATACGTATACATATATTTACTAACCAATATACCCCCTTCACTTAGTCACTTTGACTAACCCTCTAGCCTACTTTAAAATGCATGATTTCAGGAATCGAGGAACGACAACTAGAGGTATCTTGAAGCAATACAATAGTAGAATTGATCTGATCCTGAAAATACACTGTCTTGAGCCTAGTGTCGGTATAATTCAGTCCTCTCCTATTTCACTATGTTGTACTCTTTTGCAAACCATTTTAAACAATGATGAGATTCCTTATTTGTTATACATTATTCTCCCCATTATTGATAAAGTTTTAAACGTCTTTACCTTCCGCTGCATAGTGTCATACACTTTACTCACATATTATCTTGACCGTTCGCCGTAGTATTTTCTGAGAGTTTGGTCTAACCTGCACTTGGGCAGTATTGCGGTGCGGGAGTTGTAGTACTAGGGGAGGTGCTACATGGGCCTTAAGGCTATGGGCAATTGGCTCTGAGGGCAAGTGGGAGATTGTTAGAGCAGTGCCCTAGAAGAGCCAAATAGTTTAGGCCTCTTTTTGTAAACTACTCTTATTAGCAGCAATTTGTGACATTAATGAAATAATAAATGTAACGTTTCATAGTCGTTTAATTCTATGTGGCCAATTCATCATATCTCATTCAAGTTTATTAATTGCATATTATAACTGTTTGTGTATGGATGAAACCCCGAGGTCACATTAAGCTACGGGACTTGACCTCGCATAGGGATGGAGGTTATGAAACAAGTATCTATGGCGTGACCTAAATCAACTCCAAGTCGAAGAGTCTAATAAGCACGGGGATGTTGACTTGACTCGTTTGAGACTTGCTCATACGACGTACCTTTAAGAAAGGTTACTTTATTTTATAAGTATTGAATGTAGAGACATTCACACGTGTATGGGGGTGTTTGTTAGGGAACAAGTACACTGAGGATCCCGACAGGAACACCTCAATGGGGTAAGGCTTTTATGCCTTAATGATGAGGTTGGTTCCCTAGTTATGGTAGTGTCTAAATGGTCCTTAGACTTGAGGCTCCATTAATGCTCTATGCATGACAAGGGCAATGTTTGATATACACCTAGAGATCCATGGGTTCCATGAATCTCGTTACGGTTGTATGCTGGTATTGTTCGAATCATGTATGGGGTCATATGAATCACCCATGAATTCTATTGTAGTACATTCCACTTAAATCCTTGCGTAAGGTAGTGAGATCTAAATTAGGAAATGAGTTTCCTAGAGTGTTAGATCAAATGGAATTGCTATTAGAATTAATTCATAGCATTAGGACTAATAGGGTTCTATCATTCCCATGCCCTAGGTCCTAATCGGGGATTAGGCGATAGAAAGATCTTATCTCACGGTATCCATGAGACTGAAAGGTTCACAGCACAATCTTCACCTATTGGATGGGTGGTCATGAGCTTGTCACTAGACATCGATCATGATCTGTAGGTACTGATTAATTAAAAGGAGTTTTAATTAAACAGTGATTAATTGAAAGGGTTCAATTGAATCAATAAGATAAATTGTTATCTGAAATACGACGTTAAGAATGTGGGCCTACTACTATTCATTGGTAAACCTAAGGGGTCACACAATGACTCGAATTGAACAACAAGATTATCTAAAGATCAATAGAGATTGATTGATAAATTAAAAGAGTTTAATTTATAAGAGAGTAATTAATTAATAATCGTATTGATTAATTTATGCTTAATTGTTAAGCTATTGAGAATAGATGTTAAAGAGTTAGCATTAATTTAAATAAGTGTATTTAAATTAATTGGACTTGAAATTTAATTAGGAGTAATTAATTTTTAAGTCCACAAATTTAATTAGATATTGGACTTGTGATTTAATTAATGTAATTAAATTAAGTCCACTGATTAAAATGGATATTGGGTTTTTAATTTAATTAAGTAGTAATTAAATATAAGCCCAAGACTGGCCCATAGGGTTTTTGACCTAGGGCTAAGTATTTAAGCAAGATAAGGGAGAGAAATCAATGATCGTTGTTTTCTTCTTTTCTGCTTTCTCTCCAAGTCTCTCTTCTCTCTCATCACTCAATACTGTATTGAGAATGTTATTAGATAATCAATATCTAATTAGTGTTCTAGTGTGCTAATTGAATAGTTATTCAATTACGGGTCGTGGACTACCTTAGAGGAATTCCGCGTGGGATTCTTGGAAGAAGATCGGATAGAAGAGAAGCGGGTAGGTTTTGGAAAACCTTCTTGTCATCGTCATCAATTGGAAGCGAAAGAGGTATTTAATTCTTCTTTTGTTTAAATCGTAAATCTTGAATCAAAGGTGATCTTGTTTGGAATTTCGATAAAACCTGGTTTTCATTATCCCCAAAAATTTTAATTTCCGCTGCGTTGGGGCCAACGAATTCCAAAAGTTATATACTTTTATCTTTATTTCTCTCTCTCTCATATTATGTGGTCTTGAACTTTAGATTTATAGGAGACAAATTAAACCATGACATCCATGACTATTAATTGTCTTGTTTAGGGCAAACCATAAACCCCATTTGGAGAAATAAGGTCACAAAAACATTTGGTACGCTTTTGACCAGAGATCAGTCCAGATTCAATATGTTAATGTCACACAATTGTTGTAGGTAAGTGGTAACTGCCTGGTATCAGCCATATTTCAAATTCAAATAAATATCTAACAATAAATTGCTTCCAAATTTATTTAATATTTTATGAACTTTATTATATGGATTCTACCAAGGAATTTGGTATCCCTCCAAGAATACATTTATCCATATAATATAACGTCAAATTCCGACAATACATAATCGGTCGAATGCATTGCACCACATTCTTAGATTGTGAACACAATCTTTTTTTGTCCCCTCCGTCAATCTAACCATGCGATCAACTTGAGCTGGAATCCTCGGAGTATGAGAATAATTAGCTACATCAATCTCTATCCTACAACGTTTTGTTTTAGCTAACGACAATATCAAAATACTATCCAACATCATTCCCATCAAGAACACTCTTAACCTCTCTAATACAGCTAATGCTTGCAAAAGTTCCATTGAAGGAATAAAATTTTGACATACTACATAAGATAAGACACAAAAATATCAGCAACTGTGAAGGATTTATACGACCGGCCCTAGATATATCACCACTTAACCAAAACATACACAAATAAAAATTTAGTGGCACACAATTCACCCATTTAGAAACTCTTTTGGGTATAAGACAGAGGGTGCCCCTCATTCATCTAACAAAACCAAAAGTGGCAGCTGGATTTCTTAAAAATTATTAACAATAAGACAAAAAATCAACACACAGAATTTGTTGGAATTTGACTTTATGGATGAGTTTATTCTTGGAGGGATACCAAATTCCTTGGTAGGAATCCATAGAATGAAGTCCATAAACTAATAATAAATAAATTGAAAGCAATAAAGACTGGAACTTTGTGGTATGTTATAATCCACATGATATATTAAGATATTTGTACATTATATGCAATTAAGTGTTGTATATTATGTCATATACTAAGGATTGCATATTGGTAAGTATAAATATGAGTTTTATTGTTGGACATTTATTTTGAATTTGAAATAAAGTTGGTACCAGGCAGTTACAATGTTAATTGTATGGCATTAAAGGTCTTCTTCATGTGCTGATATCAGTTACAAAACGTTCCAGACGTTTTTGTAACCTTATTTCAGCATTATGACTATCTTAATTGTAAGGTTTATGGCCTGCCATAAACAAGGCAATTAATGGTCATTTGTGTCATGGCTTCTCCCCTATAAATACTAAGTTCCAGACCTCAGAAAACGAGAGAGAAATAGAGAGACAAGTATATAAAATGTGGTGAATTAGGAAGAGTTAGAAGTGTAACGCCCCAGTTTTTCAGTAATAATAATGTGATGTAATTGTTTATAAATTGCGCAATTTAATTATTTAATTATATGATTAATTGTTTATAAATGCTTATATTTGATTCGAACTATAAACTATTTCTATTTTAATTTAATTCATTTTATTTCACTTTGATATTTAGTGTTTAATTTCTTAAATTAAGGTTTTGTGTTACCTTAAGTATTTCGGTAATTTCGATAATTAATTTGCACATGTTATAAGTTGGCTTTAAAATTATTTAATATGGAATTTAAGTTTTAGTAAATTATTTATAACAATATGAATTCGTTCATGCGCATGAGTGTGCTATTTGTGCTTCGTTCATATATGTAATGGTATCTGATTGGCGTGAAACTTTAATATGTCGTAAATATGTGTGTTATGAACATGTCTATATGCTCGGTTTATGTTTTCGGATTCACTTGACGTGTTTATGAATTTAATTTTGATTGAGGAACCAAATCGGGGGCTAACGAGCAATTAGCGCACCCTTGGTTCCGTGCGTGATATCTTGAGCTCGGGAATTCGGATTCGAATTCCGTCAACTCCGTTGCCTTCGTATCGACGATCCGGAGACAATGGAACCAGCCTCATACCTTTTTGAGATCATTAAGACCTCCGAAATCCAACCGTAACGAGCAACTCGTGCAAGAAGAACTACTTTCGTTGACTAGTCTTCATGGTGGGACCCCATAACACCCCTTAACTTAACCATACCTTAACCATGACTTACCTACTTTGAGTTAAGCCCTTTCTCTCCTCTTTAGCTCTGAAAACCGAACCATATGCCTCCATTTCCAGCTGCAACTGATCGAGAGAAGGGAGAAGAGAAGAAAGGAAGAAAACCCTTGGCCCTTTGTGATTTTGGAGCTCAAATCACCTTCTTCCTTCACCAAAACTTCAAGGTATGAATATTTATGTCTTCTCTACTCAATTATGCTTGATTTCATCTATTTAAAACATGATTTGGATCAGATTTGATTAGGGTTTGAATTATGAGATTGGTATGAACTTTTAGGGATTTTTTGTTCTTGTGACCTATATGTTTGTGTGGCTGAATTTCTTGCTTATATGTGATCATATGAACTTGTTTCTTGGCTTATTTCTTTCCTAACTGATAGTATATGATGTTAGGAGGATTTCATCTCTTGCTCCTTTTATGAAATTTTGAGATATGGAGCTCCAAACTTGATGATCTAATTGATTCCCCTGTTTTTGAACTGCTGTGTGAATTTATGTGTTGTAGCTTGATCATATGGCCTTCAATTCGTGTGAAAATGCATGGAGTTGATGTAAACTTATTTCTCTACATGTTAACATTCATGCTTTAATTATTTGGTTCCATTTGAAGCCTCAAAACCGAAATACATGGCCTGTTTTATGCATGCTCCATGACAGATTGGTTGCTGTTGCAATTGTGTGGTTGTTGGTCACCCTAATGTGCTTTAAATTGTACCATTTTGCATATATATGATGTATATTAGTTGTTTAGTATGTTAGCATGCATTCCCCAAAGTTTCAGATCCTAATTCAAGCCCTAAGTACTTGATCAAGGCATGATAGAATCATTAGGGCTCATATGTCCGATTGTAGCGACCTAGTTTTGTTTCACGGTTTCGATGATCTTAACGTGTGATTTAGCCTTTGCACTCTAAATTAAAAATGTTCATAACATGCCAAATATGTTGTATATTAAGTTTCAGAGCATTTGGAGTTCATTTGGTATGCCTTTGGATTGATTTTGTATGAGTTCAGTTTTGCCGGTAAAATTGTTCGAGTGGTTTGGTTCTGTACCGTGACACCCCCGTGTCTCATTTACTCATAAGAGGGAGACACGGGCGTGTCACACCTTCTGGGCAACTCTGTACTGAGCCACGCCCGTGGCTCAGTTGGGCTAGGGTTGGTGACACCCCCGTGTCACTTCCCATGTGCAGTCTTTGTTGCTTCCTTTTCGGTTTTGGATTTATTTCACCTCCTTAATGGCTTTATCTCCTTTTGTGTTGAACTATGGACTTGTTTTACTATGTGTTAGGAGTATTGTGGTTTAATTTCATGGCTTTTGGATGTGTTATAGGCATGCTTTTACTTGATGCCGTTTATGTGTGTTTGCATATCGCTTATGAATCGCATCACTTATTTTCTATATCATAAGACTTCTTCTTGTTGTCAAACCTTGGATATATGCTATGTTATGTAATATGAAGTATGTGGTAGCATTATGGAAGAGCTTGAATATGTCTATGCTCCTATTTGAGTTCTTGAATAAATTGAATGGAGTTATGAATTGAATGATCTATGATTGAATAAGTGAATGAATTGGTTATATGATTTTCATGACTTAATATGATCTTTATGTCTTCATATCATGTGTGAGCATTTCCGTACGTCATATATGGTTCATTTAGAGTCTTGAGTCTCACGAACACGTCTTGTGGTCTTTTGTACAGTTTATCTCCAGGGTGGAGAGCTTTTGATCGTTCAGGCACTTGGTGCTCGATCCTTGTTTCTTCACGGTTAAGGTGAGGGTGGTTTTCGTTTTAGCTATGTAACAAACCCTACAACCCTTATGTGAAAAGCTTTGGCCAAAACCTTATGATTATATATATACGGTTTTCAAATGAAGTTATCGAGTAAATTCTTCTGAATTATACGTACGAGCATATATAAGCTTAAAAATGATTTTGTAATGAGGCTATGCTCCAAACCGTGTGTCTTCATGCTAGCTACGGATTCGGATGACACGGAGAGGTACGTATATAGCATATGCCGAATTACACGGTAAGGTATGATTTCTTATAGTATGTATTGATCGAGTAAACCCTTTCAAATGATTTATGAATTATGATATGTACTTATGATTGTTATGTTTTGGCGAGACACATTTATTACTTATTACTTAACGGGCCCCGGGACTTAGTATATGTGGCTAACCGAGGAAGCAAGGGCTGACGGGGATCCCATATACTAGTCCCAACTTATATACGGTGATACCGGCCCTCGCTAGGAGTTTTAGCGGGGAATGGGAGCTGAGTGCCAATTGGGGAATTCATGTAACCCCATTGGTCATTGATTGGGTGGCCGGGTCTTGCTAACCCGTCCACCACCCGGAGGAAGAAGGTTGATTATGATATGATTTATACTTATGATTATGAATATGTTATGATTGATAGGCACCGTGCGGGAAGGCCGGGAAACGGATTGCCCAAACGAATATGATTTAGGATTTGATATATGAATTGTGTGTATTATGATATATCGCATGAACACCTAATCAACTTATTACTGATATTTGTCGTACACGGTCGGAGTTTGGTTGGAGATTGTGCACGCTCACTCGCCGAGCCTTATATTTATGTATGATTTATGAATGTAATGAATTTAATATGAATTAGTCGTAAAAGTCGAGCATTGTTTATCTATTTTCTTGCCCTTTTTGGGAACTAATTTCAAATAAAACCTTGCTCGGGATTTATGACTTGCATCTGCCTGTTTTATATATATATGTATCGCTCCTGCTCACTCAGTCTTCTAGAGACTGACCCTCTCCCTCCCCAACACTTTAGTGTGCAGGTTTGGCTTTGGAGATTCGAGCTAGGCGGAGGTATTCGGAGTCTTTATGTGGTCGAGTTAGTTAGAAGAGTCTCTGCACTCATTCATGTATTAGATTTATGTATGATTCGATTCCTTAGTATCCCGAACTTGAATATTTATGAAATTATTATTGAATTGATTTTATTGGGATTTGCCATGTTTTAAAAAGAGGCCTGAAGAGCCCAAATTCTATTTATGGTTTGTATGATTGAAATTGGTTTGCTATGCAATATATTTTGTTGATTGGTTTCTTTACAGGGTCTAGCTCCGCCTGGCTTAGGAAGGTTTTTTTTTTATGTTTGTCTCTCGTTCGCTATGGTTTGATACGGGTGCGGATTTACTGTTTCGTTACTCGTGTTGGGCCATAGTGCGGGGGATGTGGTGCCTCACGTGCGGGGTGCTACAAGAAGTCTAGATAGATTTCTGGTTGATTCGCCCGGAAGGTCTATGAGTCAAGTTTTTCCGAATGTTGGCAACAACTAATGAAAATGTGGATGATCGGAAAATAGTTCTTATCGTTATTCCATTTATACCGATTGAATCTGGTCCAAAAACCACTGATATTCATGTGGTACCAGAGACAGGTATAAGTCGAATGAAATTTGGTTTAACTGTTGAACAGAAATACCAGAAGTTGAATTTTGTTAACTCAAACTCTAAACCTATGAATAATGGCAAGGCCAAAGTTCAAAAGAAACAAGGGAAACAGACCATGTTGGAGGTGTGGTTTGATTGGTTTTGTGCTAAGCAATCTCACTTGGAGAAAGCAAATTTCATATCTGAATCCACTGGAACTTCCGTTGTTATCAATATGGTTTTAATTGAAGCTATGGAAATTGAAACTCATGATACCAGTGACTAGTTTGTACCTCTGGAACTTGAAATCTTAACCATTTATGAACCATTCGACCAGTGTTTGCTCAAGTTTGTTTGATAGGATGCGTAGACTTGAAGTTTCCTTTGGGTTGCATACCGTCACTAGTCTTAATGCATCATATCCCAACAATTTAGAGGAACATCTCTATTGGTTCAATGGTTATTGAAGATGGTTGTAAGTTTTCTTTTAAACTGAATAAATTTATAATTTCTCGTTATGAAACTTTATGGGCAAGTGCTATTATGCTATGGTTTGCTTAAATAAGATTTGAGTATGTAAATTCTGGTATTTAGTATGAAGTTAAGATAGTGACTTCATTGGTATCAATATTGAATGTTCCAGTATATGGAAGAAGGAGTTGGATGATTTAAATTTTGTTTCTGTAAAAAGGACTATGCATTTAAATCTGAATCCAAAGCACTTGGGATTGTAAAAGTTTAGTTTTGATTCTCACATCTAGTTCTATTTCTGACAATTTGGAAAGGATGACAAATGTGGGGGTCCCTAACACTTAGTTTCTTTTTGGATCATGTTGATTGGATGACTAATATAGGGGTTAGTCCCTACATCTAGTTCGAATTTTGGTCACTTGAAAAGAATGAGAAATGTGGGGGGGGGGGGGGGGTTATCTAAGTAATACCAGTTCAACTTATGTTGATGAAACTGGACCTAAACGGAGTAAATATATAAGGATTGTCAAGGATTTTGGAAGTGACTTGTTATTTACAAAATCAAGGACGATTTTGGTACTTTCCAAGAAGCTATGCCTTCTAGTGAAGTAAAATATATTGAAAACTTCGGGGTGTATTACGATTGGATTTAAGTAAATAAAATTGGCATTTATGTGACTCAATTGAGACACTCTCAATAGTTGGAAGCCTGCAATATCCTGCTAATGGTACAAGGCTGACATGTCGCCTGAAGTCTCTAAGTTAGCTCGATGTACCAGTTGCCCAAAGTATGCACATTGGGAGGTTTTGGATCGAGTGATCAAGTACCATAAAGGTACTAGTTCACTTGGGTTGCATTGTGGAAAAATTCCCTGAAGCGCGCTTGAGGAATTTAGTGAAGCAATCCGGACTGTCAAAAACACTGGTACTGATGGGTATACAAGATTTTTGTGTACCCTGAATGGAGGCGTTGTCCCCTAAAAGTCTTGTAAATAGACTGTGATAACTCTTGATACTCTTAAGGTAGAGTTATGAGCAATGGATACATCTGGAACTAAGGCTGAATGGGAACACGAGTTAATGGTCACCAAGCCGGTACCAGTCATTGTTATGCATTGTGATGGTTAATCCACTATTACAAAGGTCAAAAGTACATTTACGATCGTAAGACAAAAGAATACGTATTTAGAAGGATAAATGGTCATTGATTCGGTTGGAACCTAAAGAAAATATCATTGTTCTTTAAATTAAGAACTTGAGTTATCCTTTTGGTTCGAAAATCCAGGTTAAGGATGAGACTGAAACCTATGTCGTAATACATCTTCAGCAGGAACCCAACCTACCAAGTGGAGATCCCATGCGGAGGTTCAATGTGGTATAAACAAGCTGTCAGATGTATTGGTTGCACATAACTCAAAACTGGTACTGAGTACCTGTGTCTAACCTCTGGTACTTACCTGGTAGGTGCTGAAGCTGCAAATAAAAGTAAGAGTTATACTCTGAATGGGGTCAAAATCTGTTTCATGATGAGACGTTAGCAGTGCGTCTTTGGAGATCCCAACTAATTGAATATTATCGTGTAGCCACAATTAGAGGAAATGGGTTATTCCTTGAAAGTATTCATGAACAGGACATGACACATGGCCGTAACGTGTCAACCCGACAGGTTGCTAAAGCTCTTTGTAATATGTTGTTACCAATGGCTCTGTCACATCCAAGGTGCCAAATTCAAGGTGAAACATTCCATTTGTCCCATTGATAGGAAAGTTGGATAACTCAGGTAGCGGTTCAAATCGGAGTGTACCGTTCTACTGAAAGTATATTACTGTAATTCTGATGGCCTTTATACTATGGATTTGTGGGGGATTATTGGAATTTGACGTTATGGATGAGTTTATTCTTGGAGAGATACCAAATTCCTTGGTAGGAATCCATAGAATAAAGTCCATAAACTAATAATAAATAAATTGAAATCAATAAAGACTGGAACTTTGTGGTATGTTATAATCCACATGATATATTAAGATATTTGTACTTTATATGCAATTAAGTGTTGTATATTATGTCATACACTAAGGATTGCATATTGGTAAGTATAAATATGAGTTTTATTGTTGGACATTTATTTTGAATTTGAAATAAAGTTGGTACCAGGCAATTACAATGTTAATTGTATGGCATTAAAAGTCTTCTTCATGCGCTGATATCAGTTACAAAACGTTCCAGATGTTTTTGTAACCTTATTTCAGCATTATGACTATCTTAATTGTAAGGTTTATGACCTGCCATAAACAAGGTAATTAATGGTCATTTGTGTCATGGCTTCTCCCCTATAAATACTAAGTTCCAGACCTCAGAAAACGAGAGAGAAATAGAGAGACAAGTATATAAAATGTGGTGAATTAGAAAGAGTTAGAAGTCTAGATAGATTTCTGGTTTGGTACTGAAAAATACACTCTGGTACGAAAACATACATGCACTGGTACTTGTGAGTTAAGTCAGAAAACATACTTCCACACACATAACACGTTTTCTGAAGTGCCAACCAGACACCACACTCTCTCATAAGAGCCCTGGTTAGTAGCCGAAGTGAGAGATTCTCCTGAGATCGTGCGTATCTATGATTCGGAAATCTTTGGACTGTCTTATCCTGAAAGGAGCTTCGCGACAACCCAACGCACCGGTAGTGGGGCGAATACTTCTTTAAGGAAAGTCGGCATTTGCCACGATTCAGTCATATCAAACGATAAGTCTCTCAGTTTACCTTACAGTATTGTTTTGATCTTTGTAATCTTGTAAATATGTTTCTGGTACATTACTGGTATTTATCTTCATATGGTTCTACACTCTGCTGGAACTAACATCATAACAAGTATGCAAGATCTGGTTTTTCCATTGGTATATTGGGCATGTATGTTGCTAGTATTTACATCTCAATAGGTATGTTTTGGCTTGATTATGATACTTACGTTTGGAATCACTCATCCATATTATACATCTTATGTGTATTGCAAAGTCTGATTATCTATTATATTTGATAATCTGGTGCTACCACAAAGCTGATTTTCCAACAGAATGTACCTGACATGAATTGGTAATGAATCCTTGCTCCATGTACCTGACATGAATTGGTAATGTATCCTCGCTCCAACACCTGACTGAACAAGATTTTCCAAACCCTAACAAGAAATATGAAAAATTCGATTCATGCCCAAATCTTATTTTATATATATGTGTGTGTGTGTGTGTGTGTATTCTATATGTATATATATAATTAGAAGAAAGAAGCAATTAAACTCTAGAAACACCTTAAGAATTCAATGTTCGCCTCGGATATCAACTTTTAGACATTAATGGGGAAAGTGTGCTCCTTATATAGAGAAACGGATTGTAACGCCCCAGCTTTCGGCCTTCCAGGTATGTACGGCACGTGTGAGTTTGAGAGTTAGAAACTATTTGGATTCTTGTATTTATTAAATTATATGCTACTTGATAATTTGATGGTTTACAATTCCAAATGTTTATATGAAATTAGATTCAACTCATGAATATTTATCGAAAATGATATAATTGATTATATGTGTCTATTTGAGCATTTCTTAAATTTAAGGACTTAAGTGCATGAAAGCTAATTGGACTTAAATGATTATATTCTATAAAGTAGAACCTAATTGCATTACTAATAGAATTGAGGGACTTGATTGCAAATGTGGTGACTCATGTAATTATGTGGTAGAATGTAATATATCTCCATTATATTCCATTATATCTATTTCATTTCATACACAAAACATACATACACCTTGCCTTGCTCTATTTTGATCGATCAACACCAAGAGAGAAGGGAAAAAAAATTGGATTTCATCTTTCAAGCTAAAATGTGAAGGAATTGTGGATTAGGAGCATCATCATCATCATATCTTCATCTTTTCTTCTATTTCTTCCATTTAAGGTAACCATGGAGATTTTGATCAATTCTTGAATTCATTATGTGAGACTAGGGTTATGGTTTGAGTTTGATGAATTGAGTATTTGTTGTTGGAAGTATGTTGGTGAACTTTGAGCTTAAGTTTGATGCATGTATTATGAAGTTTCTGAGCTTAGATCATAAGTTGACATATGGGTTTGATATGAGTAACTTTTGATGATCAAGTTTGGATTTAAGTGTTTATATGAGTTATTATTGAATTATAAGTATGCTAGTATGGTTATATCATGAATTATGTGCATTTGAACATGGTTTTGGATCATTTTTTATTGTTGGTTTTTGGTTCGTTTCTCCCCTGCTGCTATGCTCTGTCTCTGCTGTAATTGCGTAACGGGAACGGCCATTCCCATTGCCAGCTGTCCCGCGAGACTGGGAACAGTCCTTCCCAGTTTTAGCTTACAGCCGAAATGGCCGTTCCTAGCCATGAACAAATTTCGAATTCTTTACAGACGCGGGGGATTGAATCGGGGAGCCGGGAACGACCCTTCCCATTTCCAGTTCAAAACCAGAACGACCGTTCCTGTAACATCCCGATCGTTCGGATTTCCAGGTACGCCTTAACGAGAGGGTTTTATGTGCTTTAAATTATTTAATTACGTATTTGAATGTTATTTTAATGCTTATATGATTATTTGAATTAATATGAAATTAATTGTTTATATTCTTGAACTTTGATTTTAAAAGTTTAAGTTTGCATGCTCGTGGGGCCAATTTAACCATGCTCAAGCCTTTAACCTTGGTTTATAAGATTTTAACTCAGCCCCTATCCCTTCCCTACCCTTTCATTTCGTCCAACACACCCACAAGAGGAGGAAGAGCAGCTGATCCATGGAGAAAAGAGAAGAGAAGAACAAGCCTTTTTTTTTCATGTCTTGAGATTTTGAAGACAATCTCCTCCATACTTCATCAACTCTTAAAGGTAAGTATATTTATGCATTCTCCTCTCTTATATGCTTCATTTGATCCTTGAAATCCATGATTTAATTCAGATTTAATAAGGGTTTGAAAGCTTGCATGAACAGTTAGGGTTAGCTCATATTTTTGAATCCATGGCTTAGCTTAAGTTTGTGGCTGATTTGGTGCTTCCTTGTTGATTATATGAACTTCTTTGCTTCCATTCTTGATCTATACTTCATGCTAGATGTGTTAGGGTTGATTCTCCATTGATAACATGATTGAAAGCTTGAGTTTTTGGCCCTGAAACTGGAATCCGAACTGCTGCTGCAAATCTGTTCATTTTCACCAAACTGCTGTCACGTTTTTTAGATCAAATGGATGAATTCTTGCCTCCAATTTCGTATGCTAATGCTTGGTAATGTAGTATAAATGTTGTTCTATGGATATGCCCTGTTTTCCCCTGAATTTATGCCCCTTTTCAGCTGGATATATAAGTTAGAATATGACTTGTTTTCATGCCTTTCTTGCATCAGTTTTGTGTGACTGTTTTGGGGTGCTAAATCTGATCATATGAACTTATTATGCTCCATTTTTATGTCTAATACTTGGTGGTTATGTAAGGAATGTTTTTCCATTAAAACCTTTGAAGAAATATTGAGTTTTGAGCATGAAACCTAGCATACTATCTGCTCTACGGGATCTGCTGCTGCTGTGTGGATTTGTGTTCTGTTGCTTGAGTTAATGACTTCCAATTCGTGTGAATTTGCATGGAGATGTTGTGTACTAATTGCTTTACATGTTAACCTTGCTCTTGCAAGCTTTTAGATCAATTTTCAGCTCCTAAATCGAAACATGAGGCCTGTTTGTATGTTGTGCGTGAACCTAACTGCTGTTGTGATACTTGAAGTGTTTGGTTGATCTCTTGTACTTATTTTCGTGTGAATTTGCATGAGCATGAAGTATATGAATTTCTCTTTATGTTAGCTTTGCCCTTTCTAGCTTTTAACTTGCATTTTGACCCAAACTTGAAGTGCATGGCCTGTTTGTAAGCATGGTATAACCGAACTGTTGCTGTTGCATTTTTGTGATCATTCGATGGTTCTAATGTGCTCTAATTCGTGTCAATTTGCATATACATGGAGTATATTAGTTGCTTAACATGTTAGCATTTAGTTCCCAAGCTTTTAACTCCTAACTCAGCCCCTAAGTTGATGATCATGGCATGAATGCATGGTATGCTCTTCTTTGTCCGATTTTCGTTGTTTGATTTGAAGGATCTTTGTTGCTGCATTCTTTGGCCTTGTAATGTGATTCTTTTATGTGTATTTCATGCATGTTCTGTGTGTATTTGAGACCTGAGTAATTCCTTCTCTTTCAACCCTTGATTTGCTCTTTGTTTTCTTCCCCTTTTTAACCGTAGCTGTCAGCCCTTTTCGTCCCTTTTCGCCTCTGTACCGAGACACCCCCGTGTCTCGGCTTGTTCTTTGGGAGTGACACGGGCGTGTCACCCCCTTTTTCTAGCTTTGTTTCCCGCCTGTACTGAGTCACGGGGGTGTCTCAGTTTAGGCTTCTGGGATGACACGGGCGTGTCATTCCCCTCGGTTTGATTTGTAAGTTTAACTCTTTTCCGTTCCCTTGCTTTTTGTTGCTTTTTCTTGTCCCGTTTGTGGCCTATATGCAGTGTTAGCTTAGCGTATTATGTGTTAACTTATGTTATATGAATTTATGATTTGATTTATGTGCTCGTTTTTGAATTATGGCTTCATATGTACGATATGCTCTTTTAACGTGCGTTTATGACCTTCTGTCTCGTTTATATGCCTTGCATGATCATTCTTTGCTCCTTCTATGCTATGAATGCTCTGATAACATGTTGTATCTTTTGGTATGATCGTTATATGAAATCTGTGAATCCGTTTGATAGGATTTATGAGACTTATGAATTAATATGAACTCGTATGCACTATTGGTCAATTTGTTAAGCTTCATAAGCATCACTCGCATTCATATGCATTTGCCAAGCGTCAATATGGTTCATTTTGAGTCTAAGTTGGCCTCTTCCTCTTTCCTTTGTTCTTAGGTTCGTTCCGTTGTGAGGAAGTGGTTCGTCTGACTCCTTGTGGTCCATTTTGTTCGGATTGGTTGCCCAGGTGAGGTTTTCTTTCCTTTTAGTTATGATGACCTAAGACCCTAATTGAATTTCGAACCCGCATGCGATCTATATATGTATATATATAGATATGTGTTTGGATACGTATTTTGTGGGATTTATCCCGTTTGTCTTGAGAATTTGAAAACGCTTTCATAAGTATACAAGCTCTATTTTCTTTTGTTTTGACAAGATTTGTTAAGAGTGTGTGTGGGTGTGTAAGCGTGATAAGATTTGTGGATAAGCTTCGTATGGTAAGGGTGATAAGTGCAAGTATAAGTGTAAGTGTAAGTTTAGGCCCCGGAGAAGTGGTATGTGATCCCGGGTCGGCCATGGGGTGGCCGGGCTCTCTCATCAACACGACTCCACAAAGGGAGACTTCGCCCATCCTCGGGAGGTCGAGGGGAAGGCGGGTCTTCTTGAGCCGGCGGTGTGCTTAGTGACCCGTCGAAGGAGCGGGCGGATCCCCCGTCTCATTCAATTTATCAGTGGGGGTTGAGAGGGGCACCTCTCTCCCCAAAACGGTGTTGGGGTGGAGTTGGGTTATGATTTGTTTTGTTTTCGATTCGCCTTGGTGTATGGAGTAAGTAAGTGTGATGGATTTAAGCTTTCAGTTCGTTATGTCTTCGTTTATGGTCGTGAAACGGGGGCGGATTTCTAAACTCTAAAACCTGACTGAATTTGGCCTTCGGCCCCAAACTTCTTTCTTTGTATATATTACCATGGGTTAAATGTCTTAGAATGCAAAAACCACGCCCGGTTCACGAACCCCTCTCAGCTTTGTAAATGTTTTGCTCTTATGTATATGTATGGGTGCGTGTGTTAGCCCCCTCACCAGTCTCTAGGACTGACCCTCGTTATTTCTATCTTTTCCCCCTTTGATTTGAATTTACAGGTATTCGTTCTGAGGAGTTGGAGCTAGGCGGTTGTCTTTGAGTCATTATTTTGGAAGAGCTTGAGTCACATGCATTGTATTTTGTTTATGTATGCATTTTGTTAAGTTATGATTTGAATTCGAAATTGTAAAAGTTCGTATAACTTGAATCAAAATTTTGATATGTCTCGAGTATGTTTATTTGCTTTATGAGATTCTGGTGCTTCCGCATTCGTTATTTGTTTTATTGCGTGCTCTGAGTAGGGTCTAGACCACCTAGCTTAGGTTGGATTTTTGTTTGTCACCCGTTCGTCGTGGCTTGATACGTGGTCGGAGTTCCCATTTCGCTTCACGTGTTGGGTTATGATGCGGGGGATGTGGCGCCCTTCGCTCTGGGGTGTTACATCCTTAAGTGGTATCAGAGCTCTAGGTTGCAAAACCAGAGCTCTCGTGTCGTGTCGAGTTTGTCTAGGTCGTTCGGCTTTGGATTTCGTGTTTGTTGGCATTCACTACATCACTTATGTGACTTACTTGATATTATTTGTATTAATAGTTCACATGAACATGCACTAGAAACCCCGCATACATCAATACCTTCTTGGAATTGTATTTTATTTCAGGATACTCCTTCGACATCAACAAGTATTACAGGGAAAAGGAGAAGGGAGACAGGTATATTCGGGCTATAAGGGGTTCAGAGACTTTTATCTTTTGAAGCGGTTTGAAATGGGGATATCAAGGTCAAGCTCTAGGTGACCAAGAGATTGGAATAAAGATTTGAGGAGTCCGAGAAGAATTCTCATGAGGGAGTCCTATTAGAGACCTTCACACAACTACCTTCCTTTCAAGTTTGATGATAAGAAGTTTTCAAATTGAAGAATGAGAAAAGATGGACGATTTCATTTAAGGGTTTGAAAGATTGGTTGCCTTCGAGGACCATCCTAGAGTTTGGAATTAGTTGCAAGGAATAGATATGGAATTCGATCAAACTTTCAAATCCTAAGAGTATGAGCATGATCAGAGGATGCAAGATATATGGGGCTACGAAGGAATGGATAAATAATGAATTGAGCCTTTCACACTACTCATGTGAAGAAAAGGTCGATTTGGGGTTAGAAGATCAAGCAAGGAATCCAAACTTCAAGAAATTCTTAGGAGGATTCAAGATACCAATAACGTCAAGAAAAGAAAGATTTCAATGCCGAATGGAATGATCAAATTAAGATGGATTAGCAAATTATTTCAAGCCCCGTTGGACGGGAGAATACTTTAAGGTTAAATAATTGGAAGACAAGGCGAGAAACCCAGGGACAAGAGAAATTTTTGAAAATTTAAGACTTCAAAGTGGCCGAGTATAAGAAGATTCAGTTACAGAAGATGGATAGATTTTTACATCTCCTCACCAGAAGCAATTTAATATATACATTGTAGAGACTCGAATTACATGGAATGAAGAAACTCAAGAATCTCATGAGGCCACCAATATCAAACAAGGAGAGATTCCAATACCAAAGGTGGTAGGAGGACTCAATTATGGAGGAATCGGAGGCATGATGAAAGTTAATCGAACAACAAGAAGTTGAGATCTTCAAGGAAATGCTATGACTTCAAGATCCCGGTTCAAGCACAAGATGATCCTCCCGGAAAACAAGAAGATGGCACCACACTCAACGCTACTCCTATGGTGAACGGTACATAAAGCATTCATGGTATCCCATTGCACACATGTTTTATTATCGGGGAAACCCACGTGCTTACTGCTTTATTCCTTGTTCTTCGGTGGTTCTTGATTATAATTGTTGTGTAATTGTTTTCCTTCTTGTTCTTGTTCTTGTTCATTGTGTGTTTCCTTCCCTTTGTGACTCTTGCTTGTAATGTGTTTCCTTCCCTTCTCAGTTTTGCTCGTTATGTGTTTCTTTTCCTTTCTAGCTCTTGCTTGGAGTGTGCTTCCTTTATTCCCTAGTTTTGCTTGTTACGTATTTCTTTTCCTTCTTGGCTCTTGTTCGTTGTGTGCTTTGTTTATTTTCTTTTTTGTGTTAGTACTTTCTTGTGGTGAGAGCTTGTGGTGTGGAGTGTTCGTGAGTGTTTGGTGAGTTGTGAGGGTCGAACTGTTTTTGGTCGGCTTGTCTGAAGGCGTCTTGTTCTCGTTGTAGATAGTGGATGCTTTTAGGAGGTCCGTCAGGGACTCAACGATATCTTCGGGTATTAGATAGAAGGCTAACCCGTTGGTATTTCCCATAGAAGAACCTAGGATTGTCTCAGAGTAAGAGGCACGGTTTTGAGTGGGAAGAGGCGGTTGAAGAGAGTTACCCACGGTATTGGCTCTTGCCTGACCGAAGGTACAAAAGGCTACCTTGTTTCCAACCGAGGCATAAAGGAAGGCCTTTGTTGTGTGTTGCTCGTAGAAGAACTGCAGCCTACGCCTTAAGGAGTGCAAGGTCACGAGTTAATCCCACTCAGGGTTGAAGTTGTTCAGAGTTTTATGAAAACTGGTGGTTATGGCATAAGAAAGACGTTATGGACTTTGTGTAGTAATGTCTATGTGCTATAGGTTGAGAATTCTCCAACCACTCCCGAATTTTATTTGGAAGTGGGGGAAAACGACTAGGACTTTGTGTCCGGTTCGCCATTTAAAGAGATAGTGGCTTGAGAAGTTTGTGATCAGAGTGGCGCAGCGGAAGTGTGGATTTTGGGCTTGTCTTCGGAGCCGTTCAAGATTCTCCTTAGGACCTGAGGACAGGTCCTTTTGAATGTTATTTTAATGCTTATATGATTATTTGAATTAATATAAAATTAATTGTTTATATTCTTGAACTTTGATTTTAAACGTTTAAGTTTGCATGCTCGTAAATTGCTCGTTATGTGTCGAATTCAATTCCGATTTTTATGAAACCTTGATATGTGTGATATGTATGAGTTATGAATGTGTTTGCATGCTCGTTTTAAGTTTCGTGTTCGTTTGTCGAGGTTTTAAACCTTAAGCTTTTGACGAGGGACATGAGGGCCTAACTAGTTTTAGCGCGCCTCTTGTTCCGGAGGCCATAACTTGAGCTCGGGAATTAGGATTCGAATTCTGGAAGATGCGTTAGACTTGTAACGAAGAGATGAATCCAAGGAACCTGATTTGGTATTTTTCTAAGCCCATTTGGACCCTCGTTTTTCGCCCGGAACGAATAGCTTGCGCCAAAGCCACCATCTTTGACTAGTCTTACACTTGTGGGGCCAATTTAACCATACTCAAGCCTTTAACCTTAGTTTATATGATATTAACTCAGCCCCTATCGCTTCCCTACCCTTTCATTTCGTCCAACACACCCACAAGAGGAGGAAGAGCAGCTGATCCATGGAGAAAAGAGAAGAGAAGAAGAAGCCTTTTTTTTCATGTCTTGAGATTTTGAAGACAATCTCCTCCATACTTCATCAACTCTTAAAGGTAAGTATATTTATGCATTCTCCTCTCTTATATGCTTCATTTGATCCTTGAAATCCATGATTTAATTCAGATTTAATAAGGGTTTGAAAGCTTGCATGAATAGTTAGGGTTAGCTCATATTTTTGAATCCATGGCTTAGCTTAAGTTTGTGGTTGATTTGGTGCTTCCTTGTTGATTATATGAGCTTCTTTGCTTCCATTCTTGATCTATACTTCATGCTAGATGTGTTAGGGTTGATTCTCCATTGATAACATGATTGAAAGCTTGAGTTTTTTGCCCTGAAACTGGAATCCGAACTGCTGCTGCAAATCTGCTCATTTTCACCAAACTGCTGTCACGTTTTTTAGATCAAATGGATGAATTCTTGCCTCCAATTTCGTATACTAATGCTTGGTAATGTAGTATACATGTTGTTCTATGGATATGCCCTATTTTCCCCTGAATTTATGCCCCTTTTCAGCTGGATATATGAGTTAGAATATGACTTGTTTTCATGCCTTTCTTGCATCAGTTTTGTGTGACTGTTTTGGGGTGCTAAATCTGATCATATGAACTTATTATGCTCCATTTTTGATTTCTAATACTTGGTGGTTATGTAAGGAATGTTTTTCCATTAAAACCTTTGAAGAAATATTGAGTTTTGAGCATGAAACCTAGCATACTATCTGCTCTACGGGATCTGCTGCTGCTGTGTGGATTTGTGTTTTGTTGCTTGAGTTAATGACTTCCAATTCGTGTGAATTTGCATGGAGATGTTGTGTACTAATTGCTTTACAGGTTAACCTTGCTCTTGCAAGCTTTTAGATCAATTTTCAGCTCCTAAATCGAAAGATGAGGTCTGTTTGTATGCTGTGCGCGAACCTAACTGCTGCTGTGATACTTGAAGTGTTTGGTTGATCTCTTGTACTTATTTTCGTGTGAATTTACATGAGCATGAAGTATATGAATTGCTCTTTATGTTAGCTTTGCCCTTTCTAGCTTTTAACTTGCATTTTGACCCAAACTTGAAGTGCATGGCCTGTTTGTAAGCATGGTATAACCGAACTGTTGCTGTTGCATTTTTGTGATCATTCGATGGTTCTAATGTGCTCTAATTCGTGTCAATTTGCATATACATGGAGTATATTAGTTGCTTAACATGTTAGCATTTAGTTCCCAAGCTTTTAACTCCTAACTCAGCCCCTAAGTTGATGATCATGGTATGAATGCATGGTATGCTCTTCTTTGTCCGATTTTCGTTGTTTGATTTGAAGGATCTTTGTTGCTGCATTCTTTCGCCTTGTAATGTGATTCTTTTATGTGTATTTCATGCATGTTATGTGTGTATTTGAGACCTGAGTAATTCCCTCTCTTTCAGCCCTTGATTTGCTCATTGTTTTCTTCCCCTTTTTAACCGCAGCTGTCAGCCCTTTTCGCCCCTTTTTGCCTCTGTACCGAGACACCCCCGTGTCTCGGTTTGTTCTTTGGGAGTGACACGGGCGTGTCACCCCCTTTTTCTAGCTTTGTTTCCCTCCTGTACTGAGACACGGGGGTGTCTCAGTTTAGGCTTCTGGGATGACACGGGCGTGTCATTCCCCTCGGTTTGATTTGTAAGTTTAACTCTTTTCCCTTCCCTTGCTTTTCGTTGCTTTTTCTTGTCCCGTTTGTGGCCTATATGCAGTGTTAGCTTAGCGTATTATGTGTTAACTTATGTTATATGAATTTATGATTTGATTTATGTGCTCGTTTCTTAATTATGGCTTCATATGTACGATATGCTCTTTTAACGTGCGTTTATGACCTTCTGTCTCGTTTATATGCCTTGCATGATCATTCTTTGCTCCTTCTATGCTATGAATGCTCTGATAACATGTTTTATAGTTTGGTATGATCGTTATATGAAATCTTTGAATCCGTTTGATAGGATTTATGAGACTTATGCATTAATATGAACTCGTATGCACTATTGGTCAATTTGTTAAGCTTCATAAGCATCACTCGCATTCATATGCATTTTCCGAGCGTCAATATGGTTCATTTTGAGTCTAAGTTGGCCTCTTGCTCTTTGCTTTGTTCTTAGGTTCGTTCCGTTGTGAGGAAGTGGTTCGTCTGACTCCTTGTGGTCCGTTTTGTTCGGATTGGTCACCCAGGTGAGGTTTTCTTTCCTTTTAGTTATGATGACCTAAGACCCTAATTGAATTTCGAACCCGCATGCGATCTATATATGTATATATATAGATATGTGTTTGGATACGTATTTTGTGGGATTTGTCCCGTTTGTCTTGAGAATTTGAAAACGCTTTTATAAGTATACAAGCTCTATTTTCTTTTGTTTTGACAAGCTTTGTTAAGAGTGTGTGTGGGTGTGTAAGCGTGATAAGATTTGTGGATAAGCTTCGTATGGTAAGGGTGATAAGTGCAAGTATAAGTGTAAGTGTAAGTTTGGGCCCCGGAGAAGTGGTATGTGATCCCGGGTCGGCCATGGGGTCGCCGGGCTCTCTCATCAACACGACTCCACAAAGGGAGACTTCGCCCATCCTCGGGAGGTCGAGGGGAAGACGGGTCTTCTTGAGCCGGCGGTGTGCTTAGTGACCCATCGAAGGAGCGGGCGGATCCCCCGTCTCATTCAGTTTATCAGTGGGGGTTGAGAGGGGCACCTCCACCCCAAAATGGTGTTGGGGTGGAGTTAGGTTATGATTTGTTTTGTTTTCGATTTGCCTTGGTGTATGGAGTAAGTAAGTGTGATGGATTTAAGCTTTCAGTTCGTTATGTCTTCGTTTATGGTCGTGAAACGGGGGCGGATTTCTAAACTCTAAAACCTGACTGAATTTGGCCTTCGGCCCCAAACTTCTTTCTTTATATATATTACCACGGGTTAAATGTCTTAGAATGCAAAAACCACGCCCGGTTCACGAACCCCTCTCAGCTTTGTAAATGCTTTGCTCTTATGTATATGTATGGGTGCGTGTGTTAGCCCCCTCACCAGTCTCTAGGACTGACCCTCGTTATTTCTATCTTTTCCCCCTTTGATTTGAATTTGCAGGTATTCGTTTTGAGGAGTTGGAGCTAGGCGGTTGTCTTTGAGTCTTTATTTTGGGAGAGCTTGAGTCACATGCATTGTATTTTGTTTATGTATGCATTTTGTTAAGTTATGATTTAAATTCGAAATTGTAAAAGTTCGTATAACTTGAATCGAAATTTTGATATGTCTCGAGTATGTTTATTTGCTTTATGAGATTCTGGTGCTTCCGCATTCGTTATTTGTTTTATTGCGTGCTCTGAGTAGGGTCTAGACCGCCTAGCTTAGGTTGGATTATTGTTTGTCACCCGTTCGTCATGGCTTGATACGTGGTCGGAGTTCCCATTTCGCTTCACGTGTTGGGTTACGGTGCGGAGGATGTGGCGCCGGAATCAGAACGTAAGTCGCCGGAATCGGAGGTGATAGTTGTTGTTGCTGCGTCTCGGGTACAGAAGGGAAGGGGGGAAAGAGTGCTGTTGTTCTGTAATGTTAGAAAAATGGGCGAAGTGTTTCGTTTTAATTACAGACTAAAGGGGGCAAGAAATCACGTTTTCGGATTATAAAAACGGGTTCCGCTTATGGGAATGACCTTTCCCATATAAGCTTGATACGGGAAGGGCCGTTCAGGATCTCGGCAAGGTACAAAAGGGGCAAACATGGGAACGGCCCTTCCCAGTTTATACCTGAGATGGGAACGGCCGTTCCCGACTTCGGCGAGAGGCAGAAACCTACTGTAACGAATCCCCGGGCGTGGAAATGGAACAGGGGAATTACAGAAGGTTGGCCAAGGATATGGAGGGAGGTAAGTGTAATTTTTGAAACCAAAATCAGAATTCACACAATAAGTCACAAAATGACCCAAAACAAGTCTAAACAAGCCGGAAATGAACAATTCCTCAACCTCAACATTAAATCTATCAAAAATTGACCTCTACCAAAATTATTCTGGTATTTAAACACACAAGAATTACGAATTCAAGCTCGTGTTTTCAAGACATACCACAGTATATTGGAAATTATCTAGCCCCAAATAAACACAACAATGCACATTTAACTCACAATTTCATCAAAATTCAGCATTCAAAACATATGATTTTACAACATGTGCATAAATTTCTCAAAATTTTCACACTCAAAGCATTACTCAAGCAAAAATCACCCCACAAGAGCATACTTCCCAATAAATTCAAAGATTTTCATTGCAACACAACCATTACTCTCATACATGCTTATCATGAATTTTACACTACAAAACACAAAGATTCATCAATCAAGCTCATATTTCTCAAGAGCACAAGATCTCGCAGGTATCTAAATATCCCCTAACAATATGCATAAACTTCAATGATTCTCAACTTTACAAATCACATATGCATTTAAATCAAGCAACAATCATCAAATATAAAGCTATAAAGGACCTCAATTGGCGAGCCACTTTCTTCAAGCACTTCAATCCAATATAATCAAACCTACATCCAAAGAGCAAACATGAAAGAGTTAATTCCAATCAAAGACAAGGGAGGGGGAAAAGAAAAGAGAAGGGTTAGAAAATTGTAGTTCTAGGTTTATAGTCGCTAGCTCGACTTTATAACCATGATCAAGGATAAAAAATCCAAACATGACGAGTCACATGGAGTGACCTCGTTCTTGATACCCTCGAAACTGGATTTTGATCTCCAAGTATCCAAAGCCATCACATCTCTTTTCCTTGAATTTTCAAACTTTGGTTTTCTCCCTTTGTCACCCGGATCTATCTTCTCTTGGATTGGCACCATCTTGACCGGTTTCTCATTGACGAACTCCACCTTACAACAATTATCCGGAGGCGGTGGTACACTCATAGAACGAAAAATCTTGAATTCCACTTTGTCATCCCCGATTTTGAATGAGAGTAGGCTATTTTGAACATCAATATTAGCTCCGGCCGTAGCTAGGAACGGCCTCCCTAAAATTAATGGCAAGTGCTCATCATCTTCAATATCCAAAACTACAAAATCCGCAGGGATGAAGAATTTTCCAACCTTCACCAAGACGTCTTCTAGGATCCCTATTGGGTACTTTATGGATCGATCCACCAATTGGAGCATCATATTCGTCGGTTTAAACTCCTCCAAGCCCAATTTTCTACAAGTAAACAAGGGAATTAGGCTAACACTTGCTCCTAAATCACATAAAGCATTTTCAAATTGTAAAGATCCAATAGTCAAAGGGATAGAGAAACTCCCTGGATCCTTGAGCTTTGGAGGAAGGTTCCTTTGGATGATAGCACTACACTCCTCGGTAAGTGCAACGGTGGCAAAGTCTTCGAGCTTCCTCTTGTTTGAAACCAATTCCTTCAAGAACTTCAAATATGTTGGCATTTGAGCCAATGCCTCGGCAAATGGAATATTTATATGAAGTTGCTTGAATACATTAAGGAACTTTTCGAATTGCTTTTCCAAAATTTTCTTTTGCAATCGTTGTGGGAATGGAATTGGTGGAATATACGCGTTTGGTGGAATGTATGCCTTTGGTTTTGAAGAGAGCTCATTATCATGATTTTTCCTAACTTCTTTGTCTCTTAGCTCATCTTCTTTCTCGTATTTCTTCTCATCACTCATCTTAGGAACTTTTCTCCAACTTCCTTTGTCTTCACTTGCTTCTCCCATTCCTCATCTAATTTCTCCTCTTTACTCACCCCACTTGATCCGGCATCAAACCCTTTAGGCAAAGGAGGCTCATCATAATACTTACCACTCCTTAACATGATAGCATTACAATGCTCTCTTGGATTAGCCTCCGTCTTACTGGGAAGTGTTCCTTGGGGCCTAGGATTTATAGCATTAGCAAGTTGCCCAATTTGGATCTCAATGTTCCGGTTTTGTGTGACCACTTGGTCCACTTGTGTTTCCAAGCTCTTGAAACGATCCGTGGAAACATTGATGAACTTCTCAAATGCGGATTCTCATCCTTGCTTTTGGGGTTGTGGTGGAGGTGGTGCTTGATAGTGAGTTTGTGGAGTTTGGTAATGGGCTTGTTGTGGAGGGAAAGGAGGAGGTTGTTGGAAATTTTCGGGGTTTCTAGGTGGTGGTGGTGGTCTTGGGGCATTTTATGCGTTGTTGGGGTTGGACCAAGAAAAATTAGGGTGGTTGCGTAGTCCGGAATTGTATGTGTTGGAATAGGGATTGTTCCCGGATCTTTGGGCATTTATGGCATTCATTTGCTCGGATGTGGTTGAGGAAGATCCTCCTTGATTTGCATAAGGGCAAGAATCATAAGCATGAGATGCACCACAAAGTTCGCATGCCATTGATTGGACTTGTGGAGTTTGATTTGATACCGCATTCGTGGTGAATTTCTCTACTTGTTTCTCCAAGGCTTCTATCTTGGCTTGCATAGAAGTATATTCTCCCACTTGCATCATGCCGGGAGTAGAACCTTGAGGCTTTGGAATGGGTGCATTGGATCTTTCGGAATACCATGCATTGTTTGCCGCCATTCTTTCTAGCAAATTAATTGCATCGGCCTCATACATGCTCATAATCGCTCCTCCCCCGGCGGAGTCTATCATGACCTTCAAGGCTTGGGAAATTCCTCCGTAGAACGATTGGACAAGTTTCCAACCTTCGCATCCATGGTGAGGGCATTTCCTTTGTAGTTCCTTAAACCGTTCCCAAGCTTCGTATAGGCTTTCTCCTTCATATTGCCGAAATGAGGTGATTTCATTCCGGAGCTTAACCGTTTTAGCGTGCGGGAAGAACTTATCCAAAAATGCTTGAGACAATAGAGGCCATGATCCCTTAGTCTCATACGGAAGAGCACTATGCCAAGCTTTCGCCCTATCCCTTAAGGAGAATGGAAAGAGTCGAATCCTAATAGCTTCCTCGGGCACATTGTTGAGTTTGAATGTGTCACAAACCTCAATGAACCAGTTCACATGTGAAATGGGATCCTCCGTAGCTAAACCGGTGAATTGATTTTGTTGGAGTAGGGAAATATATGCCGGCTTAATTTCAAAGTGGTTCGCCCCCACTCCCAGTCTTCCAAAGTTTTGTTGGATGTTCTCCATACTTGGCATGGCATATTCCCTAATTTGCCTTTGGGGTGGTTGGTTAGGTTGTCCTCCATTTGCCCCATTAAAGGCATCATTTGCATTGAAATTTTCCATTTGAATCGGGGTTGATACCTCTTGTCTCCTTTCCTTCGTTAGTGCACGAAGTTTCTTTTCGATGTCCGGATAATGTTTCAAATTCTCCCAACTTTTAGCTCTTCTCATGCACAAGAACCTACAAGAGACAAACAAGCATCAAATTCAATAAAAATAAGGATCTAGATCACTAGTTACTAACAATCGGTAAGGGTGATTTAAACGCCTCCCCGGCAACGGCGCCAAAAACCTGTCGTGTTTATTTTCATTTTGTTTTAATAAAGCCCAAGTGCAAGCATCAATAACTCAATGTAGCAAAAGAGGTCGAATCCACAGGGAGGAGTAAATCAATCAATTACCTAATGTATTCACCAATCTATAGACCAAAACGAGTGATAGAGCGAATTAACTACTTACGAAAATGAAAGTTAACTAAGATTAACAAACTAGAAACAACTAGAAAGCGAATAAAGTAGCGAACAACTAAGTTAACTAAGTGGCAATGGGGTAGTAATGATCATGCAAGGTTCGTGCTCAATTAGTGCTTTAATGGGACAAGGATCTCACAATCCTAATCCCTAATGTATACACAAGCTCCTCTCGAAGTCAAGTGCGTGTACCTAATCAAAGTCTAAAGCCTACTCTCGTGGTCATTAGCTCATTAATTAGATCAAACAAACAAGACTAGTGCAACAAAATAACTAGCGGCTTGGCCCGGTTACTCTATTGCTCGATTGCTCAAGATTAGGCTAAATGTCTTTATACCTAAAACTTAAGTGTTATGAAATTTCATCCAATTTACATACAATCTCTCGATTAGCATGCAAATATAAGTTCATATCTAAGGTGATCAAGCTTAAACATGCAAACACAGTAATTTCACAAGCATAAGATCAAGTAGTCCCACCTAGGCATTTCATCAAACACTTACCCTACATAATTCATCACCCCCCTTTGCCCAAGAAATTAGCCACTCATATTAACACTAGAAAGCAAGGAAATAATAGAGATCATACTGAAAACATGAATATTCATTAAATTAAACCAAATATCAAATATCAAGAACAAAACTCTCAAAGACATGAACAAATTCCAAGACTAAAGACAATAGTATCAAACTTAAAGCAATTAAATCTAACTAGGACTGAAAACAAAGGAAATGATTGTTCTAGAAAGGAATTAACAACTACAATCTAATTAAAGCTTTAAGGATCAAAGATAAAGCTAGAAGAGATGTAACATCCCGATTGTTCGGACTTTCAGGTATACTACTATGTGCGCGATTTAATTAATTACTTACGTGAATATTTGATGTTTATTAAATTCTTATGTGGAAATTTGATAATTATTTGATTTAAGAATGAATTCGTTTTGAACGTTTAAACCCTCTACGCTTGAAATTTTGCCCTATTCGTGTCCGATTTCAATTCTGTTTCTTGCGAATTTTTGATATGCGTGAATTACTTAAGTTATGAACTTGACTATATGTTCATTTTATATTTTGTAATTTGTTTGGTTTGTCTTTTCATTTTAATTTTGGAGACGGAACCTAAAGGAGGCTAAAGAGCATTTAGCGCGCCTTGGGTTCCGGGAAGCACAAATTGAGCTCGGGAATTCAGATTCGAATTTCGTCACCTCCGTTGAACTCGTATACATGATTCGGGTTCAATAAACATAGCCTCATATTTTTCTAAGCTCATTTAGACCTCCGAAATTTAACCGAAACAAGCCTCGTATGCCATTTTAGACCTTTGCCCACTCTTTTATTCATAACTTTTGATATATTTGACCAAATTAAATAAACCTTGGCCCAACATACTCCTAACATACTCCTCTATCAGCCATAAGCCCCTCATTTCGTTCCAAACTTGGAGAGAAGAGAGAAATAGCTGCTCAAAACCGAGACCAAGAAGGAAGCAAAATTATACTATTCACCTTCCAACCTTTTGAGCTCAAATCCTCATCAAATCCTTCCATTTTCGAAAGGTAAGCTTGGAATTTGTTTCTCCATCTTCTCTTCTTTGTTTAGATACCTTATTTGCTCAATTTGGTGGTGATTTGATCAAGATATGAATATTTCGATGAATAGTAAGGGTTTTGCCAATTTTGAAATTATAGCTTGATCTCTTGGTGTTTTGTTGGATTTTTTGCATCCTAATTGATCTTATGAAATTATAATATAAGTGTATGGTCTGATTTTGCAAGATAATCTAGGAATCTTTAGGTTTCAATTTGGGTTTTTGGCATAAACTTGAAGATATGTATATCTCTTACATTCCTTCACTTGAATCTTGATGTTTAGCTTCGATTTTGACATGGATTGAGTGAATATATGACATATTATGATCCTAATATGTTCTATCTTGAGTTTGTATGAATTTGGATGAGTTTTGGAGAGTTTTGGGGCTGAAAATTCGAGTTTTTTTGGCTTCCGACTCAAATCCACGGGGGTGGATTTTCCCTTTGAAAAAAATCCGCTGGGGTGGATTTGAGTCAGAAACTGCTGGAAAATCCATGGGGTGGATTTTCCCTTTGAAAAAAATCCACCGGGGTGGATTTAGGTCAGTGACTCCTTTTGCCCCAAACTTCGATTTTCTTGTTTCGTTTCGCATTCTTTTCGATTTCTCAACACTAATTTGATCCCCATGCTTCTTATAACATGTTATATTGTGTGTTAAGATTTATGTTATGAATTTATAGTTCGTTTTACATCCTCGTTTATGATATGTGAGTTCATATGCAATGTGTGACCTTATATGACCTAAACATGAATTCATCTCATTTCATTTGCATCATTTACACGCATGTGCATTTGCCGAGCGTTTATGTGGTACATTTTGAGTCTAAGATTATCCCTTGTTATTTGTTTTGTGTAGTTGACCCTCCCGTTGACGACGAGGTTGTCCCTTAGGCGTCCGGTTCGTTTTTTTTTGTCACCGCTACGCGTTCGGAAGGTGAGGTTTTATTCTTTTAGATATTATGACCTAAAACCCTAAATGTTTTTAATCCCGCATGCGATTTATGTATACTATATGTTAAATATATGTATGGTATGTACTTTGAGGACTTGTTCTCTTTGTTATAAGTTTTTGAAAACGATTTGTATAAGTATATAAACTATTTTACATTTGTTTTGAAATCCTTTCGTTAAGTGTGAGTGTGTAAGCGAGCTTTGAACTTTGAAAGAGAAGTTTACGAAAATTATGAATTTTGAATTATGATTTGGGCTTGGAGAGTGGCATGGTATCTCGGGACGGCCGAGGGGTCGCCGGGCTCTTCCATCAACACTTTCCTTTGAGAGTCTCGCCTAACCTTAGGAGGTTGAGGAAGGGCGTTTCTCTTGAGCCGATGGATTCAACCGCCGAAGGTTTCAAGGAAGTAATTAACCTTGTTTCGTGTGAATTTGACTGATAGTTAGGGCCGTCAACCCTTCTATCACCCGGAGAATGATGGTTTATGAATTTTGCTTTGATTATGTCTTTGTTTTTAGGAGTTGGAAGTATAACTCGTACTCGCCGAGTTGTTTGAATTCGTATGATTTATGAAACGGGAATGGATTCTTAAATACTTAAAATTTGTGATTTTGGCCTATGGCCCTTACTTCTTTTCATTATATATAGTTATTATCACGGGAAATGATTTAGTTTGCAAAAACCATCCCCGGTTCATGGATCCTTTTATGATTTTGATTAAATGCTTTGCTCTATATGTATTATGAGTGTGTGTGTAGCCCCCTCACTAGTCATTAGGACTAACCCTCGTGGTTTTCCCTTTTTTTTTCCTATCTTTGAGTTGCAGGTACCGTGGGAGTCGAGCTAGGCGGCAAGTTGTCTTCTAGTCTTACTTGTTTCATAGCTCGAGTCATCTTTATTACATTCGTAGTGGTTTATGTCTTATGTTTATGAAATTTATTTTCCGAATACTTTGATACTTGAAATATTTTGGCCCGGGAAGGGCATTGTAAATTTGTAGTTGGAAATATTATGCTCTTATGACTATGTGATATGTATATATGTGATCTTGGGGAATTTTGTATGAATTGCTTTTATCGCTTCCGCTATACCATGAACTGTTTTGTGCTCTGAATGAGGGTTAGGCCGCCTAGCTAGAGAATGAGTTTTGTTTGTCTCCCGTTCGCTATTGTTCGATGCGTGTACGGATTCTACATTCCACTACACGTGTCGGGCTCTAGTGCGGGGGATTTGGTGCCCTACGCTCGGGGTGCTACATCCTTAGGTGGTATCAGAGCTCTCGGTTGTAAAACCGGAGCTCTAGAGTCGTGTCGGGTCTGTCTAGGTCGTTCGGCTTAGGGTTATGTGATTATTTGCATTCATCTTTACAATTATGTGAGTTAATTGTTTAAATTTTAATTAATTGCTTCCATGAACATACATTGAACCCCATGCATCAATATTTTCTTGATTTGTGAATTTTCAGGATGCCTCCACGAAGGAGAAATGATAGGGAACAAACCCCGGATCTTAATCAACCTCCTCCACAAGCACCACCACCTCCTCCATTGAATGCAGAAAATATTGTTCAGGCTCTCTTAAACCAGTTGCAACAGAATCAAAGGAATAATCCTTATGGGGAGGCTCAAGAGGGTCAAGTTACCCCGGCTTTTAGGGAATTTCGGAACAACAACCCTCCGAAGTGGTACGGCGGTGATGATATTAAAGCAGAGGAATGGTTGTCAGAAATTTCGGGGATTTGGGAAATATGCCTTGCACCATCTCATGAGAAGGCAGTTTGCACGGCTCGTTTTGTTCAGGGTCCCGCCTCTAATTGGTTGAAGGCTATGAGAGCTCGGTTAGAAAGAATGGGTGAAGAGTTTAACTGGGAAAGCTTCATAAGAGAATTTCGCCACAAGTATATCCCACCAAGTGCCCGTGAAAGAAGACTCCAGGAATTCACGGAGTTAAAACAAGGGAATCGTTCTGTTGAAGATTATATTTTGGAATTTGAAAGACTCGCCCCGTATGCCCCTCACATCACTAACGATGATACTCAGAAAGCCCGGAATTTTATTCATGGGCTGAGGTATGACGTTCAGAATGCTCTAAAGGCCGCTACTGTGGACACTTGGGAGAAGGCTACAAGGAAGGCACTGAAAGTAGAAGCTCATAATTTGAGGATGAAACCTTCGGCTTACTCTTAGGGGCAAGGTTCGAGCACCGGATCAAATTTGGGTAAGAGGCCTATCTCTCAACGTGGGCCTCCGGTCTTCAAGCCCAAAGGTTCTAATCTTTTTAATAAGAAGCCCCGACCCCAAGGACAAGCTGTGGTACCCGCTCTACCGGCCCCAATTGAGTGTTCTTATTGCGGGGGTCCCAATCATACTGAGGAGACGTGCCGAAAGAAATTGGGAAGGTGTTATGGTTGTGGGGAGCCCGGTCACATGATCAATGCTTGTCCTAAAAAGAAGGATCCTCAACCCTTGAATACTAGGCCTCCGAGAGCTCCTATCCAAGCCAGAGCCTATGCACTTGAAGGTGAAGAAGAGGATGCCGAGGTGGATGCAAATGCCGTCGTTGAAGGTACTATTAGCATTCATGGCATTCCATTACATGCATTATTTGATCCGGGAGCAACGCATTCTTTTATTGCTTCCCGGTGTGTTCCTGCACTTTCTTTGCCTGTTGCTTGCTTTGATGATTCCTTTGTTGTGAGTTCCCCACTCGGGGGCAGTTTGGTAGCGGACCGTGTGTTTCGTGGGTGCCCTGTTGTTGTTGAAGATCAAGAGTATCCGGCAGATTTGATTGAGATGCCTATCAAGAGATATGGGGTAATTTTAGGGATGGACTGGTTGTTTCGACACCGAGTCATGATGGATTGCTTCGCTAAGAAGGTGACATTGGGTTCTACGGTATTTGCGGGTCAGAGATTGAAGGCCTGCACGTTTATATCCTTTATGGAAGTAAGTAAATTGTTCCGGGACGGTGCAACGGGCTACGTGGCCTATCTTTTGAGTAAACCGAAAGATCAGGCCAAGCTCGAGGAGACGGAGATCGTGAAGGAGTTCCCCGATGTTTTTTCGGAGAATTTGGGGTCTTTGCCTCCGGATCGGGACGTCGAATTTGTAATAGATCTCTATCCCGGAGCGGAACCTTATGCGAAATCTCCCTACAGGATGGCTCCAGCGGAGTTGAAGGAGCTGAAGGCGTAACTTGATGAGCTCTTAGAGTGTGGTTACATTCGCCCGAGCACTTCTCCGTGGGGTGCTCCTGTCCTGTTTGTAAAGAAGAAAGACGGGACATTGCGGATGTGTATTGACTACCGTGAGCTGAACCGGTTAACGGTTAAAAATAAGTACCCACTTCCTCACATTGAAGAGTTGTTCGATCTTCTTCAAGGTTCGTGTGTTTATTCTAAGTTGGATTTAAGACAAGGGTACTATCAGTTGCGTATCCGGGAGGAAGACATACCGAAGACGGGTTTCAACACTCGTTATGGGCATTTCGAGTTCGTGGTCATGCCTTTTGGTCTTACTAATGCCCCAGCCGCGTTCATGGATATGATGCACCGAATATTCCGGCCCTACCTCGATAAATTCGTGGTCATCTTTATAGATGATATTCTGGTGTATTCGAGGTCCGTTGAAGATCATGCGCGCATTTGAGAATGGTATTGTCTACACTTCGAGAACATAGATTGTTCGCCAAGTTTAGCAAGTGTGAGTTCTGGATTGAACGGGTTTCATTTTTGGGTCACTTTATCTCAGGGAATGGTGTTGAAGTGGATCCAGCAAAGATAGAAACGGTTATGTTATGGAAACAGCCGAAGAATGCCTCTGAAGTGAGAAGTTTTCAAGGGTTAGCGGGGTATTATAGGCGCTTTGTGAAAGACTTCTCGAAGATTGCCTCCCCGTTGACTCGGTTAACAAAGAAAGAGGTTAAGTTCGAGTGGGACGAGGCGTGTGAGAAGAGTTTTCAAACTCTTAAGGAGAGATTGACTTCTGCACCGATTTTATCCCTACCCGAGGGTTCTGAAGGTTACTCGGTTTATACCGATGCATCGAAGGATGGGCTAGGTTGTGTCTTGATGCAAAATGGTAAAGTAGTAGCATACGCCTCGAGGAAGTTAAAAGATCACGAGAAAAATTATCCCACTCATGATTTGGAATTAGCTGCGGTTGTTTTTGCTTTGATGAAATGGCGTCATTATCTCTATGGGGTTACTTTTGAAGTTTTTACCGACCACCAAAGCCTTAAGTATTTGTTTACACAGAAGGATTTAAATGTAAGGCAAAGACGCTGGGTTGAGCTACTTGAGGACTATGATTGTAGAATTCAATACCATCCGGGTAAGGCTAATGTGGTTGCGGATGCTTTGAGCAGAAAGGTTAGTATCTCGAGTTTGGGAGCAGGTTCAAGTAAACAGAGTTCGGTATCCTTGGTTTCAGAGGCCCGTTTGGCAAATATATCAGTACAACCGGATTTGAGGCAAAGATTGATTGGAGCTCAATCTAATGATTTGGAAATTCAAAGATTAGTAGCTAAGGCAAGGATTGATCCAGAGACAAAATTCGGGTTTGATGATTCGGGATTATTCCGATTTAAGGCTCGGGTGTGTGTTCCAGATGAACTTAAGCAGTTGGTGTTGGATGAGGCGCATAAGTCGGCTTATACGGTACATCCCGGTACTACTAAGATGTATAGAGATTTAAGAAGTTTGTATTGGTGGAACGGCATGAAAAGAGATGTGGCCAATTATGTAAGAAGGTGTCAAACATGCCAAGTGGTGAAAGCTGAACATCAGAAATCGGGGGGAACTCTCCAACCACTTCCAATTCCTGAATGGAAGTGGGAGCAAGTGACGATGGACTTCGTGTCCGGCTTGCCAAGGACCAAAGGAGGTTTCGATGGAATTTGGGTCATAATTGATCAGTTTTCGAAGTCGGCTCACTTTCTCAAGGTCCGGATGTCCGATAAAGTGCCTAAGTTGGCCAAGTTGTATCGGAAAGAAATTGTGAGATTGCATGGTGCACCTGTCAGTATTGTTTCAGATAGGGATCCACGGTTTACAGCGAGTTTCTGGCAGGAATTACAGAAGTGTATGGGAACGAAACTTCAGTTTAGTACTGCATCTCACCCACAAACGGATGGACAATCCGAGAGGTTAATTAAATATCTTGAGGACATGCTTCGTGCTTGTGCTTTAGACTATCAAGACTCGTGGGATGAGTATTTGGATTTGGTCGAGTTCGCCTATAGTAACAGTTTTCAGACTTCGATTGGTATGGCTCCGTATGAGGCATTATATGGAAGGAAATGTCGATCACCTTTATTTTGGGATATTGATGAATGGAGATGGACAAAGGATGGTAAGCTCGACAGAGCTAAGAAACCAAAGGAGATCCAAGATACCATCGAGAAAGTGAAAGTGATTCGACAAAGGCTAAAGGCGGCTCAGGACCGACAGAAAAGTTATGCGGACAAAAGAAGACGACCCTTGGAGTTTGAAGCGGGAGATAAGGTTTTTCTAAAAGCATCTCCTAGAAAAGGGTTTGCTCGGATTGGTAAAGGCGGGAAGCTTAACCCGCGTTACTTAGGCCCCTTTGTGATTCTTGAACGAGTTGGGGAAGTAGCCTACCGGCTTGATCTACCACCGAGTTTGACCGGGATACACAATGTTTTCCATGTCTCTCAACTCCGGAAACACTATCCCGATGAGTCTTCTATAATTCCAATCAAAGAGGTGCAACTAGAGCCAGATTTGACAATCAAGAAGTACCCGGTTAAAGTTTTGGACCGAAAAATGCAAGAATTGAGAAACCGGCAAATCCCCTTGGTAAAAGTCTTGTGGCGTGATCAGAAATCCGAAGAAGCCACTTGGGAAACCGAGGAGAAAATGAGACAGTTGTACCCAGAACTTTTCAAGACCTCGCTTCGGACCTGAGGACAGGTCCTTTTGAAGGAGGGAGGTTTGTAACATCCCGATTGTTCGGACTTTCAGGTATACTACTATGTGCGCGATTTAATTAATTACTTACGTGAATATTTGATGTTTATTAAATTCTTATGTGGAAATTTGATAATTATTTGATTTAAGAATGAATTCGTTTTGAACGTTTAAACCCTCTACGCTTGAAATTTTGCCCTATTCGTGTTCGATTTCAATTCGGTTTCTTGCGAATTTTTGATATGCGTGAATTACTTAAGTTATGAACTTGACTATATGTTCATTTTATATTTTGTAATTTGTTTGGTTTGTCTTTTCATTTTAATTTTGGAGACGGAACCTAAAGGAGGCTAAAGAGCATTTAGCGCGCCTTGGGTTCCGGGAAGCACAAATTGAGCTCGGGAATTCAGATTCGAATTCCGTCACCTCCGTTGAACTCGTATACATGATTTGGGTTCAATAAACATAGCCTCATATTTTTCTAAGCTCATTTAGACCTCCGAAATTTAACCGAAACAAGCCTCGTATGCCATTTTAGACCTTTGCCCACTCTTTTATTCATAACTTTTGATATATTTGACCAAATTAAATAAACCTTGGCCCAACATACTCCTAACATACTCCTCTATCAGCCATAAGCCCCTCATTTCGTTCCAACCTTGGAGAGAAGAGAGAAATAGCTGCTCAAAACCGAGACCAGGAAGGAAGCAAAATTATACTATTCACCTTCCAACCTTTTGAGCTCAAATCCTCATCAAATCCTTCCATTTTCGAAAGGTAAGCTTGGAATTTGCTTCTCCATCTTCTCTTCTTTGTTTAGATACCTTATTTGCTCAATTTGGTGGTGATTTGATCAAGATATGAATATTTCTAGTAAGGGTTTTGCCAATTTTGAAATTATAGCTTGATCTCTTGGTGTTTTATTGGATTTTTTGCATCCTAATTGATCTTATGAAATTATAGTATAAGTGTATGGTCTGATTTTGCATGATAATCTAGGAATCTTTAGGTTTCAATTTGGGTTTTTGGCATAAACTTGAAGATATGTATATCTCTTACATTCCTTCACTTGAATCTTGATGTTTAGCTTCGATTTTGACATGGATTGAGTGAATATATGACATATTATGATCCTAATATGTTCTATCTTGAGTTTGTATGAATTTGGATGAGTTTTGGAGAGTTTTGGGGCTGAAAATTCGAGTTTTTTTGGCTTCCGACTCAAATCCACGGGGGTGGATTTTCCCTTTGAAAAAAATCCGCCGGGGTGGATTTGAGTCAGAAACTGCTAGAAAATCCATGGGGGTGGATTTTCCCTTTGAAAAAAATCCACCGGGGTGGATTTAGGTCAGTGGCTCCTTTTGCCCCAAACTTCGATTTTCTTGTTTCGTTTCGCATTCTTTTCGATTTCTCAACACTAATTTGATCCCCATGCTTCTTATAACATGTTATATTGTGTGTTAAGATTTATGTTATAAATTTATAGTTCGTTTTACATCCTCGTTTATGATATGTGAGTTCATATGCAATGTGTGACCTTATATGACCTAAACATGAATTCATCTCATTTCATTTGCATCATTTACACGCATGTGCATTTGCCGAGTGTTTATGTGGTACATTTTGAGTCTAAGATTATCCCTTGTTATTTGTTTTGTGTAGTTGACCCTCCCGTTGACGACGAGGTTGTCCCTTAGGCGTCTGGTTCGTTTTTTTTTTGTCACCGCTACGCGTTCGGAAGGTGAGGTTTTTATTCTTTTAGATATTATGACCTAAAACCCTAAATGTTTTTAATCCCGCATGCGATTTATGTATACTATATGTTAAATATATGTATGGTATGTACTTTGAGGACTTGTTCTCTTTGTTATAAGTTTTTGAAAACGATTTGTATAAGTATATAAACTATTTTACATTTGTTTTGAAATCCTTTCGTTAAGTGTGAGTGTGTAAGCGAGCTTTGAACTTTGAAAGAGAAGTTTACGAAAATTATGAATTTTGAATTATGATTTGGGCTTGGAGAGTGGCATGGTATCTCGGGACGGCCGAGGGGTCGCCGGGCTCTTCCATCAACACTTTCCTTTGAGAGTCTCGCCTAACCTTAGGAGGTTGAGGAAGGGCGTTTCTCTTGAGCCGATGGATTCAACCGCCGAAGGTTTCAAGGAAGTAATTAACCTTGTTTCGTGTGAATTTGACTGATAGTTAGGGCCGTCAACCCTTCTATCACCCGGAGAATGATGGTTTATGAATTTTGCTTTGATTATGTCTTTGTTTTTAGGAGTTGGAAGTATAACTCGTACTCGCCGAGTTGTTTGAATTCGTATGATTTATGAAACGGGAATGGATTCTTAAATACTTAAAATTTGTGATTTTGGCCTATGGCCCTTACTTCTTTTCATTATATATAGTTATTATCACGGGAAATGATTTAGTTTGCAAAAACCATCCCCGGTTCATGGATCCTTTTATGATTTTGATTAAATGCTTTGCTCTATATGTATTATGAGTGTGTGTGTAGCCCTCTCACTAGTCATTAGGACTAACCCTCGTGGTTTTCCCTTTTTTTTCCCTATCTTTGAGTTGCAGGTACCGTGGGAGTCGAGCTAGGCGGCAAGTTGTCTTCTAGTCTTACTTGTTTCATAGCTCGAGTCATCTTTATTACATTCGTAGTGGTTTATGTCTTATGTTTATGAAATTTATTTTCCGAATACTTTGATACTTGAAATATTTTGGCCCGGGAAGGGCATTGTAAATTTGTAGTTGGAAATATTATGCTCTTATGACTATGTGATATGTATATATGTGATCTTGGGGAATTTTGTATGAATTGCTTTTATCGCTTCCGCTATACCATGAACTGTTTTGTGCTCTGAATGAGGGTTAGGCCGCCTAGCTAGAGAATGAGTTTTGTTTGTCTCCCGTTCGCTATTGTTCGATGCGTGTACGGATTCTACATTCCACTACACGTGTCGGGCTCTAGTGCGGGGGATGTGGTGCCCTACGCTCGGGGTGCTACAAGAGACTCCTAAATTAACCCTAACTTAAACCCTAAACGAGTCTCCCTCAAAAAGTCCTGAAAACTGCCTTAAATATTCCACAAAGCATCCCCGGAACGGCCTGCGGAACGGCCTCACCCACAAGTCTGCCAGCGCTGCTGGGAACGGCCGTTCCCATCCTCGGTCAAAGGGGAAAAGACTGACTTACCGGAACGGCCCTTCCCACAATACACATGGACCGGAAAGGCCGTTCCCATCTTCCAGGGACTGAAACATTATGCATTTTCAGTTCTTCACACTTTTTGGTCATTCTCGGCATCTAAACTCTCGTTTCTTGCCTCATTTCACCATTAACCATCTCTGAGCATAATATACCTGAAATAAGAGCAATTATAACAGTATAAGGCCTAAAATCCGTCAAATAATGACATAAAACATGCTCAAATAAAGGTATAAAATAAACCTAACACAATTGTCTTTCTTGCACAGACCAGCTTCCTGGTGATGAGGAGCAGGCCCCGTAAGCTGTTTCCTTGTTTATTTTGGTCACACAGGTGAGGTTTAATTTCTAGATATATAGAACCTTTACAACCCTTATGTGGATTTTGGCCAAAATGTATTAATATATCTATAGATTTTCATAAACCTCAAATGATTTCAAAATTCACCGAATCTACTATACTGAATTGACCGTATTTTGGTGAGTAATGTATTACACTGTGGGCCCGAGGGTAGTGGCTTGAGCCAATCGGGAAAGCATGGGCTGACGGGTAACTCTAGCTCTACCCTCACCATTTTGGGGATGACCCCTGAATCCGCTAGGAGATTAGTGGAGGAAGGAGTTCCGGGCTTAGGGATTCATGTACCCTCTGCTCACACTGACTGGATAGTTGGGTCTTGCAAACCCACCATCACCCTGAGGAAGAAGGGATTGAAACTGCTACTGAATGTAATGCACTGTAATAACTTGCTTGATCACTTAAATTATCGATAACCTAATTATTGTACACAGTCGGAGTAAGGTTGGACAATTGCCCTCACTCGCCGGGCCACTGATTGACTGAAATTGAATTAATTCTTAAACTTGATAGTTGTAACCTCGGGCGATATTATATCTTATTTTATTGAATTGTATGTTTTTACAATATATTACCCAAGATTATAACTTGCATGTATGTGCGCATATATTTACTTAAGCCCCTCACTTAGTCCGTTGTAGACTGACGCCTCAACCTTTCAGTTTTTGCAGGTGCGTGCTAGGCGGGAATTAGAGTCGAATTTGTCTTTAATTTGGGTCTAGCACACTTCACCTTCATACTATGTTCATGTATTGATACTTATGATATTTTTGGCATGTCTTATGGAATATTTTGGCGATGATATTGTATTGATATGTATATGGTTAGATAGTTGCTTTTGGACACTTGATACTTGATATATGATAATGAAATTTTTATGCTTCCGCTTTTATTGCTCTGAATTGATTGTTTGGTTTGGGGTTAGTCCCGCCTAGCTTTTGTTTTTTTTTTTATTGTCTCCCGTTCGCTATAGCTTTGGTTCATATATGGATTGTCCATTTCATATGTGAATTGAACTATAGTGCGGGGGATGTAGTGCCTAGCGTTCCGGGTGCTACACAGATCACGAAAAAAATCAATAGAACTTTCATATTTGACGAATTTTGTTATGGCACAAAGCAAGCCAAAAATTTGGAGGGATGAATTTTTTTTTTTTTTGGTTTTAAGGCAAAATATTATAAAATAAGACGAAAATACAATATCAAGGGGGCATACCCCCGAAAAATAAAGAAAAGCTACAAAAGATGATACCAAGTCAGAGGCCCTATACAAAGTGCTAGTTACAGAACGAATACAAAAGAATGATGGTATCATGGCTTGAAGCTTTTGCTAGTGAAGCAATTTTCGGCTGTGAAGGTGTCCCGAGGATGTTGCCAAAGGAATCTGTCCCGATTTTGGAGAAGTGACCCACGCTTGACTTGGGGCACAATGTAACAAAAGTTTGCACAAATGTTGTAGTGATTTTCGAGAATCAGGTCCCGATTTCCATACAGCTTGACTGTGATGCAACGAGAATGTGCGTTTTTGGATTAGCTGAGATGCAATAATATAATAAATTGTGCGCAAGCTTGGGGTTGACTTTGTTGGGCTTCAGCAAGTTGAATGGTACGAGTTGATACTATCCGAGAGTGTGGAGTCCCTGTTAAAAGACAAAGCGCTTAATTGTGTTTTGTGCTGGGAAATTATGGTCTGAGAAGGACTACAAAGAATTTGTGCGAACCGGAGCTTTGTTGGGCAGATTGTACCTGCAGGAAAAAGGGGGGAGGGGCGGTTAGAGAAGGAGAATCCGGAGCGAAGAGCTGCGTGACAGTTATATAGTGAATGGTGGAAGATTTTGTAGCGGTCAACATGGCTGGGGTTCCTCAATATCGGGGTCACTCCCTCCCATGCCGAAGCAAAAAGCCCTCAACCAAAAAACACACAAAGCTCGCGTAGTGGGTACCGGGGGTGCTGTCCGATATCACTTTCGGCCAATTTGTACAAGGGGGGAATGCTCAAACAGCCAGGCTATTCTTGCAATCCCCCTAGCGTCCGTCAATTCCAAAGTTACAAAACTAGCAAGTCCGGATCCTTGCAACAGTGATCAGTGGTATTTTATGGGGGTTTTACAGTATGAATGCGATGGGATGATTCCAGTGCCAGTGTGTGCTTAGTATGGGGGTGGGGGATTCCACTAGTTCAGAGGAGAGCTATACAAGTACAACTTTTGGTGCTGGTTTCAAGAACAAGCTGCTAGGCCCTAACATTTGCCCGCTTTCTACCAAAGGAAACTAGGAACTAAGGTACTGTGCTATAAAGTCAACCGGATACAAACTATAAAGGACCATGAACATTAGGCGCTTGATTCTTGCAATGACGTCTTTATCACCAATGATGGTTTGGTCAAGAGCGACTTTGTTCCTGCCTTCCCAAATTGCATAGACCGTACTGCAGAGTGCAAGTCTTACAATCTTCGATTTTGGCCTTGCGCCCCCATACTTGGTTTTGATAGTGCGAGAAGCACTTGCTAGTGTTGTCATGGCAAACGGGATATTGCACCAGGCCTTGATTTGCTCCCAAATGCATCGAGTGAAAGAACATTCGAAAAATAAGTGCTTGGAGGACTCCTCTTGTGATTTGCAAAAAGAGCAGACTGTTGGGATTTGGAGGAATTTCAGGTTATCCAATGTTGGTAGCCTTTGCCGGTAGCCCAGCCAAGAGATGAAACTGAGCTTGGGCGGTATGTATGACTTCCAATTCATTGCCATCCAAGGAGCAGTTCTACCTTTTTCCCTCAGAAGATCGTATATACTGCTGGAACTTGGAATGCCATTTTTTAGACAGTTACGTAGGCCATGGATAGCAGCCTCAGTTGATCCAAATAATTGGAGAAATTTGTCCCTGATTAATGCAAGCTTTTTGAGCAAGGGAGAATCTCTAACCTTTGCATTCCACTCCCAAATTGTTTCGCTTGGAAGGACATTTGAATGAATCCACTTAATCCAAAGTGAGTCCTTATTACAATGGATGTCCCAAATGTTGCCGGCTAGGAGTGCTAGATTCCAGGTGTTGGCTTCTTTAATGTTAAGTCCACCTTCGTGGTTTGGCTTGCAAATATCCTTCCAAGCTACTTTGGATTTACGGCCACCCCAGAGAAAATTACGACAGAGGGATTCAACCTTACCGACAATGGTTGCTGGTATTGGGAAGGCCTGGAGCCAAAAGGATTCAATTCCTTGGATTACTGATTTGATCAATTCCAGTTTTCCTGCATATGAAAGAGATGCAGATTTCCAGGAGTTGAAGTAGCCTTGGATGGATGAGATGAAGGGTTGGTACTGCGCAACTGAAACCTTGGAAGGAGCTAACGGTATGCCCAAGTAGCGAGTTGGAAAAGTTCCTTTGTTGAAAGGGGAAATCTGGAGTATGCTATCCTTTTCCAAAGCATCCAGACCTGCTACGTAAATGCTTGATTTGCTTGCATTCACCAAGAGACCAGAGACTGTTTTGAATTCATCAAGTGTGCGTAAGAGGATTTCGACCGAGATCCTATCGCCTCTGCAGAACAGCATGATATCATCAGCAAATGCAAGATGTGTGATATTGAGAGTTTTACATTTGGCATGATGGTTGAATTCGGTGTTGTGTGTGTTTTTATGCAACAAACGGGAAAAATATTCTATACACAAAAGGAAAAGGTAGGGCGAGAGCGGATCTCCCTGTCTTAGTCCTCTTTTGCCTTCAAATTTTCCATGCAACTCTCCATGTAAAGCAACCGAGAAAGAGGAGGAGGTGATGCATTCAAGGATCCAATCTTTGAATTTGGTAGGAAATTCAAGTGCTGATAGCATTTGATCAATAAATTCCCATGAAACTGTGTCAAATGCTTTCGTAATGTCCAGCTGCATCATAACACGAGGTGTGCTCCTTTTGACATTATATCCCCTCAACAGTTCTTGAGCCAAGAAAATATTATCCTTCATCTTTCTACCCGATACAAAGGCTGCTTGTGCGGGATTGATAAGATCATTTAGAATGGGCTTGAGCCTTGCTGTCAATACCTTGGATATCACTTTATATGTGACATTTAGGCATGCAATAGGTCTGAAATCTGTGACTTTGTAAGCTTCAGCTTTCTTGGGTATGACCGTTATAACCGTGTGATTGAGTTGTTTTAGAATCCGACCATTTGAGAAGAATTCCTTGACAGCACTAGTAAAGTCTGCTCCTATAATGGCCCAAGATTTTTTGAAGAAACCAGCCGTGAAGCCATCTGGGCCTGGGGCTTTGTCATTTGGAATTGAGAAGAGGGCTTCTTTGATTTCGGCATCCGTGATGGGGGCAATAAGGCCTGGTACATGATTTGGGGAGATGATGGGTCCCAAACCGATAACTTCCGTACTTAAAGGTTGTGTGTGAGAAGCTGTTCCAAAAAGAGATTCAAAATAAGACGAGAAGCACACACCAACTTCTTTGATGGATGAAGTTGGGCTGCCATCCTCTTTGAGTACACAAGTGATTGCCCCTCTAGCTTGATTCTTCTTGATGATTGAGTGGAAATAAGAGGTAGATCTGTCCGCTGCAAGTATGTGTCTCGTTTTGGCCTTTTGTTGGAGGTAAGATCTTTCGGCATTTTGAAGGAATATTGCTTGCTTTCTAGCAGAGTCCACTTGTTCAGCTAGCTGGGAGTTTGTTGGTTGCAAAAGAAGTTGGCCATAGGCTTGTTGGAATTTTTCTGTGGCCTTTTTCACCCGTGTTGAGATATGACTGAAGTTTTCTTTATTGAGCGATTTGAGTGGAGCTTTGAGGGACTGCATTTTCTTTGCTAGGATGAACTGCTTCCTTCCATGGATTGTTGTGCTCCATTGTTGCTGTACAATTTGAAGGAAGGAAGGATGGCTGGTCCACATGTCAAAAAATTTGAAGGATTTTGGGACATGCTTTTCAGTTTGATGACAGTTTACAACAACCGGGCAGTGGTCAGAAACCGGCAACATTTGGTGGAAATTAGCTTGACATTTTAGTCCATTTGCAGGCCATTGCTGATTGATCATAACCCTATCAAGTTTTGCAAGGAGATTCTTCCTTTGCCAAGTAAAGAATTCTCCAGTTTGGGGGGCATCCGTGAACCCAAGTGCTGCCCTGAAGTTGGCTAGATCTTTCATGTAATAATCACTTGGTGTTTTCCCCACTCTTTCTCTTGCATCACAAATACAGTTAAGATCCCCCATGATAATCCAGGGTATTGAGGGAGGGACATTAAGATGCATTAGACGTTCCCAAAGGTACCTCCTCTCCGATACCGTGTAAAGTCCATATGCAAATGACACAAAAAATTCAACATGAGAAATACGGCATTTAAGCTTTGCATGTATAAATTGTGCAGAAATCTCAAGGATATTACATAGAACATAGGAGCTATTCCAACATAAGACAATCCTTCCATTTGGTATGATATCAAAATTATGAGCAACAGTCCAGTTTGGCAAATGAGTTTTCAGAAAGAAATTAAGTGCTTCAGTGGTTAATTTCGTTTCAATTAGGCAACTTACATGACATTTGTTCTCCCGGATGAATTTTGAAACTGCATTGTGGGTGGGGGTGCAGCTCAGTCCCCTTACGTTCCAAAGGAAGACATTCATTGGTGCTTGGTGGAGGTATTGGCGCCTCCGCCGCTCTCAGGTATCATGTCTGACTTTATAGGCTTGGGATTTTTTCCCTTCTTGCTTTTAACAGAATTCCATTTTCCATCTTGTAGCTGCTGGTGTTGGGGCTCTTTGAGCAGCTCCTGTTCATCATCAGACTGGAGGGCTAAGTTGTCAAGGGAACCCTCCTCATTGCCTCCTTTAGCTCGCTCAGGGGAAGCAAAACAAATGTTAAAACCCCCTTGATTGGTGGGCTGCGGGTCATGGGGTTGTGTGGCTAGAAGTTCAGGATACATATCTAATTCTTGAGGGTTCTTATAGATTACTTTTGGAGCCCCATATTGGTTGAATCCAACTTCATATGTAGATCCCTTTGATCCTTTTGTGGCTGCTTTGGTGATTGTGGTAGGTTGGGGATGCGGATGCGTAACAGTTGGGGCTAAGGGAGCTTGGGTTACGTCTTTGGGAGATTGTGGGTCTGAGTTGGGGATAGGGTTGTGGATTGGTGCTAACAGAGGCGGCTGTGGGTCTGAGTTAGTGGCCGGCTTAATTAGATGATCGTTGGATTTGAGCAGTTGTGGAGCTTTTCTGCTAGGAGGCCCAGACTTACGAGGAACACGTCGGATCATGATTGGATCAATCTTACCTTCATTGTCCTTAAAGCATTGCCAAGGATTATGGCCATACTTTTCACAGAAACAACAGTAGCAGGGGTATGATTCATACTCAACCGGCAAAGTGAACGTTTTACCACATGGAAGGGTACATTTGATATCATGAGAAGGGATTGAAGCAGCATCAATGAGGATTTTGAATCTAGCATAACAGTATCTCTCACCTTCCGCTGTGATTTCATCAAAGAAGAGTGGGGTGCCAAGGCGTGATGCAATCAAGTTGAAGGCTTCATCATGCCAGAGTTGGGGTGGGATGTCATAGATCTTGACCCATACTGGGACCTTGAAGGTCTCTTTCTTGTTGAAAGCGAAGTCGACATCCGGCTTGTTTAGCAACATTGAAACATTTCCTGTTGGGTAGGGTCCTCCAGTGAGTATCTTGAACATGTCATCTTCTGATTTGAACTTGAGAATAATCCATCCCTTTGTGTGGGGGATGATTTTGACTGGAATTCCCCAAGTTTTCGCCAAAGCTTCAACAGCTTGTAGTCCTGGAAAGCGGCCAGTGAAGCTTCCGATTAAGCTATTGCCCCATGTTTGGTCCGGTTGTTTGAGATTTGAAGGCTTAAAATCCAGAGTTTCTCCATGAGTGATGATTCTCTTCATGCTACGATTTTTCCTTGGTTTTTCTTGAAAGAGGCTTGAAAAACTTTTTTGCGGTTTGGTGGGATTTGCAGCATGGGAGAGAGTATTTTCTTGATCTCTATGAGACGTTTCTGCTACAGAAGGTACATTAGGTAGAGTTGATGCAGCATAAGGGTGTGTTATGACTTCTTTGCCCTTGGATATTCCCCTTTTACCAAGGTTTGATTCGGTTGAGTAGGCTACAGTATCAAGGGTATTTTGTCCAACCATTTCAGACGCAATCTTCTTTGTGGAGACTTCTACATCTTCTGCTGAAATTGCAGCTTTTTTTGTTGAATTCAAATGGTTGGGGGGACACGTTACTTCAGCATTAAATGCTAAGTTTGTCTTGAGCCTCTCAACATGTGCTGCTTTGTTGCTTTTTGGAGAGGAGCCAGCTATATTGTTGACCATCGGACCGTAATCTTCCACATAATCTGCCACGTTGATGGAGGATTCTCCAGCTGGGTTGTTGACTGAAGCTGGTTGGCCTTCCACATATGTTGCCAGCTTAACTGGGTGGGGCAACATATCCGATGAGTCAGCAGCTGTGTCAGCTTTGTTTGCCAAATCATCAGCAGCTTTGTTTTGGAGGGTTTTGGACTTGGGAGATTCTTCTGAATCTCCATCAGTGGTGTTGGACCTGTCCGTGGAGCTGTGGGAAGCTGTGGATTCCGTCTCTGCATGGGACTGTTTGAGACTTTTGGAGGTAGAGAAATGGGAGCTACCAGGGCTGCTGGAGCTCTTTGAAGCCTTTAGCTTTTTTGCTTTAGTCTCAGAATTGCATTTCTTTCCCATGGCAGAGAAAGCACCGTTTAAGGACACAAGGCCAAGAGGTGGAGGTTTCTCAAGCTTCCATGGAGACACATATCAGGGGATGTTTCCCACTTAACTAGAAAATAATGTTAAACAATCTGCCACTAAATAAAAGAGGATGATAAACAATTCGGTCACTATATGAAATAATGATTGAAAGATCTGAGTGGAATTTTCAGCACTATCTGGAATGAGACAATGTTAATATTCAGATTTTCCAACAAAAACAATGGAACAGATGGTGGTTTTTGGCTCCACAGAAAAACTGACAGGTGGTTTAGATCTATCAAGGTTCCAGGTTTTAAATCCGAGGAAGAATTTCCAAAGTAAAGAGATGATTCTGTTATAGGAACAGATTAAATCTTCAAAGAGAATCTTGCTTCGGTTTCACGAGAGAAAGAGATGGAAGTGTGCAAATCTAGAGAGAGGTGAGAGCATCTTCCTAGAGAGAGAAACACTCTTGGCACACTGCATCGAGGGATGAATTTTGGTACAGTAAAATGAAGCGGGAGAAAGCTGTGCAAGAAAAGTGAGAATTTGGTCATGAAGTAAGGGCCAAAAGAGACATTTCGGTTTAACCAAAGCACAGGAGTTATCTAACAATTCAATTTGGGAGTTGTCATGTAAAAGGGGTCTGCATGTCGATACAAGAAGGTGCCTGGTGCGGATGCAGGCCTTATCAAGACCAAGTAAACGCCCTTTACAGGCACATACCAAATCTCAACCATCGGTTTAAGCCTCATGCAAACTATTTCTAAATTTTTTCTTTGTTTTTTACCGAATGTAGAAACATAAAAAAACATAAAACTCTTTCTCAAGTTTGGACTCTCTCAACTTTAAGCCTCTCTCTCAATGCTCTCCCCTCCCTCTCTTTCACCACTGCCTCGGCACCACTTCAGCCCCACAAGGTAAGAATTAGGGTTTAATATTTCGGGTACCGTATTTAACTAGTTTAGAATTTAGATAGTCTTTGGGTATCCAAAAATACTATTTATTGTCCCTTTAAAAAAACGAAAAACACTATTATTGTATGTTCAACAATTTAGGTTTGTGATGAATATTTCACTAAAAATAGAATAACGTTTTCTTTAAAAAAGTTATTCTGCAAAAATTGGGTTAATTCTGTTTTAATTGCAAAGTTTTAATTTTCTGTTAATTAAATAAACCAAGAACTAATAGTTATTCTCTTCAGTGGCTCAGTGCCTCAACAGTGAGTTATCCACTCTTGCACGACGCGCTAGGGTTTATCACACCCCCAAAAGGGTTTAGAGCATTCCAGACGACAAAAAATGGCGTCCCAAGCAATTCTCAGAGCTCGATTCTCCTCCACCATTGCCTCGTCTCTCGGGAAAGTGCGTCCTTCTCTCTCTCCCAGAAGCTCCGCCCTAAAACCCTCTTTTGTCGCCGTTAGAGCTCTCTCGACCTCACCGGTGCACGACGATTTCCAGAGGCCAAATCCTCAGCCCTCGTCTTCGTTGAACGGTAATTTTCAGAGTCATGGTTATGGTAATGGTTATAACAATGGTGTGGTGAATCAGGGTTACCCTAGTCAGGGAAATTTCAGTCCGGGTCGGTTTGATGCGCCACGAGGAGGAACGAACTCCGGCCCTAATTTTTCGAATCAAGGGTTTCGGCAGAACCAGAATTATCCCTCTACCCCTGGAAATGATAATCAATGGATTAATAATCAAAATCAAGGATTTGGGCGTAATCCTCCACCTCCTCCTCAAGGAGGGTTTGGGAACCAGGCTTATCAACAGACCCCGAATCAGAGTCAGAATTACCCAAGTGGAGGTATGAATCAGTGGAAGAATGGCTATAATCAGAATCGCAATTTGGGTCATGCACAACATCAGAATCCGAACCAGTGGGGGTTAAATGGTCAGGCTGCTGTAAATAACCAGGTCCAGAACCAGAGCGGCGATCAAGGGCTGAACACTAGTGCGCCACCTGATACTGTTGACTTGCTGAGTTTGTGTAGAGAGGGTAAAGTTAAGGAAGTGATTGAACACATGGACAAAGGTGTGCGTGCAAATGCTGAGTGTTTTAGCTTGCTTTTTCAGTTGTGTGGGAATTCGAAGAAGTTTGAGGACGCTAAGAAAGTGCATGACTACTTCTTGAGATCGACTTTTAGGAGTGATTTGCAATTGAACAATAAGGTGCTTGACATGTACTCAAAATGTGCAAGTATGACAGATGCACGCAGAGTGTTTGATCATATGCCGGACAGGAACATGGATTCGTGGCACTTGATGATACTTGGGTATGCAGCTAACGGACTGGGCGATGATGGCTTGGCATTGTTTGAGCAGATGAGGAAATTTGGTTTGCATCCAAATGAGCAAACTTTTCTTACTGTTTTAGAAGCTTGTGCTAGTGCTGAAGCTATTGAAGAGGGATTTATACATTTTGAGTCGATGAAAACCGAATACGGCATATCTCCTGGTATTGAGCATTATTTAGGACTTTTAGGTGTCCTTGGGAAGTCAGGACATCTGGCTGAGGCAGAAACATACATTGAAACTCTTCCATTTGAACCAACAGCTGTTATTTGGGAAGCATTGATGAAATATGCTCAGATTCATGGGGATATTGACCTTGAAAATCGTGCTGAGGAGTTGATGGTCAGTCTTGATCCTTCAAAAGCTGTCACAAACAAGATTCCCACTCCCCCTCCAAAGAAGCAATCTGGGATCAACATGCTTGTGGGGAGGAACAGGATACCGGAGTTTCGCAATCCCACACTGTACAAGGATGATGAGAAGTTGAGGGCTGCAAAGAAAGAGCAAGCTTATGTTCCTGATACCAGATATGTTCTTCATGACATTGATCAGGAGGCAAAGGAGCAAGCATTATTGTACCATAGCGAGCGTCTAGCAATTGCTTATGGTCTTATTAGTACTCCAGCAAGGACTCCATTGAGGATCATTAAGAACCTACGTGTGTGCGGTGATTGTCACAATGCTATCAAGATCATGTCCAGAATTGTTGGGAGAGAATTGATTGTCAGGGACAACAAAAGGTTTCATCATTTCAAAGATGGCAAATGCTCTTGTAATGACTACTGGTAAGCTCTCTATGATTAATGCAGGTTATATTTTAGCTTTAATGGTTATGCCACTATGATAGATGAGGAATCTGTATTTCTATGATGACTAGCATGATGCTTTTTTATTTGGATACCTATTCTATAGATGGCAAATTATATCACCATTCCAGCTATTGTAACTTCTTTAGCCTGTGGCAAGAATTATTGTATTTACTAGCAATGAAATCTGATTTTCCCGGACAGCGTAGTTTGTAAGGTGCCTACTATAGGTTTATTCTGAATATATGAGATTATATTTTTGAAGATGAATGTTTTTAAAGTTATTGTCCGTGCAAATTTGCTAGAGTAATTTTGGTGCCCATTTATTGTCGTGTTAACTTCTTTTTCATCCTTCCTTTCTCAATCATGCTTACTGAGGAATTTCATTTTCCATTTAAGTTTTCTATAATCCTCAGATTTTTGGGGCTTGGAATTGTATTTTTGCTGCAAATGTGCCAACATAAATTCATATATGAACTGTAGTAAGTATACAGAACTGCAAACGAGACTCAATAGGATTCATACTGATTACAGGCATAAATACAAATTCAAGTACACACACACACACATTGTATTTTAAAATTAATATGTAATCATCGAGCGAGTCATCATTGTCATAAACTCATCCGAGTCTATCACTCCATCCCCATTAGTATCCACAGCACGCACCATTCTCGTGCAATCTTGCATGCTGCACCTCTCCCCAAGCCTTCTCAGCAACTCATACACTTCTTCAACTGTTATTTTCCCATCATTATCTTTGTCGAATGCCTGAAAAGCCCGCTGCAGATCTGCTGTCTTAATCCCACCTCCCTTCTTATGCACTTCCACAAACTCATGGAAATCTATGAATCCATCTCCATCCAAATCTGCAACCTCGAATATCTTCTGCACTTCTTTACTAAGAAGGTTTCCCTTCCCTAAAGCTTTCAGTATAGCCTTGTACTCGTCCGGTGATATTTTTCCATCTTTATTTGAATCGAACTTGTTGAATACTTGTTTTAGCTCTTCTGTATTTGGCAAGTATATAGGTAATGATGCGTTGGAGCTCTGTCGCGAAAATAGTCTCGAAGGTTTCTTCAGAAATGACCTCTTTGAGAGGTTGTACTGGATATCGAGAAATCTAGTCGACATGTTTTATTGCTGGCTATTTGAGAGATTAAGAAACTGTTGCAAGAGGTTGGTTTTGAGGCACAGCTCTAGAAATTGAAATATATAGTGGTATGATAAGAGTCCATATCCTACGAAAGACCTAGTTGAAGATACATTCTGATGCTTAGATGATAATACAGAATAACTTTATTGAAGGGCTGCTTGAATACCACCCAGTTGAGATGCTTATGTGCAATTCATGAAGAAGAATAAAGAGCAAAAAGTGATTTCAGAAAGTGACTAGATTCTTATCTTGGGTTTGTATTAACAAGTTAACAAGTGTTTACTTGATTCTGTTTTCCTACATTCTTCCAAGCAAGTTTTTTGTTACCTTTTTTCGCTGAACTTCCTAGCAACTTCATCCTTCTTAAATTTTCCAGATATTTTATTTCGACTTTTGGGAGATATCTGGAGTGCAAGCTGAGGTCATTGAGGTTGATGATTACATCATCTCAGCTGATCTTTCCAACTTACTGTCTGTGAAAATTTTAGATTTAATTTTCAAAAATAAAAAGTAATTTGATTTTTATTATGACTTAGGGTTTATGATACACGGACACTTCTAAAAATATCATTTAATTTAATTGTGTCATGTCGGACACTCGTATCGAATATCGTGTCCGACACTCCTTACGTGGGAAATTCAAAAAAAAAATTCGTATCGTCGTATCCGTGTTCGTTCATCATAGCTTGACTTAGGGTAAACCCTTCTGCTTAATAGTTGTTAAAATTCACAATAATAAAAAGAGTGTTCGGGGGGGAAAAAATGAGAAGCACATTTGTTGAATATTTGCCCAGAAAACATTACTTTTAAATTTTAGCAAGTTGAGTGTTGATGTCTGTCATCTGTAGATTCTTGAGCTTCTTAAGGTTTTATTCATTGAAAAAGAAATTAAATGAAATTAAGAAACCAAGCATATATATATATTTTTTTTTTAGTTTGTGTATCATGTACACAAACCAATGTGATACGAGCATATGCACAATTAATACAAAAAGAAAGCCAATTGGCAATCTCTCTCTTTCCTCCTTCCTTGCCTTTTGGGATGTTTCTTTCCTCATTTGTCCCTAAGCATCATCTTTCCTTCAACATTCTAGGATAGCCTAATCAAGAAAACACCATCTCTATCAGTCAAGATGTTCTCATTAGTTCAAATTTATATGAAATTTAAGATGCAAGACTTACTGAATGGACATGTGGCCTTTCTTAGCCAGAGAGTCGGGGATCTTGTTCCGGAGTAGGTTGTTCTGCAGTCGTCTGTTGATAAAGCTTGTTGTTTATGCTTTCTAATTCATACTAGCAATCTGACTCGCTAGACAATCCATCAGATTTTCTAAATATTTTTATGTAGCTAATAATTTATGATAGGTAAAACTTCGTCCGAGAATATAAAATAATGCGAGTAAAATGATACATAAAAAAGCTGGAACATTAGAACATGTCAAGGGTGGTGAGGGAGAAGAAACACGAGAGAGAGAGAGGATAAATATTCAAGTGATAAAAAGAGTTCAAAACACCAAAACAGGATGACCTTTTGTGTAATAGTGTAAATAGTAACAAGAGAAATATGGTTTAGTACTTACATTTCATGAAGATTTGGTAGCTCGCCCAATGAACTAGGAATTGATCCTTCAAATTGGTTGTTCTCTAAATGCCTTTTCCAAAATCGAAACCAAAATAGAGTACTTAAGATAATTATTAATCAATCTGTATAACTTATAGGGTTAACTACACTTGTGCTCCTTCAAGATGCAGGGTAGGTATCTTTTAGTCAGAAAATTATACGACAGGGTTAGGGGCAAAATAGAAAGTTTATGCAGCGGTAATTTTCCATCAGAAACCATAAAGAAATGGAAATTGGTTAAGACAGGCAAGTCCGAAAAGGGGTGTTTACGTAATTATGAAAGTTTTGACGGGTGTAAGTGTAATAACCCGAAATTGTATGACAGCATAACGTAGATAAGTTTATGGAACTTACAGAACTTGCAAAGACTTCAATGCCCGCAAATCAGGTATAGGACCTGAAAGTTTGTTGTCTCCAAGCATACTGAGATACAATTCCGTTATTACAAACATCATGAGAAAAAAACATGGTGCTTTGCCAAATATATTATGGATTATACGTTAATCTGTCACAATGCATAAATTACTTACAGTTGCTTGAGACCCGTTAATTTGAAAATATTTTTTGGTATTGCTCCAGACAATCCAAACCCCGTCAGGTTCCTACATGCATTTTTAAAAAAAAGGGTGTAAGAAGCGTTTGTGAGTCAATTATAGAAACTAAGAGGGTGTTTGAATAAACTTAACTTAAAGAGCTTATAAACTCTCACGTCTTATAAGACGTCTTTGGAGCTTATTAGATATTGGATGTTATTTTCAGAATAAGCTATCACAGTGTTTGAACGAAAATATGATCATGTGCTTATAAGATGTTAGCTACTTCATTTTTGTAATTAATATGATCAATAAGAAAAGGAATGTGTTGGTATGTAAATAAGTCGGTATTTCCCAACTTCTTGTTTTAAAGGAGCTTATAAGCTACTAAGAGCTCTTAAACATCTTGTAAGCTTCCTCGAAGAAAGAGCTTGCCAAAAAACACTTTATGAGAGTTTATAAGCTCCTAGACAGCTCATAAGTTGTTCAGCAGAGCTTATAAACCCCTGCCAAATGCCCTCTAAATGACTTTAATTGCAAGGGATGAGAGAATTTACAAAGATTGAATTGTATAAGGATCTCCACGAGAGCAAGAAACACCGGTCCATGAATATTCTTTAGGTAGACATGGATCTCCAACCCAATCTTCATGGGGGTTGCCTATTTCTTTCCTCAATCCCTCCATTGCTACCACTGTTGAATATACAATGAAAAAAGAAACAAATAAATAATTACACACACACACACACACACACACATATATATAAAACAGGGTATTTGGTTGAGTGAATAATTAGCTCGCTAACAACTATATATTTTAGAGCTTGGGAAATATATTTATTAGTGCAGAAAAATTTGTGTGAAATGATCTTATAGGATCTTCAAATAAAAGAGTAGTTACAGGAACTTTTCCTGAGGTTTGCCCCTCTAAGAATATACATTACATCCTTATCAATGAATTTTGATGACTTAATTTTAATTTTTCATGAACATCCTATTTTGCTCGACACTTTCCGATCAATATTTGATTTATATTTATGAATATAATTGCATGTGTTATGCCAAGCTTCAGGATATCCTAGGGGAAGATTTTGTAATTTCTCAGGCCTTAGGCAAATCAGTATAATTATGCCAAACAGCTTAAACTTAAAGGTACACCGAGTGTAATTATCCCTAAAACAATATATTGGATGCTTGTAAGCTCATCTAAAACTAAATTTTTAACAAACTCATTTTTTGTACCATATTAATTACACAATTGGCACTACTACCATATTAGGCCACAAATGATCTTATTTTATTCAAACCTCTGAAGAACTCAATTTTAAGGTGATATCTGATATCTTAATAAGCTCTCAAAAAAAATTTCCTGTGTAAAAACTCATAAACAAATATTCGTGTCAGAAAAAACTCAATGAAAGAAAAAGGGACAGATATATACCATCTCGAGCGGAGGTCCTTCCTCCAGAAGCCAAAATCTGCAATATTTCAGCAGCATTGATCAAGGGGCCAACAGGCGTATGATTAGTGGGCACCATTGAAATCTGTGTTTTACCCTCGAGAGGATATCCAGTCCCCACAACACTCTGCCCATTATCTGTGGCATTCAGCCATTGGTAGAATTTCCTCCCATTTAAATACACATCAAACACTCTCCAGCTATATGGGCTCGGATTTCGGTTGTCTTGAAAGTACAATGCAATGTAATAGAGCCCGTATGGGAGTGAGAATGTTGGCCAGTTTAGAGTGAGATTCTTGCCCCTGCTTGTCGTCACTCCTGATGCAAAGGCCTTGGTTGGTGGAATGTTCCAGAATGTTGAAGGTGTTATGTTCGACTGGCTTTCCACAATGGGGTTATTGTCCTTGAAGGGTTGCCAGTAACGGTTGAAATTGTCGTCCGGATAACTGTTGTTTGATGTTTGGTTAGTTCTTATAATGCTTTTGAGCTAGATACTGATAAAGAAATAGTTCAAGTACTATGCGTAATTGCATACTACTACTAAAAGCAAAATTCTGCTACTTAGAACCTACTTTTGATTTAAATGCATGGAAACAATCAACCAAGAATCTTAAATAACAAGAATTCACATGCTTCTAGTTAAGAATACAATTATGGACATTTACATAAGCCCCTCCAAATATAATGATTGAGCTAACCATCATTTTGCCTGTCAAATGTAATTTACCAAAATAATCATGTTTTCAAGAAAGGGACTTTTAATTAGAGCGGCAAATGTGTCTTTGTACCCAAGTTCTTTACCCATGCCAATTTGGAAAGTAGAAATAGTTAACAACATCTAGACAACCAAGCAAGCAAGCAAAGCTTCACGACACTTCATATTTTTTATCAATCAACCATAGTATTTCATAGGCAAGATTGAGCAAAAACTTCAGTACCTAATGATGTCTCCTTCTCTGCCGAAAACGCCTCTTGCAACAGTGACCATGATGCTATTCTCGAGGTTGGTGGAATTGTAAAGGGAATCATTAACACGAAACACTTCAAGAGAAGAAATAAAGGGACTGGAATCATCAGCAGTGTGCTGATTTCTGGCCAAACAAACACTCAGATTCAAGCTCTTCGCCACCACAACAGCCTCGTAGTACGAGGATCCCCCACCTGCATAATCCTCTGTGGTGTTGACAACGCTCCACTTCGTCCCATCAATAATCTGATCAAACACCGGCGGCTCATTTCCCCCATCAAAACCTCCATAGAAATACACTGTCCTCACAAGGTACTTCTTGTTCTGCGCCACTGGGAAGCTGTAGCAATACTTGGATGCTTTGGAATTAGGGAAATACCTTAAAGTTTGCAATCTTTCCAAAACGTCTTTTCTGTTTATGGTGGTTGCATTCCCAGTCGATATGAAATTATCATCCGGGACGTATTTGAGAGACCCTTCTTCTGCATCCTCGCTGGAACCACAATTCAGGAGGTAATTACCTACAAAAGATTACGAATCTTGAGAAAATTTTTCTGAAATTGAATTGCATGTGTTTGTGTTTATGTGTGAGTGATGATTAGTTTACCTGAAGGCTGTTGTGGGGCGGCATGGATTAGAAGAGGGATGCTGAGGAGCCATAGGAGGAAGATGCAGGGGGACATGGTGGCGGAGATGGAGGAATTAGTGGAAGTTTCCGGCGAGGAGAGAGATTGGAGAGAGAAAATAGTGAAATTTGAATGAAGAGTTAAACATGGATTTAGGGAGATGGTAATTGCATCATCATAGGTTATGCATGAAGATAGATTGCCACATTAACATACAGTTGGCTGACCCTCCTAAAATTTTACAATCTTGGTTATTTTCGTATTTTACAATCTAAATTTATATTATGGCACGTAACAAAATATAGGGTGAACGTACGGTATAAATTTTTGAGAATCTAAAGAGTAGGAAAAAAATCAAAAAATTGAAAATAGAAAACCGAGTTTGAATGATTTTGCTTAAAGCCTCAAATAATCAAATTTTGGTGCACATAAATACGGGGATATATGTTTAAAAAAAAAAAAAAAAAAAATACGGGGATATATGAACACAATACTAATAGTTTACTACGTAAAAAACGTTTGATCCGACAAGCCATAAATTAGATCCCTCTGGCTCTGACTCTGAGGGGATAAAATCATAAAATGACATTTTGTCTTTTGAATTTTCATATGTATAATAGTTAATAATATATTGTAATAAATATATGTTTTCATCTGAAAAAACAAAAGCGCCTGTAGCTCAGTGGATAGAGCGTCTGTTTCCTAAGCAGAAAGTCGTAGGTTCGACCCCTACCTGGCGCGTTCAAAAAAATTTTTTTTTCTTTTCCTTTTCTACTTCCTAGTTCCCAAGACTCTGTTTGATTTTTCTATACTGGTTTTGTATGGTTATGTCAGTTTGATCACGAAAGTAATCTTTGTAATGGACCATTTGGTTCTATTCCCTTATTTTATACCAAAGATCAACAACACTCCGCTGATATACTGTTTGAGCTTTGCTGGATTGGGAATGACACGGAAATCTGCGTCATTTACTTCCTATATGCTCATAATCATGTTTATTCAGTTCTTGTTTACCAATACCATCTTCCTCTTAGAGAAGGAAGGAACCATTCCCTGATGGGGAAGGAAAAGACTTGTTTTTTCTCTTTGTTTGTGCGTTCAGTAAAACTGATGAATCACCTGACAAAATTCATTAGGCAGAGGAAAAACCTGGCCCCTCTGATTCTGTTTCTTGTTTGATGATTTCGTTAAATCTTACGGGTTATATGTTATCTGGTGAGGATTCCCTTCCGATTGTGAGCTTACATATGGTAATGTTCGGTTCATTTGTTTTATATATTCCTATTTTTCTGGTTGGTGCTGTGATGCATTATGTGATTCAAAGTTCATTCGCAAGAAAATGCCAAAACCGAAATGCTCAGTGTGTAACAAACAAATCCTTTAGAATCTTTCATACAAGAGAATGGTTATCCATTACAAGAGAGAAATCATGGCTACAGAGAGGGAAAACAAATACCCACAAGGAGGCGAGGAGGAAGACTCTTCGTATGCACACAAAGGATAAAAATCAAATAGACACAGAAGAGAAAAGTAGAGAAACCACTAACTAAATGAAAACAAAGAATAACTTGCAAGACCCCACCCCCTCGGTCATCGCTTCCCAGACATGCTGAACGAGGTAACCTTCATGGGAGTTGCGACAACCAATGGAGCTTCTGGTGATTTGTCAGATGCAAATTTGTCGTGCATGAAACGACTCTCCACAATGGACTCGTCCTTCAACACTATTTTGTAACAATAGCAGCTCTTCAGCCCTTGCTGATTCTGGTAACAGTGATGTGCGCTATTCTTCACCTGCTGAAAGTTCCAGATCACGCTGAACTTGCCCACTGTTGCGACCAGATGTTTTTCTTGTTTTCCACTTTCAGTAACCTGCCAAGAGCACACAGTATAAGATAATGGAAGAGATTAATAATTAGGCAATTTCAAAGAAACTGAATTGCAAAGATTAAGTTTGAAGAAGCCTTAATGGCTTCTTGGAATAGGTGAATACACTTTGAAATGATGAGTAATGTTTCCAAATTTAATTCAGTTTTAGCTCCAAATCAAAGCTTAAGGTTGCGATTCAAATGCTTTTTTGATCTTGTGATAAATCAACTGGATACTATTTTTAATATAGAAGATCTATAGGGACTTCTAGAAGTATGATCAAGCCGTTTAGACTATTGCTTCAGAACTAGTTTTTGAGAAATATAAATATCTGAAGTGAAACTCAAATGTAGACATAAATACATCACTCCAACCCACAAAAGGATAATACCCAATAAAGACATAAAGCTGACAAATCCATTAGATAGTCTTAACCCCATCCACCAAAAACAGGTACCTTCCTTAAATAATATGATGTTATACTAAAGTAGCCCAACTTTCAGCATGCCAAGTTACGATCGTCATATAACAAGGTAGACGTATTGTTTGCAGAAAATTAATGCACATCCCTCATTCAACTTTTCATACGACAAGCAAACAACAGCTTAGTAAGAAAATAACTACAATTCAATCAAAAGGTTGACACAGCACCAAAATTTGATTATAATGGAGTAACAGTAAAAATAAATGAAATTAGTAGGCACATTCTGAACAAAATACAAAAAATCACAGTCAAGCCAATCAAACATGCAATGCATATTTGATATTTCACAAGTACAAAGTATAAACCAAACCACACATCCAAATTAAAAAAAGTTAAAACACATGCTTAAATTAACTTACCCAAGAGAAATGCCCAGCATGGAACCTATTGTCAGATCCAGCCACATGTGCATCCACAGGGGTGAGCTTTAGTAATCTAGGAGCTGGAATTTTGTTCCCCATCCGACCAGAAAAACCAGTTTTGGTTTTACCATCCTTATCCGTGAATAAAGTGCATATCAAGATTAAATAGGTGTCTGTAGTGCCTAGCACCCACTTCCCATCATACGTAACATCAACTGATGTGATCGGCGAACCAAACCCCGGGAAAGCAGTTTTTGCCTGCCTCATGGAAGTCCTAGAGTATAATCTTATCTTCCCGTCTATGGAGCCAACAACAATGGAACCATCTCCAGCAGTTGCAAAACATTGGAAATTGGTTCCCCTTGAGAACTGGTGACCTTGGGTCCAATGTAACACAGGTGAATCCGCAATAGCCATCTTCTGAACCATTCCCTTCCTATCGCGCATATCCCACTGGCACAACCTATTGTCATCCAATCCTAAGAAAGTTGACTCAGAAGGGTCTAACTGTGACCCCTTTGCATCACTAGTAATATCCCTCATAGTGATATCAGCACCATCCTTCTCAAACTTCCACTCTGTAACAATCTTTCCCGTCTCAATATCTAACTGGTGAAGCCCAGTAGAACGTGGTTTTCCTTCCTTGAAGGGACTCATGAGCATCATATTGGTCTCTCCCCTCATCAAAAGGGCCTTATTCGGCGTTCCTGAGTTCGCAGCACTTGACCCTGTTTTCCGGTCGTCGTATTTTACATACACACCCTTCCCGTGAATCCCATGACTAAAGTTCTTCACAACCTGCACTCCTGAATCACTAACCAGAAAACTGTTATCCAATGCTCCTAACGCCAAGCTCTGGATTCCCCCACCTGTAGCCGCCTCCTCAAATTCCTCCAACAAATCCTGAGTCTCCCTATCCGTAAACTCTACAGGCCTCTTCTCCGGAGTCTTCCACACCCCATCATCTGCATCCTCCCACATAGAGTCATCTGAATCCTCCGGTTTCGCCCACCCTAAGAACTCCTTCCCATATATTTTCACTTTATTTTCCTCCGTAGGTCTCAAACCATAAACATTCTCGAATAAACAGTCCTGGAACTTAGTCACAAATCTCCTGTATTCCTCATCAGCAAAAAACTTCAAAGCCCAAACTCCACCATCCACAAAATCAACCCTCCTCTGGTCCCCAAAAAATTTCATCTGCAAATCAGTGGACACCCGAGCCTTAATTTTCCTCCCCACTTTCAAAACCCAAAATCCTTCTCCCCGACCCAATTCATCACCCTCATACTCGTCCTCGTCATCTATTTTCAATTTCTTAACAAAATCATAAGAACTCAGCTTCTCCGAAACTATCCATTTCGCCTTCGGCGTGTTACCACCAATATGAAGGTAAAGTTTAACGGCGTTCTTAACATCAACCTTAGGTTTCTCGGAGGAAGGGGACGAAGTTTTCGGATATTTCAGCTTTAAAGCCTGCAGCCTGGAATCAACGTCATCGAGGATTTTCGCACTAACCTGCGGCGTAGTATGATCTACCGCATCAGCATAATTGCCCGAATCCCGCTCCTCATTTTCATTCTCATCGCCATCCGAGTACTCCGAATCGGAAAGCTCCAGACCTTCGCGACTTTGAGAACCGCCCATGGTGGTGGCACCGCCGAGACACTCGAATTGATGATCAGCTTAAAGCTCGTCAAATTCAGCAAAGTTTCACGCACACGGAGATGATCGAGAGAACTCGAAATGGATGATTTGAATGTCTAATATCGTTGATTTCGAGGAGATTGAGTGATCGAGATAGAAAACTGAAAGAGAGTGAAATGTTGGGGCGGTTAGGGTTCTTATACTAGGAATAAATTGGGGATTTGATTGCATGTCCCAGTTGGCGTAGATCTGACGCGGACACGTACTCGTTGCGTGCTGATAAGGCAAAATGACTTGCTTTTTAGCTCTTTAAGAGCGTCGAAAACGTGTTTTAAACAGCATATGAATCGTTTGTTTGTTTAATCTTGCACTCCGGTAATAATGTAATAGTTGGAAAGTGCCAAGGAAACGAAAAGTGAAAACAAAGAGTAAAAGAGTTCTCAAACTTGTCAATTAGTAAGGAAATTAAAAGCAAAAACACGAAAGAAAATCAGAATTCTAATTTCTACACTAACAGAAATTAGTATGGAAATTACAATGTAACTTCGTTGTTTTACCCGGTTATTTTAGAGAAAATAATGAAAAAAAGAAAATACTAGGAAAGGAGGGTGGGTTTAATTGGTTTTCTCTTCTTTTTTTTTTTTATATTTTATTTGTTTAAACTAGAGTCAAGTCGAATTCTTTAAATATAAAATTTTTCTGTCAAAGTTCTTTTTTTATTTTTTTTTAACACATGCACTTAAGTGATAAAAGAAACTTGAACTCCAATAATTATTTTGGATATAGAACCTTTAACTACTTCAACCATTCCTATTGACTTTTTCCTTCAAAACTTGAAAGCTCTAAGTTGTCAAATTGTCCGATGAATAATAATAGCCAGGAGGCCGTTTTCCGTTTTCATATTAAATTGGAAGGAAAACCTATTTAAGTTATATTTTTATTTTTATTCTAACATTGATCCTCTTTAACAAATATATACATATATATCAGTAGGAGTTAGTCTAAATGATTAAAGGTTTTTTTTTCCCAAGATAATGACTCGGATTTGAATCCCTCTAATAATTTGGAATGTGTATTTAAAAAAGATTTTATATAAATATATAAGTCACTATTTCGAATTTTATTGGGATTCCCATCTAAGTTTGGGTTACCTTGAACCAAACTGAGAGCAAGTGCCTGGAGTAGTGCAGTTCAATCTAAGTGGAGTCCAATCTAAATTTTAATATATTCAATCGCTAAAAAGAGTTTGATGAATTATATCCAAGTATAAATATCATAATAAACGAATTAAATATGAAATGAGATATCTGATTCGTAAAGATCGAATCAAACTCCTAATAAAAATAATTTAACTTAAAATTTCAATATAAGTATCATCGTATATAATGAATCTTCCACCATTTATTTAAAAAATATGACCATCTTTCATTAATAATTTTAAATTAATTATTTCAAATGCATATAAGAAAAGGCAATAAATAAGTTATTAAATATTAATTTTTCTTAAAAGTATATTGATAAGAGGACAATCGGGAGTTATGATTAGGCTCCACGTGTCTTGCCACGTAGGAAAACTAGGTCAGGTCAGCCCTCTAAATCCGACCCAGGTCTGCTGTTCTTTCGAACCAGCACTTGGTCTTTAGGAGAGAGCGGTCATATGCTAGGCGATGGAAGGTTTCGACCCAGGGTCTCGCCCCCCCCCCCCCCCCCCCCCCCCGACCGAGAGGCGGCTAACCCAGTCATCCGATCGACCCACGCGCTACAGTACAACCGCATTCAATGCAAGCACCACCTACCGCAAGTCGCATTAATTGCGGCCACGCTGAGTACTGTGTCAGGCGTCCTGGCAGGAGCAGACAAACAGTGCTTTAGCAGAAAAAACACTGTTCCGGCCACCAGCCGTCACTCTCCTACCAGACCAGATCCACACTTTCTTGGAGGTGTACTTGCACCTACGAAGTCCATCTCCATCTTATAAAAACCTATCTCCGCCATTGACAAAGGTAAGCTTTTCTCTCCGTTCTGAACTCTCACTCTCTTCGCATTCTCGACCCAGAGCTTTAGCTGATTTGAGTGTCGGGGTGCCAAAACGGGTCCAACCCCCAAATTCCCCTGTTTAACCTTTGAGTTCACATTTGTTATCTCTTTTCAATTCAAGAAAGCATCAGAGTAACCTCACAAATACAAAAATCTTGGGTGATTGGGAGTCCTAATCTGCAGTCCAGCGCATAGTCAGATTCTGACACCATCATCTTGGCGCCGTCTGTGGGAAACTCTGAACAAAAAGCCTAAGTCCTTCCCAACAAGCATCACACACACCTGCAAACATGGTGTAAAATCGCCATGGCCGACGGGTCTACGTGGAGAACGGTGAGGAGATCTTCCTAGACCTCAACGCCCCAGGAGGGAGCTACCACCCCCCGACGATAGGCATTGTTACCGCGGATACCGTCCCGGCTGGGCCGACGAGGTTGGTGCTCTCCGAGGCGGACCTCAACGCTTACATGTGTTGGGAATAGTGACCTAAAAATTCAATTTGTTGAATTAATTAAACTGAATTTACAGCCAGTTGTGAGTATTTCACATATTGATAATTAATGGCGTGTGGTGGTATTCTTATATGAAATCTGTTTCATAGGAAAAGACTTTGAATACCGAAATCACGTGTCATTAAAGCTCTAGTCAGTAAGATAAGAATATGTTTTTATCAAGACTATAACGGGGTTATATAAGATGATTAGTCTTTCGTCATAAGGAATGGTGATTCCGATTATAACACGTTGATGATTTTCAATGGGATTGGAAACATCGAACTGGACCACTGAGATTATTCATTTTATACTGCTATCTAAAATGAATAAAATCTCAGGAAGCATTGTACTCTTAATCCTGATAATGTTTCGCCTTTAGGCATGCAGTGTTAGTTACTGTAATATACTCGAAGTGAGGTCTCGGTAACTAACGGATGGCCAAAATACTTTATACGTTCGGTGACAACATGAAATGTGCTAAAAAGTTATATTGATCGAGGAATATGTGGTCTTGCTGGAAGGTAAAAGATATCCCTGAAATAGATTTGCAAAAGTTCGAATTAAGACTTTGGCCAAAGCACTTCGCGTGATATGTCACCGAACTTGTATGATGAATATATTTCACATACAGAGAATTTGAACTAAAGGCGAATCAATAAATTTCAAATTGGAGATGAAAAATAAAATGATAGTAGTTGCAATTTATTTTTCATGGATATCTACATGGAGGAGTAAAATGCAAAATTATTCTAGATCGAGAAATTCGTGAATAATTTAATTAATTTTAGAGTGCAACAATATTTATTTAGTGGAATTAAATATTATTAAATGGTAATTAATTACTATCATGAGATGATAATATATTAACCCGCTTGGAGCTAAAATTAATTAGTCCTGCAGGTCCCCCTGCAAGCCCCAAATTGAAAACCTAAAGAGAAAATATTAAAAGGAGAAAGAGAAATGAATTTTCAAAGTGTTTGAAAATAGCCAAGGGATTCATTTTAAGAAAATAAATCAAGTTCCAAAGAGTTGAAAATGCCCGGAATTTTATTTTGGAGAAAATAAAATTTTCATCGAAAATTTTTTTTGGATGACGTGTCATGCCACGTCAGCGGACAGGCATGAGGTGGCGCTGACTGGTGCCAGGTGGCGCGACACGTGGATGACGGAGATTGCGCCGCGTCAGTGCACGCGGACTGTCCAGATTAGATCTGGACAGGGGCCGGTCAATGGGTTAGGATACGGGTCAACGGGTCGGGCCAATGGATAGGGTCGGGACACGTGGCAGAACTGGGATCGACCACGTGTCGAACCGGTTCAGTCGGACCGGACCAAGACCAAAAACCCTAGAACCGCGCGTACCATAACACGCGCCAGCTTCAGGCGGCGCGTGCGGCGGATTTTCGGTGAGAAAGCATTGCAAGATATGAAGGCCTACCTCTCATGCGCACCATTGCTAACAAAACCGATCGAGGGTGAAAACCTCTTCATCTACCTCTCGATTTCCAAGGATGCAACGAGCGCGGTCCTCGTGGCTGTACGAGAGTGCAAACATATGCCTGTCTATTATTTAAGCAAAACTCTACAAGGAGCTGAAAAGAAATACATGGAGATAGGAAAATTTGCTTTAGCCCCCGTGAACGCGTCACGAAGACTGAGGTCGTATTTTCAGGTGTACTCGATCATAGTGCTTACTGACCAACCGCTGAGGCAAGTCTTATCAAAACCAGATGTATCTGGAAGGTTGATAAAATGGGTGATTGAGCTTAGCCAGTTTGACATCAGCTTTGAGCCCAGGACGGCTATACAAGTACAGGTGGTTGCAGATCTGTTAGTCAAGCTCTTTGATCTAGAGCCTATTCCTTCAGGAAGTGAAGGTTTGTGGCTACTGCACACAGATGATTCCTCGACCTCTCAAGGAGGAGGAGTAGGGGTGACCCTTAGAGACCCAGATGGAATTGAAATAGACTTCGCGATCAGGATAGATTTTCAAGTCACCAATAATGAGGCAGAGTATGAAACCCTAGTCCAAGGACTAAAAATTGTCCTTCAAAACGGAGCCTCCCGAATTACCGCATATGTTGACTCACAACTGATCGCGAGCCAGATTAAAGAAACATATGAGGCTCGAGAAACGACCATGGTGCAGTATCTGGAAAAAGAAAAAGAAGTCATTTGCAAGTTCAAAGAGTTTCACCTGCTTCAGGTCCCGCGAGCGGAAAACGAGCGCGCCGATGCCCTATCCAAGTTTGCCTCCGCCCTCTAGGGAACATGTGGCCACTCTATTACTTTCCTTAGAACAGAGGAGCCTTTAATAAGGGAAAGGAAGCGTGCACAGGAGGTAACCATGATTGATCCATCCGAGCCATGTTGGCTCGATGACATAGTAAAATTTCTTAAAGAAGGTGTTTGCCCCACTGAAAATGTGGAAGCCAGAAAAATCAGGTGCAAAGCCCCTCTATTTTCACTTGACCTCGAGGGAAGACTCTTCAAGAGATCTTATCAAGGCCCTCCGCTGAGGTGTTTGAGGCCTTCGCAAGCTAAAGAGGTTCTTGAGCATATCCACAGTGGAAGTTGTGGAAATCACTCTGGTGGGTGTGTCCTTGCCAAAAAAATGCTAAGGAGTGGCTTTTATTGGCCCACGGTCCTGCAAGATTCGATTTCTTTTTCCAAAAAGTGTCCCAAATGCCAGTTCCACTCCAATATTCCTCAACTGCCTGCAGCTCAGATGACTCCTATAGATGTTGCATGGCCTTTCGATCAATGGGACATTGACATCGTGGGGCCCTAGTCAATTACAGTGGGACAAAAGAAATTTGTCATCTTAGCGTTGGATTATTTCACAAAATGGGTTGAAGCTAAAACAGTTACCAAAATCACCCTTTAGGTGGTCAGGGACTTCATATGGAAGAACATCATCTGCAAATATGGTATTCCAAGGATATTGATCTCAGATAATGGTTCCCAATTCATTGCTGCAGACACCCGAGGGTGGTGCTCAGAATTAGGAATTGAACAACGTTTCACTTCCGTATGGCATCCCCAAGCCAACGGTCAAGCTGAAGTCACCAATAGGATCATCTTGCATCATTTGGAAACAATGCTTGAAAGCAAGAAAGGTGAATGGGCTGAAGAGTTACAAGGAGCCTTATGAGCCTATCACACAACCCCTCGAGCTGCCACAGGAGAAACTCCCTATTTCCTTATGTATGGTTCGGAAGCTATGATACCTATGGAAATTACACAAGAATCCGCACACGTTGCTTACTTCTAGCCTGACACTAACGAGGGGAACAGGGCGCTCGAGTTGGATCTTCTGGAAGAAAGAAGGAATAATGTTTGGATGCGTATCTACAGATACAAAGCCTCAGTGGCTTGACAGTATAGCAAGCGGGTCAAGGAGAGAACATTCCAACTGGGAGACTTGGTTCTAAAGAAAGTTGAAGTATCGAGGCATATGGGCAAGTTGGACCCAAACTGGAAAGGACCATTCAAGGTCACACAGGTGAGGGTCAACAACACTTACCTGCTTGAAACACTTCAAGGCGAGCGTCTCCCTCGACTGTGGAATGCTTGCAATCTTTGAAGGTTTTATGTTTAAGTTTCTTGAGAACACACTTTGTAAAACCCTATCCATGGGTGTAACGTCCCGACTTTTCGATCGTACAGGTATGTCATATGTGTTTATTAATTGCGCTTTGAAATTATTTAATTATGTAATTAATTATTTATTATAACTATAATTATAATTAATTATTTTTAATTATTTTTATTTTGTTACAATTTTCATGAATATTTTAAATTGGAAATTAATTGTTAATTGAATTTATGAATGAAATGTTCCTATGATTATGAAATGCGTGTCGTTCTTATTCGAATTCAATTCCGATTTTTGTGAAAACTTGGTATGCATGAATTATGTGAGTTATGATTATGTTCGTATGCTCGACGCTTGATTTCGAACTTGTTTGACTTGGTTTCAGATTTATTTTATTCGAACGGGACCAAAATGGGACTAAAGAGCATTTAGCGCACCTTTGGTTTCGGGCGCCATATCTTGAGCTAGGGAACTCGGATTTGAGTTTCGTTACCTCCGTTGAGCTTGAATCGATGATTCAGATTCAATGGGATAAGCTTCATATTTTTCTAAGCTCGTTTGATCACCCAAAATTTCATCGAAACAAGCTCCACCCGCCTAAATGACCACCCTTAGCCATTTTAATCATAACTTAACCTATACTTAACCAAATTGAGTAAAACTTAGACCCACTTGACCGTCACTTGACCCTTAGTCAGCCAACATCTCTTCCATTTCATTTTATACACCAAGAAGAGATAAAATCAGCAGCAAACTGAGACCCCTTGAGAAGAGAAGAAGAACACTATTCATTTTCATCTTTTTGAGCTCAATACTCCATCATTTCACTCCATATTCGAAAGGTAAGTCCATGATTTTATTCTCCACCTTCTCCTCTTTTTTTTAAGCCTAATCTTGCTGAATTTCATGAAGATTTATGTATGCAATGGAGAATTTGATGAATAGTAAGGGTTTATGCTCAATTGATGAATCAACCTTGTTTCCTTGTGTTTTTCTTGAGTTTAATGCATGGAAATTGATCCTAAGACTTCCATTTATACTCCTTTGGAATTATATTGCATGGTGGTTAAGAATTATTAATGACACCATTAATGAACTTTAGAATTGGATGAAACTTGAACTCATTTTTCCTTCCTCATGTTGTGAACTTTGCTGCGTTTTTTAAGGCAAGAAAGGGGCTGATTTTGTTAGTTATTTGCTACACAATTTTATCTTAATATGTTAGCATGAGATTGGTTAAGGCTTTGTGTTGTGTCTACCCTGTTTTGCTGCCGTTACCCTACTGTTGCTGATGCGTGCGTCTCGAGGAGAAAGGAGGCGTGCGGCCGCGCGGTTTGCCTGCTTGAACCGCTCGCGGCCACGTGCTAGAGTTCAACTTTGGGGGGGTAGTTTGTTGCGCGGCCACGCAGCATTTGAACTGCCTACCTGCATGGTCGCCCGACTTTTTCTCGAACTACTGCATGATTGTGGATATTTTGGCTACTAAATTGCTGCATAATTGAATTAATTTGTGTGCATGTGTTTTGTGTATTTGTGCATGTGTGTGAACGTGTATATATATATATATATGTGTGTGTGTGTGTGCATGTGTAATGTGTATATATTATATATTTGTGCATATGTGTACTTATATATATATATATCAGGTATTGTTTAATTTATTTGGAATTATGGAATTAATTTGTTATCTATTTCACGTTCTTACATATTTAAATGATTTGAATGCCTTGATTTTGTTTAATTTATAATTGTAAACTTGATATATTTGAGTTATAATTGTTATATGAAATTCATGACTTGAATTGCTATGAATTATGAAACGAATGAATAATGAAACCTTCATGTATTGAACATACTTGAACGAATTATTTGATTATGTGACTTCATGACATCATTTTACTTCTTTTACATCTCATATCATGTGCATAGCATTGTCATGCATTGTATATGGTCATATTGAGTCTCACTTCACTTTTGTTGCACAGATTTAGGTCCAGTTGGAGATGAGGGTTGTCCTTGAGGCGTTTGTGCTTTCTCTTTTGCTCTTACAAGGTGGGTTTCTCTTGTAATAGTTATGATGACCCGATATACCTCTTATGTGACAAGTTTTAAGCCAAATTAGTATATTTATATATCGAGTCTTTTTAGAGTAAATGATTTCAAACGTAAAGCCTTTCTTTTATGTATCCCTACCTTATGATTTTGGCGAGACATGAGTGAATGCACGGGCTCAGGAACTTAGTGCAAGTGGCTATCCGGGGAGGCGAGGTCGACGGTGATCCCTTGCACTAGTTCCAACCAAACTACGGTGATACGGGCCCTCGCTAGGAGATTAGCGGGGAATGGGAGTTGAGGCTTTTGGGGGATTCATGTACCCCCACTTGCCGTTATGTATGGGTGGCCATGCCTTGCAAACCCGTCCACCACCCGGAGGAAAAAGGTGTATATGTATGATTATGAAAGAATCGTATGAATGTACACGAAAGATTATGTGTGTGATAACCTAATAATTAATGCTCATGATTACACAAGGTGTAGGTTGGAGATTATGCACGCCCACTCGCCGGGCCATGAATAACCTATTAAATAAATATGATAGTCATAATCATGTTGATGCCTTTCTTTGTTTTACAACTAGAGAAATTTTTGTAAAACTTCACACGGGATTATGGCTTACATGAACGTGTTTAAATTCTGCGATATTACATACTATGCCCTGTTTTATACCCACCAGTCTCCTTTAAACTGAACCCGGTTTATTTTCAGTTGTTTTGTGCAGGTTGGGAGTGCTAGGTGGGAATACGAGTAGTCTAGCTCTTGCATTTGAGTCTAGCACTTTCTTTTGGTCACACTCATATTATTTTGGATATCTTGTACATGATTATGTCTTGGAGCGTATTATTTTTGTATATGTAGGCCATGCGGGCCGTGGAATACTTGGATAGTACTTATAGATGTATTTTGGAGCTTGAAAGCTCATTGTATATCTTATATGTTAATAATTGCTTCCGCTTTTTTGTTTTTGCTCTGATTTATTTATTTCTCGTTCTTGAATGGTTTAAGGGTTAGCTCCCGCCTAGCATAACGTGTGTGGTGTGTCCCCGTTCGCCATGATTTAGCACGTGTATGGACTTTCCATTTCATATGCGGGTAAGGTCTCGGTGCGGGGGATGTGGTGCCTTGCGGTCGGGTGCTACAATGGGCCCAATGTAACTCTTTTTAAAAAAGGAAAAGTGAAGGGACTTACTTCTTCTAAACAAAAGGCTTTGTGCAAAGTGTACTTATAAGACGCTATTCAAATCTCCCCTTGGCACCACAGACAAAAGTCACTTAGGTCCAAGCCGGGCAGGTCCCCTACACAAGGGTCACATTGTACTTATCAACGCTAGCTCCGCGTCGAAAGGCTAGATAATGCATGTATACATATCCCCAATTGCTAAGTTAAAGCTAGTTCTGGGATACCAAAATAAGGATAGACCAACTAGATCTCACTTCTAGTTCGCGCTCATAACCTTGATTAAGCAGCTAGACCCCGCTTCTAGCTTGCGCTCGATATTTTGAAACACTTATTAAAATTTCTTATGGAAAACTCCTTAGAAGAAATTTTCTAAGTAACCAGGGAGCCCTCGAAAACGGGCCCTTCGTGTTCTTTACTATTGAAATTTCTTATGGAAAACTCCTTAGAAGAAATTTTCTAAGTAACCTAGGAGCCCTTGGAAACGGGCCCCTCGCATTCTTTACTATTAAAATTTCTTATGGAAGACTCCTTAAAGAAATCTTCTAAGTAACTCCATAACTTAACCAGGGCACCCTCGAAAGCAGGCCCCTCGTGTTTATTTATTTAGCCTAAATAATGTTAACCTTTGTGCCAATTTTACTTAGCTTCATCCTCAAATCTCTTACGTTAGAGATTAAAAGAAATAAGCGTACAAAATAAATACAAAGGTAAGGAATAAAACCATTCATTACAAAGGCAATATTCATTCATTCAGAAGGAGCTTACGCTCAAGTACAAAATGTGGGTCACCAAGCCTGAAACTACAAAAGTATTACAAAGCAAATTATAGAAAGAAACATACAGAGATTCAGATGATGATTAAAGAGAAGCTATCTAATTCCTGTTTACGAGATTTAACCCCTCGAAAAGATCATAGGATGCCTATCTGGACCAGTACCCATGGTGTCAACAACTTACAGAGCATATGGGATACTAATGAGGGGCAATGTGTTGTGATGCTCCAGACTAAGTTTGAGCATCTTAGCCTTGGCCGCCTTCTAAGTCCACCATCACACTGTCGGAAGTATTGGTGGGTGCTTGGGGCTCAGAAGTCTCGACGACAGGAGCAAGAGTCTCTTCAGTTGTAGACGCTTGGGTTGCAGCGTTAGTTGGGCCCTCGGGGACAGGTGCAACGTCATTAGCCCCCTCGTTTATCTCTTCATTGATTGTCTCCTCAACAGACTCGTGCACCTTCATGAACTCCCCTTGGAGGAGTGCCACTAGATCAGCATAATCTGGCTCAGCCAAGTTATCCTCAGGGTTCCCTTTGGCCGCCACTTAAAGGTTTAGGCTCTCATCATACTGAAGGCCCTCACGCTCAAGATCTAGACAAGAAGCATCCACCAAGCCCATAGTGTTCAGTTGGCCCACGGCCAAGTCAAAGGCTTTCTGAGCCTCATTGTAGCAGTGCAAAGTGGCTGCAAACCCAAATGCCTTAGGGTGGCAGAACTTTAGCAGGGCCTCGCGGTTCGCTTGAGAAATGCGCTCAGGGAGTATCCTGTTGAACTCCTCCTCGTAGGCCTTTTTGGTCGCTTCAGTGGCCTCTTTCTTAGCGTTGCACAACCGCATGTTCCGATCCTCTAATTCCTTGGCTAGTTTGACACTGGCCTCCTTGGCTTGGGTCAACTGAGTGCGAAGCTTCTTGCGGGAATCCTCCTTTTGCCAGTCCACATTACTGTGACTACATAATTGGGGGCCAAAATGATGAGGCCAAAATACGATTGAGCCACGTATACTACACGTGTCCCGATTAAAGCGTGACACCGTGGCATCTTCTGGCTTTTATCTTAAAGCGCCCCCTCGAGATTAACCGTTCCCCTCGATGGAGCAGCTATTCCCTCCTCAAAAGGAGTCCTAGCCTTCCTCCGAGTGAGCGAACAAGGCTAGATATACAACTGCAGCATAGCCCTTGAGGTCATCTCAGAGTTCACCCTCGAGATCACTCCATGGCAATAAGGGCAAAGTCATTCCCTCCATGTCATCGCTTTGGGCCTAGGCATCCCCTAGAACCTATGAGCCTCCAAAGCTTGTTATAAACCCGAGCGTACTTGGCCCTCTGTAACAACCCCAAAAGGCTCTCTGATAAATAGTACATCAACGCGCACCTGCCATTGTTGCTCTCCACCACCCTTTTTGTAGGCTTTTGCAGGAGATCCCTTTCAAAGGCTCCTCATCACGCCATGTATCTAGGGCAACATCAATGCATGACCACTTGATGCCAAATTACCAAAGGGCCCTGACCCTCAAATTATAAATATTGAGAATTCTTCATACTCTGTAAGCAAGCTTCATACATTTAAGCTCTGTTTACTGTTATCTTCTTCATCACCTGATACTGACTTGAGCGTCGGAGAGTCAAACTGGGTCTAACCCCCCATTTCCCCAGCTCGACCTTCTAACGTTTCTAGTGTGTTTTGTTCCTAGCAGGTAGAAACGAAAACAGGGTGCAGGCCGGCGGCCCATAACTATAGAATTGGGATGAAAGAGAAGCAGATTGTGTAGAAAAGAAGAATTGCATGAACAATTTAATGACAAAGTACAATAATAATTAATTATGCTTAATGGAAAAATGTTTAAATAAAATGAAATGATTAAAGAATAAAGAATAAATAAATAAATCTTTAAATAATCTTAAATAATGACAGAGGTAGGAAAACATAAATTTTGAGAAAGGAAACAAAATTTAAGTTGAAACTAATAATTGTAGCACACTCGTTGCTTGTGCAAATAAGAAAATCTCATGATTTAAATATATTAAAAATATTTTTTATATTAATACATATTCTATAATAATTATTAATATATTTATTAAATTATAATAAATAAATAGCATAAAAGACTAATATGTCAAATAATATGAAAAAAGATAAGAATTATATATAAAAGATAAAAGAAAAGAAAAAGAATTGAATTGAGACGAGAGAAAAGATAAGTTAGAAAAATATAATGAAGAGGTCAGTTAATGGTACGCGACTTGTGGGAAGGAGGCAATTGGAGTGTTAGCAAGGTGGATATGCAACTTGGTAATGATTGGTATAATAAAGTGATATCAGTTCCTATTAATGGGAATGAGGATAGGATCATTTTTAACCTTCATAGGATTAAGCGGATGAACTGTTTGTGGTGGAAAGGTGATGTGGGGCAAGCAAAATACTTTGGAATTAAGCTTTGGAGGCCAAAGCCTTCACTATCGCTAGTTATCCGATAGATCAACCCTCCTTTGGGATGGCTTAAAATGAACTCGGATGGGCGTCGCGTGGAAATCCTGGACCTTCGGGCATTGGGACCTGGGGGTGTTATCCGGGATTCGGAGGGACTGCATATAGTGTGGGTATAGGAGAGGGTACTAACATGAAAGCAGAATTGATGGCGATAATCGAAGGTGTTAAGGTGGCTGACAGAATAGGATGCCAGCGATGTGGATAGAGACTGGTGCTAAGGTGATTATTGATATCATAAAAAGGGGGTCAGTGTGTGATATGACCCTAGCACAGTTGATCCTTGAATTTAATTGGTATAGGAATAAAATGGAGATCCAATTAACTCACATTTATAGAGAAGGAAATAGGGTTATGAATTGGTTAGCGACTAGAGCTTCATAGTCACAACAGAGGTGGAATTTCCCCAACGAACCCCTCTTCGAAGAGCTCAGGGGAATTATAAGGGTAGATAAATGGGGGATGCCTTTAATTTGACTATGAAGTTGGTGGATCGTAACTTCGATGCTTTTTCCATGCTGAAATGCATCTGGGAATCGGGTTTGGACTTGTATGCTGCTATGGATAATGATAATTTTGAAGCCCTTAATTGTACCCTGTATATGATCTCTGAAGTTTGCGAGCCGTAGGAGTTAAACAATAGATTTGGTAACTTAATGGGGGTTGTTGTGAAGTTTTGTTAATAAAACATTAAAATTTCAAATTCATGCAAGCATACACTTGTCAAGTATAGCACATAAGGTGTCAAACCCACAGGGAAGGGAAAACTATAGCACCCCGCACGGTGGGTCACCACATCCCCCGCACCAAAGCCCAATCCACATACGAAATGGAAAGTCCATACATGAACCAAGCAGTGGCGAACGGGAGACTAACAGACTCGCACCTAAGCTAGGCGGAACGTAGCCCCTGAACAATAAAATCCAAACAACAAGAATACGAAAACGGAATTAAGCCATACTAAATTGCAACCACACAAAAGCAGGTGACGGGCTCAACTAGCATAAATACCTAACCCCAAATGTTAAAAGATAAATTTAAATCCAATGAGCTCAACTATCCCTAGAAACCTGTCCCGACAATTTCATATCAATACATAACATAATTCCAAATACCACATTCATACATATCTTATACAAAAATCGTATTTAAAGAAATAAAAATGCAAAACAACCTTATAAAATAAAACAAAAGACTTGACTTGAAACAGACTCCAAGACTGACTCACTCCGCCTAGCACGAACTCCAAGCTGAACCTGCAAACTAAAAACATGGGGAGGGAGAGGGTCAGTCACACTGACTGAGTAAGGGGCTACCCACATACACTATATATATAAGAGAGCAAAGCACGTACAAAATCATAATGTTCATGAACGCAGGGATAGTTTTTGCACACCAAATCATTTTCCCGTGATATATACGTATAGGGCCTACTAGGCAAAGTTAAACAAAACAAGCTTAACTTATATATATCATACATACATTCATAACTTAGTGTACCGAACATTCCTATCAAAACTTAACATATGCAGAACTTAGCTTAACTTATTAAAATAATTCCAAAATTTTAACTTAATTTAGAATCTATCCCTGTTTCACGAACCTTAACAGAACAGACATATCAGAGTGCTCGGCGGGTACGAGCCCAGACTCCTCCAATCTCCTCAGAACATATCAGAACAGAAATAGAGTAGAAAACATACAGACAGAACATATCAGACCAACCTCAACTCCGGGTGATGGGAGGGTGTATACACCCTAACCATCCATTCATGTATGTGTGGGTCGTGAGTGCATGATTCTCACGCCCGAGGATTCCATTCCCCAACCAAACCTCCTAGTGGGTTCCGGGTTGATCTTTATCATATGGAGACTATGCCCAGGCCGAGCCCGACAGCTCGATGCCGTCCCGGGATTCCTAACCCACAGTCTTCGGGGCCCAACATTCACAGAACAAAACATTCACTTAACCCGGTACAACAGACAGGCATACTTATACATATATATACTTATACGTATGTTAAATTGCAATAACTATGCTATACATACTTTTCCGTGTCATTCATAACTTACTCATTCCTTGCCGAGCTTGGCTCATGAGAGGTACACGGTTGAAGCATAGTTTGGCGTTGCAAACATATCAAATCAATCCAAAACAAGCATGCCTAGGCTTGTACATTGTGTAACATACTTACAATTTCATAATATATCCGAACAAATACATATCACACACTTATTGATATACGTATGAAGCTTATTAAACCACATGCATTCAAAATCGATCACATTTCAATAAGGTTTAACTATATCCTAACCTCACCTTACACCGAAGAGAAGACACGACGTTTGATCCAACCCGGAATCAACACGACTGACAAAACACCACCCCTAGTACACTTGAGCAAACTGAACACAAGAACAAGACTTAGACATAAGAATAAACCACATAGACGCACGGCGTATGCTTATGATTGGCATGAAGTCATGAGCCACCTATACATGAATAAATCAATCATGTAATCACATATCATGCACATATTAAAGCATACGGTGCGATTTCATATCAAAACATGTAATTAAATCGAAGTAATAAAGCTTAAAATGCATAACAAAGTCATAACGTAACATAAAAAGCACAAAACACACCAAAGGGCCAAGAAACAGGCAGGAACGGTCTCGCCCACAGTGAGAAGGGTCGTTCCCATGAACGCCCACCAAGCATGGAGAACGGAAACGGCTGTTCAGAGGTTTAGTACAAAATGGGAACGGCCGTTCCCAGATACCCGACTTGCTCCCCGAGTGTCTATAAAGAATTACCAAATATGCCTCTTGGGAACGGCCGTTCCGAGCTCAGTGCAAACTGGGAAGGCCCTTCTCGTTCTCGGAAGCTGACGCCAGCAAAAACCCGCGAACGGCTGTTCCAGCCCTCAAGTAGAAGTGAGAACTGCCGTTTTGGCCTGGTTCAGGAGAAAAGAAGAAACAACCAAAATGGCATCGGGAGAGAAGCCAAAAACCACACAACAACAATAAAATGCATAAAAATTCATACCACGAAGCAAGTTCGACATGGAGATCATATCAGTACACGTTAGAGCTCACGAAATGAGCTTAAACACACAAAACTCTCCACCCAACACTATTCACCATCTTCCCCAACAAAGCACGTAGGCACATATCCGAATCACGAAAGACATATTAAATTAAAACGCGTAACGAGGGGAATACAAATCTTACCTTGAATCGTTGATCGAACGGTTGGATCTTCCAAGCTCGAGCTCCGAAGCTTTGTGGCCAAAAGGGGAAAAATCTCTCCTCTTTCTTCTTCGGTGTTGATCGATAAAATGAGGAGAAAAGGGAATATTTTCAACCTTTAAAGCTGAAAACGGGTCGGGCTAAACGATATCCGGTCTATTCAAATCGAATTTTAAAACGGTAGGGCGATCAAATGGCTTTAGAAATTATAAGGCTAATTTCATTAAATTTGAATCATCAAAACGAATCCAATGGTAAGGTTGAAATTCGAATCCAAATTCCCGAGTTCAGATAGCCACGAAAGCTCAATCATCTTAATTATAATTAGGTCCCTAATTTGGAAATATTGGACAATTGAGTCTTAGTACATTTAATTAAATTCTAAGGCACATGTAATAAAATTAAATTCACTTTGACAAGTAGGCATGCTAGGTACATAATTTACAAAAATACTGAATTAAACTGTAACGCCCCGGTTTTTCATTTAAACTAATGTGTCGTATTTGTTTATAAATTGCACAATTAAATCATTTAATTATGTGATTAATTGGTTATAAGTGTTTTAAATATTTAATTTTACTATAAATTGTTATTATTTTATTTTATTTTATTTCAATTTAATATTATTTTTTTATAAATTTCGTTATTTAGTAATTATTTTAAATTATTAATTTAGTGATTAATGTTAATTAAGTGTTATGCTAATTAATCATGCTTTAACCATATGAATTAATTAATTTGTATAATATACGTTGACCTTGAATTTTATTTAATATTAGAATTTTAAATGTTAGATACAAGTTATAATATGTGAATTATTATGAATAGACGCATGAACGTTTATTTGTGCTTCGTTTTTATATGAAATGATATCGAAATGTTGTGGAAATTTAGTATGTCGTAAATATATGTGTTATGAACATGCCTATATGATCGGTTTTTCGAACTCGTTTGACATGTTAACGAATTTAATTTGATTCGTGGAACCAAATCGGGGGCTAACGAGCAATTAGCGCACCCTTGGTTCCGTACGTGATATCTTGAGCTCGGGAACTCGGATTCGAGTTCCGTCAACTTCGTTGAACTCGTATCGAAGATTCGAGTTTAATAAACTAAGCCATATATTTTTCGAAAATCATTTGAACCTCCGAAATCCAACCGAAAAACAAAACGGCTACGAAACTGACCCTGTTTTACTAAAATGGTCATAACTCATCCAAACTTTAACCAAATTAACCATGGTTTGATGCTATGGAACCCTAACTCAACCACCTAACCTGATATACCATGCCCTAACCGAACCAACCCTCACACAAACCACAAATCTCAGCCAAAGTCACTGCCTTCCAGTTTTCTCCTGCAACTTTGCCTTCCTTGGAGATTTTGGAGCTCAAATCTCTTCCAACTCTCATCCAATCAACAAGGTAAGCTTAGGGTTGTAATATATGTTCATTCCTGGTCATTTTCATCCTTTCATCCCCAAATTTGATCATGGTTTCATGAGGTTTTGGCTGAATTAGAGAATAATAAGGTTTAGAGCATTTTGTTGATCTCTTTCGATTCTTGTTGGATTTGAGTGATTCCAAGCTTGAATATGATTGTTTTAACATCCTATTCTCAATTATGATCATTGATTACATGGTAATTGAAGTATTTATGAGATATCATGTATGGCTCTTTGAGAAAATTTCATGAAATGGCCACGTATGACTGCCTTTCACGTTTGAGCGCTTTTGGGACTGATTTATATGTCAAATAGGTGTTGCTTTGCTGCTATTTGTTGGCCTAACTTACCTGATCATGATTAGATAAAAGAGGATCAGCTGTTGCTCTGTTTTTCTGTGATTTTTGCCCTGTTTTGAGCTGAGTTTTACTGCTGTCAAACTGCTGCGTTTCATGCTTGTTGCTGTCCGTTTTAGAGGGTTATTAGGGCTAGTTTGTTGCTGTATGTCGTGCCTTTTTGTTGCTGCATCATTTGGCTTTTTGTTGCTGCATCTTGCTGTTACATTTTCATGACAGAATCAGGGGAAAAGCTTGTTTGTTGCTGCGTGTGTCTGTATTGCATCTCCCCGGCCAGGGAGATTTTGTGCTTGAAGGTACCCGGCCGGGGTGCCTTCTTACAGAAACCCCGCTGCCTGAAAGTCCCCGGGCAGGGACTTTTGAGTGAGAAATCTCCCCGGGCGGGGAGATTGAATCTGGAACTTGTTGTTGCTGCTGTTTGGTTGCTGGCTGCTGTTATTTCCTTTCCTTTTCTTTCTTGCATACAATTGTTTGTGTGTTTGAGTTACATATTTCACGCGGGAGTTTGCATGCCTGAGTGTTTGGTAAATTCTGCATGTTCATTTCCTTAATCAATGCAATTCTGGCCTAATTAAGTACTTATGCTTATATATGTATTTGTGTATGATTTGTATGTGCATGTAATAGGGCTTTAACTGCTAACCTGCATGAAGTTGTTTATGCATGAAATTGCATGCATGTTGTTGTTATTGGTACGTATGCATGTATAGTTATATATATATATATATAGATATAATTGCATGCATGGCATTAACATTTTGTATAAGTAATTTGCATGCATGGATAATTACATGTTGATTTGCATGCATACGTATAGTTATATATATATTTATATATATATATGTTTAGTATATATTGAATATTATTCGAATTAAATGATTATTTTTATAGAATTTAATTGTTATTTATTTCATGTTTTATTTAATTTCGATCTTCAATCGAAAGTAATTAATTGTCTATTTTCTAATTATAAATGCGATATATTACGTGTTATGGATTTTAAATGAATTCTTAGATTAATTGATATGAATTTATGAATTTATGAATTTGAATGAAATGGATGAACGAATGGTTTGACTATGTGCTTTAAATTTCTTAATAGTGCACAAGAACATTTTCATGGCATAATATCACCTTTTACGCATTCATATCATATTCATGCTTTGTCGTGCGTCGTATATGGTTCATTTAAAGTCTTGAGTCTCACGAACACGTCACGTTGTCTTTTGTACAGTTTGTCTCCAGGGCGGAGAAATCTTGTTCAACTAAGCACTCGGTACTCGTATCCTTGCATCGACTTGTTCCAGGTGAGGGTGTTTTCGTTTTAGTTACGTATTAAACCCTACAACCTTATGTGACAAGCTTTGGCCAAAAACCTTATATATATATATATATATATATATATATATGTTACTTTTAAAGTAGAGTTATCGAGTAAATTCTTCTGAAATTATACGTATGGGCGTATATAAGCTTAAAATGGTTTTGCAACGAGGCTATGCTCCAAACCGTGTGTCTTCATGCTAGCTACAGATTAGGATGACACGGAGAGGTACGTGTATAGCATATGCCGAGTTGCACGTAAGGTATGTTTTCTTATAGTATGTATCCTAAGTAGGAAGTAAATGTTTTGGGGAGATTATGCATGTATGATATGATCACGGGCCCAGGGACTTAGTACATGTGGCTATCCGGGGAGACATGGGCCGACTGTGAGCCCATGTGCTAGTTCCACTATGTTACGGCGATACCGGCCCTCGTTAGGAGGTTTAGCGGGGAATGGGAGCTGAGTGCCCTTGGGGAGGTCATGAAACCCCATTGGCCTATGTATGAGGTGGTCGGGTCTTGCTAACCCGTCCACCACCCGGAGGAAGAAGGTTGGAACTTATTTTATGATTATGTTTATGATTGATATGCACCGTGCGGGAAGGCCGGGACACGGATTGCCCAAACGAATATGTTTTATGATATGATATATGATTTGTGTGTATTATAATATACTGCATGATCACATATTCAATGTATTAATGATATTTGTCGTACACGGTCGGAGTTTGGTTGGAGATGATGCACGCTCACTCGCCGAACCTTAATGATTATGTATGAATTATGAACCTAATGAATTTAATATGAATTGGTCGTAAAGTTCGAGCATTGTTTATTTATTTTCTTGCCCTTCGTGGGAACTAACTTCCAATAAAACCTTTGCTCAGGATTTATGGCTTGCATGTGCATGTTTCTATATTATGTATCGCTCCTGCTCACTCAGTCTTCTAGAGACTGACCCTCTCCCTCCCCAACCTTTTAGTACGCAGGTTTGGCTTTGGAGTTCAAGCTAGGCGGATTTATGTTGAGTCTTTGAGTCGGTTAGGTTAATCTGCAGGGTCTCTGCACTCACATATGTACTTATATTGCGTTTGATTCGACTCTGTAAGATCATGAATTTGACTCTTTATGTAATTGTTATTAAATTGCCTTGTCGGCCTTTGTTGTGAATTAAAAGAGGCCTGAGGAGCCCAAGTCTGCCTGTGGTTTGAGTGTTTAATTTCTGCAGGCCCGTGGCCCATGCATGTGTTTGGTTTTAATTCTCTGTTACATTATGTTTTGTTGATTAGTTATATTTGCAGGGTCTAAGTTCCGCCTAGCTTAGGAGGGTTTTTCTGTTTGTCTCCCGTTCGCTATGGTTTGATACGGGTGCGGATTTACCATTTCGTTACTCGTGTTGAGCCATAGTGTGGGGGATGTGGTGCCTCACGTGCGGGGTGCTACATAAACACTCTCATGAAGCCATGCCTGGAATACCGAAGAGACGGAGCATCACAAAAACCAAGCAATCACCTCGTATATTCTCCAATCGATAGACCGAAACACAGAATAAAGGGGGTTACCAACTACTAGACACAAAACAACTAGACTCAACAAACAATACGACAAATAGCCTAGGGAGATAACAATCTAGTTGCTAAGTGATCAAATCAATGCCAACAAATACTCAGATTATCATAATCCTAATCACAAATGTTTATTCCAGCTTCTCTCGAAGTCAAGCACACGTGCTTAAGTGTTTGTGTAAGCCACTCTCATGGTCAAACATATAAAAACATATTAAACCATAATCACAAGATTAGTGTAATTAAAAACAACGGCTTGTCATGCATCATTTAATCACCAATTGCTTAGAGAAATACAGAATTTCTTCATATCTTTAACCCTGAGTGTTTAGGAATTAATTAATCTAAATTAACTAACAATCTTTCAATTAGAAAGCCAATTCTCCAATCATGTCAAAGGTGTACCTTCTCTAACATGCAATTAAGACATAATTCCTTAACATAATAATCACAAGAATTTATTCAAGCATATCATCGAATACCTAATCTACACAATCATTATTCCCATGGCTACAAAACTAATGAAACATAAACATAAGAACAAAAACAATAATAAAACTACTAATATTCATGTTTAAAGAGTCATTCAAAATCATCCCAAAACATGAGGCATTAGTTTACGACACAAAGACGAATTAAAACTGAAATTAAAGGGAAAGAAAAAGCTTATTAAAGTCTTCTCCAGAAGCCGACGAGATTCCTTCATGGAAGATGGAATTCTAGCCTTTCGGCTAAATCACCCCGTTCGTCTCCAAAGCTGCGTTGTTTCTTCTCTTCTCCTTCTCCAAGTTAGAATAATAAAATCTAGGATTTAGAATATCATATTAGCCCTTTTATTACGCCAAAAATGAATTCCTAATGGGCTTAGATGAGTCCAAGAGTGAAATAATAAGTTAAAGCCCGCAATACAACTTCTGGACAATCATCACGGACACACCCCGTGATGCCAACGCGCCCATGACGGAATGTTGACTTCATAATCTATGTTAACCAGCCGTCACGCGCGTGATGGATCCCTTCATAGTCTCATCAAGCGCGTGATGAGCTGCTGGAAAGGCTAACTTTGGCTGTTTCGTCTTTTAAACTCCGTTTTATGCATTGTTTTTGCCATTTCTTCTATTTTTGACTCCAAAGTGAAATATGAACTGAGATGGAACAAATTAGACACAATTAGGCATGCAATGGCATGAAAACATATGAAATATAGTTTAAAAACATTAAACATTTTAGACCTAACAAATACACCCACACTTAAACTATTGCTCATCCTCGAGTAATACAGAATTCATTAAGAAAAGTCAATCCAAATTCAGCATAATCGCAAAGAACATCGTCAAATCAATGCAATAATCGAATCAAGCCTATTGAAGTATTACTCAGAAGTGCAAAGTAAATAAGAAAAGTAATGAGAATATACCTTGTGACAGTGTATGTGAATCGAACGAAAAGATGCATGCAAATCACTCGGATTATTTTATGAATTCCTCCTAAGTGTTCAATCAATCCTTGGAAAAAAAATTTTATGCCTAACTCAACTAATTTAATGAGATCCTGACTTGGGATCGTTTGGTCTTTAATTGGCTTGTAATGTAGGCTCGGGTTAGGATATGGAAATATTTGGACAAGTGACAAACACCGAACTTACAGCTCATGAACTCTATTTCTTTCGAGGCTTCTCTTTCACAACAACCTCTTTCCTTTCTCCCCCACACTTGGCTTTTTTTATATTCCCACACTTTTTCTTTTTAGGGGAGTAAACTAAAATTCCCTACACTAATGGTTACTTAAAACTAATTGCCCAGAAAAAAAAGGATAAAAAACTTTTATCATCCGAATTATAGTTGTTTTACACTTTCACACTCAAACTAAGTTGTGTTGCATACCGTCATCTCTATTTCGTATTTTTTTTTACAAAGACCATTTTCGGTGGATTTTTTGTGATTTTGATGAACTTTTAGTGGCTTCGGTAGCTTGAATAGTAGGCACATAATGCCCACATAACTTATTAAGGGCAAATTTGATATTCCATGAATTGGAAGGACAAATTTACTCTAATTAAAGTCATGTTCCTCCCATGTCATTTTTAATTTTCGGGCCTCCAAAACCACTAAAAATTAGTTGGAAATGATCTTTTGTAAAAAATATAAAGTATGGATGGCAGTATGTTGGAGAACCTGGAATTTGGGCAAGACATGCATTTCACATTGATATAAAAAATGATCACAACACAAGCAATATAAGTGAATCATTTAATCATTGGGTAGGAAAGTTGAGGTCCAAACCAATTCACAAACTTCTTGATGGTCTTAGAGCAAAGATGATGCACCAAATTGAAACAAGATATCAGAGCGCAGTGAAAAAGAATGAAGTTCATTGTCCAAGAATAGTGCAAAAACTTAATGAGGCAAAACAAGGTGTAATCAAGTGTTCCATACTTGTTGCGAATCAAGTGGATTTGGAATTGAAACATTGTGATTGCCGAGTGTTGGATTGACAGGAGTACCTTGCAGTCATGCTGCAAAAGTAATTGGGTACAAAAGACACCAAATTGAGGATTATGTTGATAATTCTTTCACTAAAACAACTTTCTTGAGGACTTTTAGTCATAAAGTTTGTGGCATGTCTGATTCATCTTTCTGGCCTGGCATGGAGGATATTGAGCAAAGAAAAATATTGCCACCCACTATTCATAGGCTGTCTGGAAGGCCTAAGAAACACAAAATAAGGGAGATTGGTTAAATTAGTTTTTTTTACAGACAAACATAGAAGTTGGTCCATCTACATCAAGGAATGGAGGAAGGGTTGGTGACAACAGATCAAAGATTGGTGACAAAAATGGAGCTAGAGGTAATAGTCAAGGTGCAAGGAAAAGAAAACAAGCAGCTGAACAATTTCAAGAGGCACGCACCCAACAATCTGGAGTAACAAGTGGCTAAATGGTTAATTTGTGGGAATTTATTGTTATGAAGACAAAAACTTCATACCGTCTGATTAGTTAAGAAAATATTTGACTCATTTAGTTGCTTGCATAATTATAGTTTTAGTATGCACTTGACATATAGGTTATTGTCGTTGCACTAAATTTGAGAATTTTTCATAGTGGCTTGAAGTTTTTCATTGATTGAATATTTAGTTCCAATTTATTATAGAATCAATTATTTCGTGTACTATTTTTCAAATTTAAGATTTCAGTTTTAATTTATTGTGTGACCATCACAATATTTTTTATGTTTGGTGATATCTATTTTAAGAATCTACGTTTGAATGCTATTTCATTTTATTTTTTATGAATGTTATTTCATTCCATTTCTTATAAAGTACTTAATTTTGTGTTATCTCATTAAAAATGTATGCCCAATACATTCATAAATAGAAAATATAAAAAACTGCATTAAATTACATTTACACCCCACTAACAAATATTAAATTACAAATACCTCCCTTATAAGTTAAAGAAATTAGTAAGGGCATCCCTTGGAATAAAAAAAAAAAGACAAATTACGGATAAGGGTAAAACCGTCTGTACAAGATTATTCGGGTCGGGTCAATTTGGGGGGTTTTGGTAATTGCATAACTTGATTGTGGGTGATAAGTAATTTTGAATAACTAAGGGGTACACATTGTAATTTCCCTAATTCAGAGGGGGTGTAGACGTAATAAACCCACCAAAAAAAACAGTAATTTAGCAAAGAGGAAAATGTTTAGTAGTTAATTGATCCGTGTAAGAAACATGTTAAATGTTACAGGTTTTGATGTATATATGTAGATAAAGATTTATAGTACGAGTCGTGTCATTACTTGTATGGTATATGCCCATAGACTTTAGAAAATTGAAATTTGATGGCAACATTAGGAGTGTCCCATAAAATGTTTGTTGTTATATGTTATGTGCATACTTCTCTTAATGAAATAAACATTATTATGTTAGGAATAGTGCCCTAAGAGCCGATTATATATCCGCTTTATACTTTTCCCTATTGTAATCACAGACAATCTTTGAATGAAATAACGAATTGAGGCAACACTTCTTTATATGCTCTTGTTTGGTATGCGTTTACTTTATCTGTGTATGTATGAGAATTCCCCTAATCCTGATGACTTTAGGACTCTACCATTTAGCTGAAATAGTTCATGAAACGAGCCCTATTTCACATAAGTCATGATTAGTAAAATACTCCAAGCCGATGAGTCCTACAGACAGTGGGAGTGTCAACCTGACTCCTCTAAGGCTTGCCTGTGGGATCATGCCCTTAAGAAGGACCACCTTGCTTGATGGAGGTGCAAAGTGTATAGTTGATACGTGTGTGATACATGAGGGTGCTTACTTCTATAAGTAAGTTCACTGAGGTGCCCCGTGTGAGAAGATTCCTAAATGGGAAAGGAAGTTTCTATTTCAGAAGATGGAAACTTCCAGATTAGGAAATATCTCACGAGTCATTGATGTGATTAATTGATCCTTAGACTTGAGGTTCCATGTCACTTTATGAGTTAACTCTGTAGTCTTAGGTATAAGCTTTAAAGGGTGTCGCCTTAGACAACTGATTCAAGGCTTATGCTGGGGCTGCACAAGTGACTCATGAAAGTGAATGAGAATCAAGAAAGGACCTACACTTGCATTTTTAAGGTGATCTCTTATTGTGTAAGTCATTCATATGCCATATGGATTCATTGGCCAAGGTAGTAGATCAAGATATCAAGAAAAGGGTTTCTTGGATTGAGATCAAATGGATATGAAATGCACTTAGCTTTAAGACCAGATTATTAGGGTTCTAATTATTCCCTTACCCTAGATCTTGGTTGAGAAATAGTAAGTAGGAGGATTGTATCTCACATAAATCAGTGACTTAAAGGTTCTGTCGAATCGATACATTCCAATTCAGCTAGGGGTTAAACACTTGTTGCTAGACTATAGTCGTTTAATCTGTGGATTGATTAATTAATTAGTGAATTAATTAATTAGGGTCACTGCTAATTGAATTGAGAACCTAGAGGGTCACACACAACAACTTGGTTACATGAGTTGAGGCTTTAAAATGATTAAACGAGTTAATCGGGCCAAGAGGGTTCCACACGTGTGAAACCACACGTGTAGGTCACGTGAGTGACACGTGTCCTTGTGACACGTGTCTCACACGTGTATATATATATATTAAATAATTAAATGTGTTAATTATTTAATAGACTTTGGTTTAATTTTGAATTAAAAAGAAAGTCTTATTTTGGAGAAAATTAATCTAGTTAATTAATTATGAAATAATTAATTAGATAAATAAGTTATTTATTTATTAATAAATAAAGTATAATAATATCCAAAAGGGTTTGGATATTTTAGCTCTCTTAAAAGTTGATTTGAATTAGAATTCAAAGTCAAAGTCAAAATTACTTGATAATCAAGTTAGGAGAGAGGGACCAAAATCCTTAGCCCATAAGGACTAGGGATTTTCAGCCACCCCTCCCTTTCCTATATATAGGGGAGCTCATACTCCCCTTAGAGAGTAATTGGCAATTCTTTTGGTTCATGTGTTGAACACCATCCTTTCTCCAAGATAAATTAAACCTTAGGTTAAGCCTAAACACTAACTAGAGAACTAGCATCCTTACGAGTTAGATTGTAATCAAGTTGGTGGACTATCTCTAGAGAGCTTCAAGTTAGAAGTTTTGAAGATTCGAGCTTTACCAAGGAGAGGGGATCAAGCCGCGAGAAGAGCGTTCTTGGATGGCTTGAAACGCTTCAAGAAAGATTATTGAAAAGTAAGTTTCTAATCTCTATGAATTTGGATACATGATTGCGAGTCCAAGATCTTTTTGTTGGAAAATTTTTAAATTTCCGCTACTTTCTGATTCCTGTTTTCCAACAAGTGGTATCAGAGGCACCTCGTTAATCGTGTTTCTGATTCGTCTCAATTATTCTGAATTTGGTAGAAATTCTTAGGCTTGATGCGATTGAGTATTTGTAATTGTTTTAGAAAGCCTGAATTACGAAACTGTATTTTTCCTGAAAGTTTCTGAAAACTGTTTTGAAAATTTTGTTTTAAAAAACTGCTTTAGATTTGAAACAGTATAAACTGTTTTTGGATTTCTTGGATTGGTTTTGCTTTTGAACGAAAACACGAAACGAAAACCCAGATTACGACGAACACGCGAAACCCCGCCCGCGAAGGCGTCGCACGCCAGGGCTTCGTGGGCACCGCCTGCCTGCCCTAGGTGCGCGCAAGGGGCGCCCAGCACCTCCCACACGCCTGTGCGGGAGCCTTCCGGGCGTGCCGCCCATCGTCCGCCCGCCGCCCGCATGAGGCGAAAGGGCCGCGCAGCAGAGCGTGGCGTGCGCGTGCACGTGCAATCCAGTCCCAATTTTATTTATTTTATTAAAACTTGTTTTTAATTAAATTAATTTATTTTGAATAAAAATTAAAATTGGGATTTTTGAGAAATAGAAACGGTTTATAATTTTGGGAAACTACATCTTTGATAAAATTATTAATTTTCATAAATTAATTGGAATTTTATTAGTTTTAGTAATTTGGGATTTGTTGAAAACTTTTATGAACAAGACTCGCATCAAGTCGTGTTTTAAATCATTAGGACTTAAAACTGGAATTTTAATTTATTGGCTAAATTTAAATTCTCGTGAGTTGCATGTTAGGTGATCATGGGTTTAGACTTATGTATGGTTTTAATTTATGCACAGGATGGTTTAAATTGGGGTTGGAGCCCTATAGTTGCGTTTTTCAATTGAGGTTGGAGCCTCACTTATGTGCGTACTGTTATGTGATTTATTATGTGGCTTTCCATATTACTGTTTTTGAGGCCGTGGTATGCCCCGTGTAATTGTCTTAGGCCAATATGAAGATTGAGCCTTATTACTTTATGTCTTTTTCTTTTATTGTAATTTGAGAGTAGAGATAGGTGGTGAAGTTTTATTTTCATTTTGGAGGCAATGCACCCATGGAGTAAGATGGACCACATTTAAGTAACAAGGAGGCCATAAGTGAAGACCCCTCAAAATGTTAGGGAGGGAAATCTCAATTGTAAAATGTAATAGAGATAGGGCTCGTATTTTGTTACCGCTTTCCCTTATGTGATTTAAACTGTTTATGTGGCATGTATGTTAGAACGTGTGATTGTAGAGTGGCTCCCACATATCACGCATAAGATAGGTAGAACCCATGACCATCTCATGTTAGTATCATGCTAGGACATGTTATCTGTTTATGTGCTTGTTTGAAATGCATTTAAGTTGTACTTGCATTAATCAAGACGAATAAAATTGGATAAGATATATGTTGGTGAGGTCGAACCGGACAACTCTCCGGTTGATTCGAAAATTCCCATTAAATATTAAGCTAATTTCGAACAAATAGGTGTTTAATTCGAGATGCAAATTTCGAATTAAATTCCTAGCATTTCATCATTAGGTTTTAAGTTTAGTAAGTGAAGCTAGTTATTGTACGCGAGTCGTGGGATAGCTAGTGGAGCTTATTAGTTCTTAGTTACCTAATTGATCATTTTAAATGATCAATATTTCGTGATCAATTTTAGCAAGGGCGATGTCCGCGAGTCATGGGTAGTTCGAACTAAGTTTTGATCATGATCTTATGATTGATGGGTCTAGCTTAACGCCTAAGTAAATATGGATGTCGTACGAGTCGTGGGTCTATATCGAAAGAAAGGTTATGCAAAAACAATTACTAAGAGTTCTAATGGTGTTAGAATTGGTAAGTTGTACCTAACTAGGGTTCTTAATAGAATGTGTGCGAGTCGTGGGTTCGAGGTAAAATGCCTAGGATCTTAGTACCCATTGGGAAATGTGATCCTCTTAGATCTTTGGGAATTGTAGATCTTTGAAAAACAGTGGGAGCTACATTAGATTAAAGACCTTATCTTTTGTATATCGTTATAATTCAGCATGCTCACTAGTTCTCTGTTTTACCATTTAGGTCGTCGATTCTGTGATTCTCTACGTATTTTGAAATGGCAACCAAAAAGCCTCTTGTATCGATCCTCGAATCAAACAAGTTTACTGGTCCCAACTATTCTGATTGGATGAGGAATCTAAAAATCATTTTAGATTCTGAGAAGAGAACTTATGTTCTCTTCGAAGGGGAGCCTAGTCCCGAAGGGGACGCTCCCACTCGGGCCGAGCGGGGCACGATCCAGAAGTGGAAGGATGATAATCTCCAAGCCCGTTGCCTTATGTTAGCTAACATGTCTCCGGACTTGCAAAGGCAATGAGGCCATAGAATTCGCTTGGGAGATTTACGACCACTTAGAGAAACTTTACCGGTCTCATGAACGTGTAACAATGTATAACACTTCAAAGGAATTGTTCCACTTGAGAATGAGGGAAGGTTCAAATGTCCATGAATATGGACTCAAGTTTCTCGTCCTTACTGAGAAACTTGATTCCATGGACATGCTACTGAAAGATGAGCTTTCAGTGGACTTGTTGCTAGCCTCGCTCCCACCATCATTCAACCCATTTGTCCTTAACTTTAATATGAATCATGCTAGTGCTACTGTAGCTGAGCTGATTAGTCAGCTTGTGACTGCTAAAAGCACGATCAAGAAGGACAATAAGGTTCTGATGGTGAATGTTCCATCTTCCTCTTCTGGGCCTTCTAAAGGTAAGGGCAAGAAAGCCCAAAAGAATAAGAAGAAAACCCTTAGGCCCACTGGTGGCGTTTCGAAGGGGAAGGCCCAAAAGAAGAAGCGTGATCAGAAAGAGGATGTCTACTTCCGTTGTGGCAAAGCAGGACATTGGAGAAGAAACTGCCCAGAGTACAAGGCTACTCTAAAGAAAGGTATGTTTCTCGTCGAAATAAATCTTTCTATTAATTCTAGTTTTTTGGTACTTGATACCGGTTGTGGAACTCATATCTGTAATGATGTACAGATGCTAAGTGAAGTCCAACAACTCAAAGAAGGAGAATGTGTCTTGAAGATCGGCGATGACTCAAATGTTGAAGCTCGAGCTTTAGGCACAATTAGATTAGATTTAGGTAGTTTTGAGTTAGTTTTAAATAAAGTCCTTTATGTACCGAGCATTATTCGTAATATAATTTCAGTTTCAATTTTAGATTGTTAAGGTTATGAAACTTATATTAAGAATGGTAAATACTTTATCAAATGGAACAACTCTTCCGTTCACATCGGTAATCTAAGTAATGGACTTTATCTAACTCAGAATATCAATATTATGAATATACAACGAGAAACGAAACGTAAGAGAGATGACAAAGTTTCAGCCCCCTTATGGCACGCTAGATTAGGACACATTTCCAAGAACAGAATTAGCAAGATAAACACTTTAGGATCATTCTCTGAAAATGATCTCAAAGAGCTAACTTCTTGCGAATCCTGTCTCAAAGGAAAGATGTCCAAAGTTCCTTTTAAAAGAACTGTGGAACGTGCCACTAAGGTTTTGCATTTGATCCATTCTGATGTTTGTGGACCGCTTAGTGTAAGCACTAGAAACAATCATCAGTATTTAATAACCTTTACCGATGACTTTAGTCGATATGGTTATATATACTTACTGAAGTATAAATCTGAAGCTTTTGAGAAATTCCTAGAATTTCAAAAGGAGGTTGAGAACCAAGCTGGTCACAAGATCAAAGCACTTCGATCTGATCGAGGAGGCGAGTATCTTAGTGAAGAATTCCTTAATCATCTCAAAGATAATGGGATTATCTCTCAGTGGACACCTCCGGGAACTCCTCAACTCAATGGAGTTTCTGAGAGAAGGAATCGAACCCTACTCCATATGGTTCGTTCCATGATGAGTTTCACTGACTTACCACCTTCTTTCTGGGGTTATGCCTTAGAAAGTGCAGCAAATCAGTCCTTAAAACGCCCTATGAAATGTGGCATGGTAAAACCCCTAGTTATTCTTACTTGAGAATTTGGGGTTGTCCTGCTTACGTGAAAAGGATAGTGGGAGATAAGTTAGAATCTCGCTCTAACTTATGCTACTTTGTAGGTTATCCTAAAGAATCCATAAGATACTACTTCTATGATCAATCTGTGCAAAAGGTGTTTGTTTCCAGAAATGCCACTTTTCTGAGGAACCGTTCCTTAAAGAAAAGAAAGGCAAGATCATAGAATTAGAAGAAGTACAAAGTGATCCCACACCACCCACTGAAGAAACATCCCCTTCTGACCAACCGCAACCAATCACGAATTTCGATACACACGTAAATCCTCCTCTAAGGGTTTCTGAACGCACTCCTAGACAGCCGAAGAGATGGTATGGATTCTTCCATGAGATCTCTCAAAAGGATAATGATCCTTTAACATATGAGGAGGCACTTTCAGATTCTGACTGTGAACAGTGGATAGAAGCCATGAAATCCGAAATGGATTCCATGAACTCCAACCAAGCTTGGACCTTGGTAGATTTGCCTGATAGGGTCAAACCCAAAGGTTGCAAATGGATCTTTAAGAGAAAGCTTGGAGTTGATGGAAGCATTGCAGCCTATAAGGCAAGACTGGTTGCAAAAGGATTCACTCAAAGACCCGGCGTGGACTTTGATGAAACCTTTTCGCCAGTTGCAATGCAAAAGTCCATTCGGATCATGCTTGCCATTGCTGCATATTATGACTATGAGATATGGCAAATGGATGTGAAAACTGCCTTTCTCAATGGTGACATTGATAAAGACATTTATATGGAGCAACCCATAGATTTCACATTCAGTGGGAGTGAGCAAAAGGTTTGCAAACTCCAAAGATCAATCTATGGATTGAAACAGGCTTCTAGGAATTGGAACATTCGATTTGATGAATCAGTCAAAGCGTTTGGCTTCATTCAAATTTCGAATGAATCATGTGTGTATAGAAAGGAATTGGAGACCGAAGTGCAATTCTTAGTACTTTATGTTGATGACATCCTTCTTATTGGGAATTCGAAGGATGACATGAAAGTAACTAAGTTATGGTTATCGAACCAATTCGAAATGAAAGATCTTGGTGATGCGTCCTATATCCTTGGAATTAACATCTATCGAGATAGATCTAGAAGGTTGATAGGACTATCAAAGTCGATGTACATTGACAAAGTATTGAAGAGATTCAATATGGAGTCAGCAAAGGTTAAGAACCTTCCTATGAGTGTAGGAACATCTCTCTCTAAGAAGATGTGTCCTAAGACTAACCTTGAAAAGGAAAGCATGACTCATACTCCTTATGCATCAGCAATAGGAAGCATAATGTATGCAATGTTATGTACTCGACCGGATGTGGCTTATGCACTTAGTGTAACAAGTCCTTTTCAATCTGACCCTGGAGATGGTCACTGGGCTGCCGTGAAGAATATTCTTAAGTACTTGAAAAGTACTAAAGATTTATTCTTAGTTTACGGAGGTCAGAAAGATCTTACTGTCGAAGGATACTGCGATGCAAGCTTTGCATCTGACTTAGATGATTTTAAGTTAATGTCAGGATACATTTTCTGCCTAAACGGCGGAGCAGTGAGTTGGAAGAGTTTCAAGCAAACCACCACTGCAGATTCGACCATTGAGCCCGAATACTTAGCTGCTAATAATGCAGCTAAGGAAGGTGTTTGGATTAGAAACTTCATTCAAGAGTTGAATGTTGTTCCTAGCATGAAAGACCCTATTACTGTGTTTTGTGACTACACTGGGGCGGTTACTCAAGCAAGAGAACCAAGATCTCACCAACGGACAAAACACATTATGAGGAAGTATCACCTAATCCGTGATATTATCAAAAGAGGAGATGTGCAAATTAAGAGGGTCGCATCAGCAGAGAACGTGGCAGATCCACTTACTAAACCCCTTAGTCGAGAAGCTTTCCAAGGCCATCTTCAGAAGATGGGACTTAGAATAGCTTTAGAATGGCTTTGACGGGCAAGTGGGAGATTGTTAGGAATAGTGCCCTAAAAGCCGATTGTATATCCGCTTTGTACTTTTCCCTATTGTAATCACAGATAATCTTTGAAATAACGAATTGAGGTAACATTTCTTTATATGCTCTTGTTTGGTATGCGTTTACTTTATCTGTGCATGTATGAGAACTCCCCTAATCCTGATGACTTTAGGACTCTACCATTTAGGTGAAATAGTTCATGAAGCGAGCCCTATTTCACATAAGTCATGATTAGTAAAATACTCCAAGCCGATGAGTCCTACAGGCAGTGGGAGTGTCAACCTGACACCTCTAAGGCTTGCCTATGGGATCATGCCCTTAAGAAGGACCACCTTGTTTGATGGAGGTGCAAAGTGTATAGTTGATACGTGCGTGATACATGAGGGTGCTTACTTCCATAAGTAAGTTCACTGAGGTGCCCCGTGTGAGAAGATTCCTAAATGGGAAAGGAAGTTTCTATTTCAGAAAATGGAAACTTCCAGATTAGGAAATATCTCACGAGTCATTGATGTGATTAATTGATCCTTAGACTTGAGGTTCCATGTCACTTTATGAGTTAACTCTGTAGTCTTAGGTATAAGCTTTAAAGGGTGTCGCCTTAGACAACTGATTCAAGGCTTATGCTGGGCCTGCACAAGTGACTCATGAAAGTGAATGAGAATCAAGAAAGGACCTACACTTGCATTTTTAAGGTGATCTCTTATTGTGTAAGTCATTCACATGCCATATGGAGTCATTGGCCAAGGTAGTAGATCAAGATATCAAGAAAAGGGTTTCTTGGATTGAGATCAAATGGATATGAAATGCACTTAGCTTTAAGACCAGATTATTAGGGTTCTAATTATTCCCTTACCCTAGATCTTGGTTGAGAAATAGTAAGTAGGAGGATTCTATCTCACATAAATCAATGACTTAAAGGTTCTGTCGAATCGATACATTCCAATTCAGCTAGGGGTTAAACACCTGTTGCTAGACTATGGTCGTTTAATCTGTGGACTGATTAATTAATTAGTGAATTAATTAATTAGGGTCACTGCTAATTGAATTGAGAACCTAAATGGTCACACACAACAACTTGGTTACATGAGTTGAGGCTTTAAAATGATTAAACGAGTTAATCGGGCCAAGAGGGTTCCACACGTGTGAAACCACACGTGTAGGTCACGTGAGTGACACGTGTCCTTGTGACACGTGTCTCACACGTGTATATATATATTAAATAATTAAATGTGTTAATTATTTAATAGACTTTGGTTTAATTTTGAATTAAAAAGAAAGTCTTATTTTGGAGAAAATTAATCTAGTTAATTAATTATGAATTAATTAATTAGATAAATAAGTTATTTATTTATTAATAAATATAGAATAATAATATCCAAAAGGGTTTGGATATTTTAGCTCTCTTAAAAGTTGATTTGAATTAGAATTCAAAGTCAAAGTCAAAATTACTTGATGATCAAGTAATAGGAGAGAGGGACCAAAATCCTTAGCCTATGGACTAGGGATTTTCGGCCACCCCTCCCTTTCCTATATATAGGGGAGCTCATGCTCCCCTTAGAGAGTAATTGGCAATTCTTTTGGTTCATGTGTTGAACACCATCCTTTCTCCAAGATAAATTAAACCCTAGGTTAAGCCTAAACACTAACTAGAGAACTAGCATCCTTACTAGTTAGATTGTAGTCAAGTTGTTGGACTATCTCTAGAGAGCTTCAAGTTAGAAGTTTTGAAGATTCGAGCTTTACCAAGGAGAGGGGATCAAGCCGCGAGAAGAGCGTTCTTGGGTGGCTTGAAACGCTTCAAGAAAGATTATTGAAAAGTAAGTTTCTAATCTCTACGAATTTGGATACATGATTGCGAGTCCAAGATTCTTTTGTTGGAAAATTTTTAAATTTCCGCTGCTTTCTGATTCCTATTTTCCAACATATTATATATTATAGAGCAAATTACATTTTTGGTCCCATAGGATTGGACGATTTGCAATTTTGGTCCCATTATTTTAAAAACTGACAATTTTGGTCCCATAGGATTCAATTTGTGACAATTTTAGTCCCACCATCAAATTTTGGATGGAAACCGTTAACTCCATTTCCGGAAGAAACAGTAAAATAACGTTTGACATAAAAAAACGTAAAACTGTTGGTAGCATAGTTGGCTGACATGTGGCCTTACATACATGAGGTTTGGGGTTCGAATCCCTTGCCTTACATTTGCCTTATATTTTTTCCATACATTTTTTTTTTGTTCAAATAATATTATTATGTTAAAATATAAATATATAATATATTTTAAAATAAATATATATATATATTTTTTGTTCAAATAATATTACTATGTTAAAATATAAATTAGTTGTAATAATAATATAATATAAATATATAATATATGTTAAAATAAATATATTACACGTAGATATATTATATATTAATATTCTAAATATATGTATTATATTATACACATTATTATATTATTATTACAATTAATTTATTTTAATATATATATATTATTATATATTATACACATTATTATGTTATTATAGTAATAATATAATATAAAATATGTGTTAAAATAAATATATTACACGTAGATATATTATATTTTAAGTAATATATATATATAGCAATAATAATCTACTAATGTGTATAATATAATATAATATATATATATTATTTAAAATATAATATATCTACTTGTCATATATTTATTTTAACACATATTTTATATTTATATTATATTATTACTATAATAACATAATAATGTGTATAATATATAATATAATATAATATAATATAATATATATATATATATATATATATATATATATTAAAATAAATTAATTGTAATAATAATAATAATGTGTATAATATAATATATATATATATATATATTTATTTAATATTAATATATAATATATCTACGTGTAATATATTTATTTTAACGTATATTATATATTTATATATATATATATATATGTGTGTGTATAATACACATTATTATTTATATATATAAATATATAATATACGTTAAAATAAATATATTACACGTAGATATATTATATATTAATATTAAATAAATATATATATATATATATATTATATTATACACATTATTATTATTATTACAATTAATTTATTTTAATATATATATATATATATATATATATATATATATTATATTATATTATATTATATATTATACACATTATTATGTTATTATAGTAATAATATAATATAAATATAAAATATGTGTTAAAATAAATATATGACAAGTAGATATATTATATTTTAAATAATATATATATATTATATTATATTATACACATTAGTAGATTATTATTGCAATTAATTTATTTTAATTTATTTTAATATATATATATATATATATATATATATAATATATGTTAAAATAAATATATTACACGTAGATATATTATATATTAATATTAAATATATATATATATTATATTATATTATACACATTATTATTATTATTACAATTAATTTATATATATATTATATTATATATTATACACATTATTATGTTATTATAGTAATAATATAATATAAATATAAAATATATGTTAAAATAAATATATTACACGTAGATATATTATATATTAATATTAAATATATATATATTATATTATATTATTCACATTATTATTATTATTACAATTAATTTATTTTAATATATATATATATATATATATATATTATTTAAAATATATATACATGTTAATATTTACATATATATATTATATCTTAATATAATTAATTTATATTTTAATATAATAATATTAATAGAACAAAAATAAATTTATACACATTATTATATTATTATTACAATTAATTTATTTTAATATATATAAATATATAATATATGTTAAAATAAATATATTACATGTAGATATATTATATATTAATATTAAATATATATATATATATATATATATATATATATATATATATTATATTATATTATATTATTCACATTATTATTATTATTACAATTAATTTATATAATATTAATAGAACAAATAAATGAAAGGAAAAAACGATATATATATTATATCTTAATATAATTAATTTATATTTTAATATAATAATATTAATAGAACAAATAAATGAAAGGAAAAAACGAGAGGACTAGGATTCGAACCCAGAACCTCAATTGTGTAAGGAGACCACCCAACCAACTAGGCTACCAGCTCCTTTTCGTTATTTTTGTCAACAAACATTATTTGACTCTTTCTTGTCGAAATGGATTTAACGGTTTCCATCCAAAATTTGACGGTGGGACTAAAATTGTCACAAATTGAATCCAATGGGACCAAAATTGTCAGTTTTTAAAACAATGGGACCAAAATTGCAAATCACCCAATCCTATGGGACCAAAAATGTAATTTGCTCTATATTATAATAGGAACAAGTTTACACAAAAGTGAACATGGAAATTAATAATTGGCACTTCGAACAAGACTTCACGAGTCAGTATTGGAAATTTTTTCTTTTTTTTTTTTTATCATCCCAATTGGGATTCGAATTTGGGTTATTATCGTGGAGAAGATCACTTATACTAACCCTATTGACAGTCAGTATTGGAAGTCAACAAGGAAGTGTTAACATTCTTATATAGTGTTAATTTTTATGGATTAGAAGGTGAAATCAGGTAATATAGTATTGAGGTTCACCCTTTGCAAAAAGGAGTATAAATGTATAATTAAGGATGTTGTTAGGGCGTAAGAGATTGATCATTAGTTTTTCTTAATTTTTTGGTAGCAATCATTAGTTTTAGTTGCACAACAAAATATTTTATAATAGAAAGGGATGCATTTTTTTTTTCTTTTTCTTTCCCCCCCCTCCCCCCCCCCCCCCCCCCCCCCTTTTTTTTTTTTTTTTTTTTTTTTTTTTTTTGTAGGTTATGACTTATGAGGTAGCAAACAAATTGTACCACTAGTGATCCAACCGTATGACTTGAAGAGGGCATTGGATTAAGTTTCCCAACACTTAAAACCCGAATATAAAAGAGAACTGTAAGAAGATATACTTGGTACAATCTCAACCATGACCATTTAACGGTCTAAGTCAATTTCGACGAATAACGAGCTAAATCAATAAGCAATTCAAAATAATAAGAATGAATAAGTCAAAATTTCCAAAATATATAATATTTTATGTACAATGTGATATGGGCTGCACTTATCACTATTTGGACTATCACTTGGTTAACTAACTTTAATAAGAAATGATGCCCAAGATTAAATAAAGTTTGGGTTTTAACTAGGGGTGGCAAAATGGGTTGAACCCAATGGGTCCAACCCATTATAGGTGGGTTGGGTTGGGTTGGTTTTGATGAAATTTAAATTGGGTTGGTTTGGATTGGGTCAATAATGGATTAGGAAAGTATTGGGTCCTTCATGGGTTAGGGTGGGTTGATATTGGGTTTAAGTTGGGTCTTTAATGGTTTAAGATTAATTATCTAATTTTAATGTTTTATTACTATTTTACCCTCCCCATAAATTAAATATTATATTTCTATTCATAAACTTTTTAAACATAATTACACATTTTTTACACACACTAACACACATTTACACACACTAAGACAATTTTACATACATTTTCACACAATAACATATTTTTTACACACATTTACACACTAACATAATTTTACACGTATTTTAACCCACTAAAGTCATTTTTATTAGGAAATGTTGAAGCCCACCCAAACTTGGGCACATAAAGGGGGTAAATTAGAGTGTGACACATGAAAGCTCATAAAATTGAGTAATGTTCAATATAAATACTAATTTAATGATTGAGAAAAGGTAACTCGCTTAAATTTTCTATTTCTAATTTCATAGTATATAAATTATCTAAATTAAGTAACCTGATTTGAGTTTCGGAAAGTTAACGCGAAAAATGTTTCTGACTTGCCCCTCCAACGTAGTGTCTGCATATTTGTTAGAGCAATTAAGAAATCGTATATCACTGTTGGTTGGGGTGTGCATTCGGTATATACGGAACCGACCTCACCGAAATTTTAGTATACCGAAATATCGGTACACCAAAATGGCGTATTGAAAATCAAACCGGAATTTTTGGTTCGGTACAAAACCAAATTACCAAAACATATATTAAAAAAAAAAAAACTAAAAGCATAACATAAACTTGAAATTCAGCGAGGCGCTTTGGCATTCCAAATCTTAGCAACTAATTAAGGAAATAAGCAAGTCATTACTGAAACTGATCAAGAGCCAAAACTCAAGTGCTGACAGCTGAACTCTCACTCTCACTCTCACTCTCACATATGAGTTATAACATAAAATTTAAATCCTGTTTTTTCATTTGAGTGTTAAAAGTGTTAGTAGGTTAAAATTTAGTGAAAAAATATTAGGATTTACAATAATAGGAATTAGTATGGAAAATATAATATATGATATATGCATATTAAATATAAAAATTCTAGTAATATAATAAAAATATATATAAAAAATAGAAAATATATAATTCGATATTTCGGTCGATTCGATATACCGTACTTAAATATCAATACCGAACCGAATTCCAAATTTTTGAAAATTTATATACCGAATATTGAATCGAATTATCAATTCAGTTTTCAGAACGTACTGAATTTTCGATTTCGATCAGTTCAATCAGTATTACCGAATTCTACACACCCCTAACTGTTGGTGGAGTCGGGGGCGACGCCACCCTCTCAAGAGTGGGGTCACTTGACCCACTCAAAAAATAATTATCATATTGATGGTGTCAAAATCTGGCTATGCGCTGGATTACAGATTAGGACTCCCAATCACCCAAGATATTTGTTTGTGTGAGGCAACTCTGATGCTTTCCTGAACTGTAAAGAAGGAACAAACGTGAACTCAAAGGCCAAAACAGGGGAAGGTGGGGGTTAGTCCCCTTTTGGCACTCCGACGCTCAAGTCAGCTAAAGCTCTGGGTCGGGAATACAAAGAAAACAAGGGACTCAGCATGTAAAGCAAAGCCTACCATTGCTAATGGCGGAGGTGGGCTTTTGTAGTATGGAGACGGGCTCCGTAGGTGCAGTTACCTCTCCAACAAAGTGTGGATCTGGTCTGGAAGAAAAGCGATGGCGAGCTGCCGGAACAGTGCTTTTCTGGCTAAAGCATTGTTTGTCTGCTCCTGCCAGACACCTGACACAATACTTGGCGTAGCGCCCGAGCGCAAGGCACCACATCCCCCGCACCAAGACCCGACCCGCATATGAAATGGAAAGTCCATACATGTGCCAAGTCACGGCGAACGGGGACTCACTCACTCGCTATGCTAGGCGGGAGCTAGAACCTCGAAACCAAATAAGCAATTCAATAGGATAAAATGCACATGCGGAAGCATATCATGTAATCAGTCATAAATACGGGTAGCAATTGACGGGTTCAACTAGCATAAATACCTAGTCCCGAAATTTCAAACATAAATCATAAATCATAACCACGGGTTCAATCTATCCCTAGAAGCCTGTCCCGAATCAATACGACATAATCTTAGTATTTATACATGTTTCAATATAACTTAATCAAATTACAATGCGCGTGTGGAAAGACTCTGACTTAACCACAGGACTTGACTGACACAAAATCCTGCCTAGCACTCCAAAACCTATAAAAGAATTGAAAACAAAGCCGGGTTCAGTCTATAGGAGACTGGTGGGTATAAAACAGGGCATATCATAATTATATTTCAGAATTTAAACACCCCCACATGCAAGCTATAATCCCGTGCGAGGTTTTTATGATATTTCCCAAGTGGGTTAAAACAAATAAACAACGTTTGGGATTACAACAATCAGTTTCATTCATAATCATAATCGTTCATGCGGTCAATACGTGAGACCTAACGGGTGGGTGAATATCTCCAACCTACTCCTCGTGTGTGCATATCAATTCAATCTTTACATTAGCGATCATACACGTTCATGCATATTCGTTCATAATCATTCATAATCATAAACACTTACAGCTTTTTCCTCCGGGTGGTGGACGGGCTTGCAAGACGCGGCCACCGGTCCATACATAGGCCAATGGGGGTACATGAATCCCCAAAGGGCACTCAGCTCCCATTCCTCGCTAAACCTCCTAGCGAGGGCTGGTATCACCATAAATGTAGTGGAACTAGTACAAGGGATCACCGTCGACCCTTGCCTCCCCGGATAGCCACTTGTACTAAGTCCCCTGGCCCGTGTATTCATAATCATATCCACGCCAAAAATCATAAGGTGGGGATACATAAAAGAAGGGCTTTACGTTGGAAATCACCATAAATGTAGTGGAACTAGTACAAGGGATCACCGTCGACCCTTGCCTCCCCGGATAGCCACTTGCACTAAGTCCCTAGGCCCGTGTATTCATAATCATGTCCACGCCAAAAATCATAAGGTGGGGATACATAAAAGAAAGGCTTTACGTTGGGAATCATAGGGGATACACCTTACCGAACAACACCAAGAGGAAAAGAAGACATGAAGATAGCCTAAGAACCCGATAAATCTCCGCCCTGGAGAGAACTGTACAAGAAGTAACACGGTGCTTACGTGAGACTCAAGACTCCATAAGAACCATAAATGATGCACGACAATGCAATGAACATGATATGAAGTGCATACGAGATAATAACATGTTATGAAGATTTTCATGTGCACAATTAATGCATTAGAAGCACATAAACGAGCAATTCACTCAAGTTCAATCAATACATGAAGGTTTGAAGTCCATTCGTTCCATATCTTTCATGAAAAGTATCAAATCGAGCCATAACCTTAAAACAGTACTCATAACCCATATATCAACATGTTTACAATGCATATGAATCATTTAGAGATGCAATGAATTCATTAAACACATAGGGAATACATTGGTAACAAGAAGAGTCACATTGTATCACTTAAACGTTTATGCATATATGTCACGTTTGTTCAATACCACTCAAGTCATAAAGTTCATAATCAAATCATAACATGTCATTCAATAATCAAGCAATATCATAAATACAAGTTTGAGGCACAATAGATCAATTAAAACACATACGAAAGTCAAGGGGGGGTGAAAGGAACGCAAGGAAATGGATTTTGGTGAAAGTTGACAGTTTTTGGAAACAAATAAGCTGTAGAAAATTGGAGATATCTTGAGTTCTAGGAGTTGGAATTAATTTTTGTTTCTTGGAAATGAAACTAGACAAATAGGGATTTTCAATGGTATGTGGCTCAAATCGTGGTTCAAAGCGAGGTGAAAATGGCGTAAGCCCGAAGTTGGATGAATGCAGATTTTTGGTGAAGTGGCGACACCAAAATGGATTGATTATATCTCACAAATTAGAAAAGATATGGAGGTGATTCCAATTGTAAAATGTTCTAGACTTCAAGAGGTTTCTTAGGGTTTAAAATTCAGGCCAACCGGAGTACGTTTGTGGGGTAAACGGAACAAAACAAACTAAGACAGAAAACAGGGTAGGATCTACGACCGTGGAATTTTCCTTCATAAAAAACCACGCCCCTGGGAAGGTCTCCAGGTTTCTGGGCACAAATCCACGGTCGTGGGTCAAAATCCACGCCTGTGGATCCTTCTACAGCAGCAGAACATGACAACAATGAAGCTCAAAAAAGAAGGCATCAAAAGGGCAAGCAAATTCACTCTAAATCCATCAAAATTTAAGGTATAAACTCATATATACATGCTTTATCATTATAGCCTAGCAAAATGGCATGAAATGCACAAGAAACCAATCCAACATTTTTACATCTTGAAGGTCCAACAATGGTGATGCACTCATGCTTCAACAAATAACTCAAAATTTAACGATTATACATCAATTAAGCTTCAAGAAACAACATATATCAAGTTATGATGCAAGAATCACTTATTTACAAAAACCCACATTATATATACATATAAACACATATACACACACATATATATATATATACACACAAACCTTGGAAAAGAGAAGGAGAAGAAGAAGGAGCTTGATTCTTGTCTTAAAGCTTGAAGAAGTCCCCTTGCTTCTTGTCTTTGCTTGGGTTCGATTTGGAAGATGAGGGATGAAGGGTTTGGAGTGTCTCTTGGAAGAGAAAGGGGAAGAAGAAGAATGAATGAAGAGAGGGGTGTGTATGTCGTGTATTAAGGGGGGAAAACGGAGGGAAATTGCACTCTGGTCCCTCAACAATTTAAGTATTCAATTAGGGCCCCAAGGTTTGGTAGGTGAATAATTGGGGTCCAATTCAAAATTCGATTCATCAAGCTGCGTTTTTAACTCCTTTAACTCTGCAGGAGCCAATCTGTAGGGAGTCTTCGAGAAAGGCTCTGCTCCGGGATAAAGATCGATTACGAACTCGATGTCCCTATCAGGCGGTAGAGAACCCAAAGTCTCAGGGAAAACATCGGTATACTCTCGCACGACCTCCGTCTCCTCAAGTTTGGCCTGATCTTTCGGTCTATTCAAAAGATAGGCCACAAAACCTGTCGCACCGTCCCGGACCAGTTTACTCGCCTCAACAAAAGAAATAAACGGGCTTGACTTCACCTTTTCGCCCTTAAACACCACTGAACCAAAAGAAACTTTCTTATCCCGACAATCCATCTGAGCCCCATGTTCATACAACCAATCCATACCCAAGATTACATCATATCTCTGCATCGGCATTTCAATCAAATCTGCGAAGAAAACTCGGCCTTCGAAGCTAACCGGACAACCCTGAAAAACCCTGCAAGTTACTAAACTACCACCAAGAGGAGAGCTAACCACGTAATCATGCGCACACAAGGAAATAGGCAAGCACATAGAAGAAGCAATATCCCGGGAAATAAAAGAATGAGTGGCCCCGGGATCAAATAATGCATGTAATGTAGTGCCATGAATGCTTATAGTACCTTCGATCACGGCATTTGGGTCGATTTCCACAGCTTGCTCTTCTTCACCACCCAACGCATAAGCCCTAGCTTGGATTGCAGGCCTCGGGTTATCTTTCTTCTTCGGGCATGTGTTCACCATATGATCCTGTGCCCCACAAATGAAACACCTCTTATGAAGCCTGAAGCAATTATCCACGTGATGAGGACCCTTGCAATAGGTACATTGCACTTTAGGTGGAGCCGGAAGTGCTAAGGGTCGATTCGGTTGATTAGATCCCGCGGGTCGAGGTTGTTTGTTTTGAGGCTTGGCTTGTTGAAAAGTTTGAAATGCCGGCCTCTTCCCAAATTTATTAAAATTCCCCGAGCTAGACCCTTGTCCGGTATAAGTACTCTTCCTCCTCATCACAACCCCGTTCTTCAACTCTTAGAGCTTTATCCGTGACTTTCGCCCAAGTACTCGTGTTAGAAGCCTCTAAAGCATCTTTCATATCCTCCCGAAGTCCTTGGAGGAATTGAGAAGCCTTGCTTTCATCATCGTTGGCAATGTTTGAGGCATAACGGGAAAGCCTCTCAAACTCATTGATATAATCAGTGACGGACATACCCCCTTGTTTAAGCTCCATAAATTCTCTCACCCTTCGATTTCTTGTGGCTTTGGGAATATATTTATTCTTGAATTCACGAACAAACACCTCCCATGTGATCTCCTCCCCGGTAGCCTCTAATCTCCCTTGCAAGCTTGACCACCAACTATAAGCTTGGCCCTGGATCATGGTAAGTGTGCATTGTAGCTTCTCCATAGGCCCACACGGTATGAGATTCCATACCCTGTTAGTTTGCACGAGCCATTCCTCCGCTTGCACGTCATTTCCACCCACGAAAACCGGTGGATTTTGGTTCTTGAACTCCCGGAGAGTAGCTGTAATTAAATTTCCTCCATGATTTCCAGCCGGAGGTGCATTGTTTCTTTCCTGAGCCCTTTGTTCTAAATATACCGCTAATCTCTGCATGAAATTGCCCGGATCCATTTGGGGTGGTGGTGGTGGATTGTTATTTTCCGGGTGTGGAGAATGATCTCGATAGTGACGGTGTTCTGGAGATCTATCTCGGCGGTGGTGTCTTCGGGGAGGCATATTTCTACAAAACAAAAGATTCCAATTCATATGCGTGAGGGTTAGTACATGTTCATGTGCACGATTAACAAAAAGAAAAACAAATAATCACATAAATGCATATAACCATGTTGTCCTAAGCCGTACGACCTAGACTCACCCGACACGACTCTAGAGCTCCGGTTTTGCAACCGAGAGCTCTGATACCACTTTAAGGATGTGACACCCGGAGCGGTGGGCCACCACATCCCCCGCACCTAAACCCGAACCCACATATGAAATGGATTTCCATACATGAGTCCAAGTCTAAGCGAACGGAACCTACACTCACTCCTTAGGCTAAGCGGGGCTAAAACTCGGACAGAGCGCGCAAAAACAAACATATAAATGCGGAAGCAATAACATAAGGATCGAAAAGAGCTCTATAACTAACATTTATATCATATACCATGGCCTCACGGCCCAAAAGATCGAGTATATACATCAAAAGCCCATAATTCAGCAAAATATAATTCTAACATCAAATACCTAATAAGAGCATCCAAAATGCAAGAAGTATGAATGCAACTCGATCTAGACACGCAAGTACAAGACTACGACTCGCATTTCCCCGGCTAGCACGAAACAACCTGCACTGAAGGTGGGAAAAGAGAGGGGTCAGTCAAAACTCGATTGAGTGAGGGGGGCTAAACGCACACCCACACCTAAATACATATAGAGCAGAGCATATTACAAAGGTGATAGTCATGAATCGAGGCTAGGGTTTTTCATACCAAATCATTTTCCAAAGATAACATATAGTATAAAGGAAAACCTATCTCGATCCATAATCTATCGAACATAACATAAACATAAGTCCGGCGAGAACGGACTATCCCTTACTCCATCAAACATAACATAAAATCAAATTCAAATCACATCCACCCCACATCCATGGTGCATTGGGAATCAAACCCTAACACCTACATTACCAAACACATACGGGGCAGCTAACCCACGATATGCCTTCCCCGGTTATCCACCGAGGGCTCAAGATACCACGCCTTCCCAACCTCCATAGGTCGTACGTGAATATCTCAAATGAGAACGTGCACAGGGGTCATAACCGGCGACCCCGTGGTCGTCCCGGGTCTCCCTTACCCACGTCTCCGGGCCCAACAAACCAAATCAAACCGAACTCCCATCTTTCAGGGTACAACTCGCTCATACTTACCATATACGAATAACGAATTTCAAAACATAGCTTACTTATGCCAATACTTATACCAATTTCGAAAGCGTAAAGCTTATTTCACAAAATCATAACATAACTTAAGCACTCGTATTTAATATATATACAAGGTATATATTCGCATACGGGGTAAGAAAACAACACATAATAGGTCTTAAGTCGCTTATCTAATACAAAGGATCCTAACCTCACCTTTGCAAAAGTAGAAGGAAGGCAAAACGGGCGAACGAACACTTAAACCTCGGGCTCACGAACTTCCGGAAGAGGCTCTGAAACAAAAGAAGACAAGACCCGAGACTTAGACTCAATAATGTACCAATTAGACGCCCGGCAATGCTCATAAATGCAAATGATGCAAATGAAATACAAGAAAGTGCCAATTAAAGTGTTCAAATTCAAATCACGTAAAACTCGCATCAAATAAATTCGCAAATTAATTCAAGACATGTAAAATATAGTAACACGTTCACATAGCATTTAGAAAAGCGCGTAAGCCATGCATACAAGATCGAATTAAACGAGATTAAATTACATAAAACTAAATCAAGCAAATTAATAATTAAATCTCTTACATACTATATATATATATAGATCACAAGAACAAAATGAAACGTATAATATATATATATATATATATAGCATACATAAAATATATATATACGCAGCACTACAATTGGGAAAATGCGAAGATAATTCATGATAAACAATTTGAATACAAGGAACATGCATGCAATCATCATGCAAAACCATGCAATTCATTCACCACTTAATATATTTATATACACAGCCTGCACAATCATTACAATTTGAAAGAAGAAAACAATGCATGGCAAAATGAATTAAAGGCAACGAAATGCATGCAGAAGAAGGTCGCGGCACGACCAAATTTCCCCACAAACACGTCGCAGCCCTGTTTATCGCAGCAGCAGCAGTTTTAAAAGCAGGGGAGATGCAGGGGTTGGAACAGCAACAAATCGAGCAAGATGACAGCAAAACACAACATGAAAATGCAAGAAAACGCAGCAAAACAATCCTCCAACTCCCACGCAGCAGCAGGCACGCAGCAGCAGTTCAAGACATCAACCAAATTCCAAGTTTTTGAAAAATAAAACTCAAGTGCATTAATGGCAACTTATCATACAACCAACTACCAACAAAATTAGGTTGATATATTCATAAATGAAGCTCATGTAGTCATATTTCATGCATCAATTCAAGATATAACTCAAGGAAGATCATATGAGTTCATATATTCACATAACCCTTACTATTCACTTCATATATCATATCTCAATCAATAAAGGCTCAAAATCTGAAATTCTTTGATGAAAATGATCAATTAAGCATGTACATATCAAATATAAGCTTACCCCTTGAAGATGTTGGAAGAAAATGGAGATTGGAGCTCAAAATCTCCTCTAGGGTGAAGGTTACGGGATTTCACTGTTGCTGCTCAAAAACTCAGAATTTCCTCCTTTCTTTTGTGTATGGATCGAGATGAAAAGGGTATGGGGTGATAATAGGCTGAGTTAGTGGAGTGTGGGTCCAGGTTTCATGTGAAAAGCTCAAAAGATGAGGGACTTATGTGCAAAATGGTGAAAGGTGGTCTTATGAGCACGAGACCAAGTTACGGGCTGAATTCGGGGTATCAAACAAGGTCGAAAAATTACAAGGCCTGATCCATTGCACTCGAATCGTCGAAACGAGTTCAACGGAGGTGACGGAATTCGAATCCGAATTCCCGAGCTCAAGTTACACTACCCGGAACCCAAGGTGCGCTAAGTACACTTTAGCCCCCTTTAGGTTACCCAACGAAAACAACTCCCGAAAACCCGACAATTAAACCCGAAAACATGTAACGAGCACATATTCAAGTTCACGACTCATAAAACTCCAACATATTAAAAAGGCACGAAATTTCGATCTCAAATCGAACACGAACGCATCACATTTCCACAAATATGCATATTATTCCAATAATAAAATTCAAATTCAAGAATTAACAAATAAAATATAATATATAAAATAAAATATAATTTTAAACGAATTAAAATAATTAAAATTTTATTAAAAAGGCTATTTTTCAATTAAGTCCACTATTAAATAAAATCGCACAATTAAGTCCTTAACTCAAATAAATCAAGTAATTTATGAAATTAGCTTGTTCGGGAATTAAATTCACATATCATAAATCACTTAAGGCAAATTTTGACATATAATTCAAATATTTCATATAAATTCAAATAATTCATATAAGAATTAAAATTAAATAATTCAAATAAACAATTAGAATAAATATAAAATGCGTAAACAATAATTTTAAATGCGCACATACGTCATACCTGTACGGTCTGGAAGTCGGGGTGTCACATTATGGTCAGGTGAGTGGGCGTGCATAATCTCCATCCAACACCTCGTGTAATCATAACATTATTTATTCGTTATCATACATGTCTTTTGTGCTCATACATAACGTGATCATAATCATACATATACACCTTCTTCCTCCGGGTGGTGGACGGGTTTGCAAGACCCAACCACCTAAACAGATCAATGTGGCAGGTGGGCTACATGAATCCCCACTGCCCGGTTAGCCTTTCCTGGTCAAAAACTCCTTGACGAGGTCGATATTCACCGTAATTGGTTGGAACTAGTGTATGGGATCCCCGTCGTCCCTTACCTCCCCGGATAGCCATATAAACTAAGTCCCTGGGCCCATGTTCAATTCATATCATGCACTCGCCAAAATCAAATGGTAGGAATTCATGAAAGAAGGGTTTACGTTTGCAATCATTTACTCGAGAAAAGACTCTATATACATATAATATACATTTTGGCCTAAAATTTTACACATTGGATATATATAGGGTCGTTTTATCTAATAGAGGAGAAACCCACCTTTTAAAAAGCAAAAGAGAGGCACAAGAAGCGCCTCCGTCTCCTGACCATACCCAAATCTGTTCAAAAGAGAAGGTATGAGACTCAAAATGACCATATAAGACACTCGGCAATGAAATGCATATGATGCATAAGAGGTGATATTGTGTCATGGAGATGTTCATGTGCACGATTAATGCCTTAAAGGCACATATACTAGCATTCCATTCATCACATGAAGCGTTCATATTCATACAAATTCATATCTTCCATATATCATGTCAATTCAATTCGAGAAATTCAAATAACGATCCCAACACGTAGTATTACATGTATACATACCATAAAAGTCATGAAAGGAGGAATAAATAACCATTTAGGGTTCATATTGAAGGCAAAGACCCAAACATGCACATATTGGAGCAAAGTTGACACATTGAATTATAACTCGGAAAATAATCAACCAAAAATCATAAAACATCATAACACACAAGATAACACATTATATGACATGTTAAAGAAGTGTATGAACCAAAAACGAGCCAAGGAAACCATGCAAATTAAGTTTAAAAAACCAAATTTTCATGCAGATTTCAAGAGGGTCGCGGCCGCAACCCATTTTGCTCACAAAATGGTAGCGGCCGCTACCTATTATTATTCGAATTTTTCCTCCAATTTTTGAATCTCGAAGCATGGCCAAAAACGGGTAGTGACCGCGACTGAAAAACAACATGAAAGGGGTCGTGGGCCCGACCCCATGCATGCGAAGCAAATTTGAGAGTGGGTAGAGGCCACGACCAAGATTGCCCTTGGCGCGATCGCAGCCGCGACACCCAATTTTTGCACAAAAATCGCGGCCAAAACACTTTAACCAAAGCATGACCAATGAATCAATACAAGTTAAGGCAACAAAATCTCAACAATTACTCCTCTTTCCATGCATTAAACTGAAGTAACAAGTCCAAACATGATCAAGGAAGAAATAAGTTCAAAGTTCATCCATTTCTTGCAAAGTTCATTAATGAAAGCCAACAAATTCCTCAACTACCAAGACAATCAGTTCATACAAGTAATAATGGACATAAAAGGTTCATTTATGAAGCATCAAACTCAAAGAAAACACAAGAATCTATCCTCATCTCCAAATTTTGATCAAACCCTAACTATTCATCTATACCATCAATACATGCCCGATAATCCATCAAATTCAGCCATATTAGAGTCAAAAGAAAGAGGAGAAGGTGAACAACACAATCATGGACTTACCTTTCAAGTTGGAAGTGATTTGAATGAGAATTGAGCTTAAATGGATGAAAGTGAATAGTATTATTTTTCCTCTTCCAAAGGTTCTCGATTTGCTGCTGATTCTGGCTAAGTTTGGAGGGTTAAATGTAATGAGAGTGGGGATAGCTGATCAAAGGTTAAGAGAGGGTTAATTAGGATCAAGTTTCACCTCATTTGGTTAACTATGGTTCAAGTTATGGTTAAATGAGTGAGGAGTGGTCATTTTGGGCGGATTTGTAAGTTCCGGGTAAAATTCGGGGATTCAAACGAGGTTAGAAAAATATGAGGCTTAGTTTGTTGGACCCGGATTTTCGATACAAGTTCAACGGAGTTGACGAAACTCGAATCCGAGTTCCCGAGCTCAAGATATCACATAGGGAACCAAGGGTGCGCTAATTGCTCGTTAACCCCCCGATTTGGTTCCAACAAGCAAAATAAATTTAAAACTCAATCAAATGAATCCGAAAATGTAAAATGAGCATATATCTACGGTCATAACACATATATCTCCGACATATAAAATTTCCATGACAATTAAAGTTCGTTTCATATAAAAACGACACACAACCATATCACGCATGCGCATATAATTCAAGAATTCATAATATAAATTTCAAATAAATTCTCATAATAAAATTTAATAATTAAAGATAAGAATAAAATATATATAAATATATAATTAAATAGATTTAAACGCTTAAATAATTATCACATAAATCATACCTGTACTGCTGAAAAGTTGGGGCGTTACAATGATGCCCTAAATATTAGTTACGTATATTAAGAAAGATATATTTAGTATAATTAGAGATAGTTTACTTTATTAAAAACTAGTAGCGGCCGCACGCGGCCCCCGCGCACATAAGTAAATTTGTTATAGTTTTATGTAACATATATATTGGGGTTATGTATTTTATTAAAAGAACTATTAAATTCAACTGCATACTTAAAAGAATATGTTATTATAAATTTAAATATTTTCATAAATTTCCTTATTGACGCATTAATTTTTATTTAATTTTAACGGATATATTAAAATATGTATGTCATTGGGCTCATTTTATAAGCCATAAAGATATAGTTTATAAAAAAAAGAAATATATATATCAATATAAATCAATACAATATATATTAAATAATCATACATTATACCGAATAAGTTTGCTATCTGAACATAAGTATACTAAGTTACTAACATAGGACCACTTTCTAAGTGTAAACAGGTAATCAAGAATTAAAAGATGCTAAATTCTTTACAAAACTCATCAAAAAATAACACAATATAGTTACTCATACATTTTTATTTTTATTTTTTTTGGTGAAATCTACAAAGGGAGGATTACTCCAACGCTGTTTCATTTGATAACCATGTCCACCAAAGGATCAAGCCAGACGCTCAGCTCGTTGCATTCATGTCCCTTCTTAGCTAAAGAAACAACACAACCATTTAACTTTCTCTTGATACGACCAATCTTGATTTTCCAAGGTTTGTGTATGAAAGCTTTAGGGTCAACAATCAAATTCCAAGGGGGTGATCAATGGTGTTGTAACGCCCCGTGTTTTCAAGACTAACCAGGTAGGAGGTTACGAGTGTGGTCAGACAGAGAGTTTTGTGTTTTAAGTGTTTATTTATGTAACTTACGTGTTTTATGTGTTTAATTATATGTTCGTGTATTTAATTGTAATTAAGGGAGTGTGTGACTAATTGTTTGTTCGTTTTGTTATATCACACACGTACACATTTATTCCTTTTTCTTCGAGCCTTACCTTTTAATTCTCGTGAATTCCAGAGTATGTTGCCTATTCTTTTTATTTAATTCGGGAACCTAATTCTACCTTAACCGTATTTTAATTCGAGTCGAGACCACACACAAATATCTAACCGGGCCCCAAAAACCACCAACTCTCTCTCTCCCTCTCCCTCTCCCTCTCCCTTATTCACGTTACATACCCCCCCTCCCCCCCCCCCCCCTCTCTTTTCTCATTCATTTTTTATTCTTCTTCATTTCTTCTCCTTTCTCTCCCAAGCACCATCACCACCACCATCCTTGGCCGCGGCCACCTTGGCGCCAGCACCACCACGCCATGCCACCATCATCATCATCCTAATCCCAAGCTCCTCCTTCTCCTTCCATCTCCATTTCAAGCTCAAAAGAAGGAAGAAGACAAGAGAAAAGGGAAAGCCAACTCCACCAATTCCGGTAAGAAATCCGACGATTCCCGGTCACCACGAACTCATCTCGATATCCTCGTTCCATTTCCGGTAAAATCCCTTTCATTGGTTGATTTTATGGATGGTGTATATGTGTATGTATATGTGTATATATATATGTGCGTTTGTGAAATTATGTGTTCTAATTGTTCTAAACTTGCATATTGATGTTGCTACTTCGCATATTACTTGTATTATGTGATTTGGGTCGAGTTTGAGGTGGTTCTTTCGAGTTTTGGTGTTTCTCCCGCGAAACAATTGTTATTTCCGCGATTTTTAGCCTCTGGAATGAATCCACGGCCGTGGATTTTATACCTTGTGAAATCCACGGGCGTGGATGAGGAGACAGAAACTTCTTACTTTCGGAACCTAGATCCACGGCCATGGATCTCAAACCCACGGCCTTGGATCCTCCCCTGTTTCGGCCTGATATTGTTTTGCTTCGTTCTCCCTCATACGAACTCCGATTGACCTGATTTTTTAACCGAAAGAAACCTCTTGAAGTATAGAATATTCTCCAATTAGAATCACCTCATTATCTTTTCTATATTGTGAGTTATAATCAATTCGTTTTGGTATCACCATTTCCTCGAAAACCTGCATTCACTCAAATTCGGGCTTACGCCATTTTCACCTCGTTTTGAAACATGATTCGTTCCATATATGGTTAGAAAGCCCTATATGTCTAGTTTCTTACCCAACAAGAAAAACTTCATTCCAATTTTTAGAACTTAAGATATTCCCATTTTCCTACAGCTTGCCCATTTCCAGAAATTGTCAACTTTTCCTAACTTTTGCTAAACTTTGCCAAAACCCATTTTATCACTTTCCTTTCACCTCCTCGACCTCTTATATGACTTATATGCATTGAATACATGCCTATTTGAATGGTTAAATCATTTATATATCTGAATGGCCTCATTTGTACATAAGCACAATCCTATCAATTCATGACTTTATATGATCTATTGTATATTGAATCATGCCATAGCACTTCACGAACATATCGTGTCCATGCCATGCATTCTAATTGGTTTCATATTGAGTCATTTCTCACGAGTACACATTGCTTCTTTCTCTTGTACAGTTCATCTCCAGGGCGGAGATATTGTGATCAATAGGCACCCAGCTAGCTTGTATTCTTGTATCGTCATGTTCTAGGTGAGGGTGTTTTCGTTCTAGTTATGTATCAAACCCTACAACCCTTATGTGAAATGTTCTGGCCAAAACCTTATGTATATATATATGTTATTTTCAAAGTGGAGTCATCGAGTAAATTATTATCGAGTAAACATTTTCTTAAGAAGTGTGAAATATGTTATGTTTTCATAAATTGGAACATTTTAGCGAGAACATGAATGAATGCATGGGCCTGGGATCTAGCACATGTGGCTATCCGGGGAGGCAAGGGCCGACGGTGATCCTGTTAGGAATAGTACCCTAGAAAGCCGATTGTATATCAATTTTGTACTTTTTCTTATTGTAATCACAAACAATCTTTGAATGAAATAACGAATTGAGGCAACACTTCTTTATATGCTCTTGTTTGGTATGCGTTTACTTTAGCTGTGCATGTATGAGAACTCATCTAATCCTGATGACTTTAGGACTCTACCATTTAGGTGAAATGGTTCATGAAACGAGCCCTATATCACATAAGTCATGATTACTAAAATGCTCCAAGCCGATGAGTCTTACAGACAGTGGGAGTGTCAACCTGACTCCTCTAAGGCTTTCTTGTGGGATCACGCCCTTAAGAAGGACCACCTTGTTTCATGGAGGTGCAAAGTGTATAGTTGATACGTGCGTGATACATGAGGGTGCTTACTTTAATAATTAAGTTCACTGAGGTGCCCCGTGTGAGAACATTCCTAAATGGGAAAGGAAGTTTCTATTTCAGGAAATAGAAACTTCCAGATTAGGAAATATCTCACTAGTCATTGATGTGATTAATTGATCCTTAGACTTGAGGTTCCATGTCACTTTATGAGTTAACTCTGTAGTCTTAGGTGTAAGCTTTAAAGGGTGTCGCCTTAGACAACTGATTCAAGGCTTATGCCGGGGCTGCACAAGTGATTCATGAAAGTGAATGAGAATCAAGAAAGGACCTACACTTGCATTTGCAAGGTGATCTCTTATTGTGTAAGTCATTCATATGCCATATGGAGTCCTTGGCCAAGGCAGTAGATCAAGACATCAAGAAAATGGTTTCTTAGATTGAGATCAAATGGATATGAAATGCACTTAGCTTTAAGACCGAATTATTAGGGTTCTAATTATTCCCTTACCCTAGATCTTGGTTGAGAGATAGTAAGTAGGAGGATTGTATCTCACATGAATCAATGACTTAAAGGTTCTGTCGAATCTGAACATTCCAATTCAGCTAGGGGTTAAACACCTGTTGCTAGACTATGGTCGTTTAATCTGTGGACCGGTTAATTAATTAGTGAATTAATTAATTGGGGTCACTGCTAATTGAATTGAGAACCTAGAGGGTCACACACAACAACTCGGTTACATAAGTTGAGGCTTTAAAATGATTAAACGAGTTAATCGGTCCAAAGGGTTCCATACGTGTGAAACCACACGTGTGGGTCACGTGCGTGACACGTGTCCTTCATGGACACGTGTGCATGTGCGTGAATATTTATTTGGTGATTAAATAATTAAAGTGTTAATTATTTAATAGACTTTGGTTTAATTTTGAATTAAAAAGAAAGTCTTATTTTGGAGAAAAATAATCTAGTTAATTAATTACGAATTAATTAATTAGATAAAATAAGTTATTTATTTTAAATAAATAAAGTATAAAATTATCCAAAAATAGTTTGGATATTTTTAGCTCTCTTGAAAATTGAATTGAATTTGAATTCAAAGTCAAAGTCAAAATTACTTGATGATCAAGTAATAGGAGAGAGGGCAAAAATCCTTAGCCCATAAGGACTAGGATTTTCGGTCCTCCCCTTCCTATATATAGGGGAGCTCGAGCTCCCCTTAGAGCTAATCGAGAATTCTTTTGGTTCATGTGTTGAACACCATCCTTTCTCCAAGATAAACAAAACCGTAGGTTAAGCCTAAACACTAACTAGAGAACTAGTATCCTTACTAGTTAGATTGTAGTCAAGTTGGTGGACTATCTCTAGAGAGCTTCAAGTTAGAAGTTTGAAGATTCGAGCTTTACCAAGGAGAGGGGATCAAGCCGCGAGAAAAGCGTTCTTGGGTGGCTTGAAACGCTTCAAGAAAGACAATTAAGAAAGTAAGTTTCTAATTCCTTCGAATTTGGTTACACGATTGCGAGTCCTAGATCCTTTTGTTGGAAAAATTTTAAATTTTCGCTGCTTTCTGATTCGTGTTTTCCAACAGATCCCATGTGCTAGTCCCAACCAACTATAATGATACCGGCCCTCACTAGGAGATTAGCGGGGAATGGGAGTTGAGTGCCTTTGGGGGATTCATGTACCCCCACTGGCCTACGTATGGACCGGTGGTCAGGTCTTGCAAGCCCGTCCACCACCCGGAGGAAGAAGGGTGGAACTTATTTTATGTCAATGTTTATGTTATGATTTTTATGCACCGTGCGGGAAGGCCGGTACACGGATCGCCCAAACGAATATGTCTTATATTATATGGCTTGCATGTATTATAATGTATTGTGTGATCACGTATTTAATATAATAATGATATTTGTCGTACACGGTCGAAGTTTGGTTGGAGATAATGCACGCTCACTCGTCGAGCCTTAATGTTTATGTATGAAGTATGAACTTAATGAATTTAATATGAACTAGTCGTAAAGTCCGAGCAGTGCTTAGTTATTTACGAGCCCGTCGTGGTACCAACTTTAAATAAAACCTTGCTCGGGATTTATGGCTCGCATGTGCATGTTTCTATATATATGTATCGCTCTTACTCACTCAGTCTTCTAGAGATTGACCCCTGTTTCCCACTTCTCAGTTCTTACAGGTTTTGGCTAGGCAGGAGTCGAGTCATTACATTTTGATCGAGTCACACTTGTACACTCGAGTCACATTTCATATTGTTATGTTTTAATGGCATTACCTTATGTAATTGGGCCTATGTGCCAACTATGATTTTTTTATGGATATTGATTCAGGACAGGTTGTGTGCTTAGCTGAACCCGTTGTTAGGATGCATGATGGATTTAATTTATGTATTGGAATTTTAGGGCTTGTTGCCATTGTTCAAATTCATGAATTACGTTATTGCTTTCGCATCGTACTTTTGGGTTATTCTTGATTTATTTGGTACAGGTTTAGATTCCGCCTAGCTAGGGTATCTCTTATTTTGTCTCCCGTTCGCTATGAGTCCGGTTCATGCTTGGACTATCCATTTCATGTGTGGACTAGACTCATAGTGCGGGGGATGTGGCTCCTATCGTCCCGGGTGCTACATCTTTAAGTGGTATCAGAGCCCCAAGTTGCAAAACCGGGGTTTCTTGTGTCGTGTCGTGTCTAGTGTAGGTCGAATAGCTTAGGAACAACATGTCAACGTGTGCACCGCATTGATCATGAACTTTGTTATTGAAAACTTGACATGGAAAATACATTATTAAATGTGTTTAACTTAAATTTTGTTAATTTACGTGTTGCATTTTGCATCATATACGTGCTTTTGATGCTAATTATGTGTCATATGCATCTACCAACCGGCATGCATTATATTTGGGTTGAGTTGTGAATTGTAGGATATCACCATAATAGCAAACCACGGCCAATCCCTACGATTACAATCACTTGGCGTAAATTCCTCCTTGGAGTGGGGCGATTGGAAGAAGAGCTGTTAAAATTAGAAGGCTTTGGAATAATTGACAATTTTTACGACCAGGATATAGGTTAAGAGTTCGAGCTCAAGAAGGGAATAAAATTTTGGGTGAAGATTGGGAATGGATGAAGTAATGGTACGAGGGAGTGATGTTTACATCCACAAAATAAACACATACCTCTCCACACCACTAATCGAGCCAATCAATCGGGCATGCGATTCGTTTAATTCAAGAAGGAGGCAAAAGAAAAACTTGGGAGTACCAAAGGTTTGGTATTCGGGTTTAGGAGACTAAAGAAGAAGAACCTTGAAGGTTAAATGAAATAATCCGGATTGACGCTAAGGACCGAAAAGCTTGATTTGGAAAAAGAAATCGTATAATTTTAAAATAAAGAGGAATTTGGAGCAAAGAAACATGTTGAGATACTTCAGGTTTTGTATGAGGCTAGTGACAATTGGAAGAAAGCTAGAGACCACTCCAATTTTTGGAATTACAAAAAGGATGACCAAGATACTCGAATCAACAATTAAATTCATCAATTCAACCCGGAGTAAGAATGAAAGCACTCGAATTTTGGAAAGTAAAGATTGCTTGACCATTGGAACCCTTCAAGGTTAGAGCGAGAAGGTTTTAATCAAGATAACAATTACGGTAAGAAGTGGGATGAAAGAATAATCGGTTTTAAGAAGAATGGAAGAAACTAAATAGCTTGGTTATGGAAGACTTGGAATCAAGTGATGATCTTGGGCCATGATGGTACATCACTTGATACAGGGAATTTGAATTTTTGGATCATGAGTTTGCTCGAGAGATACAAAGAATTAAAATGGGATTTTGGAAACGGCTTGAAAGAAATTCAAGCATTGAGATGTTTGGGGTAAAAGAATTTGGAGTGCATCCAGACATTCGGATTTTGGAAGCATGGGTGGATGCAAGAAGAATTAAGGAAGTTAGAAAACCGTGGGAAGCAAGAAATGGTCGGTGAACTCGAGGACAAATGATCAAATTGTCAAGCTAAAAGCTTTCCCCTTCGATGAACGGTACTTGCATTCATAGCACGTGCATCATGCATCGTATTAAACTATATTAATTCCGTTTATACACCTTTAATTGAAATAATTGCTTAAGTCTATTACATACTTTAATTGTTGAAAATACGTGACATACATCGAACATTCTTAACCGACATGCACCGTTTAGTGTTTGTTTGATAGGAAGTCTTCTTCACTGCATACTACACGGGCTAACTTAAGCAAGTAGAGTTGGGTCGAGAATGAATCTCTGGATTACGAGATAGACAAGGATGCAATGGAGATTTCGGAGGGGTTGGGAAGTGAATTGGAAGTTGGAAACAAGGGAAGGGTGATTTCCACCCTAACCAATCACTGCAAAGTGAAGGTGGGCAAGATCACCAAACCACTATATAAACCGGGTCAAGCATTTCCAGGGAGATAAACTTTGGAAGAAGTACAAATATAATACGTCACGGGACTCTATAAGGGTGATGAGAATAAAATAGGAACTCATAACGTCGTTGAACATTAAAATCAGAATGAGCGGACACCAAGAACAAGATAAGAGATCATAGTGCCGATGCACTTCAAAATCGGTATGTATAGGTTCTAAGAACCGTGGGAGAAATGAGTACTTCATATGGTAAGGAGCAAACTTGAGGGATGATCGGCGTAAGCGAAACAAGTCACCGATCTTTCTTTTGAATAAGTGTGAACTCAACCTTCCAAGAATATAAAAGATAGAGTTAGGCGACATAACTTAAGTACCGAGAGTGACAGAATTAAGTAGGAATTAGAAGAAAGGTTAAAGAAAATGTCGGGTAAAGGAAAGCCCGACTAAATTATCTTATTTCGTGATGATGGAAACAAGAGTCAATTTAACCGAGCGTGGAAGATGGAATATTTGTGAGATGATACAACAACATAAACAAGTCAGCTTCCAGGTCATTGGTCGTTCTCCATGATAACTCAAAGGCACTTCCCAAGTGATACAATTGCAATTCCCAAGGAAAACGAGTAAAATGATCAAGACTAAGCGAACGTTGAAAAACTTGAGAAGGGTAACCAAGACTCGGTTTCAGAAGATGGGATCAATTAAGAGTCGGGCAAGTGCTAAAGGTATGAGAAAGAGATTGCACTCATGCTAAGGGATTAAGAAGGGAGGCTGGGAATAATTCAAACAAGGGTATTGTGTTCATACACAACCAACGGAACGATCATCACCAATTTCATTCTTTGATGCACGGTACATTACAACATTCATAACATATTCATGCATACATCATATTTATTGTTATATTTCCTGTTAGTGGTTGCATGTGCCTGAAAACTATTTCGATGCGTATGCTTTGTGCGTGAGTTTTGCATGTTATTGGTTAGCTTACCGTTGGTGGCATGCTTAGGTCCGTAAGTGTTAGGCTTTCCGGTGAGACGAGGGTCGTGAGAGGTCATGAACCAAGCTTTCCACGACACCGGAGTGCTAGATCGAGGATAGTCTGATTCTCTCAGCATCGAACCTACTTGGAAGTATTGAAGAGTTCGGTTAGGTTTACGGTTGTGAGTTAGTGGTTGTCAAAGACACCATACTCGTTTTCAAGCCAAACCCCAAGAGTTGCGTCGTATTGGACTTAAGCGACGAGAGTTGAATCCTTCGGACCCTCTTATTGTACAAGTCCAACCGGACTACTCGCTTAACACCGGATTTAGTTCAAGGACATCAAGACCCCTATTGCTTAAAGACCTTTCCGGAACTAATTCCTGTCGGGGAATAGCTAACCCCGTGTGGGATGAACACTGGAGAGTTTTGCTTAGAGTGCAGAACTCAAGGCAGTGGACCTGAGGACAGGTCCTTCTTAAGGGGGAGAGGTTGTAACGCCCCGTGTTTTCAAGACTAACCAGGTAGGAGGTTACGAGTGTGGTCAGACAGAGAGTTTTGTGTTTTAAGTGTTTATTTATGTAACTTACGTGTTTTATGTGTTTAATTATATGTTCGTGTATTTAATTGTAATTACGGGAGTGTGTGACTAATTGTTTGTTCGTTTTGTTATATCACACACGTACACATTTATTTCTTTTTCTTCGAGCCTTACCTTTTAATTCTCGTGAATTCCCGAGTATGTTGCCTATTCTTTTTATTTAATTCGGGAACCTAATTCTACCTTAACCGTATTTTAATTCGAGTCGAGACCACACACAAATATCTAACCGAGCCCCAAAAACCACCAACTCTCTCTCTCCCTCTCCCTTATTCACGTTACATACACAACCCCCCCCCCCCCCTCCCCTTCTCTCTTTTCTCATTCATTTTTTCTTCTTCTTCATTTCTTCTCATTTCTCTCCCAAGCACCATCACCACCACCATCCTTGGCCGTCGGCCACCTTGGCGCCAGCACCACCACGCCGTGCCGCCATCATCATCAACCTAATCCCAAGCTCCTCCTTCTCCTTCCATCTCCATTTCAAGCTCAAGAGAAGGAAGAAGACAAGAGAAAAGGGAAAGCCAACTCCATCAATTCCGGCAAGAAATCCGACGATTCCCGGTCACCATGAAATCATCTCGACATCCTCATTCCATTTCCGGTAAAATCCCTTTCATTGGTTGATTTTATGGATGGTGTATATGTGTATATATATGTGTATATATATATATATGTGGGTTTGTGAAATTATGTGTTCTAATTGTTCTAAACTTGCATATTGATGTTCCAACTTGGCATATTACTTGTATTATGTGATTTGGGTCGAGTTTTGGTGTTTCTCCCGCGAATCACTTGTTATTTCCGCGATTTTTAGCCTCTGGAACGAATCCACGGCCGTGGATTTTATACCTTGTGAAATCCACGGGCGTGGATGAGGAGACAGAAACTTCTTACTTTCGGAACCCAGATCCCCGGCTATGGATCTCAAACCCACGGCCGTGGATCCTCCCCTGTTTCGGCCTGAGATTGTTTTGCTTCGTTCTCCCTCATACGAACTCCGATTGACCTGATTTTTTAACCGACGGAAACCTCTTGAAGTATAGAATATTCTCCAATTAGAATCACCTCATTATCTTTTCTATATTGTGAGTTATAATCAATTCGTTTTGGTATCACCATTTCCTCGAAAACCTGCATTCACTCAAATTCGGGCTTACGCCATTTTCACCTCGTTTTGAAACATGATTCGTGCCATATATGGTTAGAAAGCCCTATATGTCTAGTTTCTTACCCAACAAGAAAAACTTCATTCCAATTTTTAGAACTTAAGATATTCCCATTTTCCTACAGCTTGCCCATTTCCAGAAATTGTCAACTTTTCCTAACTTTTGCTAAACTTTGCCAAAACCCGTTTTATCACTTTCCTTTCACCTCCTCGACCTCTTATATGACTTATATGCATTGAATACATGCCTATTTGAATGGTTAAATCATTTATATATTTGAATGGCCTCATTTGTATATAAGCACAATCCTATCAATTCATGACTTTATATGATCTATTGTATATTGAATCATGCCATAGCACTTCACGAACATATCGTGTCCATGCCGTGCATCCTAATTGGTTTCATATTGAGTCATTTCTCACGAGTACACATTGCTTCTTTCTCTTGTACAGTTCATCTCCAGGGCGGAGATATTGTGATCAATAGGCACCCAGCTAGCTTGTATTCTTGTATCGTCATGTTCCAGGTGAGGGTGTTTTCGTTCTAGTTATGTATCAAACCCTACAACCCTTATGTGAAATGTTCTGGCCAAAACCTTATGTATATATATATGTTATTTTCAAAGTGGAGTCATCGAGTAAATTATTATCGAGTAAACATTTTCTTAAGAAGTATGAAATATGTTATGTTTTCATCAATTGGAACGTTTTGGCGAGAACATGAATGAATGCACGGGCCCGGGATCTAGCACATGTGGCTATCCGGGGAGGTAAGGGCCGACGGTGATCCTGAAATCAGAGAACCTATCAGAAAATAAATTTTTTCAACTAATTTTGAAGATAAATAATGTTATTTAATGGAACTTTTTGTAAACTATATAATCGTTATGCAGTTATTGATGCATATTAAAAGAGACAATAAAGCCTTTCCTTTGATTTAAATTTAATAGGGATCGTCTTGAATATCAATACTATATTAAAAAGAGTTGTTTTACCTCACAAATGGTGCTCGAGTCCTGCTTTATTTACTGAGTTATGCCTGGAAGTCCCCTCCTATGAACTCTGAGCTACAATCCATTATACCCCAATTGGTAGAATACATAATGACAACTAATAAAAGACAAATCCATTTACTTTCAAGTGATTCACCACATAGATCATAAAAACTTTACATAGCATAGAAGAGATTAAATTAGCATCAAACTCAATAACTCATTATTCCCTAATGTTCATAATACGTGGAGATGACAACTAATAAAAGATCTTCTTTAATGAAAAGCGGTCAAAGCATTTTTGCCACTTTAAGAATCTATTACCCTTTTCCAAATTATACATCAAAATAAGTATCAGTTGCAATATAAATAAGTACAGTAATTCTCAGTACCAATCAAACAATTTCCTTCTCCACTACACATGCCAAATGCAGGATAGTTATCCCTAAAAAAAAATAGCAATCAGCAAGTCGATTTGAACAGTCGTACGGATGCGCAATAAACTTAGAAGCTTTAACTGAAAAAGTACAGACCTCAAAGTGGAAAATATAAAGTGTTCAGCAGTTTGTTTGGCCTTGATATAATCTGTCTCCGCCTTATCAATTGGGAGAATAGTTTGCCATGGCATAAAGCGGCCGCTGGTTTTCTGCAATCAAACCGTTACCAAAATCAAAATTGAATATATAGTTCTTTATTTATCCCCGTAGGTTAAAAGAGAGTGGGGGAGATTGAAAGTTTTCATGAGTTAATGGATCTAATATGTTGGTTAATTCGCACAAATAACATATAAAAAACAAAAAATAAGGAATATAAAATAGTGAAGGTTGAAAGTTGATACCTTTTTGGAGTAAGTTCAACTTGGGTGAGATTGTTCGCTCTACGTACCCTGTAATCAAAAACTAAATTAAGAGGGAAAAAAATGAAGTAAATGCAAATAGACCAAAAAACTTGAAAATGAAGAGAAAGATTGAATAATAATAATATTTAAATAATTTACAATATAATTTACGTTGACTACTTAAACAAAGTAACTTTGCATGATTTAAAAGCGATTAAATCACCAGCGAAATCACATGAATATATAAATATACAACAATAAAAATTCAGAACAGGATGAATGGAAGCAACTTTGCACAACATAAAAGCGATTAAATCATAGGCGAAGTCAGCATAATACGCAAATACGACATAAAAATTCGAAACAACATCAATCCGAGCAACTTTGCACAACATAAAAGCAATTACAACAGCAGCGAAGTCAACATGAATATAATACAAATACTACATAAAAACTCGAAACAGGGTGCATGCAATATAAAATATATAGGTCAATTCAAATGAGAATCCCATGAAAGAGAGAAGTAACCAAATAAGTGGTAATGTGGTATAACACGAGACTTCAATTTGTATCAATCTAGTTCGAGTCCGTTTCAATCCAAATACATTCAAATCACACTATTTTTCTCTGTTTTTTCCAGTCCCACATAATTATGCATATTTTGTACCTTACAATAGTGTTAACATGTCATGCTTCCACTTCACATACATAATTACAGTTTGTTGTAGAATGGACATACTTTAAAGTGATAGCAAATCCAAAATGAAGAAATAAAGGAAAAAAATAAAAGAATAACCCAATGATAAATGAAAGGTCAATGAATAAGCAAAAATGAGCGGTCTGTTTCTTACTCTATGCTTCGCCGTGATAATGGGAATGATTGTGCAATTATAATCGTAATTAGTGTAGTGGCCGCTTTATCAATATTCTAAAACGGCTATTAAAATGTCAAAGATAAAATTCATTGTTTTTTATTATTTTTTTTTTAGCCAAAAGATAAAATTCATTGTAAATGTCCATTTATTACTGAAGAAACTCTTACCAAGCATGTTATACTATAATTTGATAAATTACTACATATCGATGCAATCAAGAGATAACAATTATGAGATTAATTGTAGTTTTTAGAGGTGTATTGTACACACTTTTCACAGAATAGAAATTACAACAAATTTAATCATAGATAAATTCATCTATAACAAAAATTGAAAATACGAACCTGTTCAGCAAGAGATTTAGCTACCCAATTTGAATAGGTAGCCGAAAGAAACATAAACATTGTTGGTTGTCCCTGTCGCTATCAAAAACAAAAACAACATTTATTTATGAGCAAATAAAAAGGAAATTACTATTTCACAAACACCAAACTTATTTTAGACACAACATCAAACAGCTCAATGAAGAAGAAAAAAATTTTGTTTCATTATTTATTGATTGTGGTAAAGAAATAGTAAAAAGTCGGCTCATTCTTGGAACGCAACCATGCAAATTTTGAGTTGGTTTTATAGGATATTATGGACTTTTACTCTACGTTGATCTAATCTCCATATGGGGAAAAATGCAAAATCAGGATACCAACTTTCCCCCACTAGCGTTTTCAGGACACTAAATTTTCCGGTGACAAAAGAAGTCCAGTAACTCAAAAAATGTGTCAATTTAAGGACAAATGCGCCGGAAATTGCCAAATCATCACCGAAAATCAGTTGACGTGTCCAATTTGATGACGTGTCATTGCCATGTGTCTTAGGTTGAGAGACACGTCAACGACTTTTCCACGTCAGCCCATTCCGGTGAGCTTTTTCCCAGATTTGACATAATTTTGTAGTTATTGGCCTTTTTTTGTCGTCAAAAAAAAAAAGGGTCCTGAAAATGCTAGTTGGGGTAAGTTGGTATCCCGATTTTGCATTTTTCGTGAAATAATAATGATGAAACTATATCATTTGGTAGTATATATTGAATCCTGATAGAAGCAATCGCGGAATTAAATAAAAAAATGTGAATATATATTTGACGGGGCACTTTCCAAGAGCGCCAGTGTTGCCACGTGGCCCGATGACTAAGGAGTGACACCTCAACAACATGCTCCACGTGGATTAACACGTTAGCACAATACTCCGTCGGGAGAGTCGGTCGGCCAGCCTCGACACCTTGAGCCTAACCAGTCGATGAGCATCCCCGTAGAGGTCAATCGACCGGACAAGGTATTCGGGTACCAACCCCTACCTCGTGAGGCTCTTGACCTCAAAAGGATTTCTCAACCGCCAAACCCGTCGACCTCGCAAAGCTGTACGGCTGGCAAAGAGCACGATAATGGGTCGAGACATGTAAGGGGAAACAAGGGACCAAGTCTAACATAAAGGTATCATACCGTACTTACTGTTCCTTAACAAACTGGCCAAGACGTTAAATGTACCTCCAGTGCGTGAACATGTGTCACACACCCACATTGGGTCTATGAATATTCATAGCATCTATGGCATTGGTAAGCACAATTACTGTTCATTCGACCTTCAGTACTACTCTAACTTCTCTGAGCAAGTACCTGACTTGAGCCACTACTAGAAAATCTGGATATTATGACACAATAAATGGATATTGTGACACTTCAGTTTTTGTGACACTAGCAAATAGTGTCACGTAGGAAGGTGCTCAAAAGGATATTGTGACACTTTGTAATGTCTCAATAAATACAGATATGTGACACTTTTTGAAATCATAAAAACATTTATATTATGACACTTTTAAGTGTCACATAACACCTTTTTAGCTATAAAACTATCATGATACATGACACATAAAAGTGTCATCATAGCTGCATTTAGAGACATATGGTAGTGTCTCATTAATTGAATAATTAAATAAATATGTAAAAATAAGAATGCTTAACTTACTTTTGTATTGATTAAACATGTATCACAACGAATTACAATTTATATTGTATGTATCAATCATGCACCATAACATCAAAATATGAATCACAAATATCTTTTCTATTACTTGATTCATTATAAGGGAAAATCTTTGAATGGTACCAAAAAGTTGAAAAAATTCCTTTTAGGTCCCCAATTTTGAAAAAGTTCTCATTCAATCCCCAATTGAAAAACAAAATTCCTTTTAGGTCCCCACAAATAGTACAGGTTCGTACATTGTCTTTAGGAATTGCGTACATTTTTTAGGGAATTGCGTATAAAAATCCCGGAATCTCGTAGCAATTCCTGAATTATTATACAACCTTGGGGAGTGAAAAGAAATTTTATTTTTCAATTGGGGAGTGAACAGGAACTTTTTCAAAATTGGGGAGTGACAAGGAAATTCAGTTTACACTTGGGGATTTTTGAGGAATTGTCCGTCATTATAATATATGGTTTACATAATGAAACTAAAATAAAAAATATAGCTATGCCAAAATGTGTTCTAGGCATCAAAACATAGAAGTTTAAAAAAATTAAAATTCTTCTTGATCTCCGGCTATTGTAATACCTTCAAATTAATTGGATCTTTGTCACCAATCATTTTCCATTACCACCTATAACAAACAAGCAAATTAGTTAGATTTCCATATTAAGAACAAAAACAAAGTAACAATTAAGAACAGTAACAAATTAAAAACTACCAACCAAATTGATATTATAGTATAGTATATATTAGGATATAGTATTTATTATGACAATTAATTAAAATAGCATATAGCTTTTGCCTGATACATTGGTCACTGCAGTAGACACCAATCAGATCATCACAAAGAATCAAACATTATAATCAACAAGCAACCCACCAATTATAATTAATTAAAAGTCAATCAAATAAACAAAAACAAAAACCAATTAACCACCAGAAAACATAATAGTAGCAGCTGACCTCACAACAATATCAAAAAGTACTTAACTAGGCAATCTGATCGATTCCAAAGCTTACAAACACACAATTTGTAATTTTATAATATATATCAATAAATGATGAATATAAATCTTTAGAAGCATAAAGAACTTAGGAGTCTATCTGCATTTGTTTGTACCAATAGGTATACATCCCCTTGTCTCAACTTACACTCTTCAACAAATTCCATGCCTATTACCTATTACAATTGAAGAGGAAAACCAAATATATGAACTGAATAGATGCCAACAAAGTTCTGGAAATAGAAGGAGGTAATGGCATATAAACTATTGGAGGGAGTCATTTGGATACCAAATATTGGGTGCACTCAGTCATCATTTATGAAATAGCTAAGGTACCCAAAAAAGGGATATGTTCTCTAAATCTTTCATCAAGATAAGCTGGTTGAAATAGTCAAATTCTATTCAAGTACTACCTTAATGACCACTATCATTACAAACCACTTAGGATAAGCTCAACAACTATAGCTGGACTGAGCTTGTGAACTTATTAGAAACTTGTCGTGAGCTTTCCTAATACAATACACCACATCAACAATAAGAACATGAAATTCCAAATCAAGTACATACCATTTCTAAAGCAGACTGTAACTGTAAAAACGTCATTTAAATTCATAGGACAGGAGAAAAACATCATACTACACACAAGTAGGAAAGAGTTCAGGGACAGGACAAAAACATCATACTACATCATACCTTCTTTTCACAAACCAAGTAGCATTTTCAGCATCAGTTACAACAATTGAATAAGCTGCAATAGAATTTGAACCAATTTTCTCAAAGTATGCTCCAACAACCTGCATAATGAAGGACTTCTAATCAGCTAAAGGACAAATATCATCAGATAATACTATATCAAAGGTGACTAAGAAACTTGAAACTTTATTTATATTGTACATGGATTAATAAAAGGATAAGATAGTCATATAATTTAGTAAACTAACCTTCTGTGAACAAATTTGATATGTCATAACAGAAAAATAATGAATTATCAGTTTGAAGGAAACACCTGATGATATAGGTACTTTTCTTATCTTAGAAATTAGTTATCAAATGAATTAACAGATAGAACATTTCTTTTTTTAGTAAAAATAGTAGGAATACAAAGGCCAAAAGAGAAAAAATTGCGGCAAAGCTCACCAAAAGTTGTACAGACCCGGAAAATGTAAGACTACACTCCACTAAGAACATTGTATTTCAGTAAATTTGACAAAATGGAAAATACAGGTCAAGGAAAAAATTAAATGCCACTAATGTTTCATCCCATACATACTGAATCACTTGCATTGAGATACCATACATATTGAATCACTTGGATTGAGAAACCATCTTTAACGAATACAAGTAAAGAAAGTCATATTCTATATTTTATAATCTAGTGAAATACCTCTAGAAAGAAGATGCAGCACCTCTCTTCTGATCACTGTGTGATATCAATTGTCTAACAATTGAAATATATTTGCAATTTGCATTAAGAAATAGAGATTGAAAGTCTAATAAGCTAATGGTTTGTGTGGGTAATGAAAATTAAACTCAAAAGATATTTGTCGAACGACTTGATCAATCTCAAAACATATAAATGGAGATCACAAAGTGACACAATAAAGTGACACAACTGTTACAGATATTTGTGATCTCCATTTATATGTTTTGAGATTGATCGAGTCATTCGACAAATAGAAATTAGAAATGATATCCAACAGTTGTGTCACAGATATCACAAATAACTCGACTCTCTTATCAGTTCCATCGCATGAACACGAGAAATAAACCAAATAGAAATTAGAAATGATAAATTATTGTCCATCTAAAAGCACAAAATGGAGATAATCGTTTCAACTTTTGCAAAGGCCAAAAAGTGGTAAACCAATTTGATCTGTAATTGAAAACTAATCACCTAAAACTCATCCCCAAGAAAAGAGAAAAATAACCAAGTGTATAATAGATTTCAAGACCATTACAGATGTGAAATACGAAATATCATAGCAAGTTTCAAGCAGAACATAATATCATATCAAATGTAATCTCAAAACTCAAAATCATGGAACAAAAGTGTTTATAAATGTTCAATACAGTGTTACAACATAAATATCTAAATATCTAAATTTGGAATTTTGATTACTATTACTCCTCAAGCACTTTTGATCTTTACATTTTATTTTACAAAGTTTGGCAACTGACGGCACTTTTGATTACTATTACTCCTCAAGGACAATGCATCATCCAGAAATTTTGGAGATAACATATTGTTTCCTAATTTTCTAAAGTTTGATTTTTGAAACATGCTACACAGGATTAAACATAGAACTAATATAGCCTGGATATTCAAGAATTACCAACGGTCCATTAAAACAGAAAGTAACCCCACTATTTTAACTAGGAAAAAAAAAAAAAAAGAAAGTAATCCCCTAAAGGTTAAAATTGCAAGAGAGTTTAATCCTAGAGCTTCAACTAATCTACGCCTTTATATCAGAAACAACTATGACCATTTAAGAATGAAATTGAATTATTAATTTGAACAAAGACAAGTTATTTTACCTGGATGCTAAAAACTCCGTCTCTAGATCTATCAACACTTCCATCATCTTGTTGCTCTCCATTCCTGCTAGCCAATTCTCTCTCTCTCTCTCTCTCTCTCTTTCTATATATATATATATATATAACACTAAAGAACATAATTTTTCTTGGAATTCTGCTTTCATTACTCCCACATAATTTTCTTCTTCTATAATATTTTTTAATTTTTTCCGCATACACTCTCTTAGATAGACAAAGTTCATAGTTTTCATGCCATCATTGAGATTTTCGTTGCCACAAAAACACCCATAATGCCATAAAACAAACAGCAGTAACCAAGTTAAATATCATATAACTCCAAATCCAATTCTAAAACCTAATCTGCCGCAGCAAGTGCAGCTAAACTATGTATTTTCAAAACATTCAATCAAATAGCAATTTGATATAGTCTAATTTTCATCTATGCACCTTCTACATCAGAAGGTTGAACAAAGAACTTTTCTCAGTAAATAAGGATTATGAAGAAAAATCACAAACCTTTCTATCAGCAATTTTTCAAGATCTCCAACCCATACACAAAGGGGGGCAAGTTGACATCTTTCTATCCGAATTTCCATATTTAAGCCCAAAAATCAAAACCCTTGTAGCAGGAGACGAGTAACAGGAAATAGATAACTTTCTATTCAAATCCTACTAATAAACCAGAAATTCAGAAATTAATTGTCGCCCTACTTAGAATTACCGAAGAAAAAAAAACAAATCTATATTCAGAAAATAGAAGGAGAAAGGGTTTTGCTCCAACGAGAGAGGGACACATCATACCAAAATACAAATTGAAATGAGGAATAAAAATAGATAATACATACCTTCATTAGCTTACTGTTTCCTACACACAGAAACGGGCGGACCAAAAATGTGAAATGTGTTTTGGGGATTAAGGGAGAAATAGATGGGGCATGCGTATGAGGCAGGGGAATTTTGTTTTAGCTGTAAAAATAAGAGCCAAAATATTTCAGTACAAAAAGTAATTTATTATTAAATAAATAATTTTTATAGTGACACTAATTATGTTGTGTCACAATTAATAGGTTATGAAGACGCTAATAAAAAGTGTCACAATATATGTGTCATAATAAATGGTTTTTGTTGTAGTGAGTGTCGAAGTGCCAAACTGGGATATAACCCCCATTCCACCATTTGTCCTTCAGCTCACGTTTGTTACTCTTTTCAAATCCGATCGAGAGTCATCCAATCCTTATAAATTCTAAGTGATTCGAGCTCCGAAATCGACCAGAGCACCAGACCGACTTCGAGCATGATCAATATTGATCTAGCTTAAATCTAGTGACGTATGATATCGATCCAAGGGATCAATACTTTGTCGTCAGCGTTCTTATTTTCAGGTGGATACGCCCATCGAACTGAGGTCGTATCATCTCGATCTGGAGTGAGCTAGAACCATATCGATCTGGCTCTAGTTTTATCGATCTGCTGCCTTAGAAAAGTGGGGCTAGCCTTGAGGTCATTTTATCGATCTGAGTCGGCTTAGGGTGCCACATGGCAGGGTGTCCGACATCCACGTCATGGCCTTCTTCGGCCTCCACGTGGCCCTCTGTGTCAGACACATGGACCGACATGGAGCGTACGTGGCGTACATGTAGCTGTCTTTGGGTTGGCCATGGTGACTCGGGGTTCCATGGGTACATTATTATTATTATTTCAAGAAAAATACAAAATCAGGATACCAACTTACCCCAACTAACATTTTCAGGACACTTATTTTTTTCAGCGACAAAAAAAGGCCAATAACTACAAAATTGTGTCAAATTTGGGAAAAAGCTCGCCGGAATGGGCTGACGCGTCTCTCAACCTAAGACACATGGCAATGACACGTCATCAAATTGGGCACGTCAACTGATTTCCGGTGATGATTTGGCAATTTCTGGTGCATTTGTCCTTAAATTGACACATTTTTGGAGTTACTGGACTTCTTTTGTCACCGGAAAATTTAGTGTCCTGAAAACGCTAGTGGGGAAAAGTTGGTACCCTGATTTTGCATTTTTCCCCTCCATATGAGAACTACACCATTAGTCCATAACTACTTTTTTACTGAGTGATCTACTTTGCATTTTCCCATTAGCAAATCATGAATTAGATTTCAAATTAATGTGGAAAAAAACAAAATAATGGATAATTTTAGGATTAAAAGCAGTCAACAATCAAAGAGAAAATATGAAAACAATGAAAGAAAAACATATGAAATATATAAATTACTTAATATACGAACTCAACCATTAAAGAAAAAACAGTGGAAGAAGAACACAATTTTCACATTTGAATGTCATACAAATGAATACAGCACAACGAATCAAATTACTTCAAATAATTTCCTCATCTTCCTCAAAATTAACCAAGAAGCAAACAAAAAATAGAAAATTCACAAATGAAGATAAAAATGCAAATTAGTTGAACCCACTGTCGAAAAATAACCCGCGGCGGTGCACCGTGAAATGGGGCTTCTTGGCCTTCTCACAAATTTTTAATGGAGAACACAGAGGAGAGATTTGGCTTCTTGAATTTGGACGAAAAGAATAGAGGGAATTTCTAAGGAAGTTGGATAAACTTTAGCTTGATTCTAGGAGGGTTGGAGATCGTGTTATTCATCTTACATGTTATTTTACCATTAAAACCTCAACTGAAAGATTAATTGAAAATGAGTAAAGGGGCATTTTGGGCCATTCATTAATTTGGTATGAGAACTGCTCAATTTATAAGAAAATATCTATTTTATCCTCAGAGAATCTCTAATTGGGGCACTTCCCAAAAACTCCCCATGAGTTTGGGAAGTTCCATTTTACTCCCAATTTTCAAATACATCATTTGGAGTTTTAGGTACGTGATTCTGGGATTTAGATACGCGATTTTGGGATTTAGATACGCGATTCTGGGATTTAGATACGCCCCATTTTCAAATACATAATTTGGGGATTTAGATACACGATTCTTGAGTTTTTATACATCATTTTTTAAAATGGAGAGTTAAGAGGAATTGGACTTATCATTTGGGGAGTTTTCGGGAATTTTCCGTCTCTATAATTTATCTTTAGTTTTACAATTCTACGCAATCTATCTGTATGATTAAGTAAAAGGATAAATTTGTAATTTACTAAAAATAACTTCCATTTGTGAGTGAAAACCGAGTTTCTTTTTATAATAGTATAGATATTTAGTACCAATATTTGGTATCTATACTATATTATTAAGTGCGAGAGGCAAAGGTGGTCTCTTGGTGTCCTTTTTTTCTTTTTTTCTATTTATTTATTTTTTATCCTGTCAGTTTTATTCTCTTGCGATTTTCTCTCTTCTTTTCTATTTACTTATTTTTATGTGTTTTCTTCTTTTATATTTTTTTTATCTTATCCTATCTTTTCTCTCACCTTATTTCAATTTTTTTTTTCTTTTGTATTTTTTTTTAAAGATAGTGTTGTTTGATATTTTATGCTTTTATGTTATTTTTATATTAGTTCAATAATTATATTAAAAATACTGATAAAATATAGATTAATATAAAAATTAATTTAAATATATTTTAAACAAAAGAATTTTATAATTTGCACACACAACAAGTGTGCCAAAATTACTAGTTCACATAAATCATGTTACAACTTACAATGACGAGCAAACAGTAAAACCAAAAGAAATTCGCATATGCATGTTTTATTGATGCATCAACAATTCAACATCTTTAAAAATAAAAAAAAAGTATCAACATACTTAATTGTCACTAATACTATTGCTGATATGATACTTATACACACATTTCTTAACACTAATGTGCTCGTCATCAATCAAAATAGCCACGTTTCGTCCTTTTTGTACAGAGGGGAATAAAGAATTACAAGTATATATAATTGTGCCGTGTCAAACGAGTAAAATTACTTGATCTATTTATGCCTCATTTATGTTAATTAGTCTAATTAGTGACAATAAATAAAAATTGAAAAACTCCACGGTAATGCTATAAACATGTACAATTAATTATATTCCACATAGAAGATTGGGTTATTAGGGTCCGTAAGTGTTTTGAGGTTACAAATTGCACAAAGATATACTCTCATCACACGCCTCTTAAGTCATTGTCTATACTTTCATAATGTTACAAATTAAACCATAACCTTGTAGAATAGTTTATTTGGGCACGAGGAAGAGGGCACCGTTAAATTCAAAGTGGATGATTATAATAATGGGATTGTTAAATGTCCCACATCGAATAATTAATGATGTGGTATTCAATATATAATGACTTGACAACCCTCCCCTCAACAGCTAGCTTTTGGGGGTGAGTAAGGCCAAAGCTCATTATTCAATATGGTATCAGAGCGGGTTCACAGATGTTCGATTCCTGTGCCTCACACGGCTTGCAGATGTTTCTTTTGGGGGTGAGTAAGGCCAAAGCTCATTATTCAATAGGGATGAAGGAAAATGTCAAAAATCTTTTATTTAAAGAAAGAAAAGAAATTTTTTGTTTGTTTTATGCGTTTTCAAATATGCTGAGATGACAAATCCAACTTCAAGACTTCTAATTTAACTCGTACAACATAATAATTAATATTTACCATGCATCAATAGTAATAATATAAATTCATTAAAATATCATCAATTGAATCAGTGGTCCAAACAACTCAATAAGAAAATCAATTGAATTACTGCCATCGATATTTCCCGACACATTTCGAACGGGCAGTCTTCTCGTTTGACAATAATATTCTGGCTGAAATTAAACGGATAATCTTAATCTGAAGATATAGTGAAATAGTGAATATCACCGAAGCCCTCATAAATTCCGTCCAACTTTTTTCACTATTTTATGAATGAATTTTTTTTTGTTGCCTTCCTCTAATTACACACATGTTGTTAATCACCAAGATTGAGAAAGATTAGTGAGATGTATGCATTTCACACAATTGTGCCAAAACCATCCATGATTCGAATCAAGATCCCAACAAGATGTGACTGAATTGCATAAAGTAACACAAATATGGGCCCTCAATTGCTTAAACCAACAAATAATAATTATAAAACCCCACCATACCCACTACTATTATAAAAAGTCCCCTAACAGTAACACTCATGGGAATATCGTTTCCTCAAAGTATGTATATGTACATATCAGGCACGTGTTGAACATGTTTCTTTTCGTTCTCACTACCTTAGTTTACTTCAATTCCAGCACATGTCTGTAATTTAGTATTCTTTAACATATGATTCGACATTTCTTGCACGTGGTTAATATAAGTGGCTTTCTATAAAAGAGGCCGACGTGATCCTTTCACAAAACGTCAGCATCGCTCAGGTACTGTTTCAAGTCTTATCATCAAACCCTTTTAAATTAAAGTTAGGTGAATATCAGTTACTGTTTAAATTGTATTTATATTTTTATTGTCACGTCTCGAATTTACGGGTTTGTTGAATAAAAATTTTCATCTATAAATAGGCTTTACATCGCTGTTTAAAAAGAATATTTATTAATTTTAATACAAATATTACAAGAATGTGTTTTGAAATTTTATTACCAAGACCTACTTTAGAATAATAAATCTTAATTATGTGGGATTGTAATAATTTTGAAATATTTCAAGCGTATATTTTATAATCTATAAGATTATTGCGGTGAAAAAGAAAATCATCACTGATGGATTAATTTTTTGTTTTTATTACTAATCCTTAAAGTCAAAGGACCTTCTTTTCTTCCAATACCCCACAGTTGTAAAAGAAACTTATTCTTCAATTTATTTACTAATAACTACGAAATGTTAAGTCACCTTTTTCAATAGGCCCATTTTTACTGTTACATTTGTTTAAAACACATTGTAATATACAAAAACATGTATGGTATATTTTAACATGTAATATACTAGTCCCATATAGAAATGCACCTGATGGAATAATCGAACCTAATTATTTTTAATTTTATTGAAACCAACAAATTTATCTCGGTTCAAAAGAGACAGAGTGGAGGTGTCAGCTCCTCTCAATTAAAAAAGAAAGTAGATTAATATAATTTCTTGTTTTGTACAAAATTTTCACAATTTATTATTTTATTTTTTAAAATTGATATATTTTTTTCTTTCTTTTTTTTACCCTGATCTCTTTTCCTAACACGTGAGTACTCCACACCTTTAAATTCAGATCGATACATCTCAAAATGAAATATTTAAATTGTTTGGAGGATGGGTGATTGCAAAAACTTTCATCTTTCTGTAGATTGAAATAGGAGTTAAAGTTGACACAACAACGTAAGAGAGACCAGCATAAAAAAACAACTAAAAAATTAAATAAGAAATAATAAAAATATAAGTTGAGAAACACATTTAATTTGCCATTTAGTAGTGCTTGCAAACACTATCATCACTAAAAGCTAAAAACAATGTAATTAATCTTGGCAGTTCTAATTTCTCTTTTACAAAATAATCATGTTTAAAATACTACGTTTAACTACAAAAACAGAGCATAAACCCAATTTTTGAATTAATATAAACTCATCAATTGAGCAACCCCTGTATTCAAACAAAAATATACAAAGAAAAAAAAAATAGTTATATTTTCATAACATTAGACACTATGAACATTCCCGCCATTGGCAGAATCAGAAGAATCACCATTCTTGAAATCCATTCTCGTCATCCAAGCTTTCATTTCATGATCTTCCCAGTATCCCTTCTGACAATTAACCTGATAATTGCTCGTCGATCCGAAATCCAGCATCCGCTCTCTTCCGATTGCATTTTCGTTTTGTTGAAACGACTTACTCGCCGCCGCCTCCTCCTCCCCGACAGCGGTGGATGTCTCGGCGCCGGTGTAATCTGAGAATGGAAAATTGAGCTTCGCCCTCGGGCCGCGAAATTCGATCGCGGCCCTATCGTAAGCACGCGCTGCCTCCACTGCGGTGGCAAAGGTCCCCAACCACACGCGCGCGGCCTTGTTCGGGTCTCGAATCTCCGCCGCCCATTTCCCCCACGGCCTCTGCCTCACTCCCCTGAAATTCTTCTTCTTCCTCTTCTTAATCTCCGCCACAGCACCATCGCTGCTCCCGCCGCCGCTCTTCTTCTCCTCATCTTCGTCGAATAAATTACACCCCAAACAGCCCTGAATCCCACACACCCGGCAAGCGATTTCGTCTCCGGCGGAAACGGATAAAACCCCATCTCCGCCGCCAGGGCGGTGGCGGGACAAGAAATCGAACTCGCGTTCCTCATTTCCCTCGGCGGCGCCGGTGATGACGTCCTTCAAGGCGGAGACGATGACGGAAACTTCCTCCTCGGTGGTGAGGCGCGACGGCGGAGGTGGGATCCCCGCCGCCGCAGCCGTTGGGGTGGTAGTGTCTTGTTGTTGCTTGAATCTCTTGTTTGACCTTTGCATGTTTGTTGAGTTAAGAGCTGACTTTGGTGGGAAGATTTAATTTTTGGTGTCTGAAATTTGTGGATTTTGTGTCAGAAAAATGGTCAAATCAGGAGTAGTGTGCATATATATAGAGATAGAATGCCAGCTCAGAGTAATAGTCGTACACAAAGTCTACACGGGGTCCGGGTGGTGCTGCTTCTGCTTCAGCTTATAAAAAGCTGCTTTGTTGGCACGTGAGTAATATGAGGTGCCACCAGCTACTTCGACGTGGCTTTTGTTGGAACGAAAAAGTAAAAACACTTCAAATATTTTAGGGGGAATTTTAGTTTTTTTTTGGAAGAAAAATGATTAAATCTAGTCACAAGCAAATTATTAATTAAAAACTAATAATTTTCTGCACACTCTATGTGTGTGCAATGAAATAATTATTATTTTTTATTAAAATTAAATTCTTCATATTAATAATAATTTATAATTATTTTTAATATAATTATTAAATTACATAAATAAAGGGGCGATCTTAGGTAACTCCCTAGAGGTTGACAAAATTTTACTTTTCTCCCTGGTTTGAAAATTCTCCTCACTACATCCCTAGATGAGTTTGATAATTTTGGTCACCTCCCCAAGCACCTAAAATGACGAGTTTACCCTCCATTTATCATCTCCAACCAAACAACAATCATTCACACTTATCTAGGGTTTTCAATTTCAAACAACCCACAAACAAATAAGGTCATTTCGATTGACGGAACCTCCAAAGAAGTCAGGGCATTTCAATTCATTCAACTAAATGACAATTCTGCGTACAAAAATGGTGTAATAGGGTACCTAAAAACTGAAATATCGTATTCAAGCATAATATGGGGACGAAAAGATAGGGCTTTTAGATTCAAACAACATTTGTAACAGTACAGGACCAGTCCAGTATGCAGTTATTGTCCCCTATGGGCAATCCGTGTCCCGGCCTTCCCTCAGGGTTTTGTTCTTCCTAGTGGGTTGCGCCACCAAGAAAAACGCGTCTGCAAGGTAAGGTTTCCATCCCCCCTTATAAGGAGGACTTCGTTATCCTTCCCAACCGATGTGGGATGGGCACACATCCACCCCCCCTAAGGAGAGCTCAGTGTCCTCGCTGAGGACCTGACACATCAGCTTCCTGGCACCGGCTCTGATACCATTTGTAACAGTACAGGACCAGTTAACAGTACAGGACCAGTCCAGTATGCAGATATTGTCCCCTATGGGTAATCTGTGTCCCGGCCTTCCCTCAGGGTTTTGTTCTTCCCAGTGGGTTGCTCCACCAAGGAAAACTCATCTACAAGGTAAGGTTTCCACCCCCTTTATAAGGAGGACTTCGTTCTCCTTCCCAACCGATGTGGGATGGGCACACGTTATAACTGAAACAGAAGGAACAGGATCGGCCCAGTATGTGGATATTGTTCGCTTTGCACGCCTTAATCGTAACGGCCTCATGGATTTACTTCTGAGCCAGGGCGGGACCATAGCTCAAAACGCGTCCACAAGGATAGGTTTCCATCCCCCTTGTAAGGAGGACTTCGTTCTACTACCCAACCGATGTGGGATATTACATCCACCCCCACCTAGAGAGACCAGCGTCCTCGCTGGCACACCAGCTTCCTGGCACCGACTCTGATACCAACTGAAACAGAAGGAACAAGATCGGCCCAGTATGTGGATATTGTCCGCTTTGCACGCGCTTAATCGAAAACGGCCCACGGATTTGCTTCTGAGCCAGGACGGGACCATAGCTCAAAACACGTCCACAAGGACAGGTTTTCATCCCCCTTATAAGGAGGACTTCGTTCTCCTACCCAACCGATGTGGGATATTACAACATTCACACAAATATGAGCATTTTCGGCTCAATCAACCCACAATCAAAGCAGGGCATTCAGATTCCATCAACACCCGACAATTTTCGTGTAAAAAAAAATACGTAATAGCGTATCTAATACGAGATAGTTCGTATTGGAGCAAAGCTGGGGAAAAAGGCAAAAATTTTTGGGGAAAATACCTTTACTTTTCATGGTCATCGTCCTCGTCAGCGTTTAAAACCCCTGAACGTCGATTTCAGACCTCAGCGGCGAAAACCCTATTGCGGAAGACTCCATTCGGCAGCGAAACTCCTTCAACGACTGAAATCTCTGACCTCCTTAGCAGAAACCCACTTCTCCGGCCACCACCGTCGCTTTTTGGCTCAAAACTCACTTCTTCCAGTTGTCAGATTTTTGCTCAGAACTCACTTCTTCCACCGTCGCTCAGTTTTTTTTTTTTTTAAAGATTTAACATTAATGAGAGTGATGGGTTTGGGGGGGAAAGTCATAACCTTCAAAGGGCATGTTGGTAAAATCACCCAAAATAGGGAGTGAAGTAAAATTGGCAAACTTAATTGGGGAGTTAGTATGGAGAGTTTTTCAATGGGGGAGGAAAGTAAAATTAAGCATGCCATCTGGGGAGTTAATCCACATTTCCAGATAAAAAAATGTAAAAATATTATATTAATAAAAATAACATTAAAACATAACTTACAAAATATGAGTAAAAAGGATAAAATAAATATTAAAAAATTTATTAAAAAAAGAAATTAAATTGAGGTGAGAGAAAAGAAGAGTTAGAGGAGAAAAAAATAATTTAATAGACACGATGTAGCGGTGAAAAAAAAAATAAAAAAAAAAGACCAAGAGTTCATGATACCACATTTATCTTGCGTGGAATTTAATTTTTGAGAAAGTTATAAATTTTATAAATTATCACTTTTAGAATCAAGTAATATTTTATAAATCAATAGGATGATGTCATGATGATGAAATATAATCAGGACATCAATGTTTTATTCTCAAGGTAAATTGGATTTTTAGCCCGACATTAGAAATACAGTTACTCGTTGACTACGCGGACCTAGATGGGGGGGAGGGGGCCAAATTATATCCCAAAAACCTTAGATAGCCTAAACACTAAACATGGCACTAGCATCCTCCCTGTTTAGATCATGTTCGAGGTTGGTGTGGACCATTCTCTAGAGGGCCGCTATTTTGGAGTCTTGAAAGATTCGAAAAGAGCTTATGGGACTTGCCGCTTGAAGATCATTTTTTGGCGGCTCAAACGTGTCAAGAAAGCTTTAATCTAAGTAAGTTCCTGATACTCTGCAAATCGGGAATAAGAATTGCAAGTCTAGATCTTGCTTTTGGGAAAATTTTTAAATTCCTCTTCGCCTTTGTTTCTTGTTTTTTCCAACAACACGTGTGCCTAATTAAGTGAAAAGCCAGTCTCGTGCGCAGTTTTTTACTTAAACAAACCAATAAAATAGGATTAGTTTCACAATAACTCAAACTACCGATTGCGCAGATTAAAAAGAAATCTCCTCGTATTCTAGATCTAAGTGTATGATTCACAATCCAAGTTTACAAACGAGCTTTCATTCCAGAAGCAAATTCTGTAATCATGCTAGAGTTGATCAAGTTCTAAAAGTATTAAGAACACATAATCATAGCATAAAAACCTTAAGAGTAAATTAGCATATCATCTAAATATAGTTACTTTCACGTCTATCATCCCCTTAACTAGAGGAGTGCTAAAAGTAATAAAAACTGTGGAATTAAAGGAATTCATAATGTAATTGTTCTTAAATAAAATAAAATGATAAAGATGATGATCTGTCTTCGAGTCTAACGGTCCTTAGGAGTTTCCCCTCAAAGCTATCTTCTCTCAATCTCTTCTTGAACTTTCTTGCTTTACCGGATGTCTCTCGCCCAAACGAGTGTTCCTTTACTAAAATCCTAAGTCGCTACATCTTTCCGAATTGGAATTCTCTAAAAGCCTTACTCTATCATCTATTTATAGGCTCCTCAAATTAGGGCAACAATTTGTGTCTTGGTCAATAAGAAAAGTGGGCCAAAAATATCTAGAGAGTGCCTAAATATAGTATCAGATTTGTGAGGATTTAGCTGCTAGATTTCATACAATCTTCCCTTTTCTTGCTGGGGTTATTTGCGGCCCCACACTTTTGCCTTGCAACCATTAGCGGCCGCGGCTCCTTCAAAAGTGGGATTGGTGCCTAAACTTCTTAGCAACCGCGACCCTTTGGTCTTCATTCTCCTTAGCGGCTGCTAAGGATCTATTTTGCCTTTTTTTTTTTTTGTTCATTGTTTCAGTATTCTCTTCTTCATAACTTTAATTCACATTTATACTGAAATAGCACATCCTAAGTCAATGTATACTAAAATACGATATCAAATAGGCTCTAATTAATAGTAAAATCATGATAATCCTAAAGCCTAACAGTAGGCGGGCCAATAGATGGGGATACTCAAAGGGCAAGAAAGAGGCACGCATGAACAGGGATAGAGGAGAAAGTGTTGTACATTAAACAACGAGCTTGGCCGACTATTTTATTCGGCCCAAACGATCTGGAAGGAATACATATCCTCGCACAACGATGCAATAGTAATAACATCAATAATAGCTATCATGGATATTTGTTGACGGAGGAAGTTCAGTAGGTTTTATCTTTTTGAACGCATTTAAATAGATGGATATAGGGGCAGTGCAATTACACAGTGTAAATACAACGTTATACAGTTTTGGAGGAGAAATGGTAAAATCGATGGGACAATAGCATTGCCTCTAATGTTGGGAAAAGGGAAGTTCTAAAAAACAAGGCAAATATGATTCTTTGTGGTTGACGCTCCTTCCTAGTGCAATTAATATTGGGACGACTAGCCATGGGGCTGTTTGAAGCAATAGCTTCGCCATATCATCTCAAGTTGAATTATCCAATTAGAGAAGACATTGGCAAGTTCAAGGAGATCAAACTATAACACAAAAATGCTATGTGGAAGCAATAAGAAAGTAACGAAATAGGAGTGAGAAAAATGTACCGCGAGGAAGTGGGGGAGAAGCTGGAGCCAAGAGAATGACCGAGGAAGATATACAAGTAAAACTGGAAAGAGAACTTTTAAAAATCGAACTAATACTGGGAAGAATAGACATTGTCACACAGATCGAAGCAAACCTATCGGGGGAGTTGATAACAGATTTAATAATAGTATTACGGAGAAACGTAAACATTTTTACATTTAGCCCAGACGATTTGATAGGAATGGGTAAGAACGTTGTCGAGCATAGATTAAATGTGAAACAAGGAGCAAGGCCAAATGTGAACTAGGAGAAATGGTTAGTGGCTCGAGGGCTAACAACCTTAGGAAGTTAATGGATAAGGTTAGATGGAGGCCGATTGATTGAGAACTCTAGATGAGTGACCAACAAGTAATGGGTACATCAGTATATAAGTACAAATTTAGGTTAAAAAAGAGACGTAGTGAAATTAAACAAAGGATCTGATATCTATAAATACCAGGCAAGACTCAGTGAAAAAAGCAGAAAAACATAAGAGAGAGAAAAAGAGCAATCGGGGAGAAATCCAACAAATGTATATACAACTTGTAATTTTTTTTTCTTTTATTCACACACGCCCAAGTAGGATTCGAACCTGGGACATTGTCCTAAAAAATGAACCCATTAACCACTTGAACAACCCCCTATTGGCATATATATAACTAGTAATTAAAAATACTAAAAGTAACTATATATATATATATATAAGAAACAAAGTATAATTGAAAATCTTTACTACATATTTAAATAAAAATACATAATTCATGAATTATATAAATTGTTTTTAAATCTCATGCCATGTATAACATTTAAAACTACGTATTACATACTTTTCAATGTAATTCAAAAAACAACTCATACTACTGAATATTAATATGGAGATTCAAAAGTAAAAAGTAATGTAAGAGCTCGCTGAACCCGAATGTATTCTCAATTTTTGATTTGGACACCATCCTCTTAATCTAAAATTACTTGACCAAAAAAAAAAAAAAACAAAAAAAAAAAAAAAAATACAAACAAACAAAGTAATTATGAATTATTTTAAATATTTAAAAATTATTAAGAATATCAAATAGGTCCTATATATAAAAGTTTCAATCAAATTAGTGATTATATTTTAGATGAAAAAATGATTAAACATTTAAATTTAGTAATTTTAATTTCTTTCAACTCAACATTTTGTTAGGTTTGTTCATTTTCTGTAACACATATATTGGAAATAAAGTGTTATTAAAAATACTCTAAAATCTACGTCAGTTTAATAAATATAATTTGTAAAAACATATAAATATATTATTTCATATATCAAGATTATACCTATAAAACTTGATTAGAAGTGTAAATACTTATAAATTTATATCTATAACAATAGAACAATTTCATATATAAATTGTTTACATTGTCTTGGTATTTGACTTTCCAAACAAAAATGTAGAGAGAAAATAAACTTTAAAACTAAAAAGGGATAAATATTTGTATTAACCTGAACCATCAACGTTTTTTTAACTTTGTAGTTTAAATTAAAAAAATGTCTAACTTTGCAACCTCAACTATTGTTTTTTTAATAAAGTGCAACCTGATTCCACTTATCGTGTGATACGTACACGAAATTTTTTTAACGTATCATTATCACACGATGAGTGGAATCAGGTTGTACTTTGTTAAAAACATTAATAGTTCAGGTTGCAGACTTACACATTTTTTAATTTAGGTTACAAAATAAAAAATATGTTAATAGTTTAGAATGGTACAAACATTTATTCCAATTAAAGTTTTGGAACATGGAAGACAATAATCGTATTAAAAATAAATACTAAATAATGTTAGCCAAAAAATATAAAATTTATATTCAATAAAATTTGACATGTATAAATTAACCATATATTTAATATCAAAATAATATATATATATATATATATATATATATATATATATATATATATATATATATATATTTTAGGGATTAATCAAATAAATTTCGAGGATTTTTCATAAATAATATTTAATTTAAACCGGATTTGTAAAATGTTATTGAAAATGAGTGGGTTAATATTTTGTTATAGAACGCCAAATGGTTTGGCGTTCTTTTATTTTTTTTACGGGGTCGCCATATCATGAATTTTTTTTTTAATATTTTATTAAAGGTCGCCATATTATATGGTGACCCAATGATTTTTTTTTTATTTGAATTCTATTTTTTTCATTGGACTCATTTTGATGATTCGGATCCAATGAATCAAACTTCGTATTTTTTCGATTTTGTTTGAACCTCCGACGAAACAAATTTCAGTCCATATGACCCATTTACCCTATTTGATTCGTTTTTCAATTATAACTTGAGCTACGGGATTCAGATTCAAATTCCGTCTTTTACGATGGACTCGTTTTGACAATTCTTCGTATTTTTTCGATGCCGTTTGAACCTCCGACGAAGCAAATTTCAGTCCATATGACCCATTTACCCTATTTAATTCATTTTTCAGCTGTAACTTGAGCTACGGGATTCGGATTCGAATTCCATCTTTTTTGTTGGACTCGTTTTGACGATTCGGATTCAATGACCTAAATTTCGTATTTTTTTGACGCCGTTTGAACCTTCGACGAAGCAAATTTCAGTCCATATGACCCATTTACCCTATTTAATTCGTTTTTCAGCTATAACTTGAGCTACGGGATTTGGATTCAAATTCCGTCTTTTCTGTTAGACTCGTTTTGACGATTTGGATCCAATGAACTAAATTTTGTATTTTTTCGACGCCGTTTGAACCTCCGACGAAGCAAATTTCAGTCCATATGACCCATTTACCCTATTTAATTCGTTTTTCAGCTATAACTTGAGCTACGGGATTCGGATTCGAATTTCATCTTTTCAGCTGGACTCGTTTTGACGATTCAAATCCAATGAACTAAATTTCATATTTTTTCGACGCCGTTTGAACCTTCGACGAAACAAATTTCAGTCCATATGGACCCTCAAGTTTTGCTTCGTTGGAGGTTCAAACGACGTTGAAAAAATACGAAATTTAGTTCATTGGATCCGAATCGTCAAAATGAGTCTGCAAAAAAGATAGAATCCGAATCCGAATCCCGTATCTCAAGTTACAACTGAAAAACGAATTAAATAGGGTAAATGGATCATATGGATTGAAATTTACTTCGTCGGAGGTTCAAACGGCATCGAAAAATACGAAGTTTGATTCATTGGATCCGAATTGTCAAAAAGAGTCCAACGAAAAAGATAGAATTTGAATCCGAATCCCATAGCTCAAGTTATAGCTGAAAAAGAATTAAATAGGATAAATGAGTCATATGGACTGAAATTTACTTCGTCGGATGTTCAAACGGCATCGAAAAAATACGAAGTTTGGTTCATTGGATCCGAATTGTCAAAACGAGTCCATCGAAAAAGACAGAATCCGAATCCGAATCCTGTAGCTCAAGTTATAGCTGAAAAACGAATCAAATAGGGTAAATGAGTCATATGAATTGAAATTTGCTTCGTCGGAGGTTCAAACGACATCGAAAAAATACGGAGTTTGGTTCATTGGATCCGAATCAACAAAATGAGTCCAACGAAAAGACAGAATTCGAATCCGAATCCCGTAACTCAAGTTAAAAAATACAAAACGTAATTGTCATTAAATATAGATAGAAAAGAAAAAAAAATAAAAATTCATTGGGTCGCCATATAATATGGCGACCTTTAATAAAATATTTAAAAAAAAAAAATTAATTGGGTCGCCATATTATTTGGCGACCCTGTTAAAAAAATAAAAGAACGCCAAACCATTTGACGTTCTATAACAAAATATTAACCCACCCATTTTCAATAACATTTTATGAATCCGATTTAAATTAAATATTATTTATGAAAAATCCTCAATAAATTTCTAAAATAAATAGTCTGATGGGTCTGAATATGGGGTACAGAGTCCAATCACTTTAGAATTTGTTTAGGTGAGGAAACCACTGGAAGATCGCCAGAAAAGAAGGGGGTTCTACCTGCTAGGACAAACACACAGACAAAGTCAGAAGACCAAGTTGGGGGAATTGGGGGTGATTCTCAGTTTGGCTCTCCGACGCTCAAGTCAGATGAAGATCTGAAAGAGAGAAAAAGCTAAGTATGGAGTTGTAGTAATGAAAGTTGCTTACCGTGAAGGAGATGAACATGCATACTTATAGTTGAGGGTCAGGGACCCTTTAGTCATTTGCCTCATGTGGTCCTGGCCGAATGTTGCCCTAACACGTGGCTCTGCGGGAGAGAAACCTAGGAGGTATCTTTTGCAAAAGCTGGTGAAAGTTAGTGTGAGCAACAGTGGTAGGTGCGCGGGCATGTACGATGTGTCAGAGAGCTGTTTGGGGGGTTGGTAACGAGGGCTTAAGAGCACGCTCGTGTCAACCAAGAGCCTTGGAGGCCAAGGAATCCGCTAGGGGATGAAGGCTAAGGCTTGTGTAATAAGTTGGAGTGGAAGCCTCCCTGAGGGAGTGTAGCGCTCGAAGGGGGCTCCCTTGATTGATTGGAACATTAGCCATATAGAATGAATCACGCTCGTTGTAGAGCGGCGATGTTGGGCACTTGCATGCATAGCAGAGTTGACATATGTCATTGACGCTTGAGGGGTTTGAGCGCTCGTGTAAGATTACCGTAACCACAAGCGGACATGTGTCGTCATCTCGAGTTGCCACGTGTCCATACGTGGGACGAGCGTATTTTGACCCCATCATTTTGCCCCCCAATTCTGTAGTCCTTAGTGATAAGGGCTGTAGAATTCTTCCAATACAATCCATCGAGCGTGGCGCTCGTATGAGGCGTAGCGTGTTGGGTAATCACCTTTCTGATTGTGTCATAAATGCGGTCTCTTCTTCTGACCGCTTGTAACGTCCATGCATTAAATGCAGTCCTTTCTTCTGACCACTTCGAGCATCTAAGCATTAAATGCTGATGCGCGTGGGGCGCGTGAAACTTGGGAAGTGCGTGACGGTTCAATAAAGTGAACGGTTTCCTAGGCGGGAAATGATTGCAATTTTGAATTTTTTGCCAAAAACGTACCAACTTCCTCCCTATAAATAAGGGATTTGGTACCCATTCCATCTTTTACGCGAACAAATCTTCAGAGCACCCTTTTGCAGAAAAGCTCTTTGCAAACAAGTTTCCGGCACTCACAACCTTCTTCCTAGTTTTTTCAGAAAATCCAAGGTAATTCACGGTGAAATCTTCTAACTTTGCTAACCTTAGAATCAAATTAGGGTTTAGTAATTCTTGAGGCTCTACTTTTCCAAAAATCCCAAATCTTTCCGAACACTCTTTGCTTCCCAAATCCTCATTTCTTTCCCAAATTCCACCATATTCATGGCTAGAGATCACGTAGAAGAGTACGCCCGTGAAGTGGAAGACATGGCTACACAGAGCTCATCTCCTTCAGGTTCTCCCAGGGATGAGGAGTTGGAAGCGGCCGTTATGGCCATAGATGAAAGGAACCCAGGTGGGGTTGAACATCTCTTTGAAGAGATGAATTTGGTAATGGAGGCGGAGAGGCAGGGGGTGACTCTCCCGATAACAGAGAACGCAACCCACCCCCATCGCCACACTGTGATTGTGGCTGTTGCAACCCCGGCTCCGGAACCCGAAGAAGGAGCGGGGCCCTCAGAGAGATCTAGTGACAAGGGCAAGGGCAAGGGCAAGGGCAAGAAAACTCAAAAGCCCAAGAAAACCAAAGGGCCCAACGAGGGTGAAGGCTTGGGCATGCAGGCGACCGATCGCACCCCGGACGAGACTCCCAGCACCATCACTCTGGGGGAAGTAAAGTCTGCTATGGCCCCAATCTATTGGGACACACGTTACAAATGGAGGATCCCTGATAAGCACGAGCGCACCAATCATCCCCCACCTAGCGAGATGGCGGTATTCATGGATGCAATTGGCTCAGGGGACCTACGGTTTCCAATTCCAGTCCCAGTGGCCTCTATTCTGAATGATTTGAATCTCTGCCCTTCACAAATTGTGCCCAACGGACTCTCCTGGATAACAAGCTTCGTAATCCTCATGAAGTGCGCTGGATTCGAGCCCTTCATGCGAAATTCCAATGCCTTATTCCAAGTAGTGAGCTCACCGCGCTCGTCACCTGAGGCGGGTTACTTTTACTACATTCAAGCGAAGGCTCACTTGAAACTGATTAATTCTCCCTCAACCACTTATGACCCAAATTGGAAGGAGAAATATATTTTCGTCAGAGCCCCAGAAGATGATGATTTCGGGGTGGCCCGAGAATGGATATCCCATGGGAAGGGATCTTTGGTAAAGAGCCGCTTGGAATCTGCCTTTCCTAAGGATTGGGCCAAGAATTTAGCTGTGGCACTGAGGGAGGAGGGCCATCCTAATCCAGCCAAGGATTGGATAGACGATGCGGAACTCATGTTCCTCTGCGGGCTCACTAACGATCCCCATTATCTTAGCAACCCTCCCGCTCGAGATGTGAAGAGAGATGGTTAGACTTTAGGGCGCTAATTTTTAGATAGGGATGTTAACCATACTTTGCTCTTGCAACTTACATTTTGTGAAATTTATTTAAGGGCTTCTGACCCTCGTTTTCGACTTCTTTGCAGGAGTAGAAATTTTAGAGATGGCTGGAGGAATCAGACAAGCCGCTCGTTTCGCCAAAGCTAACAGGCGTCAGGCTCAACAAGATGACCAACAAAATCCCCGAGGCCGTAGTGCAGGCTGAGGTGACGGTCGTGGCGGCCACCGAGGCGCCAGCTCAAGCGCCACCCCTGGCGCTCAAGGGCCGCAAGGGCAAGGGGAGAATAGAGCGGCAAATACTAAAAATTGCCTGGTGGTACGGCCTCCAACCGCTGTAGATACGAGGGGGGCCAACCCTAACGCTGTCAACCAAACGATGCCCCCTGCGAGTGTGGTAATAAACGAGGCTCAGGAGGGCTCTAGCCAACCCTCCCGCAAGAGGAAGAGGATGCCCGATGCCTTCGCGATAACAGGCAAGGGCAAGCAAGTTGTAGAAGGCCCCAAGGGTGGTGATGGTGAAACTTCCTCCTCGGAAGAGGAGCATCTATGGGATTTCAACCGCCGGGGTGATAGGAGCTACCAGGGCTCCGCAGACGGGGGTGCAGTGTTGCTAAGGTACGGGAATTTATATGATAGGGCCCAGTTTACTGCTGATCACAAGCACTTGTACTCCGAGTCTGTGGAGAAGGTGACAAGCGACATGGTTCAAGCCCTCATCTTTGTAAGTGTTCTTTCCTTTGTAAGTCCAATTCCTTTTAAAGTATTGCTCTTCAATTTATTTGTTAACATTTTTGCCTTTTTCGAGCCCGTGCAGCAAGTGCTCCCGAAGGCGACGAATATACAGATGCACGCCATGGTTTACGCTGATCGGAAGGCAAAGTACAAAAAGATGGCGCGCTCGAACGATCCAGCCCAGCTTCAGGTGGAACTGGACACAGAGAAGGCCATGTACAATTCCCTTAAGGAGGAGTACAACAAAATGGAGGCTGAGATGAAGAGTTTGTAGGATGACTTTAAGAATGCGGAGAACGCTCGAAGGAGTTGGCACAACCAGTTCAAACAGCTGGAGGAGAATTATAAGAAGCTTACTGTCGAGCGTGACGGTTGGAAGACGAGGGCCTTAGAGGCAGAAAGGTAATACAATGATACCATGAATCAACTTCCCCAGCGTCTTGAGCGATCAAATAAGGAAGCGCTCATCAAATTCTGTCATTCTAAAGCGTTCAACTTTGCAGCTTCTCTGCTTTGCTTAGACGAGGCTCAAAAGGCTTTCAACTTGGCCATTGAGCAAGGCATCCACCAGGGTCTGACGGATCCGGCCATTCGCAATGCGCAAGCCATGGGGCTCATGTTTAACGAGCGTTGCGAGGAGGATGATGATGATCGTGATGATCCCAAGGCCAGCATCTCTGAGCTGGAATACAATTTCCTGGTGAATCTCATTCAAGATGAGTACATGGCTGCCCATCCTCCAGAAGAAGCCTCCCAAGCCGTAAGGAATGAGGCGAACAATAATGCCGGCCCTATTTCTGAGAACCCTCAAGCGAACAAGCCTCCAGCGCCCACTGTTAACGCTCCAGCTCCTGATGCCGAAAACATCCCTGTTCCTGCCAATAAAGCCAATGAGCCCCATGCTCTGCATGCGCCTGGAAACCATGAGCCTGAGCCCCCAGCTGCCCAGCACCAAGAGGAAAATGCCCCTCTAGCACAAGAGCCCAAGGACCCAGTTCATGGTCCTGTGGCACAAAACATCTTGGTGGTTCTGTATGAAGACGTCGCTCCTGCCGCTGGAAGTTTCTCCTCATCCGTTTATGTTGCAATTCTCCTTGCCATGACTTAGTGCTTTTCTTTGTAAAGATGTTATGGAATCCTTGAGCCTTTATTATGTAACTTCTGGCGAAGAGCCTTTATTAATAAAGTTCATCCTTTTCTTCATAATGTTCTCCTTTTTCTTGATTGGGAGGTTTTACTTCGCGCTTGTTGTAAACGAGTCTTGTAATAATAAGATTGTGTGTAACGGGCTTAGTAAAAATTGCATTACTTAGCTAAGTCTTTGAAACTTGAAAAATTTATTAAGTCTTTGAGTAATCATGGGGGTCTTACTATGAGGCTGCCCTCATTCAAGACTTGTGTAAATTCTTCCTATCTTGGAAAATTTTACTAAGTCTTGAGTAATTACCAGGGTTTTACTGAGAGGCTGCCCTCGTTCAAGACTTGTGAAAATTCTTCTTAACTTGGAAAATTTTACTAAGTCTTGAGTAATTACGAGGGTCTTACTGAGAGGCTGCCCTCGTTCAAGACTTGTGAAAATTCTTCTTAACTTGGAAAATTTTACTAAGTCTTGAGTAATTACGAGGGTCTTACCGAGAGACTGCCCTCGTTCAAGACTTGTGTGAATTCTTCTGAATGACGCTGCCATTGAACGAGCGTGCTTGTACCCGTTGGTTTTTAGGATTTGCAGGCGATCCCGTTTTCGAGCGCAAGGCGTTGTGGCAAACGACCAAGGCCTGCTAGGATTTTCCTTGCATCTTTCTCCGGTTCATCAGGTTGGTTGTGAGCGTTACCAGGCTATCCTTATAAGGGCGTCCCCCCACGGGAGTAGAGCGCTGGCAAGCGTAACCCATGGGAATGGAGTGCCGACCACGCTCGTGGAAACGAGGGACGTGGGTTTTATCCATTCGCACAATTTTAAAAGCAATAGTATAGAAATATTCAAAAGAAGGTATTTTAACTTACTTGAGATTTGAAGTAGTACATAGAACCCATTAGTGGGATTGTTACATCATCATTTCTAGAGAGCTTTTAAACATAAAACCGCCGGAGGTTACATGTGTTCCAGGGGCGAGGCAAGCGCTCACCTTGAAGTGTCTCCAGGGTGTAAGTGTTGTTAGCTTTGATTTGTACGACTTTGAATGGACCCTCCCAGTTGGGGTCCAATTTCCCCACATGTTTGGATACTTCCACTTTCTTCAATACCAAGTCTCCCAGCTGAAAAGTTCTTTCTCTCACACGCTTGTTGTATTGTTGTGCCACGGTTGCTTTATATCTGTGTATTTTAGCCCAGGCCTTATCTCTTTTTTCCTCCAATAGGTACAACTTAAGGCTCCTGTTATCTTCGTTAAGCTGAGACTCGAAATAGGCTACACGAGCGGATTCATTTACAATCTCTGCTGGTATCATTGCTTCGGACCCATATACAAGCGCGAAAGGTGTCTCGCCAGTGGCCGCTCATGGAGTAGTGTGATAAGCCCAGAGTGCCCCTTGCAATTCTTCTGGCCATTCACTCTTTTTGCTCTCTAGCATTGTTTTCAGATGTTGCAGGATGACCCTGTTGGTGACTTCTGCCTGTCTATTGGCTTGGGGATGGCCCACGGAGGGAAAGCGTTGTTCAATCCCTAACTCTGAACACCATTCTCGCGTGTCAGCTGCTATGAACTGGGATCCATTGTCTGAGATGAGCACCCTCGGTATACCGTACCTGCAGATAATGTTCTTCCAAATGAAGTCCCTCACTACCTTGAAGGTAATTTTTGCTACGGCTTCAGCCTCGGCCCATTTGGTAAAATAATCAACAGCTAAAATGACAAATTTCTTCTACCCGACCGCGATAGGCAAGGGGCCTACTATGTCGATTCCTCACTGGTCAAAGGGCCATGAGACATCTATAGGGATCATTTGAGCGGTTGGCAGTTGAGGGAGGTTAGAATGAAATTGACACTTAGGACACTTTCTGGAAAACTCAACGGCGTCTTGGAGAATTGTGGGCCAGTAAAACCCGCTCCTTAGAATTTTCTTAGCAAGGATACGTTTCCCTGAATAGTTTCCACAACTTCCATTGTGAACAAGTTCGAGCGTTTCTTTTGCTTGCGAGGGCTTTAGACACCTCATCGGAGGCCCTTGAAATGATTTCTTGAATAATCTTCCCTCAGAGTCTAAAGAAAACCGAGGGGCCTTGTTTTGGATTTTCCGGGCCTCTACCTTGTCAGTGGGACAAACGTCATCTTTAAGAAATCTGATAATATCGTCAAGCCAACAAGGCTCGTGTGGATCAATCATGGCGACCACCTCCTTGGCAATTCTCTCCTTGATCAAAGGGTCTTCCGTTCTAAGGAACGTGACAGAACGCTCATAAGTGCCTTCCAACGCCGAAGAAAATTTAGATAGAGCGTCAGCATGCTCGTTTTGTGCCCGTGGGACCTGAAGTAGATGGAATTCTTTGAATTTCCCAATGATTTCCCTGGCCTTACTCAAGTTGTAACGCCCGAGCGTGAGGCGCCACATCCCCCGCACCGAGACCTGACCCGCATAGGAAATGGAAAATTCCTACACGTGCCAAATCACGGCGAACGAGGACACAACACACACGCTAAGCTAGGCGGAAGCTAACCCTTAAACCAAACAATAACCAATATGAATTAAAATCGAGAAACAAATGCAATAGCGGAAGCAATAAACATAAATATTCACATTGAGCATCCAAGCTCCAAAAATAGATCAACCTATACAATAAGTAGTAGTAATGCCATCATGGCTCAAAATAGCATAATTCGCTCCATACTAATCCAAAATACAAAATATAAGTGCAATTGAGTGTAAAGGAAATGCTAGACACAAATGCAAGACCTAGACGACTCGAATTCCCGCCTAGCACCTCCAAACCTGCACGAAACAACTGAAAACAAACCGGGTTCAGTCTAAAAGTGACTGGTGGGTATAAAAGCGGGGCATAAGTATAAATATCGTGAAATTGAAACATATACATGCAAGCCCTAATCCCATAGAAGTTTGATAAGAAATTTCCCAAGCGGGAAAAACAAATAAAACATCCATGGGATTACGACTATCATATTCATTCATAATTAACATAGGGTTTAAGGCCCGGCGAGTGGGCGTGCATCATCTCTAACCTTCTCCTCGTGTAATCATATTCATAAATTCATAAGTTGTCATACATAACATATGTGCACATACATAATGATCATAATCATTCATATACACCTTCTTCCTCCGGTGGTGGACGAGTTTGCAAGACTCGACCACCTCATACATAATGGCTAGTGAGGTACATGAATCCTCAAAAGCCCGACTAGCGTTTTCTCGTCAAAACTCCTGACGAGATCCGTTTCGACGTAAAATGGTTGGAACTAGTGCACGGGTTCACCGTCGGCCCTTGCCTCCCTGGCTTACCACGATACACTAAGCTCCGGGGCCCGTGATCATAACATACATGCAATCTCGCCAAAACATAAGGTAGGTTTTCATGAAAGAAGGCTTAACAATCGAAAATCATAAGACTCTTTAAAAGACTCGATAAATATAAATATAACTTTTGGCTTAAAACGGTCACATAAGGGTTAGATCGGGTCAAGATAACTATTAGTAGAGAAACCCACCTTAAACCGTCAGAAGAAGACACAAAAGCCTCAAGGATTGGCCTCGTCTCCAACCGGATCAAAATCTATGCAAGAAAGGTGAAGTGAGACTCAAAATGACCAATTAAGACGCTCGGCAATGAAATGATCATGATATGAATGCATAAAAGAGTATGTTATGTAATGAACATGTTCATGTGCACTATTAATGTCTTAAAGACATATAAACATTCATTTCATTCATTCAATGGAGCATTCGTATTCAAACGAGTTCATATCTTTCACATTTCACGTCAAATGAATCCATAAATTTAATAAAATTCTCAAAACACTCTATTTAACATATTAATTAATTATAAATATCATAGAGGGGTAAAGAAAATATAAAACAAATCCATTAAACCACATATGCATTCATGTATTGCAAATAGAGAGCAAAAGGTCATATTTCACGTAGGTGCAGGACAATTCATATTAAAATTCAAGTCATGAAATGTAACATGTACTGGAGCAATTAAATAACATAAATAAGACATAAAGGAGACCAAAGGATCAAATAAAAGGCAAAGAAAGACAAGGCAAAAACGCAACAGCAGCAGCAGCTCGTGAACGGCGGTTTGTTCTTCATCTTTGCAGCTGAAAACTGACCCAAAACCAAGGCACAACAAGGGATACACATAGAGAAACATATATACTACAAAGACATGCCATAATACATGAAAAAGAACACAAAAGTCCCAACATTTCAGTCCCCAAAACGTGACAGCAGCTGGGCAAGGAAGAGCAGATTATTTTCTGCACATTTCTTCAAGTTTTCATGAAAATCAACAATGGTAATTCATGCTAGGCTCAAGTACCATGAAAGATAAGGCAAATACTGAAGTTAAGGAGTTCAAAAGCTCAACAAACATGCCTCAATTCAGCTCATAAAGCAAGCAACATCAAGGATTCAAGAATTGAAGCCTAACCTAACTATTCATTCATCATCTTCAAAACTCATGAAAACATGCTCAAAATTGGGGAGGAATGGATCAAAATGACTCATAATGAATGTATATTACAACCCTAAGCTTACCTTGTGGATTAGTTGAAGGTTGGAGGAGATTTGAGCTTGAATCTCCAAGGAGGGCTTGAGTTACGGGATTTTCTGGAATGCAAGGGATGAGGAGCTGATCTTATCCAAATGAGAGGGTGTGGTTCGGTTAAGGAGAGTAGGATCAGATATAGGGTTGAGTTAGGGTTCCATAGGCTCAAACCATGGTTGATTTGGTCAACAAATGAATAAATTATGATTTATTTGGTAAAAGGTGGCAGATTTGGTTCCCGTTGCATGTTTCGGTTGAATTTCGGAGGTTCAAATAAATTTGGAAAAATATAAGGCTAAGTTCATCAAACTCGAATTTTCAATACGAGTTCAACGAAGGTGACGAAACTCGAATCCGAGTTTCCTAGCTCAAGATATTAAACACGGAACCAAGGTTGCGCTAATTACTCGTTAGCCCCCGATTTGGATTCCAAAATCAAAATAAATTCGAAACGTATGCAAACGAACCCGAAAACATGAAATGATCATATATTCATATTCATAACACATATAAGTCCAACATATTAAATTTGCACGAAATTCTGAATTCATTTCACGTAGAAACGACAAGCAATTAAGTCATTCAAACGCAAATAGTTCAAAGAAAATTCATATAAATTCAAATTCAAATATTTTCAAATAATTAAATATTTTAATAATATAATACAACTAAAACAATTGCACGATTTAATATATAGATATAATTATTAACATTAAAAATATATATATATCCGCTAATTCATATATATAGAATATTAACTAACTTAATATATATAAAAATTAACATTTAATATATAAAATAAAATTAAATATATAAAACACGTATAAATAATTAATTCTCGCAATTTGGTAAACACATACGTCATACCTGTACGACCAAAATATCGGGGCGTCACACAAGTACTGCACCATGGTGGTTTATCGAGCCTCATAAGTTCCTTCAATTTGGCTCGCAATTAATTGTGAGTCAACGTAAGCGGTGACTCTGGAAGCCCTGTTCTGAAAAGCAATTTTCAATCCCTGCACCAGGGCTTCATACTCTGCCTCGTTATTGGTGACTTGAAAATCCAACCTAATTGCAAAGTCTAACTCAATCCCATTGGGGTCTCTAAGGGCTACCCCTGCTCCTTCCCCTTGAGAGGTAGAGGAACCATCCGTGTGCAGGACCCATAATCCCTCGATCTCCGGAGCTGCCGACTCTAAACCGAAACGTTCGACCAGTAAATCTGCTACAACCTGCGCTTGTATAGCGGTTCTGGGCTCGAAACTTAAGTCAAATTGACTCAACTCAATGACCCTTTTTATCAATCTTCCCGACACGTCCGGTTTGGATAAAACTTGCTTCAAAGGCTGATCAGTGAGAACCGTTATTGAGTGCGCTTGGAAGTAAGGCCTCAATCGCCTTGATGCATTGATGAGGGCAAACACAAATTTCTCAATTTCCAAATACTTCTTCTCTACCCCCTGTAATGTTTTGCTCAAATATTAAACAGGCAGGTGCTTACGTTCCCGCACAGCTATCAGTACGCGCTCATTGCTTCAGTTGAAATAGAGAGGTACATAAATAGGCTTTCGCCTTCAACGGGTTTGGTCAGGAGTGGAGCGCTCGAGAGGTAAGCCTTCATGTCTTGCAATGATCTTTCATACTCCTCAGTCCAAGCAAAATTTCGTGTGTTTCACAAAATCTCGAAGAAAGGAAGGTTTCTATCCGCCGAGCGTGAAATGAACCTGTTCAGGGAAATGATTTTTCCTACCAGCACTTGCACTTCCCGGAGATTTCGAGGGGAGGAAATCTCCAAAATAGCCTTGATTTTTTCAGGGTTGGCTTCAATTCCCCTCCGACTGACCATATAGCCCAAGAACTTTCCCCCTCGTATTTCAAAAGTACACTTTGAAGGATTCAATTTCATCCCATACTGACGCAAAATGGAAAAAGTGCGCTTAAGATCTTCTAGATGCGAGCCCTGACGCTCACTCTTGACAATCATATCATCGACATAAACCTCCATGGATCCTCCAATTTCTTTTTCAAACATCTTGTTGACAATACGCTGATAAGTGGCTCCAGCGTTCTTGAGCCCAAAAGGCATGACTAAGAAACAATAAACCCCCAAGTGAACAACAAATTAAGTTTTGGGGCGATCCTCTGGTGCCATAAAGATTTGATAATACCCCTGGAAGGCGTCCATCATGCTCATGAGTTCACATCCGGCGGTCGAATCCACCAACTGATCTATCCGGGGCAATGGGTATGGATCCTTAGGGCAAGCCTTGTTAAGATCAATAAAGTCATTGCACATGCGCCACTTATTTGCGCTCTTGGGCACCAAAACCACGTTACACAGCCACTCTGGATACAAGATGGGCTCGATGTACTGGGCCTCTAGAAGCTTGTTAACTTCCTCTTCAATGACTTTCTTCCGAAAACCGTGCACATCTCGTTTCTTCTACTTTATGGGTTTAAACGAGGGATCCACATTGAGCCTGTGGACTATGACGCTCGGGTCAATCCCTGTAAGGTCAGATACTTTCCATGCAAAAACGTCAATGTTTTCTCTGAGGAAGTCAATCATCATAATCTGCGAGGGTCCAGAGAGATTGGACCCAATCTGAGTAGTTTTATCCTTGTCCCCAGGCTCTAGCTCAATAGTAAGAAATTTTTCTGAGGGCTCGATTCTCATTTCTGGGCGAGGGAGTTCAAGCGCCCTCTTCTTTCCTGTCAACCGCCCATCACTAAGGGGCTCGTCACCCTCACACTCGTCGCCTTCAGTGGAGGATTCTTCTACTGTTCCTGGAGGAGCATTTTCGAGGGAGCCTTTGGCGTTGGGATATTTCTTCTTGTTCTTTTTCTTGTTCAACTTGGCCCTCTTACGTACGGGACCATCCTCGTCCAAATTGGAAAAATCAACGGATTTCTTGGTGGACCCGATTTGGAATGTTTTCTCGGCCTTAGATTTTCTGAGAGATAGCATGTAGCATTCCCAGGCCTCTCGTACGTTGCACAAAACTTCTCCAACACCTCCGGGGGTGGGGAATTTGATCTTCTGGTGGTAAGTGGAGATAATAGCTTTGAAATCAACGAGGGCCGGACGCCCGATTATGATGTTATAGGGAATGTCAATCTCCACCACTGCGTAGTTGACCATTAGCGTTTTTCGCTGAGGGGCTCGGCCAAATGAAGTGGCCAGGCGAATTTGCCCTCGTGGGATGACCCCGGAACCCCCAAAGCCAATGAAGGATGTTTTGAGGGTTTCGAGCGGGATGTTGGTAACATTCATTTTCTGGAACGTGGAGTAGGGGAAAACGTTAACAGAGCTTCCACTATCCACTAACACCCTTTTTACAACATGATTGTGGACATCTAAGCTAACCACCATGGGGCAGTCAGAGGTTTCACTGACCCCATGGGGCGTTACAATGTGTTCCAAATCACTATCAATAAATCCAATTACATCATTTTCTCTTGAGTGCTGATCTTTGGCTTCTCGGATGGCGTAGACTGATTTGGGCATTGATGGGCGCTGATCATAACTCCGGACGTACCGTCACCGGGCAGCGTTAGAATCTCTTCCAGAGGAACCCCCTGCTATCATGTTGATGACCGCAAAAGGGGTATTTTCTTGCTCAGGAGCTTTTCCTTTGTTGCGGTGGCTGCTCTCAGGAGGGTATCTCCCTCTCGGGCTTCTTGAACGCGACGGGCTCCTCCTCCTTTCCCTTGAATGATCATGACAGCGCTCGTCATAGCGCTCCAAAACTTTCACAAACTCTTTCAAATGGCCCCCCACGACGAGCCTCTGAATTTCCACTTCTAGCTGGCGGCATTCATCCGTGTCGTGCCCCTTTTGCTTGTGGAAAGCACAGTATTTGTTCGAGCGCCTCAATGCCTTCGTCTCCCTCATTTTGACGGCTCTCTTGAAGAGCTTTTTGTTGGAGAGGTTATAAACTTCGGAGTTTGGCCTTGTAAGTGGGATGCGCTCGAAACGACGAGGAGGCGGGGGTAATTTCTTGCGCTCTTTTTTGATGACAACTTCCCAGCCCCACTCCTGGTGACGCTCGTGTCTCACTGGGCTGTGATGCCGAGGCCCATTCGTCCCATACATATCCTCGAGGGCAAAGAATGGCTCAGTAATCTCTCTTAAGGCCATGAGGGTCCCTGGCCTTCTCTCCACGATGGCATCGGCGAACTTTTTGCTCACATATTACTTGTGATCCACAGCCTGAAAGAGCACTGGGATCAAGAAATCCATGGAAGGCCTCTCCACTTGCAAGATTTCTTTGTTGAAGTGGGCGAAGAACGAGCGAAGAGACTCATTCTTGCCTTGCACTATATTGTAGAGGGCAGTGGGCGCGGTGACAGGAGCCTTCAAAGAATTGAAGTGGTTGAGGAAAGCGTTGGCCAACTCTTGATATGAATGTATCGATCGTGGCGGCAGTCATTTGTACCATTCTTGAGCCATTCCTACTAGGGAAGTGACAAAGACTTTGGCCCAGTAGTGGCTCGAATGCTCATATAAGTGCATCAGGTGTAGAAAATGATCCAAGTGTTCGGCTGGATCCGTTGTTCTGTCGTAGCGATTGACGGAGGTGGGGATTTTGGCCATTCCTGCTTGGGCCATCAAAACTTCTTCCACGAGGGGGGAGCCCCTTGCCAGCGGGTGATATTCATAAGTGCAGAAGTTCTCCTCCTGCTCCTTGCGGTGGGGGATCCGTGGCTGGCGATCTTTGGGACGAGCGTCTCTGGCATCGTCTCGTTCATCCCTGCTATGGGAGATCTGAGACCGCGCTTGAGAGAGCTGTCCAACCATATCCTTTAAACCCTGCAGCTGGTCTTGCACATCCGCGAGGATGTTAGGATTTACATCTCCTTCTTTGTCCCCCTGTTTTGTGGCTCTGGAAGCCCTCTTAGAGGCATGAGAGTCCCCTTCATTCTCGTTGACTCTTTCCATGGGCTCCCTGCTCCTGCCCACAGGGGGTCGCTCATTGTCGCCCTGGTTTGGCGTCTCTCTGGCAGGCGGGGGCGGCGGTTGTGCCCTTAGGACGACCTGGGCCTCCCTAAGCAGATATGTCTATAATCCGCCCAAAGGAGGGGTAACATGAGTGGCCTGCCCGGAGGGGAAATACATGGAGTGAAACTTCTCCCATGCCCCCTGGGCCGCCTGAACCTCACATTGGGCTAAAGAGCCCTTAACTGCTGAGGAGTTAGAGGGGGTAACTCCACCCCTTCAATCTCCCTGGGAATCACCACCGGGAGCTGGATCTAGCCGGCGTGGTAGGGCTGAACCAGCGGCACCATGACAGTTGGAGTAAGCGTGTATCCTGGCGGCGGCATCATGTAGGGTTGCCCTTCCGGATTCGCGTGAGTAGGAATCCATGGGTTCGGGGAAGCTGTGGAAGAACAGGGAGGGAGGCACCTCCAACGGTACCATAAACGGGCGGTGCTGGTGGTGTGGGTGGTGGAACCGTAGATTCTGCAGGCGGAGTCACAATTCCGGCAGGCGGTGCTCCACCAGCGGCGGCGGAGGAAGGCGGCGCTCCACCAGCGGCGGTGGAGGGAACAATGATGTTGGTGTCCTGGGAAGGGTTTTCTCCTCCTCCCACAGCTCTTGATCTTGTAGCCACCATGACTAGGGAAAATTCTAGGTGTTTGCTTTTCAACTAGCAGAAAGGAAGAAACGGGTTGAGAGCTGGTTTCCCACAGATGGCACCAAAAATGATGGGTCTGAATATGGGGTACAGAGTCTAATCACTTTAGAATTTGTTTAGGTGAGGAAACCACTGGAAGATCGCCAGAAAAGATGGGGGTTCTACCTGCTAGGACAAACACACAGACAAAGTCAGAAGGCCAAGCTGGGGGAACTGGGGGTGATTCGCAGTTTGGCTCTCCGACGCTCAAGTCAGATGAAGATTTGAAAGAGAGAAAAAGCTAAGTATGGAGTTGCAGTAATGAAAGTTGCTTACCGTGAAGGAGATGAACATGCATACTTATAGTTGAGGGTCAGGGACCCTTTAGTCATTTGCCTCATGTGGTCCTGGCCGAATGTTGCCCTAACACGTGGCTCTGTGGGAGAGAAACCCAGGAGGAATCTTCTGCAAAAGCTAGTGAAAGTTAGTGTTGGCAACAGTGGTAGGTGCGTGGGCATGTACGGTGTGTCAGAGAGCCGTTTGGGGGGTTGGTAACGAGGGCCTAAGAGCGCGCTCGTGTCAACCAAGAGCCTTGGAGGCCAAGGAATCCGCTAGGGGATGAAGGCGAAGGCTTGCGTAATAAGTTGGAGTGGAAGCCTCCCTGATGGAGTGTAGCGCTCGAAGGGGGCTCCCTTGATTGAGTGGAACGTTAGCCATGTAGAATGAATCGCGCTCGTTGTAGAGCGGCGATGTTGGGCACTTGAATACATAGCAGAGTTGACACGTGTCATTGACGCTTGAGGGGTTTGAGCGCTCGTGTAAGATTACCGTAACTACAAGCGGACATGTGTCGTCATCTCGAGTTGCCACATGTCCATACGTGGGACGAGCGTATTTTGACCCCATCATAGTCAATTAACTGATATTTTAATATATGTTTTAAATATATCAAAATTAAAATTTGACAATGAAATCAAATTTGACTAACAATAAAAAGTTAAATTATTTTTTAAATCAAATCATATTTTGTGATTATGATAAGATATTACATAATTAATGAAGGAACAATCAAATTGAAATATTCTTTTGTTAATTAAGGTAAGGATTCACCTTTTACACATACAAATAGAGCGGACGAGATCTTCTGCTCCACTTTATGCTTCATCTTCTGCTCCACCCATCAGATGTGTGACATGTGTCCAATTTTGAGATTTTATTAAAATGCATAATTAATATGGGTCCCTAAGAAAACTAACGGTGTGTTAATATAGTTAGTCATAAAATTAGCAACAAACAAATCCCATAAAATTAACAACAAACAAATCCTCCAATCCGGATTTGTTTGTTGCTAATTTTATGACTAACGATATTAACCCACCGTTAGTTTTCTTAGGGACCCATATTAATTATGCATTTTAATAAAATCTCAAAATTGGACACATGTCACACATCTGATGGGCGGAGCAGAAGATGAAGCATAAAATGGAGCAGAAGACCTTCCAAAAAGTCAAAAACACAACTTCAGCAATTCAAAAATAACTTGAGGACAAACGAAGAGCAAATGACGGAGAAAACCTCAAGAGCAAAGTCGCAAAGTAATGAGAAAGAAGTTTGAATGCCTCTCAAGCGTGTTTTTTGGTTCTTCTCGTGAAAATCAACAAAACGAGGCGTTCAATTTGGAATTGAAGTATCGAATTCAGATTTTGACGTTGCTCCTCAACAAATTCAAGTCAAGTTGAAAACTGTTGAAACAAGATTTAAGTTGCTCTTCGCGAAGATCAACAAATTGAGGCATTCGATCCGCAACAAGGCATCAAGCCCTCGAATTTGATGTTTTCTTGAAATCAACTTCAAGTCAACTTCTAAAGTTTTTATAACACATTCTTATGCATTTACCGATATCAAGACGTTTAATTCGTGTTTAAGTTGAAAGATCTAAAAATTAACGTTTTAAGAGGCAAACCAAATTCAGAGGAAGATCGAAACTCCAAAGTCAACGAAGGCGTTTTAAACCTTGCGAAATCAATCAAATTTCTTAGGAAGAACCAAAGGAATAAGGTAGAAATTGTACCCACAATTTTAATCAAATCAATAAAACTTCATTTGTAATTAATTTTCATGTTCAATTATCGAATTAACGTGAAAATTATGTTATAAATCTCTAGCACGTTCGGGTTCGTGCCACGTGTGAGTTTATTTTCCGTATTTGTATTTACTTTCATACTTTAATTGATTTATGTTCTTGTTATCTATTTCTTATTCTATGACTTATATGAAATTATTTGACCTAAGTGCCAAGATTATGCCCTAAGTGACTATATGATATGCATTTTTGTGAATTATGAATTTATATGTTATGAATTAAATTCTCAAGCCTGCTAATTTCATGAATTATGTGATAATGTGAGGTAAGGGTGTAATTGTATGATTTTAATGTGATTTGGACTTGTTTGAAACTCTTAAGGACTTAATTTCACTTTCTTAAGTTTAGGGCCTATTTTGCAAATAGGCTATTCTTGAGCCCTTTTAGCAAAACATGAGCTCGAAAATTCGGATTTGAATTCTGACTTTTCCGTTGGACTCGTTTCGATGATTCGGATCTAATCGAACAAGCCTTGTATTTTTTTGAAGCCGTTCGGACCCCCGATGACCTAAAATTCGATCCAAATGGACCGAATCTTCTACCCTACCTGTTTTTGGCCCCTTTTGACCTGTTTCTTGCCTTTGTTTTGACCAAGACTCAACTCTCTCTCCCTCATTTTACTCTCTCTCACGTTGGAACAAGAAAGAAAACAAGAAAGAAGAAGAAGCAAGAGATACACCACAAACCTTGGCACCTTGAGCTCATATCACTCCATTTCTTTCTCCAACTTCAAAGGTAAGTTAAGATTCTTGTTCTCCATGTTTTTATGCACATTTTGATCCATGACTTCCCTGTTTTAACCTAATAATGCATGGTAGATGGAGTTCATGATGAATAGTAAGGGTTTCATTCAAATTCTTGATAACTTGGTCATTCTTGCACCATTTTGAGATTTGTGACTTGTTTTATGATTCTTGTAGCTCCTTTATTGCATTTATATGCTCCAATTATATGATATTTGGACAATTAATAAGTTTCCATTAATGAACTTAGCTTGCAGCTTGGAAAAAACTTGATATATGTTGTGTTTTTGCACCCTATTTGATGTCTTCAAGTTGTCGAGTGATGTGTGGTGTGTGTATGGCTGTTTTGCTTCCATTTCATGTCTGTTTCCTTGCGTTTTGTGCTGCTGCTTTCGCCTACATGTTGCCCTGCATCTGCTGCTGCTTGAGGAAGATGAACAGGGGAAGTTCAAGTCGGACTGGTGGGGAGAATGCAACTGCACAGGTTCAACCCCGTGCAAGCTTTTCCCTTGAGACATTGTCACCCCCGTGATAATGTTACTGCATGTATTTTGTGGTATTTGACCTGAGCCATGGGAGTGACCATTATCATGTCACTCCCGTGGCCTTGCATGCATTTTGTGGTATTTGACGCTTGCCACAGCCCAGGGGGTGACACTCTTTGAACTAAAAGGGTGTAACACCCGTGACACCCTCTTGTTTGCATGCATACGTGTACTAAAAGGGTATATGAGCTATTTATTGCGTGAAATTGCTCTTTTTAGGTAATTTCCACTAAGGAGTCGGAATTGGCAAGATTAGAATGAAAAAGATGAAACAAGCACAAAAGTGGAGCTCTCCGAAGGACCTCGCGGCCGCGAGGAATATTTACATTGCAAAGTTGGCGGCCGCGAAAAGCTGGAAAAAGCTTTTTAGTAATTTTTTGAGAATCGTGGCTGCGAAACATCCCAGGCGTGGACTCTCGGGAATTTTGTGCTTTTTACTTATTAAGAGGGTATAAATATTAGAAAACCCTAAGAACTAAGAGAGTCTGGGATTTTGGGAAAGCGCAGTAGTTGGAGACGTAGAAAGAAGAGAAGAAGACCTTCAAGTTTTCTTCAACCTCGTCAAACATTTGGTTTTTTCTATGTCGAATTAATTCTATTATTTCGTATTACACAAGTATGCAAACTAATGTCTCTTAGTTTGGTTTTAGACTTTGTTTTATGAATTGTTTTGGAGATTTTCATTATCGTTATTTATGAGTATGAGTATTTTAGACTATAGTTTTGTTTTACTATTGATGATGATGAGTAGCTAATTCCTTCGTAGGGGGGATGATGATGGATTGGAATTGAATATGTGATGCATTGATTGATGAATGATTTTCATGTTACGAAATTGGAATGATAGACATATTAGAGCCTGATCACTTTTGATATGGTTTAGAGTTTATTTGATAATTGAAAGATGCTAATAGACTTGGAATGAATTTCGTATCACGTAGGGTTTTGAGTATACAGAAATTTAACTTGACTCTATGTAATTTAGTGATTAATTGGTGTATGTCAAAGCCGCTGCTAATTGATTACAATCATCTTAGGCTAATAACTTGGTTAGAGAGACATTGGATTATAAGAATAAACAATGAGAACTAATCGAGTATATGTGCTTGATCTTGAGAACGACTTGTACTTATCTTTGTGATGATAATTGTGAAAATCGGACATTTCGTTGATCCTTTCATTGCTATCAATTTCCATGAATTCATTATTCCCAATTTCTCATCATTGTTGATTTAATTAAGTGAATTTGCTTATTTGTGCATGATTAGTTAGAACATCTTTTGAATGATTATTCCGGTCTATAGATTAATGAAAATACTATGCGATTGGTTGGTTTCCTCCGTCTCTGTGGGATCGACACCTATGTGTGTACATTTGCACTACATAGGGTTTTAGTTAAAATTTTTGAAAAAACCCCGAACAGTCTAGTGGCTCAAGATAATATCGATTTGAGGATCGATGTACGGTCATCTGGTCCGTGTTCGAGAGTGAGATCGACTGGGGGGACCCTTTGACAATCGATCCCTAGTGTGGACCAGCTCGATCGATTTCATTATGCCTCCTCAGGTCGATTGGAGTTGTTCATTCGATCTCTCTATGTTGGTCGTATTCTGCCACGTGGTGCTGACTTGGCACCAACTTGGCAGCCACGTGTCATTTCTTTGTTGGCTAAGTAGCTCTGGGTTCACGTGGGTCCTCTAAGGACGTGCCACGTGGCCCAATGAAATTATGCCATGTCACCGCTTTTCGTGAAGACAAATCGAGGCGTTCAATTCGAAATCAAAGTATCAAATTCAGATTCCTCAAGTTCAAACGATCGAAACAAGATTTAAGGCGTTATTCATGGAGATCAACAAATTGAGGTGTTCGATCCGCAATAAGTGATGGGTCCAGGAATGGATGGGTCTGAATCCGATCACTTTACGATTTGTATTTTGTGGAGGAAACCACCGGAGCTTCGCCGGAAAAAGAGAAAGGGGTTCAACCTGTTGGGACAAGCACAAGAAGAGTCAGAAGGCCAAGCTGGGGGAACTGGGGGTGATACCCAGTTTGGCTCTCCGACGCTCAAGTCAGTTCAATGTATGAAGATAAGTGTAAGCTCAGTTACAGTTGCAGTGATGAAGAAAGCTTAGAGAATGCTTCAGAATGCTTCAGAATGCTTCAGAATGCTTACAGTGTAGAAGATGACTTGGGTTATTTATAGTTGAGGGTCAAGGGCCCTTTGGTCATTTGCCTCAAGTGGTCCTGGCCGAATGTTGCCCTAACACGTGGCGCTGTGAGAGAGAAACCTAGGAGGAATCTTCTGCAAAAGCGGCCCAAAAGTTAGTGCTAGCAACAGTGGCAGGTGCGCGGGCATGTACGTTGTGTCAGAGAGCCATGTGGGGGGTTGGTGACGAGGGCTTGAGAGCGCGCTCGTGACAACCTGGAGCATTGGAGGCTAAGACATCCGCTGAGGGGGATGAAGGCTCCAGTTCAAGTGATGAGCCGAAAGGGAAACCACTCTGAGGGAGTGTGACGCTCGAAGAGGGCTCCTTTGGCATGTGAGTGAGCCCATCGTTTGGTATGTAGGACGCTCGTTGGAGTGACAGCGCTCGTTGGGCTTAACTCCAGAATAAGATCCGCGCTCGTTGGGTTCAGCGCTTGTGAACTGATGATGCAGCCTTGGGGAGACAGATGTCATCATCTCGTGATGCCACGTGTCTTATCGTGGGACGATCGTATTTTGACCCCATCATTTTGCCCCCCAATTCTGTAGTCCTTGTTGATAAGGACTGTAGAATTTTGGCACTGCCTATCTCTTGTTTATAGCGCTCGTGCAAAGCTTGGCGTGTTGAGCAATTTTTCCTCTGATGGTGTCATTAATGCGGTCTTTTCAATTGACCGTTCGTATCACTTCCGCATTAAATGTTGGTACTATTCTGAAGCCCTTGAAACGTCAGAGCATTAAATGCGGGTGCGCGTGGGGCGCGTGAGCATTGGGAAGCATGTGCCGGTTCCATAAAGTGGGCGGTTTCCTAGGCGGGAAATGATTGCCATTTTGAATTTATTGCCTAAAACGGTACCAACTCCCATCCCTATAAATAAGGGATTCTGAAATGTTGTCATTCTTTACGCATTCAAAACTTTCCAAGTCTCCTTTGCAAGAAAAACTCTCTCGCATCTCCAGCATCTTCAACCTCTTCTCCAGTTTTCTTCAGAAACTTTTCAAGGTAAATCTCCAGTGTGAATTTCTGACTTTGCTAACCGTAGATTCGGACCTTAGGATTTTGTAATCCCTCAAATTCCCGTCTTTCTGAACCTTAAACTCTCTCCCAGAAAAACCTTCAAAACCCCAATTTCTGCCATGGCCGACCACCACATTGAAGAATTTGCCCGTGAAATTCAAGAGATGGCCACTGAGAGTTCTTCTTCTCACAATTCCCCCAGGGATGAAGAGTTGGGGGCGGCAGTAATGGCTATGGAAGACCGAAACCCAGGCGGAGTGGATCCTCTCTTTGAGGAGATGGATTTGGTAATAGAGGCAGAAAGACAAGGAGTCACTCTTCCCATAACTCAAAGTGCCACACATCCCCATCGCCATAGGGTGACAGTGGCCGTTGCGAATCCGCTTCCAGTGGCGGAAGCCGTAACCGGGCCTTCAGAAAGGGCCCGTGTTGCAAATCCGCTTCCGGTGGCGGAAGCCGTAACCGGGCCTTCAGGAAGGGCCCGTGACAAGGGCAAGAGTAAGAAAACCCAGAAATCCAAAGGACCCAACGAGGGGGAGGGCTCAGGTTATCAGGCTACCGAGCGCACGCCTGATGAAACTCCCAGCACCGTCACTGTGGGAGATGTAAAGACAATGATGGCCCCCATCTACTGGGACGAGCGATATACTTGGAGAATTCCCCAAAACCACGAGCGTGCAAATAATCCGCCTCCTGGGGAAATGGCAGTATACGTGGATTCCGTGAGCTCGGGAGGCCTGAGATTCCCCATCTCAATCTCAATGGCCCATTTGCTGAATGACCTGGGCCTGTGTCCGTCCCAGATAGTGCCCAACGGCTTGGCCCTCCTGACCTGCTACATAATTCTGATGAGGACCATGGGTTACGAGCCCTATTTGCGGAACTTCAATGCCCTTTTCCAAGTGGTCAGCTCCTCTCGCTCTTCTCCTGAAGCGGGTTTTTATTACGTCCAAGCGAAGGCCCACATGAAGCTGATCAATTCGCCCTCGACCACTTATGGCATTGACTGGAAAGAAAAGTTTATATTTGTCAGGGCTCCAGCGGAAGAGGGCTTTGGGGTGATCACGGAATGGGGCTCGTACTCAAAGAGCCGTTTGCCACCCTCACTCCCCCGAGACTGGGCTAAAAACCTGGCCACAACCCTAAGGGACGAGGGTCACCTTATACAAGCAAAGGACTGGATAGACGATGCGGAACTCATGTTCTTGTGTGGTCTTACCAACGAGCCTCATTTCCTTGACAACCCTCCGGCTCGTGACATAGAGAGAGACGGTTAGATCCTTAGGGCACTAACCTTAGATAGGAATGAATACTAACTGCTTTTATTGTACTTGTAATTTGCACTTAACAATTCTTGTCCAAGGATTTATAACCTTCATATTTTCATATTTGCAGGAGCCGCTATCTTAGAAATGGCCGGTGGAATTAGACAAGCGGCTCGTTTCGCCAACGCCCAGAGGAATCAAGCTGCCCAGGGGAACCAACAGCGCGAGCCCCAACGTTCCCGTAACCGCAATGATAGAGGGGACGCTCGTGGGGGTGCCAGTTCAAGCACCAACCCCGAGGTGCAACCCCCTCGTGGCCGAGGGGAACGTAGGTTGGTCCCCAGGGAGAACAGGCGAGCGGAGAGAGGAGATGATGTTCAACTCCCCGTTCCTGCAGAAACAACGAGGCGGCCAGTGACTGCCCTGACGATAAGAGAGGCTTCCCCGAGCGCGAGCGCAAATAGACCTTCCCGCAAGAGGAAGAGAATGCCTGACTCCGTTGCGATCATAGGGAAGGGCAAACGAGTGGTTGAGGGCCCCCGAGGCGAGGGGGACACTTCCTCTTCAGAGGAAGAACACATGTGGGAGTTCCCCCGCCGAGGGGACAGAGACTTTTCTGGCGCCCCCGACGGCGGGCCGGTTTTGCTGAGGCCGGGCTCGGTCGCCCAGACTATTACTGACGATTTGTTCAGCCGGGCTCAGTACTCAGCAGATCACAGGCATCTCTACAGTGAGTCTGTAGAGAAGGTGACGCTCGATGCAGCCCACGCCCTGATTTCCGTAAGTCCTCATTCCTTGCATTCTTCTGTTCTGTAATTTACCATTCTTTTGCTAACACTTTTCCCCTCGATTACGCAGCAAGTTCTTCCTCGGCTCCGGAATGTGCAGATGCGAGCCTCCATATATGCCGAGCGCAAGGCCAAGTACAAGAAAATGGCCCGCTCGATGGACCCAGCTCACTTCCAAGCGGAATTGGCTGCTGAAATTGCCAAGTATGAGACCCTCAAGGGTCTATACAATACGTCGGAGGAAGAGCTGTCGAAACTGAAGGAGGATTTTCTAGCGGTTGATGGCGCTCGGATCCGTTTGGGCAACGAACTGGCACAGGCCAACGAGCAGCGCCAGAAGGCTGAGGCAGAGAGGGAAAGTTGGAGAACGAGGGCTCTGGAGGCAGAGAGGAAGTTTGCCGATACCATGAATGAGTGGCCTCGGAGCATGGAGCGTGCAAACAAGGAGGCATTGATCAAATTTTGCCACTCCAAAGCCTTCAACTTTGCTGCTTCCCTGCATTGCTTGGAGGAGGCTCAGAAGGCCTTCAATCTGGCCATCGAGCAGGGCATACACAAAGGGCTAACCCATCCTGCCATGAAGGAGGCCGAGGGCACGGGGCTCATGTTCAATGAGCGCTGCGAGGAGGAAGAAGATGATCCCAACGACCCCGCAGACAGTATAGCGGAAATGGAGTATGACTTCCTGGTGAAGTTGATCCAGGATGAGTACGCCGATGCCCACAGGGAAGGGGGTGTGGGTCCATCTGATGCTCATGAAGACGAGCCACAAGCGCCGCTCATAGAGGATGCCCCAGCTCAAGCCGCTGAAAATGCCAACGCTCCAGATGCCAATGAGCCTGCTCCTGCCAATGCCCCCAACGATCCGCAAGAGCCTGAGGGTCCCATTCACGGCCCAGCTCAGGGCCCAATTCTGGTGGTTGTTGATGAAGATGTCGCCCCAGCTGCTTGAGACTTTTCCTCCATCATTCCTTTGTATTTTCTGATTCTCTGCTTCCTTGTAATAGAATTTCATGGGCCTTTGAGCCCTTTTGTTTTGTAATAATTCCCTTTTTCAATGAATAAAGATTCCGTTTTCCATGCCTTTGTTCTTCATTTCCTTTATGAATCATATAATAAGACTGTGTAGTATACTCCTGTGAATGCTTTATTCCTTTGATGCAATGAAAATTTGTCTAAGTCTTGAGCGATCGTGAGGGTCTTATTTTGAGATTGCCCCCCCGCTCAAGACTTGTATAAATTTCTGCCTTTGTAAATTTATCTTGAAATTTGTCTAAGTCTTGAGCGGTCGTGAGGGTCTTACTGTGAGATTGCCCCTACGCTCAAGATCTGCATAAACTTTTCCTTTTGAAAATTTGCCTAAGTCTTGAGCGGTCGTAAGGGTCTAACTGTGAGATTGCCCCTACGCTCAAGACTTGTGTAAATTTCATTTTTGCTCTTTGAAAATTTGTCTAAGTCTTGAGCGGTCGTGAGGGTCTTATAGTGTGATTGCCCCCCGGCTCAAGACTTGTATAAATTTCTACCTTCGTAAATTTGTCTAAGTCTTGAGCGATCGTGAGGGTCTTACTGTGAGATTGCCCCTACGCTCAAGACTCGTATAAATTTCTTCTTTTGTAAATTTATCTTGAAAATCTGTCTAAGTCTTGAGCGATCGTGAGGGTCTTACTGTGAAATTGCCCCTACGCTCAAGACTTGTATAAATTTCTGCCTTCGTAAATTTGTCTAAGTCTTGAGCGATCGTGAGGGTCTTACTGTGAAATTGCCCCTACGCTCAAGACTCGTATAAATTTCTGCCTTCGTAAATTTATCTTGAAAATCTGTCTAAGTCTTGAGCGATCGTGAGGGTCTTACTGTGAGATTGCCCCTACGCTCAAAACTTGTATAAACTTTTGCTCTGGGAGAATTTGGCTAAGCCTTGGGTGTGTGCGAGGGTCTTACTGTGTGGTTGCCCTCGTTCAAGACTTGCGACATTCTTTCCGCCCTTGGGGGGATTTTGCTAGGTCTTGAGTATTTGCGAGGGTCTTACTGAGTGGTTGCCCTCGTTCAAGACTTGTGCAATTCCTTTTTGATTCTGAGGCCATCGTTTGAGCGCTCTGGCTCTTGTCGTTTTCTTGGTTCTGCAGGAAATCCCATTTTCGAGCGCAAGGCGTTTTAAGAAACGACCAAGGCCTACTAGGACTATTTCTGTGGTAGATCCCGTTTTCGAGCGCAAGGCGTTTTAATAAACAACCAAGGCCTACTAGGACTATTTCTGTGGTAGATCCCGTTTTCGAGCGCAAGGCGTTTTAATAAACAACCAAGGCCCACTAGGATGCGTTCTTGTAGGAGATCCCGTTTTCGAGCGCAAGGCGTTGTAAGGAACAGCCAAGGCCTACTAGGATTTTCTTCACAATCTTCTTCCAACTCACCTGTTTGGTTGTGAGCGTAACCAGTCTATCCTTATGAGGGCGTCCCCCCATGCGGAGTAGAGTGCTGGCCAGCGTAACCCATACAAGATAACAGTATACGCAATGGAATGAGTTGCCAACCACGCTCGCGAAGACGAGGGACGTGGGACTTATTCATTCAAGCAACCAAAGAAACAGGGATATTAAAGAAATTAAAAAGATTATGTTACCTTCTACTTGTGATTTGAAGTACATAGAACCCGTCAAAGAGGGTTGTTACATCAGGATTTGTAAAGAGCTTTTAAACATAAAACCGCCGGAGGTTACATGCGTTCCAAGGGCGAGGTAAGCGCTCACCTTGAAGTGTCTCCAGGGTGTAAGTGTTGTTAGCTCTGAGCTGTATGACTTTGAATGGGCCTTCCCAATTGGGGTCCAATTTCCCCACGTGCTTGGATACTTCCACTTTCTTCAAAACCAAGTCTCCCAGCTGGAAAGTTCTTTCCTTCACGCGCTTGTTGTACTGTTGGGCCACAGAAGCTTTATAGTGGTGGATTTTAGCCCACGCTCGGTCTCTCCTTTCATCCAGTAAGTCCAACTCCAAACTCCTGTTGCCATCGTTGAGCTGAGGCTCGAAATAGCCGACACGAGCGGATTCATTTACAATCTCCGCTGGTATCATTGCTTCTGATCCATAAACGAGCGCGTAAGGTGTTTCTCCAGTGGCCGCTCGTGGGGTGGTGCGATAAGCCCAAAGCGCTCCTTGCAGCTCCTCAGCCCATTCACCTTTCTTGCTTTCCAGCATGGTTTTTAGATGCTGCAAGATGATTCTATTGGTAACTTCTGCTTGCCCATTGGATTGTGGATGTCCTACAGAGGTAAATCGCTGTTCTATCCCCAGCTCGGAACACCACTCTCGTGTGTCAGCTGCTATGAACTGGGATCCATTGTCAGATATGAGCACCCTCGGTATTCCGTACCTGCAGATGATGTTCTTCCAAATAAAGTCCCTTACAACCTTGAAAGTGATTTTTGCAACAGCTTCAGCCTCGGCCCACTTGGTGAAGTAGTCGACGGCTAGAATGACAAACTTCCTTTGTCCTGCAGCTATGGGTAAGGGGCCCACAATGTCTATTCCCCACTGGTCAAAAGGCCAAGAGACGTCTATTGGGATCATTTGTGCGGCTGGCAATTGAGGGAGATTTGAATGAAATTGGCATTTGGGGCACTTCCTCGAAAATTCAATGGCGTCTTGGAGAACTGTAGGCCAATAAAACCCACTTCTCAGAACCTTTTTTGCCAAAATACGCCCCCCAGAATGATTTCCACAGCTCCCGTTATGAATGTGTTCGAGCGTCTCCTTTGCTTGTGAGGGCCTTAGGCATCTCATTGGGGGTCCTTGAAATGATTTTTTGAACAACCTCCCCTCGGGATCCAAAGCGAAACGAGGGGCCTTATTTCGGATTTTCCTAGCTTCCACCTTGTCAGTGGGAAGAATTCCATCCTTAAGGAAAATGATGACGTCATCAAGCCAGCAGGGCTCGTTTGGATCAATCATAGCGATTATCTTGGTGGCGACTCTTTCTTTGATCAAAGGTTCCTCAGTCCTAAGGAACGTAACAGAACGTTCAGAAGTACCTTCTAAAGCTGACGCAAACTTTGACAGAGCGTCCGCTCGCTCGTTTTCTCCTCGCGGCACCTGAAGTAGATGAAATTCCTTGAACTTCCCAATGATTTCTTTGGCTTTCTTTAAGTACTGTATCATGGTGGTTTCTCGAGCCTCATATGTTCCTTCAATCTGGCTCGCTATTAACTGTGAATCCACATAAGCAGTGATTCTGGAGGCTCCATTCTGAAAAGCTATGTTCAAACCTTGCACGAGGGCTTCATATTCTGCTTCATTGTTAGTGACTTGGAAATCCAGCTTGATCGCAAAGTCCAGTTCAACCCCATCGGGGTTTCTGAGGGCTACTCCTATTCCTCCCCCTTGAGAGGTTGAGGAACCATCCGTGTGCAGTACCCATAACCCCTCATTCTCCGCAGCGGCGGGTTCGAAACCAAAACGTTCAACCAACAGATCCGCCATAACCTGAGCTTGTATCGCGGTCCTGGGCTCGAAGCATAAATCAAACTGGCTCAATTCGATGGCCCACTTGATTAATCTGCCAGATACGTCCGGCTTGGACAATACTTGTTTCAAGGGTTGGTCGGTGAGAACTGTTATGGAATGCGCTTGAAAGTAAGGCCTTAGCCTTCTTGAGGCGTTAATAAGAGCGAACGCAAATTTCTCAATCTCCAAATATTTCTTTTCGGCTCCTTGCAAGGTTTTGCTCAGATAATAGACAGGCAAATGTTTCCGCTCCCGTACAGCGACCAGAACCGCGCTCGTGGCTTCAGGAGAGACAGAAAGATACATGAATAACCTTTCGCCTTCGACAGGCTTAGTCAGCAGTGGAGCGCTCGATAAATAAGCCTTCATATCCTGCAGCGCCCTTTCGCATTCCTCTGTCCAAGCAAAGTTACGTGCGTTCCTCAAGATTTTGAAGAAGGGAAGGTTCCTGTCTGCCGAGCGTGAAATAAACCTGTTCAACGAGATGATTTTGCCTACCAAGACCTGTACTTCCCGCAAATTTCGAGGGGAAGGAATTTCCAAGATGGCCTTGATCTTCTCCGGATTGGCCTCAATTCCCCTCTGACTGACCATGTATCCCAAGAACTTTCCCCCTTGTACACCAAAGGTGCACTTCGAGGGATTCAACTTCATCCCATATTGGCGCAAAATTGAAAACGTGCGCTTGAGATCCTTCAAATGGGAATCCTGGCGCTCGCTTTTGACAATCATATCATCCACATAGACCTCCATGGACCTCCCAATTTCACTTTCAAACATCTTATTGACGAGCCGCTGATAGGTAGCTCCGGCGTTCTTAAGTCCAAAGGGCATGACCAAGAAACAATATACCCCCATATGGACGACGAACGAAGTTTTGGGGCGGTCTTCCGGGGCCATAAAGATCTGATAGTACCCCTGGAAAGCGTCCATCATGCTCATGAGCTCGCAGCCAGCGGTCGAATCCACCAATTGATCAATCCGGGGCAGCGGGTAAGGATCTTTAGGGCAAGCCTTGTTGAGATCAGTGAAATCATTGCACATGCGCCATTTATTTGTGCTCTTGGGCACCAAGACTACGTTGCACAGCCACTCCGGATACAAGATGGGCTCGATATACTGAGCCTCCAATAGCTTATTGACTTCCTCTTCAATGACTTTCTTTCGAAAGCCATGTACATCCCGTTTTTTCTGCTTGATAGGCTTGAAAGATGGATCCACATTAAGTCTATGGACAATGACGCTCGGGTCAATCCCTGTGAGATCAGAGGCTTTCCACGCGAATACATCCTTGTTCTCCCTTAGAAAATCAATCATCATGATCTGAGAAGGCCCTGAGAGGTTTGAGCCGATCTGTGTAGTCTTATCTTTGTTTCCAGGCTCCAGCTCAATGGTAAGGAACTTTTCCGAGGGTTCGATCCTTACCTCAGGGCGAGGAAGTTCGAGCGCCCTCTTCTTTCCTGTCAAACGGTCGCCAGATGCTGGTTCACTCTCTTCCGGCTCGTCTCCTTCTGAAGACGATCCACCAACGACCCCTGGGGGGACATTTTCGAGGGGATGCTCCCCGTTGTCTCCCCTCGTCTTCTTGTTCTTCTTCCTGTTCAATTTCGCCCGTTTCCTTGCTGGGCTGTCCTCGTCTAAATTGGGGAAATCCACTGACTTCTTGGTGGAGCCGACATGGAAGGTTTTCTCCGCTTTAGGCTTTCTGAGGGACAGCATGTAACACTCCCAAGCCTCTCGTACATTGCAGAGCACTTCTCCAACGCCCTCGGAAGTAGGAAACTTAATCTTCTGGTGGTAGGTGGAGATGATAGCTTTAAAATCCACGAGGGCAGGGCGCCCGATTATGATGTTGTACGGGATGTCAATCTCCACCACCGCGTACGTTACCAAAAGCGTTTTGCGCTGAGGGGCTCGTCCGAATGAAGTAGCCAGGCGTATTTGCCCTCGGGGGACAACTTCTGAGCCTCCAAAGCCAATGAGGGCTGTTTTAAGAGGCTCGAGCGGGAGATCAACCTTCATTTTTAAGAATGTAGAGTAAGGCAAAACATTAACGGAGCTTCCACTATCAACCAATACTCTTTTTACAACATGGTTATGAACATCTAAACTAACCACCATGGGGCAATCTGAGGTTACACCCTCCCCATGGGGCGTTACAATATGTTCTAGATCCCTATCATCAAAGCCTATTACATCATTTTCTCTTGATTTTGGAGCGCTTGATCTCTGGATAGCGTAGATAGGCTTGGGCACTGCTGGGCGTTGGTTGTAGCTCCGTATGTGCCTCCGTCGAGAGGCGTTTGAATCCCCCCCTGATGAGCCTCCTGCAATCATATTTATGACTGCAAAGGGCTCGTTCTCTTGCTCAGGGGCTTTGCCTTTGTTGCCTCGGCGACTGCTGCTTTCCGGGGGTCCCCTACCCCTTGGGCTCTTTGACCGGGAAGGACTCCTTCTTCTCCTTCCGGAGCGCTCGTTGCACTGTTCATCGTAGCGTTCGAGCACCCGGACAAATTCTTTCAGATGGCCCCCTGCAACGAGCCTTTGGATTTCAGCCTCCAACTGTCGGCACTCATCCGTGTCGTGCCCTCTCTGCTTGTGGAAGGCGCAGTATTTATTCGAGCGCCTTAGTGAGTCTGTTTCTCTCATTTTGATGGGTCTTTTGAAGAGCTTCTTATCAGAGAGATTGTAGACTTCTGAATTTGGCCGGGTGAGCGGAATGCGCTCGAATCGACGAGGGGGTGGTGGCGACCTCCTGCGCTCTTGAGGGCGCTCTTTCTTGACCGCCACATCCCGCCCCCGCTCGTGATGAGGTCGCTCGTTCCGGGCCGGACTGTGATGACGGGGACCATTCGTCCCATACATATCTTCGAGCGCGAAGAACGGCTCGGCTATTTCTCTTAGGCCCATGAGGGTCCCAGGCCTTCTCTCCACGATGGCGTCAGCAAATTTTTTGCTCACATACTGCTTGTGATCCACAGCCTGGAAGAGAACTGGGATCAAAAAATCCATCGAGGGCCTTTCCACCTGCAAGATCTCCTTATTAAAGCGGGCGAAGAACGAGCGTAGTGATTCGCTCTTGCCCTGCACCACGTTGTAAAGCGCTGTGGGTGCGGTGACGGGTGCCTTCAAAGAGTTGAAGTGGTTGAGGAAGGCATCGGCTAACTCTTCATAGGAGTGGATCGAGCGCGGTGGCAGGCGCTTATACCACTCTTGAGCCATCCCTACCAAGGAAGTGACAAACACTTTCGCCCAGTAATGGCTGGAATGCTCGTAAAGGTGCATGAGATGCACAAAATGATCCAAGTGCTCCGCTGGATCGGTTGTCCCGTCGTATCTGTTGATGGATGTGGGGACTTTGGCCATTCCGGCTTGGGCCATCAGGACTTCCTCGACGAGGGGTGAACCCCTCGCCAATGGGTGGTATTCGTACGTGCCGAAGTTTTCCTCCGGCTCCTTTCGACGGGGGACCCTTGGTGGAGGGTCCTTGGTGCGGGTACTCCTGGCGTCAACCCGTTCATCCCGACTATGGGAGATCTGAGTTGAGCGCCCTCGTGAGATCTGTCCCACGATATCCTTGAGGCCCTGTAGCTGGTCTTGCACAGCCGCGAGGACGTCAGGATTTACTTCTACTTGCTTGTCCTTGTGGGCTCGTGAGGCCCTCCTGGAGACATGAGAGTCTCCTTCATTTTCGTTCACTCGCTCCGTGGGCTCTTTGTTCCTTCCCATGGAGGCACGCTCGTTGCCCTCCTGCTGGGGCACTTCTTTCGCTGGTGGTGGTGGTGGTTGTGCCCTCAGGACAGCCTGGGCTTCTCTGAGGGGAAAGTTTTGTTGTCCGCCTAAAGGTGCCGCAATCTGAGTGGCCTGCCCAGAGGGAAAGTACATGGAATGGAATCTTTCCCATGCCCCCTGGGCCGCCTGAACCTCACATTGGGCGTAAAGAGCCCGTAACTGTTGGGTGGTTAGTGGAGGTAACTCCACTCCTTCAATCTCCCTGGGGACCACCACTGGGAGCTGGAGTTGTCCGGCATGGTAAGGCTGGACCGGCGGCGCCATCATAGCCGGAGTAAGAGTGTAGCCAGGCGGAGGCATCATGTAACCTTGTATTCCAGGGTTCATCTGGGGATGGACCCAGGAATTCTGTGCAAGCGGCGGTGGAGCTGAGAAAGAAACTCCTCCAGTGGTGGTGGGAACCTGCGGTGCCGGCGGGGCAGGTGGTGGTACGGGGGATTCTGCTTGTGGAGTCACTCCTGCGGGGGGAGGTGCTCCACCATCAGCGACGGTAGGTGGCAGTGCTCCGCCAATAGCGGTGACGGGAAGAACGATGTTTGCATCTTGGGAGGTGTTTTCTCCTCCTCCAACAGCTCCAGATCTCGTTGCAACCATGGCTGTTGAAAACGAAGATGTGCTTGTTTTTCTACCAACAAAAAGAAAGGAAGAATATGGAAGACTGGTTTCCCACAGACGGCGCCAAAAATGATGGGTCCAGGAATGGATGGGTCTGAATCCGATCACTTTACGATTTGTATTTTGTGGAGGAAACCACCGGAGCTTCGCCGGAAAAAGAGAAAGGGGTTCAACCTGTTGGGACAAGCACAAGAAGAGTCAGAAGGCCAAGCTGGGGGAACTGGGGGTGATACCCAGTTTGGCTCTCCGACGCTCAAGTCAGTTCAATGTATGAAGATAAGTGTAAGCTCAGTTACAGTTGCAGTGATGAAGAAAGCTTAGAGAATGCTTCAGAATGCTTCAGAATGCTTCAGAATGCTTACAGTGTAGAAGATGACTTGGGTTATTTATAGTTGAGGGTCAAGGGCCCTTTGGTCATTTGCCTCAAGTGGTCCTGGCCGAATGTTGCCCTAACACGTGGCGCTGTGAGAGAGAAACCTAGGAGGAATCTTCTGCAAAAGCGGCCCAAAAGTTAGTGCTAGCAACAGTGGCAGGTGCGCGGGCATGTACGTTGTGTCAGAGAGCCATGTGGGGGGTTGGTGACGAGGGCTTGAGAGCGCGCTCGTGACAACCTGGAGCATTGGAGGCTAAGACATCCGCTGAGGGGGATGAAGGCTCCAGTTCAAGTGATGAGCCGAAAGGGAAACCACTCTGAGGGAGTGTGACGCTCGAAGAGGGCTCCTTTGGCATGTGAGTGAGCCCATCGTTTGGTATGTAGGACGCTCGTTGGAGTGACAGCGCTCGTTGGGCTTAACTCCAGAATAAGATCCGCGCTCGTTGGGTTCAGCGCTTGTGAACTGATGATGCAGCCTTGGGGAGACAGATGTCATCATCTCGTGATGCCACGTGTCTTATCGTGGGACGATCGTATTTTGACCCCATCAATAAGGTATCAAGGTTGCGAATTCAGTATTTTCTTCAAATCAACTTCAAGTCAAATTTTAAAGTGTTCAAAGCACATTTTTTGGCATTCACCGATATCAAACTGTTTAATTCGTGTTTATATCAAAAAACCCACGAATTAATATTTTAAGAGGTAAACCATAGTCAAAAGAAGACCAGAACTCCAAAGTCAACGATGGCGTTTCAAACCTTATGAACTTTACCAAATTTTGTAGAAAAAATTAGAGGAAGAAATTAGATATTATACTCACTATTTTGATCAAATCAACAAAACTCCATTTGTAATTATTTTTCATGTTTAATTATTTAATTAACACGGAATTTGCATCACAATGAAAATTTCTTCACACTATATGTACGCTAGGTTCTTGACTTCTTTATATATAAGTTGGACGCCTCGATAAATTTTTCACAGTGAATTTGACAAGTTCTTGAAAAAAAAAAAAAAAAAAAAAAAGAAAGAGTTCTCTTTGCAATATATAAATTGTAAAATTACTCCCCCACCGCACAAATCAAGCCTCTTACAAGAGCTAAAGTTTTTTTTTTTTTTAAACTTACAAAAGCTAAAGTTGGTAATTAAAAAAGAAAAGAAGAAGGAGAAGAAAAGCTATTCACCAAACCCCAATCTTTTGAGTTTTGGCAGAGTTTGTACACTGCCGAAATTATTACATTTGTTACATTTTGTCTCATAATCTTTTAATTGTGTTTTTTCGACTTAATGACTTTTCGGATTGGATTAAAGAATTATTTCGCCAAAATTATTTTTATACCAACTAATTTATTAAATTCTCAATAATGTATTTCACCAATTTCGAATTCTTTCGAATTCTTATATTATTTGATATCTGTAAAATTTTATCAATATGAGGTGATCTTATGCATTTTATAAGACCCTGTAACATAATTTTCAAAAATATAATATTTTTACAAAAATTAAAAAGTTTTAGTCCCACACTTACCGTTGGAAATTCCATGGATATGCAGAAGAGAATGAGTGAAAGAGAATAACTATTCTGTAATGGTAATATGTATTCTCAATAAATCCTAAGATACAAACTACATACGTATATATAACATATATTTGGCGGAAGTTATCCTATACAAAACTAGATAAGAATAAAAGGGGGTTACAGAATAAATAAAACTAAATATTACATTGATGGTGTCAAAATCTGGGCTATGTGCTGGACGGCCGATTAGGACTCCCAATCGCCCAAGATATGTGTGTGGTGAGGAAGACTCTGATGCTTTCCCTAACTGAAAGGATGAAACAAACGTGAGCTCAAAGGCCAAGACGGGGAAGGAGGGGGTTGGACCCGTTTTGGCACTCCGACGCTCAAGTCAGCAAAAGGCTCTGGGTCGCCAAAAGACTGAAAGAGTTTTTTGTGCGTGTAGGAAAGCTTACCTTTAACAGTCCAGAAGGGAGACTTTTATAGGGTGGAGATGGACTCCGTGGGTGCAAGTACACCTCCCCGAAAGTGTTGATCTGGTTTGGAGAGGAAAGCGACGCCCCTGGCCGGAACAGTGCTTTTCCAGCTAAAGCACTGTTTGCCTGCTCCTGCCAAGATACCTGACACTGTATCGGACGCGGCTGCAATTAATGAGGCGGGCAGTAGGTGATGCTTGCGTTAAATGCAGTTGTCCGGTAGTGACTGGGTCGGAGCTCCGTTGGGTCGCACCTCTCTCTGGGTCGAAAGGAGACCCTAGGTCGCGGGAGACTACCGCCAGGCTAGGACTTCGAGGTTTTTGGCCAAGTGCTGGGTCGATGATTGACTAAGCGGCTCAGTCGCGGAGAGCTCACGCGGCATAGGCTGCCACTTAGCAATGACATCAGGTGCTTAGTCAGACTCCCCGATTTTCCCCTTATCATCTCCCCCCACAGATTGGGTGCCACTAAGAGAGTGGTGCCTGATCTTGAGGAAGGCTTTGCGACTGAGGAAGAGAGGGGAGGCCTGGGTCGCGATTATCTTGTGATAATCTGGGTCATTCGGAAAGCTGTTCGAGCCAAACTACGACGAGCCAAAGTGGCGAGCCAACTTCCTTCGACCCAAGATTGATTTTGACCCAGGATATGAGGCGTGGCCTCATGCGCGCATGCTAGCTGTGTTCCACTGGGCGGGAAACCCTGGAAACTTCCTTTGTCAGAGTCATGATTACACTTTTTGAAATTTGGGGGGCTAGCGCGGGTTCTGAGGAGTGGTTACAGGCAGCCGTTTTGGGGGTAACGAGCCACGTTCTTCCCCAAGTAAACTAGTCTGTCGACACGTGGAGAAGGATAACCACGCTTAGTTGAAACCGCTGCTATAAATTGGGGACTTAGGTAGTTTTTCCCCCTTTCACGCCTTCCACAAGAGCAAACCCTAGATTTCGGAGTGACTTTTGCCCTCCGCCGTACTCTGCTAAAAACGCACTCCGGGAGAACTCTCAAGCACACTCTAGAGGTACACTTTTCCATCCTAGATCTCTCCTTTCTTCCTTTCTCACCCACTCACTGGAAATGGCTCCCAAAAGGAATGTCTCTGTGTTCCCCGAAAGCCTACCCAAGGGTAAGCAACCTAGGAATTATGGATCCCGAGACATCCCGTCAGATCCGGAGGTGTCCGTTGAATGCATAGGGGTTAAACAACCGAGTAAGGATAGATGGGAAGACCCTGAGGCCGAGACGTACGTCCTCACTGTAGATGGGGAAGTCGCAGGTCCTTCCTTTGATGGCGCGGCCAGGGGAAGCCCCAGTGTATCTCTGAGCGAAGAGGGGGAACCAGGAGTTGATAGTGCGGTGGTGGATGATACGACCACCGAAATAGAAGAGATGTCTTTGGAGGATGAAACTCGCGGTACAGGGGGAGGGTGCCGTGGCCTTGGATGCGGAGCCGAAACCATAAAAAGGGAAGAAGAAGAAAGGGCAGCAAAAATGCCCGAAGTACTACTATGAATTTAGGGCTGAGGTGTATGGGTCGGAGAGGACCACCGCCCTGAAGAGATTGACCGGGTGGAGGGATTTGGACGACCACTGCGAAGTTTTCACTCCTAACACTAACGAGCACTTGGGGGCACCGCCGGAAGGGTGTATCGCCATGTCCCTGCAGGCCATTGAGTACGGATTCCGGCTCCCTCTTTCCCCCTTCCAAGTAGCTATGTTCAATCATCTCCAGATCAGCCCCATTCAACTGCTCCCAAATGGGCATGCGATGATAACGGCATTTAGGTCCCTGATGAAAATCCTGGGTCAAGTAGAGTGTGTGGAGCACTTCGCGGAATTATTCGTAGCTTCTGTTGACCCAGCTGCTTCCCCCAATAGGAGGGGGTTCGTGAAGCTACAATCTCGGTCGGGGAGTAAGATCTTTGATACAGAAAAGTCCTCCCATGGCGTGGATTGGAAGAAGAAATTTGTCTTCTTGAAGTACATAGACGGGTGGAACGGTCTAGAACACACTTCCTGGAATGACGTTGCCCAGGTTAGGTCGGAGAGGGGCCCGATTCGTTGGCCCAACACCCTGCTAGCCGCTCTGAGGGAGGTGCACCCGCTAGATACAGGGGTCTTTACAAACACCCATTTGCTGATAAACCTGGGATTGGCTCCGGGTACACGGAGGCATATAGATTTCAAATTGGGTAACTATACCCTCAACACCCTTAGGCCAAGCACATTCCCTTCCCTGACTTCATCTCTTCTTTTCTGCACTGGACTCTAATCCTGCCCGCCGGACTAATTATTCCTCCTCTTCTTTTGTGCAGGGTCGATAATGGTGGCCGGACAAGCCAAGGCTTTAGACCGTCTCTTGAAGAAGAAGCAAGCCGAGAGGGTCAAGAAGATTGCTGGGAAGGAAGCGCCTGGCCCCACTCCCTCCGTCCAAGAAATAACACAAGAGGAGGGCCTCACGGAGGCTGACTCCCTCGCGAAGATCGCGGCTGTAGAGAGGGCAGCCGGGCAAAGATGGGCTGACGCCCCTGTTCCCACGGCGGGGGAGGGGGCGGATGCGCAGGGGGCCTCTGGGGCTCCCTCGAAAGATCAAAACGTTCGCCCTCCGAAGCGCAAGGGCAAAGTGGTTATATCTGCTGGGCGGCCAGATACGGACTCAGAGGCTAACTCTGGGTCGTTTCCTTCAGAAGTGCCCAAGGGCCGGCGTACGCAGAAAAGGCGGGAAAGAGACGACCCAGAGGGTGGGACCCCCAAGAAAGCTGCTAAACGGGGGGACGACCCTGGGGCTGCAGCCTCCGAGAGGACTGCGCAACGGGGGATACTTCGTTCCGGCCATCGGGCGGCTGGGTTCCCCCCACCTTCGACCGGGATCCACCTCCGAGTTTTCTATGTTGAGGGGGGATTACGAGCGGATAATCAATGTCCCCAGGTTCGAGGGGCCCAAATATCCTTTTAGAGTCTCTGAGCTTAAGGCGGACGGATCAGAAAGGAGGATCGCGACCGGAGAGGTCGATCAATACGTATTGGAGGCCAATTACTATTCCCTCCAAACCGCTAGTGACCACCGGGAGCTGGCCAAGGAGAGCAATGTAACCCTCTCCTTTAACAAAATTGCTTTCCTGAACGCGGTAAGGCCCCTCGCACTATCTTTTCTCCTGGATCGCTCCTCTCATTACTTTGCATTTGACTCCCCTCTCTTTTTCCCTTTCTCAGTTGATAATGAGAGAGCACCAGTCTGCCATGCGTCCGGAGTTGGCCGATGAAGCCCGCCGCAAACTGCTGGCGGAGAGGGCTGAGGTATTGCAGGAGAAAAGTTGGAGGGACGAAGCGGCGAGGCTGTCCAAGGCGCTGGAAGATGCCCAGAAGGCATATAATGTGAAGCTTGATAAAATGGACAAGCTGGTAAAGGATTCCCTCCAGGAGAGGTCTGCCTTAGAGAAGGAGTTGGGGGATCTTAAGGCAGAGAACGAAACGCTGCAAACCGACATGGCTATGCGGAAAAGTCTGTTAGATGCGGCGGAGCAAAAGACTGAGGCTGCCTACGCCAAAGGCAAGCAGGATGGGTGGAAAGCTGGCTTTGTCGAGGGGCAGAAGGATGGGACCAAAATGACCTTCTGGACGGTCGAGAAACTAGTGCCGCAGATAAAGGATAGTGCAGTGGCGGAGTTTCTTCAGTCCAAGGTGTTTGACACCGTCTCGGGCACACTGGGGGTATCAGACATAGAGACCGGCTTCATGAGAGCCCTATCGCAGATCCATCTTCACCACCCAATCCCCCATGCACTCCTTAATGACCCACGCAAGCTAAATGCGATGAACGGGTATGTTTCCAATACACTGCCGGAAGAATTCATGGCTCGCGTTGATTTTGAAGAGCGGGCGAACCTGGAGGCAGCAAACGGCGAGGAAGACGATGAGGAGCCGGATTGGAACAAAGTGACTTACGGCTGGGCTGTGGAGTGGGCCGAATCTCAGCTCGACAAGAAGTCCGAGGCGTGGTACTGCCGGGCCCTATGGATATAGAGGGGGCCAAAGAAACTTTGCTGGCTACTTATGTTCCGTCAAGTAGCGGGCGAAAGAGGATGGCCTCTCGGTCGAGAACCCAGGTGGTCCTGCTTTGGCGATCCCTCCGCTGGCAGCACTCCCCCCGCCATTGAAGAGATTCTCTCAACGACTCAGCCTAATCCTCCAACTCTGGCCCCGGAACTTGCTACTGAAGTTGCTGACCTTCCCGCTCCCAGCTCTTGAGGGTGCACGGAACTTGTATTTTCTTTTCTGCAATTCCTTTGTAAATATCCGGGGCCTGACCCCTTTCTTATCAATGAGAATCGCATATTTGCTTCTGACTCTGTATCATTTTAACGTTGTTTTCCCAAAACATTGGTCTTGTTGGTAAGTATGGCTTTTCGCAACCTTTTAAACAAAACTTGTTGGTAAGTACTGGCTCGGAAAGTGCTCATGCTATGGGTCAGAGAAAGTCACCCTTGCGAGCCAGAGCTGGCTCGCTGGGAACTTACATCACGAGTCGTCATGAGCTACTACTTAGGATTTCCTTGATTCTCGTTTATCGGGTTTTCGTTTGCCGGGTAGAAGGGGGTTCATACCCTTCTCTGGGTATTGATAGTATATCGAATGCGCTTTACGTATGCCTTAGGATGTTTCAAATTCTAAGCGTAAACCCCGATTAACGGGTATGTTACAACATTCAGATTAACTGAAAATAAAAGACAATTCAGATGGACTGAAGGTACTTTTCATTGTTTGAAGACGAACTAGGAAGAGTACAAGACGGTACTTACAACTTGGAGAAATTTTTAAACATAAAACTTCTTGAGGTTATGCGCATTCCAAGATCTGGGAATGGTGTTTCCCTCCATATCCTCCAGGTGATAAGCTTTGTTTGGCCCCACCTCAGCAATGCGGTACGGGCCTTCCCAGTTGGGTTGTAACTTGCCCACGTGTTTTGTCACTTTGACTTTTTTGAGAACCAGGTCGCCGATTTGAAAAGCGCGAGGCTTGACCCCTTTGTTATAGCTTCGAGCCACTGTGGCTCGATACTGCTGCATGCGTTGGAATCCCTTCTGTCGAGTTTCTTCAATGGTGTCGAGCTCATACGCTCGGTCTTCTACGTTTCTGGTGAGCTGGTATTTGGACACCCTCGCTGTTTGATGTAGAAGCTCCGCGGGGATCATGGCCTCTGACCCGTAAACCATCGAGAAGGGGGTTAGCCCTGTCGCGGTTCTGGGAGTTGTACGGTAAGCCCATAGGACCCCATCAAGTTCGTCGACCCAGGCTCCCTTCTTAGCCTCCAGCCTGGTTTGGAGGTTCTGGATAATGATCCGATTAATTACCTCGACCTGGCCATTCGCTTGGGGATGGCCGACCGATGCGAAGCGTTGGCTGATCCCCATGTCTGTACAGTAGGATCTAGTGTTGGCGCTTTCAAATTGAGTTCCGTTGTCGCAGATTAGGACCCTGGGGATCCCGAATCTACAAATGATGTTGCGCCATAAGAAATTTTGGATAACCTTGTCCGTGATTTTCGCAGCGGGTTGGGCTTCGACCCATTTAGAGAAGTACTCTACCGCGACCAACAGGTATTGTCGTTGACCCGTCGCGAGCGGCAGTGGCCTGACGATATCAATGCCCCACTGATCAAAGGGCCAGCAAATGTCTACAGGGACCATTTCTGCGGGGTGTTGGTGCGGGATGTTAGCATGTTTCTGGCAATTGACATACCTACGGGCGTATTCCTTAGCATCCTCGTTTAGAGTGGGCCAGTAGAACCCACTTCTAGAAACTTTCTTGGCCAAGGATCGACCGCCCGTATGATTTCCACACTGCCAGCTGTGTATTTCTTCCAAGACGTCCAAAGCCTGCGAGGGGCGTAGGCACCGTTTGGTTGGCCTCTTGTACAATCTCCCTTCAGAATCTAAGGAGTAACCCGCGGCCTTGTATTAGAGGCGTCTCGCAGCATTTCGATCGGCAGGCAACACTCCATCTCTGAGATAAAGTATGAATTCGTCGACCCAGCATGGTTCGGCTGGGTCGATGGAGCATATCATCTCTGCCTCGCAATCAATCACTTTCCCCTTGCTTGACAAGTAAGTGATGTTCTGGTCCTTGGAGCCTCTCATTCCGTTTGCGAACTTTGATAACGCGTCCGCTCGTGTGTTCTCTTCCCTGGGGACTTGCTATAACATGAATTCTTTGAATTGGGACGCCAAGGATTTGACCTTAGCAAGGTACTTAATCATTGTCTCTTTACGCACTTCATAGGAGCCCTGAAAGTGGCTCGCCACCAGCTGGGAATCTGTTGTTACGGCGATCCTTTCGATCCCATGCTCCTTTGCGATTTTGAGGCCAGCGATGAGCGCTTCGTACTCTGCTTCATTGTTGGTGGCTGGGAAGTCAAGGGAGATGGCAAAATCAAGCGTTTGGCTCCCCGTGCCGCCTCCTTGAGAGGTGGAGGAGCCATCGACCGACATGGTCCATAGCATCAAGCGCGGGGTTTCCTTACATGGATCGTTCTTTTCGATGATGAAATCTGCTAGGATCTGGGCTTGATATGCAGCTCTGGGCTGGTAGCTGATATCGAACTGACTCAACTCATTGGCCCATTTTACAATTCTTCCCGATGCTTCCGGTTTCTCCAAGACTTGGCGTAAGCCTTGGTCTGTGAGGACGATGATGGAATGGGATTGGAAGTAGGGCCTTAGCTTCCTAGAGGCGTGCACGAGGGCTAGGGCGAATTTTTCGATCTCCAAATAGCGCGTTTCCACGCCGTGGAGTATCTTGGTCACGTAATATACCGACATGTGCTTCCTTTCGCGCACGGCCACTAGCACTGAGCTCACGACCTCCTCCGTAACCGCCAGATAAAGATACATAGTTTCTCCTACAACAGGTTTAGCAAGCAAGGGAGGGGAAGCCAGATATTCTTTGAGCCTTTCAAAGGCCCCATCACATTCATCAGTCCACTCGAACTTTTTAATATTGCGTAAAGTCTTAAAGAACGGGAGATTTTTCTCAGAGGAGCGGGAGATGAACCTGTTTAGAGAAATGATTCGACCGACGAGACACTGGACGTCCCTCACGTTGTGGGGTCTGTTGATGCTTTTGAGAGCTAAGATCTTTTCTGGGTTAGCCTCGACTCCTCTCTGGCTGACTATGTAACCGAGGAATTTTCCTCCTTCTACGCCGAAAGAGCATTTGCTGGGATTCAACTTCATTCTGTACTCGCGGAGCAGGTCGAAAGTCTGACCCAAATCAGTTAAGTGCATCTCCGCCCTCTCGCTTTTGACGATCATGTCATCGACATACACCTCCATCGTTTTGCCGATCTCGTCCGTGAAAACCTTGTTGACCAGCCTTTGATAGGTTGCGCCTGCGTTTTTCAATCCGAAAGGCATGACCTCGAAACAGTAGATCCCCTTCACCACAATGAATGCGGCCTTTTTCTTGTCTTCCTGAGCCATAAAGATTTGATAGTATCCCTGGAAGGCGTCCATCATGCTCAAAAGCTCGCACCCGGCTGTAGAGTCGACCAACTGATCAATGCGCGGGAGTGGATAAGGATCTTTGGGGCAGGCTTTGTTCAAATAGTTGAAGTCGTTGCACATTCGCCATTTTCCCCCTGTTTTCGCGACCAAGACGACATTGCAAAGCCAGTCAACGTACTTTGCCGGGGTGATATACCCAGCGTCTAGCAGTTTGTTGACTTCCTGTTCGATTATCTCGTTCCGCTCATCGCTCTGGGCCCTCAGGCGCTGCTTGATAGGTCGAAAGCTTGGGTCGATATTCAGGTGATGTTCAATGATTTTCGGGTCGACACCGACCAGGTCCGAGGATTTCCAGGCAAAAACGTTTGCATTCTCCAGCAGGAATTGAATGAGCATACATTGCTGTTTACCTTTGAGGTCAGCTCCAATGTGGGTGGTTTTCTCTGGATCGTCTGGAACTAGTGTGACCGGGACAAGGGCTCCTGCTGCCTCTATTTTGCCGTCATCAAGCTTACGCTTCTTCCTTGCTATGGTGGAGGTCATTTGCTTGGAACACATCTCTGCGGTGGTGTCGTCTGGGTCGGCGAGCTCCGTATGCAGGAAATCGTCAACGTTTATCAAAGGAACGATAGCTTTGTTCGGAAGTTGTACCTTTTCCATGGAGATGGAGTAGCATTCCCACGATTCCGGTATGTTGCAACGGAGCTCCCCTATCCCGTGCGGAGTTGGCAGCTTGATGGTTTGATGGTAAGTAGAGATCACTGCTCTGAAGCTGATCAAAGTGGGGCATCCCACGATGATGTTGTAAGCAGAGGGGCCCTCCACCACCAAGTACTCCAATAATTGTGTGGCCCGTTTCGGCAGCTTTCCCATGGAGGTAACGAGCTTGACTCTTCCTTTGGAATAGACCTCCGAGCCTCCAAAACCTGTCAATGGTGTTTTAATAGGTTCGTATTCGAGGGAATTATGGATGTTCATCTTTTGCAAGGTGGAGTAAAAGATAATGTTGGCGGAGCTCCCACTGTCAACAAGGGTCTTATGTACAACACAATTCGCTACATCTATGGTAACGACCATCGGGTAACTTGGCATTCCAAGGTCCCGTGGCATTACTGGTACAAAGTCCCTATCACTAAACGAGATTTCTTGCTCGCGCCATTCTTGCCCTTGCTCTACTTGCATGATCTCTGGGCCTATAAAGTTCCCGACCCACCTGTCGCCTCGACCGTTTGCGTGCTATCTTGGAGTCTCCCCCAGCGGGGCCGCCCGCAATCATGAAGATTTCGTTGGTGGGCATGTTATGGGGGGTTAGCCTCCTCAGGCTTCTCCAATGGTGGCTTGCGCCCCCCTCCTGGGCGGGGGCGACTCCCTTAGGTCGAAAGCTTGGCGAGCCCGCTCGTCCAGTTTTTTGACGAGCTCCATCAGGTGGCCACCTTGAATCAGTCGTTCCACCTCTTCCCTTAAAGCGATGCATTCTGAAGTCCAATGACCGGGCTGCATGTGGTAAGCGCAGCGCTTCCCAGACTCCTTAGCTTTCTTGGTTTCTTTCAGCTGTTTTGGCTTTTTAAGAAGCCCCCGATCCATGACTTCGTAAATTTCCTCGATGGGGCAAACCAAAGGAGTGTATCCCTTCCTGACCCCGCTCGCTGAGGGCATTTCTCGCTTAAGCCTCTGTTCCATTCTACTGGAGAGCCTAGGAGGCTCCGACCGAGGTGGGTCAGATCTGGGGAATCGATCGGGAGCCGGGTCGTTCGTCCAGCGGTCGCTTCTGTGCCCCAACGCGCGAGTTGTGGACTTGACCTCCTCCAATCGCATAAAACGGCGCGCAATGGCCATTATTTCCTCCATATTCTGGGGAGACTGGAGGATAATTTCGTCGGCGCATTCCGTGTGGCGGATGGCTTTGTGGAGGGTCTGGGTCAGGATATCAATGTCCAAGTGCTCCACCTTGACAAATGCCTCGTTGAAGCGTGAAAAGAAACTCCTCAAGGTCTCGCCTTCCTCCTGCATGATGCTATACAGATAGGTGGACGGGAGCTTGACCCCGTCATGGAGGAGAAGTGAGCCTTGAATTTTCTGGCCAAATGATCATAGTCGCGGATGCTATGAGGAGCTAGCCGCTCAAACCAGTCTTGGGCTGGACCCTCGAGCGTGGTTTCGAAGATCTTGGCCCAAATGAGTTTGGAATAACCGTAGAGGCTGACTTGCGCCTCAAATTTGGAGCAATGTTTCACGGGGTCGGTGTTCCCGTGATAAATTGGCAAATTGGTGGGGACTCTATCCACCACCTTGGCGTCGATGATTTCGTCGCAAAAAGGGGACCTCGCCTCCCTTTAGCTGCGGTACATCCTCCCCTGACGAGGGGGGAGGTGATCGTAGTGGTGGGCAGGTGCCCTTACTTCGGGGACTTGCCCTTGGGGGAAGTGTGATGACACTTCCTCTTGTGGATCAAAATACTCCGACCCTTGTGCTGGGTCGGGTAAATAAGGTTGTTGCTGTTGTTGTTGTTGCTGTCTCTGGGGGAGATTATTTCGGAGATCGCCCTGGCCAACCCAATATCCTCGGTTGGCTCTGTGGTAGGCGTCGGGATGGACCCTAGCTCCCAGGCAATCGAAAACAGGCACATTTCTAGGGACGGGGGCGCCCCTATTCATTTCGCTTGCCGTCCCTGCAATGTGACGCGCGCCCCTATCATTTTCCCTTATGTTGCGTAAAAGCTGCGAGGGGCGTTCCTCATCTTGATCATTTCTTCTTCTAGCTGGCTCCCGGCGGCGGGGCGGGTTTTCATTATCATCGAAACCCTCCTCAAGGTGCGTACCCAGGTGGACTGGGTGTTGGGCTCCTGGGGCTGGAGCAATGTAGATGGTCTGAGGCTGCACGTAGGGGTTTTGGCCATAAGGGAGCTGCGGATACCCCCAGATACTCGGTTGATGGGCATGCTGTTGGACAGCATACGCCATTGGGGTAGAGGGCCCTTGAACCGTGGGGTATGCGACATTCTGAGGAGTTAAAGCCAGAGGACTTCCTCTTGGGGGAGCCGGCATGACCGGTTCCCTGTTTTCTCTTGTAGCAGCTAACGCCTCTGCCCTGCATTGCTCCACGTAAGCAGCTAAGTCTGCTTCGGAGAGTATTAAACGGCTGGGAGCACTAGGACCGGCATCCGTAGCGACGACTCCCACTACGGGGGGTTGGAAGTTTCCCCCTGTGGTGTTGAGATCCGGGAAGATCTCTTCACCATTTTCGCCGTAGACGCGTCGTCCATGACGTGTTTGGACCATCTTCAATGGAAAGTTAAATAGTAGTGATAAGAAGATAAGGCTTTTGTTCAGAGCTTCCCACAGACGGCGCCAAGATGATGGTGTCAAAATCCGGGCTATGTGCTGGACGACCGATTAGGACTCCCAATTACCCAAGATATTTATATGGTGAGGAAGACTCTGATGCTTTCCCTAACTGAAAGGATGAAACAAACGTGAGCTCAAAGGCCAAGACGGGGAAGGAGGGGGTTGGACCCGTTTTGGCACTCCGACGCTCAAGTCAGCAAAAGGCTCTGGGTCGCCAAAAGACTGAAAGAGTTTTCTGTGCGTGTAGGAAAGCTTACCTTTAACGGTCCAGAAGGGAGGCTTTTATAGTGGAGATGGACTCCGTGGGTGCAAGTACACCTCCCCGAAAGTGTGGATCTGGTTTGGAGAGGAAAGCGACGCCCCTGGCCGGAACAGTGCTTTTCCAGCTAAAGCACTGCTTGCCTGCTCCTGCCAAGATACCTGACACTGTACCGGATGCGGCTGCAATTAATGAGGCGGGCTGTAGGTGATGCTTGCATTAAATGCGGTTGTCCGGTAGCGACTGGGTCGGAGCTCCGCTGGGTCGTACCTCTCTCTGGGTCGAAAGGAGACCCTAGGTCACGGGAGACTACCGCCAGGCTAGGACTTCGAGGTTTTTGGCCAAGTGCTGGGTCGATGATTGACTAAGCGGCTAGGTCGCGGAGAGCTCACGCGGCATAGGCTGCCACTTGGCAATGACATCAGGTGCTTAGTCAGACTCCCCGATTTTCCCCTTATCATACATAAAATAAAATAAAATATTAATTATGTATTCTAACAGTCCCCCCTCAAGTTGGAGCTTCGAAAGAATGAAGAAATCCAACTTTAACAAGTTATGATAGAAAGTAGGCCAAAGTACTAAGATCTCTGGTTCTCAGAATCTTTTCTTGCAAAATTCATTCTTTTTCGTCCATCTCCCAAAAACCAAAACAAAGTCTTCAAAACTTTGTTTTTCTGGTTCTGTTGCTCATCCAAAGCAAAGTCTTGAAAACGGCAAGATCTCTTGTTCTGCAACATATTTTCTCCTACAAAATCCAAAATCCCAAAAATCTTTGAAACTTTATTTTTCTGATTCTGGATTTTTTTGGTCGTGCAAAATTCGATTCTCCCTTTCTCATCGATAGTTGATACCATGATATTGATACCCTTCATTCTTCTTTTTTTTTTTTTTAAATCTTTGGGAACGAATACCATAATTAATATTTTTGGCAACGGATGTCATAATCCTCCTCAAGAAAAATACATCATAGTTCTCCCCAAAATATTGGGGAATATCCCATAGTCTTCTTCAAAGTGGAGAATGTATAAATTTCATGATCCATCATAATCCTCCCCAAAATATTGGGGAATATAAAACGGAGAATGTATAAATCTCATAATCATCTCCAACATGGAGATAAATCCATAATCCTCCCCAAAATTGGAATAAATTTGTAATCCTTCCCAAAATAGGGAATATTCTCATAATTCTCTCCAATACCGAGAATATCACATAATCCTCTCCAAAAGTGGAGAATATATATAAATAAAACCTTCGCTCTGATACCATGTTGGAAATTCCATGATATGCAGAAGAAAAGAAGTGAAAGAGAATAACTATTCTGTAATGGTAATATGTATTCTCAATAAATCATAAGATACAAACTACGTACATATATATAACCTATATTTGGTGGTTATCCTATACAAAACTAGATAAGAATAAAAGACGGTTACAGAATAAATAAAACTAAATATTACATAAAATAAAATTAAATATTAATTATGTATTCTAACACTTACACATTGTTTTAGTCTAAAATAAGTTCAACGATCACAAATTTTATTAGTGTTATCATAGAATATGATTTGGATAATTTGTAAGTACAAGAAATTAGAAATAAGAGTTCGAAGAATTAATTTAATATGAAAATAATTACGACCAAACATTCGGAAAAATCCTTTAACGTATTAATTAATAATATAGCATATAAAATAACATGATAGAATACCACTGACCTTCCCTTAACCTTTTAGATCTAAACCCGAACATTTTAATACAAAATTGAGCAAATTACATTTTTGGTCCCACAGGATTGGACGATTTGCAATTTTGGTCCCACTGTTTTAAAAAGTGACAATTTTGGTCCCGTAGGTTTCAATTTGTGACAATTTTGGTCCCAACCGTTAAATGGCAGACGGAAACCGTTAAATGTATTTATGGGTGCGAAGTCAAATACAATTCTTGACAAGAAAATTCACAAAGAGGCAGCTGTAGCCCAGCGGTAGCGAGGCTCTCTCCTCTATGAGAGGTCTCAAGTTCGAACCTGGGCAAAACAACATATTTTTTGTCAAATAATTATTATGTTAATATTATAAATAAATATATTAAATAATAAATAATTTAATAAATATTAAATAATATTATATTTATTTTAACATAATGTTCAAATAATTATTATGTTAAAATATAAATAAATCTTTTAAATAATATTTAATAAATATATTAAATAATAAATATTAAATAATATTATATTTATTTTAACATAATAATTACACGTACATAATATATAAATAAAAATATTATGTGTATAAATATTCTACTAAATTACAAATATATATCATAGCTTAAAAAATATTTTAACATAATGATATATTATATTTTTATTTTAACTTAATAATATAATTATATTATTTTATTATATATATATATATTTAATATTAATATATATAATATATAATATATAAACGTATAAAATGTCTATTGTGTATTTATATATTATATATGTGTAATTATATTGTTAAAATATAAATAAATTCTAATAATAATATAATATAAATATATTATTATGTTAAAATAAAAATATGGTGTATTATTATGTTAAAATATTTTTTAAGCTATAATATATATTTGCATACGCCTAAATCATGGCAACAAAACGGGCGAAACCATGACTGGTTAAGAATCATATCTATAGCTTATTTAATTCTGTAAAATTACCATGTACAGTATAAGGTTTTTGATATGGGCTTTACAAAAGAATTAATTCACTGTTTATATTTCCGCCTTAATAAAAGATCCTCTCTGTTATGCCAATAAAAGATCCTCTCTGTTATGGTATATATATATATTTATTTATTTAACATTAATATATAAAATACATATTATGTATTTATAAAAAATAATACTTATATACTTTATGTATTAAATATGATATATTAATATATCATATACGTGTAATTATTATGTTAAAACATAAATTAATTTTAATAATAATATAATATAAATATATATATATATATATATATATATATTTATATAATATATAGTAAATATAATATATTATTATGTTAAAATATTTTTAAATTATAATATTATTTAATATACTTATTCAATATTTATTTTAACATGATAATATATTATATTTTTATTTTAACATAGAAATATATTTATATTTTAAATAAATATTTTAAATAAAATTTAATATATTTATATATACACGTAATAATATATATAATATATGTACTATAATATATATGTGTATATTATATATAAATATATAATATTACGTGTATATATATAATATATGTACTATATATTATATACACTAATATATATATATATTTAACATTAATATATAAAATACATATTATGTATTTATAAAAAATAATATTTATATACTTTATGTATTAAATATGATATATTAATATATCATATACGTGTAATTATTATGTTAAAACATAAATTAATTTTAATAATAATATAATAATATATTTATATTATATTATTATTAAAATTAAAATATATTTAAGCATATAATTGTTTGAGGAAAAAAAGTGGTAATGGCGTGGGTTTGAACCCATGACCCTTGGCTTAGAACAAAACGCCCTAACCAACTGGGCTACGAATTTCATTGGGATGTTTTTGTTAATTATTTTATTTGACTTTTCTCAAATTTAACGGTTTCCGTCCGCCATTTAACGGTTGGGACCAAAATTGTCACAAATTGAAACCTACGGGACCAAAATTGTCACTTTTTAAAACAGTGGGACCAAAATTGCAAATCGCCCAATCTTAGGGGACCAGAAATGTAATTTGCTCTACAAAATTTGTTTAATACAGACTTTGTTATATTAAAAATTCAAATTAAATAAAAATATTGGACATAGAGTGTGGGAAATGGAACACCGTTGACCGTACACATGGCCAGATGGACGGTGAGGAGTGACTTAATTGCTTACGCAAGCACAAAGATTGAAAGCAATTGGTTAAATATTACAAGTGGAGAAGTTAGCCCATTGGGCAGACTGAATGTATAATGTACTTTGAATTTAGCCCAATTATAACAAATGAGGATGTGGGCAGTATTATTAACTTCAATAGTTACACATTTGAAAAGGTCAACGAGAAACTCTTATTAATGTAATTTGATGTGATATTTAGGTATGGAAATTAATGTAATCTTCTGGGTTATTTATTTAATTATGTAATGTGTAATCTTGGATTATGTGATGCTTAGAGACTGAGTTTTTTTTAAATCAAGATTATTAGCATGATTTATTAAATTGTGTTAATCGATTTCAGAATTTGGTTGAAAATTGCACAGTTCATATTCACTAAATAATATTTTTACTGTCTATTAATTTAAATTCACATTCTGATATTTTTTGTCATATTAATATACTATCAATGTAAAATTAAATGATCATGTAACTTTATATGCTATATTATTATGTAAAATTAAATTATCATGATATTCCCAGTTTAACTAATAAAGGGCTAATTAAACTGAAGAGTGGGGACATGAAATGTGAGAAGAAAGGGAGCTGACGGTCAAGGTAAGAACTTGATCTGAAATTGGTGGACCAGTTGGAATTTGGAAATATAAACTAAACAAGCAGCCCACATTTCATTTTTCTGTTGGGGTCTTTTTCATCAAAGGTACTTCTTAATTAGGTATACCAGCTATTGGCTATTACGCTCCTCCCACGTTAACATCAAAATATCGTCAAGGAAATCGTAAATTAAAGCTCAACACACGCTCACAATTTTATAAACTAAAATGATTAAACATATGATTTAACAGGGGAACATCTGACCCACCGAGTGAGATCATCAACAACTCAACAATCTAATCTAATGGAGCAACAGGGTTTCCACCTATGATATCCAGTGGAATGGGAGTCATAAAGGTTTTCACACACCATTTATATGTAGGTGTGGTTTCTAAGATAAGCATAGGCATGCCGTTTACCGAAATACCAACAATATACATTAAAACGTAATATAACTAAATCTCCAAAGCTACGGGAAAAACACGTATAAGACCTAGCCTGATTATCAATAGCATTGTCAAATCCCAAAAAAGTCAAAAGAATGTATTTTTCAAACAATATGTGAGCGTTCATATAGTCTTCTAATCTGGATGAACGTTCTCTTTGCCAGCTGGAGGGTCTAATGCTACCATTAACAGTCAAGGAAGAAACCAAGCATTAACAGTCAAGGAAGAAACCAAGATTTAAACATGATTATAGTAATGACGATGATCATGACAATCTGCCACGCTAATCACGTAAACTATTCAACAGCCTGCACTAGATAACCTCATGAAACAATTTGATAAAGGGATATGACTTGCGAGGAATCGTTCAAAGGGATGGATGAGGTAAAATCCACCGTTTGTAATCATGGATGGCTAATGGTAGGAAAAATTCTACAGGAAGCAAGACCTATCATTTTTACAGAGGACATGTACTTTTTAAGGCGTGAAATGCTAGATAGACCTATGTTTTTCCTATTACAAGAATGGAACACGGATGTGCCGGAAAAATGTGTAGAATTCCAACAATTACCAGTTGAGCAAATCGGATCTCATCTTCTTAGATGGGATAATTCCAACTAGTCCTCGTCTTCAGAATCTGTGAATGGATTGAGAGAAGTGTTAGAAATAGATCGATGAAGAAACTGATATGAATAATTGGGACAAAGAATATGTTAAAAGGGGTGTGCCTGATCGTATATCTTCTCCGACTTGGCCTTTACTTTTCAGTTGTCTTATGATCATTTCCCATATCAGTTTCCACCAGTAAACATGAAAAACAAGCAGGGTAATTAACATCGTGTTGAAGATATAGTATAATCCTATATGGTATGGATCATCCAGGTTCAAGATATCCATCGAGTAGAAGCTGAGGAAGGACAACACACAAGTGATTGAGAACAATATAAACACTAAAGCGAAATGACAGAGAATTGTCGGGTGGACAAACCTTGATGACCTTATGACCCAAAAGGGAAAAAATATAAGCCTCAGAACAAGCCATGACAAGGCAAATAAACCAAAGCACACGCTAGCTCCAAGATCGATCCCAGAGTATTTAAAAATCTTTGCACCTTCAAGGAATATATCGCTGGCATCATGTAGTGCAAGAATAACAGCTCCTATCCGAAAGAACCTATAAGAAAGCATGTCAAACTGATAATTAGAAAGAACCAATCCAAAAGATCCTATAACAAAGCTCCTTAGCAAGCTATTAATCCTTAATTAATCCATGAACTAATTTCACACGCCACTTCTTCATTATTTACCAAGATATTGTGACAATCATCTCAGTCTGTTAGAAAGCACATGGTAGTAGATAAAGAAAAGGATACCTTGTAATGTATGAATATGAAATCAGGATCACAGTGACAACATGATGAGACATCATCACAGAGAAATCCTTCCGTCGCGTTTCCCACAAAAGGAGCGCAGCAATACTATAGGTGTAGAACCCACATTGGACCATGTACATAAGTTTCAACGGAAGCCTGAAAGGATCAACACACAGCTAATTTAGGTGAAACTCATTATATACATTGTTTATGCATAATAATAAAGCACGATGAAGTATATGAAGCACTATAGGTATACAAAAGAAACCTCCTAATTAACTATGATGTTGAAAAGTACATTCTTTCAACATGAAGCAACAAAAAATAGCCTATCACAGAATACAAGACCCAAGGAATTCCTGCACAATTATGCTGATTAAACCAGGAAAAGCTTCAGATTGACCACCAGATTGAAGACATTCAACTCAAAATGATCCAGAAAAAAGAGGGGAGAAAAAAAAAAAAAAAAAGAACCACGGTGAGATATCACTCACTTCAGCTCTTGCTCAGGCCAGCCCACAAAGAACTGCTTTACATCTCTAAACCATGGCTCGTGGTAGGTACTCGCTAAAATGCAAAACTCAACAGTACCATAGTATGTAAGCTTCCACATGGACTCCGAAAATTTTCTTATCTTTTTCCTTGTTGCCACATTACGTTTCCGCTGAGAGGTTCCTCTGTTCACCAACCAAATGCCCAGTCTCTGCAATAGAAATGGATACAGTTGTGAAAACCGAAAATGCACCCAAAGAGTGATGATATCAATAAAATAATCATAAGCATGCTCTTTAGCATCCTCAGTCCGTTTTGGTTCAACTATAGGAACATTTCGCAAGAATAGTATTATCGACATATCTACCTAATTCGCTCAATGTTTACCTGCTTCCATCTGCATTAGTGTTTCCATTGGAAGTTGATGAAGTCATCCAAAATTTAGTTGAATTTCCTTATTTACCTAGTACCTTATATCAAACAGCTTTTAGACAGTTCCATCAGCATTGATGCCTTGGTAATATGTCAGGCATGGAAAGGCAGTTTGTACTGAATGAATGCCAAATTAGCAATATGTTCTTTCATTTTTACTCATCCCTTACCCATATTGCCACTTACAGGTGAAAATGTCCAGTGCATGTATCAGCAACTTAATGAAGTCACATAGAGGGCGTTAGAATTCAATACACAGGAAATTGGACTAACTCACAATCTATTACAACTAAACGTTAGGATGTTCAAATTCTAAATGTCATTTTAATTTGTAATGCTTTCCCCGAAGTGGTGCAGCGAAACCACACACAAATGCAACATATATATTATGTTAGGAGGTTTAAACGTTAACTTTGCAAAACGTGAGGGATATCAAGTTAAGGTAACATTTCATTAGAGGATGCAATGTTGGATGTTAAGTAAAATGTGTATAGTTGAACAAAATGTAAGTGCTATAAAAGTGATTATAATTGAAGGTGAATCATTTTAATAGTTTACATATAAAAGGAGCACATATGGAAAGGAAGAAATGATATATCAGAACATGGAGTGTTGATATTGTTATGGATTACATTTTATCTTAATTAATCAATCTCATAATTTGGGTCTTATTTTCATTTATTTTTTTATAAATAGTAATTTCGCCTTTTTACATCTACCAAATATTTTTAACCACGAAAACTAGGAAGGAAAGTATTAATAATTTACATGAAAACCAGTAATTATCCATAAAAAAATGACATATAAGCTAAGTCACAAGATTAGAGGTCGGATATGTGCTTTCTAGCTCAAAGGAGCTAACAATATCAAGGGATGAAATCAGGAAATTGAGATTTAGCTAAGAGAGGTTGTGGGGTAAGTACTAGCCAACAATATCTCCACATCCGAATATTCTAAAGGTGTTCAAATTTCTACAACCAAATTTAGTTCATGACATCCTCCTACAGAACAATTTCTTCAGGAAAAAAGGACTTTCAAAAAGTGAAAATAACTAATGTTCTGCAATCAGTCTAACAGAAGTCCTAGAAAATTGAAGTGGTAAATTTTAATCACTCGTCTGATTGATCGATACTAGAATTCCAAAGCACAACCAGTTGAATCAACGATTTGGTCCAGTTGAAAGATCATAAACAGGTTACATATAAATCAACATGAATGCTCTGTCGACCCAATAATTGCAGGCACTGACATCTCAACCAAGTTATTGAAACTCATAGTTCATTATGAATGGTGCTACAACCTAGTCCAAAGCAAGTATTGTGTCTGAACAAATCATGAAACCCTAAACTTGTCGTTCCAGTTGCTTGCTAAATAATGTCATAAGCACACAACTATGCAGATTCTACCAGCCATCCACCAATGCTAGTTATTTAGTACTTAAACATCTTCGAGAAAAAAAATGAGAGCAGTAAAGTAGAACGCAAACTTCAGGGCAACAAGTGAGGTATTTACCAATAGCTATGCATCCTCTTTACTATCTAAAGCTCTTGTCTTTATAATGTTAATAACAAGAATATGATCCATTAAAATTAGTAATGAACAAAGTTGACACGAAATTCATTAATCAATAGATGAGGAACATTCCATAGGAAGAACTTACTCAAGTCACCATAATCAAAAACCTTACTATTCCCAATCCTTCCTTCAATTAAATTGCTACATTATACACACGTTGCCATAGTTTCACTTATCATGAAGCTTACGAATATTAACTTCAACCAAAAAAAAAAAAAAAAAAAAAAAATTGCAAGCTTACATTACTGTTCGAGATACATTACTAGTGGACACTTGCTTACCAGAAAAATGCACTTCAATGATGCGAGGCCTTAGAAAAACGCCATAAACATGCAACTTACTCAGAATTCACCACCAATCACCACCTCAGTAGTTCAACTCTTTACTTCAAACAAACTATCCTCATCGCAGATTTACCAACTTCAACCAGCAACTAAAAACTAAAACCTCACACGCTCTCCACTACCATTGCTCAAAGCGAATCCAATCAACAAGACATTCAATAAATCCACTAAAAAACACAGACTATCATCAACTCAACCAAGTAAACACCGCAAACAATATACTTCTAAACTACAGAGAAAGCTTACTCGAAAGACGAATCTGTCGAGGAGAAACCTCGCAGCGATGAATGCCAAAGCGAAGTAGAACGCGAGGATGAAATGCCATGCGCTGGGGACGCCGCTGTAGTTCCAGATCGATTCCATCCGAGGATTCGAACCTCAGTTAAACCACAAAGCATCTAACAGTCAACCAACCAACCACCACAGCATTCACAACTGATACTCAAATCAACGACGGAATTTCAAACGAGAAGCTACAACGCATTTATGGTGTAGATACTAAAGCAAAATCAGAATGGCTCTACATTCGAGAATCTCCAAAAACTCACAGCGACAGAGGAGAAGTGAGAGAGAGAGAGAGAGAGAGCTGGAAGAATAAAATAAAAAAGACTTGAAGAGGCAGAGTGTATTAAGGGAGCAAAGGGGTAGGCGGAGTCGTGTGAACTTTTTTTCTCTAATTTGTGCTGGAAATGGAATTATTTATATATTTTTGGCCCGCGACCTTTGCCGGTAAATTCAGCAGGCTGCCCGCTGCCCCTTTATTTTAGTGGGTATGTTCCACCTCTTGAAATTTGTGCTTTTTGAACTTTTAAATAAATGGTAATATTAATCATCATTTTTAGAAAAATTATTTTTTTGTTTTTATATATCTGTTATAGACTTATAGTATGGTGACCACTCTCATTTACGGACGAAAACATGAAAATATGGTGGAATTTTTTATTTAAATTTAGGTGTAAATTGTAATAATTAATATTTTAAGTAGGTTAGAAATACTTTGAAGTTTGAATATTAAGTAGGAGATTTTTTTTTATAAATCTATATCATTGTCTTTTTTTAAAGTAATTATTCTAAATTTTTTATTTATTTTTTGAACAAATAATTATTCTAAATTTTGAAGCGTCTCCATTGGCAACATTATTATATATTTTATTATAAAATGAAAGATATGTCATCGCGTATCAACTAAAGGTCATATTCTACAATCTAGTATATCATGTCACCTTTAATGCACGGATACTTTTAAAAATATCATTTTACCGTGTCGTGTCGTGTCGGACATTCGTATCCGACACCGTGTCCGACACTCCCTACGTGGAAAATTGAAGAAAAAATTCGTATCGCCGTATCCGTGTCGTGTCGTGTCCATATCGCCGTGTCCGTATCCATGCATCATAGCATGTGACACATGAAACTAGACATGTCATTCATATATTATACTGTATTTGATACACTTTATAACAAAAAGTTAGTTAAACTTTAAAATGGAGATAATTGACAGTTTTAGTATTTAGGAGTGGTTTTACTTTGATATATATATATATATGATGAGGTCAAATTACGCTCGAATCAGCACCGCATACGTGTCGCGATCTGGAGGAACCAGAGCTCTAATGCTCGCAGTAAAGGGCCCACGGAATTGACCCGACCCATTCCTTCATCACTTATTTGACCCGGACTTGCGCGCCCTGGCCCAAGTCACGAGCGCAGGGTCCATCCACCAATACCTTTGTACGCTCGTGTTACGGTCCCCAGAGATGCTCCGTATTCGGACTCCCCCTCTGTTGCACCGGGGACCCCTCAGCAATCACGCTTGGACCCGCACACGCACTACGCTCGGATCGTCAGCGCTCATGGTCCTCCGCCGGAGAACCGTCCTTGAGCATAGCCAACGCTCGGGTTCAATACCGAAGGGTGTTACTCTCCCCGAGGGTCGGTCCTATCACCGTGAGGAGTCCCTCCGAGGGCGTTTTAGAGGTACTGGAAGCATGGTTGAGTATCCTCACGCTCGCCGCTCGCCAACCACCTCTGACACAGTGGTAGTACGCACCTCGTACCTGTCATCCCACAGGCTTTTCAGAGCCATCACTTTCACACCATCACATGACGCCACGTGTCTAGGGCAGCACAGGATGTGGGACCACTCGGTCATATTGCCCAAAATGCCCTGGCCCCTAACATATAATTATGGGAATGCACACACTTATTCCCCAAGTCATCTTCTTCACCTGCATTACACTGTATTGAACTGGGGCATTCTCCTCCATTTTTCTCTTCTTCTTCAAGCTCACACCACCCAACATCCTTAGCTCCTCACCTGCACAATCTCTTGGTGCTATCCTAGTTGGAAGAACCCACGCTACTAAGGAAGCCCAGTTCTTGAGGCTCTACAGCCTATGATGGTCTTCCCTCTCACAAACAAATCTTAAAGTGTTGGTGCTTTAGTACACTTCTTGTTTTCTGCACCATCATATATATATATATATATATATATATATATATATATACACGTAGTAACCTGATTGGTTTATGTTATGAAAAAAATAGAAATTTATTAATTAGTATAATATTTAATTTTGGATTTATTTACTTTAATGTATTTGGATGTTTGTTGTTATTCCATCTAATAGACTACTTTACTTTTGATGAGGACCAATTATAACCAGGATACATCATACTACGTGGATCTTTGAGGACTTGACATGTGGACTTCAGAGCCACGTTGGATCCTTTGTGCAAATCTTACAACAATACAAAATAACAACTCTTGGACAACTATAAGTGCCCCCTCGACCATCAAGCGCGGGGACCCTGGGTGTTCAGAGATGACCTTGAAGCTTCCATAGTGGTCCAGAGGTATGCGAACCATATACCATGCGCCCCTCGGAATCTTGAGGACTGGTGCCCCTCGGATATAACACTAATACCGCTCGAGAGGGAACAAACTAGGGATAAAATACTCCCCTAAGCACATCGAGGGCCCCTGCTACTCGATAACAACACAGTACCGTGCTCCTGCTACAGTTACTTTTACGACTACCTTTCTGGTAGGCCTAAGGGTCCTTTTCCCATACACCCCCCATTAAGCCACGTATCTAGGGGGCCAAATTCAAGTACCTGGGCTCCACGGAATTACCAAAGGGTCCTCACCCCTCCACCTATAAATACTCCAGTGAATCAGCTTCATCAATAAGCATAATTTTAAGTATTTACAACACTTCTCTCTAGCTTACTTAAATCTCCATAACTGATTTACTGACTTGAGCGTTGGAGAGCCAAAACTGGGTATCCCCCCAAATTCCCTGACTTGGTTTTCTAACATTTGTCTTGTACTATTTGCCCAGCAGGATTAAACCCAGAACTTATTGAGATTCCACCTCCATCTCTTCCAAAACATTGTTCTTGTTGGTTTCCCATCATATATAAATTCTGAATGATATTGTAGTGATACCTCAGATCAAGCAAAATCATTTTAGCGCCGCCTGTGGGAAACCATTCTCTTTCTTCTTCCTTTCTTACTGCTAGAAATAAAACAAACATAAGCAACAACATGGTAATGTCAACAAGGTCTGAGTTGTCAGAGAGAAAGGCGATCCTAGTCGCAAGAACGCCGAGCACGCCGCCAACGGACGGGGAGGAACGACACCTGACACCCCTATTGAGCCCAAGGCCACCAAAGAAACGCAACCCCCAATGGATCCCACAGGAAAGGGGAAATGTGTATTCCAAGAACCACCAGCCACCAGCAGACGGAAGGACCGGGGTCTAACATACCCCAAACCAACATCATTTCAACGGTGGCCCCAGTAGGGGGACAAATAGGAATGATGATGCCCCCCACCGGGATATGCGTACATGCATCTTGGGATGATGCTCGCGGTCCCCCCGTACCATGCTAGCCAGATACAATTACCGATCACCGTTCTCAAAGAAATCAACTGTGTGGAGTTGCCCGATATGACTCTCCTGTTAGGAATAGTGCCCTTAAAGCAATATTTATGCTTTACTATTTCCTTGTAAAATCACAATCAGTCTTTGGATAATAAACGAGTTGATTTTGTTCATAGGCAATCACTTCTTTATGTGCTTATTTATGTCTGTTTGGGTTGACTGCGTTTTGCATGTTTTGAACTCCCCTAATCCGATGAAGCCGTTAAGAACTTTGCCCTTATGGGAATGACACATGAAATAAGTTTTTAACTCCATAGGCGAGGATTAGAAACTTCTCCAAGTCGATGAGTCCGACAGACAGTGGGAGTGGCGACCTTGACACCTTTGAGACTTGCTTATGTGATTATGTCCTTTTGAAGGATCATTCAGTTTCATGGAATGATCAGTGCATATGATGATGCGTTCATAATACGTAAGGGTGATTGTCACAAGTGTAATATCCCACATCGGTTGGGAAGGAGAACGAAGCCTGCCTTATAATAGGGGGTGGAAACCTTTTCTTATGGACGCGTTCTCCTGGATGGGCGCCTGCGGGCTTAAATTCCATCGGGAGGAACAAAACCCGGCCAGTGCTCCGCTACGCAGGACAATACCGATGAGTGGTTTGGGGTCTACCCTAACACTCATGGACGTGTTCTGCGTGGGTGGGTACCTGCGGGCTTAAATTCCATCGCGTGGGAACAAAACCCGTGCCTGAGCTATTCCAATGGCGGAACAATATTCACTTAATTCAGTACTTAGAGGATATGCTTAGAGCGAGTGCTCTAGATTTTCAGGATAAGTGGGACGAGCATCTGGGTTTGGTTAAATTTGCTTATAATAACAGTTACTAGGGTTCGATTAAGATGGATCCCTATGAGACGCTTTACAGGAGAAAGTGTAGGTCTCCTTTGTTTTGGGATATCAAAGATTGGAGGTGGACCGAAGAGAATAAGCTCGAGAGAGAGCAGAGCCTAAGGAAAAGATCGCTGCTACTATTAAGAAAGTTCATAAGATCTGACAGAGAATGAGGGCAGCTCAGGCTCGTTAGAAAAGTTACGCCGATAAGAGAAGAAGGCCCTTAGAATTTGAGGTCGGAGATAGAGTTTTTCTGAAAGCCTCTCCCAGAAAGGGCTTCACTCGAATAGGTAAAGGTGGAAAGCTCAGTCCACTATACCTTGGGCCATTTGAGATCTTGGAAAGGATTAGAGAAACGGCATATAGATTAGATCTACCACCAAATTTGATCGGGATACATAATGTGTTTCATGTTTCCCAGCTTCGCAAGTTTTATGCCGATGAGGTAACTATTCTCCCTGTTGAGGAAGTTCAGTTAGAGCCGGACTTAACAATAGAAAAGCATCCGGTTGTAATTCAGGACCGGAAGATGCAAGAATTGAGAAACCGGCAGATTCCTTTGGTCAGAGTGCTTTGGAGAGATCAGAAATCCGAGGAATCGACTTGGAGACCGAGGAAAAGATGAGGAGTTTGTATCCTGAGTTGTTTGAGACAAGTCCCTTTTAAAGGGGGAGGATTGTGACACCCCGACTTTCAGGCCGTACAGATATGATGTATGTGTGTATTTTAATTTATTAATTATGCATTTATATGATTTTGTTAAATATTTAATTAATATTCCTTAATATTCTTTATTTATATGAATTCTTTTATTTGAACGTTTTGCCCTTTTCGTTGGTAATTGCTTCGTTTGAGCTCGTATTTGAATTCCGATTTTTGTGCCAATTTGCTATGCATGAGTTCTACGTGTTATGAACTTGAATATGCGCTCGTTTTATGTTTTTGAGTTTGTTTGTTGAGTTTTTTGAAGTGATGTTTCGTTTGGAACCTAAAGGAGGCTAAAACGTTTTTAGGGTACCTTGGGTTCCGGGGTGCGTATCTAAAGCTCGGGAATTCGGATTCGAATTCTATCACTTCCGTTTCGACGACTCGGGTCTAATGGACTAAACCTTATATTTTTCTAAACCCGTTTGATACTCCGAAAGTTAACCGAAAAACTGACTCGCGCCAATATGACCACCTTTCACTAATTTACACTTTACTCCCTCAATTTTTACCCTTTTTGCATGAGACTTGGTCCCACCATCCACTAACTCATTACACTATCAACCATTGCTTCCTCCATCTTGGTTCATTAAGGAAAAAGGAGAGAAATAGCTGCAAACTTTGGAGAAACAAGAACAATCCCGCCACTATTCACCAAGTTGAGATTTTGAGCTCTAATCTCATTTTTCCTCCATCATCTTCAAGGGGTAAGTACATATTTGATATCTACGTTCTTATGTGATCATTTTCATCTAAGAGATTTAGACTTTGAGCCATGTATGGTTGAGATATGATATATAACATGAATAGTAAGGGTTAGGATCATTTTTAAATTCATATGCATTCTCTTGTAATTTCTTTTGATTTGATGAAATATATGAGACCACATGAGCTTCATTTATGAATATTTGGACTTGATTTAATTGGAGTTTTCTTGGTGGTTGAGATGCCATTAATGAACTTCAGTGTTTTGTAAGAAAATGGTTTGAACTCTTGCATATTTGATCTCTCCTTGTTGCCAGTTTGTTTCATGAACTTGAGGGCTGGAATTTGCATGTTTTTGTGGCTGAATTTCATGGTTAGCTTGCTGCCTTCCTTCCTTGTTGAGTGCTGCTGTTGTTATTATGGGTTGGAGCAGGGGAAAATCGTTGCTGCTGTTGCTTTTTGCATCTGGAACATCTCCTCGAGCGGGGAGATTTGCACTTGGGAAGTCCCTGGCCGGGGACTTTCATACCAGAAACTTTCTGTAACGTTTTCCCCGGCCGGGGAGTTTTGAAGAGCAAATCTCCCCGGGAGGGGAGATGGTGTTTGCCTCTTTTCCTTGGTTGTTTGCTTCTTTCTTTTGTTTCTTGTTTCCTTACTCATGCATGTTTTATGATTTATGTTTGATACATTTTGATGTGATTTAAATTGTGAACATGATCTTATGACTTCCTTGAAAATTTATACCATGAACGTGACCTTTAATTGTATGTTATGAATTATGGATTTAAGTTATGAAGTGATTTGATACGTTTTGTATGAATTATGAACATAAGTGACTTAAGTGGTACATTCTTGCATTTCATTTGCATCCCTCGCATTCATGAGCATTGTTGGGCATTTGTATGGTTTATAATTGAGTCTAAGTCTTGGGTATTATCTTCTTTTGTTTCAGAGCCTCTTCCAGATGTTCGAGAGCCCGAGGTTTAGGTGCTTGTTCACCCGTTTTGCCCTCCTACTTCTGTACTTTTGCAAAGGTGAGGTTTAGGATTCTTTTCTTATAGTTAAGCATCCTATGACCTAATAAGTGTTGAATTCTCACCTCGTATGCGACTATATATCTTATTTATTTAAATACGTGTGCTTAAGCTATGTTATGATCTTATGAATAAGCCTTATGTTTATGAAATCGGTATAAGTAAGAGCATATGTAAGCTTATGTTTTAAATTCGTTTATGTTATGTATGAGCGAGTATGCCCTGAAAGATGAGAATTGGTATTGATAAGGTTTGTTGGGCCCCAAGAATTGTGGGTAAGGACGCCCGGGACGACAAGGGCCATCGGGTTAAGCTTGTGCATGATTCCCATTCGTAGTATTACGAGCGATTCCTGGAGGTTGATGAGGCGTGATGCTCCGAGTACATTGTGGGTTAGCTACCCCCTGTACATATGTAAGTAGGTGGAGAGGGTTTGATTCCCGACCACCATCGTTGTTGGGGTTGGATGTGAATTATGATTTCATTTTTATGTTATGTTTGAAGGAGTAAGGGGAGGTCCGTTCTCACAGGACATATGTTTTCGTTTTGTTCGATGGATTGTGAATAGAGTTAGGATTTCTTTACGTATCATATATTATGCTTTTGAAACATTTTGGTATGAAAAACCTTAGCTCGGTTCATGGCCATCAACTTTGATAATTGCTATGCTTTATATTTATTTAGGTGTGGGTGTGCGTTTAGCCCCCTCACTCAGTCGAGTTTTGACTAACCCTCCATTTTCTTACCTCCAGTTGCAGGTTGTCTTGAGCTAGGCGGGAAAGTGCTTCGAGTCGTGTAGTACTTTCGAGTCTAGATTGAGCTGCATTCATATTTCCTGTTTTAGATACTCCTTTTATGTATTCGATATTCTAACTTGTATATTTTGGAGATTATGGATACTTGATGTATATACTCGACCTTTTGCACCGTGAGGCCATGTATATATGATAATGTGCATATATGTTCGAGCTCTTTAGATCCTGTTTGTTGCTTTCACATATTTCTATGTTTGTCTTGCGCACTCTGTTCGAGTTTTAGCCCTTTTAGCCTAGTGTGTGCGTGTAGGTTCCCGTTCGCTTAGACTTAGGCTCATGTATGGAAATCCATTTCATATGTGGGTTTGGGTTTGGGTGTGGGGGATGTGGTGGCTACCGTTCCGGACACTACATCTTAAAGTGGTATCAGAGCTCTCGGTTGCAAAACCGAAGCTCTAGAGTCGTGTTGGGTCTGTCTAGGTCGTACGGCTTAGGACAACGTGGTTATGTGTATTTATGTGATTATTTGCTTATTTTCTTGTTAATTATGCACATGAACATGTACTAACCCTTACGCATATGAATTGGAATCTTTTGATTTTGTAGAATTATGCCTCCACGAAGACACCACCGCTGAGATAGATCTCCGGAACACTGTCATCACCGGGATCATTCTCCACAACAGGAAAACAATAATCCCCTATCGACTCGGGTGCTACATCCTAAAGTGGTATCAGAGCCTAGGTTATAAAGCCGAGCTCTTGAGTCGTGTCTTGTCCGTCTAGGTCGTACGGCTTAGGAATTAATTGTTAACTTATGAGTTTTGCATCACTACTTGATTTAATTGTTAATTATTATGTGATGTATTTGCTTGCACTTTATGGATAATCTCTAATCCCGACATGCATTTTCGATGTTTTCTTCATATAGATGGCTCGTGGTCGACCTGTAACGCCCTAGTTTTTCCGTTATTCAAGTATGACGTATATGTTTATCAATATGTGTAATTAAATTAATTTTATATAATTTCAATTATTATTTCTCTTATTAGTTTAATTTTGAAAATGAATTCTTGAAACGTTTATGCCTATGTGATTGTGTTTGAGTGTCGTTTCTATTCGATTTGATTTCTGTTTTTCGTGAAAACTTGGTGTGAGTGAATTATGTGTATTATGATCATATCTTTTTGCTCGTTTTGCTTGAGTTTTGAATTTATTTTGAGTTTTGGAACCAAAACGGGGGCTAACGAGCAATTAGCGCACCTTTGGTTCTGTATGTGATTTCTTGAGCTCGGGAACTCAGAATCGAGTTCCGTCACCTCCATTGGACTCGTATCGACGATTCAGATCCAATGGAACAAGCCTCATATTTTTCTAAGGCCATTTGGATTCCCGAATTTCAATCGGAACGAGCACTTTACACTTAAGACGACAATTCTCGACTTTTCCCAAGCTACGGACCTACCCTAAGCCATAAACCCTTCACCTATATCAGCTTGATACATCTCTCTCTCCCCCTTACTCAGGCCCAACCGAAATCCGTCTCTCTCACACAAGAAATATCAACCAAAAAGGAGGAAAAGAAGAGAAGAGGAAAAGGAAAGAAGAATACTATTCACCCTACTAGATTTTGAGCTCATCTCTTCGCCATCTTCCATCATTTATTGAAGGTAAGCTCATTTTTGTGATGTATATCTCCTTGTGGTCATTTTAAGTTAGGATTTTCATGATTTCACCATGTTTTGAATTAGAATTGATATATATGATGAATAGTGAGGGTTAGATGTATTTTGTGGATTCTAGCTTGATTTCATGGAATTTCCTGGAGTTGCATAAGTTATATATAACCCTAAAACATGTATTTATAATTGTATGGATTTAGTTTGGTTGATGGTTAAGTATTAAAGGATTTGTCATTTATGAACTTTGAGGTTTTCGAAGAAAATGATTTATGATCATGTCTTTTGCATGTGTAACTTGTTTTAACTCATTTCTTGGCATGAATTACTTGAATTCTTGATGTTTAAACTTATCTTAATGTGTTAGCTTGGAGTTGTGTATGTTTGGTAGAGGTTTGAATTGGTTTCTTGTATTTTTGCCCCTTTCCCGTGACTTTTCCTTGTTTTCTGTTTTTTTTTTCGCCACAGACACAAATCTACAGGGGTGGATTTTTCCCTTTGGAAAAATCCATGGGGGTGGATTTGAGTCAGTGGGTTTCTGACCAGAATCCATGGGGGTGGATTTTTCCCTTTGGAAATATCCATAGGGTTGGATTCTGTCCTGCCGGTTTTTGTTACTCCGGTTCCGTTTTTCTTCGCTCATTTGATCTTCCTCCACCTCTTTTATGACTCCTATGCTATACTAACACGCTTTATGAGGTGTTTTGATTAATGTATGAAGTTTATGACTTGAATTGCTATGAAATATGAAAGTTATGAACGAATGTACTTGAATGAATTACGTGATAATGTGTAAGTAATGCATCCCTTATGTGTTCAATGGATTCCTTTCACTTCTAAATGATTCATGTGCATTGTAAACACGTTGATATTTATCTTATGATTATTGTATGGAATTCTTGGCTCGCTTTGATTTGAATAATGAAAGATACTATACGATTGCATGTGAAAGCTTCATGTATTGAATGTACGTGGGTTAAGTGCTTGATTATATGTCTCCATGACATCGTTTTACTTCTTATGCATCTCATACCATGTTAATGCATTGTCGTGCGTCATATATGGTTCATTTGGAGTCTTACGTCTCACGAGTACACTATATTGTCTTTTGTACAGTTTTCTCCAGGGCGGAGACCTGCCCGGTCCATAGGACACTTTCAAGTCCTCTTGTTTTCTTCTTGGTATTGGTCGGTAAGGTGTAAGGTGGGTTTCTCTTCTATTAGTTAAATTGACCCTATATACTGTTTAAAACACGAATCAGAAAGCAGCGGAATTTAAAAAATTTTCCCAACAAAAGGATCTTGGACTCGCAATCGTGTATCCAAATTCGTAGAGATAGAAAACTTACTTTTCTTTTATTCTTCTTGAAGCGTTTCAAGCCACCCAAGAACGCTCTTCTCGCAGCTTGATCCCCTCTCCTTTGGTAAAGCTCGAATCTTCAAACTTCTAACTTGAAGTCTCTAGAGAAAGTCCACCAACTTGATCACAATCTAACTAGTAAGGATGCTAGTTCTCTAGTTAGTGTTTAGGCTTAACCTAGGGTTTTATTTAATCTTGGAGAAAGGAAGGTGTTCAACACATGAACCAAAAGAATTGCCAATTAGCTCTAAAGGGGAGCATGAGCTCCCCTATATATAGGAAAGGGAGAGGGGCGCCGATCCTATTCCTTGTTGGGCAAGGATTTGGTCCCTCTCTCTCCTATTACTTGATCATCAAGTAATTTCCCACTTTAACTTTGAATTCTAATTCAAATCAACTTTCAAGAGAGCTAAAATATCCAAACTATTTTTGGATAATTTTATACTTTATTTATTTAAAATAAATAACTTATTTTATCTAATTAATTAATTCATAATTAATTAACTAGATTATTTTTCTCCAAAATTAGACTTTCTTTTTAATTCAAAATTAAATCAAAGTCTATTAAATAATTAATCACATTAATTATTTAACACATAAATAAATATACACATATTTTTACACACGTGTGGTTCACACGTGTGGAACCCTCTTGGCCCGATTAACTAGTTTAATCATTTTTAAGCCTCAACTCATGTAACCAAGTTGTTGTGTGTGACCCTCTAGGTTCTCAATTCAATTAGCAATGACCCTAATTAATTAATTCACTAATTAATTAATCAGTTCACAGATTAAACGACCATAGTCTAGCAACAGGTGTTTAACCCCTAGCTGAATTGGAATGTTCGGATTCGACAGAACCTTTAAGTCATCGATTCATGTGAGATACAATCCTCCTACTTACTATCTCTCAACCAAGATCTAGGGTAAGGAAATAATCAGAACCCTAATAATCCGGTCTTAAAGCTAAGTGCATTTCATATCCATTTGATCTCAATCCAAGAAACCCTTTTCTTGATGTCTTGATCCACTGCCTTGGCCAAGGACTCCATATGGCATATGAATGACTTACACAATAAGAGATCACCTTGCAAATGCAAGTGTAGGTCCTTTCTTGATTCTCATTCACTTTCATGAATCACTTGTGCAGCCCCAGCATAAGCCTTGAATCAGTTGTCTAAGGCGACACCCTTTAAAGCTTATACCTAAGACTACAGAGTTAACTCATAGAGTGACAAGGAACCTCAAGTCTAAGGATCAATTAATCACATCAATGACTCGTGAGATATTTCCTAATTTGGAAGTTTCCATTTCCTGAAATAGAAACTTCCTTTCCCATTTAGGAATGTTCTCACACGGGGTACCTCAGTGAACTTACTTATTAAAGTAAGCACCCTCATGTATCACGCACGTATCAACTATACACTTTGCACCTCCATGAAACAAGGTGGTCCTTCTTAAGGGCGTGATCCCACAAGCAAGCCTTAGAGGAGTCAGGTTGACACTCCTACTGTCTGTAGGACTCATCGGCTTGGAGTAATTTACTAATCATGACTTATGTGATATAGGGCTCGTTTCATGAACCATTTCACCTAAATGGTAGAGTCCTAAAGTCATCAGGATTAGGGGAGTTCTCATACATGCACAGATAAAGCAAACACATACCAAACAAGAGCATATAAAGAAGTGTTGCCTCAATTCGTTATTTCATTCAAAGATTGTCAGTGATTACAATAAGGAAAAGCACAAAGCGGATATACAATCGGCTTTCTAGGGCACTATTCCTAACAATCTCCCACTTGCCCGTCAAAGCCATTCTAAAGCTACTCTAAGTCCCATCTTCTGAAGATGACCTTGGAAAGCTTCTCGACTAAGGGGTTTAGTAAGTGGATCTGCCACGTTCTCTGCTGATGTGACCCTCTCAATTTGCACATCTCCTCTTTTGATAATATCACGGATTAGGTGATACTTCCTCATAATGTGCTTGGTCCGTTGGTGAGATCGTGGTTCTCTTGCTTGAGCAACCGCCCCAGTGTTGTCACAAAACACAGTAATGGGGTCTTTCATGCTAGGAACAACATTCAACTCTTGAATGAAGTTTCTAATCCAAACACCTTCCTTAGCTGCATCATTTGTATCTAAGTATTCGGCCTCAGTGGTCGAATCTGCAGTGGTAGTTTGCTTGGAACTCTTCCAACTCACTGCTCCGCCGTTTAGGTAGAACATGTATCCTGACATTGACTTAAAATCATCTAAGTCAGATGCAAAGCTTGCATCGCAGTATCCTTCGACAGTAAGATCTTTCTGACCTCCGTAAACTAAGAATAAATCTTTAGTACTTTTCAAGTACTTAAGAATATTCTTCACGGCAGCCCAGTGACCATCTCCAGGGTCAGATTGGACAAGACTCGTCACACTAAGTGCGTAAGCCACATCCAGTCGAGTACATAACATTGCATACATTATGCTACCTATTGCTGATGCATAAGGTGTATGAGTCATTCTTTCCTTCTCAAGGTTAGTCTTAGGACACATCTTCTTTGAAAGACATGTTCCTACACTCATAGGAAGGTTCTTAACCTTTGCTGACTCCATATTAAATCTCTTCAATACTTTGTCAATGTACATTGACTGTGATAGTCCTATTAACCTTCTAAACCTATCTCTATAGATTTTAATTCCAAGGATATAGGACGCATCACCAAGATCCTTCATCTCGAATTGGTTCGATAACCATAACTTAGTCACTTTCATGTCATCCTTCGAATTCCCAATAAGAAGGATGTCATCAACATAAAGTACTAAGAATTGCACTGAGGTCTCCAATTCCTTTCTATACACACAAGACTCATTCGAAATTTGAATGAAGCCAAACGCTTTGATTGATTCATCAAATCGAATGTTCCAATTCCTAGAAGCCTGTTTCAATCCATAGATTGATCTTTGTAGTTTGCAAACCTTTTGCTCACTCCCACTGAATGTGAAGCCTATGGGTTGCTCCATATAGATGTCTTTGTCAATGTCACCATTGAGAAAGGCAGTTTTCACATCCATTTGCCATATCTCATAGTCATAATATGCAGCAATGGCAAGCATGATCCGAATAGACTTTTGCATTGCAACTGGCGAAAAGGTTTCATCAAAGTCCACGCCGGGTCTTTGTGTGAATCCTTTTGCAACCAGTCTTGCTTTGTAGGCTGCAATGCTTCCATCAACTCCAAGCTTTCTCTTAAAGATCCATTTGCAACCTATGGGTTTGACCCCATCAGGCAAATCTACCAAGGTCCAAACTTGGTTGGAGTTCATGGAATCCATTTTGGATTTCATGGCTTCTATCCACTGTTCAGAGTCAGAATCTGAAAGTGCCTCCTCATATGTTAAAGGATCAATATCCTTTTGAGAGATTTCATGGAAGAATCCATACCATCTCTCCGGCTGTCTAGGAGTGCGTTCAGAACGCCTCAGAGGAGGATTTACGTGTGTTTCAAAATTCGTGATTGGTTGTAGTTGATCAGAAGGGGACGTTTCCTCAGTGGGTGGCGTGGGGTCACTCTGTACTTCTTCTAATTCTATGATCTTACCTTTCTTTTCTTTAAGGAACGGTTCCTCAAGAAAAGTGGCATTTCTGGAAACAAACACCTTTTGCTCAGATTGATCATAGAAGTAATATCCTATGGGTTCCTTAGGATAACCTACAAAATAGCATAAGTTAGAACGAGATTCTAACTTATCTCCCACTGTCCTCTTCACGTAAGCAGGACAACCCCAAATTCTTAGGTAAGAATAACTAGGGATTTTACCATGCCACATTTCATAGGGCGTTTTAGGGACTGACTTAGAGGGAACTAGATTCAAAATCTTTGCTGCACTTTCTAGGGCATAACCCCAGAAAGAAGGTGGTAAGTCAGTGAAACTCATCATGGAACAAACCATATCAAGTAGGGTTCGATTCCTTCTCTCAGAAACTCCATTAAGCTGAGGAGTTCCCGGAGGAGTCCACTGAGAGATAATCCCATTATCTTTGAGATGATTAAGGAATTCTTCACTAAGATACTCGCCTCCTCGATCAGATCGAAGTGCTTTGATCTTGTGACCAGTTTGGTTCTCAACCTCCTTTTGAAATTCTAAGAATTTCTCAAAAGCTTCAGATTTATACTTCATTAAGTATACATAACCATACCGACTAAAGTCATCAGTAAAGGTTATGAAATACTGATGATTGTTTCTAGTGCTTACACTAAGCGGTCCACAAACATCAGTATGGATCAAATCCAAAACCTTAGTGGCACGTTCCACAGTTCCTTTAAAATGAACTTTGGACATTTTTCCTTTGAGACAGGATTCGCAAGAAGTTAACTCCTTAAGATCATTTTCAGAGAATGATCCTAAAGTGTTTATCTTGCTAATTCTGTTCTTGGAAATGTGACCTAATCTAACGTGCCATAAGGGAGCTGAAACTTTGTCATCTCTCTTACGCTTCGTTTCTCGTTGTATATTCATGATATTGATATTTTGAGTTAGGTAAAGTCCATTACTTAGAGTACCGATGTGAACCGAAGAGTTGTTCCGTTTGATAAAATATTTACCATTCTTAATATAAGTTTCATAACCTTCACAATCTAATATTGGAACTGAAATTATATTATGAATAATGCTCGGTACATAAAGGACTTTATTTAAGACTAACTCAAAATTACCTAAATCTAATCTTATTGTGCCTAAAGCTCGAGCTTCAATGTTTGAGCCTTCGCCGATCTTCAAGACACATTCTCCTTTTTTGAGTTGTTGGACTTCACTTAGCATCTGTACATCATTACAGATATGAGTTCCACAACCGGTATCAAGTACCCAAGAACTAGAATTAATAGAAAGATTTACTTAAACGAGAAAGATACCTTTCTTTAGAGTAGCCTTGTACTCTAGGCAGTTTCTCCTCCAATATCCCGCTTTGCCACAATGGAAGCAAACATCCTCTTTCTGATCACGCTTCTTCTTTTGGGCTTTCCCCTTCGAAATGCCACCAGTGGGCCTAAGGGGTTTCTTCTTCTTCTTTTGGGCTTTCTTCCCCTTACCTTTAGAAGGTCCTGAAGAGGAAGATGGAGCATTCACCATCAAAACCTTATTGTCCTCCTTGATCGTGCTTTCAGCAGTCACTGACTAATCAGCTCAGCTACAGTAGCACCAGCATGATTCATGTTGAAGTTAAGGACAAATGGGTTGAATGATGGTGGGAGCGAGGCTAGCAACAAATCCACTGAAAGCTCATCTTTCAGTGGCATGTCCATGGAAGCAAGTTTCTCAGTAAGGGCAAGAAACTTGAGCCCATATTCATGGACACTTGAACCTTCCCTCATTCTTAAGTGGAACAATTCCTTTGAAGTGTTATACCTTGTAACACGTTCATGAGGGCGGTAAAGTTGCTCTAAGTGGTCGTAAATCTCCCAAGCAAATTCCATGGCCTCATGTTGCCTTTGCAAGTCCGGAGACATGTTAGCCAACATAAGGTAACGGGTTTGGAGATTATCATCCTTCCACTTCTAAATCGCATCCCGCTCGGCTCGAGTGGGAGCCTCCCCTTCGGGACTAGGCTCCCCTTCGAAGAGAACATAAGTTCTCTTCTCAGAATCTAAAAGGATTTTTAGATTCCTCAGCCAATCAGAATAGTTGGGACCAGTCAACTTGTTTGACTCGAGGATCAATACAAGAGGGTTTTTGGTTGCCATTTCAAAACACGTAGAGAATCACAGAATCTACGACCTAAATGGTAAAACAGAGAACTAGTGAGCATGCTGAATTATAACGATATACAAAAGATAAGGTCTTTAATCTAATGTAGCTCCCACTGTTTTTCAAAGATCTATAATTCCCAAAGATCTAAGAGGAACACGTTTCCCAATGGGTACTAAGATCCTAGGCATTTTACCTCGAACCCACGACTCGCGGACATTCTAAGTAAGAACCCTAGGTAGGTACAACTTACCAATTCTAACACCTTTAGAACTCTTAGTAATTGTTTTTGTATCCTATCTTTCAATATGGACCCACGACTCGTGCGACATCCATATTTACTTAGGCGTTAAGCTAGACCCATCAATCATAAGATCATGACCAAAACTTAGTTCGAACGACCCACGACTCGCGGACATCGCCCTTGCTAAAATTGACCACGAAATATTGACCATTTAAAAAATGATTAATTAGGTAACTAAGAACTAATAAGCTCCACTAGCTATCCCACGACTCGCGGACAATAACTAGCTTTACTTACTAAACTTAAAACCTATTGATGGAATGCTAGGAATTTAATTCAAAATTTGCATCTCGAATTAAACACCTATTTGTTCGAAATTAGCTTAATATTTAATGGGAATTTTCGAATCAACCGGAGAGTTGTCCGGTTCGACCTCACCAACATATATGTTATCCAATTTTATTAGTCTTGATTAATGCAAGTACACTTAAATGCATTTCAAACAAGCACATAAACAGATAACATGTCCTAGCATGATACTAACATGTAATGATCATGGGTTCTACCTATCTTATGCGTGATATGTGGGAGCCACTCCACAATCACAAGTTCTAACATACATGCCACATAAACAGCTTAAATCACATAAGGGAAAGCGGTAACAAAATACGAGCCCTATCTCTATTACATTTAACAATTGAGATTCCCCTCCCTAACATTTTGAGGGGTCTTCACTTATGGCCTCCTTGTTACTTGAATGTGGTCCATCTTACTCCATGGGTGCATTGTCCCCAAAATGAAAATAAAACCTCACCACCTATCTCTACTCTCCAATTACAATAAAAAGAAAAAGACATAAAGTAATAAGGCTTAATCTTCATATTGGCCTTAGACAATTACACGGGGCATACCCCGGCCTCAAAAACAGTAATATGGAAAGCCACATAATAAATCACATAACAGTACGCACATAAGTGAGGCTCCAACCTCAATTGAAAAACGCAACTGTAGGGCTCCAACCCCAATTTAAACCATCCATGTGCATAAATTAAAACCATACATAAGTCTAAACCCATGATCACCTAACATGCTTTTGCAAGAATTAAAATAAACCAATAAATTAAAATTCTCGCCTTAAGCTCTAATAGTTTAAAACACGACTTAGATGCAATTTTTGTTCAAGAGCCTTTTCTATAAAACCCGAAAAACAATGAACTAATAAAATTCCAATTAATTTTTGAAAATTAATAATTTTATTCTTTCAATATTTTCAGAATATAAAGATTGTAATTTTTCCAAAGTTTAAATCGCTTAAATTTCTAAAATCCCAATTTAAACAATTATTTCAAAAATAATTCAAATTTAATAAATAAAAATTTTCAGAAAAATTAAATCGGGATTGGATTGGACTAAACACGAAAATCAAGATCGCGAGACGAAGGGCCCGGAACGGACTGCACGCCCGCCCGCCCGAGACCAAGCCCGGTAGACGCGCAGCATCGCGCGCATGGACGCGCGCGCCAGCGCTGCGCGAAACCGGCAGCGTGAGTTGCAGCCCGCCGGGCATGGTGCGTATCCTCGCGCGCGTCGCGAGCATCAGCTAGGCGGGGACGGGCGGGCGTGACCGACAGGCTCCCGTGCGGTTGCGGGAGGGATGTGCGGGCACGCCTAGGCGCTGGCGGACGGCAGCAGCGGGCAGTCCCGCGAGGTTGCGGGACTGCTGGGCGGGCGGGCGCGCGGGCCTGGGCGTGCTACGCCTTAGCACGTCCAGGCTCGTGTTTTCGTAACGCGATTTCGTGTTTCGTAATTTTAGTTCAAAAAACCAACAACAATCCAAAATTCAAAAAAAAAAAAATTTAAACATATTTCAATCTAAACGGTTTTCAAAAAACAGTTTCAGAAATTTAAGAAAAAATTACAGTTTCGTATTTCAGGCTTTCTAAAAGAACTCATGAATACCTAATTCGCATCTAAGCATAAGAATTTCTACCAAATTCAGAATAATTGAGACGAATCAGAAACACGATTAACGAGGTGGCTCTGATACCACTTGTTTAAAACACGAATCAGAAAGCAGCGGAATTTAAAAAAATTTCCCAACAAAAAGATCTTGGACTCGTAATCGTGTATCCAAATTTGTAGAGCTAGAAAACTTACTTTTCTTTTATTCTTTCTTGAAGCGTTTCAAGCCACCCAAGAACGCTCTTCTCGCGGCTTGATCCCCTCTCCTTTGGTAAAGCTCGAATCTTCAAACTTCTAACTTGAAGTCTCTAGAGAAAGTCCACCAACTTGATCACAATCTAACTAGTAAGGATGCTAGTTCTCTAGTTAGTGTTTAGGCTTAACCTAGGGTTTTATTTAATCTTGGAGAAAGGAAGGTGTTCAACACATGAACCAAAAGAATTGCCAATTAGCTCTAAAGGGGAGCATGAGCTCCCCTTTATATAGGAAAGGGAGAGGGGCGCCGATTCTATTCCTTGTTGGGCAAGGATTTGGTCCGTTTCTCTCCTATTACTTGATCATCAAGTAATTTCCAACTTTGACTTTGAATTCTAATTCAAATCAACTTTCAAGAGAGCTAAAATATCCAAACTATTTTTGGATAATTTTATACTTTATTTATTTAAAATAAATAACTTATTTTATCTAATTAATTAATTCATAATTAATTAACTAGATTATTTTTCTCCAAAATTAGACTTTCTTTTTAATTCAAAATTAAACCAAAGTCTATTAAATAATTAATCACATTAATTATTTAACACATAAATAAATATACACATATATTTACACACGTGTGAGACACGTGTCACAAGGACACGTGTCACTCACGTGAGCCACACTTGTGGTTCACACGTGTGGAACCCTCTTGGCCCGATTAACTCGTTTAATCATTTTTAAGCCTCAACTCATGTAACCAAGTTGTTGTGTGTGACCCTCTAGGTTCTCAATTCAATTAGCAGTGACCCTAATTAATTAATCAGTTCACAGATTAAACGACCATAGTCTAGCAACAGGTGTTTAACCCCTAGCTGAATTGGAATGTTCGGATTCGACAGAACCTTTAAGTCATCGATTCATGTGAGATACAATCCTCCTACTTACTATCTCTCAACCAAGATCTAGGGTAAGGGAATAATCAGAACCCTAATAATCCGGTCTTAAAGCTAAGTGCATTTCATATCCATTTGATCTCAATCCAAGAAACCCTTTTCTTGATGTCTTGATCCACTGCCTTGGCCAAGGACTCCATATGGCATATGAATGACTTACACAATAAGAGATCACCTTGCAAATGCAAGTGTAGGTCCTTTCTTGATTCTCATTCACTTTCATGAATCAGTTGTGCAGCCCCAGCATAAGCCTTGAATCAGTTGTCTAAGGCGATACCCTTTAAAGCTTATACCTAAGACTACAGAGTTAACTCATAGAGTGACAAGGAACCTCAAGTCTAAGGATCAATTAATCACATCAATGACTCGTGAGATATTTCCTAATCTGGAAGTTTCCATTTCCTGAAATAGAAACTTCCTTTCCCATTTAGGAATGTTCTCACACGGGGCACCTCAGTGAACTTACTTATTAAAGTAAGCACCCTCATGTATCATGCACGTATCAACTATACACTTTGCACCTCCATGAAACAAGGTGGTCCTTCTTAAGGGCGTGATCCCACAAGCAAGCCTTAGAGGAGTCAGGTTGACACTCCCACTGTCTGTAGGACTCATCGGCTTGGAGTAATTTACTAATCATGACTTATGTGATATAGGGCTCGTTTCATGAACCATTTCACCTAAATGGTAGAGTCCTAAAGTCATCAGGATTAGGGGAGTTCTCATACATCCACAGATAAAGCAAACGCATACCAAACAAGAGCATATGAAGAAGTGTTGCCTCAATTCGTTATTTCATTCAAAGATTGTCTGTGATTACAATAAGGAAAAGCACAAAGCGGATATACAATCGGCTTTCTAGGGAACTATTCCTAACATATACAACCAATGTGCAAAGTTTTAAGCCAAAATGTATATTATATGTATATAGAGTCTTTTCTTGGGTAAATGATTTCAAATGTAAGCCTTTTACTTATGAACCCTACCCTATGATTTTTGGCGAGATCATGATTGTTATGAACATGGGCCCCAAAACTTAGTGTATGTGGCTATCCGGGGAGGCAAGGGCCGACAGTGATCCCATATACTAGTTCTAACCAATTACGGCGAATACCAACCTCGTTAAGGAGTTTTTGACGAGGAAAGGCTAACCGGGCGGTGAGGGTTCATGAACCTCACTCACCATATTGATATGTTCAGGTGGCCGAGTCTTGCAAGCCCGTCCACCACCGAAGGGAAAAGGTGTATATGTATGATTATGATCATGATATGAATGTGCACAAAATATTGTATGATAACCAATGAATCATGTTATGAATACACAAGGAGAAGGTTGGAGTTTATGCACGCCTACTCGTCGGGCTATGAAAACTTATGATTAAATATGAATGAATATGATAGTTGTAATCCCATTGATGTTCACCTTGTTTTGCCTGCTTGGGAAATTCTTAACAAACTTCAAATGGGATTAGGGCTTGCATGTATGTGGTTAAATTCCGTTGTATTATATACTATGCCCCATTTTTCTACCCACCAGTCTCCTATAGACTGAACCCGGGTTTGTTTTCAGTTTTCTCTTGCAGGTGTTAGAGGACTAGGCGGGGTTTCAAGTCGGTCGAGTCGTATGGTCAAGTTTATGTCACTTCACGTATTTTGTAAATTAAATAAGTTACAGAATTATATATGAAATGTTATGATTATGTTATATTGATTCGGGATAGGCTACTAGGGATAGAATGAACCCGTGACTTATGTTTTATGATTTATGATTTATGTTTGTAATTTCGGGACTAGGTATCTATGTTAGTTGAACCCGTTACTTGTTGCCTACTTTATGATTGACCTTATATTTTGCTTCAGCATTTGCATTTAATTCATGGTTTTGTTTAATTGGTTTCGAAGGTTCTAGTTCCCGCCTAGCCTAGTGTGTGAGTGAGTCCCCATTCGCCGTGATTCGGCTCGTGTATGGACTCTCCATTTTATATGCGGGTCGGGTCCCGGTGCGGGGGATGTGGGGCCTTCTATTGGGGCGCTACACGACCTCATCAAGATCTCCAAGATAGGAGGACCCCCTCGCCTCCTAGATATCAACAACAACCACCTCAACAACTGCAAATGAACATGGAAAATTTTATGGAAGCGGTATACAACTATGTTGAACATAGGAGAGCACAAGCACCACCACCACAACAACAACAACCAATTGATCCACAACCACACCACCTCCACCAATGGTCCGAGATCCTCATGGATTATTCTTGAGTTACACCCCACCGAGGTTCTCGGGGACTATTGATGATGCCGTGGCAGAAGGATAGTTGACACGCATTGAGAGAATTTATAGTGTCCACCAATTCACAACCCAAGAGAAGGCCCAATTTGCTATTTTTCAACTAGATGGAGAGGCCTATGATTGGTGGGAGTGGACAAGGGAAAAGCTTGAGGTGGATGGAGAAGAGGTTATATGGGAGGTTTATAAAAGGGAATTCCGGGAGACTTTTGTGCCCCGAAGTGGTTAGGGAGAGGAAAGAGCAAGAGTTTATGGGTTTGAAGCAAGGCACCAAGACCGTGGCTCAATATTTAGCCACTTTCAACTGCCTTGGGAAGTATGCCCTTCATATCACCCGGGACGAGAAGAGGAAGGCAAGAAAGTTTATTGCCGATTTGAGAGAGAATTTGAGACATAGACACGCCGGACACAATTTTGAGTCCTTTGCCGACACGGTTCAAAGGGCTCTAGTGTAAGAGAAGGAATTTAGCAAGAAAGATCCGGTTCCAAGGGCTCAAAGTGGGCAAGGATCGGGCTCGGGATATAAGAGGCCCATGGTACAAGCTCCCCCCAACAGAACAAATTGCCTAGGAAAAAGCCAAGACCGGCCGCCCCTATTCCGATAGCCGCTGCACCATTTCCTCCGGCCCCGAATACTAAGCCTTCTGCTCATTGTGGTTTGAATAATCACACTTGGGAGGAGTGTCGACGCCGGTTGGGAGCTTGCTTGCGATGTGGACCCATGGAGCATAAAGTTGACACATGCTCGAAGAGGAATAGACCACCGAATGTGGGACAGAGGCCACTCATGAGGGCCCGTGCCTATGCTATAGATGGGGAGGAGCAGAATGCCGAGGTGGATCCCGTCGACGTGGTGGAAGGTACTATATACATACATGGCACGAGCATACATACATTATTTGATCCTGGTGCTACTCATTCTTTCCTTTCTTGTGATTTGGTTGCTACTTTATGCTTGCTTGTTGTTTGTACTTCCGTGTATTTTGTGGTTAGTTCTCCTTTGGGTGGGAACTTAGAGACAGATCGAGTGTTTAAGGAGGTACCGATTATAGTATAGAGGGTCGTGACTACTTGGCAGATTTTGTGGTAATGCCGATGAGTCGGTATGGTGCCATTCTGGGAATGGACTGGCTTTTCAAGCACTGTGCTAAGGTTGATTGTCGAGCTAAGAGAGTCCAGTTGGGTACAGAGGTGTTTGTAGGTTCGAGTTCGAAGACTTCGCCCTTGTTGTCTTTTATCGAGGCTTACAGGTTGGTTCGAGAAGGTGCTATAGGGTTTGTTGCCTATCTTCTTAACAAGCCGAAAGATCAGGCTAAACTTGAGGAGACGGAAGTGGTGAAGGATTTTCTCGAAGTTTTCCCGGAGAGTCTTGGTTCTTTACCTCCTGAAAGGAAAATCGAGGTTGTGATTGATTTATACCCAGACGCCGAGCCTTTCTCTAAAACACCTTATCAGATGGCTCCAACCGAGTTGAAAGAGTTGAAGAAGCAACTGGAAGAGTTATTGTCTAATGGGTACATTCGTCCGAGTTCTTCTCCTTGGGGTGCACCGGTCCTATTTGTAAAGAAGAAAGATGGGACCTTGAGAATGTACATTGATTATAGGGAGCTAAACCGGATGACGATCAAGAACAAGTATCCCCTTCCACATATCGAGGAGTTATTCGATATACTTCAGGGATCCAAGGTCTATGCCAAGCTTGACCTATGATAGGGATATTATCAGCTGCGAATCCGAGAAGAGACTATTTCAAAGACGAGATTTAATACTCGGTACGGGTATTATGAGTTTGTTGTAATGCTGTTTGGTTTGACTAATACCCCCGCAGCCTTTATGGATATGATGCACAGGATCTTTCGGCCTTTTCTTGATAAGTTCGTGGTAATTTTTATTGATGACATTCTGGTGTTTTCAAGGTCTACCGAAGAGGACGCGAGACACCTTAAACTCGTGTTGCAAACTCTGAAGGAACATCACCTGTTTGCTAAGTTTAGTAACTGCGACTTTTGGATTGATAAGGTTTCTTTCTTTGGCCATGTTATTTTGGAGAATGGTGTTGAAGTCGATCCTGCAAAGATTGAGACTGTGATGAAGTGGGAAGCATCGAAGAATGCCTCAGAAGTTCAAAGTTTCTTGGGTCTAGCGAGATATTATAGAAGATTCGTGAAGGACTTGTCGAAGATTGCCACTCCATTGACCCAATTAACTAAGAAAGAGGTGAAGTTCGAGTGGGATAAAGCATGTGAGAAAAGCTTTAATCTCTTGAAAGAGAAACTGACCACCGCCCCAACCTTAACACTACCCGAAGGCTCTGAGGGCTATGCCGTTTTTACAGACGCATCTAAGGAAGGATTGGGTTGTGTTCTGATGCAAAACGAGAAAGTGGTTGCTTATGCTTCTAGGAAGCTAAAGGAGCATGAGAAGAATTATCCCACTCACGACTTGGAGTTAGCCACCGTGATTTTTGCACTTGGAAAATGGAGGCACTACTTGTACTGCGTACCATTTGAGATCTTCACCGATCACAAGAGCCTCCAGTATTTATTCACTCAGAAGGATTTGAATATGAGGCAAAGGCGTTGGATGGAGTTACTTGAAGACTATGAGTGTACGATCAAGTACCATCCCGAAAAAGCCAATGTGGTCGCCGATGCACTTAGTAGGAAGGCTAGTGTGTTGAATTTGAAAGTGGGAGAAGGTAGTGGAGTTGAGCCTATTGTCGTGAAGGCTCGTGTTACCAACATCACCATTCAGCCGGATTTGACGCATCGTCTATTTGAAGCTCACACTAGTGATCTGGAAGTTCAAAAGTTGGTTGCTAAGGCTAGAGCAGACCTGGAGTGTCCATTTGGGTTCGATGAAACTGGTCTTTTTCGTTTCAAGAACCGTGTGGTTATGCCCGAAGAGTTAAAAAGGATGTTGCTCGAAGAGGCTCACAAATCAGCTTACTCTATTCACCCCAGAGGTAATAAGATGTACAAAGACCTTAAACAATATTATTGGTGGAATAGGTTGAAGAAGGATGTGGCTGAGTACGTGAAGCATTGTATGACATGCCAGAAGGTTAAAGCTGAGCATCAGAAACCTGGAGTTCTTCTACAGCCGTTACCTATTCCAGAGTGGAAGTGGGAGGAGGTGACAATGGATTTTGTGTCTGGATTGCCGAGAGTAAAGGGTGGTTATGATGGTATTTGGGTGATTGTGGACCGCCTGTCTAAGTCGGCACATTTTCTACCAGTTCGGATGTCTTTTAAGATCAGCAAGCTAGCCGAATTGCAACAAAGAGATTGTCGGCTTCATGGTATTTTGGTCAACATAGTATCGAATAGAGATCCAAGGTTTACTTCGAGGTTGTGGCAAGAGTTACAAGGTATTTTGGGTACGAAGCTCAAGAGACAGATGCCAATCCGAGAGATTAATCAAGTATCTTGAGGACTTTCTTCGGGCTTGTGTTTTGGATTTTCAGACTTCGTGGGATCAACAACTACCTTTGATTGAGTTCTCCTACAATAACAGTTACCAAGCTTCGATCGGTATGGCATCATATGAGTTGCTTTATGGTCGAAAGTGTAGATCTCCGTTGTTCTTCGATCTACACGAGTGGAAATAGACTAAACAAGAAGGCGTTAAGAAGGAGAGAAGTTGGAGAAACCCTCTAAAGCCATACGAGATATGATTGAGAAGTCCAACTAGTACAACAACAGATGAAAGCAGCTCAAGATCGACAGAAGAGCTACGCCGACCTTCGTAGAAGAGATCTCAAGTTTGAGATTGGGGACCGTGTGTTCTTGAAGGCATCCCCGCGTAAAGGATTTGCTCGGATTGGGAGAGGAGGGAAGCTTAACCCTCGTTACTTGGGTCCATTTGTGATACTTGAGAAGAATGGAGAAGTGACGTATCGTTTGGATCTACCACCGAGCTTAATCGGGATTCACAATGTTTTCCATGTTTCTCAACTAAGGAAGTATTATCCCGATGAGGCCAAGATTCTCCCCGTTGAAGAAGTTGAAGAGGTCGACTTGTAACCGGATTTAACTTTTATCCAAAAGCCGGTGAAGATTTTAGACCACAAGTTCCAAGTTTTGAGGAACCGGCAAATTCCCTTGGTTAAGGTTTTGTGGCGAAGTGATAAGACCGAGGAAGCCACTTGGGAAACCGAGGACAAAATGAGGAAGTTGCATCCGGAGCTGTTTCCAACCGAGCAGTGAATTTGGGGACCAGATTCTTTTAAGGAGGGAGGATTGTGATGCCCCAAGTTCTCGTCTTCCAGGTACGCGTACCACGCGGGTGATTTTCTAAGAGTTAGGTTTATTTAATTATTTCGTTCACCCCTTATTATGCAAATTGTAAGATTAAATATCCAATTAATTGTAATTGGACTTAATTGCATTATTATAACATACGTGAATCATGCATATATATATTATCCTTAACTTATATATATATACATAAGTGAATCATGCATATATATATTATCCTTAACATATATATATATATGTATGTATGTATCCACTAGTTCTCTACTTTACATAATGGCATACACACCCTCATTCCACTAATCTCTAACATGTAAATAATTAAGTGACAAGGAGTTAATAGCAAATATGCATATATACAGAAGACTTTTATATCATATACATTACATACATTACACATTACATTCATCACTTTATTTTAGACATACACAAGAGATCACACACTCCCTCATACCTTTGGAGTTCGAATTCAAGGAGGAGGAGAAGAGGAGGATCGTCGTGAATTCACCCGGAGCTCGTTGCATCACCATCATTTCATTGTTCAACCTCTCCTTTCTTTATTTCTTGTGTAGGTGTGTATATTTGTGTATATGTATATGTATATATGTGTGTGATTTGTGTGTAAGTTGGAACTTTATGAATTGAAGTTTAATATCTTGCTCTTAGAAGTATATAGGCATGTATATATGTTCATTTATGGAACCCTTGCTTGAGTTTTTGGTTGGTTGGTTGGAAATGGATATATGCAAATTTAAGAGTTTATATGTTGGATATATGATGATCTAGATAATTTTTGATGGTTCTTTTGATGCCTAATCGAAGTATTGTGTCTGTAATTATGCTACAAGTATTGGTTTCAATTGGGGATTAATTTGGAGTTGGTTTGTTGTAGGTTTTGCATGAACATGTAACGGCCCTGTTTCTCGAGCAGAGGGTCCCGGCCAGGACTCCCTTTAGTGCAAAAACCATCCCGACCGGGAACCAATGTCAGGGGATCAGCTGAACACTGATCCCGACCGAGACCATTTTGAACACAAAACCTATCCCGGCCGGGATCCTTATGCAAGGGACGCCTCTGTTGGGCTGTCCCGGCCGTGATCCTCTTCAGACCAAAATCAATCTCGATCGGGGTAGCTATGTAGGGACGCTTCTGATTGGGGTATCCCAGCCGTTACCCATTTTCAACTAAAGTCAGTCCCGGCCGGGACTCGCCTCTGGAAGCATGCATTGTGTGTTTTTCATACTTTTCGTTATTTAGCTTATTGACTTGGCCCTTTGGACATTAATTGTGCATATGAACATTTGTAATACTTATTATCATTCTCATTTCATATCATATCATCGCATGAACATGCTGTTCGTCGAATATGTGGTTCATGGAGTCGAGTCTTACATTAGTTATTCCTTTTCTTGTACAGAGTTCTGTCTAGGACTCGAGGAGCAGGCACCTTAGCTCACTTTCCATTCTTTCTTTTAAGGTGAGGTTTTCTTTACGTATTTAAAAGTCCCTATATCCCAATGTGTTTATTTCGGTCAAAACTTATAATCTACGTATAGTTTTCCCAAAATGTAAATGCTTTACAATGGAACCCTTTCCTTTAATTGAAACCTACCCACCGTACTGTTTTGGCAAGATATTACACTGTATTTCTTGGGGCCCTAGGGAAAATGTGGGATTGGCCACCAGAACGGCATCGGGCCATCGGAAAGAACCTTTGCACGTAGAACCCATTGGGAATACCTTCGCGTGACCTAGGAGTCGGGACGGCGGGGTATTCCTGAGCCGGTGGTTCCTATACTATCGAAGGAGCGGGTAAGAGTCATGAGCCCCCATCTCACACTGTACTGAGGTGGTTCGAGCCTTGCAAACCCAACCTCCGAACCTTGGAAGAAGGTTTGATACTGTTTTACTGGTTAACTGACTGATTGTTATTGAACTTGTATGATCACCCCACACTCGAATTAATCACGGTACACTGTCAGAGTTTGGATGGAGTTTACCCCCTCGCCGGGTCACTGATTGCCTAGTTAAATGTTATAATTAAAATGATGTTTGTAATGCCGAGTATTGCCTCCTTTTCCAAACTATCCAATTGGATGATTGACAAAACTGTACTCGGGATTATAAGTTGCATGATACGTGCTATTTATATTTAAACCCCTCACTTAGCCTTCATAGACTAACACCTCCTCACTTTCAGCTTTTGCAGGATCTTGCTAAGCAGGGAAATAGAGTCTGTTCAGTCTTTATTTTGTAGGCTAGCTTGAGCATAACTTGCTGATGCATATCTACATACTTTACCACTATTTTGGGATTGTATATTATGATAATCATGAAGTTGATACCTGTAGGCTGGGATGGCCATATTTGAATGCTTTGCCTACTTCGTGGAATTATTATTGCTTCCACTTTTAAACTCTTGCATTGTGCTGTATTTGGTGGTTGGTTTAAGGGTTAGTCCCACTTAGCTACGGTTCTTTTATTTATCACCCTTCCGGATTGGACTCTTGGTGCAGGGGATGTGGTGCCTATCGACTCGGGTGCTACATGGACACATAATAGGAAGCACACAAGACACGTAATTTCACATAAAGAAGTGTTTGCCCCTGATTATAATCATATGTCTATTATTCAAAGATTGCCCGTGATACAAAGAAAGTTCCAAAGTGGATTTCGACGAATCAGCTTTCTAGGGCACTATTCCCAACACCTCGAATATTACGACGAGCAGTGGAAGGAGTGCAGCCGCGATAGGCTTATGAGCCCTTCTCGTTCGAGGAGATCTCGAGTGCGTCCCCAGGATAACAAAGATGTAGAAAAACAAAAGGATCCCGTCAGGGAAACCCACCCCCTCGTAGTAATCAACATGATTTTCGGAGGAGCGAGACGTCATTTTTTTTGTAGCTATGACTACAAGTCCTCAATTTAAAGGCCTGTCTACGCCATCAAGGAAGTAGGAGCCTCAAACCAAAAAAAAAAGTGAAATGCTAGGTTTTAGTGATAAGTACCTCGAGCATATTGTAAGACCCCATGGGGTCGGTGAAACCTTTGACTGTCCCATGGTGGTTAGCTTAGACATGTATAACCACATTCTAAAGAGGGTCCTTGTGGACAGTGGAAGCTCAGTGAACGTTCTCCCTTACTCTTTCTTTGTAAAAATGAACATCAATACTATACCCCTGAAGCCCCTCAAAACATCCCTCATTGGTTTTGGGAGCTCCAAAGTGGTCCCTCGAGGATAGGTCTAGTTAGCCACGTCAATTGGTTGAGCCTCCCAGAGGAAAACCTTGACGGTCACCTATGCGGTAGTGGAGATCAAAATCCCTTATAACATCATAATCGGGCGCATCGCCCTAATTTATTTTAAGGCGATCATTTCCTCCTACCATCAGAAGATCAAGTTCTCCACCCCCGACGGAATAGTGCTTTGCAATGTCATGGAAGCATGAGAATGTTACATGTTGTTCCTTATGAAACCGAAGGCAGACAAAGTCCTTCAGTTAGGATCTACTAAGAAATAGATAAACTATCCTGGCTTAGACAAAGACGGCCCCCTCAGAAAGAGTGCTTGAATCAATAAAAAGAAGAACAATAATAAAGGCTCAAAAGACCCAGGTACACCAACGCCTGGAAGTTCCAAAGATGAACCCTTAGAGCCGGTTAGTTGCACCTCATCCGAGGAAAGTTTCGATAGCGAGGGACAAGACAAGAAGACGGAGAGGTTAACCAGGAAAAAGCATACCCTCGAGGCAACCTGGGTCGAGACCAGCGTCTAGCCCACCGAGAAGTTCGTAACTATAGAACTTGAGCTTGGCAACAAAGAGAAAAGCACCCAGATTGGATTTAGCCTTGACAACCCTTCACAAGTCTTAATGTTAAACTTTTGAGGAAAAACAAAGATGTATTCACTTAGAAGGTATCAGATTTGACAGGCATCGACCCTAGCATCATCGTTCATAGGCTCAACATCAACCTTGCATTCAAGCCTATAATACAAAAGAAACGAGGGGTAAATGGCACCCGAAGGAAGATCATCGAGGAAGAGGTCAACAAGTTACTCAAGGTATAGTACATCGATGAGGTTCTCTATCCAGAATGACTGTGTAACGTAGTTCTCGTCTCGAAAAGCACCAACAAGTGGAGGATGTACAACGGCTTCACGGATTTAAACAAAGCATGCCCCAAAGACCCCTACCCTTTGTCTCGAATTGACCAATTCGTAGATTCGATGGTGGGGTGTGAACTAATGAGTATGATGGATGCATTCCAAGGCTATTATCAAATCTTCCTAGTTCCAGAGGATCATACCTAGACTTCATTCATAGTTCACATAGGGGTCAATTGCGTTCTTGTAATGCCCTTCGGTTTAAAGAGTGCTGGTGCCACCTATCAGAGATTGGTTAACAAAATATTCGAACCAGAAATAAGAAAATCCATGGAGGTCTATATGGACGACATGATTATTAAAAGTGAGAAGTAGTACTCTCACTTGGAAGATCTCAAGAGAACTTTTGACATCTTGAGGAAGTATGGGATGAAGCTTAACCGCTCCAAGTACACGTTCGGCATCACCCATGAATGTTTGAGAAGTTCAAGTGCTGGTAGGGAAGATATTCTAGCTTAATAGATTCATCTCCCGATCAGCTGACATAATTTGCTCTTCTTTAAGATCTTACACAATGCCAGAAATTTCATTTGGACAGAGGAATGCAAAAACGCGTTGCAGGACATGAATTTATACCTTTCGTGCACCTCATTCTTTGCCAAACTAATCGAGGATGAGAACTTGCTTCTCTATCTCTCGGTTTTGAGCGATGTTGTGTGCGTTGTACTTGTTACGATCGAGAAAAGAAAACATTTGTCATTATATTATCTCAGTAAAACACTTTAGGGAGCAGAAAGGAAGTATCTGAAAATAGAAAAGTTTACCTTTACTCTCATTAATGTATCACGCAAACTGAGACAATATTTCTAAGCCCATTCTATTACCATGCTCACTGACTAGCCACTCAAGCAAGTCCTTATCATACCCCACATCTCAAGCAAACTAATCACATGGACAATTGAGCATATCTAGTTCGAAGTCTTTCGATCCAAGAACAGCCACCCAAGCACAGGTAGTAGGAACTTGCTGGTCGAGCGCTTCAAACTCAACCCAACCAACCCAGATTCCGACAACATATGGATCCTACACACAGGTGGTTCTTCGACTTTTTAAGGGAGAGCAAGATTAACCCTCAGAGATCCTGAAGGAATTGAAATAGATTATGCAATCAAGCTCAGCTTCCAGGTAACTAATAATGAAGCTGAACATAAGTTTCTCATTTAGGGATTAAACATATCCCTCGAAAATGGCGCTTCGTGGACAACAACTTTTGTGGACTCGCAGTTGATTACGAACCAGACTGAAGGATCTTATGAAGCTTGAGAAACCATGTTGTAGTACTTAAAGAAGGTGAAAGAAGCCATCTCCAAGTTTAAGGAGTTTACGTTGAACCAGGTCCCCCCTCCCCCCAAGAAAATGAGCAAGCTGATGCACTCTCTAAATTTGCTTCCGCTATTGGAGGATTAGGTAACCAACACATCACCTTTTCTAGAACAGAAAAACCCTTAATAAAAGTGAAGTCCCCTTCCAAGGAAGTGGTTACAATAGATTCTTATGAGCCCTATTGGCTCAACGATCTAGTAAGGTTCATTAGAGATGGCATCCTCCCGACCAAGAAGGTGGATGCTAGAAAGATCAGGAGCAAGGCCCCGAGGTGTGTCTTTTCAAACGATCTTTCCAAGGCCCTTATCTAAAATGCTTAAGGCTGTCCAAGCTAAAGAAGTGTTAGAACATGTGCATAGCGGGAGATGTGGAAACCACTCTGGAGGGCGTGTCCTCGCTAAAAAGATAATGAGAAGTGGGTTCTATTGGCCCACAATACTCAAAGACTCAATTGTATTTTCAAAGAAATGCCCAAAGTGTCAGTTCCACAGCAACGTTCCTCAACTACAAGTAGCCCAAATGACACCTATAGATGTATCTTGGCCATTGATAAATGGGGAATTGATATCATGGGCCCACTACCCATGGCGGTCGGATTAAAAAAAACTGCTATGAATTGGAGTTTGCTATGGCATTCTTTTAAGGTGAATTGTAGTTGGTGATTAATGAAGAAAATAACTTAGGCCCTCATTGTCTTGAAATTTGAGCCTAAGATATTAGCCTTTCACTAAATAACGCTAGACCAATTGACCCCGAGTGATCCTTTAGGGTTGTGCTTATAATTTTTATAGCCACATTACAAGCCAAAAGCACAATCATATTTTACTACCCTTTATTTTGAGACACCGAATTTGCTATTATACATTTATGATGGACGTTCGATTGTTTATCTCGATGAAAAAAAAAATGCAAAAGAAAGAAAAATACGAGAAAAATAAAGGCAAAAAGAGAGAGAGAAAAAATGAATGAGAGCAAAAGAAAATAAAAGAAAAATCAAAAGAAAAGTGTCAAGAAAAGAAGAGTGGGAAGATTGAAAAGTTCAAGTGTGGGGAAAAAGAAGCCGAGTTATGAAGGTGAAAGTATGCTTCAATGAAGTAGGAATGCGTAAGTGTAGACTCGGTGTTTGAATCACTTTCCCAAAAGTTCCATAACCTAACCCCGAGCCTACATTACAAGCCATTGAAAGACCTAATGATTCCTAGTTATGAGCTCAATGCATTAACCAAGATTGGTGTACATAATAAATTTCAAGGAGCATCTTGCACTTAGAAATGATTCTCATGCTAATTCGGGTGATTTAATTGCATTTGTTATTCTTATTCACACACAACACGAGGTTATGTCTCTTCTACTATTCTTATCAAATATGTGCACTTGTGAGTGATGTTTGACCGATTTGTCTTGATAAGGAATGTGTTGATGATGATTCTTGGCCGTGCTAATTTTCTGGATATAATTTGTTGAGTATGTTGTTTTACTCGAGGACGGGTAAAGGTTCAACTGTGGGGCTATTTGTTATGCGAAAAATACTTAATATTTTAGGCCTATTTTCTATATGCTTTCTTGTCGTTTATGAGCTATTTATTACATGAATTCCTTCCCACGTAATTTTCATTTAGGAGTCAAAAATGGCATATGTAGAGCAAAAACGATGAATTGAGCACAACTAAGAAGCTGACCGAGCAAATTGGCGGCCGCAACGAATTACAAAGCAAAGTTAGCGACTGTATCATGAAGCTAAAAATCACTATAGCGATTCTTTAAGAATCACGGCCACGAATAATTTTGCCTAGGATCTTTAGCTATCACGAAATAGGTCAGACGAGGAATTTTGGTAATCTGGGCTTGATAATTATGGAACGGGTATTTAAACACTAAAATCCTACACCTAAAGAGAGAGTCAAACATAGAGAGGAGAGTACAAGCGTTGCTGCTACTAAATGTAGAAAGAGATAAGAAGCACCTCAAGTCTTCTTCAACCTCGACAAAATCTTCGGTTTCTCTATGTAAAACTAGTTTAATTCATTCGTATTTGAGACTATGCGAACTAATGTCTCTTAATTTAGTTTATATCTTTGGTTTATAATTGAGATTGATTTGAACAATCAATTTATTTATGAATATCTATATTTTGGACTCGTATTGTGTTTTGTTATTGATGATGATGAGTAGCTAAATTCTCTAGTCAGGGAAATAATGATTGATTGGAATTAGATATATGATGTGCTATTTGTAGTGCCTGAAGCGGCAAGCCACCACATCGCCCGCACCTAGACCCGGACCCACATATGAAATGGAAGTCCATACATGAGCCTAAGACTAAGCGAACGGGGATGTACATACTCTAGGCCAGGCGGAGCTAAACCAAATGGGAGTGCGCAAAAACAACCAGTAGAGCTGAAGCATACATATAAAATTCAAAACATAAATCAACAATTGACGGGTTCAACTATCCCTAGAAGTCTGTCCCAAAATTCATATAACAAAAATACATACAACAATACATAATCTGATCAACGTATACAAATCTTGTACATAAATACAAGAGTATGCGAAATGAAAGGCAACTCAATCTAAACGTCTAGAGGAACTCGACCAACACACTCCTCCACCTAGCTCGAACCAAAACCTCCAAACTAAAACGTTGAAAGGAGAGGGTCAGTCCACCGACTGAGTGAGGGGGCTAACGCACACCCACACACATATACGTATAGATCAAAACACATATCAAAAGAAAGACTATGAACCGGGAGTAGGGTTTTGCATACCAAAAACCATTTTTAGGACCAACTTATACTTATACTTATCGTATTCAAAACACATCAATCTTATCATATTCGTATCATATCATAAGAGAAAGCTCCTACCCCGTTTCATAATCAACATAACATAACGTATTCATATATCCGGCGAGTACGAGTCTCTAACCTTACTCTCATATCATATATCATACGTATTAAGATAGAGCTGTAGCTCCCCAATGCCACAACCCTGCACCGTCGTACCTTTCAAGTGGCTAGGAGACCTAGCACCCAAGAAGCACGCCGGCGAACGGACAAAACATTTCAAGATCAGAGTACTAGAAGGGAACATTACAGCGGAAATATGAGAAATTTAAAACTTTCAAAACATGAATCAGGAGACACAAGAGGCTAGTAACCAAGTACAAGGGCTATACAGGAATTGAGTATTGAAAGAGATATTTCGATAGAGTGTCAAGAGACAGTATAGCTAGTGTAAACAAGTAACAAAGGACACCGGAGGCTAGATCGATAAATACCCAATTGAACACTACATTATGATCAAGAGGGTGGTGTCCAAGATGGTTCAGAAGAACCTGACCATAAGAGCACAACAAAGGATTTCCTATACTTTAAGGTACCAGCCACCCAGCGATCAATGATCCTGAAACCATGAGGTCAGAAAACAGGGTAGAGGTATTAGTCAAAAGGACTAAGTGAGGCATGACTTTTGAAACAATATAAGTACTTGAAAGCTTTAGGATTTTCAGAAGGGGTTTGCTTCTAATTGCACTTTAAAACTGAATTTCAGAGCTTTTTCTTTAAAACTTTAATTCAGAACCGTACTTCAAAGTATTACTTTGAAACAAGATTTCCAAGCAAGCACACACATCAGAGGTTCTGGTTCATACATACTTTTACAAAAGGGAATAGGGTATAGGGTACATTTTCCGAAAGTATGAACCAGTCTTTACAACAGAATTTGCCTGCAAGCTAGGCAGTCTCCAACCTTTACTCCCAGAAAACATTTAGCAGAATTGGTATCGAGACCAGTTAGGATCCCGACACCCATGATCACATGCACCATCTTTCTTCCTCCAGTTATCGCTCCCAAGGAGCTATCCCGCGGTGACGTAAATAAGAATGGGAGGAATTACGTCCACCTCTCCCAATCATGGTGTGGTATAACCAACCTCCGATTATAACCATCATCATGATCAACAAGGACGGCCGGTATCGTAGCAGCCATTGGCGCACGCCTCCCGGTCTACTACTCAACCATACCGTCAAGGCCCAACAAGAAATGATTTCAAGGCTTGCATTATTCAAAATATTCAAAAGTGCAAAACCACACAGAGTTCAAGAACTAGAACTTTAATCAAGACAGTGTATCAGTGTACAGGATGTATATCAGAGATCATTAACTTTAAACTGAAGCATTGTACCAAAATGGGAAAAACGTTTAACTTGAAAGATAAGATTTGCACCCAAAAGTGTTGATTTTGAAATCATTTGAATACGAAGGAATATTCATGGTTCCAATTGAAATAGTTTAAACCTCACCTATAGAAACGGTATTATGCAATAACACCAGAGCCACAGTAAATCCGGACTTCACCTGTGAGTGGTGAATGATTAAGTTGTTATCCATAAACCATATAGTCACATCAGCAAGTAGGGACGAGCTCAAGGGATTCAATAACACTTAACAATATCACATGTACAGGACGAAACATTATCAAAGCATATCATATCATGTGGCGAGATTTCGTGATAATTATTCAATAATCATCAAAGCATGAGGGCATAATTGGATTCATGTAACGCAACACATAGGAGAGTAATACCATTTAATGCAGAAGAATCATTTAACTAAGAATGAAACACAAGATTGGCGAGAAAGCAAAAAGCTTGAACAAGGAGTACTCTTTTTCGAGCAAAGGATTCGAGTAAACGATTAGTGTCAATTGAAAGCTCGTGTTAAAAAGTTAAGGATATACTCTTAGTGTCTTAAAACAATCTCATTTAGAAAAGGAATGTGAACTTTGAAACCTACTTTGATCCCCTGTTTTTGAGAATTTTCGAAAAAGGCTTCGACCGTTGAATTCGTCTCTTCGAAATGATCATTTAGGTTAAAAGTCAAAATTCTTGGTCAAAGTCAAAGTCAAAGGTCAAAGTCAAAGGTCAATGGTCAAATGTCGAGATCAATGGTCAAAGGTCACTATTCAAGTATACGGTATTTATACGGTATGTATACGGTATTTATACGGGGATACCTACCATATTTCTACAATATTTATACAGGGTACAAACAATATTTATATAAGAATACAGGCGGTACTTATACTAGAATAAATACGGTATCTATACAAAAGTACATACGTATTTATTATGAAAATACACATAGTATTTATATGAAAGTATACACGTATTTATATATATTGGAATCAAATACGTATATGTATATTATACATGTATACCATAACATAATTGGTCAAGTATAAACATGTAACAATTAATTAAACATGTAACATTTAAAACTATAGGTTATACTTTAATTATGTAACATACAACATTAAATTAAATCATGTAATAAATTAAATTACCTAAGTATGATCATAAAATAATTAAAATGTAACATATAACATGCTAGAATAATTGTCACATAATTAAATTGTAATATAATTAGATTATGTAACACATTTCATAATAAACTATACTATAAGAAACATAATTCATAAATTCATGAATATTTAAAGCATAAATTAAATCACATAATTCATGCACAAAATAAAACATATATTAAAACCTAAACCTAGCATAATTAATAAATAAATTAAAACATAAAATAAAAAATAAATTTAAAACATAAATTAAACTAATTAAAACATAAAAAAAATAAGAAAACATACCTAGAGAGGGGGTGGGCGTTCGGACTCAAGGGGGAGAGGGAGAGAACGGAGTGAGCAAAATGAGAGTCTTGGCCACTTATTTATAGTAGTAGCTAGGGACCCTTGTGCAAATAATATTTATTCTAGGGACTTAGGTGGGGTATTTTATGAAATTTCCAAAAATAGGTTTGCTCTTTAGTATAATTTTTAAAGCAGGGGTAATCTGGTAATTTCACCTTTCTCCTGAATATTTTTAGAGCTGGAAAAGTTTCCAAGAGCTAGGAACTAAAATTAGCTTCGAAATGGTTGCTCACGGGTCAAAATCGGACGTACGGTTTAAAAGTTATAAGCTTCGGAAGATAGGATTTTTCTGAATTTCAAAAATTGATTTAATTATGAAATAAATACTAGGATAAAATTTGAAGGTCCGAAAGACTTTCCAAAAATGTAGAAAAAAATCGAGGAACGTTATGGCGATGATCACAAGGGTTAAATCATTCTATCGAAGGAAATATATTCTACAGACAGAAATATTTATTTGAAAATAAATTCTTAAATTGCTCTGGACACATAAACGAAACCTCAAAGCATTGAAAAGGGAACTGAAAAGTTCTAAGAAAATACGTATAGGTTCTCTAGGGTTTCTCGAATAAAACGGCGTAGTGCTGGTTTGAAATAATTAGGGTTTGTAGGGTTTTGGTGCCATTATGCCCCTAAACATCACATAATATCACACAAGAACACTTAGTTCATGTAAAGATGCAATGCATGAAGTATCTTAAGGATGGATCAAGATATATAAACGCATTCCAATTATCCTTTGTTTACTGTTTCCAGCTAGGCCCTGATATGGGTTGTCACAAGAAATAAGCATAAAAACGTATAACTTATCCATCCTTCACAACCATGGTGGTTCGGGAATCACCCTTACCACCCATTGAAGCCTGCACATGGGGTAGCGGGCCCACAACAATGCAGCTCTATATACGTGGGGTAGCTAACCCACAACGTACCTTTCCCAACATCTACCGAAGGCATAAAACACCATGCCTCCTCAACCTGTGACGCCCTGTGTTTTCAAGATTAATCCAGGTATAGCGTCACGAGTGAGTTTAAGTGCGTAATTTAATTGTTTTAATTGCAGATGTGTGACATTGCATGCCTAACGTATCAATGTGAACTTTATTTCACGTTATTTGTTACCTTAGAACTCATTTATTATGTGTTTGGACTCAAAAGTCCATTTATTTGAAGATTAGGGACCTAATTACAATTAGGGTGTTTTAGCCTTCGTGGTTACCTTGAGCTCGGGAATTTGAATTTGAATTTGAACCCCACCAATGGACTTATTTCGACGATTTGGGTCCAACGGGACTAGCCTCGCCTTTTTCTGAGACCATTTGAACTCTCTACCGATTTAATTTCTAACCGATTGAACCGAACCCGTCGTGAAATGAACCAAACCGGTTTTTCTTATCTTAGAACTGGACCATCCCTCCTTTCCTCCTCATTTGCTGCATCTCGTTCCAAGAAGGAAGAGAAGAGGAAGAGATTAGCTACTATTTATCCCGTTCTTTGATCTCAAGTTCCGGCTTCATCTCTCGTCCGATCAACGATCCAAGGTAAGCAATGTATTCCTCTCTTCGAGTGCTTCGTTTTCTCCCGATTGTATCTTGTTTTTCTAGCTCGAATTCATGGTTTTCATGAAGAAGATGAATAGTAACAAAATATAAAAAATTTCTCCCAATGTGCTTATATGTGATTTAATCGAGCTAAGATCGTAGTATGTTGTTTATATGAGCTTCCCTGTCGTTTATTCGTTGAAATCTTGCCCTGAACTTGCATATTTCTTGATCCACCATTTTTGTGCTTTGATGAGCCTTAATGGCATTTCGATTTCTAGCACGATTCATGAGTTCTAATTGTGTTTAAGTTGTTAAGCATGTAATTTGAGGCATATATATGCAATTTGATATGATTTGGGCTTGTGGTTGTGTTGTTGCCTCGTTTTTCTCCTTTTTCTGCCATTGTTGAAGCTTTTGGAGCTTAGGGACGAAGGGGAGACATGCTCGTGTCTCCCTAATGAAGAAATGAGACACCCCCGTGTCTCCAGCCCTTTTTCACGTCTGTATCGAGACACGGGCCTGTCCCTCTTTTGCCTTGTGTCTCCCCCTACCTGCACATATGTACTGTTTCGTTAGCCGTAACCTATTCAAACGACCTTCGATTGACCTGAAATTTTAAACACCGAAACCTTTCGAAGACTAGAGTAATATCTAGTTGGAATCACCTTAAAATCATCACTTGATTGTGAGTTATAATCGATCCATTTTGGTGTCACCATTTCGCTAAATATCTGCTTTCGTTCCACTTTAAGCTTACGCCATTTTCACATCGCTTTGAACAATGATTCAAGCCATATATCTTTAGAAAGACCTATTTGTCTAGTTTCATACCCAACAAACAAAACTCAATTCCAACTTCTAAAACTCAAGATATTTCCATTTTTCTACAGCGTGCGCATTGTGGAAAACTCCTAACTTTTGCTAAACTTTGCCAAAACCCGTTTTATCACTTTCCTTTCACTCCCTCGACCTCTTATGTAAGTTACATGCATTTTATACATGCCTAATTGATCATTATCTTGTTAATTGCACTCCTTGGCTTTAATTTCTTAAATTTGATTACTTGACTCCGTGCTTAATATGAATTGAATTCCATTGATTGGATGGCGTGTCAATGTGATATCTTTCAGGGTTTGTGATACCCTATCTCTCTGGCAAACCAGGTATAATGTCACAGGAGAGTTTAATTCAGTATTTTCATGAATTATGTGTTACTCGCATGCCCTATGTGTCAATATGTATTGTATTTTAATTGTGTTCGCTTTAGAATTTAATTAATGTACTTGGACTCAATCGTCCAATATTTACAAATTAGGGACCTAATTGTATTTAGGGTGTTTTAGCGATCATGGCTACCTTGAGCTCGGGAATTTGAATTCAAATTCCAACCTTATCATTGCGTTCGTTTCGACGATTCGGATTCAATGAATTAATCTTTTCTTTTTCTAAAGTCGTTTAATTGCCCTACCATTTTAAATCTGATCCGAATGAACTGAATACCGTTTGACCCTACCTGTTTAGCCGACCCGTTTCAGTCCTTAAAGGCTGAAAGCCTCAGCCTCTCTCTCCCATTCTTGATTGATCAAAGCAACAAGAAAGAAAGGAAAGAAGAGAAAACCCTCCCCCTTGGCCACTCAAGCTTTGGCTCAAGCTTGCAAGACCCGGTCACCCGATTGAAGAACCAGGGTAACCATTGTATTCCTCTTGTTACGTGCTTTAATTTAGTATCTCTTTCGTGCCCGTACTAAGTGTCTAAATACCATAACCGGGAAGACGATGAATAGTGTTGGGTTCGAGATTTCGGGTGTTTGAGCTCGTTTTGAGAGCTCTAACTTGTACTTGTGTGATCTACATGATATACTTGCTTCGTGGTATGAATTTCGGGGTGTTTCCTGGTTGTTTGAGGCTGTGTTGGTGTTTTTGTTGTTGCTCCCGTCACCATGGCTGCTGATTCTGCTTCTTTGTGCTCGAACCAGGCGGGAACGGCCCTTCTGGTCCTGGGTGACATCAGCAAAGAGTGTGGGAAGGGTCGTTCCCATTTGTCCTTGTGCTTGGAATGGCCGTTCCCATGGGCAGTTCCCTTTTGTACGCTTGAACGGCCGTTGGGCCTAGTAAGGGGGAGATCCGAACGGCCGTTTGGGTCCCCTGAGGTGTGTTTGTGTTCTGTTTTGTCCGTTAGCTTGTTTCTTCTCCTTTTCCCTCCCCGATCTTGATCCCTTCGTGCAATGTGCCTAATATATGATGTGATATGATATGTTATGTGAATTATGGTATGTTATAAAGTGTTAGAACGTGTTATGTGTTCCTAAATGATTAAGTGCCACTATATGCATTTCGATTACCCTTATTTGCATTAATTGTGCACATGAACATGCCTTGATGTGTTTTAAACATATGTTAAGTTATGAAATGCTTTCTTTTGCATGAAATGAGTTTGAATATGAACTTTGCCTATGTACTTGAATCTCTTATGTGCCTATGCATATGCCGTGCGTCTATGTGGTTCATCTTTGAGTCTATGTCTTGCTTTTTACCTTCAGTTTATTCAGGTGCACCTGGGGTTGTGTTTCATTAGCCGTGTTGATTCCAGGGTGGATCAATTATCTCGTTCTCGCTTTCGTTGGTATAAGGTGAGGTTAGGTTATAGTTAAACCCTATGAAATGTGCTCGTTTTCTATGCTTGCAAACTATAACCTTAAGTATAAGTAAATATGTGCGAATATGTAAGTTTATGAATTTGCTAAGACTTCACAAGTACGAGACGCTAAGTACAAGCCTATGTATGCTTGTTTTGATTCGGTATGATTTGTTATGTTTGCAACGTTAACTATGCTTCAAACCGTGTGCCTCTTATGAGTCGAGTGCTACATGCTTTGGATATGTTATGGATTTGACACGGAGAGGTATGTAAACCATAGTTGTTGCAAGGTAAGCTATGTTGTGTAAGTTATATTACATTCCGTTCTGTAGCGGGTTATAAGTTTTGTTCTGTTTGTCTGTCTATATGTTGGGCCTCAGAGTTATGGGTAAGGGAGACCCGGGACGACCATGGGGTCGCTAGTTATCACCCCTGTGAATATTCTCCAAGTTTGTTCGGATTACCCCTGATCTCACTAGGAGATTTGGTGAGTGATGGAGATCCTAAGGGTTTGGAGTAGCTTACACTCCCCCACCTGTATGGATGGTTAGGGTCGCGCAACCCTTCCATCACCGAAGAAGGAGTTATGTTTGATATGTCTGTTTTGTCATGATATGTCTGATATGTTATGAATCGTATGAGTATCCCAGGATGGTATTTGTTACTCGTACCCGTCGAGTTTTATATGTTTGCTATGTTAAAGTTCGTAAAACAGGGATACACTTATAACTAAGACAAAATGTGGATCCTTTTGAAAGTATAAGATAAGATATGAAATGTTTTGATATGTTTTGATACGATAAGTATGTTTTGCTATGGTTTATACGTATGAATCTGTTCAGTTAAGTTTTATTCTGTTTTCATAAGAATCCTTATATATATGTATCACGGGCAAGTTTAGTGCTAAAAAACTATCCCTGAGTTCACGAACCGTGTGTTTGAACGTGCTTTGCTCCTTATATATATGTAGCGTGTGTGGGTAGCCCCTCACTCAGTCCATGTGACTGACCCCTCTCCCATTTTTTTTTATTTTTAGTGTGCAGGTTTGCATTGAGTTCAAGCTGGGCAAAGTCTGTCGAGCCTTTTGTCGAGTTTGAGTCCTTGCATACACACTTCTGTAATTTGTATAAGATTGAATGTTTGTATGTATACCATATGATTTATTTTGATATGTCATATTTCGGGATAGGCTTCTAGGAAACAGTTTGATCCCGTTTGCATTTATGATTTATGTTATTCGGGATTAGGTATCTATGCTAGTTGAACCCGTCAACTGTTGCTTGTGATTTAATATTGGAATATATAAATTGCTTTCGCATACGCATTTGTTTTTGTTGGTTCGTTTAAGTTGCTGGGTTTACGTTCCGCCTAGCTTAGGTGTGTGTTTGTCGGTCTCCCGTTCGCCTCTGCTTGGTTCATGTACGGTTTTCCCATCTCGTATGTGGATTGGGCTTAGGTGCGGGGGATGTGGTAACCCACCGTGCGGGGTGCTACATGGTTATTGTATTCTTTATGTGCTAATTGAATGTTATAAATGTTAAATGAGTGTCAATGGCTTGGTAATTATTTAATGGTTGATTCTTTGTGTAACACCCTGATTTTTCGGCAACCCGGGTAAGTTGTCACAAGAGAGTTTAATTTCGTATTTTGTGAATTATATGCCATCGCATGTCCTATGTGTTAATGTGAATTTATTTTAAGTTATGTGCGCTTTAGAATTTAATTATATTCAGTTGGGCTCAAATGCCCAATATTTGAAAGATTAGGAACCTAATTGTAATTAGGGTGTTTTGGAGCCTTTTTAGCCATCTTGAGCTCCGAATTCCCAATTCTCCATTGGATTTGTTTTGACGATTCGAATCCAATAAGTTTAAAACTTATATTTTTCTAAAGCCGTTTAATAGCCCTATCGTTTTAAAATCCAATCCGAGCGGGCCGGATACTGTTTGACCCTACCCGTTTTAACCGACCCTTTTCTTGACCAAGAAAAGGACCAAACCCTTCCCATTTTTTCCCATTTGGATCGGTACAAGCAAGGAAGAGAGAGAGAAGAGAAAAGAAGAAGAAAAACCCACCCAAGACCTTTCGAGCTCAAGAACTCTGACCTCGTTCGCCCGATCAACGATCCAAGGTAAGCAATGTATTCATCTCATTACATGCTTCGATTTAATACCTCTTTTGTGCCTTGATTTCTTGTCTATGTGGCTTATTTGAGGAGAAGATGAATAGTGTGGGTTTCGTGTTTTAGGGCGTTCAGACTCATTTCGAAGTCCGATTTGTGCCCTAATGTGTTCTATGTGTGCTATTTGATGTTATATGTTGATTTTGTGCCTTTTCGTGGGTTGTGGGTTCAATTTTGGGGAGGTTGGAACCTCCCCCACGTATATTACCTGCCATGTTGTGCTGCTACGAGCTCAGTCGCGCCCGCGACCGAATTATGTGTAAAAATTGTCGCGCCCGCGATCCCTTTTTAAAGGAGTTTCGAGATTTGGCTTCGCGGCCACGACTGGTTTTCAGTGCAATTTTGTCGCGGCCGTGCCGGACTCATACGTGCTCGGTTTTGGCTGAAATTTTAACTATAGAAACATTTTTTAGTGTAAAACATTCTCCAATTCGGAACACCTCAGAATTCATTGTGGATTGTGAGATATAATCGTTTTAATTTTGTGTCGCCACTTCGCCAAAAATCTATTTTCATTCAACTTCAAACCTACGCCATTTTCGCCTCTCTTTGAACCACGCTTTAAGCCATATACCATTGGAAAGATCTATGTGTCTAGTTTCATTTCCAAGAATAAAAACTCATTTCCCATTTCTCAAACTCAAGTTATTCCCGTTTTCGTACAGCTTGTTCGTTTCGAAAAAACTGTCAGCTTTGGCCTAATTTCACTCGGAACCCGTTTGTGTGTTTTTATTCCGTTTTCTCATACCTTTCCACCTCTAAACTTTTTCCTAACTTATTATATCATGTTTATGTGTATGTATTCATTCTTATATGCATTTTATGTTGCTTTAGGAACACGATATGTGTTCATAAATGAAGAAATGCCACCATATGCCTTTCGTTTACCTTTGATGCATTAATTGTGCACATCAACTTGTTCTTAACATGCTATATGATATTAAATGAGTATGTTGAGTGTGGTATGACTTCTCTTGCATGAAATTGATATGCATATGAGCCTTGCTTACGTGTTTGCATCTCTTAAGAGCTTATTCATACGTCGTACGTCTATGTGGTTCATTTTCGAGTCTAAGTCTTGTGCTTTATCTTCAGTTTGTTCAGGTGCACCCGGCGTGATGTTTTGTCGGCCAAGTTGATTCTGAGGTGGATCATTCGTCGTGTTTTGACTTCTTCGGTGTAAGGTGAGGTTAGAATATAGTTAAACCCTAATGAAATATGCCCGTTTTTTACTACATGTGACTTATAAGCCTTACGTATATGTAAAGACATGCGAGGTATAAATTTTCATGGTTTTGTCATATGTTTGAAAGTATGAACGTAATGTATGAGCCTATGTATGCTTAGTCTCGGTTTTGATATGATTTTGAGGTAAGTATGTGTGTGGTATGTACGTATGATATGATAAGTACGATATGCATGAGTTATGTTTGTCTGTTTGTCTGTCTGTAGCGAGATTTATACTTTGAACGTTGAATTTGAATTTGAAGGACCCCCGGGACGGTGTCGGGCTGTTGGGTCTACTCCTGAGTGCAGTCTCCATCTATCTGAAAAGATCAACCCGGAACCCGCCAGGAGGTTTGGTCGGGGGATGGAATCCTCGGGCGTGAGCATTATGAAACTCCTGATCCACACATATTTGAACCGATGGTTAGGGTAGGTACAACCCTTCCATCACCGGAGAAGAGGTAGGTATGTTTGACTTTGATTTTGTTTGAATTTGAATATGAATATGAATCTGAGGAGTTGGTTGGGGTTTGAGCTCGTACCCACCGAGTGTTCTCTTTGTTCTGTCTTAAGTCCTTGAAACGGGGGTAGATTCATAAATTAAGATAAAAGTTGGAATACTATTAACCTAATAAAACATGCTTTGATATGTTTGCTATGTCTGCTTGAATTTGAACGTATGCCTTGATATATGTATAAGTTAGGTTTTTCTTTGTTTTGTTTTGATAAGTTACCCTATATATCTATTATCATGGGCAAATGGTTTGCCGTGCAAAAACTAATCCCGAATTCATGAACATCTAATTTTAATGTGTTGTGCTCTATGTATATGTAGGTGTGTGTGGGTTGCCCCTCACTCAGTCTTTAGACTGACCCTTCCCCTCCCTATGTTTTTAGCTTTACAGGTTTTGGCTTTAGAGTTCGAGCTAGGTGGAGTGAGTCGATCTTGGAGTCTGTTTTGAGTCGAGTCCTTGTATAAGTTGGGTCCTTTGCATTCGCATTTGAATTCGATTAAGTTTGTATAATTTGATCATACGTATGTATAAGCAAGCATTGTTTAATTTATGTTATAAATTTCGGGATAGGCTTCCAGTGATAGTTTGAACCCGTTTGTATTTATGATTTATGTTTATTGTTTGATATTCTGGACTTGGGATTTATGCTAGATGAACCCGTCACTTGTATGTTTGGATTTTATTGATTGTCATGTTTATGCTTCCATATTTGCGTTGTTTGCATTTTAAAGTTCAGGGTCTACGTTCCGCCTAGCTTAAATGTGTTTGTGTGTCTCCTATTCGTCTATGCTCGGTTCATATACAGGCCTCCCATCTCGTATGTGGATTGGCTCTAGGTGCGGGGGATGTGGTGACCCATGTCGTGCGGGGTGCTGCATCCTAAAGTGGTATCAGAGCCCTAGCTTGCAACACCGGGGTTCGGTGTCGTGTTTTATCTGTCTAGGTCGAACTGCATAGGATAATTTGGTTATGTTTGCATTTGCATCATGGTTTGATATGCTATGCGTTTAAAAATTTTATCACTTTGATGATTTTATATTATGTGATGCATTGCATTTCTTAAGTGCTCTTGACTGAATCACTTATGTGCTATATGCACGAACTAAACGACATGCATATATATGTATCTTGTAGTAGTTGAGATTCTCAGGATGCTAGCGTACCAGTCGAACTACAGTTGATTCTTTGCTAATCGTACCGCGGGGCGTGATGGGATGGATCGAAGAAGTGCTACATTTGTAAGTCAGCGGGGCAATCAAGGATTAAAAGGCTTTAAATGAGAGACCAACATGAAACCGAAAATTGAGGTACTTGCTTTCATAGCACGTGCATCCATACCACATTTAATTTTTGCAATTGTTTATTTCGTACCGTAGTTTCTATTTGTTAAATTGTTGTTACTACTTGCTTGAATGGTGACTATGTGATGCATTTCAATTGAACTTTAACCCGACATGCATATTTAGTGTTTGCTCAATCGTATGCTACTCCTTTCCTACCACCGGGTTTGTATTCTACAAGGTTGAAAGAGATGGATAGAATGGGCAAATCAAGTTAAGGACCTCCTTTGAGAATTAGGTTGACGATTGTAGGGTGATATGAAGATGCAATGAAGAGGGACGGTTTGAAAAGTCTACGTGCAAGGTTGGGGATTTTGGAAATGGGATGCACCTTGGAGAAGGATAATTGTCCGAGGGAAGTGATGAAGTAGGAAGCACACCTCCACCTTTCTAAGTATTAGTTGGATGAGATGGGATAACACCTACAATGGAAAGTTTAATCCATGGAAGTTACTTGTAAGGAAGGGTTAATTTCTTTCAAGGAGATTTATATTACCAGGCATAAGACACAATTGATCCAAGATTTGGGCTCAAAGAACAAGAAAGGTACCAAAATTGATTCATGGGAAATAATTTAGGAAAGACATTGAGAAGTCCCATCAACGATGTAATCCGAGCAAATGCAAACCGTGTTGGAACAAGAGTTCGACTCAAGACCCGGGAAACAAGTGTGTCCAATTATAATTCTGGGATACAGTGATCGATTTACTTCTTAATATGAATTGAATTCCATTGATTGGATGGCGTGTATATGTGATATCTTTGAAGGTTATTGTATTCTTTATGTGCTAATTGAATGTTATACATGTTAAATGAGTGTTAATGGCTTGGTAATTATTTAATGGTTGATTCTTTGTTATGGTATGAATTTATATGATCGCCTATTACGTGAGAGCATTAATTGTGCACACGAACCTGATCACAACACTTCATGACATTTTACGATTTATTATATATCGTATCATTTCATCACATGTTACACCACCTCATAAGGATTGTCGTGCGTCCTACTTGGTCTCATATTGAGTCTTGTCTCATGAGTACACATTATTCCTTTCTTGTAGAGTTCTTCTCTAGAGCGGAGATATCGTGATCAAATAGGCACTGGCATAGCTCATGTTCTTGTATCGTCGTCTCTCAGGTGAGGGTGTTTTTCGTTCTAGTTATATATATAACCCTACAACCTATATGTGAAATATTTTGGCCAAATACCTTATATTATATCTATACTGCTTTCAAAGAAACATCGAGTAAATGTTTTCAAGGAAATGAACCGTTACCAATGAATTATAATGATTTAATGACTCCCTATTGTTTTGGTGAGAACTGCACTTCACTGTACTATATTGTGGGCTCGAGAAAATTGTGAGATTGGTAACCGGAATGGCATCGGGCCATCAGAAAGAACCTTTACGCGTAGTACCCATTGGGAATATCTTCGTACGACCTCGGAGACGGAAAGGCGAAATATTCTTGAAAGAGCGGATAGGAGTCATGAGCCCTCATCTCAAAACTGTACTGATTGGATGGTTTGGGTCTGCAGGCCTGACCATCACCCCAGATGAAGGAGGTTGGACTATATTGCTCTTGATTGTTAATGAACGACTGATTGATTGAGTAGTCGTATGCATGATCGTGTTCTTGTTAATTAACAACTTAAACAAGGTACACGGTCGGAGTAAGGTTGGAGAATTGTACACGCTCACTAGCCGAGCCTGTAGTTACCAAAATGAATTGAAAATGGTATTAAATTGGGATAGTCGTAAAATCCAAGCATGGATAACTAATTTCTTGCCCTTCGTGGGAACTAACTTATTTTAAAACCTTGTCCGGAATTTATGACTTGCATGTGCATGTTTTTATATATATGTATAGCTCCTACTCACTCAGTCTTCTAGAGCCTGACCCCTCTTTTCCCACTTCTCCAGTTTTCTTCTAGGTTCTGCTAGGCAGAATTGAGTCTTGGTGTCCTTGATCGAGTTACACTTGTACACTTGAGTCACATTTCATATTGTTACACTTTATTGTATTATTTATTGTATTAATTTATTGATCGGTCTTGGAAGCCAATTGCTATTTATTGATAAATATTGATTCGGGACAGGTTGCATGTTTAGTTGAACCCGACACTATTTTAAGTTTGTTGTTGATTGCTTTTGCACCGCATTTTGTACTCTCTGATTGTTTGGTATAGGGTTAGAATCCACCTAGTTAGGAACGTTTTTCTTTGTCACCCGTTTGCTATGAGTCCGGTTCATGTATGGACTATCCATTTCATGCATGGACTAGACTTATGGTGCGGGGGATGTGGTGCCTATCGTTGCGGGTGCTACACAACCTCCCAGAGTTGCACGTGAATATTTCGTATAGAGATCGTGCACAGGCTTAACCCGATGGCCCGACACCATCCTGAGCATCCTCACCCACATATCTGGGGCCCAACAACACTTATGACCATTCTTATCAACATTCTTAACTCGCTACATAAAAAACATAAACTTAACATACCTTAATGCATACCTTACCTTGCAACTTGGCATATGCTTTTGACGTACCTCTCCGTGTCATCCAATTCATATCATATTATGTAGACCATAACTTATGCGAAGGACACGGTTTAGAGCATAGCGGAAAACATTTTCAAGCTTACATACGCTCGTACATATAGTTTGAAAACCTTTAAACGTATCACACAGTCATAAACATATCTAATAGACACATATCTATTATATAAATATAATAGTACATTTGCATGCCGGCTTGAAAACTAGCATGTAGGGTTGTAGGTCGCATTAACTAAAAGAAAACAAACCTAAATCTCACCTTTTACCAAAAGTGCTCACAGACGAGTGTTGATGACCGAGAAAGGCTAAATGGTGGATCCGGCACCTCCCGAACCAAAGTCTGAGATAAACAAACTTAAACTTATAACTTAGACTAAATTATGAACCATTTAGAAGCGCGGCGATGCAAACGAATGCAATGGATGCGCAAGAGATGTCATGAGAGAGCACTTAAAGCATTCGAGGGCATAACTCGTATAAATGTATCGCAATCACTCCAAAATTTCAATATGCAAAGCATAACACATCATACTACATGTCAACAACGTATAAGAATCAAATTGGGGTGAAGCACCTTAAGGTAACACTTAAACACTTATGCACCGTAGTCATGTTTTCACCTCTAGAAATCAAGCAATAAAATTCATAAATACTTCATAACGTATCATACGATAAGTAAAAAACATCATAGCTACGAGTTTGAGGCATAAGATATCATTTAGTCACATAAGGAATGCGTTGAATGCAAGCGTGATGGCATAAGTGTAACACCCCCGGAGCGAAGGGTGCCACATCCCCCACACTAAGGTCTAACACGAGTAACGAAATAGGGAGTTCACACCCATATCAAACCACAGCGAACGGGAGACACACAAAACTCACACCCTCGCTAGGCGGCCTAGACCCTCAGAAACTGCGCAAATTAAAATCAGAGTAGCGGAAGCAATTTATATCTAACATAATTCCCAAGATCACATATATACATAATCAAAATGGGGGAGGGTCAAGTATTCGTGCTACAAGCTAGATCATATACAGAATATACAATGTTGCCACGGCCAAAATAACACAAGCGTAATCAGAATACATAATCCAAAATACATAAGCAAGAGGAGAAGTAATCCACTACGATGCATGAGACCCAAGCTAAACCACAAGTAAACCCAGAAGACACTTGCTGCCTAGCTTGACTCGGGAGAACCTGCAAACTCAAAAGAAAAGGAAAAAGGAAAAAAAAAAAAACAACGAGGGTTAGTCCTAGTGACTAGTGAGGGGGCTAACTCACGCACCCGATATACATATAGAGCAAAGCAGTTATTAAAACGGAAGGATCCTTGAACCGAGAGTGGTTTTTACAAGCCAAAGTAGTTCCCGTGATATATATATACATAGGTTAAAGAGAAAGCAAAAGGCCAAATCCCAAGTTTTAGGTAATTAGGAATCCACTCTCGTTCCATAGGTCATACAAAACTAAACCAACTCGGCGAGTACGAGTTACACTCCAACTTCCATATACGAAGAACAAAGCAAAGCAAAACAAATCAGAATCCATCCCCAACACCGTTTGATAGAAGGGTTGATCGGCCCTAACTATCCACATACACAGACGAGACAAGGTTTAATCACGACCTTGAAATCTTCGGCGGTTGCCTCCGCCGGCTCAAGAGAAACACCCTTCCTCGATCCTCCCAAGGTTGGGTGAGACTCTCAAATGGAGGTGTTGATGGAAGAGCTCGGCGACCCCTCGGCCATCCCGAGATTACCATACCATACTCCGGGGCCCAAACAGATCACGAAATCACACATATATATATATCTCAAAGCTTATCTTTCAAAGCCATATCTCGCTTACACACACACACTTGCACAAAACTAAACTTTTCCAAACAAAGGCAAAATAGCTTATATACTTATACAAAACGTTTTCAACTCTTATAACAAAGGGGAGAAATCCCACAACATATGTATCATACACATATTTACCATATACTATACGTATTCGCATGCGAGGCTTCAAACCAATTAGGGTCGTAGGTCAAATAACTAAAAGAACAAAAATCTCACCTTGTCAATGTGCGTAGTGGAGACAAAAGTGTGACAACCGGATACCTACGGAGCAAGCTCGTCCTCTACAGGAAGATCCTCTGAACAAGACAAACAACAAGGAACACTCTTAAACTTAATATGAACCATATTGACGCTCGATACATGCATATGTATGCTTATGATGAAAATGATATGAAAGGCATCCACATTTATGCCATTTACGAGCAAACAATTCATATAAGAACATATATCACAAACGAGGAGGTAAATCAAATCACAAATTCATAACATAAGGCTTAGCACATCATATGACAAGTTAGTCATGCATATATACCAAAAACGAGGCAAGAAGGACCAATAAGAAGCAACGAAAAGGCGAAAGAAATCTCTTCGAATGCCACCCTCTTGGACACGGCCGTGTCAGAAAACAAAGGGGAACAGACACGGCCGTGTCAGGCAAATAAATTCGAAAAAAAACATTTCCGAGGGCTCAACACGGCCGTGTCAGGCCTTCGACTTGGAAAAATTTTGGCGAAACAAGTCCAAAAAATAAAGGAAAAACAAGGGTTTTCGGTCCAAGGCTTCAAGGAGACTCTTATGCCATCCAACATACACACAACATACACGAAAATAACACCAATTCAACATAGGTTCATGCCCAACAAGTAGCCAAAATTTCAGCTCCAAAGATGCAAGCAATTCAAGGCATGAGTGAGGAAGAAATGCATCAAGTATATCATCAAAGCTCAAGAGTTCATTAATGGAAAATTGATCATATCTCAACAACCATAAAAGGAGATGCAATAAATATTAATAATCATGCTCTAGAAGTCATATATCATCATCATATCTCAAGGAAACAAGAATGGAAGCAAAGATCAACAAATTCTCCCAACTACTACTATTCACATGCTTGCTCTATCTCATGAATCAACCAAGGAAAGGAACCCAAGAGCACATAAAAGAGAGAAGAGAGAGTGTAGATTGCAACCATGAACTTACCTTTAAAATTTGAGAAGCTAAGATGAAGATTTGAGCTCAAAAATCACAAAATGGACAAAGGGTTTCTCTTCCTTCTTTCTTCCTTGGAGCTGATCGATATTTGTGGAAGGGAGAGGGAAATGGATCGGTTAATGGGGGGTTTGGGGCTGAAATGGTGAGTTAAATCAAGCTACAAATCATGGTTAAGGCTTAGTTGGGTTTAAGTGGGGTCCACAAGGCATTGCTAGGTCAAAAGGTAGCTTTCAAGCGAAAGGGGCTCGTTACTGGTGAAATTCGAATATCTTAATGAACTTAGAAAAATGTGAGGCTTGACCCATTGAACCCGAATCGTTGAAACGAGTTCAATGGAGGTAACGGAATTCGAATCCGAATTCTCGAGCTCAGAATACGTGTCCCGGAACCCAAGGTGCGCTAAATGCCCTTTAGCCTCCTTTAGGTCCCGTCTCCAAAACGAACCCAAAAAGACAACCAAAACAAATACCAAAACATATAACGAGCATATAACCGAGTCTATAAAACATATAATTAACACATATCACAAATTCACAAAAATCAGAATTAAATTCGAATCCAAATCGAACAAAATACCAAACAAGAAAGTTAAATGTTTAAACACCTAAACAAATTCATACTAAAGCAATTAAGTTCAAATAACTTCAATTAATCCACGTTAGCAATTAAATATCACATAATCACTTAAAGAAATAATTAAATAGCGCACATAAAAGGTTACCTGAAAGTCGGATCAGTCGGGATGTTACAAACCTCCCTCCTTCAAAAGGACCTGTCCTCAGGTCCGAGGCGAGGTCTTGAAAAGTTCCGGATACAACTGTTTCATCTTACCCTCAGTCTCCCAAGTGGCTTCCTCGGATTCCTGATCACGCCACAAGACTTTCACAAGAGGGATTTGTCTATTCCTCAACTCTTGCATCTTCCGATCCAACACCTCAACCGGATACTTCTTAAAAGTCAAATCCGGCTCTAACTGAACTTCCTCGATTGGAAGGATAGAAGACTCATCGGGATAATGTTTCCGAAGCTGCGAGACATGAAACACATTGTGAATCCCGGTCAAACTCGGTGGTAAATCAAGTCTGTAGGCTACTTCCCCAACTCGATCAAGGATCTCAAAGGGGCATAAGTAGCGAGGGTTAAGCTTCCCGCCTTTACCAATCCGAGCATACCCTTTTCTAGGAGATGCCTTTAAAAAGACCTTATCTCCTTTCTTAAACTTTAAGGGTCGTCTTCTCTTATCTGCATAATTTTTCTGCCGGTCTTGTGCCGCTTTCAACCTCTGTCTAATCACTTTCACCCTCTCGATGGTATCCTGAATCTCCTTGGGTTTCTTAGCCCTTTCGAGCTTTCCATCTTTGGTCCATCTCCACTCGTCAATATCCCAAAAGAGAGGGGATCGGCATTTCCTTCCATATAAAGCCTCATACGGTGCCATTCCAATAGAAGACTGAAAGTTGTTGTTGTAGGCATACTCAATCAAATCCAATTGTTCATCCCACGAATCCTGATAATCCAAGGCACAAGCACGAAGCATGTCCTCGAGATATCTTATTAGCCTTTCAGACTGGCCATCCGTTTGTGGGTGAAATGCAGTACTGAAGTGAAGCTTCGTTCCCAAACACTTCTGTAATTCTTGCCAAAAACTGGATGTGAACCGAGGATCTCTATCTGAAACAATGCTGACCGGGGTACCATGTAATCTAACAATCTCCTTCCGATATAACCGGGTCAACTTAGGAACCTTGTCGGACATCTTCACCTTAAGGAAATGTGCTGACTTCGTTAGCCGATCAATAATCACCCAAATTCCATCGGAACCTCCTTTGGTCCTTGGCAAGCCGGACACAAAGTCCATTGTCACTTGCTCCCACTTCCACTTGGGTATTGGAAGTGGTTGGAGAGTTCCTCCCTGTTTCTGGTGTTCTGCCTTCACCACTTGGCATGTTTGACATCTTCTAACATAGTTAGCAACGCCTCTCTTCATGCCGTTCCACCAATATAAAATCCTTAAATCCTTGTACATTTTGGTGGTACCGGGATGTACTGCATATGCTGACTTGTGGGCTTCATCAAGCACCAACTACTTAAGTTCTCCTGGAACGCAAACCCGAGCTTTAAATCTGAATAACCCTGAATCATCAAATCCAAACTTGGTTTCATGGTCATTCCTTGACTTAACTACCAATTTCTGAATCTCGGGATCTACAGATTGAACTTCTATCAATCTCTACTTCAAATCCGGCTGAACTGAAATATTAGCCAAGCGAGCCTCTGAAACCAAAACTACCGAACCCTGTCCACTAGAACCTTCTTCCAAACCTAAAATACTAGCCTTCCGACTTAAAGCATCTGCCATCACATTAGCTTTACCCGGATGGTACTGAATCTTACAATCATAGTCCTCAAGTAGCTCCATCCACCTTCTCTGCCTTACGTTCAAATCCTTCTGAGTAAACAGATACTTAAGGCTTTGGTGGTCGGTGAACACTTCAAAAGTAACTCCATAAAGGTAATGTCACCATTTCATCAAAGCAAACACCACTGCCGCGAGTTCCAAGTCATGAGTGGGATAGTTTTTCTCGTGATCCTTTAACTTCCTTGAGGTGTAGGCTACAACCTTACCATTCTGCATCAACACACAACCGAGACCTTTCTTCGAGGCATCGGTGTAAACTGAGTAGCCTTCTGAACCCTCGGGTAGGGTTAAAACCGGTGCAGTAGTCAATCTTTCCTTAAGAGTTTGGAAACTCTTCTCACACTTCTCATCCCACTCGAATTTAACCTCTTTCTTAGTTAACCGGGTCAACGGGGAAGCAGTCTTCGAGAAATCTTTCACAAAGCGCCTATAATACCCTGCTAACCCGAGAAAACTTCTCACTTCCGAGGCATTCTTAGGTTGCTTCCAAAGCATAACCGTTTCAACCTCCGCCGGATCCACTTCTATACCATTCCCAGAAATGAAGTGACCCAAAAAGGAAACTCGATCCAACCAGAACTCACACTTACTAAACTTGGCGAACAATCTGTGCTCCCGATGTGTAGACAAGACAATACTCAAATGCCGCGCGTGCTCTTCCTCGGACCTCGAATACACCAGAATATCATCTATAAAGATGACCACAAATTTATCGAGGTAAGGCCGGAATATTCGGTGCATCATATCCATAAACGCGGCTGGGGCATTGGTAAGACCAAAAGGCATGACCACAAACTCGAAATGCCCATATCTCGTGTTGAAACCTGTCTTCGGTATATCTCCCTCCCGGATACGCAACTGGTAATACCCTTGCCTTAAATCCAACTTAGAATAAACACTTGAACCTTGCAGGAGATCGAACAACTCTTCAATGTGAGGGAGCGGGTATTTGTTCTTAACCGTTAATCGGTTTAGCTCACGATAGTCAATACACATTCGCAAAGTCCCGTCTTTCTTCTTTACACACAGGACCGGAGCACCCCACGGATAAGTGCTCGGGCGAATGTAACCACATTCTAAGAGCTCGTCCAATTGCGTCTTCAACTCCTTCAACTCGGCTGGAGCCATCCTATAGGGAGATTTCACATACGGTTCTGCTCCGGGATAGAGATCTATCACAAACTCGACGTCCCGATCCGGAGGTAAAGATTCCAAATTTTCCGGAAACACATCGAGGAATTCCTTCATGATCCCCGTCTCCTCGAGCTTGGCCTGATCCTTTGGCTTATTCAAAAGGTAGGTCATGTAGCCCGTCGCATCGTCCCGGAACAGTTTACTCGCTTCCATAAAGGAAATAAACGGACATGTCTTCAACCTCTGACCCGCAAAGACCGTAGAACCCAAAGTTACCTTCTTAGCAAAATAATCCATCACTGCTCGATAACGGTACAACCAGTCCATACCCAGAATCACCCCAAACTTCTTGATAGGCATCTTGATCAAATCTGCCAGATACTCTCGATCTTTCACAACCACCGGACAACCACGGTAAACACAATTCTTAGACAAAGTACCACCAAGGGGAGAAGAAACAACAAAAGAATCATCTAAGCAAGCAACAGGCAAGGGAAGTGTAGAAACAAGCCGGGAGGTAATAAATGAATGCGTTGCTCCCGAATCAAAAATTGCATGCAATGGAATGCCATGAATGTGGATAGTACCTTCAACAACGGCGTTGGCATCCACTTCCACATTCTCTTCCTCGCCCTCCAAAGCATAAGCCCTCGCTTGGATCGGTACTCTCGGGGGCATCACATTCAACGGTTGAGGAGCTCGAGGCTGAGGTCCTCTCATCTGAGGACAAGTACTAATCAAATGACCGGGCTCTCCACATTTAGAACATCTTCTCAATTTCTTCCGACATGACTCCTCGGTGTGATTGGGACCCTTACAATAACTACATTGTATTGGAGCAGGTAGAGTTGGTGCTGCAGGCGCCGGAGGTCGAGCTTTCTTGACTGAAGTATTAGGACCTTGGGGTTTGAAAACCGGAGGCCCACTCTGTGATGCAGGCCTCTTCCCCAAATAAGAGCTCGAACCTTGGCCCGAAGAGTAAGTCGGCCTCAATCTCGTGTTATTAGCCTCCACTTTAATCGCCTTCCTCGTAGCCTTCTCCCATGTATCCACTGTAGCTACCTTAAGAGCATTCTGAATCTCATATCTCAAACCATGAATAAAGTTCCGGGCCTTCTGGGTGTCATCATTGGTGATGTGTGGAGCATACGGTGCAAGTCTTTCAAATTCCAAGATATACTCTTCAACCGAACGATTCCCTTGTCTCAATTCCGTGAATTGCTGAAGTCTTCTCTCATGAGCACTAGGTGGAACATACTTGTGACGAAACTCTCTTACAAGGCTTTCCCAATCAGACTCCTCTCCAATCGAGCTCTCATAGCTTTGAGCCAATTGGATGCGGGACCTTGAACAAACCAGGCCGTGCAAACCGCTTTCTCATGTGAAGGAGCGGGGCAAATTTCCCAAATTCCCGCAACCTCTGACAACCACTCTTCTGCTTGTATGTCATCTCCTCCATACCACTTAGGTGGATTGTTATTTCTGAACTCCTTGAAGGCCGGAGTTACTTATCCACCTTGTCCTTCCCATTGAGGATTATCTCTTTGATTCTGCTGAACTTGATTAAGAAGAGCGTGCACAATATTCTCACCATTCATCGGAGGAGGTGGAGGTGTTTGTGGAGGGGGTTGATTAAGATCAGGAGTATGCTCCCTATCTGCTCTCCTTCTTGGAGGCATCCTGAGAATACACAAATCAAGAAATATCGATGCATGGGGTTCAGTTCATGATCAAGAAATCAATTATCACAAATTTAAAACAAATAAGTCACGTAGAGATGCAGATGAATGCAAATAATCACATACTCCTATACCGAACGACCTAGACAGACTTAACACGACTCCAGAGCTCCGATTTTGCAACCGGGCTCTGATACCACGAAAGGATGTAACACCCCCGGAGCGAAGGGTGCCGCATCCCCCGCACTAAGGTCTAACACGAGAAACGAAATAGGGAGTTCGCACCCATATAACACCATAGCGAACGGGAGACACAAAAAACTCACACCCTCGCTAGGCGGCCTAGACCTTCAGAAACTGCACAAGTTAAAATCAGAGTAGCGGAAGCAATTTATATCTAACATAATTCCCAAGATCACATATATACATAATCAAAATAGGGGAGGGTCAAGTATTCGTGCTACAAGCTAGATCATATACAGAATATACAATGCCGCCACGGCCAAAATAACACTAGCGTAATCAGAATACATAATCGAAAATACATAAGCAAGAGGAGAAGTAATCCACTACGATGCATGAGACCCAAGCTAAACCACAAGTAAACCCAAAAGACACTTGCTGCCTAGCTTGACTCGGGAGAACCTGCAAACTCAAAAGAAAAGGAAAAAGGAAAAAAAAAAAAACAATGAGGGTTAGTCCTAGTGGCTAGTGAGGGGGCTAACTCACGCACCCGATATACATATAGAGCAAAGCAGTTATTAAAACGGAAGGATCCTTGAACCGAGAGTGGTTTTTACAAGCCCAAGTAGTTCCCGTGATATATATATACATAGGTTAAAGAGAAAGCAAAAGGACAAATCCCAAGTTTTAGGTAATTAGGAATCCACTCTCGTTCCATAGGTCATACAAAACTAAACCAACTCGGCGAGTACGAGTTACACTCCAACTTCCATATACGAAGAACAAAGCAAAGCAAAGCAAAACAAATCAGAATCCATCCCCAACACCGTTTGATAGAAGGGTTGATCGGCCCTAACTATCCACATACACAGACGAGACAAGGTTTAATCACGATCTCGAAACCTTCGGCGGTTGCCTCCGCCGGCTCAAGAGAAACACCCTTCCTCGATCCTCCCAAGGTTGGGTGAGACTCTCAAATGGAGGTGTTAATGGAAGAGCTCGGCGACCCCTCGGCCGTCCCGAGATTAACATACCACACTCCGGGCCCAAACAGATCACGAAATCACACATATATATATATATCTCAAAGCTTATCTTTCAAAGCCACATCTCGCTTACACACACACACTTGCACAAAACTAAACTTTTCCAAACAAAGGCAAAATAGCTTATATATTTATACAAAACGTTTTCAACTCTTATAACAAAGGGGAGAAATCCCACAACATATGTATCATACACATATTTACCATATACTATACGTATTCGCAAGCGAGGCTTCAAACCAATTAGGGTCATAGGCCAAATAACTAAAAGAACAAAAACCTCACCTTGTCAATGTGCGTAGTGGAGACAAAAGTGTGATAACCGGATACCTACGGAGCAAGCTCGTCCTCTACAGGAAGATCCTCTGAACAAGACAAACAACAAGGAACACTCTTAAACTCAATATGAACCATATTGACGCTCGGTACATGCATATGTAGGCTTATTGTAGCACCCCGCACGTGAGGCACCACATCCCCCGCACTAAGGCTCAACACGAGTAACGAAATAGTAAATCCGCACCCGTATCAAACCCTAGCGAACGGGAGACAAACATAAAAACTTTCCTAAGCCAGGCGGAGCTAGACCCTGCAATGAAAACCAATCCACAAAGTATAATGTATAGCAAACCAACTTCGATCATATAAATCATAAACGGAATTTGGGCTCTTCCGGCCTCTTTTAAATCATGACAAATCCCAATAAAAGCAATTTAATAACAATTATATAATTATTCAAGTTCATATTACTATAGAATCGATACAGACATAAATTCAATACATGAATGAGTGCAAAGACTCCCCTAACCTAACTCGACCACTGAAAGACTCCAAACATCTCCGCCTAGCTCGAGACTCCAACTCAAACCTGCACACTAAAAGATTGGGGAGGGAAAGGGGTCAGTCTCTAGAAGACTGAGTGAGCAGGAGCGATACATATATATATAAAACATGCACATGCAAGTCATAAATTCCGAACAAGGTTTTGTTTGCAATTAGTTCCCTAAAAGGGCAAGAGAATGATTAATCAATGCTCGGATTTATGACTGATTCATATTAAATTTATTCCATTCATAAATCATACATAAATATAAGGCTCGGCGAGTGAGCGTGCACAACCTCCATCCAAACTCCGACCGTGTACGACAAATATCAATAATATATTGATTAGGCGATCATACAATATATTATAATACACACAGACCATAAATCATATCATAAAACATATTCGTTTGGGCGATCCGGATCCCGGCATTCCCGCACGGTGCATAATCATATCATAACATATACATAAGAAAAGCCTAATTCTTAACCAACCTTCTTCCTCCGGGTGGTGGACAAGTTAGCTAGACCTGCCCACCGATAAATACATAGGCCAATGGGGGTACATGAATCCCCCAAGGGCACGCAGCTCCCATTCCCCGCTAAATCTCCTAGCGAGGGCCGGTATCACCGTAGTTTGGTTGGGACTAGTATATGGGATCCCCGTCAGCCCTTGCTTCCTCGGTTAGCCACATATACTAAGTCCCGGGGTCCGTGAACATAACAGCTTAGCATAATCTCGCCAAAACATATCAATACATACATATGATACATACTATAAGAAATCATACCTTACCGTGTAACTCGGCATATGCTATATACGTACCTCTCCGTGTCATCCTAATCCATAGCTAGCATGAAGACACACGGTTTGGAGCATAGCCTCATTACAAAACCATTTTTAAGCTTATATACGCTCATACGTATAATTCAAAAGAATTTACTCGATAGCTCATTTGAAAACCATATATATATAATCATAAGGTTTTGGCCAAAGCTTTTCACATAAGGGTTGTAGGGTTTAATACGTAGCTAAAACGAAAACCACCCTCACCTTAACCGTGAAGTTACAAGGATCGAGCACCAAGTGCCTGAACGATCAAAAGCTCTCCACCCTGGAGACAAACTGTACAAAAGACCAAAAGACGTGTTCGTGAGACTCAAGACCCTAAATGAACCATATATGACGCACGGCAATGCTCACACATGATATGAGAACATAAAGATCATGAAAATCATATAACCAATTTATTCACTTGTTCGATCATAGATCATTCAATTCATATCTCCATTCAATTTATTCAAGAACTCAAATAGAAGCATAGAACATGTTCAAACTCTCCCAACATGCTACTATATATTTCATATTACATAACATAGCATATATCCAAGGTTTGACAACAAGAAGAAGTCATATAATACAGAAAATAAGTGAGGCGATTCATAAACGACATATAAACACACATAAACGGCATCAAGTAAAAGCATGCCTATAACACATCCAAATGCCACGAAATTGAACCACAATACTCCTAACACAAGGCAAAACAAGTTCATAGTTTAACACAAAAGGAGATAAAGTCATTAAGGAGGGGAAATAAATCAAAAACCGAAGAGGAAGTAACGAAGACTGCGCATGGGAAGTGACACGGGGGTGTCACCAACCCTTGCCCAATTGAGCCACGGGCGTGGCTCAGTACAGAGCTGCCCAGAGAGTGTGACACGCCCGTGTCTCACTCTTATGAGTAAATGAGACACGGGGGTGTCACGGTACAGAACTTAATCACCCGTAAAATTTTACCGGCAAAACTGAACTCATACAAATTCAATCCAAAGGCATACCAAATGAACTCCAAATGCTCTGAAACTTAATATGAAACATATTTGGCATGTTATGAACATTTTTCATTTAGAGTGCAAAGGATAAATCACACGTTAAGATCATCGAAATCGTGAAATAAAACTGGGTCGCTACAATAGGACATATGAGCCCTAATGATTCTATCATGCCTTGATCAAGTACTTAGGGCTTGAATTTGGATCTGAAACTTAGAGGAATGCATGCTAACATACTAAACAACTTATATACATCATATATATGCAAAATGGCACCATTTAAAGCACATTAGAATGACCAACAACCTCACATAGGCAACAGCAACAAATCTGTCAATGATCATGCATAAGAATAGGCCATGTATTTCGGTTTTGAGGCTTCAAATGGAACCAAATACTTAAAGCATGAATGCTAACATACATAACAATGAGTGTACATCAACTCCATGCATTTTCACACGAAATGGAGGCCATATGATCATGCAACAACACCAAATTTCACACAGCAGTTCGAAAACAGGGGAAATAGTTTGATCACCAAGTTTGGAGCTCCATATCTCATAATTTCATAAAAGGAGCAAGAGATGAAATCCTCCTAACATCATATACTATGAGTTAGGAAAGAAATAAGCCAAGAAACAAGTTCATATGATCACATATAAGCAAGAAATTCAGCCACACCAACATATAAGTCACTAGAGCAAAAATCCCCAAAAGTTCATACAAAACCCAACATTCCAAACCCTAATCAAATCTGATCCAAATCATGTTTTAAATAGATGAAATCAAGCATAAGTGAGTAGAGAAGACATAAATATTCATACCTTGAAGTTTTGGTGAAGAAAAATGGTGATTTGAGCTCAAAATCACAAAGGATGGCCAAGGTTTTCTTCCTTTCTCCTCTTCTCCCTTCTCTCGATCAGTTGCAGCTGGAAATGGAGGTATATGGTTCGGTTTTTGCAGCTTAAGGGGAAGAGAAAGGGTTAACTCAAGGTACAAGAGTCAAGGTTAAGGTTTGGTTAGGTTAAGGAGTGTTATGGGGTCCCACCATGAAGACTAGTCAACCAAAGGAGCTCTTCTTGCACGAGTTGTCCGTTACGGTTGGATTTCGGAGGTCTTAATGATTTCAAAAAGGTATGAGGCTTGTTCCATTGTCTCCGAATCGTCGATACGAAGGCAACGGAGTTGACGGAATTCGAATCCGAATTCCCGAGCTCAAGATATCACGTACGGAACCAAGGGTGCGCTAATTGCTCGTTAGCCCCCGACTTGGTTCCAAAAATCAAAATAAATTCATAAACACGCCAAATAAATCCGAAAACATAAACTAAGCATATAGGCATGTTCAAAACATACATATTTACGACATATTAAATTTTCACGCCAATCTGATATCATTACATATAAGAACGAAGTAGAAATAGAACACTTAAGCGCATGAACGAATTCATATTGTTATGAATAAATTACTAAACTTAAATTCCATATTAATTAAATTAAATAACAAAAGTTTACGGTTTTAAATCAAATAAAAACACTTATAAACAATTAATCATATAATTAAATACTTAATTTGCGCAATTTATAAACAAATACGTCACATTATTTAAACTGAAAAACGGGGGCGTTACAATCTCTCCCCCTTAAAAGAATCCGTCCTCGGATTCAAAACACGCTTGAAATCAAATAATGAGAGATTCCCCGTCTCTCACAAACAACAAGGAGAGAGCCCCGTCTCTCAAGCAGCAATGAAAGAACCCCGTCTCTCCAATAACAATGAGAGAACCCCGTCTCTCGCAAGCAAAGAGAGTACCCCGTCTCTCAAACAAAATAAGAGAATCCCCGTCTCTTAACCGAAAATAAAGCAAGGAAGTCTCCAATACTCCCAAGCAACTCACGCAAAAACCAAATTTAAAATCACGTAAGGCACCCAAAGCAAGTAATAAATATCGCCCACATTAATATCCAATTATTCCCAAGCAATTTAACACAATACAAGATTACAGCACCTAACATAAAAGTTATATAAGTTAAAATTGCATGGATGCATGTATCATGAATGCTATAAGTACCGTTCACCGAAGTTTCAAAGTTTAGGACTGAGAGTTGCCGTTGTCCAGTGTAGGATCTATCCTGAAGATAGCTCAGTGGTCAGCTTGTCTTGAACCTCTTCAAGGTTCCTTGGTGAAGCTATTGATAAATCCTTTAAGGATCATACTCTTGGATCCGTTCTGACTTGTACTATTTCCAGTCTTCACCATTTCCCACAATCTTCGTTCGACCCTCCCATTCTTTTTAATTAACCGAGCTGGATTTCCCGAATGCCCTTAGATCATCTGTCTCGAAGTTAGACCTATAGCTTCTATCTTACTCATACCAAAGTTTAAAATACCCTCAAGGATAACTACTCCTGACAATCTTGACGATTCGATCCCTACCTTGGGGTATTCGTCATTAGGACCTACCTTAACAAATCCATTCATTCCCTTTTGACCCCTTCAGGTTATATTTGGCATCTAGCTCCATTTTTCTTGAATCGAAGATAGAGTGTTCTTGATGCGTTTTGAAGTTTGATGTAAATCCTCCAATGATCATCCTTTCCGGTTTGGTTTCTTCGTGGATTTCCGGATTCTCCTTAATGTGCATCCCCGTTGTTGCTATTGACATATTTATTCGAGCATTACTTCCATCTTCCATTTTCTCTCTCGGTCGTGCTCTCCCCCTTAAAATTTGCTCTCCCGATTGAACCCCATTGATTCTTCTTTTATCGAAATTCTTGATGAGTAAATCCCGTTAGGTGAAGTTTAACTGATATAGAAATCAAGGATTTGGCCTGTCAACTTCTTCCCCATTTCTCTTGATGTTCGAAACTCCTTCTGAATTCTTGTTTACGTTAACCTATCCCTCAATGGAAGTTCTTATTTCCCAAATTCACCTTCCTCATAATTCAGATGCGGCTCAGTTGTACTGATACTTGATAGTTGAGGCGGAAGGACTTCCTATCAAGTAAACACTAAAATGCATGTTGGGTTAAAATGACAATGCATGGGTCACGTTTACATCAAGCAATTATACAACACATTAGCGCAACGAAACCAATTAGAAATGCACGGTTAAACATAAAGTCAAGAGAATAAATAACTAATGTAAAATATGATGTACGTGCTATGAATGTTTTGGAACCTGTCACCGATGTGGGAAGTTATTAGCTCAGTAGCTTTCCTCGTTCTTCCGATCCCAAGGTCGCTTGACCTGGCAATTATTCCTTGTCTTTCCCACGGTCTTCGAGATTCCCTTGCATCTTTGTAAATCAATGTGTATCCTCCACTGTCCGAGATTGCAATTTCTTGATCCCTAATTCTTTCATGTCCACTGAGTTAGCATCCACCCTTCTCCTCGCAATTCGACCTTTACTTCTAATGGTCACCTTAATCAAAAATCCCGTGCCTATCCTTTGTGAATTCAATTCACCTCCAATTGCTTACATTTGAGCGCATGATTTCCCTTCTTTACCATTTCCATTTGTTGCTCCATATCTTCCAATTTAACCTCACAACATGACAATTCAGCTTGGATTTGGAAAATGAACTCAAATCCTGTTTCCCCATATCGCCACCTTCCCTCTATTCGTGTTTCCCCAACTGCTTGCCTTCTAGAACCCGACTTCTAATCACTAGACTTAGTTCGAAGTCCTTCTTTGTAAACCCTTGATGTATAACCTTTGCCGGACCCCTGTTGTCTCTACTCCTCTTAATGACTAGTACCTCTTCCATGATCCAAATCCGAGACCAAAATGTCTTCAAGGCTTTGTTTAATTCATTCCTTAGGTTGAAAGATCCTGTTGGATTCAATTAATGCACTCCAAATAGCCGATTCTCATAAGTTAGTCTTTTGAATCTCAACAATCCCATGATTAACTCCCATTCCGATTCCTCATCCTTGACTCTAGCTCCATTTGGGAAGTCTCACATCTCTAAATCTCTACATTCTTCCCAGAATATCCTGCCCATCTTCCATGTCTCAGAAAAGTTTGCAATCGATCTTCTTTATCGTCGAACTTGGCCGTGGTTTGATATTATCTCCATAACCTATAAATAATACTTACTTCAAGAATAGATGCATGCGATTAGTGCATGCTCATGGCACATATTCAATACGAAAGACAAGAATCCATATAAAATGCAACAAGTAATTCAACGAAATTCTTAAGGAAACCAAATTCCATATTCAAGATCGATGCAATGCACATAATATCACATAGTCCCTATGCCGTTCGACTTAGACTGACTCCGACACGACTCAAGAACACCGGTTTTGCAACCGGGCTCTGATACCACTTAAGGATGTAGCACCCCGCACGTGAGGCACCACATCCCCCGCACTAAGGCTCAACACGAGTAACGAAATAGTAAATCCGCACCCGTATCAAACCCTAGCGAACGGGAGACAAACATAAAAACTTTCCTAAGCCAGGCGGAGCTAGACCCTGCAATGAAAACCAATCCACAAAGTATAATGTATACCAAACCAACTTCGATCATATAAACCAAAAACGGAATTTGGGCTCTTCCGGCCTCTTTTAAATCATGACAAATCCCAATAAAAGCAATTTAATAACAATTATATAATTATTCAAGTTCATATTACTATAGAATCGATACAGACATAAATTCAATACATGAATGAGTGCAAAGACTCCCCTAACCTAACTCGACCACTGAAAGACTCCAAACATCTCCGCCTAGCTCGAGACTCCAACTCAAACCTGCACACTAAAAGATTGGGGAGGGAAAGGGGTCAGTCTCTAGAAGACTGAGTGAGCAGGAGCGATACATATATATATAAAACATGCACATGCAAGTCATAAATTCCGAACAAGGTTTTGTTTGCAATTAGTTCCCTAAAAGGGCAAGAGAATGATTAATCAATGCTCGGATTTATGACTGATTCATATTAAATTTATTCCATTCATAAATCATACATAAATATAAGGCTCGGCGAGTGAGCGTGCACAACCTCCATCCAAACTCCGACCGTGTACGACAAATATCAATAATATATTGATTAGGCGATCATACAATATATTATAATACACACAGACCATAAATCATATCATAAAACATATTCGTTTGGGCGATCCGGATCCCGGCATTCCCGCACGGTGCATAATCATATCATAACATATACATAAGAAAAGCCTAATTCTTAACCAACCTTCTTCCTCCGGGTGGTGGACAAGTTAGCTAGACCTGCCCACCGATAAATACATAGGCCAATGGGGGTACATGAATCCCCCAAGGGCACGCAGCTCCCATTCCCCGCTAAATCTCCTAGCGAGGGCCGGTATCACCGTAGTTTGGTTGGGACTAGTATATGGGATCCCCGTCAGCCCTTGCTTCCTCGGTTAGCCACATATACTAAGTCCCGGGGCCCGTGAACATAACAGCTTAGCATAATCTCGCCAAAACATATCAATACATACATATGATACATACTATAAGAAATCATACCTTACCGTGTAACTCGGCATATGCTATATACGTACCTCTCCGTGTCATCCTAATCCATAGCTAGCATGAAGACACACGGTTTGGAGCATAGCCTCATTACAAAACCATTTTTAAGCTTATATACGCTCATACGTATAATTCAAAAGAATTTACTCGATAGCTCATTTGAAAACCATATATATATAATCATAAGGTTTTGGCCAAAGCTTTTCACATAAGGGTTGTAGGGTTTAATACGTAGCTAAAACGAAAACCACCCTCACCTTAACCGTGAAGTTACAAGGATCGAGCACCAAGTGCCTGAACGATCAAAAGCTCTCCACCCTGGAGACAAACTGTACAAAAGACCAAAAGACGTGTTCGTGAGACTCAAGACCCTAAATGAACCATATATGACGCACGGCAATGCTCACACATGATATGAGAACATAAAGATCATGAAAATCATATAACCAATTTATTCACTTGTTCGATCATAGATCATTCAATTCATATCTCCATTCAATTTATTCAAGAACTCAAATAGAAGCATAGAACATGTTCAAACTCTCCCAACATGCTACTATATATTTCATATTACATAACATAGCATATATCCAAGGTTTGACAACAAGAAGAAGTCATATAATACAGAAAATAAGTGAGGCGATTCATAAACGACATATAAACACACATAAACGGCATCAAGTAAAAGCATGCCTATAACACATCCAAATGCCACGAAATTGAACCACAATACTCCTAACACAAGGCAAAACAAGTTCATAGTTTAACACAAAAGGAGATAAAGTCATTAAGGAGGGGAAATAAATCAAAAACCGAAGAGGAAGTAACGAAGACTGCGCATGGGAAGTGACACGGGGGTGTCACCAACCCTTGCCCAATTGAGCCACGGGCGTGGCTCAGTACAGAGCTGCCCAGAGAGTGTGACACGCCCGTGTCTCACTCTTATGAGTAAATGAGACACGGGGGTGTCACGGTACAGAACTTAATCACCCGTAAAATTTTACCGGCAAAACTGAACTCATACAAATTCAATCCAAAGGCATACCAAATGAACTCCAAATGCTCTGAAACTTAATATGAAACATATTTGGCATGTTATGAACATTTTTCATTTAGAGTGCAAAGGATAAATCACACGTTAAGATCATCGAAATCGTGAAATAAAACTGGGTCGCTACAATAGGACATATGAGCCCTAATGATTCTATCATGCCTTGATCAAGTACTTAGGGCTTGAATTTGGATCTGAAACTTAGGGGAATGCATGCTAACATACTAAACAACTTATATACATCATATATATGCAAAATGGCACCATTTAAAGCACATTAGAATGACCAACAACCTCACATAGGCAACAGCAACAAATCTGTCAATGATCATGCATAAGAATAGGCCATGTATTTCGGTTTTGAGGCTTCAAATGGAACCAAATACTTAAAGCATGAATGCTAACATACATAACAATGAGTGTACATCAACTCCATGCATTTTCACACGAAATGGAGGCCATATGATCATGCAACAACACCAAATTTCACACAGCAGTTCGAAAACAGGGGAAATAGTTTGATCACCAAGTTTGGAGCTCCATATCTCATAATTTCATAAAAGGAGCAAGAGATGAAATCCTCCTAACATCATATACTATGAGTTAGGAAAGAACTAAGCCAAGAAACAAGTTCATATGATCACATATAAGCAAGAAATTCAGCCACACCAACATATAAGTCACTAGAGCAAAAATCCCCAAAAGTTCATACAAAACCCAACATTCCAAACCCTAATCAAATCTGATCCAAATCATGTTTTAAATAGATGAAATCAAGCATAAGTGAGTAGAGAAGACATAAATATTCATACCTTGAAGTTTTGGTGAAGAAAAATGGTGATTTGAGTTCAAAATCACAAAGGATGGCCAAGGTTTTCTTCCTTTCTCCTCTTCTCCCTTCTCTCGATCAGTTGCAGCTGGAAATGGAGGTATATGGTTCGGTTTTTGCAGCTTAAGGGGAAGAGAAAGGGTTAACTCAAGGTACAAGAGTCAAGGTTAAGGTTTGGTTAGGTTAAGGAGTGTTATGGGGTCCCACCATGAAGACTAGTCAACCAAAGGAGCTCTTCTTGCACGAGTTGTCCGTTACGGTTGGATTTCGGAGGTCTTAATGATTTCAAAAAGGTATGAGGCTTGTTCCATTGTCTCCGAATCGTCGATACGAAGGCAACGGAGTTGACGGAATTCAAATCCGAATTCCCGAGCTCAAGATATCACGTACGGAACCAAGGGTGCGCTAATTGCTCGTTAGCCCCCGACTTGGTTCCAAAAATCAAAATAAATTCATAAACACGCCAAATAAATCCGAAAACATAAACTAAGCATATAGGCATGTTCAAAACATACATATTTACGACATATTAAATTTTCACGCCAATCTGATATCATTACATATAAGAACGAAGTAGAAATAGAACACTTAAGCGCATGAACGAATTCATATTGTTATGAATAAATTACTAAACTTAAATTCCATATTAATTAAATTAAATAACAAAAGTTTACGGTTTTAAATCAAATAAAAACACTTATAAACAATTAATCATATAATTAAATACTTAATTTGCGCAATTTATAAACAAATACGTCACATTATTTAAACTGAAAAACGGGGGCGTTACAATCTCTCCCCCTTAAAAGAATCCGTCCTCGGATTCAAAACACGCTTGAAATCAAATAATGAGAGATTCCCCGTCTCTCACAAACAACAAGGAGAGAGCCCCGTCTCTCAAGCAGCAATGAAAGAACCCCGTCTCTCCAATAACAATGAGAGAACCCCGTCTCTCGCAAGCAAAGAGAGTACCCCGTCTCTCAAACAAAATAAGAGAATCCCCGTCTCTTAACCGAAAATAAAGCAAGGAAGTCTCCAATACTCCCAAGCAACTCACGCAAAAACCAAATTTAAAATCACGTAAGGCACCCAAAGCAAGTAATAAATATCGCCCACATTAATATCCAATTATTCCCAAGCAATTTAACACAATACAAGATTACAGCACCTAACATAAAAGTTATATAAGTTAAAATTGCATGGATGCATGTATCATGAATGCTATAAGTACCGTTCACCGAAGTTTCAAAGTTTAGGACTGAGAGTTGCCGTTGTCCAGTGTAGGATCTATCCTGAAGATAGCTCAGTGGTCAGCTTGTCTTGAACCTCTTCAAGGTTCCTTGGTGAAGCTATTGATAAATCCTTTAAGGATCATACTCTTGGATCCGTTCTGACTTGTACTATTTCCAGTCTTCACCATTTCCCACAATCTTCGTTCGACCCTCCCATTCTTTTTAATTAACCGAGCTGGATTTCCCGAATGCCCTTAGATCATCTGTCTCGAAGTTAGACCTATAGCTTCTATCTTACTCATACCAAAGTTTAAAATACCCTCAAGGATAACTACTCCTGACAATCTTGACGATTCGATCCCTACCTTGGGGTATTCGTCATTAGGACCTACCTTAACAAATCCATTCATTCCCTTTTGACCCCTTCAGGTTATATTTGGCATCTAGCTCCATTTTTCTTGAATCGAAGATAGAGTGTTCTTGATGCGTTTTGAAGTTTGATGTAAATCCTCCAATGATCATCCTTTCCGGTTTGGTTTCTTCGTGGATTTCCGGATTCTCCTTAATGTGCATCCCCGTTGTTGCTATTGACATATTTATTCGAGCATTACTTCCATCTTCCATTTTCTCTCTCGGTCGTGCTCTCCCCCTTAAAATTTGCTCTCCCGATTGAACCCCATTGATTCTTCTTTTATCGAAATTCTTGATGAGTAAATCCCGTTAGGTGAAGTTTAACTGATATAGAAATCAAGGATTTGGCCTGTCAACTTCTTCCCCATTTCTCTTGATGTTCGAAACTCCTTCTGAATTCTTGTTTACGTTAACCTATCCCTCAATGGAAGTTCTTATTTCCCAAATTCACCTTCCTCATAATTCAGATGCGGCTCAGTTGTACTGATACTTGATAGTTGAGGCGGAAGGACTTCCTATCAAGTAAACACTAAAATGCATGTTGGGTTAAAATGACAATGCATGGGTCACGTTTACATCAAGCAATTATACAACACATTAGCGCAACGAAACCAATTAGAAATGCACGGTTAAACATAAAGTCAAGAGAATAAATAACTAATGTAAAATATGATGTACGTGCTATGAATGTTTTGGAACCTGTCACCGATGTGGGAAGTTATTAGCTCAGTAGCTTTCCTCGTTCTTCCGATCCCAAGGTCGCTTGACCTGGCAATTATTCCTTGTCTTTCCCACGGTCTTCGAGATTCCCTTGCATCTTTGTAAATCAATGTGTATCCTCCACTGTCCGAGATTGCAATTTCTTGATCCCTAATTCTTTCATGTCCACTGAGTTAGCATCCACCCTTCTCCTCGCAATTCGACCTTTACTTCTAATGGTCACCTTAATCAAAAATCCCGTGCCTATCCTTTGTGAATTCAATTCACCTCCAATTGCTTACATTTGAGCGCATGATTTCCCTTCTTTACCATTTCCATTTGTTGCTCCATATCTTCCAATTTAACCTCACAACATGACAATTCAGCTTGGATTTGGAAAATGAACTCAAATCCTGTTTCCCCATATCGCCACCTTCCCTCTATTCGTGTTTCCCCAACTGCTTGCCTTCTAGAACCCGACTTCTAATCACTAGACTTAGTTCGAAGTCCTTCTTTGTAAACCCTTGATGTATAACCTTTGCCGGACCCCTGTTGTCTCTACTCCTCTTAATGACTAGTACCTCTTCCATGATCCAAATCCGAGACCAAAATGTCTTCAAGGCTTTGTTTAATTCATTCCTTAGGTTGAAAGATCCTGTTGGATTCAATTAATGCACTCCAAATAGCCGATTCTCATAAGTTAGTCTTTTGAATCTCAACAATCCCATGATTAACTCCCATTCCGATTCCTCATCCTTGACTCTAGCTCCATTTGGGAAGTCTCACATCTCTAAATCTCTACATTCTTCCCAGAATATCCTGCCCATCTTCCATGTCTCAGAAAAGTTTGCAATCGATCTTCTTTATCGTCGAACTTGGCCGTGGTTTGATATTATCTCCATAACCTATAAATAATACTTACTTCAAGAATAGATGCATGCGATTAGTGCATGCTCATGGCACATATTCAATACGAAAGACAAGAATCCATATAAAATGCAACAAGTAATTCAACGAAATTCTTAAGGAAACCAAATTCCATATTCAAGATCGATGCAATGCACATAATATCACATAGTCCCTATGCCGTTCGACTTAGACTGACTCCGACACGACTCAAGAACACCGGTTTTGCAACCGGGCTCTGATACCACTTAAGGATGTAGCACCCCGCACGTGAGGCACCACATCCCCCGCACTAAGGCTCAACACGAGTAACGAAATAGTAAATCCGCACCCGTATCAAACCCTAGCGAACGGGAGACAAACATAAAAACTTTCCTAAGCCAGGCGGAGCTAGACCCTGCAATGAAAACCAATCCACAAAGTATAATGTATACCAAACCAACTTCGATCATATAAACCAAAAACGGAATTTGGGCTCTTCCGGCCTCTTTTAAATCATGACAAATCCCAATAAAAGCAATTTAATAACAATTATATAATTATTCAAGTTCATATTACTATAGAATCGATACAGACATAAATTCAATACATGAATGAGTGCAAAGACTCCCCTAACCTAACTCGACCACTGAAAGACTCCAAACATCTCCGCCTAGCTCGAGACTCCAACTCAAACCTGCACACTAAAAGATTGGGGAGGGAAAGGGGTCAGTCTCTAGAAGACTGAGTGAGCAGGAGCGATACATATATATATAAAACATGCACATGCAAGTCATAAATTCCGAACAAGGTTTTGTTTGCAATTAGTTCCCTAAAAGTGCAAGAGAATGATTAATCAATGCTCGGATTTATGACTGATTCATATTAAATTTATTCCATTCATAAATCATACATAAATATAAGGCTCGGCGAGTGAGCGTGCACAACCTCCATCCAAACTCCGACCGTGTACGACAAATATCAATAATATATTGATTAGGCGATCATACAATATATTATAATACACACAGACCATAAATCATATCATAAAACATATTCGTTTGGGCGATCCGGATCCCGGCATTCCCGCACGGTGCATAATCATATCATAACATATACATAAGAAAAGCCTAATTCTTAACCAACCTTCTTCCTCCGGGTGGTGGACAAGTTAGCTAGACCTGCCCACCGATAAATACATAGGCCAATGGGGGTACATGAATCCCCCAAGGGCACGCAGCTCCCATTCCCCGCTAAATCTCCTAGCGAGGGCCGGTATCACCGTAGTTTGGTTGGGACTAGTATATGGGATCCCCGTCAGCCCTTGCTTCCTCGGTTAGCCACATATACTAAGTCCCGGGGCCCGTGAACATAACAGCTTAGCATAATCTCGCCAAAACATATCAATACATACATATGATACATACTATAAGAAATCATACCTTACCGTGTAACTCGGCATATGCTATATACGTACCTCTCCGTGTCATCCTAATCCATAGCTAGCATGAAGACACACGGTTTGGAGCATAGCCTCATTACAAAACCATTTTTAAGCTTATATACGCTCATACGTATAATTCAAAAGAATTTACTCGATAGCTCATTTGAAAACCATATATATATAATCATAAGGTTTTGGCCAAAGCTTTTCACATAAGGGTTGTAGGGTTTAATACGTAGCTAAAACGAAAACCACCCTCACCTTAACCGTGAAGTTACAAGGATCGAGCACCAAGTGCCTGAACGATCAAAAGCTCTCCACCCTGGAGACAAACTGTACAAAAGACCAAAAGACGTGTTCGTGAGACTCAAGACCCTAAATGAACCATATATGACGCACGGCAATGCTCACACATGATATGAGAACATAAAGATCATGAAAATCATATAACCAATTTATTCACTTGTTCGATCATAGATCATTCAATTCATATCTCCATTCAATTTATTCAAGAACTCAAATAGAAGCATAGAACATGTTCAAACTCTCCCAACATGCTACTATATATTTCATATTACATAACATAGCATATATCCAAGGTTTGACAACAAGAAGAAGTCATATAATACAGAAAATAAGTGAGGCGATTCATAAACGACATATAAACACACATAAACGGCATCAAGTAAAAGCATGCCTATAACACATCCAAATGCCACGAAATTGAACCACAATACTCCTAACACAAGGCAAAACAAGTTCATAGTTTAACACAAAAGGAGATAAAGTCATTAAGGAGGGGAAATAAATCAAAAACCGAAGAGGAAGTAACGAAGACTGCGCATGGGAAGTGACACGGGGGTGTCACCAACCCTTGCCCAATTGAGCCACGGGCGTGGCTCAGTACAGAGCTTCCCAGAGAGTGTGACACGCCCGTGTCTCACTCTTATGAGTAAATGAGACACGGGGGTGTCACGGTACAGAACTTAATCACCCGTAAAATTTTACCGGCAAAACTGAACTCATACAAATTCAATCCAAAGGCATACCAAATGAACTCCAAATGCTCTGAAACTTAATATGAAACATATTTGGCATGTTATGAACATTTTTCATTTAGAGTGCAAAGGATAAATCACACGTTAAGATCATCGAAATCGTGAAATAAAACTGGGTCGCTACAATAGGACATATGAGCCCTAATGATTCTATCATGCCTTGATCAAGTACTTAGGGCTTGAATTTGGATCTGAAACTTAGGGGAATGCATGCTAACATACTAAACAACTTATATACATCATATATATGCAAAATGGCACCATTTAAAGCACATTAGAATGACCAACAACCTCACATAGGCAACAGCAACAAATCTGTCAATGATCATGCATAAGAATAGGCCATGTATTTCGGTTTTGAGGCTTCAAATGGAACCAAATACTTAAAGCATGAATGCTAACATACATAACAATGAGTGTACATCAACTCCATGCATTTTCACACGAAATGGAGGCCATATGATCATGCAACAACACCAAATTTCACACAGCAGTTCGAAAACAGGGGAAATAGTTTGATCACCAAGTTTGGAGCTCCATATCTCATAATTTCATAAAAGGAGCAAGAGATGAAATCCTCCTAACATCATATACTATGAGTTAGGAAAGAAATAAGCCAAGAAACAAGTTCATATGATCACATATAAGCAAGAAATTCAGCCACACCAACATATAAGTCACTAGAGCAAAAATCCCCAAAAGTTCATACAAAACCCAACATTCCAAACCCTAATCAAATCTGATCCAAATCATGTTTTAAATAGATGAAATCAAGCATAAGTGAGTAGAGAAGACATAAATATTCATACCTTGAAGTTTTGGTGAAGAAAAATGGTGATTTGAGTTCAAAATCACAAAGGATGGCCAAGGTTTTCTTCCTTTCTCCTCTTCTCCCTTCTCTCGATCAGTTGCAGCTGGAAATGGAGGTATATGGTTCGGTTTTTGCAGCTTAAGGGGAAGAGAAAGGGTTAACTCAAGGTACAGGAGTCAAGGTTAAGGTTTGGTTAGGTTAAGGAGTGTTATGGGGTCCCACCATGAAGACTAGTCAACCAAAGGAGCTCTTCTTGCACGAGTTGTCCGTTACGGTTGGATTTCGGAGGTCTTAATGATTTCAAAAAGGTATGAGGCTTGTTCCATTGTCTCCGAATCGTCGATACGAAGGCAACGGAGTTGACGGAATTCGAATCCGAATTCCCGAGCTCAAGATATCACGTACGGAACCAAGGGTGCGCTAATTGCTCGTTAGCCCCCGACTTGGTTCCAAAAATCAAAATAAATTCATAAACACGCCAAATAAATCCGAAAACATAAACTAAGCATATAGGCATGTTCAAAACATACATATTTACGACATATTAAATTTTCACGCCAATCTGATATCATTACATATAAGAACGAAGTAGAAATAGAACACTTAAGCGCATGAACGAATTCATATTGTTATGAATAAATTACTAAACTTAAATTCCATATTAATTAAATTAAATAACAAAAGTTTACGGTTTTAAATCAAATAAAAACACTTATAAACAATTAATCATATAATTAAATACTTAATTTGCGCAATTTATAAACAAATACGTCACATTATTTAAACTGAAAAACGGGGGCGTTACACTTATGATGCAAATGATATGAAATGCATCCACATTTATGTCATTTACGAGCAAACAATTCATATAAGAACATATATCACAAATGAGGAGGTAAATCAAATCACAAATTCATAACATAAGCCTTAGCATATCATATGACAAGTTATTCATGCATACATACCAAAAACGAGGCAAGAAGGACCAATAAGAAGCAACGAAAAGGCGAAAGAAATCTCTTCGGATGCCACCCTGTTGGACACGGCCGTGTCAGAAAACAAAGGGGAACGGACACGGCCGTGTCAGGCAAATAAATTCGAAAAAAAACATTTCCGAGGGCGCAACACGGCCGTGTCCATTTTCCTTTGTAAACTGACGTGGCCGTGTCAGGCCTTCGGCCTGGAAAAATTTTGGCGAAACAAGTCCGAAAAATGAAGGAAAAACAGGGGTTTTCAGTCCAAGGCTTCAAGGAGACTCTTATGCCATCCAAGATACACACAACATACATGAAAATAACACCAATTCAACATAGGTTCATGCCCAACAAGTAGCCACAATTTCAGCTCCAAAGATGCAAGCAATTCAAGGCATGAGTGAGGAAGAAATGCATCAAGTATATCATCAAATCTCAAGAGTTCATTAATGGCAAATTGATCATATCTCAACAACCATAAAAGGAGATGCAATAAATTTCAATAATCATGCTCTAGAAGTCATATATCATCATCATATCTCAAGGAAACAAGAATGGAAGCAAAGATCAACAAATTCTCCCAACTACTACTATTCACATGCTTGCTCTATGTCATGAATCAACCAAGGAAAGGAACCCAAGAGCACATAAAAGAGAGAAGAGAGAGTGTAGATTGCAACCATGAACTTACCTTTCAAATTTGAGAAGCTAAGATGAAGATTTGAGCTCAAAAATCACAAAATAGAAAAAGGGTTTCTCTTCCTTCTTTCTTCCTTGGAGCTGATCGATATTTGTGGAAGGGAGAGGGAAATGGATCAGTTAAGGGGGGGGTTTGGGGCTGAAATGGTGAGTTAACTCAAGCTACAAATCATGGTTAAGGCTTAGTTGGGTTTAAGTGGGTCCACAAGGCATTGCTAGGTCAAAAGGTAGCTTTCAAGCGAAAGGGGCTCGTTAAGGGTGAAATTCGAAGATCTTAATGAACTTAGAAAAATGTGAGGCTTGACCCATTGAACCCGAATCGTCGAAATGAGTTCAACGGAGGTGACATAATTCGAATCCGAATTCCCGAGCTCAGAATACGTTTCCCGGAACCCAAGGTGCGTTAAATGCCCTTTAGCCTCCTTTAGGTCCCGTCTCCAAAACGAACCCAAAAAGACAACCAAAACAAATACCAAAACATATAACGAGCATATAACCGAGTCTATAAAACATATAATTAACACATATCACAAATTCACAAAAATCAGAATTAAATTCGAATCCAAAACGAACAAAATACCAAACAAGAAAGTTAAACGTTTAAACACTTAAACAAATTCATACTAAAGCAATTAAGTTCAAATAACTTCAATTAATCCACGTTAGCAATTAAATATCACATAATCACTTAAAGAAATAATTAAATAGTGCACATAAAAGGTTACCTGAAAGTCGGATCAGTCGGGATGTTACAATAAGGAAGCACTTAGGTCATTCAAGTTCGTAGGCCATTTAAAAAGTATTAAATCTTATCATAAACTTAATACAAGAATTTTAACACATAATAGTACATGTTAATAACACTTAGAAGACATAAACTAGGCGAGAAAATAACAAAACAAATGAACAAAAAACATATCATATGAATGCATGTAAACAAGACGGTCTCACGGGGGTGACACATTTTAGTTCAAAAGGTGTCACCCCCATGTGCCGGGGCAGACACCAAGAACCACAAAACATAGCTTGAGACACCGGGGTGACTCAAACTTGTCACCCCCGTGGCTCAGGTCAGAGCCACAGTTGTTAATGGATGCTACATTGTCAAGGAGGTGACAATGTTTGCAAGAAGGAGCTTACGCAGGGGTAAACCCGTGCAGCTGCAATTTCCCTTCCAAAACGATATGGTTACCCCCTGTTATTCCCTCCATTGTAGCAGTAACGTAGAAGCAGGTATAAGGTAAGGAAACTACAACCAAACTCAAGGGAAAACACGCAAAAAATGGAATGAAATAGCCACGACAACTTCATGCAATAACCGGTAACAAGAAGCAACAAAATGGATGCAAAAGCTCAAGAAATTCCAAGCTTCTACAAGCTAAAACTCAAGTACAACAATGATGGTTCATTCATGAGTCAATTAGCAAGAAAAACGAAGTTTATACAAGCAACAAGGAAGCTTCAAGGACCAAGAAACAAGTCTTAAAACCAAAAATGATGCAAAAATGATGAAATTATCAAGAATTTAAATGAAACCCTTACTATTCATTATCTTCTCCATCCACCATGCATTCTTAGGTGAAAACATAAAATTTATGGATAAAAATATGCATAATAACATACAGAACAAGAATCTTATCTTACATTGGAAGTTGGAGATAGAAATGGTGTTAAATGAGCTCTTAAGGTGAAGAAATGGGGTGTTTCTCTTATTTGCCTTCCTTCCTTGATTTCTTTCCTATTTTCACGTGAGAGAGAGAGCGAAATAAGGGAAATATGGTTGTGTCTTGGTCAATAAAGGCACAAGAAAACAGGCTCAAAAATGCGTAGGGTTGAATTTATGGAATTTGGATTGAATTTAAGGTCGTCGAGGGTCTGAACAGCTTCAGAAAAATATAAGGCTTGTTCCATTGGATCCGAATCATTGAAAAGATTCCAATAGTGAAGTTGGAATTCGAATCCAAATTCCCGAGCTCATATTTTGCTAGCAAGGACTTAAGTATGGCTTATTTACAAATAAGCCCAAAACTTAAGAAAAAGTGCAATTGAGTCCTCTAAAGTTCCAATCAAGTCCAAAACAAATTAAAATCATAGAAAAAACACCCTCAAATCACATATATGACATTATTCATGAAGTTAGCATGCTAGGGAATTAAATTCGTTTCATATAAATTCATAATTCATAAAAGTGCATATCATATAGTCACTTAGGGCATATTCTTGGCATTTAGGTCAAATGATTCAAATAATATCATATAAGACATATAATAATAACTAGATAACAAGAATATAAATCAATTAATGTATGAAAATAAATGCAAATATGGAAAATAAACTCAAATGTGGCACGAACCTGTACGTACGGTCAGATGGGGTGTCACACTGTCAATGAATGGTTTTTATGTTACAAAATTGGATTGATAGACATATTAGAGCTTGATTACCTTTGATATGGTTTAGAGTTGATTGGTTAATCGAGAGAAGCTTATAAACTTGGAATGAATTTCATATCACTTAGGGCATTGAGTATAAAGAGATTTAACTTGACTCTAAGCAATTATAATTGCTTGGTGAATGACAAAGCCACTTTTAATTAATTAAAATCATGTTGTGCAATTGGCTTAATTAGGGAGACATTGGATTACGAGAGTAGGCAATGAGAACTAGTTGGGTACAAATGCTTGATCTTGAGAAAGACTTGTTTTTACATAAGTGGTGAAAATTGTGAAAACTGAACATTCATTAAACAGTCCATTGATATTGAATTCCATGAAATTGTTATTCCCTGACTCTTTATTATTATTGTTGAAGTTTACTTATTTAGTTAATTATTGCGTGATTAGTGATAGAAACCCCCTTGAATTATTGATTTGGCCTATCGATTGGTGAAAATACGACGTGATTGGTTGGTTCCGTCCCTGTGGTATTGTAACAGCCCAAAACAGGGCCTGGATGAAAATGGTAAACTAAGGGCATTGGTAAAGCGTTTATAGACCGTGATCCAACTTTATAAACCTTCATGCATTGCATTCTTACACGAACTTTGTGCTCATATGTGATCTGACATGTTTTAAGGGGGAATTCTTGACCTTTGATACAGTTTACTATTCATTTCCCAAGCCTATTATACCCAATGCTTCAATGGAACCCTATAGGTTCATATCACCTGTTTTCCTATCCTTTGAACTTGTTTTCCAAGCTCCGAAAACCTTTCTTGAACCATAAGGGCATTTTGGGAACTTACCGACCAAAGTTACTATTCATCTAAAAATGAGCTTTTGATTCTGATATCTTTCCTACCCAAGTTTACAGTCAAATCGATCCTTGAGTCGAAACGAGTCTATTGAAATCATTCTTGACATGAAAATCTATTCCGAGCTTTGTTTTATTTGAAAATGTTTACGAAAACCCTAGTTCACTATTTCTACTACGAACGGTTTTCATTCTGAAAATGTTTTCTCTTAGGATTTGCACTACTTCAGCTATTTCAAGATTTTTGAAATGTTTTACAGCCCTTCATTCAAACCCTAGCTCGAAATTTTGAAGCGTACGCTTGTACGTAAGAATTCACTATTCATTCTACGTTTTCAACTTTTTAACGGTAAAATATTTTATAGTCGATATTGGATTCAAAACGCTTCTCGATTTATTTCTTGAATTTTGGAAACAATACGGACTTGAAAATCATTCTCGAAAGTCATTTTTCACTCGTGTTGAGTTTCGGGCTCAAAACTTTTATTCACTAAAATTAATGTATCTTTCAAACGGTAAATCCGATTTCGACGGATGAATATGCGTTTTGAAGCTAATTTTTTCCCGGACGGAATGGTTATACTTTCAGCCACTTAAATTCACGTTTTGGCAGTGAAATTACTGAATTACCCTCCAGCAGCCCCTATTTTGTTTCATGAATGATGAAGCTTCCAAGAGAAGACATCCACTTTTGCTCTCATACCCATACCTCAAGTTTATTTCCAATGTGAGGGGCTTCCCAACACCTATAAATACCTCCCTCATGCCATTAGAATCCTTGCTCAAAGTCTTGTGTTAACAAACACTCCTCTCTCCCTCCTTTCTTCCCTTGGCCGTGAGCCTCCCCTCCCCCTAGGTTAGTTGTTTTATTTATTTTATGCTATGGTTTTTATGTTATGTTTTAGTTTAGTTTATGTTTTTATGTTATGGTATGTTTATATTATGTTTAGGTTGGGTCTTAGGGTCTTCCCTAAGACATATAGGATTTTATTTTATGCATTTATTATATAGTTTTTATGATATGTTTGTTAGTAGTGAATTATGATTTAATTGTTTATTATATGCTATGAAATGTTATGAATTGCTTTAGTATATGGTATGAACATGTTATGGAGCTGTTATATGATGATAATTGATGCATGATTATGATATTTAATTTATGTTCAAGCATGTTATGCAATGGAATAGTAACCTATGATCAATTATATCATAACTTGTTAAATGTTACTATCTGGTCTCAATTGATAAATATTACATGATTAATGGTCTTGATGTGCTATGACTTATGTCTATGATATGTTATTACATTGTTACAATGTTACATGACTCATATATTATGACTTGAGCTTATGATATGATATGGATTAATGGAATAGTGCCTTGATCATATGTTATACACTTTGATAGTGTCACATGTTATAACCTAAGATAGAATAGTGTTTCATAACTTGATGTTATGCTTTAATTAGACCTCTTAACCATAGGTTATGCCTTTAACCTAGATCACACTTGCTTATTATAACATGAACTTGAACTATAGGTTATAATCGAGATCATAATTGAATTAGGGTATGTGTGTGCATGCCGTGTGTGTGTGAGTGTGCTCGTGTGTGTGCATGAGTATGTGTTTAGTGTGTGGGTTTGACCCGATAAGTGAATAGTAACATGTGAATAGTAATTCGTGAATAGTAATCTGGAATAGTAATTATGAATAGTACTTTTGAATAGTAAAAGTGAATTAAAACTTGTGCTTTCTTAATATACATTTGCACTTAGGGTTTTCAAATCCGGGGTCTAAAATGTGATTTCAAAATGTGTTTTCTTTCGAGGACTTGTTTTATAACCTAAGGTTTTGCGATAGGATTCATAATTTGATTAATTCCTAATCGATTATAGTAAGATCATAGTCCCACGTTAATGATAACTCACTTTAAGGATTCCTTTGTGTGTTATCCTTCTCTAATACCTTAAATGGTATTACTCTCTTGTCATTACATGTTTTGTACTTGTTTTATATGTTTATGTGCATCGTGATAGACGTGTGTCTTAGTTCTTAAGCTCACCTTAGTACACACTTACATGAGTTAAGGTTGAGCACTGCAATCCCCAGGGCACTGCATAATCTATCCTACCTACTGTTATTTATAGGTGAGGTTATAAATGTTTTCAACTGGAACCATGAATACTTAATGATTCAATCGTTTTGAAACTCTAAGCCTAGTGCTTTACATTCTTGTTTTGAAATACCCTTTATAAGGGATGATTCTTCAAAGAACCCATACCTATCTATATTCCTTGATCAAAGGCACATGTTTTCAAAGTAATGCATCAATGGTTCAATGTTTTCAAAGTAATGCATCAATGGTTCATGTTTTCAAAGTAATGCATCAATGGTTCAATGTTTTCAAAGTAATGCATCAATGGTTTATGTTTATAAAGTATTGCATCAATGGTTCAATGGTTCAATGCATATGTTCAACGGTTCATACATTCAGATTTATTCTGGATGTCATCAATGGTGCAAGCAATCAATGGTTAATGGTATGGGCCCGGTGGTTATGTGTAGAGGTGATGCTCGGGAGGTGAGCGCCAACGACATCACTAATACCGGCCACCACACTAGGCGATTGATACCGACTTTAATCAGGAGGTTTGGTTAAGTCAGGACAATTGTCGGGAATGGACCGCAAATCTATTCCCAAATCAATGATTAATGGTCACCTAGGGGTCGCTCCCCGAAGTGAAACTTGGTGGAGGATGGTGCATGTGTGTATGCGTTAGGGTGTTGTTGATCTCGGTTCGACACCCTATTAATGGTCATGTTTTCTGGAGTAAGGATGGAGAAGCCTAGCTTGCGGGCATCAACGTTTTCATAAAGTTGGTTCATATCTTGCAAAGTTGTTCCCTACCCTTATCTCGTTTTATGAAAATCATATGAACCAAATCATAGCATATGTGTGTCGTGTGACAGCATTCATGAAAGTGTTTTGAAAACTCTCATTTCTTATAGCATTGCATCAAAGGGTTTTATCACTTGAACTTATTCTTAAGTTCTTCATTAAAGCTTTGCATTAAAGGTTTTACCTTATGAACTTTACTTCAAACGTTTACTTTAAGTACTTTCTTTTAAAGATATCCCTCACTTAGTCACTTTGACTAATACCTCTACCTGTTTTTTGGCCTCATGGTTCCAGGTCTTGCAGCCGCAGTCTAGAGGTATCTTGAAGCTCTAGAGTGTTCATTTTGTTGAGTCAGGACTTTACTTTATTAATCTATTTTGTGTCCTGCATATGTTATATGGCTGCATTGATACTTTACCTTATGCTTTTGTAATAATCCTTCTGCTACTTGGATACTGCTACAATTGTTATCATGTGCTCCTGTGATAATGTTGATATAGTAATGTTAATAGTCTCTTCTGCTTAACGATCAGTACTTGCTTGTTTATATGCCATCATGCACATGTTTTGAAAAGTTGTAAAATACTCTGATTTTCCGTTGCATAAGCCACATAGTTAAACACTGTTATTGTTAATGGTTAATGGACATACCGTTCGCTGGGGTATTTCTTGAGTGATGGCTCACACCATTACTTGAGGGGTGCTTCGGTGCGGGGGTTGGGGCGCTGCTCTCTACCAGCAAAGTGGGGGCGCTACAGCCTGAAGTGGTATCAGAGCGCCAGGTTAAGTGAGAAGAGACTTGACCTGGATGTTAGGAATAGTGCCCTAGAAAGCCGATTGTATATCCGCTTTGTGCTTTTCCTTATTGTAATCACAGACAATCTTTGAATGAAATAATGAATTGAGGCAACACTTCTTTATATGCTCTTGTTTGGTATGCGTTTACTTTATCTGTGCATATATAAGAACTCCCCTAATCCTGATGACTTTAGGACTCTACCATTTAGGTGAAATGGTTCATGAAACGAGCCCTATATCACATAAGTCATGATTAGTAAATTACTCCAAGCCGATGAGTCCTACAGACAGTGGGAGTGTCAACCTGACTCCTCTAAGGCTTACTTGTGGGATCACGCCCTTAAGAAGGACCTCCTTGTTTCATGGAGGTGCAAAGTGTATAGTTGATACGTGTGTGATACATGAGGGTGCTTACTTTAATAAGTAAGTTCTTTGAGGTGCCCCGTGTGAGAACATTCCTAAATGGGAAAGGAAGTTTCTATTTCAGGAAATGGAAACTTCCAGATTAGGAAATATCTCACGAGTCATTGATGTGATTAATTGATCCTTAGACTTGAGGTTCCTTGTCACTCTATGAGTTAACTCTGTAGTCTTAGGTATAAGCTTTAAAGGGTGTCGCCTTAGACAACTGATTCAAGGCTTATGCTGGGGCTGCACAAGTGATTCATGAAAGTGAATGAGAATCAAGAAAGGACCTACACTTGCATTTGCAAGGTGATCTCTTATTGTATAAGTCATTCATATGCCATATGGAGTCCTTGGCCAAGGCAGTGGATCAAGACATCAAGAAAAGGGTTTCTTGGAATGAGATCAAATGGATATGAAATGCACTTAGCTTTAAGACCGGATTATTAGGGTTCTGATTATTCCCTTACCCTAGATCTTGGTTAAGTGATAGTAAGTAGGAGGATTGTATCTCACATGAATCAATGACTTAAAGGTTCTGTCGAATCCGAACATTCCAATTCAGCTAGGGGTTAAACACCTGTTGCTAGACTATGGTCGTTTAATCTGTGGACTGATTAATTAATTAGTGAATTAATTAATTAGGGTCACTGCTAATTGAATTGAGAACCTAGAGGGTCACACACAACAACTTGGTTACATGAGTTGAGGCTTAAAAATGATTAAACGAGTTAATCGAGCCTTGAGGGTTCCACACGTGTGAAACTACACGTGTGGGTCACGTGAGTGACACGTGTCCTTGTGACACGTGTCCCACACGTGTGATAATATATATTGTATATATATATATATTAAATAATTAAATGTGTTAATTATTTAATAGACTTTGGTTTAATTTTGAATTAAAAAGAAAGTCTAATTTTGGAGAAAAACAATCTAGTTAATTAATTATGAATTAATTAATTAGATAAAATAAGTTATTTATTTTAAATAATAAATAAAGTATAAAATTATCCAAAAATAGTTTGGATATTTTAGCTCTCTTGAAAGTTAATTTGAATTAGAATTCAAAGTCAAAGTTGGAAATTGCTTGATGATCAAGTAATAAGAGAGAGAGGGACTAAATCCTTGCCCAACAAGGATTGGGTTTCGGCCGTCCCTCCCCTTCCCTATATATAGGGGAGCTCATGCTCCCCTTTAGGGCTAATTGGCAATTCTTTTGGTTCATGTGTTGAACACCTTCCTTTCTCCAAGATTAAATAAAACCCTAGGTTAAGCCTAAACACTAACTAGAGAACTAGCATCCTTACTAGTTAGATTGTGATCAAGTTGGTGGATTTTCTCTAGAGACTTCAAGTTAGAAGTTTGAAGATTCGAGCTTTACCAAAGGAGAGGGGATCAAGCCGCGAGAAGAGCGTTCTTGGGTGGCTTGAAACGCTCCAAGAAAGAATAAAAGAAAAGTAAGTTTTCTATCTCTACGAATTTGGTTACACGATTGCGAGTCTAAGGTCCTTTTGTTGGGAAATTTTTTAAATTCCGTTGTTTTCTGAATAGTGTTTTCCAACACTGGATTGCTCACATCATGGAAGATTGTCTGGAGTTGCATGGTTCCATCTCTGGTGTATATATCCGTGGTATCTCCTGTATAGCCATGGTAGTTCAGCCGTATCATGATCCGAATCAGCAGCAGATGGATGAAACCTTTTTCAAGCAGCTCGAGGCTCCACGCACTATGCCTGTCTCTAACTGAGGAGGTATTCATTTCTATACTTGGTGCCGATCAAGGAACAAAGACAGGACTAGAAGCAGTCTAATGGAGGTAATGATGGATCTGATAATGATGAGGTTGATCTAGCAGGGCATGAACAAGATTGTTTGGCGAAGGGGATGTATAGCTTTGGTAGAAGACCCTTAAATTTTGGCACCACGGATGATGGATTTCAGACGACATGGAATCACAAGAGGTATTTTGCACTTGGTTTGGATGAATGGTAAGGCCTGAATGGGAGTGGACTCGATCGTATCGGGTCCTCCTTATTTTAAATTTTATTTAAAAATGTGGCCTAATGTAGAAAATTTTTCCAAACCTTACACGTTTATGACACTTTACAGCTTTATAATGGATATCTGTTTCTTGCTTTCCATAACTGCCATTGCATGAGTCTTAGAGTTGCTTCAGGATACCATTAGGGCCGTTATAGGATCATGCCATTTCATTTATTGTTATCATACTTGATATGTTATACATGTTCGTGAATTGTCAATGGTAATGGATAATAGAACAATGGATCAATATTGATATGTTGTTCATGCTTAGAAGTTGCTCTTGCCTATGTGGTAATGTGACAATGGATTATTGTTGATATCTTGCTGTGGGAATGTCTTATTCTCATGATTATATGTGACTACGTGGAAATGTGAATACGTGGTTACCAATTATGTGAATCATCCTTACTGTCATGCATTATACACATGTCTAAATACGTGAAACTTCAGTATCATCATGCCACCAAGAAGAGCACCACGTAATCGCGTACCGCCACCGCCACCCCAAAGAGAAGTCACGCCACAACGCGATCTTACACCGCCAAGGGATGTTACACCACCACCTCTTAGAAGGGAGGAAGTTCCAGATTTAGCTGATGTGTTGCGACAATTCGTGAGGGCTTGTAATTCTCCTAATGGGAAAACACTAGAAAAGTTTCTAAGAATGAACCCGCCTAAGTTTTATGGTGAACCCAACGACTTGAAGGCTGAAAATTGGTTAACTAGTCTCGAAAAGATCTTTGAAGCTATGGATATCAACCCTGAAGATCGTGAACGAGTTCAGTATGCCGCATTTCTGATGGAAGGAGCGGCGTTTAACTGGTGGAGGAATACTCAACACATGTGGACAGAGAACAACGTTGATGGAAACTGGACTGAGTTTGTGAAGGAGTTTCAGCAGAAATACACTCCTCAGGTAACACGTGATGCAAGAGAAGCTGAATTTATGAATTTGGTCCAAGGATCTATGAACGTGATGGAGTACGAAGCTATGTTTGTTAGGCTGATCAAGTATGCACCCCACATTCTGAGTGATGAACATCGTAAGACTAAAAGGTTCATTGATGGTCTGAAACCTGAGCTCCGTTGGGTACTAGCTTCTTTGGATGACGAGACCTACACTAGAGCAGTTGATAGAGCATTGAAGGTCGAGACAGCCCATAAGGATATCCAGATGACCGTTAGTCGTCAAGAGCCTTCTAACCCTAAGACTTTTCAAGGAACAAAGCGACCTGCCGGATCCTCCTTTTAAGGAAACGGGAAGAAACCAATGATGGCACCGCAACAACAACAAAGGGCACCTCAGCAGTATGAAACAACTCAGCCCACTCAAGAGGAGATAGTCTGTGACTACTATAGCCGTAAAGGACACACAGAGGAAAATTGTCTTAAGAAGAATGGTCAGTATTATTGGTGTGGTTCCCCTGAGCATATACGGGAACATTGTCCTATCAGGATTAAAAGATTTGGGGTTCAAGACAAGGGTAAAGCGGTGGTGGGTACGACGAGCACACCAGTGGTTAAAGGCAGAGCATATGCAATGGATGGTAATGAGGAGGTTGATCCTTCGTCTGATGTGGAAGGTACTGTGCACATTCTTAACACGCCAGTTAAGGTCTTATATGACCCTGGTGCCATGCATTTATTAATTGCATCTAATTTATGTGCGCAAATATAATTTCCACTTGAATAATTATCATATGAAAATTGAAGTAAGTTCTCCTTTGGGGACTTACCTCGTTATGGATCAAGTATATAAACGTTGCCCTATATGCATTGGTAATCGCTACTACCCGTCAAATCTCATTGAGTTGCCTATGACGAGATATGGAATCATCCTTGGAATAGATTGGTTGTTTAAGTACCATGTTAATCTGGATTGTTACAAGAAGGAAGTCCTCTTGGAAGAGTTGAGAAAACAATTGGACGACATTTTGGTGTTCTTAAAGACACCAGAGGAGCACACCGAGCATATCCGAATTGTGCTGAGCACTTTGCTGGATCACAAGCTATAAGCCAAGTTCAACAAATGCGAGTTTTGGCTAGAAAGAGTTACATTTCTCGGACACATCATTTTCAGAACCGGAGTTAAAGTAGATCCATCAAAGTCGAAGCAGTGATGGAGTGAAAGACACCGAAGAAATGGTTTACTTGAATTGAGAAAGGTGGTAAATTAAACCCAAGATATGTTGGAGTCTTCCAGATAATGGAACGAGTTGGAGAAACTACTTATAGATTGGATTTACCTGGAAGTCATACAACGATCCACAATGTATCCTATATATCTCAGATTCGCAAGTGGTTTTGGATGAAAAAGAGATAGTACCAGTGGAAGAATTACCGACAGAACCAAACTTGACTTATATGTTGAAACCGATAAAGATCTTCGACAGAAGGTTCCAGGAGTTAAGGAATAAGAAGATTCCTTTGGTAAAAGTCCTTTGGAAGGGACATGGTACAGAAGAGGCAATGTGGGAAACAGAGGATAAGATGCAGAAACATTACCCCGAGCTGTTTGCAGAAGAATCTGAGGACAGATTCTCTTTAAGGAGGGGTGATTGTAACAGCCCAAAATAGGGCCTGGATGAAAATGGTAAACTAAGGACATTGGTAAAGCGTTTATAGACCGTGATCCAACTTTATAAACCTTCATGCATTGCATTCTTACATGAACTTTGTGCTAATATGTGATCTGACATGTTTTAAGGGGGGGAATTCTTGACCTTTGATACAGTTTACTATTCATTTCCCAAGCCTATTATACCCAATGCTTCAATGGAACCCTATAGGTCCATATCACATGTTTTCCTATCCTTTGAACTTGTTTTCCAAGCTCCGAAAACCTTTCTTGAACCATAAGGGCATTTTGGGAACTTACCGACCAAAGTTACTATTCATCTAAAAATGAGCTTTTGATTCTGATATCTTTCCTACCCAAGTTTACAGTCAAATCGATCCTTGAGTCGAAACGAGTCTATTGAAATCATTCTTGACTTGAAAATCTATTCCGAGCTTTGTTTGATTTGAAAATGTTTACGAAAACCCTAGTTCACTATTTCTACTACGAACGGTTTTCATTCCGAAAATGTTTTCTCTTAGGATTTGCACTACTTGAGCTATTTCAAGATTTTTGAAATGTTTTACAGCCCTTGATTCAAACCCTAGCTCGAAATTTTGAAGTGTACGCTTGTACGTAAGAATTCACTATTCATTCTACGTTTTCAACTTTTTAACGGTAAAATGTTTTATAGTCGATATTGGATTCAAAACGCTTCTCGATTTATTTCTTGAATTTTGGAAACAATCCGGACTTGAAAATCATTCTCCAAAGTCATTTTTCACTCGTGTTGAGTTTCGGGCTCAAAACTTTTATTCACTAAAATTAATGTATCTTTCAAACGGTAAATCCGATTTCGACGGATGAATATGCGTTTCGAAGCTAATTTTTGCCCGGACAGAATGGTTACACTTTCAGCCACTTAAATTCACGTTTTGGCAGTGAGATTACTGAATTACCCTCCAGCAGCCCCTATTTTGTTTCATGAATGATGAAGCTTCCAAGAGAAGACATCCACTTTTGCTCTCATACCCTTACCTCAAGTTTATTTCCAATGTGAGGGGCTTCCCAACACCTATAAATACCCCCCTCATGCCATTAGAATCCTTGCTCAAAGTCTTGTTTTAACAAGCACTCCTCTCTCCCTCCTTTCTTCCCTTGGCCGTGAGCCTCCCCTCCCCCTAGGTTAGTTGTTTTATTTATTTTATGCTATGGTTTTTATGTTATGTTTTAGTTTAGTTTATGTTTTTATGTTATGGTATGTTTATATTATGTTTAGGTTGGGTCTTAGGGTCTTCCCTAAGACATATAGGATTTTATTTTATGCATTTATTATATAGTTTTTATGATATGTTTGTTAGTAGTGAATTATGATTTAATTGTTTAGTATATGCTAAGAAATGTTATGAATTGCTTTAGTATATGGTATGATCATGTTATGGAGCTGTTATATGATGATAATTGATGCATGATTATGATATTTAATTTATGTTCAAGCATGTTATGCAATGGAATAGTAACCTATGATCAACTATATCATAACTTGTTACATGTTACTATATGGTCTCAATTGATAAATATTACATGATTAATGGTCTTGATGTGCTATGACTTATGTCTATGATATGTTATTACATTGTTACAATGTTACATGACTCATATATTATGACTTGAGCTTATGATATGATATGGATTAATGGAATAGTGCCTTGATCATATGTTATACACTTTGATAGTGTCACATGTTATAACCTAAGATAGAATAGTGTTTCATAACTTGATGTTATGCTTTAATTAGACCTCTTAACCATAGGTTATGCCTTTAACCTAGATCACACTTGCTTATTATAACATGAACTTGAACTATAGGTTATAATCGAGATCATAATTGAATCAGAGTATGTGTGTGCATGCCGTGTTTGTGCATGAGTATGTGTTTAGTGTTTGGGTTTGACCCGACCCTTTGACCTGATAAGTGAATAGTAACTTGTGAATAGTAATTCATGAATAGTAATCTAGAATAGTAATTATGAATAGTACTTCTGAATAGTAAAAGTGAATTAAAACTTGTGCTTTCTTAATAGACATTTGCACTTAGGGTTTTCAAATCCGGGGTCTAAAATGTGATTTCAAAATGTGTTTTCTTTCGAGGACTTATTTTATAACCTAAGGTTTTGCGATAGGATTCATAATTTGATTAATTCCTAATCGATTATAGTAAGATCATAGTCCCACGTTAATGATAACTCACTTTAAGGATTCCTTTGTGTGTTATCCTTCTCTAATACCTTAAATGGTATTACTCTCTTATCATTACATGTTTTGTACTTGTTTTATATGTTTATGTGCATCGTGATAGACGTGTGTCTTAGTTCTTAAGCTCACCTTAGTACACACTTACAGGAGTTAAGGTTGAGCACTGGAATCCCCAGGGCACTGCATAATCTCTCCTACCTACTGTTATTAATAGGTGAGGTTATAAATGTTTTCAACTGGAACCATGAATACTTAATGATTCAATCGTTTTGAAACTCTAAGCCTAGTGCTTTACATTCTTGTTTTGAAATATCCTTTATAAGGGATGATTCTTCAAAGAACCCTACCTATCCATATTCCTTGATCAAAGGCACATGTTTTCAAAGTAATGCATCAATGGTTCAATGTTTTCAAAGTAATGCATCAATGGTTCATGTTTTCAAAGTAATGCATCAATGGTTCAATGTTTTCAAAGTAATGCATCAATGGTTTATGTTTTCAAAGTATTGCATCAATGGTTCAATGGTTCAATGCATATGTTCAATGGTTCATACATTCGGATTTATTCTGGATGTCATCAATGGTGCAAGCAATCAATGGTTAATGGTATGGGCCCGGTGGTTATGTGTAGAGGTGATGCTCGGGAGGTGAGCGCCAACGACATCACTAATACCGGCTACCACACTAGGCGATTGATACCGACTTTAATCAGGAGGTTTGGTTAAGTCAAGACAATTGTCGGGAATGGACCGCAAATCTATTCCCAAATCAATGGCTAATGGTCACCTAGGGGTCGCTCCCCGAAGTGAAGCTTGGTGGAGGATGGTGCATGTGTGTATGTGTTAGGGTGTTGTTGATCTCGGTTCGACACCCTATTAATGGTCATGTTTTCTGGAGTAAGGATGGAGAAGCCTAGCTTGCGGGCATCAACGTTTTCATAAAGTTGGTTCATATCTTGCAAAGTTGTTCCCTACCCTTATCCCGTTTTATGAAAATCATATGAACCAAATCATAGCATATGTGTGCGCGTGTGACAGCATTCATGAAAGTGTTTTGAAAACTCTCATTTCTTATAGCATTGCATCAAAGGGTTTTATCACTTGAACTTATTCTTAAGTTCTTCATTAAAGCTTTGCATTAAAGGTTTGACCTTATGAACTTTACTTCAAAAGTTTACTTTAAGTACTTTCTTTTAAAGATATCCCTCACTTAGTCACTTTGACTCATACCTCTACCTGTTTTCTGGCCTCGTGGTTTCAGGTCTTGCAGCCGCAGTCTAGAGGTATCTTGAAGCTCTAGAGTGTTCATTTTGTTGAGTCAGGACTTTACTTTATTAATCTATTTTGTGTCCTGCATATGTTATATGGCTGCATTGATACTTTACCTTATGCTTTTGTAATAATCCTTCTGCTACTTGGATACTGCTACAATTGCTATCATGTGCTCCTGTGATTATGTTGATATAGTATTGTTAATAGTCTCTTCTGCTTAACGATCAGTACTTGCTTGTTTATATGCCATCACGCACATGTTTTGAAAAGTTTTAAAATACTCTGATTTTCCGCTGCATAAGCCACATAGTTAAACACTGTTATTGTTAATGGTTAATGGACATGCCGTTCGCTGGGGTATTTCTTGAGTGATGGCTCACACCATTACTTGAGGGGTGCTTCAGTGCGGGGGTTGGGGCGCTGCTCTCTACCAGCAAAGTGGGGGCGCTACAGGTATCGATATCTATGTGCTAATAATTTCATGTGTACACTTGCACTACATACGGTTTTAATTAAAACTTTTGAGAAAACCTCAAACATAAATTAATCCATCAAATTTAACAAAGACTTCTGAACGAAGACAAGCACAAAGCTTTGCAGAAGAATAAATTGTGTCAAGCACACTGTTTAAAAGGGGAGTGAGAGAGATACAACACTCCCTCGATCCAGTTCTCCCAGCTCATATTTAACCAAATGAATACAACTGTAAACAAAACAAGGTGAACTTGGGCCAAGTATGACAGACTCCACTTTACGAGCCTATACTTAATACATTTTCCACATTTTTGTAAAATTCAAGCCAAGTTAAGAAACCTCATCTTCAAGCATATACCTAGTATAACAGCAAACTTGTATTTTCTAAATTTGAGCCAAGCTAATAGGCCTCATTTACGAGTGTATACTTAGCAGATTGATAAGTCACGTATTTGTTAGGAATAGTGCCCTAGAAAGCCGATTGTATATCCGCTTTGTGCTTTTCCTTATTGTAATCACAGACAATCTTTGAATGAAATAACGAATTGAGGCAACACTTCTTTATATGCTCTTGTTTGGTATGCGTTTACTTTAGCTGTGCATGTATGAGAACTCCCCTAATCCTGATGACTTTAGGACTCTACCATTTAGCTGAAATGGTTCATGAAACGAGCCCTATATCACATAAGTCATGATTAGTAAAATACTCCAAGCCGATGAGTCCTACAGACAGTGGGAGTGTCAACCTGACTCCTCTAAGGCTTGCTTGTGTGATCACGCCCTTAAGAAGGACCAACTTATTTCATGGAGGTGCAAAGTGTATAGTTAATACGTGCGTGAAACATGAGGGTGCTTACTTTAATAAGTAAGTTCACTGAGGTGCCCCGTGTGAGAAGATTCCTAAATGGGAAAGGAAGTTTCTATTTCAGGAAATAGAAACTTCCAGATTAGGAAATATCTTACGAGTCATTGATGTGATTAATTGATCCTTAGACTTGAGGTTCCTTGTCACTTTATGAGTTAACTCTGTAGTCTTAGGTATAAGCTTTAAAGGGTGTCGCCTTAGACAACTGATTCAAGGCTTATGCTGGGGCTGCACAAGTGATTCGTGAAAGTGAATGAGAATCAAGAAAGGACCTACACTTGCATTTGCAAGGTGATCTCTTATTGTGTAAGTCATTCATATGCCATATGGAGTCCTTGGCCAAGGCAGTAGATCAAGACATCAAGAAAAGGGTTTCTTGGATTGAGATCAAATGGATATGAAATGCACTTAGCTTTAAGACCGGATTATTAGGGTTCTGATTATTCACTTACCCTAGATCTTGGTTGAGAGATAGTAAGTAGGAGGATTGTATCTCACATGAATCAATGACTTAAAGGTTCTATCGAATCCGAACATTCCAATTCAGCTAGGGGTTAAACACCTGTTGCTAGACTATGGTCGTTTAATCTGTGGACTGATTAATTAATTAGTGAATTAATTAATTAGGGTCACTGCTAATTGAATTGAGAACCTAGAGGGTCACACACAACAACTTGGTTACATGAGTTGAGGCTTTAAAATGATTAAACGAGTTAATCGGGCCAAGAGGGTTCCACACATGTGAAGCCATACGTGAATATATATATATATATATATTAAATAATTAATTTGTTAATTATTTAATAGACTTTGGTTTAATTTTGAATTAAAAGGAAAGTCTTATTTTAGAGAAAATAATCTAGTTAATTAATTATGAATTAATTAATTAGATAAAAATAAGTCATTTATTTTAAATAAATAAAGTATAAAATTATCCAAAAATTGTTTGTATATTTTTGGCTCTCTTGGAAGTTGATTTGAATTAGAATTCAAAGTCAAAGTCAAAATTACTTGATGATCAAGTAATAGGAGAGAGAGAGACCAAAATCCTAGCCCATTAAGGACTAGGAATTTCGGCACTCCCCCTCTGATAAATAGGGGAGCTCGAGCTCCTCTAGGAGTGAATTGGCAATTCTTTTGGTTCATGTGTTGAACACCATCCTTTCTCAAAGATAAAACGAAACCCTAGGTTAAGCCTAAACACTAACTAGAGAACTAGTATCCTTACTAGTTAGATTGTGATCAAGTTGGTGGACTATCTCTAGAGAGCTTCAAGTTAGAAGTTTGAAGATTCGAGCTTTACCAAGGAGAGGGGATCAAGCTGCGAGAAGAGCGTTCTTGGGTGGCTTGAAACGCTTCAAGAAAGAATAAAAGAAAAGTAAGTTTTCTATCTCTATGAATTTGGTTACACGATTGCGAGTTCAAGATCCTTTTGTTGGGAAATTTTTTTTAAATTCCGCTGCTTTCTGATTCGTGTTTTCCAACAGTATTTGCCTAATTGTTTATCTTGGATTGTTATACTATACTCTTTCTTTTGATCTAAATTGTGGATAATTGATCGAGTTTTTTGTTTTGTTGTAGGGAGCATGACTTAAGTGGACTTGAGGAATAATTAGAGAAGAAATTAAACTTGGAGGAATTAGCACGCACATGTTTTTGAGTAGGGGCCCATCATTCATTTATTTCATTGGGCTTTGGGCTTACAGATTGAGGCACAAGAGAAATTGAACAACAACAATCTTTAATTGTGCTGATCAATTGAAAGCCCACGTGCCCCTAGGTCTTGGGAATATTTGGATCTTAAAAAGGAAAGATTTTACTTAAGGTGTGGGGGTTACAAAGTGTTGAAAAATAAGGTGGAGTTTGTGGCCTTTATGCTGGAAAATCATGGGGAAAAGGAGTAGAGAATTGAAGCATGTCGCTGCACTACAAATAGGGGAGAACCAAGATGACAAGAACACCCCTTTCACACTGAAAATACGCAGAACTGGAGGATGGAGGAGGAGTCTTGAACGCAGCATCACTTCAAACGGGATTAGGGAGTTTATTCTAGATTTCTTTCTTGTTTTTTTATTTTAGACTATGTTGAATTCAAAACTTTGTTTATTTCATTCCGTTATGATTTGCTAGTTTCGTTTTAGTTGGGATTTTCCAAACGTTATGCTAGACTTGTGAGACTGATTTGTTCTGAATTAATTGGTTATGTTATTCGTGTTGTTCCCATTTTACATGTCATTGTTTGTTAATTAGTTCTTTGATTAGAGCTCAATCTTGGAATTCGTTAATTTGCATATAGCCAACTAATTTATTTGGTGGTGTTAACTGGATAGTTAGTATTTGTGGCAATCGACACTAGGATATATTGCTTGTCTGTGTGACACCCCGACTTTTCGGATGTCCAGGTATGTCTTTACGAGTGAGCTAAGTGCGCTTTTAAATTATTTATTTATGCATTTATGTGTTTATTATAATTTTTATATGCTATATTTGATTTATATGAATTATTTGTTAAGTATGAAATTTGAAATTTTGAACTTTAGCCCTCGTTTGACCCCGTACTTGTTTCCAATTTTTGTAACAACTTGCTATGCATGAACTATGTGATTTATGAACTTTTTTAGATGCTCATTTTGTGTTTTGGAACTTGTTTGTTGTGGTCTTTGACCATTTATTTGTTTTGGGGACTTAATGGCCTAACGGAGTTTTAGCGCACCTTGTGTTCTGGAGGCCGTAACTTGAGATCTAGAATTCGGATTTGAATTCTGGAAGTGGCACTGGACTCATAATGAAGATATGGATATAAATAACCAAGCCTTGTATTTTTCTAAGCCTGTTTGAGCTTTCGAAATTTGTCCGTACCGAGCCATACGTGCAGATTCGCCACCTTGGAGTATTTTGGGCATAACTCTCTCAATTCTTGACCAAATGAGTTCATTCTTGAGCCTAATTAACCCTAGTTAAACCCTCTAACCATAACTTACCCTTTCACTTCGAACTCAGACCTGGAGAGTGAGAAAAAATCAGCTGAACCGAGAGAGAGAGAGGGAGAAGAGAAATCTATACTATTCACTTTGCCTATTTCAAGCTCAACACTTCATCATTTCGCCTTAAATTCGAAAGGTAAGTCCATGTTTTTATTCTACATCTTCTCCTCTTTCTTTTAAGTATTTGTTTGCTGAATTTCATGGAGATTTGAGCATGCAATGGATTTATATGTGAATAGTAAGGGTTATATGAATTTTTGTTGAAATCTTGCATATCCTTGTTTTATTTCTGAATTGGAGCTGGATATATGATGTTTATGGCTTATATATTTCATTTAAGACATGATTTCATGTTTTTTAAGTGTATGATGAGCCACCATAGCTGAACTCCATGAAAATTTTGAGAAAACAAGTTTAAACCTTCAACCTTTACATCCTTAGCTGTTGTGTATGAATGACTGTTGTGATTATGCTTGTTGTGTGTGCGTTTTGCTGCTCCCTTCACTCCATATTATTGTTGTGTGTTGCTGCTATTGCCTTGTTCTTTTGTTGCATGCTACTACTGCGTGAAAGAGAAGAAGAACAGGGCCGCTGCTGCTGCTATTCGTTTGCTTTTGTTGTCATCTCCCCGGTTGGGGAGATTTTGTACTGGGGCGGGGACACTTGGGCAGAGGCTTCTGCATTTCTCTTCCCCGGGTGGGGAGCCTGCTGCTTGGATTTTAATCACCTTGTTCATGTTAATGGCGTGTGTGTGTGCTGCATGGTTTTGTTGTGCATGTGTGTGTACTTATTTCATGCATGTACATATATATATATTATATGTATATATTGTATTGATTACATGCAGGTGTGTATACGTATAAATGAATATTATATGTGTAATATTGTTTGAATTACATGCATGTGAATTTGAAATGTGCTGCTACGTGTATATATTAATTGTAAAGCTACTAAATATATGTATATGTTATAATATATATATGTCATGCATTATTTGTTTAATCCCTTTAGTAAACCTTGAAAGCTATGCAGATTATAAGTATATATATATATATATATATATATATATATATATATATATATTATAATGTAAGTCTTGCATTTAATTTATTAATTGTTTGATTTAGTTTTTATATATGATATAATCTCTAGGAATTTGGACATGTATACTTGGCTTTCGTGCTTCGTTTTGTCCTTTCTAATGCCTTCTTTTAGTTAGTTTACGACTTGTATGCTATATAAACCTGTTATATTATATGTTATACGTTTGGAATTAATTTTATGAATTTATTTGATACGAGTTTTACACGTTAGGTTGAACGCTTTAAGTGGTACCTTCTTGCACTTCATATGCATCATTTACATCCATATGCATTTGCCGAGCGTTTTTGTGGTTCATATGGAGTCTTAGCCTTGTTTCTTGTGTTTAGATTGTTCGAAGGGAGTTGCTCGTGGGGTGCTTTGGCCTGTTCGTTCGGTTTGTTCGTCAAGATGAGGTTTAGATTTGTTATAGTTAATGCGACCTACAACCCTATATGTTCATTTTCAAGCCCACATGCGATTATACTATTATATTTATATAATAGATATGTGTATATATGATATATTTATGACTTTGTCATACGATTAAATGTTTTGAATTATATATACGAGCATACGTAAGCTTGAAAATGTTTTGCAACGAAGCTATGCTCCAAACCGTGTACTTTCAAGCTAGCTAAGGATTAGGATGACACGGAGAGGTATGTTTATAGCATACGCTAAGTTGCAAGGTAAGGTATGTATGATAAGGTACGTAAGTTATGATATGTTATGTTTCGAGCGAGTTATGTTATGTTATGTTATGTTCTGGTATGTATGATTGGGCCCTGGAGATGTGGGTAAGGGAGACCCGGGATGGCCATGGGGTCGCCAGTTATGAACCTTGTTGTCACACCCCGGGTCCGCGAGCCCGATGGACATGAGTGCAAGTCTCTAACCCCTCCGAGTATAACTTGAAATTGGGCCTAAACCACTACCCAAAAGGGATATCCATTGGTTATACTTTGTAGCACCCGGGACGATAGGCACCACATCCCCCGCACTATGAGTCTAATCCACATATGAAATAGGCAGTCCACACATGAATCGGGCTCACAGCGAACGGGTGACAATCAAAAGTACAGTCCTGACTAGGCGGAAGCTAACCCTGGAACCATCAACAAAACCCAAAATGCGGAAGCAAGGAAATCATTTATGTAATATCCATGAAACAAATGAAATCCAATATAAATATAAATACGGGTTCCACTAATCAGTACACCTGTCCTAACTTGTCCTGAATCAATACAAGGAAACAATCATAACAACGGGTTCAACTGGCTCCAGAACCTGTCCTAACCTGTCCCGAATCAATATCAATTCAATAAGGGCACACCGGCCAGCAATAATAAATCAATAATTAATCAATACAGTATTTAAAGACAATATAATATGCAGTGAGTGTAAAAGAGTGAGACTAGAACAATGACTCGACACTCTAACTCCGCCTAGTAACCAACACCTGCAAAAGAAACTGGAAAAAGGGGAAAGAGGGGTCAGTCTCTGGAAGACCGAGTGAGCAGGAGCGATACATATAATATAGAAACATGCACATGCAAGTCATAAATCCCGAACAAGGTTTTATTTAAAGTTAGTTCCCAAAAGGGGCAAAAGAATGACTAAGCAATGCTCAGACTTTACGACTATTCATATTAAATTCATTAAGTTCATAAATCATACTCAATCAATAAGGCTCGGCGAGTGAGCGTGCACAATCTCCAACCAAACTCCGACCGTGTACGACAAATATCATTAATACATTAAATAGGTGATCATGCAATATATCATAATACACTCAGATCACATATCATGTCCTGAATATATTTGTTTGGGCAATCCGATTCCCGGGCTTCCCGCACAGTGCCTATCAATCAATAATCAATCAATCAATCAATCATTTAATCATTTTCAATCAATAAATAAGTTCCAACCTTCTTCCTCCGGGTTGGTGGTGGGTTTGCAAGGCCCGACCACCCAATCATTGGCCAAAAGGGGTTACATGACTCCCCAGATGGCACTCAGCTCCCTTTCCCCGCCAATCTCCTGACGAGGTCCGGTACCGCTGTTCAATAGTGGGACTAGTGTGAGGGTTTACCGTCAGCCCTTGCCTCCTCGGGTCCCCACTCACACCAAGCCCCTGGGCCCCATTCTGTGCAATCAATCAATCAATCTTTCTTTTCTCGCCAAAACATTTGATCCATGAGAAACAAAACATATCCATCATTATCCATTTGAAAAGGGTTTACTCGATCAATATTTACTCGATCAATCAGTATTTACTCGATCAATATTTTACTCAATCAATCAATATTTACTCGATAACTCTCCTTTTAAAAGTAACATATATATAATCAAAAGGTTTTGGCCAAAGCTTTTCACATAAGGGTTGTAGGGTTTGATATGTAACTAGAACGAAAACACCCTCACCTGGAATACCACGAGACAAGAAACAAGAGCAATACGGGTGCCTATTCAATTTGGAAGTCTCCGCCCTGGAAACAAACTGTACAAGAGAAGGAACAATGTGTACTGGTGAGAATTGACTCAATATGAAGCCACATAGACGCACGGCAATGCTAAACCCATGATATGAGAGGTATAAGAAGTAAAATGATGTTATGGAGTTACATAATCAAGTAATTCGTTCAAGTACATTCCATATATGAGGGTTTCAAGCCCAATCATTTCATATCTTTCATAATTCCTTGCATTCAAGTCATGAGCTTCATATAACATTTAGAACTCAAGTATATCAGGTTTACAATTATAAAATAAACAAAATAGAGTCATTCAAATCATTTAAATCTCACAAAGTTGCATCAATTCCAACTATATCAATTCTATATAATTCATACTTGGCATAATCAATTCATATATCACTAACGGATTCAATTACAAGGTTAACTAATTAAATCAAACAATATTCATATTGTTTACAAAATTACACATACATCCCTTCAAGTTAGACAATTAGCTCAAATACGGCATATCGGAGTTCAAATTGCAAATCAAAGCATCAACATATATCATAGTTCATTTAACACATGCTTTCGTACACATTGGAATTCATATGGATCGACAAATCAAGCAATTGACAATTTATTGCAATTAAAACAATTAATTTCAAATAAATAGAAATACACAAAATAAATCACAACAAATCAACCGGGCATCCGATTGACGAACGGAAAGTGGCGTTGGACTCACCACAACGAAAGGGACCTTTTGTCCGAAAGTCGCCGGAAAGCCGCTATCGTAGCCGGCCGAACAGTCACCGGCCGCCACCGGAACACCGCCTCCGGTGGTCGGAAAAATCCCCGGAAGGACAGAAACGTGCGTCTCGGCCTGCTCAACAAAAGCCCTCAATCAATTTCAGAAAATGCCAAACACGCCGGACTTCGTTGACGAAAAACCGAACTTAAATCCTAGTACAAAAACTGAAATTAAACGTAAACCGTAAATCGAAAATGAAATCCGGACATACCGTTGGAAAGCTTGTAACAAGCCCTACAAAAGCCCCAAGTCCAATCGCCGGAAAAACCGCCTGAAAATCGGACCGCCGGTCCAGGCCCGGTCCGCCGCCGCCGGCCGGTTCTCGGAACGCCGTCGATGCCATCCGCTAAGTCTCGTCATTCCAAGAAACTTTTGTGAAGGCTCCACCACCAAAACCGGTCGGGAAGAGGGCCCAATCTGCCGACGAAGTTCAGCCGCTGCGCCACCGCCGATTCGGCCATCTCCACCGCGATTCGCTAGAAAAGGAGGCCGGAAATGGAACGGGAAGGGTCGAAAACGTGGGGTTGGGTGGTTGTTGGCCGGCGAGGGTCGTCGGTTCGCCGCCGGCGAAGAGGTGGCGCCACCCGCCACTTTCAGGCCGCCGATACGCCGCCGTCAGTCTTCGGTTGGCCACGAAACTGGTATGGTTGTGACGGGCTCATCGAGCTAATGAATTTCCACTATTGATTCGTCGAATTCCGTCGAGAAACGAGGGAGAACGAGCATGTGTGTGTTTTCACACCTTCACTATGTGTGAACAGTGTCGGATCGCTGGAGAAGACGATGCAGGACGCTGATCTGATTTGGCACGCAAAACGAGGAAACCCGAGTATATATCTTGGATCCTCGTACTCAAAAACGATCGGAAGAACGGGCTAACGAAGTCAGAATTGGGCAAACTTAGAGTCTACGGACTCGTCTCGATGCCCCGAACGCAAAGGAGGGGTCAAAGAAGTCAAAATCTCTACCGAACAAGAAGTGACCGGAAAAACCCCCTAAAAGAAGAAAATTACAAAAAGGGCCCTAACTCTAAAAGAGTTCAAAAGAGGGCCACACAACGCACCTAACACATAATTAAACACATAAAAAGGTTAGAAGGTGACGTACCTTATTTATCAGATGAGCGGGGCGTTATATACTTGGACTCTTTAACTTATATATATACTGAACTTAACTCTCATACTTTCCGGATGTGGGACAGGGGTGTCACACCTGTGCTCTTTTTCCTTTTGGATAGGATCAACCCGGAACCCACTAGGAGGTTTGGTAGGGGGATGGAATCCTCGGGCGTGAGTGTTATGAAACTCATGTCCCATACATAATGTAATGGATGGTTAGGGTCGCACAACCCTTCCATCACCCGAAGAAGGTTGGTACGATATGTTATGATTTATGTTTTGATATGTTATGTTTTGAGGAGCCCGGGGATGGGATTTCTTCTCGTACTCGCCTAGCTTTTTGGTACGTTATGTTGATTATGAAACTGGATAGGACTTTTAAGTTAAGTTATGTTATGATTTGATATGATATGTATACATTTGTTTTGAAAAGGGATTTCGGTGTGCAAAACCCTATTCCCGGTTCATAGTCTTTTGTTTAATACCTGCTATGCTCTATATAACGTATCGTGTGTGTGTGTGTTTAGCCCCCTCACTTAGTCGAGTTGTAGACTGACCCCTCTCCTTTTTCCCCCTTTAGTTTCAGCTGTAGGGTTCAGTTCGAGCGAGGCAGCGGTCTTCCTTTGGGTCTTTTGGGTCAAGTTGTTCGTGTCTTTTGCATTCTGCATCTTTATCCTTACGCTTTGGAATTTTGAATATGTATAAGTTTATGATTATGTATTTGATGCATCTTATTGACTTTATATGATTCGGGACAGGCTTCTAGGGATAGTAAGAACCCGTTGTGCATTTGTGTTTTATATTTGATTTACGGGATTAGGTATCTATGTTAGTTAAACGAGTCACCTGTTTCTATTTGAGATCTTACATGTTTATAATTGTTGATCCTGTTGCTTCCGCCTTTGATTTTACTCTTTTGTTACGCACTCTGTATTAGGGTCTAGACCTCCTAGCCCAGGGGTGTGTTTTTGTTTGTCTCCGTTCGCTATGGCTTGGTGCGTGTGCGGAGCTCCCATTTCATTACACGTGTCGGGCTATGGTGCGGGGGATGTGGTGCCCTTCGCTTAGGGTGCTACATCTTAAAGGGGTATCAGAGCTCTTGGTTGCAAACCCGGAGCTCTAGTGTCGTGTTGGGTCCGTCTACGTCGTTCGGCATAGGATTATGTGTTTGTTTGCATTCATTTGCGCCATTTATGTGGTTATTTGTTATTAATTTTAATAATTGTTCACATGAACATGCATTTACTAATCGGCATGCACTTATTTTTCTATTGCAGTTGTTGATATATTCAGGATGTCACCGCGTCGGCAACACTTTGGTCAACCTTCACATCAACATCCTCGTCCATCCTTTGATGCCAAGGAGTTCATGACCACGATGTTTCAACACTTCCACCCGAATCAAGGACAATTTTCTTTTACGGTGCAACCTATGGATCCGATAGCAACCTTATACCAGGAGTTTGGGACCTTCAACCCTTTCCAATTCCGAGGAGGCAGTGATATCGATGCCGAGGAATGGCTCTCGGAGATAGAAGGAACATTTCGAGTGTGGCCATGTAACCCTCAAAACATGGTTCACCTTGTTCCACTACTTCTACAAGGGCAAGCAAAATTATGGTGGTTAAGAGTTACTCAACAACTGGAAGCGACAAGCGAAGAATTGACATAAAATGTGTTCGTTCGGGAATTCAGAAAGAGATATATGCCAGCCATTCTACGAAACCGAAGATTTGAAGAATTTCTCACCCTTAAGCAAGGAGACAAGACGGTTATGGAATATTTAGAGGAGTTCGAGTGGTTGGGAGCTTACGTGCCACATATCACAAATGATGATTGGATGAAGGCTAATTACTTTATGGAAGACCTTCGGAGTGAGTTTAGAGATGCTTTGATTACTAGAGATACGAGTACTTGGAACCAAGTCGTTGAGAAAGTACTACGGGTCGAAAATCGGTGGATGGCAAGAATGAGACATGAAAGAGAGGCACCGGAGCAACCACTCGCATTAGGTTCATGTTCCAACTTGGAAGTGGAGCAGCGACCGTCTCGGCAAGGTATACAAACTCAAAATAGAAGTAACAAGAAATCTAAGCCCCGCAAGACCCCTCGGTCGGAGAGAGAGTTACAACCGTGCGCTCATTGCGGAGGGACCAATCACACTTACGAGGGATGTTGGATTCGGTTACGGAGATGCTACGCTTGTGGGTCTTCAGAGCATAAGTTCCCGGACTGTGACCGTTGGAGGGCTAATAAACAAAGGAGGTGGAATCAAAGGTTTCAAGTTGGAAATCAAATCGAACCCGAAAATTGAGGTACTTGCATTCATGGTATCTCATTCATGCATATTTTAATCTTGGGGAAACCCATTTGTTTGTTACTTATCTCTCCTTGCTGCTTTTTGGTGCTTGTTGTTGCTTGCGTTGTTGTTTTCTTTGGTGTGAGCTCTCTTCTTGGAGAGAGTTTGGTGAGCTCGAGTGTTTGGGTGGTTGTGAGTTGTGAGGGCCGAGTCTGCCCCGTGGCTTTGTTTGAAGGTGCCTAGTGAAGTACGGAGCTACATTAGGCGTGGGTTGGTTGTTTGAGCTCCTAATGGAGTTGGTGGGTGGCTTTAGGAGATCCGTTTTGGGGGCTCAATGATATTTTCGGGTGATAGATTGAAGGCTAGCCCATTTGTATCCTTCGTGGAAGCAGTTGTTTAATCCGGGATGGTGCAATGAGCTTTGTGGCTTACCTTTGGGTTAACTGAGGGATCGAACCAAGCTCTAGGAGACAAAGATCGAAGTAAGGCATTTTGATTTTCCTTGAAAGTTGGGATTCTCTACTACTTGATAAGGACATTGAGATGTAGTTGATCTTTATCCTGGAGTTAAACTTGTTCGAAGATTCCCTACTGAATGGCTCTAGTGTGGTTGTTGGAGTTGAAGGCGTAGTTCGATGAGCTCTTAGAAGGTGGTTCATCCATTGAGTACTTCTTCGTGGAGTACTCTAGTCCTGCTTAAGAAGAAATGGGACTTTAGGGTGAATATCGACTACCGTGAGCTACACAGGTTAACTATGGAAGATAAATACCCTCTGCTTGCTTCGAAGAGTTGTTCGAGTCTTTTGCATTCTGTATCTTTATCCTTACACTTTAGAATTTTGAATATGTATAAGCTTATGATTATGTATTTAATGCATCTTATTGACTTAGTATGATTCGGGACAGGCTTCTAGGGATAGTAGGAACCCGTTGTACATTTACGTTTTATGTTTAATTTATGGGATTAGGTATCTATGTTAGTTGAACCCCTCACCTGTTTCTATTTGAGATCTTGCATGTTTATAATTGTTGATCCTGTTGCTTCCGCCTTTGGTTTTATTCTTTTGTTGCGCACTCTGTATTCGGGTCTAGACCGCCTAGCCTAGGGGGGTGTTTTTGTTTGTCTCTCTTCGTTATGGCTTGGTGCGTGTGTGGAGTTCCCATTTCTTTACACGTGTCGGGCTACGGTGCGAGGGATGTGGTGTCCTTCGCTCGGGGTGCTACAGTCTGATTTTGTGTCGAGGAACTTACGATCTAATTGAACGAAGAATGAGTCTGTGCGTAGTCAGTTAGGATTAGTGTTTTTTTGGTACTTAACGCTGTTAATTGATTGACTCTTGGAGAGAGTCTCAAAAAGTTTATTGATTAATTAGGGAGTAATTTTAGGAGTTTCTTTGATTACTCTAAAACTAAGAAGAAACGAGGGAGCCAGAGGTAGTTGGCGACTATAGCTAATCTAGTATTCAACCAATGAAAATCTTGAGTCAATGATCGTAGTCTATGCATGATTAGGAATTTCCCGACTAATTATCATCTATTGAATTATCTTGAATTTAATTTGAGTTTCTAAGTTCTTAAGTCTTTGTCTAGTTTAATTAGTTTCTATTGTTTAGTTTATTTGTTAGTTCAGTCAAAATCTCAAAAAAATCCCTCTCTCTCCCCCCCTCCCCCCCTCTTTTAATTGTTTTAGCACGTTCCTTGGTTTATATAAAAGTCACAATATCGTCCAATCTCCGTGGATCGACCCCTTTTGCCACTATTTACAATTTAATTGTGTTTGGTATTTGGGTATTTGTTTTTGGTGGTTTCGACGCCCATCACAGATGGCAAATTTATAAACCAACAAAGCAAAGAAGGAACAAGCCTTTAGAAGCAAATGCAAGTAGATATGCTTTGGAAGGAGGGAAAATTCATTAACCCAACCATGATTACAAAATAAGAGCCTCAAGGGCTAGACTGATAGTGCTTGCAAGTACTAAAATATTCAATGTTTAGCATTTTACTAGAGGAAATTCTGTCTAGAAGAGAATTGGAGAAACTTAGCGGTTGCTCGCTCGAATACGTTGAAGGATGATGAACCAAAAAAGTATTAGGCCCACTTTGGAAATTGCCTCGAGAAGGGTATTGATGCAGATAACATTGAGGCCTTGTACAAGAAAGTTCATACGGATATTCTTGCTGATCCATCCTAGAAGAAATCTCAGAAATAGCCACCTAAGGAACACAAGAGGCTCAAGCCCCTTGACCTTGCTCCTTCTTAAATCCACTTCCACTAGATTCTCTACTTGCGGAACATAAGGCTCATGGGTGACGGCCTTAGTCTCCCCCTTGCATGTGCCCTCGGTTGCTGGAAGAGGAAGCATGATTACACCAGGGCCTGCTTCTTGCTACTAGGGAACGTTATTGGAAAAATCTTGTGGTCGCCGAAAAACGCTAAGTGCTCAAATGAAGTTTGGGAATGCAAAGTGTGAAGTGAAGGAAACACCTCCTATTTATAGAGGGAGAGTTGATAGGATTTGGTAATAAATTCAAAAGTTACAATCATTCCCGCCTAGAAGATTGCCCCACTTTAGTGAAAGTCGCCCACGTTCCCAAACCACGTGCATCGCTTCCTGAGATCTAATGACCAATTAAATACGTAGCATCTTAAGCGATAGAATGCTATCTCCCATTTAATGCATTACAGATTGAGCGCACAGTATCCCACCTTCAAAGCACCCTTCGAGATTCAAAATCTAACTCTATACACCACGCTCTTGTGACTATAGAGTTGGGGGGTAAATGATGGGGACCAATTTTAACCAGGACACGTCATATCATGTGGATCCTCGAGAACATGACATGTGGACCATAGGGCTAGCTTGGATCCTTTCTGCAAATCTTACAAGGATATAAAATAACAACTCTTGAATAACTACAAGTCCCTCCTCGACCATCGAGCACGGCTAAGGGACCCTGGGTGCTAAAGGTTGACCTTCAGGCTTCCATAGTGCTCCCGAGGGATGTAAACCATATACCATGCACCCCTCGAAATCTCATGGACTGGTGTCCCTCGGGTATGGCACTTATACTACTCGAGAAGGAATATATTAGCGATAAAATACTTCCCAAAGCACATCGAGGGGCCCTACTATAGCACCCCGATCAAAGGGCACCACATCCCCCACACTATAGCCCGGCACGTGTAACAAAATGGAAACTCCGCACACGTACCAAGCCATAGCGAATTGAGACAAAAAAAATCCTATCTAAGCTAGGCAGTATAGACCCTAATACAGAGTGCACATCAAAACAAATACAAATGTAGAAGCCACAGGATCAAAAAATATACATGTATACATACCAAGAGCATAACGGAACAAATGATACGTACCGTGCCCAGCACGGGCCAAATAAATCATACGATTCTCCAAAGTTCAAGGCTAAATGAATATAGATATATACATAGTACCAAAGCATAAATAAAGGTGCAAGGTATGCAAAAGACTCGAGCTACAAGACCCAAACGACTCAAATGACAACCGCCGCCTAGCTCGAACCAACCTGTACCTGCAACTCAAAGAAACAAGGGGAAAAAAAAAGAAACCAACGAGGAAGGGTCAGTCCTAATGACTTGTTAGGGGGTTAACACACGCACACTTAAATATACATAAGAGCAGAGCATCTTCAAAGTCAAAGAGTTCATGAACCGGGGCGTGGTTTTTATAATCTAAAATATTTTCTCCCGTAATACTAGAAATATAGAAAAGAGTTAAGGCCGAAAGCCAAAATCGACCAATCTTAGAAATTCACTCCCAATTTACGAACTAAAGCAAATTCAAAACTAACTCGGGGAGTACGAGTTCTTCCTTCCAAACTTCTCAGATTCATATTCATATTCAAATTCAGACGAAATCAAAGTCAAACAATCCTACCTCTCCTTCGGGTGATGGAAGGGTGTATACACCCTAAACATCCAGTCAAATAATTGCAGGTTGTGAGTTTCATGACACTCATGCCCGAGGACTCCATCCCCTACCAAACCACCTAGTGGGTTCTAGGTTCATCCTTCTAAGGTGGATACTATATACAGGAGGGTTCTCCGAAAACCCCTTGGCCGTCCAAAGTGCTCCGTACCCACAGTCTCTGGGGCCCATCATAGTCAAACTCAATATCATATTCAAAGGACCTATATTTGAAGGCCATATCTCGCTACATTCAAAATACACACCATCCCTTTTCAAAGCGAACAAACAAAAACATAGCTACATATATACAAAAACGTTTTTTAAAAGTTTTATAGCAAACGGGCCAAATCCCTCAAAATACATATCAAAAACGTATCTAAGCACATATATATATATATATATACGCAGTCACATGCGGGCTCAAAACACATATAGGGTTATAGGTCAAAGTAACTAAAAAGAAAGAAAATCTCAACTTGACGAACGGAATGAACAAAGCGAAGCAAACCACACCTACAGAGCGGCTCCACACCAACAAGTTACTCCACACAGATAATCTAAACACCAAGATAACACTTGGACTTAATATGAACTATGTAGACACTCGGCAAATACAGATGAATGCAAGTGATGCAAATGAAACAACAAGAGGTAGCACTTAGAGCATTCAAGTTCATACTCGTATACAAGCATCAAAATCACATCATAAATGCAAAACTTAAGGCATGTCAGATCAATTACAAACATATATGCATGATATAACAAGTATAAGTTAGAAAGGTACAAGAAAAATGGAAGAAAATCACGAGGAGTTGCTCCGGGCGAAAATGGGCCAAAAGCGAGAAATTTTAAAAACATACAAGCTGTGGTAAGATGGGAATATCTTGAGTTTGAAAAGTTTGAATTGAGTTTTGTTTATTGGATATGAAACTAGACAAACAGGGCTTTCCAACGGTATATGGGTCGAATTGTGGTTCAAAGCGATCCGAAATGGAGACACAATTTTCAAACGGTTATATCTCACAAAAAAGAACGAATTATAAGGTGATTCCAATTGGAGAATACTCTACAAACAAAAAGGTTTCTACAGTTAAAATTTAAGGTCAATTGGAGTAAAATGAAGCCTGCACGGCTGTTCAAAAATTAGCCTGGGAAGGTGCACGACCGCACGGGATGAAAATTCCATAAATTCGAGAAGTAATGCGCGACCGTGTGAAATTCTAGTTCAACGGTTGCACGGTCATGCAGTATCACTAGTAACAATTTAAAATGGCCTGGAATGGCTGGAAAAAGGGGAGCAACCATGCAGCACCACTCCACCACGACAAAGCCAATAAAAACCAACAAAAGCATGCCTAAACTTCATAAAATTCATGGATTAACACCTTAGAGCATCAACAAGGCATGAAACAAGGTGGAAATCAAGTTTCCATTAACACATATATCAAGTTTCTTTCATGGAAAATCATACCACACATATCCATAATCAAATACAAGACTAAACATGCAACAAGGAAGCTTCAAGGAACTCATAGCAAGTCTTAGATCAAGAAATGAGGCAAGAATCATCAAGTTCTTCAAATTTTCAAACAAACCCACAACTATTCATGTAGAACTCCATAACCTAAGCAAACCTAGATCAAAATCATAGATTCATAAATTAAAAGAAGCACCAAGTTATGGAGAATCCAAAAATATACATAGCTCTAAGAAATGATAAAGTTCGAAGGAGATATAAGCTCAAGAATGGTCAAAGGTTGAAGGGTTCTTGTTTTCTCTTTCTTGCTTCTTAGCTTTTCTTTTTCATTTCTTTTCTTATGTTGTTTGAAGTGAGGGAGAGAGAAGGGTTATGGGATTGAGTAGGTAGAATATGGGTCCAGGAATGGGTCAAAAAGGAGTTGAAACGGGTCCAATATAGCTAAAACGGGGTTAGGGTAGCGGATCTGGTACATACGTCTCAATTCGATAGAGTTTCAGAGGTTCAAACGGGTTTAGAAAATTATGAGGCTTATTCTGTTGGATCCGATTCGTTGATAAAAGTCCAACAGTGGTGTCAGAATTTGAATCCAAATCCCCGAGCTTAAGTTATGCCGCCCGGAACCCAAGGTGTTCTAAATGCTCTTTAGGCCCTTAAGTTCCCATTCTAACAAAAATTGTCCAAGACCACATCAAACAAGTTCAAAAATGTATAATAAGCATATAAAAAAGTTCATAACTCATATATTTCAAGTATATCACGTATTCACAAGATTCGAAATCAAATTCAAAGTCGAACGGGTCATAACGGATTCAAAGAAGCAATTAGAACAAAGTTTCAAGTACTAAATTAAAGTTCTTGTATTTAAATCAATCATTTTCAACATATATCACATACTAAACACACAAGAGCATATAGAAATAATTTAAATGCACATACAGCTCACTCGTGACGTCATACCTGTATGGCCGAACGAACGGGGCGTCACAACCCTCCCCCTTAAAGGAACCTGGTCCCCGGGTTCTCTTTTGGGGTCTTGAGCAACTCTATGAACAAAACTCAACTTCATGCTTCCGTTGCGCCACTCTAATTTGGTTTTCAAGTGGCTTCTTGGATTTTCTAATCCCACCACAAGACTTCCACCGAAGAAACTACTAGTTCTTCCACTCTCACCCCTGCCGAACCTAAAACTCTAACCGAAAAGCTACTTTCCTTATTTCCAAGAATCTCAAGGGTCTAACTAGCACGGGTTAAACTTTTTGTTCTTGCCAAACCGAGCGAACCCCTTGTAGGATATGCTTCTAAGTGTTAGGAATAGTGCCCTAGAAAGTCGATTAGTCATAATCTGCGTTGGGACTCTCCTTATATCACAGGCAATCTTTGAATAATATACGAATGATTATTATCATAGGCAAATACTTCTTTATATGCAATACGTGTTTTGTGTGTTTCCATTACAAGCGCATGTATTAGAACTCCCCTAATCCATAAGGTTGTTAGGGACTTTGTCATTAGGTGAATGGCATATGAAACAAGGCCTAACTCAAAGCCGGATTAGAAACCACTCCAAGTCGATGAGTCGAACAAATAGTGGGAGTGTTGATTAGGCTCGATTGGGACTTGCTCGTGGGATTACATCCTTAAGAAGGATCATCCTGTTTCATGGGGTGTAAAGTGCATAGTTGATGCGTACACAATATATGAGGGTGCTCGTTATGAGAACGGGTACACTGAGGTATCCCGCGTGAGAAGATTCCTAAATGGGAAAGAAAGTTTCCACTTCGGGAAGAGAAAACTTCCAGATTAGAAAATATCTCACAGGTCAATGGCGTTAGTAAATTAATCCTTTGACTTGAGATCCATTAATGCTTTGTGAGCTAACTCTGAAGTCTTTGTATAAGATTTAAAGGATGTCGCCCGAGACAGCTGATTCAAGGCTTATGCTGGGGCTGCACAAGTGGCACATGGAAGCATTTGAGAATCGACAAAGGAGACCTACTTTGGGATTCATTTCGAGGGACAGGAATGCCATTACCGCATGAAGCGCGTTTGAGTCAAAACGTGCCAAGAAAACATCGATTCTTGTAAGTTCTTGAATCCCTAAGATTTATAAATAGAAATTGCAAGACATGATCTTACTTTTGGAAAACAAATTAAATTCCACTGTGCTTACTTTTGTGATTTTCCCAACACTAAGAAGTCTCGATCTCCCACTCAAACTCTAAGGGTCTCCTACTTCGACCCACGAAGCTTTTGGAACCTTGTCGGACAACCACTCATGAGAAGATAGGCCAACTCATTAAAACGAGTGACCACTCGAATCTCATGGAGATCTCCTTAGCATTAGCAAACGGGACACAAAGTCCATAGTCGCTTACTCCCACTTTCAAACAAAAATCGGAAGTAGTTGGAGAATCCTATCGGTTCTTGATGTTCGGTCTTCATCTGAGGGCACATTAGACATTACTACATGAAGTTTGCAACGTCCCTTCTTATGCCACTACACCAAAACGGGTTCTTCAAGTCCTTGAACAACCTTGAACCAGGAGTGGGATAAACCTTGTGATCTTGCACTTCTCGAAGCAAAGGCTACAACTCTTCCGCTAGCAACACACAACCAAAGCCTTCTTTAGTGCCTCGGAGTAATGAAGTAGCCTTGAGTAACCTAGAATAGTGCAAAAGCCAAAGTAGGCGATCTAAACCCTAATACAGAGTGCGCAACAAAACAAATACGAATACAGAAGCCACAAGATCAACAAACATACATGCATACATACCAAGAGCATAATGGAACAAATGATATATACCTTGCCCGAATAAATCATATAATTCTCCAAATTTCAAGGCTAAATGAATATATATATATATATATAAATAGTACCAAAGCATAAATAAAGATGCAAGGTATGCAAAAGACTAGAGCTACAAAACCCAAACGACTCAAAAGACAACCGCCGCCGAGCGCGAACCAAATCCTGTACCTGCAACTCAAAGAAACAAGAGGGGAAAAAAAAAAAAAAAACAACGTGGAGGGATCAATCCTAATGACTGGTGAGGGGCTAACACATACACACGTACTTATACATAAGAACAGAGCATATTCAAAGTCAAAGAGTTCATGAACCGGGGCGTGGTTTTTACAATCTAAAACATTTTCTCCCGTCATACTTGATATATAGAAAAAGTTAAGGCCGAAGGCCAAAATCGACCAATTTTAGATATTTAGAAATCCATTCTCGTTTCACGAACCAAAGCAAATTCAAAACTAACTCGGGGAGTACGAGTTCTTCCTTCCAAACTCCTCAGATTCATATTCATACAATTTGGAGAAGGAGAATTTTTCTTTCAATCCCACATGGGGTTCGAACCCCTTGTATATATAGCTCTATAGGTTCGAACCCCTATTCCTTATTGGAGTATGATTCTCAACCTTCTAGCTAAGGGATTTCTTGCTTGGAGAGAAAGACTCTCTACTTTGACCAAAAGTCTTCTTTTGACCAACTTATCAAGCAACAATATAATATCTAACTCTTTTAGATATTTTATTTAATTAATTATTTATTCATAACAAATAACTTGATGCCAATAATTAATTAATTCATAATTAATTATTTATTAGACTTAATACCTCTAAATTAGAACTTTAATAATAATTCATAATTAAATTAAAGTTCATTAAATAATTAATCAATATTAATTATTTAACATATCACAATGTGACACATGTCATGCAGGACACGTGTCCCACACGTGTGATTCACACGTGCAGCCCCTTACCAACACTTTATTGGTTCTATCAACTCGTTTAGTCGATTCAAGCCTTAACCCTCGTGACCGGGCATTTGTGTGTGACCCTCTAGGTTCTTAATTCAATTAGCAGTGACCCTGATTAATTAATTCCCAATTAATTAATCAGTCCACAGATCACACTACCATAGTTTAGCAGCAGGTGTGTGACCCTTAGCTGAATAAGAATGTCTCAATTCGAAAAAACCTTTAAGTCATTGACATATGTGAGATAAATTCCTCCTACATCCCATCTCTCAATCAAGATCTAGGGCAAGGGAATAATCAAAACCCTAATAATCTCGATCTTAAAGTTAAGTGCATTTCATATCCATTTGATCTCGATCCATTAAACCCATTTCTTGATCTCAATCCACTGTCTTGGCCAAGGACTCCTTTATAGTATATGAATGACTTACACAATAAGAGATCAACTTGCTTATGCAAGTGCATGTAGCACCTGATACATCAGACTGCCACATCCCCCGCACTATAGCTCGGTCCACATACGAAATGGAGAATCCGTACATAAACCAAACGTATAGCAAACGGGTGACAATAAAAAAATAATTCTAACTAGGCGGGACTAACCCTAAACCACTAAACCAATGCTTAACAATTTAAGCGGAAGCATACTATATATCATCGATCCAGTACCATCTACATCAAAAGTATATAATCTCCATATATAACAATATATACAATCTCCAAAATATAATAATCAAGTCATAAGTAATCCATATGCATCAATACTATGAAGGTGGACTATGCTAGACCCAAATTAAAGACGCCACAAGACTCTAATTCCCGCCTAGCATGCACCTGCAAAAGACTGAAAGGTGAAGGCGTCAGTCTATGGAAGACTGAGTGAGGGGTTTAGTAAATATAAGCGCAATTATCAGGCAAGTTATAACCTCGGGTAAACTTTTAAGAAAGAAAGAAAGCAATATAAGTTCAATAAGAACATAAATATCACCCGAGATTACAACTATCAAATTTAACCATTAATTCAATTTCAGTCAATCAGTGGCCCGACGAGTGAGGGCAAGTCTCCAACCTTTACTCCGACAGTGTACAATAATTAGGTTATCAATTGGTTAAGTGATCATGCAAGTAATTACAGTGCAATCAATCAATATCAATTTCAATAACCCTTTTTCCTCAGGGTGATGGTTGGGTTTGCAAGACCCAAACCATCCAATCTCATTGAGCATCGGGTACATGAATCTCATGCCCAGAACTCCTTCCTCTACCAATCTCCTGGTGGATTCAGGGGTCATCCCAAAATGGTGAGGATAGCACAAGAGTTACCCGTCAGCCCTTACTTTCCCGGTTGGCTCAATACACTATCCTCGGGTCCACAGTGCAGTACAATATACTCGCCAAAATAAGGTTGGTTCAGTATAATATTACGATGCATTTTCAAACATTTGAGGTTTGTGAAAAGTTACATATATATATAGATACATTTGGTCAAAATCCACATAAGGGTTTTAAGGTTCTATGTATCTAAAATTAAACCTCACCTGTCGAAACAAAACAAGAAAGGACACGAGCCTAAGGTGCCTGTCCTCGTGCCCTGGAAGCTGGTTTGTGCAATAAAGACAAGTGTACGTGAGACACGACTCTTATGAACCAATTACGATGAACAGCGTAATCATGCAAGTATACAATGTGAATTGACAATTATGGCATGTCATGAATATGTTCATGTGTACCATTAATGTTTCAAGAACCAAATAAACGAATCACATGACAAAAAGTATGAAAATAACAAAAGATGCACTTCCAGTAGACAATCTCGGTCGGGACTATATTTGTACTTAAAAGGATCCTGGCCGGGACATTTTTAACGAGAGCAATCTGCCAAACTATCCTGGCCAGGACTTATTTTGTACTAAAAAAGATCCTGGCCGGGACAGTTTTAACGAGAGCAATTTTTCAAGGGATCCCGGCTGGGATGATTTTTGAGCTAAATGTGGTCCCTGTCGGGATCTATGACCAGCCATACCTCTTAACATTGGTTCCCGGCTAGTATGGATTTTGAACTAAAAGAGGTCTCGGCCGGGAACCTCTGTTCGAGGAACAGAGCAGAACAGGGCAGTTTTGAATCTTAAACAAATCAACCCAAAAACCATTCTCAAGCTAGGACAATCACTTGTAACATGTATACACATATCATACTTCATTTAGGCATCAAATAACACCATCTACCATGCTTAAATCACCGAAAAGCTCACTATAAAACCCATATAAGTTCATGCTATCCACTTTCATATACTTCAAGAATTATGCATGGAATTTAAGTTTAAACTCATGATCATGCTTCTAATAATCATCAACCAAGTTATCAAACCCAAATCATAACCCTAGCCTCATCAATAAATATCAAGAAATCACTCATATAATCACATATACCTTGAAAGAAATGGAAAAGGAAAGAGGTGAAGTTATTATGATGCTTGGAAGCTTCAAAGTTCGAAATATGCCGGAATTATAGCGTGAAGTTTGGAAATTTTCCCTTCTTTTTCCTTGTGGTTTCAATCGAGAGAGGGAGAGAGAGCAAGAGATGATAGTTGTATGTATGTGTTGTGTACGAAAACATATTACGTAAATGCATCTCTTGTAAGAGTTGAAAAACCACAAATTGCAATTAAATCCTCAAGCTTTTTAAGTTCAGCAATTAGCTTCTAAACTCATGAAATGTGGTCAATTAACTCCAATTCAATTCATGCAATTAAGTCCTTATATTTTTTTTTTTTTTTTGGTAACAAGTCCTTACATTTATGAAAGTGAGCAATTAAGGACAATTAATCAAATAAGATATACTCAGCAATTAATTCACGTGACAATTAAATACTATTCATGCAATCATTCAGGAAATGATAATAATTTCATATAAACACTTAGAGATATATTTCATAAAATTATCATGAAGTGTATAAATTAATAAACGAAAGAACGAAAATAATCCTATCTCTCGAAAACTCACACGCGTGGCGCACGTACCTAATTGGCCAGAAAACTGGGGCGTTACAGTGCAGTTCCTTTATCGATTCTCATATGCTTCCATGTGCCACTTGTGCTGGCCCAGCATGAGCTTTGAATCGGTTGTCTGAGGTGACATCCTTTAAAGCTCATACCTAAGACTACAGAGTTAGCCCACAAAGCATCGATGGAATCTCAAGTCTAAGGACTACTTAATCACATTAATGACTCATGAGATATTTCCTAATCTAGAAGTTTCTATTTCTAGAAATAGAAACTTCCTTTCCCATTTAGGAATCTTCTCACACGGGACACCTCAGTGTACCTGTAGCACCCCACTTGTATATATATATGGAGAGGAACGCTCCAACCCCCGCACCGATATACTCATCAAATAATGGTGTAGGCCATCACTCAACAAATATACCGGCGAACGGTTGATGAAGATCATGAATGCTCAATGATAATGCAGCGAAATTTAGGAAAATTTGAAACTTTTAAATCTATGTATGGTGGTGACAAGTAATGAGCACATATGATGAACAATACAGTCACGTTTAAGTAGAAGAGACAAGTAATGATATGATATAAGTAATTGGACAATGTCATGGGAGCATATAGTAAGTAGAGTAGTAGTGTATCAAGTTACAGAATAAAGCTAGGAACATATGCAGCCATATATCATAATGCAGGACACAAAATAGATTAATAACATATAAGTCCTGACTCGGGCAAAATAGACATTCTAGAGCTTCAAGGTACCTCTAGAATGCAGCTGCAAGACCTGAAACCATGAGGTTAGAAAACAGGTAGAGGTATTAGTAAAAGTGACTAAGTGAGGGAGTATGTAATGCCCCCACCCGTACCAGAACATGAGGAGAGCGGCGTCTCAACCCCCGTACTGAAGCACCTCTCAAGTAATGGTGTGAGCCATCACTCAAGAAACACTCCAGCGAACGGCTATCAGACTCAGAACTATACACGTGTAACGGTGTGGCTATGCAGTGGAAAATCAGAGTATTTTAAAACTTTTGAAAACATGTGCGTGATGGCATGTAACAAGAAAGAACATATTGATCGGTAAGAGAGACTTGTCATATCAGAACATATATCATATTCACGTATTGATACCAATATAATAAAGTTCAAGGTATCGATAGCAGAGTAGCAGAAAGAGTATAACAAAGATACTCAAGTATTCAGAAACATATAACGATGCAGCCATATAACATATGCAGGACACAAAAGAGGGAAATACTAAATCCTGAAACAAAAATGACAATCTAGAGCTTCAAGATACCTCTAGTGTAACGCCCCCACCCGTACCAGAACAAGAGGAGAGCGGCGTCTCAACCCCCGCACTGAAGCACCTCTCAAGTAATGGTGTGAGCCATCACTCAAGAAATACTCCAACGAATGGCTGTCTATCAGAACTATACATGTACAACGATGTGGCTATGCAGCGGAAAATCAGAGTATTTTAAAACTTTTCAAAACATGTGCGTGATGGCATGTAACAAGCAAGAATATATTGATCGTGTAAGAGAGACTCGGCATATCAGAACATATAACATATTCACATATAAGTACCGATACAGCAGAGTTCAAAATATCGGTAACAGAGTAGCAGAAAGAGTATAACGAAGATACTCAAGTATTCAGAAACATAAAGTGATGCAGCCATAAAACATATGCAGGACACAAAAGGAAGTAATACTAAGTCCTGACTGAAACAAAAATGACAATCTAGAGCTTCAAGATACCTCTACACTGCGGCTACAAGACCTGAAACCACGAGGCAAGAAAACGGGAGAGGTATTAGTCAAAAGGACTAAGTGAGGGAATACTTTAAAGAAAGTACTGAATGATAAAGAACTTGAAGTAAAGTTCGAAACTGTTAAATGCAATGCTTTAAAGAAGAACTCGAAACAAGTTCGGTTGATAAAACTCTTTGAATGTGATGCTGTAAAGGATGCACGTTAAAAACATTTTCATGAATGCTATCACACGCGCACACATATGCTGTTGATGGTTCATAGTTCTTTCATAAAACGGGATAAGGGTAAAGTGAACTTTTCCAGATATGAACCATCCTTTATGAAACAGAATTTTGCCCGCAAGCTAGGCTCCTCCATCCTTACTCCAGAAAACATGATTCGGTAGAGCATCGGACCAGGATCAACGATAATTCCACGTTTAGTAGAGTATCGGACCAAGATCAACAATAACCCCACATATAGTAGAGCATCGGACCAAGGTCAACAACAACTCCGCACATAGTAGACTATCGGACCAAGGTCAACAACAACTCTTACCAACGCATACAAACATGCACCATCCTCCACCGGTTGTCACTTCGGGTAGCTAGCCCTAGGCGACCTGTAAACATGTAATGGGAACAGATTTGCTGTCCGTTCCCAGACAGATTGTCCTGACTTAACAAACCTCCTGTTAAAAGTCGGTGTCAATTGTCTAAGTGTGGCGGCCGGTATTGGTGATGTCGTTGGCGCTCACCTCCCGAGCATCACCTCCACACATAACCGCCGGGTCCAAACTGTAAACTGTATGCTTGCATTTAAGATTAGCAGTGACCAGAGTATCACTCCAGTATGCTAACTATAACATGTGAAACTGTAACTGTAACATATGATGCTGTCTGTAAAACATGTGATTCTGTCTGAAAACATGTGATTCTGTCTGTAAAACATATGATTCTGTCTGTAAACTGTACTTTGAAAACATATGCAAAACATGTAACTGTCTTTGAACAAGAATGCAGAACTTTGGAAAACATGTGCTGTAGATCAAGGTATACTATTAAAGTATGAATGATCCTTTCAAGAGAATGTCCCGATAAAAGGGATAGTTCAAAACGAGGTTTAGCTTTGAATTTCAAAACATATGATACGATAGTATAATCGTGGTTCCAGTTGGAAAACATTTATAACTTCACCTCACCTATCAGTAACAAAGGTAGGTAGACAGATTATGCGGTGCCCTGGGGATCCCAGTGCTCAACTTTAACTCCTGTAGGTGGTGTACTAGAGTGAGCTTAAGAACTAAGACCCACTACTAACCAAGACGCATATGAAATGCATGAAACAATGAACAAGGAACATGTAAAGAACATGTAACATAAGAGAGTAATACCATTTAAGGTATTCAAGAAAAGTAACACACAAAGGAATACGTCAAAGTGAGTTACTCTTAACGTTAGACTATGATCTTACTATAACCGAGTAAGCTTTAGTCAAATTATGAATCCTATCGCAAACCTTAAGTTATAAAACAAGTCCACGAAAGAAAACACATTTTGAAAACACATTTTAGACCCTGGATATGGAAACCCTAGGTGCAAATGTCTATTAAGAAAGCACAAGTTTTAATTCATTTTTACTATTCAAAAGCACTATTCAAAAGTACTATTCAAGATTACTATTCACGATTACTATTCACAGGTTACTATTCACATGTCGGGTCAAAGGGTCTGGTCAAACCCTTACTATACACACACCCACACACACACGGTACACACACACACCATGCACGAACACACACACACACACACATGCACACACACACACACACACCCTAATTAAATTATGATCTTGATTATAACCTATAGTTTCAAGTTCATGTTAATATAATCAAGTGTGATCTAGGTTAAAGGTATAATCTATAGTTAAGAGGTCCAATTAAGGCATAAGATCAAGTTATGAAACACTATTCTATCTTAGGTTATAACATGTGACACTATTAAAGTGTATAACATATGATCAAGGCACTAATCCATTAATCCATATCATATAATAATCTCAATTCAATATTCCAAGAGTCATATATCATGAACCTTTGGGCATGTAACATGTAACAATTTAATTCAATACCAACATGTAACAAGTTCTGACATAATAAATTGTAAATCACTATTCCATTAGCTAACATGCATGAACATAATTCAAATTCCATAATCATGCATCAATTCTCATAATATGACAAACATATCACATGATCATAGCATATACTAGAGCAATTCATAACATATTCATGTTAGGAATAGTACCCTAAAAGCCGATTGTATATCCGCTTTGTGCTTTTCCTTATTGTAATCACAGACAATCTTTGAATGAAATAACGAATTGAGGCAACACTTCTTTATATGCTCTTGTTTGGTATGCGTTTACTTTAGCTGTGCATGTATGAGAACTCCCCTAATCCTGATGACTTTAGGACTCTACCATTTAGGAGAAATGGTTCATGAAACGAGCCCTATATCACATAAGTCATGATTAGTAAAATACTCCAAGCCGATGAGTCCTACAGACAGTGGGAGTGTCAACCTGACTCCTCTAAGGCTTGATTGTGGGATCACGCCCTTAAGAAGGACCACCTTGTTTCATGGAGGTGGAAAGTGTATAGTTGATACGTGCGTGATACATGAGGGTGCTTGCTTTAATAAGTAAGTTCACTGAGGCGCCCCGTGTGAGAACATTCCTAAATGGGAAAGGAAGTTTCTATTTCAGGAAATGGAAACTTCCAGATTAGGAAATATCTCACGAGTCATTGATGTGATTAATTGATCCTTAGACTTGAGGTTCCATGTTACTTTATGAGTTAACTCTGTAGTCTTTGGTATAAGCTTTAAAGGGTGTCGCCTTAGACAACTGATTCAAGGCTTATGCTGGGGCTGCACAAGTGATTCATGAAAGTGAATGAGAATCAAGAAAGGACCTACACTTGCATATACAAGGTGATCTCTTATTGTGTAAGTCATTCATATGCCATATGGAGTCCTTGGCCAAGGCAGTAGATCAAGACATCAAGAAAAAGGGTTTCTTGGATTGAGATCAAATGGATATGAAATGCACTTAGCTTTAAGACCGGATTATTAGGGTTCTGATTATTCCCTTACCCTAGATCTTGGTTGAGAGATAGTAAGTAGGAGGATTGTATCTCACATGAATCAATGACTTAAAGGTTCTGTCGAATCCGAACATTCCAATTCAGCTAGGGGTTAAACACCTGTTGCTAGACTATGGTCGTTTAATCTGTGGACTGATTAATTAATTAGTGAATTAATTAATTAGGGTCACTGCTAATTGAATTGAGAACCTAGAGGGTCACACACAACAACTTGGTTACATGAGTTGAGGCTTTAAAATGATTAAACGAGTTAATCGGGCCAAGAGGGTTCCACACGTGTGAAGTCACACGTGTGGCTCACGTGAGTGACACGTGTCACTGTGACACGTGTCACACACGTGTGTATATATATATATTATATATATATTAAATAATTAATTAGTTAATTATTTAATAGACTTTGGTTTAATTTTGAATTAAAAAGAAAGTCTAATTTTGGAGAAAATAATCTAGTTAATTAATTACGAATTAATTAATTAGATAAAAATAAGTTATTTATTTTATAATAAATAAAGTATAAAATTATCCAAAAATAGTTTGGATATTTTTAGCTCTCTTAGAAGTTGACTTGAATTAGAATTCAAAGTCAAAGTTGGAAAATACTTGATGATCAAGTAATAGGAGAGAGGGACCAAAATCCTAGCCCATAAAGGACTAGGAATTTCGGCACCCCCTCCCTATAAATAGGGGAGCTCGAGCTCCTTATGGAGCTAATAGACAATTCTTGGTTCATGTGTTGAACACCTTCCTTTCTCCAAGATTAAATTAAACCCTAGGTTAAGCCTAACTAACTAGAGAACTAGCATCCTTACTAGTTAGATTGTGATCAAGTTGGTGGACTTTCTCTAGAGACTTCAAGTTAGAAGTTTGAAGATTCGAGCTTTACCAAGGAGAGGGGATCAAGCCTCGAGAAGAGCGTTCTTGGGTGGCTTGAAACGCTTCAAGAAAGAACAAAAGAAAAGTAAGTTTTCTATCTTTACGAATTTGGTTACACGATTGCGAGTTCAAGGTCCTTTTGTTGGGAAATTTTTTAAATTCCGCTGCTTTCTGATTCGTGTTTTCCAACAAGTGGTATCAGAGCCACCTCGTTAATCGTGTTTCTGATTCGTCTCAATTATTCTGAATTTGGTAGAAATTCTTAGGCTTAGATGCGAATTAGGTATTCATGAGTTCTTTTAGAAAGCCTGAAATACGAAATTGTAATTTTTCCTGAATTTCTGAAACTGTTTTCTTAAATTGTGATTTTGAAAACCGTTTTGATTGAAATATGTTTAAATCGAATTTTTTATTTTTGGATTGAACCGGGTTTTCGAGAAACCCAGAAATACGAAACGAACACGAAAAGCAACGAGCCTAGGCGTGCTAGCACGTCGCACGCCCAGGCCCGTCACCGCCGCCCAGCTCCTCCCGCAACAGCGTGGGAGGCGCGCCCACCCAGTTCGTCCCGCAACCGCGCGGGACGCCTGCTCAGCCCGCCTAGTCGCTGCGGGCACTGCTGCGCGCGGCGCGCGCATGATGCACGCCCAGCGCTGGCGCGCGTCTGCGCGCGCTGCTGCGCGGTGGTGCCTCACGCGGCTGGGCACTTTTTTTTGGACTCGTTTTTCGTGTTTCGTGTTTTTCGTGTTTTCGGTCCGTAAAATCCCGATTTAATTTTATTTTAATTTTATCTTTTAAAATCAGTTTTGTTAAAATAAAATTATTTTAAAATTTTGATTAAATTGGGATTTTTGAGAAATTGAAGCGATTTGGATTTTGGGAAAATTATGAATTTTATTTTCTGAAAATAATGAAAGAATAAAATTATTAATTTTGGAAATTAATTGGAATTTTATTGGTTTATTGTTTTTCGGGTTTTATTGAAAAGGCTCTTGAACAAGAATTGCATCTAAGTCGTGTTTTAAGTCATTAGGACTTGAAACGAGAATTTTAATTTATTGGCTAAATTTAAATTCTCGCAAAAGCATGTTAGGTGATCATGGGTTTAGATCTATGTATGGTTTTAATTTATGCACATGGATGGTTTAAATTGGGGTTGGAGCCCTATAGTTGCGTTTTTCAATTGAGGTTGGAGCCTCACTTATGTGCGTACTGTTATGTGATTTATTATGTGGCTTTCCATATTACTGTTTTTGAGGCCGGGGTATACCCCGTGTAATTGTCTAAGGCCAATATGAAGATTGAGCCTTATTACTTTATGTCTTTTTCTTTTTATTGTAATTAGAGAGTAGAGATAGGTGGTGAGGTTTTATTTTCATTTTGGAGACAATGCACCCATGGAGTAAGATGGACCACATTCAAGTAACTAGGAGGCCATAAGTGAAGACCCCTCAAAATGTTAGGGAGGGGAATCTCAATTGTTAAATGTAATAGAGATAGGGCTCGTATTTTGTTACCGCTTTCCCTTATGTGATTTAAACTGTTTATGTGGCATGTATGTTAGAACTTGTGATTGTGGAGTGGCTCCCGCATATCACGCATAAGATAGGTAGAACCCATGATCATTACATGTTAGTATCATGCTAGGACATGTTATCTGTTTATGTGCTTGTTTGAAATGCATTTAAGTGTACTTGCATTAATCAAGACTAATAAAATTGGATAACATATATGTTGGTGAGGTCGAACCGGACAACTCTCCGGTTGATTCGAAAATTCCCATTAAATATTAAGCTAATTTCGAACAAATAGGTGTTTAATTCGAGATGCAAATTTTGAATTAAATTCCTAGCATTCCATCAATAGGTTTTAAGTTTAGTAAGTAAAGCTAGTTATTGTCCGCGAGTCGTGGGATAGCTAGTGGAGCTTATTAGTTCTTAGTTACCTAATTAATCATTTTTTAAATGGTCAATATTTCGTGGTCAATTTTAGCAAGGGCGATGTCCACAAGTCGTGGGTCGTTCGAACTAAGTTTTGGTCATGATCTTATGATTGATAGGTCTAGCTTAACGCCTAAGTAAATATGGATGTCGCACGAGTCGTGGGTCCATATTGAAAGATAGGTGATGCAAAAACAATTACTAAGAATTCTAAAGGTGTTAGAATTGGTAAGTTGTACCTACCTAGGGTTCTTACTTAGAATGTCCGCGAGTCGTGGTTTCGAGGTAAAATGCCTAGGATCTTAGTACCCATTGGGAAACGTGTTCCTCTTAGATCTTTGGGAATTCTAGATCTTTGAAAAACAGTGGGAGCTACAATAGATTAAAGACCTTATCTTTTGTATATCGTTATAATTCAGCATGCTCACTAGTTCTCTGTTTTACCATTTAGGTCGTAGATTCTGTGATTCTCTACGTGTTTTGAAATGGCAACCAAAAACCCTCTTGTATCGATCCTCGAGTCAAACAAGTTGACTGGTCCCAACTATTCTGATTGGCTGAGGAATCTAAAAATCATTTTAGATTCTGAGAAGAGAACTTATGTTCTCTTCGAAGGGGAGCCTAGTCCCGAAGGGGAGGCTCCCACTCGGGCCGAGCGGGACGCGATTCAGAAGTGGAAGGATGATAATCTCCAAGCCCGTTGCCTTATGTTGGCTAACATGTCTCCGGACTTGCAAAGGCAACATGAGGCCATGGAATTTGCTTGGGAGATTTACGACCACTTAGAGCAACTTTACCGCCCTCATGAACGTGTTACAAGGTATAACACTTCAAAGGAATTGTTCCACTTGAGAATGAGGGAAGGTTCAAGTGTCCATGAATATGGACTCAAGTTTCTTGCCCTTACTGAGAAACTTGCTTCCATGGACATGCCACTGAAAGATGAGCTTTCAGTGGATTTGTTGCTAGCTTCGCTCCCACCATCATTCAACCCATTTGTCTTTAACTTCAACATGAATCATGCTGGTGCTACTGTAGCTGAGCTGATTACTCAGCTTGTGACTGCTGAAAGCACGATCAAGAAGGACAATAAGGTTTTGATGGTGAATGCTCCATCTTCCTCTTCTGAGCCTTCTAAAGTTAAGGGCAAGAAAGCCCAAAAGAAGAAGAAGAAACCCCTTAGGCCCACTGGTGGCATTTCGAAGGGGAAGGCCCAAAAGAAGAAGCGTGATCAGAAAGAGGATGTTTGCTTCCATTGTGGCAAAGCGGGACATTGGAGGAGAAACTGCCCAGAGTACAAGGCTACTCTAAAGAAAGGTATCTTTCTCGTTGAAGTAAATCTTTCTATTAATTCTAGTTCTTGGGTACTTGATACCGGTTGTGGAACTCATATCTGTAATGATGTACAGATGCTAAGTGAGGTCCAACAACTCAAAGAAGGAGAATGTGTCTTGAAGATCGGCGATGGCTCAAACGTTGAAGCTCGAGCTTTAGGCACAATTAGATTAGATTTAGGTAGTTTTGAGTTAGTATTAAACAAAGTCCTTTATGTACCGAGCATTATTCGTAATATAATTTCAGTTCCAATATTAGATTGTGAAGGTTATGAAACTTATATTAAGAATGGTAAATATTTTATCAAACGGAACAACTCTTTCGTTCACATCGGTACTCTAAGTAATAGACTTTACCTAACTCAAAATATCAATATTATGAATATACAACGAGAAACAAAGCGTAAGAGAGATGACAAAGTTTCAGCTCCCTTATGGCACGCTAGATTAGGACACATTTCCAAGAACAGAATTAGCAAGATAAACACTTTAGGATCATTCTCTGAAAATGATCTCAAAGAGTTGACCTCTTGCGAATCCTGTCTCAAAGGAAAGATGTCCAAAGTTCCTTTTAAAGGAACTGTGGAACGTGCCACTGAGGTTTTGGATTTGATCCATACTGATGTTTGTGGACCGCTTAGTGTAAGCACTAGAAACAATCATCAGTACTTCATAACCTTTACTGATGACTTTAGTCGGTATGGTTATGTATACTTAATGAAGTATAAATCTGAAGCTTCTGAGAAATTCTTAGAATTTCAAAAGGAGGTTGAGAACCAAACTGGTCACAAGATCAAAGCACTTCGATCTGATCGAGGAGGCGAGTATCTTAGTGAAGAATTCCTTAATCAACTCAAAGATAATGGGATTATCTCTCAATGGACTCCTCCGGGAACTCCTCAGCTTAATGGAGTTTCTGAGAGAAGGAATCGAACCCTACTTGATATGGTTCGTTCCATGATGAGTTTCACTGACTTGCCACCTTCTTTCTGGGGTTATGCCCTAGAAAGTACAGCAAAGATTCTGAATCTAGTTCCCTCTAAGTCAGTCCCCAAGACGCCCTATGAAATGTGGCATGGTAAAATCCCTAGTTATTCTTACTTAAGAATTTGGGGTTGTCCTGCTTACGTGAAGAGGACAGTGGGAGATAAGTTAGAATCTCGTTCTAACTTATGCTACTTTGTAGGTTATCCTAAGGAATCCATAGGATACTATTTCTATGATCAATCTGAGCAAAAGGTGTTTGTTTCCAGAAATGCCACTTTTCTTGAGGAACCGTTCCTTAAAGAAAAGAAAGGCAAGATCATAGAATTAGAAGAAGTACAAAGTGACCCCACACCACCCACTGAAGAAACGTCCCACTCTGATCAACCACAACCAATCACGAATTTCGATACACATGAAAATCCTCCTCTAAGGCGTTCTGAACGCACTCCTAGACAGCCGGAGAGATGGTATGGATTCTTCCATGAAATCTCTCAAAAGGATAATGATCCTTTAACATATGAGGAGGCACTTTCAGATTCTGACTCTGAACAGTGGATAGAAGCCATGAAATCCGAAATGGATTCCATGAACTCCAACCAAGTTTGGACCTTGGTAGATTTGCCTGATGGGGTCAAACCCATAGGATGCAAATGGATCTTTAAGAGAAAGCTTGGAATTGATGGAAGCATTGCAGCCTACAAGGCAAGACTGGTTGCAAAAGGATTCACTCAAAGACCCGGCATAGACTTTGACGAAACCTTTTCACCAGTTGCAATGCAAAAGTCCATTCGAATCATGCTTGCCATTGCTGCATATTATGACTATGGGATATGGCAAATGGATGTGAAAACTGCCTTTCTCAATGGTGACATTGATAAAGACATTTATATGGAGCAACCCATAGGTTTCACATTCAGTGGGAGTGAGCAAAAGGTTTGCAAACTCCAAAGATCAATCTATGGATTGAAGCAGGCTTCTAGGAATTGGAACATTCGATTTGATGAATCGGTCAAAGCGTTTGGCTTCATCCAAATTACGAATGAATCATGTGTGTATAGAAAGGAATTGGAGACCTCAGTGCAATTCTTAGTACTTTATGTTGATGACATCCTTCTTAGTGGGAATTCGAAGGATGACATGAAAGTAACTAAGTTATGGTTATCGAACCAATTCGAGATGAAAGATCTTGGTGATGCGTCCTATATCCTTGGAATTAAAATCTATAGAGATAGATCTAGAAGGTTAATAGGACTATCACAATCGATGTACATTGACAAAGTATTGAAGAGATTCAATATGGAGTCAGCAAAGGTTGAGAACCTTCCTATGAGTGTAGGAACATGTCTTTCAAAGAAGATGTGTCCTAAGACTAACCTTGAGAATGAGAGAATGACTCATACACCTTATGCGTCAGCAATAGGTAGCATAATGTATGCAATGTTATGTACTCGACCGGATGTGGCTTATGCACTTAGTGTAACGAGTCGTTTCCAATCTGACCCTAGAGATGGTCATTGGGCTGCCGTGAAGAATATTCTGAAGTACTTGAAAAGTACTAAAGATTTATTCTTAGTTTACGGAGGTCAGAAAGATCTTACTGTCGAAGGAGACTACGATGCAAGCTTTGCATCTGACTTAGATGATTTTAAGTCAATGTCAGGATACATTTTCTGCCTAAACGGCGGAGCAGTGAGTTGGAAGAGTTCCAAGCAAACTACCACTGCAGATTCGACCACTGAGGCCGAATACTTAGCTGCAAATGATGCAGCTAAGGAAGGTGTTTGGATTAGAAACTTCATTCAAGAGTTGAATGTTGTTCCTAGCATGAAAGACCCCATTACTGTGTTTTGTGACAACACTGGGGCGGTTGCTCAAGCAAGAGAACCAAGATCTCACCAACGGACCAAGCACATTATGAGGAAGTATCACCAAATCCGTGATATTATCAAAAGAGGAGATGTGCTAATTAAGAGGGTCACATCAGCAGAGAACGTGGCAGATCCACTTACTAAACCCCTTAGTCGAGAAGCTTTCCAAGGTCATCTTCAGAAGATGGGACTTAGAGTAGCTTTAGAATGGCTTTGACGGGCAAGTGGGAGATTGTTAGGAATAGTGCCCTAAAAGCCGATTGTATATCCGCTTTGTGCTTTTCCTTATTGTAATCACAGACAATCTTTGAATGAAATAACGAATTGAGGCAACACTTCTTTATATGCTCTTATTTGGTATGCGTTTACTTTAGCTGTGCATGTATGAGAACTCCCCTAATCCTGATGACTTTAGGACTCTACCATTTAGGTGAAATGGTTCATGAAACGAGCCCTATATCACATAAGTCATGATTAGTAAAATACTCCAAGCCGATGAGTCCTACAGACAGTGGGAGTGTCAACCTGACTCCTCTAAGGCTTGCTTGTGGGATCACGCCCTTAAGAAGGACCACCTTGTTTCATGGAGGTGGAAAGTGTATAGTTGATACGTGCGTGATACATGAGGGTGCTTGCTTTAATAAGTAAGTTCACTGAGGTGCCCCGTGTGAGAACATTCCTAAATGGGAAAGGAAGTTTCTATTTCAGGAAATGGAAACTTCCAGATTAGGAAATATCTCACGAGTCATTGATGTGATTAATTGATCCTTAGACTTGAGGTTCCAAGTTACTTTATGAGTTAACTCTGTAGTCTTTGGTATAAGCTTTAAAGGGTGTCGCCTTAGACAACTGATTCAAGGCTTATGCTGGGGCTGCACAAGTGATTCATGAAAGTGAATGAGAATCAAGAAAGGACCTACACTTGCATATGCAAGGTGATCTCTTATTGTGTAAGTCATTCATATGCCATATGGAGTCCTTGGCCAAGGCAGTAGATCAAGACATCAAGAAAAAGGGTTTCTTGGATTGAGATCAAATGGATATGAAATGCACTTAGCTTTAAGACCGGATTATTAGGGTTCTGATTATTCCCTTGCCCTAGATCTTGGTTGAGAGATAGTAAGTAGGAGGATTGTATCTCACATGAATCAATGACTTAAAGGTTCTGTCGAATCCGAACATTCCAATTCAGCTAGGGGTCAAACTCCTGTTGCTAGACTATGGTCGTTTAATCTGTGGACTGATTAATTAATTAGTGAATTAATTAATTAGGGTCACTGCTAATTGAATTGAGAACCTAGAGGGTCACACACAACAACTTGGTTACATGAGTTGAGGCTTTAAAATGATTAAACGAGTTAATCGGGCCAAGAGGGTTCCACACGTGTGAAGTCACACGTGTGGCTCACGTGAGTGACACGTGTCACTGTGACACGTGTCACTGTGACACGTGTCACACACATGTGTATATATATATATTATATATATATTAAATAATTAATTAGTTAATTATTTAATAGACTTTGGTTTAATTTTGAATTAAAAAGAAAGTCTAATTTTGGAGAAAATAATCTAGTTAATTAATTACGAATTAATTAATTAGATAAAAATAAGTTATTTATTTTATAATAAATAAAGTATAAAATTATCCAAAAATAGTTTGGATATTTTTAGCTCTCTTAGAAGTTGACTTGAATTAGAATTCAAAGTCAAAGTTGGAAAATACTTGATGATCAAGTAATAGGAGAGAGGGACCAAAACCCTAGCCCATAAAGGACTAGGAATTTGCACCCCCTCCCTATAAATAGGGGAGCTCGAGCTCCTTATGGAGCTAATAGACAATTCTTGGTTCATGTGTTGAGCACCTTCCTTTCTCCAAGATTAAATTAAACCCTAGGTTAAGCCTAAACACTAACTAGAGAACTAGCATCCTTACTAGTTAGATTGTGATCAAGTTGGTGGACTTTCTCTAGAGACTTCAAGTTAGAAGTTTGAAGATTCGAGCTTTACCAAGGAGAGGGGATCAAGCCACGAGAAGAGCGTTCTTGGGTGGCTTGAAACGCTTCAAGAAAGAACAAAAGAAAAGTAAGTTTTCTATCTTTACGAATTTGGTTACACGATTGCGAGTTCAAGGTCCTTTTGTTGGGAAAATTTTTTAAATTCCGCTGCTTTCTGATTCGTGTTTTCCAACAATTCAAGCCTATACTAAACAATTAAAACATATAAACAACTATTGAAACATATCATGAAAACTTTATAATAAATGCATAAAATAAAATCCTATATGGCTTAGGGAAGACCCTAAGACCCAACCTAAACATAATATAAACATACCATAACATAAAAACATAAACTAAACTAAACATAACATAAAACAAAACAAACTAACCTAGCTAAGGGGAGGGGATGCCGACGGCAAGAGGGGAAAGGAGGGAGAGAGGAGTGCTTGTTAACACAAGACTTTGAGCAAGGATTCAAATGCCATGGGAGGGGTATTTATAGTTGTGAAGAATCCCCTCACCTTGCAATTAGAGATGGCTTAAGGGTAGGAGAGCAAAACAAGAGTTCATCCACTTGTATCTTCTAGAAGCATTAGGGATTATGAAGGTAAAATGGGACTGCTGGGGGAAATTCTATAATTTCGTCCCCCAAGGCTCGAGGATAAGTGGCTGGAAGTATAACCATTCCGATGGCAAGAAAATTAGCTTCGAAACGCATATTCATTCATCGAAATCGGATTTACCGTTTGAAAGATACATTAGTTTTAGTGAAAAAGTTTTGAGCTCGAAACTCAACACGAGTGAAAAACGACTTTCTAGAATGATTTTCAAGTCCGGATTGCTTCCAAAATTCAAGAAATAAATCGAGAAGCGTTTTGAGTCTAAAATCGACTATAAAACGTTTTACCGTTAAAAAGTTGAAAACGTAGGATGAATAGTGAATTCTCTCGTACGAACGTACGCTTCAAAATTTCAAGCTAGGGTTTGAATCAAGAGTTGTAAAACATTTCAAAAATCTTGAAATAGCTCAAGTAATGCAAATCCGAAGAGAAAATATTTTCCGAATGAAAATCGTTCGTAAAAGGAATAGTAAACTAGGGTTTTCAAAACGTTTTCAATAAAACAAAGTTCCAGAATAGATTTCCAAGCCAAGAATGATTTCAAAAGACTCGTCTCGACTCAAGGATCGATTCGACTGTAACTTGGGTAGGAAAAGGTATCAGAATCAAAAGCTCATTTTCTGATGAATAGTAACTTTGGTCGGTAAGTTCCAAAAATACCCTTATGGCTCAAGAAAGACTTTCTGAGTTCGGGAAACCAGTTCAAATGATTGGGAAACATGTGTGATGAACCTCTAGGGTTCGAGTAGCAATATGAACAAAGTAGGCTCGGGTTATGAATAGTAAACTGTATCAAAGGTCAAGAATTCCCCCTTAAACATGTCAGATCATATACGAGCACAAAGTTCATATAAGAATGCAATGCATGATGATTCAAAAAGTTGGATCACGGTCTATAAACGCTTTACCACTGCCTTAACTTACTGTTTTCATCCAGGCCCTGTTTTGGGCTGTTACATCTAGACTGCGGCTGCAAGACCTGAAACCATGAGGCAAGAAAACGAGAGAGGTATTAGTCAAAAGGACTAAGTGAGGGAATAGTTTAAAGAAAGTACTATAAGTGATAGAGAACTTCAAGTAAAGTTCAGAATTGCTAATGCAAAGCTTTAAAGAAGAACTTGAAACAAGTTCGATTGATAAAACTCTTTTGATGCAATGCTATGAGAAAAAGAGAGTTTTCAAAACACTTTCATGAATGCTGTCACACGCGCACACATATGCTATGGATGGTTCATAATACTTTTAGAAACGGGATAAGAGTACAGTGAACTTTTCCAAATATGAACCATCATTTATGAAACAGAATTTTGCCCGCAAGTGGAAAGAACTTGGCTAAGAAAGCCTGAGATAATGCTGCCCAAGTCGGAAAGGATTCATTTGGGGCAGTACTCAACTATGCTTTAGCTCATTCCCGAAGTGAAAAGGGAAAAAGCCTAACTCAGATAGCATCAGTAGTGACGTTGTGAATCTTGAAGGTGTAACACCCCCGGAGCGAAGGGTGCCACATCCCCCGCACTAGGGTCCAACACAAGTAACGAAATGGAAGTTCGCACCCGTATCAAACCGTAGCGAACGGGAGACACACAAAACTCACACCCTCGCTAGGCGGCCTAGACCCTCAAGAACTGCGCAAAATAAAATCAGAGTAGCGGAAGCAATTAAAGCAATTCACAAGCTAAACATATATCCCAAGATCATCATATATATACATCATCAAAAAGAGGGTAGGGTCGAGAATTCCAACTGTCATACTAGAACATATACAATATGTACAATGCCCTCTCGGCCAAAATAGCAAAAGTATAATCAGAATACATAATCTCCAAGTACATAAGCAAAAGAGAAAGTAAACCACTACGAATGCATGAAGACTCAAGCTAAACCACAAGTAAACTCCAAAAGACACTTGCCGCCTAGCTTGACTCGGAAGAACCTGCAACTCAAAAGAAAGGAAAAAAAGGGAAAAACAACAACGAGGGTTAGTCCTAGTGACTAGTGAGGGGGCTACTCACGCACCCGATATACATATCGATCAAAGCATTTATCAAAACGGAAGGATCCCTGAACCGAGAGTGGTTTTTGCAAGCCTAAGTAGTTCCCGTGTTATAAATATATATATATAAAGTAAAAAGAAGGCAAAAGGAGAAATTGCCAAATTTTAAGTACTTAGAAATCCACTCTCGTTTCACAGATCATACAAAACTAAACCAACTCGGCTAGTACGAGTCACACACCAAACTCCCATATACGAAGATCAAAGCAAAACAAAACAAATCATCATCCATCCCCAACACCGGTTGATAGAAGGGTTGATCGGCCCTAACTATCCACACACAGAAACGAGACAAGGTTTAATTACTACCTTGAAACCTTCGGCGGTTGCCTCCGCCGGCTCAAGAGAAACACCCTTCCTCAACCTCCTAAGGTTGGGTGAGACTCTCAAATGGAGGTGTTGATGGAAGAGCTCGGCGACCCCTCGACCGTCCCGAGATTACCATACCACACTCCGGGGCCCAAACATATCACGAAAGTCACACAAACATATCCCAAAGCTTATCTTTCAAAGCCAAAGCTCGCGCACACACACCCATTTGCACAAAGCTAAACTTTTCCAAACAAAAGCAAAATAGCTTATATACATATACAAAACGTTTTCCAAACTCTTATAACAAATGGAAAAAATCCCGCAACATACGTATCATGCACTTATTTACCATATATTATACGTATTCGCATACGAGGTTTGAAACCAATTAGGGTCGTAGGTCAAATAACTAAAAGAACAAAACCTCACCTTATCAACGGACGTAGTGGAGACCAAAAGTGTGACAACCGGACACCTACGGAGCAAGTTCGTCCTCTACAGGAAGATCCGCTGAACAAGACAACCAATAAGGAACACTCTTAGACTCAATATGAACCACATTGACGCTCGGTACATGCGTCTGTATGCTTATGATGCCAATGATATGAAATGAATTCACATTAAGGCCATTTACGAGCAAATAATTCATATAAGAGCATATATCATAAACGAGGAGGTAAATCAAAGCATAATTCATATCATAAGACTTAGCACATCATATTACAAGTCACTCATGCATACACATCACAAACGGGGCAAGAAAGACCAACAAGAAGCAACGAAAAGGCGAAAGAAATCTCCCCGGATGCCACCCTGCTTGACACGGCCGTGTCAGAAAACAAAGAGGAACGGACACGGCCGTGTCAGGCGAAATAATTCGAAAAAAAACATTTCCGAGGGCTTGACACGGCCATGTCCATTTTCCTTTGTAAACTGACGCGGCTGTGTCAGGCGGAAAAATTCAGGAAAATCAATGTCGAGGGCTCAACACGGCCGTGTCCATTTTCCTTTGAAACTTGACGCGACCGTGTCAGGCCTTCGGCCTGGGCAAGTTTTGGCGGAAAAATACCGAAAATGAAAGGAAAAACAGGGGTTTTCGGGTTCTTGCTCCAAGGGGACTCTTAGGCCATCCAACAAACACACAACATACATGAAAATAGCACCAAGCCACCAAAGATTCATGCCATCAAAAGTGAAATAACCTCAGCTCCAAAAATGCAAGCAATTCAAGGTAAGAAAAGGGGAAAGAAATGCATCAAGTATATCATCAAAGCTCAAGTTACATTAATGGCAAATTGATCCTATCTCAACTACCAAAAGAGGAGAAACAATAAACATCAATAAGCATGCTCTAGAAGTCATATATCATCATCAAGTCTCAAGGAATCAAGAAAGGAGCAAGAATCAAACAAATTCTCCCAACTACTACTATTCACATGCTTGCTATATCTCAATATTCAACCAAAGAAATTCAGCTCAAGATCATATAAAAGAGAAAAGAGAGAGTGTAGATTGTAACCATGGACTTACCTTTCAAATTTGAGAAGCTAAGGAGTTGATTTGAGCTCAAAATCAAAGAAATGGCCAAAGGGTTTCTTCTTCCTTCTTGCTTCCTTGGTTGCTGATCGGTTTAGAGGAGAGAGGGGGAGAGTGGATCGGTTTAGGGGGTTTAGGGGCTGAATTAGTGAGTTAACTCAAGTATAAACCAAGGTTAAGGGCTTGGTTGGGTTAAGGTGGGGTCCACAACTCAAAGTTAGGTCAAAAGGTAGCTTCCAAGCGTAAGAGGCTCGTTACGGGTGAAATTCGAAGGTCTTAATGAACTTAGAAAAATATGAGGCTTGTCCCATCGAACTCGAATCGTCGAAACAAGTTCAATAGAGGTGACGGAATTCAAATCCGAATTCCCGAGCTCAAAATACGCGTCCCGGAACCCAAGGTGCGCTAAATGCTCTTTAGCCTCCTTTAGGTCCCGTCTCCAAAACGAACCCAAAAGGCAAACAAAACAAATACCAAAACATGTAACGAGCACATAATCGGGTTCATAAAGCATATAATTAACACATATCACAAATTCACAGAAATCAGAATTAAATACGGATCCAAAACGAACAAATACAAAGCAAGGAAAATTAAACGTTCAAAGATAACCAAATTCATATTAAAGCAAATAAGTTCAAATAACTTCAATAATTCACGTTAGCAATGAAATATCACAAAAGGAAATAATTGAATAGCGCACATAATAGTTTACCTGAAGAGTCTGATCAGTCGGGATGTTACAGAAGGTATCGCAAACTTCAAGAAAATACTCAAGATATGATGTCGGATCCTCCAGTGGTAATCCTGAAAACAGATTATTCTGCAGCAGATTGATGATAGCTGGTTTGATCTCAAAGTTATTTGCTGCAATCGGGGGAAGGGCTACAGTCTGAATTGCTCCAGCCTGCGGCACGTTATAATCTCTTATGGCCGGTGGTGGTGGTGGGTCTGCTTCAGCCATCGGTACAATAATCGGTTTCTTCTCCTTCGTACGCCTCCTCCTAATAGCACTCAGTGTTCTCTCGATTTTTGGATCGTATGGTACTAATTCTGAATCTTGAGATCGTCGCATGCACCGTAAACCTGCACAAAGGAAAATGAAATCCTCAGTTCAACTCCACAGTGACAAGATAATGAACAAAAAGTAAAGTAATAGTCTAAAGCACTAGATCAAAATATTTGAGTAATATTGATTTAAAACACCCTCCCCGGCAACGGCGCCAAAACCTTGTTGTATGATTTTACTACAGTTAAAAACCAATCATGCAAGTGTACACTAACATAGACGTAGCACAATAGGATCGAACCCACAGGGAAGGGAAATCAATCACTACTCTATATCCTTCTCTAATTTAAAGACCGAACGAAAGCAATTGGCGTTGTTATCTATTAATCTACTAAAACAGAATTAACAGTTAACTAGAAACAAACGCAAGTAATACTAAAACACACGAATTAACTTCAGTAAACTAAACAGGCAGGGGAAAAGTAATGAATCATGCAATCAAAAGTTGATGTGATACTTATCTGACAGGTGTAATTCTACAACCTAGTCACTTATATTTGTATTACCCTCTCTCAAGGTGTAACCAAGTGCTTAATTAGTGTTCAATGTTGCTCTCGCAATCACCGATAGTTAATTAAACCATAGGAACAAGACTAGTGAAATTCAATGTTCTAGCGGCTCGGCATGGAATAAGATTACTATTGTATAAGCTAGAACCAAATCTCTTTGTATTCTACAACTTACAAGTTATGAAATCCATCTAAATTACCATCACTCTTTCTATCTAGAGGCAATTATGACACATGATAAGGGTGATCAGGCCATCGCAAGTCAATTCAAACCTGTTTTCAAACTAAGAACTAACACAAGTCATTCAAGCATCATATCAAACGTCTATCATGCAATCATCATCACTCCCCTAGTCCTAGAGAATTAGCTACTCATAATTAAAACAAAACTAATAAAACTAAAGGGAATTGCATTAAAAGAAATCATATTCATCAAATCTAAACAAAGTCTCAAAACCAAAAGAATAAACATTCAGTAATATCTAAAACGAATCTAAAATACGAAAACTAATCAAAACTAAACTCAAAGGAATTAGTTTGTAAATTAAAGCAACAATAAAACCGAAAATCGTTCTAAGAATTCAATCCTTTCGTCTTCTCGAATTCTTTGAAAAACTTCTGAAACTCCTTGTCTTCTCTCCAAACCCTAGATCACAACCTGGGAAAAAGCTCTCTGAAAAAGACTCCAAAACATACTAATATAGCAACCCAAATAATTCTCTCGCCGCCCTAGGTAACGGGTGTTACCTCTCCATGTACCAATATTGTTAACGCCCGTTACTACTGAAATCACAATAACGTTTTTATTAGTGGTAATGGGCGTTACCACCTTCCTTCTGCACAGGGTTAACGGGCATTACCCCTCTTCTCTCGCCAAAAGCGCTACTCCTGTGTCTTGTAACGGGGGTTACAACAATTGAACTCCTAAGTGGTAACGGGAGTTGTAACACCCCAAACGGAGAAGTGCCACATCCCCCGCACTATGACCCAGACCCGGGGCATGAAATGAAAGTCCATGCCCGAATCCGAATCAGAGCGAACGGGAGACCAACTCACACACTAGGCTAGGCGGATCTAACTTGACCAAAACTCAGAGTGCGGAAGCAATTAAAACCAACAACAATAGATAGCGGAAGCATTTATAACAAAACATGCAAAGCAGATGACGGGTTCAACTAGCATAGATTCCTAATCCCGAATAGTAGATCAACAAACATAACAAGTGACGGGTTCAACTAGCATAAATCCCTAGTCCCGAATATCAATATAAAGTAATAATCATCAAGTGCCACAAGGGGCCGAATGAGAGTGCCACGCAGGGCTACCGAATAGTAAAATATAATCTCAAGTCTACAAGACAAAGCATAAGTAAAGTGTATGAAAAGACAAATGCAAATAGAAAGACTAAACCGACGAAGTGCAACTCAAAGGACTCACTTCCGCCTAGCAAACGCCAACAATCCTGCAACTAAAAGTGTAAAATGAGGTGTCAGTCAACTGACTGAGTGAGGGGGCTAACGCACACCCACTGTATATATATAGAGCATAGCACATATCAGAAGGGTGGACTCATGAACCGGAGATAGGTGTTGCATACCAAAACATTTCCAAAAGTACCCAAAAGATAGTTATATAAGATTTAGAAAACATTTCAGAACTCTATCTCGGTTCATGATTCCCAGACAGAACAGAACACATGCTCGGCGAGTACGAGCTTCCAACCTTTACTCCTCAGAACATATCAAATCATAGAATACAAAAGTCAATCCAACCGTCACACCAATGATGGAGGGGATGTACCGTCCCCAAACCATCCATATCAGACAAACCCTCAAGGGGTAGCGAACCCACAAGAGTCCTCCCCGGCTGTACACCGAAGGCTCAAGATATCACGCCTCCCCTATCTCCCTGAGTCGCGCAATGATATCTCAAATGGAGACTATGCACAGGCCGAGCCCTGACGGCCCTATACTGTCCCAGGGATTTCTTACCCATAGCTCCTCAGATCCATAACAGAACAAAACAGAACAGATACCATATATCATGGCTAACTCGCTACAGAACAGATCATAACATAACATAACTTTTCAAAACAGCTTACATATGCTTTCATATCTAATTTTCCAAAACAGAGCTGATTCACAAGGCCATAAACATATCATATCCAACACATACGTATTTATAATAGATATACTCGCATGCAAGGGTTGAAATCATCATATTAAGGCCATAGGTCGCATAACTATACAAAATCCTAAACCTCACCTCGTGAAAGTAGAGTCTGAGAGTGTGAAGGGCCAAACACTCTAAACCTCGGGCCCACCGGCACCACCAAACTCTGTGACAATACATACAGAAGCCCAGACTTAGACTCTATATGAACCAAACAAGACGCACGGCGTTGCTCAACATGATCGTGGTTATACATAAGTGTTCATGTTGTGCTTGGATAAGGTGTCGTGGTCATTCAAGGCATATCAGTGCTCAACATGGTCATATTTACAAGCAACCGACACGAAATTCCATATTCAAAGATGCAAGATCAATTTAGGAAGTAAATGTATTTCCAAAATGCATATTAAATCATCCAATGTCACATGGTTCAATTATAATATTAGAATTAAGCATCAAGTTCATGTCGAGTTATAAAGTGCATAAGTAAGAGCAACTTGGTCATATAAACATACAAAGTTGTTGTACGTAGATGGCATGCTTGATACAAATAAAGAGTGCATTTAATTCACTTAAGATCATACTTTACAACTTCACAACATGTTTGGTACACAAGCTCAAGTCACATTCAAGTTTCATAAATATTTCACTTACATCCCCTAAGTTATTTATAAAAGTTTAGAATTATTACACATACATCCCCTTAGTTGATTACTAAGCATAATTGTTCGTTTAAAGTGTTTATATAATTATTCAGCTAGGAATTAATTACTTACAAGCATGACAATTATCAATTTATCATAATTGATAATATACCATTTTCAAGTAGTAAGAGTAAAACAAGATATTACAATTCTAACTCCTATCATGCATCAAGTCTTAAGTTGTTCAAGCATCCTTCATGTATCTAAATTTTATATTTGAAACACAATTTACAATAAACATAATATTGAGAACGTCTCAAATTCATATAGAGAAATCACAACATTTTCATTCTTCTAAAATATCATTCAAGTTCATTTAGTCACATAAAAGATAGTTTCTAAATATTACACTAACACCCCTTCATATCTAAACACATAGCATAAATTCATCACATCGGGATTCAAATTGAAAATCGAAACATTCATGCATATCACAATCCATTCAATACATGTTTTCATATACGATTGGAATACATCTCGATTAACAAACCAACAATAACCAATTTATTTGCACTTAAGACAATTAATTCAAATAATCATAATTACGCAAAATAATTCGTAATAAATAGATCGAGTGTCCGATTAACGAACGAAAAGTGGCGTTGAACTCACCACAACGAGGCGAACATTCTGTCCGAAATTCGCCGGAGTGCCGCCACCGGAGCCGCCGGAAAGTCGCCGGGCCGCCACCGGGCCGCCGTCAAAAGTCACCGGAAAAATCCCAAAAAATCAGTCCTGAATGAAGTCTTCGTGCCCGATCCGAATCCTCGATCGATTTCTAGAAATTCCAAGCCGATTGTCCTAGATCTGAAATCTAAGAACACGAAAACCCTAAATCTTCAAACTCAAATTACTTCCAAACCGATGAACCAAAATGCAATCCGAAAGAGGTGTTGTCTTACCCATGATGAGCTCTTCGAAAGCCCTAAGGTAGCTTTCCGGAAAAATCCTCGGAGCTAGTGCCGCCGTTGCACCGCCACTTTGCCGTTGCCGATCCGCCACCAAACCACCGAATCTGGAGTCGCCTGATGACAGGTCACTAGTTCTCGTCGTTCCGAACAACTTTCGTGAAGAGCCCGATACCAAAAGATGGCCAGAAAAGGCCCCCATTGGCCACCGAAGTTTCTGCCGCTGCCGCTACAGTAACTCATGCCGCCGCCGCGAGCTTTGGGCGGCGCGTACGGCTCCGTCTCTGCTCCGATGGCCGCGTCGCCAACGTCAAACGAAGCGCCTGGAAGTCTACTTTATGGGTCATGGGCGCGTGTTGCTGAAATCCCGCCGGAAGCCACCGGAAATGGGCGGCGAAGTCGCGGTCCGCCGCCACCCGCCTGGGCGTCTGAAAATCAGCGATATCTTCGCCGTCGTTCATCTTTAAGCTGTGAAATTGGTACTCTTACGTCGGTCTCACCGAGATAATCGAAATGGACTATTCGTTTGTTGAATTCCGTCGAGAAACGATCGAGTTATGGGCTCGTAACCGAAGCCGCGATAGTAACCGGCGGGGAGAGAGAAAGTGGGAGAGGAGAGAGAGAGAGAGAAAAGGGATTGGGAGAAATGTGTCTTGTGCACAAGGTATATATAACCGGGTATCCTTATCGCGTAGCTAGGATAAATATCGCGTACAATTAATCGTAAATAAAATTGGTAAAGTTACGAATAAACATTCAAGCTCCGAATTAATTTTACAAATAAAAGTGAAATAGAGATTTACCAATTAGAGTTTAATTCAATTTAATTTTAGAAACTTTTCGTATAATTTAACGGCACTTTGTAAACACATGATTGACAATTAATCTCAAGGAATACAAGTAAACCGAAATTAAACAAGTTAAGTAACTTGATGGATTTAAAAATCAACTTGACAATTATTTCATGGAATGAATTTGAATTAAATCAAATTAGACAGTTAGGGTTAAATATGCGCGTAATTAATCAAGTTGACAATTAATCTTAGAATAATTCGAATGAACACATATTAAATTGGATTTACATTAAATCACATAATTCAAGAACTCTTAAATTACACACACATAAGTGTAGAGACTTACTTGTTGATGTCGTAAGAACGCCCTTCGAGAAAACGGGGCGTCACAACCTTCCCCCCTTAAGAGAACCTGGTCCCCAGGTTCCACTGGAAAAATGTAGATCCTCGAGTTGTAGTGCTCCAACCCTTCTCCGGAACTCACGTAAGATCATAACTCAAATGGTGAGGCTTACTCCGGTCATCTACACTGAACCTCCTTTAGGATGTCTTGTTATCGTCGAGGTCCGTGCGAGTACTTGATCCGTTAGTTGTTTCGAACTCGGTCGGTCATTCCCATGATCGGATAGCTGCAACTGCACCCAACCTCGATGTCGTCTCAGATGCACCACTTGCTACCCGTAGTCAGATCAGGGCGTAACGCAACCACAACAAACAAGAGAGAATCCCATCTCTCAACACGTAAGTGAGAGAGCCCCGTCCCTCAGCACCGACAGGAGAGAGAACCCCGTCTCTCGAGCACACATAAAAGAGAGAACCCCGTCTCTCAAGCACATAATTGAGAGAACCCCGTCTCTCAACCTAAGTCGGGCAGATTCCAACATCTCCCAACATTCTAGTTTGAGAAAATCCAGCATTTCTCAAACACCTAGATTCAAGAGAATCCGGCATCTCCGAATATCTAAGTACAAGAGAATCCAACATCTCTCGCGCGCAAAACTTAGAAAGATTCCAATATCTTTCTACCACATAAATAGAGAGAATCCTACATCTCTCCAACAAGTAAAAAGAGGGAACCTAAGGTCTCTCTTACACATAAATCCACTGATTAGTTATTCATACATTCACACATCAGTAACACTTGACGAAAAGTATGCGATGCATGTTTGATGTACCTTATACAACTGATATCGGTGTCCCTTGAGCGCAGATTCAACGCTCATACCTCAACTCAAGGGGGATATCGCGATGGAATCCCTATAAAACAAGGTTACAGTATGTATGTATGTTATATGAGAAGTTAGTGGGCAATCAAGAGAGTTTTAAATCACATAGGCATAAATAGTTCACATAAGTACATAACTCATTCATCATCTCAGCAACGGTTCATATCGAGTAGGAATTTCAAGTTACAATTACTAGATCAGGTATCCAAGTTATCACAATTAAAATAGCAGTAGTCATCAACCACATCAAGCAAAACAAGGTAAGAGTATTTAACAATGCATGTATGCAAATGCCATGAATGCTTGGCATACCGTTAACCGAAGCGTAACAATCTTTACAAGAAAGTCGAGATGAAGCAGTAGGAGTTGATTAAGCCGGTAATGATGCAACCTTCGTCATCTGAACTTCTTTGTCTTGAGTCTTCTCATAAAGTGGTAACTCAGCAAAGCTCGTTTATCACCAAACCCCTTACTAGACCGTAATCCTTGCTCAACTAGAATCATCCTCAGTTTCTCCCAAGAATTCTCATTTATGTTAACCTTAGTCGGTTCGTTCTCAAGGAATCCTACAATTCAATTGCCAATCCGAAATTTTTCTTTGAGCTATGCTGGACGATCATGATGTTAAGCATTTCCCAAGGTAAGTCATGGCACACGATTCTGAAACGTGAATAAGGTCATGAATCTTTTTGTGTGAAGAGGTAACCCAACAAGCATGCTTATAATCCAACTCTCTACCAGACCTTAGCCCTTGTTCAACCAGAATCATCTTCGATTCCCACCAAGAATCCTAATTCATGTGTGAAACCTTAACCTGTTCATCTTCAGGAAATTGCCCATAAATCGGTCGTCAATCAGAAATCTATCTTAGAGCTAAGTTCGGCGCTAGTGGTATTAATCATTTCCCAAAGCAATCCATGGTATATGGTTCTGAAACTTGGATAAGGTCTTTCGGCATCTAACTGTACTATTCCCACATCAACAATGTCTTCCATCTCATCTTGAAGAAACACCCAAAGAGCTAACAATCAATCTTGCCTTGTCGTTCGTTAATTCTAAACGATAACAAAACCTTCAACACTCACCGATGGTTTGTAGCTCGTTGCTTAAGTAACATGGTTACCTACCCACATCCCTTGAACTTGATCGGATCTTATTTGATCGGATTCTTCTACATTAACTCGTTTCCATCAACAAGGTGACTACTCCCAAATAAACAAATCATCAAGGCAAAAGCTCATCAAACTTCTTCAAAACGGTTCTACTTGATCAGACTCTCCTCCATTGACTCATTTCCTCAACAAGGTGACTACTTCCAAATGAACGAATCCTCAAGGTGAAAATTCATCAAACTCCATCTTTCAATTGACTTTAAGATAGTGAGTCAATAATATAGAAATCTCATTCCTTCAACTCTGAACCTTTTCATGAACATTGATCTTGGTAAAGAATCCTTTCATCTTCAAATTATGACGTGTTTTCGTTGTAGTGCTAATAGGTAGTGTTGACGGGGGGAAATCTTAGTGTTGATTCATAGGGTACCCTGAAATTCGAACACTAAATTCGATGCATGGGAGTTAAAGTGCAAATGAAATGTAACACGTATATCACGTAAATGCAACAATTAGTTGTAATTTATAAAACACATAAAATAAGATGTGGCATAATCAAAGTCACAATGCGCACACAATCATATAATCACAAAACAATTCATGCCGAAGGGTCAAAATATCAAGTCAAATAAATGCAATGCGCAGTTATTCCTATGTCGTACGACCTAGACAGACTCAACACGCCTCAAGAGCTCGGTTTTGCAACCTAGAGCTCTGATACCACTTAAGGATGTAACACCCCAAACGGAGAAGTGCCACATCCCCCGCACTATGACCCAGACCCGGGGCATGAAATGAAAGTCCATGCCCGAATCCGAATCAGAGCGAACGGGAGACCAACTCACACACTAGGCTAGGCGGATCTAACTTGACCAAAACTCAGAGTGCGGAAGCAATTAAAACCAACAACAATAGATAGCGGAAGCATTTATAACAAAACATGCAAAGCAGATGACGGGTTCAACTAGCATAGATTCCTAATCCCGAATAGTAGATCAACAAACATAACAAGTGACGGGTTCAACTAGCATAAATCCCTAGTCCCGAATATCAACATAAAGTAATAATCATCAAGTGTCATAAGGGACCGAATGAGAGTGCCACGCAGGGCTACCGAATAGTAAAATATAATCTCAAGTCTACAAGACAAAGCATAAGTAAAGTGTATGAAAAGACAAATGCAAATAGAAAGACTAAACCGACGAAGTGCAACTCAAAGGACTCACTTCCGCCTAGCAAACGCCAACAATCCTGCAACTAAAAGTGTAAAATGAGGTGTCAGTCAACTGACGGAGTGAGGGGGCTAACGCACACCCACTGTATATATAGAGCATAGCACATATCAGAAGGGTGGACTCATGAACCGGAGATAGGTGTTGCATACCAAAACATTTCCAAAAGTACCCAAAAGATAGTTATATAAGATTTAGAAAACATTTCAGAACTCTATCTCGGTTCATGATTCCCAGACAGAACAGAACACATGCTCGGCGAGTACGAGCTTCCAACCTTTACTCCTCAGAACATATCAAATCATAGAATACAAAAGTCAATCCAACCGTCACACCAATGATGGAGGGGATGTACCGTCCCCAAACCATCCATATCAGACAAACCCTCAAGGGGTAGCGAACCCACAAGAGTCCTCCCCGGCTGTACACCGAAGGCTCAAGATATCATGCCTCCCCTATCTCCCTGAGTCGCGTAATGATATCTCAAATGGAGACTATGCACAGGCCGAGCCCTAACGGCCCTATACCGTCCCAGGGATTCCTTACCCATAGCTCCTCGGATCCATAACAGAACAAAACAGAACAGATACCATATATCATGGCTAACTCGCTACAGAACAGATCATAACATAACATAACTTTTCAAAACAGCTTACATATGCTTTCATATTTAATTTTCCAAAACAGAGCTGATTCACAAGGCCATAAACATATCATATCCAACACATATGTATTTATAATAGATATACTCGCATGCAAGGGTTGAAATCATCATATTAAGGCCATAGGTCGCATAACTATACAAAATCCTAAACCTCGCCTCGTGAAAGTAGAGTCTGAGAGTGTGAAGGGCCAAACACTCTAAACCTCGGGCCCACCGGCACCACCAAACTCTGTGACAATACATACAGAAGCCGAGACTTAGACTCTATATGAACCAAACAAGACGCACGGCGTTGCTCAACATGATCGTGGTTATGCATAAGTGTTCATGTTGTGCTTGGATAAGGTGTCGTGGCCATTCAAGGCATATCAGTGCTCAACATGGTCATATTTACAAGCAACCGACACGAAATTCCATATCCAAAGATGCAAGATCAATTTAGGAAGTAAATGTATTTCCAAAATGCATATTAAATCATCCAATGTCACATGGTTCAATTATAATATTAGAATTAAGCATCAAGTTCATGTCGAGTTATAAAGTGCATAAGTAAGAGCAACTTGGTCATATAAACATACAAAGTTGTTGTACGTAGATGGCATGCTTGATACAAATAAAGAGTGCATTTAATTCACTTAAGATCATACTTTACAACTTCACAACATGTTTGGTACACAAGCTCAAGTCACATTCAAGTTTCATAAATATTTCACTTACATCCCCTAAGTTATTTATAAAAGTTTAGAATTATTACACATACATCCCCTTAGTTGATTACTAAGCATAATTGTTCGTTTAAAGTGTTTATATAATTATTCAGCTAGGAATTAATTACTTAAAAGCATGACAATTATCAATTTATCATAATTGATAATATACCATTTTCAAGTAGTAAGAGTAAAACAAGATATTACAATTCTAACTCCTATCATGCATCAAGTCTTAAGTTGTTCAAGCATCCTTCATGTATCTAAATTTTATATTTGAAACACAATTTACAATAAACATAATATTGAGAACGTCTCAAATTCATATAGAGAAATCACAACATTTTCGTTCTTCTAAAATATCATTCAAGTTCATTTAGTCACATAAAAGATTAGTTTCTAAATATTACACTAACACCCCTTCATATCTAAACACATAGCATAAATTCATCACATCGGGATTCAAATTGTAAATCGAAACATTCATGCATATCACAATCCATTCAATACATGTTTTCATATACGATTGGAATACATCTCGATCAACAAACCAACAATAACCAATTTATTTGCACTTAAAACAATTAATTCAAATAATCACAATTACGCAAAATAATTCGTAATAAATAGATCGAGTGTCCGATTAATAAACGGAAAGTGGCGTTGAACTCACCACAACGAGGCGAACATTCTGTCCGAAATTCGCCGGAGTACCGCCACCGGAGCCACCGGAAAGTCGCCGGGCCGCCGTCAAAAGTCGCCGGAAAAATCCTGAAAAATCAATCCTGAATGATGTCTTCGTGCCCGTTCCGAATCCTCGATCAATTTCTAGAAATTCCAAGCCGATTGTCCTAGATCTGAAATCTAAGAACACGAAAACCCTAAATCTTCAAAGTCAAATTACTTCCAAACCGGTGAACCAAAATGCGATCCGAAAGAGGTGTTGTTTTACCCATGACGAGCTCTTCGAAAGCCCTAAGGTAGCTTTCCGGAAAAATCCTCGGAGCTAGTGCCGCCGTTGCACCGCCACTTTGCCGCTGCCGATCCGCCACCAAACCACCGAATCTGGAGTCGTCTGATGACAGGTCACTAGTTCTCGTCGTTCCGAACAACTTTTGTGAAGAGCCCAAGACCAAAAGATGGCCAGAAAAGGCCCCCGTTGGCCGCCGAAATTTCTGCCGCTGCCGCTTCAGTAACTCACGTCGCCGCCGCGAGCTTTGGGCGGCGCGTGCGGCTCCGTCTCTGCTCCGATGGCCGCGCCGCCAACGTCAAACAAAGCGCCTGGAAGTCTACTTTATGGGTCATGGGCGCGTGTTGCTGAAATCCCGCCGGAAGCCGCCGGAAATGGGCGGCGAATTCGCGGTCCGCCGCCACCCGCCTGGGCGTCTGAAAATCGGCGATATCTTCGCTTTCGTTCATCGTTAGGCTGTGAAATTGGTACTCTTACGTCGGTCTCGCCGAGATAATCGAAATGGACTATTCGTTTGTTGAATTCCGTCGAGAAACGATCGAGTTATGGGCTCGTAACCGAAGCCGCGATAGTAACCGGCGGGGAGAGAGAAAGTGGGAGAGGAGAGAGAGAGAGAGAAAAGGGATTGGGAGAAATGTGTCTTGCGCACAAGGTATATATAACCGGGTATCCTTATCGCGTAGCTAGGATAAATATCGCGTACAATTAATCGTAAATAAAATTGGTAAAGTTACGAATAAACATTCAAGCTCCGAATTAATTTTACAAATAAAAGTGAAATAGAGATTTACCAATTAGAGTTTAATTCAATTTAATTTTAGAAACTTTTCGTATAATTTAACGGCACTTTGTAAACACATGATTGACAATTAATCTCAAGGAATACAAGTAAACCGAAATTAAACAAGTTAAGTAACTTGATGGATTTAAAAATCAACTTGACAATTATTTCATGGAATGAATTTGAATTAAATCAAATTAGACAGTTAGGGTTAAATATGCGCGTAATTAATCAAGTTGACAATTAATCTTAGAATAATTCGAATGAACACATATTAAATTGGATTTACATTAAATCACATAATTCAAGAACTCTTAAATTAAACACACATAAGTGTAGAGACTTACTTGTTGATGTCGTAAGAACGCCCTTCGAGAAAACGGGGCGTCACAGGAGTTACCACATTTTCCTTCAAAAATGCGTGAAATTGCTTCGCTTCGCCGTTTCTCATCTCCAACTCCAAAATCACCTAAACGGAACAAAATAAACACATAAACGCATCAAACGACACCAAAAAATATAATCAAATTACACTCAAAACCATGCAATTTCTACACTCAACACATCTTCCACCCTTACTCCTTGAAAACAATGAACAATGAGCGATGTTGGACCGAGATCAACAACATCTTGAACATGCACACATAAACACCCTTCTCCGATGTCACTTCGGGTAGCTAACCCTAGGTGACGATAAACGATGAATGAGATAAGGGTTGCGGTCCTTTCTCTGACAGATTGTCCTGACTTACCAACCTCCGATTAAAGTCGGTGTCAATTGTCTAAAGATGACGGCCGGTATTAGTGATGTCGTTGGCGCTCACCTCCCCGAGCATCACTTCCACATATAACCATCGGGCCCAATAACGATGAACGACAAAGCTTGCATATGAATGAACATCCGGAGTAAATCCGAATGCTTGAATATAATGAAGTCCGTAAAGGACAATGAAATGATACGATGATGAACGATGAACTATAAACTTTGAATAAATGAATATGATTGTTTGAAACGATAAATGAGATGAATAAATATGATATTTGAAACGATATATGATATTTGAGTAAATGATTGATGAAAAAGTTATCCCAATAAGGGAATAGTTTAAAGTAATGCATTGAAAGAACTTGGTGTTGGTTTTGGAAAACATTTGATACTATAGATATAATCATGGTTCCAGTTTGAAATAGTTAACCTCACCTAGTAATAGGTAAAGATGCGTAGTATGATTAAACAGTGCCCTGGGGATCCCAATGCTCAACCTTAACTCCTGTAAGTGATGTACTAAAGTGAGCTTAAGAACTAAGACCCACTCTACATGATGCATATGAATGATGAAGTCACATAAGGAGATAACACATGAGAGTAATACCATTTAAGGCATTAGAGATAAGGTATCATATAAAGAAACACGTTGAAGTGAGTTATCTTAACGTGAGACTATGATCTTACTAAAGCCGATTAAGTATTAATCAAATTATAAATCCTAACGTAACCCTAAGGTTATGAAACAAATCCACGAAAGAAAACTCATTTTGAAAAGATATTTTAGACCCGAGGTTGGGAAACCATAAATGCAAACGTCTAATTAGGTATCCCGAATTTTATTTCATTTTACTATTCAAAAGTACTATTCTAGATTACTATTCAAGGTTACTATTCAAGATTACTATTCATAGTTACTATTCACATGTCGGGTCAAAGGGTTCGGGTCAAACCCACACACTAAACACACACTCATGCGCACACAGACACGAACATGCACAGACACACACGCACACCATGCACACACACACACTCCCTAAACAAATTATGATCTTGTTATAATCTATGGTTCAAGTTCATATTATTAGAGATATGTGTGATCTAGATTAAAAGATATAACCTAAGGTTACAAGGTCTAATTAAAGTACTATTCTATCTTAGGTTATAAGGTGTGACACTAATCAAATGTATAAGATATGATCAAACAATATTCCATTAATCCAAGTCATAACATAAGATCAATTCATAATATATGAATCATATAACAATGTAGTATCATATCCTAACATAAGTCATAGCATAGCATGAGCATTGATCATATAATATGTGACAATTAAATCAATTGACAATATGTAACATGTTGACATAACATAATTGATCATATAATACTATTCCATTAAATAACATGCATGAACATAATTTAAATATCATAAACATACATCAATATACAACATATATAAACCCTAAAGCATGATCATATCATATATTAAACTAATTCATAACATATCATAGCATATTGTAAACAATTAAATCACATGAACAACTATTCAAATATATCATAAAAACTATACCACAAATGCATAAAATAAAATCATATATGGCTTAGGGAAAACCCTAAGACCCAACCTAAACATAATATAAATAAATCATAACATAAAAACATAAATTAAAGTAAAACATGACATAAAACTATAGCCTAAACAAAATAAAACAACTAACCTAAAGGGGAGGGGAGGCTCTCGGCCAAGAGGGAAAATGAGGGAGAGAGGAGTGCTTGTCAACACAAGACTTGGTGCAAGAGGAAATGAATGTGTTAGGGGGGTATTTATACTTGTTGGGAGGCCCCTCACCTTGCAATAAAACTATCTCCAAGGGTAGGAGAGCAAATGGTAGTAGCTTCTCTTGTAAGCTTGGCCTTAGGAATTAAATAAAAATGGGAAATGAAGGATATTTATGTAATTTAACATGGTAAACACGAAGACGAGCTGCTGGAAGCTGGCATATGTGAATCGGACAAAAATTAACTTCGAAACGAATATTTACTCGATGAAAACGAATTTACAGTTAGAAAGATATATTAGTTTTAAAGAATAGAAATTTGAACGTTTTAAACGAATATGAATGAAAAATGACCTCCGAACATGATTTGAAAGTCCGGATTGTTTTAAAACGTCATAAAATAAATCAACAATCGTTTTGAGCCCAATATTGACTATAAAAAGTTTTACCGATAAAAAGTTAGAAACGTAGGATGAATAGTAACTTATTTTTTAAAAACCGTTTTATTCAAAACTCGAGTTAGGGCTTGAACGAAGAGATGTAATAAATCTCAAAAATTATGAAATGAATCAAGAAGTACTTTAAACCCAAATTTAAAGAATAGAAGTTCTCCGAACGAAAAACTGTTCGTAGAAGGAATAGTGAATTAAGGTTTTAAATAAACGTTTAATTTGAAATGAAGTTTGAAATAGATTTTCAAGTCAAGAATGATTTCAAAAGACTCGTATCGACTCAATGATCGATTTGACTATAAATTTGGGTAGTAAAAGGTGTCCGAAACAAAACTCTTTTGCAAAATGAATAGTAACTTTGGACGGTAAGTGCCCGAAATGCCCTTAATGCTAAAGAAAGGACTCTGAACCTTGGAAAACAAGTTCGAATGATTGGAAAATATGGATTATGAACCTTTAGGGTTCGAGTGACAAGATGGGTAAAGTAGGCTCGGTAAATGAATAGTAAAGTGGCTGAAAGGTAAAGAATTCCCCCTTAACGTACTAAAAATGTAGCACCCCAAATGGAGGATACCACATCCCCCACACTAGGACCCAGACTCGGTCATGAAATAGGAAGTCCATGCCCGAATCCGAATCACAGCGAACGGGAGACCAACTCACACACTAGGCTAGGCGGATCTAACTTGACAAACTCAGAGTGCGGAAGCAAATAAAACCAACAACCATAGATAGCGGAAGCATTTAAAACAAAACATGCAAAGCAGGTGACGGTTTCAACTAGCATAGATACCTAGTCCCGAATCTCAATCCATAATCCAACATAATAAACAACATAAATATCATCAATATCTAATAACACCCAAATACTAACTTACTAACCCCACACGGGTTTAAATCTAGGTAGAATGTAAACATAATCTGCAAGTGTGAAACATAGATACATAACATAGGCAAAGTATGCGACAAATGCATCCTAAGACCTACTAGATTGACAAGTGTGACTCCGAAGACTCACTTCCGCCTAGCTCGAGCCAAAAAGGAAACCTGCAACTAAAAAATAAAATGAGGTGTCAGTCAACTGACTGAGTGAGGGGGGCTAACGCACACCCACAATATATATATAAAGAGCACAACACAGAATAAAAGGATGGACTCATGAACCGAGGATAGGTGTTGCATACCAAAACATTTTGAAATAACCCAAATAGATATAGATATGAGTTTAGAAACCATTTTTCAGAAAGACTCTATCCCGATTCATAATTCCATAACATAACATAATCAACTACTCAGCGAGTACGAGCTTCCAACCTCAACTCCTCATAACATAAATCAAAATCAATCCAACCTCTACTCCAATGATGGAAGAGCCACGCCTTGGCCCTAACCATCTATAATAAACCGTCTAACATAGACTCACCCTCAAGGGGTAGCGAACCCAAAAGAGTCCTCCTTGGTCTTAGCCGAAGGCTCAAGATATCACACCTTCCCTTCAGCACGGGTCGCGTGAAGATATCTCAAATGGAACTACGAAATAGATGAATACCCCGACGGCCCTAACCGCTCCGGGGGATCCATTACCCGCAGCTCACCAGGATCAGATCCACACACAGATCACAACGGATCATAATAGAACAGATCACAACAGAACAGATCACGACAGATCACAAGCGCCAATCTTTCATGGCAGTCTTACTACAGAATTAAAACACAACTGTTTTCCCAAAATAGCTTACATATGCTTCAAAAACTGGTTTATATATTTTATCCCTACGCAATGGAATTTAAGAAGGCTCCCTCCCACGCAGGACACACGCGAAGTTCATAAACATATCATATCCAACACATACGTATTTATAGTAGGGTATACTCGCATGCAGGGGTAGAAATTAGCATATAAAAGCTATATGTCGCATAACTATACAAAATCCTAAACCTCACCTTGTGCAAGTAGAGTCTGAGAGTGTGAAGGGCCAAACACTCTAAACCACGGGCCCACCGGCACCACCGAACTCGGTGACAAGACATACAGAAGCCCAGACTTAAACTCTATATGAACCAAGTAAGACGCACGGCGTATCAAGAGATGAATGATATGTAATATGGAATGAAGTGTACACATAGGTCACGCAGCATAGTTCACATATTCCACCAAATCATGCAATTAACGAAGTATTAAGGTTCAACAATGCATTATGGAATGATATGAATCACATAGGTCAAGTAGCATAACATAGGACAAACTTTCATACGAAGTTATTTAATTAAAATGACGTATTATCATCTAAGAATAGAATCGAAGTCATATCATATCATATAATTCATAAAGCATCTCAAACAGATCAAGTAAACGCAAAAGAACATGCATAAAAGGGGAACAGGGGGTTAGGAACGGCCTTTCCCATGCATAGCTTTGCATGGAAAGGTCCTTCCCGCGGACCACTCAAGCGAAGCTGGGAACGGCCGTTCCCAGCACAAGGCATAAATAGGAACGGTCCTTCCCATCTTTGGCCCCAAATTCCAACCCTAGCCCGGAAGGGCTGTTCCGGGCTCAAAGCACAAACGGGAACGGCCGTTCCGGCCATAGATCTGGAGCAGAAACTTGACAGTTTCGGGAAGAAGAAGGGGAACACCAAAAATCATCAAACCAACATGAAATCTACCATAAAACATAACGAAATTCAAGTATATCATCATATAACTCATGCTTAGCATCAAAACATCAATTAATTCAAGTTTAGGAAGGTTTTGCCTAAAATCTCAAACACCCATTTTCATGAATTTCAAGCTTAAACATGAAGATATGAATCCCTAGTCTTCCTACACGAATTTCCAACAACTAAGACACATAAGGAGCATTCAAATCATCAAAACTTGCTCAAGGAATTCAAGATCTCATCATATAAACCATATTCTTCAAGTTGGGCATAAATCACCATTTTCACAAGACTTCCTCATACAAGCTCATACATTCAATTTCATGCTAGGATTCATAGATAGAAATGAAATACACATCAAGGGAAATCCGTAGCTTACCTTAGCTCTTGAAATGATGAAGAAACGAGGGAGATATGAGCTCTTGAAGGTGTAGGAAAGTCTTAGATCTTCATCCTCTCTTGAAGCTCTTCCATGGATGATATGATTTGTGTGAAATGAGGTTTGAAATGAAATAAGAAGGGATAAGGCTATTTATATGGTGGCTAATAATTCTAGGTCAAGGTTAGGGTTTCTAAGATATAATATGAGGCTAGAGGCTTTATTAGGATTTGGGCTCAAATAAATGACTTTCGGCCCAATAAGTCAAAATTAAAAAGGTTCAAGGTCTAAACGGTTTCCGAAAAATATAAAGTAAATTCCATTAGACCCGAATCGCCGAATCAAGTCCAATGGTGGTGTCGGAATTCGAATTCGAATTCCCGAGCTCATATTGGTCTCGAACGACCCAAACTTACCTAACATGAGTTAGGCCCAAAACACACAAATAGGTCCAAGTCCTATTTAAATCCAACTCTAACAATTAATTTAAATTCACATAAGTTTTGTTCTTAAGTTGTCATGCAAGAATTCATATTTTACCATTTTGGATTTTTAGTCAATTAAGTCACATTTTCAATCAAAGTTGGAATTAAACACATAAAAAGGGAATTAAATCACATAAGTGCGTAACGTAATCTCTCTCGTGACGCATACTTGTACGATTTATAGGACGGGGCGTCACAAAAAATCACATATGAGCACGTTGATTAGATAAAAATGCAATGCATGAGGTTTTGTAAAGTTGGATCATGGTCTATAAACGATTTACCACTGCCCTTAGCTTACCATTTGAACCAGGCCCCATTACAGGCTGTTACAGTACCTACTTAGAATAGGTAAACACCCCCATGTATCATGCACGTATCATTCAATACACTTTGCACCCCATGAAACAAGGTGGTCCTTCTTAAGGGCGTGATCACACGAGCAAGCCTCGAACGAGTCATATCAACACTCCCACTGTCTTTTGGACTCATCATCTTGGAGTGATTTCTAATCATGACTTAAGGGATTTAGGGCACGTTTCATGAACCACTTCACCTAAATGGTTGAGTCCTATAAGTCACATTGATCAGGGGAGTTCTTATACATGCACAAAAAGTAAACATACAATCAAACAAGAGCATATAAAGAAGTGTTGCCTTAGTTCGTTTATTATTCAAAGATTGTCTGTGATTTACAAAAGGAAAAGTACTAAGCAGACTACTACATCGACTTTCAGGATACTATTCCTAACACGTGCTCCTGCTACAGTTACTTTTGCAGCTACCTTTCTGGCAAGCCTATGGGTGTTTTTCTCAGACACCCCTCATTGGGCCATGTGTATAGGACAACACCCTCAATTACCTGGGCTCTACGGAATTACCAAAGGGTCCTTACCCTCCCCCTATAAATACTCCAATGAATAATCTTCATCAGTAAGCATAATTCTAAGTATTTACAGCACTTCTCTCTAACTCACTTAAATCTCCATACCTGATTTATTAACTTGAGCGTCTGAGCCAAAACTGGGCATTCCTCCCACATTCCCCGTCTTAGCTTTCTAACGTTTGTCTTGTGTTTGCCTAACAGGATTGAACTCGAGACTTACAGAGATTCCACCTCCATCTCTTCCAACATACTGTTCTTGTTGGTTTCCCATCATATATAAATTTTGAATGATATTGTAATGATACCTCAGATCATGCAACGTCAGATTCAATTGAAAGAAATTTTTTTAGGGTCCGAATCCCACTTGGATGTTTGTTAAAAAATAAAAAACTTTTTTACCTTAAAAAGTCATTAATACCCTCTAAATTTCTTTGAGCAATGAAAATTCATTAATAATGTTGGAGCAACAATGTCAATTAGATTATCGAATAACAATTAGAATTAATTAATAACTCCGAATTTTGTGGCAAGGAAATTTCGTCTAGTCCATCACACCCATCCAATTTCTCTTTTAACATAAGATCAAGATATAAATGAATTAAACAATTTTATATAAATGATAATCAAAGTCACTCAATATAATCGATTAAAGTAAACTATATCTTAATTTTTTTAAAAAAATAATAGTACAGTTTTTTGAAGAAAAATTCTCCTATAAAATAATCTAAAGAGGGCTATTGTAAAGTGATTGGTATTTGAAACTAGCTCCAATAACAATAAACATTAAACAACGAAATAAAAGAGTTTCTTTTTGATACGCAGCTCAGAACTCACAAAACATGCATGTTCTTAAAGTGGTTAAGACTGATACTTTTAATTTTTAAAGTAGTTTAGAATGATAACGCAGCCCAGAACTCACAAAATATGCATGTCCATTTCGGTATTTTAAGAGTATTTTTTTAAGAGATTTCCATATTTTAAGAGTTTATTTTTTTTTAATTCATATTTTTCATTTATATTGGTTGTACTATTAAAGTGTAAAATTATTTCTCACTAATAATAGTTGTAGTCTCAAATACTCAAATATAAGTCTTGTCGACTTTTAGTTAAGTTAATGTAGTTATTTTAAGAGTTGAATATGAGTTTATTTGAACTTTTAATTGGAATACTAAATTTTATCATCTTTTAAGTTTGCCTGTTGTGACAAGATAAGTAGATTATTTAGTAGTAAGTTTATGCATTTATAAACAGATAGGTCATAAGTTCAATTTTTATCGAGGTTAGTTTGATTCTTTTTCTTTTTTTTTAAAAAAAGTGTGTGTGTTGTGAAGAGAGTAAATTGGGCCTGGCCCAGAATTAATCAAAGATAAATTGCATGATGGGCCTCGCCAGTAGTTCGAGTGGGAAGGGCTTTAGTGAATGTCTCTTCAATCCAATTTTTTGGGTAGCTATGCAATTATTTATTTTTCTGATTAGATCTACGTAAACGGTTGTCCTGTCTCTTATTGTCCAATTTTGTAATTTATTCTACTTTTTAATAAATTATCTATATTATCTATATCTATATTATTTATGTTATTATATTAAACGAGAGACCTATTTGATGTTATGGACTCTTTTTTTCTTTTTTTTTTTATTTTTTAATATAAATTCTAGCCACGTACTTTTATATTTTTTTGCTTAAATTCTTCTATATTCACGGGACTCTCAAATTCTTTTGTTTTTTAATTATATCACTTATTTATCTTTAATTTTTTTTTCTCAATTTGATATTATCTTATTTAATTTATTTATTATAAAATTATAATTATATTAAAAATAATTATAAATTAAGTAATAATATGAAATTTTTAATTTGTTTTTTTTTTTCCACACACATCGAGTGTACAGAATTGCTAGTCTCTATAATAAGTGAGAGATTCTTAGAGTAACCGTTTTAGTTTCTTGGACTCTAAAATTATTTTTTGCTTCTATTTTCTTAATCACTCTCTCAACGTGTTATTATGTATTTGTCTTTTAACTTCTTCTTTTTTTCTCTCATTTTATTCCATTTTTTTAATTATATATCTTTATTCTTTTTTCACATTTTTATGATTTGTATTTTGTAATATCTTTTATATTTTTAATGATATTAAAAATAATTATAAAATAAACATGGGTTAATCTTTCTTTGCACCTCAACCTATGGGGTGTTTTTCATTTTAGTACCCAACCTTTGAAATTTTACACTTTAGTACCCAACCTTTGAATTTTGTTGCACTTAAGTGCCCTCAACCAATAAGAAAATGACACGTATACCCAACTGACCAAAAAGAAAATGACACGTCGATATTGGGCACTTAAGTGCAACAAAATTGAAAGGTTGGGTACTAAAGTGTAAAAGTTCAAAGGTTGAATACTAAAGTGCAAAACACCCCAAAGGTTGGAGTGCAAAGAAAGATTAACCCAGTAAACATTAACATAAAATTCTTAATTTAATACATATTTAAATGATAATAATTTTATTATTTGCACACAGATAGAGTTGATGGTGCAGAAACTTAGAGTGTACTAAAACACCAACACTTTAAGATTTGTTTAGGGGAGGGAAGACCATCACAGGCGTTAGAGCCTCAGGAACTGGGTTTCCTTTGTAGCGTGGGTTCTTCCAGCTAGGATAACACCAAGGAGCAGAGTGCAGTAAGGGTGCAGTGGTGGTGCGTGTGTGAAATGCAGTACCTGGAGAAGAAGGAAATACAGAGTAAAATGCTCAGTTTATGCAGAGTATTCTTGTGGAAGAAGATGACTTGGGGAGAGTGTGTGTAAAACTTCCCTATTTATACGTTGAGGGCAAGGGTATTTTGGGTAAATTGACTGTGTGGTCCCAAACCCGCGTTGCCCTAGACACGTGGCGTCATGTGATGGCTTGAAAGTGATGGCCCTGCAGGCTGGCAGAGTCAGGTACGAGGTGCGCACCAACACTGTGTTAGAGGTTGTTGCGAGCGGATAGCGTGGAGGTATTTTAGCTATGCTTCTCGTTCCTCTAAAAGTGCCCTCGAGAGGGGCACTCTACCGCGGTGGGGCTGACCCTCGGGGAGAATAGTACCCTTTAGTGTTGAGCTCGAGCGTTGCGTACGCTCGCGAAAGGTTTCCCTGGCGGATAACCATGAGCGCTAGGGGCCCGAGCGTGGAGGTGTGCGAACCCAAGCGCAATGACAGCAGGGATCCTTGTTGTAGAGGAGAGGGAGTCCGGATGTGGAGCGTCCCTTGGAACCAAAATACGAGCGTTCGGGGGGATTAGTGGACCGATCCCGCGCTCGTGACTTGGGCCGAGGCGCACAAGTCCGGATCGGATAAGTGATGAGGGAATGGGCTGGGTCAATTCCACGGGCCCATTATCGCAAGCGTTAGAGCCCTGGGTCCTTCAGATCGTGACACGTGTACGGTGCTGATCTGAGCGTAATTTGGCCTCATCATTTTTTCCCTTAAATTCTGTAGTTACGCTTGAGCGCACTGTAGAATTTTGAAATTTGAGCCCTGGCTTTGAATATTCAAGGGCCAAGCTTTCGGAGGGAAGTGACTGTCCGCCTTCTGTAACGGACACCCTCTGACACAGCAATAAATGAGGTCTTGTCCGCATTTAATGCTGAGTGGCGATGTGGGCGCGTGTTCCGCGGAGTGGGCACGTGCATGTTGGGAGACGTGCGACGGTTACCAAAAGTGGGGGGGATTTTCAAGGCAGGAAATGATTGCGGTTTTGAATCCCAACCCTAATCAATGCCAGCTTTTCTCCCTATAAATAGGGATTTGGAAGCCCTTTCTACTCTTTACGCATTCAACACTTTCTCAAGGAAAAACTGCAGCATTCTTTCTGCAACTTTCTGCATCTTCTAGCAATTCCCAGCGAGTTCTTCTTCAAACTTAGGTAACTCCCTGTAACTTTGATACTAACCCTAGATTTAGGTCAGTTTGAGCGTAGTTCTGTGTGTGAGGAAGTTTTTAAGTCATCAGATCCAAACCGTAATCCTTCTTCCCCATTGAATTTCTGTTGAAAGCTCCATCTTCAAGAACACAGAGCAGCAATGGCGGAAAACATTGTAGATGGGACGGTGAGGGAGATAGACGAGATGTCTGTAGAAATCCCTTATCCTCATGATGCCATTCCGCTCGCGGTTCCTTTGGGGGTAGTCCTAGAAAACTCTAGGGATGAAGAACTGGATGCTGCGGTTCAAGGGATGAACGAGCGCAACCCCAGAGGAGTAGAACAACTTTTCAAAGAGATGGATTTATCTATCAGAATGCAAAGGCAAGGGCAAAGGGTCTTTCCCCTATTGAACAGTGCCGTGAGGCCCCAAGATCATCAGGTTACAGTGGCGATCACCGGCTCTCAAGAAGAAGTGGGGCCCTCGGGGCGCCAGGCAGATGAAGAGCCTCCCCGAAAACGTGAAAATAAAGGGAAAGAGCCGGTTACAAAAGTGAGGAAAAAAAATCCCCATCAGACAGATAAATCCCCGGATGAGATTGAGAGCACCCTGATGCTCGCGGAACTGGCTGAGTTGAAATCCATGGTCTACTAGGATGATATGTACAAGACTCGTCTTCCCCTCGGGCATGAGAGAGCTAATCGACTGCCTCCAGGAATGTTGACAGTTTACAAGGATACAATATTGGCTGGAGCTTTGAGATTTTCGATCCCCTCCTCTATCGCCAATTGCTAAACGCTCTGAGCCTATGCCCCTCCCAAGTGTTGCCCAACGGGATAGCGCTGATGAATGCATTTGTGATGCTGATGAGGGCAACAGGTCACGAGCCTTCATTTGACAACTTCAATAGTCTGATTCAGGTGGTCCGCTCCCCACGCTCGTCCCCTAGTGATGGTTTTTACTACGCCCAGGCCAAATCAGGGTTGAGGATGATCGACTCGCCCTCAACTTCATACGGGGAGAACTCGAAGCAAAAATTCTTCTTCGTGGAAGCGCCCGGGGGGGATTTTTGAGGTATCTCGAGCGTGGATAATACATGGAGAAAGGCCCTTAGTTAAACACAGATCTGGGGATAAGATCTTCGAGCATTGGGCGAAAAGCTTAGCCCTCGTGATGAAAAATGAGAAGAAGTTAATTAAGGCAAAAGACTTGATGAGGAACGAAGAGATACTGTTCCATTATGGGCTCTCAAACCCCCCAGACATGATAGCCAACCCTCCCACTCGAATCATGGACTGTGACGGTTAGATTCTAGGAGCTAACTCCCCTAACACTTAGAATAGCATCACTAACTTGTCTAGATTGTGGTATCCTTATAACAAATATTCTGATCATATCCTTCTGACGCTCTTCTTTCCTCTATTTGCAGACGCAGAAATACTCATGGCTGGACCGACCGCTGAAGGTATCCTGGCAATGATGCACGCTCAAAGAGCGGGAGCGAACCAACAGCAACAGTAGCCACGGCAGAACCAACAGGCTCCTAATGCTCCACGAGGGGGGCGTGGTACCCGGCGAGGGTCTAGGCGAGGAACGAGGGGTCATGGGGATGGCTGAGGAGCTGGCCATATAGAGGATTTGACCCTCCCAGACGTTCGCAGCACCACTTCTCCTGTCGCTGCCATGGGGCCAGCACAACCGGGCACGCATGGATCCCGTAGCAACCACTCGACCTCTGTGGTCCAAATGTTCGAAGAAGAGTGGACCGAGCGTTCGGGGAAGAGGAAGAGTATGCCAGATTCTATCCCCATCACGGGAAAGGGGAAAGAGGTTGTAGTGGGCCAGCAGGGCGAAGGTGGCGATACCTCATCCTCTGAGGATGAGGACTTCTGGAAAACCGGGTGCGAGGGCGACGCTCGTTACAAGCGCCCAAGGAAGGACGGCCCTGTGCTCTTGAAGAAGAGCCCATCCACCCGTAACTTTGTTACGGGGATTGTTGTATCAGATTTTACTACAGTTAAAAACCAATCGTGCAAGTGTACACTAACATACGCGTAGCACAATAGGATCGAACCCCACAGAGAAGGAAAATCAATCACTACTCTCTATTTCTCTCTAATCTAAAGACTTAACGAATTCAAGGTTATTTCTATTAATCTACTGATGCAGAAATTAACAAGTAACGAAACTAAAATTACAATTAACAATTTAAATGCGTGAATTTACTTCAGTAAACTAAACAGGCAGGGGAAAAGCTTTGAATCATACAATCAAGAGCGAATGTGATACTTGTTTGACAAGTGTAATTCTACAACCTAGTCACTTATATTTGATTTACCCTCTCTCGAGGTGTAACCAAGTGCTTAATTAGTGTTTAATGTTGCTCTCGTAATCACTAATAGTTAATTAAACCATAGGAACAAGACTAGTGTAATTCAGTATTCTAACGGCTCGGCATGGAATAAGATTACTGTTGTATAAGCTAGGACCAAATCTCTTTGAACCCTACAACTCACAAGTATTGGAAACAATCCAAATCATCATCAATTTCTCAATTTATAGGTAACTCTGAGACATGCTAAGGTAGGCCAGACCGTTGTAATTCAAATTGTGTCTGCTCCCAAAACTAAGAATCACACAAGTCATTCAAGCATTACATCAAACATCTATCATGAATTCATCATCACTCCCCCAGCCCTATGGAATTAGCTACTCTTAGTAAAGGCAAAAATCATAAAACCAAACGAAATTGCATTAAAATAAATCATAGCTATCAACTCTAAACAAAGTCTAGAAAATAAACTCAGAAACCTTCTAATAATTCAGAAAAGTAAATCTAACATGGGAAACTGAAACTAAAGGAATTAGTTTGAATAATAAGGCTATAAAATTAGAAAAAGGAATTAGTCTCAATTGATTTTTATGAATTCTTCACGAGTCTTCTGAATTTTCCTGCAACAGCTACCTTCTATCTCTTCTTCCAAGTCTTCTTCTCTCTCCCTCTCCTCTCAATTCTTCTCCCCTAAAAAAGACCTCAAAACGCGCATAAATACTAAACCTAAAATTCCTCACCGACAAGGTGTTGGAAAACACGAATCAGAAAGCAGCGAAATTTAAAAATTTTCCCAACAAAAGGATCTTGGACTCGCAATCGTGTAACCAAATTCGTAGAGATAAGAAACTTACTTTTCTTTTATTCTTTCTTGAAGCGTTTCAAGCCACCCAAGAACGCTTTTCTCGTGGCTTGATCCCCTCTCCTTGGTAAAGCTCGAATCTTCAAACTTCTAACTTGAAGCTCTCTAGAGATAGTCCACCAACTTGACTACAATCTAACTAGTAAGGATGCTAGTTCTCTAGTTAGTGTTTAGGCATAACCTAGGGTTTCGTTTGTCTTGGAGAAAGGATGGTGTTCAACACATGAACCAAAAGAATTGCCGATTCCCTCTAAGGGGATCTCGAGCTTCCCTATATATAGGATGGGAGTGGCCGAAAATCCTAGTCCTTATGGACTAAGGATTTGGTCCCTCTCTCCTATTACTTGATCATCAAGTAATTTTGACTTTGACTTTGAATTCAAATTCAAATCAACTTTCAAGAGAGCTAAAATATCCAAACTATTTTTGGATAATTTTATACTTTATTTAAAATAAATAACTTATTTTTATCTAATCAATTAATTCATAATTAATTAACTAGATTATTTTTCTCCAAAATAAGACTTTCTTTTTAATTCAAAATTAAACCAAAGTCTATTAAATAATTAACACATTTAATTATTTAATATATATATATACAATATATATATATTTACACGTGTGGGACATGTGTCACAAGGACACGTGTCACTCACGTGACCCACACGTGTGGTTTCACACGTGTGGAACCCTCTTGGCCTGATTAACTCGTTTAATCATTTTAAAGCCTCAACTCATGTAACCAAGTTGTTGTGTGTGACCCTCTAGGTTCTCAATTCAATTAGTAGTGACCCCAATTAATTAATTCACTAATTAAATAATCGGTCCATGGATTAAACGACCATAGTCTAGCAACAGGTGTTTAACCCCTAGCTGAATTGGAATGTTCGGATTCGACAGAACCTTTAAGTCATTGATTCATGTGAGATGCAATCCTCCTACTTACTATCTCTCAACCAAGATCTAGGGTAAGGGAATAATCAGAACCCTAATAATCCGGTCTTAAAGCTAAGTGCATTTCATATCCATTTGATCTCAATCCAAGAAACCCTTTTCTTGATGTCTTGATCTACTGCCTTGGCCAAGGACTCCATATGGCATATGAATGACTTACACAATAAGAGACCACCTTGCATATGCAAGTGTAGGTCCTTTCTTGATTCTCATTTACTTTCATGAATCACTTGTGCAGCCCCAGCATAAGCCTTGAATCAGTTGTCTAAGGCGACACCCTTTAAAGCTTATACCTAAGACTACAGAGTTAACTCATAAAGTGACAAGGAACCTCAAGTCTAAGGATCAATTAATCACATCAATGACTCGTGAGATATTTCCTAATCTGGAAGTTTCCATTTCCTGAACTAGAAACTTCCTTTCCCATTTAGGAATGTTCTCACATGGGGCACCTCAGTGAACTTACTTATTAAAGTAAGCACCCTCATGTATCACACACGTATCAACTATACACTTTGCACCTCCATGAAACAAGGTGGTCCTTCTTAAGGGCGTGATCCCACAAGCAAGCCTTAGATGAGTCAGGTTGACACTCCCACTATCTGTAGGACTCATTGGCTTGGAGCATTTTACTAATCATGACTTATGTGATATAGGGCTCGTTTCATGAACCATTTCACCTAAATGGTAGAGTCCTAAAGTCATCAGGATTAGGGGAGTTCTCATACATGCACAGATAAAGTAATCGCATACCAAACAAGAGCATATAAAGAAGTGTTGCCTCAATTCGTTATTTCATTCCAAGATTGTCTGTGATTACAATAAGGAAAAGCACAAAGCGGATATACAATCGGCTTTCTAGGGCACTATTCCTAACACAAGGGTAATGGGCGTTACCTGACTCCATACAATTCTCGTTAACGCCCATTATTCGGATAAAACGTGTCTGTGCTTATATAAGTAGTAACGGGCGTTACTGCTTTTCTTCAGTGAAGGGGTAACGGGCGTTACCATTCCTTCTCCAAAACTCATCTCCACCTGTGGCTTTTAACGGGCGTTAATAACTTTGTGCTACCATGGAGTAACGGGCGTTACTCCTCTGTTTCGTCTCATGCAGTGCTCCTGTGTTTGTTAATGGGAGTTACACACCGTATACTATTGTATGGTAACGGGGAATTACCATCATTCTTTCCTCAAAATAGGTGAAATCGTCATGCCTCGCCGTTTCGTAACTCCAACACTAAAATTACCTAAAACGGCCAATTTAAGCACATAAAAGCATCAAAAGGCACAATTTGTCATCGAATTTGTAGCACCCTCAACGACAGACACCACATCCCCCGCACTATGAGTCTAATCCACATATGAAATAGGCAGTCCATACATGAAACGGACTCACAGCGAACGGGTGACAAATAAAATGACAATCCTGAGTAGGCGGAAGCTAACCCTGGAACAAACAACAATAACCAAAATACGGAAGCAAGGAAATCATTTATGTAATATCAAAAAAATAAATGAAATCCAACAAGAATTTAAATACGGGTTCCTCTAATCAATATTCCTGTCCTAACCTGTCCCGAATCAATATAAGGCAACAACATAACAACGGGTTCAACTAGCTCCAGAACCTGTGCTAACCTGTCCCGAAATAATATCAATTCAATAAGTGGCATACCGGCCAACAATAATAAATCAATACAGTACTTAGAGACAATATAGTATGCAATGAGTGTAAGTGAGTGAGACTAGAACAATGACACTACAACTCTAACTCCGCCTAGTAACCAACACCTGCAAAAGAAACTGGAAGAAAAGGAAAAGATGAGTCAGCCTATGAAAGACTAAGTGAGGGGTTTAAATAAATATTAGTGCAGTTAACATGCAAGTCGTAACCTTGGGTAAGGTTTTATAACAGAAAACAATATACATTCAAGAATACTTAGAACTCGCCCTAGATTATAACTATCAGATTAGACACTTTAATCAATTTCAATCAATCAATTAGTGGCCCGGCGAGTGAGGGCAATTCTCCAACCTTACTCCGACAGTGTACAATCATTCAGTTATTAAGTGATTAGGTGATTAAGCAATCAATTTACAGTACACAAATAGCAGTTTCAGTGACTCCTTCTCCCTCCGGTGATGGTGGGATTGCAAGGCCCCACCACCCAATCAGTTTAAGCATCAGGAACATAACTCCTATGCCCGGAACTCCTTCCTCCCCTAATCTCCTAGGGGGTTCAGGGGCATCCCAATTTGGTGAGGATAGCGCTCGAGTTACCCGTCAGCCCATGCTTTCCCGGCTGGCTCAAGCCACTACCCTCGGGCCTACAGTGCAGTACAGTATACTCACCAAAACAGTCAATCAATACAGTACAATTTAGTAAATCAGTTGAAAATCGATAGAGTTTGGAAGACTATAGATATATAGATACATTTTGGCTGAAAACATCACATAGGGTTGTAAAGGTTCTATATATCTAGCAATTAAACCTCACCTAGAATACCACGAGACAAGAACAAGAACAAGAGAACTACGGTTGTCTATTCGATCTAGAAGTCTCCACCCTGGAGAAAAACTGTACAATAAAGGGAACAATATGTACCAGTGAGAGGAGACTCAATATGAACCAAATAGGACGCACGATAATGTTCACGAAATGGTATCAATAAGTTATGCAATGATTCAATATATAATAAGTTATAAAAGTCATGAAATGTTCGGGTCCGCATTTAAGGTTCCAAATAACAATTAAACATACAATTAAAGCTACACGTATAATTCATGAACGTTAAGTTCGTATTTTAAATTAAAAAAGCATGTGGAATAATTATGCGAACTCAAATATATTCAAATAATTCACAATTAAATCAATTAAGATAAGTAATCGACATGAACGAGGCCTATAAAATCAAGGAGTTAAGAATTCGAGTTTCCATATATCATATCATATTATCATACATCATACAATCCATAACCATCGATTAATTAAGCGTGCAAGATCAAATTACAATTTAAAGCAATTAACGTATAATATACAATAACTTTAGAAATTCATATAAAATCAACCAGGTGTCCGATTGACGAACGGAAAGCGGTGGTAGACTCACCACGACGAAAGGAACACACTGTCCGGAAGGTGTCGGAATGCCACCACCGGAGCCTGCCGAACCACCACTGACAGCCGTCAAACCACCACCTCCGATGACCGGAAAAATCCCTGGAAGGACAGAAACGTGCGCCTCGGCCTACTCGTCAAAAGCCCTCAAACAAATTCAGAAAATACCAAACACACCGGATTTCGTTGGCGAAAAACCGAACTAAATCCCTAGAATGAAAACTGCAATTAAACTCAAACCGTAAAACGAAAACAAAATCAGAACATACCTTTGGAAAGCCCGTAACGAGGCCTTCGAAACCCATATCTCAATTGCCTGAAAAAGTAGCCGGAGAGTTGACCGGCATTGACCCGCCGGTCCAGCCGCCGGTTCTCCACCACCGGTCGGTTTTCGCACCACCACCAATACGAAAAGCTTGGCCACATCGAGTAGAGTAATTCTTGTGAAGGGCCCGTCACCAAAATCCCGGTAGAAAAGGACGAACCACAGCCTATAAGCTCCGTCGCTGCCTCTCGCCGGATAGCCCCATTTCCGGCCACTTTCTCGCCAAACCAATACCGGAAATGAACTCAGGAGGTTGAAGAACCTTGGAAACCGCTAACCCTCACCTGAAAAAGTCACCAGAGGGCGGCGTTTGGTGGCGTTACAGTAACACGCGCCATCGCCGTCGCCTGTGATCGGCGCGTAAGCCGCCCTGCGGCGTCCGTTGGCTGCGCCGCCTTCGCGAAAAGTTGCACCGGGAAGTATTCTTTCCACCCATGGGGCGCGTGTCAAGAAAAGCCCGCCGGAGACGATCGAAATCGACCGGCGAAGTCGCGGGCTGCCACCACCCGCCTAGCGCGACTGAAAATCAGAAATATCTCCTTCGTCAGTCGTCGTCGGGCTAAGATCTTGGTACGGTTGTGACCGCATCGTTGAGCTCTTCGAAAAACACTATTGGTTCGTCAAAATCAGTGGAGAAATGAGCAAGTTTGGATTAGTATGTGTTTGTGCATATGAATAGTGACTGAGGCACGGTTGAATCGCGAGAGGAAGAGAGAGAAAGTTGAAGCTGGAGTCTGCTGCGTTAAGGCACGAATAACGAGGATCTGGGTGTTTTATCCCGGGTCCTCAACGGACGGGACGACCGAAACAACGTCAGAATTGGGCAAACTCAGAGTCTACGGACTCGTCTCGATACCCCGAACGCGTTAAAGGGATCAAAGAGGTCAAAATCTCGATCGGGTGAGAAATGACCGAAAACCCCTTGAAAGAGAAAATTACAAACAAGCTTCTAAACTCAGAAGGAGCTGCAAACAAGGCCACACAAATCACATAATTACATAATCAAGCGCACAAGAAAGTTGACACGTGGCGTAATCCGTACACTGGAAGAGCGGGGCGTTACAACCTGTCCCCCTTAAGAGGATCTGGTCCCCAGATCCAAACACTGAGTGAAAACCTCGAGTTGTAGTACTTCTATTCATCTCGGAGTCTTGTAGAGTCCTCATCGTGAAGTTTGCTCGCATTGTGTGCATCAGTTCTCTTCGTGGTGTCTCGTTGTGGCTGGGATTCATCTGAACACTTGACCGTTGATTGCCTTAACTCTTTCGACCACTGCCAGGATATAATAGATGTCACTGTTCCCCAAAGCTCGATCATGTTGCATACTCGTCACTTGAAAGTCGTTGTCAGGTCCAGCGTGAAGCAACTAAGACAAACAAGAGAGAATCCCATCTCTCAACACTCAAGCGAGAGAACCCCGTCCCTCGGCACATAGAAAAGAGAGAACCCCGTCTCTCGAGCACATAATTGAGGGAACCCCGTCTCTCAACCTGTAACATCCCAACTTTTCGGCATTCCAGGTACGGACGTTACGAGAGTACTAAGTGCGCTTTTAATTAATTATTTATGCGATTATATGATTTAAGTGGCCTTCGATTATGCATTTTGCACTTTAGGATTTTAAAAGTTAACGTTTTAACCCTTTTTAACTCGTTTTAACTCGTTTCGATCCCGTTTTCTATCCCGATTTTTTTAGCAACACCATATGCATGAATTATGTGAATTATGAATGTGTCTATATGCTTTGTACTTGTTTTAGAGTTTATTTTAATTGGTTCTTGACTCGTTTTGTAAAAACGGGATTTGTTAGGGGCACGAGAACCTAACTTGATTTAGCGCGCCTTGTGCTCCGGAAGCCGTAACTTGAGCTCGGGAATTCGGATTTGAATTCCGGAAGATGCGTCAGACTCGTAACAAAGAGAGAAATCCAAGGAACCCAAGTTTGTAACTTTTTAAGCCCGTTTGATCCTCCTAAATCCAGCCGGAACGATCCCGTTATGCCTTTAGCCACCTTTCTTGACTAGTCAAACTTTGTGGGCCATCCTAAACCCTAACCAACCCCTAACCTTGGTTTAATGACTTGAGTTAGTCCCCTTTTTCCCCTTTTTTGGCAGCAAATCGGACAACCCCCTTCCCCATTAGATATTTTGGCCAAAAGTGAAGAGAAGAAAGGAAGAAGAGAGAAGAGAAGAAGGGTTTAGCCATTTGCTTCAAGAATTACCTTCATGCTCCATCATTTCTTCTCCAAATCAAGAGGTAAGCCCTTTTTTGGATTCTCCATGCTTCTATGGTTCCTTTAAGTGCAATTTCATGAGTTCTCTTCCATGTTTGCTCCTTCTTTGCCCAACTTGATGAATAGTGTAGAGTAGAGGCATTTTCTTGATTCTTGCTTGATTCCTTCCATTTTATTTGAGCTTAACACATCATATTTGATTCTTATACATCATATTTGAGTTATATGAAGCTGGTTTGATTATTGGTTGAGAATCCATGGAGTTACCATTGTTGAGTTTGAAGAACTTGAGTTTGTTGATGTATCTTTCTTTCTTCTCACTTTAGGTTCGATTTTGGCATGATCTAGGGCATAAACTCTTGAATATTTGTTGCATATTTCTTGTATTATGTGTTAGCTTGGTGTTTATGTGGTTTGTTTGGAGTTTTTAGGGAGTTTGCAAGCTTTTCTCTTGAAAATTTTGGCCCAGGCAAAAATCCATGGGGGTGGATTTTTCCTTTGAAAAAAATCCATGGGGGTGGATTTGAGGCAGTCCCCCTTTTTAAAGTTTCTGACCTGAATCCACCGGGGTGGATTTTCCCTTTGAAAATAATCCGCCTGGGTGGATTTGGGGCAGTAGCTCCCTTTTCTCCGAACTTTGTTTTCTTGGTTCTTTTCACTTTTATTTGATTTCTCCCACCCCAATTATGATCCTAAGGTGTTAATATGTTATTATATGATATGTTTGCTTAGCTATTCTAATATTATGACTTCATTTGATAAGTGTAAACGTGATTTGAATTGATATGCGTTTAAGTGATATAAATGATATCTCTTTGCATCTCTTACCTTGTTTACGTGATTTAAACTTGAATATGCATGTGTTGTGATATAAAGTGTTATATTATGTGATTATTTGACATGCTCTGAGTTTGCTTTACGTGTCGTTTATGGAATTTCGATGCCTTTATGCAAGATGTGAACTTGTATGCTCCATATGTGATCTCATGTTACTTTCTTATGAGTTTTAACTTCGTATATGCTCTTGAATTGCTACATGGGATTCCTTATGAGTTTGATCTAAGTGTTGTTGATATGATAACTTGGTAATTGGTTTGTTGTGTAAAAGTTTGAATGTTTGTGACTTGCATCGCATTATTTGCATCCATATGCATCTGCCGAGCGTTTATATGGTTCATTATGAGTCTAAGTATGTCTTTGATGTTTGTCTTGTTCAGAGGAGAATCCCGTTGGTGACGTGGTTGTTTCGTAGGCTTCGGTTTTGGTTCTTTTCGGCCCGGTTCGTCGGTGTAAGGTGAGGTTAGGTTATAGTTATACCCTAATGATATGTGTTCTATATGTTTGCATACGAAGTAAGCCTATGTATGTAATATGTATGAACTATGATTATGTATGTTATGAATTAGTCTTTAGATTAGATTATGCAATGTATATGTATGCTATGAAATAAGATTAGGAATCTGCTAGGAATATGTAAGGTTGTGCGTATGTTTAGACTAGGATTATGTTAGGATTTAAGTATGCTAGAAGTATGAACTTAATTATGGTTATGTTGTGCTTATGATATGTTATATGTGTGTTATGTTGTGGTATGATGCGGGTACGGTGAAGTATGATTCGGAGCATGGTAAGCCTCCAATTCTGATTACGTCTGGTGTGTGCGTTCTGACTCCGGGTCGGCTCATTTTAGGTGGACGGAGGGGGGTGTGTGTGGGTTCTGCATCCGGGACGACTGATTTTAAGTCGACGGATGATGTTTGCGGGGTATGTTGTGTTTAAGTTATGTTATATTATGTTAGTTAGTTATGAAATAGTTCGTGAAACGGGAGTGGATTCTTAATTAATAAAAGTTGGTCATTTTGGCCTTCGGCCTAACTCTTTTAATCCCTATATCTAGTATCACGTGTGAAAACGTTTTAGAATGCAAAAACCACGCCCCGGTTCATGAACATCCCCTCTATGTTATGTGCGGTGCTCTCTATACGTATGTATGTGTGTGTGTGTAACCCCTCACTCAGTCAGTGTGACTGACCCCTCCCTTTTACGTTTTTAGTTTGTAGGTTCCTGTCCGTTGGTTCGTGCTTGGCAGTTTGCTGTCTTTTGAGTCTTGGTCGGGTTGTTTGAGTCTGCATTTTGTTTAGGGCATGTATTGCATTTTACATTTGTAACTTTGAGATATGAATTTGCAATTGTTAAGTTTGAGCCCGGAGTGGCACGTTTGTATTTATTATGTTCTAGAGTTTTGTAACCTTGTTCGGTTGGATTGTTTTAGCTTGTTTGTTATTTTCGTTCTCGTTTACTTTGTATTGCGTGCTCTGTTTGAGGGTTTTGACCGCCTAGCTTAGGAAAGTTTTTATTTGTCACCCGTTCGCTAGTGCTTGGTGCGTGTGCGGATTCCCCATTTCGTTACACGTGTCGGGTCCTAGTGCGGGGGATGTGGCGCCCTACGCAAGGGGTGTTACATCTAAGGTGGTATCAGAGCTCCAGGTTGCAAAACCGGAGTTCTAGTGTCGTGTCTGTCTGTCTGTCTAGGTCGTTCGACTTAGGATTATGTGTGTAAATGTTTGCATTCACTCTCACTTTAACGTGATTTATGTGCTCTTAATTGTATTATTTGCTCTTTAATGTGTTAATTGTTCATTGGAACATACATTAAACCCCCCACGCATCGATATTTCCTTGAATTTGTGCTTCTACAGGATGCCTCTAAGGAGAAGAGATCGTGAGAATGCTCCACCGCCACCACCTCCTATTGCCGAAGATATTGTACGAGCCCTCCTTGAACATCTTCAACGAAATCCACCAACAACTATTCCTCAAGGAGAAGAACAAGGAAGTGTTATCAATTCAATTTATAAAGAATTTCGGGAGAACAACCCTCCAAAGTGGCTTGGAGGTAATGATATTGAGGCAGAAGAATGGTTAACCGAGATCATTGGGTTTTGGGAGATTTGCCCGGCCCCTTCACAAGAGAAGGCCGTATGCATTGCTCGCTATATCCAAGGACAAGCTTCAAATTGGTTGAAGGGAACAAGGACTCGTTTGGAAAGGAATGGCGAAGAATTTAATTGGGAAAATTTTGTGAGGAAATTTAGTGACAAGTATATCCCTCAAAGTTCACAGGAGAGAAGATTGCAAGAATTTATGGACCTCAAACAAGGAGACCGGACCGTCGAAGACTATATCCTCGAGTTTGAGAGGCTTGCACCTTATGCCTCTCACATTACGGATGATGATACATTGAAGGCCCGAAATTTTGTACACGGGTTGAGAGAAGACATTCAACGGTCTTTGCAAGCTGCTACGGTGGATACATGGGCTAAGGCTACGAAGAAAGCTATTAAGGTCGAGTTCGAACAACAACGATTAGAATCCCAAACCTTTCACTCGGGGTAAGAGTTCGGATCAAGTTCGAATTTTAGAAAGAGATCGATTTATCAAGATGAGCTTCAAGATTTCGACCCGGAAGGACTTTTTTATGCTACCAAGAAACCCCAACTCCCGACTCCGGATCTGATACCCGCTCTACTGGAACCTATTCGGTGCTCCTATTGCAAGAGACCGAATCACACGGAGGAAACTTGTAGGAAGAAGCTAGGAACTTGCTTTGGATGTGGAGAGATGGGTCACAAGGTGAGTTTTTGCACTACAAATCCGAATCCGAAGCCTTTGAATATGATGCCCCTAGGGTCTCCGGAACAAGCTCAAGCTAATGTGGTAGAGGTGGATGATGAAATGAATGCCGAAGTTGAGGCCTAGGCTAATGCCATCGTCGAGGTTCAAGGTACTTTAAAACATTCATAGCATTTCATTTCATGCATCGTTTGTTTTTGGGGTAACCCACCTATTTGGATTGCTTATTTGTAAATTTGGGCTTGTGCCCGTTATTTGCGCTTGGTGCTCTTTTCCTTCTTATTTCTTGCGCTTGTGCTTGTTGCTGCTTAGTTGTCTCGAGAGACGACTTTGAGGGTACGAGTGTTCTAACTCTACGGTAAATCGAGGGTCATGGTTCTACCGAGCTTTCGAGGCAAGTCAACAACGTGAGAAGGTGCGAGTGGTAGTTCGGTGATAACTCCACTCGTGTAACTCCGAGCTCTTGAGTTAGCTTAGAAAGGAATCAAACGGTGGGTGTTGAATCTCTTTTAGACCCTCTCATCGTGCGAGACAAATCGAGCTGCTCCTAGCCGGAACCAAGTTTTGGAAGGAGCCCTACTTCAACGCTTGAAGAATCAAACCCCTTGCGCTAGAAGACCTTTCTTGAGCTAACTCTCGTCGGGACGTCATGAACCTCGAACTTGGGTGAATATGAGAAAGTTGCTCACTGTTCTTGTTTGAGCAAGCGGACCTGGACGACCAGGTCCTTTTTAAGGGGGGTAGTTTGTAAAATCCCAACTTTTCGGCATTCCAGGTACGGACGTTACGAGAGTACTAAGTGCACTTTTAATTAATTATTTATGCGATTATATGATTTAAGTGGCCTTCGATTATGCATTTTGCACTTTAGGATTTTAAAAGTTAACGTTTTAGCCCTTTTTAACTCGTTTTAACTCGTTTTGATCCCGTTTTCTATCCCGATTTTTGTAGCAACACCCTATGCATGAATTATGTGAATTATGAATGTGTCTATATGCTTTGTACTTGTTTTAGAGTTTGTTTTAATTTGTTCTTGACTCGTTTTGTAAAAACAGGATTTGTTAGGGGCACGAGAACCTAACTTGATTTAGCGCGCCTTGTGCTCCGGAAGCCGTAACTTGAGCTCGGGAATTTGGATTTGAATTCCGGAAGATGTGTCAGACTCGTAACGAAGAGAGAAATCCAAGGAACCCAAGTTTGTAACTTTTTAAGCCCGTTTGATCCTCCTAAATCCAGCCGGAACGAGCCCCTTATGCCTTTAGCCACCTTTCTTGACTAGTCAAACTTTGTGGGCCATCCTAAACCCTAACCAACCCCTAACCTTAGTTTAATGACTTGAGTTAGTCCCATTTTTCCCCTTTTTTGGCAGCAAATTGGACAACCCCCTTCCCCATTAGATATTTTGGCCAAAAGTGAAGAGGAGAGAGGAAGAAGAGAGAAGAGAAGAAGGGTTTGGCCATTTGCTTCAAGAATTGCCTTCATGCTCCATCATTTCTTCTCCAAATCAAGAGGTAAGCCCTTTTTTGGATTCTCCATGCTTCTATGGTTCCTTTAAGTGCAATTTCATGAGTTCTCTTCCATGTTTGCTCCTTCGTTGCCCAACTTGATGAATAGTGTAGAGTAGAGGCATTTTCTTGATTCTTGCTTGATTCCTTCCATTTTATTTGAGCTTAACACATCATATTTGCTTCTTATACATCATATTTGAGTTATATGAAGTTGGTTTGCTTATTGGTTGAGAATCCATGGAGTTACCATTGTTGAGTTTGAAGGACTTGAGTTTGTTGATGCATCTTTCTTTCTTCTCACTTTAGGTTCGATTTTGGCATGATCTAGAGCATAAACTCTTGAATCTTTGTTGCATATTTCTTTTATTATGTGTTAGCTTGGTGTTTATGTGGTTTGTTTGGAGTTTTTAGGGAGTTTGCAAGCTTTTCTCTCGAAAATTTTGGCCCAGGCGAAAATCCATGGGGGTGGATTTTTCCTTTGAAAAAAATCCATGGGGGTGGATTTGAGGCAGTCCCCCTTTTCAAAGTTTCTGACCTGAATCCACCGGGGTGGATTTTCCCTTTGAAAATAATCCGCCAGGGTGGATTTGGGGCAGTAGCTCCCTTTTCTCCGAACTTTGTTTTCTTGGTTCTTTTCACTTTTATTTGATTTCTCCCACCCCAATTATGATCCTAAGGTGTTAATATGTTATTATATGATATGTTTGCTTAGCTATTCTAATATTATGACTTCATTTGATAAGTGTAAACGTGATTTGAATTGATATGCGTTTAAGTGATACGAATGATATCTCTTTGCATCTCTTACCTTGTTTACGTGACTTAAACTTGAATATGCATGTGTTGTGATATAAAGTGTTATATTATGTGATTATTTGACATGCTCTGAGTTTGCTTTACGTGTCGTTTATGGAATTTTGATACCTTTATGCAAGATGTGAACTTGTATGCTCCATATGTGATCTCTTGTTACTTTCTTATGTGTTTTAACTTCGTATATGCTCTTGAATTGCTACATGGGATTCCTTATGAGTTTGATCTAAGTGTTGTTGATATGATAACTTGGTAATTGGTTTGTTGTGGAAAAGTTTGAATGTTTGTGACTTGCATCGCATCATTTGCATCCATATGCATCTGCCGAGCGTTTATATGGTTCATTATGAGTCTAAGTATGTCTTTGATGTTTGTCTTGTTCAGAGGAGAATCCCGTTGGTGACGTGGTTGTTCAGTAGGCTTCGGTTTTGGTTCTTTTCGGCCCGGTTCATCGGTGTAAGGTGAGGTTAGGTTATAGTTATACCCTAATGATATGCGTTCTATATGTTTGCATGCGAAGTAAGCCTATGTATGTAATATGTATGAACTATGATTATGTACGTTATGAATTAGTCTTTAGATTAGATTATGCAATGTATATGTATGCTATGAAATAAGATTAGGAATCTGCTAGGAATATGTAAGGTTGTGCGTATGTTTAGACTAGGATTATGTTAGGATTTAAGTATGCTAGAAGTATGAACTTAATTATGGTTATGTTGTGCTTATGATATGCTATATGTGTGTTATGTTGTGGTATGATGCGGGTACGGTGAAGTATGATTCGGAGCATGGTAAGCCTCCAATTCTGATTACGTCTGGTGTGTGCGTTCTGACTCCGGGTAGGCTTATTTTAGGTCGAGGGAGGGGTGTGTGTGTGGGTTCTGCATCCGGGACGGCTGATATTAAGTCGACGGATGATGTTTGCGGGGTATGTTGTGTTTAAGTTATGTTATATTATGTTAGTTAGTTATGAAATAGTTCGTGAAACGGGAGTGGATTCTTAATTAATAAAAGTTGGTCATTTTGGCCTTCGGCCTAACTCTTTTAATCCCTATATCTAGTATCACGTGTGAAAACGTTTTAGAATGCAAAAACCACGCCCCGGTTCATGAACATCCCCTCTATGTTATGTGCGGTGCTCTCTATACGTATGTATGTGTGCGTGTGTAACCCCTCACTCAGTCAGTGTGACTGACCCCTTCCTTTTACGTTTTTAGTTTGCAGGTTCCTGTCCGTTGGTTCGTGCTAGGCGGTTTGCTGTCTATTGAGTCTTGGTCGGGTTGTTTGAGTCTGCATTTTGTTTAGGGCATGTATTGCATTTTACATTTGTAACTTTGAGATATGAATTTGCAATTGTTAAGTTTGAGCCCGGAGTGGCACGTTTGTATTTATTATGTTCTAGAGTTTTGTAACCTTGTTCGGTTGGATTGTTTTAGCTTGTTTGTTATTTTCGTTCTCGTTTACTTTGTGTTGCGCACTCTGTTTGAGGGTTTTGACCGCCTAGCTTAGGAAAGTTTTTGTTTGTCACCCGTTCGCTAGTGCTTGGTGCGTGTGCGGATTCACCATTTCGTTACACGTGTCGGGTCCTAGTACGGGGGATGTGGCGCCCTACGCAAGGGGTGTTACACAACCTAAGTCTGACAGATCCCAAAATCTCCCAAACATTCTAGTTTGAGAAAATCCAGCATTTCTCAAACCCCTAAATTCGAGGGAATCCAGCATCTCTCGAATACCTAAGTATAAGAGAATCCACATCTCTCGTGCACAAAACTTAGAAAGAATCCAGCATCTTTCTATTACGGAATTAGAGAGAATCCCGCATCCCTCTGGCACAAAATACCACCAGTCACACATACATCCACCAGAATAACTTGGTTAAGGAATTACATCAATCATCACATATTATATTTTAGCAAGTATATCAAATATAGCAAGAATTAATTAAATAAATGGTGCATGTATGCTTATGTTATGAATGACTAGTGTACCGTTCACCGTAGTAATGGAAATGATGTGGTGACTTTGTTCCATGGTTTGGATAATTTGATCTCTAGCTGGCTTGATTCCCAACTCGTCTTTCTATCTTTAATATGTACTCGACTGAGAAAGTCAGACTCTTAGTTGATCCTATACTCAATTCCATTCGGATTCTTAATCATAGTTACCTTCTTCAGTTAACCTGAGCACTAATCTATCCTGCATACCTTCAGAATATTCATCCTTGTACCAGATTCACTCTATTATCTCTGACCATACAAGAGTACACCACCTACACCGCACTGGGATTTTTTAATGATATCTCAAAAGCTTAGTGGAAAGTATACTTTTTTTTTTCTTTTCCTAGATAGTTGGGGAAAATCCGATATCAACCCGATCTTCAATTTCTAATCCAACTCCATTCGTTGTTTCCAACTGGTTTAATTCTTGTTGAGGACTTGATTAACTAGGATTCGTTGACACCGTCTTCAAGGAGGTTAGCTTGATTGAAATTCCTCTTACTTAAGCTAACAATGGCATCCATCAAAAGTTCCCTGATAATACCATCATCTTCGATGTCTAAATCACGTACTTATGAATTTCCAAACGAACCACTCTCTTCGATGCCTGATGGAGATCTTCAACCCAAGTATAGTAGCTTGACTTCCACTTTAAAGGTTTAAGCTGACAAAGCCGTCTCATTCTTTTCCTGTCACTATTATTAGGTCTTTCATGTCCGTCATGGCTTGTATTTCCATTGTTACCATGAGAAGTAACTTCCTTGAACATTACGGTAAATTTAAGTTTGTGAGTAGTCGCACTCTCCCCCTTAAGAATTTTCTATCCTAATTCCTTGAATTTATTACACCGCCTCGCGGATCACATATCCTAAATTTCATCATTTTTGCATCCTTGGTTTAAATGATTCTAGTTATTCCACATGATAGGTGATCTCACTCACAGTTGCCGTAAAATGATAGGTAGGGATAGCCACTTACTTCTCTCGTTCTATTCTCCGGTTCCATCTTCCAATTCTCGGTATTTCTTTTTCCCTTTTGATTCACAATTTGCAACCCAAAAATTTCTTCTCTTCTCGATTCAAATGAGACTCTGTTAGAGTATTGCTTGAGGGGGAAGCAAAGAAGATTCCTATCAAGTAAACACTAGATAATGCATGCCAGTTAAGAATGCCAATGCATGTAGTATGTTTTCAAATAATTAATGATGCAGCACGTTTGAGCAAGTATGTCAATTGAAGAAGCGTATATAAATGGAAAATTTTAAATAATGTAAAGCGGTGAATGATGCACGTGCTTATGTATGCATTGAACCTGTCACCGTAGTAATGGGAAGCTTTATCTCGACACCTCATTCCTTGTTTGTTGAATTATAAGCTTGTCTCGAACTGTTGATCATTTCTTGTTTTTCCCACGGTCTTCTAATCTTCAGAATTATCTAGCATCAACTTGGACATTTCCACGGCTTGGAATTACGATTTCTTGAACCTGAATTCTTCTACGCTCATGGAATTAGCATCTTGCCTTTTCTTTAAAAATCACTTCCAATTGTTACCCGAGTCTTCTTCATGGTTGTCACTTTGATCAAAACTTCCTTGGTTTACTCCTTAGGAGTTCGAATAATTAAATGAACTCCCCTTCAAATTGTTTATACTTGATCGCCCGAAATCCACCCTGAAATTCTTTGCCTTTCATTATCGTTCCCATTTGTTGCTTTATGTCTTTCAACGTAACCCTACAACACGACAATTCACCTTGGATAGAAAATACCCTGACTAGATAAAACCTTTAGCATGATTGTCTTCCAAAATTTATATCCACCGGATTGCTTGACTTCCTTTATTTCTTCCTCAATCGAAATCCAAGCCATACCATTTTCCATATTTTCCTTTGCTTCTTTTCCACGTAAGTTAAGCTTTGTTGTTGATTACCACGAACTTCCTTTACTTAAATTCTCTTGAAGGTTCTCACCTTTGTGTTGATATAATATCGAATCCAAAACATCATCGACCTTTTCTTCACTCTTCCCTTAATTGAGAAATTCTATGGAATCCGGTTGAAAGGAGTTTCTAATGTAGATGGGTGAATGTTGATCTTGCAAGTTGTAGACGTCATACCCTACTACTCTCTTTATCGAGCATCCACCAACTTCACTCACACCAATGAGTTGCTCTCATAATTGTTCTTTCAATCGAGGATCTCATCCCCCAACTCATAACCCCATTGAAGGAGATCGTAGCTCTTGAATTCTAGTCTGAGATTTCTGATGCATTCTTTACAACCTCCAAGCTAAAGAAAATAGCTTGTGATAGATTGTGGTTGTTGCAGAAATTGGCCGTGGTTTGATATTATCTTCGTAACCTATAAATCAGAACTCATTTCAAAATAGATGCATGCGATTAGTACATGCTCATGCCACATAATTAGCACCAAAAGCATGGAATCGATGCGAAATGCAAAATATAAATCAACAAAATTTTGAAACAATCACATTTCAAAGTTAAAAGCGGTACAATACACACATTGACAAGTAGTTCCTAAGCCGTACGACCTAGACTTGACACGACACGACACTAGAACTCCGGTTTTGCAACCTGGAGCTCTGATACCACTTAAAGATGTAGCACCCTCAACGACAGGCACCACATCCCCCATAATCCACATATGAAATAGGTAGTCCATACATGAATCGGACTCACAGCGAACGGGTGACAAACAAAATGACAATCCTGACTAGGTGGAAGCTAACCCTGGAACAAACAACAATAACCAAAATGTGGAAGCAAGGAAATCATTCATGTAATATCAAAGAAATAAATGAAATCCAACAAGAATTTAAATACGGGTTCCTCTAATCAATATTCCTGTCCTAACCTGTCCCGAATCAATCTAAGGCAACAACATAACAACGGGTTCAACTAGCTCCAGAACCTGTCCTAACCTGTCCCGAAATACTATCAATTCAATAAGTGGCACACCGGCCAACAATAATAAATCAATACAGTACTTAGAGACAATATAGTATGCAATGAGTGTAAGTGAGTGAGACTAGAACAATGACACGACAACTCTAACTCCGCCTAGTAACCAACACCTGCAAAAGAAACTGGAAGGAAAGGAAAAGAGAAGTCAGTCTATGAAAGACTGAGTGAGGGGTTTAAATAAATATTAGTGCAGATAACATGCAAGTCGTAACCTCGGGTAAGGTTTTATAACAGAAAACAATATACATTCAAGAATACTTAGAACTCACCCGAGATTACAACTATCAGATTAGACACTTTAATCAATTTCAATCAATCAATCAGTGGCCCGGCGAGTGAGGGCAATTCTCCAACCTTACTCCGACAGTATACAAACATTCAGTTATTAAGTGATTAGGTGATCAAGCAATCAATTTACAGTACACAAGTAGCAGTTTCAGTGACTCCTTCTCCCTCCGGTGATGGTGGGATTGCAAGGCCCCACCACCCAATCAGTTTGAGCATCAGGAACATGACTCCTATGCCCGGAACTCCTTCCTCCCCTAATGTCCTAGGGGGTTCAGGGGTCATCCCAATTTGGTGAGGATAGCGCTCGAGTTACCCGTCAGCCCATGCTTTCCCGGTTGGCTCAAGCCACTACCCTGGGGTAAAACAGTCAATCAATACATTACAATTCAGTAAATCAGTTGAAAAACGATAGAGTTTGGAAGACTATAGATATATAGATACATTTTGGATTAAAACATCACATAGGTTTGTAAGGGTTCTATATATCTAGCAATTAAACCTCACCTGGAATACCACGAGACAAGAACAAGAACAAGAGCACTACTGTTGCCTATTCGATCCAGAAGTCTCTACCCTGGAGAAGAACTGTACAATAAAGGGAACAATGTGTACCAGTGAGAGGAGACTCAATATGAACCAAATAGGACGCACGGCAATGTTCACGAAATGGTATCAATAAGTTATGCAATGATTCAATATATAGTAAGTTATAAAAGTCATGAAATGTTCGGGTCCGCATTTAAGGTTCCAAATAACAATTAAACATACACGTATAATTCATGAACGTTAAGTTCGTATTTTAAATTAACTAAGCAGGTGGAATAATTATGCGAACTCAAATATATTCAAATAATTCACAATTAAATCAATTAAGACAAGTAATCGAAATGAACGAGGCCCATAAAATCAAGGAGTTAAGAATTCGAGTTTCCATATATCATATCATATTATCATACATCATACAATCCATAACCATCGATTAATTAAGCGTCCAAGATCAAATTACAATTTAAAGCAATTAACTTATAATATACAATAACTTCAGAAATTCATATAAAATCAACGAAGTGTCCGATTGACGAACGGAAAGCAGTGGTAGACTCACCACGACGAAAGGAACACGCTGTCCGGAAGGTGTCGGAATGCTGCCACCGGAGCCTGCCGGACCGCCACTGACAGCCATCAAACCACCACCTCCGGTGACCGAAAAAATCCCCGGAAGGACAAAAACGTGCGCCTCGGCCTGCTCGTCAAAAGCCCTCAAAGAATTTCAGAAAATACCAAACACACCGGATTTCGTTGGCAAAAAATCGAACTAAATCCCTAGAACGAAAACTGCAATTAAACTCAAACCGTAAAACGAAAATGAAATCCGAACATACCGTTGGAAAGCCCGTAACGAGGCCTTCGAAACCCATATCTCAATTGCTGGAAAAAGTAGCCGGAGAGTTGACCGACATTGACCCGCCGGTCCAGCCGCCAGTTCAACACCACCGGCCGATTTTCGCACCGCCACCAACACGAAAAGCTTGGCCACGTCGAGTAGAGTAATTCTTGTGAAGGGCCCGTCACCAAAATCCCGTTGGAAAAGACCGAACCGCCGCCTCTAAGCTCCATCGCTGGCTCTCGTCGGAGAGCCCCATTTCCAGCTACTTTCTTCCCACACCAATACCGAAAATGAACTCAGGAGGTTGAAGAACCTTGGAAACCGCTAACCCTCGCCTGAAAAAGTCACCGGAGGGCGGCGTTTGGTGGCGCTACAGTAACACGTGCCATCGTCGTCGCCTGTGATCGGCGCGTGAGCCGCCGTGCAGCGTCCGTTGGCTGTGCCGCCTTCGCGAAAAGTTACGCCGGGAAGTCTTCTTTCCACCCATGGGGCGCGTGTCAGGAAAAGCCCGCCGGAGACGGTCAAAATCGGCCGGCGAAGTCACGGCTTGCCACCACCCGCATGGCACGACTGAAAATCGGAAATATCTCCTCCGTCGGTCGTCATCGGGCCAAGATCTTCATACGGTTGTGATCGCGTCGTCGAGCTCTTCGAAAAACACTATTGGTTCGTCAAAATCCGTCGAGAAACGAGCAAGTTTGGATTAGTGTGTGTTTGTGTGTGTGAATAGTGACTGAGGCACGGTTGAATCGCGAGAGGAAGAGAGAGAAAGCTGAAGCTGGAGTCTGTTGCGTTAAGGCACGAATAACGAGGATCTGGGTGTTTTATCCCGGGTCCTCAACCCACGGGACGATCGAAAGAAGGGTTAACAACGTCAGAATTGGGCAAACTCAGAGTCTACGGACTCATCTCGATGCCCCGAACGCGTTAAAGGGATCAAAGAGGTCAAAATCTCGATCGGGTGAGAAATGACCAAAAAACCCTTGAAAGAGAAAATTACAAACAAGCCCCTAAACTCAGAAGGAGCTGCAAACAAGGCCACATAAATCACATAATTACAAAATCAAGTGCACAAGAAAGTCGACACGTGGCGTAATCCGTACACTGGAAGAGCGGGGCGTTACAGAATTAATGCTAAAAAATCATGTAATTTCAACACACAACAAAATCCTCCACACTTGAACATTGCTCGCCCCGAGTAATACCGAAATTAAGAAAACACATCCTCATCAAACCCTCTCCTCTACGCAATCATCAAACCTTTGCGTAAACAAGTCTAGCCAATCAAATCAAATACTCGTAAACAGGAAATCCTCAAAATTTAGTATGAAAAGTAAACCCTTGTGTAGTGTGTGAGTCAAACGATACAATGTATAAAAATTAGAACGACAACTTCACAATTTCCTCCTAAGCTCCAATCATCAACTTCGGAATACCCTCTTCGCACCTATCTCCACTAATGGAATTAAGTCAAGACTTCGGATCAGTAGGTCTTTCGGGCTTGTAATGTAGGCTTAGGGTAAGGTTACGGAAATTTGGATCAAGTGACTACTCACCAAGCTTACATCATTTATTCTAATCAACACATGGACACTTCTATTCACCATTAACACTAAGAATTTTTCCCCAGTCTTCAATTGAATCCCACACTTTCAAATTCACCCTTTGCACAATCTCATTTTGTTTTTCTTCTTGGCTCTTTCTCTTTTCATATCTTTTCTTTTCACTCTTTTTCTTTCTTTTCTTTTTCACACAATAACTCCTCATTCTCAATCAATCGCAAGAATAAATATATATAAAAAAAAAAGGGTTTAAGAATAGATACTCGTCATACCGAATCAAATGAGCAAGCCTTGGTGAACTAAACTATCAAGGTAGGTATTTCTATGTTGTGCCTTGGCTTATAATGTGGCTACAAAAATCTTTGCACAATAATTAGGCTCAGCGGGGTCAATAGGTTTGCATTATTAGTGAGAAACGGCTAAATAGAAAAAACTAAAAATCCTCCGACAACGGCTGCCTACTTCACTTCCTTAGTCCTTCATTAATTCAAATTTCGCCTCGATAGGACTAAAATGCATCCTAATCAACTCTTATACTTATTCGGAAATCATCAACTCATCTTTCTAAGTTAAGTACATTATTTCGTAAAACAGTGCTCAACTTATATGGGCTTACTAACACACTAAATCATCAAATCTCATGCAACTTTCTTCAATTTAAAAAGCCTAACTTATTCTAGCAAAATCTCAATGATCAAACTTCAAAGAAAAAGTTCAAAATGAGGGAAAATTTTCAAAAATTTTCAAAATTACTCGAATTTTAGCAATTTACAAGTGAAATTACATCTACTCATGCAAATATTCAATAAAGCTCATAGCCAGAATGCACATTCTTCCTCCACACTTAAACTTTGCAATGTCCTCATGCAATTGAAAGAATTAAAGGACTAGAAACTCCCTAAGTACTGACGGACTGGCAACGTGCTAGCAAAGATTTCAAACTTGAACAAGTGACTAAAAACACGGATCAAGTGCACAGGCAATTGATAATCAACATGCATCCAACAAGTAACAAATAAGTCACAAGTTCTAATTAAGAGAAGCACAGTTGCAAAATAAAACAGCAGAGTTAGAGCATAACGGGGAAAAGAAAAAAACAAAGTAGCACAGTGATCCAACATAGCAGCGTTATAGAATTCTGAAAGCAATGTAGTGAAACATAGAGCTACGAGCACAGTCACTGATCAGGCGGGGGAGCAGGGCCTCTGAAGTATCCATCCAAGCGCTGGTAGAATCCCTGAAACTGCTCATCAACATGGGTGGTCCATGTGTCTAAGCGCTGATCAACGTGGGTCTGAAAGTCCACCATCTCCTGCCTTTGCTCATTTAGTCCTGTCTCAACCCTAGCCATCCTGGCGTTGCCCTCGGCAAGATCCAACCGCATTGCAGCCATACTGATGTTCAGAACCCTCACGGACAAAGGCTCATCCTCCCTCCCTTGAGGAACTTTCCCCGGGACATCATTTCTTCCTTCCGGCACACCCGCAATCTTGTCTAAGGCGGCTTTCAGCTCATCAGGCACCTCCTCATAGGAGGCATACCCCCAAGTGTCCATCTGCTGAAACCTGTCGCGGGCCCTCTTCGGCCACCATGGTAATAATCTGTTTTCAAGGGGCTCCTCCTTCCACTCAATGACTAAGCCCATGTGCTTGTAGTTGTCCTCATCCAGGAAGGGATACATAGTCAGTGGCTCAGCCTGTCTAGGCCTTCATCCAAAACGCCTGGCTATCATGGTCACATAAGCTCCGTGACCAATGGCACCTGTGCTCTTGTTGGCAACATCCAGCATCCTCGCAGTTAGGTCCCAGGTACCATTATATCGCTATCCCTCCCGCATCATGTACATGATAGCCAGCTTTGTAGCTTGGATATTGCCCTCGCTGAGACTGCGGGCACAAAAGCTGCAAGTCAAAATCTTATGCACAATCCTCCACACTACACTATCCAAATACGTTCCTTTGGTGTTCCGGACATGATAGTTAGGTGTGTTGGGCTTCAAAGGGAAGGATCTCCATATCTCCTCCCGCTGCTCATTACTCCAAGTGGGGAGACGAGTCGCGCCGTCCTGAGGGAAGCCAAACACCTCCCTCAATGTACCAAGGGACACCGAGTGTGTCCGTCTACCAGCCAATGAGAATGTAACTGGTTCATCATATCCTGGGTGCCAATTTACTGTGGTGAAGAATGTCGCAGTAAGCTCCGGATAAGTTGATGCGTCTGTCTCCAAAAATCTACGCCAACCAATGTTATCGAATAAAGTCCGGATTTCATCCCACACGCCCATACAGATCAAAGAGTCTCTTTTAAAGAACTTTGTGGGGAATATTGACCTCGTGAGCACCCTATCAAACGGGTTGCCAACTCCCTCAACAACAACATTTCGAGTCTCACTTTGGGCCCTATCCTGAGGAGTCCCTGAAGTAGAAGCGCCTTCTACACGTGTATGATTTGAACGGCCCATATTACCTAAAATAAGCAAGAAAAACCAAGCAACACAAGCACTTATCAATTAAAAGTTCACTGCGGCATTTTATCGAACACCTTGGGGGCATACCATGAACATAGAGGTTGTCACTAAATTCTTCAATCTACCCCAAAGCAAATTAACCTTACCTCATCCTAATGCCACCATATCCCAAAAGCACCTATGTGAAACTCCAAATTCCACCTTAATTGACAATGTAGGACTAGAAATTAGGGTATGTGACAAAACTCCCCCAAATCAACTAAAATTCGCAACCAAGGGTCTAACCTTGTTCTAGCATGCACCAGATCTACAATGCTTACAAACACAACTCCAACTTATCTCAATTTTCCAAATTCCTTAGCTAGAGTTCAAATTCCACAAGGATATAACTATTCTAGCAAAAGGAAAAAAAACTTACTAAAAGGGAACGGAAAAGAGGGGTGTGCGTGTGTGATAGTTGTGTCCGGCACTAAGAGTGGCGGCGACTGCGCGGAGGAATGGTGGTGGTTCGAGGTTGAGGAAACCGCCGCTGCTACTGGCTTGGTGTAATGGTTTCGTGTATTTGTGTTATGGTGGAGGTGGGGGGTTTTTGTTTTAAAACTTTTCACAACATCTGCATACCATGGTATGCCAGAGTCCACCTTAAATAATTGCTCATCAGGAAAGTTTTCCACTATAACCTGTTCCTTTTCCTAGGCGGGTTCCTCAGTTTCCAATCGCAATAAGTGGTCTGCCACCACATTTTCGGTGCCCTTCTTGTCTCTTATCTCCAAATCAAACTCTTGTAGTAATAGTATCCACCTGATGAGGCATGGTTTGTTGTCCTTCTTGGACAACAAGTACTTAATAGCTGCGTGGTCAGTGTATACCATCGTTTTCGAACCTATTAAATAAGGACGAAACTTGTCAAAAGCATGCACAATGGCTAATAGTTCTTTTTCAGTGGTAACATAATTTAGTTGTGCATCATTAAGTGTTTTGCTGGAGTATGCAATGACATGTATACGTTTCTCTCTTCTTTGGCCAAGGACAGCTCCTATGGCCAAGTCACTAGCATCACACATTAGTTCAAACGGCAAACTCCAGTCTAGTGCCACCATAATGGGTGCTAAAGTAAGCTCTTTCTTCAACCTGTCGAAGGCAATCAAACAGTCATTATCAAAGATGAATTCAGCTTCCTTTTGCAAAAGCTTACAAAGGGGTAAAGTAATTTTGGAGAAATCCTTAATGAAGCGCCGGTAAAATCCGGCATGGCCAAGGAAACCATTAACATTAGTTGGTGGCGATAATTTAGCGATCACTTCAATTTTGGCCTTGTCAACTTCAATTCCTTTCTCTGAAATCCTATGGCCTAAGACAATTCCTTCCTTCACCATGAAGTGACATTTTTCCCAATTCAGAACTAGATTAGTCTTTTCACATCTCTGCAAAATTTGAGTTAAATTCTACAAACAGGATTCAAAAGAAGAACCAAATACAGAGAAATCATCCATACATATTTCCATGGTACGCTCTATAAAGTCAGAAAAATTGACATCATGTATCTTTAAAAAGTAGTTGGGGCATTACACAACCCAAAAGGCATTCTCCGAAAGACAAAAGTGCCATACGGACAAGTAAACGTGCATTTTTCCTGGTCTTCTGGGGCTATAGCTATCTGATTATAACCTGAGTACCCATCCAGAAAACAATAGTATGCATGCCCGGCTAATCTTTCTAACATTTGATCAACAAAGGGCAAAGGGAAGTGATCTTTCCTGGTTGCCGTATTTAATTTCCTATAATCTATACAAACTCCCCATCCCGTAACAGTCCTAGTAGGAATCAATTCATTATTCTCATTTTTAACTACGGTCATCCCCCCTTTCTTTGGCATAACCTGAACAGGACTAACCCACTTACTGTACGAGATAGGATAGATAATCCCAGCATCTAATAGTTTTATTACCTCAGCCCTCACAACTTCCTTTATATTTGGATTAAGCCTTCGTCGGTGTTCTATAGAGGGTTTGTGTTCATCTTCCATCAAAATTTTATGCATGAAAATGGCTGGGCTTATTCCCTTGATGTCGGAAATAGTCCAACCTATTGCTCGTTTGTGACTCCTCAACACCCTCAACAAAGCATCTAATTATAATTCAGATAATTCCGCAGAAACAACAACAGGCAATGTGTCAGATTCACCTAAAAATGCATACTTAAGATGATTGGGGAGGGGTTTTAATTCTAAGGTGGGTGCCTTAACAATAGATGGAGGAGGGGTGGGCTTACCCGTACCCAACTCCTTATAAAAAAACCTGTGTCGGAACGGCACGAATGGAGTTGCCTCTAGTTCTCTCGAATAAGCAGCTATTTCTTCTAGCAACTCTTCCCCGTCTATTTTCTCCTCCAATCCCTACAAGCATATTTCAAGGGGGTCATCTTGCAGCGCTGAAGTTGCAATGATATCTTCCACCTTGAAACACTGTTCTTCCAGTACTGGTCCTTTCATTGTTTTGAATAAGTTAAATTCCACTTGCTCTTCCCCCACTCTTAGGGTCAGCAATCCTTTTTTTACGTCCATCAATGCTCCAGCTGTGGCAAGGAAGGGCCTTCCTAGGATCAATGGCATATCCCGGTCTCCCTCTATGTCAAGCACAAGGAAATCCACTGGAAGGTAGAACTTCCCAACCCTTACAAAAGTATTCTCCAGGATTCCCGTGGGATAAGTAATCGATCGGTCAACTAACTGCAGTGACACCGTAGTCAGCTGCTGATCTTCCAACCCTAATTTCCTGCAAATAGATAAAGGCATTAAACTCACGCTAGCCCCTAAATCACATAAAGCTTTATTGAAAGTTAAATTGCCAATTGTACAAGGGATGGAAAAACTCCCTGGATCTTTAAGCTTCGACGGAAGCTTATGCTGAATAATGGCGCTACACTCCTCTGTGAGTGCAATTGTGGCATATTCTTCCAATTTCCTCTTGTTAGAGAGGATTTCTTTTAAAAACTTAACATAAGTCGGCATTTGTGTTAATGCGTCTGCAAAAGGGATGTTGATATGTAACTCTTTGAAGATGCTCAAGAACTTCTCAAATTGTTTTTCTAGCTTCTGCTTTTGCAACCTCTAGGGGAAAGGGACTGGTTGCACATACTCCTTGTGTGTTATATTTATTTTTGGTACTGAACGGAGATCCTTCTTTTTCTCGTCTACCATTCCCTCCTTTATCTCCACTACTTTGTCCCGCTTCTCTTCACTAGTAGTGCCTTGATCAAGATCTGTAGGCATCTTTGGTCCTTCGTACTGCTTACCACTTCTCAAGCCTATGGCTTTACACTGTTCCTTATGATTGTCACTGGCTTCATCAGGCCACATCCCTTGGCCTATGGTACTCAGTGATTGGGCTATTTGACCGATTTGAGACTCCAAATTCTTATTCTGGTTCACCACCTGCCCTACCTGAGTTTCCAATTTCTGATAATTGTCCAAAGACGAACTTCTCAAATGCAGCCTCCCAGCCCTGTTTTTGTTCTGAAAAGGGCTGAGTATGAGGAATGAAAGGTGGCGGTTCTGTTTGCATCAGATAACGGCCTGGAGTATGTATTAGGCCTGGTCGGTGTAAATCCTGAACTCTCGGTTGAATTGGCGGTCTAGGCTGTGGTATCACTTGTTGGTTGTAGTGGTTTCCATTACTGGCATAACTCACTTGCTCTTACACCTGCTCACCTGCATTGGAATAGGGACAAAGGTTAAACATATGTGGACCACTACAAATATCACAAATTACCTGCACTCGGTGGAATTGTGTTCCAATAACATTCACGGAGAGTTGGTCCAGTCTGTTAGTGAGAGCTTCAATTTGAGCATTAATGGCCGTCAGGCCATCTAGGTTTGTTACTCCCATGGCAACCTTGACCTGTGGATTACGGATCCCTTCATGCACAAAAACTTCATTCTGAGACATATTCTCTAAAAGTTCGGCGGCAACCGTTTCGGACTTTGACAAGAAAGCCCCGCCTGCAGCTGCATCCATTGCTCCTCTAAAAGTAGGGAACATCCCATTATAGAATGTTTGTATCAGTAGCCAGCTTGGTATCCCATGATGCGGACACTTCTTCTGGAATTCCTTAAATCTGTCCTAAGCTTCATAGAAGGACTCTCCGTCCATCTGCCTGAAACCTTGAATGTCATTCCTGTACTTCGTGGTTTTGCTCAGTGGAAAGAGCTTTGCTAGGAAAGCCTGAGATAATGTTGCCCGAGTTTGAAATGAATCGTTTGGTACAGTGCCCAACCATGCCTTAGCTCGGTCCCTAAGTGAGAAGGGAGAAAGCCTAACTCGGATAGCATCTGTTGTAGCATTATGTATCTTGAAGGTATCGCAAACTTCCAAAAAGTATTCCAAGTGTGAAGTTGGATCCTCTGAAGTCAATCCTGAAAACGGATTGTTTTGCAGCAAGTTGATGATTGCTGGTTTGATCTCAAAATTAATCGCTGCAATTGGGGGGGCGAGTTGTAGTTTGAATCGCCCCTACATTTGGTAAATTGTAATCTCTAATCGCAGGAGGCGGTGGTTCTTGTGGTGGATCGACTACCCCTCCATCTCTCGTATTTGTAGGATTTTCTGCCATCGAATCTGTACAAAGTCAAAGAGACTCCTTAACTCGGTTCCACAATGACAAAGACTACAAACACTGGATAGAATAATCGTCTAAAGCACTAGATCAAAATGATTGAGTAATATTGATTTAAAATGCCTTCCCCGGTAACGACGCCAAAAACTTGTTGTATCAGATTTTACTACAGTTAAAAACCAATCGTGCAAGTGTACACTAACATACGCGTAGCACAATAGGATCGAACCCACAGGGAAGGGAAATCAATCACTACTCTGTATTTCTCTCTAATCTAAAGACTTAACGAATTCAAGGTTATTTCTATTAATCTACTGATGCGGAAATTAACAAGTAACGAAACTAAAATTGCAATTAACAATTTAAATACATGAATTTACTTCAGTAAACTAAACAGGCAGGGGAAAAGCTTTGACTCATACAATCAAGAGCTAATGTGATACTTGTTTGACAAGTGTAATTCTACAACCTAGTCACTTATATTTGAATTACCCTCTCTCGAGGTGTAACCAAGTGCTTAATTAGTGTTCAATGTTGCTCTCGCAATCACCAATAGTTAATTAAACCATAGGAACAAGACTAGTGTAATTCAGTATTCTAGCGGCTCGGCATGGAATAAGATTACTGTTGTATAAGCTAGGACCAAATCTCTTTGAACCCTACAACTCACAAGTATTGGAAACAATCCAAATCACCATCAATTTCTCAATTTATAGGCAACTCTAAGATATGCTAAGGTTCGCCAGACCGTTGCAATTCAAATTGTAACCGCTCCCAAAACTAAGAATCACACAAGTCATTCAAGCATTACATCAAACATCCATCATGCATTCATCATCACTCCCCTAGCCCTATGGAATTAGCTACTCATAGTAAAGGCAAAAATCATAAAACCAAACGAAATTGCATTAAAATAAATCATAGCTACCAACTCTAAATAAAGTCTAGAAAATAAACTCAGAAACCTTCTAATAATTCAGAAAAGTAAATCTAACATGGGAAACTGAAACTAAAGGAATTAGTTTGAATAATAAGGCTATAAAATTAGAAAAAGGAATTTGTCTCAATTGATTTGTATGAATTCTCCACGAGTCTTCTGAATTTTCCTGCAATAGCTGCCTTCTATCTCTTCTTCTAAGTCTTCGTCTCTCTCCCTCTCCTCTCAATTCTTTTCCCCTAAAAAAGACCTCAAAACGCGCATAAATACTCAACCTAAAATTCCTCACCGACAAACCGTTAATCGGATAAAACGTGTCTGCGCTTATATAAGTAGTAACGGGCATTACTACTTTTCTTCAGTGAAAGGGTAACGGGCGTTACCATTCCTTCTCCAAAACTCATCTCCAGCTGTGGCTTTTAACGGGCGTTAATAACTTTGTGTTGCCATGGAGTAACGGGCGTTACTCCTCTGTTTCGTCTCATGCAGTGCTCCTGTGTTCGTTAACGGGAGTTACACACCATATACCATTGTATGGTTACGGGAATTACCATCATTCTTTCCTCAAAACAGGTGAAATCGTTATGCCTCGCCATTTCATAACTCCAACACTAAAATTACCTAAAACGGCCAATTTAAGCACATAAAAGCATCAAAAGGCACAATTTATCATCGAATTAATGCTCAACAATCATGTAATTTCAACACACAACAGGATTGTGAGCAAGTTGCAATTTTCTGGGGACCACGACAAGTTGAACGAGCAGGATGCTATCCGGGTCGCGGACAACGCCTGCCACGCCCTCATAACGGTAAGTGCTTGATTTTCCCCAAAGAACCTTTACCCTCGAGTTAAATTCGCAATAACTTCCATTTTTGTTGGCTTTTTAGGAGGTACTCCCTAGGCTGAAGAACTTGCAGAAGCGAACGAAGGTCTATTCCGAGCATAAGGCCAAGTACAAGAAGATGATGTGCATCTCTGATCCCGGTCAGCTGCAAGAGGATTATAACAACGTCTCCGCGGAGCTCACAGCGCTCCAGCTTGATCATGAACGGGCCAAGAAGGCACTGAAGGACCAGGAGGATGCCTATCTGGTGCTGGATGAGCGCCACAGAAAACTGAAGGAGGAGCGCAACCAGTTGAAAGCTGACAATGAGGAGCTTGACAAACACTTAACCAAGCGTAATCAGCAGTTCGAGGCAACAAGAAAAGAGATTGCTGACTTGCGGGGACAAGTTGAGGGCCTAGAGTCGAGGGTTGCTTGGGAAGCGGTTGTCAGATTTGTGCGCTCTAAGGCGTTTGGATTTGCCGCGAACCTGCACTGCCTGGACAACGCTAGCCGCTTCTTCTGGAAGTCTGTGGGCCAACTGATCAAATTAGGCGTAGTGCCTCCATCTACCCGTACGGACGAGCGCTTAAGGATGGATTTGGACGAGAATCTAGAGCCAATGATTACCACTGGGGATCCCACTGAAGATTTCACAGAGCCGGAGTATAACAACTTGGTTGTTATGCTCCAACACGAACATATGGCAGCCAACCCCCTGGATCTCGAGCCCATAACAATTGAAGATGAAGGCACCACCATCGACGCTCAAGATGGTATCGGTCCTAGCGATGCTCAAGCTTCTGATGCTGAAGTACTGGCTCCTGTCCCCCTATCTACCGCACCACCAGAGCCCAAGATTCAAGCCTCAAGAAGCCCTCCGACGATCGGCTGATTGTTATTCTGGCACTTCAGCAAGTAATCTCATTCTGAATCTTTCTTTCTCTAGCCCTGTTATTTTTTATGCTTGCATATGTAGTTCCTTCTCCTTAATTTAATGAAGTTCCTCTTCTGTGTTGTGATGTCCTGCATGCGTATCTCCGATTTTCCTTTGACGTTTGAAGTTTTGTGGTGTATGAATACATAGGCACGAGGGCGTATCACATGAGGGCCACCCTGGCTATACTCTACTTAAGGCTTAAACTTGAACTTAGAACACTACTAGAAAAACGCCCGATAGCAACGGAAATTTAGCAACGGAAATTATTCGTTGCTATTTAGCAACGGATATAGCAACGAAAAAAAAAATCGTGGCAAAATGCTTTAGCAACGGATTTTTCGTTGCTAAAATTAAATAATACAAAAAATAAATAAATTGGTATATATAGCGACGGAAATTCCGTTGCTACTAAAATAAAAACCTAATAAAAAATAATATAATATTTATAAATATTTGCAACAAAAAATCCGTTGCTATATAGTAACAGAAAATCCGTTGCTATGTAGCAACGGATTTTTCGTTGCTATATGAAAGAAAAAAAAAAGAAATAAATATAAAAAATATTAGCAACGAAAAATCCGTTGCTAATTTAGCAACGGATTTTTCGTTGCTATATAGAAGGAAAAAGGGAAATAAAAATAAACAAATATTTAAAATATTAGCAATGGAAAATCCGTTGCTATAAGGAAGAAATAAAAAGAAATAAATATAAAAAAGATTAGCAACGGAAAATCCGTTGCTATAAACTTATGAATAAAAAAAATTAAAATATTTATAATTTAGTGACGGATTTTTCGTTGCTATATGGAATAAAAATAAATGAATAATAAAAAATAGAGCAAATTACATTTTTGGTCCCATAGGATTGTGTCGTTTTCAATTTTGGTCCTATTCTTTTAGAATTAGACAAAAATAGTCCCGTTGGTTTCATTTTGTTACATTTTTTGTCCCAACCGTTAAATTTTGGACGGAACCATTAAGTGTATTTAAAAGTCAAATAAAATTTCACTGAAACAAAACACTAACGGATTGTATCCAAGTTGGTTGGATGCTCATTTTTTTTTTTATGAGGTCCTGGGTTCAATCCTAGGCTCTCTCTTTTTTATATATGTATATATATATTTATTATACAATATATATTATTATTATAATATTATATAATATTTAATATATTGATATTATACATATAATACATATAATATTATATACATATGTATATTATATATAAATATATAATATTTATAATATATATATGTTTATATATATATATATATATATATATATATATATATATATATATATATATGTACACATCTACATATACACTCACACACAATGTTATTTATATATATGTATATATATTATATAATATTTAATATATAGACATATATATCTTATATCTTAAATATTAAATAATAATTAATATTATATGTTTATATATAATATACGTACATATATATAATATGTGTGTATAGGGGCTTGAGTTCACGTAAGCAAGGTCTCGAGTTTGAACCTTGTGGATGTAAAAAACTATGTTGGGAGAGGTCCCCGCAATAAGTGCCTTCAGCTACCTCGGGAGATTAGTCCTTCACTCAATTGGGTGGGGGGAAACTCTGAGAGATCGAAAAAAAATATACATTATAAATCATTAATATTAAGAGAAAAGTTTTTCATTTAACGTGTAACGGTTGCATAACACAATAATTTCTTTATATTCAGATTTAATTCTACAAATTTTAATATAAATTCATTATATTAAAAAAAAACTTCTTAATTTAACATCTAATATACGGTTGCGAAACACAATAATTCCTCAGTGTATAGATATAATTCTATAAATTCAAATATAAATGTTTCATATTAAGAAAATAATTCTTTATATTAAGTTATTCAACTACGATTGCTAAATAATACAATAGTTCCTCAAAATGCAGATATTGTTCTACATATGTATAATTGAATAGTTCATATTAACATAAAATTAGTTCTTTATTCAACTACCAACTAAATCTAATTATTTAATTATGTAAACTTCCATCTTTTTTTTTTATATGTCATAAAAACTTATACTTAAGTTCATATACATTACTATTATATATATACATATATATACATGCTTGGGGTTTATATAGAATTTAACACAATAATTCTTCAATATTTAGATATAATTCTACAAATTCAAATATAAATGTTTCATATTAATAAAATAATTTTTCATTAAGTTATTCAACTACGATTGCTAAATAATACAATAGTTTCTCAAAATGCAGATATTATTTTACTGATGTATAAGTGAATACTTCATATTGACATAAAATTAGTTCTCTATTCAACTACCAACTAAATCTAATTATTTAATTATGTAAACTTTCATTTTTTTTTATATGTCTTAAAAACTTATACTTAAGTTGATATACAGTATTATTATTATTATTATTATATATATACATGTTTGGGGTTTATATTGAATTTAACACAATAATTCTTCAATATTTAGATATAATTCTACAAATTCAAATATAAATGCTTCATATTAACAAAATAATTCTTCATTAAGTTATTCAATTACGATTGCTAAATAATACACATGTATAAGTGAATACTTCATATAATATAAAAGTTCTTTATTCAAAAAACAATTAAATCTAATTATTTAGTTATGTAAAACTTTCATCCTTTTTTTTGTATGTCATAAAAAGTTATACTTAAGTTGATATACATTATATTTTTATCTTATAACTAAAACTTGAGATATGTAGTTAATTAATAAATATTTAAATTTTTAACGGAATATGTATTATAATATAAATAATTATATATTTAAAAATATTTTTATTTAAAATATTTGATAACAAGTATTTAATTATTTAAATTAGTATATGAATATTTGATAGTGGTTAAATATAAAAAATTACATAATAATAACAACAATTGAGTTAGCCCAGCTGGTTTGGGGTTCAACCTTCTTCACATGAGGTCCAGGGTTCAATTCCTACCCAATGCGAATATGTGGAATTAATGTGTTGGCTCGCGTGGGGCTCGATTGGGGCTCATCTCTCACACGCTCGGTTGGGGCTCGGCTCGTGTGGGCTCGGTTAGGTGGGGTCATCCGGGCCCCGCAAATGAATTTTTTATTTAATAATTTGAATTATTGGTTTTTGCAACGGAAATTCCATTGCAAAAAGGCAGAAAATTAATTAATTATTGGTTGGTTTGCAACGGAAAATCCGTTGCTAAATCTGTTGCTAAAAAAATCATTGCTAAAACCGTTGCTAATTTCCGTGGGTAGTAATTCGTTGCTAAATCCGTTGCTATAAGTTCGTTGCTAATTCCGTTGCTAATAATTCGTTGCTACAGATTAGCCACGAGGGTTATAGCAACGGAAAATTTTCGTTGCTAAATCCGTTGCTAAGCCGAAATCCATTGCTAATAGGGCCAAAATCCGTTGCTATAGGGCGTTTTTCTAGTAGTGGAAATCCACCAAGGGTTTTGCTAAGTGTTTACCTTTGGTGAAAACCAATTAAAGAGTTTAAGTAATAACGAGCGTAGAAACAACAAACACTGGAACTTAGAAATCAACAAAGGGATTTGCTAAGGTTTTATCTTTGATCAAGAATTAACCTCAGTGTTGCAACACAATGAACATAGCTGGGGTTTGAACTTGAACTTAGAAATCGGTACAAGGATTAGCTAAGTGCTTCCTCTTAATGAGCGTACGTATATTCAATGCAATGAGGACTCTTAAAGGGTTTACAAGCGCGAATCGGGATATTCGGTACCTAGTTGGTGTAATTAAGCATGTAGCAACCCTTAATTGTGATCCGTTCGTCTAAGAAGGGTTCGAATATCTGAGACCATCAAGCTGTAGAGTGTGGGGCACCCTCGACACATCGTCAGCGTTGATTTACGAAGGGGGCACGCTCACTTGCGAGTGACCCACATGAGGATAGATACCAAGCCGTTTTGACATGGAATACCCTTGACACGGAGTAGGCGTCGATGCGACCGATGATGTAACTTATTATGAATTGAATCAAGTAAATAACAAACAATGTATGAAAATACTTACTGATGTACTTGCATTTTTGTCAAAAGAAGATACAGTGTGCCCCGAGCGGGGGTTACAAAATTTGCCTTTATACGAAGAATCTTCTCAGATTACAGGCATTCCATGGGCGAGGAAGACGCTCGCCTTGCAAAGTTTCCAACAGGTAGGTATTGTTCGCTCGTACCTGGATAATTTTGAAGGGGCCTTCCCAATTGGGATCTAACTTACCCACATGCTTGGATACTTCAACCTTGTTGAGGACCAAGTCTCCTAGTTGGAAGGTCCTTTCCTTGACACGTTTATTGTACTGGTGGGCCACTGATGCTTTGTACTTGTGCATCCGAGCCCAAGCAGTGTCTCTCTTCTCATCCAGCAGGTCTAACTCGAGCGCCCTGTTAGTCTCCTTGGCGACAGGCTCGAAGTAAGCGACGCGTGCGGATTCTTGAGCGATCTCCACAAGTATCATGGCCTCGGAGCCGTATACGAGGGAATATGGGGTCTCTCCTGTGGCCGCTCGTGGGGTGGTGCGATATGCCCAAAGGGCCCCTTGGAGCTCTTCAGCCCATTCACCCTTTTTGCTTCCGAGCATCATCTTGAGATGTTAAAGTATGGTCCTGTTTGTAACCTCAGCTTGGTCGCTGGCCTGAGAGTGGCCCACAGAAGTGAAGTGTTGCTCAATGCCAAGTTCATAACACCACTCTCGAGTGTCAGCAACGATGAACTGAGACCCATTGTCTGAGATTAGCACCCTCGGGATACCGTATCTGCAGATGATGTTCTTCCAGATGAAATCTCTCACCACTTTAAACGTTATTTTCGTGACCGCTTCGGCCTCAGCCCATTTAGTAAAGTAATCCACTGCGAGGATCACAAATTTCTTCTGCCCAACCGTCATTGCTAAGGGTCCCACTATGTCGATACGCCATTAGTCAAAGGGCCACGAGACGTCAATGGGGACCATTTGGGCCGCCGGCAGTTGAGGAACGTACGAGTGAAATTGACACTTAGGGCATTTTTTGGAGTAATTGATGGCGTCCTGTAACACTGAGGGTCAGTAGAATCCGCCCCTTAACACTTTCTTAGCCAGAATCCGTCTGCCAGAGTGATTTCCGCAACTCCCACTATGTACATGCCCGAGCATCTCCTTAGCCTGTGAGGCCTCAAGCATCTCAAGGGTGGGGCTTGAAAGAACAGCTTGAAGAGCCTGCCCTCGCTGTCAAGTGGGAAATAAGGGGCTTTACTCCTGATTTTTCGCACTTCCACTTTGTCAGATGGGCTAGTCCCATCTCTCAAGTATCTGACAATGTCATCCAACCAGCAAGGCTCGGATGGATCATTCATACTTACTTCTTTCGAGGGTTTCTCTTCACTTATCAAAGGCTCTTCCGTTCTGAGGAGCGTAACTGAACACTCGCAGGTGCCATCCAGAGCAGATGCAAATCTAGAGAGGGCATCCGCACGCTCGTTTTCTGCTCGTGGGACCTGCAGTAAGTGAAACTCCTTAAACTTGGCGATTGCTTCCTTAGCCTTCACTAGATATTGCACCATGGTGGTTTCTCGAGCCTCATAAGTGCCATCAACCTAACTAGCAATTAATTGGGAGTCAACGTACACGGTGACCCAAGAGGCCCCATTTTGAAGGGCAATCCTGAGCCCCTGTACAAGAGCCTCATACTCAGCCTTGTTATTGGTAACCTGGAAGGCCAACTTGATTGCGTAATCCATTTCAACTCCATGGGGGTCTCTGAGGGTCACCCTCCCCCCTCCCCCCTCCCCCCCTTGGGAGGTTGAGGAACCATCTGTATGTAAGAGCCGAATACCGTCGTCCCGTGAAGGAGTGGGCTCCAAGCCAAACCGTTTGACCAGGAGGTCTGCAACAGCCTGGGCCTGTATAGTTGTTCTAGGCTCGAAGGTGACATCAAATTGGCTGAGCTCAATTGACCATTTAATTAGTCTACCCGAAGCTTCTGGTTTTGAGAGGACTTGCTTGAGTGGCTGATCTGTAAGCACGGTGATGGAATGGGCTTGGAAATAGGGCCTCAACCTCTGGAGGCGTTGATGAGGGCAAAGGCAAATTTTTCTATTTCCATGTATCTTTTTTCAGCGCCCTGCAAAGTTTTGCTCAGATAATACACAGGCAGATGCTTACGCTCGTGAACGACAACGAGGACTGTGTTCTTGGCCTCTGAGAAAACTAAAAGATAAACGAACAGATTCTCTCCTGGGACTGGTTTCGTTAACAATGGTGTGCACGAGAGATACCGCTTCATCTTTTATAATGCCTTTTCGCACCCTCCGGTCCAAGCAAAATTGCCAGCGTTACGTGGGATCTTGAAGAAGGGCAAGTTTCTGTTAGTGGAGCGGGAGATAAACCTATTGAGAGAGATGATCTTACCCACTAACACTTGAACCTCCCTAACATTTCGATGGGAGGGTATGTCCAGAATTGCCTTGATTTTCTCTGGGTTGGCCTCAATACCACTCTGACTGACCACGTATCCCAAAAATTTTCCCCCTCGAACCCCAAATGTGTATTTCGAGGGGTTTAGTTTCATACCGTAGTGGCACAGGATGTTGAAGGCTCGCCTGAGGTCCTCCAAATAGGAGTGTTGGCGCTCGCTCTTGATGATCATATCATCCACGTAAAATTCCATAGACTTTTCGATTTCACGCTCGAACATTCTGTTGATGAGGCGTTGATAGGTGGCTCCCGTATTTTTGAGCCCGAATGGCATAACTTTGAAGCAATAGACACCCACATGGACCACGAAGGAGGTTTTAGGGCGGTCCTCGGGTGCCATAAAGATTTGGTAATACCCCTGAAATGCATCCATCATACTCATGAGCTCACAACCGGCCGTCGAATCTACTAACCGATCAATCCTTGGTAGGGGGTACGGATCTTTAGGCCAAGCCTTGTTGAGATATGTATAGTCTTTACACATGCGCCATTTGTTAGCGCTCTTGGGCAAGAGAACCACGTTGCAGAGCCATTCAGGATATAGGATTTCTTCTATGTACTGGGCCTCAAGGTGTTTGTTGACCTCCTCTTCTATGACTTGCCTCCTGAACCCAAGAACATCCCTCTTCTTTTTCTTGATTGGTTTGAAGGCTGGATCCACGTTGAGCCTATGAACAATGATGCTCAGATCTATGCTAGTTAGATCAGAGGCTTTCCAGGGAAAAACATCCAAATTCTCTCGTAAAAAATCGATCATCATAATTTGTACGGGACCATCGAGATCGGAGCCTATTTACGTAGTCTTATCTGGATTCCCTGGCTCCAATTCGATGGTCAGGAATTTCTCAGTGGGTTCAATGCGAACTTCAGGCCGAGGAGCTTCGAGCACTCATTTCTTTCCTGTGAGCCTATCATTGGCTTCTCTTGAGGGGTCACTGCCCTCGCTCTCTGAAGAGGAGCCCTCGACTGCTCTGGAAGGGCCATCCTCAACGCCCTTGATCTCGCCTGAAGCTCTCTTTTTGTTCTTCTTTTTATAAAGTTTAGCCCTTTTGCGCTCGGGGCCGTCTTCATCTAACATGGGAAAATCTACTGACTTCTTGATGGAACTTGCTTATATGGTTTGCTTGGATTTGTGGCTGCGAAGTGAAAGGATGTAGCATTCCCAAGCTTCTTTGACGTTACAGAGCACCTCGCTCGTTCCCTCGGGTGTGGGGAACTTGACTTTCTGATGGTATGTTGATATTACTGCCTTGAAGTCCAGGAGGGCTGGGCGGCTAATAATGATGTTATATTGGAGATCCACCTAAGCCACCGCATAAAGGACGCTTAAATTCTTTCGCTGTGGGGCGCGACCAAAGGAGGTGGCCAAGCGAATTTGTCCGCGAGGGACGCTTGGAACCCCCAAAGCCAACGAGGGCTGTTCTGAGGGGTTCGAGGGGAATGTTTGTTATATTCAATTTCTAAAACGTTGAGTATGAGAGAATGTTCACTGAACTTCCATTATCAATCAAGATCCTCTTTATAACATGATTATGAATGTCTAAACTAACAACCATGGGGCAGTCGGAGGTTTCGCCAACCCCATGGGGTGTTACAATGTGTTCCAGGTCTTTCTCAGTGAACCCTACAATCTCATTCTCCTTTGAGCGTGAGGATTCTTCCAACGAGTACACCGGCTTGGGTTTTGAGGATCTCGGATCGTAGCTACGAATGTGGCGACGACGAGAGGCGTTGGAGTCACCCCTCGAGGGTCCACCGGCAATCATATTGATGACTGCAAAGGGCTGGTTTTCCAATTCGGCGGCTTTCTGCTTGTCGCGCTTGCTGGTTTCTAGACGGTGGTGGCGAGGGCTTCTGGAGCGCGAGCGGCTTCTCCCCCTATCTTTCGCACGCTCAGCATAATGCTCATCATACCTTTCTAGCACCTTCACAAATTCCTTGAAGTGCCCCCAGAAATGAGCCTCTGGATCTCACTTTCGAGTTGGCGGCACTCGTTTGTGTCATGTCCTTTCTGTTTATGGAAGGGACAGTACTTTCCTGAGCGTTTCTGAGCCTCGGTTTCCCTCATCTTTGGCGGTTTCTTGAACAATTTCTTGTCCGCCATGGAATAGACTTCAGCGATGGGGTGGTTGAGGGGAATGCGCTCATGTCTGCGAGGGGGAGGGGAGTTTCTTCGAGCGGGAACTGGGTTACGGCGACAGTTCTTGGGCTCCCCTCTGTCCTCCGGGCCTCTGTTGGTTCGAAGGGCATTGGCGAGTTTCTGATCCCTCGTGATGTACATGTCCTCGAGGGTGAAGAAGGAGTCAGCTATATCCTTGATCTCCATCAGTGAGCGAGGCTTTTTCTTTGCCACCTCCTCCACAAACTCCTTGCTGATATAGTTTTTCATGTTGATTGCTCCAAAGAGCACGTGCCTCGAGAAGTCCATTGAGGGCTTTTCCACCAGCAGGATCTACTTGTTGAATCTGCCCATGAAGGATCTGAGCGTCTCATTAGGTCCTTGCACCAGGCAGCGGGCGCTCGTGCCTTTAGAGAATTCAAATGGCTCATGAAAGCCTCAGTCAGATCTCCATACCTCGGATGGAGCGCAAGGGTAGATTTTTGTACCACTCTTGTGCCATTCCCACGAGGGAAGTGATAAAGATTTTCGTCCAGTAATGACTAGAATGCTCATACAGGTGCATCAGGTGCACGAAGTGATCCAGGTGCTCGGCAGGATCGGTGGTCCCATCGTAACGGTTGACGGACATGGGGATTTTGCCCATCCCCACACGGGCCATCAAAACTTCATCAATGAGGGGCGAACCGCCTGTCAAAGGCCTACGGTCCCACCCTCGCGGTCGTGCTCCTCGTAATCTTTCTCCCTCTAGAAGCGAGGGACTTGGTTGTACGGATTGCGAGCGTTTCTGGCCTTGGACCTCTCATTCCCCCCGTGGGGGATTTGAGACTGCGCTCGAGAGAGCTGCTCCACGATGTGCTGCAAGTCCTCCAGTTGATCTTGGACTGCAGCTATCCTAGGGTCGTTCCCTTCCCTCCTGTTAGTTCTCCCAGTGGCCCTGGATTGGACCTCCTCTTCTACATCCCCCCTCGGCTGAGGGGCTTTCTCCTTCTCCAAAGTGCATTGTCTTTGGTCAGCCCTCGGGGGACCTTCCTTTTCCTGTGCTGGGGATGGTGGTGGCGGTTGAGCCGTTAGTACGTTTTGGGCAGCGGTCAATGGATGAACTTGTAGTCCCCCCCCCCCCCCCAATGGAGGAGCCATCTAGGCGCCCACTCCCGAAGGTAACTAGGCGGAGGTAAAATGTCTCCAGGCTTTTTGAGCGGCCTGTACCTCGCACTGAGCATCGAGTGCTTGCAATTGTTGTGGGGTCATTTGCGGTATTTCCACCCCTTGGATCTCCTTAGGAATGGAGACCGGAAGTTGCAAAGTGCCTATTTAATAGGGCTGAATCATAGGCACCATGCTTGGCATCATCCCAGGCATAAGGCTGGGCTGTACGTAAGTGTACCGTGGAGGTGGCATCTGTTGGGATAAATGCCCTGAAAATCCAATTATATTGTAAATATTTTGGATTAATAAAACTAAAATTAAAGCAAGTTATGAGTATTTTACAAATTTAATAATTAATGACGTGTGATGGTATTTTTATATGAAATGTGTTTCATAGGAAAAGACTTTAAATACCAGAAGTCACGTGTCATTAAAGTTCTAGTCAGTATGATAAGAAGATGTTCTTATCGAGACTATAATGTGTTATATAAGATGATTAGTCTTTCGTCATAGGGAAATGGAGTTTCCAATTATAACACATTGATGACTTTCAATGAGATTGGAAACATCGAACTGGACCACTGAGATTGTTCATTTTATACTGCTATCTAAAATGAACAAAATCTCGGAAGCATTAGACTCTTAATCCTGGCAGTGTTTCTACTTTAGGCATGTAGTGTTAATCACTGTGATGTACTCAGAAGTGAGGTCTCGGTAACGGGTGGCCAAAATACTTTGTACATTCGGTGATTGCATGAAATGTGCTAGAGAGAAATATTGATCGAGGAATTTGTAGCCTTGCTGGAAGGTTAAAGATATCCCTGAAATAGATTTGCAAAGTTCAATTAAAACTTTGGCCAAAGTACTTCGTGTGTTCGTCACCGAAGTTGTATGTTGAATGTGTTTCACATACAGGGAATTTGAACTTAAAGCGAATCAAGTAATTTCAGATTGAAAGTGAAAAATAAATGATAGTAGTATTGATTTATTTTTCATGGATATCTGTACAGAGGAGTAAAATGCAAAATTATTCTAGATCGAGAAATTCGTGAATAATTTAATTAATTTTAGAGTTCAACAATATTTATTTAGTGGAATTAAATATTGTTAAACGGTAATCAATTATTGTCATGGGATGATAATAGATTGACCTGTTTGGAGCTAAGATTAATTAGTCCTGCAGGTCCCCCCGCAAGCCCCAACGAAGATCAAAGAGAAAATATTAAAACGAGAGAGAGAAATAAATTTTCAAAGAATTTGAAAATAGCCAAGGTATTTATTTTGAGAAAAGAAATTAAATTCCAAGGAGTTGGAAATGCCCAAATTTTATTTTGAAAAAAAAAAAAACGCTGACGTGGCAGCTGATGTGGCATGCCACGTCAGCGGGTCAGCGCCGCGTGGCGCTGACTGGGCGCCAAATGGCAAGACACGTGGACGGCTGGGATTCGTCCACGTCATGGAGTTTCAACGGCCCAGATTGTGTTCACTAAAAAGTCAACGGGCCGTGGAAGCGGGTCAGCAGTTCGGGTCATCGGATAGGGTCGGGTCTCGGTTGACCGACCCGGACACGTGGACGAATAGGGATTCGCCACGTGTCAACCGAGTCAGGCCGCCTGGACCGAACGGTTCACTGGCGAACCGATCTGAACCGTGAACCGCCGGTCGGACCGGACCGGACCGGCCACGTGGCAGCTGCTTGTGGCTGCGTGCGTCTCACACGCGCCAAGCACACAGCCGCCACGAGGGCGGCACGTGCGGGCGCGTGGATGGCCCGTTTGGCGCGTGCTTTGCACCGCCGTGACCGTCTTGGCGTGGACTCCACTACGGCGTCATTTGATTGGCCAACGGACCTTGGCAGCTACGGAATAAAATGCGAAAATAGCTTTGATGTCCCCAAAATGTAGCTATAAATAGGGGCTTCTCCTTTCATTTTAAATCATCAGAATTTGAATTCTGTTTCTCACTCCAAAGTTGCCATTTTCGGCTCTCTCTCTCTCTAGGTTTTAATTAATCCTTAATTAAGGATTAATTAATTATTTAATTAGGTGGTTATATAATTAATATATAATCCACTTAATTAATTAGAAAATAGGGATTTTCTGAAATTAGAAAAAAGGGTTTTTCTAGAAAAATATTTTCTCAAAGTATTTAGCGAAATACTGCCGGAGCCCCACACTCCAATTTCTTAATCGGGGATATTGTGGGGAAGCTCTGCCGGTTTCACGTGGAAATATCGAGGTGCTGGAAAAGTGTCGTTGATAGCCAATATTGCAGTACGGTAATATCGTTGTGCTGCCCAAATTGATATTTGCATATTGTGATTATATGCTAGATGATTTAAAATTATGTTATCAATGTCTGTATATATTAGAGTTATGCTGCCCGATTTGTTCCGCTGCTTAATTAAAATATTTTGGAAATATTTTGATAACGAGGTTATGGCGAAATTTTTTAAATGTTGCTATACCGTCACTCTGCTTCGGGCCCACCGCACCCAACAACTGGTATCAGAGTGGGGCTCTGATTATATACTCGCATTGATAAAGCATAAGATGCATAATTTTAAATCTGATACTGTGCACGTAAATTCTGTCTAAGAAGGCTGGGTTTTAAGTGGGACCGTTGTGACCCCTCCAGTGTTTCTGGGAGTTTGCGTGGAATGGTAATTTTCTGGGAATTGATTTCAATAATCTTCCTGGTTAATTGCCGAATCAGTAAATATGATTTAAATTATGTGATAATTTAAAACATATTTATTTAAGGGACCATTAAAAATTTATAGCGTGATAATTATGTGATAATTATTTGCAAGCATGCTTTTAATTTTAAAATGGCATGATAATATGTGATATTATGCTGCTTTAATTATGCATGATTTATTTAATGTGATTAGATAAATAATATTTAATAGAGATTAAATACGATGCATAATTAGATTAATATTTTTTGGCATAAATTAATAAAGAGTTATTAAAGCCTTAAAATATTATTAGGATTATTTAATAATCCTAGTGGGAGCTTATTAATTAGATTAATTACTTCCAAAATTAATAAGACGCCAAAAGTGATTATTTAATAATCAAAGATAATCCACAAATTTTATAAAATTCAAGTGGGAGCGAGATGAAAAGAGTTGGAGTCTCACGTCCTCCATTACCCGTCTATAGTATAGTGAATATATACTACTCCCTTCGGCAGGTATGTATTCGCGGTATACAAGATTAGGCTTCTACGGATAGAATGAAGTATGGGGAAAATCAACTCGACCACGCCTCCGTGGAGTGTTTGATCTACTCGTACGAATTTCTAGGTAATGGTGTACGCTTGACTAAGTAATGTATTAACCTCCCTTTGGAGCTATGTTACATTTACTTAAAGGTCAAAGGTTAACGTGGTGGATTAACATAGTTTGGTAAGAGTTACCTAGATGGCATGTTAATTAAGATTAATTCTTGCTTTTCTAAGCGGTTTTCGACCCCGCTTCCGGGGAGTCAACTGCGGTTAGATAAGTCACCATTGCGTAAACCAAAAATGCTTACGTGGATTTCATTTCTTGGTTAGACGCAAAAGAAGTAAAATACAAGATCATAACTTGCACCTTTTAAAATATTTCAGTTTTAAAACAATGACGACCGGTAGCCCGCTTCAATCGATCCTAAAGGAAAATAGGCTTGAAGGGTCTAACTATGCTGACTGGAAAATGAATCTTGACATCGTGTTTGGTCACGAGAATCTAAAACAAGTGCTCACTGAACCTTGTCCGGGGGTACCGAAAACTACAGCCAATCAGGATATGAGAATTGCTTATGCCAATTGGATCAAGTCCAATGATTTGGCTAGGTCTTATATCCTGGCATCTGTCTCCAATGTTCTCAAGCATCAAATGCATGAGATGCCAACTGCTAGGAACATGATGGATCATCTCCATCAAATGTTTGGAGGACAGAATCGAGCCAAGAGGCTCGAATTGATGCGAAGGCTGTTAGTTACCAAGATGTCTGAGGGATCACCTGTTCAGGATCATGTTATGAACATGATGGCTTGCCTGAACGAAATTGAAAGCCTTGGTGCTAAATTTGATGATCTCAGCAAACAGGATATGATCCTATGCTCTTTGCCAAAATCGTTCGACATATTCAGGCAAAATTATTCTATGAATAAATTGGATTTACTCTGCCTGAATTGATGAACGAACTTAAAGTGGCAGAGGGAGTGATGAAAGCTAAGGGAACAGTTCTCCTGGCTCAGGCATCAACTTCCACGGCTCCAAAAGCCAATAAGTGGAAAAAGGGAAAGGGAAAGGTTTTCAATCCCAAGAAAAAGGTTCAGAAGAAGAAGGGTAAACCCAGCAAAGGAAAATGTTTCCGTTGCGGGGAGAATGGGCACTGGAAGAGGAATTGTCCAAAATACTTAGCAAGTCTTCCTGCTAAGCCATCTGGACAAGGTATATCGATATCTTGTTTAATTGAATTATGTTTAGTTGGAAGTCCACCAGATTCCTGGTGTGTGGACTCGGGTTCAACTAATCATATCTGTAATTCGTTACAGGGGCTCAAGCTAACCAGAAAGCTTGAAGATGGCGAGATGCAGCTACTGCTCGGGGATAATACAAGTATATCTGTATTAGCAGTAGGGACTGTAAATTTGTATTTTGGTGATAGGGTTTTGGTACTGAAAGACATTCTGTATATACCGTGTGTTCGCAGAAATCTAATTTCTGTGAGTTGTTTAATAAATAATGGTTTCAGTGTTTGTTTTGAACAAAACTTTACCATTAAGCAAAATAAAAGGTTTATTTGCTCTGGCACGGTAAAAGATGGTATTTTCTTGTTATACCCCGATAAAAACCCTAATTCCGCACTTAACACTACTACGCTTGACTTACCATCCAAAAGAAAAACCCCTATGCCTAATGAGGCATACAAGTGGCACCTACGTCTTGGTCATATTAATCTAAATAGGATCCAAAGACTAATTTCAGACGAATTGTTGAGTCCCTTGGACTTAACAGAACTACCAGTCTGTGAATCTTGCTTGGAAGGTAAAATGACCAAGAGATCTTTTAAATCTAAAGGTAATCGAGCCACAGAATTGCTTGAGTGAATTCATACGGATGTGTGTGGTCCTATGAATATTCAAGCAAGAGGAGGTTTTGAGTATTTCATCACTTTTACGGATGATTACTCCAGATATGGATACGTTTATTTGATGAGATATAAGTCTGAATCTTTTGAAAAGTTCCAAGAATTCAAGGCTGAAGTTGAAAATCAAACTGGAAAACGTATCAAGGCACTTCGATCAGATCGTGGTGGTGAGTATCTGTCTACAGAGTTTCTAGAATTTCTCACTGCAAATGGGATTAAATCCCAATTATCTGCACCGGGTACACCCTAGCAGAACGGTGTTGCAGAAAGGAGAAATAGAACTCTGATGGAAATGGTAAGATCTATGATGAGTCATGCTACCCTACCAAGTTCGTTTTGGGGCTTTGCACTCGAAACTGCGGCACACATATTAAACCTTGTTCCATCCAAGTCGGTTCCTAAAACACCAATGGAACTGTGGCGAGGGCAAAAGCCCAGTGTCTCCTATCTTCGGATATGGGGAACCCCAGCTCATGTGTAAAGGAAAGATCCTGACAAGTTGGAATCAAGAACAGAGGTTTGCTTGTTCATAGGTTATCCTAAAGGAACAAGAGGTGGTATATTTTACGATCCGAGAGATCACAAAGTGTTTGTGAGAACTAACGCTAAATATCTCGAAGATGATTTTGTAAATGACCACAAGGGTAGAAGCAAAATTGTGTTAGAAGAAATGACAACATCAGATTCTGAATTCCAACAACCCGTAGTAACTGAAAATGTGTTAGATACATATGATGTACCAGATACAACATATGATGTAGGGACAAGTACACAACAGCCTCGTCGTAGTGGGAGGATTGTCAGGGCACCTGATAGATACCTAGGATTAACCCAAGTGGTTGAATCTGAAGTTTCTGATCCTTTCACATATGATGAAGCTATAAAGGATATAGACGCTGACCGTTGGGTCAGAGCCATGGAATCTGAATTAGATTCAATATATTCCAATAAAGTCTGGGAACTTGTAGAGGCGCCTGAGGGCATTAAACCTATTGGATGCAAATGGGTCTACAAGAGAAAAAGGGGAGTGGACGGAAAGGTTGAGACCTTTAAAGCAAGGCTTGTGGCAAAGGGTTATACCCAGAAAGAAGGTATCGATTATGACGAAACCTTCTCGCCTGTAGCAATGCTTAAGTCCATGAGAATTCTCCTATCCATTGCTGCTCATTTTGATTATGAGATTTGGCAAATGGATGTAAAGACTGCCTTCTTGAACGGGCACCTTCAAGAAGAGATATACATGGCTCAGCCTGAAGGCTTTATTGCCAGAAATCAGGAGCATATGGTATGCAAGCTTGATAGATCAATTTATGGTCTTAAGCAAGCGTCTAGATCATGGAACATCAGATTTAATGAGGCAATTAAATCCTTTGGATTTATGCAATTGCTTGATGAACCATGTATGTACAAGAGACATCATGATAGTGTTGTAACATTTTTAGTTTTATACGTTGGTGATATTCTGCTCATTGGGAACGACACAGGAATATTGTCAGCAGTTAAGATTTGGTTGTCAAACCAGTTTGACATGAAAGACCTAGGTGAAGCCAGTTATATTCTAGGGATCAGACTTTGTCGTGATCGTAAGAATAAAATGATTGGTTTATCACAATCAGCATATATAGATAAGATGTTAGCAAGATATAATATGGCTAACTCCAAGAAAGGATCGTTACCTTTCAGACATGGAGTTCATCTGTCTCGGGATCAGTGTCCCAAGAACCCTGAAGAGACAGAAGAAATGAAAGATGTTCCATATGCTTCGGCAGTCGGAAGCCTCATGTATGCCATGTTATGTACTAGGCCAGATATCTGTTATGCTGTAGGTCTAGTCAGCAGATGTCAATCAAACCCTGGACCCCAACACTGGATAGCTGTAAAGCATATATTGAAGTACTTGAGAAGGACTCGGGATTATATGCTTGTCTATCGCAGTGATGAGCTCATTCCTATAGGGTACACAGATTCGGATTTCCAATCTGATTTGGATTCTAGGCGTTCGACGTCTGGATACGTGTTTACTCTAGGAGGAGCAGCCGTAAGTTGGAGGAGTATTAAGCAATCTTGCATTGCTGACTCCACCATGGAAGCCGAATACGTGGCAGCTTCGGAAGCAGCCAAAGAAGCGTATTGGTTCCGGAATTTCCTAATGGATCTAGAAGTCGTCAAGGACGGACTTACGCCGATCACATTGTATTGTGACAATGCTGGAGCGGTGGCCAACTCCAAGGAACCTTGAAGTCATAAACGTGCCAGGCACATCGAGAGAAAGTTTCACATTATACGTGATTATGTGGAACGTAGAGAAGTGGCAATGGTGAAAATTGGCTCAGTAAATAATCTAGCAGATCCCTTCACTAAGACTTTGGTGCAAAAGAGTTTTGACACTCATGTAGAAGGGATGGGTCTTAGATATGTAGCCAATTGGATTTAGGGCAAGTGGGAGATTGTTGGGATAAATGCCCTGAAAATCCAATTATATTGTAAATATTTTGGATTAATAAAACTAAAATTAAAGCAAGTTATGAGTATTTTACAAATTTAATAATTAATGACGTGTGATGGTATTTTTATATGAAATGTGTTTCATAGGAAAAGACTTTAAATACCAGAAGTCACGTGTCATTAAAGTTCTAGTCAGTATGATAAGAAGATGTTCTTATCGAGACTATAATGTGTTATATAAGATGATTAGTCTTTCGTCATAGGAAAATAGAGTTTCCAATTATAACACATTGATGACTTTCAATGAGATTGGAAACATCGAACTGGACCACTGAGATTGTTCATTTTATACTGCTATCTAAAATGAACAAAATCTCGAAAGCATTAGACTCTTAATCCTGGCAGTGTTTCTACTTTAGGCATGTAGTGTTAATCACTGTGATGTACTCAGAAGTGAGGTCTCGGTAACGGGTGGCCAAAATACTTTGTACATTCGGTGATTGCATGAAATGTGCTAGAGAGAAATATTGATCGAGGAATTTGTAGCCTTGCTGGAAGGTTAAAGATATCCCTGAAATAGATTTGCAAAGTTCAATTAAAACTTTGGCCAAAGTACTTCGTGTGTTCGTCACCGAAGTTGTATGTTGAATGTGTTTCACATACAGGGAATTTGAACTTAAAGCGAATCAAGTAATTTCAGATTGAAAGTGAAAAATAAATGATAGTAGTATTGATTTATTTTTCATGGATATCTGTACAGAGGAGTAAAATGCAAAATTATTCTAGATCGAGAAATTCGTGAATAATTTAATTAATTTTAGAGTTCAACAATATTTATTTAGTGGAATTAAATATTGTTAAACGGTAATCAATTATTGTCATGGGATGATAATAGATTGACCCGTTTGGAGCTAAGATTAATTAGTCATGCAGGTCCCCCCGCAAGCCCCAACGAAGATCAAAGAGAAAATATTAAAACGAGAGAGAGAAATAAATTTTCAAAGAATTTGAAAATAGCCAAGGTATTTATTTTGAGAAAAGAAATTAAATTCCAAAGAGTTGGAAATGCCCAAATTTTATTTTGAAAAAAAAAAAAAAAAAGCTGACGTGGCAGCTGATGTGGCATGCCACGTCAGCGGGTCAGCGCAGCGTGGCGCTGACTGGGCGCCAAATGGCAAGTCACGTGGACGGCTGGGATTCGTCCACGTCATGGAGTTTCAACGGCCCAGATTGTGTTGACTAAAAAGTCAACGGGCCGTGGAAGCGGGTCAGCAGTTCGGGTCATCGGATAGGGTCGGGTCACGGTTGATCGACTCGGACACGTGGACGAATAGGGATTCGCCACGTGTCAACCGAGTCAGGCCGCCTGGACCGACCGGTTCACTGGTGAACCGGTCTGAACCGTGAACCGCCGGTCGGACCGGACCGGACCGGCCACGTGGCAGCTGCTTGTGGCTGCGTACGTCTCACACGCGCCAAGCACATAGCCGCCACGAGGACGGCGCGTGCGGGCGCGTGGATGGCCCGTTTGGCGCGTGCTTTGCACCGCCGTGACCGTCTTGGCGTGGACTCCACTACGGCGTCATTTGATTGGCCAACGGACCTTGGCAGCTACGGAATAAAATGCGAAAATGGCTTTGATGTCCCCAAAATGTAGCTATAAATAGAGGCTTCTCCTTTCATTTTAAATCATCAGAATTCGAATTCTGTTTCTCACTCCAAAGTTGCCATTTTCGGCTCTCTCTCTCTAGGTTTTAATTAATCCTTAATTAAGGATTAATTAATTATTTAATTAGGTGGTTATATAATTAATATATAATCCACTTAATTAATTAGAAAATAGGGATTTTCTGAAATTAGAAAAAAGGGTTTTTCTAGAAAAATATTTTCTCAAAGTATTTAGCGAAATACTGACGGAGCCCCACACTCCAATTTCTTAATCGGGGATATTGTGGGGAAGCTCTGCCGGTTTCACGAGGAAATATCGAGGTGCTGGAAAAGTGTCGTTGATAGCCAATATTGCAGTACGGTAATACCGTTGTGCTGCCCAAATTGATATTTGCATATTGTGATTATATGCTAGATGATTTAAAATTATGTTATCAATGCCTATATATATTAGTGTTATGCTGCCCGATTTGTTCCGCTGCTTAATTAAAATATTTTGGAAATATTTTGATAACGAGGTTATGGCGAAATTTTTTAAATGTTGCTATACCGTCACTCTGCTTCAGGCCCGCCGCACCCAACAGCATCCCTATGGGGTAAGCAGCAGTGTTGATTGCGGTTGTGGCGGGCATAGGAGTTACGGGTGGGATGGCTGAGCTAGGGCCTCCGGTCTCGGTTCCTCTTACCGATAGAGCCCCCGTCAAAGCCCTTTTACCTCCATTTCCGTCTTCAGCAACAGGCGGGACTTCGCCTCCAGCAGGAACGTTAGGCTTATTTTCTTCCAGATTTCCCTCATTGACAGGCGGAAGGGCACCTCTGTTATCCAGACTCCAGACCTTGTTGCAGTAACCATGATTGAAGTTAATGGTGTTATATCTCAACTAGCTCAAGAAGGAAGAAACAGATGAAGATCTAGAGAAAAAGATGATGGTTTCCCACAGACGGCGCCAAAAATGATGGTGCAGGAACTTAGAGAGTATTAAAACACCAACACTTTAAGATTTGTTTAGGGGAGGGAAGACCATCACAGGCGTTAGAGCCTCAGGAACTGGGTTTCCTTTGTAGCGTGGGTTCTTCCAGCTAGGATAACACCAAGGAGCAGGGTGCAGTTAGGGTGCAGCGGTGGTGCGTGTGTGAAATGCAGTGCCTGAAGAAGAAGGAAATGCAGAGGAAAATACCCAGTTTATGCAGAGTATTCTTGTGCAAGAAGATGACTTGGGGAGAGTGTGTGTAAAACTTCCCTATTTATACGTTGAGGGCAAGGGTATTTTGGGTAAATTGACCGTGTGGTCCCAAACCCGCGTTGCCCTAGACACGTAGTGTCATGTGATGGCGTGAAAGTGATGGCCCTGCAGGCTGGCAGAGTCAGGTACGAGGTGCGCACCAACACTGTGTCAGAGGTTATTGGCGAGTGGATAGCGTGGAGGTATTTTAGCTATGCTTCTCGTTCCTCTGAAAGTGCCCTCGAGAGGGGTACTCTACCGCGGTGGGGTTGACCCTCGGGGAGAATAGTACCCTTTGGTGTTGAGCTCGAGCGTTGGGTACGCTTGAGAAAGGTTCCCCTGGCGGATAACCATGAGTGCTAGGGGCCCGAGCGTGGAGGTGTGCGAACCCGAGCGCAATAACAGCAGGGATCCTTGTTGTAGAGGAGAGGGAGTCCGGATGCGGAGCGTCCCTTGGAACCGAAATACGAGCGTTCGAGGGGATTAGTGGACGGATCCCGCGCTCATGACTTAGGCCGAGGTGCGCAAGTCCGGATCGGATAAGTGATGAGGGAATGGGCCGGGTCAATTCCACGGGCCCATTACCGCGAGCGTTAGAGCCCTGGGTCCTTCAGATCGCGACACGTGTGCGGTGCTGATCTGAGCGTAATTTGGCCTCATCAAGAGTGTGCGTGGATTGCTAGTTAAGGACCCAAGTTTGGTGTCTTGGACTCTAAAAATAATTTATTTTTTATTGATTTTTTTCCAATACTTCGTTAACCGTTTTTTCTTCACTTTAAAATTATTTTCTTTTTTATTTATTTTTCCCCACCACTCCCAAATCATATGTTTTTTAATTTATTTCTTTAACTCTTTTTTGTTTCTGACCTCATTCTAATTTGTTCTATTATATTTTTGTATCTTTTTTCTTCATATTTTCAATTTTCTATTTAACTATTATTTTATATTAATGTGATATTATTTTTTAACTATTTTTTCTCATAAATTATAATTATATTAAAAGTAATTAGTAAATAAGTATTAACATGATAAATTCAATTAAATATATATTTAAATAATAATAATAATTCTTTTATTTGCACACAAATTAGAGTGTGCATGATTACTAGTTTATATTAATTTTAATTGTCTATCAATAAATTTTGGTATATATAGGTGAATAAAATAAAAGACGAAAAGGATAATTAAAATAAAAAATTCAATGTGGTCCGTAAACAAAAAAAAATCCCCAATTCTCTACTATTATTATATTCAAACTTCACTCAGTCTATTAATTTCACAACCTTTGATTGTACTTTTTACAAATTTATTGAACATTACATTATTTCGAAATAGATGTCATCCATGAACACCTCAAATTGTTATACAAGAATAAATTTATTGTATGAAAACCTGTAATAAAAAATATTAGGCATCTATGTGTGAATAATCAAATAAAATGTGTAGCAGGTCCACGTTACAAACCCCTTATATTCAAAAAAAAATTAATCCGAATCAAGTTTAGCCGAACCTTAACCAATCATATAATAAATGTATTACTATTCGATTGACCACTTTTCATAAAATTTCTACATGAACCTTTTGGAAGGCATACCCCCGTCCGGCTCCGCCTGCCTAATACCAAAGTAAACGAATCAAGAAGCTCTTATCATCATTTAAGTATATATTTCTCAAAGAAAGATCATCATGTGGTGCACACAAATTAGTTTTTGGTAAAGTTTATCATCAAGTTCATAATGAGTAGCATGTGGACATACGCAAGATTACTAATTCAGTGAAGACAAGAGCAACTTGTGGTTGTATAGAAGAACAATGTAGTACTCTGCACGTCTTCCCCCTTTTCTTTTCCTGCTTATGTATCGAGATTTTGCCACCTAGCCATTAAAACGAACATTGTGAAAGCTACATGTTTATAATATGCATATATACATCTACATAAATATTAAAATTGGGTCATGAAATTTGACGTTGACAGGGAATGAAGCAATTCACAGATAGAGATAAGGCTCTATGAGATTCAAATTGGACGGTTCGCGAAAAAAAATATTCCGTAAGAGGAAACTCGTATTCGCATAAACTTTTCTTATTTGCGATAAAGATTTGCTTGAACTTCTTGAAGGTTCATGGATATACGGGGGAGTTTGTATGCAATTTTAAACTTTTTTATATCATTTCTTAATTGTGCATGTTGATTAGAGCAATAATTATACTGATATATCTTGAGATTTGACTTAAATATACGAACATATCTGGAGGTTGGAGAAATTACGCAAATTTTCTCTGATAATGAATATTCTATTTTGCCCTTTACGCTTGTTGATCAATATCTATAAGTATTCCAAGAGAAATTCTTGTAATTTTCTCTTATCTCCAAGGAGATTTTATATGTACTTAGGACAAATTTGGTAACATGTTAGCGCAGTACTTATCCCTCAATTAGTTATATATAACCTAAAACTAATTGGTTCATGAAATAGGGATCTTTCTTATCAATATAACTAATTAGGTGAGATCTTAGCTGTAAGTGCCTAACTTTTAATTGTGATTCTCTTAATAACTAATTGTGCTTTCTTTGATAGATTAAGTAGTTTGGCTGACTTCTTTATATGTGCATGCATGTACTTGCATGCATTGTCCATATCACTTAGATGAGTACCTAAGGTGTTGCTTTGGTCATTTTCAAGTCATTATTAACAAACACTGATAGTATTAGTTGATTTTGATGGTTAATGAATTTGGAAACTTAGTTCAGCAAGTTTAGGGTGTGCCAGCCATGGGAGTATAGAAATTTCGATGTTTTATGTCAATTTGGACGGAATTATGAGTCCGTGATTGACTTGATCCTTACCCATGTTATTGATAAGTAACAATGTGCTGATGTTTCACGAACTAACTTTTGTTACTGTAAAGTTTAGCGAAGAATGATAGGAGAGGTAGTTTTATGTAATAATCAAAACCCTAGGGTGTGAATGTAACAAAATAACTGATCGGGCTCTGAATGTCCTTTTTGCACTGTACATTTAGGAAGTTAGTGATTTCATGTTTGTGTCACATATATTCCTAGTTTAACAGAAATCCTCAAACACAATATATATATTAGGTTAATGGCTTTATAAATATATATTTAGGTCGTCATAACAACTTTTTCCCTATTTATTGTGCTATATTGTTCATTCCTTTAATCCTTTCGCTCTTTAATTTGTACAAAACATAAGCACAAATATGTACTTTGTTTGATTTCAGCCTAGATGCACAGATTCTTTTAAAAATATCATTTTGTCGTGTTGTGTTTTGTCGGATACTCGTATCCGACACTCCTCATGTGAAAATTTTAAGAAAAAAATTATATTGTCATATTCGTATCGTGATGTATCCATATCCGTACATCATAAATTTCAGCTATTATAATTTACAACTCAGTAGAGTGTACCGCCTTTCCTAGGACACATCGATCTACGTTTGTTTCCTAGTGTTGAACTTAGTTTTTTTTAGCATAATATAAAGATAGAATTATCCCTTTACAATTACACATGGAGGTAACTTTTTCCATGATTACTGGGAAGAAAAATGACAATTAACATCATCAAAAGGTTTTCATTTTTTTTTATTTTTTTTTCACATTTCTTACACCCCAAATTCCAAAGTATACAAGCAAGGAGCCGAAGATAATTAAAAGATGGGTTTACAAAACCTAACCATTTATTACAATGCATAAGGTTAAAAATTATGGAAAAACATCTTGAGATTTGATTTATATATGATAACGAAAAACATCTCGAAAAATTATTAAAGACACACCGATGAGAGTGTTTTTTGTAATTTTTCAATTACGATTGTCCAATATTATAACACAAAAACTCATGGCAAATAACCATATATTGTACCAAGAAATTGATCGAATATAGGTGAGATATTTTAGTGAAATTTATAATAATAATGCTTTTGGTTCCACATTGATATATATATGTATATCCTCCTGAGATTAAGGGGAATTTTGATGTTGCATGAGGTAGCGGGACATCACATGATGTGCAGCCGGCCAAATTACATAAGCTTCAAAAATGACCATGAAGAGTGGAGTGAGTGGTGGTCACACACCAAGATGCAGTGTTTTCCAAGGACCCACACACCCACACGCTAAACAATAAATAAAAAAAAGTTGTGCACCTGAAAGGCTTCCCTTAACCTAATGGCGTTTTCTGACTTTCTGCATTCCTTAGGGCCATTGATACTGACCTCCACGTGATGTATCAGAATGTCATTCCACGCCCATGATTATGTGACACGAAATTGGATACTAATACGATATGATATTGATGTTGGTGCACGAATACTAAGCACGACATGATATTAATCAGCGTCATAAATTTATTTTGAAAATTCTCTCATGAAAAATATTTGAAATGATAAAATGATATTTTTATAAGTATTTGTATATTTAAGGTGATATTATAAATTATTTCTAACCATAGGAGAGTGTGATATGTAGATTGACAAAATAAGATACTCTAATCTTTAAAAAAAAAAAAAAAAAAAGTATTCATGAATCATGTATTATATATTTCATAGTCCAAACCAATAAGGAAGAAATCAAATTTGGGGTTTTGGCTGGTTAAGTTTTAGTCTTAATGGAGAATTAAGTTATTAGTAGATTAAGAAACTTGCCTTTAAACAATAAATTAGTTAAAAACATTAGAAATTCATAAATGCAATTTAGAGTATAAGTAACTTAAGATAGTAGATTTTCTTAGGAGGTGGTGTTACATTTCATTGTTTACGAAGCAAATGAGACATATACAATATAGTTCATGGGTGAAAGATTTATTTCCTAAAATATGGGATAATAATTTTGAAGGAAAAATATTTCTCTTTTTTGCTATGTCTAGAAACTCGGACCGGACGTCGAACCAGGACCTCTAACTGGTTACTGGTTTTATTGGTTCGATAGATCGGACTACCGGTCGAACCGATATGACGTCATAATTATTTAATAATTATATATATTTATATAATATTATAAATATTAATTAAAAATAATCAAATAAGCTAAATAATATAGACAATTAGACATAATTTTAAATTACTCCCAACTATTTATTAATTTTTATTTCACATTGTTAATAATAAAATTTTAAATTATAAATCTATAAACATATAGAAAAATTATCTAACTAAATAACAAAATAATCAACATCTAACGAATTAATAATATAGATAAAATATTTATTTAATAAATATTATACTTTTATCTTGGATAAAAATAAAAGAATATCACGTGTACATTTATATTTTATTGATATATATTATAAAAAAATTACTATATATTATTTTATTTATATTTAACTTGAATCTTATAATATATTATAATATTATAGTCATAATTAATATTTTTTAAATTTTAAATTTTAATTATAATATATAGAATTGATGAGTTTATTTTTATGGGATTTTTTCTAACAAATAATCCGGTAAAAAAGAACTAATTTCTTCTCAAAAACTAATAAGTATCTCTTACATAATCAGTACTGATATATAATTTAAATCTTATATAAAATAACAATTGGTGTGTCCAATTTGGTTTGCACATTAATTTCTTATCCATGGACTGCAGGTTCAACTGGTCTGTGGAGCGGACTGGTCCGATTCTTTAACCAGGTTTGGATTGGTTTCCACCGGTTCAAACTGGTCCTATTGTGGACTGATTTTAAGGCCCTACCCAGACCAGACAAGCGATGGCTCATCGGTTGAACCGGTCCGATCGATCGATCGATCCGATCCGGATTTTAAAACATGGCTTTTTTGGTCTTATGATCAACCGAGTAATTATAGTTCCAACCTGATTCGGCAAAAACACTATATTTAGGGGATGGATATTTTACACTTTTAATGTGAATAATGAAAATTTTAAGATGAGTGATCATTATAATTCATAATTAATTAGGTTCGATGGAGTTAAATTTGAGATGAAAATTTTCCACCAACTTGAATCCGTTAATGTTTTTGGAAATTAAAAGTTATTATTTAGAAGGAATTACATATACCCCCGATCATCGTGGAGCTGTGCACATTGTTCCCCAAGGACCCCAACACTAACTTTAAATTTTGGAAAAAAAACGTTAGAAAGCGAATTGCACTGAATCAAATTTAATGGGGAATGCCACAATTCCGAAAATTGAGGAGTTGTTTGTAGTTATCCCCTATTATTTAATAGTTTTTTTTTTTTGGTTAACACACACACACCTAAGTGGGGGTTTGAACCCGGAACCTTGCCTTCGAGAATGAACTCATTAACCACTTGGACCAACCTCTCTTGGCCCCCTATTATTTAATAGTTATCTTTGACTATTTTAATAAATTTTAGTGTAAATATACACTATTAATTATATACTAGTAATTACGCACACTCGATGCGTGTACTCGGAAAAAATATATTATTATAAAAATATATTAAAATTAAATTTTTTATATTAATAAAAATTAAATAATTTTTAAATAGGTCTTAATATAGTAGTATAGATAAAAATAAATTAAAAACAAAGTCAAAATAGTAATAATAAATAAAAAATATGAGATAAAAAGATAAAAGAATATGAGAAATGTTAACCTGATGTGAGAGAAAAGGGGAGTTAAAGCCAAAAAAAAAAAAAAGATTTAAAAATTTAGGGGCAAAAACGAAAAGGAGAGTTAAATTAAAAAAGAAAAAAGATTTTAAAAGTTAAGAGCGGAAAAGAAAAGAGTCCAAGAGTCGAAAGCACCAAGATGATTTCTATCTGTTCCTGGCGCTTAGTATAATTTATGGTGTAGAAACTGGAAAGGAATTAGAACACCAACACTTTCAAGATTTGTTTAAAAAGGGAAAGACCATCACAGGCAAGGTGCCTCGGGAACTGGGTTTCCTTTTGATCGTGGGTTCTTCCAGCTAGGATAACACCAAGAGTGCAAGCGGACAGAGGTGCAACTGAGATGAATGGAATGCAGTAGAGGAAGAAAAATGAAGGAATGTATGCCCAATTTAGCAGAGGATTCTTGGGGAAGAAGATGACTTGGGAAGAATGCATGTGCTTTCCTCTATTTATATGTTAGGAATGAGGGTGGCTTAGGTAATTTGACCATGTGGTCCCAAACTTGTGTTGCCCTAACACGTGGCGACCTGTGACGGTATGAAAGTGACGCCTCTGAAAAGTGGGTGGCGTGTTAGGTACGAGGTGCATGCTGCCATTGTGTCAGAGGTTGTTGGTGAGTGTTGAGCGTCCGGGAAGGCTTTAGATAGGGGAATCAGGCGAGCGGATGCCTGCGCCCTGGTGTATGCCTTGCCGGGAGCATCAGTGACGCTCGTAGGGACGCACGAAGGGGTTCGCCTCAGTTGATGTCCATCGAGCGTCAACAACCCGAGCGCGTTCAAGGATGGGCCCTCGTGAAGCGCTTACCTGGGGATGGGATGGCCTTGAGGGGCCCAGCTTGGGCGTCGGGATGGACAGTTGGAACCCTTGCTCGAAAAATGGGCCGAGGCTCATGGGCCTGGATCCGTAGTCAAGCAAGTGAATGGGCTGGGTCATCTCGCGAGCACATTAATGCGAGCGTCCAAGCTCTAAGTGAGTAGATGGCGACACGTGTACGGCTCTGAAATGAGCGTGAGTTTATGCCTCATCATTTTGCCCCCCAAATTCTGTAGTAGCGCTTGTGCGCACTGTAGAAATTTAGAGAAGCAAGCTTTGAACTTTTTTGAATATTTGAGGGTGTCAAGCTTCAAGGATGAAGTGATTGTTTGTCTTTCGTAACGGGCAGGCTCTGACATCGCCATAAATGAAGTCATATCCGCATTAAATGCTGAGTGGGAACGTGGGCGCGTGTACTCCGGGAGACGTGAGGCAGTTACCAAAAGTGGGGGGACTTTCAAGGCAGGAAATGATTGCATTTTCAAATCCCTAACCCTAGTTAATGCCAGCTTTTGCCCCTATAAATAGGGAAAGAGAAAGCCTTTGAAGCCTTTCACGCCTTCAATCTTCCTCAAGCAAACTTACAGCAAAAAGTTCTACGAATTTCTGCAAACTCCAGCAAGTTTCTTCCTTCAATCGTTAGGTAACGTCCACGTCATCTCTGATTTCTTGTACTAACTTTAGATTTAGGTTGTGTGTGAGCGATACTTTTGGTGAGAAAACCTTTTCTGCCATTGAATTCACTCCGGAATCCTTCTTCCCCATAGAACTTTTGTGAAAAGCTTCATCTTCAAGAATTGAAAACCAGACATGGCGGAAAACAATGTTGAAGCTTATGTGAGGGAGATAGACGAGATGTCCGTTGGGAGTTCTTCCCCTCACGATAATGTTCCCGTGGCCATTCCCCTTGCGAGGGCCTCACCAGGCAATGCGATCCCCACCGCTATTCCTGTAGCCCGGGCTCCGATAGAGACTGGGGATGAAGAGCTTGATGCTGCAGTTCAAGGAATGAATGAGCGGGATCCCAAAGGCGAAAATGACCTCTTTGAAGAGATAAACAACGTGATGGAGATACAGAGGCAAGGGGAGAGAGTGTTTCCTGTGTTGAGAAGCGCTGTGAGGCCTCAAGACCATCGGATTACGGTGGCGATTACGGCTCCAGAGGGTAAAGCAGGGTCATCCAGGCGTCAAGTCGATGGTGAGGCCCCCACAAACGACAGAGAAAAGGAAAGGAGCCAGTGACCCGTGTGAGGCAGAACAACCCTCATCAAACAGACAGATCGCCTGATGAAATTGAGAGCATCTTGACGCTCGAAGATTTAGCTGAGTTGAAGTCCAAGGCTTATTGGGATGATAGTGTGTACTGGACTCGCTTGCCCTCGAGTGGTGAGAGGGCTAACCGTCCGCCCCCAGGAATGATGACAGTATACTTAGACTCCGTCCTGGCCGGCGGTTTGAGATTTTCGATTCCGCCCGTTGTCACCAACATCTATAACTACTTAGTTCTGAGGCCCACTCAAATTCTCCCCAACGGCATTGCTCTGATAAACACCTTTGTGATCTTGATGAGGGCTATGGGCCACGAACCTTCAATAGATAACTTCAACAGTTTAATCCAAGCGGCCCGTTCTCCCCGCTCGTCTCCGACTGACGGGTTCTATTATGCCCAAGCCAAGTCCGGGCTGAAGATGATTGATTCATCCTCGACGTCGTACGGCGAAAACTGGAAAGAGAAATACTTCTTCGTTGGGGCGCCCAGGGGGGTTTTTGGAGCTCATCGAGGGTGGTTAGTACACGGTGACAACCCTCTGGTTAGGGATAGATCCGTGAATAAGCTCTTCAAGCACTGGGCGAAGAGTTTGGCCCTCGTGATGAAGAACGAGAGAAAATGGATTAAGGCCAAGGATCTGATGAAGAACGAGGAGGTATTGTTCCGCTATGGACTTTCCTGCCCTCCAGAAATGATACTCAATCCTCCTACTGACATCATGGGCGCCAACGGTCAGACTCTAGGAACTAACTTTTCTAACACTTAGGATAGCACCACCAACTTGTTTAGGTTGTAATATTTTTATAGTGGTTATCCATATATCATCCTTTTGATGCTCGTGGTTTTATTTTTCAGACGTTCAAATACTGACAGCTGGGATGGACGCCGAGAGGGTTGCCGAAATTATGCGTGCTCAGCGGGCGGGCGCCAATCAACAGCAGCAGCAGCCATAGCAACAAGCCCAACCCTCTAATGCTCCGAGAGGAAGGGGAACTCGACGAGGGCCAGGGAGAGGCGATGGAGGTAGGGGCGCTGGCAGGGGTGTTGAAAATGAGGTTTAGATCGCCGATCCCATTGAAGATTTAACCATCGGTGGCGCTCGGAGTGCCACTCCTCCTCCTGCTGCTCCTGGTGAGCCAATAGCCCTTAGTTCTAGTAACTCCCACAACCGCTCGGGGGAGTTGGCCCGTTTTCACGATACGGTGAGGGCTGACCGCCCAAGGAAAATGAAGAGGTTGCCAGACTCTATCCCCATCTCCGGGAAAGGGAAGGAGGTGATTGTGGGCCACCGTGGCGAGGGTAGTGATACCTCATCGTCTGAGGATGAGGATTTTTGGAAGATTGGATGTCGAAGGGACGCTCGGTATAAGCGCCAAAGGACGGACGGTCCTGTCCTCCTGAAGAAGAGTGCAGCAACCACCAACTTGGTTGCGGAGATCGTCGGGAAACTCCAATTCTCCAGCGATCATGACAAGTTGAACGAGCATGATGCCGCTCGGGTTGCGGATGATGCTTGTGACGCTCTCCTGACGGTAAGTCTTTTAGATCCCTCTGCGAAGCTCCAATCTTTTCTGCTTTTACTTCTGATAATGACCCTCGTTTTTGGCTTTTCAGGAAGTAATCCCGAGGCTGAAGAACTTATAGGGTTGAGCGCAGGCCTACTCTGAACACAAGGCCAAATACAAGAAGTTGCTACGAATCTCCGACCCCGGCCAACTGCAGGAGGATTACAATAATGTATGTTCTCAACTTACCGCCTCCAACCTTGAAAAGGACAAGCTGAAGGAGGACTTGAAGCGGTCAGATGATGCGTACTTAGCCCTTGATGATCGCCACAGGAAACTCAAGGAGGAGCGCGACCAGCTGAGGGTCACCAACGGGGAGCTTGGCGAGCAGCTGGCCGAGAGCACTCGGCAAAATGAGGTAACCAAGAAGACTCTCGCTGTATTGCAAGAGAAGGTGGTCGGCTTGGAGACGAAGGTGGCATGGGAGGCGGTGACAAGATTTGTGCGCTCGAAGGTTGTTGCTTTTGCCGCCAACCTCCATTGCTTCAATAACGCTCGGCGCTTCTTCTGGAAAGCTGTGGGGTAGATGGTGAAGTTGGGAATGGCTCCTGAAAGCGCTCGGACTGATGAGCGCTTGCGCATGGACTTAGATGAAAATCTGGAGCCAATCGTCCGTACTGGGGACCCAACAGACAGCCTGATGGAGCCAGAGTACGAGGATCTGGTGACGATGCTCCAAAAGGACTTCATGGCTGCTAACCCGATAGATCCCGAGCCTATCCAACTAGAAGACGACGGTATCACCGTCGATGCTCAAGTTGGCGAAGAAGCAGGCGACGCTCAAACTTCCAATGCCAACGTGCTGGCCCCAGTTCCTCCCTTAATTGCCCCTCCTGAGCCTGAGAGTCAAGCCCAGTGATGCCTTTTCTGTGCCTTCCAAAATTCTGCCTGCTCTATTTCATTCCTGTTTAAATTCCACCCTTGTTTATGAACATCTTTAATTTGCATTTGCTCTTCGTATTTTGTATCTGAACTTGCTACTTATCTTTTGCTTGAACGTTTCCGCTAATGAAGCTTAGTTTCCTTCATTTTGGATGTTGGGCCTTGTTGTCTCTTTGTGTTTGTTGTTTGTATGCTTGTCTTGGTTGATATTTGGATATCTATGACGAGAGTGTACGGGCACGAGGGTGTTTCTTATGAGGGTACCCTGGCTATATACACAGTGAGGCTCGAATTTGAACTTAGAAACCCACTGGGATTTAGCTAAGTATTGGCCTCAAGCATGTGATGCGTATTTCTGGTTTGAGCATTCCGGCAACATGAATGATCTTAGAAATCCACTGTAGGATTTGCTAAGTATGGGATAAAAGCGAGCGCGGCTGTAATGTTAGCTTCATATTTAGGTATCCGTGGGAGGATTAGCCTAGTGATAGCTATTTATGAGCGCACTCATACCTAAGAGGATGAGGGTCATTGGGAGCTTACGAGCACAAACTGGTGTGATCAACATCCAGTTGGTGCAAATCAAGCATTTAGCCTCCCACCTTTTCGACACGCTCATCCTTAGGGTTTACACGCTTATAAGCATCAAATTGTTCAGTAGAGGGTTCTCAGCAAACAGATAGTGTTGATTTGAAGTTAATGGGGCATTCACTAAGCCGTCCGACGTGGAGGACGCTTGACACGGAGTAAGCCTTTAACGTGATTGATTACCCAAGCCATTAATCTAAGAAAAAGCGAGTAAATGACACAATAATTGGTAAAACGTTTACTGTTGTGCTAGCTATTAATAATAATGACTGTTATGCTTTCTGTCAAAAGAAAGTACAAGGTGCCACGAGCGGGCAATTATAAAGGTTGGCGTTTACACATAGAACCGTCTAAGGTTACATGCATTCCACGGTCTAGGGAGACGCTCGCCTTGCAAAGTCTCTAGCAGGTAGGTGTTGTTCGCTCGTACCTGAATGACCTTGAAGGGGCCTTCCCAATTGGGGTCCAACTTACCTACATGTTTGGAGACTTCAACTTTTTTGAGTACCAAGTCCCCTAACTGGAAAGTCCTCTCTCTGATGCGCTTGTTATACTGGTGGGCTACGGTCACTTTGTATTTGTGGATGCGAGCCCAAGCAGCATCTCTTCTCTCATCTAGCAAATCCAATTCGAGCGCCCGATTGGTCTCGTTGGTTATAGGCTCAACGTAAGCCACGCGCGCGGATTCTTGAGCAATTTCTACAGGTATCATTGCCTCGGAGCCATACACGAGGGAGTAGGGGGTTTCCCCTATTGCCGCTCGGGGGGGTAGTACGGTATGCCCAGAGAGCTCCTTGAAGTTCTTCTGCCCATTCCCCCTTCTTACTTTCGAGCATAGTTTTTAGATGCTGGAGTATGGTTCGGTTGGTCACCGCAGCTTGACCGTTGGCCTGAGGGTGGCCCACGGAAGTGAAGCGCTGCTCAATCCCTAGTTCGTAGCACCAATCTCGTGTGTCAGCAGCGATGAACTGGTAACCATTATCTGATATGAGGACCCTCGGGATGCCGTATCTGCAGATGATGTTCTTCCAAATGAAGTCCCTCACACCCTTGAACGTTATCTTTGATACTGCTTCAGCTTCAGCCCATTTGGTGAAATAGTCCACAGCGAGGATTACAAATTTCTTCTGTCCGCCCGCCATTGGAAGGGGTCCCACGATATCGATGCCCCACTGGTCAAAGGGCCATGAAACGTCAATAGGGATCATTTGGGCTGCCGATAGTTGAGGAGTGTTGGAGTGAAACTGGCACTTGGGACATTTTTTGGAGTAGTTAATGGCATCATGCAGTAACGAGGGCCAGTAGAACCCACTCCTTAATACTTTCTTAGCCAGAATTCGACCGCCAGAGTGATTCCCACAACTTCCGCTATGTACATGCTCTAACACTTTCTTGGCCTGCGAGGGTCTCAGGCACCTTAATGGTGGGCCTTGGAAAGACCGTTTGAATAGTCGACCCTCGCTATCAATAGCGAAGCGAGGGGCCTTACTCCTAGCTTTTCGTGCTTCCACCTTGTCGCTCGGGCAAGTTCCGTCCCTCAGAAATTTAATGATGCCGTCAAGCCAACAAGGTTCAGAGGGATCAATCATGCTCACTTCGTCTGAGGGTCCCACCTCGCAAATCAGTGGCTTCTTCGTTCTAAGGAATGTGACTGAACGCTCGTAGGAACCTTCCATAGCGGATGCAAACTTGGAAAGAGCATCCGCACGCTCGTTTTTCGCTCTTGGGATCTGTAACAGATGGAATTCTTTGAATTTGGAGATCACTTCCTTAGTGCACACCAGGTACTGCACCATAGTGGCTTCTCGAGCCTCATAAGTGCCACCGATCTCACTTGCAATCAGCTGGGAGTCAACATATGCAGTGACCCGAGCGGCTCCATTCTGGAGGGCTATCCTGAGCCCCTGTATCAGAGCCTCATATTCTGCCTCGTTGTTGGTGACCTGGAATGCTAGTTTGATTGCGTAGTCCACTTTCGTTCCATGAGGGTCCCTGAGGGTCACTGTAACGCCCCGACTTTTCGGCCGTACAGGTATGACGTCACGAGTGGGTTTAGACCGAGAGTTATGTGGCTTTATGTGCTTTAATTGCTAAGTGATTATTTAATTTAATAATTTCTTGAACTAATTGATATTATGTGACCTATATGACTTAAGTGTTTAATTTATTAATTTTGTGAACTAATTGCTATTATGTGAACTATGTGACTTAAGTGATTATGTTAATTAAACTTGTTTAGTATGTTTAATTGTTATTTGAATATTATATTTTGTTTATGTACCTATTTGAACTTATATGAAATCCTTGGACTCAATTGTACTTTGAATTTGACCCCAATTATTAACCTACCAACCCTTGAAACCCTAATTGAATTACTTAAATTGTTCAAGGACCAAAGTACAATATTTCCCTTTTCTTTTCCCCTTTTTCACGAGATCAACCCCCCTCCCTTCATTTATTCTTCTTCTTTCATTTTCTTCTAACAAACAAGGGTTCCCAACTTCCCCTCTTCTCCTCATTTGATCGGTCCATCATCCAAGCAAGGAGACAAGAGATTTCTTCAATTTATGGTCCAAGAATTCAAGCTCTAACCATTTCTTCTTCCTTTCTTCTCTCCTTTTCCAAGGTATATGTGGGTTTATATATATGTGTTAATTAAGATGAAGTTTTGTGATCTTGCCTAATAATTTGAATTCTTATGTGAATATGCGTGAATACACGATAGTCTATAACTTCTATGTTTGATTTTGGGAATTCTTGGAGCAAATATGTGTATATATGTATATGTGTATGTAAATGTATATGTATTATGTGAGTTTATGTAATTTGATGGATTATTCATGATTTGATCAGTAATATGTGTATATATTGTATTTAGTTGTTGTTGCTTGATTTTGGGTAATTTGGGAGCTCCGTTGGAATTCTTGAAGCCATTTTCCGTCACTCCCCTGTTTTTCCCGAAGCTTTTACTACTGCTGGAGTGGTGGTTGAGCCCGCGACCATTTCGTGACCATTTTTGGTCGCGGCCGCGACCGACAAGTCGAAACTTGGCCAATTTTCAGTCGCGGCCGCGACTGATTTTCAACACAGTTTTGTCACGGCCGTTACTCCCTCGTCCGAACTCCGAATGACCTGATTTTTAGACCCACGGAAACCTATTGAAGTGTAGATTATTCTCCAATTGGAATCACTTCAATATATTTTCCCATTTGTGAGATATTATCAATTCTTTTTGGTGTCGCTACTTTTCCAACAATCTGCGATCACCCAACTTCGGGCCTACACCATTTTCACCTCGTTTTGAATCATGATTCGTGCCATATATCACCGGAAAGATATTTGTGTCTAGTTTCTGTCCCAATAAACAAAACATAATTCCAATTTCTATAATTCAAGGTATTCCCATTTTCCTACAGCTTGTTCATTTCGGAAATTGTTAACTTTTGATAAAGCTCACCAAAACTCTTCTTCTTGTGTTCCTTTCATCCTCTTGGCTCCCATATGTGAACTATATGACTTGTATGATTCATTAATTGATGATATATGATTTACTTTGATATGATTATGGATTTTATGCTATCAATTTAATGTGTGAACGCTTAAGTGCTTTAATATGATCTCCTTTGCAACTATTGTTTCCTTTATGTGCTTAACGGATTCCTTTCACCTTAAAATGATTCTTAAATATGGTTAACATGTATTATAAAGTCTTATGAATATGTTGTATTATGGGGATGACTTTTGCTATGAAAAATTGATAAGGACATGAGTTATGCGTACATGATTGCAATTCTTAATCGCATTCGCTATGTGCTTAATAACTTCTAATTGATTCATATGCATTGTTAATATGTATTGTCTTGTATTATGAATTGAATGATTTATCATGTATGCACCACTCCATAACATTTTAGGATTTATTCTCTATCATATCATCTCATAACATATCATACCACTTCATGAGGATTGCCGTGCGTCTATATGGTTTCATATTGAGTCAATACTCACGAGTACACATTGTTCCTTCTCTTGTACAGTTCGTTTCCAGGGCGGAGACTTCCGAATTAAATAGGCAACCGTATTACTCATGCTTTATGTCTCGTGGTGTTCCAGGTGAGGGTGTTTTTGTTCTAGTTACGTATCAAACCCTACAACCCTTATATGATAAGTTTTGGCCGAAAACCTTATATATATATATATATATATATATATATATATATATATATATATATATATATATATATATATCATTTTCAAAGTGGAGTCATCGAGTAAATTATTATCGAGTAAACCTTTTCTTATGAATTTTGAAATGTTTTATATTTCTCACGTTTGGAAATGTTTTGGCGAGATTGCATGTATGTTATATTCACGGGCCCCGGAGCTTAGTGTATCGTGGTAAGCCGGGGAGGCAAGGGCCGACGGTGAACCCGTGCACTAGTTCCAACCATTTTACGTCGAAACGGATCTCGTCAGGAGTTTTGATGAGAAAACGCTAGTCGGGCTTTTGAGGATTCATATACCCCACTAGTCATTATGTATGAGGTGGTCGAGTCTTGCAAACTCGTCCACCACCGGAGGAAGAAGATTGGAACCTATTTATGACTATGATTATGTTATGATATGTTATGATTATGCACCGTGCGGGAAGGCCGAGATACGGATTGCCCAAACGATTATGTCTTATATTATGTTATATGGCTTGCGAGTATTATATTGTATTGCATGATCACGTATTCAATATAATAATGATATGTGTCATACACGGTCGGAGTTTGGTTGGATATGATGCACGCTCACTCGCTGATCCTGAATGTTTATGTATGAATTCTGAACTTAATGAATTTAATATGATTTAGTTGTAAAGTCCGAGCATTGCTAGTTATTTCTAGCCCCTCGTGGGAACTAACTCCAAATAAAACCTTGCTCAGGATTTATGACTTGCATGTGCATGTTTCTATATATATGTATTGCTCCTGCTCACTCAGTCTTCTAGAGACTGACCCCTCTTTCCCACTTTTCCAGTTTCTTGCAGGTTTTGCTAGGCGGGAGTCGAGTCTTAGTTTTCTTGTCCGAGTCACTTGTACACTTGAGTCACATTTACATTATTATGATTTAATTGTATCTTTTTATGTATTCGGGCCGAGTGCCATTTATGATTCTTGATTATGAATTCGGGACAGATTGCATGCGTAGTTGAACCCGTTGTTAGGATGCATGTTGAAATTTTAATTATGTTATGAAATTATTGGGCTTGTAGCCACTATTGGAATTCATGTATGGTATTATTACTTCCGTATTGCATTCTGGGTATTCTTGAATTATTTTGGTACAAGGTTAGATTTCGCCTAGCTAGGATATTTTTATTTTGTCTCCCGTTCGCTATGAGTCCGGTTCATGCTTGGATTATCCATTTCAAGAGTGGACTAGACTTGTAGTGCGGGGGATGTGGCGCCTATCGTCCCGGGTGTTACAGTCACCCCGGCTCCCCCCCCCCCCCTTGTGAGGTCGAGGAGTCATCTGTGTGCAGAAGCCACAACCCCTCTTCCACGGAGGGCACAGTATCCAGATGGAAGCGCTCCACTAACAAGTCTGCCACTACCTGAGCCTGTATCGCCGTGCGAGGCTCGAAAGTGATGTCGAACTGGCTGAGTTCAATTAACCATTTGATTAACCTCCCTGAGATGTCCGGTTTGGCAATCACTTGTTTGAGGGGTTGATCTGTGAGCACCGTGATGGAGTGGGCCTGGAAATACGGTCTTAGCCTCCGGGATGCATTAATGAGCGCAAAAGCAAATTTCTCTATCTCCATATATCTTTTCTCTGCCCCCTGCAATATCTTGCTTAAGTAGTACACTGGTAAATGCCTTCACTCGTGTACAGCCACAAGGACAGCGCTCGTGGCTTCTGAAGAAACGGAGAGGTAAATGGTCAAGTTTTCCCCTTGGTTGGGCTTGGTCAACAGTGGGGCGCTCGAGAGATAAGTCTTCATATCCTTCAGGGCTTTCTCATATTCCTCGCTCCAGGTGAAATTACGAGCGTTGCGCAGGATGTTGAAAAAAGGCAGGTTTCTGTCGGCCGAGCGAGAAATGAATCTGTTTAAAGAAATGATTTTGCCTACCAGCACTTGGACCTCCCTCACATTTCGAGGGGAGGGAATGTCAAGGATCGCCTTAATTTTCTCCGGATTAGCCTCTATGCCTCGCTGGCTGACCATGTATCCCAAGAATTTGCCACCCCGAATGCCAAATGTACACTTGGAAGGGTTCAATTTCATTCCATAATGACGTAGGATGTTGAATGTTCGCTTGAGATCCTTCAAATGGGAATATTGACGCTCGCTCTTGACAATCATGTCGTCCACGTAGACTTCCATGGACTTTCCAATTTCGTGCTCAAACATTCTATTGACAAGGCGTTGATAGGTTACTCCTGCGTTCTTGAGCCCGAATGGCATAACCTTGAAATAATAGACGCCCACATGGACCACAAACGAAGTTTTTGGGCGATCCTCGGGGACCATAAAGATCTGATAATACCCTTGGAAGGCATCCATCATGCTCATAAGTTCACACCCTGCCGTTGAATCTACCAGTTGATCAATCCTTGGTAGAGGGTATGCGTCTTTGGGGCACGCTTTTTTGAGATCCATGAGGTCGTTACACATGCGCCACTTATTAGCGCTCTTGGGAACGAGCACCACGTTGCAGAGCTACTCAGGATATAGGATCTCCTCTATGTACTGAGCCTCAAGAAGTTTGTTAACCTCTTCTTCGATGACTTGCCTCCTGAATCCATGAACGTCCCTTTTCTTTTGCTTGATAGGTTTGAAGGCCGGGTCCACGTTGAGCCTGTGGACAATGACGCTCGGATCTATTCCAGTGAGGTCGGAAGCCTTCCATGCAAACGCATCAAGGTTCTCTCGAAGAAAATCAATCATCATGATGTGTGAGGGACCGTCGAGACTGGAGCCTATTTGCGTGGTTTTATTCAGATTTCCTAGCTCCAATTCGATGGCCAAAAAATTTTCAGAGGGCTCCATACGAATTTCAGGCCGAGGGGTTTCGAGCGCCCGCTTTTTACTTGTAAGCTTACCGTCCGCTTCGGCCGAGGGGTCCTGGTCCTCGCCTTCCGAAGAGGAACCCTCGACGGCGCCGGGAGGGCCGTCCTCCGCGCCTCTGTCCCAGTTCGCAGCTCTCTTCTTGTTCTTCTTCTTATGTAGCTTGGCCCTTTTGCGCTCGGGGCCGTCCTCATCTAATTTGGGAAAATCCACTGACTTCTTGGTGGAACCTGCTTGGATGGTTCGTTTGGGTCTGTGGCTCCGAAGGGAAAGGATGTAACATTCCCAAGCCTCCTTAACATTGCACAGTACCTCGCCCGTTCCCTCAGGGGTGGGGAACTTGACCTTTTGGTGATAAGTTGAAATTATTGCCTTGAATTCAACGAGCGTCGGGCGTCCAATGATGATGTTGTATGGGAGGTCCACTTCAACTTCTGTATAGAGAACGCTCAAAGTCTTCCATTGTGGGGCACGACCAAAAGAGGTGGCCAAGCGAATTTGTCCGCGAGGGACAATCTCGGAACCCCTAAAGCCGACGAGGGTTGTTCTGAGGGGTTCGAAGGGGATGTTTATTATTTTCATCTTTTGGAACGTTGAGTACGGGAGAACATTCACAGAGCTTCCACTATCAATTAAGACCCTCTTTACAACGTGGTTATGAACGTCTAAACTAATCACCATGGGGCAGTCAGAGATTTCACCGACCCCATGGGGCGTTACAATGTGCTCTAGGTCTTTTTCTGTGAACCCTACAATATCGTTCTCCTTCGAGCGCGAAGAGCTATTGACAGAAAGCACAGGACTGGGCTGGGAAGGTCTCTGATCGTAGCTCCAGATATGACGACGCTGGGACGCAATAGAATCTCCTCCCGAGGGTCCCTCCAGCGATCATATGGATGATCGCAAATGGTTGATTCTCCAAGTCAACAGCCTTCTGCTTGTAGTGCTCGCTGGTTTCAGGGCGGTGATGGCGTGGGCTTCTTGAGCGCGAGTAGCTCCTTCCCCTAGCTCTCGCTCGCTCGGAACAATGTTCATCATACCTTTCCAATACCTTCACAAATTCTTTGAGGTGCCCCCCAGCGATGAGCCTCTGGATCTCGCTCTCCAACTGGCGACACTCATTCGTGTCGTGTCCCTTCTGCTTGTGGAAGGCGCAGTACTTTCCCTAGCATTTTTGAGCCTCGGTTTCCCTCATCTTAGGCGGCCTTTTGAACAGCTTCTTGTCCGCCATGGAATAGACTTCGGCGATTGGACGGTTGAGGGGATGCCCTCGTATCCGCGTGGGGGCGAAGAATTCCTTCTAGCGGGCACTGGGCTTCAGCGGCGATTTCTGGATTCGACTCTGTCCTCCGTGTCTCGACTGGCTCGAGGGGCATTAGCGATTTTCTGTTCCCTTGGAATGTACATGTCTTCGAGGGTGAAGAAAGAGTCTGCTATATCCCGAACCTCTATCAACGAGCGTGGCTTTCTCTTTGCCACTTCCTCCACGAACTCCTTGCTGACATAATTTTTCATGTTGATGGCCCCAAAGCGCACGTGCCTCAAGAAATCCATTGAGGGCTTTTCCAGTAGCAGAATCTCCTTGTTGAATCTGGCCATGAAGGACCTGAGCGTCTCATGGGGTCCTTGTACTAGGCTGTAGAGAGCCGTGGCAGCGGGTGCAGGAGCTTTCAAAGAACTGAAATGGCTCATGAAGGCATCAGTCAAGTCGCTGTACCCTCGGATGGAGTGGGGAGATAACTTCTTATACCATTCTTGGGCCATTCCCACGAGGGAAGTGACAAACACCTTGGTCCAGTAATGACTGGAATGCTCATAAAGGTGCATCAAATGCACGAAGTGATCCAGGTGCTCGGCCGGATCTGTGGTTCCATCGTACTGGTTGACGGACGTGGGAATTTTGCCCTTCCCGGCGCGGGCCATCAGAACGTCATCAACGAGGGGCGAACCGCCTGTCAAAGGCCTGTGGTTCCCGCCCTCGTGGTCATGTTCCTCGCTGTCTTCCTCCCTCCAGCAGCGAGGGACTTGGTTGCGTGGAGGACGAGCGTCTTTGGCCTTGGACCTCTCATCCCCCTCGTGGGGGATTTGAGACCGCGCTCGAGAGAGCTGTCCCACGATGTGTTGGAGGTCTTCCAGCTGGTCCTGCACTGCGGCCAACCGAGGGTCGTCTCCTTCCCTCCTATTGGCTCTTCTGGTGGTCCTGGATTGGACCTCTTCTTCAACATCTCCCCTCGTGCGCCCGGCCGGGGGGGGGGGGGGGTCTTTCTCCTTCTCTCCAGGTTACAGCGACGAATTTTCCCTCGGAGGGACTTCTTTTTCCTGCACGGGAGGTGGTGGAGGTGGCTGGGCCCCCAGCACATTCTGCGCTATCATGAGGGGGTGGACCGGGAGACCACCAAGCGGAGGGGCCGCCCTCGAACCTCCCGCCTGGGGGAAGTAAGTGGAAGTGAAATGACCCTAGGCGTTTTGCACGGCCTGTGCCTCGCACTGAGCGTAGAGCACTTGAAGCTGCTCTCGGGTTAAGGGTGACATCTCCACTCCTTGGATCTCCTTTGGCATGGAGATGGAAAGTTGTAACATGGCCACTTGGTAGGGCTGGACCATAGGCATCATACCCAGCATCATTCCGGGTATCATGGTGGGCTGCATATACGTGAACCCCGGCGGTGGCATCGCCACGGAGTAGCAACAGGATTGGTGACTGTGGTGACTGGTGGAAGTGTCACCGGGGGAATAACGGAACTAATCCCCCCATCTGCAATTCCGCCGGTCGGGAGAGTTCCAGCCGCGGTCTCTCTTTCTCCAGCTCCACTCCCAACAGCGGGCGGGATCGCGCCTCCGGCCGGCGTACTGTTACCTAGGTTTTCCTCATTAACGGGGGGAAGAGCACCCCTGCTATCTAAGACTCCGGATCTCGTTGCGGTTACCATGATCGGAGTGACTTGGTGTTACTGCTGAACTAGCTTAGGGAAGAATCTGATGAAGATGGAGATGGTGGTGATGGATTTCCCACAGACGGCGCCAAAAATGATGGTGTAGAAACTGGAAAGGAATTAGAACACCAACACTTTCAAGATTTGTTTAAAAAGGGAAAGACCATCACAGGCAAGGTGCCTCAGGAACTGGGTTTCCTTTTGAGCGTGGGTTCTTCCAGCTAGGATAACACCAAGAGTGCAAGCGGACAGAGGTGCAATTGAGATGAATGGAATGCGGTAGAGGAAGAAAAATGAAGGAATGTATGCCCAGTTTATGCAGAGGATTCTTGGGGAAGAAGATGACTTGGGAAGAATGCATGTGCTTCCCTCTATTTATATGTTAGGAATGAGGGTGGCTTAGGTAATTTGACCATGTGGTCCCAAACTTGTGTTGCCTTAACACGTGGCGACCTGTGACGGTATGAAAATGATGCCTCTGAAAAGTGGGCCGCTTGTCAGGTACGAGGTGTATGTTGCCATTGTGTCAGAGGTTGTTGGTGAGTGTTGAGCATCCGGGAAGGCTTTAGATAGGGGAATCAGGTGAGCGGATGCCTGCGCCCTGGTGTATGCCTTACCGGAGCATCAGTGACGCTCGTAGGGACGCACAAAGGGGTTCGCCTCAACAGATGTCCATCGAGCGTCAACAACCCGAGCGCGTTCAAGGATAGGCCCTCATGAAGCGCTTACCTGGGGATGGGATGGCCTTGAGGGCCCCAGCCTGGGCGTCGGGATGGACAGTTGGAACCCTTGCTCGAAAAATGGGCCGAGACTCATGCGTCTGGATCCGTAGTCAAGCAAGTGAATGGGCTGGGTCATCCCGCGAGCCCATTAATGCAAGCGTCCAAGCTCTAAGTGAGTAGATGGCGACACGTGGACGGCTCTGATATGAGCGTGAGTTTATGCCTCATCAATAATAGTATAGATATATATATATATATATATATATATATATATAAAATTATATTATGTTCTTTAATTCTACTAGCATGAGACAATTACAAAGTTTAGGAATTACAAAATTCCCTGTAAATGTTCACTTTTTTTTTTGGTGACATGTATTTTCACTTTGCTTTTGTTGAATTATTACATAATTTCTTTTTAGCATCTTCGATTATGGATTTTTTTTCTTTTTTTCTTTTTTTTTTGCAACCTAAACTTAAAAAATATTTAAAATTGTAATTTTTAACTATTATGTTTTAATAAACTATGGAATGAATTTTGTGTACTTTTCATATCATGAATGAAATCAATTTATACTTACTTTGTTAAAAAATAAAATTTAAGGTTGTAACCTTAGAACCATTTTTAGTTTAGGTTGCAAAATAGAAAAAATACCCATAGCTCAGGAATGATAAAAATATTTATCCCGAATTATTAACTATCCCCAAACTTTCTGAAAGAGCTGATCTTAATTTACTGGTACTGAATTAATTCCTAACTAACAAAAATTCGTAAAACGAGCAATATTTACTACATAAATATATATAATATATCGAATAATTTATTTTTCATCGTACACAAGATAATAATTAGATACAATATATTCCTCCTCAAATTAAAATAAAAACATTCCTACTTTTTAACTCATGAACCTCCAAAATTAATAATTTTTTTACACATTACTAATTTTTCATATTCTTGCATAGGGATAGAATGTACAGGCCATGTTTCTGCTACAATCTGTGACCCTTGGTGAAAAGACCATATAGGGCTCTGGGGCGCAAATTACATGCCAATAATACTTAATGTGGCATGTTACGTATAATTATTTGGTAATTTCCCTAATTCCTGCCTTGGCTAAATAAATTCTAATTTCTAATTATGAAATTCCCTCTCTTCAACTTCCTCGGGCTCTCCCCAAAATCGGGCCGGAAGCCCATTATAAGGCACTGGAAATGGGCTGTACTGTACCATCTTATGCGGGCCCACAACTTCCCATCTGCACAGTCAATTTAATAAATTATATAAGAATAAATTTTGTAAAAAAATTAAAATATTTTTTTAAAAAAATAATGGTTTTTTAAAAAAGAAATGTGATAATTAGAAAAGAAAATGATTTGGTAATTTGTCCTACCTCAATTGGTTAACCAGGTGATGTATCAAAATCAGGATCTCAAGCTTGGCAAGCTCATTTCCAGGGCAGGAGTGGGCCCCAGTGCCAAATGGCATAAATGTATTGGGCTTTGGAGCAACCTGCATCCCCGTAACAACCAGAATAAAATTATTAAAAAAGAAAAAGAAAAACACAACCTCAAATTGAAAAAAAAAAAGGACAAACAAAAAATATTTTCATGTTTTTATCATTTAGTACAGCTTTTCTAGAAAGATATGGAATTGGAATAAATACTTTTTTGAATATTAAAATAATAAATAATAAAGGGAGGCTTCTTATTGGGCAATTTTGTCATACCTCAAACCTACATGGATCAAAATTTTGAGGTTCACTAAAAAATTCAGGATTGTGATGAATATTTCTGAACAATGGCATAACCTTCCAACCTTTGGGAATAAGATAACCTGTCCAAACAATAGATATTAATTTTTGTTATTTTTCTTTTTTCAAAATTAAAAAATTATAATAAAAATAATTAATTTCTTAATGAAGGAGTCTTACCATTATATTCCACATCAACAACAGCTTCTCTAAAAGTGAATGAGACAATACTTGCCATCCTTAAACTCTCCAATATAACCTGCACAATTAATGTGTATTAGGGGACATTTTCTTTAAATCTTTCCAGAATGTCCTGTTTCAGTTTTGTATTATATTTTATGTTTCACTAACTCCATAATATATTGATAAGTGCTTGAAATTATGAAACAAAAAAATAAAATCTTTTATCTTTTTTTTTTAAATTGTGTATCAATATACGTGCCGTGTATTGATGAATGAAACACGACATATAACACAGACTAAAACGAGAAATCCGATTGGCTAAATTTCCTTTCAAGACAGTGATATCAAGAAATAAAAACCTTATAAGTGAGTGGCATTTTTCTAGTCTGGCCCCATGTAAGCCTCCTGTTTCCCTTGTCATTCGACAGGAATATCTCCTTCTGTTCATCCTGTAGTGATTGTCGACACAAGAATTATGTAAGAACATTCTACATTAAAATCCCAAAAACTATTCAAAAATGATTTACCTTGACAGCTTGTAATAATTTGGGATCATCATGAAGGTACTTGAGTATCCATGTCAATGCACTCGCCGTAGTATCTTGAGCAGCAAACAGCACTCCAATAATATTATCTGCGATCTGATCATCCCTCAAGATCTGCCCCTTTTCGTTCTTGAAATTAAGAAGATGCCCCAGAAGATCATTCTCCAGCAACTTCTTCTCCTTCCTCTCGTAGATAATATCCTGGAGAATCCGACTCAGCCTTTTTCTTGCCTGCAATAATTCATCCCCAAAAGGGTCGGAAATCAATGAACCTTTAGAGAATGGAAGAAAATGTCTCACTATTTTGTTGTGTAAAAGTACTGCTAGCCAGGCCCAGGTGTGATGGATTAGATTGAATGAGAAGAAGAAGAAGTTGTTGGGGGTTGCGTGTAATTATTTTTCTCACCTTTAAAGCTTTGTGGTAAGCGGTTCCGGGTAGGTTTGTGGGGAAGGAGTTGTACCCTTTATCCACTATGGAATAGTTCTCCTTCAACTCTTCCTTGTATTGCTTTTCCAACCTGCCGAAAATAGCCAATATTCCCACCTCGAACGAGAACTGTACGAAAAGAACGCACCACTTATCAGCAATGTCTACGTGCTTTACCCATCGAATCAGCATCAAACAGAAAGGAAAGAAAAAAAAAGGAAATTCTGCATGACCCCGCCACGTTACACGACGACATATACTCAGTATCCAACAGAATCTCAGTCGAGATACTGCTTCCGCATCCCTCCAAAGACAACGAAAGGTTGAATTTAATTCAAATGAATAATACCATAATTAATTACCTTCTTCATTTCTTGGAATGTGTTGATGATCTTCCCAGAAGCCCACGAACTGATAGCAGAAACGGCTACAGCTTCGATATCAGGAATCAGTTTCTTAATGGCCTCAAGCGACAATGAGGCCTGCACGAGCTTCCTCAGCTGGCTATGGTAGTTCCCCTGGTGGAAAAACAACGCACACGGCCCTATCATTTTCTCCTTGCTTTTCGGGTATGTCGGCTTGAACAAACTCGCATGTGAAACCAGAACGAATCGCGCGGCCTCGGGTCTCGCCAGCATCACGCACGGACACCCGAGAATGTGCGTCTTGAAAACATCGCCGTGTCTGCACGTATAGTTCGAGAAAAGGAAACATTATTAGCACTATTATTAGTTGAGGAAAGACGAAAGGGATCGAGAAAGGCATGATCGATTGCACCTTCGCTGCTTGTCGGAGAAGAATGTGTTGGGGTCTTTGGAGTACAATTGGAGAGTCTCTCCGATGTAAGGCCAACCCATGGAGCCCGGGGGAAGGTTCGGGGTTAGTTTGAGGTTTCGAAGGTTCTTGGATAAGTGGTAGTAGATGAGTGTGGAGAGGAAGAGGAGGATGTAGATCAAAGTAGTGAGGAAAATATCCATGAATAATGTGGGGGAAATTTATTAAGGTTGTTTGTTTTTCAAGTCTCTTCTTCCCTCCTTTGTTTGTTGTAGTTAATTGAGAGGGTTACTTGTGATGTGTATGTGTGTGGCTTTATTTTATAGTGCAAGGTTTTTTATGTGTGTGTCGATGAAGCTGCTGCTATATAATATGTTTTTTGTTTTTGGAGATGGTGTGGTGTTTATATAGAGTAGAGGGATAGCAACGGATGATGCGCTGTGAATTGAATTGAAGGAGAGCCTTCGCTAAGGGGGCGGAGCCCACCGTCCGCCCTCGCAATTTTTGTGGCGTTTAGAATTTTGTGGGTTTTGGATTTTCTTTACAAGTTTTTCTTTTTCCTTTTTTTACGAAAGGTTAAGATTTTGTAGGTTTGAACAAATGGTAATCAATCAATTTTATTTTATTTTTTTATCTTTTAAAATTTCTTCTCATCTAATTGAGTAAGAGATTAATCTCCTGAGTTATTGAATACGCTTATTGTGGGAATCTCTCTCAATATATCAACAAGATTTGAATTTTATTTAAATGAATTCAAGTCATTATCCATTTGAATCAATTCTCCGTCAATCTAATTAATCAATTGGAAAAAGATAATTTTACTTTTCCAGTAATTTTGGTTTTACCTCTCCTCTCCAAAGTCCTGGCAATGTCGGTACCTGTCAAATGTTCGTGTTCTCTTTCTTATGTGTCTTGTCTGGTGAATTGAATGTCTGAAATTGACCACTTTTACCGTGCATGGCTGGCAAATGAGGTGAAATAATATTTGGATTATATGTTTCATCCCCAATTTGACTTACATATGTTTGGAGAATCTTTTGATTTATTTAATATCTCAATTTTTCCCTTTTTTAACCTCAACTGGATATTAATATCCATAACATCTAATACGCGAATGCTTCGAAAAATATTATTTTATCATATGAAATATCGTATTCGATACTCTTATGTGAAAATTTTTTTTAAAAAAAATTTATATCGTTGTATTCGAACTGTATCGTATTCGTATCATTATATTTGTATCATACATTATAACACGTGAAGTATGTATATATATTAAATATGAGATAAAACACAAAAATAAAACATGATATTTAAACCTGAAATATATACTGTGAGAAGGGAAAAAGTTTTGGTTCAAACTTTGCTCGATTGAACTTAACCGACTTTGTTTTTGGACCTTTTGTTTTTAGCATTAGTTTGGTCTAATCAAATTCAAGATAAAATTATGTGTCACAGGGAAATTTGCAAGAGAGTGTTGACTTGGAAAATTTTCTTTGATTGGTTGGAAATTGGTATAAAATTTTAGTCTTGAATAATCTAGATAAGTTGATGTTCCGACTTTGCGTCCTATATGGGCATGTGATCAAAATTCTAATAAGCGGATTGTTAATTAACGACAATTTCATATGTGTGATTAGCAAAAGGCTTGTGTCCACCTATACACTGAATTGTGTAAATTATGTCACATGTTTATTAATTTTATATTTTAAAAAAACTACGTAAATGGAAAATGTGAATCTTCTTAAAAAAAAAAAAAAAAGAGAGAGAGAGAAAATGTGAATCAATCTAGACAATCGGGAACATGCATAATTTCGAGATTGGATTCTGACATATGAGCTATCAATACAAATATTGATACGTGGACTAGATATGGTATGAATATATATATAATAATAAATTTATTTTTTTAAAATTTTCTATGTGAGAAGTATCGAATATGACATTCGACTTGATACGACACGATACGATAAAGTAATATTTTTAAAAGTGTCCGTACATCATATATTCATACAAGAAAATTATGTGGATCAAGTTGTCCAACTATTTATATTTTTTTCCCCAATTAATATTTTACTTGTTTTAAGAAAAATAAGTAAATATAAGAAATAATATGAATTTCAACTGTTTAAAGCATATGGAGCATTCAATCCAATTATTTCTAGATTAATTTTCGCTCATGTCTTAATCTAAACTTTTGGATCATACCATTAAAGTGTAAATATTTTTTTATTGATGATAGTTGTTTTACAAAAACTCGATCACAAAGCTTTTGATTAAACAAGTATAACACCGAACCGTTAATTTATATCACTTAGTAATAGAATACACTTTCAGTTGTCTTAAGAAAAATTGTAATTAAGATTCGTCTAGGATCCACCCAATGATATGACAAATATATTATATTCGTTATTTAATTGATTAATTTTACTAAAATTTTCATAAATCACACGAAAAATATAAAGCACTCGTGACTTATTACTCTGTTTTAGTTGAGTCTAGTATGAATTAGAATAATAGGTACAAATGAAAAGTGTATTAAGTATAATTTTTCTAAGAAAATACTTTTGATTACGGATTAATTTACATTAATAGCACTTGACATGTATACATTCTTGAAATATAATATAATTGAAAACAAAATTAATATCACATAAATATATATCAAGAGCGTAGGAATGAAAAATTGAGATAGTAATCTGTAAAATTAAATATAGTGGAAATATAGTCGGGTAGACAATTATGCTAGTTAAATTAGAAATTTCACAAAAATGCCAACAAGTGACATGACAGACGGTAGGGGATTGCTTTACTCATTATTGCTAATGCCACTGCTCTGCTGGTCCCAGCCCAAAGAGTGTAAGTGTCTAAATTTTAAAATAAGAGTTAATTACACTTACATCCCCTCCTTTTCATATTTGGGGTTAAATACATTCATGAAGTTTGGGGGTATCTGGTGACTAGATCCCCAAATTTCATGAATGTATTTAGCCCCAAATATCAAAAGTTGGGGATCTGCTACAATTAGGTTTAGTTTCAAAAAATGTCAACTTATTTTATACAAGTTTGAAATAATACCCTTTATTCGGAAAGTTTGAAATTTATTTGGTATTTATCTGATCCATATGAATTAGTCATTAAATTATGTATTACTTTAATTATGTTGGACAATTCTCAACTTTTCAATTAATTTTTAGGGTGAGTTAGACCAAACAAATACTATTTTACCTTATATATATATATATATATATATATATATATATATATATTTAAACGCACACACCCCAAGTGACCAGAGAGATTTGAACCCGGATCATTGCCTTCGGTAATCAACCATCAAACCACTTAACCAACCCCTGTTGGCACTATTTTACCTTATATATAAACTAGCGTAATTCCCGTGCTATGCACGGAGCTAAGAAAATAAAACTTAATTTTTGAGACAAAAAAAAAAAAAAAAAAATCTGAAAAAATAAGTTGAATTTTAAATGTAATATTTTAATTAATAAAATGATAATCATAATTTATAAGTTGTTATAAAATTAAATTTTCTAATTTTATATAAAATTAAAATAAATTTATAATATTGTAAGTACGTAATTAAGAATGATGTGTACAAACAAACTTATTTAATTGATATTATTTTTAAAATTAAATAAAATAAAGGTGACATGTATTATAAAAATATAGCTAAACACACACACATATATATATATATGCCAATAATAAAATAACTATTATATATTATAATTATCTAAGTTCGGAATATTTCAAGTATATAATACATAGAAGTAATACTATAACTAAAAAACTAATACGAAAAAAATCAAAACAAATAAGTAAAAAACAAAATAAAAAATAATTTAAATATAAAATGTTTATGCATTTACTTAAAAAAGAAATAAAAATTATAAAAAAATTATATACATAAAAATATAAAGTGAAATAAATTATGAGAAAATAAAACACATTAATATTTTTCATCCTCTAATATAAAAACAAAAACATATCTCAAAGAAACTTAAAAAAAGCTAAATGTGCTGACATAAATAATTAATTAAAATGTATAATATAGATTCTAAAGAGATACAAAGTGAAAATTATAATTTTCATAAATTTAAAGGGAAAAATATTATAATAATTCAGATATAATCAACATAAAAGGAAGTTTAAATATGAAAAAATAATTTAGCATAAAACATGAAAGACTATAAAACTCTAACGATTTCGTATTTTGATGAAGCGTGAATAAAGAAAAAATGAAAAGATTTTCAAATATTATTCAAATCTAACTCCACAGTATTTGTCTTGGATGGGAGAGATATTTTAAAATATATTTTTTCATTTAAAACATGTGAATTGATATATTAAAAATACAAAATAGAAAAGAAAAAACTTAATCAATTCAAAAAATGAGAAAGTATAAGATTAATAAATATTAGTTGATATATAGTTTTAAATTTTCATAAAATATAAACAAAAATAACAAACAAGGTACTAAAAGTATATAAAATCTCCCAACCGCGATTAGTCCAAGTTGTTAATGATTCATTCTCTAGGGTAATATTTCGAGTTCGAAGTTCGTGTATTAAAAAAAAATGTATATAAAACTTAAATAATAATAATAAAATATTAAAAAATAGTCTATAAATCAATACTTTTTTTAAAAAAATAAAATAGGTCAAAAAGATCGGAGGTTATTATCGAGAACCCCACCTCATATATAGCAGGCAGACAAAAATACATGGAGTGGAAAAAAATCCACAAATCCTCAAAAGAAAAACAACAAATCAACAATTTTTGGAGTACGCAAGGATTTGAACATGCATTCCAAGGATAAGAAATTGATGTGCAAACCTGGCAACAAATCAACAAATTCTATTAGAACAACATGACAATAAAATATAAACAAAAATGACAAACAAAATATAAAAGTGTGAAAACAACAATAATATAAAAATATTAAAAAATAGTCAACAAATCAACAATTGCAACAAAACAAATGTAAAACACTATAAACAATCCGATTTAAATAAACAAACATTAAATTATAATCAAAATAATAAATAAGCATAATTTTTTTAAGAGGTTATGAACTAAAATAATAATCAACAAAGATTAAAAAAACAATAAAATTGAAAATGCGAAAAAGAAATCAAAAGAATAGAATGAAACGTGTTTAATATACACATGCCTTTTGGCTCCTTTGTTCACCCGAAAAAAATAATTTGTAGAGACGTAAAGTAGAGAGGGAGAGGATGAAAGCTAGCTAGAAAGTGGTTTTTATATACATCCAATTTATTTTGGTAGATAATATTTATTCATTAGTGAAAGATATTAAATTGATTTGCTCGAGTAATTTAAACCACCTAATTAATACACTTTATTTTTGAAAGGTTTGACTTTAAATTTAAAATTGTAATAGTTTTGAATGAAAATTGTATCATAATTTAAATAACACCACTTCACATAATTTGTATTATATTTTGAAAATTAAATAAATTACTTATTTAATATTAATCTCATTTAAAATTATTATTCAATTAAAAAAAATTCTATATTATAAAAAATTAAAATTTGATCAAAATTGACGCAATCGAATCAATGGACATCATTGTTATATTATATATAGTCTAGTATATATATATATATATATATATATATATATATATATATATATATATATCATTGTTATATATTATAGTATAGATAGATATAGATATTGTTAATTGGAAATTATATTACCTAAATTTATTAGATTAACAAAGCAATTAATGTGATTTGTTAAATAATCAACGTCCTAAAAGATTATAAATTATGTATTTAGTTGGACATTTCCTAAAATTTTATGATATTAATTAGAGTTTATTTCTAGTTAATTGCAATCAATCCATTGATTAAAAGATTTCAAAATCACATGCAAATCAATTAATATTTTTGATATAAATAAAACATTGTTAATCGGAAATTACTAAATTTATTAGATTAACAAATCGATTAATGTGATTTGTTAAATAATCAAATTCCTAAAAGATTATAAATTATGTATTTAGGTGGACATTGCCTAAATTTATGATATTAATAAGTAAATTAATATAATTTGGTAACTAATTAAAGTTTTCAAAATATCAAATATTTTGGAAAGTTAATCGACAATTTTCAAAGAATAAAGAAATTTAAAAAAGGAGAAAAAAGTATTCAATCAAAGTTGAATCAATTTAATTAAATACACCCTTCCTATATATTATAGTATAGATAGATATATAAATCATGAATTCCAAATAAATAAATTAACAATAATTTTTTTAATTAATTAAAAGAATTTGAAATTAAATGAATTAAATTTTCAAATAAATAAATAGTATAGCATTTAGTTCGTATTCCATATTTTAATATATCAAAATTTTAATTCATTTAATTTAATTACCACAGTTTGGAATGATCCTGCATATAATTTCCTTTTTGTTTTTTCAAATGATTTAGGTAAAATTAAGGGATTAATTATATTCACAGTAATAGTGGATAATTAGGATAAATAAATATCAATTTACAACACATAAAATAATTAGTAATAAAATTATGTAAAAAAAAAATATATTTGATCAAACTTGCACAATTAAAGTCAAATAGTGTTATCAAATATATAATAATATAGATATAGATATAAATTTATTAAGTATTAATTTTAAATTTTAAAAATTTAATTAATTTGATGGAGTAATTTAATTAATTTGTGTCAATTATATTAACTATTAATTTTAGATTTAAAAAAATTAATTAATTTGATGAAGTAAATTAAGAAACTTAATTAATTCTTTTTATTTGTAATGTTTGAATTTAAATTTAAAATTGTAGTGATTTTTTATGGAAATTATATATGTGATTCAAGTAATTAGCCATTAAAATTAATTTAATAAATATATAGAAATATCAAAGACTTGCATATAATATTAACCTTACTTAATTAGTAGAAATATCAAAATTAATTTCATTCAGTCAAACTTGCCAAATTAATTATTTTCCTTAGTTACTACTTTTTTTAATTTATTAAAAAAATAATATATAAAATAAAGATAAGCAAATCATATTTTTTCTATCTAATTAAAAAACTTCAAAAAAACCACAAAATTCCACCTCATCAAAATATACAACAAAAAGTCAAACATCGTTATCAAATATATTATAGTATAGATACTAGTATTCAACCCGTGCGATGCACGGAATTATTATAATTATACTATATTTAAAATCATTAAAATTATTATAAATTATATTTTTGTTAAGAAATAATATTATAATTATGGTAGAGTTATTACAATTAAAAATTATTGTTATCGATAAAAATAATAAAACATTATATATGAACAAAGAAAAACACAAAGTATAATTGAAAATAATTAGTACATATTAAAAATATAATTATATACTTCATATATTACATATAGTTATTTTTTATCTCAAAATATTCATAGCATTCAAAAACTATATATCGTATATCTTTTTATTTAATTCAAGAAATAACTTATATTACTAAATATGAATATGAAAACTAAAAAATAAAAATAATTAATTGAATTATATTTGTAGCACCCGGAACGCCGAGATGCCACACCCCTGTACTATAGCTCAGTCCACATACGAAATGAGTAATTCGTACATGAACTAAGACTATAGCGAACGGGTGACAAGAGAAAAGGAACCAATAGCTAGGCGGGACTAACCCTCAATTAGATACAACCATGCATAAACAATAACAGTAGAATAGGATATACATGCATTTCATTATCATTCTTCAAATTCAACTTCATCACTTATAAATACACTTTAAATCTTCCAAAACATAACGTAAGTACCAAAGACCATAACAATCTATATATGCATCAATAAGGTATCTGTGACGGTGCTAGACCCAACTGAATAAAAGACACAACTCGGACTCCCGCCTAGCACACGACCGTGAGTACCTGAAAATGTTGAGGTGCCAGTCTACCAACGACTGAGTGAGGGGTTTATAAATAAATATTAGCGCACATATCATGCAAGTTATAGTCTCGGGTAAGGTTTTATAAAAGGGACAATATAAGTTCAATAATAAACTAGATCTCGCCCAAGACTTCAACTATCCAATATAACAATATCAATCAATCAATTCATTTCAATTCAATCAGTGACCCGATGAGTGAGGGCAATTCTCCAACTTTACACCAATAGTGAACATTACCATGATTAAGTTATAAACGGTTAAGTGATCATGCAGTCAATTATAGTGAACAAGTAGCAATTGCACGATCTCCTTCTCCCTCCGGTGATGGTGGGATTGCAAGGCCCCACCACCCAATCACGGTGAGCATAGGGTTCATGAGTCCCTATGCCCGGGAATCCTTTCCCCACTAATCTCCTAGTGGGTTCAGGGGGCATCCTAAAGTTGTGAGGATAGTGCAAGAGTTACCCATCAGCCCTTGCCTCCTCGGTTGGTTCAATACACTACCCTCGGGCCCAAGTGAACATGACATGCTTACTCGCCAAAACACGATCAATCACGATAACACGATATTTCAATAGGTCACAAAATCATTTGCAATCACGATAGGTTTTGAGAAAGATATATAGAGATATATATATACATTTTGGCCTAAAACATCATGTAAGGGTTGTACGGGTTCTATATATATAGTAATTAAACCTCACCTCTACCAACCAAAAGAAGCAAGGAAGCACCCTACGGAGCGTGTTCCTCGTCACCGGGACTGTGATCTGTGTACAAAGACAAGTGTACATAAGACTCGACTCATATGAACCATTTAAGACGAACGGCAAGGTCATGTAATGTCAATCATGCCTTTACAATCATTAAATATCATGAATGTGTCTAAATTCCCAATAAAGTATCAAATAGGAGCATAATTATCAATAAATCAATTATATAACTCATTTAAATCACATACGGGAGCCAAGGAAGTGAAAGGAATGCAATAAGAAGGGTTTTGATGAAGTTTGGCAAAAATCGACAATTCCCGAAAATGCACATTCTGTGGAAAAATGGGAATATCTAAAGTTCTAGAAATTGGAATTGGGTTTTGTTTGTTGGGAATGAAACTAGACAATTAGACCGTTAAAATGGTATATGGCTCATTTTCTAGTTCAAAGTGAGGCAAAAATGGAGTAAGCTTAAATTTAGGTGAACGGAATTTGTCGGGAAAGTAGCGACACCTAAAAGAATTATTTCCATCTCGCAAATGACAAAAGATAATGAGGTGATTCCAATTGGATGTTGTTCTAGACTTCAAGAGGTTTCCAACGGTTCAAAAATCAGGTCATTTGGAGTTCATATGAGGGATAAACGCCCATTTGAAAATTGGTCTAAAATCTGTAATAGTGCCAAACAGGCGTTTGGAAAAACAACTAGGAGACCAAACGGGCGTTTGGGAAGCCTCTGAACGAAATTTTGGGTAGTGAAACGGGCGTTTAGGATTTGAACTAAGGGGCCAAACGGGCGTTTGGGAAGCCGCTGGGCGAGAAATAGCAGGGGAAAACAAGGGATTCGCGGAAAAAAGGCTCCCAAGCCAATCAACATCAAACCAAAGCAAACTCACTCCATAACAATCACTTAGTTACATCAAATACACATTATACTTCACTTATACATCAATCAACACATGAAATATGCATCAACCCTTCAAGAATTGGTGCATAAAACCCCATATATACATACATGCTTCCAACCTTCATGAAATTCAATATGTTCATGCAATTCCACTTCTTTTTCAATCCTAAGCATGCTTCTAGCTCCAATATGCATGAATTCATCGATTACTTCATAAACCCTACTCAATCACAACTCAAGAGATTTATCAAATTCCCAAGTTATACCTTGAAGCCAAGAAGAAATGATGAAATGAAGATATGATGATGTTGATGATCCTAGTTCCACAATTCCTTAAAATCTAGCTTGAGTTATGGTGAAATCCTCCTTCCCCTCTTGATGGTGTAGAAATAGGTATATGGTAGGTGTGTGCGTGTGAGATTTTATCTCTTGAATGAAATGGAATGGAATGGAAGAGATACATTACACCAAAGTCTTGCTTGAATATGTGTGTCTCTCCACAATTTGCACATAAGTCCCCCTAATATTTGAATTAATGCAACAAGTCTCATCTCTACACAAAAGATCACTTAACCCCTTCGTGTTATAGAATTAAGTTCACAATTTATGAAATGATCAAGTAAACATATAAGAGCATTTAATCACATTAGTAATTAATTCACGTAAATTTCACGTTAAAAGAAATTTCACATAAGTTAATGAAAATAAAATATATGAAAATTATAATAATAACGCATAATGCATAAATGGAAAAACCGGGGCGTTACAATTCTCACCCCCCCCCCCCCCCCTTAGAAGAATCTGGTCCCTAGATTCACTGTCGAGTTTTTTTTTTTTAAAATGATGCAGAAGCAATAAGAGGGCCCCGTCTCTCAACAAGAAATGAGAGAACCCTGTCTCTCAACCATCAATGAGAAAACCCTGTTTCTCAAACACATACAAAACAACGATGCAAAAGAACCAATTGTAAAACATTCACATAAATGTCACATAGGGCAAGTAGCATCACGTTAATCACATAATCCTCACTCATATATAACCAAGTTACAACTAACAAGAAAGTAAGTACAACAACAATAAAATCCATGATGCACGTGATATGCATGGTTAGGTGTACCGTTCACCGTTGATTATGCCATGAATATAGTTGATACCTTCGGCTACCACGTTCGGATGAGCATTCACATTTTGCACCTGTAACGCCCCAAATTCTGGAAGTTCAGGTAAGCACGCCACGTGCGGGTCTTCGGAAGTTGGGGGTTTATCTTTATACATTTACTTGCTTATTATAATTTCATTATAATATTATGTGCATTATACATTTCTATGTATCTATATGAATTAGTTTTAATGTGAAAATTGTGAATTAACTGATAATGTGCCTAATTTTATTATGTGACTTTAATTGATCATCTCATAAAATTAATGGACTTAATTGCATAACATGGATTGGAGTTAATTGATCTTTTGGTGTAGAGATATAACTTGATTGCATTCATTTAAATAAATAAGGGACTTGTTTGCAAATTGGGGTGATTCTTTAAGTTAGTGGGGAGATATATTATATCATGTATATACATTTCTTCCCTCACATCACATTACATTACATACACTTCATACAAGAATCACACACATACACCTAGTAAGAATCGGTTCTTACACCATCAAGAGAGGGAAGGGATTGCATCAAATTTCAAGCTATATTTGAAGAACTTTGGAGCTAAGATCATCAACATCATCACATCTTCACCTCATCATTTCTTTTCCTTCATTTCAAGGTATAAATGGAAGAATTGCTTGATCTCTTGATTATTTGGTTGAGTAGGGTTTGTGATTTATGGTGTGATTCATTGGTTATAGATGGTTGGAAGCATGTTTAAGATTTTAAGTTGAAAGTTAGCATGAAAGCATCAGTTTTATGAAGGTTGATAACATGAAATTTTATGGGTTTTGAATGATGAATTCTTGATGGTTGATGCATGTTTCATGGTTTATATTCTACCTAAATGATGTCTTTGAGTTATGTACATGTTATATGATTGTTTTGGAGCATTTTGGTTGAGTTTGCTTTGGATTTTGATCCCTTTTCTTCCTCCTCCGAAGCAACCCCTGTTTTGTCCCTTTTTCCAGCCCTGGAAGGGTACCGGGACGGGTACTTTTGTGCCAAAAAGTTTCTGGACAGCTCTACCCGGTCGGGGAACTTTTTCCTTGAATTTTACCCAGCCGGGTACTCCCTCATCCGAACTCCAAATGACCTGATTTTTGAACCGTTGGAAATCTCTTGAAGTCTAGAACAACCTCCAATTGGAATCATCTCAATATCTTTTGTATTTTGTGAGATATAATCAATTCGTTTAGGTGTCGCCACTTTCCCGACAAACTACACTCACCTAACTTCAAGCTTATGCGATTTTCTCCTCACTTTGAACTAGAAAACGTGCCATATATCATCAGAAAGGTCTTCGTGTCTAGTTTCTTACCCAACAACAAATCTCAATTCCAACTTCTACAACTCAATATATATCCAATTCTCTACAGCTTGTGCATTTTTGAAAATTGTCGATTTTGGCCAAACTTCACCAAAACCCTTCTTATTGCTTTCCTTTCACTTCCTTGGCTCCCGTTTGTGACTTATATGTGTTATATACTTGGTTTATTGATAATCATGCTCTTATTTGACATTCCTTAAATTGCTATTGCATGACCTATTGTGCATGACTTTGTCGTTCGTCTTAAATGGTTCATAAGAGTCAAGTTTCATGTACACTTGCCCTTGTTACACAGATCACGGTCCCGGTTTCGAGAAGCCCACTCCGTAGGGTGCTCTCTTGCTTCCTTTTTGGCCGGTTTTTCAAGGTGAGGTTTATATTCTAGATAAATAGAACCCTTACAACCCCTATGTGACTATTTCGGCCAAAAGGTACCTATATATCTATAGCTTTCGAACTTTATGATTTTCAAATGATTTCACTAAACCAATTGATTGATTGATTGATTGACGGATTGATTGTTTTGACGAGTCATTGAATTGCACTGTGGGCCCGAGGATTGTGGCTCGAGCCAACCGGGAAAGCATGGGCTGACGGGTAACTCGAGTGCTATCCTCACCAAACTAGGATGACCCCTGAACCCCCTAGGAGATTAGGGGAGGAAGGAGTTCCGGGCTTAGGGATTCATGTACCCTCTGCCCAGACTGATTGGATGGTGGGGCCTTGTAATCCCACTATCACCCGGAGAAAAAAGGAGTTACTGAAACTGCTAAGTGTGCACAATAATTAATTGCTTGATCACCTAATCACCTAATAGTTGATTGATTGTACACAGTCGGAGTAAGGTTGGAGAATTGCCCTCACTCGTCAGGCTACAAATTGATTGTATTGAATTGATTAAATTGGTGAATTGAATTAGTTGTAACCTCGGGCGATAGTATCTCTTATTTTACTGAATTGTATTGTTATTTTCCAAAAATTATTACCCGAGATTATAACTTGCATGTATGTGCGCATATATTTATTTATACCTCTCACTCAGTCCGTGTTGGACCGACACCTCAATTTTTCAGTTTTTGCAGGTTCGTGCTAGGCGGGAATTAGAGTCTAGCTTGTCTTTTATTCGGGTCTAGCACTTCACCTTCATATTTTGTTCATGTATGGATACTTGTTACATTTTGTAGAATGCCTTAATCCATGATGGATATAAGATTGTATTGATATGTAAATGTTGGTATCTATAAGTAAATATGTAAATATGGTACCTATAAGTATTGAATGCTATTGCTTCCGCTTTTATTGCTCTGAATTGTTTATTGGTATTAACTGAGGGTTAGTCCCGCCTAGCTAGTGAGTTGTTTTTTTTTATTGTCTCCCGTTCGCTATAGGCTTGATTCATATATGGGTTGTCCATCTCATATGTGGATTGAACTATAGTGCGGGGGATGTGGTGCCTAGCGTTCCGGGTGCTACATCACCTCTCTCTCCAGAGCATATGCACGAGCCTGAACAAGTGGCCTCTGTCCCCCGACAGCCAACTCTCGCCGCTTCGGACACGTGTCCACTTGATGCTCTTCACTTCCACATCGCAAACATAAGCCTAAACGCCTTCTGCAACCGTCGTAAGTATGTGTATCGCGTCCGCAATAGGTGCAAAGAGGCTTTCCCGAAGATGAAGTATGTGAAACTCCAGAACCCGATCCAAATGATCGATTCTTTTTCTTCTGTGGCCCTTCTTGAGATGACGATGTATGATATGAAACAGGCCTCTTTCCATTAGTAGAATCCTCTTCGGGATAAGGTATAGGCCTCCTCGCAATTACCGAGTCTTCCACTTTCAAAGCTTTCGTGGTAGCCTTGACCCAAGTACTCGTGTTAACCGCTTCCAAGGCTCTCTGTATGTCCGGTCGGAGTCCTTGTACGAACTGCATAGCTTTGTGAAAGTCATCACTCGCTATATTGGGTGCATAGCGAGACAACCTTTCATACTCGGATATGTACTCAGAAACGGACATTTCTCCTTGCTTTAGCTTAGTAAAGTCCTTCAACCTCCGAGTCCAAGAAGATGGAGGGATAAACTTGTTCTTGAACTCTCTCTTGAAAACCTCCCATGTAACCTGCTCCTCGACGGCATCAAGGATAATTTTGGTACTCTCCCACCTTGAATACACTTCTCCCTGAATGAGGGTAAGAGTGCACCGAGCCTTTTCCCGAGACTCACATGGAATAAGTTCCCATATACGCTCAACTTCTTTAAGCCATTGCTCGGCTTGAATGTCATTTCCCTTTAGGAATCTCGGCGGATGTTGATTATGAAATTCCCTTAAAATAGCGGAGATAGGTGCCTGTTGTTGTGGTGGAGGAGCTGGCGGCGTTGGAGGCACATAATCCCGTAACCTCTGATCTATGAGTTGCACCATGGAATTTAAGAAATCATGGGGTTGAGCCGGAGGGGGTGGATGGGGAGGAACCCTAGGGGATCGATCACGGCGATGTCTCCTATGACTTGGAGAATGTTCACAGCGAGGACGGCCCCGAGGCATCCTGAAATCAAGACACTAGATATGCATGTTGGATTAGTGGATGCAAATGATTACAATTAAGGTCATAAGATGCAAATAAAACACATAATTCAAAGAATTCAAGTAAGGTCAAATGAGTGCAAGTAAGTTTTTAAGATGCAAGACTCTCAAATTAGCAAATAATCCTATATCGTACGACTTAGACTCACAAGACACGATACTAGAACCACGGTTTTGCAACCGGGCTCTGATACCACTTAAGATGTAGCACCCGGAACGCCGAGATGCCACACCCCTGCACTATAGCTCAGTCCACATACAAAATGAGTAATCCGTACATGAACTAAGACTATAGCGAACGGGTGACAAGAGAAAAGGAACCAATAGCTAGGCGGGACTAACCCTCAATTAGATACAATCATGCATAAACAATAACATGAGAATAAGATATACATGCATTTCATTATCATTCTTCAAATTCAACTTCATCACTTACAAATACACTTTAAATCTTCCAAAACATAACGTAAGTACCAAAGACCATAACAATCTATATATGCATCAATAAGGTACATGTGACGGTGCTAGACCCAACTGAATAAAAGACACAACTCGGACTCCCGCCTGGCACACGACCGTGAGTACCTGAAAATGTTGAGGTGTCAGTCTACCAACGACTGAGTGAGGGGTTTATAAATAAATATTAGCGCACATATCATGCAAGTTATAGTCTCGGGTAAGGTTTTATAAAAGGGACAATATAAGTTCAATAATAAACTAGATCTCGCCCGAGACTTCAATTATCCAATTTAACAATATCAATCAATCAATTCATTTCAATTCAATCAGTGGCCCGATGAGTGAGGGCAATTCTCCAACCTTACACCAATAGTGAACATTACCATGATTAAGTTATAAACGGTTAAGTGATCATGCAGTCAATTATAGTGCACAAGTAGCAATTTCACGATCTCGTTCTCCCTTCGGTGATGGTGGGATTGCAAGGCCCCACCACCCAATCACGGTGAGCATAGGGTTCATGAGTCCCTATGCCCGGGACTCCTTCCCCCACTAATCTCCTAGTGGGTTCAGGGGGCATCCCAAAGTTGTGAGGATAGTACAAGAGTTACCCGTCAGCCCTTGCCTCCTCGGTTGGCTCAATACACTACCCTCAGGCCCAAGTGAACATGACATGCTTACTCGCCAAAACACGATCAATCACGATAACACGATATTTCAGTAGGTCACGAAATCATTTGCAATCACGATAGGTTTTGAGAAAGATATATAGAGATATATATATACATTTTGACCTGAAACATCATGTAGGGGTTGTACGGGTTCTATATATCTAGTAATTAAACCTCACCTCTACCAACCAAAAGAAGCAAGGAAGCACCCTACGGAGCGTGTTCCTCGTCACCGAGACCGTGATCTGTGTACAAAGACAAGTGTACATAAGACTCGACTCGTATGAACTATTTAAGATGAAAGACAAGGTCATGTAATGTCAATCATGCCTTTACAATCATTAAATATGATGAATGTGTCTAAATTCCTAATAAAGTACCAAATAGGAGCATAATTATCAATAAATCAATTATATAACTCATATAAATCACATACGGGAGCCAAGGAAGTGAAAGGAATGCAATAAGAAGGGTTTTGATGAAGTTTGGCAAAAATCGACAATTCCCGAAAATGCACATGCTGTGGAAAAATGGGAATATCTAAAGTTCTATAAATTGGAATTGGGTTTTGTTTGTTGGGAAAGAAACTAGACAATTAGACCTAAATGGTATATCGCTCGTTTTCTAGTTCAAAGTGAGGCAAAAATGGCGTAAGCTTAAATTTAAGTGAATGGAATTTGTCGGGAAAGTAGCGACACCTAAAAGAATTAATTACATCTCACAAATGGCAAAAGATAATGAGGTGATTCTAATTGGATGTTGTCCTAGACTTCAAGAGGTTTCCAACGGTTCAAAAATCAGGTCATTTGGAGTTCGTATGAGGGACAAACGCCCGTTTGAAAATTGGTTTAAATTCTGTAATAGTGCCAAACGGGCGTTTGGAAAAACAACTAGGAGACCAAACGGGCGTTTGGGAAGCCTCTGGACGAAATTCTGGGTAGTGAAACGGGCGTTTAGGATTTGAACTAAGGGGCCAAACGGGCGTTTGGGAAGCCGCTGGGCGAGAAATAACAGGGAAAACAGGGGATTCGCGGAAAAAAAGGCTCCCAAGCCAATCAACATCAAACCAAAGCAAACTCACTCCATAACAATCACTTAGTTACATCAAATACACATTATACTTCACTTATACATCAATCAACACATGAAATCACTACAAGAAATCCTGCAAATTCCGACGGAAAATTCCGAGGGAATTCCGACGAAATTCCGACGGAATTCCGAGGGAATTCCGACGGGACACATGCCGTAGGAAAACCCTCCCTCGGAATTCAAAACCGACGGAAAACCGACGGAATTTCGAGGGACAAAAATCATAAAAAAATAATTAAATTTAAAAAATTCCGACGGAATTCCGAGGGAAATTCCGTCGAAATTTGCTTTAAAAAAAAATTTTAATTAATTATTTCCGACGGAATTTCCCTCGGAATTCCGTCGGAATTTACTGGAAAAATAAAAACTTAATGCGCCCCTGGGGATTCGAACACCCGACGTTGTGGTAGTAAGACCTTATGGAAACCAAGGTAAACCAGTTTAGCTAGATCAATTCATTGGTTTAGTTTGATACAAATATTTATATATCATTTGAAATAATAAAATCATAAATTTTGTAGACTATATTTAAAATTGAGTTCTAAGAAAATATTAATTATAACTACAAATATTATAATACGTCATAAGAATTCAATTTAAGCATAGATAAAACCGACGGAATTCCGACGGAAATCCCGTCGGAATTATTAAATATTATTTTTAATTTTTATTTTTAAAAAATCCGATGGAATTCCGATGGAAAATTCCGTCGGAATTATTTAATATTATTTTTAATTTTTATTTTTAAAAAATCCGACGGAATTCCGACGGAAAGTTCCGTCGGAATTATTTAATATTATTTTTAATTTTTATTTTTAAAAAATCCGACGGAATTCCGACGGAAAGTTCCGTCGGAATTATTTAATATTATTTTTAATTTTTATTTTTAAAAAATCCGACGGAATTCCGACGGCATGCCCGTCGGAATTATTTAATTTCTATTTTTATAATTTATATTTAAAAAAACCGACGGGAATCCCATCGGAATTCCGTCGGAATTATTTAATATTATTTTTAAATTTTATTTTAAAAAAAATCCGATGGAATTCCGACGGAATTTCCATCGGATTTATTTAATTTTTATTTTTTAAAAAGAAAAACAAATTCCGTCGAAATCCCGTAGGAATTCCCTCGGGAATTCCAAGGGAATTCCGACGGCCTGTTTCCCTCGGAATTTTCCGTCGGATTTCGGCGAATTTCTTGTAGTGAATATGCATCAACCCTTCTAGAATTGGTCCATAAAACCCCATATATACATACATGCTTCCAACCTTCATGAAATTCAATATGTTCATGCAATTCCACTTCTTTTTCAATCCTAAGCATGCTTCTAGCTCCAATATGCATGAATTCATCGATTACTCCATAAACCCTACTCGATCACAACTCAAGAGATTTATCAAATTCCCAAGTTATACCTTGAAGCCAAGAAGAAATGATGAAATGAAGATATGATGATGTTGATGATCCTAGTTCCACAATTCCTTAAAATCTAGCTTGAGTTATGGTGAAATCCTCCTTCCCCTCTTGATGGTGTAGAAATCGGTATATGGTAGGTGTGTGTGTGTGAGATTTTATCTCTTGAATGAAATGGAATGTAATGGAATAGAATGGAAGAGATATATGATATACACCAAAGTCTTGCATGAATATGTGTGTCTCTCCACAATTTGCACATAAGTCCCCCTAATATTTGAATTAATGCAACAAGTCTCATCTCTACACAAAAGATCACTTAACCCCTTCGTGTTATAGAATTAAGTTCACAATTTATGAAATGATCAAGTAAACATCTAAGAGCATTTAATCACATTAGTAATTAATTCACGTAAATTTCACGTTAAAAGAAATTTCACATAAGTTAATGAAAATAAAATATATGAAAATTATAATAATAACGCATAATGCATAAATGGAAAAACCGGGGCGTTACAATATTAATAAAAAAATATTAAAGAAATTATTAAGAATATCAAATAAACCATATAAAAGTATCGGTTAAGTTAGTAGTGATTATATTCTAAAAATCGGATTAAAGATTTAAATATTAGTATTTTTAATTTTTTAGAATCATGCATTTTGTTAGACCTGTTCATTTATTGTAACACGTAAACCTAAACTAATGTGTTGTGAGCAACACTCTAAATTTACATCTGTTTAATAAATGTAATTTGTAAAAAGATATAAACATATTATTTTACATAGTTTAGATTATAACTATAAAACTTAATTGAAAATATAAAGTACATATAAATTTATATTCTACAAAAAATAAACAATCTCGTGCATAAATTGTTTGCATTTTTAAGTCATTTAACTCGCTAAACAAATATAAATTAAAAATAAACTATATAAATGAACATATTTATAATAGGAGTTCCTTTGATTATATGCAATTATAATAATAGGAAATTAAATTATTTTAATAGAAAATATTACAAAAATTATTAATAATATCAAATTGATCTTATAAAAGTGTCGGTTAAGTTAGTGATTATATTCTAAAATAATATTATCTTTAAATTTAGTATTTTCAGTTTTTTAAAGCCAAACAAATTAAGCTAAAAAATATAGACTATCTAAAGATAAAATTTTTAAAGGTTTTATAATAGGTAAAGAAGATAAACTTAAAAATTAAAAATAATGAATAATGAAATAGAAGTTTAAAAAAAGTCAAAGTTAAAGACAATTGAAACATAATGTATGTTCTAAAATAAAGAAAATAGTTTATATATATAAAGAAGATTAATTAAGAACAAAGACATAAAACATTGGAGATAAGTCATAAAAAAAGAATAAAAATTAAAATTAAATAAAGATAATGACTCAAAACACGAAAAAAATACAAATAGATGAAAAATAATAAAAATATGGCAAAATTCAATTAATAATATATTAAAGTGTTTGTGTAACAATTTACAAACAAAAAAATAATAATTAAAATGAATAAAATAAAATACTAAATACACGTACCTTTCGTACCACACAAATATTAGAGAATAAGAACAACAAAAATTTATTTAAAAAAAAGTTCAACAATTTTATATATAATTTTCTTTAAAAAAAATTTAAAATATATTAAGAGATAATACCAAAGAAATTCATTAAATCTAGGTATATGCTTAAAGTTATAGCATTTCACCAAAATTAATATTTCATCAAAAACCAAGACATCATTATTTTTAATATTTTATATTTCAAAAAATATTTAATAGAAATTCATCCAAAATAATTAATAATTATTAACATTAGAATACTTACATAAAAATATGATTGGAATGATAGTGCAAATAATGGATTAAGAAAAACAAATATAAAACTTCTCTAACCTTCTACGAACTGCAATTTTCTTCAAGAAATTAGCCTGGCCTATCAACAATGCTTGATGTCATATCAATATAGGTGTTCATTGATCATTATCTGACAAAAAATAATAGAAAATTGATCAATAATCTGCTCAATAATAAGAGACAAAATGTGGATAAAAAATTAAAGAACAAAAATAAATCGATTTACATGAATGAGAACAACAATACAAAGAAGAAAATAGGGAGAAGAAAATGAAGAAGAAAAAATTGGATATGAATAACTATATTGACAATAAACACTCAATAATATTGACAAAAAAAAAAAAAAATCAAATGATTAGTTTCATTTAATCGTAATTATTTTAATTTAAACCGTATTAGAATTCCTTATTGATGCACACTATTTTAGGAATACTTTATAACTTTTTGGGTATTAGAATCATTAATAATATTTATTCCATTTTAAACTTGAATATTCAAATTCAAATTTCAAAAGCAAGCTTGTTTATGGAAATTTTAATTTCCTAAGTAACTCTATCTCTAATTAAGGAATTGTTACAAATGACTCACACAAATTAAGGAATTTTATTAATATTATGTTTAATAAATCTCAACTTAATTCAGTAGCCAACGAGACACATGGCAGCTCAGGATAACGACACCTGTCCTCTTGGACTAAAGTAATTATACACGAGCGCCCAAACCCCCACGAGCGTAAAGGTTCCTCAAAGAGACGTGCCGTCTTTGCTACATGCCTGTGTAATCAAACAATGCCGCTCCCCAACGAGCGCACTTCGTAATTACCGGGCTAAGCCCCCATCTGTCAAGGAAGCTCTCTTCGAGGGCCATTCTCCCTCAGGGAAGCTTCCACTCCTCTTCGCATGAGCCTTGACCTTCATCCCCTAGTGGATTCCTTGGTCTCCAAGGCTCTTGGTTGACACGAGCGTGCTCTTAGCCCTCGTCACCAACCCCCTAAAACGGCTCTCTGACACCCCGTATATGCCCGCGTACCTACCACTGTTGCCAACACTAACTTTCACCAGCTTTTGCAGAAGATTCCTCCTAGGTTTCTCTCATAGCGCCACGTGTTAGGGCAACACTTAGTTAGGACTACACGGTGCAAATGACCAAAGGGTCCCTGACCTTCAACTATAAAAACACGAGTTCATCTCCTTCACTGTAAGCAACCTCCATTACTGCAACTCCATACTTAGCATATTTTCTCTTTCAGATCTTCATCTGACTTGAGTGTCGGAAAGCCAAACTGGAATCACCCCTAGTTCCCCCAGCTTGGCCTTCTGACTTTGTTTTTGTGTTTGTCCTAGCAGGTAGAACCCCCATCTTTCCCGACGAACATCAACTGGTTTCCTCATCTAAACAAATTCTAAAGTGATTGGACTCTGTACCCTATATTCAGACCCATCACACATAAAAAAATATATTATGAATTTTGTCAAAGAAAAATATTTTTCTTAATTGCTGTTTATTTTCATAATAAAATAATATACAAAATAAAAATAAACAAATTATATTTTTTCTATTTATTGAAAATCTAAAAACAATACAAAATATATTCAGTCAAACTTGCCAAAAATAATTATTTTCCTTAGTTATTACTTATTTTCATAATAAAATAATATATAAAATAAAAATCAACCAATCACATTTTTTTATTTAATTAAAAATCTAAAAAAATCCACAAAATTCCACATCATCAAAATGCACAAAAAGTCAAATAGTCAAAATCTAAAAAAAATACAAAATATATTCAGTCAAACTTGCCAAAAATAATTATTTTCCTTAGTTATTACTTATTTTCATAATAAAATTGTAACGCCCCAGTTTTTCAATTATAATAATGTGGCGTATTTGTTTATAAATTGCGCAATTTAATTATTTATTTATATGATTAATTGTTTATAAATGTTTATATTTGATCTAAACTATAGACTATGGTTATTTTAATTAATTCACTTTATTTCCACTTGATATTTAGTGTTTAACTTCTTAATTTAAGGTTTCATGTTACCTTAACTATTTCGGTAATTTCGTTAATTAATTTCAACATGTTGTTAGTTGGCTTTAAATTATTTAAAATGGAAATTAAGTTTTAGTAATTAAATTATAACGTTATGAATTCGTTCATGCGCATGAGTGTTCTATTTGTACTTCGTTCATATATGTAATGATATCGGATTGGTATGGAAATTTAGTATGTCGTAAATATGTGTGATATGAACATGCCTATATGCTCGGTTTATGTTTTCGGATTCATTTGACGTGTTAACGAATTTAATGTTGGTTGTGGAACCAAGTCGGGGGCTAACGAGCAATTAGCGCACCCTTGGTTCCGTGCGTGATATCTTGAGCTCGGGAATTCGGATTCAAATTCCGACACCTCTGTTGCCTTCGTATCGACGATTCGGAGACAATGGAACAAGCCTCATACCTTTTTGAGAACATTAAGACCTTCGAAATCCAACCGTAACGGGCGACTCGTGCAAGAAGAGCTCCTTTTGGTTGACTAGTCTTCATGGTGGGACCCTTAACACCTCCCTAACCTAACCATATCTTAACCATGGCTTGTGTACCTTGGGTTAAGCCTTTCTCTTCCCTTTTTTTTTCTGAAAACCGAACCAAACCCTTCCCTTCTCAGCTGGAACTGATCGAGAGAGAGAGAGAGGAGAAAGAAGAAGAAAATCTTGGCCCTTTTGTGATTTTGAGCTCAAATCACCATCTTCCTTCACCAAATCTTCAAGGTATGAATATTTATGTCTCCTCTACTCTATTATGCTTGATGTCATCTACTTACATCATGATTTGGATCAGATTTGATTAGGGTTTGGGTGATGAGTTTGGTATGAACTTTTAGGGATTTTTGTTCTAGTGACCTATTTGCTTGTGTGGCTGATTTTCTTGCTTATACATGAGTATATGAGCTTGTTTCTTGACCTATTTCTTTCCTAACTGATAGTATATGGTGTTATGAGGATTTCATCTCTTGACCCTTTTATGAAATTATGAGATATGGAGCTCCAAACTTGATGATCAAACTACTTCCCCTGTTTTTCGAACTGCTGTGTGAAATTTTGTGTTGTTGCTTGATCAAATGGTCTCCATTTCGTGTGAAATTGCATGGAGTTGTTGTAAACTCATTACTCTATATGTTAACATTCATTTTTCAAGGATTTGGATCCATTTTAAGCTGCAAAACCGAAAGACATGGCCTGTTTGTATGCATGCTTCATGACAGACTTGTTGCTGTTACGTTTTGTAACTTGTTGATCATTCTAATGTGCTTTAAATTGTACCATTTTGCATATATATGAAGTATATTAGTTGTTTAGTATGTTAGCATGCATTCCCCAAAGTTTCAGATCCAAATTCAACCCCTAAGTACTTGATCAAGGCATGATGGAATCATTAGGGCTCATATGTGCGATTTTGGTGACCCAGTTTTGTTGCATGGATTAGATGGCCTTAATGTGTGATTTAGCCTTTTCACTCTTAATGAAATATGTTCATTACATGCCAAATATGTTGTATATTAAGTTTCATAGCATTTGGAGTTGGTTTGGTATGCCTTTGGATTGAGTTTGTATGAGTTCAGTTTTGCCGGTTAGATCTTGCATGCGTTTTAAGTTCTGTACCGTGACACCCCCGTGTCTCATTTACACATAAGTGTGAGACACGGGCGTGTCACACCTTCTGGACAGCTCTGTACTAAGCCACGGTCGTGGCTCAGTTTGGCTAGGGTTGGTGACACCCCCGTGTCCCTTCCCTTGCGCAGTCCTCGTTACTTCCTCTTTGGTTTTTGATTTGTTTCCCCTCCTTAATGACTTTATCTTCTTGTGTGTTGAACTATGAACTTGTTTTGCTATGTGTTAGGAGTATTTTGGTTCAATTTCATGGTATTTGGATGAGGTTTAACGCATACTTTTGGTGAATTGCTACGACGTGGCTTGAATGCTTCTATATGAAATACTAAGTACATTCTTGCATTCTTTCGATGTCTTAAGTGATGTTCTTTGACTTTTTATGAATCATACTCAATGTAAACATGGTTGAAGGTATAATGTGATTATGGTTCCAAGATTTTGTAAGATATTGCTATGAATTATGAAGGATATGAAATAAATGAGTATGATACCTTCATTTCTTGAAAGTATTTGAATGAATGGCTTGTTTATATGCCCTAATTGCATTGATAGTGCACATGAACATTTTTATGATATAACATGATCATATATGAATTCATGTCATATTCACTTCATTGCCGTGCGTCATATATGGTTCATTAAGAGTCTTGAGTCTCACGAACACGTCGTGTGGTCTTTTGTACAGTTTGTCTCCAGGGTGGAGAGATCTTGTTCAGGCACTTGGTACTCGTTCCTTGTTTCGTCACGGTTCAGGTGAGGGTGTTTTTGTTTTAGCCATGTAACAAACCCTACAACCCTTATGTGAAAAGCTTTGGCCAAAACCTTATGATTATATATATATGGGTTTCAAATGAAGTCATCGAGTAAATATTGATCGAGTAAACCCTTTTCAAATGATTTATGAATTGAAATGTTTGGCGAGACACATTTAGGATTTCTGATTGTATGGGCCCCGGGACTTAATATGTGGCTAACCGATGAAGCAAGGGCTGACGGGGATCCCATATACTAGTCCCAATAAAACTACGGTGATACCGGCCCTCGCTAGGAGGTTTAGCGGGGAATGGGAGCTGAGTGCCTTTGGGGGATTCATGTACCCCCATTGGCCAATGTATAAACCGGTGGCCGGGACTTGCAAGCCCGTCCACCACCCGGAGGAAAAAGGTTGGTTATGATTTATGCCTTTTCTTATGTATATGTTATGATATGATTATGCACCGTGCGGGAAGGCCGGGATCCGGATCGCCCAAACGCATACGTTTATGACATGATTTATGGTCTGTGTGTATTATGATATATTGCATGATCGCCTAATCAATATATTAATGATATTTGTCGTACACGGTCGGAGTTTGGTTGGAGATTGTGCACGCTCACTCGCCGAGCCTTATATTTATGTATGATTTATGAAAGTAATGAATTTAATATGAATTAGTCTTAAAAGTCGAGCATTGTTTATCTATTTTCTTGCCCTTTTTGGGAACTAATTCCAAATAAAACCTTGTTCGGAATTTATGACTTACATGTGCATATTTTATATATGTATATCGCTCCTGCTCACTCAGTCTTCTAGAGACTGACCCTCTCCCTCCCCAACACTTTAGTGTGCAGGTTTGGCTTCAGAGTTTCGAGCTAGGCGGAGGTGTTGGAGTCTTTGAGTTGGTCAAGTTAGGTTAGGAGAGTCTCTGCACTCATATATGTATTGGAATTATGTATGATTCATTCTATTATACCATGAACTTGAATAATTATGTAATTGTTATTGAATTGCTGTTACTGAGTTTTGCTATTGAATTAAAAGAGGCCTGAAGAGCCCAAATTCTGCTTATGGTTGGTATACTTGATCTTTGGCTTTGCTATGCATTATACTCTGTTGATTGGTTCTCATTGCAGGGTCTAGTTCCGCCTAGCTTAGGAAAGTTTTTTTTTATGTTTGTCTCCCGTTCGCTAGGGTTTGATACGGGTGCGGACTTACTATTTCGTTACTTGTGTTGAGCCTTAGTGCGGGGGGATGTGGTGCCTCACGTGCGGGGTGCTACATCCTTAAGTGGTATCAGAGCCCAGTTGCAAAATCGGTGTTCTCGTGTCGTGTGTGAGTCAGTCTAGGTCGTACGGCTTAGGGACTATATGACAATGTGTGCATTGCATTGATCTTGAACATGAATTTGGCTTTCCTTTTTGAATTTTGCTAGACTATCTGTTGCATTTACATAAGGATCCTTGCATTAATTGTTAAAAATGTGTCATGAGCATGCACTAATCGCATGCATCTACTCTTGAAGTAAGCTATGATTTATAGGTTATGGAGATAATATCAAACCACGGCCAAGTTCGACGACAAAGAAGATCGATTGCAAACCTTTCTGAGACATGGAAGATGGGCAGGATACTCTGGGAAGAATGTAGAGAATTAGAGATGTGAGACTTCCCAAATGGAGCTAGAGTCAAGGATGAGGATTCAGAATGGGAAGATTGAATCTAGAGATGCGATGGCAGAGAGACATTTGGTGAAATCGGAATAGGAGTTAATCATGGGATTGTTGGGACTCAAAAGAGTAATTTATGAGAATCTGCTACTTGGAGTGTTTTAATTGGATTCAGCAAGATCTTTCAACCTAAAGAATGAAGTGAACGAACCTTGAAGATATTTTGATCCCGGATTGGATCGGTGAAGAGGTCTCAATAATTAGGAGAGACTAAGATAAAATGGGTCCGGTAGGAGCTGTGTACCTGGGGTCGACAAGAAGGATTTCTGATTAAGCCTAGTGAATTGAAATCAAGTCTGTCGAAGTTAAGACCGGGAAGAGTTGGACTTGGGTGCTCTGGATTTCGATCGTGATGGGAAACTCATAAACAATAGTCACGGGAATCTTGATCAAGGTGTTGATTGGGATATGAGTTCGTTTTTCCAAAACCAAGCTGAATTGCCATGTTGTGAAGTAAAACGGAAGATATGAAACAACAAATGGAAACGGTAAAGCAAGGCAATCACTCCTTGCGAGGATATCATGCGCTCAAATGTAAGCAATTGGAGATGAATTGAATTCACAAAGGATAGGCACGGGATTCTTGATTAAGGTGACGATTAGGAGTAAAGGTCGAATTACGAGAAGAAGTGTGGATGCTAACTCAGTGGACGTGGAAGAATTAAGGATCAAGATATTGCAATCTCGGACAGTGGAAGATATAAGTTGATTTACAAAGATGCATGGAAGTCTCGAAGACCGTGGGAAAGGCAAGGAATAATTACCAGGTCAAGTGACCTTGGGATCGGAAGAACGAGGAAAACTACTGAGCTAATAACTTCCCACATCGGTGACAGGTTCCAAAGCATTCATAGCACGTGCATCATATTTTACATTAATTATTTATTCTTTTGACCTTATTTTATCCGTGTATTTCTAAATAGGTTTCGTTGTGCTAATGTGTGGTATAATTGCTTGATGTAAACGTGACCCATGCATTGTCATTTTAACCCAACATGCATTTTAGTGTTTACTTGATAGGAAGTACTTTCTCCTCAACTATCAAGTATCAGTTCAATCGAGCCGCATCTGAGTTATGAGGAAGAGAAATAATAGGATGACATTAGAAGGAAGGTGAATTTGGGAAATAAGAACTTCTATTAAGGGATAGGTTAACGGAAACAAGAATTCAGAAGGAGAAGTGAGACTAGAGTTCCGGACAAGATTAAGAAAGGAGTTCGGACATCAAGAGAACTAGGGAAGGAGTTGAAAAGCCAAATCTTTGATTTCTATATCAGTTAAACTCCACCTAATGGGATTTACTCATCAAGAGTTTCGATAAAAGAAGAACCGGTGGAGTTCAACCCGGGACAACAGAAATTTAAGGGGGAGAGCACGACCGAGGAACGAATTGGACGATTGAAAGGGTGCTCGAAGAAATATTTTAGTAAGAATAACGAAATTGCAAATTAAGGAAGACCTGGGAGTCCTATTAGTGATGATCAGAAATAAACAAGACGGCTTGAATGGTTAAGTTGTTAAGAAGAGAGTTAAGTTACTCAAGTCGGGTTGGAGTCCCTCATTAGGTATAACGGAAATGGCTTGGAGAATATTCCTATGTATAGAACAGGGATCTGGGGATAACAGAATTATAAGGGAGCTTCTGGAAACTCCTAAGTCAAAATTGACCAGAGAAAGTGTCGAATCAAGTTGGCATATGATGGAATGATGGCGATCACGAGTAATCCAATAGGGTACAAAAGGGGGTTCAATAATGACAATATTATCAAGTCTTCGGTTAGTCCCACGACACTTCGGAAGGAAATCTAAGAAGAAACCAAACCGGAAAAGGTGATCATTGGAGGATTTACATCAAACTACAAGAATCATCAAGAACATTCTATCTTCAATACAAGAAATGTGGGGCCTGATGCCGAATGTAACCTTAAGGGGTTAAAGAGAATGAATGGATAATATGCACGGAAGATGAAAAAGGATTCGTGTTAAGGTAGATCCTATTGACAAATACCTCAAGGTAGGGATTGAATCGTCAAGGTGGTCAGGGGTAGTTATTCTCGAGGGTATTTTAAACTTTGATATGAGTAAGATAGTAGCTATGGGTCTAACTTCGAGACAGATGGTCTAAAGGTATTCGGGAGGCCAAGCGTGGTTAATTAAAAAGAGTTGGTTGGTTGAATGAGGGTTAAAGGAAATGGTGAAGACTGGAAACAGTACAAGTCAGAACGGATCTAAGAATATGATCCTTAAAGGATTTATCAATTGTTCCACCAAGGAACCTTGAAGAGGTTCAAGACAAGCTGACCACTGAGTTATCTTCAGGACAGATCATGCACTGGATAACAACAACCCACAACTTTAAATTTTGCAACTACGGTGAACGGTACCTATAGCATCCATGATACATGCATCCATGCAAATTTAATTCAAATAATTTCTTTGTTATGTGTTCCGAATTCTTATCGTGATAAATTACTTGGAGTAATTGTTGACCAACGTGGGAGTTTACGTGATTTTAATTTTGGTTTTTGCGTGTGTTACTTGGGAGTATTGGAGACTCCCTTGCTCTTATTTTTGTTTGAGAGACGGGGTACTCTCCTTACTTGCGAGAGACGGGGTTCTCTCATTGCTGTGCGAGAGACGGGGTTCTCTCATTGTTGTTCTAGAGACGGGGCTCTCTCCTTGTTGCTTGTGAGAGACGGGGAATCTCTCATTGTTTGTTTTCAAGCGTGTTGTGAATCCGAGGACGGATTCTTTTTAAGGGGGAGAGATTGTAACGCCCCAGTTTTTCAATTATAATAATGTGGCGTATTTGTTTATAAATTGCGCAATTTAATTATTTATTTATATGATTAATTGTTTATAAATGTTTATATTTGATCTAAACTATAGACTATGGTTATTTTAATTACTTCACTTTATTTCCACTTGATATTTAGTGTTTAACTTCTTAATTTAAGGTTTCATGTTACCTTAACTATTTCGGTAATTTCGTTAATTAATTTCAACATGTGTTAGTTGGCTTTAAATTATTTAAAATGGAAATTAAGTTTTAGTAATTAAATTATAACGTTATGAATTCGTTCATGCGCATGAGTGTTCTATTTGTACTTCGTTCATATATGTAATGATATCGGATTGGTATGGAAATTTAGTATGTCGTAAATATGTGTGATATGAACATGCCTATATGCTTGGTTTATGTTTTCGGATTCATTTGACGTGTTAACGAATTTAATGTTGGTTGTGGAACCAAGTCGGGGGCTAACGAGCAATTAGCGCACCCTTGGTTCCGTGCGTGATATCTTGAGCTCGGGAATTCGGATTCAAATTCCGACACCTCCGTTGCCTTCGTATCGACGATTCGGAGACAATGGAACAAGCCTCATACCTTTTTGAGAACATTAAGACCTTCGAAATCCAACCGTAACGGGCGACTCGTGCAAGAAGAGCTCCTTTTGGTTGACTAGTCTTCATGGTGGGACCCTTAACACCTCCCTAACCTAACCATATCTTAACCATGGCTTGTGTACCTTGGGTTAAGCCTTTCTCTTCCCTTTTTGTTCTGAAAACCGAACCAAACCCTTCCCTTCTCAGCTGGAACTGATCGAGAGAGAGAGAGAGGAGAAAGAAGAAGAAAATCTTGGCCCTTTTGTGATTTTGAGCTCAAATCACCATCTTCCTTCACCAAATCTTCAAGGTATGAATATTTATGTCTCCTCTACTCTATTATGCTTGATTTCATCTACTTAAATCATGATTTGGATCAGATTTGATTAGGGTTTGGGTGATGAGTTTGGTATGAACTTTTAGGGATTTTTGTTCTAGTGACCTATTTGCTTGTGTGGCTGATTTTCTTGCTTATACATGAGTATATGAGCTTGTTTCTTGACCTATTTCTTTCCTAACTGATAGTATATGGTGTTAGGAGGATTTCATCTCTTGACCCTTTTATGAAATTATGAGATATGGAGCTCCAAACTTGATGATCAAACTACTTCCCCTGTTTTTCGAACTGCTGTGTGAAATTTTGTGTTGTTGCTTGATCAAATGGTCTCCATTTCGTGTGAAATTGCATGGAGTTGTTGTAAACTCATTACTCTATATGTTAACATTCATTTTTCAAGTATTTGGATCCATTTTAAGCTGCAAAACCGAAAGACATGGCCTGTTTGTATGCATGCTTCATGACAGACTTGTTGCTGTTACGTTTTGTAACTTGTTGATCATTCTAATGTGCTTTAAATTGTACCATTTTGCATATATATGAAGTATATTAGTTGTTTAGTATGTTAGCATGCATTCCCCAAAGTTTCAGATCCAAATTCAACCCCTAAGTACTTGATCAAGGCATGATGGAATCATTAGGGCTCATATGTGCGATTTTGGCGACCCAGTTTTGTTGCATGGATTAGATGGCCTTAATGTGTGATTTAGCCTTTTCACTCTAAATGAAATATGTTCATTACATGCCAAATATGTTGTATATTAAGTTTCATAGCATTTGGAGTTGGTTTGGTATGTCTTTGGATTGAGTTTGTATGAGTTCAGTTTTGCCGGTTAGGTCTTGCATGCGTTTTAAGTTCTGTACCGTGACACCCCCGTGTCTCATTTACACATAAGTGTGAGACACGGGCGTGTCACACCTTCTGGACAGCTCTGTACTGAGCCACGGTCGTGGCTCAGTTTGGCTAGGGTTGGTGACACCCCCGTGTCCCTTCCCTTGCGCAGTCCTCGTTACTTCCTCTTCGGTTTTTGATTTGTTTCCCCTCCTTAATGACTTTATCTTCTTGTGAGTTGAACTATGAACTTGTTTTGCTATGTGTTAGGAGTATTGTGGTTCAATTTCATGGTATTTGGATGAGGTTTAACGCATACTTTTGGTGAATTGCTACGACGTGGCTTGAATGCTTCTATATGAAATACTAAGTACATTCTTGCATTCTTTCGATGTCTTAAGTGATGTTCTTTGACTTTTTATGAATCATACTCAATGTAAACATGGTTGAAGGTATAATGTGATTATGGTTCCAAGATTTTGTAAGATATTGCTATGAATTATGAAGGATATGAAATAAATGAGTATGATACCTTCATTTCTTGAAAGTATTTGAATGAATGGCTTGTTTATATGCCCTAATTGCATTGATAGTGCACATGAACATTTTTATGATATAACATGATCATATATGCATTCATGTCATATTCACTTCATTGCCGTGCGTTATATATGGTTCATTAAGAGTCTTGAGTCTCACGAACACGTCGTGTGGTCTTTTGTACAGTTTGTCTCCAGGGTGGAGAGATCTTGTTCAGGCACTTGGTACTCGTTCCTTGTTTCGTCACGGTTCAGGTGAGGGTGTTTTTGTTTTAGCTATGTAACAAACCCTACAACCCTTATGTGAAAAGCTTTGGCCAAAACCTTATGATTATATATATATGGGTTTCAAATGAAGTCATCGAGTAAATATTGATCGAGTAAACCCTTTTCAAATGATTTATGAATTATGTTATGTATTTATGAATTGAAATGTTTGGCGAGACACATTTAGGATTTCTGATTGTACGGGCCCCGGGACTTAGTATATGTGGCTAACCGAGGAAGCAAGGGCTGACGGGGATCCCATATACTAGTCCCAACAAAACTACGGTGATACCGGCCCTCGCTAGGAGGTTTAGCGGGGAATGGGAGCTGAGTGCCTTTGGGGGATTCATGTACCCCCATTGGCCTATGTATGAACCGGTGGCCGGGACTTGCAAGCCCGTCCACCACCCGGAGGAAAAAGGTTGGTTATGATTTATGCCTTTTCTTATGTATATGTTATGATATGATTATGCACCGTGCGGGAAGGCCGGGATCCGGATCGCCCAAACGCATACGTTTATGACATGATTTATGGTCTGTGTGTATTATGATATATTGCATGATCGCCTAATCAATATATTAATGATATTTGTCGTACAAGGTTGGAGTTTGGTTGGAGATTGTGCACGCTCACTCGCCGAGCCTTATATTTATGTATGATTTATGAAAGTAATGAATTTAATATGAATTAGTCGTAAAAGTCGAGCATTGTTTATCTATTTTCTTGCCCTTTTTGGGAACTAATTCCAAATAAAACCTTGTTCGGAATTTATGACTTGCATGTGCATGTTTTATATATGTATATCGCTCCTGCTCACTCAGTCTTCTAGAGACTGACCCTCTCCCTCCCCAACACTTTAGTGTGCAGGTTTGGCTTCAGAGTTTCGAGCTAGGCGGAGGTGTTGGAGTCTTTGAGTTGGTCAAGTTAGGTTAGGAGAGTCTCTGCACTCATATATGTATTGGAATTATGTATGATTCATTCTATTATACCATGAACTTGAATAATTATGTAATTGTTATTGAATTGCTGTTACTGAGTTTTGCTATTGAATTAAAAGAGGCCTGAAGAGCCCAAATTCTGCTTATGGTTGGTATACTTGAACTTTGGCTTTGCTATGCATTATACTCTGTTGATTGGTTCTCATTGCAGGGTCTAGTTCCGCCTAGCTTAGGAAAGTTTTTTTTTATGTTTGTCTCCCGTTCGCTAGGGTTTGATACGGGTGCGGACTTACTATTTCGTTACTTGTGTTGAGCCTTAGTGCGGGGGGATGTGGTGCCTCACGTGCGGGGTGCTACAAAAATAATATATAAAATAAAAATCAACCAATCACATTTTTTTATTTAATTAAAAATCTAAAAAAATCCACAAAATTCCACATCATCAAAATGCACAAAAAGTCAAATAGTCAAAATCTAAAAAAAAATACAAAATATATTCAGTCAAACTTGCCAAAAATAATTATTTTCCTTAGCTATTACTTATTTTCATAATAAAATAATATATAAAATAAAAATCAACCAATCACATTTTTTTAATTAATTAAAAATCTCAAAAAATCCACAAAATTCCACATCATCAAAATGCACAAAAAGTCAAATAGTCAATTATAGTTTTCAAATATATAATAGTATAGATATGGATATAGATATAGATATAGATATAGATATAAATTTATTAAGTATTAATTTTAAATTTATAAAAATTAATTAATTGGATGGAGTAATTTAAGCAACTAATTAATTAATTCGCTTTTAAGAGATTAATTATATTGACATTAAAATAAAGCTCTTGAATTTATTTTATAATTGACGATTAGGATAAATAAAAATTAATTTATATCTCATAAAAGAATTAGTAATGAAATTATATCAAATAAAAGAAGATTTATTTTGCAACTACCAATAATAATCTTTTTAAATATTAAAATAATTTAAAATTCTAAGAATTACACATTAGAAAAAAAAAGTACACATAAAAAAATATATTATGAATTTTGTGAAAGAAAAATATTTTTCTTAATTACTGTTTATTTTCATAATAAAATAATATACAAAATAAAAATAAGCCAATTATATTTTTTCTATTTATTGAAAATCTAAAAAAAATACAAAATATATTCAGTCAAACTTGCCAAAAATAATTATTTTCCTTAGTTATTACTTATTTTCATAATAAAATAATATATAAAATAAAAATCAACCAATCACATTTTTTTATTTAATTAAAAATCTCAAAAATTCCACATCATCAAAATGCACAAAAAGTCAAATAGTCAAATATAGTTTTCAAATATATAATAGTATAGATTACGTGTATCAATAAAAATTTGAGATTAAGAGAGAAATTATTGTGATATGAAAAAAAATTAAGAGATTCTCTCTTATAACTCGACCACATATATATTAATATACTTGACGTGTGTGTTGATAAAATACAAAAATGAAACGTGTAATTAAAATAGAAAAATCCAAAATCGTGTTGGGGATGTGTTAACCTGTCCCACATGAACAAATTACTAATTATGTATTACCTTAATAATATTTGACAACTCTCATCTCTTAGTAATGTATGACAATGCTAATCTCATTGACGAGCTTTACTTTTGATTATGAGGGATTAGGCGTGCCGGGGGCATATTAACCTATTCCGTATGGACTAATTACTAAGTCATGTACTGCATTAATAATATTTGAATATTTTCCTCTCATTGTATGATGCCCCGTTCGTTCGTTCGTATAGGTATGACGTCACAAGAGTGTTTCTTTACGTATTTATGTTATTTAAATTCCTTTTATATGTTTTAATTTCAATTATGATTGAATTATGTGGTTTAATTGATTTAAATGCATATTTGGAATATTTGAAATTTTGAACTCGATTGTTAAATTATGAATTTTGTACGTCGGAATTTGAATTTTATGATTTGATATGATTTATGACTCATGGATTTAATTGCATTTATTTGAAATGTTTGGGGTTAATTGAAATAGGACTTCGGTATTTGTAACTTTTTGAAAGTTTTGGACCTAATTGTAATTAGGTGGTTTTGGGTTTGTTTGGACTACTATGAGCTCGGGAATTCGCATTCAAATTCGACTTCGCCGTTGGATTCGTTTTGACAATTCGGATTTCGTAGGATTAATCCCGTATTTTTCGAAAGCTGTTTGGACCCCTCACCCTTTTAAGATCCGATCCAACCGGACCAGATAACTTTTGAACCGAACCGTTAGCCCTTGTGTTAGGAATAGTGCCCTAGAAAGCTGATTGTATGTCCGCTTTGTACTTTTCCTTATTGTAATCACAGACAATCTTCGAATAAAATAACGAATTGAGGCAACACTTCTTTATATGCTCTTGTTTGGTATGCGTTTACTTTAGTTGTGCATGTATGAGAACTCTCCTAATCCTGATGACTTTAGGACTCTACCATTTAGGTGAAATGGTTCATGAAACGAGCCCTATATCACATAAGTCATGATTAGTAAAATACTCCAAGCTGATGAGTCCTACAGACAGTGGGAGTGTCAACCTGACTCTTTTAAGGCTTGCTTGTGGGATCACGCCCATAAGAAGGACCACCTTGTTTCATGGAGGTGCAAAGTGTATAGTTGATACGTGCGTGATACATGAGGGTGCTTACTTCCATAAGTAAGTTCACTGAGGTGCCTCGTATGAGAAGATTCCTAAATGGGAAAGGAAGTTTCTATTTCAGGAAATGGAAACTTCCAGATTAGGAAATATCTCACGAGTCATTGATGTGATTAATTGATCCTTAGACTTGAGGTTCCATGTCACCTTATGCGTTAACTCTGTAGTCTTAGGTATAAGCTTTAAAGGGTGTCGCCTTAGACAACTGATTCAAGGCTTATGCTGGGGCTGCACAAGTGATTCATGGAAGTGAATGAGAATCAAGAAAGGACCTACACTTGCATTTTCAAGGTGATCTCTTGTTGTGTAAGTCATTCATATGCCATATGGAGTCCTTGGCCAAGGCAGTAGATCAAGACATCAAGAAAAGGGTTTCTTGGATTGAGATCAAATGGATATGAAATGCACTTAGCTTTCAGACCAGATTATTACGGTTCTGATTATTCCCCTACCCTAGATCTTGGTTGAGAGATGGTAAGTAGGAGGATTATATCTCACATGAATCAATAACTTAAAGGTTCTGTCGAATCGAGACATTCCAATTCAGCTAGGGGTTAAATACCTGTTGCTAGACTATGGTCGTTTAATCTGTGGACTAATTAATTAATTAGTGAATTAATTAATTAGGGTCACTACTAATTGAATTGAGAACCTAGAGGGTCACACACAACAACTTGGTTACATGAGTTAAGGCTTTAAAATGATTAAACGAGTTGATCATGCCAAGAGGTTTCCACACGTGTGAATCACACATGTGGGTCACGTGAGTGGCACGTGTCCTTCGGACACGTGTCTCACACGTGCATATATATGTAAATGTGATTAAATAATTAATGTGTTAATTATTTAATAGACTTTCGTTTAATTTTTGAATTAAAATGAAAGTCTTATTTTGGAGAAAAAAAATCTATTTTATTAATTACGAATTAATTAATTAGATAAATAAGTTATTTATTTATTAATAAATAAAGTATAATATTATCCAAAAGGGTTTGGATATTTTTAGTTCTCTTGAAAGTTGATTTGAATTAGAATTGAAAAGTCAAAGTTTGGTATTACTTGATAATCAAGTAATAAGAGAGTGGGACTAAAATCCTTAGTCCATAAGGACTAAGATTTCGGCCGCCCCTCTCTACTTATATATAGGGGAGCTCGAGCTCCCCTTAGAGGGTAATACACAATTCTTTTGGTTCATGTGTTGAACGCCATCCTTTCTCCAAGATCAAATAAACCCTAGGTTAAGCCTAAACACTAACTAGAGAACTAGCATCCTTACCAGTTAGATTTTAATCAAGTTGGTGGACTATCTCTAGAGAGCTTCAAGTGAGAAGTTGTTTAAAGATTCGAGCTTTACCAAGGAGAGGGGATCAAGCCGCGAGAAGAGCGTTCTTGGGTGGCTTGAAACGCTTCAAGAAAGATTATTGAAAAGTAAGTTTCTAATCTCTACGAATTTGGATTCATGATTGCGAGTTTCGATCTTTTTGTGGGAAAATTTTTTAAATTTCAGCTGCTTTCTGATTCCTGTTTTCCAACACCTTGAACCGAACTGGTTCAGCCCCTTCAAGGGCTGAACCGTTTTCTTATCCTTCATTCGATTGGTACAACAACAAGAGCAGCTCCAAGAAAGAAAAAAAAAACAGCCTCAAGCCATTCCTTGCATTTAAAAGCTCATATCTCCCTGGTTTCTTCGTTTTTTTGCGAGTCAATGTAAGCTATGAAATCCCCACGATGTGTACTTCATTTCTATCCGTGGATCTTGTCTTGTGGTTGTGTGTATGCATGTGTATGAGCTTGTGAATGAATAGTAAGGGTTTTAGACAAAATGGAGATTATATGTTTTGTAATGAATTTGATGAGACCTTGACCTTATATATGAGTTCTATATGATGTATAAGATGTAATGAATGCATGAATCAAGTTCGTAGTTGGATTAAATGCAAGGTGCCATTAATGAACTTGAATTTCTTGAAAATGGACTTATATGTTTTATGGGTTTAATCCTTCATAATTTTGAGCTAAATGAATATATATACATCCCATATGATTTACTTGATATTCTAGCATGTTCGCTTGAGTTTTGGTGTTGAATTGGTTGTGGTTTTCGGTCATTTTTGGCTAAAAACTTTATCCCATGTTCTGAGTTCGAATTGCCCAGACTTTTGCTTCTGCACCAGGTGAAACTGCTATTTCGATTCCTTCGACATGATCAAACAGTCGTTTGCCTGAGCGGAAAGGTCTGGTCTTACGCTGGAAACGGCCATTTCAATTTTTAACTATAGTCAAAATGACGTCTAGCCTCGGATTTTTGGTCAGTAGCTTTGAAACGGCCGTTCAACTTTTATTCTTCAGTTTGAAACGGCCATATCGAAAGGGCTGATTTTGGGCAGTAAATTTGAAATGGCTGTTTGGTTTTTGTACTATGGTATGAAACGACTGCTTCGAGTGGTTGATTTTGGGCAGAAGGTTTGAAACGGCCGTGTGCTAGGACGTCGCATGGCCAGACCCGCGTTGCCACCGCACAGCAGTCCCGCAGCCACGCCGGACTGTCCATCCTTCCCTCCCCTAACCGCGCGGGAGGCGCCCGCCTGCCCCTCCCACAACCGCTCGGGATCGTCCGCCTAGGACGTGCGGGACTGCCCGCCCACGCCGCGCGCAATGCGCGCAAGGGCGCTCGCCTGGCGCACGCACACTGGCGGCACTCACTGCCAGCTGTGCGCAGTGCTGGTGCGCTCGCCTAGCGCACGTTGCTGTGCAGCGGTGGGCGATCCCGCATCGTCCCGGGCGGTGTTTTCGTATTTCGTGTTTTCGGTCCTTGAAATCCCGATTTAATTTTTCTGTAAAATTTTGTTTTATTTAAATTAAAAGTTATTTTTGAAATAATTGTTTAAATTGGGATTTTGAAAATTTAAGCGATTTAAATTTTGGAAAAATTGTAAACTTTATTTTATGAAAATATTGAAAGAATAAAATTATTAATTTTCAGAAATTAATTGGAATTTTATTAGTTTATAGTTTTTTGGGTTTTATAGAAAAGGCTCTTGAACAAGAATTGCATCTAAGTAGTGTTTTAAGCTATTAGAGCTTAAAGTGAGAATTTTAATTTATTGGTTAAATTTAAAATTTTGCAATTTATGCATGTTAGGTGATCATGGGTTAGACTTATGTATGGTTTTAATTTATGCACATGGATGGTTTAAATTGGGGTTGGAGCCCTATAGTTGCGTTTTTCAATTGAGGTTGAAGCCTCACTTATGTGCGTACTATTATGTCATTTATTATGTGGCTTTCCATATTATTGTTTTGAGGCCGGGATATGCCCCGTGTATTTGTCTAAGGCCAATATGAAGATTTAGCCTTATTACTTTTCAGTATTTATTTTTTATTTTTTTTAGAGTAGAATAGGTGGTGAGGTTTTTATTTTCATTTTGGAGACAATGCACCCATGGAGTAAGATGGACCACATTCAAGTAACAAGGAGGCCATAAGTGAAGACCCCTCAAAATGTTAGGGAGGGGAATCTCAATTGAAGATGTAATAGAGATAGGGCTCGTATTTTGTTACAGCTTTCCCTTATGTGATATAAACTGTTTATGTGGCATGTATGTTAGAACTTGTGATTGTGGAGTGGCTCCCACATATCACGCATAAGATAGGTAGAACCCATGATCATCACATGTTAGTATCATGCTAGGACATGTTATCTGCTAAGTGCTTGTGTGAAATGCATTTAAGTTGTATTTGCATTAATCAAGACTAATTAAAATTGGATAACATATATGTTGGTGAGGTCGAACCGGACAACTCTCCGGTTGATTCAAAAATTCTCGTTAAATATTAAGCTAATTTCGAACAATAGGTGTTTAGTTCAAGGTGCAAACTTTGAATTAAATTCCTAGCATTCCATCAATAGGTTTTAAGTTTAGTAAGTGAAGCTAGTTATTGTCCGCGAGTCATGGGATAGCTAGTGGAGTTTATTAGTTCTTAGTTACCTAATTGATCATTTTAAATGATCAATATTTCGTGGTCAATTTTGGCAAGGGCGATGTCCGCGAGTCATGGGTCGTTCGAACTAAGTTTTGGTAATGATCTTATGATTGATCGGTCGAGCTTAACGCCTAAGTAAATATGGATGTCGCACGAGTCGTGGGTCCATACTGAAAGATAGGTGATGTAAAAACAATTACTAAGAGTTCTAAAGGTGTTAGAATTGCTAAGTTGTACCTACCTAGGGTTTTACTTAGAATGTCCGCGAGTCATGGGTTCGAGGTAAAATGCTTAGGATCTTAGTACCCATTGGGAAACGTGTTCCTCTTAGATCTTTGGGAATTATAGATCTTTGAAAAACAGTGGGAGCTACATTAGATTAAAGACCTTATCTTTTGTATATCGTTATAATTCAGCATGCTCACTAGTTCTCTGTTTTACCATTTAGATCGTAGATTCTGTGATTCTCTACGTGTTTTGAAATGGCAACCAAAAACCCTCTTGTATCGATCCTCGAGTTAAACAAGTTGACTGGTCCCAACTATTCTGATTGGCTGAGGAATCTAAAAATCATTTTAGATTCTGAGAAGAGAACTTATGTTCTCTTCGAAGGGGAGCCTAGCCCCGAAGGGGAAGCTCCCACTCGGGCCGAGCGGGAAGCGATCTAGAAGTGGAAGGATGATAATCTCCAAGCCCATTGCCTTATGTTGGCTAACATGTCTCCGGACTTGCAAAGGCAACATGAGGCCATGGAATTTTCTTGGGAGATTTACGACCACTTAGAGCAACTTTACCGCCCTCATGAACGTGTTACAAGGTATAACATTTCGAAGGAATTGTTCCACTTGAGAATGAGGGATGGTTCAAGTGTCCATGAATATGGACTCAAGTTTCTCGCCCTTACTGAGAAACTTGCTTCCATGGGCATGCCACTGAAAGATGAGCTTTCAGTGGACTTGTTGCTAGCCTCGCTCCCACCATCATTCAATCCATTTGTCCTTAACTTCGATATGAATCATGCTGGTGCTACTGTAGCTGAGCTGATTAGTCAGCTTGTGACTGCTGAAAGCACGATCAAGAAGGACAATAAGGTTCTGATGGTGAATGCTCCATCTTCCTCTTCTGGGCCTTCTAAAGGTAAGGGCAAGAAAGCCCAAAAGAAGAAGAAGAAACCCCTTAGGCCCACTATTGGCATTTCAAAGGGAAAAGCCCAAAAGAAGAAGCGTGATCAGAAAGAGGATGTTTGCTTCCATTGTGGCAAAGCGGGACATTGGAGGAGAAACTGCCCAGAGTCCAAGACTACTCTAAAGAAAGGTATGTTTCTCGTTGAAGTAAATCTTTCTATTAATTCTAGTTCTTGGGTATTTGATATGGGGTTGTGGAGCTCATATCTATAATGATGTACAGATGCTAAATGAAGTCCAACAACTCAGAGAAGGAGAATGTGTCTTGAAGATCGGCGATGCCTCAAATGTTGAAGTTCGAGCTTTAGGCACAATTAGATTAGATTTAGGTAGTTTTGAGTTAGTTTTCAATAAAGTCCTTTATGTACCGAGCATTATTCGTAATATAATTTCAGTTCCAATTTTAGATTGTGAAGGTTACGAAACTTATATTAAGAATGGTAAATATTTTATCAAACGGGACAACTCTTCCGTTCACATCGGTACTCTGAGTAATGGACTTTATCTAACTCAAAATATAAATATTCTGAATATACAACGAGAAACTAAATGTAAGAGAGATGACAAAGTTTCAGTTCCCTTATGGCACGCTAGATTATGACACATTTCCAAGAACAGAATTAGCAAGATAAACACTTTAGGATCATTCTCTGAAAATGATCTCAAAGAGTTAACTTCTTGTGAATCCTGTCTCAAAGGAAAGATGTCCAAAGTTCCTTTTAAAGGAACTGTGGAACATGCCACTAAGGTCTTGGATTTGATCCATTCTGATGTTTGTGAACCGCTTAGTGTAAGCACAAGAAACAATCATCAGTATTTCATAACCTTTATCGATGACTTTAGTCGGTATGGTTATGTATACTTAATGAAGTATAAATCTGAAGCTTTTGAGAAATTCCTAGAATTTCAAAAGGAGGTTGAGAACCAAACTGGTCACAAGATCAAAGCACTTCGATCTGATCGAGGAGGCGAGTATCTTAGTGAAGAATTCCTTAATCATCTCAAAGATAATTGGATTATCTCTCAGTGGACACCTCCGGGAACTTCTCAACTCAATGGAGTTTCTGAGAGAAGGAATCGAACTCTACTCGATTTGGTTCGTTCCATGATGAGTTTCACTGACTTACCACCTTCTTTTTGGGGTTATGCCCTAGAAAGTGCGGCAAAGATTTTGAATCTAGTTCCCTCTAAGTCAGTCCTTAAAATGCCCTATGAAATGTGGCATGGTAAAATCCCTAGTTATTCTTACTTAAGAATTTGGGGTTGTCCTGCTTACATGAAGAGGAAAGTGGGAGATAAGTTAGAATCTCGTTCTAACTTATGCTACTTTGTAGGTTATCCTAAGGAATCCATAGGATACTACTTCTATGATCAATCTGAGCAAAAGGTGTTTGTTTCCAGAAATGCTACTTTTCTTAAGGAACCGTTCCTTAAAGAAAAGAACGGCAAGATCATAGAATTAGAGGAAGTACAAAGTGACCCCACGCCACCCACTGAAGAAACATCCCCTTCTGATCAACCACAACCAATCACGAATTTCAATACACACGTAAATCCTACTCTAAGGCGTTCTGAACGCACTCCTAGACAGCCGGAGAGATGGTATGGATTCTTCCATGAGATCTCTTAAAAGGATAATGATCCTTTAACATATGAGGAGACACTTTTAGATTCTAACTCTGAACAGTGGATAGAAGCCATGAAATCCGAAATGGATTCCATGAACTCCAACCAAGTTTGGACCTTGGTAGATTTGCCTGATGGGGTCAAACCCATAGGTTGCAAATGGATCTTTAAGAGAAGGAGTTGATGGAAGCATTGAAGCCTACAAAGCAAGACTGGTTGCAAAAGGATTCACTTAAAGACCCGGCGTGGACTTTGATGAAACCTTTTCACCAGTTGCAATGCAAAAGTCTATTCGGATCATGCTTACCATTGCTGCACATTATGACTATGAGATATGGCAAATGGATGTGAAAACTGCCTTTCTCAATGGTGACATTGATAAAGACATTTATATGGAGCAACCCATAGGTTTCACATTCAGTGGGAGTGAGCAAAAGGTTTTCAAACTCCAAAGATCAATCTATGGATTAAAACAGGCTTCTAGGAATTGGAATATTAGATTTGAAGAATCAGTCAAAGTGTTTGGCTTCATTCAAATTTCGAATGAATCATGTATGTATAGAAAGGAATTGGAGACCTCAGTGCAATTCTTAGTACTTTATGTTGATGACATCCTTCTTATTGGGAATTCGAAGGATGACAAGAGTGTGACTAAGTTATGGTTGTCGAACCAATTCGAGATGAAAGATCTCGGTGATGCGTCCTATATCCTTGGAATTAAAATCTATCGAGATAGATCTAGAAGGTTAATAGGACTATCACAGTCGATGTGCATTGACAAAGTATTGAAGAGATTCAATATGGAGTCAGCAAAGGTTAAGAACCTTCCTGTGAGTGTAGGAACATGTCTTTCTAAGAAGATGTGTCCTAAGACTAACCTTGAGAAGGAAAGAATGACTCACACACCTTATGCATCAGCAATAGGTAGCATAATGTATGCAATGTTATGTACTCGACCGGATGTGGCTTATGCACTAGGTGTAACAAGTCGTTTCCAATCTGATCCTGGAGATGGTCACTGGGTTGCCGTGAAGAATATTCTTAAGTACTTGAAAAGTACTAATGATTTATTCCTAGTTTACGGAGGTCAGAAAGATCTTACTATTGAAGGATACTGCGATGCAAGCTTTGCATCTGACTTAGATGATTTTAAGTCAATGTCAGGATACATTTTCTGCCTAAACGGCGGAGCAGTGAGTTGGAAGAGTTCCAAGCAAACGACCACTGCAGATTCGACCACTGAAGCCGAATACTTAGCTGCAAATGATGCAGCTAAGGAATGTGTTTGGATTAGAAACTTCATTCAAGAGTTGAATGTTGTTCCTAGCATGAAAGACCCCATTACTGTGTTTTGTGACAACACTGGGTCGGTTGCTCAAGCAAGAGAAACAAGATCTCACCAACGGACCAAACACATTATGAGGAAGTATCACCTAATCCGTGATATTATCAAAAGAAAAGATGTGCAAATTGAGAGGGTCACATTAGCAGAGAACGTGGTAGATCTACTTACTAAACCCCCTAGTCGAGAAGCTTTCGAAGGTCATCTTAAGAAGATGGGACTTAGAGTAGCTTTAGAATGGCTTTGACGGGCAAGTGAGAGATTGTTAGGAATAGTGCCCTAGAAAGCCGATTGTATATCCGCTTTGTACTTTTCCTTATTGTAATCATAGACAATCTCTGAATAAAATAACGAATTGAGGCAACACTTCTTTATATGCCTTTGTTTGGTATGCGTTTACTTTAGTTGTGCATGTATGAGAACTCCCCTAATCCTGATGACTTTAGGACTCTACCATTTAGGTGAAATGGTTCATGAAACGAGCCCTATATCACATAAGTCATGATTAGTAAAATACTCCAAGCTGATGAGTCCTACAGACAGTGGGAGTGTCAACCTGACTCCTTTAAGGCTTGCTTGTGGGATCACGCCCTTAAGAAGGACCACCTTGTTTCATGGAGGTGCGAAGTGTATAGTTGATACGTGCGTGATACATGAGGGTGCTTACTTCCATAAGTAAGTTCCCTGAGGTGCCCCGTGTGAGAAGATTCCTAAATGGGAAAGGAAGTTTCTATTTCAAGAAATGGAAACTTCTAGATTAGGAAATATCTCACGAGTCATTGATGTGATTAATTGATCCTTAGACTTGAGGCTCCATGTCACTTTATGAGTTAACTCTGTAGTCTTAGGTATAAGTTTTAAACGGTGTCGCCTTAGACAACTGATTCAAGGCTTATGCTGGGGTTGTACAAGTGATTCATGGAAGTGAATGAGAATCAAGAAAGGACCTACACTTGCATTTGCAAGGTGATCTCTTGTTGTGTAAGTCATTCATATGCCATACGGAGTCCTTGGCCAAGGTAGTAGATCAAGACATCAAGAAAAGGGTTTCTTGGATTGAGATCAAATGGATATGAAATGCACTTAGCTTTAAGACCAGATTATTAGGGTTCTGATTATTCCCTTACCCTAGATCTTGGTTGAGAGATGGTAAGTAGGAGGATTGTATCTCACATGAATCAATGACTAAAAGTTTATGTCGAATCGAGACATTCCAATTCAAATAGAGGTTAAACACCTGTTGCTATACTATGGTCGTTTAATCTGTGGACTGATTAATTAATTAGTGAATTAATTAATTAGGGTCACTGCTAATTGAATTGAGAACCTAGAGGGTCACACACAACAACTTGGTTACATGAGTTAAGGCTTTAAAATGATTAAACGAGTTGATCATGCCAAGAGGGTTCCACACGTGTGAATCACACGTGTGGGTCACGTGAGTGGCACGTGTCCTTGGGATACGTGTCTCACACGTGCATATATATGTATATGTGATTAAATAATTAGTGTTAATTATTTAATAGACTTTCGTTTAATTTTTCAATTAAAATGAAAGTCTTATTTTGGAGAAAAATAATCTATTTAATTAATTACGAATTAATTAATTAGATAAATAAGTTATTTATTTATTAATAAATAAAGTATAATATTATCCAAAAGGGTTTGGATATTTTTAGTTCTCTTGAAAGTTGATTTGAATTAGAATTGAAAAGTCAAAGTTTGGTATTACTTGATAATCAAGTAATAAGAGAGTGGGACTAAAATCCTTAGTCCATAAGGACTAAGATTTCGGTCGCCCCTCTCTACTCATATATAGGGGAGCTCGAGCTCCCCTTAGAGGGTAATAGACAATTCTTTTGGTTCATGTGTTGAACACCATCCTTTCTCCAAGATCAAATAAACCCTAGGTTAAGCCTAAACACTAACTAGAGAACTAGCATCCTTACTAGTTAGATTTTAATCAAGTTGGTGGACTATCTCTAGAGAGCTTCAAGTTAGAAGTTGTTTAAAGATTCGAGCTTTACCAAGGAGAGAGGATTAAGCCGCGAGAAGAGCGTTCTTGGGTGGCTTGAAACGCTTCAAGAAAGATTATTGAAAAGTAAGTTTCTAATCTCTACGAATTTGGATTCATGATTGCGAGTTTCGATCCTTTTGTTGGAAAAATTTTTAAATTTCCGCTGCTTTCTGATTCCTGTTTTCCAACACCTTGAACCGAACTGGTTCAGCCCCTTAAAGGGCTGAACTGTTTTCTTATCCTTCATTCGATTGGTACAACAACAAGAGCAGCTCCAAGAAAGAAAAAAAAAGACAGCCTCAAGCCATTCCTTGCATTTAAAAGCTTATATCTCCCTGGTTTCTTCGTCTTTTTGCGAGCCAATGTAAGCTACGAAATCCCCACGATGTGTACTTCATTTCTATCCGTGGATCTTGTCTTGTGGTTGTGTGTATGCATGTGTATGAGCTTGTGAATGAATAGTAAGGGTTTTAGACAAAATGGTGATTATATGTTTTGTATTGAATTTGATGAGACCTTGACCTTATATATGAGTTCTATATGATGTATAAGATGTAATGAATGCATGAATCAAGTTCGTAGTTGGATTAAATGCAAGGTGCCTTTAATGAACTTGAATTTCTTGAAAATGGACTTATATGTTTTATGGGTTTAATCCTTCATAATTTTGAGCTAAATGAATATATATGCATCCCATATGATTTACTTGATATTCTAGCATGTTCGCTTGAGTTTTGGTGTTGAATTGGTTGTGGTTTTCGGTCATTTTTAGCTAAAAACTTTATCCCATGTTCTGCGTTCGAATTGCCCAGACTTTTGGTTCTGCACCAGGTGAAACTGCTGTTTCGATTCCTTTGACATGATCAAACAGTCGTTTGCCTGAGCGGAAAGGTCTGGTCTTACGCTGGAAACGGCCATTTCAATTTTTAACTATAGTCAAAACAACGTCTAGCCTCGGATTTTTGGTCAGTAGCTTTGAAACGGCCGTTCAGCTTTTATTCTTCAGTTTGAAACGGCCATATCGAAAGGGCTGATTTTGGGCAGTAAATTTGAAATGGTTGTTTGGTTTTTGTACTACGGTATGAAACGACTGCTTCGAGTGGTTGATTTTGGGTAGAAGGTTTGAAACGGCCGTGTGATTTTTGGTCATACGACCCAAACGGCCATTTCGAATTCTCTGTCCTTTTTTCGATTTTCAACTGTTTTCTAATCGTTTCCTTTACCACTTATTTTCTTTTATATGACTCATAGACATACTAATTAAGTACTTTTCGCTAATTAAGTACTTTTCATCTTGAAACTTATCGTATGACTTGTTTATGCATGAGACCTACTTGGAACGTGATTATATAACTAATTGAGTACATTATAAACATTATGTAACTTGCATAACATCTTTTATCACATCTCATGCATATTATGCATCGTCGTACATCTTATTTGGTTCATTTTGAGTCTAAGTCTTAGGCTTTTGTATTTTGTTTCAGAGGATGTTGTCGGTGGTGAGCCCAAGGCTTAGTGGTGGTCTTCACTCACTTCCTTTTCTTCAAGCACAAGTTGTGGTTTAGGATTTTGTATAGTTAAGCGACCTAAGACCTTAATGTGATGATTTCAATCCTTACATGCAACTATATATTATAAATACAGTTAAATAAGTGTTGAATATGCTATGATTATGATCTTATGAACAACCTCGGGATTTGAAAAGCTAAGTATGTAAGCCTATGTAAGCTAGTTTTTGGAAGTAAGTTTTGTTCAGTTCTGCAGCAAGTTTAGCCATGAGAGATTGACATGTTCTGTTCTGTTCTATATGTGGGTCTTAGAGCTATGGACAAGGAATCCCCGGGATGTTATCGGGCCATCGGGGCTCGGCCTATGCATAGTCTCCGTACGAGGTATCATGCGCGACCCCGGGAGTAGGGAAGTTGTGGGTTAGCTACCCCGCGTGGGTTTGTTCAATTCGGGAAGGCTAGGGCCACCCGTAGCTCTTCCATCATTGGAGTAGAGGGTGGATTTGATTTTGTATTTCAGTTTTGTTATGATATGAGGTGTAAAGGTTGGAGCTCGTACTTCCCGAGTATTTTGTTCTGTTCTGGGAATTATGAAACGGGATAGAGTTTATGAAAATGTTTTCTTTAAGTATAAGTTTGTTTTGAAATGTTTTGGTGTGCAAAACCTATTCCCGGTTCATAAGTCCACTTTTGTTATATGTTTTGCTCTATGTATAGTGCGTGGGTGTGCGTTAGCCCCCTCACTTAGTTAGTTGACTGACCCCTCGCTTTATCTTTTAGATGTAGGTTCTTTCGAGCTCGAACTAGGCGGAGAAATGTGTCTCTTGTGTTGCACTTGTCGGTTTAGGTTGAGTAGGATTGCATATGTCTACATACACTTTTAATTATGTATTGATGCACTTATGGTTCGTACATTGGATACTCATATTATGTTTGGGTTTTTTAGAGCCGTGTGGGCTCATATAAGGTAATTGTATACTTGATTTATGTTTATATATTGATGTTTCCACTTAATTGTTGTTGTTTGATTTAATTGCTTCCGCACACTCTGAGTTTATTTAGTCTTAGCTCCGCTTAGATTAGTGTGTGAGTTGGTCTCCCGTTTGCTATGATTCGGACTCGGGTAGGACTTTCCATTTTGTAACTGGGTTTGGGTCTTAGTGCGGGGGATGTGGTGACCCTACGTTCGGGGTGCTACATCCTTAAGTGGTATCAGAGCTCTAGGTTGCAAAACTGGAGCTCTAGTGTCGTGTTGAGTCTGTCTAGGTCGTACGGCATCAGACAATGTGGTTGTGTGACTTAATTGATTGATTATTTGTTTATTTCTATTAATTATATACATGAACATGTACTAATCCCCATGCATCGATATTGTTTGAATTTGTGACTTTCAGGATGCCGCCTACACGTCGTGGTCGCGAGCTTTCACCATCTCAACAGAATCCGCCTACACCACTACCTTTAAATGCAGAGAATATTGTTCAAGTACTCTTCAATCAGTTAAAATAAAATCAGAGGCAGCAAACGCCTCCCGTCGAAGGACAAGAGGGTCTTATTTCTAATGTGTATAGAGAGTTTCGGAACAATAATCCACCGAAATGGTTTGGCGGGAATGATATCAAGGCGAAAGAATGGTTGTCCGAGATTAATGGGATATGGGAGATTTATCCGGGGAGCTCTCAAGATAAAGCTGTTTTCAAGGTGGGAGATTTATCAAGGTGGAAGTTGTTTGCAATGCCCGTTTCATTCAAGGGCAAGCGGCTAATTGGCTTAAGGGTGTTCGTTCCAAGTTGGAGAGAACCGGTGAAGAATTTAATTGGGAGACTTTTGTACAAGAATTTCATGAGAAATATATTCCCCAAAGTGCACAAGAAGGACGCTTTCAAGAGTTTCTTGATTTGAAGTAAGGTAATCGGCAAGTGGATGATTATATCTTGGAGTTCTAGACGCTAGCACCGTATGCCACCCATATCACCGACAACGACAAACTTAAAGCTTGTCACTTCTTTCATGGGCTTAGAGTGGACATGCAAGTGGCACTCCAATTCACCAATGTGAGTACTTGGGCCAAGGCAACCAAGAAGGTGATAGCCCAAAAGCTACAATTGAAGCCTCCACCTTTCTCTTTGGGTCATTGTTCGGGTTCTGGTTCTAATTTCGGCAAGAGTCCCCCTCCTTAGGCTACTACTACTCCGGCTTTCTGGCCATGGGGCTTTGGCAACAAGAAGCACCGAGTTTTCGGTCCCGCAGCACCTCCAGCACTACTGGCTCCGGCCCTGGCTCGTTGCTCGCATTGTTAGAGAAACCATCCATTGGAGAAGTGTTGGAAGTTCTTGGGTAGGTGCTATGTGTGTAGGTCCACGGAGCACAAGATTGATACTTACCCGAAGAAAAAGCCAACTTTTCAATCTCGTGCATATGCCCTTAATGGTGAGGAGGAAGCGGCAGAGATTGATCAGAATACCGTGGTGGAAGGTACAATAAACTTTCATGGCATCTCATTATATACATTATTCGATCCTAGGGCTACTCATTCTTTTATCTCCCAGGATATAGTTGATTCTATGCCTTTGCTTGCTGAGATATCTGTGCATATGTATGTGTTAAACTCTCCTTTGCGCGGGAGGGGGAGAGAGAGCTTGGAGACGGATAGAGTGTTTTGTGAGTCCCGGTGAGTTTTGAGGCCCGAGTCTTCCTAGTAGATTTGATAGAGATGCCAATGAAGAGGTATGGAGCAATTCTCGGGATGGATTGGCTCCATAGACACCGATCAGTGATAGATCGTAATGAAAAGAAGGTCTCGTTGGGTTCCGTGGTATTTACGGGTGAAAGGTTGAAGTCCAGCCCGTTTGTGTCCTTTGTTGAAGCTAGTAAGCTCGTCCGGGACAGTGCGACAGGTTTTGTGGCTTACCTTCTTAACAAACTGAAGGATCAAACCAAACTTGAAGAGATAGAGGTTGTACGAGAATTTCACGATGTCTTCTCTAAGAATTTGGGATCTTTGCCACCCGATAGGGACATCGAGTTTATGGTAAACCTCTATCCCGAAGCTGAGCCTTTTTCGAAGACTCCCTACAAGATGGTTCCTGCTGAGTTAAATGAGTTGAAGTCGTAGATTGATGAACTTCTAGCTTGCGGGTACATCTGTCCGAACGCTTCTCCGTGGGGTGCTCCCGTTTTATTTGTAAAGAAGAAGGATGGAATGTTACGGATGTGCATAGATTATCATGAGTTAAATCGGATAACGGTGAAAAACAATTATCCATTGTCTCATGTCAAAGAGTTGCTCGATCTCTTGCAAGGTTCACAAGTGTACTCTAAGTTAGATTTGAGGCAAGGTTATCACCAGCGGCGTATCAGGGAAGAAGACATTCCGAAGACCAGTTCAACACTCGGTATGGTATTTCGAGTTCGTGGTGAGGCTGTTTGGGTTAACGAATGCCCCTGCTATGTTTATGAATATGATGCATCGATTGTTCAAACCTTTCCTTGACAAGTTTGTGGTGATTTTCATAGACGACATTTTGGTGTATTCAAGGTCCGTCGAAGAGCATGCACAGCACCTCCGGATTGTTTTAGAAACACTCAGAGAGCACAAGCTTTATGCCAAACTTATCAAGTACGAGTTTTGGATCGATAGAGTCACATTCCTAGGCCACATAATTTTAGGCAATGGAATTGAAGTTGATCCTTCCAAGATTGAAACAGTGACGAAGTGGGAGAAACCGAGAAATGCGAGGTGAGAAGTTTTCTTGGGTTAGCGGGCTATTATAGGAGATTCGTGAAGGATTCTTCCAAGATTGCAGCCCCCGTTGACTCAGTTGGCAAAGAAGGAGGTAAGGTTTGAGTAGGATGAAGGGTGCGAGAAGAGTTTCCAAACTTTGAAAGATAAGTTAACTTCGGCACCGGTTCTTACCCTACCTTAGGGAACCGAGGACTATACGGTCTACACGGATGCTTCGAAGGAAGACCTCAGTTGTGTGTTGATGCAAGATGGTAGAGTAGTGGCCTATGCGTCGAGGAAGTTGAAAGAGCACGAGAAGAACTACCCCACTCATGATCTCGAGCTTGCAGCGGTCGTGTTTGCTTTGGCTAAGTGGCACCACTACCTTTATGGTGCAACTTTCGAGGTGTTTACCTATCACAAGAGCCTCAAGTATCTCTTCACTCAGAAAGAGCTTAACATGAGACAGAGGCATTGGGTGGAGTTTCAAGAGGATTATGACTGCACGATCCAGTAAAACCCCGGTAAAACAAATGTGGCTGTCGATGCTTTGAGTAGGAAAACAAATGTTTCGGGTTTGGAGGTAGAGTCTTCAGGGCAGAGTTCAGAGGTTGTGGTTTTAGTGGCTCGATTGGCTAACATCACAATTCAATCTGACTTGAAACAAAGGCTGATTAATGCTCCAGCCATGGATGTAGAGATTCAGAGGTTGGTAGCCCGATCTAGAGTTGCTCTGGAGACGAAGTTTGGGTTTGATGCTTTGGGCTTGTTCAGATTCAAGGCGAGAGTGTGTGTCCCATAAGAGTTCAAGAGATTAGTACTTGAAGAGGCACATCGCTCGGGTTATTCAATTCATCCTGATGGTACTAAATTTTTGATAAAAGAAAATACATTAAATTACTTGATTTTTAAGATACGGTCCTATTTTATTATCGAAAAATAAAATATACCAAAATACTGAATTTATCAAGTTAGTATACCATATTTCTAATTTTTCCTTAACAATACTATAGAATATAAGTTTTTGTTTCCTTTTTTTTTTTTTTTTTGAATATAAGTACTTGTAGACTTTTTCCCCTCTTGCACTTGTATCTAACTCGGAAAAACTAAAATAAAATGTGGGCTCGTCATCTGTAGTGGACCACTGTTGAGGAGAGATTTGTAGTAAAAATGGATTCAGTTGTAATTATGGGCGGGATTAAATTGTGACATCATTCACATAAAAGTGGCAAATTATCAGCTTTGTATCACAATCACATTAATTTTCCATGAACCATAATTCTAGATAAAAGTTCCCTTTTGTATCTTCGTGATATTTCTTTCTTTTTAGTGTTGTTTTGGGAGATCATATCCATGATATTTCTATGTTAGTACTCAAATTTGTAATGTGATCGTCGTAGTAGTATAATTTTGATCTATTTTTGTTTAATTGTCTTTTTAAAAACTGTGAGAAATTAAAGAATAATACTAGGACAATAGAAAATAATATAAGTTTGCATCAATGTGACGACTATTAATTGTTCGGCATTATTTTAGTTTAGTTGAGTATTTCATGCTTGATTTAGCAAATTTCGGTAGTGCTAATTGGATTGAATGTAGTATGTGTTTTGTTCGTCTTAAAAAGAAAAATATGATAGCGTTGATCTTAAATCTTTGGTTGCCGCTTTTATCTTGAACGGAAAATATTTTTAGAATATTACGTCAAAATTATCTAAAAAGAATTAAATATTATACTTTTTAAATGTATGACAGATAACTACATTAATTCAAAAATTAGGGAATAAAACACACTAAAATATTAAAAAACAAGAGCGTATGAAATTAACACCATAAAAAAACTCAACCTAATTTTCTGCTCGCATCCAATGCAAAAGAAAATGAATAGAAAGATTTCATGAGTATTCACTTTTTTATTATTAATATAATTTAGAAGGAAAAAGCCTAAATTAAATCTTCTTGAAATTATCTAGAAAATACATGAAAATATTTTTATTGCAATTGATTCATAAATATTATATTACTTAATCTTGAAATATTAAATTATGTAAATTACAAAATTTCTTAAAACGTTGAAAAGGCGGCAATGGCATTGATACAATAGAGTCCAGCTCATGCTGTATGCTCTCCCACATTCTAGATCCGACGGCCACGACGTCACATCAGCACATCAAGTCGGCGATCTACGGATGTGAACTTTCGCGAGTGTGGGGCTGATCCCCTGTACGGCAGTCCAGCGTAAGAGGGAGACACGCGTCGTTTGATATGACGTAGAGAGGGGGGTTATCGTGTGGGCGGGAGCAGGGAGTTACCTGTTTTGGAAAAATGTCGGCTGCTGGATCTTACGAATAATGGCTAGGTAGACAAAATCTCCACTGTTGGATTCCCACATTCAATGGGGAAAATTGTTCATTAGTGCTCTGCTCTTTTTCGCTTTATCAGTCATGATTGGCTAATATTGTGCACGCTTCGAGGTCCAGATTTATTTGTCCTCTTTTTTCATGTGATCCTAGATATACTTCAATTTATAGATATTTTTACTTTGTCAAATCATATAAGAGAGGTTTCATGCAAGTTTTCTTGTGTGTCCTGAACTATGCAGCCTAAATGCGTATATGAAGATATGAACATGATATGATATACGAAATTTTTAAAAATTTAGGATATCATACGGCTTCAATACAGCTATATTATATATAAATAAATAAATTATATATATATATATATATTTATATTAAATAAAATATTAATAAAAGTATTCAATATTACAAACTTAACTTTTCTTTGAATTTTTCGTGTTAGAGTGTCCGGGACATGTCGGACACGTGTCCTAGTCGTGTCCCCGGCATGTCGGAATTTATTTTTAATTTTTGGACACATTTTGTCATGTCAGACACTTGTCGATGCCGTGTCCGACACTTATTCGATACTATGCGGGGTTAAAATTTGGAGTGTCCATGTATTATAGATCCTGACATATACGTGTTTTATGCCGACGCATATATTATTTTGTTTGATTCATTTTATTTTTAAATTGTGAATTTTTTAGATTTAGAGGGCTATTTTATCATTGAAAAAAGTAATGTATAAAAAATGTAAATTGAGAGTAGTTGGTATCTCATTTTTATAATTTTTTTTCTTTTTGTCTTTGGTGTCTATATAAACTTTCTTTTTTTCTTAGCGGTAGGTTTCACTTATGTACAAGTCTTTTTAGCTACCATTATAGGGATAACGTCTAGACATACCGTTTAAGGTTCATACATGTATATGAAATTATTTGTTCCTCCTTTAACATTGCATCTAATATCTTGTACTTTATGGTCTAATTTTTTTGTTAATATTCTTGCACCTTGCTCATGCTTTTAAGCTTTCTTTTCATCGTTATTGACAAAGAAATATTGTATCAGGTTGTTATATGTTATGTGAGGACTCAATATTGGATGGAAAATCTCGTGGGTGTTATGAAACTATTTATTAAAAGCAAGAACAACAATAAAATAATGCTAAGAGAATAGAGGGAGAAGAGAGGGATTATATTAATTCTTGAGTGTGTATACAATAATCAATAAGCCTCAATTTATAGGTACTACAATACAAGAGAAAAAGAAAGGTTGACTAATCAATTAACCTAATCACGGTATATCAGTCCCATAAATTAATCAATTACACAATCAATGGGCATTCATAATATCTATTATTTGTAAAACTCCCCCTTGAATGTCCATCGCGGTTTGATGCACCTTGCTAAAAATATATATTTATGGAGTACGCACATTGGGCTGCCTCGTTAAAAACCTTCACTAGGAAAACCTAATTGGACAAAACCTCAGTAAAGGAAAAGAGTACAGCGCGTATCCACTCCCCCTCATGATGACATCACTTAACATCTTTATATCGACGCATTCCAATCTTGTATATCAACTTCTCAAACGTTGTACTAGATAATGCTTTTGTGAACATATCAGCTAGATTATCACTCGAACGTATTTGTTGGACATTTATATCTCCGTTCTTCTGAAGGTCATATGTGAAAAAGAACTTCGGTGAAATGTGCTTTGTTCTGTCTCCTTTGATATATGCTCCCTTTAATTAGGCAACACATGCGGTGTTATCTTCATATAACACTGTTGAGACCTTCTCTTTTGGTGTCAAATGACACATTTCTTGAATTTGTTGAGTCATCGACCTTAGCCAAACGCATTCACAACAATCGGGGTACTCAATGGATGTGCCTTATCCATATAAAATTGTTTTAAAATCTTTTCGGTATATGTCGATTGATGAACAAATTGGAGATGTTCAATTTGTAAACCAATGTAAAATCTTATTCTCCCAAGATCTTTCATCTCAAATTCTTTCTTTAAGTAATTTATTGCATTTGATAACTCTTTAGGAGTTTCAGTGATATTTAAGTCATCGACATACACAACGGTTAAAACAAATTTGATCCAAACCTCTTTATGAAGACACAAGGATAAATAGGATCATTTTGTATCTTTCTTTTATTAAGTATTCACTAAGGCAATTATACCACATTCGCCCGAATTGTTTTAATCCATATTGAATACTTTTCCCGGGAACCTTTATATGCTTCAGGCATCTTGAAACCTTCAGGAATCTTCGTATGAATTTCATTATCAAGTGATTTATATAAATATGTTGCAACAACGTCCATTAGATGCATATCAAGTCTTTCATGTAGCACCCACACGTAGGGCCACATCCCCCGCACCATAATCCGAACCCGAATACGAAATGGAATGTCCGTACCCGAATCCGAATCATAGCGAACGGGAGACCAAACACACACTCTAGGCTAGGCGGAGCTAAACTAAACAGAATCAGAGTACGCGGAAGCGAATGATAAAAACAACAAACAAAAAACATCACATATATATATATATAGGTACCAACACCTAATTAGCCAAATAGTATTTACATATAGGTACCAACACATTCCTGTACAAAAGCCATCCCGGCTCGAGCAAAATAGTGAGTATGTATATACAAATCATAACTGTACAACTACAAAATAATAAAGTGCAGGTATGTAAATGCACCTCACGAGACCTAGACTGACAAGTGTATAAAGCAGACACACTTCTCCGCCTAGCTCACGCTCCCAAAACCTGCAACTAAAAGAGTAAACGAGGAGTCAGTCAACTGACTGAGTGAGGGGGCTAACGCACACCCACACCCTACATATATATAGAGCAGAGCACAAAGCAAAGGGCGAAATTATGAACCGGAATAGGTTTTACAAACTAAAACTTTCCAAAACAAATACATATACTTTAAAACATTTCATAAACACTATCCCGATTCATACTTCTCAAACATACATAACAAAACATAATGCTCGGCGAGAACGAGCTTCCAACCTTTACTCCTCAGAACAAACAAAACAGAAATCATACACTCTCCTCTACTCCAATGATGGAAGAGCCACCGGCGGCCCTAACCATCCAAACATATACAGACTCACGAGGGGTAGCGAGCCCACATCGTGCCCTCCCCGGTTTTTACACCGAAGGCATCGAAATATCACACCTTCCCAAACTCCCAGGGGTCGCGTGTGATATATCGGATGGAGACTACGCACAGGCCGAACCTCGACGGCCCGAACCGTCCCGAGGGTTCCTTACCCGTAGCTCCTTGGATCCACACATACAAATCATATCATATCAAATGCCAAATCTTTCATGGCAATCTCGCTAACAGAATTGTAAAGCCTTTTTCCAAAACATAGCTTACATAAGCTTATTTAATATCTTTTCCCAAAACAAAGTTGTTCACAAGATCATAAACGTATTCTAATCAACACGTACATATATATATATAATATATAGTCACATGCACGGCCGGAAAACATCACATAAGGCTTTAGGTCGCTTAGCTAATAAAAATCCTAAACCTCACCTTGTGCGTGACAAAAATACGAGCAGACGTGAACAACCTACGCCTCGGGCTCGTCAACTGGAACCTCCTCTGAAAAGAAAACACGAAAGCCCAAGACTTAGACTCTATATGAACCAAAGAAGACGCTCGGCAAAATGCATGATTCATGTTCATATATAAAATGTTACAATTAGGTCATATAATTCACAAATCATAGCATAACATAAGTATTTACAATTTATTATGCAAAGCAATCAAATTATAACAATTAATATGCAAAAGAAAAGCATTTAAAATCATACAAATGCATAATTAAGACAAAGAGAAAAAGTGGCAAAATCCACCCCCATGGATTTTTCCAAAGGGAAAAATCCACCCTAGCGGATTTTTCCAGAGCTACTGCCTCAAATCCACCCCCGCGGATTTTTCCAAAGGGAAAAATCCACCCCCGCGGATTTGACCCAGTAGAAGGGTTCCGGCCATGGGAACGGCCGTTCCCGTTCCCAGTACAAGCTGGGAACGGTCGTTCCCACTCTCGGCATGAACAGTACCGGGCCTGGGAACGGTCGTTCCCAGTTTAAAACTGGGCGGGAACGGCCGTTCCGGCCTGGTTCGAAAAGCTGGAGCAGAGTTCATTTTTACAGAAACAGGGGAGCTCGTTTAAGAGCCAAAAATGGCCAAAATCCAACCCTTAAAATTGCCACAACTTCTTAAAATGCACACACAATACATATAAATCATGCTTGACAAGTTGACACTTAAATAATTCAAGAAAATGGAATTAAAAGGCATGATCAAGGGTATGCAACTTTCAAGCAAAAATCATGATCATTAATAAATACTCAACCAACCAAAGATTAAATGCAATGAATACAACATATACAACATATATAACTCATAAATGAAGCTAGGGATCAAACACATCAAGCAAAGAGCAAGTATCCAAGTTTTTCATTAAACCCTTACTATTCACGTAGGGAAGCAAAGGCATGTAAAACTCACTCCAAATTCAGAAATTAAACCGTAGAAACGACGAGCACGACGAGGGGATTCCGAAACCTACCTAAGTTCGAGAAAAGACGAAGAAACGAGAGAGATATTGGCTCGGGAAGTTGGATGATCAAACTTGGGGTTTTAGCTTCTTTCTTGCTTGGCTTGTTGTTGTTGAACGTGAAGTGAAGGAGAAAGAAGAATGGTTCGGTTCACGGGTTCGGTTCAAGGTTCCCGGTTCAAGTTGGTTCGGTTCAACAAATACAGGTTCAAATAAGGCCAACTCAAATTAAAACGAATAAATCTCATGCAACATTCATTCACATAATCCATATAAGTTCAATTAATTCAAAATAGTCCTATACAGATAATCTAAAACGCAAATAATATTAAATCACATAATTTACCTGTACCGACTGTGAGTCGGGGTGTTACAACCTCCCCCCCTTCGGAGAACCTGGTCCCCAGGTTAACTGTCTGACCTGAGAACAACTCTGGGTACAACCGTCTCATCTTCTCCTCAGTCTCCCAAGTAGACTCTTCGGATTTCTGATCTCTCCAAAGAACTCGGACCAAGGGAATCTGTTTATTCCTTAACACTTGTATCTTCCGGTCTTGAATCTCAACCGGGTGCCTTACTATCGTTAAATTCGACTCAAGTTGTACCTCTTCCACAGGGAGAACAGTTGATTCCTCGGGATAAAATTTCCTGAGCTGCGAGACGTGAAACACATTATGTATCCCGGTCAATCTCGGCGGTAGGTCCAACCTATACGCCACTTCTCCAACTCTCTCAAGGATTTCAAAAGGTCCAAGGTATCTCGGGTTAAGCTTCCCACCTCGACCTATTCGAGAAAATCCCTTCCTCGGAGATGCTTTCAAGAACACCTTATCTCCGACTTCAAACTCAAGGGGTCTTCTCCTCTTATCCGCATAGCTCTTCTGACGGTCCTGAGCTGCCTTCATTCTTTGCTGAACCAACTTAACCTTGGCAGTGGTCTTATCCAATCTCTCTCGAGGTGTTGCTCTTTCAAGCTTGTTCTCCTCTGTCCACCGCCAATCTTCCATATCCCAAAATAGAGGCGATCTACACTTCCTTCCATATAGTGCCTCATAGGGAGCCATACCAATAGAAGTCTGAAAACTATTGTTATAGGCAAACTCAACCAGAGCTAGATGCTTATCCCACTTTTCCTTGAAATCCAAAGCACACGCTCTCAACAAATCCTCTAAGTACTTAATCAGTCTCTCTGACTGTCCATCTGTCTGAGGATGAAAAGCGGTGCTGAAATTAAGTCTCGTACCCAACCTACTCTGAAGATCTTGCTAAAACTTAGCTGTGAACCTCGGATCACGATCTGAAACAATGCTAGCAGACGCCCCATGAAGTCTCACAATCTCATTACAATACAATTCGGCCAACTTCGGGGTCTTGTAAGACATCTTCACCTTGAGAAAATGAGCAGACTTGGTCAATCGGTCGACTATCACCCAAATTCCATCATAACCTCCTCTTGATCTTGGCAAGCCGGACACAAAGTCCATGGTCACTTGCTCCCACTTCCACTCAGGAATCGGAAGTGGTTGGAGAGTTCCTCCCGGTTTTCTGGTGTTCTGCCTTCACCACTTGACACGTGAGACACCGCTTCACAAATTTCGCGACATCTCTCTTCATGCCATTCCACCAGAAGTATTCCTTCAAATCTCGGTACATCTTCGTACCACCGGGGTGAATGGAATATCCAGAACGATGTCCTTCCTCAAGTATTAACCTCTTGAGGTCTTCTGGGACACAAACTCTGGTCTTGAACCTGAACAAACCGGAGTCATCAAACCCAAACTTTGTCTCGGGGTCTATCCTAGACCGAACCACTAATCTCTGAATCTCTGCATCCGAAGCTTGGGAATCCAACAACCTCTGTTTCAAATCCGTCTGAACTGAGATGTTAGCTAACCGAGCCACTGAAATCAAAACTGTCGAATCCTGTCCTGAAGACCCTGTACTCAAACCTGAAACACTTGCTTTTCTGCTCAAAGCATCTGCCACGACATTCGCCTTGCCCGGATGATACTGAATCGTGCAGTCATAATCCTCTAAGAATTCCATCCAACGCCTCTGTCTATTATTAAGCTCCTTCTGAGTGAAAAGATACTTGAGGCTCTTATGATCCGTGAATATCTCGAAAGTCGTCCCATAGAGATAATGACGCCACTTCCTCAAAGCAAATACAACCGCTGCAAGCTCAAGATCATGAGTGGGGTAGTTCTTCTCGTGTTCCTTCAACTTCCTAGAAGCATAGGCCACCACTCGGCCATTTTGCATCAATACACATCCGAGTCCTTCCTTAGAAGCATCTGCAAAAACTGAATAGCCCTCGGATCCCTCGGGTAGGGTAAGAACTGGTGCTGAAGTTAATCTTTCCTTCAAAGCTTGGAAACTTCTCTCGCACCCATCATCCCACTCATACTTTACCTCCTTTTTGGTTAATCGAGTCAACGGGCAAGCAATCTTGGAGAAGTCCTTTACAAATCTCCTATAGTAACCCGCTAACCCGAGAAAACTTCTTATCTCGGAGGCATTCTTCGGTCTTTCCCACTGAACCACGGTCTCAATCTTAGAAGGATCAACTTCAATCCCCTCACCTGAAATTATGTGACCCAGAAAAGACACTCGGTCAAGCCAGAACTCGCACTTGCTAAACTTGGCATAAAGCTTGTGCTCTCTAAGTGTCTCCAACACAATCCTGAGATGCGATGCGTGCTCTTCTGCAGACTTAGAATACACCAAGATGTCGTCTATAAGAATGACCACAAACTTGTCAAGATACTGTCTAAACACTCGGTGCATCATATCCATGAACACGGCTGGAGCGTTAGTTAACCCAAACGGCATCACTACAAACTCGAAGTGTCCGTAACGGGTATTGAACGCAGTCTTAGAGATATCCTCTTCCCGGATACGAAGTTGGTAATACCCTTGCCTCAAATCTAACTTAGAGTACACCTGCGACCCTTGCAAGATGTCAAACAACTCTTCGATATGAGGTAAAGGATACTTATTCTTCACTGTCATCCGGTTCAACTCGCGGTAATCTATACACATCCTCAAAGTCCCATCCTTCTTCTTCACGAATAACACAGGAGCACCCCACGGGGATGTACTCGGACGGATGTAACCGCAAGTCAAGAGCTCATCCAGCTGAGTTTTCAACTCCTTCAACTCAGCAGGAGCCATCCGATACGGTGTCTTAGAGAAAGGCTCAGCTCCAGGATAAAGGTCGACTACAAACTCGATGTCCCTATCAGGTGGCAAAGAACCCAAATTCTCAGGGAAAACATCGGGAAACTCACTCACGACCTCTGTCCCCTCAAGTTTGGCCTGATCCTTCGGTTTATTCAAAAGATAGGCCACAAAACCTGTCGCGCCGTCCCGGAGGAGCTTACTTGCTTCCATAAAAGACACAAACGGGCTGGACTTCAACCTCTCACCCGTAAAGACCACTGTCCCCAACAAAACCTTCTTCTCATGACAGTCCAACTGAGCTCGGTATCTGAAGAGAAAATCCATACCAAGAATAACCTCATACTTCTTCAACGGTAGAACTATCAGATCTGCAGGAAAAACTCGGCCCTCAAACACCACCGGACACTCCCTAAACACCCTGTCAGCTTCCACAGACCCCCCCAAAGGAGTATTCACCACATACACATGCGCAGATAATTCATCAAGTAAAGGCAAAGAAGCAACAATATCCCGGGAAATAAATGAATGCGTAGCCCCGGGATCAAACAATGCATGTAGTGATATGCCATGAATGTTTATTGTACCTTCTATCACGGCAGTCGGGTCGACATCAGCAGCTTCCTCCTCTCCGTCCAAAGCAAACACGCGAGCCTGCACAACCGGCCTCCTATTCGGGCAAGCATCAATTAAGTGATCAGAAGACCCACACGCGTAGCATTTACCCTGAAGCTTCCAACACCTCTCCACCGGATGTCTCCCCTGACAATAAGAACAAACAGGTGGTCCCTGAGCTGGAGCCGGTCGAGCTGGAATAGCAGGAGGTGCTACGGGACCGGTAATACGGGGCTTTTTGTTCCCTAAACCCTGGGGACGAAAAGCCGGTGGAACAGGAGCTCGTGGAGCATAAGAAATGGGCCTCTTACCCAATCCAGAACCTGATCCCGATCCTCGAGTCGAAGAGAAAGGTGGAGGCTTCAACCGAGCCATTTGGGCCTCAACTTGAATTGCCCTCTTTGTAACCTTGGCCCAAGTGCTCACATTAGCGGCCTGTAGAGCTTCTTGAATATCCCGGCGAAGTCCATGAAGAAACTTTCGGGCCTTATGATCATCATGGTCGGTGATGTGAGTGGCATAAGGTGCTAGCCTCTCAAACTCCAAAATATAATCCTCCACCGTCCGGTTGCCTTGCCTCAAATTGGTAAACTCTTGGAGGCGACGTTCTTGTGCACTATGAGGGATATATTTCTCATGGAATTCCTGCACAAACGTCTCCCAGTTGAATTCCATGCCCATTCTCTCAAGCTTGGATCTCACACTCCTAAGCCAAATAGCCGCTGGCCCTTGAATAATACGCCCCGTGCAAATAGCCTTGTCCTGGGAAGTCCCTGGACATATCTCCCATATACCTCGGATCTCAGACAACCACTCTTCCGCCTTGATATCATCACCTCCATACCACTTTGGAGGATTGTTGTTCCGGAAGTCCCTATACACTGCAGAAATATCTTGCCCTTCACCCGGATTTGCATTACCCCTTTGATTTTGTTGGAATTGATTGAGTAGGGCTTGGACAATATTCTCCGCATTCATAGGTGGTGGCGGAGGCGCATTCTGTGGAGCCGGTTCATTCAAATCAGGGGTTTGTTCACGATAATTATGTCTTCTTGGAGGCATCCTGAAATTCATAGATTCAAGCAATATGGATGCATGTGAATTAGTGTATGAATATGTATACTCTTTAAGAAAATAATCAAGTAATCAATCAGTCAAGTAATCACATATTCAAATTATGTATGCACACTTACACACGATCACACAATCACATTGTCCTAAGCCGTACGACCTAGACATACCCACACGACACTAGAGCCCGGTTTTGCAACCGCGCTCTGATACCACTTCAGGATGTAGCACCCACAAGTAGGGCCACATCCCCCGCACCATAATCCGAACCCGAATACGAAATGGAATGTCCGTACCCGAATCCGAATCATAGCGAACGGGAGACCAAACACACACTCTAGGCTAGGCGGAGCTAAACTAAACAGAATCAGAGTACGCGGAAGCGAATGATAAAAACAACAAACAAAAAACATCACATATATATATATATATAGGTACCAACACCTAATTAGCCAAATAGTATTTACATATAGGTACCAACACATTCCTGTACAAAAGCCATCCCGGCTCGAGCAAAATAGTGAGTATGTATATACAAATCATAACTGTACAACTACAAAATAATAAAGTGCAGGTATGTAAATGCACCTCACGAGACCTAGACTGACAAGTGTATAAAGCAGACACACTTCTCCGCCTAGCTCACGCTCCCAAAACCTGCAACTAAAAGAGTAAACGAGGAGTCAGTCAACTGACTGAGTGAGGGGGCTAACGCACACCCACACCCTACATATATATAGAGCAGAGCACAAAGCAAAGGGCGAAATTATGAACCGGAATAGGTTTTACAAACTAAAACTTTCCAAAACAAATACATATACTTTAAAACATTTCATAAACACTATCCCGATTCATACTTCTCAAACATATATAACAAAACATAATGCTCGGCGAGAACGAGCTTCCAACCTTTACTCCTCAGAACAAACAAAACAGAAATCATACACTCTCCTCTACTCCAATGATGGAAGAGCCACCGGCGGCCCTAACCATCCAAACATATACAGACTCACGAGGGGTAGCGAGCCCACATCGTGCCCTCCCCGGTTTTTACACCGAAGGCATCGAAATATCACACCTTCCCAAACTCCCAGGGGTCGCGTGTGATATATCGGATGGAGACTACGCACAGGCCGAACCTCGACGGCCCGAACCGTCCCGAGGGTTCCTTACCCGTAGCTCCTTGGATCCACACATACAAATCATATCATATCAAATGCCAAATCTTTCATGGCAATCTCGCTAACAGAATTGTAAAGCCTTTTTCCAAAACATAGCTTACATAAGCTTATTTAATATCTTTTCCCAAAACAGAGTTGTTCACAAGATCATAAACGTATTCTAATCAACACGTACATATATATATATAATATATAGTCACATGCACGGCCGGAAAACATCACATAAGGCTTTAGGTCGCTTAGCTAATAAAAATCCTAAACCTCACCTTGTGCGTGACAAAAATACGAGCAGACGTGAACAACCTACGCCTCGGGCTCGTCAACTGGAACCTCCTCTGAAAAGAAAACACGAAAGCCCAAGACTTAGACTCTATATGAACCAAAGAAGACGCTCGGCAAAATGCATGATTCATGTTCATATATAAAATGTTACAATTAGGTCATATAATTCACAAATCATAGCATAACATAAGTATTTACAATTTATTATGCAAAGCAATCAAATTATAACAATTAATATGCAAAAGAAAAGCATTTAAAATCATACAAATGCATAATTAAGACAAAGAGAAAAAGTGGCAAAATCCACCCCCATGGATTTTTCCAAAGGGAAAAATCCACCCTAGCGGATTTTTCCAGAGCTACTGCCTCAAATCCACCCCCGCGGATTTTTCCAAAGGGAAAAATCCACCCCCGCGGATTTGACCCAGTAGAAGGGTTCCGGCCATGGGAACGGCCGTTCCCGTTCCCAGTACAAGCTGGGAACGGTCGTTCCCACTCTCGGCATGAACAGTACCGGGCCTGGGAACGGTCGTTCCCAGTTTAAAACTGGGCGGGAACGGCCGTTCCGGCCTGGTTCGAAAAGCTGGAGCAGAGTTCATTTTTACAGAAACAGGGGAGCTCGTTTAAGAGCCAAAAATGGCCAAAATCCAACCCTTAAAATTGCCACAACTTCTTAAAATGCACACACAATACATATAAATCATGCTTGACAAGTTGACACTTAAATAATTCAAGAAAATGGAATTAAAAGGCATGATCAAGGGTATGCAACTTTCAAGCAAAAATCATGATCATTAATAAATACTCAACCAACCAAAGATTAAATGCAATGAATACAACATATACAACATATATAACTCATAAATGAAGCTAGGGATCAAACACATCAAGCAAAGAGCAAGTATCCAAGTTTTTCATTAAACCCTTACTATTCACGTAGGGAAGCAAAGGCATGTAAAACTCACTCCAAATTCAGAAATTAAACCGTAGAAACGACGAGCACGACGAGGGGATTCCGAAACCTACCTAAGTTCGAGAAAAGACGAAGAAACGAGAGAGATATTGGCTCGGGAAGTTGGATGATCAAACTTGGGGTTTTAGCTTCTTTCTTGCTTGGCTTGTTGTTGTTGAACGTGAAGTGAAGGAGAAAGAAGAATGGTTCAACCTTTAAGGCTGAACCGGTTCGGTTCACGGGTTCGGTTCAAGGTTCCCGGTTCAAGTTGGTTCGGTTCAACAAATACAGGTTCAAATAAGGCCAACTCAAATTAAAACGAATAAATCTCATGCAACATTCATTCACATAATCCATATAAGTTCAATTAATTCAAAATAGTCCTATACAGATAATCTAAAATGCAAATAATATTAAATCACATAATTTACCTGTACCGACTGTGAGTCGGGGTGTTACATTTCATCTACTGCCAGACTAATGAGATATCTAAACGTGATTGTATCCACCACAACAGAATAAAATTTTTCATAATCAATGCCAGGCCTTTGGGAAAATCCTTGTGCCACAAGTCGTGCTTTATACCTTACGACTTCATTTCACTCATTTCTTTTCCATACAAATACCCATTTGTACCCCACTGGCTTTATATTATCAGGTGTTTGGACTACAGGTCCAAAAACTTCACGTTTAGAAAAAGAATTTAATTCTTCTTGAATTACATCTTTCCATTTTGGCCAATCATCTCTGTTTCTGCATTCTTCAACAGATTTTGATACATGATCCTCATTTTTCTTATAAAATATTTGTAGCTACATTATGTGCAAGGATATTGTCGACAATTGTATTCCTTCGGTTCCATTTCTATTTCTGACATAACTAATTGAGATCTCTTCATTTTTCATATTTACAGGTACCTGTGCTTCTTCTAAAACTTTATTCGTAGTTATGTCTTGTTGAACATTAGCCTCCTCACTGTTGATCATTTTGATCATTTGCTCATTTTCTTCTTCAATATTCTTATCTTTGGAACCGATTGGTCTTCCACGCTTCAGCCATGGTTTAGATTCATTTCTTAAATAGACTGTCCTTGTAGACTTCAATTCTAATAGAAGCATTTACAGCTGGAATATAAAACTTGGTAACTCTTTTTGGGTCAGTAAATGCATCTGGCAGTTAATTTGCAATACTTTGCAAATAAATTATCTTCTGAATCTCTTGTTCACATTGTTTTGTTCGAGGATCTAAATGATTCAAAGATAATATATTCAAAGTAATTTCTTTTCCCAACTTTTTATTTTCTCCCCCCTAATGTTAGAAAAACTGTTTCATCAAAATGACAATCAGTAAACCTTGCTGTAAATAAATCCCCAGTGATTGTTTCAAGATATTGAATTATAGAAGGGAAATAATATCCAACATATTTTTCTAATCTCATTTGAGAACCTATCTTCGTGCGTTGTGGTGGTGTAATAGGATTATATACCGAACATCTAAAAATTCTGAGATGGTAAATATTAGGCTCTTGACCAAAATCCAATTATAATTAGGAGAATTCATAGTAACTTGATGCTCTGATGTGTATAAGTGCTACTTCATATAATATATCATATCCCCATGTAGACATAGGGAGATTTGTTCTCATAAGTAATGGTCTAGCTATTAATTGGAGGCATTTAATAATGATTCTGCTAAACCATTTTGTATGTGTACTTGAGCAATAGACTTTTCCACTTTTATTCTCGTAGACATACAATGATCAATAAAAGCCTGAGAGATAAGCTCACCTACATAATCAAGAACGAATTATATGGGCTAACAATCTTGCAAAGGCTAGGTTGCAAGTTGATAATGAACACATATGTGATCATCTAGTAGATGCATCAATCAAAGTTCCTAAATGATCCACATAGTGGATGAATAGAGCCACATATGTCACCTAGGATACGTTCCAAAAAGGCAGGTGATTCAATTTCAACTTTTGTTAATGATGGGCTCATGATCAATTTACATTGAGAACAAGCAGCATATGAGAATTCCTTAGCTTGAAGAATCTTCTACTTCTTTAATAAATCCCCACGCGAATTCTCAATAATTTTTCGCAGCATAATTGATCCAAGATGACTTGATCGATCATGATAAATAATACATTTATTTGACTTAGTAAACTTCTGGTTTAGTATTGCATGTATTTTAATCATGCTAATATTTGTGTAGTACAAACCGAAGGAAAGTGCGGGTAATTCTTACAACACATACTTTTTACCCAACAGAGTCGTAATAATATAAAGATATTCAATCTTACCATTATAAGTTTTAATGTGATATTCATTTCAACGAACATTCTTGAAACCTAATGAGTTTCTTTGAGGTTTACTAGAAAATAAGGCATCTTCTATAATAAGTTTCGTTCCTTTAGGGAACATTATATTATCTTTCCTAAACTCTTCATAATTATTTTGTACTACCTTTGCTTCATTCATAAGTAAAGAAGAACACTTTTTATCTTTCTTTTGTAGCACTGTCCACGAGACATATATCATGTTCATTCGCCTTGGATCCAAATGAATGTCGGGGAATATCCATAACTTCAATTGACAAATAAAATAAACAAGTAGTGGGTTAACATAAAAGAGCAAAGTTCGAAACTATGATAAAAGGACTAAAGCCAAAATAAAAATCACTTTATTCCTTTCAACAATTAATTATCTTATGATTTAAAAGGAGATATTCATGTCGATATATAAGTGTCATAGAAGTAATTTGTCTATATGACAATATTATTTACAGATATTTATATAATTGAAAACTCGATAATTTAATTAAGTACTCAATCCGACGTACTACGGATACATGAGTCATCTTTAATGTTATAGGGATGAAGTCGAATTTTGTAATCATTTTAATGGAGTATCTCCTTGATATCCTTTTATACCAGTCCTGGTGGTTAGGATAATTGTAATTATAATCATGAGAGAGATCATAACATTCCTTCCACAATTTTGTGGACTCCCTTTTTCTTATTGATAATGCGATGCATTATCTTATTCTCCTCATGGACTCATTTTTCTTATTTATAATGTGATGCATTATCTCATTCATTTCAGGGAATGGTCAATCATTCATGATTTATCAACAACTTATTAATATTTCAATCAACATTATACAGGAACAATTTAAAATATTGTTCACATCTTTCTCATCAAAATTGCTATTTCGAAAGAATTATGAATTGAAATAAAATTCTCCAATAAACTTTGATCGACATATATAAACCAAAAGCTTCCAATATTCAGAGCGATATATAATAATATCTACATATTGATATTATTCATTTCACATCAATATATATTTGATATGATAAAACACTAATATACTAAGAAGCTTTTTTTTTTTTTTTTTTTAAATATTTGTTATTTAATTTGTTATTTTTTTAAAATTTTCTATCAATCACACAATAAGTATAAAATACTTATAATCTTTTTATTACACTAATTTGATCAAAGAAATTGGGCTAAAATTATCCTAGCTAATCTAATTTATAGCACAAGTAAACGTATAAAAAATCTATCCCTATCATCATCAATGATGTAAATGAGCAATTTGAAGCTAAAATTGGTGTTACTATGAATTCATTGCCGGAAGTGGCATTGGAGGTGATAGAATGCGTCGTACATTAGCCTTTCTGCAATCAACTCATTAGCTTCCTGAGTCAAATGCATTCCATCCCAATTTATGTATATTTCTGGATGTGGACACGTGCCTACTTTTGAATCACTCCTGCACATTCTTGTCGTGTTGAAATTATACTTTCCTCCGATCCCACAACATACCTCTTCTACTTCGTATCCATAGTCCTTTGTGGTGATTGATAGTTGATACTGGTAAGCTTTGTAGGAATCTCCGTAGGCGATCAAGGCGTTCGGCTTCTCCTCTTGTTTCAGCTTCTCGATGGCTTCTTGCAGTTGTTCGTTGTGGTACCTCGAAAAGTCATTGAGCTCCTCGAGACAGTTGTTCTCGTCGTAAGCTCCGGTGGAGTTGCTATCGAAAACTGTCTTATAGATCGGGAGACACCCCATTGGAAACTGTCCCGGAACCACCACTTTTATTGCCCCAAAACTAATCACATTCTTAACAGCTTCTATAATGGCATCAACAACCTGAGGCACCATGAACTTCACTTCCTCCATCGTCTTTCCTTGGAGAATGGCGTAGCTGTAGTCACTCGCGCCGATTTCACCCACCATGAAAAGAGTATTCTCGAGTTTCTCGAAGCAATCTCTTTGGTGGTATCAAGAATTATGATATTAATATCAAGAAGTCGATCGATATACTATATAAATAATCCTTAACCATCATGTTAAGTGTTGAAAACTAAGATTTCGTAAATTTGATATTTCAAATTGAACAAACATATATATCACTATGAACAAATGATATATTAAATAATTAATCAAAGAAATTGCTCAACTAATTTTAGGTTCAATAATATGGACTATCATTCAAAAATTATGAAAGTAAAACTTAAGAACATAACATGTGTTTCACATAACCATTCAATCCACATTATAAATAATCTTTCCCAATTGAGTTATCTTTGGTTTCATGAAAAATTAATCAAGATAAATCATCCGGTGGGTATATCAATATATTGTCTTTATTTACACAATAAATTAAAAAAAATACATCTTGCCCATGTTATAATAATAAGAAGTTAAAAATACTTGGTGTTAGTACATAAGAAATAAAATATCCACCAAATGGTAATTCTATGATATATCAAATAATTATATAAGTATTGATTGTTTAAAGTATACAATCATGAATCAAAGAAAGATATAGTCCAAGATTCCAAGTAGCATAAGTCATATAGATGTAGCAAAACATAGAAATTAAAATATAAATATCATGTATCTTTAAGTGAGCGGAAACAAGAATAATTCAAACTCAACTCATTAGTTATCATGATCGATCACTTTCATTAAGAACATATCATAATACCACCATAAGCTAAAATATCAAAACATGATCAAATCCAAATAGATCAAAATGTATATAATCATTTTCATTAAATTTGAATAAGAAAACTAAGAAATACGAATTGATTAATTTCTCACAACTTTACAACACACATATTGAAATTATCACCATCACTCTAAAATCAATTGCTTTCGAGATATTAACATAATACCATTATTTACGAAAATAAGGAAGATATTTAATCCATGGCATATTTTTATGATTTGACCACTGAATTGTTTTAAACTTAAAAATATGCAATGATGCAGAGATTCCATACATCAATATATTGGCTTAGTGTTGTGTTGTGAATACTGATTGTGGATACTTCATTCAACTATGTATTGATTCAGTGGGGACGCAAAACATTTGAGATGATAAAGTTTATATGTAAATAAGATTGTTATAATAGGTATAGAATCGATCAAATTCATTGCTCTACTTTTAAATATAATCATGCGTGAATCGGTATCATATCTAGATTCAAAATATATTAAATATATGGTAGAATTATGTAATGAATGAGTAAGAAGTTTACCTTTGAGCGATTTTCTTTCTCTCTTGTATGGATCGTATTATCATATCAAATTTATCTTCAACCTTCAAGCGGGTTGTGCTGATAACGTGTTATGAAATTATTTGTTAAAAGTAAGAACAACAACAGAATAATGCTAAGAGAATAGAGGGAGAAGAGAGGGATTTTATTAATTCTTGAGTGTGTATACAATAATCAATAAGCCTCAATTTATAGGTACTACAATACAAGAGAAAAGGAAAGGTTGACTAATTAATTAACCTTAATCACGGATATCCATCCCATAAATTAATCAATTACACAATCAATGGACATTCATAATATCCATTATTTATAACAATGGGTAAAATATTTCTATCCATTAGTATATATATGAAATTGTTGGGTACTTGAAAGAATTATATAATTGATTGTTTTATATTCTTTGTTCTTTTTTTCTTATCTAAATACATTTTTATGGTTTTAAATCAGGTTTCAAAGATTGAAATGTGTGTTTGGATGGATATTCAACAGAGAATTAGAATATTATTACTCCTAGAGTTTATTTTGATGCACTCGATGTCATTCCTTTGTGTATTATACATGTACTTCTTCATGCAATTTAGACATAAAGAATTGGGTCGTAGTCACTAAAAATATAGGTGGAGTGTCATTTGTAAATAACTTGATCAGTTTAATCAACTTAGGCGTCTCACTCGCATTAGTGATGTAAACTGCATCTACAATCGTAGAGTGGATGTAAATTCCTTGGTGAGGTTGTGTTATTTATTAGATTATCTAGGCAGTCTTATATACGAGAGATTTTTAGTATTCCAATCAAGGTAACTATATTCCTTAATATCATTTCCCACCATAAAAACATAAAACTATTAAGTGTGTATGTCTCAGGTCATACAATTAGTAAATACTTCAAATAAATGTTGAAGGGATTGCTCTATATCAATACTTTACTCTTAATCACGCTACTCCAATTCCTGACACATGCATTACTAAGCTTTGGAAGTATTTTAAGGTGAATTTTATGTTAGGTCACCGTTTTGTTTGAACTGCCAGTAGTAGCCATGTGGCACTACGTGGCACCTTCTTAGAGCCTTTTAGGACCACCACATGGCCAAGGACTATCGAGTAGTTCAGCCCTCGACCCAGCACTTTAAGTATGGAACACCAACCCCGACTACCTGAAAGACCATTCCTCCTTCGAATGTGAGCCATTTCGACCAGTCGGCTCTTCGAGCTGATGGTCGAACTCGACCCAGAGTATTATGGGTGGGAACAACATTGAATACATGAGATACACTCTAACTCAATATTAAATGATTGAGATTACCCTGAAATTTCTCTAACAGAGTAGATACGAGGTGCCATACTTAATGTTATCCAGCATATCAAATACATTTAATGCACATTTGACTGTGTGTTCAGGACACATAGAAGGCTCCACATTATGAATAACCTAGCATTTATTACATAGGTAAGTCATTTATTACACCCCCTTTTTTAGCTCCCTCTCCCCCTCTCTCAGTTACTGTTCACGCGAGCACCTCGACTGTCTTGAGTGTCGGAGAGCCAAAGTTGGGCATTACCCCTAGTTCCTCATCTTTAGCGTTTGAGCTCACATTTGTTTCTTTTTTTAGCTATTTTTTAGGATATTATTCTTCATCCAATACAAATTCTTGAGTGTTGGTGTATAGATCAGGCTTCAACTTAATGGACCAAATTCGGATAACATCAGACCTGTAAAATAGCATAAAGCATAAAATATTATAAAACCAGTCTATGATCCAAATCTCGCATTCTTATTATAGGATCGTGATTGGATCCGCATATGTTCTGTAAAGAGAATAATCTTCTCCTTCAGAAGAATAAAAAGTGGAAAGGATAATCGTTCTTCTTAGGTCAGGGGCGATCGAGCCGGGGGTTACCCACGATTGGTAATGGCACAACCAGAAGAGGTGTAGGGGAGACATGGCGCAGTTATTTCGGGTATAGAGGCGACAAGGGGTGCTAACCCGGCCAGTAGAGGAAATCAATTATTCTTATTCTTATTTGACCGAGACCTCTAGCTCCTCAAAGCCAACCAAAAGCTCAATAATTCTTTGGAAAAGCCTTTTAAAAAAAGTTTCCGTTTGTGTTAGGCAAAAAACAATCGATATTTTCGGCCTATTTTTCATATGATTGCTTGTTAGTAAGCTATTTACCTTGTAAAATTATTATTTTTAAGTAATTTTTACTCACAAGTCGAAAATGGCGAGTTTAAAGATAAAACGAGGAAACTAACACAAAATAGAAGGTGACCGAGGAAGTTAGAAGTCGCGAATGAAGCTGAAAAGCGTTATAGTTCGCGGCTATAAATATTTTGCACATAATCGTTAGCGGCCGCGAATTGAGTCAGACGTGAATAATTTGGGAAGTGGAAATTTTAATTCTTGGACAGGTATTTAAAGGAGAAAACCCTACACTGTAGCACCTCGTACGGTGGTTTACCACATCCCCCGTACCAAATTCCAATCCACATCCGAGATGGAAAGCCCGTACATAAACCATGCTGAGGCGAATGAAAGACAGACATATTCACCCCTAAGCTTGGCGGAACGTAAACCCTGACTTCAAAAGCAAATCACAAAAACAAGTGCCAAAGCGGAATCATTCAAGTCAAATTAAATCATGCAAGAATAATTGACGGGTTCAACTAGCATAGATACCTAATCCCGAATTCAACATAAAACATAAATCATAAATCAACGGGGTTCAATTTATCCCTAGAAGCCTCTCTCGAATTCAAAAGATAACTTAAGCAAAGCACACATACTTTTATTTGTACAAACTTATCCGAATTAAAAAATGTGAATGCAAAAGACTCAAACTTAAACAAAAGACCCGACAGACTCCAAGGACTGGACTCACGTCGCCTAGCTCGAATGCAAACTAAAAACATTAGGGAGGGAGAGGGTTAGTCACACTGACTGAGTGAGGGGCTACCCATGCACACCTACATATATATAAGAGCACAACACGTTCAATCATAATGTTCATGAATCCGAGGATAGTTTTTGCACACCAAAACCTTTGCCCGTGATACATTCGTATAGGGGATTACTTAACAAAGCAAAATAAAACATAACTTAACTTAACTTATGCAAAACATAATGTACGTTTCATATCAAAAAATATCTTTCAAACTTATCTTGTCTTATTAAAATGTTCAAAATTTTATCTTAGTTACGAATCTATCCCCGTTTTACAAACCATAGCTTACATACGTATAGCTCAACGGGTAGGAGCATCATAATCCAACCTCCTTCTCATATCATATCATATTGAAATAAAACACAAAACATAAAGCATACATACTTACTTACCATACCTCCTTCACTCCAATGATGGAAGGGTGTATACCCCCTAGCCATCCATATAGGTGAGGGGAGCACAAATACTCGAACCCTCAGGACTCCATCCCCCACTAACCTCCTGGTGAATTCAAGGGTAGTCCAACATAAGGAGCTAGACCCAAGATCAACCCGATGGCCCGATACCATCCCGGACGTCCTGGTATGTAGACTCCGGGGCCCAAACAACCAATCATACATACCATATGAAAGCATATCATATTTAACCCGCTACATATCATATTGTATCATATTAAGCGTAACATATCTTACCTTGCAACAACTATACTTTACAGACCTCTCCGTGTCAAATCCGTAATATTTCCTTAGCTCGTAGCTCTCGGCTCATAAGAGGCACACAGTTTGAAGCATAGTTTAATGTTGCTAATCTTTAACAAATCAAATCAAATCATAACAAGCATACGTAGGCTTATACATAGCGTATCATACTTGTAAACGTATAACAAAGTAATAAAAATATATATCACGCATGTATTTACTTATACTTAGGGCTTTTAAACCACATGCACTAAAAAACGAGCACATAAGGTAGGACTATAACTATAATCCTAACCTCACCTTACACCAATAAAGCTGAAAACAAGACGTTTTGGGATACCCCGTATACCGTTATGTACAGGTTCGTGCCACGTGTGAGTTTATTTTCCGTATTTGCATTTAATTTCATATTTAATTGATGCATTTATTTTCTATTCAATTCTTTATTATATGAATTATTTAAAATTATATTAAATATTTGATTTAAATGTCTAGAATATTCCCCAGGTGTTTATATGTTATGAATTCTTATGATTTATGAATTTATGAGATATGAATTTAATTCCTAAGCATGCTAATTTCATGAATTATATGATATAAATGCTTTAAGGGCTTAATGGTATGGTTTTAATATGTTTTGGACTTGATTGAAACCTTCGAGGACTCAATTGCACTTTTTCCAATGTTTTGGGCTAATTTGTAATTTAGTCATACTTGAGTCGTTGTTTGCAAAACTTGAGCTCGGAAACTCAGATTAAAGTTCCGTCTTCACCGTTGAACTCATTTCAACGATTTGGATCCAATGGAAAAATCTTTATGACTTTTCGATGCCGTTTGAACCTCCGACGACACACATTTCAGCCCAAATGAACCATAATTGATATCCTACCCGTTTTTGAGCCTTTTTTACCCAATTCTTGCCCCAATTTTTGATCCATGGTAAAATCTTATAAAAGCTTGTCTCTCTCATATCTCTCACCATCGAGACAAGCAAGAACAAAGCAAGGAAAGAAGGGAAAACAAGCTATTTCCACCATTTCTTACACTTAAGAGCTCATTAGACTTCATCTTCTTCTCCACGCTTTAAGGTGAGTTTAGATTCTTGTTCTCCACATTCTTATTCACATTTTGATCCATTAGAATCATGTTTTAAGTTAGAAAATCAATGGTTATGGAGTTCTTGATGAATAGTAAGGGTTTGAATGAATTCTTGAAGAACTTGATCATCCTTGCATATTTTTGAGTTTGGAGACTGGTTTCTTGCTCCTTGTGGCTCATTTATTGCATATTTATGATCCTATTTCATGGTAGTTGAAGTATGGTTGAGTTACCATTAATGAACAATGAGTTTTCTTGCGAGAAACCATGAAATATGTTATGCATTTCATTCATTTTTGCTGTCACTTGGTTGCTGGTTGCTTGAGTGTTGTTGTGTGCCTGATTTTTACCATGATTTTGTGCCTTGTTGCTACTATAATTGTTGCCTTTTCATCCCATATGTGCTGCTGTGCTTTGGAGAGTTGAACAAGGCAAAATGTGTAGGTTATTCCACGAAAAAGATGGCCTATTCAGCACCTCAAGCCCGTGAGGGGCATTATAAATTAATGGAGACACACCCGTGTCCTTGTTGTGTAGATTAGGGGCTAACCTTCTGACCTGAGACACGACTGTGTCTATCCCAAGACTTGGGAGGAGACACTCCAGTGTCTCAGGCTATTTTGTTGAGCATTTTGCCTCTGCACTAGGACATGGGCGTGGCTAAGTTTGTGCTTAGGAGCTGCCACGCCCGTGACACTTCCTTTTGGGATTGTTGTGTGTTTATTTATTTTGTTATTTTCTCGCCTCGTTTATGACTTCTAAATATTATTAACATGTAATATTATGTGTTAAATTGTTTATATTAAATTTACGGATTGATAAGATATGATTTATATGAGCTATGATCCTAAATGTCTTAAGTGGAACGTTTTTGCACCTCATATTCATAATTGGTACATAATCGAGTCTAAGTCTCTGATATTGTGTTTATTTGTTATAGAGCCACTTTCGGACGTCATCGAACCCGACGCGTAGGTGTTTGTTTGCTCATTTTGGCCTCCGTACTCTACCACTTTTGCTTTAAGGTGAGGTTTAGGATCTTTTCTTTTAGTTACGCAACCTATGGCTTATTATATGTTGATTTCTCACCCCACATGTGACTATATACTTAATATATAGTTAAATACGTATTTATAGGCTATGTTTATGATCTTATGAATACGATTAAAATTTGTGAAAATGGTATAAGTATGAGCATACGTAAGCTTACGTTTTTAACGCTTTATGTATGTATATGTTATGGTATGTGCGAGATAAGCCCTGAAACATGGGAATATGGTACGATATGGTATGAAGGGCCCTTGTAGCACCCGAACATGGGTCACCACATTCCCCGTACTAGGACCAAACTCATCTACGAATATAGTCTACATACAAGTCCAATCATAGCGGACCGGAGACTCGACACGGACCCTCGCTAGGCGGGACTAACCTTGTAGCAACATTTCAGATAACCAACAGTAATATACAGGAATATAACCATAGTAAGTCATTCACAATAAAAAATCCTCCAAGTACTAGATACGTATCACGAGACAAGAGTATTTGGCCCACACGGCCTCAACAATAATACAAAACAAAATATATAAATAAGTGTATAGTACAGAACATGAGGGTAACCTAGCTAGATACGAATATAAACTAGGAAATGCAAATTCCCGCCTAGCGACGCCTGTAGGACCTGAGGGACAAAAAGGGAGGGGTCAGTCTCTATAAGATTGAGTGAATGTCATATATGATATATATAAAGCGGTAAAGCTCATGCAAGCCATAATTCCATATAAGGTTTTTGAAGAATACGAGAAAACATGGGAGAACTCGTTATATGGAATTATAACTATCAAATTTATTTTCAGGACAAGTGATCAAGCGGCTCGGTGAGTGAGCAATCTCCAACCTTACTCCTTTTGTGTACAGGATAAGATTTATTAGGCATTCATGCAATATTTAAGTTTCCACTTATTACAGGTACAGTTCAAGTACACAAGTACTCATTTTTCCTTCGAGTTGGTGGTTCGGGTAGCTAGCCCTTACCAGGGTGATTAATGGGTACATGGATCCAATTGACCAGCATCCCATTAGTCTACCAAACCTCCTAATGGACGTCCAGGCTGCTCTGAAAAGGTGGGACTTATGCAAGAGATAACCATCAGCCCTTGCTTTCCCGGTTCTCTCAATACACAGGCCCTTGGGTCCTAGGAAGTGTAAGAATCTCGCCAAAATAAGATGGGTACAGGTCACGATTGCCTTTTGAAAGCATTTCATCATTTAAAAATAATATATATATATATATATATATATATATATATATATATATATATATATAATATAGATTTTGGCCAAATCATCACATAAGAGGGTTGTAGGGTTTATATAACATAATTCCTAACATTCCACACCTGAACCGAAACAAAAAGGAATAAACAAACTCCCGCGAACCCTACTGAGCTGGCTCGTCACCCTCTTGAGAACTCTCTGGGCAAGAAAAATAATGCACGAGTGAGATACGACTCAATATGAATCAAGTATGGCGCATGATAAAAATAAGATGCTATGAAAAGATTAAAAAATCATAATATGTCATAAACATGTTAATGTGCACAATTAATGCCCCACGCATGCTAAACAAGAGCTTCAGTCTAAATAATATCATATAAATTACATACATCTGTAAGAGAAAGCTACGGAGGGTAATTAAAAGCATGAAACGAGATAACAGTTCAAAACCACAAAACTAGGGTCGTCGTGGCCAAGCTAATAAACGTCGCGGGCTCGACGGACCTCCAGGGGGTCCTTCTGTAATGATGTCGTGGCCATGTAGGAAAATAGTTGAAAAACATCTCAGGCGCGACGGACTTATAGGGGCAGAGTCTGGATTATCGCCGCGGCCACGCCAAACAGTGTCGCTGGTGCGACAGGTGCCCAGTAGCACCGCTGGACTAACATCACGGCTGCGCCCAAAATCCTCACGGGCCTGACGGACTTCCAGTGGTGTTTTCTGTACTAGAGTCATGACCGCGCTGGAAAAGCTTCGAAAAGGTGTCGTGGAGTAGGTAAAACTCGAGAAGAGCAAAACAGGGGAATGCAGAAAAGCCAGCCCTAAGCTAAAATTTCACGTTTCAAAGGCACAAAAACAACAAGTACACATATATAAACATCCATGAAATGATCCATGAATTCATGCATTAATACATTCAAATTCAATCAACAAAACCCTTAAAATAAATATGATCATACATGCTTCAACTTTTATAAAACTCATGTTATAAATGTGTCAACAAGTTAATAATCATCATATAAACTTCATATTAAATCATGGAATCCGTTTAGATTAGAAACCCTAACAAATTCTTAAGAAAATTCATACACACACACACACACACACACACCACACCTTACCTTGGAGAAGAAATGAGATGAAGGGGAAGAAGAAGAAGAAGAAGAAGTCTAGAGGCTTCATTCTTATAGAAAATGGATTGAAATCCTTAGTCTCTGGTTCCTTGATTGTACCGAGATGAAGGGAGAGAGAAATAGAAGTGTTTCTTGTGTTTGTTTATGTGACAAATGAAGAAGAAAGGGATGCAAGTATATATGAATATGAGTATATCATGTATGTGCAAGAGAAAATAAAGGAAAATTGCCAACAAGCCCTCAACAAATCAATGTTATACAATTAAGTTCTCAATTTATAAAAGTTACAAATTATAACAACTTTTCAATTAAGTCCACAAATTGACAAACTTACAATTAAGAACAATTAGGCAAAAAGTCTCATAATTACGAATAATTAAATACATAATCATGCTCGGGGAATTTAATTCATAGCTCACGTAATTAAATTCATGAAAGAAGAAATTAAAACTCAAATAATTCACAACATTCAAGTTAAATAAATTAAACGGCGAAATTAAGGTATAACCTAAATATCAAAACTCACACGCATGGCGAGCGTACCTGTAAGGTTGAAAACTCGGGGCGTCACAACCTCCCCCCCTTGACAGAACCTGGTCCCCAGATTCACTGCTCATTCGAGAATAACTCCGGATGAAACCTTCTCATTTTGTCCTCCATTTCTCAAGTAGCTTCTTCGGTTTTATCACTTCTCCATAAGACCTTTACCAAGGGAACACACCGGTTTCTCAACTCTTGAAATTTTCGATCCAAAATCTTAACTGGTTTTTGGATAAAAGTTAAATCCAGTTCAATTTCGGGTTCTTCAAGGAGAAGGATCTCTAAATCATCGGGATAGTATTTCCTCAACTGAGACATATGGAAGACATTGTGAATCCAGGTTAAACTTGGCGGTAGGTCCAATCGGTAAGCAACTTCTCTGACTCTTTTAAGAATCTGGGAAGGACCTAAATCTCGAGGGTTCAATTTCCCTCCTTGGCCAATTCTTGAAAAACCCTTACGAGGAGATGCTTTCAAGAACACACGATCACCAACCTCAAACTCGAGATTTCTTCTCCGGCGATCGACATAACTCTTCTGTCGATCTTGGGCGGCTTTCATATGTTACCGTATAATTTAAACTTTCTCAACCGCATCTTGAGTAGATTTCGAGAGTTTTGTTTTCTTAACATCTCTTTATACACTCTCTTATTTAGACCAACTCCACTCTTCTAGATCAAAGAACAATGACGATCGACACTTCTGACCATACAGGATTTCATACGGGGCTAAGCCGATCGAGGCTTGGTAGCCATTATTATAAGCAAACTCAATCAAGTGCAAGTGTTAATCCTACTTCGTTTGGAAATCCAATGCACAAGCCCTAAGCATATCCTCCAAATACTGAATTAACCTCTTTGACTGACCGTCCATCTGAGGATGCGAAGCTATACTGAATTTAAGCTTAGTTCCCAACCTACTCTGAAGCTCTTGCCACAACTTAGATGTGAACCTCGGATCTCTGTCGGAAACAATATTGAGAGGAATACCATGAAGTTTGACTATCTCTTCCCAATACTAATCTGCAAGTTTGCTCACTTTATCAGACATCCAAACTGCAAGAAAGTGTACCGACTTGGCCAACCGATCGATTATCACCCAAATTCCATCAAGTCCACCTTTAGCTTTGGGCAATCCGGACATGAAATCTCTGGTGACTTCTTCCCACTTCCATTTTGGAATAGGTAAAGGTTGTAATAAGCCTCCGGCCCTTTGGTGTTCTGCCTTTACCATTTGACATGTCTTGTAATGTTTCAAAAATTCGGCCACATCCTTCTTCAAAACTCTCCACTAATAGAACTTCTTCAAGTCCCGATACATCTTTTTACCCCCCGGTGAATAGAGTAAGCCGACTGGTGAGCCTCCTCAAGAATAACCCGTTTCAACTCTTCGGGTACACAAACTCTAGTCTTGAAACTCGACAACCCAGTATCATCAAAACCAAATGGACACTCTAGATCATCATGGGCCTTCAACACCAACTTTTGAATCTCAGGATCGGTAGCTTGAGCCTCAACCAATCTTTATTTCAAACCGGGTTGTATCGTAATTGTTAGGAATAGTGCCCTTAAAGCAGCTTTTAGCTTTACTACTTCCTTGTAAAATCACAAACGGTCTTTGAATAATAAATGAAATGATTTTGTTCATAAGCAATCACTTATTTATGTCTATTTGGGTTTGACTTTGTTTTGCATGTATTGAACTCCCCTAATCCGATGAGACCGTTAAGAATTTTATCGTTATGGGAACGTCACATGAAACAAGTTCTTAACTCCATAGGAGAGGATTAGAAACCTCTCCAAGTCAATGAGTCCGACAGACAGTGGGAGTGTCGACCTTGACTCTGTTGAGACTTGTTTATGTGATTATGTCCTTTTGAAGGATCACTCAGTTTCATGGAGTAATAAGTGCATACAATGATGCATTCATAATACATAAGGGTGATTGTTACAAGAACTTCATCACTGAGATGTCCCGTGTGAGAACATTCCTAATGGGAAAGGAAGTTTCCTGAAACTTCTAGATTAGGAAATATCTCACAGGTCAATGACGTGATTCATTAATCCTTAGACTTAAGATTCTGTAAAGTCTCATATAAGCTAACTCTGTAATCTTTGATATAGGCTCAAAAGGGTATTGCCATATAGACACCTGAACCACGACCTATGTTGGGATTACACAAGTGGCATATGTAAAATTAGTAGAATCGATAAAGGACCTACACTTGTTAAGAACAAGAATGATCTCTTACTGATTAAGTTGTTCGTAGTCGATTAGACATTAAACCCTTGCCCAAGGTGGATAAAAGATCAAGACATCTAGAAAATGGGGTTTTCTAAGATTGAGATCGAAAATGGGGTTCTTCGATTCATTTCGTTATTCGGCTAGGGGTCACACACCCATTGCTAGATTACGGTAGTGTGATCTGTGAAGTGATTAATTAATTAGGAAATTAATTAATTACTGTCACTACTAATCGAATAATGAACCTAAAGGGTCACACACAAATGCCAGAACACGAGGGTTCTGGTAGGATGTTAATATGATTAACAAAGGATCAAATTGTTGATCGAAAATGGAGATTGGAACGCATGGGGCATTACCACGTGTCAAGCATATGTGATTGCCACGTGTCATGTACACGTGGCACGTACGTGATTCCATTCGTGTAATTATATTACACGTGAATTCTTTTCTAGAATTAATAATTAAATTGTAATTAATTAATTTTGGTCTTTTAATTAATTTTGAATTAATTGTTAAGACTATTTCAAATAAACTTAACCCAATAAATAATTAATTGGGAATTAATTTATTTATTAAATATTGATTTTTAACTTTAGGAAAGTTGAAAAGTAAAACTTCCTATTGTAGGAGAAAGAAGTCTTCCTTGCAAAGACTTGGAGAATAAGTTAAGAACTTATTATTCCAATTAAATTAAATAATTAAATTAGTTAATTAGTGAGCAAGAAAACAAAGCCCATTGGTTTAGGAAACCCTAATAGGGTTCGAACCCCCTAGTATTTATACTAGTGGTGGTGCTTCTCTTATTCTTTAGACGAACACTCACGAAGTGTTAAGTTTTTGAGAAAAATAAAAGAAAAGTTTTCAAAGCAAAAATCCTAGCCTTAACATAAGCCATAGAACTAACATTCTCACTCACTTGATCGTCTTCTAGGTTTGGTGTGGATGCGCTTTGGAGGGCTTCTACTTTGGATTCTAATTCGAAGATCGTTCGAGGGATTTCACTTGAAGGGTGTTCGTTAGACGGTAACGACATCACTAGAAAGCTTCTATCTTTCTAAGTTTCTAAACACCCTACGATACGATACGAAAATTGCAAGACAATGATTAAACTTTTGGAAAAATTTTAAACATCTGCTGCTTAACTCTTTGGTGTTTTCCAGCAAGTGGTATCAGAGCCACCTTGCAACGTTCGTATTGTATCTTTATTGCTTTTGGAATTTTGACTGAAAATTCTTGAATTTAGGTATTAGTTACATATTCTTGGTTTTTGATTTGAAAACGAATCTGTCGGATCAAAACTATTTCTTGAAAATTTGTGAAAAATAGTTTTCGTTTAAATATGTTTTTAAGCTGTTTAGATTCAGATTATATTAAACTGCTTTAATTCGAAATTCGAATTCTGGAATTTGCTGAAATTACCAAACGAAATATGGAACGGGTTAACCCGCACCTGAACGCGTGTGGGATTGCGAGTATCTTGTACACGCATGGGGCTGCATCGCACAGCTTCGTACTCCACAACCCGTTAAACATATACAACACCCAAATTCACGGAATTAAACAAATAAAAGGCCCCCAAACTCTTAAAGAGTCGAAAATAGGGCCATACAACACACAAATTCACGAAATTAAACACATAAAAGGCACGTTAAACAACAAGCAAGTGTAAATTAAACAAATAAACACACAGGGTAGACCACACGTGGTGTTTGCTCGGATGATCGGAAAAACGGGATGTCACAATAAGTGTGAGAAGGATGTCCACAATGCGAACACCCGAGCCTTCCTTGTGGAGGTGGTGGAGCCGGTAGTGCCGGAACTTTCCCCATAGACTTTTACTTTTTATCATTGTTCTTAGGAGCTTGAATTTGTTAAAATGCGGCCCTTTTTCCTGCTCTCGAACCCGAACTGACATGGAAAGTCCTCGACTTACTTTTCAATATCTTAGCCTTGGCCTTCAAAGATTTGTCCATAGCCTTTGCCCACGTGCTTACATTAGAAACCCCAATCGCATCCTTAACCTCATATCGAAGACCTCTCAAAATTTGTAAAGCCTTAAGTTTATCGTTCCCGATGATGTATGGAGCATAAGGAGCTAACCAATTGAATTCTAAAATATATTCATTCACCGTTCTTCCCGCTTGCTTTAAATCAAGGAATTCCCTAAGCCTTCGAGCCCTCGTCGATGGTGCTATATAGTTGTTCTTGAATTCCCTAACAAAAGTTTCCGATGTTAACTCTTCTCCATTGGCTTGAATCCGCCGTGTTCCACCAATTTCTAGCCTTTCCTTGAAGTTAAAAGATAGAGAGGTATTGTAGGAGTTAGCACATTTTGAGTTCAATTTAACTCATCTTTACTCCACCGCATTAAGCCGCCATGCAAAGGTGGCGATGATATGTGCAGCCTAGTACCACTCGATTAAGAAGTTAGGGCTATGAAATCCATGCTTGTTTTCGTTTACTCAATTGCTCGTTTTCTACGCATCTTTTTTGGTCTACCCATCTTGATTTTATATTCTGGACCCTTTTATAGCTCATAAGGAGTCTCAATGTAATGCTTTTTCCATGGCATTAGATGTACCATATACCCACAAGTCCTCAAGTATTTTGCCTTTTTATAGCAATCATCAATGTGGTTTTCAATTTAATGCCTCCGATTTGAAAATGGCTTTTGTTGCTTAAGTGCTAGGATAACCATTCAACTAGAACATCCCACAAGTGCATGTCTTTATATCCAGTTTAACATCATAACTCTCTTACCATGTGCCACGTCAAACTCTTACCTCCCAAACTATCTAGTATAATATAAATGTCTTACCATTTCCATCTATTTGCAAACCTTCTTCATCACATTAGGGCAGGTTTCACCATCATAATTTTCCATACCTTCTCTTTTCACTTGAGTCCTAGATATTAATATACCCCTAATCTACTCAAAAATTTAGATAACTGCAAGATCTCTAGTAGGTAAAACCATATAGTTAAATGACTCACAAGTATTATTCATAAGTACATCAGATTTACAATTAATTTTGAATTAAACTCTAGCCCAACATTCTTTAGGAATTTCTATTAAACAATCATAAATGGAGGGTGAACATGCATAAAGTTAAAATAGTGTAAAACCAATCTATGGTCCAAAATTTTCATTTTCAGAACAATTTTCAGTTGAAGTTTGGAGAAAATTGAAGTTTCGATCATAGAAAACTATGCGTTCAACTGGCTTGGCAAGTAAGAGCAAGTCTCCAACCTTATATTGCTTAAGTCATATAGTTGGTGAAATTCACTAAAACAGACATACAAAACTGTCTTTATCCATCACTGTTTGATAATAAGGGCACTTACCCTTGCCTGCCATCTGGTACAACCAAACGTAGTTTCATGACCTCTTTGTTCCTTTAATGGTTGGTGTTCCCATAGGCCATCACTTTGATGGCTTTCATGATGTCTCAATTGAAAAATACACACGAGGCATAACAAAAATTTTAAAATTTTCAACAATGGATCCTTTGCTTTAAATTTTTATCTTAAAACAAATCTGGGAAAGTTTGGTAAACTTATTTTGAACTAAAATTACTTGATGTATTTGAACTATCATTAATTTCAAACATTCTTCACACGGATTGAATCCCTCGATAGGTTCCTCTTCGAGTCTTCAAGGTAGAAGTCCTTCAACAATATTCACACCTGTCCTAAATCACGATCAAACGAGGGAAAATGCTCGTTTCGTGGCCTGTGAATTGGCTAGGACAAGTTTGAGTGTTTGAAAAACTTTCTCATATTTTTCTTAGAAAATCTAATGATTGAAGAACGTTGTTTCAATTCCTAAAATTTACCTGAACCCCTTATTTTATACTCATGGGGTTTGAAACCCTATGGTTATAGGGTTTAGGATTCCTTATTCTTTTAGGATTTGATATCTTGATCCCAAAGTTACTAATTAACTTTTTATTTATTTAAAATATTATTCTAATTAAATCTTATAAAATCTTTTATCCTAACTAATTTAGGATTCTTATTTATTTATTTTATACTAAATAAAACAAACAGTAATTCCATTAATAATTAATTTCTAATTAATTATTTATTGCATTTAGATTTCTTGTAATGCCCGGAGCGGCGAGCCACCACATCCCCTGCACCTAGACCCGAACCCACATATGAAATAGAAATCCATAAATGAGTCCAAGACTAAGCGAACGAGGACCTACACACACTCGCTAGGCCAGGCGGAGCTAAGAAAGCACCAGAGCGCGTAAAACAATAAGAAAACGGAAGCGTACATCAAAATTCAAGAAGATAAATCAACAAAAACGGGTTCAACTAGCCCAAGAAGCCTGTCCCAAAAAAATACATAATTAGAATTTAAAGGTACATACATAATTCGATTTTCAAATTGAAATCATATACAAAGTGTGACCGAGAGAAAATGAAACGAGCTAGGTGACTAGAACTTGACTGACTCTCGACTCCGCCTAGCACGAACCAACTTGTAATTGAAAGGTTGAAAAGAGAGGGTCAGTCCACCGACTGAGTGAGGGGGCTAACGCACACCCACACACGTATACATATAGACCAAAGCACGTATTAATTAAAAGACTTTGAACCGGGATAGGGTTTTGCATACCAAAAACCATTTTCGAATGAAACTTATATATATTCATATCATAATCGGACATAACTTAAAAGAAAGGTCCTATCCCGTTTCATAATCAACATATCTTAACGAATTCTTATACCCGGCGAGTACGGGTCTTACTCTAACTCCCTAATTAGTAACATACGTATTAAAACAGAAGACACAAATCATAAACCAATCCAACCCCAACAATATGTACTTCGGGGAGCAAACCCTCACTACTCTTACCAATGCACAAGGGGTAGCTAACCTACATTGTGCTTGAAGCACCATGCCTCCTCAATCTCCAAGAGTCGCGCGTAAGTACTTCAAATGGGAATCGTGCACATGCTTAACCCGACGGCCTTTGCCGTCCCGGGCGTCCTTACCCATAATTCCCTAGGCCCGACAAATCTGAACATAGCTTAACATATCATAACTCACAACATAACATGCTTATCATACTCATAACGTAACATACTTACGTACCTTAGCATACCTTACCTTGCAACTCGGCATATACTTTGAACGTACCTCTCCGTGTCATCCTAAATCATATAATATTGAAGAAGAGCATAGCTTGCATGAAGACACATGGTTTAGAGCACAGTCTTGTTGCAAAACATTTTCAAGCTCACATATGCTTGTACATATAGTTCAAAACCATTTAATTGTATGACAAAGTCATAAATATATCTTATAAGCACGTATCTATTATATAAATATAATAGTATAGTCACATGCGGGCTTGAAAACAAGCACGTAGGGTTGTAGCTAAAAAAAAAAAAAACCTAAACCTCACCTTTTACCAAAAGTGCTCGCTGATGAGCGTTGACGGCCAAGAAGAAGCTAAATGGTGGATCCGACACCTCTTGAACTCAAATCTGAGACAAATAAACATATAGTCAAGACGTAGACTCGATCGTAAACCAATTAGATGCACAGTGACTAATACGAATGCAAATGGATGCAATGCATATCATATAGATTCATACTTAGGCATATGGGAGCAATTAACGAGATATCACATAACGAATTCAAGAATTAAACTCATAACATACTAAGTAAACTCATAACATATCATATTAGGCGTTCATAAGCTCAAAGCGCATAAAGGAGACAAACGATACTAGAAAGAATTACACGTATCACCTATATGGTTATGAATTCAAGTGATAATTACACCTAACAAACAAGGCGATAAACTTAAAATGGTTTACGAAATGTATCGTTTAACAACACATTAACATTTTAGGATCATAATTGGGGTGGGAGGAATTAAATATAATCAAAAACACAAAATCTACCACAAAAAGCTACAAAACGTAGCCAAAGTGAAGGGGAGTAATGGGGTTACTCCTCCCATACACAAAGGGGGTAACCCCCATTAAGGGAGGGAGATATAAAGCCTTCCAAGGCTGGAGGAGATAACGGGCGTTACCTCCTCAAAGGGAAAACGCCTAAATGGGCGTTACCGCCCTTCTTCTCAAACTGCTCTCCCCTGCTTCTACACAACAACAACTTAGCAAGCAATGAGGGAACAAGGCAACAACAATAATTAAGTAAGAAAAGGGTCCAAGAATCATCACAAAATCGAACTCCAAACATCAATCATCAACCGACAAGAATTCATCAAATTTCACAATCCCTAACTATTCACTACAAGCTCCAAATCTCTATCAAGACTAGCTTAAAATCTGATTTCCATGGATGAAAATGATCACATACGGGTGGAGAAAACAATCATATACTTACCTTTCAAATTGGAGAAGAGATGGAGAAGTGTGGAGCTCAAATCTCCTCTTGGTGAATAGTGGCGGGAATGAGATGAATCTCCAAGTTTGCTGCACCTTTCCTCTCATTTCTTGTGTGGTCAGAAAATGAGGATTAGTTGAGGAGAAAATAAGTTTAATTAGGGTTAATTAGGCTCAAGTTTCAAGTCATTTGGTTAAGAAATGAAGGAGTTATGGCTAAAACCGTAAAAGGTGGCAAAGCTGCGTGAGGCTCACGTTTTAGGCAAAATACGGGGGTCAAACGGGCTTAGAAAAATATAAGGCTTAGTTCTTTATCTTTAAAATCTTGTTATGAGTCTAGAGCCACTTCCGAAATTCGAATCCGAATTCCCGAGCTCAAGATATGCCGTCTGGAATCTAAGGTACGCTAAAACTCGTTCGGCCCTCAAATCCCAAAAATAAAGAAATGGTCTCCGACCAATTCGAACAAATAGAAACGAATAAAATAAACACGTAAACAAGTTCAATAATAATATAATTCAAGTATATCACGCATTCACATAGTTCGGGAATTAAAATCAAGTATTAGAAATTAAATACGAAAGTTAAACGTAAAACTTACACAATTGGGGCACAAATAACACATAAACAATTAATTCAACGTATAAATTAAATCAAAAGAGAAATTAAAACGTCGAAATGGTGTGTCACAATCCTCCCCCCTTAAAAAAACCTGGTCCCAAGGTTCACCGCTCGAGTTTCAAGCTCAAGGAACTTCCTGTATTCATCCCATGTTCGAGGTTCATGATGTCCCGACAAGGATTAGCACGGTAAGGTCTTCATGTACAAGGGGATTGATCACTTTTTGAAATCTTGATGGAATAAATCCTCATCGCTTGATCCGGGCTAGGAGCAACTAAAATGTTTCGCACGATAGAAGGGTCCCAATTAATTCAGCACCCATCGCTTGATCCATTCCAACTACTCAAAAGCTCGGTGGTACACGAAGGGCATAGTTACCGAACTTCCACCACTCACACCTTCTAACTCAAGAACTTCCTTTGCTAGAGAGCTAAACTATCACTCCTGGCTCGATTCGAAAGACCGTTGTGTACACGACCCTCGACTTACCGTGAAAACCACACACACACGAGCACAACACACAAAAAACACACGCGCACAAGCAAAACACACGACAATAATATAGCGATTAAAGATGCATGATGCATGTGCCATAAATGATTTGTGTACCATTCACAATTCTCGGAGTCCTTCACATTATTAAGATTGAGTGACGAGTCAAGGTTGATGTCTTAGAGCTCGTGATCCTAATTCCTCAACCTCAATGTTCTTGAACGAATCCTTAGCTTGATAATTCTATCCCCTTTTCCAAAGTCCATCTCTAATTAATGATACCCACCTCCGAACAACTTTCTTTTCTCGTCTATAATCCCCTAATTTTCATGAGGGACTCTCAATTATTTTTCCTCCAAAGTCTTCCACATTTCATTTAATCTTGAAACACCCTAACTCTGTTGACAAATATCATTACTCGGCCTCCGAATACCTTGAAATCTCACGATCCCTTCCTTCTAGGATATCCTTAACCTTTTCCGATTCAAATCTCGGCTTCTCGGAATCTCTCTCTTGTATCTTGGTAGTCTGGTAAAGGGATGCACTTCGGAATCATCGAATAGTACACCTTGTCGTTCACACCTTCGCTATCTCTATCATTCCATGATTCGCTTAGAGCTCTTTCATTCCTCTTGATATCTTCATGAATTAGTTACCCCACACTCTCATGCTCGACCTCATTCCTCTTTTATTTTCGATTTTCTTGAGTGATGAGTCGACCATCTCGCTTCCCCATAAATTTGGACTTCCAACTTCCTAGCTCCCTTACAATTCCCATTCCTTCATTACTAGTGACATCCGTGATAAATCTCTCGTTGATATAACCAAGGATTCATCAAGAAGAGAATCTGCAATTGCTCTTTAATTATTCCGGTTAAGTTTTCCCAATAAGGCTCTCATTCGTCGGATAATTGTATACTCAAGAAAGGAAAAGCTATGGATCTCTCTCTAATGCACCCCCATCTACTTAGTATCGGTATTCATGTTGAATAGTGAATTAATCGCTCCCCCTTCTAGGAATTGAGTTTAGGTACTTGTTCCCGGTTCCACTTCTCATTTCGATACTCTCTTGATTACTCATCAAGGAAGAGACCTTTCATCTTGAAATCCAAACCGATACATCGAATACAAAAGGACGAGGTTTGTGTAATATGGTACCAATCTGTTTCCTTTTATTATGTCCTATATTTCTCGTTTTAACCTCAACCGAATCCTCGGAGTCACCATTTTCTTCTCACCCCTTTTTCCATCACGAAAGGGGACCTCACTTAATTACAAGCTATCACGAAAGCATTAAACTTATGCATGCCAGGTTAGATTTGCTCATGCTATGCGTCACATCGTTACCCATTAACAAAGAAAACAACAAATAATAGCAGTATAAAATACACATCACAAATAAGTATAAAGATATAATATGGGATGGATGCTTGTGCAATGGATGCAATTACCTCTCGGGTGTTTCTTTGGCCTTCGCCGTTCACACTCTTCCAACCTGTGCTTCGGCAATCCACATCCAAAGCATTGCCCCAATCTTTTCCAACAATTCTCATAAGTACGGGAATTTATTCTACAATGAGCACACGGTGGTTGCCCCAAGGATGGGAGTTCTTTTACTTTCTTCTTTCTTTTCGACCCCGCTTGAGAGTCCTCTCCGTTCCTCTTCGATCCTGATCCCGAGCTATTTCCCGATCCCATCCTTTCTACTCTTTTCTTTTCACTTCTTGGATTCAACCCAGAGGGCTTCTCGGGTACTGTCGACCCATGATCTAGACTCGATCCCGATCTCCATTTCCCGAAGGTCTTCCCTAATTCCATCCATAAATTGGGCCACTCTTTCAGACTCGTTCGATCTCCATAGGTAGATATGAGGGCATACATTGATCTTGTGTTTGGAGGAACCGCATCTGGTACACCTGCCCAACCTTTTCCAACAATTCTTATGGCTATTGTTGGGTCCTTCACAATGGGTGCATGGGATTTGTTCTTCAGGAAATGACGCACTCGAAAAGAACATAAGATCTCTTCCAACAAATTGAGCCATTTTACCTTTCATCTTGGTGGATTGATTATCGGTGCGATGATTCAGCGGTCGTAAAGAGCCTTCATTCTACTTGATTCCAATTTCAACTTAGGGGCCATGGTCGTTGAGATGAGTGGTTAATTGTTGTAAGATATTAACCTACAACACACAAGGGAGGCAAAAGTACGATGCATGCGGTTAGTGAGTGATTATGGCACGTAAATAGAATAACTAGCGCATGTAAAGTATGAAACAACAACAATTAGTGAATTGAAAGCAACAATTTTAAACCACATAATTCAAGAAAATTCACATATCTTGATGCAATGCACACATTAGCACGTTGTTCCCACGTTGTACGACCTATACTTGACACAACACGACACTAGAACTCAGGTTTTGCAACCCAGAGCTTGACACCACTTTAGGATGTAGAGCCTGCAGCGACGAGCCACCACATCCCCCTCTCCTAGACCCACATATGAAATAGAAATCCATACATGAGTCCAAGACTAAGCGAACGTGTAGCACCCCGTACGGTGGGTCACCACATCCCTCGAACCTAAGCTCAATTCACATACGAGATGGGAAACCCGTACATGAATCAAGCAGAGGCGAACGGGAGGCAGACAAACACGCACCTAAGCTAGGCGGAACGTAGACCCTGTCAATTAAAATAAATCACAAAAATAAACACATGCGAAAGCGGAAGCGATATCATACATTCGAATAAAAAATCACAAGTAGCAGGTGACGGGTTCAATCTGTCCCTAGAAGCCTGTCCCGAATCCAAATACATGAATTAACAAAGCTTACATAGTAATTAACATGCTTAAACAATATTCGAACAAATGAAATACAATAGACTCAAGCAAGACTAAAACTTGATAGAATCTAAGGATACGACACGCCGCCTAGCTCAACCACCGCGATATACCTGCACACTAAAAACAAAGGGGAGTGGGGTCAGTCACACGGACTGAGTGAGGGGCTACCCACACACGCTATGTATGTATAGATCAGAGCACATTCACAAACATTATTCGTGAACTCAGGGATAGTTTTTGCACGCTAAAACTTTTGCACGTGATACGTACGTATAGTGATTTCTAATTAAAACGGAAGAAGAGACCAAATTTATACTAACAAACATTCTAAACATAACTTATCAATTCAATTCATTCCATGCATTAAATTATAATGTCAAAAGATTAACATTTTTATCTTGATTAATAATCTATCCCCGTTTCACGAACTTAACAAAGTATGTATACAAACTCGGCGGGTACGAGTACCTAGTCCTATCCTGGGCTTCTCCGACTAATCATACAAGCATAATACATTCAAAAGTAAAACATACTTACACATTAATCTCCTCCTTCGGCGACGGAAGGGTTGCCCGACCCTAACCATCCACTACGGAAGAGGGGAGCGCAAGCACTCAAACCCTCAGGTTCCCATCCCTCTACCAAATCTCCTGGCCGGGCTTCGGGTTAGTCCTAATGGAGTGGAGATGTGCACAGGGGTCATAACCGGCGACCCCATGGCCGTCCCCGGTCTCCCTTACTCACATCGCCAGGGCCCATCATTAACATTACATTACATTACATAACAAACCCGCAACATTAAATTAACATTATCAAACATTAACTTACGTACAAGGCATTAACTAGCAACAACCACGCTATTCATACCTCTCCGTGTCAAATCCTTTACTCGTATCTTCCGGCTCATAAGAGGCACGTGGTTTGAAGCGTGGTTTAATGTTGCAACACTGAACGAATACATTAACAAATCAAACAAGCATACATAGGTTTGTACATAGCATATTATACTTGCAAAGGCTTAGCAAATTCATAAACTTACATATTTCGCACGTATTTACTTGTACTTAAGGTTATAAATCGTATATATAGAAAATAGGCACATTTCATTGGGTTTAACTATAACCTAACCTCACCTTATACTAACGAGACCGAGAATAAGATAAGTGATCCACCCCGGAATCACCACGGCTCACGAAACACCATCCCGGGTGCTCCTGCACAAACTTATGACATAAAACAAAACTTAGACTCAAGGATGAACAATATAGACGCAAGGCGTATGCATAGGCACTTAAGAGATGCAAATACATAGGCAAAGTTCATATTCAAACTCATTTCATGCAAAGAAATACATTTCACAAAGTGGAGATACGTAACAAGGTGCATATGGTTTGTGTAAGCAATTCCCATTACTTAAGTAACATAAAATGCATATAAGAACAAATGCATACACATAAGCATGTTATAACAGGTTAGGAACAAGTTCAGAGGTGGAAAGATACGAGGAAAACGGAATAAAGGCACAAAAAGGGGTTCCGAGTGAAATTAGGCCAAAGCTGACAGTTTTACCAAAACGGACAAGCTGTACGAAAACGGAAATATCTTGAGTTTCAGGAATAGGAATTGAGTTTTGTTTCTTGAAATGAAACTATACACATAAATCTTTCAAATGGTATTTGGCACGAATTGTGGTTAAAAGGGATCCAAAAAATGGCAAAGGTTTGAAGTTGAACAAGTGCAGAATTTTGGCGAAGTGGTGACACCAAAATAAAAATGGTTATATCTCACAATTTGGAATGAATTTTGAGGTTATTCCAATTGTAGAGTATTCTAGACTCAAATAGGTTGATCGTATCCGAAATTCAGGTCAATCGAAGTTCGTATGAGGGGGTACCCGGTCGGATTTTAGGCATAAAGTTCCCCGCCCGGGGAACCTTTCTGGGCAGCAAAAATTGAGGAAAAATTGGGGTGCTCGTGGGATGTAACACCCCCGGAGCAAAGGGTGCCATATCTCCCCGCACTAAGGTCCAACACGAGTAACAAAATGGAAGTTCGCACCCGTATCAAACCATAGCGAACGGGAGACACACAAAACTCACACCCTCGCTAGGCGGCCTAGACCCTCAAATTAGCAAACTGCGCAAATTTAAAATCAGAGTAGCGGAAGCAATTCATATACCAAACATGATTCCCAAGATCATCACATATACATATCAAAAATGGGGAAGGGTCACGTATTCAAGCTAGATCATATACAAAATATACAATGCCATCACGGCAAGAAGAGCATAAGTGTATTCAGAATACATCATCCAAAAGGCGTAAAGTAAAGGAAAGGAAATCCACTACGATGCATGAAGACCTAAGCTATACCACAAGTAAACCCAAAAGACACTTGCCGCCTAGCTTGACTCGGAAGAACCTGCAAACTCAAAAGAAAGGGAAAAGGGGAGAAACAACAACGAGGGTTAGTCCTAGCGACTAGTGAGGGGGCTAACTCACGCACCCGATATACATATAGAGCAAAGCATGTATCAAAACGGAAGGATCCTTGAACCGAGAGTGGTTTTTGCAAGCTAAAGTAGTTCCCGTGATATAGATATACATAGGTTAAAGGAAAAGTACAAGGCCAAAAGCCAAACTCCAAGTTTTAGGGGAATTAAGAATCCACCCTCGTTCCATAGATCATACAAAGCTAAACCAACTCGGCGAGTACGAGTCACACACATCCCAACTTCCATATACGAAGATCAAAGCAAAACAAAACAAATCAGAATCCATCCCCAACACCAGTTGATAGAAGGGTTGATCGGCCCTAACTATCCACATACACAGACGAGACAAGGTTTAATCACTACCTTGAAACCTTCGATGGTTGCCTCCGCCGGCTCAAGAGAAACACCCTTCCTCAACCTCCCAAGGTTGGGTGAGACTCTCAAATGGAGGTGTTGATGGAAGAGCTCGGCGACCCCTCGGTCGTCCCGAGATTACCATACCACACTCCGGGGCCCAAACAGATCACGAAAGCCACACAAACATGTCTCAGAGCTTATCTCTCAAAGCCACATCTCGCTTACACACACACTTGCACCAAACTAAACTTTTCAAACAAAAGCAAAATAGCTTATATACTTATACAAAACGTTTTAAACTCTTATAACAAATGGGGCAAATCCCGCAACATAAGTATCATACACTTATTTACCATATATTATACGTATCCACATGCGAGGCCTCAAATCAAGTAGGGTTATAGGTCGAATAACTAAAAGAACAAAAACCTCACCTTAACAACGAACGTAGTGGAGACAAAAGTGTGACAGCCGGACACCTATGGAGCAAGCTCGTCCTCTACAGGGAGATCCTCTGAACAAGACAACCAACAAGGAACACTCTTAGACTCAATATGAACCACATTGACGCTCGGTACATGCGTATGTATATTTATGATGCAAATGATATGAAATGAATCCACATTTAGGTCATTTACGAGTATTCAATGCATATACGGACATATATCATAAACGAGGACGTAAATCAAGTCACAAATTCATAACATAAGGCTTAACACAAAATATAACATGTTGGTCATGCATACACACCAAAACGAGGCAAGAAGGATCAACAAGAAGCAACGGAAAGGAAGCAAAACCATGTAAAGACGGGCGAAAACTAGAGTTCCTAGGGGACACACCCGTGCCCCCCTGGGAGGGCAAACTGAGACACCCCCGTGTCTCAGTACAGCAGACGAACAACGGAATCAGAAGGTGATACGCCCGTATCACCAACATAGGGCAAACCGAGATACCCCCGTGTCTCGTTACAGAAACAAGTAATCAGCTCAACATCCAAACTCAAGAACCCAATTATGACCAATCACTCATACTCCAACTACCAAGTAAGGAAATGTAATAAATTCTAAGAATCAAGTCCTAGGAGCATAATATCATCATCAAATCTCAAGGAAACAAGAAAGGAGCAAGAATCCAACAAATTCTCCCAACACCTACTATTCACATGCTTGCTATATCTCATCAATCAACCATGGAAATGAACTCAAGAGTACATAAAAGAGAGAAGAGAGAGAGTAGATGACAACCATGAATTCACCTTTCGAAATTGAGAAGCTTGGGTGAAGATTTGAGCTCAAAAATCAAGAAAATGGACAAAGAGTTTCTTCTTCCTTCTTGCTTTGCTTGGCTGATCGGTTCTTGTGGGAGGGAGAGAGATTTGGCTCGGTTTCCAACAGCATAAGGGATAAGAGAGGCTCAATTCAAGGTATAACTCATGGTTAAGGCTTGGTTAAGGTTTAAGTGGGGTCCACAAAGTCATATTAGGTCAAAAAGGTGTCTCTCAAGCATAAGGGGCTCGTTACGGGTGAAATTCGAAGGCCTTAATGAGCTTAGAAAAATGTGAGGCTTGTCCCATTAAACCCGAATCATCGAAACGAGTTCAACGGAGGTGACGGAATTCAAATCCGAATTCCCGAGCTCAAGATACACGTCCCAGAACCCAAGGTGCGCTAAATGCTCTTTAGCCTCCTTTAGGTCCCGTCTCCAAAACGAACCCAAAAAGGCAATCAAAACAAATACCATAACATATAACGAGCACATAACCGAGTCCATAAAGCATATAATTAACACATATCACGAATTCACAAAAATCAGAATTAAATACGAATCTAAAACGAGCCAAATACAAAGTGAAGGAAAGTTAAACGATCAAATTAAACAAATTCATACCAACGCAATTAAGTTCAAATAACTTCAATTAATCCACGTTAGCAATTAAATGTCACATAATCACTTAAAGAAATAATTAAATCGCGCACATAAGAGGTTACCTAAAAAGTCTGATCTGATCAGTCGGGATGTTACAAACCTCCCTCCTTCAAAAGGACCTGTCCTCAGGTCCGAGGCGAGGTCTTGAAAAGATCCGGATATAACTGCTTCATCTTATCCTCAGTCTCCCAAGTGGCTTCCTTGGATTCCTGATCACGCCACAAGAATTTCACAAGAGGGATCTGTCTATTTCTCAACTCTTGCATCTTCCGATCCAACACCTGAACTGGATACTTCTTAAAAGTCAAATCCGGCTCTAACTGAACTTTCTCGACTGGAAGAATAGAAGACTCATCGGGATAATGTTTCCGAAGCTGCGAGACATGAAACACATTGTGAATCCCGTTCAAACTCGGTGGTAAATCAAGTCTGTAAGCTACTTCCCCAACTCGATCAAGGATCTCAAAGGGGCCTAATTAACGAGGGTTAAGCTTCCCACCTTTACCAATCCGAGCATACCCTTTTCTAGGAGATGCCTTTAAAAAGACCTTATCTCCTTTCTCAAACTCTAAGGGTCGTCTTCTCTTATCTGCATAGCTTTTCTGCCTGTCATGTGCCGCCTTCAACCTCTGTCTAATCACTTTCACCCTCTCGATGGTATCCTGAATCTCCTTAGGCTACTCAGCCCTTTCGAGCTTTCCGTCTTTAGTCCATGTCCACTCATCTATATCACAAAAGAGAGGGGATCGACATTTCCTTCCATATGGAGCCTCATACGGTGCCATCCCAATAGAAGACTGAAAGCTGTTATTGTAGGCATGCTCAATCAAATCCAACTGTTCATCCCACGAATCTTGATAATCTAAGGCACAAGCACGAAGCATGTCCTCGAGATACCTTATTAGCCTTTCAGACTGGCCATCCGTCTGTGGGTGGAATGCAGTACTAAATTGAAGCTTCGTCCCCAAACACTTCTGTAATTCCTGCCAAAAACTGGATGTGAACGGAGGATCTCTATCTGAAATAATGCTGACCGGGGTACCATGCAATCTAACAATCTCTTTTCGATATAACCGGGCTAACTTAGGAACCTTATCGGACATCTTCACCTTAAGAAAATGCGCCGACTTTGTCAACCGATCAATAATCACCCAAATTCCATCGGAACCTCCTTTGGTCCTTGGCAAGCCGGACACGAAGTCCATTGTCACTTGCTCCCACTTCCACTCGGGTATTGGAAGTGGTTGGAGAGTTCCTCCCGGTTTCTGGTGTTCTGCTTTCACCCCTTGGCATGTTTGACATCTTCTAACATAGTTAGCAACGTCTCTCTTCATGCCGTTCCACCAAAATAAATTCCTTAGATCCTTGTACATTTTGGTGGTACCAGGATGTACTGCATATACTGACTTGTGGGCTTCATCAAGTACCAACTGCTTAAGTTCTTCTGGAACGCAAACCCGAGCTTTAAATCTGAATAACCCTGAATCATCAAATCCAAACTTAGTTTCAGGGTCAATCCTTGACTTTGCTACCAATTTCTGAATCTCTGGATCCACAGATTGAGCTTCTATCAATCTCTGCTTCAAAACCGGCTGAACAGAAATATTAGCCAAACGAGCCACTGAAACCAGAACCACTGAACCTTGTCTACTAGAACCTGCTTCCAAACCTGAGACACTAGCCTTCCTACTCAAAGCATCCGCCACCACATTAGCTTTACCCGGATGGTACTGAATCTTACAATCATAATCCTCAAGTGTCTCCATCCATCTCCTCTGTCTTACGTTCAAATCCTTCTGAGTAAACAGATACTTAAGACTCTGGTGGTCAGTGAACACTTCAAAAGTAACACCATATAGGTAATGTCGCCATTTCATCAAAGCAAACACCACCGCGGCGAGTTCCAAGTCATGAGTGGGATAGTTTTTCTCGTGATCCTTTAACTTCCTTGAGGCGTAGGCTAAAACCTTACCATTCTGCATTAACACACAACCGAGACCTTCCTTCGGAGCATCGGTGTAGACTGAGTAGCCTTCCGAACCCTCGGGTAGGGTTAAAACCGGTGCAGTAGTCAATCTCTCCTTAAGAGTTTGGAAACTCTTCTCACACGCTTCATTCCACTCGAACTTCACCTCTTTCTTAGTTAACCGGGTCAACGGGGAGGCAATCTTCGAGAAATCTTTCACAAAGCGCCTATAATACCCTGCTAACCCGAGAAAACTTCTCACTTCTAAGGCATTCTTAGGTTGCTTCCAAAGCATAACTGTTTCAATCTTCGCCGGATCCACTTCTATACCATTCCCAGAAATGAAGTGACCCAAAAAGGAGACTCGATCCAACCAGAACTCGCACTTACTGAACTTGGCGAACAATCTGTGCTCCCGAAGCGTAGATAAGACAATACTCAAATGCCGCGCGTGCTCTTCCTCGGACCTCGAATACACCAGAATATCATCTATAAAGATGACCACGAATTTATCGAGGTAAGGCCGGAATATTCGTTGCATCATATCCATAAACGCAACTGGGGCATTGGTAAGACCAAAAGGCATGACCACAAACTCGAAATGCCCATATCTCGTGTTGAAACCCGTCTTCGGTATATCTCTCTCCCGGATACGCAATTGGTAATACCCTTGCCTTAAATCCACCTTGGAATAAACACTTGAACCTTGCAAGAGGTCGAACAACTCTTCAATGTGAGGAAGTGGGTATTTGTTCTTAACCGTTAACCGGTTTAGCTCACGGTAGTCAATACACATTCGGAAAGTCCCGTCTTTCTTCTTTACAAATAGGACCGGAGCACCCCACGGAGAAGTGCTCGGGCGAATGTAACCACACTCTAAGAGCTCGTCCAATTGCGTCTTCAACTCCTTCAACTCGGCTGGAGCCATCCTATAGGGAGATTTTGCATACGGTTCTGCTCCGGGGTAGAGATCTATCACAAACTCGACGTCCCGATCCAGAGGTAAAGATCCCAAATTCTCTGGAAACACAATGGGGAATTCCTTCACGATCTCCGTCTCTTCGAGCTTGGCCTGATCCTTTGGCTTATTCAAAAGGTAGGCCACATAGCCCGTCGCACCATCCCGGAACAATCTACTTGCTTCCATGAAGGAAATAAACGGGCAGGTCTTCAACCTCTGACCCGCAAAGACCGTAGAACCCAAAGTCACTTTCTTAGCAAAACAATCTATCATTGCTCGGTAACGGTACAACCAGTCCATTCCCAAAATCACCCCATACTTCTTGATAGGCATCTTGATCAAATCTGCCGGATACTCTTGATCTTCCACAACCACCGGACAACCTCGGTAAACACAATTCGTAGACAAAGTACCACCAAGAGGAGAAGAGACAACAAAAGAATCATCTAGGCAAGCAACAGGTAAAGGAAGAGTAGAAACAAGCCGGGAAGCAATAAAGGAATGCATTGCTCCCGGATCAAACAATGCATGCAATGGAATGCCATGAATGTGGACAGTACCTTCAACCACGGTTTTGGCATCCACTTCCACATTCTCTTCCTCGCCCTCCAAAGCATAAGCTCTCGCTTGGATCGGTGCTCTCGGAGGCATCACATTCAACGGCTGAGAAGCTCAAGGCTGAGGTGCTCTCGCTTGAGGACAAGTACTAATCAAATGACCGGGCTCTCCACACTTATAACATCTTCTCAATTTCTTCCGGAAATTCTCCTCGGTGTGATTGGGACCCTTGCAATAACTACATTGAATCGTGGCCGGTAGAGCTGGTGCCGCCGGTACCGGAGGTCGAGCTTTCTTAACTGAAGTAGTGGGACCTTGGGGTTTGAAAACCGGAGGCCCACTATAGGATGCAGGCCTCTTCCCTAAATTTGAGCTCGAACCTTGGCCCGAAGAGTAAGTCGGCCTCAATCTTGTGTTGTTAGCTTCCACTTTGTTCGCCTTCCTCGTAGCCTTTTCCCACGTATCCACGGTAGCCGCCTTAAGAGCATTCTGGATCTCATATCTTAAACCATGAATAAAGTTACGAGCCTTCTGGGTATCATCATTGGTGATGTGTGGGGCGTACGGTGCAAGTCTCTCAAATTCCAAGATATACTCTTCAACCGATCGATTCCCTTGTCTCAATTCTGTAAATTGTTGAAGTCTTCTCTCGCGAGCACTTGGTGGAACATACTTGTGACGAAACTCTCTCACAAAGCTTTCCCAATCAAACTCCTCTCCACTCCTTTCCAATCGGGCTCTTGTAGCTTTGAGCCAATTGGATGCGGGACCTTGAACAAACCGAGCCATGCAAACAACTTTCTCATGCGAAGGAGCGGGGCAAATTTCCCAAGTTCCCGCAATCTCTGACAACCACTCTTCTGCCTGGATGTCATCTCCTCCATACCACTTAGGTGGATTGTTGTTTCTGAACTCCTTAAAGGCTGGAGTTACTTACCCACCTTGTCCTTCCAATGGTGGATTATTCCTCTGATTCTGTTGAAGCTGGTTCAGAAGAGCCTCCACAATATTCTCAGATTTCATCGGAGGAGGTGGTGGTGCTTGTGGAGGGGGTTGATTAAGATCAGGAGTCTGCTCCCTATCTGCTCTCCTTCTAGGAGGCATCCTGAAAATTCACAAATCAAGAAGATATCGATGCATGGGGTTCAGTTCATGATCATGAAGTCAATTATCTAGAATTTAAAACAATTAAGTCACATAGAGATGTAGCTGAATGCAAATAATCACATACTCCTATACCGAACGACCTAGTCAGACCCAACACGACTCCAGAGCTCCGGTTTTGCAACCGAGAGCTCTGATACCACGCAAGGATGTAACACCCCCGGAGCGAAGGGTGCCACATCCCCCCGTACTAAGGTCCAGCACGAGTAACGAAATGGAAGTTCGCACCCGTATCAAACCATAGCGAACGGGAAACACACAAAACTCACACCCTCGCTAGGCGGCCTAGACCCTCAAATTAGCAACTACGCAAATTTAAAATCAGAGTAGCGGAAGCAATTCATATACCAAATGTGACACCCCGCTCGTCCGACGTATAAGGTACGCCGCGTTCCAACCATTTAATGTATTTAATTATGTGATTTTATATTTTTCGTGGCCCTATTTTGAACTCTTTTAGAGTTTAGGGGCCCCTTTGTAATTTCTTCTTTTAGGGGTTTTCCGGTCACTTCTCGTTCGGTCGAGATTTTGACCTCTTTGACCCCTTCAACGCGTCTGGGGCGGCGAAACGAGTCCGTAGACTCTAAGTTTGCCCCATTCTGACTTCGTTAGCTCGTTCGTTCGATCGTTTTTGCGTACGAGGACTAAGATATATACTCGGATTTCCTCGTTTTGCGTGCCAAAATCAGATCAGCCTTCCTGCATCGTCTTCCTTCGGCGACTGGTACTGTTCACACAGTGGAGGTGTGAAAACACGCACATGTCCGTTCTCGCTCGTTTCTCGACGGAATTCGACGTTTGAGTAGTGGAAATTTATCAACTCGACGAGCCCGTCACAATGGTACAAAAATCGGAGGCTAAAAATCAGCGGTGGTGGCGCATCGGCGAGCAGCCACGCCGCCACTTCACAGCCCATTCGCGGTGGCTTCCGGCGGTAATTTTTCGACACGCGCCCCTGACCCATGACGAGGACTCCCCGGCGTGTTTTTCTGGACAAGCGGCGCCGCCATCGGGGCGGCGAGGAGGCCGCACGCGCCGCCCAAAGTGGACTACGGGCGGCGGCGCCACTGTAGCGGCGAGTTTGGCCGCTTTCCGGCGACTTTTTGCTATGGGGCTTGATGGTTTCCGAACGTATTCGACCTCCTGAATTTCCGGCATCAGATTGGAGCGAATCGCGGCGTAGGTGGCGGTTCCGGCAATGGCATCGGTGGCACAGCTTTGGGGTGGCGGTTCGGCCATTTTCCGGCCGATTTCAGTGGTGCTTCCTTCACAAAAGTTATTCCTGACGACGAGGTTGAGCTGTCCGTGGTGGTGGTGGTCAGAGAACCGGCCGGCGGCGGCGGACCGGTGGCGGATCGGGCCTGGACCGGCTGTTCGATTTTCCGGTGACTTTTTTTGGGTTTTGGCTAGGGGATTTCGTAGAGCTCGTTATGGGCTTTCCAACGGTATGTCCGGATTTTATTTTCGTTTAGCGGTTTGTATTTAATTTCAGTTTTCGTATTAGGATTTTGGTTTGGTTTTTCGTCAACGAAGTTCGGCATGTTTGGTATTTTCTGAAATTGATTGAGGGCTTTTGTCAAGCAGGCCGACGCGCACGTTTCTGTCCTTCCGGGGATTTTTCCGACCACCGGAGGCTGTCTTCCGGTGGCGGCCGGTGGCTGTTCGGCCGGCCACGGTGGCGGCATTCAGGCGACTTTCGGACAGTAGGTCTGTTTCGTTCTGGTGAGTCCAACGCCACTTCCCGTTCGTCAATCAGATGTCCGGTTGAATTTATATGAATTTTTGAAGCTATTGTATTTTATTCGTTAATTGATTTTAATTGTGCAATTCGATCCCGTATGTGCTATAAATTGAAATTATGAGTTGTATGATACGTGGAAGTATGCTATGATGTATGAAAATTTTGATTCGTGATTTATCGAATTTATTTGTCTCGTTATACGCCTATCTATTTGAGAATAATTGATTATGAAGTTGTATGAAACATAGGAAACGAATCATGAAATTCTGAATATCCTAATTTGTTTTATGTAATTAATTAAGCTTGACCCTTGTTTGATTTAATTGCTCTATTCGAATATATATGCAATTTGTGTTTATTTGCCTCGAGAACTAGTACTTGATAAGAATTAAATTTATAATGTTTTGAGTTGTTTTATATACTTGATGTTATGGATTTTATGAGCTATGCATCTCTTGACATAGAATATGAATTATAATATGCTCTGAATGACTTGAATGAATAGATATGGATTATATGTTGCATCATTTGTATTCGTGAGCATAGTCGTGCGTCTTTGTGGTTTGATTTGAGTTTGAGTCTTGTGTTCCGTGTGTTCAGTTGTTCAGGGTTTTTCCAGGGAGTGTCTGTCAGCTGTTTGGGTTCCAGTGGGACTTCTTGGCTCAGGTTTTCCGTTTCTGTCGGTGTAAGGTGAGGTTTTAGGATTTTTGTATTAGTTACAGCGACCTACCACCTTCTGTGCTCGTTTTCAAGCCTGCATGCGATTATTCTATTATATTTATATAATAGATATGTGTTTATATGATATGTTTATGAATTTGTCATACGATTAAAGGTTTTCGAACTGTATATGTAAGAGCATATGTAAGCTTGAAATGTTTTGCAACGAGACTATGCTCCAAACCGTGTGTCTTCATACCAGCTGTGGATTAGGATGACACGGAGAGGTACGTTTATAGCATATGCTAAGTTGCAAGGTACGGTATGCTCCGATAAGGTACGTAAGTATTGATTTGGATTCGATATGATAAGTTTGGTATGTAGCGAGTTATGATCTGTTCTGATATGCTATGTTCTGGTGTGTTGGGCCCCGAGACGTGGGTAAGGGGGACCCGGGACGACCATGGGGTCGCCGGTTATGACCCCTGTGCACGTTCTCATTTGAGATATTCACGTGCGACCTATGGAGGTTGGGAAGGCGTGGTATCTTGAGCCCTCGGTGGATAACCGGGGAAGGCACAGTGTGGGTTCGCTACCCCGTGTGTGTTTGTATCTGTATGAGAAGTAAGGGTTTGCTCCCCGAACTACATGGTGTTGGGGTTGGATTATTTTGATATTTGTTTGTTTTCTGATTTGATACGTATGATTCGATATAGAAGTAAGGTGGGAGACCTGTACTCGCCGGGTATATGATTATGATATGCTATGTTGATTATGAAACGGGATAGGAGCTTTCTATTTCGACATGTTACGAGTTTGTTTAGTCTGTTATGATTTGTTTAAGTATAAATTTGGTATGAGTATGCTCAGTTTGTTAACTTTTGAATAAGATAAGATAAGATAAGATATGTATAAGTTTGATTTGAAAATATATGTATAAGTATGTTTTGAAAATGGTTTTGGTATGCAAAACCCTATTCCCGGTTCATAATCTTTCTTTTGATACGTGCTTTGCTCTATATGTATATATGTGTTGGTGTGTGTGTTCAGCCCCCTCGCTCAGTCAATGGACTGACCCTCTCCCCACCTATGTTTTAGTTTGCAGGTTCAAGTTGTTGGAGTTCGTGATAGGCGGCTTTGAGTCTGGTCTTTCGAGTCTGTGTCGGTCCGTTTGATTTTGTTAAGTATTTTGTTCTGATTTATTTATGAAATTATGTGTATAGTTTGTTCTGTACAAGATGATACTTATGTTTTGATTTTATGAATTTTCGGGACAGGTTAGGACAGGGCTTGGATTAGTTGAACTCGTCTTTGTTGTATGTTTGAATTCGGGACAGGTTAGGACAGGTTCGCGGAATTAGTTGAACCCGTTTATTTATGTGTGTTGATTAAAGTTAGTTCGTATTTTGCATCGCTTCCGCATTCGGGTTTTTGCATATTTGGCTTGTACAGGGTTTAGGAACCGCCTAGCTTTGGTTGGATTTTTCGTTTGTCACCCGTTCGCTGTGACTTGGTGCGTGTGCGGACTTTCCATTTCGTACCACGTGTCGGGTCATAGTGCGGGGGTGTGGTGCCTCACCGTTGGGGTGCTACACCAAAGATGATTCCCAAGATCATCACATATACATATCAAAAATGGGGAAGGGTCAAGTATTCAAGCTAGATCATATACAAAATATACAATGCCATCACGACCAGAAGAGCATAAGTGTATTCAGAATACATCATCCAAAATGCGTAAAGTAAAGGAAAGGAAATTCACTACGATGCATGAAGACCCAAGCTATACCACAAGTAAACCCAAAAGACACTTGCCGCCTAGCTTGACTCGGAAGAACCTGCAAACTCAAAAGAAAGGGAAAAGGGGACAAACAACAACGAGTGTTAGTCCTAGCGACTAGTGAGGGGGCTAACTCACGCACCCGATATACATATAGAGCAAAACATGTATCAAAACGGAAGGATCCTTGAACCGAGAGTGGTTTTTGCAAGCTAAAGTAGTTCCCGTGATATAGATATACATAGGTTAAAGGAAAGGTACAAGGCCAAAAGCCAAACTCCAAGTTTTAGGGGAATTAAGAATCCACCCTCGTTCCATAGATCATACAAAGCTAAACCAACTCGGCGAGTATGAGTCACACACATCCCAACTTCCATATACGAAGATCAAAGCAAAACAAAACAAATCAGAATCCATCCCCAATACCGGTTGATAGAAGGGTTGATCGGCCCTAACTATCCACATACACAGACGAGACAAGGTTTAATCACTACCTTGAAACCTTTGGCGGTTGCCTCCGCCGGCTCAAGAGAAACACCCTTCCTCAACCTCCCAAGGTTGGGTGAGACTCTCAAATGGAGGTGTTGATGGACGAGCTCGGCGACCCCTCGATCGTCCCAAGATTACCATACCACACTCCGGGGCCCAAACAGATCACGAAAGCCAAACAAACATGTCTCAGAGCTTATCTCTCAAAGCCACATCTCGCTTACACACACACTTGCACCAAACTAAACTTTTCAAACAAAAGCAAAATAGCTTATATACTTATACAAAACGTTTTAAACTCTTATAAAAAATGGGGCAAATCCCGCAACATAAGTATCATACACTTATTTACCATATATTATACGTATCCACATGCGAGGCCTCAAATCAAGTAGGGTTATAGGTCGAATAACTAAAAGAACAAAAACCTCACCTTAACAACGAACGTAGTGGAGACAAAAGTGTGACAGTCGGACACCTACGGAGCAAGCTCGTCCTCTACAGGGAGATCCTCTGAACAAGACAACCAACAAGGAACACTCTTAGACTCAATATGAACCACATTGACGCTCGGTACATGCGTATGTATATTTATGATGCAAATGATATGAAATGAATCCACATTTAGGTCATTTACGAGTATTCAATGCGTATACGGACATATATCATAAACGAGGACGTAAATCAAGTCACAAATTCATAACATAAGGCTTAACACAAAATATAACATGTTGGTTTTGCATACACACCAAAACGAGGCAAGAAGGATCAACAAGAAGCAATGGAAAGGAAGTAAAACCATGCAAAGACAGGCGAAAACTAGAGTTCCTAGGGGACACGCACGTACCCCCCTGGAAGGGCAAACTGAGACACCCCCGTGTCTCAGTACAGCAGACGAACAACGGAATCAGAAGGTGACACGCCCGTGTCACCAACATAGGGCAAACCGAGACACCCCCGTGTCTCGGTACAGAAACTAGTAATCAGCTCAACATCCAAACTCAAGAACCCAATTATGACCAATCACTCATACTCCAACTACCAAGTAAGGAAATGTAATAAATTCTAAGAATCAAGTCCTAGGAGCATAATATCATCATCAAATCTCAAGGAAACAAGAAAGGAGCAAGAATCCAACAAATTCTCCCAACACCTAATATTCACATGCTTGCTATATCTCATCAATCAACTATGGAAATGAACTCAAGAGTACATAAAAGAGAGAAGAGAGAGAGTAGATGACAACCATGAATTCACCTTTCGAAATTGATAAGCTTGGGTGAAGATTCGAGCTCAAAAATCAAGAAAATGGACAAAGAGTTTCTTCGTCCTTCTTGCTTTGCTTGGCTGATCGGTTCTTGTGGGAGGGAGAGAGATTTGGCTCGGTTTCCAACAGCATAAGGGATAAGAGAGGCTCAACTCAAGGTATAACTCATGGTTAAGGCTTGGTTAAGGTTTAAGTGGGGTCCATAAAGTCATATTAGGTCAAAAAGGTGTCTCTCAAGCATAAGGGGCTCGTTACGGGTGAAATTCGAAGGCCTTAATGAGCTTAGAAAAATGTGAGGCTTGTCCCATTAAACCCGAATCTTCGAAACGAGTTCAACGGAGGTGACGAAATTCGAATTCGAATTCCCGACCTCAAGATACGCCTCCCGGAACCCAAGGTGCGCTAAATGCTCTTTAGCCTCCTTTAGGTCCCATGTCCAAAACGAACCCAAAAAGGCAATCAAAACAAATACCAAAACATATAACGAGCACATAACCGAGTCCATAAAGCATATAATTAACACATATCATGAATTCACAAAAATCAGAATTAAATACGAATCTAAAACTAGCCAAATACAAAGTGAAGGAAAGTTAAACGATCAAATTAAACAAATTCATACCAACGCAATTAAGTACAAATAACTTCAGTTAATCCACGTTAGCAATTAAATATCACATAATCACTTAAAGAAATAATTAAATAGCGCACATAAGATGTTACCTGAAAAGTCTGATCTGATCAGTCGGGATGTTACATGGGAGGAACAAAAAATCACAAAATCCACCTCAAAACTCGACCAAATCAAGCAAGAATCAAGGTACAAGTTCATGTATGCATGCTCTATCACATATCTTAATCTTAAGGCATGAATCAAAATATAAAAAAAGATGCCATTAAAGATAAATGAAGCTCCAACAATGGAGTTTCATGCAATACACAACCAACAACAAGAATTCTTACAAATATGCAAAGGAAGCTCAAAGAAACAATATATATCAATCTTGTGGCATTTAATTCAAGTATGAGAGCAAAAGATCAAATATTCATATTTCTACACTATTCATCATCTTCAACTAAGCTCAAGAAATGAAGTAACAAAATAAGATTCAATCGGGTAGAATCGAAGCACACGAAGAGAGGAATTCATAGCTTATCTTGGATCGTTGATCGGGTGAGAAATGGAGACGAAGTCTTGAGCTCAAAGGTGGGGTGTGGGAAAAACCCTTTCTTCTCTTCTTTCTTCTCTTAATCATGATAAGCAGCAAAAATGGGGAAGAAAGGGGGCTGGTTCGGTTTTAATGTAAGAAAAAAAGGTTCGGTTCGGCTCACTAGGGTTCGGTTGAATCGGTAGAAAGGTCAAACGGCTTCAGAAAAGGGCGAGGCTAGATCCATCGGCCCCAAATCAATGAAAGACATCCAATGGCGAAGTCGGAATTTGAATTCGAACCCCTGAGCTCAAGTTAGCCACGAAACGGCTCATAAACCCTAATTATAATTAGGTCCCTAATTTGCAAATATTGGACGATTGAGTCTAAGTACATTTAATTAAATTCTAATGCGCACATGAATAAAATCAAATACATATTGACACTTAGAGCATGCGAATACACATAAATCACAAAAATACAGCATTAAACTCTTCCGTGACTGAGAGATGGGGTATCACAGAACGGGGACCTACACACACTCAATAGGCCAGGCAGAGCTAAGATAGTACCAGAGCGTGCAAAAAAATAAGAAAGCGGAAGCATGCATCAAAATTCAAGAAGATAAATCAACAAAAATGGGTTCAACTAGCCCTAGAAGCCTGTCTCAAAAAAATACATAATTAGAATTCAAAGGTACATACATAATTCGATTTTCAAATCCAAATCATATACAAAGTGTGACCGAGAGCAAATGAAAGGGGAACTCGAGATAGGTGACTAGAACTTGACTGATTCATGACTCCACCTACCACGAACCAACCTGCAACTGAAAAGGCAAAAGGAGAGGGTCAGTCCACCGATTGAGTGAGGGGGCTAACGCATACCCACACATGTATACATATAAAGCAAAGCATGTATTAATTAAAAGACTATGAACCGGGATCGAAAAGGTCTTACCAAAAATAATTTTTAAATCAAACTTAAACATATTCATATCATAATCGGACATAGCTTAAAAGAAAGGTCCTATCTCATTTCATAATCAACATGTGATAATGAATTCTTATACCCGGTGAATACGAGTCTTACTCTAACTCCCCAATTATTAACATACATATTAAAACAGAAAACATAAATCACAAATCATAAACCAATCCAACCCCAACAACTTGTAGTTCGGGAAGCAAACCCTCACTACTCTTACCAATGCACAAGGGGTAGCTAACCCACATTGTGCTTGAAGCACGACGCCTCATCAACCTCCAAGACTCGAACGTAAGTACTTCAAATGAGAATCGTGTATAGGCTTAACCCGACAGCCCTTGCCATCCCGGGCATCCTTACCTATAATTTCCTGGGCCCGACAAATCTGAACATAGCTTAACATATCATAACTCACAACATAACATGCTTATCATACTCATAACGTAACATACTTACGTACCTTAGCATACCTTACCTTGCAACTCGGCATATACTTTGAACGTACCTCTCCATGTCATCCTAAATCATATGATATTGAAGAAGAGCATCGCTTGCATGAAGACACATGGTTTAGAGCACAGTCTTGTTGCAATACATTTTCAAGCTCACATATGCTCGTACATATAGTTCAAAACCATTTAATTGTATGACAAAGTCATAAATATATCTTATAAGCACGTATCTATTATATAAATATAATAGTATAGGCACATGCGGGCTTGAAAACAAACACGTAGGGTTGTAGGTCGTATTAACTAAAAAAAAACCTAAACCTCGCCTTTTACCAAAAGTGCTCGCTGATGAGCGTTGACAGCCAAGAGAAGCTAAATGGTAGATCCGACACCTCTTGAACTCAAATCTGAGATAAATAAACATATAGTCAAGACTTAGACTCGATCGTGAACCAATTAGACGCACGACGACTCATTTGAACGCAAATGGATACAATGCATATCATATAGATTCATACTTAGGCATATGGGAGCAATTAACGAGATATCACATAACGAAATCAAGAATTAAACTCATAACATACTAAGTAAACTCATGACGTATAATATTATAGCATAGCAAAGGCGTTCATAAGCTCAAAGCGCATAAAAGAGATAAACGATACATGAAAGAATTACACCTATCACCTATACAGTTAGAAATTTGAGTCACGATTACACCTGACAAACAAGGCCATAAACTTAAAATAGTTAATGAAACATATCGTATAACAACACATTAACATGTGAGGATCATAATTGAGGTGGGAGGAATTAAATATAATCGAAAACGAAACGAGAAAATGAGCAAATAAACATTACCACAAGATCTGCCACAAAAAGCCACAAAATGTTGCCAAAGTGAAGGGGGGGTGTAACGGGGGTTACACTTCCTTCCAAGGCTGGAGGAGGTAAAGCGGAAAACCTCCTCAAAGGGAAAACGCCTAAACGGGTGTTACCGCCCTTCTTCCTCAAAATCGAGAGTAGCTATGGCTGCTCCCCCTGCTTCTACACAACAACAACACAGCAAGCAATGAGGGAGAAAGGTAACAACAACAATTAAGTAAGAAAAGGGTCCAAGAATCATCACGAAATCGAACTCCAAACATCAATCATCAACCAGCAAGAATTCATCAAATTTCACAATCCCTAACTATTCACTACAAGCTCCAAATCTCTATCAAGACTAGTTTAAAATCTGAATTCCATGGATGAAAATGATCACATAAGGGTGGAGAAAACAATCATATACTTACCTTTCAAATTGGAGAAGAGATGGAGAAGTATGGAGTTCAAATCTCCTCTTTATGAATAGTGGCAGGAATAAGATGAATCTCCAAGTTTGCTGCACCTTTCCTCTCATTTCTTGTGTGGTCAGAAAATGAGGATTAGGTAAGGAGAAAATAGGTTTAATTAGGGTTAATTAGGCTCAAGTTTCAAGTTATTTGGTTAAGAAATGAAGGAGTTATGGCTAAACCCGTAAAAGGTGGCAAAGCTGCACGAGGCTCACGTTTCGGGCCAAATACGGGGTCCAAATGGGCTTACAAATATAAGGCTTAGTTCCTTAGCATTTAAATATCTTTATGAGTCTAGCACCACTTCCGGAATTCAAATCCAAATTCCCAAGCTCAAGATATGCCGTTCGGAATCCAAGGCGTGCTAAAACTCGTTAGGCATTCAAATCCCAAAAATAAAGAAATGGTCTCCGACCAATTCGAACAAGTATAAACGAATAAAAGAAAGATGTAAACAAGTTCATAAATCATATAATTTAAGTATATCACGTATTCACATAGTTCGGGAATTAAAATCAAGTATTAGAAATTAAATACGGAAGTTAAAATGTAAAACTTACACAATTAGGGCACAAATGACACGTAAATAATTAATTCAACGTATAAATTAAATCAAAAGAGAATTCAAAACATGGGAAACCCCCCTTTTATGACATCATACTTGGCATACCGAAGAAACGGGGTGTCATATTTTTGGATTGAGCTTTATAATTAATTCCTAATTAATTAAAGACCTAAATTTAATTAAATAAACAACACTCATGGACCACACGTGTGACACGCCTCACACGTGCTCCATGCATGTTCGGGGTCCATTTGGCAACTCCTTAACTATTTTGGTTAATTCGATTAACCTCTACCAAAATCTTCATGACCTGAAATTTGTGTGTGGCCTTTTAGGTTCGTTATTGTAGCTCCCGAAACGCTGGGCCACCACATCCTCCGCACTAAAGTTTAATCTGCATATGAAATGGAAAAGTTCCGTACTCGAACCAAGCAATAGCTAATGGGAGACAGACAAGACCCGACCTAAGTTAGGCGGTACCTAAACCCTGTACAATGCAAGATCACGAACTTTCAAAAATTTCATGCATTATACATAACAAGAAAATCATCATCAACTACATAAGTTCAACTGGCCCTAGAAACCTGTTCCGAATAATTATAAAATAAATACGGGTTCAGTTGGCCCAAGAAACTTGTCCCGAATAATCATTCATAATGAATAAAAAAAACTTATACAAATTATAACATTAAATGAAATCAAAATGAATGTAAGACATAAACAAATTCCTACGGATACAACTCAACTCAGACAGAAACGAAAGGCTCTACTCAAAACCGCCTAGCTCCAACGAACTCCAAAAGTTGAGCATGCAAACTAAAAACATAGGTGGGGCAGGGGTCAGTCCACTGACTGAGTGTGGGGCTGACACACACACATTACATAAATACATAAATTGGGCACTGCACGTTTAAATTGTAAATGTTCATAAATCGGAGATAGGTTTTGTGCACCATAATATTTAACCCGTGATAATGCGTATAGGAGCTTTCATAAACAAACATAACTTAACAAGTCATAACATAACATATCGTATGATATCATATCTTAACTTATCTTATTCATCTTATCAAAATGTATTCCGATGTTTATCTTAAATTAATTGAATATATCCCCGTTTCACAAACCATAACATAGTTTATCATTTCATATCGTATAGCTTGGCGGGTACGAGCATTGTCCATCCTCTACTCCCATTGATGGAAAGGGTTGCACGACCCTAGCCATCCTTAACGTAACGTAACCACAAGGGGTAGTTATCCCACAAATGTCTTTCCAGGCTATTACACCAAAGGTTCAAGAATACCACGCCTCCCCTAACTCCCTGAGTCGCACGTGATACCTCAAATGGAAATTATGCACAGGCTTAACCAGACGGCCCGACACCTTCTATGGGTCCTTACCCATAGTCTTCGGGGCCCAAAGTAACATACCAGAACATATCGTATCATATCCCGCTACATAACATATCATACGTAAATAAAATACCTTACCTTGCAACAGGCTATGCTTATCTTACCTCTCCGTGTAATTCCATACCATATTTTTGTGGCGTAGTCCTTAGCTTGAAGAAAGGGACATGGTTTGGAGCATATTTTAACGTTGTAAAACTTATCAAAACAAAGCAAGCTTACTTATTCTTGGACATTGCTTATCATATTCAAAAGTTTATGGCATAATCATAAAATACTCGTATCAACACGAATTTATGTTGGAAAACACAGAGTTTGCATAACAAAATTTTAAAAAAATTTCCAAAGGGAATCGTAAAACTTGCAATGTTCGTTTCGAATCTAAGAAGGGTTTCAAGAAAATTCCAAAGATTGAAGCTTTCAAGTGATGTTGATACCGCCTATCAAACACCCTTCATGCGGATTGTCCCTCGAATGGTCCTCGATTAGATCCCAAAGTAGGTAATCCTCCAAAGCGTATCCACACCAGTCCTAGATCACGATTAAGCTATTAAGAATGCTAGTTCTATGGCTTGTGTTTTGGCTAGGATTTTTACTTTGAAAACTATTCTTTTAATTTTCTCAAAATCAATTAATGCTTCAAGAACGTTGGTCTAAAGAAGAAGAGAAGCACCACCCCTTGTATTTATCCTAAGGGGTTCGAACAACTTAGGGTTTCTCAAACCTAATGGGCTTTGATTTCTTGCTCAATAATTAACTAATTAATTATTGTTGAGTGTGGAATTTGCATGATTTCAAGCGTTAATTAGAATATATTTTTGTGCCGTTTGATGCGTTTATGTGTTTATGTTGCTCCGTTCAGGTGTTTTAGGAGTTGGAGATGAGAAACGGCGGAACAAAGTAAATCCACGCATTTTTGGAGGAAAATGTGTGTTACCCCTTAGGAGAACAAATTCAGTAACCCCCGTTACCAGACACAGGAGCAGCGCTTTGGCAAGAGAGGAAGGGTAACGCCCGTTACCCCAGGACGGAAGAAAAGTGGTAACTCTCGTTACCACTAATAAAAGCGTTATGGCGATTTAGGCTTGTAACGGGCGTTAACAAGAATTGCGCATGGAGAGGTAACGCCTGTTACCAAGAGTTGATGAGAGATAATTAGGGCTGCTCTTTAAGTGCATTTTGGAGTCTTTTTCAGATAGCTTTTCTTCCGGGTTGTGACCTAGGGTTTGAATAGAAGACACAGAGTTTGAAGGAGTTTTTCAGAGAATTCGAGAAGATGAAAGGATTGAATTCTTAGAACGATTTTAGTTTTCTTGTTTTATTGTTATTTTATTTATCAAACTAATTCCGTTAAGTTTAGTTTTCATATGTTAGATTCGTTTTCAGATTTTTCTGAATGTTATGGTTTTGAGTTATAGACTTTGTTTAGCTTTGATGAATATGATTTCTTTCCATACACTTTCCTTTAGTTTTATGAGTTTTGCTTTAATTATGAGTAGCTAATTCTCTAGGGCTAGGGGAGTGATGATGAATGCATGATAGATGTCCGATATGATGTTTAAATGACGTGTTAATTCTTAGTTTGAAAACAGGTTTGAATTGACTTGCGATGGCCTGATTACCCTGAGCGTGTTTCATAATTGCCTATAGATCGAGGGATTGATGGTAATTTAGATGGTTTTCATAACCTGTAAGTTGTAGAATACAAAGAGATTTGGTTCTATACAACAGTAATCTTATTCCATGCCGAGCCGCTAGAATGTTGAATTGCACTAGTCTTGTTCCTATGGTTTAATTAACTATTGGTGATTGCGAGAGCAACATTGAACACTAATTAAGCACTTGGTTACAACTTGAGTGAGGGTAATACAAATATAAGTGACTAGGTTGTAGAATTACACTTGTCAAATAAGTATCATATTGACTCTTGATTGTATGATTCATTACTTTCCCCTGCCTGCTTAGTTTACTGAAGTTAATTTACGTGTGTTTTAGTGTTATTTGCATTTAATTCTAGTTAATTATTAATTCTGTTTTTAGTAAATTGGTAGATAACAACAATTGCTTTTCGTTCGGTATTAGATTAGAGAAGAATATAGAGTAGTGATTGATTTCCCTTTCCTGTGGGTACAATCCTATTGTGTCACGCGTATGTTAGTGTACACTTGCACGATTAGTTTTGAACTTAAGTGAAACACCACAACAAGTTTTTGGCGCCGTTGCCTCGGAAGGCGTTCTAAGTCAATATTACTTAATTATTTTGATCTAATGCTTTTGACCATTACTTTACTTTGTGTTCATTGACTTTTGCCACTGTGGAATTGGACTGAGGAATTCTTTTTCCTTTGTGCAGGTTTACGGTGCATGAGAATATCTCAAGATCCGGAATTAGTACCATACGATCCGAAGATCGAGAGAACACTGAGTACTATTAGGAGGAGGCGTAAGAAGGAGAAGCAACCGACTACTATACCGATGGCTGAACCAAACCCACCACCACCACCGGCTATTAGAGATTATAACGTGCCGCAGGCTGGAGCAATTTAGACTGCAGCCCCTCCCCCGATCACAGCAAATAATTTTGAGATCAAACCAACTATCATCAATTTGCTGCAGAACAATCCCTTTTCAGGATTACCACTGGAGGATCCGACATCACATATTGAGTATTTCCTTGAGGTGTGTGATACCTTCAAGATTCACAATGTCACTACTGATGCTATCCGAGTCAGGCTTTTCCCCTTTTCACTGAGGGAACGAGCTAAAGCATGGTTGAGTACTGTCCCAAATGAATCCTTTCAGACTTGGGCAGCATTATCTCAGGCTTTCTTAGCCAAGTTCTTTCCACTTAGCAAAACCACGAAGTGCAGGAATAATATTCAAGGTTTCAGACAGTTGGATGAAGAGTCTTTCTATGAAGCTTAGGAGAGATTTAAGGATTTGTAGAAGAAATGTCCACATCACGGGATTCCCAGTTGGTTATTGATTCAGACTTTGAAGCAGTTGCTACTGAGTTGTTAGATAATATATCACAAAATGATTTTTTTGTGCATGAGAGGAGCCATTCGCAACCAGCGAAGGTACAAGCAGGAGTCATAGAGTTAGATGGCCTAACCACCATCAATGCCAAATTTGAAGCCCTTAACAAGAAATTAGATCAACTTTCTGTCAATGCAGTTGGGACCCAATCCCAACCAGTTCAGGAAACTTGTGAAATTTGTAGTGGTCCACATGCGTTTATTATGTGTCCTCATACCAATGCAGGAGAATAAGTGCAAGAGCAAGTGAATTATGCAAACAACTCCAAACCAGCAAATGACCCCTACTCGAACACCTATAATCCAGGATGGAAGAACCACCCTCATTTTTCTTAGTCTAATAATCAGAATGTTCAGCAACCACCTCAACCTAGGTAGCAATTTCAACCACGACCACCAGCCCCATTTAATACGGCGCCCCCTCAACAGGAGCAGAAGCAGGGATAGGAGGTTGCACTTGAGAAATTCATAACCGTGTCTACGGGTCGACATCAGAAGTTGGAAGCTCAATTGGATCAAGTGGTAAATCAGACCAGAACTTTGGAGACTCAAATTGGCCAGATTACCTAATCTTTGAATATGAGAGGCCTAGGAATGCTACCAAGTCAAACCGAAAACAATCCTAAGGAGCATTGCCAGGCCATATTAGTATGAGACAATAGAGATAATGAAGGACTGAAGTTACTTGCAGGTTCAGATGTTGAAAAAGTTGTACTTGAGAAAGTTCAAGAGGAAGATAATTTTGAAAATAAGCAGAAGTTAGAGAAAAAAGTGATTTCAAGCAAAGAGAAGTCTGAGAACTTCATTACTGTGGTACTTACTGAGGAGTGCATTGCTATTATTCAACATACGCTTCCCCCGAAGCTTAAAGATCCAGGAAGTTTTTCAATTCCCTTACTATTGGTTCTTTGCAATTTCATAATGTTTTATGTGATTTAGGAGCTAATGTGAGTATAATTCCTTTATCTACTTGCAGGAAATTAGGAGTGAAGGAGCTTAAACCGACTAATATGACACTCCAACTAGCTGATAGATCAGTGAAATACGCGATAGGAATTCTTGACGTTGAGAGTGATGAGAGGATGCATTGATCCTTGGAAGGCCATTTCTAGCCACGGCTGGAGCGGATATTGATGTTCAGAATGGACGACTCACGTTTAAAATAGGAGATGAAAGAATGGAGTTTAGGAACTTTAGTTCCATAACACCACCACTGATTCCGGATAAGTGTTGCATGATTAATGTTATAAGTGATACCTCCGATGAAGTGACACTTTCACGGAGAAACGAGATGCAGTTGACTGGGAAGGAGAACCGAAGCCTCGAAAATCGAGAATAAAGAATGTTTGGGAATTAGATACTTGGAGATCCAGCTCCGGTGTTGTGAGTAACAAGAACGAGGTCACTTCTTGTGACTCGTCACTTGGGGATAGCTAATCCCTAATCCGGTTTTCAAAGTCAAGCTAACGACAATAACTTAGAACTAATTTTTCTTTCCCTTTTCCTTTTGTTTTCGTTTATGTTGTTTTTGTTTCCTTCATTCTCATTTTTCTCACTGTTAATAGAGTTGTCTCTCTCGTTTTGCAGGTTAGTTGATGTTTTGCTAGAAAGCCAAGATCTAGATAGGCAAGGACCGTGATTTGAGCGTTATTATCAATATTGAGGTCCATTTACTTTGTTCGTATGCGTGTGCATGAGCTCGATTTATTTTGTGAGGAGAATGAATTGTTGCTATGAATGGATATATGTTTATGTGTTCCGAGAATTGGTCCATTATGGTTTGATTGAATTTTATGAGTTAATTTTGGTTAATTAAAGTGATTAAGCACCACCCGGATTGTGTTTGTGTTTTAATTGTGTTTTGGGCGAAAATATAGGTAACGGGCGTTACACCATCTTAGTTATCTTCCGGTAATGCCCGTTAAGGAGGTCAGGCGTCCCAGGCAGGATTAGTAACGGGCATTACACCCTCGTAGTTGCTTTTTAGTAACGCCCATTAAAAGAGTCAAACGTCTGGGCCAATAGGGGGTAACGGCCGTTACCCCGTGCTAGAGGAAATCCGGTAACGCCCATTACCGGGGCGATTAAGCGGAAATCTAGTTTAGGAAACACGTTTTTAGGGTTAAATTAATTCCTTTCCTACCCAATTTCGGATTTTTCTCCCCCAAACCTATAAATACACTTGCACCCACTCATTCTACCTTAGAAGACATTCAATAGTTCCAGTTGGCCAACTATTATCAATTTGCAACCAAAAACATCACCACTAAGTTTACTCCCTCTCTTTCTTTTGAATCTAGGTAAGTTAATATCCCTTCCCTTAGTGTGAATTGTAGAATTAATTCTTCCAATCTAAGATTGACACTTAGGATTGAAATTGCATGATAGGATGTCTCTAGATGAGAATTGATGATTTTTGAGAGATTATGCATGCTAGAATTAGGATTAGTGCTATGAAGTGAATTTAACTTGAATTGGATTGAATTTTTTAAGAATCCTAACCTCTAATTAGTTTTGAGTCCGAATTGTGAAGTTGAAGGTAGAGAATTATGAGTTAAATTGTAGATTATAGGCTAGTGTGAATTTGACTTGGGTAGATTGAAGAATTTTAGGTTATCACTCACACCCTAGGCCTACGCACACAAGGTGTCTGGTGAACTGTCTAAGTGAATTGTGACTGAGTTTTGTGTGTTTTGCTTGGCTATTTTTGTTTGCTTCAGGTACTATGGGTCGCACTAAGCGCTCTAGAGTTCCTGAGCACTTTACTACTTCACCCCGACTGGATCATCAACCATTGGAATCGGTCAATATAACGGTGAATGCTATGGGTAATCCTTTTCAAAAGAATTTGATGAGGAACATTGTGTCTACTAGGTTCTTCATGGACATGTGGATGGAAAAGTTTGAGGCTTGGGAAGAAGTGAAAAGATTAATTGACAATATAGGCTGGTTACCTTTCATAACTAGGAAGGATTTGTTGTACGCCGAGATGACGGCCGCTTTCTTCACCACAATGAACTTCAACTCGGTGGACAATACATTGACTTTTACTCTTGATGATATGGAAACGCGAGCATGGAATGCAGGCCGGATAAGAGAGATTCTTTGTTTTCCAGCTAATGCCACTACTTCGTTGCCTAAATGGAGTGATGCTCAAAAAGAGGCGGTATGGAGATCCTTCCCGTTGAGAGAGGGAGTTCCCAATTATTCCCCATGATGCACACAGGATAGCTATCTTGATTCATTGGTTTGGGTGCTAGTCCATAGGATTTTAGCCACGGGATTTTGTGCTAGATATGGAAATGATAGCCATATTAATGAGACTGAGTTGGGAATAATGTATATGATGAAGGAAGGTATCAAGTTTGATGGTACGGTTGAGTTTTTATGGTAGCTTCAGGTGATTGTAGGACGAGCCACTGGGATAATTGCCCATGGTGCATACGTGACTATATTTGCTCAAGAGATAAATTGGAGACCTCGGGGGTCATTGCCCGTTAATTTGGCTATGATATTGGTCCACAGTACTTGGAGAATGTAGGCTTGGTTATTGCTTGGGAGAGTAGACAACTTAAGGAGTGTAATTTGCCATGGTGGCCAATTCGGGATAGAGATCGGCTCTAGCAGATGTATAGCTGGGGTAAGGCCTGATTTGATGAGCTTTCAGAGATGCAGAAGGAGCTTTTAGCTCAGATTCCTGATAAGCCGGATGACGAATTTGGGATTCTCCGTAGTGCTGCGCCGGTTGTTAATGAAGCTAGTGATGGAGCCCCTGTTACTGTGAGAGGTCTGCATGCAGAGTTGGTAGGATTAAGGGCTAATTTGACCACCGTTATTTCAAGAGTTGAGGATCTAGCACATTCTGTGGATGAGCGATTTGATGCATGGGAGGCTCGGTTAGAGGCTAAGTTTGAAGGGTTCTGTGCTCGTGTTGTTCAGTATTTTGGAGGACCCCCATCACCCTGATTCTGTTATTTTATTTTTCTCCCCTGATTTCTAGACATTCTTTCTAGGCATATTCGTTGATATGTTTGGATATTTTTGCTACTCTTAGAGCTTTGCATATGTTGAACTCCGTGACTTTTGTTTGTGCAATTGTGCCCTTCTTTACTTGGAATTTGTGACTTGTGTATTAATTGTTAAATACATGTTGATTGTCAATTACCCATGCACTTGATCCATGTTTTCTACTCACTTATTCAAATTTTGGAAACTTTGCTAGCACGTTGCCGGTTCTTCAGTTAATCAGGGAGTTTTCTTGATCTTGATCTCTTTAGTTTGCATGAGGACATTGCAAAGACTAAGTGTGGGGTAGGAAATGCATGCTTGTTGTGAGGTTTATTGAATATTTCTAACGACTAAGTGTGGGGGAGGAAATGCATGCTTCTTTTGAATTTTATTGAATATTTGCATGTTTAGATGTTTATTTACACTTGTGATTTGCTAAAAACTGGGTAATTTTTTGAAAATTTTCCCTCGTTTTGATTTTTTTTTTTGTTGAAGTTTGATTGTTGAGCCTTTGCTAGAACAAGTTAGGCTTTTTGAATTGAGGAAAATTTGCATGAGATTTGATGATTTACTCTGTTAGTATACCCTTATAATTTGAGCACGTTTGAAGGAGATAATGTACTTTGCTTAGAAAAATGAATCGATGATTTCCGAATGAGTCTAAGAGTTGATTAGGATGCATTTTAGTCCTATTGAGGCGAAATTTTGAGTTAATGAAAGATTAAGGAAGTGAAGTAGGCATTCGTTGCCGGAGAATATTAAGCCTTTAAATTTTTAGCCATTTTCACTAAATAACATTATCTTATTGACCCCGTTGAGCCTAATTGTCGTGCAAAGATTTTTATAGCCACGTTATAAGCCCAATGCATGACAAAAGAAAAACCACCTTGATTATTTTACACCAAGGCTTGCTCGTTTGATTTTTTTTTTTTTTTTTTATGGTGAGTATCTATCTTTTGACCTCTTTGGATTATTCTTACGTGTGAATTGGGAGATATGTAAAAGAATGAGAAAAAGTGTGAAAAAAAAGAGAAGAAAGAGCAAAAGAAAAGAAAAGAAAGATTATGCTAAGTGTGAAATTGAGAGTGTGGGATACAATTGTCGAAATTAGGGGGGGATTATGTGTTTAATGGCAAAATTGAAATGTCGTGAGTTTAAAGATTAAATGATATAAGCTTGGTGAGTAGTCACTTGATCAAAATTTCCATAACCTTACCCAAAGCCTACATTATAAGCTCGACAGACCTACCGATCCTATGTCTTGATTTGCATGATTTGAAGCGTTAATTAGAATATATTTTTATGCCGTTTGATGCGTTTATGTGTTAATTTTGCTCCGTTCAGGTGTTTTAGGAGTTGAAGATGAGAAAAGACGGAACAAAGCAAATCTACGGGTTTTTGGAGGAAAATGTGGTAACTCCCATTACCCCTTAGGAGAACAAATTCAGTAACCCCCGTTAGCAGACACAGGAGCAGCGCTTTGGCGAGAGAGGAAGGGTAACGCCCGTTACCCCAGGACGGAAGAAAAGTGGTAACTCCCGTTACCACTAATAAAAGCGTTATGGCGATTTAGGCTTGTAACGGGCGTTAACAAGAATTGCGCATAGAGAGGTAACGCCTGTTACCAAGAGTTGATGAGAGATAATTAGGGCTGCTCTTTAAGTGCATTTTGGAGTCTTTTACAGATAGCTTTTCTTCCGGGTTGTGACCTAGGGTTTGAATAGAAGACACAGAGTTTGAAGGAGTTTTTCAGAAAATTCGAGAAGATGAAAGGATTGAATTCTTAGAACGATTTTAGTTTTCTGGTTTTATTGTTATTTTATTTATCAAACTAATTCCGTTAAGTTTAGTTTTCATATGTTAGATTCATTTTCAGATTTTTCTGAATGTTACGGTTTTGAGTTATAGACTTTGTTTAGCTTTGATGAATATGATTTCTTTCCATACACTTTCCTTTAGTTTTATGAGTTTTGCTTTAATTATGAGTAGTTAATTCTCTAGGGCTAGGGGAGTGATGATGAATGCATGATAGATGTCCAACATGATGCTTAAATGACTTTGTGTTAATTTTTAGTTTGAAAACAGGTTTGAATTGACTTGTGATGGCCTGATCACCATTAGCATGTTTCATAATTGCCTATAGATCGAGAGATTGATGGTAATTTAGATGGTTTTCATAACTTGTAAGTTGTAGAATACAAAGAGATTTGGTTCTAGCTTATACAACAGTAATCTTATTCCATGCCGAGCCGCTAGAATATTGAATTGCAGTAGTCTTGTTCCTATGGTTTAATTAAATATTGGTGATTGTGAGAGCAACATTGAACACTAATTAAGCACTTGGTTACACCTTGAGTGAGGGTAATACAAATATAAGTGGCTAGGTTGTAGAATTACACTTGTCAGATAAGTATCATATTGACTCTTTATTGTATGATTCATTACTTTCCCCTGCCTGCTTAGTTTACTGAAGTTAATTCATATGTGTTTTAGTGTTATTTGCATTTAATTCTAGTTAATTATTAATTCTTTTTTTAGTAAATTGGTAGATAACAACAATTGCTTTTCTTTTGGTCTTTAGATTAGAGAAGGATATAAAGTAGTGATTGATTTCCCTTCCCTGTGGGTACGATCCTATTGTGCTACGCGTATGTTAGTGTACACTTGCACGATTGGTTTTGAACTTAAGTGAAACACCACAACAATTATTATCTTTTAATTGAAAATAAGGTCTTAACTTATTTTCCAAGATTATGCAAGAGATGTTTCTCTCTCCTACGATAGGAAGTTTGACTTTTCAACCTTAATCTAGCAAAAAGCCAAAAATCAATTTATTTAATAAATTAATTCATAATTAATTATTATTGGGTTAATTATATTGAGAATGGACTTAACAATTAATTCATAATTAATTAAAAGATCATAATTAATTGATTAATCTAGAAAAGAACTCACGCGTGGATTTAATCCACACGTATGGTGCCACGCATGCAACCACGTGTACGTGACATGTGGCAGCCACACAAGCTGCGTGACACGTGGCAGCAGTCCACGTGTTCATGGCTCCATTTTGATCAACAATTTGATCCTTCTTTAATCTAATCAACATCCTACCAAAACCCTCGTGCCCTGGTATTTGTGTGTGACGCTTTAGGTTCATTATTCGATTAGCAGTGACACTAATTAATTAATTCAATAATTAATTAATCAGTTCACAGATCACACTACCGTAATCTAGCAATGGGGGTGTGTCCCCTAGCCAAATAACGAAATGAATGGAAGAATCTTTCAGTCAATGACAACTAGTGAAATACGATCCTCCTACAACTTCATCTCTCAATCAAGAAATTAAGGCATGGAAATAACACTTAGTGCCTTGTTATTCTTGATCTTTAAAGTTAAGTCCGTTTCATATCCATTTAGATCTCAAAATGCCTTGATCTTTTATCCACTTTGGCCAAGGGTTTAATGTTTAATGAACTACAAACAAGTTAATCAGTAAGAGATCATTCTTGTTCTTAACAAGTGTAGGTCCTTTATTGATTCTACTATTTCTATGTATGCCACTTGTGTAGTCCCAACATATGCCGTGGTTCAAGTATCAATATGGTGACACCTTTTTGAGCCTATATCAAAGATTATAGAGTTAGCTCATATGAGATATTACAGAATCTCATGTTAAGGGATTATTAATCATGTCATTGACCTGTGAGATATTTCCCAATCTTGAAGTTTCTGGAAACTTCCTTTCCCATTTAGGAATATTCTCACGCAGGATATCTCAGCGATGGAGTTCTTGTAACAATCACGAACTCTTTTCGATGCCCCAAATGCATTTAAGAGGTTTACTAGGCCAAAATCTCGATCGAAAGAGGGATGACCAAAGTACCACTAAAAAAGAAAATTATAAACAAGCCCATAAGCTCTTAAGGAGTTGCAAATAAGGCCACTTAAAATACATAATCATATAATTAAACACACAAGAAAGTTAGCACGAAGCGTTAGCTTGGGCATCGGTAAAACGGGGTGTCACATTTATTCTATTAGTAGTGACTTTAATTAATTAATAACTAATTAATTAATTAGTTCACAAATCACACATCCATAGTCTAGCAACAGGAGTGTGACCCATAGCCGAATAATGAATTTAACCAAATAACCTTTCAATCAATCATTTACTGTAAGATACGATCCCTCCTATCGATCCATCTCTTGATAAGATCTACGACAAGGGAATCATTAGAACCCTAATAATCTTAATCTTGAAATTAAGTATGTTTCATATCCAATTGATCTCGATCTAAGAAACTCTTTTCTTTATCTCAATCCACTGCCTTGGCTAAGGACTCCTAAATGGAATATGAATGACTTAGATAATAAGAGATTTTCTTTCCTTAAGTAAGTGTAGGTTCTTAGTTGATTCTCACATGCCTTAACATACTACTTTTGTAACCTCAACATAAGTCATAATTTAAGTGTCTTAAGCCACACCCTTTCAGACTTATTTCTAAGATTACCTAGTTTGTTCACACAAGACAACCATGGGATCTCAAGTCTAAGGACTAGTGAATCACATCATTGACATGTGAGATATTTCCTAATTTGAAAGTTTCTACTTCTTTAAGTAATCACTTCCTTTCCCATTTAGGAATGTTCTCACGCGGGACACCTCAATGTACTCATTCTATTAATGAGCACCCTTGTGTATTGCGTACGTATTTACCATGCATTTTTTCATCCAATGAAACAAGATGATGCATACTTAAGGATGCAATCCCACAAGCAAGTCTCAATTGAGTCTAATCAGCACTTCCACTCTTTGTTGGACTCATTGACTTGGAATGGTTTCTAATCCAATTTAGATTAGGACTTGTTTCATGTGTCATTAGCCCAAACACATAATTAATACTTAGATCAAACAAATTATGAAATTAACCACATAAAAGACATAATTTTAATATATAATTCGGATTAAACTTTGGGATTGTCTTTGATATCTCCCCAAGATTTGTTAAAATGCTCATTCACTCCCTCATTTTTAGGTCATCCCTACTAACTCCCCAAATGAAAGTTTGAATTTTTATTTGCTCCCTAATGACCTTAATTGAGTGATTAACCCTTAATAACCTAATTGAGTGATTAACCATTAATAATATTACCCACCTTTATCACTATTATTGTATATTTCAAGGTCAACCATCGGAAAAAAATGAAAAGGGGATCGATGCAGCGCTGAGGAAGAAAGTGTTCTACCGTCGGCACCGATTTGAAGACGTTCCCGGTGGGTTTCCGGCGACGACTCCATCTTGCCTAGCGTACCACCCTCTCCCGCAATTTCTCTGCACATTTAGAAGATGCCATCTCTCTCGCCGTTCCCGTCGATGCAGTTTACTATAATTGGCTCCGACGACCTTCGCCGACGAAATGTAGGACTGATTATTCCCTCCCCTCTTTGCTAATCTCAGAGAATTTCTGAATTAATTGTTGCCTCTGAGTTAATTCTTTCCTTTCACCATTTTTTAGCTCAGTTTGCTGAATTAATTGTTGCATCTGTTTCGGCATTAGACATGGGTAGCCCACATGAAGTTGGTGAATGTAACACACCTGTGCGGCTTCTTGGTGGTATTCGTTATAATCACAAAATGCAGGTAATCTCAATTAGGGTCGACTTTAATTTGACGACTTTGAAGACAATTGTATGTGGTTGTTGGCCTGAGGTAAACATGAATGAATTAAGATTGACCTACACTGCGCCTCATGCTAAGGATCATGAAGTTAGGTTATTGAGTGATGAAGATGTCTATAACATGATTGATCTACATAAAACGTTCAATTTGACATATGTTGATATTAAGGCCACTGATAGGGATGATGAAACCGAGCATATGGGATCGAATGAGTTCAGGTACTTTGTGTTTTGCTACAATGATGAAACTGACATGTTGTATTTTGCTACAATGATGAAACTGACCCGTTGTATTTCGCCTCATTGTTTTGTTCGGCAGCCTTGTTAGGTACCGAGGAGAAGATGCGAGAACGTCACTTACACCCCAATCTGAGGCTATGGCTTCTAATTCCCGAGATTCGTGGAGTATGTGCATAACCGGGGTAGGCCAAGGTTTCAGCGATGCGGGTGAGTTTCGGACAAAACTGAAAAATTACTCTGTGGCCATCCATCGTTCATTCAAGTATGTTAAAAACGATAGTTCGAAGATCATAGCGGTGTGTCTCGATAGGAATTGTAAATGGCGTATCTATGCATCCTATGGCAAGAAAGACTTAAAATTTGCAATAAGAAAATGTTGCTTGCAGCACACGTGTCGAGAGGGTATTCTGATGTCGAAGGGTCATCCTAGAGCTGATGCTAACTGGATTGCGAACCTTGTGAAAGATAAGGTTAGAACTTGTCCCAAGTATTCTCCTAAAGAAATGAAAGACGATTTAGAAAGGGATTATGGTGTTGAAATCCCTTACAAACGGGTGTGGAAGGGTAAAGAAATAGCTATGTATGATATCCATGGGTATGATGGTGCATCGTATGATCGAGTGAGATGGTATTGTGATGCCGTAAAACAAACAAATCCGGGGAGTTTTGCTGATTATGAGGTGGATAATAGCAAAAAATTCACGAGGCTGTTTCTTTGCTTTCATGCATGTCTGGTTGGTTTTCTTAGAGGTTGCCGGAAGTTGATTTTTCTGGATGGAACTCACATCAAGAATAACTTCAAAGGCTGTCTCTTGTCTGCCGTATCGAAGGACGGCAATGATGGTTTTTTCACCCTCGCATATGCGGTTGTAAGCGCTGAAAACGATGCCAATTGGGAATGGTTTTGTAGGAAATTGCATGAAGCATTAGCGAGTCAGACACGAGGCATAATCAGTTTTAGATCGTATACATTTTTCTCGGACAGACATTCTGGGCTACGGAAGGCCATCCCAATAGTTTTTCCTGGCAGCCACCATGCGTATTGTCTACGACATTTGGTTGATAATTTCCGGACGCAGGTAAGAAACATCATACTTATTTGATTTACTTATTTGTTAACATGAAGTATTTAATTCAGAACATGAACTTATGTTTGTTGTGTTGACTTGTTTTTTAATTAAGAAATATGAACTTTTCCAGAAATTATACGAGATATGGCCAATTAGATGCGGCATTTGGCCATTTATGTACGAACAGATTCATAAGTTTATACGAGATTGTTTACGAGAAATCTCAAACTTTATGTAGTATTTATTGTGTCCTATGTAATCCTTTTTTTTTTTTTTTTTTCAGATTCTCAGATTCTATCCTTACAAGAACAAAAAACATTGGGAATCTATGTTTCAAAAAGCCGCGTACACTACCTCGTTCAATGACTACCAGAAATATGTGGCTGAGATTGTGAAAGCTATGCCTCGTGCAGAAGACTTCATCCTGCAATCGGAGCCACAGAATTGGGCGAACTCTCTCTTTTCAGGCGAACGATTTGGTGTCATAAATAACAACGTTGCGGAGTCTTGGAACGCCTGGGTGACTAATGCAAGGGTTCTACCTATGTTAGGTATGGTTGATCAGATACGCGTACAAATAATGACCATGATGAAGGATAGGCGCGATCTTGGAGAAACATACAACATTGAACTTCTATGTCCTGAACCAGAAGAGATACTGAGGCAGAATTATATTGAGGGTCGCAAAATGACCTTAAAGCGTGCAAGCCCGTTTCTGTTTGAAGTTACCGAGGGTAAGTCAACTTATGCCGTGGATTTGGAAACAAGAACATGTACTTGTAAGCAGTGGCAGATATTCAGAATAGCTTGTAGGCATGCTTGTGCTTGTATTGAGGACAAAGGATTTTCGTTATATGAATTCTGCGACGAAGCGTATTCTGTCGCAACATTTAGAGAAGCGTACAGGTTGCCTATCTACCCCATACCAACAGGTGGAGAGATGGTTTTGGTTGAAAACGAACATGATCAATTTGTTTATCCACCCGAAGTGAGAGTTCAACCCGGACGTAGGAGACAAAAAAGAATACCATCCCAGGTTGTCAAAAGAGCAATTACATGTTCACGGTGCAAGCGAAAGGGTCACAATCGCCGTGGTTGCAAAGAGACCCTTGATTCTTAGTTTGTTGAAATTCATTCGTAGTTTTTCTTTCAGTTGTGGAGACTTGTGTTTGATGTATTGACTTGTGTTTGTTGTGGTGACTTGTGTTTGTTGTATTGACTTGTTTTTTAATAAGTTTGTATGCGGAACGTTTACAGAAATTGTACGAGATATGACCAATTAGATGCGGCATTCGGCCATTTATGTACGAACATATTGATAAGTGTGTACGAGATTGTTTTCCAGAAATTATACAAGATATGGCAAATTAGATGCATGTACCAACATATTGATAAGTGTATCTCATATAATTTCCAGAAATTATACGAGATATGGCCGATTAGATGCGGCATTCGGCCATTTATGTACGCACATGTTCACAAGTGTATACGAGATTGTTTTCCAGAAATTATACGAGATATGGCCGATTAGATGCGGCATTCGGCCATTTATGTACCAACATATTGATAAGTGTGTACGAGATTGTTTTCCACAAATTATACGAGATATGGCCAATTAGATGCGGCATTCGGCCATTTATGTACGCACATGTTCACAAGTGTATACGAGATTGTTTTCCAGAAATTATACGAGATATGGCCGATTAGATGCGGCATTCGGCCATTCATGTACCAACATATTGATAAGTGTGTACGAGATTGTTTTCCACAAATTATACGAGATATGACCAATTAGATGCGACATTCGGCCATTTATGTACGCACATGTTCACAAGTGTATACGAGATTGTTTTCCACAAATTATACGAGATATGGCCGATTAGATGCGGCATTCGGCCATTTATGTACGCACATGTTCACAAGTGTATACGAGATTGTTTTCCACAAATTATACGAGATATGGCCGATTAGATGCGGCATTCGACCATTTATGTACGAACATATTCACAAGTGTATACGAGATGTAGAAAGATGTGTCATCGTAACAAAAGATACGTACAATTACTGAATTAGTACGAATGGTATGCCGTGTGATACTATAATGCATTAATATGTGCCATACGTACTACATGAGACTCTTTAATTGAAGCGTTTGGGACATCGCACCATGTTATACATACTAGAGTAACATATATGTGGTGGTGCCATGTAGCAACTGAGACACAAATGCTATTATGGGATCTTATATTACATGCAATGTAATTATGTCACCTTGTTCTATCAACAATGACCACTTGTACGACTAAAAGTTGTGTAATTCAGGCTTGCGGGGGGTTGAGACAAGTTTATACGCGACACTTTTCCAGAAATTATACGAGATATGGCCGATTAGATGCGGCATTGGGCCGTTTATGTACGCACATGTTCACAAGTGTATACGAGATTGTTTTCCAGAAATTATACGAGATATGGCCGATTAGATGCGCAATTGGGCCATTTATGTACGAACATATTCACAAGTGTATACGAGATGTAGAAAGATGTGTCATCGTAACAAAAGATACGTACAATTACTGAATTAGTACGAATGGTATGCCTTGTGATACTATAATGCATTAATATGTGCCATACGTACTACATGAGACTCTTTAATTGAAGCGTTTGGGACATCGCACCAAGTGATACATACTAGAGTAACATATATGTGGTGGTGCCATGTAGCAACTGAGACACAAATGCTATTATGGGATCTTATATTACATGCAATGTAATTATGTCACCTTGTTCTATCAACAATGACCACTTGTACGACTAAAAGTTGTGTAATTCAGGCTTGCGGGGGGTTGAGACAAGTTTATACGCGACACTTTTCCAGAAATTATACGAGATATGGCCGATTAGATGCGGCATTGGGCCGTTTATGTACGCACATGTTCACAAGTGTATACGAGATTGTTTTCCAGAAATTATACGAGATATGGCCGATTAGATGCGCAATTGGGCCATTTATGTACGAACATATTCACAAGTGTATACGAGATGTAGAAAGATGTGTCATCGTAACAAAAGATACGTACAATTACTGAATTAGTACGAATGGTATGCCGTGTGATACTATAATGCATTAATATGTGCCATACGTACTACATGAGACTCTTTAATTGAAGCGTTTGGGACATCGCACCAAGTGATACATACTAGAGTAACATATATGTGGTGGTGCCATGTAGCAACTGAGACACAAATGCTATTATGGGATCTTATATTACATGCAATGTAATTATGTCACCTTGTTCTATCAACAATGACCACTTGTACGACTAAAAGTTGTGTAATTCAGGCTTGCGGGGGGTTGAGACAAGTTTATACGCGACACTTTTCCAGAAATTATACGAGATATGGCCGATTAGATGCGGCATTGGGCCGTTTATGTACGCACATGTTCACAAGTGTATACGAGATTGTTTTCCAGAAATTATACGAGATATGGCCGATTAGATGCGCAATTGGGCCATTTATGTACGAACATATTCACAAGTGTATACGAGATGTAGAAAGATGTGTCATCGTAACAAAAGATACGTACAATTACTGAATTAGTACGAATGGTATGCCGTGTGATACTATAATGCATTAATATGTGCCATACGTACTACATGAGACTCTTTAATTGAAGCGTTTGGGACATCGCACCATGTTATACATACTAGAGTAACATATATGTGGTGGTGCCATGTAGCAACTGAGACACAAATGCTATTATGGGATCTTATATTACATGCAATGTAATTATGTCACCTTGTTCTACCAACAATGACCACTTGTACGACTAAAAGTTGTGTAATTCAGAAATTATGTACGCACATGTTCATAAGTTTATACGCGGCACTTTTCCAGAAATTATACGAGATATGGCCGATTAGATGCGGCATTCGACCATTTATGTACGCACATGTTCATAAGTTTATACGCGGCACTTTTCCAGAAATTATACGAGATATGGCCGATTAGATGCGGCATTGGGCCATTTATGTACGCACATGTTCACAAGTGTATACGAGATTGTTTTCCAGAAATTATACGAGATATGACCGATTAGATGCGGCATTCGACCATTTATGTACGCACATGTTCATAAGTTTATACGCGGCACTTTTCCAAAAATTATACGAGATATGGCCGATTAGATGCGGCATTGGGCCATTTATGTACGCACATGTTCACAAGTGTATACGAGATTGTTTTCTAGAAATTATACGAGATATGGCCGATTAGATGCGCAATTGGGCCATTTATGTACGAACATATTCACAAGTGTATACGAGATGAAGAAAGATGTGTCATCGCAGCAAAGGATACGTATAATTACTGAATTAGTACGAATTGGACGCCTTGTGATACTATAGTGCATTAATATGTGCATCATGCTACAAAATGTTCAAGGGCCAACACTAAAAAATTACGTCACGGCACAACAACATAATGGAAAAACCAACAAAAAAAAAAAACAGAAATTATCCAGAAATTAAGCAAATGTTTCCTACACAAATCAACATAGCATCTTTGCTTCACTCAATATCGTAGCAGCCAGATGAGCCCTGTAATACGGCATCTTCACATTCGGCATCTCCCTCCAAAACGTAGGATCATCCCTAGAAAAGCATTCGGCAAACAGGCAGAAAAAGGCACCGCAATCAAGGCTGTCGGGATCTTGCTGGGGACAGACCTGACCTTGAACTTCATCACTTGGGATCTCATAATTGTGCACATTAAACAGGTATATTCGGATGAACTTTGCCCATGTTTTCGCCTGCCCAGTTGCCACCGCAGATAACATTGAGTTTAAACGTGTGAATACCTTCCTTTCAGTGTCCAGGACCACCATATGCCAATGAAATTTCGTATTTATCGGGAAGATGATGTAACGGTGTCCTGACAACACATCGAGATTCAAACGATCAAGATACATACGCACGCTCCCCATGACACCGACTTGGAAGAATGCATCAAGCTCTCCCATATCCACACGATGCAATCTCTTCTTTGAACCCTTAATGAACTTTTGGCCGTGCAGGCCCTTCAATATCTCGGTTGTCGCGTGAGCTGACATCACCCAAATTTTTGTCGAATTATTCCTGCTGTTCAGCATCTGAGCATAGCACTCAAATACCTTTTGCATCATCTCGCATCCCCAAAGTAATCTGTAAATGTCAGAATTATGGACTTCCTCTTCAACCCCTCTGTAAACAACAACCACATCCTCCCCACCCGACTCACCCCGGATGAATCCATCGATCAATTCGCGTTCTTCTGTAGTAAGATCCTCCCGTCCAGGGTAGTCTAACCTCCCAACATATTCAATGCAGTCATCCATAAGGGTTTTCACCTTCACAACACAAGAATGTAAATTTACAGATTGTAATATTATCATATAACTAACTGACATTGATTATAATTAACTGAAAATCTCATATATTACCTTCTTCTTGGTCTTCGGGACCGTGGACGACGGAGGTGTAACGAAGTCGGGGGATTTTCTTTTCTTTTTCCTATCAGCCCTCTCTCTGACATCAGTAACAATGGAGCTAGTGACAATGGAGCTAGTGATAAGGGAGCTAACAGTATCATCAACTCTCTTCATTCTCCGCTCAGCACGTGAATTGTTCGAATCGGAACCACTGGCATAAATGGACCCACAGTCATGATCCTCGTCAGCCTTCACTACTTTATCCTCAATTATTATCGGCTCCGCAACATACTCTCCAATCTCCAAAACACCTTCATCTCTGGTTTCTTTCACCTCCACATCATTCTCCACCTCTTTCTCTTGCAAATCAGTTAATATAACAGTCGCATCTACCTGCTCCTCATTCTTCTCACTTTCCTCGACCTTTTTACTTTCCTTCTCTTCTGCAACCTCCCCATTGTTCTCAACATCTTGTTCAGAATCCACCCCCACCATCTCATTAACAGTAGCATTTTCAGGACTTTTATTATCCTGTTCCTCTTCAACATTTTCACCTATCAGCCCATCACTCTCACTCTGAATGTCACTCCCCCGTTCACCCTCCGCCCCGACAGTCAGGTCATTTTCACCGTCTTCAGCAAGCCCCTCTCCATCTTCGTTGTCATTCTCCTCTGCCGAAATCTCCTCAGTTTCAGAATCTCCACCCTCTACATCCTCAACACCCTTCTTTAACAATTTTCCCAACAACTTTAACTCTCTTCGTTGATTCGCAACAATTTCCCTCAGCAAAGATATAGTCCCCGATTCAATATTAGTTTTTGATGTGGGAGGTTGGAACAGTTGCAACTCCCTCGGCTGAGTTGCAACAATGTCCACAAGCTGCAGATGATAACCAAAAAAATTTGTTATTAATAATAGTCTCAAAATAGTAAAGTTAAAATGTTAAATGAGTTACCTCAATCCTCTGAATGTCATTCAGTGCAACCTGGCCTCTTTCAAAGTTGCTGGGCAAATTGGATTCTTGTGCTTGCCATCTAAAAAATCTCGGAAATACCCTCAACGCGGTAGGACAGCCACGCGTAGGAAAATGTTCGTAAAACCAAGCCTATTTCATATTCATAAAACATATTCAGTATTCAATTATTTAACAGATCTATACTTATAATAGAAAATAACATATACTATAGATCTTAATACCATGAAACCAGCCACGAAACCGTTGACGTAGGCTGTATTATTGTTCAGATAATGACTCATTGCTCCCACCAAAAACTTATAAACAGCCACACCCCAGGCATACTCTCCAATGCAAGACAGGTCATCCACATAGCAAAAGAGTCCTCTAGGAATAGTACCTGAGCTCTGAGGAAACAACAATGTCGAGAATACAAATAGTACATACAGCCGACAAAGATCTTCCACATCATCCTTGTCTGTACTCTGGACCAGCTCTTTCATCATTTCTGCAATTACTTCCTTCTTACACTTCGATGGATCGTTACCAAAAAATTCTTCAAGTGTCGATGATGGCAGCTTCAGGTGTAAATCAACGCTCAAACCATAATGCCGCAGCCCATTAACTATACAGAATTCGGTATCGGTGAATGGAACATCGATATCTTGCCCCACAACCACAGAACAGGTTTGCACGTCGAATCTGGATATCAAGAGCTTCAGTCTGGAATGGGATGCATATGCAAACGGCATGTCCAACAAACATCCAAATGGTAATCTAGAAATGGCTTCATGGTGTACGGGCCTCATTAAAACCCGAAGATTTTCCATTTCTTTGCAGAATGCCACGGGGGAACAACGGGTTTGGAAACGGTCCATTGCTGCCAAATATAACAAAACACAGTTCATATCAATGTAGGACATTCAATTTCAAACAAACAACTAATAAGCAATTGCATTCATGGGAGAAGGAACCTTCACAGAATTCAGGGCATTTCAAATAATTCATCTAAAGGACAATTCCATGTACAAAATTGGTATAACAATATGCCTAAATTCTGGAATATCATCTGAAGCACAATGTGGGGACGAAAAGCTAAGGCTTTTATATTCAACCAACATACATCCATTTTTTCAGCATTTCTGTTCGATCAAGGCCCAAATACCCCAGGACGTTCAAATTATATGAAAACCCAACCTTCTTCCTGAACCAAAATTACCTAATACTTAACCTAATGCGCTCAATTTCGTATTGGACAAAACTGAAGAAAACGCCCAAAATTTTGGCGGAAATTACCTCAGTTTTCGTGGTCCTTGCCCTCGTCGTCGCTTCAAAACTTTCTTTCTGATATTTCAGACCTCAATGCCGGCGAGTGGCGACCCTACTGCGGCAAAATTGCGTCCGCCAAAAAACCTCCTTCAACTGCTGAGTCCGGCCACAAACCTCCTGCAACAAACCCTACCCCGGCCACCAACGTCGACTACTTCGCTCCAATGTCACTTACTGTCCGGTCGTCGCGAAATGCAGAGTGTCCGCCGGTTATTGGGAATCGCCGGTTATTTGGAGCTTGGGGGGTTTTCACTTAATTAATGAATTAAAGTGTTTAGGAGGGAAATTAATAGGGTTGAAGGGCATCTTTGTAAATTCAGCCAAAATAGGGAGTAAAGGGAGATTTTTAAAGTATGTTGGGGAGTTAGTGGGGAGAGAATACAAATGGGGGAGTTGAAGGGAATTGGACCAATATTTGGGGGACTTATTGAGGATTATCCGTTAAACTTTTTAAAAAAAATACGGGTCATTATAATCACAAATAGTTTGTCACAAGCTTGTCATAATAAGCTTCTTATAATAGGGTCTAGGTGACGGTAACCAACTTTGTCATAAGAGTTTGTGACCCAAATAAATTTATCACAACAAACTGGCTTCTTGTAATAATAATTTCGTTCAATCAAATATAAATTATTGTCGTTACATACTAGTTTTGTCATTATAGACATGGTTAGCTGGGCAACTAATATAACAGACAAACATGTTTGTCAAAATTTATTCTATCAAGACAAATTTCGCTCACACAAATACATATATATTGTCAGTATATTCCTGTTTCGTTATTATAGTCATGGTTGGACAACTATTAGGATTAGGACAAATATACTTATTTTATTGAGAGAAACTATCGTCAAAAATATTTGCATTTTAATTCTTACAATTTGTTGATAGATTACAAATATACTCTTCGAAATTTATATGCTCTTTCATTAAAATTTTTGTAATGGTAGTAGAATTAATAAATTCGTCAATCGGAACAATCTACACTCATGGAACACTGTTTGAAATTTATATGCTCTTTCATTAAAATTAGGACAATGGTAATAGAATTTTGTAATGGTAGTAGAATTAATAAATTCGTCAATCGGAACAATCTACACTCATGGAACACTGTTTGAAATTTATATGCTCTTTCATTAAAATTAGGACAATGGTAATAGAATTATTAAATATATTAATCGTGATGGTATTTGATATGATGTCAAAGCCGAATCATTCAGAATTTGTATACGTTGGGATTGGATCGAGCGATGCGAGCTTTAAAAGATAAATAAATTTGGCTTTTCCAAGGGGAGTGAATCCTTCCTGCTAGGACAAACACACGGTTAGAGGGCTAAACTGGGGAATATGGGGATGACCAATTTTAGTTCTCCGACACTCATGTTAGTAAATCTTATATGAAGATTTAAGTAAGTTAGAGAGAGAATGTTGTCAGGATTTCTTAACCAACCAATGTCGTGAACTCACTGTAGCTTATATAGAAGACTTGCTATAATTTTGCTATTCCATGGTACAAAGACAGTCTGCCCTAAACACTTGTCTCAATAGGAATGCACCAGAATATGGGCTTTGTCAGATTTGTAAGAATAGTATTGAGGCAGTGGGAGCGTGCGTAAGAAGGCGTAAGGAGCACCAGAGGTTTTATTGGGAGTTGACTGTTGAGGGGTAGATCCCTCGAGGGGTTAAAGGGATGCTTGATCCTTAAGGTAGAACTCCTAGTGTGCTAGCCCGATGGGTGATCATTGCATCTAATCAAGGGGGCTCGACACTGAGGGATGCCTTGGTGCATTTTCTTAGGTATTATATTGATAGTGAGGCCATGCTTCGTGGGATATGGCATCCACATAGCCCGTTCTCATTTGACTTGGGGTGTTGACTTAATTGTTTTTTATTATGCCACATCAAATCAGAACAATTTACACTCATGGAACTTTTTTAACAAATCATTATGGAATCACTAAAGTTTTCGGAAAATTTTAAAATGTCTCAAACTAAACTATCAAGACTTGAATGTTATAAAAATTAGGGTGGAGTTATTAACGAAATCGAAAGTTATGAGAAAAATAAATACTATCACCGTCAAAATGTATGTACTCAAAGTACTACCAAAATTTTAATGAAATACATTTTAATTTTTTCACATATATTACGGAGTAGGGGGTCATACAATCCGTTAGGTTGCACATTGCTAAAAAATAATAGTTGAGATTGCAACATTTGCCTTTTTTGAGTTTAGGTTGTAAAGTAAAAAAAAAAACAAAACAAAACAAAAAAAAAAAAACAAAGAAAAACTCATAGTTTAGGATGGTAAAAATATTTATCTTTTTCTAAATTAAAGGAGATCATATATAGAGTTATTCATAACTCAATAGTTAGCCTAGTACTGACAGTTCGCACGTGAGATGTCTTTTCATTTTCATCCTCTTGTTGATTCCAACTTGATAAACATATTAATTTAGCAAATTTATATATTATAATTATTCTTTTTCTTTTTCCAATAAGAATTTGTTTTGCTTTTTATCTTTGTTTTCTTAAAAAGAGAAAATGGACTTTAAGTTTTATTATTATCCCTATAAATCAAAGAAGAATGCTTGACTATTGTGTTTTCTTATAATTAATTTCATCAATATACAGAGTAACATTTAATTTTAGGTTCAATAATGGACCCAATATTTATTTTATTAATAGTAAACACTCAAGATAAATAGATAGATTCGATCTCATATGATGTTGGTCCTATAAATTATGGAAAATTATATTGGACGGGTCAAATGAATAATTATACATATGGACGTGGGTAACTAATCATCTATCACTCTTTTACACAAAAGAAGGAAAATTGAAAGGATAATGAGAGAGAAGCACATCAAATGTGGCCCAAAAAAGGTTAAAAAAAGGTAACACAGGATTTTTATCTAAACACTATAGTAAAATGTAAAAAGAAAATGTAGAAACGTTTCTCCTTTTTTTTTCTTTTAACATGTTGTGAAAAGCTAACTTCGAGAGATAAGAGGCAAAGAGACAGGATTTGACTCATTTTTGGGCCCGGCTATAGCGCTCGAGCGCGAGACGCCACATCCCCCACACCAAGACCCGACCCGTATATGAAATGGAAAGTCCATACACATGCCAAATGAAAGCGAACGGGAACACAACACACTCGCTATGCTAGGCGGGAGCTAACCCTTAAACCATTCAATACCAAAATGCAATAAGAACAGAGTAATGCGATAAAAGCGGAAGCTATACATGATCATCATATATACCATGAGCTTTCAAGCTCCAAAAATAATTACAAGTATTCCAAAATGGCCATCACGACTCAACATACAAGTACGCGCCCAAAGTTCGTAATCATAATACAGAATATCAGATATGAGTGTATGTAACGAAAGAAGTGCTAGACTCGAATACAAGACTCAACCGACTCGGATTCCCGCCTAGCAAATCCCAAAGCCTGCACAAACAACTAAAAACAAAATGGGTTCAGTCCAAAGGACACTGGTGGTTAAAAAACAGGGCATAATATATAAATATCGCTGTATTTGAACACATTCATGTAAGCCATAATCCCCGTGTGAAGTTTTATAACAATTTCCCAAGTGGGCAAAACAAAGGAAAGCATCAACGGGAATACAACTATCATATTCATTCATTAGGTTATTCAAGGCCCGATGAGTGGGCTTGCATAATCTCCAACCTACACCTCGTGTATTCATTGTTCATTCATTCATAGGTGATCACACTACAATTCTTTCGTGCACATTCATTCGATTCTTTCATTCAATCGTTCATAAACACCTTTTTTCTCCGGGTGGTGGATGGGTTTGCAAAGCCCAGCCACCCATTCATTACGGCCAGTGGGGTATATGAATCCCCAAAGACCTCAGCTCCCATTCCCCGCTAATCTTCTAGTGAGGGCCGGTATCACCGTAGTTTGGTTGGAACTAGTGCTGGGATCAGCGTCGGCCCTTGCCTCCCTGGATAGCCACATGCACTAAGTTCCTAGGCCCCATTCAGTGCTTACATTCATGTTCTCGCCAAAATCATTAGGTAGGTTATTCGTTAAAGAAAGGTTTTACGTTCGAAATCATTTACTCTTCAAAAAACTCGATATATATATATATATATAATAATTTGGCTTAAAACTTTACACATTGGGGATATATTGGGTCATTTAACTATTACAAGAGAAACCCACCTTGTAAAAAAAAAAGAAACGGTGAAAGAGCCTCAAAGATCGGCTTCATCTCCGCTTATACCCAAATCTGTGCAAAAGAGATGAAGTGAGACTCAAATGACCAAATACGATGCACGGCGATGCTATGAACATGATACGAGGTGTCTGAGAGATATAATCATGTTATGAGCATGTTCATGTGCACAAGTAATGCATTAAAGTCACATAAATGAGCAAAGTTATTCATTCACGTTCATTGCTTTCATAATCATATCAATTCGATCCATGAATCTTATGCCACAACGATAACATATAGTTTAACAAGTTCACATTGCATACAAGTACATGAAGTGGGAAAAGACAACAAAAAGCAACGAAAGAACACCTCAAAGCTGCCAATTAGAGTAACACGGTTGTGTCATGTCTTCAAAGGGGTTGGATACGGTCGTATCCGATTTTGGAAAATAAAATCCCAAGTTCGAAAGTTCAACACGGTCGCGTCAGGTTTCCTTCGTAAATGAACACGGCCGTGTCCAAATTTTGAAAAATAAAAGTTCGAGTTCCAAAAGATCAACACGGCCATGTCCATTTTCAAGGCAATCATGACATGGTCGTGTCGAGCTTCGTGCTCCAAAACGAATAACAGAGCAAAGCTCTATTTCACGGGAGAAAAGCTTGAAAAATAGGATAGCTCCAAGGTAGCTCTTAGGAAGCAAAATAAAGCATGATATGGAGCATAAAACATGGCAAATCATCACACAACAACATATATCAATCGAACAAGGAAAAGAATGGAAAGAGATGATCAAACCAACATCTTCAACTTCAAGAAATCAACCCTCATTAATGGTAACTCAATCAATACTCAACTACCATGAAAGCCAAGTCCATAAATGCATTAAGGTGATCATTATTCATGCTTCAAACCAACTAATACTCAAAGGAAAACATATGATCAAGATTTCAAGCCAAAAACCCAACTATTCTTTCAATTCTCCATAATATATTCGAATCTCCTTGAAAACATGCAAACTATAGCTTTAAATGACCACAAGGAAGTGGTGATCACAAATATATGCTTACTTCCTGGATTGGATGCAGTTTGAAGAGATTATGAGCTCACAATGGTGGAGGGGTGAATAGTGACGAGGTGAAGGGTTTATCTCTGAATTTGGCTGAGCTTTTCTCTCATTTCTTGGGTTTGGAATGAAAAGAGAGAGGTGAGATCAGCTAGGGTTTTAAGTGGTGAGCTTTTGGGTCCAAAGTTTGACAATTTTGACTAAGTATAGAAGAAGTTATGCTCAAAATGGCTAAAGGTGGCAAATACGCTGGCGTAACTTGTTTCGGTTGAGTTCCGAAGGTTCGAACGGGCTTAGAAAAATGTAAGGATTGTTCCATTAAACCCGAATCTTCTGTACGAGTCTGAAAAAGGTGGCTAAATTCAAATCCCAATTCCCGAGCTCATGTTATGACACCCGAAACATAAGGTGCGCTAAAAGCTCTTTAGCCCCTTTTTTGTTCTGTTAAACAAAATAAATCCGAAACTGTTGGAAACCACGAATCAGAAAGCAGCGGAATTTAAAAAAAATTTCCAACAAAAGGATCTTGGACTCGCAATCGTGTATCCAAATTCGTAGAGTTAAGAAACTTACTTTTCTTTTATTCTTTCTTGAAGCGTTTCAAGCCACCCAAGAACGCTCTTCTCGTGGCTTGATCCCCTCTCCTTGGTAAAGCTCGAATCTTCAAACTTCTAACTTGAAGCTCTCTAGAGATAGTCCACCAACTTTATCACAATCTAACTAGTAAGGATGCTAGTTCTCTAGTTAGTGTTTAGGCTTAACCTAGGGTTTCGTTTATCTTGGAGAAAGGATGGTGTTCAACACATGAACCAAAAGAATTGCAAAATTCCCTCTAAGGGGAGCTCGAGCTCCCCTATTTATACTAAGGGAGGACCGAAAATCCTAGTCCTTTATGGGCTAGGGTTTTGGTCTCTCTCTCTCCTTTTACTTGATCATCAAGTAATTTTGACTTTGACTTTGAATTCAAATTCAAATCAACTTTCAAGAGAGCTAAAAAATATCCAAACTGTTTTTTGATAATTTTATACTTTATTTATTTAAAATAAATAACTTATTTATATCTAATTAATTAATTCATAATTAATTAACTAGATTATTTTTCTCCAAAATAAGACTTTCTTTTTAATTCAAAATTAAACCAAAGTCTATTAAATAATTAACACATTTAATTATTTAATATATATATACAATATATGTATACACACGTGTGGGACACGTGTCACTCACGTGACCCATACGTGTGGTTTCACACGTGTGGAACCCTCTTGGCTCGATTAACTCGTTTAATCATTTTCAAGCCTCAACTCATGTAACCAAGTTGTTGTGTGTGACCCTCTAGGTTCTCAATTCAATTAGCAGTGACCCTAATTAATTAATTCACTAATTAATTAATCAGTCCACAGATTAAACGACCATAGTCTAGCAACAGGTGTTTAACCCCTAGCTGAATTGGAATGTTCGGATTCGACAGAACCTTTAAGTGATTGATTCATGTGAGATACAATCCTCCTACTTACTATCTCTCAACCTAGATCTAGGGTAAGGGAATAATCAGAACCCTAATAATCCGGTCTTAAAGCTAAGTGCATTTCATATCTATTTGATCTCAATCAAAGAAACCCTTTTCTTGATGTCTTGATCTACTGCCTTGGCCAAGGACTCCATATGGCATATGAATGACTTACACAATAAGAGATCACCTTGCAAATGCAAGTGTAGGTCCTTTCTTGATTCTCATTCACTTTCATGAATCACTTGTGCAGCCCCAGCATAAGCCTTGAATCAGTTGTCTAAGGCGACACCCTTTAAAGCTTATACCTAAGACTACAGAGTTAACTCATAAAGTGACAAGGAACCTCAAGTCTAAGGATCAATTAATCACATCAATGACTCGTGAGATATTTCCTAATCTGGAAGTTTCTATTTCCTGAAATAGAAACTTCCTTTCCCATTTAGGAATGTTCTCACACAGGGCACCTCAGTGAACTTACTTATTAAAGTAAGCACCCTCATGTATCACGCACGTATCAACTATACACTTTGCACCTCCATGAAACAAGGTGGTCCTTCTTAAGGGCGTGATCCCACAAGCAAGCCTTATTAATTTTCAGAAATTAATTGGAATTTTATTTCTTTTGTTAATTTGGGATTTATTGAAAACTTTTATAAATAAGACTTGCATCAAGTCGTGTTTTAAGTCATTAAGACTTGAAACGGGAATTTTAATTTATTGGCTAAATTTAAATTCTCGCAAAAGCATGTTAGGTGATCATGGGTTTAGACTTATGTAAGGTTTTAATTTATGCACATGTATGGTTTAAATTGGGGTTGGAGCCCTATAGTTGCGTTTTTCCCATTGAGGTTGGAGCCTCACTTATGTGCGTACTGTTATGTGATTTATTATGTGGCTTTCCATATTACTGTTTTGAGGTCGGGGTATGCCCCGTGTAATTGTCTAAGGCCAATATGAAGATTGAGCATTATTACTTTATGTCTTTTTCTTTTTATTGTAATTTGAGAGTAGAGATAGATGGTGAGGTTTTATTTTCATTTTGGAGACAATGCACCCATTGAGTAAGATGGACCATATTCAAGTAACAAGGAGGCCATAAGTGAAGACCCCTCAAAATGTTAGGGAGGGGAATCTCAATTGTAAAAATGTAATAGAGATAGGGCTCGTATTTTGTTACCGCTTTCCCTTATGTGATTTAAACTTTTTATGTGGCATGTATGTTAGAACTTGTGATTGTGGAGTGGCTCCCACATATCACGCATAAGATAGGTAGAACCCATGATCATTACGTGTTAGTATCATGCTAGGACATGTTATCTGTTTATGTGCTTGTTTGAAATGCATTTAAGTGAACTTGCATTAATCAAGACTAATAAAATTGGATAACATATATGTTCGTGAGGTCGAACCGGACAACTCTCCGGTTGATTCGAAAATTCCCATTAAATATTAAGCTAATTTCGAACAAATAGGTATTTAATTCGAGATGCAAATTTTGAATTAAATTCCTAGCATTCCATCAATAGGTTTTAAGTTTAGTAAGTGAACCTAGTTATTGTCCGCGAGTCGTGGGATAGCTAGTGGAGTTTATTAGTTCTTAGTTACCTAATTGATCATTTTAAATGATCAATATTTCATGGTCAATTTTAGCAAGGGCGATGTCCGCGAGTCGTGGGTCGTTCGAACTAAGTTTTGATCATGATCTTATGATTGATGGGTCTAGCTTAACGCCTAATTAAATATGGATGTCGCACGTGTCGTGCGTCCGTATTGAAAGATGGGTGATGCAAAAATAATTACTAAGAGTTCTAAAGGTGTTAGAATTGGTAAGTTGTACCTACCTAGGGTTCTTACTTAGAATGTCCGCGAGTCGTGGGTTCGAGGTAAAATGCCTAGGATCTTAGTACCCATTGGGAAACGTGTTCCTCTTAGATCTTTGGGAATTATAGATCTTTGAAAAACAGTGGGAGCTACATTAGATTAAAGACCTTATCTTTTGTATATCGTTATAATTCAGCATGCTCACTAGTTCTCTGTTTTACCATTTAGGTCGTAGATTCTGTGAATCTCTGCGTGTTTTGAAATGGCAACCAAAAACCCTCTTGTATCGATCCTCGAGTCAAACAAGTTGACTGGTCCCAACTATTCTGATTGGCTGAGGAATCTAAAAATCATTTTAGATTCTGAGAAGAGAACATATGTTCTCTTCGAAGGGGAGCCTAGTCCCGAAGGGGAGGCTCCCACTCGGGCCGAGCGGGACACGATTCAGAAGTGGAACGATGATAATCTCCAAGCCCGTTGCCTTATGTTGGCTAAGATGTCTCCGGACTTGCAAAGGCAACATTAGGCCATGGAATTCGCTTGGGAGATTTACGACCACTTAGAGCAACTTTACCGCCCTCATGAACGTGTTACAAGGTATAACACTTCAAAGGAATTGTTCCACTTAAGAATGAGGGAAGGTTCAAGTGTCCATGAATATGGACTCAAGTTTCTCGTCCTTACTGAGAAACTTGCTTCCGTGGACATGCAACTGAAAGATGAGCTTTCAGTGGATTTGTTGCTAGCTTCGCTCCCACCATCATTCAACCCATTTGTCCTTAATTTCAACATGAATCATGCTGGTGCTACTGTAGCTGAGCTGATTAGTCAGCTTGTGACTGCTGAAAGCACGATCAAGAAGGACAATAAGGTTCTGATGGTGAATGCTCCATCTTCCTCTTCTGGGCCTTCTAAAGGTAAGGGCAAGAAAGCCCAAAAGAAGAAGAAGAAACCCCTTAGGCCCACTGGTGGCATTTTGAAGGGGAAGGCCCAAAAGAAGAAGCGTGATCAGAAAGAGGATGTTTACTTCCATTGTGGCAAAGCGGGACATTGGAGGAGAAACTGCCCAGAGTACAAGGCTACTCTAAAGAAAGGTATCTTTCTCGTTGAAGTAAATCTTTCTATTAATTCTAGTTCTTGGGTACTTGATACCGGTTGTGGAACTCATATCTGTAATGATGTACAAATGCTAAGTGAAGTCCAACAACTCAAAGAAGGAGAATGTGTCTTGAAGATCGGCGACGGCTCAAACGTTGAAGCTCGAGTTTTAGGCACAATTAGATTAGATTTAGGTAGTTTTGAGTTAGTCTTAAATAAAGTCCTTTATGTACCGAGCATTATTCGTAATATAATTTCAGTTCCAATATTAGATTGTGAAGGTTACGAAACTTATATTAAGAATGGTAAATACTTTATCAAACGGAACAACTCTTCCGTTCACATCGGTACTCTAAGTAATGGACTTTATCTAACTCAGAATATCAATATTATGAATTTACAACGAGAAACGAAGCGTAAGAGAGATGACAAAGTTTCAGCTCCCTTATGGCACGCTAGCTTAGGACACATTTCCAAGAACAGAATTAGCAAGATAAACACTTTAGGATCATTCTCTGAAAATGATCTTAAGGAGTTAACTTCTTGCAAATCCTGTCTCAAAGGAAAAATGTCCAAAGTTCCTTTTAAAGGAACTGTGGAACGTGCCACTAAGGTTTTAGATTTGATCCATACTGATGTTTGTGGACCGCTTAGTGTAAGCACTAGAAACAATCATCAGTATTTCATAACCTTTACCGATGACTTTAGTCAATATGGTTATGTATACTTAATGAAGTATAAATCTGAAGCTTTTGAGAAATTCTTAGAATTTCAAAAGGAGGTTGAGAACCAAACTGGTCAAAAGATCAAAGCACTTCGATCTGATCGAGGAGGCGAATATCTTAGTGAAGAATTCCTTAATCATCTCAAAGATAATGGGATTATCTCTCAGTGGACTCCTCCGGGAACTTCTCAGCTTAATGGTGTTTCTGAGAGAAGGAATCAAACCTTACTTGATATGGTTCGTTTCATGATGAGTTTCACTGACTTACCACCTTCTTTCTGGGGTTATGCCCTAGAAAGTGCAGCAAAGATTTTGAATCTAGTTCCCTCTAAGTCAGTCCATAAAACGCCCTATGAAATGTGGCATGGTAAAATCCCCAGTTATTCCTACTTGAGAATTTGGAGTTGTCCTGCTTACGTGAAGAGGACAGTGGGAGATAAGTTAGAATCTCGTTCTAACTTATGCTACTTTGTAGGTTATCCTAAAGAATCCATAGGACACTACTTCTATGATCAATCTGAGCAAAAGGTGTTTGTTTCCAGAAATGCCACTTTTCTTGAGGAACCGTTCCTTAAAGAAAAGAAAGGCAAGATCATAGAATTAGAGGGAGTGAGCAATAGGTTTGCAAACTCCAAAGATCAATTTATGGATTGAAACTGGCTTCTAGGAATTGGAACATTCGATTTGATGAATTAGTCAAAGCGTTTGGCTTCGTTCAAATTTCGAATGAGTCCAGTGTGTATAGAAAGGAATTGGAGACCTCAGTGCAATTCTTAGTACTTTATGTTGATGACATCCTTCTTATTGGGAATTCGAAGGATGACATGAAAGTAACTAAGTTATGGTTATCGAACCAATTCGAGATGAAAGATCTTGGTGATGCGTCCTATATCCTTGGAATTAAAATCTATCGAGATAGATCTAGAAGGTTAATAGGACTATCACAATCGATGTACATTGACAAAGTATTGAAGAGATTCAATATGGAGTCAGCAAAGGTTAAGAACCTTCCTATGAGTGTAGGAACATGTCTTTCAAAGAAGATGTGTCCTAAGACTAACCTTGAGAAGGAAAGAATGACTCATACACCTTATGCATCAGCAATAGGTAGCATAATGTATGCAATGTTATGTACTCGACCGGATGTGGCTTATGCACTTAGTGTAACAAGTCGTTTCCAATCTGACCCTGGAGATGGTCATTGGGCTGCCGTGAAGAATATTACTAAAGATTTATTCTTAGTTTACGGAGGTCAGAAAGATCTTACTGTCGAAGGATACTGCGATGCAAGCTTTGCATCTGACTTAGATGATTTTAAGTCAATGTCAGGATACATTTTCTGCCTAAACGGCGGAGCAGTAAGTTGGAAGAGTTCCAAGCAAACAACCACTGCAGATTCGACCACTGAGGCCGAATACTTAGCTGCAAATGATGCAGCTAAGGAAGGTGTTTGGATTAGAAACTTCATTCAAGAATTGAATGTTGTTCCTAGCATGAAAGACCCCATTACTGTGTTTTGTGACAACACTGGGGCGGTTGCTCAAGCAAGAGAACCAAGATCTCACCAACGGACCAAGCACATTATGAGGAAGTATCACCTAATCCGTGATACTATCAAAAGAGGAGATGTGCAAATTGAGAGGGTCACATCAGCAGAGAACGTGGCAGATCCACTTACTAAACCCCTTAGTCGAGAAGCTTTCCAAGGTCATCTTCAGAAGATGGGACTTAGAGTAGCTTTAGAATGGCTTTGACGGGCAAGTGGGAGATTGTTACTAATAGTACCCTAGAAAGCCGATTGTCTATCCGCTTTGTGCTTTTCCTTATTGTAATCACAGACAATCTTTGAATGAAATAACGAATTGAGGCAACACTTCTTTATATGCTCTTGTTTGGTATGCGTTTACTTTAGCTGTGCATGTATGAGAACTCCCCTAATCCTGATGACTTTAGGACTCTACCATTTAGGTGAAATGGTTAATGAATCGAGCCCTATATCACATAAGTCATGATTAGTAAAATACTCCAAGCCGATGAGTCCTACAGACAGTAGGAGTGTCAACCTGACTCCTCTAAGGCTTGCTTGTGGGATCACGCCCTTAAGAAGGACCACCTTGTTTCATGGAGGTGCAAAGTGTATAGTTGATACGTGCGTGATACATGAGGGTGCTTACTTTAATAAGTAAGTTCACTGAGGTTCCCCGTGTGAGAACATTCCTAAATGGGAAAGGAAGTTTCTATTTCAGGAAATAGAAACTTCCAGATTAGGAAATATCTCGCGAGTCACTGATGTGATTAATTGATCCTTAGACTTGAGGTTCCTTGTCACTTTATGAGTTAACTCTGTAGTCTTAGGTATAAGCTTTAAAGGGTGTCGCCTTAGACAACTGATTCAAGGCTTATGCTGGGGCTGCACAAGTGATTCATGAAAGTGAATGAGAATCAAGAAAGGACCTACACTTGCATTTGCAAGGTGATCTCTTATTGTGTAAGTCATTCATATGCCGTATGGAGTCCTTGGCCAAGGCAGTAGATCAAGACATCAAGAAAAGGGTTTCTTGGATTGAGATCAAATGGATATGAAATGCACTTAGCTTTAAGACCGGATTATTAGGGTTCTGATTATTCCCTTACCCTAGATCTTGGTTGAGAGATAGTAAGTAGAAGGATTGTATCTCACATGAATCAATGACTTAAAGGTTCTGTCGAATTCGAACATTCCAATTCAGCTAGGGGTTAAACACCTGTTGCTAGAATATGGTCGTTTAATCTGTGGACTGATTAATTAATTAGTGAATTAATTAATTAGGGTCACTGCTAATTGAATTGAGAACCTAGAGGGTCACACACAACAACTTGGTTACATGAGTTGAGGCTTGAAAATGATTAAACGAGTTAATCGGGCCAAGAGGGTTCCACACGTGTGGGTCACATGAGTGACACGTGTCCCACACGTGTGTATACATATATTGTATATATATATTAAATAAGTAAATGTGTTAATTATTTAATAGACTTTGGTTTAATTTTGAATTAAAAAGAAAGTCTTATTTTGGAGAAAAATAATCTAGTTAATTAATTATGAATTAATTAATTAGATATAAATAAGTTATTTATTTTAAATAAATAAAGTATAAAATTATCCAAAAATAGTTTGGATATTTTTTAGCTCTCTTGAAAGTTGATTTGAATTTAAATTCAAAGTTAAAGTCAAAATTACTTGATGATCAAGTAAAATGAGAGAGAGAGACCAAAACCCTAGCCCATAAAGGACTAGGATTTTCGGTCCTCCCTTAGTATAAATAGGAGAGCTCGAGCTCCCCTTAGAGGGAATTTTGCAATTCTTTTGGTTCATGTGTTGAACACCATCCTTTCTCCAAGATAAATGAAACCCTAGGTTAAGCCTAAACACTAACTAGAGAACTAGTATCCTTACTAGTCAGATTGTGATCAAGTTGGTGGACTATCTCTAGAGAGATTCAAGTTAGAAGTTTGAAGATTCGAGATTTACCAAGGAGAGGGGATCAAGCCGCGAGAAGAGCGTTCTTGGGTGGCTTGAAACGCTTCAAGAAAGAATAAAAGAAAAGTAAGTTTCTTAACTCTACGAATTTAGATACACGATTGCAAGTCCAAGATCCTTTTGTTGGAAAACTTTTTTAAATTCCGCTGCTTTCTGATTCGTGTTTTCCAACAGGTAATACTTCCAAAGTTGAGATACATGAAATACATTGTGAATCCCAGTCAAACTCGGAGGCAAATCCAAATGGTAGGTTGTGTAGCACCCGGAACGCTAGGCGCCACATCCCCCGCACTATAGCCTCAATCCACATATGAAACGGGCAATTCATACATGAACCGAAACTATAGCGAACGGGAGACAATAAAAACTCAAAAGCTAGGCGGGTACCCTCAATTAATACCACTAAACAATTGTATCAATAAAAGCGGAAATAATAACATTCAATACTTATAGGTACCATATTTACATATTTATTATTAGATACCAACATTTCATACAATACAATATCACCTCCAACATTAGGTAAGGCATAATACAAAATATAAGAAGTATCGATACATGAGCCAAAATATGAAGGTGAAGTGCAAGACCCGAATAAAAATAGGCTAGACTCTAATTCCCACCTAGCACAAACCTGCAACAGCTGAAAGGTAGAGGTGTCAGTCCAACATGGACTGAGCGACGGGTATAAATAAATATTTGCGCACATACATACAAGTTATAATCTCGGGTAATAATTTTGGAAAATAACAACACGATTTAGAAAAGAAGAGATAATATCGTCCGAGGTTACAACTAATCCATTTTATCAATTCAATATAATCAATTTGTGGCCCGGCGAGTGAGGGCAAATCTCCAACCTTTCACCGACTGTGTATAATACTTCAATTTATAGTGGATTAGGTGATCACACAAACAATTCCGTGCACAATTAGCAATTTCAATCAATAAATCCTTCTTCCTCCGGGTGATGGCGGGCTTGCAAGACCCAACCATCCAATCATGGTGTACGTCGAGAACATGACTCCCACGCACGGGATTTCTTCCTCCACCAAACCTCCTGGTGGATTCAGAGGTGATCCCACAATGGTGAGGATAGTGCAAGAGTTACCCGTCAGCCCTTGCTTTCCCGGTTGGCTCAATACACTACCCTCGGGCCCAACGTGAACAATAGTTACTAGCCAAAACAATCAATTCGTCAATCAATCCATTTTCGTGAAATCATTTGAAAATCATAAGGTTCGAAAACTATAGATATATAGATACGCTTTGACCGAAAATCACATAAGGGTTGTAAGGGTTCTATATATCTAGAATTTAAACCTCACCTTAACCAACAAAAGGAACAAAGAAACACCCTATGGAGCGTGCTCCTCATCTCCGGGACCGAGATCTGTGCAACAAGGACAAGTACTATGACATAAGACTCAACTCGAATGAACCAATTATGACAAACGACAATGATATGTAACCTCAATCATGCATTTATAATCAATGAGTGTCAAATAGGAGCATATTTATCAATAAAGTAGGCATATAATTCATATAAGTCACATATGGAAGCCAATATATCTTGCAATTCTCGCCATAACCTAGAAGTAAAGCGGGGATCCCTATCCGAAACAATACTCACTGGAATCCCATGAAGGCGAATAATCTCTCTATTATAAATCTCGGCCAACTTTCTAATCTTGAAAGACATCCGGACCGGTAAGAAATGAGCAGATTTCGTTAACCGATCAACAATCACCCAAATACCGTCGTAGCTACCTTTTACTCTAGGTAATCCGGATGTAAAATCTACTGTCACCTGTTCCCACTTCCACTCGGGGATAGGCAACGGCTGTAAGAGACCTCCCGGCTTTTGATGTTCAGCCTTTACTTTCTGACATGTTAAACAACAACTCACAAACTCGGCCACGTCTTTCTTTAATCCACGCCACCAATAAAATTGCTTCAGATCCTTATACATTTTGTTTCCTCCCGGGTGTACCGAATACGCCGATCTATGAGCTTCCTCAAGTAACACCTTCTTCAATTCATTGGGTACCACCACTCGGTTCTTGAAGCGAAGAAAACCAGCTTCATCAAACCCAAATGGACTTTCCGGATCCTTTCTTGCTTTAACAACTAGCTTCTGAACTTCTGGATCCTTACCTTGAGCCTCAAACAATCTAGATTTCAATTCTGGTTGAATGGTGATATTGAATACCCGGGCTTTTATCACAATAGGCTCGATCTTACCACTTCCTCCCAACTCCAAATTCGAAGCACCAACTTTTCGGCTTAATGCATCGGCAACTACATTAGCTTTCCCGGGGTGATACTTGATCACACAATCATAATCCTCTAGTCGTTCCATCCATCTCCGTTGCCTGAAATTAAGATCTTTCTGAGTAAATAAATATTGGAGACTCTTATGATCCGTAAAAATTTCAAATGTCACTCCATACAAATAATGCCTCCATTTACCAAGTGCAAATATTATCGCGGCAAGCTCTAAATCATGTGTCGGATAGTTCTTTTCATAATCCTTTCATTTCCGGGAAGCATAAGCAATAACTTTACCCTTCTGAGTCAAAACACATCCCAAACCTTCTCTAGAGGCATCCGTGTAGACTGCATATCCTTCTAAACCATCCGGAAGAGTTAGAACTGGGGCTGAAACCAATTTCTCTTTCAAAACGTTAAAACTCCTTTCACAACTTTCATTCCACTCGTAATTAACATCTTTCTTTGTTAACCGAGTCAAAGGGGGCGGCAATTTTAGAAAAATCTTGCACGAACCTCCTATAGTAACCCGCCAATCCCAAGAAACTTTTAATCTCAGAGGCATTCTTCGGTCTCTCCCACTTCATTACCGCCTCAATTTTGGAAGGATCAACTTCTAATCCATTCCCCGAAATAATATGGCCCAAGAAAGAAACTCGGTCAATCCAAAACTCGCATTTACTAAATTTTGCAAATAATTGGTGTTCCTTCAAAGTTTTCAACACAAGCTCAAGATGTCTTGCATGTTCCTCAACCGACTTGGAGAAAACCAAAATATCATCAATAAAGATCACAACAAACTTGTCAAGAAACGGCCGAAAAATTCTATGCATCATATCCATAAAAGCGGCGGGAGCATTCATCAAACCAAAAGGCATAACCACGAATTCATAATGCCCATATCTCGTATTGAAGTCTGTCTTTGGAACATCCTCGGCTCGGATCCGTAGTTGATAATACCCTTGTCTTAAATCAAGCTTCGGATACACTTTTGATCCTTGGAGTATAACAAATAACTCCTCGATGTGTGGAAGAGGATATTTATTCTTAATTGTCATCCGATTCAATTCCCGATAATCAATACACATCCTCAAGGTACCATCTTTCTTCTTCACAAATAATACTGGCGCTCCCCACGGTGATGAAATCGGTCTAATATATCCGACTTCCAAGAGACCCTCAAGTGGCACCTTTAACTCCTTCAACTCTGCCGGAGCCGTCCGATATGGAGTTTTAGAATACGGCTCAGCATTCGGATACAAGTCAATCACAAATTCTATCTCCCTTTCTGGCGGTAATGAATCTAAATTTTCCGGAAACACTTCAGGAAACTCCTTAACCACTTCTGTCTCTTCTAACTTCATCTGATCCTTGGGTTGATTAAGAATATAAGCTATAAATCCCGTAGCCCCATCACGAACCATTTTCTGAGCTTCGGAGAAAGATAATAAAGGTACGGTTTTAGAACTTCGACCCGTTATAATTTCTGAACCAAACTGGACTCTCTTAGCCCGGCAATCAACAGTAGCATAGTGCTTGTAAAGCCAATCCATACCCAAGATAGATCCATACCGAGACATAGATAATTCAATGAAATCCATGGAAAAGACCCGACCCTCAATACTCACCGGCACCTCTCTAAAAACCCGATTAGTTTTTACACTACCACCAAAAGGAGTACTCACAACATAATAAGCAGAGGAAAGAGTAACACATAGAGGCAATTCCATAGAAATATCACAAGAGATAAAAGAATGGGTAGCCCCCGGATCAAACAAAGTATGTATGTTCGTGCCATGAATGCAAATGGTACCTTCAACAGCGGCAGCGGGGTCCACATCTGCATCCGCTTCCTCTCCCTCCAAGGCACAAGCACGGGCTCTAACAAGCAGCCTCTGACCCCCAGGCGGTGGATCCCGTTTATCTGGACACGTATCCACTTTATGATCGGCCTTCCCACAAATAAGACAAAGATTCAGGCGACGCCGGAAATTCTCATAGGTATGGGTAGGCCACCCACAATAAGAACATCCCGGCTTCCCGGTAGATGGTAGTGCGGCAGGAGTAACCCGGGGAGCTTTCTGAACCGGCACTTGTGGCGTTTGGGGCTTGAATTTCTTCATTGGGCCCTTGGACTGTGGTGGTGGGATATCGTAATTGATGGGCCTCTTTCCAGAATTATAATTCGACCTCTACCCCGAACCGGAACCCTGACTTGACCTATAAGTAGATCTTCGAGCATTTACCGAGTCTTCCACTTTCAAGGCCTTTTGGGTAGCTTTCTTCCAAGTACTGGTATTAACAGCTTCTATTGCAGCTTGAATGTCCGGCATCAGACCCTGTACGAATTGCATAGCCTTATGAAAATCATCACCGGCGATGTTAGGTGCATATTTGGACAATCTCTCAAACTCGGCTATATATTCGGCAACCAATCTATTCCCTTGCTTGAGCTCCGTGAATTCTCTGAGCCTTCTAGTGCGAGAGGAGGGAGGAATGAACTTGTTCTTGAATTCCCTTAAGAAAACCTCCCATGTAACCTCTTCCTCGGCGGCATTTAAAACGATCTGGGTTCTTTCCCACCAAGAATAAGCTTCTCCTCGTATCAAAGTAAGGGTACACCTAACTTTCTCTCGAGTCTCGCAAGGAATAAGTTCCCAAATTCGTTCTACCTCCTTAAGCCATTTTTCGACTTGCATGTCATTTCCCTTGAAGAATCTAGGTGGATGTTGGTTTTGGAATTCCCTCAAAATAGCTGAAATTGGGGCCGGTGGTGCTGGTGGAGGAGCTGGTGGTGCAAGAGGCACATAATCTCTTAATCTTTGATCAATAAGTTGAACCATAGAGTTTAAGAAGTCTTGAGGTTGAGCTTGAGGGGGTGGAGGTGGAGTTCGATCACGATGGTGATGCCGATGACCGGGAGAATGCTCTCTGCGAGGCCTTCCACGAGGCATCCTGAAATTCAAACACTGTACATGCATGGTCGATTAACAAGTATGAATAAATGTAATTAATGTCCATAGAACACGTAAGTCACATAATTCAAATAAGGTTAAATAGTTTCAAATAAGATGCAAGACTCTCAAGTAGTCAAGTAATCCTATGCCGTACGACTTAGACTCACAAGACACGACACTAGAATCGCGGTTTTGCAACCGGGCTCTGATACCACCTTAGGATGTAGCACCCGGAACGCTAGGCGCCACATCCCCCGCACTATAGCCTCAATCCACATATGAAACGGGCAATTCATACATGAACCGAAACTATAGCGAACGGGAGACAATAAAAACTCAAAAGCTAGGCGGGTACCCTCAATTAATACCACTAAACAATTGTATCAATAAAAGCGGAAACAATAACATTCAATACTTATAGGTACCATGTTTACATATTTATTATTAGATACCAACATTTCATACAATACAATATCACCTCCAACATTAGGTAAGGCATAATACAAAATATAAGAAGTATCGATACATGAGCCAAAATATGAAGGTGAAGTGCAAGACCCGAATAAAAACAGGCTAGACTCTAATTCCCGCCTAGCACAAACCTGCAAAAGCTGAAAGGTTGAGGTGTCAGTCCAACATGGACTGAGCGAGGGGTATAAATAAATATTTGCACAAATACATACAAGTTATAATCTCGGGTAATAATTTTGGAAAATAACAACACGATTTAGAAAAGAAGATATAATATCGTCCGAGGTTACAACTAATCCATTTTATCAATTCAATACAATCAATTTGTGGCCCGGCGAGTGAGGGCAAATCTCCAACCTTTCACCGACTGTGTATAATACTTCAATTTATAGTGGATTAGGTGATCACACAAACAATTCCGTGCACAATTAGCAATTTCAATCAATAAATCCTTCTTCCTCTGGGTGATGGCGGGCTTGCAAGACCCAACCATCCAATCATGGTGTACGTCGAGAACATGACTCCCACGCACGGGATTTCTTCCTCCACCAAACCTCCTGGTGGATTCAGAGGTGATCCCACAATGGTGAAGATAGTGCAAGAGTTACCCGTCAGCCCTTGCTTTCCCGGTTGGCTCAATACACTACCCTCGGGCCCAATGTGAACAATAGTTACTCGCCAAAACAATCAATTCGTCAATCAATCAATCAATCAATCCATTTTCCTGAAATCATTTGAAAATCATAAGGTTCAAAAACTATAGATATATAGATAGGTTTTGGCCGAAAATCACATAAGGGTTGTAAAGGTTCTATATATCTAGAATTTAAACCGCACCTTAACCAACAAAAGGATCAAAGAAACACCCTATGGAGCGTGCTCCTCATCTCCGGGACTGAGATCTGTGCAACAAGGACAAGTATGACATAAGACTCAACTCGAATGAACCAATTATGACGAACGGCAATGATATGTAACCTCAATCATGCATTTATAATCAATGAGTGTCAAATAGGAGCATACTTATCAATAAAGTAGGCATATAATTCATATAAGTCACATATGGGAGCCAAGAAAGTGAAAGGAACGCAATAACAAGGGTTTTGGTGAAGTTTGGCAAAAACCGGCAATTTTTTAAAATGACCAAGATGTGGAAAAAGGGAAGTATCTAAAGTTCTAGAGATTGGAATTGGGTTTTGTTTGTTGGGAATGAAACTAGACAAGTATACCTTTAAAATGATATATGGCTCGTTTACTAGTTCAAAGCGAGGAGAAAATGGCGTAAGCCTGAAGTTGGGTGAATGCAGTTCGTCGATAAAGCAGCGACACAAAAAAGAATTGATTATATCTCACAAATGGGAAAAGATATTGAGATGAATCCAATTGGAGGTTGTTCTAGACTTCAAGAACTTTCCAAAGAATAAAAAAGCAGGTCATTTGGAGTTTGGATGAGGGAGTACCCTGCCAGGTAAAATTCAAGGGAAAAGTTCCCCGACCGGGTAAGCAGTACAGAAGCTTTACGGGGGAAAACTACCCGCCCGGGTACTTTTTATGCACAAAAAGTACCCGCCCGGGTACTGTTCCAGAGCTGGAAAAACGGGCAAAACAGGGGTAGCTTCGGGGAAGAAAGAAAAGGAATGAAACCCCAAAGTAAACTCAACCAAAATGCTCCAAAATAAGCACATAACATGTATATAACTTAAAGACATCAATTAGGTAGCATATAAACCATGAAACATGCATCAATCATCAAGATTTCATCATTCCAAACCCATATCAATTCATGCCATCAACCTCCCATTTCTTCAAGAATTCATGCAAGTTGGCAAGCTAAATGATCAAGATCATGCTTCTAACTCCAAATAACTAAGAATTCATCAAATACTTCCTAAACCCTATTCAATCACCAATCAAGAAATTCATCCAAGTTCATCTTATACCTTGAGATAAGCTAGAAGTGAAATGGAATGGCAATATGATGAAGATGATGATGCTAGCTTCTCAATTCTTTCCAAATATGACTTGAATTATGAGATGAATCTTCCTTCTCCCCCTTGGTGTTTTGATCGATCTTCAATGTGTGTTTGTGTTTAGCTCTCTTGCAAATATAATGTATGAAATGAAATGTATACAAAAATGTAATATAAAAGCTAACTAATCTAAAGTCTTCCACTAACTATGATGAATCACCACAATTTGCAACTAAGTCCTCCTAATATTTGAATTCATTCAATCAAATTTCCTCTCTACACAAAAGATCAAGTAGCTCCAATTTCTTTAATGCAGTTAGGTCCATAAATTTATACAAAGGGTCAATCAAGGACATTTAGTGCAATTAGGTCACATATAGCAATTAGTTCATATAATTCACGTAAATGACAATTTATATACATGCATAGAGATGTAATGTATATAATATGATGAAGGTTGTAAAAAATTGAATGAAATGATTAAATTAAATTCCCCCAACTCCCGAAGACCCACTCGTGGCGTGCTTACCTGAACTTCTGGAAATTGGGGCGTTACAGGTTGTATCCCCGATCTTCTCTAAAATCTCAAACGGACCCAAATACCAAGGGTTCAACTTCCCTCCTCGACCAATCCTTGCAAACCCTTTTCTTGTAGAAGCCTTTAGAAAGACTCTATCTCCAACCTCAAACTCAAGACTCTTTCTTCGTTGGTAAGCATAGCTCTTCTGATGATCTTGAGCTTCTTTCATCTATTGTCTTATCAGCTAGACCTTATCAATTGCATCTTGAACGGCTTTAGAGGGTTTTTCCTTGTTCTCCCTCACTTTCACGCCTTCTTGTTTGGTACAATTCCACTCTTCCAAGTCGAAGAACAACGGAGACCTGCACTTTCTACCGTAAAGAGCTTCATAAGGTGTCATCTCTATCGAGGCTTGATAGCTATTATTGTAAGCAAACTCGATTAATGGTAACTGCTCATTCCACGAGCTCTGAAAGTCCAAAGCACACGTTCTCAACATATCCTCCAAATACCTAATCAACCTTTCCGACTTTCCATCTGTCTGAGGATGGAAAGCTGTGGTAAACTGAAGTCTCGACCCCAAATTCTTTTGAAGTTCTTGCCAAAACCTTGAAGTAAACCTTGGCTCTCTATCCGACACGATGCTAACCAGTACTACATGAAGTCTAATGATCTTATCACAGTATTTCTTGGCTAGCTTGCTTACTTTGTCGAACATCTGGATGGCAAGAAAATGAGCCGAATTTGTTAACCGATCCACGATAACCCAAATCCCATCAAGGCCACCTTTCGCTCTTGGTAAACCTGAAACGAAATCCATAGCTATATGATGCCACTTGCACTCTAGAATAGGCAATGGCTTGAGTAGCCCTGACGACTTCTGATGTTCTGCCTTCACCACCTGGCAGGTCATACAATGCTTCACAAAATTGATCACATCCCGTTTCAGTCCATTCCACCAATAATATTGCTTAAGATCCTTATACATCTTGTTCCATCCGGGATGTATCGAATAAGCTGACCGATGAGCCTCTTCAAGAATAATCCGCTTTAACTCTTCGGGCACGATAACTCTGTTCTTGAACCTTAGAAGCCCGGTATCATCAAACCCAAACGGACACTCTGGATCAGCTCAAGCTTTCTCTATTAACTTCTGAACCTTGGAATCAACTCTTTGAGCCTCAAATAACCTTTGTTGAAGATCTGACTGAATCGAAATTTTACGAACACTAGCCCTTAACTTGATTGGCTCAATCTCATCCTCAACTTCCACTTTGACATTGGACACGCTAGCCTTCCTACTAAGAACATCTGCAACCACGTTGGCTTTGCCGAGATGGTATCGGATTGTACACTCAAAATCCGCAAGGAATTCCATCCAACGTCGTTGTCTCTTGTTCAACTCCTTCTGAGAGAATAAATACTGGAGACTCCTGTGGTCAGAAAAGATCTTGAAGCGAACTCCGTAAAGATAGTGTCTCCACTTACCCAAAGCAAAGATCACTGCAGCTAATTCGAGATCATGAGTGGGGCAGTTCTGTTCATGCTCCTTCAACTTCCAGGAGGCATATGTAGCACCCCTACACGTGGAGATGCCACACCCCCGCACTATAGGTCGATCCACATACGAAATGGGTAATCCGTACATGAACTAACCTACAGCGAATGGGTGACAATGAAAGAAAATGACCGGCTAGGCAGGACTAACTCGCAATTTAAATACCATAATGCAAAAGGGAGTAAGCGGAATCATGACTTGATGAACATTTAATAAGTAAACCAAACTTAACTTTACATATCAATATATTATCATCTCCTAACATATATAACAAATAACATTACGCATAATTCCTTTGGAACAACAAGTAAATAATTAAACAAATGCATTGTGTTTGACTCGACTATAAGGACTAGACTCGACTCACTTCCCGCCTAGCGTGCACTTGCAATAACCTGAAAGATGGAGGCGTCAGTCTGTAAAGACCGAGTGAGGGGTTTAAATAAATATTAGCGCAGATAACATGCAAGTTATATTCTCGGGTAAAGACTTAGAAAGATAAATGTATAAGTTTAATAATGAGATGTCTTCGCCCGAGAATGCAACTATCAATATTAATTACTTGTTCATTTTCATGCATTCAATACATGGCCCCGGTGAGTGTGGGCAGTCTCCAACCTTACTCCAAATGTACATGAAACATGTTTGCTTGATTGTTAATCAATAGGTGATCATACAATTCAATTATAGTGCAATCGTGCAATAGTGTAATCAAGTAACACGTTCAAGGAATGAAAATCATGCAATAACCCGAGGACAATCCGTGGTGCCGGACCCGTCCCCAGTCTCCTTCTCCATCCAATGATGGGAAGGTAGCTAGCCTCCACCATCCATGACGCGTTGAGCAGAGGGTATATGAATCCCTAAGCCCGGAACTCCTTCCTCCACTAATCTCCTAGCGGATTCAGGGGTCATCCCAATGTGGTGAGGATAGCGCGAGAGTTACCCATCAGCCCTTGCTTTCCCGGTTGGTTCAAGCCACTACCCTCGGGCCCAACGTGAACGGTCATGCTACTCACCTAAAACATGCACGATACATGGCTTGCTTGCTTTTCATGAACATGACTTGCTTGAAATGATAAGTGATTTCATTCAACATTATAGATATAATTACCTTTTGGCCGAAAGATCACATAAGGGGTATACGGGTTCTATATAACTAGGAATTAAACCTCACCTGACAGGCGACACAATGACTTGTGGACGCGTGAACGTGCTCATGATCAATAATCTCCTCCCTGGAGAAGAACTGGACAAGAAAACAGGACATACGTGCATACGTGAGACAATACTCGACAATGATACCAAATATGATGCACGGCATGATCACATAACGAGATATCGTGCAATGAACAATGTAGCTCGTAATTATCATGTTTTGGCATGTAATTAATCATATAATAACAATTTGGGGTCAAATACACCATTTGGAGCTTGCTGCGGTTATGTTTGCTCTATTGAAGTGGTGTCATTACCTCTACGGAGCTACTTTTGATGTGTTTACCAACCACTAAAGCCTTAAGTATTTGTTCACTAGGAAGGATTTGAACGTGAGGTAGAGACATTGGGTGGAGTTGCTTGAGGACTATGATTGCAAGATTCAATACCACCCGGGTAAAGCTAACGTGGTTGCAGATGAGCCACAAAGCTAGTGTTTCAAGTTTGGAAGCAAGTTTGAGTAAGCAGAGTTCAATGGTTTTAGTTTCAGAAGCCCGCTTAGCAAATATCTCTGTTCAACCGGAGTTAAAGCAAAGATTGATTGAAGCTCAAGCTAATGATCCGAAAATTCAGAGATTGGTGGTGAAAGCAAGGATTGATCCAGAAACTAAGTTTGGGTTCGATGATTCAGGTCTATTTTGGTTCAAGACTCGGGTTTCTGTTCCTGAAGAGCTTAAGCAGTTGATTCTTGACGAGGCACATAGGTCGTCTTACATAATACATCTCGGTACCACGAAGATGTACAAGGATTTCAGAACATTGTACTGGTGGAATAGCATGAAGAGAGACGTCGCTAACTTTGTGAGAAGATATCTAACGTGCCAAGTGGTGAAGGCTGAACACCAAAAGCCAGGAGGAACTCTCCAACCACTTTCGATTCCCGAATGGAAGTGGGAGTAAGTGACCATGGACTTCGTGTCTGGCTTGCCGCGGACCAAAGGAGGTTTTGATGGGATTTGGGTCATAATTGATCGGTTCTCGTAGTCGGCCCATTTTCTCAAAGTCCGAATGTCTGGATGTAGCACCCGGAACGCCGAGATGCCACACCCCCCGCACTATAAGTCGATCCACATACGAAATGGATAGTCCGTACATGAACCAACCTATAGCGAGCGGGTGGCAATAAAAAAACAACACTCTAGCTAGGCGGGACTAACCCTCATTTAATACCAACGTACATAAAAATAAAACGGAAGCATAAGGTACACGCATTTCATTATCACCCTTCAAGTTCAACTTCATTACTTATAAATACAATTCAATCCTTCTAAAAACCAAAGCTTAACATACGTAAGTACCAACTGCTATAACAATCGATATGTGCATCATTAATGTACAAGAAAATGAAGAAAACAAGTGCTAGACCCAAAATAAAGACCAACTCCCGCCTAGCACTAAACCTGCAAAACTGAAAAGGTGAGGTGTCAGTCTATGAAAGACTGAGCGAGGGGTTTATAAATAAATATTAGCGCAATTACCATGCAAGCCATAGTCTCGGGTAAGGTTTTATAAAAGGGAAGCAATACAAGTTCAATAATACAATACAACTCGCCCGAGATTACAACTAATCAATTTAACAATATAACCGTCGTCACTTCAATTCAATCAGTGGCCCGGCGAGTGAGGGCAATTCTCCAACCTTACTCCGACAGTGAACATTACCAATATTTAGATTATCAATGGTTAAGTGAGCATGCAAGTTATTATAGTGCGCAATAAGCAGTATCAATTCCCTTCTTCCTCCGGTGATAGCTGGGTGATCGGCCCGAACCATCCAATCAGACGAGGGGAGCGCGAACACTCAAACCCTCAGGTTCCCATCACCCAACCAAACCTCCTGGTGGGTTCCGGGTTAGTCCTATCAATCATGTGGAGAGTGAGCACAAGGTTAACCGGCGACCCCTATGGTCGTCCCGGGTCCCCCTGACCCACACCTTCTGGGCCCCATTCAACATTCATTCATTCATTCTCGCCAAAACATCAATCAATCAATCAATCCGTTCGATCTGTGAAACCAGGTGAAAATCAATAGAGTTTGGAAAACTATAGATATATAGATATATTTTGGCTTAAAACGTCACATAGGGTTATATGGGTTCTATATATCTAGAAATTAAACCTCACCTGTGCCGACAATTAACAAGGTACAACTATGAAGCTTGCTCCTCGTCAACGGGAAGCCAATCTGCGTAAAAGGGGTAAGTGTTCGTGAGACACGACTCGTATGAACCATTTATGATGTAAGGCAAAGTCATGATCAATAAGTCATTCAGTAACACTTAAGGAATGTCAACTAGGAGCATAATTACCAATTAAACAACTATATATATCATATGATTCACATAAGGGAGCCAATAGAGTGAATGGAACGCAATAAGAGAGGTTTTGGTGAAGTTTGGCAAAAACGGACAATTTTAGGAAACGTGTAGGCTGTAGGAAAACTGGAATATCTTCAGATATAGAAGTTGGAATAAATTTTTTCTTATTGTAAATGAAACTAGACACATAGGGCTTTCCGAGCATATATGGCTCGTTTTCTAGTTCAAAGCGAGGAGAAAATGGCGTAACCTTGAAGTTGGGTGAATGCAGTTTGTCAGTAAAGCAGCGACACCAAAATGAATTGATAATATCTCACAAACTAGAAAAGATATTGAGATGATTCCAATTGTAGGTTGTTCTAGACTTCAAGAGGTTTCCAACGGTTCAAAAATTAGGTCATTTGGAGTTCGAATGAGGGAGTACCCGGCCGGTTAAAATTCAAAGGAAAAGTTCCCCGACCGGGTAAAGCTGTCCAGAAGCTTTTCGGCCGGGTACTTTTTATGCACAAAAAGTACCCGCCCGGGTACCCTTCCAGGGCCGGAAAAAGGGGCAAAACAGGGGCTTGTTCGTGGAGGGAAGAAAGGGGATCAAAACCCAAAGCAAACTAAACCAAAATGCTCCAAAACAATCATATATCATGCATATAACTTGGAGACATCATTTAGGTAACAATTAATCCAAGGAAACATGCATAGATCATCAAGAATTCCTCAACCAACCCTATATAATATCATATCCCACCTTCATATTATTCAAGAATTCATGCAAGTTTCAAGTATAGATATCCAAGTCATGCTTCTAATCATAATTAAACAAGAAACCATATCCAAATTCTCAAACCCTACATCATATATAAATCAAGAACTCAATAATATCTCCAACTCTACCTTAAGGAAAGAAAGAAGAGATAAAATGAAGTGATGATGTTGATGCTCCAAAATATGCAATTTCCCCTTGAATTCAAGCTTGAAAATGATGAAATCCACTTCTTCTCCTTGGGGTTTTTGGATCGGGATGAAGGAGAGAGAGGAGGGATCATGTGTGTATATGTTTGTATGCAATAAAGTGATATATGTTATATATTATATGTCTAGGCACAAATTGCAATTTAATCCCTCCAAATCATAAGTCATGCAATTAGGTTCACACTCATGGAAAATGGTCATTTAAGTCCCAAGCAAAGTTAATGCAATTAAGTCCACCAATTTAAGAAATGATCACTTAAGGGCAATTAGGCGATTAAACCACATTTGTCAAACAATTCACGTAATTTCTCATGTTAACAATTATTTCATATAAGTTCATAGAAAATATAGTGCATCTAAGGTTATGCAATGTATATAAATTATCACATATTACACATAGGAAAAACGGGGTGTTACACTGACAAGGTGCCTAAGTTAGCCAAGTTATATCGCAGGGAGATCGTGAGGTTGCATGGTGCACCGGTCAGCATTGTTTCAGACAGAGATCCTCGGTTTATAGCGAGCTTTTGGCAAGAGTTACAAAAGTGTATGGGTACGAAGCTCCAGTTCAGCACCGCATCTCACCCATAAACAGATTGTCAATCCGAGAGGTTAATAAAGTATCTCGAGGACATGATTCGTGCTTGTGCCTTAGATTATCAAGACACGTGGGATGAGCATTTGGACTTGGTCGAGTTCGCCTATAACAACAACTTTCAATAATCTATTGGTATGGCTCCGTATGAAGCACTATATGGGAGAAAGTGTCGGTCACCTCTCTTTTGGGATATTGATGAGTGGAGGTGGACCAAGGATGGTAAGCTTGATAGAGCTAAGAAACTAGCGGAGATTCAGGATACCATTGAGAAAGTGGAAGTGATTCAACAAAGGTTGAAGACGGCTCAGGACCGACAGAAAAGTTATGCGGATAAGAGAAGACGACCCCTAGAGTTCGAAGAGGGAGATAAGGTTTTCTTGAAAGAATCTCCTAGAAAGGGGTTTGCTCGGATTGGTAAGGGTGGGAAGCTTAACCCGCGCTACTTAGGCCCGTTCAAGATTCTTGAACGAGTTGGGGAATTAGCCTACCAACTTGACCTACCACCGAGTTTGACCGGGATTCATAATGTCTTCCACGTCTCTCAACTAAGAAAGTTTTATCCCTATGAGTATTCTATTCTACCTGTTGAGGAGGTACAACTTGAGCCGGATTTGATGATCAAGAAGCACCCGGTTAAGATCTGGGACCGGAAGATGCAGAAGTTAAGAAACCGATAGATTCCTTTGGTGAAGGTCTTGTGGCGTGATCAGAAGTCCGAAGAAGCCACTTGGGAGACCGAAGAGAAGGTGAAACAGTTGTACCAGGTGCCGTTCAAGACCTCGCTTCGGACCTGAGATCAGGTCCTTTTGAAGGAGGGGAGTTTGTAACATCCTCACCGTTCGGACTCTTAGGTATGATGTCATGGGTGTGATACGTGTGCAATTTAATTATTTATTTATGTACTTAATTGCTATTATTTATGTTTTGGTATTATTTGAACTTATACGAATTAGATTTTGATCCTTGTATATGAGGTTTTGAACGTTTTTTTGAATACGTGCCTTTGAACTTGAGCTATATGTGTCCGATTTTCGTGAAATTTTGATATGTGTGAAATACATGAGTTATGAACATGATTATATACCCGTTATGTGATTTTGAATTTATTTTTCTTGGTTTTGGCTCGTTTTTGTTTAATGGAACCGAAAAGGGGGCTAAAGAGCATTTGGTGTACCCTGGGTTCCGGGCGGTGTATCTTGGGCTCGGGAATTCGGATTTGAATTACGGAAGAGATGTTAGACTTGTAACAAGATTTGAGAGCTTAGGAACCTAACCTTGTATTTTTCTAAACCCGTTTGGACCTCCGAAATTCAACCGAAACGAGCAACTTGTACCGGAAGTACCACCTTTGACTTAAATGGCCATAACTATTTCTTGTGAGCGCCTTTTTGACCAATTCTTAGCCCCACCATCTACTAACTCTCTTATCTACCCCTAACTATCATCTCATTTCATGCTCACACCAAAACGAAAGAGAAAAATAGCCGCCAACTCTGAACAAGTGAAGAAGAAGGAAAGAAAGAGAAGTACTATTCATTTTCTTGAGATTTTGAGCCCAACTCACCATCAATTCTCTCCCAATCAAAGAGGCAAGTTGATATTTGTTATCTCCATGACTTTTTGATCATTTTAACTTCAACTTTTCAAGATTTCACCATGATTTGAGTATTATATGGCTTATGTGATGAATAGTGAGGGTTTGTAGCAATTTGTTGATTCTAGCTTGCTTTCTTGTGAATTTTTTTGATATGAAGCATGTATATTGATCCTAAAGCATCATTTATAACTTATATGAACTTGCTTTAAGTGTTATTTGAGAATTCATGACTTTATCATTAATGAATAGAGGTTTTATAAGAACTTGTTCTCTTTTCATTTCTAGCATAAGTTGTTGCAAGTTTGGGCCATTTAATGGCTTGTAATGCATGAATTTTTGCCACCCTAACTTGCCTATATGTGTTAGCTTGGTGTTGGCTTGGTTTACTTTAAGTTTTGAGGGGTTGGAGGGCTGAACTTTTGAACGTTTGCTATCAGCGTAGCCCTAACGCCCGTCACTCTGATGACTTTTTGGATGTCTCAATGTTGGAAAATGCTCACTAGGCGCAATGAAAATTTACAAACTTACAACAATGAATTGTTCGCTTGAAATTTTTATTCTGAAATGAATCTGAGAAAGTTTGTAAACTCATTTAGAATTAAACATTCTTGAAGTGTTTGATACGTCTTTGAAACACTCTTCACACGGATTGAGTCCCTCGAACAATTCCTCTTCGAGACTCCATGGTAGAAGTCCTCCAAAGATATCCACAAACAGTCCTAGATCACAATAAAGTGAGGGAGAATGCTAGTTTTTGTAGCTTGTGGTTTGTCTAGAATACGTTTGAGTATGTGAAAAACTTTCTTGGGGTTCAAGAACGTTGGTCTAAACCCTAAAATTTGCCCAAATCCCTTATTTTACACTCACGGGCTTCAAACCCCTATCATGATAGGGTTCAGGATTCCTAATCCTTTTACGATTTAATTTCTTGATGCCAAGGTTACTAATTAACTTTTTAATTTAATTAAGATATTATCCTAATTCAATCTTATCAAAAATCTTCATCCTAATTAATTTTGGATTCTTATTTATTTATTTTTTTCTAAATAAAACAAATAATAATTCTAATAATAACTAATTCCTAATTAATTATTTATTAGACTTAGATTTTTGGATTAAACTTTATAATTAATTCATAATTAATTAAAGCATAAAATTTAATCAAATAATTTAAATGTAATTAAATAAACAAAACTCATGGACCACACGTGTCACGCGTGTCATATGCCTGTCACCAACTGCATGCATGTGTGGGTCTATTTGGTCAAGTCCTTAATCATATTAGTTAATCCGATTAAACCCCTACAAAAATCCATGCGACCTGGTATTTGTGTGTGACCTTTTAGATTCAGTATTCGATTAGCTGTGACACTAATTAATTAATAACTTATTAATTAATTAGTCCACAAATCACACATCTATAGTCTAGCAATAAAAGGGTGACCACCAGCTAAATAAAAATTTAATCACATAACCTTTCAGTCAATGGTTCACTATGAGATATGATCCTCCAACCGATTCATCTTTATATTAAAAATCTAGGGTAAGAGAATAATTAAAACCCTAATAATCTTAATATTGAAATTAAGTATGTTTCGTATCCAATGGATCTCGATCTAAGAAACACCATTCTTGATCTTAATCTACTATCTTGGCCAAGGACTCCTAAATGGAATATAAATGACTTAGATAATAAGAGATTTTCTTGCCTTAAACAAGTGTAGGTTCTCAATTGATTCTCACATGCCTTCATGTACCACTTTTGTATCCCCAACATAAGTCATAATTTAAGTGTCTTGAGCGGCACCCTTTTAGACTTATTTCTAAGATTACCTAGTTTGTTCACACAAGACAACCATGAGATCTCAAGTCTAAGGACTAGTGAATCACATCATTGACCTGTGAGATATTTTCTAATTTGGAGGTTTCTACTTCTATAAGTAGTCACTTCCTTTCTCATTTATGAATGTTCTCACGCCGGATACCTCACTGTACTGATTCTTTTAATGAGCACCCTTGTGTATTGTGTACGCATTTACCATGCACTTTGTCATGCCATGAAACAAGATGATTCATACTGAATGATACAATCCCACAAGCAAGTCTCAATCGAGTTTAATCAACACTCCCGTTGTTTGTTGGATTCATTGACTTGAAATGGTTTCTAGTCCAATTTAGATTATGACTTCTTTCATGTGTCATTAGCCTAAATGAAGAAGCCCTAAAATCTTGATAGATTAGGAGAGTTATAATCCATAAAAAAGTGTTTACCTTTGATTAAAATAAATAAGTTTATTATACGAAGATCGTTTGTGATTTAACAAGAGAATAAATAAAGCGGATTACATAAGATCGGTTTTGAGGGAACTATTCCTAACACTCAACTTTGAAGGTATCGTATAAGAGGATTTACGATCAACCCACCATCGGCCCATACCTTTGCGGTATCACCTTTTATATAATCCTTAGGCCCAAACTCCCTATGAGAGATCCCATATATAATTAAATGGTTCTCGTGAAATCAGTTTTTGGTACATATATTAAATTTCAAAACACAACAGCAAAAATGATTGTTATGGAAAGTCATTTTTGGTTAAAAACTAACACAACACTAGCAAGCTTATTTACTATGTATAATATTAAGAAGTAGGTTTAAATCAGATGAAATAAGGGTCATACGATTGTCAATATATATTTATATAGTTGTTGATTACAAGAAAATAAAATAAAGACACGTGATAGACAAAAACCCAAAAGAATAAAAACGAAAGCCTACTAAGATTGGGTTTCTACTATCCTGGGGTTCACCTATACCAACGAGACACTTATGAGTGAGACTCAACTCAATATAAATCAAATAAGGACGCACATCATATGATTCAAGTCGAATATAGATGTACGTATGCCACATATCCATATCATGACATGCTTAAGTTTAAAACACACATTCATGTTCAAAATAACATTTAGGACTTAATGGATTAAAAAATGTTTAATCATATTATAATAATTTGTAAAAAGTTTAAATATAGCATAAGTTGATCTAGGGATGTAAATGAGATGAGCCCATTTGTGAGTCTAACGTGAAGAATCAATAAAGGTTCGGGCCATAATTCGAGGTATTCGAACCCGAATCGAACCATGGCTCGGTTCGTGACTTTCACAAACTGAACTCGAACCTTTTCTTTCTAAAAATTAGATTCGCGAGCCGGCTGGCAAACCCTAATATTTAATAAAAAAATACTTATTATATATATTATTGATTATATAATATATATATATATATTTTTTTTTTTAATCTATATAATATATTATATCTAAAGTATATTGAAAAACAAACTAAGAATTAACTAAATAACTCTCTCTCAATCATAATATCTTTCCAAATCATAATCAAAAACCCTAGCAGATTGTTTTCTTCCTCGGCCGCCCAAGTCTCCCAACACCATTTCCAGTTTCCACCACCACCCTATATTCGCTACCCACCGCACATTGTGACCACCCCGCCCTCCGCTTCGATCTTACCATCTTTGACTCATGCAAACAGGTATACACTAGCCTCCAGCACAGAGATGCACCATGGCGACCCAACAACTTTTCCAAGTATAAATCTAAGATCGAACTCAAACTCAAACTTGAAAATATGGGCAAGGTTCGCCTCAGCCTGATTTGTTTACATCCCTATGTCATTCATTAGAATTCATAATTTAATTAATCATAAGCATTTAGGAATTTAAAGCACTCATAACACATATGGCTTGGCAAATGAAAAAAAAGAGAAAAATTTTTAAATCGTCTTGTAAAGTAACCCATTTACAGGTTTGGTCCCAACAGTTGTCAGTGTCTCATTTTTGGTCCCATAAAGTGACATTTTTCTTAAATTAGGTCCCATTGACCACTTTCCATCCAAAATTAACGTTTGACCGTTAAAAAAGTTACTTTTTACCCCTTTTGGTTCTTTCATATTTTCAAAACTACACCAAACTATTTAAATTCCATATTTTATCCCTGAACTATTTAAATTGTATATTTTCACCCCAAATAAAATATAATAGTGTTGCAGATTTAAATTGCATACAAGAAGGTATGATTCCTAACAAGTATTTTCATAAAACTACTCATTCTTTAAGCTCTGCAAATGGTCAAAAAATGAAAATTAAATATAAAATTTCTAAAACTTATGTTTGCAAAAATAAAGTTTGTATTCCTAATAGTTTTTTACTTGTCAAAAATATTACAAATCAGGTTATACTTTGTAACATCCCGATCATCCGGATCTACAGGTATGCCTTTACGGGGTATTACGTGTGCAATTTATTATTTATATATATCGTTTGAATTACTTTTAATGCTTATTTGTTAATTTGAAATTTACTTGTTTAGTTTCTTTTTGATTATGTAACGCCCCGATTTCTCGGACGTAAAGGTAGGACGTATGTGTTTACCTATTTGCGCGAATTAATTGTTTTACGTATTTTATATTTAATTTTATTATAATTGTTATTATTTTATTATATTATATTATATTATTATTTTATTTTAATATTATTAATTATATATATATATATTTCGTATTATATATATATATATATATATATGTTTAATTATTATTATGATTAATTTAATGTTATGCTAATTATATGTTATGCTAATTAATCATGTTTTAATTAGTTAAGTATATATATATATTATACGTGGAAAAATATAATTATGCATGAGAAATCATAATTTTGCATGGGAATTAATTTTGCATGATTTTTATTCCAATTTTTGCATGGGAGTTATAATATATGCATGGAATTATGTTGAATTGCATGTATGAGTTTGTTCGTTTATTTTGTGCTTCGTTCTCTTATGAAATGATATCAAATTGCCACGAATTTGTAATATGTCGTACATAGATGTGTTATGGACATGATTTTATGCTCAAATTATGTTTTTGAATTCATTTGATAGGTTAACGAATTTAATTTTAATTGAGGAACCAAAACGGGGGCTAACGAGCACTTAGCGTACCCTTGGTTCCGAATTTAATATCTTGAGCTCGGGAACTTGGATTCGAGTTCCGTCAACTCCGCTGAACTCGTAACGGAAATTCGAGTTTAGTAAACTTAGCCTTATAATTTTCCTAATTCATTTGAAACTCCGAAATCCAACCGAAAAACGAAACGGCATTCAACTTGACCTTGTTGCACTAATTCAGCCATAACTTGGCCAAACCACAACCAAATTAACCATGGTTTAATTCCTTTAAACCCTAACTCAACCACCTATCTAGATATTTCAAGCCTTGACCGAGATTATCATCACACAAACCCCAAACATCAGCCAAAGCTACTGTTTTCTCTCCAGTCCCGTAACCCTTCATCCCTTGGAGATTTTGGAGCTCAAATCTCCTCCAAACTTCAACCAATCATCAAGGTAAGTTAAGGGTTGTATTATATGATTAATTCTGATCATTTTCATCTTCCCATTCATGATTTTGAGCATGGTTCTTCATTTCTGAACTGTTTTTCCCGAAAATGGAGTTTTGTGCAAATTCTTGATCTCCTTCGATTCTCAATGAATTTGATTGATTCCAAGCTTGAGATTGATTGTTTTAATATCCTCACATCAATTATGATCATTGCTTTCGTGTTTGTTGAGATATATATGAGATATCATTTATGAAATTTTCAGAAATTCCACATGAAGGTCACGTATGCTTCCATGCCTTGATTGATCACTTTTGGAACTGAATTACTTGTTGAAATTATGATGTTTTGCTGCGTATTTGATGGCCTTTTGGACTTGAACTGAGTCGTATGAGCTAAGAGCAAGCATGCTCTGTTTTTCTCCAGTTTTTGGCCCTGTTTTAGCGCGGTTATGTTGCTGTAAACGGCTGTCATTTCCTTCTTCTTTTGCTATCATCTTTCATGGATTCTTGGTGTGAGTTTAGCTGAGTTTCTTGCAGCATTTTATGCCTCGTTTTGTTGCCTTTCTTGCCTGCTTTTCCTGCGTAATTGGCTGCCTCTTTTCTTGCTCTGTTTCTGCGCCTGTGGCTGTCCGAGAACTGGAGTTGCTGCTGTGCGACACGGGCGTGCCATTCCTGGCCTTTCCAGCGCGGAACGGGGGTGCAGACTTGGCCTGGGATTTCTGTACCGAGACACGGGGGTGTCTCGGTCCAGGCTTGCAGGGTGACACGGGGGTGTCACCCCGTTTTGCTTGAGCTTTTACTGCTGCCTTGGTCTGCTGTTACTGCTGCTGTGTTGCTGCGTTTTCCTGGAGTTGTTGTGGTGTTGAGTGTGCTTGGTTGTGCAGAATGTGTGGTGTGCATGCATGGGAATGATATTGTGTGTTGTGTTAATGCATGCATGTGTATATAAGGTATAGAATATTAGTATATATATGATATTGTGTGTGTGCATGGGTTGCATGTGTACGTGTATATATGTTATATATATTATATATATATATATTGTATGTATTATATGATTATATATATTATATTATATTATATATATTTATTATTTATTTTAATTATTAATTGATTTAATTTAATTATTGAAATTAATTGATTTCCATTTCGCGTAATTAAATTACCGACTATTGATTGAACGTTTTATTTATTTTATTCCTAAATGTGAATATGAATATTATATGTGTTATGCTTATTAATTGATATGAATTATGAATTTATGAATATTATGAATATTGTAAATTTATGAAATTTATATGAATTTATGAAATTATGAAATTGAATGAAATATATGAACGAATGATTTGATTATATACTTTAAATTCTTTAATCGTGCACATGAACATTTTTATGATATAACATGATCATTTATGCATTCATGTCATATTCACCTCATTGCCGAGCATCGTATATGGTCATTGCGTCTCATACCTTTTCTTTTGCACAGATTCGGGTTTGGTCGGAGACGAGGGCGAGCCTTGAGACGCTTGTACCTTTATTTCTGCTTTGGTAAAGGTGGGTTTTTCTTCTATTAGTTAAAACAACCCTATAAATCCCTTATGTGCAAGGTTTTAAGCCAAAATAATATATTTATATCAATCGAGTCATTTTGGGTAAATGATTTCAAATGTATGACCCCTTTTTAATTGTGAAACCCTACCTTATGTTTGGCGAGACACATTTATATATATGCTTATTCGGGCCCGGGACTTAGTATATGTGGCTAACCGAGGAAGCAAGGGCTGACGGGGATCCCATATACTAGTTCCAACCAAACTACGGTGATACCGGCCCTCGCTAGGAGTTTTAGCGAGGAATGGGAGCTGAGTGCCCTTGGGGGATTCATGTACCTCCATTGGCCTATGTATGAACCGGTGGTCAGGTCTAGCTAACTTGTCCACCACCCGGAGGAAGAAGGTGTATATGTATGATTATGATCATTTATGTATGTGCACGAAAGATATGTATGACAACCAATAATTATGATATGATTACACGAGGAGAAGGTTGGAGATTGTGCACGCTCACTCGCCGAGCTTAAACCCTTATGAACAATTATGAATGAAAATGAACGTCGTAATCCCGTTGATGTCTTCTTTGTTTTAACCATTTGGTAAATTCCTTTCAAACTTCACACGGGATTAGGGCTTGCATGTATGTGTTTAATTTATGCGATATTATATATCTTATGCCCCGTTTTTATACCCACCAGTCTCTTTTAGACTGAACCCGGTTGTTTTCAGCTGTTTTGTGCAGGTATAGGAGTGCTAGGCGGGAATACAAGTCGTCTAGGTCTTGCATTTATGTTTAGCACTTCTTTTCAGTTTCATGTTCATACTCTTGTTGCTACTTTGGTATTTGATCCTAGTATAGATTGGAGCGTTATGATTTTGTAGGCCGTGAGTGCCGTTGCATATTAGAATGCTCTTGTATATCTATTTTTGGAGCTTGGTGGCTCACTGTATATATGCTATGTTATTCTTGCTTCCGCGAATTTTATTTAACTCTGATTTTATGATTCTTGCACTGATTGGTTTAAGGGTTAGTCCCGCCTAGCCTAGCGTGTGTGTTGTGTCCCCGTTCGCCGTGGATTTGGCACGTGTATGGACTTCCATTTCATATACGGGTCGGGTCCGGTGCGGGGGATGTGGTACCTTACGCTCGGGTGCTACATCCTTAAGTGGTATCAGAGCTTAGGGTTGCAAAACCCGGGCTCTAGTGTCGTGTTGAGTCAGTTAGGTCGTTCGGCTTTAGGAACAACTTGTCAATGTGTTGCATATGCGTTGTTTACGCGCTTGTGTGCTCTAAATCTGGAATTTTGATCGAATTAATTGCACTTGCATGCATGGACTAAAGATAGCATGCATTTTAGTGTTTCTTGAACAGGATGCCTCCACGTAGACACAGTGAGAGATCTCCCGGACGCCGTCGTCATCACGATCGATCTCCTACGCCTCCACCCCAACCACAAGCACCGTCGATGGATATGGGGAATTTCATGGAAGCGGTTTTCAACTATGTTGAGCATAGAAGGGCTCAAGCTCCCCCACCGCAACAGGCAGAACAACAAGCTCCTCCACCAAATCACAATAACAATAGAGACCCTCATGGGGTGTTTTTGAGTTACAACCCCCCTCGGTTTTCTGGATCTATCGACGATTCGGTCTCGGAGGGTTGGTTGATTCGAGTAGAGAGGATATCTGGAGTCCGACAGTCTACTACACAAGGGGGGAAATAAAAAAGAAGGGTCCGATTTTTAGAGCTCCTATGAGAAGAGGCTCCGGATCGAATTCGGGAAAGAGGCCGATGATGCAAGCTAGTTCCCCTCCTAAGGTTCCGTTTAAGAAGCCAAGAATGGGAGGACCAACTCCACCGGTCCCAAAAGCTCTGCCTACACCTACGAAGGATCGACAAGGTCCGAGCGTGGCGAGATTGGCTCAAGCTCCCTGTACACATTGTGGAGGACCAACTCATAATTACTATAACTGTCGGAGGAGGTTGAATTTGTGCTTTATATGTGGAAAAGGCGACCATATGGCGGATACTTGCCCCTATAAAGACCCCGGATATCAAAGACGAGTTCAAAGGCCAATGATCCCAGCTCGTGCTTACGCCAACGAAGGTGAAGAGCAAGATGCCGAGATTGATCCCACAGCTGTGATAGAAGGTACCCTATGCATACATAACATGAGCATTCATACACTCTTTGATTCGGGTGCCACGCATTCTTTTATTTCTTGTGAATTAGTTGCTATTCTGTGCTTGTCTGTTATTTGCTTTTTCTTCTTGTTGTTTGGTGAGTTCGCCACTGGGTGGTAGTCTTCAGACAGATCAGTTGGTTTGGGAGTGTTCAGTTCTGATGGAAGGATAAGTTGTGGTAATCTTCATCGATGACATCCTAGTTTATTCGAGAACTCCGGAGGATCATGCCAGGCACCTCAGGATTGTGTTGGATACCTTAAGAGAGCATCGGTTGTATGCTAAGTTTAGCAAAGGCGAGTTTTGGATTGATCAAGTAACATTTCTGGGTCATATTATTTCAAGGAAAGGTTTGGAGGTATACCCTTCTAAGATTGAGACGGTTATTCAAGGGCAAAGCCCGAAAAATGTTTCAGAAGTAAGGAGTTTCTGGGGTTTGGCATATTACTATCGAAGAGTTGTATAGGACTTTCGAAGATTACAGCTCCTTTAACCCGAGTGACTAAGAAGAGGGTTAAGTTTGAGTGGGACGAGGCATGTGTGGATAGCTTTCAACTTGTAAAGGAAAGTTGACCACCGCTCCTGTATTAGCACTTCCCGAAGGTACAGAAAGATATACAGTTTATACGGATGCCTAAAAAGGAAGGTTTGGGATGTGTGTTGATGCAAATGGAAGAGTAATCGCCTATGCCTCAAGGAAATTGAAAGAGCAGGAACAGAACTACCCCACTCATGATTTGGAAATTGCGGCAGTGATCTTTGCTTTGGGAAAGTGGAGACACTATCTTTATGGAATTTCGTTCGAGGTCTTCTCCGTTCACAAGAGTCTCCAATACTCATTCTCACAAAAGGGAGTGAACAAGAGACAACGACTTTGGATGAAACTTTTGGCGGATTATGAGTGTACAATCCGATACCATCCCGGCAAAGCCAATTTGGTCGCGGATGCGCTTAGTCGGAAACTAGTGTGTCCGATGTGAAAGTGGAAATTGGAGATGAGAATGAGTTGTTCAGACTGAGGGCTAGGGTTCGGGATATTACAGTTCGACCAGATCTTAAACAGAGGTTATTTGATTCTCAGAGGATTGATCCCGAGGTTCAGAATGCCGTTTGGGTTTGATGATACGGGACTTCTAAGATTCAAGAATAGAGTTGTTGTCCCGGAAGAATTAAAAAGGATTATTCTTGAGAAAGCCCATCGGTCAGGGTATTCGTTACATCCCGGAGGAACAAAAAGGTATAAGGATCTTAAGCAATTCTATTGGTGGAATGGATTGAAACGGGATGTGATCGACTTCGTGAAACATTGTATGACTTGTCAAGTGATTAAGGCAGAACATCAAAAGCCATCGGGGCTACTTCGTTGATTGCCTATCCCGGATTGGAAGTGGGAACAAATAATTATGGATTTTGTTTCAGGATTACCAAAAGCGAGAGGAGGTTTCGATGGAAATTGGGTTATCGTGGACAGATTGACGAAATCCGCTCATTTTCTTGCAACCAGAGTGTCCGATAAATGAATAAGTTGGCTAAGAGATACAATGATGAGATTGTCAGGCTTCATGGTATACTTGTTAGTATTGTCTCGGATCAGGATCCCAGAGTTACTTCAAGGTTATGGCAGAATTACAGCAGTGTTTGGAAACAAGGCTTCAATCCAGCACAGCTTTCCATCCTCAGACCGACGGACAATCAGAAAGGTTAAATTAAGTATCTGGAGGATTCGTTGAGAGCATGTGCATTGGACTTTCAAAGCTCGTGGAATTAGCAGTTACAGTTAATCGAGTTTGCTTACAACAATAGCTATCAAGCCTCGATTGAAATGGCCCCTTATGAAGCTCTTTATGGACGTAAATGTCGATCACCGTTGTTCTCTGACTTGGAGGAATGGAATTTGACCAAACAAGAGGGAATTAAAAGAAGGGAAAAGAAGGAAAAACCTCTAAGGCTGTACAAGAGACCATTGATAAGGTCCAGATAATTAGACAACGGATGAAGGCCGCTCAGGGTCGACAAAAGAGTTATGCAGATCTTCGGAGGAAGAATTTGGAGTTTGAGATTGGAGGTAGGGTCTTCTTAAAGGCTTCCCCATGAAAAGGATTCTCAAGGATTGAACGAGGAGGAAAATTTAAACACTTGGTATATGGGACCGTATGAGATTTTGGAGAAGATTGGGGATACGGCCTATCGTTTGGACATGCCTCCGAGTTTAACTGGAATTCATAACATGTTTCATGTTTCACAGCTCCGAAAGTATTATCGAGATGAGTCCGAGGTTCTACCAGTTGAAGAAGTGGAATTAGCACCGGATCCCACCTTCGTTCAGAAGCCGATTAAGATATTGGATCAAAAGTTTCAGGAAATTCGAAAATCGGCGTATTCCACTAGTCAAGGGTCTTTGGAAAAGTGATAAAACCGAAGAGACTACGTGGGAGACGGAGGATAAGATGTAAAGGTTTCACCCCGAGTTGTTTCCGAGCGAGCAGTGAATCCGAGGACGGATTCTTTTAAGGGGGAGAGATTGTAACGCCCCGATTTCTCGGACGTAAAGGTAGGACGTATATGTTTACCTATTTGCGCGAATTAATTGTTTTACGTGTTTTATATTTAATTTATTATAATTGTTATTATTTTATTATATTATATTATATTATTATTTTATTTTAATATTATTAATTATATATATATATATTTCGTATTATATATATATATATATATATATGTTTAATTATTATTATGATTAATTTAATGTTATGCTAATTATATGTTATGCTAATTAATCATGTTTTAATTAGTTAAGTATATATATATATTATACGTGGAAAAATATAATTATGCATGAGAAATCATAATTTTGCATGGGAATTAATTTTGCATGATTTTTATTCCAATTTTTGCATGGGAGTTATAATATATGCATGGAATTATGTTGAATTGCATGTATGAGTTTGTTCGTTTATTTTGTGCTTCGTTCTCTTATGAAATGATATCAAATTGCCACGAATTTGTAATATGTCGTACATATATGTGTTATGGACATGATTTTATGCTCAAATTATGTTTTTGAATTCATTTGATAGGTTAACGAATTTAATTTTAATTGAGGAACCAAAACGGGGGCTAACGAGCACTTAGCGTACCCTTGGTTCCGAATTTAATATCTTGAGCTCGGGAACTCGGATTCGAGTTCCGTCAACTCCGCTGAACTCGTAACGGAAATTCGAGTTTAGTAAACTTAGCCTTATAATTTTCCTAATTCATTTGAAACTCCGAAATCCAACCGAAAAACGAAACGGCATTCAACTTGACCTTGTTGCACTAATTCAGCCATAACTTGGCCAAACCACAACCAAATTAACCATGGTTTAATTCCTTTAAACCCTAACTCAACCACCTATCTAGATATTTCAAGCCTTGACCGAGATTATCATCACACAAACCCCAAACATCAGCCAAAGCTACTGTTTTCTCTCCAGTCCCGTAACCCTTCATCCCTTGGAGATTTTGGAGCTCAAATCTCCTCCAAACTTCAACCAATCATCAAGGTAAGTTAAGGGTTGTATTATATGATTAATTCTGATCATTTTCATCTTCCCATTCATGATTTTGAGCATGGTTCTTCATTTCTGAACTGTTTTTCCCGAAAATGGAGTTTTGTGCAAATTCTTGATCTCCTTCGATTCTCAATGAATTTGATTGATTCCAAGCTTGAGATTGATTGTTTTAATATTCTCACATCAATTATGATCATTGCTTTCGTGTTTGTTGAGATATATATGAGATATCATTTATGAAATTTTCAGAAATTCCACATGAAGGTCACGTATGCTTCCATGCCTTGATTGATCACTTTTGGAACTGAATTACTTGTTGAAATTATGATGTTTTGCTGCATATTTGATGGCCTTTTGGACTTGAACTGAGTCGTATGAGCTAAGAGCAAGCATGCTCTGTTTTTCTCCAGTTTTTGGCCCTGTTTTAGCGCGGTTATGTTGCTGTAAACGGCTGTCATTTCCTTCTTCTTTTGCTATCATCTTTCATGGATTCTTGGTGTGAGTTTAGCTGAGTTTCTTGCAGCATTTTATGCCTCGTTTTGTTGCCTTTCTTGCCTGCTTTTCCTGCGTAATTGGCTGCCTCTTTTCTTGCTCTGTTTCTGCGCCTGTGGCTGTCCGAGAACTGGAGTTGCTGCTGTGCGACACGGGCGTGCCATTCCTGGCCTTTCCAGCGCAGAACGGGGGTGCAGACTTGGCCTGGGATTTCTGTACCGAGACACGGGGGTGTCTCGGTCCAGGCTTGCAGGGTGACACGGGGGGTGTCACCCCGTTTTGCTTGAGCTTTTACTGCTGCCTTGGTCTGCTGTTACTGCTGCTGTGTTGCTGCGTTTTCCTGGAGTTGTTGTGGTGTTGAGTGTGCTTGGTTGTGCAGAATGTGTGGTGTGCATGCATGGGAATGATATTGTGTGTTGTGTTAATGCATGCATGTGTATATAAGGTATAGAATATTAGTATATATATGATATTATGTGTGTGCATGGGTTGCATGTGTAGGTTTGCATGTGTACGTGTATATATGTTATATATATTATATATATATATATTGTATGTATTATATGATTATATATATTATATTATATTATATATATTTATTATGTATTTTAATTATTAATTGATTTAATTTAATTATTGAAATTAATTGATTTCCATTTCGCGTAATTAAATTACCGACTATTGATTGAACGTTTTATTTATTTTATTCCTAAATGTGAATATGAATATTATATGTGTTATGCTTATTAATTGATATGAATTATGAATTTATGAATTTATGAATATTATGAATATTGTAAATTTATGAAATTTATATGAATTTATGAAATTATGAAATTGAATGAAATATATGAACGAATGATTTGATTATATACTTTAAATTCTTTAATCGTGCACATGAACATTTTTATGATATAACATGATCATTTATGCATTCATGTCATATTCACCTCATTGCCGAGCGTCGTATATGGTCATTGCGTCTCATACCTTTTCTTTTGCACAGATTCGGGTTTGGTCGGAGACGAGGGCGAGCCTTGAGACGCTTGTACCTTTATTTCTGCTTTGGTAAAGGTGAGTTTTTCTTCTATTAGTTAAAACAACCCTATAAATCCCTTATGTGCAAGGTTTTAAGCCAAAATAATATATTTATATCAATCGAGTCATTTTGGGTAAATGATTTCAAATGTATGACCCCTTTTTAATTGTGAAACCCTACCTTATGTTTGGCGAGACACATTTATATATATGCTTATTCGGGCCCGGGACTTAGTATATGTGGCTAACCGAGGAAACAAGGGCTGACGGGGATCCCATATACTAGTTCCAACCAAACTACGGTGATACCGGACCTCGCTAGGAGTTTTAGCGAGGAATGGGAGCTGAGTGCCCTTGGGGGATTCATGTACCTCCATTGGCCTATGTATGAACCGGTGGTCAGGTCTAGCTAACTTGTCCACCACCCAGAGGAAGAAGGTGTATATGTATGATTATGATCATTTATGTATGTGCACGAAAGATATGTATGACAACCAATAATTATGATATGATTACACGAGGAGAAGGTTGGAGATTGTGCACGCTCACTCGCCGAGCTTAAACCCTTATGAACAATTATGAATGAAAATGAACGTCGTAATCCCGTTGATGTCTTCTTTGTTTTAACCATTTGGTAAATTCCTTTCAAACTTCACACGGGATTAGGGCTTGCATGTATGTGTTTAATTTATGCGATATTATATATCTTATGCCCCGTTTTTATACCCACCAGTCTCTTTTAGACTGAACCCGGTTGTTTTCAGCTGTTTTGTGCAGGTATAGGAGTGCTAGGCGGGAATACAAGTCGTCTAGGTCTTGCATTTATGTTTAGCACTTCTTTTCAGTTTCATGTTCATACTCTTGTTGCTACTTTGGTATTTGATCCTAGTATAGATTGGAGCGTTATGATTTTGTAGGCCGTGAGTGCCGTTGCATATTAGAATACTCTTGTATATCTATTTTTGGAGCTTGGTGGCTCACTGTATATATGCTATGTTATTCTTGCTTCCGCGAATTTTATTTAACTCTGATTTTATGATTCTTGCACTGATTGGTTTAAGGGTTAGTCCCGCCTAGCCTAGCGTGTGTGTTGTGTCCCCGTTCGCCGTGGATTTGGCACGTGTATGGACTTCCATTTCATATACGGGTCGGGTCTCGGTGCGGGGGATGTGGTACCTTACGCTCGGGTGCTACAGATTACCTTGTACGTTTGTGTTCTTTTGCTCGATTTTGCCCTCAACATGCTCGAATTTGATTCTGATTTTTGTGAGTTCTTGATATACGTGAACTATGTGAATTATGTACATGTTAGCATGCTCGTTATGTGGTTTTGGATTCGTTTGTTCGAGTTTTGTGTTCGTTTTGTTTTTCGGAACCTAGAGGACGGTTAAAGGGCATTTAGCGCACATCGGGTTCCGGGCGGCGTATCTTGAGCTAGGGAATTCGGATTCGAATTCCGGAAGAGGCGTTGGATTCGCGACGAGATTTTAAAGTTTTGGAGCCTAACCTCACACTTTTCTAAGCCCTTTTAGACCCCTGAAAATCGATCGAAACGAGCCCTTGTGACAAGAATGGCCTTTTTTGTTGACTAGCCTTCATGTAGGCCCCTTTTTACCCCTAATTACGCCTTAACTTTGACCAAATGAACCTAAATCAGCCATTACCCACTCCCACACCCCCTATACCGTCCCAACCCTCAAAAAAGAAGGAGAAAAGTTATCCCAAACTCATCCCCAAGAGAGAACCAAGGAAGAAGGTGACACTATTGCATTTTTGAAGATTTTGCACTCTTAGCTCCTCCATTTCTTCTCAAATTCAAGAGGTAAGTATATTTTTGAGTCCTCCATGGTTGTGTGGTGCTTTTAAGTGTAATCTCTTGAGCTTTAGCTTTGATTTGCATGAGTGTTGTCAATCTATGTGAATAGTAAGGGTTTAAGGACTTTGATGGATTTTAGCTTGTTTCCTCTTGAATTACTTGAGTTTAATGCATGATAAGTATGCCTAAGACTTCCTTCTTGAGTTATTTGAACTTGGTTTAAGGGTTGGAGTTGAATTCTTGCTTCCACCATTGTTGATTCTTGGAGGTTTTGAATGATTTTGCCCCTTCACCCTTTTTGCTTGAATTGTTGCATTATTGAACCATTATATGACTTGGATTGCTTGGTTTATTACTTCCTTTACTTGCCACTATGTGTTGCCTTGGTCCCTTGTTGGTTTGGTTGAGTTTTGCTTGAATTTGGAGCTTAGAATTCAAAAATCCCGCATCTGGACCAGATCCACGGCCCTGGATTTTTATGCTTTGAAAAACCCACGGCCGTGGATATGGGGACAGATTTCGGCAAGTTTCTACCTTGACATCCACGGCCGTGGATGTCTCCTTTGGAAAAAAACCCACGGCCCTGGATTTCAGGGCAGAAACATCTTGAGTTCCAAACTTCGTTTTCTCGATTCGTTTTGTTTTCCTTTCGTTTCCCCACCCCTTTCTTGGTCCCTTACCTTGATTACTTGTATCTTATGTGTTGTGGTTGTGTTGTACTAAGTATTTTGTTGTTCTTTCCCAAGTTGTGAATCCATTACTTAGAAACGTGCAAGTTTTGTTCTCATTGTTACTTTATTACGCTTATGGCATCTCATACGCATCAAACGCATTCATATGCATTTACCGAGCGTCAATGTGGTTCATGTTGAGTCTAAGAGTACCCCTTGTTGTTTGTTTTGTTCAAAGGATCTTCCCGTGGACGACGAGGTTGCCCCTTGAGTGCCCGGTTTACTCTTTTGTCTCCGCTACCCGTGTTAAGGTGAGGTTTTGTTTCTTTTAGTTATTTGACCTACAACCCCTAAATGGTTTGAAGCCTCGCATGTGATTACGTATATTATATGTTAAATACGTGTATGATATGTATATTGTGGGCTTGTCCCGTTTGTTATAAGACTTTGAAAACGCTTTGTATACGTATATAAGCTATTTTGCTTTTGTTTTGGAAAAGTTTGGTTAAGTGTGAGTGTGTGCGTGTGTGAGCGAGATTTGTGGCTTTGAAAGATAAGCTTTGATAAGTGTGATTTTTGTGATAAGTTTTAGGCCCCGGAGAGTGGTATGGTAATCTCGGGTCAGCCGTGGGGTCGCGGAGCTCTTCCATCAACATTCTCCATTTGAGAGTCTCACCTAACCTCAGGAGGTTTGGGGAAGGGTGTTTCTCTTGAGCCGGCGGTGTAACCGTCGAAGGTTTCAAGGTCGTGATTAAACCTTGTCTCTCGCGATTTTTAGATAGTTAGGGTCGATCAACCATTCTATCACCCGGTGTTAAGGTTGGATTATGCTTTGTTTTGCTTTGTTATGCCTTTCGTTTATGGAAGTTTGGATGTGTAACTTGTACTCGCCGAGTTGGTTAGTTGTGTATGATCTATGAAACAAGAGTGGACTTATAAGTATCAAAAACTTGATGTTTGGCCTTTGGCCTAAAATCCTAGTATGTATATGTATACCACGGATAAATCTTTGGCTTGCAACAACCACTCTTAGTTCATGGATCCTTTTGATTTTGAATAAGTGTTATGCTCTATATATATATTGGGTGTGTGAGTCAACCCCCTCACTAGTCTTTAGGACTAACCCTCGTTGTTTTTCCTTCTTTTTCCCCTTTCTTTGAGTTGTAGGTACCTCTTGAGTCGAGCTAGGCGGCAAGAGTCTGTCAAGTTGCCTTGTGGTGTAGCTCGGGTCTCATGCATTTGTTTTTGGATTATGTACCTTACCCTTATACACTTTTGATTTATGTTTCTTGATTACTCATGCCACTTTGGCCCCGGATGGGCATTGTATATGATGTATATATGTTGGGATAAATGCCCTGAAAATCCAATTATATTGTAAATATTTTGGATTAATAAAACTGAAATTAAAGCAAGTTATGAGTATTTTACAAATTTAATAATTAATGGCGTGTGATGGTATTTTTAAATGAAATGTGTTTCATAGTAAAAGACTTTAAATACCAGAAATCATGTGTCATTAAAGTTCTAGTCGGTATGATAAGAAGATGTTCTTATCAAGACTATAATGTGTTATATAAGATGATTAGTCTTTCGTCATAGGGAAATGGAGTTTCCAATTATAACACAATGATGATTTTCAATGAGATTGGAAACATCGAACTGGACCACTGAGATCGTTCATTTTATACTGCTATCTAAAATGAATAAAATCTCGGAAGCATTAGACTCTAATCCTAATAGTGTTTCTACTTTAGGCATGTAGTGTTAATCACTGTGATGTACTCAGAAGTGAGGTCTCGGTAACGGGTGGCCAAAATACTTTGTACGTTCGGTGATTGCATGAAATGTGCTAGAGAGAAATATTGATCAAGGAATCTGTAGCTTTGCTGGAAGGTTAAAAGATATCCCTGAAATAGATTTGCAAAAGTTCGAATTAAATCTTTCGCCAAAGTACTTCGTGTGTTCGTTACCGAAGTTGTATGTTGAATGTGTTTCACATACAGGAAATTTGGACTTAAGGTGAATCAAGAAATTTCAGATTGGAAGTGAAAAATAAATGATAGTAGTATTGATTTATTTTTCATGGATATCTGTACAGAGGAGTAAAATGTAAAATTATTCTAGATCGAGAAATTCGTGAATAATTTAATTAATTTTAGAGTTCAACAATATTTATTTAGTGGAATTAAATATTGTTAAACAGTAATCAATTATTGTCATGGGATGATAATAGATTAACCCGTTTGGAGCTAAGATTAATTAGTCCTGCAGGTCCCCCCGCAAGCCCAAACGAAGATCAAAGAGAAAATATTAAAACGAGAGAGAGAAATGATTTTTTCAAAGTGTTTGAAAATAGCCAAGTAATTTATTTTGAGAAAATAAATTAAATTCCAAAGAGTTGGAAATGCCCAAAATTTTAGTTTGGAGAAAATAAAATTTTTCAAAAAAAAAAGTTTTTTTGCTGACGTGGCAGTGATGATGTGTCAACTGACGTGTCATGTCACGTCAGCGGGTCAGCGCCACTGGGCAACAGCGTGTTCTACACGTGGACGATGAGGATCGTGCCACATCAGCGAAGAGGAGCGGCCCAGATCATGTTGACTGAAAAGTCAACGGGCCGTGGAAGTGCGTCTCCGGGTCGGATCATCGGTTAGGGTCCGGATAGGGTCGATCATGGTTTGACCGACCCGGACATGTGGGCAAATCGTATTATGACACGTGGCACTGACCGAACCAAGCTGAACCGACCGGTTCACAGCTGAACCGGTCTAAGGGCTGAACCGCCCTGTTGGACCGGACCGGTTCGACACGTGGCAGCTGCTCATGTTGCCATGAGCAGCACACGCGCCAGCCACACAGCCGCCACACGGGCGGCGCGTGCGGGCGCGTGAGGCAGGCTTTTGGCGCATGCTCGACGCCGCCGTGCTCGTGGCGGCGTGTTCTTCCACGTGGCATTCCCGGATTCGTCGTCGGTCCTTGGAGTGCACGGCAATTTTCCTTTTTTGACGAAAATGGCCCTCATTTTGGCTTATAAATAGCCTGTGCATTCCTCATTTCATTTAGCAACTTTGGCTTTCAATTTTGGCAGATTTGAAAATGCCTCTCGGCTCTCTCTCTCATTTAGTTAATTAATCCTTAATTAAGGATTAATTAATTATTTAATTAGGTGGTTATATAATTAATATATAGTCCACTTAATTATTAGAAAATAGGGATTTTCAGGTTTTAGAAAAAAGGGTTTTTCTGAAAAATATTTTCTCAAAGTATTTAGCAAAATACTGCCGGAGCCCACACTCCAATTTCTTAATCGGGGATATTGCGGGGAAGCTCTGCCGGTTTTACGAGAAGATTCGAGGTGCTGGAAAAGTGCCGTTGATAGCCAATTTTGTAGTAAGGTAATACCGTTGTGCTGCCAAAATTATTATTTGCATATTGTGATTATATGCTAGATGATTTAAAATTATGTTATCGATGCCTGTATATATTAGAGTTATGCTGCCCGATTTTTTCCGCTGCTTTATTAAAATATTTTTGAAATATTTTGATAATGAGGTTATGGCGAAATTTTTTGAAATATTCCGATGTACCGTCACTCTGCTTCGGGCCCGCCGCAACCAACAATATATATTTGTTCTTATAGTTTATCTTGATAACTTGAACCCTCTTATGCTATGTTTTGAGATCTTGGGATTTATGTATGCATGATTACGCTTCCGCTACTCTTGTTTTAATTTGCTCAGTTCCTGAGGGTCTAGGCCGCCTAGCGAGGGTGTATTTTGTGTGTCTCCCGTTCGCTATGGTTTGATTCGGGGTGAGAACCCTCCATTTCGTTACTCGGGTTAGACCTTAGTACGGGGGATGTTGCGCCCTTCACTCCGGGGGTGTTACATACTTGGAACACCATTTTTAAAGAAAATATTTCCTATAAAGAATATTGATGAAAAAGGTTTTACTAGCACATTTGAAGGAAAGGAAATATCTTTTCAGTTTATTTTTGAACCTTTTACAAGGATTTTAAATAAAATAAAGGATTCTTTTATAAAGAATAAAGAAAATCAAATAAATTTTCTTAAACAGGAAACCAACTTTATAACTATAGAAAAAATTTTAGAAAATCCTAAATTGCAAGAGAAAATCAAACTTCTTAATAATCAATTTTCCTTACAAATATGCAATGATCATCCAAATGCTTTTTGGGATAGAAAAAGACATATTGTTTCTCTTCCATATGAAGAAGGTTTTGATGAAAGAAAAATCCTACTAAGGCTAGACCTTGTCAAATGAATAAAGAATATTTGAATCTTTGTCAAAAAAGAGATTGAGTCTCTTCTAAATAAAGGTTTAATAAGACCTTGTAAGTCTCCATGGTCTTGTACAGCTTTCTATGTTAATAAACAGGCTGAATAAGAAAGAGGTATACCCAGGTTAGTTATTAATTATAAACCTTTAAATACAGCTTTAAAATGGATAAGATATCCAATTCCTAATAAAGAGGATTTATTAGATAGACTTCATGATGCTTTAATATTTTCAAAATTCGATTTAAAATCAGGATATTAGCAAATCCAAATAAATGAAAAAGATGTTTATAAAACTGTTTTCAATATCCCTTTTGGACAATATGAATGGAAGGTCATGCCATTTGGATTGAAAAATGCACCTTCAGAATTTCAAAATATTATGAATTCTTTGTGGTTGCTCTATTCATGAGATGAGGGATCTTCATTATCCTCTTCGGTTATCACCTTTGCGTATGATGGAGGATTATTTTCCTCTTTCTTTTTTGCTATAAACTCCAAGAATCCCTGGTAGATAGGATCATTTGGATCTTTTGGAATATTATCACTTGAAGAAGATGACAAATTTGCAATATTAGCAGCTATGAGCTTATGACTTCCAAATTACCCAATGGTTTTTCCCCTTCCCATAATAGACATGGATCATTTATTTAGAGCAGAATTTAGAGTACAGAAATATGAATAATTTGGTGAGACCAAACCTAAAAATTGTATGTTGTACATGGTAATTTTAATATAATATGTATATATACACATATGTATAATATAATATAATTTGTATATATACACATATATAATACATGTAATGTATTATACGTATATATACATATGTGTATGTGTAACATATATATATAATATATAATATAATACGTACATATACGTATTATATATATATATATATATATATAATATGTTTTAACAATAGAAGTAATTTTTTTAACAGGGTCAAAAGTAATTTTTTTAACAGTCAAACGTTATTTTGGACGGATAGTGGTCAATGAGATCTAATTTAAGAAAAATACCACTTTATGGGACCAAAAGTGAGACACGGAAACTATTGGGACCAAACCTGTAAGTGGATTACTTTACGGGATGATTTTAATAATTTTCTCTAAAAAAAAATTATGAAGCACAAGAAATGGGCTAAGGGATCAAAATTATTCATGTTGTGCAGGGGTGACATGACCATCTTGGCCTAAGGCCAAAACACGAAAGGACCTTATTGTCGGTTTTTGACACTTTCTAGACCCTCTATGCGACTGTGTCTAGTTTATGCTGGACATTGGCACAACCGTGTCACTAGATTTTGCTAACTTCCTATAATGATCGATACGATCATGTTAATACGGCCAAAAGTGAGAACTAGAAGCAAAGAATGGAGTTGTTGAAGGAGAATGAGGTGTCAATTAGGCGAAGCAGCAGAGTGAAGAAGAGACCGCCATGGCAAAAGAATGATGAGTTATAAACTGATGTTATTTCAAGTCTTGGGTAGCATTAGTTATGGTAGTTTCATAGTTGGTATGTTATCTTTTAATTTGTGGAGAGTCCTGGTGTTTAGGGTGTCTTTATTATATATGGTTGGTTTACAAACAATTTTATTCATTCAGAAATAATATTTCAACCTTCAACCCTAATCTCTTAATCTCTCTCTCTCCCCTTAGCTTCTCCCGCCGGCGGGTCTTGCCGGGTTATTTTTGTGTTCTCTTGTGGTTCGTTACGAGCTCGAGAGCGCTCTAACGTCTCTACGTTATCAAGTCTTTTCACTAGTGTTTTCATTGAGAGATGGCCGATCAGGTTAGTGCAACCAATTAAAAGGAATTCCAACAGCAAAACGAGGTAAATTTTAAAGAATTTCAAAAGCAGATCGATGTTCAAATGACTTCTATGCAGACCTTGAATCAAACCATTTAGCAGATACAACACGATTTGAGTGTTTTGTTGGCTAGGGCAGATAAGTTGCGGGCCAATCCCGAAACGGCAATCATGTCACGACATGCGGAAGCAGTCACCTCCTTCGCCCCAAATCCGGTCACTAAGTTGCGCTTGGACATGCCCAAGTGTGATGGCACGGATTCGTTAGGGTGGCTATTCTAGGCACATGAGTATTTCCTATTCATGAGCATTGGTTCAGGTGGCGGCAACGGAACCACCTCCAGGAATTGTGGCAGGATTTCGTGTCTAAGTTTAAACTCCATTTTGACCCTCTTAACTACGTGGATTACTTTGGGATGCTCACGAAGATGCAACAAACAGGGTCGGTACTGGAATATCAAATAGCTTTCGAGAAGATTTTGGTTAACGTGACTGATATTTCTGAAGCCAACCTCTAATCCTTGTTTCACGCTGGCATAAAATCACACATGCAGCATGAAATAATTCTCCTCAAACCCGATTTCTTATCCACAGTTTCATTCATCCATCCATTGTGGAGAAGTTAAATTTACCAATAAGCACCGTTCCGCCCTTCCGTGTGTATGTTGGGAATGGGGCATCGCTGTTATGCAAGCAACAATGTTCCGGGGTACAGTTGTTGATGCAAGGGACAGTTTTTCCGGAGGATGTTTTCGTGCTCCTCGTTCACGGTGCACAAGTGGTACTGGGAACACAGTGGTTGAGGTTGTTGGGTCGCGTAGCGCATAACTACGCCAATCTCACTATAGAATTCAAGTGGGGAGAGGATATGCATCACTTTTATGCGTTACAAGTGGCAGCGGACATCTCAGCTTGTTACGAATTAATGATTGACCCTCCCCCAGCTCTGCAGGAAGACGCAATCACACTATGAATCTGCCTTCGGAGATTGCAACGGTGATAGAGAAGTTCAAAACCGTCTTTACAATACCAACGGCTTTGCCCCCACCACGATAGAGTGATCATCGCTTTCGCTTGCTTCCCGGCAAGGCACCGGTAAATGTCAAACCTTACCGTTACCCTCACTTTCAAAAGATGGAAATTGAACGCTTGGTCCACGAGATGTTGTAGCAGGGGCTCATTCGCCCAAGCCGGAGTCCGTTTTCATCGCCGGTATTGTTGGTCAAAAAGAAGGATAACACCTATCGCTTCTGTGTGGATTACCGAGCTTTGAACGCGGTGACAGTGCCGGACCACTTTCCAATTCCAACGGCAGATGAATTGTTTGGGCTCAACTCGCTTCTTTACGAAGTTGGATTTGCGCTCGAGGCATCATCAGATCCGTATGAATGACCAGGACATCTACAAGACAGCCTTCCGGACACTTGAAGGCCACTACGAGTTCAGAGTGATACCATTAGGTCTCACGAATACTCCATCTACTTTTCAGGCCTGCATGAACAGGTTATTCGCAGCTTATCTTCGTAAATTTGTAATTATGTTCTTTGATGATATATTGGTTTATAGTCCCTTGTTATCAGCTCGTGTATCCCACTTGGAAGTGGTGTTGTCGTTATTAAAGGCTAGTGATTTGTTTGTCAAGTTCTCCAAATGCTCTTTTGCCACAGCCTCAATTGATTATCTAGGACACATTATTACCGATGGACTTCTGAAGGTCGATGATAGTAAAATAGCGGTGACGGTTAGTTGGCCTACGTCGAAAACAGTCAAGCAATTTCACGATTTTCTGGGTCTCACAGGATATTACCGGAGGTTCATTAGTCAGTATTCACACTTGGCCGAGCCCTTAATAGATTTATTAAAAAAAGATAGCTTCATGTGGAGTGAATCTGTCACAGCCGCGTTCGAAGGCTTGAAAAGAGCTATGAGATCAGCACCTATCCTTCGATTGCCGGATTTCGAAGCTACTTTTATGGTGGACACGGATGCCTCGGTGACGGGTATTGGGGCGGTGCTACTTCAATCTGAGCAGCCCATCGCCTATTTCAATAAAAAATTGGGGCCTCGACGTTTAGCGGCATCAACTTATCACAAAGAGTTATATGCTATTGTTGAGACGATTCAGAAGTGGCGATAATATTTGCTGGATCGGGAGTTTGTTATACGAACTGACCAACGGAGCTTGTGGGAATTATTGCAACAGGTCATTCAAACGCCGGACCAACAGTTTTATGTTCGGAAGTTGTTAGGCTTTCGGTTCTGAATTGAGTATAAACCTGGAGCTTCCAACGTAGTTACTGATGCGTATTCAAGCCGAGAGGAAGAGCCATCCCTAGGCCATTGTTTCAGCCTCTTGTCTCGGCCGTTGCCTGAAATTTTGGAGTTGATAAAGGCGGAGAACAAAATTCAGCAGGACTTGGTGCAGCTTCACGCTGCGCATGCAGTCGGTGCTTTGCCGGCCCCATTTCAGGTGCAGAAGGGGTTGTTGTTCTATGGGCACTGTTTGTGCATAGGTAAGGCTTTGGATCTCCGAGGTATTCTCTTGCACGATTATCATGATTCTTCAAGTGGGGGTCATACAGGGGTGCATAGGACGTTTCAATGTCTGGCTTTCGTGTTCTATTAGCCGAGTATGCGTTCGGATGTACGTAAGTATATCGTGGAATGTTTAACTTGTCAAACAACAAAGTTCTCTACAATGCCTCTGTAGCACCCGCGACAATAGGCACCACATCCCCCGCACTATAAGTCTAGTCCACATATGAAATGGGTAGTCCATACATGAACCGGACTCATAGCAAACAGGTGACAAATAAAACGACTCCATAGCTATACAAAATCTAACCCTGTACCAATTAAATCTCAATGCCAAAACATGATGCGGAAGCAATAACTAAGCATGAATATCAAAATGGCCATAAGCCCAACAATTCCATAACATAATTAATTCCATCATGCATTCTAACAACGGGTTCAACTAACATGTAACCTGTCCGGAATCAAGAATCAATAATCAATAATTGGCACACAAGCCCCAATATACATAATGTGATACAATTAAATCATAAAAAGATGGAATGTGACTCTAGTGTACAAGTGACTTGAAGAAAGCTAAGACTCGACTCCCGCCTAGCAACACCTGCAAGAACCTGGAAGAGTGGAGAAAGAGGGGTCAGTCTCTAGAAGACTGAGTGAGCAGGAGCGATACATATATATAAACAAGCACAAGCAAGCCATAAATCCCGAGCAAGGTTTTATGGAAGTTAGTTCCTTTAAAGAGGTATAAAACAGTTATCAATGCTTGGACTTTACAACTATATCAGTTTATAAATATTTTCAAATCAGTAGGGTGATCAGTGGCTCGGCGAGTGAGCGTGCACAATCTCCATCCTTACTCCGACAGTGTACAATCCTTGGTAATATTTATAAAACACGATCATGCAACCAATGATAAATTCAGTCAGTCATTCATTAAGTTCATTAATAAACAGGAGCAATACAGTCCAACCTACTTCCTCAGGGTGATGGTCAGGCCTGCAGACCCGAACCATCCAATTCTTTCTCCCCGCCAGGGATAGCGCAGTCGCGGGAGACAATCAATGCAGTATGAGACGGGGGATCATGACTCCTACCCGCTCCTTCGATGGTATGGGAACCACCGGCTCAGGAATACTCCACCTTCCCGTCTCCTAGGTCGGGCAGAGGTATTCCGAATGGGTACTACGTGCAAGGGTTCTTTCCGTCGACCCAATACCGATCCGGTCGCCAATCCCATGTTTCCCCTGGGCCCACAATATAGTACAGTGCAGTGCAGTTCTCGTCAAAACAGTAGGGAATCAGTAATCATTTCAGTACATAGGAAACAGTTCAAATCTTTTAAAATATTTACTCGATGATTCTCCCTTGAAAACAATATAAATATACAATAAGGTTTTCGGACAAAATATTTCACATACAGGTTGTAGGGTCATATATGTAACTAGAACGAAACACACTCACCTGCAAAACCACGAGACAAAGAACATGCATAATATGGTGCCTATTCGATCCGGAAGTCTCCGCCCTAGAGATGAACAGTACAAGAAAGAGAATAATGTGTACTCGTGAGAAATGACTCAATATGAAACCAATTAGGACGCACGGCAATGCTCATGAATGGTGTAACATGTCATGAGATGATTCAATATGGAATAAAGCATATGCATGTCATGAAAGGGTGTGATCATGTTCCTATGCTCAATTAATACCATTTAGACACATAAATGATTTAATCATTTAATTAGGCATGTATACAATGCATATAAGTCACATAAGAGGTTGAGGAGGTGAAAGGAAAGTCATAAAACGGTTTTTGGCAAAGTTTAGCAAAAGTTAGGAAAAGTTGACAATTTTCAGAAATGAACAAGTTGAAGGAAAATGGGAATATCTTGAGTTCTAGAAATTGGAATTAAGTTTTTCTTGTTGGGTAAGAGACTAGACACATAGATCTTTCCAAGTATATATATGGCACAAATCATGGTTCAAAACGAGGTGAAAATGGCATAGGCCCGAAGTTCAATGAATGCAGATTTTCGAGGAAGTGGCGACACCAAAAAGGATTGATTATAACTCACAATATAGAAAGGATAAAGAGGTGATTCCAATTGGATAATATTCTATACTTACTTCAAGAGGTTTCCGTAGGTTCCAAAATCAGGTCAATCGGAGTTCATATGAGGGAGAACGAAGCAAAACAAACTTGGACAGAAAACAGAGGAGGATCCACGGCCGTGGGTCAAGAATCCACGCCCGTGGGAGGACTTCCGAGTCTCTGGACACAAATCCACGGCCGTGGGAGAAAATCCACGCTCGTGGATACCTTCTCCAGTAGCAAACCGAATGAAAAATAGGGCAAGGCACTCAGGGCTTCCTCCCAAAACTCAATCCAAATCACTTAAAACATGCAATATATCATGTAGGAGCATTAAATACAAGTTTAGAACAACTTAAAACACATTAATTCACAAACCCACATCAAAATTCACATATATACATACACAATTACATACACATATTCTTGCTCCAAGAATTCCAACAAGTAAACATAAAACTCATGGATTCAAGTATTAAAGCATCAAACACATACAAAATCATGCTTTGAACACCAAAGAATTCAAACCCTAACTTACTAAACATATATACACAAACCCACAATATACCTTGGAAGAAAGGAGGAGGAGAAGAAGGTGATGAAAGCTTGAGTTCTTGTCTTGAATGGAGAAGAATGGAGCTTGAATCCCTTGTCTTTCTTGCTTGATGATGGATCAATTGAAGTGAAGATGAAAAAGGGGGTTTGGAGCTTTGTGTTTTGAGAGAAAATGAAGAGAGAAAGAATGAAGAAGAAGGGTGGGTATGTGTGTATATATATCGTGTAAAGATGGGGAGAAAATGAGGAAAAGGGGGTTTTGGTAGGTGATCAATTGGGGTCCAATTTAAAGTTCGATTGAATCCAAGGATTTCATATAAGACCAAATACGTACATAGTCAAACAAAACATCAATTATCAAGTATACAAGTAATATATGAATTTAAATAACGTAGTCAAAGATCACATAAATCATATAGATCACGTAATGACAATTAATTCAAGAACATCCATGTAGCACTTAAAGCACATAAAAGTCACATAGTAGGAATTAGTTCATGAAATTATTAAGTTAAACAGTCACTTAGCAAATAAAACAAAATTAAAATCACATAACACGCGGTCTAATCCCACTCGTGACGTCATACCTGACTTGCCGAGAAATCGGGGCGTTACAACCTCTCCCCATTACGAGGACCTGGTCCCCAGGTCCACTGCCTCGGGTCAAACTTCTAAGCAACTTTCTCATGTTCATCCCACACGGGTTAGCAACTCCCCATCAGGAATTAGTTCGGAAAAAGGTCTTCAAACAACAAGGGGTCTTCAATTGCCGTTCACCGAAGAATTAAAATTGATGATGATGATCTCGTTGCTTGTGTGAAAGCTTTATCCTATGATTAAGTTGTTCCTTGGCTTCTTCTTATACCCTTGATATATGCCCGGTCCTTAATTAATTCTATCTTTTGAATGACTCGATTCTTAATCACTTCTCTCAAGTTTGGAGGGTGCTCTCGACTATAATCCAATCAACCAACTTTTCCTAATGAGTTATATTTGACAAACTCAGATGCTCGGGTTAACCCACCATTAGCTCGGATTATGATTTTCAATCCTAGAGTTATCTTCAGCTCATCACAAAAGAATAATTGACGAACTGGTAATTTCCTTCATGCACATTGCATCTCACTTCTTCACTACTTGAGATATCAATCCCTTCCAATGTGCCCCCAAAACTCTTATCAACCTGACTTTAAATTTCATCAATTTCTAAGATATTCCAACTTACTCCGTATTGTTTTCATAAAGTACGATTACTTACTAATCCTTGCACCTTTGTTGTTCCCACTTGAAGTACTTTCCTTGACATAACCTAGAATTTAAATTTATTCCTAGGTCTTGCTCTCCCCCTTAAGAATTTCCACCACCTTTGTTTGTTATCTTGATTTACTACTCCTTTTATCCGAACTCTTCGACTTCCCCAAGAATCATCTTACTTGGAATGAATGGTCTTAACTATGCGATGTTCTCGGTGTTCTTTTCCCCATTCGCTTGAGGTGATTAGTTAGGATAGTAATTACATTCCTTCCAACCCCAACTTCGATTCAATTTCCAGACTTTACAAAGTCTTCCATTATATCCTCGTCTACTATGCATCCCAAGTCTCATCTCTCGACCAGACTCAACTTGTTTAATATAGCACGCGGAACATGGGATGAAGAGGACTTCCTATCAAGCAAACATCAAGCTATGCATGCCGGGTAAGAATGCTCGATGCAAGTAGCACATTTTCAACACTTAAAGTATGCATCACATTTAAACAATTATGTCAATTAAGCAAAATATAAGAAAATTAAATAATTTAACATAGCGAATGATGCACGTGCTATGAATGCAAGTACCTTTCACCGTAGAAATAACTTTAATTCGACACCTTATCCTTTGCTCTTGAATTTGTTGATCTTTGTTCATTTAACCACGGTTTTTCGAATTTCCTTAACTCTCTTATACCAGGTAGTGTGTTCCCACGGTCCGAGTTGTTGTTTGAACCCGATTTCTATATCCACAAAATCGGTCTCTTGATTCTCTTCCAATTTTGATTCCAATTTGTTAAAGTCATTTCCATGTCCGAAATTTCTTGATTCTTGAATCCAAATTCTTCTCGATCAAAGTCCCCTTGACTTATCTCTTGTGGATTCAAATTGGTTGAATGGTTCGTCGTTCAATTATTTACACTTGAGCATATAATTTCCTTCCAAAAGCTCTTTGCCTTTCTTTATCGCTTCCCTTTGTTGCTCTATATCTTCTATGGGGTTATATTCACCGTATTTGATTAATTCCTTCTAACTCTTCCGAATTCGAATTTGTTGTTCAGTTCCAATTCTTCTTTACCTGTATTTCTCAATCCTCTAATTTCTTCCCAAATCCAAATCCGAAATTATCCAAATCTCCCCCTGTAGTAGTTACCTTGAGAAGAGTCTTCTTATTCCATTCATGGTGAGTCTATAAGGTGAATAATCCGTCTTTTACAATTAGATAATCCTATTTCAATCATTCCGCTCCAAATACCACTTGAATGCCACTCAAGTGTCTTGACTTCCCATAGGTTTATGTTGAGTTTCTAGTTGCTCGGTTCCTCTACTTGTTGTCTTCATGAATTCTAAATTGATCGGTTTTCTTAACTTCTTCAAATCAATCCAAACTTTATTTCACAAATCAAAGTATCCCGACTCATCTCTTTCTTCTTCATGTCTTATTTCAACCGTGAAGGACTTTACCCCGAGCTTAACTTCTAATCTTAACTTCGACTCTATCCTTTTTGATTTAGCCCTTCAACTCCAATAGTGTGATTCCCTAACTTGCTATACATTAAAGCCTTGAATTTTGATGTGTTCAAGGTTTCCTTCACTTCTCCTTCGAATTACACGAGCCTCTTGATCCCGGTTGATTAACCCCTTTTGTGGCATAGAAGAATGTGTTTATTTTGGGGCATAACCATCACATATCCCCAGCATTTTCTTGTCCCAACCAATTCTTCACGTATGGTTTGAGTCCCAACTCGAACATGAACTCCCCAACCTACATCTTTGTTATAAGGATCTCCAAATACTCGAATTCCTCTAAGTCTCCGAAGCTTTCTTCAGTTCACCCATATCCAAAAGAAGAGCTCTTGACAAGTTGCTTTGAGTGCAAAAATTGGCCGTGGTTTGAAATTGTAATAATATCCTACAATTCACAGGTCAACTCGAATATAAATGTATGCCGGTTAGTAAGTGTATATGATACATAACTAGCATCAAAAGCATGTATTAATGCAAAATGCAACACATAAATCAGCAAAATTTAAATTTTCATCAAATAATTCATCAAATTTCCAGTAATACATGCTTTTGATCAATGTGGTGCGCACATTGACACGTTGTTCCTAAGCCGTTCGACCTATACTTGACGCGACACAACGCTAGAGACCCTGGTTTTACAACCGGGCTCTGATAACACCTTAGGATGTAGCACCCGCGACGATAGGCACCACATCCCCCGCACTATAAGTCTAGTCCACATATGAAATGGGTAGTCCATACATGAACCGGACTCATAGCGAATGGGTGACAAATAAAACGACTCCCTAGCTAGGCGGAATCTAACCCTGTACCAATTAAATCTTAATGCCAAAACATGGTGCGGAAGCAATAACTAAGCATGAATATCAAAATGGCCATAAGCCCAACAATTCCATAACATAATTAATTCCATCATGCATTCTAACAACGGGTTCAACTAACATGCAACCTGTCCCAAATCAAGAATCAAGAATCAATAATTGGCACACAGGCCCCAATATACATAATGTGATACAATTAAATCATAAAAAGATGGAATGTGACTCTAGTGTACAAGTGACTTGAAGAAAGCTAAGACTCGACTCCCGCCTAGCAACACCTGCAAGAACCTGGAAGAGTGGAGAAAGAGGGGTCAGTCTCTAGAAGACTGAGTGAGCAGGAGCAATACATATATATAAATAAGCACAAGCAAGCCATAAATCCCGAGCAAGGTTTTATGGAAGTTAGTTCCTTTAAAGAGGTATAAAACAGTTATCAATGCTCGGATTTTACAACTATATCAGTTTATAAATATTTTCAAATCAGTAGGGTGATCAATGGCTCGGCGAGTGAGCGTGCACAATCTCCATCCTTACTCCGACAGTGTACAATCCTTGGTAATATTTATAAAACACGATCATGCAACCAATGATAAATTCAGTCAGTCATTCATTAAGTTCATTAATAAACAAGAGCAATACAGTCCAACCTCCTTCCTCAGGGTGATGGCCAGGCTTGCAGACCCGAACCATCCAATTCTTTCTCCCCGCCAAGGGTAGCCCAGTCGCGGAAGACGATCAATGCAGTATGAGACGGGGGATCATGACTCCTACCCGCTCCTTCGATGGTATGGGAACCACCGGCTCAGGAATACTCCGCCTTCCCGTCTCCTTGGTCGCGCAGAGGTATTCCGAATGGGTACTACGTGCAAGGGTTCTTTCCGTCGGCCCAATACCGATCCGGTCGCCAATCCCACGTTTCCCCTGAGCCCACAATATAGTACAGTGCAGTGCAGTTCTCGCCAAAACAGTAGGGAATCAGTAATCATTTCAATACATAGGAAACAGTTCAAATCTTTTAAAATATTTACTCGATGATTCTCCCTTGAAAACAATATAAATATACAATAAGGTTTTCGGACAAAATATTTCACATACAGGTTGTAGGGTCATATATGTAACTAGAACGAAACACCCTCACCTGCAAAACCACGAGACAAAGAACATGCGTAATATGGTGCCTATTCGATCCGGAAGTCTCCGCCCTGGAGATGAACTGTACAAGAAAGAAAATAATGTGTACTCGTAAGAAAGGACTCAATATGAAACCAATTAGGACGCACGGCAATGCTCATGAATGGTGTAACGTGTCATGAGATGATTCAATATGGAATAAAGCTTATGCATGTCATGAAAGGGTGTGATCATGTTCCTATGCTCAATTAATACCATTTAGACACATAAATGATTTAATCATTCAATTAGGCATGTACAAAATTCATATAAGTCACATAAGAGGTTGAGGAGGTGAAAGGAAAGTCATAAAATGGTTTTTGGCAAAGTTTAGCAAAAGTTAGGAAAAGTTGACAATTTTCGGAAATGAACAAGCTGAAGGAAAATGGGAATATCTTGCGTTCTATAAATTGGAATTAAGTTTTGCTTGTTGGGTAAGAAACTAGACACATAGATCTTTCTAAGGATATATGGCACGAATCATGGTTCAAAACGAGGTGAAAATGGCATAGGCCCGAAGTTCAATGAATGCAGATTTTTGAGGAAGTGGCGACACCAAAAAGGATTGATTATAACTCACACTATAGAAAGGATAAAGATGTGATTTCAATTGGATAATATTCTAGACTTTAATAGGTTTCTGTAGGTTCGAAAATCAGGTCAATCGGAGTTCGTATGAGGGAGAACGAAGCAAAATAAACTCGGACAGAAAACAGAGGAGGATCCAGGGCCATGGGTAAAAAATCCACGCCCGTGGGAGGACTTCCGAGTCTCTGGACACAAATCCACGGCTGTGGGAGAAAATCCACGCCCGTGGATACCTTCTCCAACAGCAAACCGAATGAAAAACAGGGCAAGGCACTCAGGGCTTCCTCCCAAAACTCAATCCAAATCACTTAAAACATGCAATATATCATGTAGGAGCATTAAATACAAGTTTAGAACAACTTAAAACACATTAATTCACAAACCCACATCAAAATTCACATATATACATACATATATACATACACATATTCTTGCTCCAAGAATTCCAACAAGTAAACATAAAACTCATGGATTCAAGTATTAAAGCATCAAACATATACAAAATCATGCTTTGAACACCAAAGAATTCAAACCCTAACTTACTAAACATATATACACAAACCCACAATATACCTTGGAAGAAAGGAGGAGGAGAAGAAGATGATGAAAGCTTGAGTTCTTGTCTTGAATGGAGAAGAATGGAGCTTGAATCTCTTGCCTTTCTTGCTTGATGATGGATCGATTGAAGGGAAGATGAAAAAGGGGGTTTGGAGCTTTGTGTTTTGAGAGAAAATGAAGAGAGAAAGAATGAAGAAGAAGGGTGTGTGTGTGTGTATATATATCGTGTAAAGATGGGGAGAAAATGAGGGAAATTGCACTTTGGTCCCTTGAGAATTTAAGTGATTCAATTAGGGCCCCAAGGTTTGGTAGGTGCTCTGATACCACCTTGACAGATTGATTGAGAAAGGCTCAATCTTCCAAGAGGAACCAGAATGAACAATAGAGAGACCTTGCTCAGATTTGAAACGGAGATCAATTCGGGTCCAATTTAAAGTTCGATTGAATCCAAGGATTTCATATAAGACCAAATACATACATAGTCAAACAAAACATCAATTGTCAAGTATACAAGTAATATATGAATTTAAATAACATAGTCAAAGATCACATAAATCATATCGATCACGTAATGACAATTAATTCAAGAACATCCATTTAGCACTTAAAGCACATAAAAGTCACATAGTAGCAATTAGTTCATGAAATTATTAAGTTAAACAGCCACTTAGCAAATAAAACATAATTAAAATCACATAACACTCGGTCTAATCCCACTCGTGACGTCATACCTGACTTGGCGAGAAATCGGGGCGTTACAACCTCTTTCCGGGTTGTTCCAGCCATTATCGATCCCGGCGCGTGTTTGGGAGGATGTGAGTATGGACTTCATAACGGGACTCCCTTTATCCCGTGGTTCTGCGGTAATCTTGGTGGTAGTCGATTGTTTGAGCAAATATGCGCACTGTGGCGTGCTTCCAGCTGACTTTGATGCTCATCGTACTGCTTATGTGTTTACGGAAATGGTGGTTAAGTTGCATGGAATTCCATCTTCTATTGTCTCTGATCGTGACCCGATTTTTACGAGTAAATTTTGGCGAGAACTTCATAATCTTAGTGGGACAACCCTCAAGCATAGTTCGGCCTTTCACCCTTAGACGGATGGCCAAACTGAAGTAATGAACAAGGTGCTTGAACAATACTTGAGGGCGTTTTGCCACGAGAAGCCGAATCACTGGACTGTGATGTTATCGTGGGCGGAATATTCGTTGAATACGAGTCTTAACTCCAGCATCGGAATGACACCATTCCAGGCGGTTTATGGTCGGCCACCTCCTGACTTGGTTCCATATTGGGGTGGGGTGAGTAAATTGTCGGCTGTGGATGAAGTGTTGGCGGAAAGGGATGAATTGCTGCAGTAGTTAAGGCGCAATTTGGTCGAAGTGCAGGAGCACATGAAGGGGGTCGCTGATGCAAAGCGGCGTGATGTGCAGTTCCAAGTGGGCGACATCGTTTTAGTGAAACTTCAGCCGTATCGCCAACATTCGGTGTTGCGTCGAGGGAGTCAGAAGTTAGCGAAGAGGTATTACGGGCCCTATGAAGTCCTGGCGAAAATTAGTCCTGTGGCTTATAGGTTACGGTCGCCAGAATCCTCTAGGGTACATCCCGTGTTTCATGTCTCGTTATTACGCAAGTATAAGGGGGAGGAATCAGCGGTGCTACCTGCTGAGTTGCCGGATGATCTTGTGAGTGGGAAAGTGCCATCCAGGCCTGTGGCGGTTTATGAAGTTCGTCATGTGTTACGGAACGGGAAACTCCAAGAACAATGGCTAGTGCGTTGGTCGGATGGGTCACTCGATGATGCAACGTGGGAGCCGACTATGCATATTAGTCGGTCTTTTCCAACTTTACACCTTGAGGACAAGGTGATTGTCCGCGGGGGGGCCAAAGTGAGAACCAGAAGCAAGGAATGGAGTTGCTGAAGGAGAATGAGGTGGCAGTTAGGCGAAGCAGCAGAGTGAAGAAGAGACCGCAATGGCAAAAGGATTATCGCCATGATTGGTATGCATGAATGGAATGAGACAGGAAAGGAATGAACTTTGTAATGGAATCAACAAAGGAATGGAATGACTTTATTATGACATTGCTATGATTGGTACACCAAGTAATAAAGTTAGGAATGAAATAAAAATTTTAAACTTATTTCATTAATAATAATAATAATAATAATAATAATAATAATAATAATAATAATAATAATAATAATAATAATAATAATAATAATTAAATATATTTTTATATTAAATATATTTTTTAAATTTTTTATTTTGAGTAACTATATATTTATTTCATATATAAATATATTATTACTATTTTATATCGAATGTGTTATATATAGAGATTTAATATATGATATATATATATATATATATACTATTTCTCTATTCATGCATAGATTATGTATTAATTATTTATTATATTTAATATATTTCTTGACATTTAAAAATAAATTTTAATATAAATGTCAAAATTCATTTTTTATAAAATATTTGAATTTATAAAATTTTATAAATAAAATAACATTTTGAACATGTTTTTTAAATGTATAAATATTTATATTTACATATATTTGATTTAATTTATTAAATTTTCAATGTGATTAATAGTATTTAATTTTTATTTATGAAAATAATAAAATATATTATGCATTTAACAAATATGTGAGGAAAATATAAAAATAATAATAAATTTTAAACATTGGGAATGGCTAATACAATGGGGGACCAAAGGAATGGGTAATCCCATGCTTGTGGGAATGGACATTACCACGGGGATGAGCATTTTTAATCATGTTTTGGTACCAATCATGGGTTTAGGAATGGATGCGGTAATGTCCATTTCATTCTCACCTCATTCCATCATACCAATCATGTCGTATGAGTTATAAACTGATGTTATTTCAAGTCTCGGGTAGTATTAGTTATGGTAGTTTCATAGTTGGTATGTTATCTTTTAATTTGTGGAGAGTCCTAGTGTTTAGGGTGTCTTTATTATATATGGTTGGTTTACGAACAATTTTATTCATTCAGAAATAATATTTTAACCTTTAACCCTAATCTCTTAATCTCTCTCTCCCCTCAGCTTCTCCCGCCGGCGGGTCTTGCCGGGTTATTTTCGTGTTCTCTTGTGGTTCGTTACAAGCTCGAGACCGCTCTAACATCTCTACGTTATCAAGTCTTTTCACATGTTGTGTTGCAGGAAGAAAATTTTTGCCTTGGGCACTAGCCTAGCCTGACTGTATTGGTCAGTATGGTCATGCTGGGTTGCAGAGTAAATTAGGGGGTGGTCAGTTTCACCCTTAAATCATACCAAATAGCAACAAAAGGCACCAAATCGACACAAAGCATGTCATACAACATTATATCACTTTGGGAACATATTAACTTTCATACTTTAGCAATACTCAGTATAAAATGTGAACTCAATCAACCATTAAAGCTAAAACCCTACCATTTGGGCTCAAAAGTCCAAATATGTACATATAAGCACAAACCATCAAAAGTTGCCATGAAAACTTAACTTCACGCACCAAAACACTTGAAATTGCCTCGCAATGGAGAAGAGAAATGCTTACTCTAAATGTGTGTAGTTCGGTCCAAAAGGAAAGAAGGGCAAGGAGTTTGAGAGCTTGGGTTATGATCTTGAGAGATAAGGCGAAGAAAGTGAAAGTAGGCTTAGCATTATATAGAACGTGAACATATATGAATTGAATAACTTTCATGCGAATCAGTTTGAATATAAAAAGAACAATGTAATTTTATTGGTTATTACTAATTAATTTTATGTAGGGTCTAAAAATCCATGATTACCAAAATTGTCCTAATTAGTGTCAAAATGATCTATTTTCCATTCTTATTACAACCTTGGGGTCAGGGGCGGATTCAGGATTTCTTGGCAGTCGGGGCTAAAATTCGTAGTCTCCGAATCACTAATTATGTCTTCAGAATTAAATTATACGCTATCAATATTGATTCATTTTTGGTTGGTGATCAAACTTGATGATTCAATAAAAAATTTCGATCTTTTGCTAGAATACTGATGCATGATTACAAACTATGATGTCAATTCAAAAAAATAATTTATCAATTAACACTCTCAATAAACATATAAATTTTGAATATTTTATAAGCATGCAAAGCTTAAACATTCAATAAGAATTCACAGAGACAGCTACTTCACAAAAATTAAAAACTAAGAAGTAACCACTTCATAAAAATATTCAAAATTTGCACAAATTAAAGCTGGAAAAATTAAAAGGAAGCTTACCCATCAAAACTAAGAAATAAAGGGATGAATTTACAATTGGAGTTCGGGACAAGTATATGTAAATTTTTAATTTTAGAGAGGGATTGTATAAATTTATAATTTGGGCTATGGGGTGGGGATGGGGGTATATAATTTTTTTATTATTATTATTTTTTTTTTATAGGGGTGCGGGGGTGGGAGGGGAGTGGCCTACACTGGCTCCGCCAGTTCTTGGGGTTCACTACGTGAGTTTTATTCTCGATCACAAAAGTTAATTATGCGCACTCAATTAAACACACAATTAATACTTAAATTAAATAAATTACGAAATTAACCGCATAAAACGCATAACTTAAATATATAATTCGAATTAAACTCTCATGTATAAAGTGAAACATGTTCAGAAAAATGTGGATCATTACGATCACAAATATTTTTGTCACAAAATTGTCATAATAAGCTCCTTGTAACAGGGTTTAGATGACGATAACCGACTTTGTCATAAGAGCCTGTGATCAAAATAAATTTATCTCAATAAACTGGATTCTTGTGAAAATAATTTTGTTCAAACAGTATACATTATAGTTGTTATATATCAATTTTATCATTATAGACAAGGTTAGCTGGGCAACTAATACGAAAAACATGTTAGTAAAAAATGCATTCTATCGAGACAAATTTCGGTCACACAAATACACGTCTTGTCAGTATATTCCTATTTCGTCATTAGAGTCATAGTTGGACAACAATTAGGACAAATATACTTATTTTATTGAGATAAACTTTCATAGCCAATAGTTGCAAATATACTCTTAAAAATTTATATTCGCTTTTATTAAAATTTTGATAATAATAATAATGGAATCATTAAATTCATCAATCGAAACAATCTACACTCACGGAACTTTTTACACAAATTATTATAAAATTACTGAAGCTACTGAAATTTTTTAAAATATCTCATATTAAACAATTAAGACTTGAATCTTATCAAAATTGGTGTAGAGTTTATCCAAATTGAAATTTACGAGAAAAAAGTACACTGTCACCATCAAAATGTATGGGATTCAAAGTACAAACTAAATTTTAATGAATACATTTTAATTTTGTAGCATATATTAATTAATCCATTAGGATATTGTAAATTAAAAGGTAAAAGCATAATTTCTAAATTAAAGGAGATCGTATATAGATACTCCTAATTATAGGAAATTTAGGTATAATTTATCCATTATAAATCACATAACAATCGTACATATAATCAGAAATAATATCAAGAATCAATTAAATATGTTGGTTTGTATATATTATTCTTAATTACATAATGTTATAAATTTTTTTTAATTTCTATCTAAAATTAATAAATTTAACTTTAATATTTTTTTATAAATTATTCTTATTATTTTTATGATTTTACATCAAAGTTTAAATTATTTTTCTATAAGCATTTTTTTTTCTTTTATCGATGTATACAACAGTTACATTCTGTATGAGGATGTAAACTATTTGAGTGTATCTCTGTCAAATAATTTGATTTCCCAATTAATTCTAACGAGACTCAAACTCGTGATTTATCTGTATATAGGTGAAATACTTACATCTCCTCGTCTCAATTGAAAGCTAGACACTTCGAACTAAGGAGTCAAAAAATATGGTCCTTCACATCTCATGTTCCTAATACACAGGACACAGGTGCACCCGCCCAAGTATTTAAGAATATCAATTACATGAAAGTGCTAGAAATAGTAAATACAATTTGTTTACGTTAAATTATGATAATATGATGGGTTTGAATTAGTTGGTGAGAATGAGTATGATGGATATATTTAAATTAGTCAGTAAATTCATTCTCACTAGCTAGTTTTATGTCCCTTAACGTCAATAGGGATTGGTCCAAGTGGTTAATGAGTTCATTCCTAGAGGCACGGTCCCGGATTCGAATCCCACTTGGGTGTGCGTGTATTAAAAAAATAATAATAATAAAATTTATGTCCCTTAGCGTAATTCGAATCAATCCTCCAAGTCTTTATGTATGGTCCAAAACTCCGAGATAAGTTCTGGGCATGGCAAAAGATGTGATCTTTGACCACAATCTAAACATATTGCATATGATAACGAAAGGCGACACGACTCTTGAATTTCAATCGGATTCTTTGACATTGGATTGTGACGGGAATTTATTAGTTTGTGCGTGATAGTTTGTTTAACAAGGTAAGAGTATAGTGTTATTAATTTTTAATTATTTTTTTGGTTCTAATTATGTAATTAATTCATGTTTATTTATAGTTTTATTTATTAATGATATAAGTACAAGAAATCTAAAAATTTAGTGTTACTATTTTCTTTATTCCTTGATATATCACCGCCAGGAATAATATAATAAAATCATTTATTTTTCATATCCATTCCATCCAAAAGGTTATTTTGTTATACCAATCTGATTGTATTCTTGTATAGTTGTATACTATCAACTATGTCCTGTGCTTTATTCATAAAAGAATTCGCATGAATAATTCATTAGTCTTTTCTACTCAAATCGGTAAATCAATATCAAAGTCCAAAGATTTGCTATAGTTCTTGTGTAACAGAAATATTTTTAAAAATATTATTCTGTTATATATATGTCATGTTCTATCAAAGAACTATCACATGATACGTCGAGTGTCATATTAATAATCACGTATTCTGGTATGTGCATTATAACTAGCAATAAGAAATTTTTGACTAACTAGTTATGGTCATATACTAGTTCGAATCGAATTCTAGTTATGGTCATATACTGGTATTTAAGGGTAATTCTAGTTCGAATCGAATTCGACAAAATCAGTGTAATAAGAAAAGTATGTTTTACGTATTTAATTTGGGATATATACAGGTTTAAGCTAAACGTTATGTGAATGTTGAACCTAGTTTTAACATATTTGATAATAAAATGACTGATGTATGCTGAATCTAGTCTAATATATTTTTGTATTTATTATATTAAAATTATTATATTTTTTCACACTTAATTTTATTTACCTATCAAATATTTGAATATACTTTACCACGTTCAGTAATAAAAGTTGCAACTGTTCCAACGGAGGACGCATCCTACTATAAGAAGAAAGAATTTTCAAGATATTTAGGACATACGGTTTGATACGGAAATTTAAATTAACTAAATAAAACAGTACATATGTAATGCATAAATAAGCATTTATCTATTAAAAAAAAGAAAAAACTGTCAAAATATGATATAATTGTGGGTAAAATTTAAATGGGAGTATGGATTATTGCTCTAGACCAATATTAATATAAATTAGTCACTTCCCCACGTTGAATGGGTTTGCAATGAAATAATAATTATTATTATTTAAATTTATTAAAATTAAGTTCTTAATTTTAGTATATTTTCATAGTTACTATTGAAATGAACGTGTGTTGCACGTCAATCGGGGTTGGTCAAGTGGTTGAGGGTTGTTTCTGGAAGGCAATAACCCGGGTTCAAATCGCTCTGACCACTTGGGGTGTGTGTTAAAAAAAAAAAATGAACGTGTGTTGCACGTTTATCATTTAATTTATATAAATAAATTTAGCTATTATATTTATTGAACAAATTAGGATATTACAAATATTTAATTTGATTAAATAAATATAATAACATTTTTAATGAACCATTTTAATTTTGAAAAGTAACACATACAAAAATATTTATATGAGATCTTTCTTTCAAATCATGTACAATAAGTAGAAATTCGAAGTAAAAAAATATCTAAATAAATAAAAAAATTGAAATTATGTTAATATATAAAACAAAATGTTTAAAGTATATAATATTAATTTACCCAAATAGTTCTAATTTGTAAGCATAGGTAATAGTTTATAAACTTTCAAATATATTTAATAAATGAAAAGACATATATAAAAGAATATAGACAAAAACTTAAAAGATCATATAATGTTCACTTTCTAAACTATAACTTTTGCGCCTAATTTTTTTTTACATTTCCGACCTCAATTACATCATTTAAAATGGGAACATTATTATTTTTTTCTTTTTTATTCCATAATCTTGAAAATTTGTAACTTTTAATATATTATTATCATTAATTTTAGTATAATTACCTTGTACTAAATATTCATCTCTCAAAAACGTGGATTTAAAATATCATCATTTTCAATATTATCTTCTTTCTCAAATCTCCATCTTCTTCTCCATAATTGTAATTTGATTTCATGAGTATTTCTATTTTGCTTTATGTTGATACCTTGGATTGTACTTTTTTAATTGCATTGCAGCTACCGCATACAATTTTCAATTGATAACTTCTACTATTCGATTGCAATGAGAAAACAAAAAACTCCGTGGATACTTGTAAACTAAGTTTCCTATAATATTTTGAGTTATATTCTCCTTACATAATTAAAAGTGTTAGTAATTTAATTATATAAAATTTTAATAGAGCTTTTAATAATTAATTTATTTACAAAGTATTAAAGAAATAATATTTTATGAAAATTAATTAGACTCTCGATTGAGCAATTTATGTACTCCTCAAATAATATATTGTATAATATTTAGTATCATTTTGTACCTATTATTAATTCAAAAATATACTTATTGATGGTTTGATATTTTTATATTACTGTGATATAGGTTTTATATTTTTATCATTGCACTTTCAATAGGAAATTAAACAACTTTTCCAGATGTTTATACTGATGTATTGCATTTTTTACACGTTTCGTACCATAAGAAGGATTTATTTCAATCCTTGCAGTCTCTCTTAAAACAATAATATATACATCTTGTATAATAAGCAAAATATAATTAATATTATTTATTTTGCACTATTTATACGTCCAATCATATTCTTTTTTTTTTTTTTTTTTTTCTATCTCTCCGATATATATATATTGGTCCTAAATGAAGCAACCCAACACAGGAAAAGCAGTCTCAAGTTAAGACTCATCTAGTTTTGTCGGCAAAGCATTCTAGAGGCAGTAACCATCTTAAACCTTGTGACCTATTCTCGATCGCTAATTTATCCGTCATCATGTTTCATTCTCTCGAGATTTATTTGGTCCAAGTTTCTCAAGACCTTTGGAGTAAACTTCACCAATCAAATATTATATTTTTCATTAGTTGCTTTTCAATATTCTTCGTTCTTATCCATTTCACGATTGTCTTTGAATCAATCTCCACATTAATATTCAAAAAGCGCCTCTCCCAAGCTAGTGTTAATCCTTTAGGTAAGTCTAATAACTCTATTACATTATTGAAACTATACCAAGATTCATAGCATATCCTAGCACTCATCTTCAGTTGTCATCTCGAATGACGGCCCTGGCCAAGAATTGTTGGTGTGGTTATAAAAGCTTCCAACCGAGTTTAGTTTTAGCCATCACTTCTCGGGTTTATTCCACGACAACTAAGTGTAGATTATCTTTTGCCTGCGCTTTTTGTCTTTACTGATTAGTACTAAGATCTCAGATAATTCTTTTATGTGGCGAAGAGTGACTCTTCTAAGATTCCTAACATTTTGATAGCTCCATCAATTCCATGTTTTTCAAAGATTCCAGAGCGTCAATATCAAGACAACTCGCCCAAGATATTCTAGGAACATATTGCTCAAAAATTTTCTATTAAAGCTCTCTTTGAGTCCGTCTGACACTCGCAAGCCATGAAAATTTCGTCAAGTTGTGTATCAACAATCTTATCCCACACCCCGAGTGTGAACTTCTGAGCACGTGGCCCACATATTCATATCCTGTACAGCAGTGCGTACATACATCATTTTCCCCAAATTTTCTATCATACTTCAATACACTCGTAAGAAAGCTATCATACAGGAAAATCATGAACTTTTGGGGGCCAAGGTAATTTCCAAGTTCAATTTTCAATTTTTCTCGTATGTCTCATCTAACACCATAAGTAGAGCATAGTCATTTTATAGGAGAATTTATTTTGAGTTAACCTAGTCTAGACTCTCTTATCTCGGTTATCATGTAGCGCGATTAAGACACTAAGTATCTCATTCAACACCTCCTTGGGTAGTACTGTTTTTAGCTTATCCAGGATTCAGTTTTTATTTGTATCAATGAGATTACATACAATAAGATCTTTATCCTCCCCATAAATGTTATTTCCAAAGATGTCCGCTAGTTTGCCTTGTGATAACCATCTATCATTCCATAAAGATGTCCATTCATCGTTCCCGATCCTCCATTTACAAAATAGTTCCACCATCCAAGTGCTTCTAACTATCCCCTTTCATGCTCAGGGAGTCATAAGTTGGGACTTATGTATAAGAATGTCATCCCCTTTTAAATTTTTTTTTTTTACGATCGTCTTGATCACTATGAAAGAGATACAGGATTATCTGAGGCTATTCAAATGGTCGTAGGTCAAATAAATGGTTTTCCCATCGCAATGGGGTTTATGGATTTTCGGTTTATAGGGGGAAGTATGGGTAGTGTAGTGGGACATCGCTATATTCTCTTTGAGATTATCTAAGACCCAATTTGCCTTCTCGCTTCTTTCTAACCACATTCTTCCACCCTACAAGATGGGTCTGTTTCCTTGTTATATGAGTCGCCTAAAAAAGTTGTATTTAAGTCGATCAAGTTTTTTTTACGTGTGATTGGAGAACCAATTTGTGTGCATGTAGTAGATGGGGACCGAGCTCGTGATGCAAAAATAAGTGTTATTCATCCAGCAAGGTTTGTCATTTTGGCTTTCTATCTCAGAGGCGTTTATCGACTCTCTTAATCACAATCGAGAAATATTCATTATAGTTTTGGCCAATGTTCTTCCTCAACCCCAAATAATTCTTTAAGTTGAATGTACTTTACATGTCCAAAATTCTAGTAACCTGTTGCTTTAAATCATTTGACATATACGGTGTAAACAGCACATGTGATTTGCTGAAGTTTAACTTGAGGTCTAACGCCTTGTGAAATGCCTCAACCACACTTTGAATGTACTTCATCCCATCCATGGTAGCTTTAACTCCCAATATTGTGTTGTTTGTAGAAAGCAAGTGTGCGATGTGAGGGCCTCTCTGACATATCATAATTAGCTTCCAGTGTCCGGCTAAAATGACCTCCTCAACCATATGTGCAAGTTATTCCATACAGAGTTCAAAAAAATAAGGCGAGAGTGATTACCTTAACTAATGTCACACATCCATACAGCCTCCGTTGGTTCACCATTCCATAAAACCTCTAGTTGTATCCCCTTCATTGTACTCATACTGATATTGATGATTTTCGTCGAAAATTTGAAGAAAGTTAGAGTTCTCTTTTGAAAATTCCACTGGACTTTATCGTACGCCTTTTCAAAATTCAATTTAAGCACCATACCCCTTTTTTTCTCTTCGGGGTGATGTAGCATTCGTAACACTTCTTGAAGTAGCAAGATATTATAATGGGTGACTCGGCCGGGAATGAAGCTGTACTAGTTTGGGCTCACAGTTTATTTGATATACGGCTTAAACGAAGTATAATCATCTTAGTGATCATTTTGAGCAATACGTTGCTTATTCTGATTTGGGCTCAAAATTTATTTTATATACGGCTTAAACAAAGTATAATCATTTTGGTGATCATTTAGAGCAATACGTTACACAATGTAATGGGCCGAATCTCATTTATTTTTGTTTTGGAGAATTAACTTTCAAAATCAGATAAATAAACATTTAATAAGCCTTCTTGGTAATTGATTCTCTCTCCATACAATCATTGATGAATTTCACCACTATGTCTCCTATTATATCCTAATAGGTTTGAAAAAAGTAAGCTTGGAAACCATCGGCTTCCAGAGCTTTGTAAGGGTGCATGCTCTTCACTACCCTCAAGATTTCCTCATTTGAGATCGTTCTTGTCAAGTTATTTTTTCACCACCACCTTAGTGTTCGTTGGGGCAAGCTTATACCTAGACTCATCACCTCTTCGGTAGTATCTCCACTGAATAGTACGTAGTACTCTCAAGTGTGTTGCTTTAATTGATCATTATTTGTTACCCATTCATCACTTATTATGAGAGCATTTATCTGGTTCCACTTTCTTCTCGTTATGGTTGGGAGATCAAAAGAACGTTTATGTTTATCCCTAGATTGGAGTCAATTAATTATTGACTCTTAAAACTAAATAATCTCTTCTTGTTGCAATAGTTTGTTATATACTGTCATCAATTCTTTTTTCAAATCTTTCGAATATTTACCTTGCTTATCTCATATATAATGCTCTAGAAATTTTTTGTAAATGTTTTTTGTTGCTTTTCGAGCACATTGAAGATTGTTCAATGACCATTGTTATAGAGCAATGATCCCAAGTCAAAATATCCTTCAAGTTTTGATTCGGCCAATAAGTCATATATTGCTGTTTTGGATGATATTGATCTAAATTGATAATTGCTAGATCAATCTCATTCAAATTAAATTCAAAATTCTCCATATTGTTTCTTGAGCTAAAACCCAATCTAGCATTTTTAAATTGTTTAATCTAATCTTCGGAATTTTATTTACCATTGTATACGATATTGATTCTGACTTTGTCATATCCTTTATAAATATATAATGTAAAGATATTTCACAGTTGCCACTCTAAGAAAAATCCTGACGTTAATCTGAGAATTATAACTTAATAACAGATATGGATCATAAGGTACTACAAATTGGTTATAAAGTTGAGTATTGTGAACTTGGACCATCACTCCGATTCTTCTCCTTCCACAAATCGGATATCCATCTTTACTTTGTATTGTGTTTTCATAATATAAACATGAGTAATGATATTTACATTCTCCATCCATTATACAAAAATTATTTAAGTTCTTTCATCCACATGATTCATACACCATGTGTTTCATAACTGACTCATAAAGTTGGGGATTCTTTTCTTAGTTAAAAAATTTTACACAGATAAATTGATCAAGTTGATCGTGTGTTGTAATTTTATATTTTGACCCCAAGATTATCAAAATATGAGCATGTGGCAACCATTTCTAGAGATCTCTTTATTGACTAATTGATATTTTAAATCCTGTAACTTTTCCCGAAAAATTCGTGATGTCTTTTAAATTATGAACAATAAATGATACAATTAACAACTGATCACTAAGTAAAAAATAACAAAATTAATAAATACTTGCATTCTTTTTCATGTGAAAGAAATTGATTTGCTGACGAAAAATTTGATAACCGAGTGACATCATTATTGAATCAAATTAAAAAAATATATTATTTGGATTGTTCATTAATTTTGATATGCATGTATATATACCTTAAAATCAAGTAATTCTTTCTTTTAACTAATTATTCTTTATCTCTTTATTATTCTCTCTTTGTCATTTGATCTTGGATTCTATTTTTTATTTATATTTTTCTAATGAACATTATTTAAGATTTATATGTTCTTTTTATTTATTTTACATATGTAGTAGAAATAATTAAAAAAGTATATTTATATAAAAAAACTCAAGGAATGTTTAATTGAACATTATAAAAATAATTTATAAATTAGATTATATCTTATTTTTACATACATATATATTGAGTCTCCTTAAAATTCTTAATTTAAAGTAACTTTGGTTTGACGACCTGCAATTCTAAATTGTGGTATATTAAGTCGTAAGAAATCAAAAACCCTATTCGTAATTTTTAATATATATAGATTATGTTAATCATTCTATCTAAATAATATTTACGCATTTAATTTATATTTGATTGTATAAACTAAAGGAAGATTATATGGTTAATTAGATTTAGATAATTATAATTATATCAGTATTAGTTAATTGAAAAATATTGCATTAAGATTCATTAGTTTATTAAAAAATATTTTATGTAAATCATTCAATTATATTATTTTGTTAATTAGATAAGTTTACAAAATTATAATATGATTATAATTTAAGAAAGTTTATGCACTTAGATAATTAGAATCATGGACTTATATAAGTGGAATAACATTAGGATTGTTTAATTGAACATTATAAAAATAATTTATAAAATTAGATTATATCTTATTTCTACATACACATATATTGATTCTCCCTAGAATTCTTGATTTAAAGTAACTTTGATTTGACGACCTGCAATTCTAAATTGTAATTAAGTCGTAAGAAATCAAAAATCCTATTCGTACTTTTCAATATATATAGATTATGTTAATCATCCTATCTAAATAATATTTATGCATTTAATTTATATTTGATTGTATAAACTAAAGGAAGATTATATGGTCAATTAGTTTTAGATAATTATAATTATATTAGTATTAGTTAATTAAAAAATATTACACTTAAGATTCATCAGCTTATTAAAAAAACTATTTTATGTAAATCATTCAATTATATTATTTTGTTAATTAGATAAGTTTATAGAATTATAATATGATTATAATTTAAGAAAGTTTATGGACTTAGATAATTAGAAGGGCTAATCCCAGACATCTCCTGTCCTTTGGGGCTTAGTGGGTTTTGCCTCCTAACCTTTGAATCGGTGCGATTGCCCCCCTTAATCTTTGGAAAATGTCACACTTAACCCCTTTAACAAAATAGATCTATATAAAGTGGATTTTAAATGTGTTGATATTGTATATCAAATTGAAGCTCTCAACACAAGGAACACAACAATGGATTCAAAACCAAAATCCGACAACCGACGAAACAGAAATCACCGATCAAAGACGACGCAAACTTTGTAGTGACTTTTGACGGTTAATAGGGTCGACCGGGGTATGGACTTCGTTCGCCTTGGAGAGACGAACACGATGCCGGTGGTCTTAAAGCTGTTGGAAAACACAGAGTTTGCACAGCGAAATTTTAAAAATTATTCCAAAAGCGAATCGTAAAACTTGCAATGTTCGTTTCAAATCTAAGAGGGTTTCAAGAAACTTACGAATATTGAAACTTTCTTATAGTGTTGATACCGCCTATCAAACACCCTTCATGCGGAATGTTCCTTGAACGGTCTTCGATTTGATCCCAAAGTAGGTAATCTTCCAAAGCGTATCCACACCAGTCCTAGATACGATCAATCTATTGAGAATGTTAGTTATGTGGCTTGTGTTTTGGCTAGGATTTACTTTGGAAACTTTTCTTTTGATTTTTCTCAAAAACAATTAACGCTTCAAGAACATTGGTCTAAAGATAAAGAGAAGCAGCACCACTAGTATATATATTAGTGGGGTTCGAACTCCCTTAGGGTTCCCAAACCTAGTGGGCTTTGATTTCTTGCTCACTAATTAACAAACTAATTATTATCTTTTAATTGAAAATAAGATCTTAACTTATTCTCCAAGATTGTGTAAGAGATCCTTCTCTCTCCTACAATAAGAAGTTTGACTTTTCAACCTGATGGGGTCAAAATACGATCGTCCCACATGAAGACACGTGGCATCACCGAGCTGATGACATCTGTCTCCACGAGGCTGCACCCATCAGCGCACGAGCGCTAAGCCATGCGCTAAGCCGGCCGCCATCAAGGGTGAATCCATCGGCGCACGAGCGCCAAACCCAACAAGCGCAATCCTTCTTCAAGGAGTTAAGCCCAACGAGCGCTATCACTCCCACGAGCGTCCAACAAACTGAACGGTTGGTACGCCCACGTGCCAAGGGAGCACTCTTCGAGCGTTACACTCCCTCAGAGTGGCCTCCCCTTTGGCTCGTCACTTGAACTGGAGCCTTCATCCCCCTCAGCGGATATCTTGGCCTCCAAGACTCAAGGTTGTCACGAGCGCGCTCTCAAGCCCTCGTCACCAACCACCCACATGGCTCTCTGACACAACGTACATGCCCGCGCACCTGCCACTGTTGCTAGCACTAACTTTTGGGCCGCTTTTGCAGAAGATTCCTCCTAGGTTTCTCTCTCACAGCGCCACGTGTTAGGGCAACATTCGGCCAGGACCACTTGAGGCAAATGACCAAAGGGCCCTTGACCCTCAACTATAAATAACCCAAGTCATCTTCTACACTGTAAGCATTCTGAAGCATTCTCTAAGCTTTCTTCATCACTGCAACTGTAACTGAGCTTACATTTATCTTCATACATTGAACTGACTTGAGCGTCGGAGAGCCAAACTGGGTATCACCCCCAGTTCCCCCAGCTTGGCCTTCTGACTCTTCTTGTGCTTGTCCCAACAGGTTGAACCCCTTTCTCTTTTTCCGGCGAAGCTCCGGTGGTTTCCTCCACAAAATACAAATCGTAAAGTGATCGGATTCAGACCCATCCATTCCTGGACCCATCATTTTTGGCGCCGTCTGTGGGAAAACCAGTCTTCCATATTCTTCCTTTCTTTTTGTTGGTAGAAAAACAAGCACATCTTCGTTTTCAACAGCCATGGTTGCAACGAGATCTGGAGCTGTTGGAGGAGGAGAAAACACCTCCCAAGATGCAAACATCGTTCTTCCCGTCACCGCTATAGGCGGAGCACTGCCACCTACCGTCGCTGATGGTGGAGCACCTCCCCCCGCAGGAGTGACTCCACAAGCAGAATCCCCCGTACCACCACCTGCTCCGCCTGCACCGCAGGTTCCCACCACCACTGGAGGAGTTTCTTTCTCAGCTCCACCGCCGCTTGCACAGAATCCCTGGGTTCATCCCCAGATGAACCTTGGAATACAAGGTTACATGATGCCTCCGCCTGGCTACACTCTTACTCCGGCTATGATGGCGCCGCCGGTCCAGCCTTACCATGCCGGACAACTCCAGCTCCCAGTGGTGGTCCCCAGGGAGATTGAAGGAGTGGAATTACCTCCACTGACCACCCAACAATTACGGGCTCTTTACGCTCAATGTGAGGTTCAGGCGGCCCAGGGGGCATGGGAAAGATTCCATTCCATGTACTTTCCCTCTGGGCAGGCCACTCAGGTTGCAGCCCCTTTAGGCGGACAGCAGAACTTTCCCCTCAGGGAAGCCCAGGCTGTCCTAAGGGCACAACCACCACCACCACCAGCGAAAGAAGTGCCCCAGCAGGAGGGCGACGAGCGTGCCTCCGTGGGAAGGAACAAAGAGCCCACGGAGCGAGTGAACGAAAATGAAGGAGACTCTCATGTCTCCAGGAGGGGCTCACGAGCCCACAAGGACAAGCAAGTAGAAGTAAATCCTGACGTCCTCGCGGCTGTGCAAGACCAGCTACAGGGCCTCAAGGATATCGTGGGACAGCTCTCACGAGGGCGCTCAACTCAGATCTCCCATAGTCGGGATGAACGGGTTGACGCCAGGAGTACCCGCACCAAGGACCCTCCACCAAGGGTCCCTCGTCGAAAGGAGCCGGAGGAAAACTTCGGCACGTACGAATACCACCCACTGGCGAGGGGTTCACCCCTCGTCGAGGAAGTCCTGATGGCCCAAGCCGGAATGGCCAAAGTCCCCACATCCATCAATAGATACGACGGGACAACAGATCCAGCGGAGCACTTGGATCATTTTGTGCATCTCATGCACCTTTACGAGCATTCCAGCCATTACTGGGCGAAAGTGTTTGTCACTTCCCTGGTAGGGATGGCTCAAGAGTGGTATAAGCGCCTGCCACCGCGCTCGATCCACTCGTATGAAGAGTTAGCTGATGCCTTCCTCAACCACTTCAACTCTTTGAAGGCACCAGTCACCGCACCCACAGCGCTTTACAATGTGGTGCAGGGCAAGAGCGAATCCCTACGCTCGTTCTTCGCCCGTTTCAATAAGGAGATATTGCAGGAGGAAAGGCCCTCGATGGATTTCTTGATCCCAGTTCTCTTCCAGGCTGTGGATCACAAGCAGTATGTGAGCAAAAAATTTGCTGACGCCATCGTGGAGAGAAGGCCTGGGACCCTCATGGGCCTAAGAGAAATAGCCGAGCCGTTCTTCGCGCTCGAAGATATGTATGGGACGAATGGTCCCCGTCATCACAGCCCGGCCCGGAACGAGCGACCTCATCACGAGCGGGGGCGGGATGTGGCAGTCAAGAAAGAGCGCCCTCAAGAGCGCAGGAGGTCGCCACCACCCCCTCGTCGATTCGAGCGCATTCCGCTCACCCGGCCAAATTCAGAAGTCTACAATCTCTCTGATAAGAAGCTCTTCAAAAGACCCATCAAAATGAGAGAAACAGACTCACTAAGGCGCTCGAATAAATACTGCGCCTTCCACAAGCAGAGAGGGCACGACACGGATGAGTGCCGACAGTTGGAGGCTGAAATCCAAAGGCTCGTTGCAGGGGGCCATCTGAAAGAATTTGTCCGGGTGCTCGAACGCTACGATGAACAATGCAACGAGCGCTCCGGAAGGAGAAGAAGGAGTCCTTCCCGGTCAAAGAGCCCAAGGGGTAGGGGACCCCCGGAAAGCAGCAGTCGCCGAGGCAACAAAGGCAAAGCCCCTGAGCAAGAGAACGAGCCCTTTGCAGTCATAAATATGATTGCAGGAGGCTCATCAGGGGGGGATTCAAACGCCTCCCGACGGAGGCACATACGGAGCTACAACCAACGCCCAGCAGTGCCCAAGCCTATCTACGCTATCCAGAGATCAAGCGCTCCAAAATCAAGAGAAAATGATGTAATAGGCTTTGATGATAGGGATCTAGAACATATTGTAACGCCCCATGGGGAGGGTGTAACCTCAGATTGCCCCATGGTGGTTAGTTTAGATGTTCATAACCATGTTGTAAAAAGAGTATTGGTTGATAGTGGAAGCTCCGTTAATGTTTTGCCTTACTCTACATTCTTAAAAATGAAGGTTGATCTCCCGCTCGAGCCTCTTAAAACAGCCCTCATTGGCTTTGGAGGCTCAGAAGTTGTCCCCCGAGGGCAAATACGCCTGGCTACTTCATTCGGACGAGCCCCTCAGCGCAAAACGCTTTTGGTAACGTACGCGGTGGTGGAGATTGACATCCCGTACAACATCATAATCGGGCGTCCTGCCCTCGTGGATTTTAAGGCTATCATCTCCACCTACCACCAGAAGATTAAGTTTCCTACCTCCGAGGGCGTTGGAGAAGTGCTCTGCAATGTACGAGAGGCTTGGGAGTGTTACATGCTGTCCCTCAGAAAGCCTAAAGCGGAGAAAACCTTCCATGTCGGCTCCACCAAGAAGTCAGTGGATTTCCCCAATTTAGACGAGGACAGCCCAGCAAGGAAACGGGCGAAATTGAACAAGAAGAAGAATAAGAAGAAGAGGGGAGACAACGGGGAGAATCCCCTCGAAAATGTCCCCCCAGGGGTCGTTGGTGAATCGTCCTCAGGAGAAGATGAGCCGGAAGAGAGTGAATCAGCATCTGTCGATCGTTTAACAGGAAAGAAGAGGGCGCTCGAACTTCCTCGCCCAGAGGTAAGGATCGAACCCTCGGAAAAATTCCTTACCATTGAGCTGGAACCTGGAAACAAAGATAAGATTACACAGATCGGCTCAAACCTCTCAGGGCCTTCTCAGATCATGATGATTGATTTTCTAAGGGAGAACAAGGATGTATTCGCGTGGAAAGCCTCTGATCTCACAGGGATTGACCCGAGCGTCATCGTCCATAGACTTAATGTGGATCCATCTTTCAAGCCTATCAAGCAGAAAAAACGGGATGTACATGGCTTTCGAAAGAAAGTCATTGAAGAGGAAGTCAATAAGCTCTTGGAGGCTCAGTATATCGAGCCCATCTTGTATCCGGAGTGGCTGTGCAACGTTGTCTTGGTGCCCAAGAGCGCAAATAAATGGCGCATGTGCAATGATTTCACTGATCTCAACAAGGCTTGCCCTAAAGATCCTTACCCGCTGCCCCGGATTGATCAATTAGTAGATTCGACCGCTGGCTGCGAGCTCATGAGCATGATGGACGCTTTCCAGGGGTACTATCAGATCTTTATGGCCCCGGAAGACCGCCCCAAAACTTCGTTCGTCGTCCATATGGGGGTATATTGTTTCTTGGTCATGCCCTTTGGACTTAAGAACGCCGGAGCTACCTATCAGCGGCTCGTCAATAAGATGTTTGAAAGTGAAATTGGGAGGTCCATGGAGGTCTATGTGGATGATATGATTGTCAAAAGCGAGCGCCAGGATTCCCATTTGGAGGATCTCAAGCGCACGTTTTCAATTTTGCGCCAATATGGGATGAAGTTGAATCCCTCGAAGTGCACCTTTGGTGTACAAGGGGGAAAGTTCTTGGGATACATGGTCAGTCAGAGGGGAATTGAGGCCAATCCGGAGAAGATCAAGGCCATCTTGGAAATTCCTTCCCCTCGAAATTTGCGGGAAGTACAGGTCTTGGTAGGAAAAATCATCTCGCTGAACAGGTTTATTTCACGCTCGGCAGACAGGAACCTTCCCTTCTTCAAAATCTTGAGGAACGCACGTAACTTTGCTTGGACAGAGGAATGCGAAAGGGCGCTGCAGGATATGAAGGCTTATTTATCGAGCGCTCCACTGCTGACTAAGCCTGTCGAAGGCGAAAGGTTATTCATGTATCTTTCTGTCTCTCCTGAAGCCACGAGCGCGGTTCTGGTCGCTGTACGGGAGAGGAAACATTTGCCTGTCTATTATCTGAGCAAAACCTTGCAAGGAGCCGAAAAGAAATATTTGGAGATTGAGAAATTTGCGTTCGCTCTTATTAACGCCTCAAGAAGGCTAAGGCCTTACTTTCAAGCGCATTCCATAACAGTTCTCACCGACCAACCCTTGAAACAAGTATTGTCCAAGCCGGACGTATCTGGCAGATTAATCAAGTGGGCCATCGAATTGAGCCAGTTTGACTTATGCTTCGAGCCCAGGACCGCGATACAAGCTCAGGTTATGGCGGATCTGTTGGTTGAACGTTTTGGTTTCGAACCCGCCGCTGCGGAGAACGAGGGGTTATGGGTACTGCACACGGATGGTTCCTCAACCTCTCAAGGGGGAGGAATAGGAGTGGCCCTCAGAAACCCCGATGGGATTGAACTGGACTTTGCGATCAAGCTGGACTTCCAAGTCACTAACAATGAAGCAGAATATGAAGCCCTCGTGCAAGGTTTGAACATAGCTTTTCAGAATGGAGCCTCCAGAATCACCGCTTATGTGGATTCACAGTTAATAGCGAGCCAGATTGAAGGAACATATGAGGCTCGAGAAACCACCATGATACAGTACTTAAAGAAAGCCAAAGAAATCATTGGGAAGTTCAAGGAATTTCATCTACTTCAGGTGCCGCGAGGAGAAAACGAGCGAGCGGACGCTTTGTCAAAGTTTGCGTCAGCTTTAGAGGGTACTTCTGAACGTTCTGTTACGTTCCTTAGGACTGAGGAACCTTTGATCAAAGAAAGAGTCGCCACCAAGATAATCGCTATGATTGATCCAAACGAGCCCTGCTGGCTTGATGACATCATCATTTTCCTTAAGGATGGAATTCTTCCCACTGACAGGGTGGAAGCTAGGAAAATCCGAAATAAGGCCCCTCGTTTCGCTTTGGATCCCGAGGGGAGGTTGTTCAAAAAATCATTTCAAGGACCCCCAATGAGATGCCTAAGGCCCTCACAAGCAAAGGAGACGCTCGAACACATTCATAACGGGAGCTGTGGAAATCATTCTGGGGGGCGTATTTTGGCAAAAAAGGTTCTGAGAAGTGGGTTTTATTGGCCTACAGTTCTCCAAGACGCCATTGAATTTTCGAGGAAGTGCCCCAAATGCCAATTTCATTCAAATCTCCCTCAATTGCCAGCCGCACAAATGATCCCAATAGACGTCTCTTGGCCTTTTGACCAGTGGGGAATAGACATTGTGGGCCCCTTACCCATAGCTGCAGGACAAAGGAAGTTTGTCATTCTAGCCGTCGACTACTTCACCAAGTGGGCCGAGGCTGAAGCTGTTGCAAAAATCACTTTCAAGGTTGTAAGGGACTTTATTTGGAAGAACATCATCTGCAGATACGGAATACCGAGGGTGCTCATATCTGACAATGGATCTCAGTTCATAGCAGCTGACACACGAGAGTGGTGTTCCGAGCTGGGGATAGAACAGCGATTTACCTCTGTAGGACATCCACAATCCAATGGGCAAGCAGAAGTTACCAATAGAATCATCTTGCAGCATCTAAAAACCATGCTGGAAAGCAAGAAAGGTGAATGGGCTGAGGAGCTGCAAGGAGCGCTTTGGGCTTATCGCACCACCCCACGAGCGGCCACTGGAGAAACACCTTACGCGCTCGTTTATGGATCAGAAGCAATGATTCCAGCGGAGATTGTAAATGAATCCGCTCGTGTCGGCTATTTCGAGCCTCAGCTCAACGATGGCAACAGGAGTTTGGAGTTGGACTTACTGGATGAAAGGAGAGACCGAGCGTGGGCTAAAATCCACCACTATAAAGCTTCTGTGGCCCAACAGTACAACAAGCGCGTGAAGGAAAGAACTTTCCAGCTGGGAGATTTGGTCTTGAAGAAAGTGGAAGTATCCAAGCACGTGGGGAAATTGGACCCCAATTGGGAAGGCCCATTCAAGGTCGTACAACTCAGAGCTAACAACACTTACACCCTGGAGACACTTCAAGGTGAGCGCTTGCCTCGCCCTTGGAACGCATGTAACCTCCGGCGGTTTTATGTTTAAAAGCTCTTTGCAAACTCTGATGTAACAACCCTCGTTGACGGGTTCTATGTACTTCAAAACAAAGTAAAAGGTAACATAATCTTTTTGATTTCTTTAATATTCCTGTTTCTTTGGTTGCTTGAATGGATAAGTCCCACGTCCCTCGTCGTCGCGAGCGTGGTTGGCAACCCATTCCAATATGAATGCTGTTATCTCTCATGGGTTACGCTGGCCAGCGCTCTACTCCACATGGGGGGACGCCCTCATAAGGATAGACTGGTTACGCTCACAACCAAACAGGTGAATTGGAAGAAGGTTATGGAAGAAAATCCTAGTAGGCCTTGGCTGTTTCTTACAACGCCTTGCGCTCGAAAACGGGATCTCCTACAAGAGCGGATCCTAGTAGGCCTTGGCTGTTTCTTAAAACGCCTTGCGCTCGAAAATGGGATCTACCACAGAAAAAGTCCTAGTAGGCCTTGGTTGTTTCTTAAAACGCCTTGCGCTCGAAAATGGGATTTCCTGCAGAACCAAGAAAACGACAAGACCCAGAGCGCTCGAACGATGGCCTCAGAATCAAAAAGGAATTGCACAAGTCTTGAACGAGGGCAACCACTCAGTAAGACCCTCGCAAATACTCAAGACCTAGCAAAATCCCCCCAAGGGAGGAGAGAATGTCGCAAGTCTTGAACGAGGGCAACCACACAGTAAGACCCTCGCACACACCCAAGGCTTAGCCAAATTCTCCCAGAGCAAAAGTTTATACAAGTCTTGAGGGTAGGGGCAATCTCACAGTAAGACCCTCACGATCGCTCAAGACTTAGACAGATTTTCAAGATAAATTTACAAAAGAAGAAATTTATACAAGTCTTGAGCGTAGGGGCAATTACACTATAAGACCCTCACGACCGCTCAAGACTTAGGCAAATTTTCAAAAGGAAAAGTTTATGCAGATCTTGAGCGTAGGGGCAATTTCACAGTAAGACCCTCACGATCGCTCAAGACTTAGACAGATTTTTAAGAGAAATTTACAAAAGAAGAAATTCATACAAGTCTTGAGCGTAGGGGCAATCCCACAGTAAGACCCCCACGATCGCTCAAGACTTAGACAAATTTACAAAGGCAGAAATTTATGCAAGTCTTGAGCCGGGGGGCAATCACACTATAAGACCCTCACGACCGCTCAAGACTTAGACAAATTTTCAAGAGCAAAAATAAAATTTATACAAGTCTTGAGCGTAGGGGCAATCTCACAGTAAGACCCCCACGATCGCTCAAGACTTAGACAAATTTTCATTGCATCAAAGGAATAAAGCATTCACAAGGGTATACCACACAATTTTATTATATGATTCATAAAGGAAATGAAGAACAAGGGCATGGAAAACGGAATCTTTATTCATTGAAAAAGGGGAATTATTACAAAACAAAAGGGCTCAAAGGCCCATGAAATTCTAAATACAAGGAAAAGCAGAGAATCAGAAAAATACAAAGAGGAAAAGTCTTAGGCAGCTGGGGCGACGTCTTCATCAACAACCACCAGAATTGGGCCGTGAATGGGACCTTCAGGCTCTTGCGGATCGTTGGGGGCATTGGCAGGAGCAGGCTCATTGGCATCAAGAGCGTTGGCATCTTCGGCGGCTTGAACTGGGGCTTCTTCTATGAGGGGCGCTTGTGGCACGTCTTCATGAGCATCAGATGGACCCACACCCCCTTCCCTATGGGCATCGGCGTACTCATCCTGGATCAATTTCACCAGGAAGTCATACTCCATTTCCGCTATACTGTCTGCGGGGTCGTTGGGATCCTCTTCTGCCTCCTCACAGCGCTCATTAAACATGAGCCCCGTACCCTCAGCACCCTTCATCGCCGGATCTGTCAGACCTTTGTGGATGCCCTGATCCACTGCCAGGTTGAAGGCATTTTGAGCCTCGTCCAAGCAGTGTAACGAGGCCGCAAAGTTGAAAGCTTTGGAATGACAGAACTTGATCAGCGCCTCCTTGGTCGCACGCTCTAAGCTCCGAGGCCACTCGCTAACAGTATCGTTAAGCTTGCGCTCGGCCTCCATAGCTCTTGCTCTCAAGCTCTCCCTCTCTGCCTCAGCCTTCTTGACCCGCTCGTTAGCTTGGGCCAGCTGGTTGCCCAAGTTGATTCGAGCGCCATCCACAGCCACAAAGTCTTCCTTCAGCTTTGTCAGCTCCACTTCATTTTTGTTGTATAGACCCTTGAGGGTCTCATACTTGGCAGTTTCAGCAGCCAATTCCGCTTGGAAGTGAGCTGGGTCCATCGAGCGGGCCATTTTCTTGTACTTGGCCTTGCGCTCGGCATATATGGAGGCTCGCATCTGCACATTCCGGAGCCGAGGAAGAACTTGCTGCGTAATCGAGGGGAAAAGTGTTAGCAAAAGAATGGTAAATTACAGAACAGAAGAATGCAAGGAAGGAGGACTTACGGAAATCAGGGCATGGGCTGCATCGAGCGTCACCTTCTCTACAGACTCACTGTAGAGATGCCTGTGATCTGCTGAGTACTGAGCCCGGCTGAACAAATCGTCAGTAATAGTCTGGGCGACCGAGCCCGGCCTCAGCAAAACCGGCCCGCCGTCGGGGGCGCCAGAAAAGTCTCTGTCCCCTCGGCGGGGGAACTCCCACATGTGCTCTTCCTCTGAAGAGGAAGTGTCCCCCTCGCCTCGGGGGCCCTCAACCACTCTTTTGCCCTTCCCTATGATCGCGGCGGAGTCAGGCATTCTCTTCCTCTTGCGGGAAGGTCTATTTGCGCTCGCGCTCGGGGAAGCCTCTCTTATCGTCAAGGCAGTCACTGGCCGCCTCGTTGTTTCTGCAGGAACGGGGAGTTGAACATCATCTCCTCTCTCCGTTCGCCTGTTCTCCCTGGGGACCAACCTACGTTCCCCTCGGCCACGAGGGGGTTGCACCTCAGGGTTGGTGCTTGAACTGGCACCCCCACGAGCGTCCCCTCTGTCATTGCGGTTACGGGAACGTTGGGGCTCACGCTGTTGGTTCCCCTGGGCAGCCTGATTCCTCTGAGCGTTGGCGAAACGAGCCGCTTGTCTTATTCCACCGGCCATTTCTAAGATAGTGGCTCCTGCAAATATGAAAATATGAAGGTTATAAATCCTTAGACAAGAATTGTTAAGTGCAAATTACAAGTACAATAAAAGCAGTTAGTATTCATTCCTATCTAAGGTTAGTGCCCTAAGGATCTAACCGTCTCTCTCTATGTCACGATCCGGAGGGTTGTCAAGGAAATGAGGGTCGTTGGTAAGACCACACAAGAACATGAGTTCCGCATCGTCTATCCAGTCCTTTGCTTGTATAAGGTGACCCTCGTCCCTTAGGGTTGTGGCCAGGTTTTTAGCCCAGTCTCGGGGGAATGAGGGTGGCAAACGGCTCTTTGAGTACGAGCCCCATTCCGTGCTCACCCCAAAGCCCTCTTCCGCTGGAGCCCTGACAAATATAAACTTTTCCTTCCAGTCAATGCCATAAGTGGTCGAGGGCGAATTGATCAGCTTCATGTGGGCCTTCGCTTGGACGTAATAAAAACCCGCTTCAGGCGAAGAGCGAGAGGAGCTGACCACTTGGAAAAGGGCATTAAAGTTCCTCAAGTAGGGCTCGTATCCCATGGTCCTCATCAGAATTATGTAGCAGGTCAGGAGGGCCAAGCCGTTGGGCACTATCTGGGACGGACACAGGCCCAGGTCGTTCAGCAAATGGGCCATTGAGACTGAGATGGGGAACCTCAGGCCTCCCGAGCTCACGGAATCCACGTATACTGCCATTTCCCCAGGAGGCGGATTATTTGCACGCTCGTGGTTTTGGGGAATTCTCCAAGTATATCGCTCGTCCCAGTAGATGGGGGCCATCATTGTCTTTACATCTCCCACAGTGACGGTGCTGGGAGTTTCGTCAGGCGTGCGCTCGGTAGCCTGATAACCTGAGCCCTCCCCCTCGTTGGGTCCTTTGGATTTCTGGGTTTTCTTACTCTTGCCCTTGTCACGGGCCCTTTCTGAAGGCCCGGTTACGGCTTCCGCCACTGGAAGCGGATTCGCAACGGCCACTGTCACTCTGTGGCGATGGGGATGTGTAGCACTTTGAGTTATGGGCAGAGTGACTCCTTGTCTTTCTGCCTCTATTACCAAATCCATCTCCTCAAAGAGAGGAGCCACTCCGCCTGGGTTTCGGTCTTCCATAGCCATTACTGCCGCCCCCAACTCTTCATCTCTGGGGGAATTGTGAGAAGAAGAACTCTCCGTGGCCATCTCTTGGATTTCACGGGCAAACTCTTCAATGTGTTGGTCAGCCATGGCAGAAGCAGAGGTTTTGAAAGTTTTTCTTGGAAGGAGATTAGGGTTCAGGAAGGCAAGGATCGGAGAAGGTTATGAAATCCTAAAGTCCGAAGTCTATGGTTAGCAAAGTCAGAAATTCACACTAGAAATTTACCTTGAAAAGTTTCTGAAGAAAGCGGGAGAAGAGGTTGAAGATGCTGGAGATGCGAGAGAATTTTTCTTGCAAAGGAGACTTGGAAAGTTTTGAATGCGTAAAGAATGACAAGATTTCAGAATCCCTTATTTATAGGGATGGGAGTTGGTACCGTTTCAGGCAATAAATTCAAAATGGTAATCATTTCCCGCCTAGGAAACCGCCCACTTTATGGAACCGGCACATGCTTCCCAATGCTCACGCGCCCCACGCGCACCCGCATTTAATGCTCTGACGATTCAAGGGCTTCAGAATAGTACAAGCATTTAATGCGGAACTGATACGAGCGGTCGGTTGAAAAGACCGCATTAATGACACCATCAGAGGAAAAATTGCTCAACACGCCAAGCTTCGCACGAGCGCTATAAACAAGAGATAGAGCGGGATAAAATTCTACAGTCCTTATCACTAAGGACTACAGAATTGGGGGGCAAAATGATGGGGTCAAAATACGATCGTCCCACATGAAGACACGTGGCATCACCGAGCTGATGACATCTGTCTCCACGAGGCTGCACCCATCAGCGCACGAGCGCTAAGCCATGCGCTAAGCCGGCCGCCATCAAGGGTGAATCCATCGGCGCACGAGCGCCAAACCCAACAAGCGCAATCCTTCTTCAAGGAGTTAAGCCCAACGAGCGCTATCACTCCCACGAGCGTCCAACAAACTGAACGGTTGGTACGCCCACGTGCCAAGGGAGCACTCTTCGAGCGTTACACTCCCTCAGAGTGGCCTCCCCTTTGGCTCGTCACTTGAACTGGAGCCTTCATCCCCCTCAGCGGATATCTTGGCCTCCAAGACTCAAGGTTGTCACGAGCGCGCTCTCAAGCCCTCGTCACCAACCACCCACATGGCTCTCTGACACAACGTACATGCCCGCGCACCTGCCACTGTTGCTAGCACTAACTTTTGGGCCGCTTTTGCAGAAGATTCCTCCTAGGTTTCTCTCTCACAGCGCCACGTGTTAGGGCAACATTCGGCCAGGACCACTTGAGGCAAATGACCAAAGGGCCCTTGACCCTCAACTATAAATAACCCAAGTCATCTTCTACACTGTAAGCATTCTGAAGCATTCTCTAAGCTTTCTTCATCACTGCAACTGTAACTGAGCTTACATTTATCTTCATACATTGAACTGACTTGAGCGTCGGAGAGCCAAACTGGGTATCACCCCCAGTTCCCCCAGCTTGGCCTTCTGACTCTTCTTGTGCTTGTCCCAACAGGTTGAACCCCTTTCTCTTTTTCCGGCGAAGCTCCGGTGGTTTCCTCCACAAAATACAAATCGTAAAGTGATCGGATTCAGACCCATCCATTCCTGGACCCATCACAACCTTTATCTAATATAAAATCAAAAGTCAATTTATTCAATAAATAATATAATTCATAATTAATTATTTATTGGGTTAATTATTTTGAGAACGGACTTAACAATTAATTCATAATAATCAAAAGATCAAAATTAATTAATTATAATTTAATTAATTAATTTTAGAAAAGAATTCACGTGTGAATTAAATCACACGTTTGGAGCCACGCGTGCAGCCACGTGTACGTGGCAGCCATGCAAGCCACGTGATACGTGGCAGCAATCCACGTGTTCATGGCTCCATTTCGATCAACAATTTGATCAGTCGTTAATTTAATTAACTTCCTACCATAACCCTCGTGATCTGGCATTTGTGTGTGACCCTTTAGATTCATTATTCGATTAGCAGTGATACCAATTAATTAATTCTCATAATTAATTAATCAGTTCACAGATCACACTACCGTAATCTAGCAATGGGTGTGTGACCCCTAGCCGAATAACGAAATGAATCAAAGAACCTTTCAGTCAATGACAGTCAGTGAAATACTGTAGCACCCGGAACGCTAGGCGCCACATCCCCCGCACTATAGTCTCAATCCACATATGAAATGGGTAATCCATACATGAACCGACACTATAGCGAACGAGAGACAATAAAAAAAGACACAAGGCTAGGCGGGACTAACCCCAAACCAAACAATCAATTCAGAGTAATAAAAGCGGAAGCAATATTTCATTCAATACTTATAGGTACCATATTTACATATCTACTAATAGGTACCAAAATTATATATCAATACAATATCATCTCCAAAACAAGTAACAAGGCATGCTACAAAATTATAAAAAGTACCAATACATGAACAAAATGTGAGATGAAGTGTGCTAGACCCAAATTTAAAGACAATCTAGACTCTAAATTCCCGCCTAGCACGCACCTGCAAAGCTGAAAAGTTGAGGTGTCAGTCCAACGCGAACTGAGCGAGGGGTTATAAATAAATATATGCACACATACATGCAAGTTATAATCTCGGGTAATAAATTTTGGAAAATAACAATACAATTTAGTAAAATACGAGATTCTATCGCCCGAGGTTACAACTAATTCAATTTATCAATTTAATCAATTAAATACAATCAATTTGTGGCCTGGCGAGTGAGGGCAATTCTCCAACCTTACTCCGACTGTGTACAATCAATCAATCAATCAATTGTTAGGTGATTAGGTGATCAAGCAATTTATTACGGTACACAATTAGCAGTTTCAATAATACCTTCTTCCTCCGGGTGATGGTGGGATTGCAAGGCCCCACCATCCAATCAATCTGGGCAGAGGGTACATGAATCCCTAAGCCCGGAACTCCTTCCTCCCCTAATCTCCTAGGGGGTTCAGGGGTCATCCCAATTTGGTGAGGATAACTCTCGAGTTACCCGTCAGCCCATGTTTTCCCGGTTGGCTCGAGTCACTACCCTCGGGCCCACAGTGCAATACAATACTCGCCAAAACAATCAATCAATCAATCGATACAATAGTTCGGTAAAACCTTTGAAAACCGATACCATTTGAAAACTATATAAATATAGATACATTTTGGCTTAAACTTCACATAGGGTTGTACGGGTTCTAGGTATCTAGGATTAAACCTCACCTGAACGACCAAAAACAAACAAGGAAACAGCTCACGGGGCCTGCTCCTCGTCACCAGGAAGCTGGTCTATGCAAGAAAGACAATTGTCCGTGAGACAAGACTCAAAATGCACCAAGTAGCACGAATGGCGAAAATGTAACGAGATTACGAGTATGATGGAATGTACCATGAAAATATCTTGTTTTGACATGTATTCAATCATATAATAGCAATTTGGGGTCAAAGAATTGATTGGATCAAAACCCCAAAAATCAATTTTTATGCAGTAGCTTTTGCTCTGCCAGATGGTATGGGAACGGCCATTCCGGCTTCCCTTTGAAAATGGGAAGGGCCGTTCTCATGGCCCTTCAGAAACGCGCTAGCGTTTTAAGAATAAAAACGCGTTTTGACTGGGAACGGCCCTTCCGGCACACAGGCCAAAATGGGAACGGCCGTTCCCAGTCTCGCTGGCCTTTCTGACCCAGAAGCCTGGGAACGCCCCGTTCCCAAAATGCACTAAGGCGGGAACGACCGTTCCCAGTTTCTGCAAGTTTGAGAAACAGAGCAGTAGCAGCAGCAACAACGAACCAACAACACAATCAACAAAAATGGCTTCAAACCAAGATTAAATGCTCAAATATCATGAAATACACATGCTAGCATACCTATAGATCAATAACAATTCATATAAACACTCATTTCCACATTAGATCATCAAGAATCATCCTATGAAACCCACATACTCACTCATGCTCCAAGTCCATAAATCTCAAGATATATGCATTCAACTTAAGCTTAAAGTTCATAAACATATTTCCAATAACAAATACACACATTAACCAATTCATTGCAAAGCCCTATCTATACCAAACCTTCAAGAAATCATCAATTCTCCAAAAATACCTCAAATGAAAGAAATGGAAGATGAGATGAAGATATGATGTTGATGATGCTTCAATGATCCCAAAACCTACAAAATGATGCTTGAAATGATGAAATCTCCCTCTCTTCCAAGAAGGGTTTTGGTTCTGTTGGCAAGGGAAGCAATAGCAAATGTGTATGTAATGTTTGTATGTAATGAGAAGCAAAGGTACGTGAAATGCTGCTAAGTAAGGGGAAAAATTGGACAAATTGCTATTAAGTCCTTCTATTATTAAGTCATGCAATGAAGTTCAATTTCCATAACAAATGAGCAATTAAGTCCAATGCAATTAAGTCCCCACATTCATGAAAATAAGCAAATAAGGCCATAAAAGAAATTAAATCACGTTCGGGAAATCAATTCACGATGTAATCAAGTTCAATTTGTAGCACCCTAACCCCCAAGGCGCCACATCCCCCGCACTATGGCCTCGATCCACGTATGAAATGGACAGTTCATACATAAACCAAGACCACAGCGAACGGGTGACAATAAAAACGACGAACTAGGCGGGACACTCTCCCCAACATAATCCCACAAACATGAATAGAAAAGCGAAAGCAATAAGGTCATTCATATATATATAGGTACCATATTTATTACATAGATACATATAGGTACCAATTAACTATCGATACATTATCAACTCTCAATAATATACATAATTAAGTATTCAAAATGACCTAATCGTGAGCATGCCGTGATATCCGACAAAAGTATATACATGAAAAGTACAAGCTAGGCCCGTGATGATGCAAGACTCGACCAACTCCCGCCTAGTACAACCACGCTCAAAAGGTACCTGAAAAGTGGAGTATCAGTCTACCGAAGACTGAGTGAGGGGCAATAATTATATATAACACACGTCACATGCAAGTTGTAGCCTCGGGTGAAGACTTTAGAATAAATAGATATATAATTTAACTTTAATCTTTGCCCGAGGTTACAACCAATCATTTTAACACGTTTATTTAATCATACTTGTCAATATCATGAACATGTGGCCCCGGCGAGTAAGGGCAATCTCCAACCGAACTCCCAATCGTGAACAATACGTGATCATGCTTGCTTGCTTGATAAATAAGTGATCATGCAATATATTTAGTGCTCACATAGACAATTTCATACTTGAAAACATGCAATAACCCGAGGATAACCCGACATGCCGGATTAATCCCCAGTCTCCTTCTTCCTCCGGGTGATAGCGAGTTTGCAAGGCTCGACTATCCACGACATGGTGTGTGTAGAGGACATGACCCTCTAGACACGGAACTCCTTCCACCACTAATCTCCTAGTGGCTTCGGGGGTGATCCCAACAATGTGAGGATAATTCAGGAGTTACCCGTCAGCCCTTGCTTTCCCGGTTGGCTCAAGAATTACCCTCGGGCCCACGTGCAATCATGTACTCGCCAAACATGCTTGAAAATCATGACAATCAATTCTTTCTTGCTTGGAAATGTTTATAATTTTGAAACGTTTATAAGTATAATAGGTTTTGGCCGAAAACTAGCACGTAAGGGTTATAGGGTTCGTTTTACCAAAACAAAACCTCACCTTTCTTGCAAAATAAAATAAAGAAGCGTTCTAAGGAGCTTGCTCCCCGTCCACGCCCTCGTGACCTGTGCAAATACGATGTACAATCGTGAGATATGACCTAAAATGACCAAAATATGACGAACGGCGAAAACGTGTCGAGACGACCATGAAAATGCAATGTGGTATGATAACTTTTCGTTTCACATCATATTAACACATATTATAGCAATTCGGGGTCAAAGAAGTCGTCGGGTCGAGGGGTCAAAATCGTAATTTTATGCAGTGAATTTTGTTCTGTCAGCCCCTTGGGAACGGCCGTTCCAGGCTTCCTTTGTAGCTGGGAACGGTCGTTCCCGTTGCCCAGAAAAACGCGGCAACGTTTTTCCATTTTTAAAACGCGCTTAGCCGGGAACGGCCCTTCCGGAGCAAGGCCAAAAATGGGAACGGCCGTTCCCATGCTCGGCCGCCCAAATTTTGAAAAGGAATGGGAACGCCCGTTCCCACAAAGCCTTGAGGCTGGGAACGGTCGTTCCCAGCTTCTGCAACTGAAAAACAGAGCAGAAACAGGGTATGCTCTCGGGAAGAAAGCAACAAAGCAACCAAAATCCATTTTTGAACCCCAAATGCTATAATTTCTGGAAATATGATGCATACACATTCAAGAAGTGATAATATAACACTTAGACACTTAAACCATAAAATATCATCAAGAATTCAAGGTTTCATGTTCATGGCCAACTTTGATCAATCTTGACAATTATTCAAGAATTCATACCCTTGATCATGCTATAATCCAATATATGATCCTATAATCACACTTTGATCACCAACAATTCATATAACCTATAAATCTTAAACCCTAGCTCATGCAAGTATGATCAAGAACCATGGCTTTCATGCAAACCAACCTTAAAATGAAGAAATGGATGAAGAAGATGATGAACTCTCAATTTCTTGCAATATTTCTTGATGATTCTTGAGATGGATGATGAAAATCACTTCTTCCCTTTGTCCTCTTAGTACCGAGAGTGAGAGAGATGAATAAGTTGGAGAATCTTGGGTGATATTTGATCAAGAAGATCATGGAAGCTTATACCGATATATCCCCTTTTTGAAAAATGTGGAATGTCTCAAATTGCCAATTAATCCTTGAATTGTTTAAGTTATGCAATCGAGTATATAAAGCTTTGAGAAATGATCAATCATGTCCTTAAAAGATTATGCAATTAAGTCCCTAGAGTTATAGAAATTATTTAACTAGGGACAATTTGGAAATTTTATCACTCTCGGTAATTGATTTCATGCAATAAATATTTTTCGTGTCATGAAATTATATTTTCAATGATATGAATTTAAATAATTGATATAAATTATGCTTCATGAATTTTATAAAAATTTATGAATGCCACGTAAGAATATATTATAAATTAAAGAAATAAATAAACCTACGCTCAAAACGCCAACGTGGCGTGCTTACCTGTTCATCCGGAAACCGGGGCGTTACACAATTTATGCGATAATTATAATATGATATGAATTTCAATGAAAATACTAAGAATATAAGTTTATAAAAATTATGTCATGACAAGGAAAATGAAGCAAATGATCAAATAGTAATTAAATTACAACTCTCAAACCCACACGTGTCGTTCATACCTGAATTCCCGAAAGCTGGGGCATTACAAATACGATCCTCCTGCAACTCCATCTCTCAATCAAGAACTAAGGCAAGAGAAGAGCCTTAATATTCTTGATCTTTAAAGTTAAGTTCGTTTCAAATCCATTTAGATCTCAATCTAAGAAAACCCATTTTCTTGATGTCTTGATCTTTTATCCAACTTGGCCAAGGGTTTAATATTTAATGGACTATGAACAACTCAATCAGTGATACATCATTCTTGTTCTTAACAAGTGTAGGTCCTTTATCGATTCTACTAATTCTACATATGCCACTTGTGTAATCCCAACATAGTGGTTCAGATGTCTATATGGCGATACCCTTTTGAGCTTATATCAAAAATTACATAGTTAGCTCTTATGAGACATTACAAAATCTCAAGTCAAAGGATTATTAATCACGTCATTAACCTGTGAGATATTTCCTAATTTGGAAGTTTCTGAAAACTTCCTTCCCATTTAGGAATGTTCTCACGCGGGACATGTTAGTGATGAAGTTCTTGTAACAATCACCCTTATATATTATGAACGCATCATCGGATGCATTTATCACTCCATGAAACTGAGTGATCCTTCAAAATGACATAATCACACAGGCAAGTCTCAACAGAGTCAAGGTCGACACTCCCATTGTCTGTCGGACTCATTGACTTGAAGAAGTTTCTAATCCTCGCCTATGGAGCTAAGAACTTGTTTCATGTGCCGTTCCCATAAGGGCAAAGTTCTTGACGGCCTCATCGGATTAGGGGAGTTCAAAACATGCAAAACATTGTCAAACCCAAACAGACATAAATAAGCACATAAAGAATTGATTGTCTATGAACAAAATCATTTTGTTTATTATTCAAAGACTGTTTGTGATTTTACAAGGAAATAATAAAGTAGAAAAGCTGCTTTAAGGGAACTATTCCTAACAGAAGTTTGGGTCGCCGTGACGAAGGAGAAATCGACGGTCAAAGTTTGTTAAAAGGGGTTAACTGTCATATCTTTTAAAGGTTAAGGGCAATCACACTAATTCAAAGATTAAGGAGCAAAGCTCACTAAGGGCTAAAGGATGAGGGGGTGCCCGGAATTAGCCCTAAGTTGAATTACATTAGGATTGATTTATTGAAAATTGTCTTATGTAACTCATTCAATTTAAATTATATTTTATTTTACATAATTACCAAAATTTATTAAAATTATAAAGTCAATCAATTTGTTGTTTTTCAATTTGTTAGATATATCTTATTATAACATTTTAAATTATAGGTCTTAAAATTAAAAAATGGACAACTTACTATAAAATTTGAATACAATTAATTCATATATTAATATTAAAGCAATTCTTGTTGAACTATGTTTTTTTTTTTTTTTTTTTGATAAGTTGAAAAAGTTTTAATTCTACCAAGAGTCCTATTATAAATTAATTAGTACTTTTTAGATATAGTTAAATTAATAATTCATAATATGTATTTACATAATTATCCTTAACTAATTATTATTCATATAATTATTATGAGGTTATTTTAGGCGATCAATATTTTGTAAGAAACTTTCCTACTTTTATAATATAATAATAATAATAATAATAATAATAATAATAATAATAATAATAATAGTATAAATATAATATAATAATATAATATATATCGATAGATATAGATATAGAATTTTAATTTAACCATTTAAATAAAATAAATAAATGTGATAATATTATATCAATAAAATAATAATCTATATATATATATATATATATATATATATATATATATTATCTATATATATATAATTCACAACCCTTGAGTCTATCCACGTAATGATACACGTGGATAGTCTCAAAAAATTTTAAATATCTTAATAGATTTTAAATTTAATATTTTTTATTTTTTAATTAAAAATCTATTTAATAGATTTTCTCTAATAAATCGCTTTTATCCAAAAAAAAAAAAAAAAAGATTAAAGATTTTGTAGCAATAAATTCAAATTCAAATATATTAACTTATCAAAATGTGTCTCAATGTTTTTAGATAAGTTTGTTACGAAACATATTTAAATTTAAAACTTGGTGATACACACCATAAAAATTAGTATTTAAATATTTAATCTCATGAATACAGTCAATTCTCATTTGTTTTTCTTCTCCTTTTGCAGGATCATTCTCCTCTTTTTGCAAGATCATTTTTTATTAAAGTAAGTTTTACTAATCAAGTGTTTCTTTTTCGATTCTAATAGAAAATTTATTTTCTTTACCTCTTTTCATATCCTTATTTGTTTTTAGATTCATCGTGAATACAATCAATTCTCATTTGTTTTTCTTCTCTTTTTGCAGGACCATTCTCCTCTTTTTGCAGGATCATTCGTTAAGGTAAGTTTTACTAATGAAGTGTTTCTTTTTTTATTCTAATAGAAAATTTATTTTCTTACCTCTTTTCATATCTAATTATCTACATCTTTTCATATCCATATGAATTTTCTTTTTCATGCAGAATCATTCCCTTCTCATGGTAAATTTTATTCTAATCTAAGTGTTTTTCTTTTTCTTTTTTAATTTCATTCTAATAGAAAATTTATTTTTTTGGCTAATTTTCTACCTCTTTTCATATCTATATATGCCTTTTAATGACGGGTCATTATTTTTTCAAGGTAAGTTTTCTTATTTCAAGTTTTTTTTTATATTCCAATTTTTCTGTTAGTTTGATAATCAATTATTTGTAGGTATTTATTTATATGTCATCTATATTGTATTTTCTTACTAATTTCTTACCTCTTCTTATATCCATATAATTATATTAAAATTATTAATTTAAATTTTAATATTTGATTTTTTTAATGTTCTAAAATTTAAAAAATATATATAATATATTTCTATTCATTATTTTTCTCATTAAGTTTATTTTTAAATTTTTTTAATTAATTTTATTTTTTTCTCTTTTATTAATTGATTATCATACACGACAGAAATATTTTGATAAAATATATTTTATTTTGACAATTATTAAATAATAATATGATATAATTTAATTTAACATGATATCTTTATATTTTTTGACATATATAAATTTATTTTAGTTTTAAGAAATATACTTTTCACAATAATGCACAATAATTTTAGTTTTCTATTTAATAAATTTCTCTCTAATTTCAATAGTATTTCTATATAATATTTCCACATGATATTCAAATATTTTAAATAAAATTTTGATTTAATAACTATTATTTTAATAATATTTTTTAACTGATTTTTTTATATATTTTTATAAAAAATTTGAACCCGTGCCATATATAATTCAGAACCTTTCAAGGTATCCACGTAAGCATACACGTGGATAGTCTTAAAAAATTTTAAATATCTTAATAGATTTTAAATTTAATATTTATTATTTTTAATTAAAAATCTGTTTAATTAAATTCATTTATTTCTCAAAATTTGTTACTCAGAAATGTTTAAATTCAAATATTGTGTATTAATATGAAATTTAATGAGATTTTCTCTAACAAATCAACTTTATCCAAAAAAAACAATTAGAATTTTGCAAGTTTCAAATTCAAATTCAAATAACTTAATTTATCCAAATATATAGAATACGCGTATTAATATGAAATTTAATGAGATTTTCTATAACAAATCATCTTTATCCAAAAAAAAATTAAAGATTTTGTATAGATATTGTAGTTTCAAATTCAAATAACTTAATTCAAATTTAAAATTTTGGTGATATACACGAGATTAGTATTTAAGGTTTTAATCGTTATGAATACAGTCAATTGTCAATTGCTTTTTCTTATGATTTTTTTTTGCAGGATCATTCTTCCTTCCTATTCTAATCAGTTATTTCTTTTTTATGCAGGATCATTCTTTTCTCATGGTAAGTCTTATTCTAATTTCAATTCTAATAGAAAAATTATTTTTTTGAGTAATTAATGTATATGAATTTTCTTTTTCATGCTCATTCTTTTCTCATGGTAAATCTTATTATAATCAAGTGTTTTTTTTTTTTTTTTTTTTTGTTTCATTCTAATAGAAAATTTATTTGTTTACTAATTTCTTACCTCTTTTCATATCTTTTTCATGCATGATCATTCTGGAGGTAAGTTTTCTTATTCTAATAAGTTTTTTTTGTTTGTTTGTTTTTTTTTTTTTTTCGATTCCAATTGTTCTGTTAGTTTGATAATCAATTATTTGTAGGTATTTAGAGTATATGTCATCCATATGGTATCTTCTTACTAATTTTCTACCTTTTCTTAATAATTTTGCTCATTAAATTTATTTTTTAAAATTATAATAGAAATTTTTTACTATATTTAAATAAAATATATTCTCTATTTTGGCAATTATCAAATAATAATATGATATATTTTGATTTAACATGATATCTTTTATCTTTCAAATTTTGTAACATATATTTTTTTCTTTATATACGGGGGAATGCATTGTACAATTTAAGAGTTTTATTTTTATTATTTTAATTTTAAAGAATGCACTTTCTATATATTCTTAATATATATTTTATTTTTTATTATTTTATATAATTTATAATGATTTTAATTTTTTATTTAATAAATTTCTCTCTAATATATTTATTTTGTATAATATTTCCACCTGCTATTCAAATATTTTAAATAAAATTTTGGTTTAAAAGCTAAATAATATATTTTAATTATTGTTTTGGTTATTTTTATAAAAATCTGACCCGTGCCTTGGCACGGTTTTGTAACTAGTTAAAATATAGATTATAAAATATTAGGAAAAAAGATTAAAAAAAACATAAAATGATTATTAGAAGAATTAAAGGAAGGTGGGAGAAAAAGAGAGTTAAAACGTTTTTGAGTGTGAATTAAACAAAAAATCTAAAAGACCAAATTTCCCTTTCGCACTAAATATAATAGTATAGATATTGCGAAGTAGATGTTCAAGCGATGACAAAAATGGATATAAATCAATATCTAGAACATTTAACGACTAAATATTTATTAATTTTCGCATCCCTCGAGTAAATTATAATTTTCAATATTAGAAAATAAAATTGTTCTATTCTTCCCACACTGAAACCATATCCCCTGCCCGTTTTTGAATAACGTCCGATCCTACGAGCAGTTCAATTTCCATTCATCAGATACTTTGTCGGACACATTTTTATAATCACTCAAAACTATACAAATTTTAAATTAAAAAGTATCCATATATTTAAGGTTGAAAATTAGGACACATGTCCGGCCCTATGAGTAGTTCAAATCCCACTCATCAGACACTTTTAAGAGTGTCGGATAAATTTTCATATTCACTCGATACTGCATAAATTTTAAATTAAAAAGTGCATATGATCGAAAATCTGGATATATGTTTGGCCCTATGAGGAGTTCAATTTCCATTCATCAAACACTTTTAACAGTCTCGGATAAGTTTTTGTAACCACTCGATACAGCATAAATCTTAAATTAAAAAGTGTGCATATATTTAGGTCGAAAATCTGGATATATATTTGGGTCTATGAGAAATTCAAATTCCATTCATCAAACACTTTTAATAGCACTTTTAATAGTGTCGGACACATTTTTATAGAGTTAACGGCACCTAACCCCCTGTGTTAGTTTCAAATTGTAGAAAAAACCCTCAGTTATGAAAATTAGCTTAAAAAACCCTGCGTTATTTTAAATTTTGCACACCGCCCCTCGAACTCATTTGGTCAAATATAAAATGTGATAACCCTAAAATACCCTTACTTTATATATTAAAATAATATTAAAAATATAAATATTTAATGTAGTAAGAATAAAAATATTATTAATAAATAAAAATATACATAGATATTATTTATATATTTTCGTTAAAAAATATATTATTTATATATATATATATATATATATATATATATATATAATTACTTTTACATATATATAGTAAATAAATATATACATAATAAAATATATAATATTTTATATTTATATATTATATTATATTTGTATAATGTATTTCAATTATTTAAAAATATTATTAATAAATAAAAATATACATTGATATTATTTATATATTTTCATTAAAAAATATTATATATATATATATAATTACTTATACATATACTAAATAAATATATACATAATACAATATACAATATTTTATATTTATATATTATATTATATGTGTATAATGTATTTCTATTATTTAAAAATATTATTAATAAATAAAAATATACATCGATATTATTTATATATTTTCATTAAAAAATATATTATATATATATATATATAATTACTTATATTTCGACCAAAAAAAATATAATTACTTATACATATATATAGTAAATAAATATATACATAATATAATATATAATATTTTATATTTATATATTATATTATATGTGTATAATGTATTTCTAATATTTAAAAATATTATTAATAAATAAAAATATGCATAGATAATTATTTATATATTTTTGTTAAAAAATATATTATTTTATATATATGTATATACAATATTCTATATTAAAAAAAGAGAGAGAACCCCAGCCCTAGTTGAAGGAATAAGAAGCTGCGCAGAACCAGGGGAAAAATGGCGGAAACCAGCCACTCCAATCCACCATCTCCTTCCCCTCCGCCCCGCCCCACCGCACCACTCGCTTCCTTCCCCGTCCAACACCAAATAACCGTCGTTGCCGCCGACCTTCTTTTCCTTACCCGATTCACGGTCGCCGCTGCTGCCCCACTCTTCTCCTTCCTCGATTTGTGGGAGGCGACGGCCACTCACTCTTCTCCTTCCCCGACGAACAGCTGCCGCCGGCCAACTTCTCCTTCCCCGACCAAGCCCCGCCACGCCTAATACACGCACACACACACACACACACACACACACATATATATATATATATATATATATATATATATATATATATATATTAAGGGCATAAATGGCTTTTCACTTCAAAAAATCTTTCATACACGCAGTCAACGCACTTGCGGACCACACAACGCGTTCAGGGTTTTTTTTGCAAATTTTTTAAAAACACAGGGTTTTTTGAATGATATTTCATATGTCGGGGTCTTTTCTACTCTTTTCGCCTAACACGATGTAATTTTCGGTAATTTACCCCATTTTTATAATCAGTCTATACTATATAAATCTTAAATTAAACAGTGTCTGTATATTTGAGGTCGAAAATCAGGACACATGTACCTCAACGAGCTGTGAATGCCATCTTGAAAACTACGACCATATCTCTAATAAATGATGCGATGGGGCAAAAAGAAAAGATTCATGTCTCTTCGCACATATATATATGTGGCTCATGCTTATAGCCTAGCCTGATTCGATTTACTCATTACAAACAATTCTTGCCCATGAAATTCTGACAAAAGTCAATTGTTTTAACTTTTAACTTCCAAATAAGTTTACGAAAACTGGTCCATTTGTGATCGTAACACCTACACGACTCTCATTTCCTTGGAGATAAATATATTCTTGTATATCCGATAATGATGACGCTGATTGAAATCTAGCGAAAAAAGAAGAATTGCTTTCCTAAGTTTTTTGATTGATATCTTTCTTCGCAGCGAAACTGTGTAATAGTTGTTCTTATCATTAACTAAATAATAAGTGAAGTCAATTATACGTTGATATGACTTGTACTACTTAATCCATTAAACAGTGTAAAGTTATAGGAAAGAGTGATGCTCATCCACTACCTAACTCCAAAATGGAACATATATCTTATTTGGATAGGCACTATGGAACACTAAACAGAATTAAATATTTAACTGATAATAGCTTGTGCAATTCATTATATACAAGTTTCACCTACATTTCAGTTCTATGCAAGTTTAGTTTTATGTTTATTTTTGCATTTTTGATATTAGTAAAAAGAATTTTATATGTTTTAAGTTTGATGGACTTAAACCCAAATAAATGAGATTTAACACTTTAGCCGACGATCAAAGATGCCATGCTTTTATTCCTATATATCTCGTATTTTGCTTTCCTCTTCCATTGTCTTTTATGTTTATCTCTATTGTGTTTTTCTTCGGTTTCTTTTCACCTATTAAATGCTAGAGTTGAAAATTTGGCAAGGTATCTCTGAGAGTATAGTTACTATACTCCCTCTATGAGTTGAAATGGTAAAAAAAATAAATTATTGTTATAAAAATTAATATAAAAAACTTTGTGTTTTAAATATATTTACACATTGTCCTTTTAGATGATATCATTATAATTTAAATATAATATCTCTATTTTATCCTCACAAATTAAACGTAAATTTCCAGTTTCATTTTCCAATGTCTATTTTCTATTTATTAGTGATTTTTTTTTTCTTTCTTCTTTATAGGGATTTTCATGCAACTTTTATTTTATACAGGGATCTTGGTGCAAATAAAAAAAATATTTAACAATACAGAGAGATATGAGATGTATATCACAATATAGAAGGATAAATTAGTCATCTCGCGTCCAATAAATAGAAAAAATTATAGTCCCGCTTTTGAATACTAGAAAATTTCAGGGTTTGCTATGCAAATATTTTGAAAACATAGGGTTTTACATGTTAATTTTCATATCACAAGATTTTTTATGTTAACTTTTTTTTTTTTTTTTTTTTTTGAAGTTTTTTATGTTGATTAGTACTAACACAAGGATGAAATACGTAAAAAAACTCATATCTCTAATATAATTTGGCTATCATATATATATAACATTCCTGTATTGCGTGATTATATTCAACAACATACTAATTTAATAAAAAATCTCGTATTCAAATTCTTAGTTAATAACTATTATAAATCATATCTACAAGTCTGACCCATTAATTTCGAACCCATAATAAACAGGATATATAAAAAGCTATGTTATATGCAAACTTGATAGCTTGAATATTGAGGTTCAACGATTTAAATTTAAATCTGTGGTATCCTTTTCTGTATCACACTTAATAATAATTATAATAAAGCTTCGAAGAGTAGGTTCAACGATTTAAATTCAAATCTGTGGTATCCTTTTCTGTATCACACTTAACAATAATAATAATTATAATAAAGCTTCGAATAGGTTTATAGAGTATATGTTCTTCACGGTATTACATTATTGTTGGACTCATATAGGATAGTCAGCTGACCTACGAAATAGGAAAGCACGCAGTTAAAGGAAGTCGTAATCCCAGATGCAAAAAGATCTGGACTTATCCCTAAAGACGAACATGTGAACATATCTACATAAGTGCTTCCACATTCCCATAATCTGCCTAGTCTTGCCAAACAAAGGATAAAATTGTCACTGCCTTTCCTTTTTTCGCAACAAATAATAATAGTAAATATTAGTGGTGATCCTGGTCATTATGACGTGGCCTCCTATTCATCTAACTCTTTTTTTTTTTTCTTTTTTTTTTTCCTTTTTGGTATTTTAGGCTATTATTATATTATTTGGCTTATTGGAGAATAATGATTCTTGTGGGACTTGCGAAAAAGATATTTAGAATTATTGTTATTTCTGGGACAGATCGAGACAGTGAGCTAATACTCATGGTTTATCAGAAAATATTATTTAACTTGGGTGAGAGGTAGTGAAAGCCGAAGATGGTTGAAACAAAAAATCATTATTATACATTTTCTTCGGAAAAATTCTAACCCAACCTGATCGAGCGTAACTAATCATATGACAAGCACGTTGCATTTAACTCCGATAGATATTAAAGTTTTTGTCCCTCATTATATTAGTTTGGTCAATTGAATGAAATATTTTGATTTTTTTAAAAATGGAGCTGATACCCTTGATAAAATAGTGATGCCAACTAGTTTGATTGCAGATGACTTTAAGGCTCATTAGGTTTTCTTCTATTCATATTGACTTTGAGAATATTGATTACATTTAGATTCAACTCTGAAAGAGTACGTGATCGAATCAAATTTGAATTAGATTTTTTTAACTACAAAATATAATTTGGGAGAAATTTCGAACAATGGAGTAGTGTAAAATTTTGGACCTCAACCATATTGAGTGGTACCTCATCCATTCCGCTTTGGCTGCATGACATGTGTAATAGTTTGTTGTGGATTCAAGATTCCAAGTCAAGCTCAAGCCATCCATGAGTTGCAGCTTTAATCTCCATTTTTCAACTCTCTCCAACAATAATTGAAAAATGCCACAAACTCAAATTCTATTTCTGACTTTTATACTTCCTTAATTCCTCTTTTTCTTTGTTTTACTTTATTTATTTTTTGGGAGTTATTCCCATAACTTCATCTAAATTTTTTCCTAATGATGGAGGCTCTCTATGAGACAAAAAATGTGATTAATCAACTTTTTTGTCTCCTGAAATCATTTATAGTATGGAAATTATTGTGGAATAATAGACAATAACGTATGTGGCCGAGCGACACCGCTGTGTGAACCTGGCCGGCACATTTGAAGCAACCCTCTCTGTCTTCATAATATGTGTTTGATAGTCACAAGTCACAACCTACAAAACTTTATGTATTTATGAAAAAACACGAATTTAATTAATCCTTAAGTTAAGAATTGGTTGAGTTGTGTCCTTTTTGTCCTTGATATGTGTCTCAATCCCATAATTAATTTTGCATGCCTATTTAATTTGTTGGCACTTGAAATCGACGAATGAGTGTCGATTTTTTCTTGCATAATTAATTGGGATTTTGAAATTTTGTTGCAATGTCTACCCTTTTTTGTGGCTCGATTTTCTGCTACTACAATCAGTGCAATGTGAAATCTAAACAAATATCTTAATATGTACCCATGCAAACAAAGAACATGTTCTTTTCTTTTTAATGTGTTTTCTTTCGGTCCACCAAAGGGCAATCGAGAGTGTTTGCAAATTCTTATATTTCTTCTTGAGTAAAAGTTACAATTATTCCCACCAAAAAAAAAAAGTTACAATTATGAAAAATTACATTAGTAAAACGGTAAAAATAGTAAGTGTATGGAAAAAAAAGAATGAATTAGGGGGCTGGCGCAGTAACACAACCATATAAGTTAGCCCAACGCAAATTTCACAATGGATATTAAGGCATGTGTATTATTATGCATTTTGTCTTTAATGAGGTCTAAAATTCGTAGATATTTGTTACAAAATCTAAAATCCCTGTCCAAATTAAGTAGGTGGTGGTGGAGAACTGCGGCCTTCTAAATAAAAGGCCCAAATAAACTTGGATGAATACAAACCTAACCAAAATGGATTTACTGAAAGCCCACTAGTTTTTTCCTATAAAATAAAAAGCCAAATGGGTTGGTCAAGAATATGTCTAATTTTTATTTCTTTGGTCCGTAACGCGTTTATATGGATTGAATTGGGTCATGTATGTCCAAAATTTTAAAACTGTTTGCGTAGGGCTGTCAACAAGTCTCAGGATCCTATAGAATTTTGATTCATTGTGTTTGAATCAATGCATAATAGGGTCGAATCAAGTCCGATCCAATTAGTAATAAAATCTAATTTTTAAAATAAAAAAATTAATATAAAAAATAAGGGTAATTACATAACATTTAATAAATAATTATTATTTAATAGATTATTTGATGGATTTGTTTATATTTATTTAAAATAAGTTAATTTAAACTTATTAATAAAAGAAAAAAGTATATTTTTTAGTAAACAATCCAAATTTTGTTATTTTAATCATTTTACTTAATATTATGTACTACTAAATAATTATTTAATTAAATATTTTATATACAATCGGATTTGGATTCTGAACGGATCGAATTCCTTAATTTTATATTCGTTCCATTTATTTTGGATAATGAATATTTATGATCGGATATGATTCATCGGTCGAACGAATATACTATAATTCAAATCGAAGTCGAATTAAAATCTAACCCATTAACAACCCTACGATTGGGTGTATAGCTAATAGCATGTTATGTGCGAAAGAATTTAAATTATTCATCCATGGGCATAACCGGTGGACTATATAGGTCAAGAATGGAGTTACCGGCCATCAATTATAATTTTAAGTTCTCGTGGAAATTAAATATGTTACTGAAGGGCTGATACGGATGTTGACTCGTGGGCTGTGAGCGAAGAAGGGTACGCCGGAATAGCTGTGGAAGAAAAAGAGGATGGATCAGCTATGGTGCGCCGGAGTAATTGAGTTCCCAAGAAGCTGGGGTGGCAACAGAAGTATGCTATGAGTTGATAGGATAGTTAGTTAAGTTGGTTTATTCCTTTATTTTGGAGTTGTTTTTGTGATAGGATAGTTTACGTATTGGGTTTATTTTGGAGTCCTTAGGTCAGTCAACTTTTGCGTATTTATTTTGCGTTATTCCTTTGTTTTGTCCAGCAATAACAATTTACAAGCTTTCCAACCTAAATTCTGTGTTCTTTCTCTCCCCCAATATTTCCCCGTTCCGATCGGTCTTATCGGAAACTTCCCCGACTCTGTCTTTTCGAGCTCGAGACGGCTCTAACGTCTCTGCGCGATAAGTGTTCTTATCACTGGTGCTTTCATCGAGTTTTCACATGACTGAATCTGTGGGTGAGGCACGTTTTGAGGAGTTACAGAAACACTTGGATGGGCAGGTCAATTCCCACTCCGCAGCAATACAACAACTTAGTATGTCGATGAAGCAGGTACTGCAGGAGCTGTCTTTGCTTTGGTCGCAGGGCTCGTATCCCCAGGCGAAATCCGCCACGACGGGTGGGGCTCGGGGTGGCGACTCCCACTCCTTCGCTAATTCCAACCCCCTCAGCAAATTACTTATTGAGATGCCGAAGTGCGACGGATCCGATCCCCTGGGATGGCTGTTCCAAGCACATGAATATTTCATTTTTTATGACGTTCTAAAAGAGGTCCAACTAGCGACTGTCGGCTAGAATGATTATAAGTCAGTAAAGTTTGCTATGGAATGGACCATATCCTATAATGTTTCATTCCCTCATTCGGAAACACTAAGGTGTTCTCGAATTAGTTTACTGAGAGATAATCCTATTATTTCTAAGATGACTAAGGAATTAGTTGATAAGATATTGGCTATCTCGATCATATCGATTTACCTATAACTTATGACTACTTCGGTTCCTAACCTCCTTTTGAAATTGTAAGAATTTCATATAAGTTTCGAATTTGTACTTCAACAAGTACATTCATTCATAATGATTAAACTGACGATTGTATCTAGTGCTTACATTAAGCATTGTACACTCATCAGCATGGATCGAAATCCACTATAATTTTGGAACGTTCCATGTTTCACCTAAACAATGTTCCGGGAACGTTTTCCCTTTGAGATAGGATTCACAGGAAGTCAACTCTATAGGTTCATTTTCATAGAATGATCCTAAGGTGTCTGACTTGCTAATCCTTTTATATCTCAACGTTCCAAAGTAATTCGAAGCTTTGTCATCTCACTTACTTTTGTTATCTCGTTGTATGTTCAGAACATTAGTGCCTTGAGTCTTTGCACAACGGATTATGCAGAATTGACTCAAGACTAGTGAATTCTATTCCTAGTAGAATTACTAAACGAGGTAACATTTCAGAGTACTCATACTCTTCGCAGTTCCCTTTCAAAGTCCTTATTTGCTATCATAGAAGCAAACGTCCTATTTGATCTCTAGTGTCTTTTGGGCATACCCCTTACATGCCCCTCCATTGGGCTCTTAAGGGTTTCTTCTTCTTTAGGCCTTCAAGCCTTTAACTTAGGGAGTTTAGAAGAAGAATTAACCATCTCAACCTTTTATTCCTTCTTAAGGATGCTCTCAACCATTATCAACTAAATGATTAACTATGCTACATTAGCATCATTCTAGTTGAGCATAAAGGGTTTGAATGATGGTGGAAGCAATGTAAGCAATCAGTGCATTGAGAACTCTTTTCTTGGTTGATGATCGAGACCATAAGATCTTCAAATAAGATCTTTAGACCTTGTTCGTGTGCACTTGTTTCCTCATTTGGAATATCGAATAATTCCATAATGTTATACCTTGTAACATTTTTATGAGGTAATTCAATTGCTCTTAAGTGGTTTGGAGAAATCCATTCACCTCAGGTTGCTTCTCTTTTGGCCCGGGTCGAATTTTTCAAATAAATGAAAATCTCGCCTTATAGAGAACAATTTCTCTTTTCGGATTCTAAAACGAATTTTAGGGTCCGAAGCCAATTAGAGTTAGTTAGGACTTAGTCAACTCTTTTGACTTAAAGATGGATACGAATGGGTTTGCATTTCATATTGTAGAGAATCACAGAACTACAACCTAAATGCTAAGCAGAGAAAATGTGGGCATGCTGAATAATAACGATATACATAAGATAAGGTCTTTAATCTAATGTAGCTCCCACTGTTTTTCAAAGATCTATAATTCCCAAAGATCTAAGAGGAACACGTTTCCCAACGGGTACTAAGATCCTAAGCATTTTACCTCGAACCCACGACTCGCGGACATTCTAAGTAAAATCCTAGGTAGGTACAACTTACCAATTCTAACACCTTTAGAACTCTTAGTAATTGTTTTTACATCACCCATCTTTCAATATGGACCCACGACTCGTGCGACATCCATATTTACTTAGGCGTTAAGCTAGACCCATCAATCATAAGATCATGATCAAAACTTAGTTCGAACGACCCACGACTCGCGGACATCGCCCTTGCCAAAATTAACCACGAAATATTGATCATTTAAAATGATCAATTAGGTAACTAAGAACTAATAAGCTCCACTAGCTATCCCACGACTCGCGGACAATAACTAGCTTTACTTAGTAAACTTAAAACCTATTGATGGAATGCTAGGAATTTAATTCAAAATTTGCATCTTGAATTAAATACCTATTATTCGAAATGAGCTTAATATTTAATGGGAATTTTCGAATCAACCGAAGAGTTGTTCGGTTCGACCTCACCAAATATGTTATCCAATTTTATTAGTCTTGATTAATGCAAGTACAACTTAAATGCATTTCAAACAAGCACATAAACAGATAACATGTCCTAGCATGATACTAACATGTAATGATCATGGGTTCTACCTATCTTATGCGTGATATGTGGGAGCCACTCCACAATCACAAGTTCTAACATACATGCCACATAAACAGTTTAAATCACATAAGGGAAAGCGGTAACAAAATACGAGCCCTATCTCTATTACATTTAACAATTGAGATTCCCCTCCCTAACATTTTGAGGGGTCTTCACTTATGGCCTCCTTGTTACTTGACTGTGGTCCATTTTACTCCATGGGTGCATTGTCTCCAAAATGAAAATAAAACCTCACAACCTATCTCTACTCTCAAATTACAGTAAAAAGAAAAAGACATAAAGTAATAAGGCTCAATCTTCATATTGGCCTTAGACAATTACATGGGGCATACCCCGGCCTCAAAAACAGTAATATGGAAAGCCACATAATAAATCACATAACAGTACGCACATAAGTGAGGCTCCAACCTCAATTGAAAAACGCAACTATAGGGCTCCAACCCCAATTTAAACCATCCATGTGCACAAATTAAAACCATACATAAGTCTAAACCCATGATCACCTAACATGCTTTTGCGAGAATTTAAATTTAACCAATAAATTAAAATTCCCATTTCAAGTCCTAATGACTTAAAACACGACTTGATGCGAGTCTTATTTATGAAAGTTTTCAATAAATCCCAAATTACCAAAACAAATAAAATTCCAATTAATTTCTGAAAATTAATAATTTTATCAAAGATGTACTTTCCCAAAATATAAACCGTTTCTATTTCTCAAAAATCCCAATTTTAAGTTTTATTCAAAAATTAAAATAAATATTCAAAAAATAAAATTTTAAAATTAAAATAAAATTTGGGACTGGATTGCACGAAACACGAAAAAGGCCGGATCACGAAAACGGGGCCCGTACGCGAAAGGGTAGCGCCAGTTGCAAGCGCGCGCGACAGGCATGCTTGCGCGCCTGCTGGGCGCGTCCCTTCCGGACGTGTGCGGGCGGGCTGGGCGACTGATCCCGCACGCCTTGCGGGATCGTTGCCCAGCCTGGGCGGGAATGCGTCGGCAGTCCTGGGCGGGGCGCCTAGGCGCTCCCGGAACACCTCCCGCGCGGTTGCGGGAGGGAGTAGGCGCACGACCTGCGCGCGCCTAGGACAGGCGGGCGGTGCTGCGCGAAGCCCGTGCGTGCGACTCCTTCGCGCGCAGGGTTTCGCGTGTTGTTGTAATCCGGGTTTTGTTTCGTGTTTTCGTTCAAAAGCAAAAACAATCCAAGAAATCCAAAAACAGTTTATACAGTTTCAAATCTAAAATAGTTTTCAAAAATTAAATTTTGCAAAAACCAATTTTCAGAAACTTTCAGGAAAAAATACAGTTTCGTAATTCAGGCTTTCTAAAACAATTACAAATACTCAATCGCATCAAGCCTAAGAATTTCTACCAAATTCAGTATAATTGAGACGAATCAGAAACACGATTAACGAGGTGGCTCTGATACCACTTGTTGGAAAACACGAATCAGAAAGCAGCGGAATTTAAAAAATTTTCCCAACAAAAGGACCTTGGACTCGCAATCGTGTAACCAAATTCGTAGAGATAGAAAACTTACTTTTCTTTTATTCTTTCTTGAAGCGTTTCAAGCCACCCAAGAACGCTCTTCTCGCGGCTTGACAACTCGTCCCTCGAAAGTCTCTTTCTACTTCAGAATCCATTGTCGGGATAGCAATCCAAACCAACCTAGATTCAATTCATGTTAGGGAAGTTCTTAACAATATAACATAAAGAAAGAAACATGAAACGAGAAAAGCAGGATTGAAACTACCTTCGAAAACCAGTTTCGCGAAAGTAGAAAACTGCCAGTCACAAAACCCTCGTGAAAAAATGTTGGAAAACACGAATCAGAAAGCAGCGGAATTTTAAAAAATTTTCCCAACAAAAGGACCTTGAACTCGCAATCGTGTAACCAAATTCGTAAAGATAGAAAACTTACTTTTCTTTTGTTCTTTCTTGAAGCGTTTCAAGCCACCCAAGAACGCTCTTCTCGCGGCTTGATCCCCTCTCCTTGGTAAAGCTCGAATCTTCAAACTTCTAACTTGAAGTCTCTAGAGAAAGTCCACCAACTTGATCACAATCTAACTAGTAAGGATGCTAGTTCTCTAGTTAGTGTTTAGGCTTAACCTAGGGTTTAATTTAATCTTGGAGAAAGGAAGGTGTTCAACACATGAACCAAGAGAATTGTCTATTAGCTCCATAAGGAGCTCGAGCTCCCCTATTTATAGGGAGGGGTGCCGAAATTCCTAGTCCTTTATGGGCTAGGATTTTGGTCCCTCTCTCCTATTACTTGATCATCAAGTATTTTCCAACTTTGACTTTGAATTCTAATTCAAGTCAACTTCTAAGAGAGCTAAAAATATCCAAACTATTTTTGGATAATTTTATACTTTATTTATTATAAAATAAATAACTTATTTTTATCTAATTAATTAATTCGTAATTAATTAACTAGATTATTTTCTCCAAAATTAGACTTTCTTTTTAATTCAAAATTAAATCAAAGTCTATTAAATAATTAACTAATTAATTATTCAATATATATATAATATATATATATATATATATACACACGTGTGTGACACGTGTCACAGTGACACGTGTCACTCACGTGAGCCACACGTGTGACTTCACACGTGTGGAACCCTCTTGGCCCGATTAACTCGTTTAATCATTTTAAAGCCTCAACTCATGTAACCAAGTTGTTGTGTGTGACCCTCTAGGTTCTCAATTCAATTAGCAGTGACCCTGATTAATTAATTCACTAATTAATTAATCAGTCCACAGATTAAACGACCATAGTCTAGCAACAGGTGTTTAACCCCTAGCTGAATTGGAATGTTCGGATTCGACAGAACCTTTAAGTCATTGATTCATGTGAGATACAATCCTCCTACTTACTATCTCTCAACCAAGATCTAGGGCAAGGGAATAATCAGAACCCTAATAATCCGGTCTTAAAGCTAAGTGCATTTCATATCCATTTGATCTCAATCCAAGAAACCCTTTTCTTGATGTCTTGATCTACTGCCTTGGCCAAGGACTCCATATGGCATATGAGTGACTTACACAATAAGAGATCACCTTGCATATGCAAGTGTAGGTCCTTTCTTGATTCTCATTCACTTTCATGAATCACTTGTGCAGCCCCAGCATAAGCCTTGAATCAGTTGTCTAAGGCGACACCCTTTAAAGCTTATACCAAAGACTACAGAGTTAACTCATAAAGTAACATGGAACCTCAAGTCTAAGGATCAATTAATCACATCAATAACTCGTGAGATATTTCCTAATCTGGAAGTTTCCATTTCCTGAAATAGAAACTTCCTTTCCCATTTAGGAATGTTCTCACACGGGGCACCTCAGTGAACTTACTTATTAAAGCAAGCACCCTCATGTATCACGCACGTATCAACTATACACTTTCCACCTCCATGAAACAAGGTGGTCCTTCTTAAGGGCGTGATCCCACAAGCAAGCCTTAGAGGAGTCAGGTTGACACTCCCACTGTCTGTAGGACTCATCGGCTTGGAGTATTTTACTAATCATGACTTATGTGATAAAGGGCTCGTTTCATGAACCATTTCACCTAAATGGTAGAGTCCTAAAGTCATCAGGATTAGGGGAGTTCTCATACATGCACAGCTAAAGTAAACGCATACCAAACAAGAGCATATAAAGAAGTGTTGCCTCAATTCGTTATTTCATTCAAAGATTGTCTGTGATTACAATAAGGAAAAGCACAAAGCGGATATACAATCGGCTTTTAGGGCACTATTCCTATCAATCTCCCACTTGCCCGTCAAAGCCATTCTAAAGCTACTCTAAGTCCCATCTTCTGAAGATGACCTTGGAAAGCTTCTCGACTAAGGGGTTTAGTAAGTGGATCTGCCACGTTCTCTGCTGATGTGACCCTCTCAATTAGCACATCACGGATTAGGTGATACTTCCTCATAATGTGCTTGGTCCGTTGGTGAGATCTTGGTTCTCTTGCTTGAGCAACCGCCCCAGTGTTGTCACAAAACACAGTAATGGGGTCTTTCATGCTAGGAACAACATTCAACTCTTGAATGAAGTTTCTAATCCATACACCTTCCTTAGCTGCATCATTTGCAGCTAAGTATTCGGCCTCAGTGGTCGAATCTGCAGTGGTAGTTTGCTTGGAACTCTTCCAACTCACTGCTCCGCCGTTTAGGCAGAAAATGTATCCTGACATTGACTTAAAATCATCTAAGTCAGATGCAAAGCTTGCATCGCAGTATCCTTCGACAGTAAGATCTTTCTGACCTCCGTAAACTAAGAATAAATCTTTAGTACTTTTCAAGTACTTAAGAATATTCTTCACGGCAGCCCAGTGACCATCTCCAGGGTCAGATTGGAAACGACTCGTTACACTAAGTGCATAAGCCACATCCGGTCGAGTACATAACATTGCATACATTATGCTACCTATTGCTGACGCATAAGGTGTATGAGTCATTCTCTCCTTCTCAAGGTTAGTCTTAGGACACATCTTCTTTGAAAGACATGTTCCTACACTCATAGGAAGGTTCTTAACCTTTGCTGACTCCATATTGAATCTCTTCAATACTTTGTCAATGTACATCGATTGTGATAGTCCTATTAACCTTCTAGATCTATCTCTATAGATTTTAATTCCAAGGATATAGGACGCATCACCAAGATCTTTCATCTCGAATTGGTTCGATAACCATAACTTAGTTACTTTCATGTCATCCTTCGAATTCCCAATAAGAAGGATGTCATCAACATAAAGTACTAAGAATTGCATTGAGGTCTCCAATTCCTTTCTATACACACATGATTCATTCGTAATTTGGATGAAGCCAAACGCTTTGACCGATTCATCAAATCGAATGTTCCAATTCCTAGAAGCCTGTTTCAATCCATAGATTGATCTTTGGAGTTTGCAAACCTTTTGCTCACTCCCACTGAATGTGAAACCTATGGGTTGCTCCATATAAATGTCTTTATCAATGTCACCATTGAGAAAGGCAGTTTTCACATCCATTTGCCATATCTCATAGTCATAATATGCAGCAATGGCAAGCATGATTCGAATGGACTTTTGCATTGCAACTGGTGAAAATGTTTCGTCAAAGTCTACGTCGGGTCTTTGAGTGAATCCTTTTGCAACCAGTCTTGCCTTGTAGGCTGCAATGCTTCCATCAACTCCAAGCTTTCTCGTAAAGATCCATTTGCAACCTATGGGTTTGACCCCATCAGGCAAATCTACCAAGGTCCAAACTTGGTTGGAGTTCATGGAATCCATTTCGGATTTCATGGCTTCTATCCACTGTTCAGAGTCAGAATCTGAAAGTGCCTCCTCATATGTTAAAGGATCATTATCCTTTTGAGAGATTTCATGGAAGAATCCATACCATCTCTCCGGCTGTCTAGGAGTGCGTTCAGAACGCCTTAGAGGAGGATTTTCATGTGTATCGAAATTCGTGATTGGTTGTGGTTGATCAGAGTGGGACGTTTCTTCAGTGGGTGGTGTGGGGTCACTTTGTACTTCTTCTAATTCTATGATCTTGCCTTTCTTTTCTTTAAGGAACGGTTCCTCAAGAAAAGTGGCATTTCTGGAAACAAACACCTTTTGCTCAGATTGATCATAGAAATAGTATCCTATGGATTCCTTAGGATAACCTACAAAGTAGCATAAGTTAGAACGAGATTCTAACTTATCTCCCACTGTCCTCTTCACGTAAGCAGGACAACCCCAAATTCTTAAGTAAGAATAACTAGGGATTTTACCATGCCACATTTCATAGGGCGTCTTGGGGACTGACTTAGAGGGAACTAGATTCAGAATCTTTGCTGCACTTTCTGGGGCATAACCCCAGAAAGAAGGTGGTAAGTTAGTGAAACTCATCATGGAACGAACCATATCAAGTAGGGTTCGATTCCTTCTCTCAGAAACTCCATTAAGCTGAGGAGTTCCCGGAGGAGTCCACTGAGAGATAATCTCATTATCTTTGAGATGATTAAGGAATTCTTCACTAAGATACTCGCCTCCTCGATCAGATCGAAGTGCTTTGATCTTGTGACCAGTTTGGTTCTCAACCTCCTTTTGAAATTCTAAGAATTTCTCAAAAGCTTCAGATTTATACTTCATTAAGTATATATAACCATACCGACTAAAGTCATCAGTAAAGGTTATGAAGTACTGATGATTGTTTCTAGTGCTTACACTAAGCGGTCCACAAACATCAGTATGGATCAAATCCAAAACCTCAGTGGCACGTTCCACAGTTCCTTTAAAAGGAACTTTGGACATCTTTCCTTTGAGACAGGATTCGCAAGAGGTCAACTCTTTGAGATCATTTTCAGAGAATGATCCTAAAGTGTTTATCTTGCTAATTCTGTTCTTGGAAATGTGTCCTAATCTAGCGTGCCATAAGGGAGCTGAAACTTTGTCATCTCTCTTACGCTTTGTTTCTCGTTGTATATTCATAATATTGATATTTTGAGTTAGGTAAAGTCCATTACTTAGAGTACCGATGTGAACGGAAGAGTTGTTCCGTTTGATAAAATATTTACCATTCTTAATATAAGTTTCATAACCTTCACAATCTAATATTGGAACTGAAATTATATTACGAATAATGCTCGGTACATAAAGGACTTTGTTTAATACTAACCCAAAACTACCTAAATCTAATCTAATTGTGCCTAAAGCTCGAGCTTCAACGTTTGAGCCATCGCCGATCTTCAAGACACATTCTCCTTCTTTGAGTTGTTGGACCTCACTTAGCATCTGTACATCATTACAGATATGAGTTCCACAACCGGTATCAAGTACCCAAGAACTAGAATTAATAGAAAGATTTACTTCAACGAGAAAGATACCTTTCTTTAGAATAGCCTCGGTACATAAAGGACTTTGTTTAATACTAACCCAAAACTACCTAAATCTAATCTAATTGTGCCTAAAGCTCGAGCTTCAACGTTTGAGCCATCGCCGATCTTCAAGACACATTCTCCTTCTTTGAGTTGTTGGACCTCACTTAGCATCTGTACATCATTACAGATATGAGTTCCACAACCGGTATCAAGTACCCAAGAACTAGAATTAATAGAAAGATTTACTTCAACGAGAAAGATACCTTTCTTTAGAGTAGCCTTGTACTCTGGGCAGTTTCTCCTCCAATGTCCCGCTTTGCCACAATGGAAGCAAACATCCTCTTTCTGATCACTCTTCTTCTTTTGGGCCTTCCCCTTCGAAATGCCACCAGCGGGCCTAAGGGGTTTCTTCTTCTTCTTTTGGGCTTTCTTGCCCTTACCTTTAGAAGGCCCAGAAGAGGAAGATGGAGCATTCACCATCAAAACCTTATTGTCCTTCTTGATCGTGCTTTCAGCAGTCACAAGCTGACTAATCAGCTCAGCTATAGTAGCACCAGCATGATTCATGTTGAAGTTAAGGACAAATGGGTTGAATGATGGTGGGAGCGAAGCTAGCAACAAATCCACTGAAAACTCATCTTTCAGTGGCATGTCCATGGAAGCAAGTTTCTCAGTAAGGGCAAGAAACTTGAGTCCATATTCATGGACACTTGAACCTTCCCTCATTCTCAAGTGGAACAATTCCTTTGAAGTGTTATGCCTTGTAACACGTTCATGAGGGCGGTTTGGTTGCTCTAAGTGGTCGTAAATCTCCCAAGCAAATTCCATGGCCTCATGTTGCCTTTGCAAGTCCGGAGACATGTTAGCCAACATAAGGCAACGGGCTTGGAGATTATCATCCTTCCACTTCTGAATCGCGTCCCGCTCGGCCCGAGTGGGAGCCTCCCCTTCGGGACTAGGCTCCCCTTCGAAGAGAACATAAGTTCTCTTCTCATAATCTAAAATGATTTTTAGATTCCTCAGCCAATCAGAATAGTTGGGACCAGTCAACTTGTTTGACTCGAGGATCGATACAAGAGGGTTTTTGGTTGCCATTTCAAAACACGTAGAGAATCACAGAATCTACGACCTAAATGGTAAAATAGAGAACTAGTGAGCATGCTGAATTATAACGATATACAAAAGATAAGGTCTTTAATCTATTGTAGCTCCCACTGTTTTTCAAAGATCTAGAATTCCCAAATATCTAAGAGGAACACGTTTCCCAATGGGTACTAAGATCCTAGGCATTTTACCTCGAACCCATTACTCGCGGACATTCTAAGTAAGAACCCTAGGTAGGTACAACTTGCCAATTCTAACACCTTTAGAATTCTTAGTAATTGTTTTTGCATCACCTATCTTTCAATATGGACCCACGACTCGTGCGACATCCATATTTACTTAGGCGTTAAGCTAGACCCATCAATCAAAAGATCATGACCAAAACTTAGTTCGAACGACCCACGACTCGCGGACATCGCCCTTGCTAAAATTGACCACGAAATATTGACCATTTAAAAATGATTAATTAGGTAACTAAGAACTAATAAGCTCCACTAGCTATCCCACGACTCACGGACAATAACTAGCTTTACTTACTAAACTTAAAACCTATTGATGGAATGCTAGGAATTTAATTCAAAATTTGCATCTCGAATTAAACACCTATTTGTTAAAAATTAGCTTAATATTTAATGGGAATTTTCGAATCAACCGGAGAGTTGTCCGGTTCGACCTCACCAACATATATGTTATCCAATTTTATTAGTCTTGATTAATGCAAGTACACTTAAATGCATTTCAAACAAGCACATAAACAGATAACATGTCCTAGCATGATACTAACATGTAATGATCATGGGTTCTACCTATCTTATGCGTGATATGCGGGAGCCACTCCACAATCACAAGTTCTAACATACATGCCACATAAACAGTTTAAATCACATAAGGGAAAGCGGTAACAAAATACGAGCCCTATCTCTATTACATTTAACAATTGAGATTCCCCTCCCTAACATTTTGAGGGGTCTTCACTTATGGCCTCCTTGTTACTTGAATGTGGTCCATCTTACTCCATGGGTGCATTGTTTCCAAAATGAAAATAAAACCTCACCACCTATCTCTACTCTCAAATTACAATAAAAAGAAAAAGACATAAAGTAATAAGGCTCAATCTTCATATTGGCCTTAGACAATTACACGGGGCATACCCCGGCCTCAAAAACAGTAATATGGAAAGCCACATAATAAATCACATAACAGTATGCACATAAGTGAGGCTCCAACCTCAATTGAAAAACGCAACTATAGGGCTCCAACCCCAATTTAAACCATCCATGTGCATAAATTAAAACCATACATAGATCTAAACCCATGATCACCTAACATGCTTTTGCGAGAATTTAAATTTAGCCAATAAATTAAAATTCTCGTTTCAAGTCCTAATGACTTAAAACACGACTTAGATGCAATTCTTGTTCAAGAGCCTTTTCAATAAAACCCGAAAAACAATAAACCAATAAAATTCCAATTAATTTCCAAAATTAATAATTTTATTCTTTCATTATTTTCAGAAAATAAAATTCATAATTTTCCCAAAATCCAAATCGCTTCAATTTCTCAAAAATCCCAATTTAATCAAAATTTTAAAATAATTTTATTTTAACAAAATTGATTTTAAAAGATAAAATTAAAATAAAATTAAATCGGGATTTTACGGACCGAAAACACGAAAAACACGAAACACGAAAAACGAGCCCAAAAAAAGTGCCCAGCCGCGTGAGGCACCGCCGCGCAGCAGCTCGCGCACAGCGCGCGGCAGTTGCCGCTCGCGTGCGCACGCTGGGCGTGCATCATGCGCGCGCCGCGACTAGGCGGGCTGAGCAGGCGTCCCGCGAGGTTGCGGGACGGACTGGGCGGGCGCGCCTAGGCGCGCACGGGACGGCTCCCGCGCTTTTGCGGGAGGAGCTGGGCGGCAGCGACGGGCCTGGGCGTGCGACGTGCTAGCACGCCTAGGCTCGTTGCTTTTCGTGTTCGTTTCGTATTTCTGGGTTTCTCGAAAACCCGGTTCAATCCAAAAATTAAAAATTCGATTTAAACATATTTCAATCAAAACGGTTTTCAAAATCACAATTTAAGAAAACAGTTTCAGAAATTCAGGAAAAATTACAGTTTCGTATTTCAGGCTTTCTAAAAGAACTCATGAATACCTAATTCGCATCTAAGCCTAAGAATTTCTACCAAATTCAGAATAATTGAGACGAATCAGAAACACGATTAACGAGGTGGCTCTGATACCACTTGTTGGAAAACAGGAATCAGAAAGCAGCGGAATTTTAAAAAATTTTCCCAACAAAAGGACCTTGAACTCGCAATCGTGTAACCAAATTCGTAAAGATAGAAAACTTACTTTTCTTTTGTTCTTTCTTGAAGCGTTTCAAGCCACCCAAGAACGCTCTTCTCGCGGCTTGATCCCCTCTCCTTGGTAAAGCTCGAATCTTCAAACTTCTAACTTGAAGTCTCTAGAGAAAGTCCACCAACTTGATCACAATCTAACTAGTAAGGATGCTAGTTCTCTAGTTAGTGTTTAGGCTTAACCTAGGGTTTAATTTAATCTTGGAGAAAGGAAGGTGTTCAACACATGAACCAAGAGAATTGTCTATTAGCTCCATAAGGAGCTCGAGCTCCCCTATTTATAGGGAGGGGTGCCGAAATTCCTAGTCCTTTATGGGCTAGGATTTTGGTCCCTCTCTCCTATTACTTGATCATCAAGTATTTTCCAACTTTGACTTTGAATTCTAATTCAAGTCAACTTCTAAGAGAGCTAAAAATATCCAAACTATTTTTGGATAATTTTATACTTTATTTATTATAAAATAAATAACTTATTTTTATCTAATTAATTAATTCGTAATTAATTAACTAGATTATTTTCTCCAAAATTAGACTTTCTTTTTAATTCAAAATTAAATCAAAGTCTATTAAATAATTAACTAATTAATTATTCAATATATATAATATATATATATATATATACACACGTGTGTGACACGTGTCACAGTGACACGTGTCACTCACGTGAGCCACACGTGTGACTTCACACGTGTGGAACCCTCTTGGCCCGATTAACTCGTTTAATCATTTTAAAGCCTCAACTCATGTAACCAAGTTGTTGTGTGTGACCCTCTAGGTTCTCAATTCAATTAGCAGTGACCCTGATTAATTAATTCACTAATTAATTAATCAGTCCACAGATTAAACGACCATAGTCTAGCAACAGGTGTTTAACCCCTAGCTGAATTGGAATGTTCGGATTCGACAGAACCTTTAAGTCATTGATTCATGTGAGATACAATCCTCCTACTTACTATCTCTCAACCAAGATCTAGGGCAAGGGAATAATCAGAACCCTAATAATCCGGTCTTAAAGCTAAGTGCATTTCATATCCATTTGATCTCAATCCAAGAAACCCTTTTCTTGATGTCTTGATCTACTGCCTTGGCCAAGGACTCCATATGGCATATGAACGACTTACTCAATAAGAGATCACCTTGCATATGCAAGTGTAGGTCCTTTCTTGATTCTCATTCACTTTCATGAATCACTTGTGCAGCCCCAGCATAAGCCTTGAATCAGTTGTCTAAGGCGACACCCTTTAAAGCTTATACCAAAGACTACAGAGTTAACTCATAAAGTAACATGGAACCTCAAGTCTAAGGATCAATTAATCACATCAATGACTCGTGAGATATTTCCTAATCTAGAAGTTTCCATTTCCTGAAATAGAAACTTCCTTTCCCATTTAGGAATGTTCTCACACGGGGCACCTCAGTGAACTTACTTATTAAAGCAAGCACCCTCATGTATCACGCACGTATCAACTATACACTTTTCACCTCCATGAAACAAGGTGGTCCTTCTTAAGGGCGTGATCCCACAAGCAAGCCTTAGAGGAGTCAGGTTGACACTCCCACTGTCTGTAGGACTCATCGGCTTGGAGTATTTTACTAATCATGACTTATGTGATAAAGGGCTCGTTTCATGAACCATTTCACCTAAATGGTAGAGTCCTAAAGTCATCAGGATTAGGGGAGTTCTCATACATGCACAGCTAAAGTAAACGCATACCAAACAAGAGCATATAAAGAAGTGTTGCCTCAATTCGTTATTTCATTCAAAGATTGTCTGTGATTACAATAAGGAAAAGCACAAAGCGGATATACAATCGGCTTTTAGGGCACTATTCCTAACAAAAAATTCATCCTTCAGGATATGGACGAACGGTTTTCGCCATCTTCTTTGGTTCGATTTTTTCATTCGCTTCACGTCGGGTTCAGAATCGTTTCATCATCCCTTCTGATCGTTTTGCTTGATCCCCACTTTTTGGTAAAGCTCGAATCTTCATAACTTCTAACTTGAAGCTCTCTAGAGATAGTCCACCAACTTGGCTACAATCTAACTAGTAAGGATGCTAGTTCTCTAGTTAGTGTTTAGGCTTAACCTAGGGTTTCGTTTATCTTGGAGAAAGGATGGTGTTCAACACATGAACCAAAAGAATTGTCAATTAGCTCTAAGGGGAGCTCGAGCTCCCCTATTTATAAGAGGGGAGGACCGAAAATTCCTAGTCCTTTATGGGCTAGGATTTTGGTCTCTCTCTCTCCTATTACTTGATCATCAAGTAATTTGACTTTGACTTTGAATTCTAATTCAAATCAACTTTCAAGAGAGCTAAAAATATCCAAACTATTTTTGGATAATTTTATACTTTATTTATTTAAAATAAATAACTTATTTTATCTAATTAATTAATTCATAATTAATTAACTAGATTATTTTTCTCCAAAATAAGATTTTCTTTTTAATTCAAAATTAAACCAAAGTCTATTAAATAATTAACACATTTAATTATTTAATATATATCATATATATACATATACACGTGTGAGGCACGTGTCCCAAGGACACTTGCTCCTCACGTGACCCACACGTGTGATTTCACACATGTGGAACCCTCTAGGCCCGATTAACTCGTTTAATCATTTTCAAGCCTCAACTCATGTAACCAAGTTGTTGTGTGTGACCCTCTAGGTTCTCAATTCAATTAGCAGTGATCCTAATTAATTAATTCACTAATTAATTAATCAGTCCACAGATTAAACGACCATAGTCTAGCAACAGGTGTTTAACCCCTAGCTGAATTGGAATGTTCGGATTCGACAGAACCTTTAAGTCATTGATTCATGTGAGATACAATCCTCCTACTTACTATCTCTCAACCAAGATCTAGGGCAAGGGAATAATCAGAACCCTAATAATCCGGTCTTAAAGCTAAGTGCATTTCATATCCATTTGATCTCAATCCAAGAAACCCTTTTCTTGATGTCTTGATCTACTGCCTTGGCCAAGGACTCCATATGGCATATGAATGACTTACACAATAAGAGATCACCTTGCAAATGCAAGTGTAGGTCCTTTCTTGATTCTCATTCACTTTCATGAAACACTTGTGCAGCCCCAGCATAAGCCTTGAATCAGTTGTCTAAGGCGACACCCTTTAAAGCTTATACCTAAGACTACAGAGTTAACTCATAAAGTGACAAGGAACCTCAAGTCTAAGGATCAATTAATCACATCAATGACTCGTGAGATATTTCCTAATCTGGAAGTTTCTATTTCCTGAAATAGAAACTTCCTTTCCCATTTAGGAATCTTCTCACACGGGGCACCTCAGTGAACTTACTTATTGAAGTAAGCACCCTCATGTATCACGCACGTATCAACTATACACTTTGCACCTCCATGAAACAAGGTGGTCCTTCTTAAGGGCGTGATCCCACAAGCAAGCCTTAGAGGAGTCAGGTTGACACTCCCACTGTCTGTAGGACTCATCGGCTTGGAGTATTTTACTAATCATGACTTATGTGATATAGGGCTCGTTTCATGAACCATTTTACCTAAATGGTAGAGTCCTAAAGTCATCAGGATTAGGGGAGTTCTCATACATGCGCACATAATGGAAACACTCAAAACACGTATTGGCATATAAAGAAGTGTTTGCTTATGATCAATCGTATATTATTCAAAGATTGTCTGTGATACAAGAAAAGTCCCAAAGCAGATTACGTCGAATCGGCTTTCTAGGGCACTATTCCTAACACAGAGGAGGAGATTTTGGTAACTGCGGACGTGTCTTCCCTCCATAGTCTGGCCGTTAACCAAACTCCACGGTCGTACAGGTGTCGGGCATGATTGGAGCCATCGTGGTAAATGTTCTCATTGACGGGGGTAGCACGCATAGCTTTATCCACCCTCATATTGTGGAAAAACTTCAGCTTCTGGTGACCGAGGCTCAACCGTTCCGGGTTTATGTGGGAAACAGGGATTCCATGCTTTGCAAACAACAGTGTCTTCTGGTGAAACTGCTAATACAAGGTACGACGTTTCAGGTGGATGTCTTCATCTTACCTGTCCATGGTACGTACGTGGTTTTGGGCGTGCAATGGCTCCGGCTCTTGGGTCGGATCGCACATAATTATGCGAATCTTATGTTGGAATTTCAGTGGGGCGATAAAACGGTCCTGATAAAAGGTGGGAAAACTGCTCCCAAGGAAATTTCTCTTCACCATCTCCAGGTCCTTTAGGCCACCGAATCCATTGCAGCTTGCTATGAACTTATGGTCGTTCCGTCAGAGGAGAGCTTGGTCGAGGAAGAAGTGCCGCCTGATTTGCACCCCCAGATTACGGCGCTGTTACGGAGGTTTAGGGGCATATTTGGGACACCAACCAGTTTGCCTCCCGCACACTGGAGCGACCATCGTATTCGGTTGCTACCGGGCACAACCCCTGTCAACATGCGGCCTTACCGCTATCCGTATTTCCTGAAAACGGAAACTGAGCATTTGCTGAAGGAGATGTTGGAGCAGGGCCTCATCCAACCTAGTCGAAGCCCTTTTTCGTCACCGATGTTATTGGTCAAAAAGAAAGATCACACATATCGTTTTTGCGTGGATTACAGAGCCTTAAATGCGGTGACTGTTCCTGATCAGTTTCCTATACCGACGGCCGATGAATTGTTTGATGAACTTGGTATGGCACGATTCTTTACCAAGCTCGACTTGTGATCAGGGTACCACCAGATTTGCATGCATGATTGTGATGTCTATAAAACGGCTTTTCGGACACACGAAGGACATTATGAGTTCCGGGTTATGCCGTTCGGACTCACGAATACACCCACGACATTCCAAGCTTGCATGAACAGGTTGTTTGCAGCCCATCTCCGTAAGTTCGTAATTATTTTTTTTGATGATATTCTGGTTTACAGTTCCTCTTTGGCCGATCATGAAGCCCATTTAGAAGTGGTTCTTGCTTTGCTACGTGTTACTGATTTTTATGTTAAGTTGTCGAAGTGCTCTTTTGCCAGGGAATCGATCAACTATTTGGGGCATGTAATTTCTGCAGGGTTTTTAAAGGTTGATATGGATAAGATTGTAGCCATGGTGGACTGGCCGATTCCGACGACCTTGAAGCAACTACGTTTTTGGGGCTCACGGGGTATTATCGATGTTTCATTAATCGATACTCCCATATCGCTGCTCCCCTTACCGATTTGCTTAAGAATGAGAATTTTAAGTGGACTGAAACGGCAACAACGGCCTTTGCGCAGTTGAAGGATGCTATGAGCACGATGCCCGTTCTAAGGTTGTCGGATTTCATGGCTGTTTTTGTGGTCGACACAGATGCATCCGCTTCGGGTATCGGCGCAGTACTATTACAGTTTGATCAACCTATTGCCTATTTCAGTAAGAAACTTGGACCTCGCAGGCAGTTAGCGTCAACGTATTATAAGGAGTTGTATGCGATTGTAGAGGCGGTTCAAAAGTGGCGTCAATACTTATTAGGGAGAGAGTTTATTATCCGAACTGATCAGCGGAGTTTGCGCGAGCTATTGCAGCAAGTTATACAGACTCCCGACCAACAGTTCTATGTTCGTAAATTATTAGAATTTCGGTTTCGTATAGAGTATAAACCTGGGGCTACAAACGTCGTAGCTGATGCTCTGTCTCATCGAGAAGAACACGACACAGCACCGCACGCGTTAAGCTTGGTTTCGCAGCCTGTTCCAGACGTTCTGGCCTTGGTTCGGAGTGAGAATGCTACTACACCAGATTTGGTGCGCCTTCATACAGCCTACGCCTCTGGGAATTGTGAAAGATGGATTTCTATTTTATAATCATCGTTTGTGTATTGGGTGACAATCCGATTTACGGTTTCAGCTCCTCAGTGAGTATCATGATTCGCCCTCGGGAGGGCCACGCGGGGGTGCACCGTACTTTCCAACGTCTCGCCATGTCCTTTTATTGGCCGACTATGCGGGCCGACGTACGCCGCCACATCGCCGCTTGCGTTACGTGTCAGTCTACGAAGTATTCGACGGCTCCCCGGCGGGTTTACTACAGCCATTGCCTGTTTCGGATAAAATATGAGAGGATGTTTCTATGGATTTCATCACGGGGCTTCCGGTTTCTAGGGGAAGTTCGGTTATTATGGTGGTCGTTGATCGGTTGTCAAAGTATGCTCATCTTGGCACACTCCCGGCTGATTTCGGCGCTCATCGGACGGTGTTCTTATTTACCGAAATGGTGGTGAAGCTTCACGGCATTCCCTTATCTATTGTCTCGGATCGTGATCCGATTTTTACTAGCAAATTTTGGCGAGAGCTTCACGCGATTAGTGGCACGACCTTGAAGCATAGTTCGGCCTTCCACCCTCAAACGGATGGACAAACTGAGGTTATGAATAGCACGCTCGAACAATACTTACGGGCGTTTTGTCATGCCCGTCAGACCCATTGGACTGTGTTATTACCGTGGGCTGAGTATTCCTTGAATACGAGTTTCCATTCGAGTATTGGCATGACCCCTTTTCAGGCGGTCTATGGGAGGTTGCAGCCGGTTTTATTGGGATATCGGCGAGGAGACAGTAATTTGCCAGCAATTGAGGAATTGTTAGTGGAAAGGGATGAGGTGTTAGCACAAGTTAAGACAAGTTTAGTAGAGGCCCAGGGTCGGATGAAATTTATAGCTGATAAGGGGCGTACTGATGTGCATTTCAAGGTGGGTGATTGGGTCCTGTTGCGGCTTCAACCTTACCGCCAAAATTCGGTTGCTCGCCGGCAGAATCAGAAGTTGGCTAATCGGTATTATGGGCCATATGAGGTGTTGGAATGCGTGGGTTCCGTCGCTTATAAAATACGGTTGCCGGAGGGGTCTCGGGTTCATCCGGTTTTCCATGTTTCGTTGTTATGCAAGTTTAAAGGTGGGGGTGGGGATCCTGATCCAGTTCCGTTGCCGACTGACTTGGTGAGTGGTAAGGTGCCGTCTTTTCCTGTTCAGGTGCATGAAGCTCGCATCATTCTAAAGAATGGGATGCCGAAAGATCAGTGGTTAGTTCGTTGGTCGGATGGATCCTTGGATGATGCCATGTGGGAACCGGTAGAGCATATACGTCGGTCTTTCCCTGATTTATACCTTGGAGGACAAGGTACTTTCTAAAGGGGGCGGGAATGATACGGATGGTGACTCGCGGGCTGTGAGCGAAGAAGGGGATGTCGGGATAGCTGTGGAAGAAGAAGAGGATGGATCAGCTATGGTGCGCCGGAGTAATCGAGTTCGCAAGAAGCCAGGGTGACAACAGAAGTATGCTATGAGTTGATAGGATAGTTAATTAAGTTGGTTTATTCCTTTATTTTGGAGTTGTTTTAGTGATAGGATAGTTTACGGATTGGGTTTATTTTGGAGTCCTTAGGTCAGTCAACTTCTGCGTATTTATATTGCGTTATTCCTTTGTTTTGTTCAGCAATAACAATTTACAAGTTTTCCAACCTAAATTCTGTGTTCTTTCTCTCCCCCAATATTTCCCCGTTCCGATCGGTCTTATCGGAAACTTCCCCGACTCTGAATCTTTTCAAGCTCGAGACCGCTCTAATGTCTCTCCGAGATAAGTGTTCTTATCAAGGGCCAACTAATTTAATTCAGCAATAAATATCAGTGTTAAGTTCACTATTTTCATTATTTTTCCAATTATGCTCATAAGAACTAGGAGTGAACAATTCTTATCCATATTAGAAAGTAAAATATATTTGAGACTATTACTTGGAGCGTACAGTTTTTAAGTTCCAAAGAGAGAAACATATAATAACTAAGGCCTACATGAAAATAAGACGTATTAAATATAGGTAATAAAAACAGAGAACTTAAATGTTACTATAATTAAAAACTAATAAGTTCACTATATTTCAAGACAAACTAAAATAAATACAAATATAAAAAGAAAGATAAGCTGAGATATAAATCTGTATTAGAATACACTAGTTGTACACATTACATCCATCATCCCAGTTCCACACCCCAAAGAAGTTCCTCACATCATTCTTCCATTAAACAACAAACAAACTCACTCCCAAAGCTCATCAATCTTCACTCTCCTCCCTCTCCCTCAAGACAGCCCCAAATCTCTCCACCAGAATATCATCCACCAATGGCACCAAATCCTCACGGAGATACTTTAAAGGTACAGGGGGGCCAAGTCTGACGCCAGGGCACCGTACAGTACTTATTGTTCCCTAACAAATTGGTTAGAGCATTGAATGTACCTCCAGTGCGTGAACAGGTGTCGCACACCCACTTTGGGCCTATAAATATCCACAACATTTATGACATTGGTAAGCAAGTTCACTGCTCATTCGACCGTCCCTACTTTCTCTACATATTCTTGAGCAAGTATCTGACTTGAGCGTTGGAGTGTCAAATTTGGGATAAACCCCATTTCCCCAGTTTGGCCTTTAGCTCATGTTTGCCGTATGCACGAAAAATGACTTGTTACTACAAATTTAAATGATCGTAGTAAAAGGGTAATTATTTACTACAATTTACTGTACGTAGTAAATAATTAAGGAATAGAACACTTATTTACTACGAAAGCACTATCGTAGTAAATAACATATCAAAACTAAGTAATTTTGATATATTTTTACTACAAAATATAATTAAATTCTTAAATAGTGTCTTATAAGATTTGACTCATTTTTATTATTCCCACCAATTATTTACTATCAAACAAAAATAAATTACTTTATCAAATATCAAAATCATATTATATTTTCTGAAACTTAAATTAATATTATATTTCAAATTTTAATTTTTTTATTAACTATATGAATATATATTGAATTTCCTATATGTCATTTTGATATTTTGAATTTATTAAAACTAAAAAAATGTAAAATTTTTGTATTCCAAAATTTCAAATATATATTGGAATTAACTAAAGATTTGAGGAGAACATTAAATATATCTTTGATATTTTAAATTTATTGAAATAAAACTATTCAAATTTCCAAACTTAAAATTTTAACCCATATTTTGTTTGACAACACAAATTTAACGCTTTTGTCTCCCAAAATTTCTAACACGTTTGTCGTCCCCCAAATTTAACGAACGCGGCAAATGAAAAAGAAATCCCACCAAAGTTTCTCTCAAAACCCTCATTCCACTTTTGAAACTCCCTCATTCCACTTTTGAAACTTTCTCTAACCCTTTTACAATTTCAGCAGAATTTTCAACAGAACTTTACTCGAACACAGGCAGGTCTACAACGGCGGAGCTTCCAGTGCAATTCTTTGACGGCGGAGCTTCGAGTGTCTTCAACGGCGGATTGGAAGGCGGAGGTTTTCGGCGGTTCTCCCAACAAGCCTTACAAAATGTTGCTGAAAAGGCGGAGGTCTCAAGGAGAAGGAGAAGGAGAAGGAAACCGAGCGCGAACACAAACTCAAGTACCTCTTATACGAAGACGGGAGAACTTGAGCCAAAATCAGCTAAAAACACAAACTCAAGTACCTTCATACAGAGGTACCTTCAAGAATTTATTTGTTGTCAAAAAAGTTATTTAAGTAATTTGGTCAGCTCTAGTTTCAAGTTATTATGCATCATGTATGTACTAATTTTGTTAGGTATCAATCATTTTGTAAATGCTTCAATGCTTCACCAAACAAATGAACCTTTTTTTTGTTCAGTCACATACAAACAAATAATTAATTAAAGATGCAAAAATGTTTCGGAGTTTATCCTGAAATTCGGTCTGTGAGGTAGCTTCTAATTAATTGTTTAGTGTCGATAATTTTCAAGATTATCTCATGTAGCTTGTATCTTAACTCTGAACTGTTTATTTCGAGCCAATCGATTATTTCTCAGTTTAATTATTTTCTGCAACATGTCTATAAATCTCTGGTTTAATGTTAATGTGAACTTGATTTCCAAAGAAGTGCTTACAAAGAAGGATTATTGGTTCTCTTGAGCTTTTAAAAATTACAGTAAGTTTTGGTTTAAAGTTCCAACTAGAATACTTTTGGTTTTAAAAATTACAGTAAGTTTTGGTTTTCACTTTGACTATTTTTGTTAATTCAGTCTATAATAACAGGCTGCAGTTGCGCCGAGTTCCCGCATTTCAAATTATATTGTATCAAGAGATGCTCCCACTTGTGGAGTACAACATTCTGATTTAGAATATACCCTCCCTATTAAAAGTAAATAGGTACTAATATTATTAGGGGAAATATTTATTTTCATGAGAATAATGATAAAAATATGATGGATATTTGATCTTTGCATTTAGATTGTTGGAGACAAGCTTGACAAGCAAGTAGTTGCAGATAGTTCTCACCGAATCATGGTATAACTAATAGATTTTAAAGTTTTAAACAACTAATGTAATTGGTGGTTGCTGTTAATTTTCCTTTTATTATTTTTTGTTGTTAATGAAATATCATACTTGAGCCATTAAGGTTAGTTGTTTTTATTGTTTGTTTTCATAGGTCGAGCGAAGAGTATATTTACATTGTCATGGGATACCCAAAAAGGTTGTGGCAGAAGGTACTTTTATCGGTTATAATTCTAATGAAGGAGGCATGCCTATATTTTGTCAAGTATATGTTACGAAGGCACTTGATAAAGATGAGAAGCTATTAAAACCTCGTCGAAATGTTCAAACTATTGGACAAGCTGTTAACAAGTGTATTGCATGGGAGTTAGTTAATGTACGTAATTGATCTAATGTTGGATATCTACAATTTAAATAACATATTTCTTAGAATGCTCATTTACAAAGTTAGTTCTTTATTTCTTATTACAGCTTTCAGATGCATAAATCAGGCTATCTTTTGGCAGATTTGTAGGTAAGTTTTGGGTTCTTTAAACTTGTTTGATTCTTACTTCGTGCTGGGAGTGTGTGTGTTTTCCATACCTGCTCATTCTTTCGCAGATGGTACTTTAATTTCTTTTGATGACATCTTTCAATCCATGATTGACAGAATAGCTGGCTACATTTGTGTCTTCCCCTGTTTTTCTGTTATCATTGCTCTTGCATATGCATAAGCTCTGTTCTTGGAAGTGTTCGATGAATTACCAATTAGGCAACTTTTGTTCTGCAGTTCATTCTCTGTTTTCTTTCTTTTCTTTCTGATTTGGCAATAACTGGCGTTCACTTTGAAAAGGGTTTTTAATTTTGTCAAGCAGATCTGATTTGCATAGAGTTATCCTTTTTTATCTTAAATTATATAAAATTCTGAATCTAAAGATTTGGGTGGATTTTATACATAGAAAAATCGAATCCCTTTGAACTTCTTATTTCCATGTCATAATGTGAATATCCTCTATTCATGAATAACACACATGACTATTTATGTCTGAGATAAACAGAATTCTTGTGGACTTTTGATGTGTTTGTTGGTCATTTATTGGTCACTCATGTTTGATGTCCTCTTCTTGATTGAACATAGTTTTGAGTGACATTTTCAGTAAAAAGTAGATCATTTCCAAGGAAAACTAGTGGATCTTCATAAGTATTTCATTATGCACGTATGTCAACAAGGCCTGCTTCTCATCAATACATCATTTGTCTCCTACTTTATTTACCTTTGCATGGTTAAAGTCAGAATTGATTGATTTGTGTAGATTTTTCATTTTCCGCTCATTAAGTCGGCTGAAAAAAGACAAAATGTTGGCCAAATATAATGTGGAATACCAAAGAAAAAGTGTAATGTCTCTATTTGTGTTTTGTCCATTGTGCAAGTTAATAAGCTCGTTATTTGTAGTTATTGGTACTTTGACCATTTCCGATGTGATATTATTATGAATATGAACAGATTGTTTCTGAATTTTGCTATTTTAGGTGAACATTGATGGTGAAAAAACCTTCTCCAAGAGGTCAAGAATGAAAAAGGTGAATATGTTGTTTTAAGGATTATGATGCTAAGACATCCCTAGATTTAGCATATTATGATGGATCAAATAGCTGATAAATAGTAGTATAAAGCTATATTTTGGTGGATTTCTAAATGAGATCAATACAATACATTTTGTTAATCATGTAATTGAAGAGAAAGAATCTTGTGATTTCATATTTGTAAGTTTGTAGTACATTGTTATGTTAGTGATGTTATTGAAGACTATCGCTTCGATTATATAAATTTGATGTTCATTGTATTGTATTTTGGTTTGGATGATGATGGTTATTAATGTATTTTAGGAAAATATAAGAAAAAAAAAATTAATAAAAATTATATAATAATTATCATAATATTTTTTTTACTTCGAAATTTGGATCATAGCTAACACTATTATTTTTAACTTGAAATGCTTTCGCTACAAAGTTTTGGTCATAGCTAATATACATTTGTTACTACGATTAACATGTTCGTGGTAAAAAGTAGATGTCTTATATTTGCTAGGGACTATTGTCCGTAGTAAAAGCTAATATTTTCGTAGTAAAATATTTTTGCCATGATAATTTGATCGTAGTATAATATTTGTCACGGTCACATCAACTACCACTAGAAATTCATAGTAAATGCGTAGCAAAAGGGTTTTTACTACGAATTTGGGCCTTTTACTACGATCATTTGTCCATAGTAAAAAACAAGTTTTCTTATATTCTACCGATATTACTCAAGAGTTCTGCTTTTTATAAATTTTAAGTGATTCGAACTCCCGGAATCGACCGAAGGCACCTGACTAATTTCGAGCACGATCATATACAATGCTTTTTTTAAAGAAATATACTATGCTTATAGAAACTAGGATCTAAAATAAAAGTGGAAAAGATAAAAAAAATTATAAATATAAATAATATTAGTGTGGTGATACCATAATTTTGTTGAAAGTGAGCGCAAAAACTTTGAGAGAAAACACATAAATATCCAAAATTTATGTATAATAATAAAAAGATAAAAACTCTGGTTATACTTATCTGAAAAAAAAAAAAAAAAAAAAAACTCATCTTATGGTTCTAATCTAGTTTTTATTACCAAATGCATAATAGCTAAAGAGACTTAAAGGATCTAAAATTAAGATCCAACTATCAACGATATGAGTCTTTTTCAATTACACTTCTTTACATTTGTACTTCCCGTAAAATTGAGCAATTACAACCCGTATTCCTTAATTGAAAATATTACATAATTTATCTTTTTAAACTTGAAAATTATAAAATAAATTCCATTACCTTAGGGTTCCATTGAAATCAGTATTGAATGAGCTGTATTTCACCACACATCATTATTGAATGAGCTGTAGTTCTATGGATTGTTTGTCATGTATTCCTGGGAAAATTTTTAAAACCTCACATTAATCACATGTTAATTATAAAATCATTTATTCACATTATAATAATTCAATCATACCAAATCTAGTTTAGAAATTATCCGTATTTTCTTTTATTATGTGTATGTTTATTTATATGAAAAAAAAAAATTGTACTATTACATATTTAATTTGCGGTTAATAAAAATTTGTTTGAATTTGATTTAATGAGCTAAAAAATCTAAATGTGATTAATAAACCTTAAAATTCAACTCAATTATTTATAACAATAATAATATAAATTTAAAAAATATCAAAGTACTCGAGTCTTATTTCATTTCAATCTCACACTAAACTATAATGCACGAATACGGATACGATAATACGGACACGATACGATACTGATATGTCGATATGGATTTTTCCTTAAAATTTTCACGTGAGGAATGTCGAACACAGTTCGACTCGATAAAACAATATTTTTAAAAGTGTGTGTGCATCATAAACAACAAATATGTCATTTTATATAATATAAATTTAATTTTACTGCTTACCTAATTTACCGTTGAGTCTGAATTATTTGATGTTTTACACCACATCCAATTAAAGTTTCCGGTTTTACAAGTCCCAAAACAATTTTCAGACATAGTGGAGTTCAATATCATCAGGAATATCATGCCTGAGGACTAACTCGGAGGTTGAAACACTAACGTATACATTTAGTATCTATATTAATTTTATATATATTTGTGTGCAAATATAATTTTTCCATAACTTTCAAATTTTTAACATTAGTTTCACAGTTATAATGACCAAAGAAGACGAATTAGTGTTCCACACACATCATTGTATTATTATGATTACTAGTTACGGATCAATTTCCCACAAAAAATTATCATTCTTTAGAATGAAAGTTGACGTGGGTGAGTCCAGCACATGTCACTTTCAAGATCGCTAGACCTTCCGGATCTCCAACCAATATGGTCGACACCTGACCCGATGATCATTGACCTCGCACCTTCCCATTTGGGGAAGTTGGGCTCCTCGATCTCACCCAAATGAAGGTCGACCCTCGACCTAGGGAACAGGTTGAGACTTGCCTAGATGGTATCCTGACAGCCCGAACGGAGGTGGGACCCATCAAGTCGCCAAGGCATTTAATGCCCTGATAGTATTGCGAATAGTGCCTAGGACCTTATCAATACGCTTAAGGCACCAAAACAGTTATACTACTTGGATCTCTCACTTAATATAAAATATAGATGATATTGTATGCATGTCTCTCATTTAATATATAGTATAGATGATAATCTTGTATGCAACATTTCTTAGGATAATATGATTTTCTTTGGCAGATCTCATAAACTTATTCCTATTCGATAATATGAGATTCTTTCGCAGAGCTTATAATCTTATTTGAGAATTAATAGGAAATCTTCTTTAATAATCTTATTTGAGAATTAATAGGCAATTTCTTTTGAGAATTAATAGGCAATCTTCTTTTGAAAATTTGCTCTATGATTTCGTCAAGATTTCCTTCCCGATCTATAACTGGGACTGACTTACTATTAAAATTTGTATGAAAATTCCTTTCGGGAAGTATAACTGGGGGGCTTACTAATAAAATTTGTATGAAAATTCCTTTCTTTAGTTGTATGAAAATCTGACAAAAATATAAAAGGCATCGGTCTCCATTGGTTTAACAATAACATGCTAATTCTGTCTGAAGAAACTACAGCTAGCCATAGATTACATTAAATTCCTCAGTGGATATCAAAACACAGCCATTGATCATCACCAAAGCATAATTAGCTTACACTAGTATTAATCATTGGTTTAACAATAACATGCTAATTCTGTCTAAAGAAACTACAGCTAGCCATAGATCATATCAAATTCGTAACACGAGATTTTGAAACCCGAATGTTAAATAGAGTCAAACTAACAGTATTGTTTGTAAAATAATTGGCTTGAAAAAAATACTTTCCAAAATATAATCAACATGTTTAGTATCATAATTTGATACTTAAGCATATATAGTTTCTAGATAATTAAAAATAATTTCCACTACGTATGATTTCCAGCTCTTATTTTATATAAAAATTTCTTTTTGTTAGCACCATAATTTGCTACGTACATACGTTCACTTCCAACATAGTTATAAATTTACTCAAAACAATTTGCTCTCATTCTAATTGTCTCATGTTGTTTCTGTCTATTTATCCTTTTTATTGAGGTGTTAGGAAGTGAGTCCAATTGACTAAGTGAGGTGAAAAAAAAAAAAAAAAAAAAAAGACATTGCGCTTAGCAGAAAAAATATAAATTCCACTATTTTGTTCTTGAAAACGAGAAGAATTGCTTGGCGGTCTCAGCAAACGGTTTTTAAGGGGGCGAAAGGGAAATAGTGAGATGGATATAGAGAAAAGAGAGAGAGAGAGAGAGAGAGAGGCAGCTTGTTCTGACCAAGACTCTACATTTTGCTTTGTTGGTCAGAGCAAGCCACCCTATTCTATTACCAGACATAATTGGGAGGAGCTCATCCGAAACTAGAGGCTCCGACCAAAAGCTGGGAATCGTTTTTACCTATTCCGTTCGCACGCACAAATATAGTAAAGGTACAACATTGGTAGGACAAAGCACAAGTATGTGGAGCGGGTGCAGGGTGTTTGACGCGTGGCGACTGAAGATATCATGGAGATTTTTCATAGTGTTAAATATTTTTACATTTTTTTTTTGCCTTTTTATGGATGTATTAATTAGCCATTTTTAAATTTAATATGTAACTTGACACATTATACATGGGTATAAATAAAAAGTTGTTGTTGTTTAATTGTAAATTAAAATTAATTTTTATTTTTGATGTGGCTCGGCCCTACTATGCCACCTATCAGCCACTCATTCGACTGAGATGTCTTTACTCGACCTAAAAGTCGAATAAGATTATTTTGGAAATATTCGAAAATCAAAACCATCATCGCCTCTGTCTAAAACCCTTTCTTGACTCATAAGTCAAATTGCTCGCATTTAAACTAGGGCGTGCCTTGACCGTCTGCATCATTTGGCCAGGTCGCGGTCGGTTGTAACAGTAAGTGGCCAAGTAGTCTATGTCTCTGACAGTAAGTACGACCCGGGCTTACCGCCACCACAAGACATTAAATGCGCCGCCGGCATAGAAACAGTATATTTGGTCACGAGACATTAACATTGATCTTATCCTATGTCAGTCTCGAGCTTATGTTTACCTTCCTTGAGTGATCGATCGATTTTTAATTCGAGTCAAGCCTCAAGATTCTGACACGATTAATACTTGGAGAAGTCTCCTGGCAGTCAGGTTTTCTTAGCAGGTTCTCGTTGGAGAGTTGGTAATGGTAATTCTATTTGGATTTGGCATGACAGATGGATTCCACACCCTTATAGTTTCAAATCGATTTCCCCGCAGCCTGCCAACTCTTATGTCACTTTGGTTAAAGATCTTCTCGATCCTGTTACGGGTAATTGGAACGTTGATCTCATCCGTGATACCTTCCTTCCCTCTGATTGTGAATGCATCCTTTCCATCCCTCCTGGTAGTCATTCACATCGCGACAGGCTGATTTGGCACTTCTCTAAGTCTGGGCGCTTTTCAGTTAAGAGTGCATACTACGTCACGCTCTCCTCCCTCTTGAAATGGTGCCAATCTTGAGGTCCTTCTCAGAATTTTGAATGGTCTTTTATTTGGAAGGCCAAGGTTGCTCCTAAGATCAAAGTCTTTATCTGGCGCCTTTGTTCCAATGCCCTCGCAACCTCCTCGAACCTGCTTCGGCGGCGATGCTCTACTTCCCCGTTCTGTCCTCTTTGTGATAATTCTCCCGAAGACATCCCGCATCTCTTCTCTCTTTGTGATTTTACGCAGCAAGTGTGGGCTTTGTCGAATCTGTCGTTGGCTTGTACCTCTTGTAGAGGTGGTGATATTCTGAATTGGATCCTTTACCCATCTCAGGCTCTTGATCGGGTGGAAGTCTCCCTTTTCTTCACTATTCTTTGGTCCATTTGGTGGTTTCGCAATATCAAAGTCTTTGAAGGTAGGCATATCCTTCCTGGTGATACGATTTGCTTCGCTCGTAATTTTAATTCGACCTTCCTTGCTGGTGTTCGTGCCCCCCCCTCCCCCCAGTGACGAACCTCCATTCTCTTCCGTCTGCCTGGACCTCCCCTCCGGCAGGCTCTAGTAAAGTCAACTTTGATGGTGCTACGTTTGTTGAATCTGGGGAAGTTAGTATAGGAGTGGTGGCTCGGGACTACAGGGGTGCTTGTGTTGGTTGGCTCTCTGACCGTCTCCAAGGCCGATTTGGTGCTGAAGTAGTGAAAGGTATGGCTGCTAGAGCGGCTGCCTGTTTGTCCTCAAAACACGGTTGGTCCTCGGTTATCTTGGAAGGTGACTGCCAAAATCTCATCAACAAGATTGCAGACCCAGTCGATGATTGCTCGGAGACGGATAATATTGTCTTGGATATTCGCGATGCTCTCTCCCACATCCCTACTTTCTCTCTGTCGTGTGTTCGTAGGAGTGGTAACTCGGTTGCTCATTGGCTTGCCCGCAATGCTCAGTCTTTTGTTGAAGGGATTGATAATCCCCCTGCTGCTGCTTGCCGTCTCATCTTAGCTGATTCGGTGTTTTAGTCTTGCTGCTTGTTTTGCTCTCTGTTTTGCCTTTTCCTTCGTTCTTTTCTGGCGCCCCTGCGTGGGTACCCCCTGGTGGTAAAAAAAAAAAAAAAAAGAAAGCCTACTAGTTTTTCCCTATAAATAAAAGCCTAATAGGTTGATCAAGATTATGTTAATTTTTTCTTTTTTCCATAACCTTGTTCCAAAAGGTGGAATCGCCCACCTTATGCGCCCCTCCTAAGTGACCCCACACCAATAGGAGAGGAGGTAAATCACGGTGACTCACGGCCCCACAAGGTAGGAGGACGGTCTCTGGTGGCCACAAGGGGCTACCCAACACATTGAATGGATAAAACCCCCACAACTGCACCTGCCAGAGTTTGATCCTGGGTCCTTGTTCCAATTTTGCTACCTGTGTTACCGTTGAGCTAAACCCCCTGTTTATATGTAGGTCTGTCAATGGGGTCTGTTCGAATTTGATCCGAATTTTGGTATATTCGTCTAATAAAAATGTTAGATCATATCAATTTATAAATATTCATTATGCAAAGTAAATGGACCGAATATAAAATTAAGGAATCCGATTATTTAAAAATTCGAATCCGATTTTATGTATAATATTTAATTAAATAACTTATTTACTAGTAAAGAATATTAAATAAAATGATTAAAATTAGAAATTTTCACATATTTATCACTTTAAACAATTACAAAATTTGGATTGTTTACTCTAAAAAATATATTTTTTCAAAAAATTTAAATTAACCTATTTTAAATAAATATAAATAAAATCATCAAATAATCCATTAAATAGTAATTATTTATTAAATATTATGTAATTATATTTATTTTTTTTATTGGATTTAGGTCTGTAATTTCTTGATCAACTCCGAATTTGATCCATTTATAGTACGATTTATATGGATCGAACCGGAGGGGGTATGTCCAAAACTTTAAAACTTATTGGGTGTATCGCATGTTATGTGCGAAATAATTTAAATTATTGATCCATTGGCATAACAGGTGGATTATATAGGTCCAGAATGGAGTTAACATGAATTATAATTTTAAGTTCTCGTGGAAATTAAATATGCCACTAAACGGCCAACTAGTTTACTTCAGCAATAAATATTAGTTTTAAGTTTTAACTTTTAACCATATAAAATTATTACTGAAATATAACCATTTATACTCATAAGAACTGAAATATAAATAAATTATTTCCCCTATTCTCATTTCTCATTTCTCCCATTTATACTCATAAGAACTGAAATATAAATAAATTATTTCCACTATTCTCATTTCTCCCATTTATACTCATAAGAACTAGGAATGGACACTTGTTATCCATACTAGAAAGTAAAATATGTTCGAGACTATTACTTGGAACGTACAATTTTTAAGTTCCACATACAAAAAATATATAATAACTAAGGCCTAAATGAAAATAAAACAATATTAAATAGATGTAATAAAAACAGAAACTTAAATGCTACTATAATTAAAAATTAACAAGTTCACTATATTTCAAGACAAACTAAAATAAATACAAAGAAAGATAAGCTAAGATCTATGTTGCACGGATACGGACATGGCGACACGAACACGGACACGACACGGATACAGCGACACGGATTTTTTTGTGAATTTTCCACGTGAGAAATGTCGGACACTCGACACGGCAAAATGATATTTTTAGAAGTGTCCGTACATTAGAGGCTGAGATATAAATCTGTATTAGAATACACTAGTTGTACACATTACATCCATCATCCCAGTTCCACACCCCAAAGAATTTCCTCACATCATTCTTCCATTAAACAACAAACAAACTCACTCCCAAAGCTCATCAATCTTCACTCTCCTCCCTCTCCCTCAAGACAGCCCCAAATCTCTCCACCAGAATATCAACCACCAACGGCACCAAATCCTCACAAGGCACAACTTTCTTGTAAACATCTCCCACCCCTTTCCACCACACGATGCCATCGCCGCCCATACCCCCAACTGTGACACGGCAGGGTTGAAATCCTCTGCCCCTTCCGGTGTTAGCCTCCTAGACAACAGATAAGTCTAGTAAACCACGGCAACCAGATCTTGACCCCAAACGTATATTTGCAGTCGGGTTTTGGTTATAGAGAATATCGAGATAAATCATTCGGCGATGTAGATGATATGTGCAGTCAGGTCGCCTGGATTGGGAAGGGGAAGATGATGGTGAGGGGAAATAGTTGTTGAAATTGACTGTGAGACAGATTTCGTTTGATGGGGCAGTGGTGGGGAGAGAAAGTAGGAAATGATGAAACAAGCAAATTGAAGATGAGGAAGAAAGAAAGAGATTTATTACTGGGGGCTTTCATATTGTTGATCAATAGGAAATGATGAAACAAGGAAATTGAAGATGAGGAAGAAAGAAAAGAGATTTATGATTGGGGGCTTTCATGTTGTTGATCATCTAGATTTAAGATTATGGTTTTCGGTTTTGGTTTAGGAAGTGAGGTTTATAGTGTGTGTTTGCATGCGTGTGAGAGATTATGGATGAGTTGCAGGTGGCAGAGGTTATACCTGTGGCTGTGGTATCTTTATCACTAATGTCAATTTCATATCCTCAGATGGGTTTAGGCTCATAAACTCAAACAACATTTCACATCCCAACACATTCTTCAAAGTTGCATAGAAATCTCTTCAAATACACATTAACCATTCTACCGTTTCCAAAACCACACATCATTAGTATGTTTTTTTTAATAATAGGGAACACTCAGATGGCCTCAGCTAATATCTCTCCACATCTCTTTATTGAGCTCTAACCATAGCCGCAAGCATATCTTCAATCGCAAGCTGATCAAAAATACCATTATGAACAGTACCAGGCCTAGCCCTACGAACTTCAACCACCTTAACCCTACAGTCATCGAGAAACAAGGCAAACTTCTTCGAACGAATGCCAAGTCCGGCACGCGATAGGTGAGCTACAAGTCCAAGTGATGTAACATATGCTGCAGCGGAATCAGCCAGAAAGTTAATCTTTGTGGTGCACCTGAGACATAGCTTGCTCCATGCCATCATCGTATATGGATCATTCACTGCAAAATATAACATTGTTCGCGTTGGAAAGGTGATCGAATCTTTTTGCCATCACACACACTACTAATTCTAAAAAAAATTGAGAGATCAAACATCCATCCAAGGAATACTCTACCAAAATTGTTAATTTAATTATCAAATACTTAAGAAGTAATTGCATACCACTGATGCATAAGATTTCTTGGACGCCCATCGACTTAAACTCATCTGCCTTCTCAATGAAGGAGGGGACCCAATAGTTGCTTCATGGGGAGGGGGGTTGTTAATTGAAAAAATAAATAAAATTGGAGAAATTATAATGAATAAAATAGAAAGACTCTAACCTGCAATTCGGCAAGAAGGCGCCACGAACGCCAAAGACAATGACCTTCTTACCGGCGACAATGGAGTGCACAGACACAGGCTGGATTTGCATGGACTGGTTGACGAAGGTCAGCGTACCATCAGGGATGATGTCGCCCACTGCAATTGGAGCCCTTGATGCATTTGGCATTGGTCTCTGTGATTACATGCGGAGTTAAGTGTGTTCATTCATATGCGATTAAATTTTACAAGTGATATGCTGCATAGAAGTCACTAACTTGAATGAATTCCTGACAACCACCCTCCAGAACTTTAAAAATAGGCCACACAAGAAAAACATTAAACATCTCACCAATGTGTTGAAAAAAAAAATTACCAACAACGATTGCGCTGTTCTGTTAAAAAAAGAGGGCAAAAATCCAGCATAGAGCCACCAACAGATTTGTAATTACAGAAACACAAAATACACTGTCAAGAATTACAGGGTGAGAGTGCATACCTCCAAGGCTGGTGAAAGAGGATCCAAAACCATTTGCGATTCACAGATTCGAACAACCTGCATTAATCCTTTGTGTAAGATAATTAGCAAGTATGCTGCAAAATTCTAGGCCTCAAATATAGTTGGATTCATTGATCGTTCTATCTAAATATGCGGAGACAAAGTTGTGTCTTCCGATACAAGGAGAAGATGAAAAATTACATGCATTGAGTCAACAGAAATTCAGTGTACCAAATATGCTCTTAAAATGGATAAATAGGTAAATCTCTGAATTTATAACAGTAAAGTTGTTCAAAATGACTTAAATAAGATTTTCCTTAAAATAAACATAGAATTTAACCTTTCGATCCTGAAGAAGGATGGAAAACTTCTTACACCGAACACCAAATCCTTGAGAGGTGAGGTCGAGGTCAAGGCCAAGAGATGTAACATAAGCTGCCTTGCTATCAGCCAAAAACTTGAGATTTGGAGCATTTGTTGGGAAAATTTTTTTTTTCCATGACCACATCACATATGGATCATTGACTGCAAAAGGAATTGTAAGTTTACAATAAGCAATTCAAGAATTACAAATTAAGAACGATTTTGATTCTGAGAATGTTTCTAATTACAACTCACTCGTAACTAAAGTTGGCAATCAATTATCAAATACTTAGAGAACTAAAGTTGGCAATCAATTATCAAATACTTAGAGAGTACCGAGAAGATTCATACCAGTGATATATAAGGTCTCTTGTAAACTCGGATGAGATGCCATCCGAATTAGCGGAGGTTCGTAAAACCAACTTTATACAAAAATTAAATTTGATTAATTAAGGAAGATTAAATAAAAATTGATTAATTAACAAAGATGAAAAATTCAGATAACCTGGAACTGGGAATGAAGGCACCGGGAACGCCCATGATGAGGACATTCTTACCGGTGATAAGGGAGTAGATCGATACGGTCTCCAATTCAAACTCTTCGTTGAGGAAGGTCAAGTTACCATCAGGGATTGTGTCTCCCACTGCGATCGGAGCCATTGTGGAGGAGGAAATTTGATTTTGCTGTTTGGGGAATTTTGACCTAATGCTGCGCTTTGAAATTTTAGAGAGAGTCTGAACTCTGAATTAAGTTTTAAGGAATTAGGATCTAGGTTGTGTGTGTTTTATTTCCGTTGGCCCAAGGGCCTATTGGCTATTGGAGTCCGCAGGCCCTGTTGGTCCAATGTTGCAGATGAAATAATTGAAGAATGGTGTTGTAAATTAGCCCATTTGTGTTGGACAAATGTAAAACACTGTCCTATCGTTACACCAGTTTGATCGAAATAAACTGAGATAGAATTTTACCAAAAGAAATAAATGTTGACAAAAATTTTATTTTTAAAAGATGATTGTTGTTGGTTTTATACGTGGACAAAAGCTTGAAAATTTTTAAAAGGATGAATTTTCCCTTAAGTTTGTCGGGAATTACAAAATAATCTCTCCAATGTCATGAATAATTGAAATTCCTAATTTTATTTTTTTTTAGTAAAAGAAAATTCCTAACATAAATTGTCCCTACACGAAGATTCTTTTAAACTGTCTTATGTCATTCCAGTCATGCACATTGATGGTGCAGGAATCTGAGTTTCCTAAATGCAACAACACTTTAGTATTTGTGTGAAAAGGGAAAGACCATCACAGGCGTGAGAGCCTCATGAACTGGGTCTCCTCTTTGAGCGTGAATTCTTCCAGCTAGGATAACACCAAGAGTGTATCGTGCAAAGATGATGCAACTGTGGTGAATGAGATTACAGAGCTTGAGAAGATGGAGGAAAGATGCCCAGAACGGAGTATGAGTGTGTAAATATGAGGAAGATGACTTGGGGGAGAGAGCTTGTGTTCTCCCCTATTTATATGTTAGGGGTAAGGGTAATTGGGTAAATCGACCGTGTGGTCCCAAACCTGTGTTGCCCTAACACGTGGCAGCCCGTGAGGATGTGAGAATGACATTTCTGAAAAGGAGGCGGCGTGGCAGGTGCACTGTACGCACTACCCTTGTGTCAGAGGTTGTTGGCGAGGGTCGCATGTGAGGGAGGCCCAAGATCCTCTTCCCTAAGGTTCGGATCCCTCGTAATGGAGTATAATCATGCGCGAACGCTGGTGACGCTCGAAGAGTGTACGGATGACCTCCCCACGGTAGATGGCCTTTGAGCGCCAAAGTACCGAGCATCGGGAAGGGGCCCTCAGGTAGGCACTTCCTTGAAGAAGGTGTTCCTGAGGGCCGTAATGTGAGCGTCATATCGGTCAACTTGAGCCCTTTACCTGAGCAGTTGGCCGAGGCCCATTGATTTGTACCGATAAGCAAGCAAGTGGACTGGGAAGGCCCGCGAGCCCATCTATGCGAGCGTCCAGACTCTCAGTCTCCGATGCGTTGACACGTGGACGGCTCTGATTCGAGTGTGATTTTGGGTCCCATCATTTTGCCCCCCAAATTCTGTAGTATCGCTTCGAGCGTACTGTAAAATTTAGAAAGGATGGAACCTTGAACTTTTGAATATCCGAGGGCCAAGCTATTGTTAGAGAAGTGACCGCTTGCCTTCTGTAACGGACACAGCCTGACAACGCATTAATTGAAGTCATGTCCGCATTTAATGCTGAGTGGGAACGTGGGCGCGTGCACTCCGGGAGACGTGAGGCGGTTACCAAAAGTGGGGGGTTTCCTAGGCGGGAAATGATTGCCATTTGAAATCTTAAACCCTAATTAATGCCAGCCTTTACCCCTATAAATAGGGATTGGCAGAGTCTTGGAGCCTCTTTCACGCATTCAAACTCCTTCAAGCACATACGCAGCAAGAAATCTCGGCCATTTTTACAGACTCCGGCGAGCTTCTTCTTCAGATTTTAGGTAAAACTCCCTAACCCTTTCCTTATTTTCCTCGCGCTAACATTAGGTTTAGGTTGAGTGAGTGAAACCCCTTGAGTGGAGAGCCCCCTTCTACCGTTGAATTTGCTTCAGAGAGTTTCTCTTTCCTTGAGTTTTCTGCGTGAGACTCCGTCTTCAAAAGTCGAAAAGCAAACATGGCCGGACGCCAAGCTGACGATTATATAAGGGAGATTGACGAGATGTCCGTGGGGAGCTCTTCCCCTCACGGTAATGTTCCCACAGCTGTTCTCCTAGCTAGGGCGTCCCCAGGTGAAGGGGTTCCTATGGCGATTCCAGTGGCTCAAGCTCCGGCTGACGCCAGGGATGAAGAGGTTGACGCAGCCGTTCAAGGGATGAACGAGCGTGCTCCTGGAGGGGTGAATGACCTCTTTGAAGAGATGCACAACGTGATGGAAATGCAGAGGCAGGGAGAGAGAGTATTCCCGGTGTTGAATAGTGCCGTGAGACCCCAGGATCACAGGATCACCGTGGCTGTGATGGCTCCCGAGGGCGAAGCGGGGCCATCCGGGCGTCAATTTGAGGCTGAACCTTCCAGAAGGCGCCACAGGAGAGGAAAGGAGCCTGTCACTCGAGTGAGGCAAGATAACCGCCACCAAACTGACAGATCTCCTGATGAGATTGAGAGTATTTTGACGCTCGAAGACTTGAAGGAGTTGAGAGCGAAAGCTTATTGGGATGAGGCCGTATTTCCTATGCGACTGCCAGAGGAGGGAGAAAGGGCCAACCGACCGCCACCTGGGATAATGACGGTTTACTGGGATGCTGTTCTAGCCGGGGGCCTAAGATTTCCCATTGCTCACGCCGCTGCTATCATCTACCATCACCTAGGGCTTTGCCCTTCACAAATTTTGCCCAATGGCATAGCCTTAATCAACGCCTTCATAATAACGATGAGAGCCTTAGGCCACACCTCCTCGATTGTCAATTTTGACAGTTTGATACAAGTAGCCCGCTCGCCACACTCGTCACCCACGGACGGGTTCTATTACGCCCAGGCCAAGTCAGGCTTTAAGATGATAGATTCCCCATCCACCTCCTACGGCGAGCATTGGAAGGAGAAGTATTTTTTCGTGGGGGCTCCAGGGGGAATCTTTGGGGTTCATCGACAGTGGATGATACACGGCGAGGGTCCTTTGATCAGGGAAAGGATGAGGAATAAAGCCTTCGAGGATTGGGCGATGGGATTAGCCTTCGAGATGAGGAGTGAGAGGAAGTGGATAAAAGCTGAGACTTTGGTGAAGAACGAGGGGGTGTTGTTCCGTTATGGATTTTCTTGCCCTCCAAACATGATACTCAACCCTCCCGCCGACATCATGGCCCTCGATGGTTAGATTCTAGGAACTAACTGCCCTAACTTCTAGAGTAGCCTCCTAACTTAATGTGATTGTTGTATTTTTGCATCTGCGATCCAAGCCGCCAACTTCTGATGCTCGTTTCTTCTTGTCTGCAGGTGTTCAAATACTATCTCGAGGCATGAATGCTGAAGCTCTTTCCCGCATTTTGGGCGCCCAAGGACCCGCCGCCGACCCTCAGCCCTCGCAATAGCAGCAAATCCACCCTCCCAACGCTCCAAGAGGAAGGGGAACAAGGCGAAGGGCCGGCCGAGGACGAGACGGCCCTCGTGAAGGTGCGGGGGACGAAGTCCCCCCTAGGGGCCCCATCGAGGATTTAACGGTTGACGGTGCTCAGGGGGCTACTCCTCCACCGGTGGCCCGCGAGGGTCCAATAGCACTGAGTTCGAGCGGCTCCTTCAATCGCTCGGGGGAAACGGTTCGCATCCATGAAGCCATCCGGGCTGACCGTCAAGGAAAGAGGAAAAGGATGCCGGACTCCCTCCCAATTTCAGGCAAGGGAAAAGAGGTGGTCGTGGGCCACCGTGGTGAGGGCAGCGATACTTCATCTTCTGAGGATGAAGAATTTTGGAAGATTGGCTGTCGGGGTGACACTCGATTCAAGCGCCAAAGGAAGGACGGTCCCGTCCTACTGAAAAAGAGCGCCTTTTCCGTCAACATGGTCTCCGATATCGTCGGAAAGCTCCAATTTTCTACCGATCATGACAAACTAAACGAGCATGATGCCGCTCGGGTTGCGGATGACTCTTGCCATGCGCTTCTGACGGTAAATCCTTGGTGTCCTCTGAAGATTTCCCACTTCCATTATTCCCATTTTAATGCTAACCGTTGCTACTGACTTTCCAGGAGGTGATCCCCAGGCTGAAGAATTTACAGGGTCGAGCGCAAGCCTACTCCAGTCATAAGGCCAAATACAAGAAATTGCTGCGCATCTCTGACCCCGGCCAATTGCAAGAGGATTATAATCATATCCACGCTCAACTGACTGCTGCTAACCTTGAGAATAATCAGTTGAAGGAGAATCTGCAGAAGGCGGACGCAACTTATCTCACCCTTGACGACCGCCATAGGAGGTTGAAGGATGAGCGTGACCAACTGCGGGTCCAGAACGGGGAATTGGGCACACAGATGGCAGAGAGCACACGCCAAAACGAGGTTACTAATAAGGCGCTCGCTGATCTGCAAGGGAAGGTGGAAGGCCTGGCTGCGAGGGTCTCTTGGGACGCAGTAACAAAGTTTGTGCGCTCCAAAGCTTTCATATTTGCAGCGAACATCCAGTGTTTTGACAACGCTCGGCGCTTCTTCCACAAGGCTATCGGGCAGATGGTCAAACTGGGATTGGCTCCTACGAGCGTTCGGACTGACGTACGCTTGCGCATGGATCTGGATGAAAACTGCGAGCCCATGGTCCAAAACGAGGATCCTACTGAGAGCTTGGCGGAGCCGGAATATCAGGAGTTGGTGGAAACACTCCAACGGGAATTTATTGCTGCCAACACTGTAGGTCCCGAGCCCATCCAAGTAGAAGACGAGGGCACCATCATGGACACTGCGGACGTTGAGGAACCTGGTGAGGCACAAACTTCTGACGCACATGTGTTGGCACCTGTTCCCCTTGCGACTGCTCCTCCCGAGCCCGACGCTCCAGCCCACTGAAGCTTCCTTGCCAGTTTAAATTCTTTTTCCCATTTATAAACAACTCTATGTCTGTACTTAATCTTCCAGTTATTTCCTAAACATTTTGTGTTCCTCTATGTTGCCTTTCCATATATTTGAACTCCTTTTTTACTGCTTGAATGTTTGAGTACTCTCTTCTTTACTTTTTAAATAGTGAATGATGTTATTTCATTGCATTCGCCGTTTTTAAACTGGTCTTGCTTGTTCGAACGTTTGCGGTGAGCGCGTTTGTGCACGAGGGCGTTTTCTTTATGGGTGCCCTGGCATTCACCACAATGCATCATCAGTTTAAAGTTTGGCAGTGTCTGGCGATTTAAGGGGCGCAGATAGGGACACGAGGGTGTTTCTCCTGGGGGTTCCCTGGCCGTATCTGTGATGAGGCTCGAATTTGAACTTAGGAAACTTCTGGGGATTTGCCTAAGTATTGGCCCAATACTGTGCACCCTCGTCTTGAATGCTCCATTAGGTTGTATATACTTTTAGAAATCAACAGTAGGATTTGCTAAGTATGAATTCAAAGAGAGCGTAACCGTGGGGTTAGCGTCATTCTTAGGGATCCATGAAAGGATTGTTATGGGCTCCATTATTTTAGGAGTGTGCCCTTACCCAAGAGGTTGAGGGTCAACGGGGTTTTTACGAGCCCGAGCCCGAGCGGCGTGCACTCAGCTGGCGTAAATTAAGCCTTTTGCCCCCCCCTCCCCCCCCCCCCCCCCCCCGCGTCGTCTGATATGTTCGTTCTTAGGATTTTATACACTTACGATTTGTCAAACACCCAGATAGCGTTGCTTCAAAACGATTGGGGTATTACTTAGACCGTTCGACGTAGAGGAGGCTCGACACGGAGTAGGCCTTACGTTTGCTTAAATCATTAACCCATAAGAAAGTAAATACATGACATAATCAAAAATCAGATGCTTACTGTTATACTTGCAATTTCCAAAAGGAATACAACATGCTTTCTGTCAAAAGAAAGTACTCCATGCTGCCAATGGGCGATCCCAAAAACTGATGTTTACACGTAGAACCTTCTTAGGTTACATGCATTCCAGGGCCTAGGGAGACGCTCGCCTTGCAAAGTCTCCAGCAGGTAGGTGTTATTTGCTCGTACCTGAATGACTTTGAAGGGGCCTTCCCAATTAGGGTCCAACTTACCTACATGTTTAGAGACTTCAACTTTTTTGAGGACCAAGTCCCCTAGCTGGAAAGTCCTTTCCTTAACATGTTTGTTGTATTGGCGAACTACGGTTGCTTTGTATTTGTGGATGCGAGCCCAAGCAGTATTTCTCTTCTCATCCAACAAATCTAATTCGAGCGCTCGATTGGCCTCGTTGTCAACAGGCTCAAAATAGGCAACGCGTGCGGATTCTTGAGCAATTTCCGCAGGTATCATAGCCTCGGAGCCATAAACGAGGGAGTAAGGAGTTTCCCCCGTTGCCGCTCGTGGAGTAGTGCGGTATGCCCACAGGGCTCCTTGAAGTTCTTCAGCCCATTCTCCCTTCTTACTCTCGAGCATCGTTTTCAGATGCTGGAGTATGGTTCGATTGGTCACCTCCGCTTGACCATTGGCTTGAGGGTGACCCACGGAAGTAAATCGCTGTTCAATTCCTAGCTCATAGCACCAATCCCGCGTGTCTGCAGTGATAAACCGGGAGCCGTTGTCTGAGATGAGCACCCTAGGGATACCATATCTGCAGATGATGTTTTTCCAAATGAAGTCTCTAACCACTTTGAACGTTATCTTGGCGACCGCTTCGGCTTCAGCCCACTTAGTGAAATAATCCACAGCGAGTATTACGAATTTCTTCTGTCCGACCGCCATTGGGAGGGGTCCCACGATATCAATGCCCCACTGATCAAAAGGCCATGAAACATCAATAGGAATCATTTGAGCTGCCGGCAACTGAGGGGTGTTAGAATGAAATTGACACTTAGGGCATTTTTTGGAGTAGTTAATGGCATCTTGCAACAACGAGGGCCAGTAGAACCCACTCCTTAAGACTTTCTTTGCCAAGATTCGACCGCCCGTGTGGTTCCTGCAACTTCCATTGTGCACATGTTCTAAAACTTCTTTGGCTTGCGAGGGTCTCAAGTATCTCATCGGTGGGCCTAGGAAAGATCGCTTGAATAGTCGACCCTCGGCGTCCAATGAGAAGCGAGGGGCTTTATTTCTGACTTTCCTAGCCTCCACTTTGTCGCTTGGGCTGGTTCCGTCCTGGAGGAATCTGATAATTTCGTCGAGCCAACAAGGCTCGGAGGGGTCAATCATACTTACCTCCTTCGACGGTTCGCCTCTACTTATCAGCGGCTCCTCTGTTCTAAGAAATGTAACAGTGCGCTCGCTAGACCTATCCAGGGCAGATGCCAACTTCGAGAAGGCGTCAGCACGTTCGTTTTCTGCCCTTGGGACCTGCAAAAGGTGGAATTCCCTGAACTAGGCTATTACCTCCTTAGCGTTCGCCAGATACTGCACCATGGTGGCTTCTCGAGCCTCATAAGAACCATCGATTTGACTCGCGATCAACTGCGAATCAACGTATGCAGTGACCCGAGAGGCGCCATTTTGGAGTGCGATCCTGAGCCCCTGGATGAGGGCCTCATACTCAGCTTCGTTGTTGGTGACTTGGAACGCCAGCTTGATGGCGTAGTCAACTTCAGCTCCAAGAGGGTCCCTGAGGGTCACCCCGGCTCCTCCTCCCGCCCCCCCCCCCCCCCCCAATGCGAGGTCGAGGAGCCATCTGTGTGCAGAAGCCATAGACCATCTTCTGCCGAGGGACCGGTATCCAGGTTGAAACGCTCCACCAATAGATCGGCCACGGCCTGAGCTTGTATCGCCGTGCGAGGCTCGAAAGTAATGTCGAATTGGCTCAGTTCAATTGACCATTTAATTAATCTACCCGAAACGTCCGGCTTTGCGAGCACCTGTTTGAGGGGCTGATCTGTAAGCACCACGATGGAATGCGCCTGAAAATAAGGTCTTAGTCTCCGAGAGGCGTTAACGAGCGCAAAAGCGAACTTCTCTATTTCCATGTATCTTTTCTCCACTCCCTGCAGAGTCTTGCTTAAATAATACACCGGCATATGCTTTCGCTCGCGAATCGCCACGAGGACAGCGCTCATTGCCTCCATGGAAACTGATAGATAGATAAACAAACTCTCCCCCGGATTAGGTTTGGTCAGCAAAGGCGCGCTCGAAAGATACTGCTTCATATCCTGCAAGGCCTTCTCACAGTCCTCGTTCCAGGAAAAATTGCGAGCGTTACGCAGGATTTTGAAGAAGGGTAAGTTCCTGTCCGCTGAACGGGAGATGAACCTGTTTAATGAAATGATCTTACCTACAAGCACCTGGACCTCTCTCAAATTGCGAGGGGAGGGTATATCCAGGATTGCTTTAATCTTCTCTGGATTTGCCTCAATGCCCCGTTGGCTGACCATGTATCCCAAAAATTTGCCGCCCCGCACGCCAAATGTACATTTAGAAGGATTCAGTTTCATACCATAGTGGCGCAGGATATTGAACGCTCGCTTGAGGTCTTGCAGGTGAGAATGCTGGCGCTCGCTTTTGACGATCATGTCATCCACATATACCTCCATGGACTCTCCAATTTCACACTCAAACATTCTGTTGACCAGGCGTTGGTATGTCGCTCCTGCATTTTTGAGCCCAAAGGGCATAACCTTAAAGCAATAAACGCCCATGTGGACCACGAACGCAGTTTTGGGACGATCCTCTGGTGCCATAAATATCTGATAATACCCTTGGAAAGCGTCCATCATGCTCATAAGTTCACACCCAGCAGTCGAATCCACCAACTGATCAATTCTAGGCAACGGGTACGGATCCTTAGGACACGCTTTGTTGAGGTCTGTGAAGTCATTGCACATACGCCACTTGTTGGCACTCTTCGGAACGAGCACCATATTGTAGAGCCACTCTGGATACAAAATCTCTTCTATGTATTGAGCGTCAAGCAATTTATTGACCTCTTCCTCTATGACCTGCTTCCGAAACCCATGAACATCCCTCTTCTTCTGCTTTATGGGTTTGAAGGCCGGATCCACATTCAGCCTGTGGACAATGACGCTCGGATCTATGCCAGTGAGGTCGGAGGCCTTCCAAGCGAAGACATCAATATTCTCTCGCAAGAATTCGATCATCATAATCTGAGAGGGCCCGTCGAGGCTGGAACCTATTTGCGTAGTTTTATCTGGATTTCCAGGCTCCAACTCGATGGTCAGGAAGCTCTCCGTGGGTTCCACCCGCACTTCAGGCCTCGGTTGCTCGAGCGCCCGTTTTTTGCCCGTAATTCTCTCGCGGGTATCTCCCGAGGGTATATGATCTTCGTCGTTCGAAGACGTATCTCCAACCGCTCCGAGTGGTGTACTCCCAGCATCCTCGGGTTTACCTGCGGCCCTCTTCTTATTCTTCTTTTTATAGAGCTTGGCCATCTTGCGCTCGGGGCCGTCTTCATCTAGTTTGGGGAAGTCAACGGACTTTTTGGTGGAACCTGACAGGGTAGGTTGTTTAGGTTTGTGGCTTCGAAGGGAAAGTACGTAGCACTCCCAAGCTTCCTTAACATTACACAGTACCTCTCCGGTACCCTCGGGGGTGGGAAACTTGACTTTTTGATGATAAGTGGAAATTACAGCTTTGAAGTCGACGAGGGCTGGGCGCCCAATGATGACGTTGTATGGTAGGTCCACTTCAACCACTACATAAAGAACATTTAAAGTTTTTCGCCGTGGGGCGCGACCGAAAGAGGTGGCCAAGCGAATTTGTCCGCGAGGGACGATCTCGGAACCCCCAAAGTCGACGAGGGCTGTTCTGAGGGGTTCGAGCGGGATGTTTGTGATGTTCATTTTCTGAAACGTGGAGTAAGGCAAAACATTCAAGGAGCTTCCACTATCAATCAAGACCCTCTTTACAACGTGATTGTGAACGTCTAAACTAACCACCATGGGGCAGTCAGAGGTTTCACCGACCCCATGGGGTGTTACAATGTGCTCTAAATCTTTCTCTGAGAAACCTACGCTTTCATCCTTCTCCGAGCGTGATGATTTATCAACAGAGAGCACCGGCCGGGACTGAGAAGATCTTTGGTCGTAGCTCCGAATGTAGCGGCATCGGGAAGCGTTAGAGTCTCCCCCCGAGGGCCCTCTGGCAATCATGTGAATGACCGCGAAGGGCTGGTTCTCCATGTCTGGGGTTTTTCCTTTCCCACGGTCACTGGGCTCGGGGTGGCGATGGCGCGGGCTCCGTGAGCGCGAACGGCTTCTCCCCCGTACATGTGCACGCTCGGCACAATGCTCGTCGTACCTCTCCAACACCTTCACAAAATCCTTAAGGTGCCCCCCAGCAATCAGCCTCTGAATCTCACTCTCAAGCTGACGACATTCACTAGTGTCATGCCCTTTCTGCTTGTGAAAAGCGCAATACTTCCCCGAGCGTTTCTGAGCCTCGGTTTCTCTCAACTTCGACGGCCTTTTGAACAGCTTCTTATCCGCCATGGCATTGTTGGGATAAGTGCCCTTAAATATCCAATTTGTTGGATTAATTAAACTGAAATTACAGCAAGTTATGAGTATTTCACATATTAATAATTAATGACGTGTGATGGTATTCTTATATGAAATGTGTTTCATAGGAAAAGACTTTGAATACCGAAATCACGTGTTATTAAAGTTCTAGTCGGTAAGGTAAGAATTTGTTCTTATCATGACTATAACGTGGTTATATAAGATGATTAGTCTTTCGTCATAGGGAATGGTGATTCCAATTATAACACGTTGATGATTTTCAATGGGATTGAAAAACATCGAACTGGACCATGGAGATTATTCATTTTATACTGCTATCTAAAATGAATAAAATCTCGGAAGCATTGGACTCTTAATCCTGGCAGTATTTCGACTTTAGGCATGTAGTGTTAATCACTGTGATGTACTCAGAAGTGAGGCCTCGGTAACGGGTGGCCAAAATACTTTGTACGTTCGGTGATTGCATGAAGTGTGCTAAAGAGTTATATTGATCGAGGAATCTGTGGCCTTGTTGGAAGGTAAAAGATATTCCTGAAATAGATTTGCAAAAGTTCGAATTAAGTCTTTGGCCAAAGCATTTGTATGTTGAATGTGTTTCACATACAGAGAATTTGAACTTAAGGTAAATCAAGAATTTTAGATTGGATATGAAAAATAAATGATAGTAGTATTAATTTATTTTTCATGGATATCTGCACGGAGGAGTGAAATGCAAGATTATTCTAGATCGAGAAATTCGTGAATAATTTAATTAATTTTAGAGTACAACAATATTTATTTAGTGGAATTAAATATTGTTAAACGGTAATTAATTATTATCATGGGATGATAATAGATTGACCCGTTTGGAGCTAAAATTAATTTGTCCTGCAGGTCCCTCTGCAAGCCCCAAAAGAAAACCGGAGAAAATATTTGTAAGTATAGAAAGAGAGAAAAAGAAATTAATTTTCAAAGTGTTTGAAAATAGCCAAAGGATTTATTTTGTGAAAATAAATCAACATTCCAAAGAGTTGGAAATTCGTTTGAGATAAATTAATTTTCAAAGTGTTTGAAAATAGTCAAGGGATTTATTTTGAGAAAATAAATCAACTTTCCAAAGAGTTGGAAATTCACATTTTTTTTTAGAATTATTTTTCAAAGGGTTTGAAAATGTATAAGGAATTTATTTTGAGAAAATAAATCAATATTCCAAGGTGTTGGAAATACAAGTAATTTTATTTTGGAGAAAATAAAATTTTTCAAAAAAAAAAAAAAAATGTCACGTGGCACGCTGACGTGGCGACACGTGTCAGCAACGTCAGCAGCGGGGTCCACAGTGGCGCTGACTGGGCGTCCGCGTGTGTGACACGTGGACGGCCCAGATTGTGCCACGTGACACTGCCTCAACAGTCCAAAAACGGGTCGGGTCAACGGGTCGGCAAACGGGTCGAATCGGGTCGGGTCAACGGTTTGACCCGGACATGTGTCGGTCCGTGGTTGGGCGCGTGTCAGACACGCGCCAGCACTGCGTGACCTAACACATGCCGGCGCGTGTTTGACACGTGCCACTTCTGGCCGCGCGTGCCGGCGCGTGCGGCGTCGGATCGCCGCCATCTCGGCGGCGTTGGACTCGTCATGACGTAAGTAATGACGTCATATTTTTATATTCCCGAAATTCGATAGTGGGGTTGGTGATATGTGTAAAATGACCATTTTGCCCTCACGTTTAGCCCTATAAATACACCCTCTTTTCTCTCATTCAATGCACAACTCAATTCAGCAATTTTTGCTGAATTTTAGCTTCTCTCTCTCTCTCTAAATATTAGTCCTTAATTAAGGATTAATTTTATATATTTAGGTGATTATATAATTAATATATAAATCACTTAATTATTAGAAAATTAGGGAATTTTCTAATATTGGAAAAATGAGTTTTTCTTGTTAAAATATTTTCTCAAGTATTTAGAGAAATACTTTCGGAGCCCACACTCCAAGGTTTATCCGGGGTAATTGTAGAGAAGCTCTGCCGGTTTCACGATGAGGTCAAAGTTTCCAACAAGCGGGCTCGGCTCACAGTAGATGGAGGAGAATAATGCTGGGAAAATGCCGTTGATAGCCATATATGCAGTACAGTAATTTTACAGTTGTATTGCTCCTAGCATGATACATTATATACTTTTAATTGTTAATTGTATATTGTATTTATCTGCTATGTGATTTAAAATTAATTATCAATTGCATGTATATACTTGAGTAGATCCGGCTAAAGCTTCCGCATATGTATTAAATGTTTTAGAAATATTTTAATACATGTTTTTACAAGAATTTTTTGAAATATGGTCCTGTACCGTTGAGCTCCGGGACCCGGTTTTCCTAACAGGCATACACTTCGGCTATAGGGCGGTTGAGAGGGATGCGCTCGAATTTCCGAGGGGGAGAGTTCCGACGAGCGGGAATAGGGCTGCGGCGGCGGCCTCTGGTTGAGTCTCCTCTGTCTTCAAGGGCTTTGCTGGAGCGAGGGGCATTCGCCGTTTTCTGATCCCTCGCAAGATACATATCCTCGAGGGTGAAAAACGAGTCAGCTATGTCCCTTATCTCCATCAGCGAGCGGGGCTTTTTCTTGGCTACTTCCTCCACAAACTCTTTACTGGCATAATGCTTCATGTTAATGGCTCCAAAGAGAACGTGCCTTAAGAAATCCGTTGAGGGCTTTTCCACTAGGAGGATTTCCTTGTTGAACCTTCCCATGAAGGACCTGAGCACTATAAATACACCCTCTTTTCTCTCATTCAATGCACAACTCAATTCAGCAATTTTTGTTGAATTTTAGCTTCTCTCTCTCTCTCTAAATATTAGTCCTTAATTAAGGATTAATTTTATATAATTAGGTGATTATATAATTAATATATAAATCACTTAATTATTAGAAAATTAGGGAATTTTCTAATATTGGAAAAATGAGTTTTTCTTGTTAAAATATTTTCTCAAGTATTTAGAGAAATACTTTCGGAGCCCACACTCCAAGGTTTATCCGGGGTAATTGTAGAGAAGCTCTGCCGGTTTCACGACGAGGTCAAAGTTTCCAACAAGCGGGCTCGACTCACAGTAGATGGAGGAGAATAATGCTGGAAAAATGCCGTTGATAGCCATATATGCAGTACGGTAATTTTACAGTTGTATTGTTCCTAGCATGATAAATTATATACTTTTAATTGTTAATTGTATATTGTATTTATCTGCTATGTGATTTAAAATTAATTATCAATTGCATGTATATACTTGAGTAGATCCGGCTAAAGCTTCCGCATATGTATTAAATGTTTTAGAAATATTTTAATACATGTTTTTACAAGAATTTTTTGAAATATGGTCCTGTACCGTTGAGCTCCGGGACCCGATTTTCCTAACAACTGGTATCAGAGCCGTGCTCTTGATATATACATGCATTGATATGATGCATGTGATGCATAATTTTAAATCTGATACTGTGCACGCACTTTCTGTCAAAGGGAGCTGGTTTTTAAGTGGGACCGATGTGACCCCTCCAGTGCTCTGGGAATTTGCGTGGAATGGTAATTTTCGGGGAATTGATTGTCTATGTCTTCCTTGTTAATTACCGAATCAGTAAACATGATTTAAATTATGAGATAATTTACTTATAACATGTTTACTTTATGCCATTTATTTTAAGCATGATAATTATGTGATAATTATACCAGCATGCTTAATTATTTTATTTTATGGCATGATCATGATAATATGAGATATTATGATATTTACAATTATGCATATTTTATTTAATATGATTAAATAGTATTGTTTAATAGAGATTAGACGCGATGCATAATTGAACTAATATTTTTCGGCCTAATTAATAAATAGTTATTAAATTGCCTTAAAATATTATTATTAGGATTTTAAATATGATTTAGTAATCCTAGTGGGAGGGTATTAATTAGATTAATTACTTCCAACAATAAGACACCAAAAGTGATTATGAGATGATCAAAAGATAATCCACATTTTTTTAAAAAATTCAAGTGGGAGCGATATGAAAAGAGTTGGATTCTCACGGCCTCCATTACCCGTCTATAGTATAGTGGATATGTACTACTCCCTTCGGCGGGTATGTATTCGCAGTATACAAGATTAGACTTCTCCGGATAGAATAAAATACGAAGAAAGTCAATCTCGACCACGCTTCCGTGGAGTGTCTTGACCTACTCGTATGGACTTCTAGGTAATGGTGTACGCTTGACTAAGTAATGTATTAACCTCCCTTCGGAGCTATGTTACATTCACTTAGAGGCCAAGGGTTGACGTGGTGGATTAACATTGCTTGGTAAGAGATTTACCTAGATGGCATGTTAATTAAAAATAGTTCTTGCTTTTCTAAGCGGTTTTCGACCTCGCCTCCGGGGAGTCAACTGCGGTTAGTTAAGTCACCATTGCGTAAACCAAAATGCTTAAGTGGATTTCATTTATTGGTTAGACGCAGAAGAAAGTGATATACATAATCATAACTTGCTTTTTATTTAGTTATTTCAGTTTTAGAATTACGATCTCCGATAGCCCTCTCTAATGATTTCAAGGAAATAGGCTAGTAGGGTTCAACTATGCTGACTAGAAAAATGAATCTTGTCATCGTGTTCAAACACGAATGTACTCACTGAACCTTATCCGCTAATTTCGGAAACTATAGCCTGTCAGGATTAGAAGGACTTTTATGTCAAGTGGATCAAGTGTAATGATCTGGCTAGTTCTATATCCTGATGTCTATCTCGAATGTTCTTAAGTATTAAGTGCATGAGATGCTTATTACGAATAAGAACATGATTCGAAGACAGAATTGTGCAAGGTTGCACGAGTCGCTAAAAGGGCTGTTAGTTAGAAAATGTCTGAAAGATCAGGATCATGTTGTGAACATGATAGCTGAAAGAGATTGAAAATCTTTAAAACTAAAGAGACAATCTCATTAAAGAAGATATGATCTTATACTCTCTTCAAAAGTCGTTCAATAAGTTCAGGATCAATTTTAAATAAAAGTTTTTGAAATCCTGTCTGAACTATTGAACGAATTAAAGGAGGTAATTTAAGCTAAGGGAATAGTTCTCTTATATCAGACATTATTAATATCCACGGCCTTAAAAGCCAGTAAGTGGAAGATAGGAAGAGGAAAGGTTCCTAATCCTTAGGTTCAGAAGAAGAAAGCCAAATCCGATAATGGAAAATTGTTTCTATTTCGATGGCAACGGGTATTGGAAAAGAAATTATCCAAAATACTTTATCAGTCTGTCTGCTAAGCCGTTTAGATAAGATATGAAGATATCTTATTCAATAAAAATATGTTTAGTTCGAAGTCCACCAGATTCCTGGTGTGTGGTCTTGAGAACAACTAATCATAGTTGCAATTTATTGCAAAAGTTCAAACTAACCAGGAAGTTTGAAAAATGGCTAAAACGCAACTACTGCTTGAGAATAATACAAGTGTACTTGTATTAGCAGTAGGGACTGTAGAATTGTATTTTGATAATAGGGTTTTAAATTATACATGTCATATGAACATAAATTCGATTTATGTAAGTAATGGTTTAACCATTTGTTTTGAATAAAGGTTTACCATTAACCAAAATAAAGAGTTTATTTGTTCTGGCACGATAAAAGATAGTCTTTTATAAATTTCAACACTAATAAGCTTGACTTACCATCTAAGCGAAAAACTTCTAAGTGGCATTTACATATTGGTCAATTTAATCTAAGTAGGATCCAAAGACTGATTGTTGAGTCTTATTAACTTGACAATGATATCAGTTTACGAATCCTATTTAGAAAGATAAAATGACCAAGAAAACTTTTCTAAAAATATTTAGGCCACGAAGTTGCTTGAGTTATTTCATACGGATGTGTGATCCTATGAATGTTCAAGCAAGAGGAAGTTTTGAGTACATAATCATCTTTTAGATGATTACTCTAGATACAAATACAATTATTTGATGAGACTTATGTCTGAATCTTTGAATAGTTCAAAAGAAAATAAGACTAAAGTCAAAGAATCAAATTTATCAAGTCTTTTCAATTAGATTGAAATGATAAGTATTTGTATTCAGAGTTTGTTAGATTTCTCTATGCAAATAAGATTAGATCTCAGCCATATATCTGCATAGAATTTGTCTAAGCAGAATGGTGTTAAATTCTGATACTGATGGTAAGAATCATGAAGAGTCATGACTACCCTATGAGTTCGTTTTAGAGCCTTGTGCTCAAAACGATAAATCTAGTTCTATCTAAGTCAGTTCCTTAAACACTAATGGATCTGAAGATAGAGATGGTATATTTTGTAATTTGAGAAATCACAAAAGGGTTTGTGAGTATTTCGAAGAAGATTATGGAAATAACCATAAGGGTAGAAGCAAAGTTGTGTTAAAAAGAAATAACAGTATTAGATACTAATTTCCAGAAACCCGTAATAACTGAAAATGTATTGGATACATGTGATGTACCAAGTACAACATATGATGTAGGAATATGTGCACGAGTGCTTCGTCCTAGTGGGAGGATTGTCAGGACACCTGACAAGATACCTAAGATTAATCCAAGTGGTTGGATTTGATGTATCTGATCTTGTCACGTAAGATGAAGCTATAGATGCTGACTGAAGCTATGTAATCTAAGTTAGAATCATTGTATTCTAACAAAGTCTGAAAACTTGTAGAGGCGCCTGAAGGCATTAAACCCATCCGATGCAATTGGGTTCTACAAGAAAGAAAAAGGGGAAATGGACGTAAAAGTAGAGACTTTAAAGCAAAGCTTATGGTAAGGGATTTTAACCCAGAAAGAAGAAATCATTTTCTCGGATACAGCATTGCTTAAGTCCATTGAGATTCTCTTTTCCATTTTATCTCATTATTGATTATGAGATTAGACAAATGGATGTAAAGACTATGTTCTTGAACGGGCACCTTCAAGAAGAAGATTTAAACGTAGCTTAACCTGAAGGCTTCACAGCCAGTAATCACGTGCATGTCGTATGCAAACTTAATAAGATTGTTTTATGATCTTAAGCAAACATCTAGATTATGGAACATAATAAGGCAATTTAAATCTTTTGGATTTGTAAAATTGCTTGATGATTCATGAGTGTACAAAGGATATCATGATAATGTTGTAACATTTAATTGATATTATGCTCATTTAGAATGATGCAAGAATATTGTTATAAGTCAAGATTCAGTTGTCAAAATCAGTTTGACATGATAAAACCAATTATATTCTAAGGATCAAACATTGTTGTGATCATAAGAATAATATTGTTGGTTTATCACAAGTTGCATAAATAGATAAGATGATAAGCAATATGACGAATTCCAAGAAAGGATCATTTCCTTTCAGATATAGAATTTATCTATCTCGGGATCAGTGTGCAGAAACAACCGAAGAGATAGAAGATTTAATCAGAGTTCTACAACGGAAGATTAATGTATGTTATATTGTGTAATATCTATTATGCAAAAGGTCAAGTCTGCTAGCTATTAGTCAAACCCTAGAATCTAGCGCCGGGTAGCAAAGTATATATTGGAGCACTTGAGAAGGACTCAGAAAGATATGTTTGTCTACCACAGTAATGAGCTTTTTTCAATAGAGTATACAGATTCGGATTCTAGACGTTTGACGTCTGAATACATGTTTACTCCAGAAAGAGTGACTGTTAAATGGAAAAGTATTAGGCAAGACTTGTATTGCTTACTTCACCATAAAAGTCAAATACATGGTAGCTTGAGAAGCAGCAAATTATATGTATTGACTTCATGATTTCCTAGTTGTTGGCTAAGAGAAACATCTGATAGATTCCTTTACTAAAATATGGCGTAAGAGAGTGCAAAAGGAGTTTTGACACTCATATGAAAGGAATAAGACTTAGATGTGTAGCCAAATTGAATTTAGGGCAAGTGGGAGTTTGTTGCGATAAGTGCCCTTAAATATCCAATTTGTTGGATTAATTAAACTGAAATTACAGCAAGTTATGAGTATTTCACATATTAATAATTAATGACGTGTGATGGTATTCTTATATGAAATGTATTTCATAGGAAAAGACTTTGAATACCGAAATCACGTGTTATTAAAGTTCTAGTCGGTAAGGTAAGAATTTGTTCTTATCATAACTATAACGTGGTTATATAAGATGATTAGTCTTTCGTCATAGGGAATGGTGATTCCAATTATAACACGTTGATGATTTTCAATGGGATTGAAAAACATCGAACTGGACCATGGAGATTATTCATTTTATACTGCTATCTAAAATGAATAAAATCTCGGAAGCATTGGACTCTTAATCCTGGCAGTATTTCGACTTTAGGCATGTAGTGTTAATCACTGTGATGTACTCAGAAGTGAGGCCTCGGTAACGGGTGGCCAAAATACTTTGTACGTTCGGTGATTGCATGTAACGCCCCAATTTCCGGAAGTTCAGGTAATCACTCCACGAGCTGGTCTTCGGGAGTTGGGAGGTTAAAATTACCTGTTTGTTCATTTAATTACAAGTTTCATCATATTACTTGCCATATGTTTCCATACATTTATATGAAATATCATTTATATGAATTATATGAAATAAGTGAAATAAGTGCCATATTTGTATTATATGATCCTTAATTGTTCCCTTATGTGAAATTGTGTAATGAGTGTATATCATGACTTGAAGTTAATTGCATCATTTGTTATAAATTATACTTATGTGCATCAATTTAAATAAGCAAGGGACTTTTATGCAAATAAGGGTGAATCACATATTTCCATACAAGACTTAGGATATATCATGATTTCCACATTATTCCATTCATTTCTTCTATATTCCAAGAACAAAAATCCCACACACACACACCTAGTGAATTACGGTTTTTACACCAAGAAGAGAAGGAGATTTCATTTCAATTTCAAGCTAGATTCTTGAAGGATTCTTGAAGATAGAAGCATCATTAACCTCATATCATCATCTCATCCACCATCTCTTTGATTCAAGGTAGAACTTGATGGTTTTGTAAAATTCTTGAATATGTGATCAAGCATGAATTTAGGGATTTGTTGAGGAATTCTTGCATGATTGGAGTAGAGGATATGATGATGATGAACTAGAGTGAAAATTGCATGAAAATATTGGAATTCTTGAAGGTTGGAAGCATGTGTATAAGATGGGGTTTTCATGAGAAATTCTTGATGTTGGGATGTTTATTTCTTGGTTGAATTGATGAATATTGGAAGTATGATGCATATATGAGGTGTTTGAAGCATAAGTTATGGTTGGAGTTTGGTATATTTTGGTTTGGGGTTGGTTTTGCATGGAAACCCCTGTTTCTCCCCTGTTTTTTCGGTCACGCACAGTTGACACGGGGGTGTCAACTTTGCTTTGGGCTGGCGACACGGGGGTGCACGTTGGTTTGATTTTCTGTACCGTGACACGGGGGTGTCACGGTTTGCCTTGTATTGACGACACGGGCGTGTCACTTTCCTGTATTTTGCCCAACTTCGGACGAACGCCATTTTCACCTCGGTTTGAATTAGAAAGCGTGCCATATAGCGTTGGAAAGGTCTATGTGTCTACTTTCATTTCCAACAAGCAAAACTCAATTCCCACTTCTAGAATTTAAGATATTACAGTTTTCCCACAACATGTGCATTTTCCCAAAATTGTCAAGTGTTCCTAAACTTCACCAAAATCTTTCCTATTGCATTTCTTTCACTTTCTTGGTTCCCATATGTGAATTATATGACTTTTATGCCCTATTTGATCATTATTATCTTAAATTGATAAATTGAACATGTCATGATCATTATTGATTGAAATTGTATAAGTAACATTATTGGAACATGCCGTTCGTCTTCGTTGGTTCATAAGGGTAGAGTCTTATGTACACTTGTCCCTTTGTTACACAGATCACGGTCCTGGAGACGAGGAACACGCTCCATAAGGTGTATCCTTTCTTCTTGTGTTGGTAAAGGTGAGGTTATTTCTAATTACGTTGAACCCTATAACCTTATGTGGCTTTGGACCAAAACAAATAATTATATCTATAGTTTTCCGAAAAAATTGAATTATTCCTTTATTGTTTGATTGGTATTGTACCGAGTTATTGAATTGATATTGAATTGGATTGATTGATTGTTTTGGCGAGTAAAACATGTTCACAGAGGGCCCGAGGGTAGTGTATTGAGCCAACCGGGAAGGCAAGGGCCGACGGGCAACTCTTGCACTATCCTCACCAAATTGCGGGATGACCCCTGAATCCACTAGGAGATTAGTGGAGGAAGGAGTTCCGGGTATAGGGAATCATGAACCCTATACTCAATGAGATTGGATGGCGGGGCCTTGCAATCCCCTATCACCCGGAGGAAGAAGGATGGATTGATTGAAACTGTCTATTTGTGCACTGAATTGATTGCCTGATCACTTAATTGATAAAATGGAATTAATGTACACTGTCGGAGATTGGTTGGAGATTTGCCCTCACTCGTCGGGCCACTGATTATTGAATTGTATTGAAATAACTGAATTGAAAATGGAATGATTGTAACCTCGGGCGAGCCTTGTTTATTTATTAAACTAATATTGTTTATGAAAATCTTACCCGAGTTTACAATTTGCATGGTATTTGCGCTTTTAAATTATAACCCCTCACTCAGTCTTTCATAGACTGACACCTCACAACTTTCAGGTCATGAAGATCGAGTGCTAGGCGGGATTTGAGTCCATTTTACGCTTTTGGGAGTCTAGCGTTGGTCTCTAGTATTTTGGTACATGTTATGAGCATTTGGAACTTTTGGTGAACTTGACTAATATATATATATATATCATGACCTATGTTTGATAACTGACGGATAGGGAGGTAAATGTGTAATGGAGTGAATGTATAACTTTATGCTTCCGGTTTTATTTTGGATTGTTGTATTATTTCAGGGTATCCCGCCTAGCTAGGGTAGTGTTTTATTGTCTCCCGTTCGCTATAGGCTTGATTCATGTATGGGTGCCCGTTCCATATGTGGATTGAACTATAGTGCGGGGGATGTAGTGCCCTTGCGTTAAGGGTGTTACATTGCATGAAGTGTGCTAAAGAGTTATATTGATCGAGGAATCTGTGGCCTTGTTGGAAGGTAAAAGATATTCCTGAAATAGATTTGCAAAAGTTCGAATTAAGTCATTGGCCAAAGCATTTGTATGTTGAATGTGTTTCACATACAGAGAATTTGAACTTAAGGTGAATCAAGAATTTCAGATTGGATATGAAAAATAAATGATAGTAGTATTAATTTATTTTTCATGGATATCTGCACGGAGGAGTGAAATGCAAGATTATTCTAGATCGAGAAATTCGTGAATAATTTAATTAATTTTAGAGTACAACAATATTTATTTAGTGGAATTAAATATTGTTAAACGGTAATTAATTATTATCATGGGATGATAATAGATTGACCCGTTTGGAGCTAAAATTAATTTGTCCTGCAGGTCCCTCTGCAAGCCCCAAAAGAAAACCGGAGAAAATATTTGTAAGTATAGAAAGAGAGAAAAAGAAATTAGTTTTCAAAGTGTTTGAAAATAGCCAAAGGATTTATTTTGTGAAAATAAATCAACATTCCAAAGAGTTGGAAATTCGTTTGAGATAAATTAATTTTCAAAGTGTTTGAAAATAGTCAAGGGATTTATTTTGAGAAAATAAATCAACTTTCCAAAGAGTTGGAAATTCACATTTTTTTTTAGAATTATTTTTCAAAGGGTTTGAAAATGTATAAGGAATTTATTTTGAGAAAATAAATCAATATTCCAAGGTGTTGGAAATACAAGTAATTTTATTTTGGAGAAAATAAAATTTTTCAAAAAAAAAAAAAAAATGTCACGTGGCACGCTGACGTGGCGACACGTGTCAGCAACGTCAGCAGCGGGGTCCACAGTGGCGCTGACTGGGCGTCCGCGTGTGTGACACGTGGACGGCCCAGATTGTGCCACGTGACACGGCCTCAACAGTCCAAAAACGGGTCGGGTCAACGGGTCGGGTCCGGGTCAACGGTTTGACCGGACACGTGTCGGTCCGTGGTTGGGCGCGTGTCAGACACGCGCCAGCACTGCGTGACCTAACACATGCCGGCGCGTGTTTGACACGCGCCACTTCCGGCCGCGCGTGCCGGCGCATTCGGCGTCTGATCGCAGCCATCTCGGCGGCGTTGGACTCGTCATGACGTAAGTAATGACGTCATATTTTTATATTCCCGAAATTCGATAGTGGGGTTGGTGATATGTGTAAAATGACCATTTTACCCTCATGTTTAGCCCTATAAATACACCCTCTTTTCTCTCATTCAATGCACAACTCAATTCAGCAATTTTTGCTGAATTTTAGCTTCTCTCTCTCTCTCTAAATATTAGTCCTTAATTAAGGATTAATTTTATATATTTAGGTGATTATATAATTAATATATAAATCACTTAATTATTAGAAAATTAGGGAATTTTCTAATATTGGAAAAATGAGTTTTTCTTGTTAAAATATTTTCTCAAGTATTTAGAGAAATACTTTCGGAGCCCACACTCCAAGGTTTATCCGGGGTAATTGTAGAGAAGCTCTGCCGGTTTCACGACGAGGTCAAAGTTTCCAACAAGCGGGCTCGGCTCACAATAGATGGAGGAGAATAATGCTGGAAAAATGCCGTTGATAGCCATATATGCAGTACGGTAATTTTACAGTTGTATTGCTCCTAGCATGATAAATTATATACTTTTAATGTTAATTGTATATTGTATTTATCTGCTATGTGATTTAAAATTAATTACCAATTGCATGTATATACTTGAGTAGATCCGGCTAAAGCTTCCGCATATGTATTAAATGTTTTAGAAATATTTTAATACATGTTTTTACAAGAATTTTTTGAAATATGGTCCTGTACCGTTGAGCTCCGGGACCCGGTTTTCCTAACAGGCATACACTTCGGCTATAGGGCGGTTGAGAGGGATGCGCTCGAATTTCCGAGGGGGAGAGTTCCGACGAGCGGGAATAGGGCTGCGGCGGCGGCCTCTGGTTGAGTCTCCTCTGTCTTCAAGGGCTTTGCTGGAGCGAGGGGCATTCGCCGTTTTCTGATCCCTCGCAAGATACATATCCTCGAGGGTGAAAAACGAGTCAGCTATGTCCCTTATCTCCATCAGCGAGCGGGGCTTTTTCTTGGCTACTTCCTCCACAAACTCTTTACTGGCATAATGCTTCATGTTAATGGCTCCAAAGAGAACGTGCCTTAAGAAATCCGTTGAGGGCTTTTCCACTAGGAGGATTTCCTTGTTTAACCTTCCCATGAAGGACCTGAGGGTCTCGTTTGGCCCCTGGACCAAGCTATAGAGGGCCGTCGCAGCGGGGGCTGGAGCTTTTAAAGAGTTGAAGTGACTGGTGAAGGCGTCAGTCAGGTCATGGTACCCTCGGATTGAGCGCGGAGGGAGCTTTTTGTACCAATCCTGGGCCATCCCTACGAGGGAGGTTACAAACACCTTGGCCCAATAGTTGAGGGGGTGGTCGTATAGATGCATCAGGTGCACGAAGTGGTCCAAATGCTCGGCTGGATCTGTGGTCCCGTCATACCTGTTGACGGACGTGGGGATTTTGCCCTTTCCCGCACGGGTCATCAGTACCTCTTCAACGAGGGGAGAATCTCCTGACACGATCCTGTAATCCCTGTCGTCGGGGTATTCGGGGCTGGCTTCCCTTTGTCGGCGAGAGACGGGGCTGCGTGGTCTGCGAGCGTCTCTGGCCCTGGACCTCTCGTCCCCATTGCGGGAGACGTGAGACCGTGCTCGAGAGAGCTGCTCTACCAAGTTCTGGAGCCCCCTGATTTGGTCTTGGACAGCGGCAAGTTGAGGGTCACCGACATTTCTGCGGTTTGCCCTTCCTGTAGCTCTCGATTGGACCTCTCCGTTATCTCCGGTCCCCTCATTTCGAGGAGCCCTGTCGTCTCCGGCGGGGGGTTGCTCTTGTTGGACCCTCGGAGGGGTCTCATTTTCTTGGATTGGTGGAGGGGGAGGTTGCTGGGCCCTCAACGCGTTTTGGGCCATCGTCAGAGGGTGCGTTGGGAGCCCCCCAAGTGGTGGGGCTATTCGAGCGCCAGCGTGCGAAGGGAAATACGCTGCAGTGAAATGTTCCCAAGCGTTCTGGACAGCCTGGCTCTCACATTGCGCATACAGCGCCTGAAGTTGTTAGGTAGTGATTTGGGCCATTTCCACCCCTTGTATCTCTCTTGGCAATGATATGGGGAGATTCAGTGTCCCCACTTGATAGGGCTGGATCATCGGCATTATCCCGGGCATCATTCCGGGTTGCATAAAAGGGTATCCCGGTGGAGGCATGGCCATGGGATACATACCTGCGTAAGGAAAGGAAGCGTTGGCGTTGTGAGTTGTAGGTGGGACAACGGAACTGGGTTCCCCCGCAGCTGGCGGGTTCGTTCCTCCGGCGGGAACGTTGCTCTCAGCGTTCGCCTCGTTGACTGGGGGAAGAGTGCCCTTGTCCCCCACAGCTCCAGACCGGGTTGCGGTTACCATTTCCAGAATCAAAAGGTGTTATATCTCAACTAGCTTTCAGAGGAAGACTAAGATGATGGCAGTTGTGATGGATTTCCCACAGACGGCGCCAAAAATGTTGGTGCAGGAATCTGAGTTTCCTAAATGCAACAACACTTTAGTATTTGTGTGAAAAGGGAAAGACCATCACAGGCGTGAGAGCCTCAGGATCTGGGTCTCCTCTTTGAGCGTGGATTCTTCCAGCTAGGATAACACCAAGAGTGTATCGTGCAAAGATGATGCAACTGTGGTGAATGAGATTATAGAGCTTGAGAAGATGGAGGAAAGATGCCCAGAACGGAGTATGAGTGTGTAAATATGAGGAAGATGACTTGGGGGAGAGAGCTTGTGTTCTCCCCTATTTATATGTTAGGGGTAAGGGTAATTGGGTAAATCGACCGTGTGGTCCCAAACCTGTGTTGCCCTAACACGTGGCAGCCCGTGAGGATGTGAGAATGACATTTCTGTAAAGGAGGCGGCGTGGCAGGTGCACTGTACGCACTACCCTTGTGTCAGAGGTTGTTGGCGAGGGTCGCATGTGAGGGAGGCCCAAGATCCTCTTCCCTAAGGTTCGGATCCCTCGTAATGGAGTATGATCATGCGCGAAAGCTGGTGACGCTCGAAGAGTGTACGGATGGCCTCCCCACGGTAGATGGCCTTTGAGCGCCAAAGTACCGAGCATCGGGAAGGGGCCCTCAGGTAGGCACTTCCTTGAGGAAGGTGTTCCTGAGGGCCGTAATGTGAGCGTCATATCGGTCAACTTGAGCCCTTTACCTGAGTAGTTGGCCGAGGCCCATTGATCTGTACCGATAAGCAAGCAAGTGGGCTGGGAAGGCCCGCGAGCCCATCTATGCGAGCGTCCAGACTCTCAGTCTCCGATGCGTTGACACGTGGACGGCTCTGATTCGAGTGTGATTTTGGGTCCCATCACACATACAATGCACACTTGAGTTTTAGCTGTTATCTGGTCACTTATCTTCATCTATGGGAGATTAACTGTAAATGCTTCATGCTACGCTTATATATATACACCAAAACGTACGTATGTATGGAGGAAAATCAATATCAAGATAATGCTTGAAAATTTCAAACAAAAACAATCTTCTACTATTTGTTATCTTCGTTTAAAGTAAACTAAAATAAGTTAGAAATCAGAGACGCAATCACAATAGTTTTCAACGTACGGATACATTTTTCAACTATCTTAACATGCCTCTTCTTATTTTTGAATTCAGACTCAAACGGACACTCTCAACTTCCCAAATGTAATTCGCAACTTTTACTTATATAATTCTATGAAATTTTGATTTTTACTTTAGCTTGATGTTTAAAACATAAAAATTTTGAAATCTCCCTTAAAAACATTACAAACCTTAAAAACGATAGTCGATGGGACTTAATTTCTAATTTTCACGTGTAAGCACAATCTTTAATTCATAGAAAAACTTTAATTATGAATAATAACTTTAATTATGAATTTAGCGCAGCGTAATTTAGGATCGAAATATCTCTCGCCATTGCTCTTAGTTTCTGTAAGTTTTCTTTATCGGTTTTAATCCCACCGATAAGTTCTAGGGTTATGGGAGTTAGTGGGTAAGTGAATTTCTTTATTACGTCATAATAGTGTGAGAAAATATAATATTAATAAGATAAAATATTTCATCCTTATGCAGTTAGGAATCCTAACGAACCACAAACTGCTAACATTCTCCCACTTGGTCCGTAAACCCACATTTACCCTAACTTTAAAAACACAATACATGAATCATGGCAATAGTTCCTCTTATGGGCGAGTAGTATCTTCCATGTATTACTATGCATTACGGTTTCAACTGTGCCGCATATTCTTTATGAATAAACCCTATGTTTATTCAAGGTCTAAACCGTATTGATATTTCTCAAAACTATTTAAATGTGCACATATCCATAAAATATGAGAAATATCCATAAATTCAGAGTTTCACAACATTCGTCCAATAACGAAACTTTACATATGAGAAACAAGTCTCATACTAACTACATGATCCTTTTATTTATATGGTGGCATGTATTTAGTCATAGGATCAGCTAACATTAATTCAGTGCTAATGTGTTCAATGACCACTTTCTTATTTTTGACACGTTCCCTTATGGCCAGATATTTGGTGTCGATATGCTTACTTCGACTACCACTTCTATTATTCTTAGCCATGAAAACAACAGCTAAATTGTCGCAAAGAATCTTTATTGGCCTAGAAATTGAATCCACAATTCCAAGCTCAGAAATGAAACTCTTTAACCATAAACTTTGTGAGGTAGCCTCAAAACATGAAACGAGCTCAACCTCCATAGTGGAAGTAGTACTTAAGGTCTGTTTTGAACTCTTCCATGAAATAGCTCCACCGACAAGCATAAAAATGTACCCTGATGTTGACTTGCAAGAGTCAACGCAGCCAGAAAAATTTGAATCGGAGTACCCTATCACCTCCAAATTGACTAATCATTTATATGTAAGCATGTAATCCTTAGTCCCTTTAAGATACCTCAAGACTTTCTTTGCAGTTTTCTAGTGGTCAATACCGGGGTTACTCTGATATCTTTCTAACATTCCCACTGCAAATGCAATATCAGGTCTAGTGCAAACCTGAGCATACATCAAGCTTCCAACAATAGAAGGATAAGGAATGTTTTTCATTTGTTCCCTCCTAAGATCGTTCTTCGAGCTCTGATTCAAATTGAATATGTCACCCTTCACTATGGGAGCTATACTGGGTGAACAATTCTTCATCTGAAATCTTTCTAAAATTTTGTTGATATAGGCTTCTTGAGATAAACCTAGAATGCCCTTATGTCTATCTCGATGGATCTTAATGCCAATGACATAAGATGCCTCTCCCAAATCCTTCATCTCAAAATTTTTAGAAAGAAATTGTTTTACTTCATATAGCATCCCCTTATCATTGGTAGCATACAAGATATCATCCACATATAAGATAAGGAAAACAATTTTACTCCCACTAACCTTACGGTATGTGCATTCATCCTTTATATTCTCAATAAAACCAAATAAAGAGATAACATCATGAAACTTTAAATACCATTGTCGGGAGGCTTGTTTCAATTCATATATGGATTTTTCAACTTACATACCAATTGCTCACCATCACTAGAGCAGAATCCTTTAGGTTGTTTCATGTAAACCTCTTCCTCTAGATAACCATTAAGAAACGTCGTTTTTACATCCATTTGTTGTAATTCAAAATCGAATTGGGCTACTAATGCTAATATAATGCGTAAGGAACCTTTCTTAGAAACAAGACTGAATGTCTCTGAATAATCGATTCCTTCTCTGTGAGTGAATTCTTTTGTAACTAGTCTAGCCTTATACCTCTCAATATTGCCTAATGAATCCCTCTTGGTTTTAAAAACCCTTTTACAACCAATGGGTTTTACACCGTCAGACAACTTGACAAGATCCCATACTTCATTACATTTCTTAGAGTTCATCTCATTCTTCATAGCATTGTACTATAATTCTGATTCTATAACTCATAGCTTGTGAAAAAAACTTGGGATCACTTCCAGATCCAACATCACAGTTAGATTCTTGTAAATACATAACATAGTCACTGGGAAGTGCTGATTTCCTTTCTCTAGTAGATCACCTTAAGGTATGACCAACATTCTCATTAAGATCATGCTGCTCTACCTATTGTTCAATAACTTGTGGAGTTTCTTGAGCAATTTGATTTACTTGAGTATTTTCAGCAATATATGGATCTTCATTATGTTGTTCTTCAACACTTGGTTGTACTTGAGGGGCGTTTTGAATAACAACTAATCTATCACTTGAAGTAGAACGCTGATCCCTCACAAAAATAAAATCCTGCAATTGATCACTCCCACTGATCAATTCATTCTCAAGGAATTTTGCATTTCTTGATTCCACAAAGCTAGTGCTATGCGATGGACAATAAAACTTGTATCCTTTGCATCTTTCGGCATATCCAACAAAATACCCACTAATTGTCCTAGGATCAAGTTCCTTTTCCTGAGGATTATAAACTCTCACTTTAGATGGGCATCCCCATACTTGTGTATGTCTTAAGCTCAGTTTCCAACCTTTGAATAACACAAATGGTGTTCTACAAACAACCTTAGTTGAAACTCGATTCAATATATACACTGCCGTTTTAAGAGCTTCAATCCATAAAGACTTAGGCAGTTTAGAACCAGTAAGCATACTACGCACCATGTCCATTAAAGTTTGGTTTCTTCTTTCTCCTACACCATTTTGGTCTGGAGAACTAGGCATGATGTATTGGGTAATAATCCCATTTTCTTGAAGAAACTTCACAAATGGACCTTGAGCTTGTCCATCTTCAGTGAATCTACCATAGTACTCACCACCTCTATCAGTCCTCACTATCTTAATTTGCTTACCGTATTGCTTCTCTACTTCAGCCTTATAAACCTTAAAAGCTTCTAACGCTTCACTTTTGTGGTGAAGCATGTAGAGGTGCATATATTGTGAGTAGTCATCAATGTAGATGATAAAGTATTTCTGACCATATGCATCCATGTCTGGACAACATATATCTAAATGTATGATTTCTAATACGGTTGTACTTCTTTTGGCACCTTTCTTTGACTTGTTGGTCTGCTTGCCCTTAATGCAGTCTATACAAGTCAGTAAAGTATAAGGCACTAAGTACCCCATTATTTACTAATCTCTTAATTCTATCAATGGAGATATGTCCCAATCTCCGGTGCCACAAAACAGAAGAATTTTCATTTGTAACACATCTCTTAATACCAGCTTGAACATGCATAACATTATATGTGGTGTCATTTTGTAAATCAATGGAATAGATTCAGATTCATAAGACAAATCAAAAGAAGTGTTTGAAAAGTTAAAAGAGTATTTCAAAGGAACAAGTCTTGAAACTGAAATTAAATTTCTAGAGAAACTAGGAATGTAAAAAGTCTTTTCTAATGTCAAAATAAAACCACATTTAAGAACTAAATTGCATGTTCCAATAGCTTCCACATGTGATTGAATCTTGTTTCCCGAATAGATTCAACGTTCACTTCCTACTGGTTCTCGCAGGTTGGTTAATCCCTGTAAGGAATTTGAGACATGGATTGTAAAACCAGGATCAATCCACCATGTGTTACAATTAAATCAACCATATTTGCTTCATACGTGACAAATGAGGTTAAATTACCTTTATTCTCAAGTCATTTCTTATACTTAGCGCAATCCTTCTTTATGTGTTCCTTCTTTTATAGAAGAAACACTTGGATTCCTTCTTGATATCAACATTAGGAAGTCATTTCTCCTTCACCTTATACTTGGCATGGGAAGTCCTCTTTACATGGGTGGTCACCAATGTACTCTTTCTCATTTCCATAACCAATCATCCCTCCTCTTGAACACACATGGTCATAAGTTCATTAATAGACCATTTTTCCTTATGTGTGTTGTAAGAGATCTTAAATGGGCCGTACTAATTAGGAAGAGTATTCAGCATGTAGTGCACAAGGAAAGTTTCAGACATATCAACCTCAAGATTCTTTAGTTGAGCTGTTATATCCCTCATCTTATTGATGTGGTCACGCATAGCTTTAACTCAGGTGAGTCTTAAGTTTGAAAATTTCATTATTAAGGTACTGGCAAGTGTCTTATCTGAAGTCTCAAACTGTTCATCCAGTGTCTTCAGTAATGCCCGAACATCATCATGCTTATCTACAGAATCACGAATTCCAGCAGGAACTTTAGTTTTTATGAACATGGCACTGAGTCGGTTAGACCGCTCTCACTGATCATAAAGAGCCTTTTCTGCTTAAGTGCTGGTTTCAGTGATATGTGGTTTATCTTTCCGAATAACATAATCAATGTCTATACACCCTAAATGGAGGAGAACCCCAACCTTTCATATCTTGTAATTCTCACCATTCAGTTCGGTGATTTCGATATTATAATCAGAGATAGCAACAATTTTTCTAACTGCAAAATCATATAAACATGCTTAATAACTAAATTGAGGCAAATAAACTAGCTATGATTTGCCAATGCAAACCATGAATAAATGAATCAAGTGAAATAAAAATTGTCTGTGGGCTAAATTTTTAATTCGATAAGATTCATTACTTGATGATAGAATATCGAAAAGATGAAATACAAATCATTAATATTAATTAACGTTGTATGTTACATGATTAGAAGTTAGAACCAATCATTTTCATCAAAACAATTGATTTCAAAAGAGTTTGCCCGTGTTTAAGTTGATGTGGCAAACTAATTTTGGATAATATTAATTGCAAGCTTTCGCTATTATAAATATCTCATCACTAATAATTTTAATTTACAAACTATTATTTCTTAATCAACCAGGAAAAAATGTGAAACTGGGATACCAAGTGATCCCTACTAGCAGTTTTGGGACACTTCTTGCCCCGGCAACAAATGTGTCCACTATCTCAAAAATGTGTCAATTTAATGACAATTTCGCCGAAAATTGCCTAATCATCGCCGAGAATCAGTTAACGTGTCCAAGTTGATGATGTGGCATTACCACACCTTGTCATGTCATTTCCACATATTTTCTAAATTTTTTAAAAATCCACCAAATACACTTTAAATATTATAATGCTTGAAAATTTCAAACAAAAACGATCTTCTACTATTTGTTATCTTCGTTTAAAGTAAACTAAAATAAATTAGAAATTAGAGACACAATCGCAAAAGTTTTCAACGTACGGATACATTTTTCAACTATCTAAACATGTCTCTTCTTATTTTTGAATTCAGACTCAAACGGACACTCTCAACTTCCCAAATGCAAGTCTCAACTTTTACTTATATAATTCTATAAAACTTTGAATTTTACTTTAACTTGATGTTCAAAACATAAAAGTTTTGAAATCTCCATTAAAAACATTAAAAACTATAATGGATGGGATTCGATTGCACTTGTTGATACTAATTTTTTCTATTCAAAACCCTTTATTTCATAATATGTATAAGAACTAGTATTCAACCCCGTGAGATGCACGGAATTATTATAATTATATTATATTTAAAATCATTAAAATTATTATAAATTATATTTTTGTTGAGAAATAATATTATAATTATGGTAGAGTTATTACAATTAAAAATTATTATTATCGATAAAAATAATAAAACATTATATATGAACAAAGAAAAACACAAAGTATAATTGAAAATAATTAGTACATATTAAAAATATAATTATATACTTCATATATTACATATAGTTATTTTTTATCTCAAAATATTCATAGCATTCAAAAACTATATATCGTATATCTTTTTATTTAATTCAAGAAATAACTTATATAACTAAATATGAATATGAAAACTAAAAAATAAAAATAATTAATTGAATTATATTAATAAAAAAATATTAAAGAAATTAGTAAGAATATCAAATAAGCCATATAAAAGTATCGGTTAAGTTAGTAGTGATTATATTCTAAAAATCGGATTAAAGATTTAAATATTAGTATTTTCAATTGTTTAGAATCACATTTTGTTAGACCTGTTCATTTATTGTAACATGTAAACCTAAACTAATGTGTTGTGAGCAACACTCTAAATTTACATCTGTTTAATAAATGTAATTTGTAAAAAGATATAAACATATTATTTTACATAGTTTAGATTATGACTATAAAACTTAATTGAAAATATAAAGTACATATAAATTTATATTCTACAAAAAATAAACAATCTCATGCATAAATTGTTTGCATTTTTAAGTCATTTGACTCGCTAAACAAATATAAATTAAAAATAAACTATATAAATGAACATATTTATAATAGTAGTTCCTTTGATTATATGCAATTATAATAATAGGAAATTAAATTATTTTAATAGGAAATATTACAAAAATTATTAATAATATCAAATTGATCTTATAAAAGTGCCGATTAAGTTAGTGATTATATTCTAAAATAATATTATCTTTAAATTTAGTATTTTCAGTTTTTTAAAGCCAAACAAATTAAGCTAAAAAACATAGACTATCTAAAGATAAACTTTTTAAAGGTTTTATAATAGGTAAAGAAAATAAACTTAAAAATTAAAAATAATGAATAATGAAATAGAAGTTTAAAAAAAGACAAAGTTAAAGACAATTGAAACATAATGCATCTTCTAAAATAAAGAAAATAGTTTATATATATAAAGAAGATTAATTAAGAACAAAGACATAAAACATTGGAGATAAGTCATAAAAAATGAATAAAAATAAAATTTAAATAAAGATAATGACTCAAAAAACGAAAAAATACAAATAGATGAAAAATAATAAAAATATGGTAAAATTCAATTAATAATATATTAAAGTGTTTGTGCAACAATTTACAAACAAAAGAAAAAATAATTAAAATGAATAAAAAAAAATACTAAATACACGTACCTTTCGTACCACACAAATATTAGAGAATAAGAACAACAAAATTTATTTAAAAAAAAGTTCAACAATTTTAAATATAATTTTCTTTAAAAAAATTTAAAATATATTAAGAGATAATACCAAAGAAATTCAATAAATCTAGGTATATGCTTAAAGTTATAGTATTTTCACCAAAATTAATATTTCATCGAAAACCAAGACGCCATCATTTTCAATATTTTATATTTCAAAAAATATTTAATAGAAATTCATCCAAAATAATTAATAATTATTAACATTAGAATACTTATATAAAAATATGATTGGAATGATAGTGCAAATAATGGATTAAGAAAACAAATATAAAACTTCTCTAACCTTCTACATGAAAGGAAATGTAATTTTCTTCAAGAAATTAGCCTGGCCTATCAACAATGCTTGATGTCATATCAATATAGGTGTTCATCGATCATCATCTGACAAAAAATAATAGAAAATTGATCAATAATCTGCTCAATAATAAGAGACAAAATGTGGATAAAAAGTTAAAGAACAAAAATAAATCGATTTACATGAATGAGAACAACAATACAAAGAAGAAAATAGGGAGAAGAAAATGAAGAAGAAAAATTTGGATATGAATAACTATAATGACAATAAACACTCAATAATATTGACAAACAAAATCAAATGATTAGTTTCATTTAATCGTAATTATTTTAATTTAAACCGTATTAGAATTCCTTATTGATGCACACTATTTTAGGAATACTTTATAACTTTTTGGGTATTCGAATCATTAATAATATTTATTTCATTTTAAACTTGAATATTCGAATTCAAATTTCAAAAGTCAAGCTTGTTTATGGAAATTTTAATTTCCTAAGCAACTCTATCTCTAATTAAGGAATTGTTACAAATGATTCACACAAATTAATGAATTTTATTAATATTATGTTTAATAAATCTCAACTTAATTCAATAGCCAACGAGAAATTTTCTTGTTAGTAAAAAAAAATTAAAAAAAGAAGAAAATTCTATTTGGTTAAAATTGCACAATTAAAGTCAAGCATCGTTATTAAATATATAATAACTAGTATTCAACCCCGTGCGATGCACCGAATTATTATAATTATATTATATTTAAAATCATTAAAATTATTATAAATTATATTTTTGTTGAGAAATAATGTTATAATTATGGTAGAGTTATTACAATTAAAAATTATTGTTATCGATAAAAATAATAAAACATTATATATGAACAAAGAAAAACACAAAGTATAATTGAAAATAATTAGTACATATTAAAAATATAATTATATACTTCATATATTACCTATAGTTATTTTTTATCTCAAAATATTCATAGCATTCAAAAACTATATATCGTATATCTTTTTATTTAATTCAAGAAATAACTTATATTACTAAATATGAATATGAAAACTAAAAAATAAAAATAATTAATTGAATTATATTAATAAAAAAATATTAAAGAAATTATTAAGAATATCAAATAAGCCATATAAAAGTATCGGTTAAGTTAGTAGAGATTATATTCTAAAAATCGGATTAAAGATTTCAATATTAGTGTTTTCAATGTTTTAGAATCACATTTTGTTAGACCTGTTCATTTATTGTAACATGTAAACCTAAACTAATGTGTTGTGAGCAACACTCTAAATTTACATCTGTTTAATAAATGTAATTTGTAAAAAGATATAAACATATTATTTTACATAGTTTAGATTATAACTATAAAACTTAATTGAAAATATAAAGTACATATAAATTTATATTCTACAAAAAATAAACAACCTCATGCATAAATTGTTTGCATTTTTAAGTCATTTGACTCGCTAAACAAATATAAATTAAAAATAAACTATATAAATGAACATATTTATAATAGTAGTTCCTTTGATTATATGCAATTATAATAATAGGAAATTAAATTATTTTAATAGAAAATATTACAAAAATTATTAATAATATCAAATTGATCTTATAAAAGTGCCGGTTAAGTTAGTGATTATATTCTAAAATAATATTATCTTTAAATTTAGTATTTTCAGTTTTTAAAGCCAAACAAATTAAGCTAAAAAACATAGACTATCTAAAGATAAACATTTTAAAGGTTTTATAATAGGTAAAGAAAATAAACTTAAAAATTAAAAATAATGAATAATGAAATAGAAGTTTAAAAAAAGTCAAAGTTAATGACAATTGAAACATAATGCATCTTCTAAAATAAAGAAAATAGTTTTTATATATAAAGAAGATTAATTAAGAACAAAGACATAAAACATTGGAGATAAGTGATAAAAAAAGAATAAAAATAAAAATTAAATAAAGATAATGACTCAAAAAACGAAAAAATACAAATAGATGAAAAATAATAAAAATATGGTAAAATTCAATTAATAATATATTAAAGTGTTTGTGCAACAATTTACAAACAAAATAAAAAATAATTAAAATGAATAAAATAAAATACTAAATACACGTACCTTTCGTACCACACAAATATTAGAGAATAAGAACAACAAAATTTATTTAAAAAAAAGTTCAACAATTTTAAATATAATTTTCTTTAAAAAAATTTAAAATATATTAAGAGATAATACCAAAGAAATTCAATAAATCTAGGTATATGCTTAAAGTTATAGTATTTTCACCAAAATTAATATTTCATCGAAAACCAAGACGCCATCATTTTCAATATTTTATATTTCAAAAAATATTTAATAGAAATTCATCCAAAATAATTAATAATTATTAACATTAGAATACTTATATAAAAATATGATTGGAATGATAGTGCAAATAATGGATTAAGAAAACAAATATAAAACTTCTCTAACATTCTACATGAAAGGAACTGTAATTTTCTTCAAGAAATTAGCCTGGCCTATCAACAATGCTTGATGTCATATCAATATAGGTGTTCATCGATCATCATCTGACAAAAATAATAGAAAATTGATCAATAATTTGCTCAATAATAAGAGACAAAATGTGGATAAAAAGTAAAAGAACAAAAATAAATCGATTTACATGAATGAGAACAACCATACAAAGAAGAAAATAGGGTGAAGAAAATGAAGAAGAAAAAATTGGATATGAATAACTATATTGACAATAAACACTCAATAATATTGACAAAAAAAATCAAATGATTAGTTTCATTTAATCGTAATTATTTTAATTTAAACCGTATTAGAATTCCTTATTGATGCACACTATTTTAGGAATACTTTATAACTTTTTGGTTATTGGAATCATTAATAATATTTATTCCATTTTAAACTTGAATATTCGAATTCAAATTTCAAAAGTCAAGCTTGTTTATGGAAATTTTAATTTTCTAAGTAACTCTATCTCTAATTAAGGAATTTTTACAAATGATTCACACAAATTAATGAATTTTATTAATATTATGTTTAATAAATCTCAACTTAATTCAGTAGCCAACTAGAAATTTTCTTGTTAATAAAAAAAAATCAAAAAAAGAAGAAAATTCTATTTGGTTAAAATTGCACAATGAAAGTCAAGCATCGTTATAAAATATATAATAACTAGTATCCAACCTTATATTATATTTAAAATCATTAAAATTATTATAAATTATATTTTTGTTGAGAAATAATATTATAATAATGGTAGAGTTATTACAATTAAAAATTATTGTTATCGATAAAAATAATAAAACATTATATATGAACAAAGAAAAACACAAAGTATAATTGAAAATAATTAGTACATATTAAAAATATAATTATATACTTCATATATTACATATAGTTATTTTTTATCTCAAAATATTCATAGCATTCAAAAACTATATATCGTATATCTTTTTATTTAATTCAAGAAATAACTTATATTACTAAATATGAATATGAAAACTAAAAAATAAAAATAATTAATTGAATTAGATTAATAAAAAAATATTAAAGAAATTATTAAGAATATCAAATAAGCCATATAAAAGTATCGGTTCAGTTAGTAGTGATTATATTCTAAAAATCGAATTAAAGATTTAAATATTAGTATTTTAAATTTTTTTAGAATCATGCATTTTGTTAGACTTGTTCATTTATTGTAACACGTAAATCTAAACTAATGTGTATGCATTTTGCTAGACCTGTTCATTTATTGTAACATGTAAACCTAAACTAATGTGTTGTGAGCAACACTCTAAATTTACATCTGTTTAATAAATGTAATTTGTAAAAAGATATAAACATATTATTTTACATAGTTTAGATTATAACTATAAAACTTAATTGAAAATATAAAGTACATATAAATTTATATTCTACAAAAAATAAACAACCTCATGCATAAATTGTTTGCATTTTTAAGTCATTTGACTCGCTAAACAAATATAAATTAAAAATAAACTATATAAATGAACATATGCATAATAGTAGTTCCTTTGATTATATGCAATTATAATAATAGGAAATTAAATTATTTTAATAGAAAATATTACAAAAATTATTAATAATATCAAATTGATCTTATAAAAGTGACGGTTAAGTTAGTGACTATATTCTGAAATAATATTATCTTTAAATTTAGTATTTTCAGTTTTTTAAAGCCAAACAAATTAAGCTAAAAAACATAGACTATCTAAAGATAAACTTTTTAAAGGTTTTATAATAGGTAAAGAAAATAAACTTAAAAATTAAAAATAATGAATAATGAAATAGAAGTTTAAAAAAAGTCAAAGTTAAAGACAATTGAAACATAATGCATCATCTAAAATAAAGAAAATAGTTTATATATATAAAGAACATTAATTAAGAACAAAGACATAAAACATTGGAGATAAGTCATAAAAAAAGAATAAAAATAAAAATTAAATAAAGATAATGACTCAAAAAACGAAAAAATACAAATAGATGAAAAATAATAATAAGATGGTAAAATTCAATTAATAATATATTAAAGTGTTTGTGCAACAATTTACAAACAAAATAAAAAATAATTAAAATAAAATAAAATACTAAATACACGTACCTTTCGTACCACACAAATATTAGAGAATAAGAACAACAAAATTTATTTAAAAAAAAGTTCAACAATTTTAAATATAATTTTCTTTAAAAAAATTTAAAATATATTAAGAGATAATACCAAAGAAATTCAATAAATCTAGGTATATGCTTAAAGTTATAGTATTTTCACCAAAATTAATATTTCATCGAAAACCAAGACGCCATCATTTGCAATATTTTATATTTCAAAAAATATTTAATAGAAATTCATCCAAAATAATTAATAATTATTAACATTAGAATACGTATATAAAAATATGATTGGAATGATAGTGCAAATAATGGATTAAGAAAACAAATATAAAACTTCTCTAACATTCTACATGAAAGGAACTGTAATTTTCTTCAGGAAATTAGCCTGGCCTATCAACAATGCTTGATGTCATATCAATATAGGTGTTCATCGATCATCATCTGACAAAAAATAATAGAAAATTGATCAATAATCTGCTCAATAATAAGAGACAAAATGTGGATAAAAAGTAAAAGAACAAAAATAAATCGATTTACATGAATGAGAACAACCATACAAAGAAGAAAATAGGGTGAAGAAAATGAAGAAGAAAAAATTGGATATGAATAACTATATTGACAATAAACACTCAATAATATTGACAAAAAAAATCAAATGATTAGTTTCATTTAATCGTAATTATTTTAATTTAAACCGTATTAGAATTCCTTATTGATGCACACTATTTTAGGAATACTTTATAACTTTTTGGTTATTGGAATCATTAATAATATTTATTCCATTTTAAACTTGAATATTCGAATTCAAATTTCAAAAGTCAAGCTTGTTTATGGAAATTTTAATTTTCTAAGTAACTCTATCTCTAATTAAGGAATTGTTACAAATGATTCACACAAATTAATGAATTTTATTAATATTATGTTTAATAAATCTCAACTTAATTCAGTAGCCAACGAGAAATTTTCTTGTTAATAAAAAAAAATCAAAAAAAGAAGAAAATTCTATTTGGTTAAAATTGCACAATTAAAGTCAAGCATCGTTATAAAATATATAATAACTAGTATCCAACCTTATATTATATTTAAAATCATTAAAATTATTATAAATTATATTTTTGTTGAGAAATAATATTATAATAATGGTAGAGTTATTACAATTAAAAATTATTGTTATCGATAAAAATAATAAAACATTATATATGAACAAAGAAAAACACAAAGTATAATTGAAAATAATTAGTACATATTAAAAATATAATTATATACTTCATATATTACATATAGTTATTTTTTATCTCAAAATATTCATAGCATTCAAAAACTATATATCGTATATCTTTTTATTTAATTCAAGAAATAACTTATATTACTAAATATGAATATGAAAACTAAAAAATAAAAATAATTAATTGAATTAGATTAATAAAAAAATATTAAAGAAATTATTAAGAATATCAAATAAGCCATATAAAAGTATCGGTTCAGTTAGTAGTGATTATATTCTAAAAATCGAATTAAAGATTTAAATATTAGTATTTTCAATTTTTTTAGAATCATGCATTTTGTTAGACTTGTTCATTTATTGTAACACGTAAATCTAAACTAATGTGTATGCATTTTGCTAGACCTGTTCATTTATTGTAACATGTAAACCTAAACTAATGTGTTGTGAGCAACACTCTAAATTTACATCTGTTTAATAAATGTAATTTGTAAAAAGATATAAACATATTATTTTACATAGTTTAGATTATAACTATAAAACTTAATTGAAAATATAAAGTACATATAAATTTATATTCTACAAAAAATAAACAACCTCATGCATAAATTGTTTGCATTTTTAAGTCATTTGACTCGCTAAACAAATATAAATTAAAAATAAACTATATAAATGAACATATTCATAATAGTAGTTCCTTTGATTATATGCCATTATAATAATAGGAAATTAAATTATTTTAATAGAAAATATTACAAAAATTATTAATAATATCAAATTGATCTTATAAAAGTGACGGTTAAGTTAGTGACTATATTCTGAAATAATATTATCTTTAAATTTAATATTTTCAGTTTTTTAAAGCCAAACAAATTAAGCTAAAAAACATAGACTATCTAAAGATAAACTTTTTAAAGGTTTTATAATAGGTAAAGAAAATAAACTTAAAAATTAAAAATAAAGAATAATGAAATAGAAGTTTAAAAAAAGTCAAAGTTAAAGACAATTGAAACATAATGCATCTTCTAAAATAAAGAAAATAGTTTATATATATAAAGAAGATTAATTAAGAACAAAGACATAAAACATTGGAGATAAGTCATAAAAAAAGAATAAAAATAAAAATTAAATAAAGATAATGACTCAAAAAACGAAAAAATACAAATAGATGAAAAATAATAATAAGATGGTAAAATTCAATTAATAATATATTAAAGTGTTTGTGCAACAATTTACAAACAAAATAAAAAATAATTAAAATGAATAAAATAAAATACTAAATACACGTACCTTTCGTACCACACAAATATTAGAGAATAAGAACAACAAAATTTATTTAAAAAAAAGTTCAACAATTTTAAATATAATTTTCTTTAAAAAAATTTAAAATATATTAAGAGATAATACCAAAGAAATTCAATAAATCTAGGTATATGCTTAAAGTTATAGTATTTTCACCAAAATTAATATTTCATCGAAAACCAAGACGCCATCATTTGCAATATTTTATATTTCAAAAAATATTTAATAGAAATTCATCCAAAATAATTAATAATTATTAACATTAGAATACTTATATAAAAATATGATTGGAATGATAGTGCAAATAATGGATTAAGAAAACAAATATAAAACTTCTCTAACATTCTACATGAAAGGAACTGTAATTTTCTTCAAGAAATTAGCCTGGCCTATCAACAATGCTTGATGTCATATCAATATAGGTGTTCATCGATCATCATCTGACAAAAAATAATAGAAAATTGATCAATAATCTGCTCAATAATAAGAGACAAAATGTGGATAAAAAGTAAAAGAATAAAAATAAATCGATTTACATGAATGAGAACAACCATACAAAGAAGAAAATAGGGTGAAGAAAATGAAGAAGAAAAAATTGGATATGAATAACTATATTGACAATAAACACTCAATAATATTGACAAAAAAAATCAAATGATTAGTTTCATTTAATCGTAATTATTTTAATTTAAACCGTATTAGAATTCCTTATTGATGCACACTATTTTAGGAATACTTTATAACTTTTTGGGTATTAGAATCATTAATAATATTTATTCCATTTTAAACTTGAATATTCGAATTCAAATTTCAAAAATCAAGCTTGTTTATGGAAATTTTAATTTCCTAAGTAACTCTATCTCTAATTAAGGAATTGTTACAAATGATTCACACAAATTAATGAATTTTATTAATATTATGTTTAATAAATCTCAACTTAATTCAGTAGCCAACGAGAAATTTTCTTGTTAATAAAAAAAAATCAAAAAAAGAAGAAAATTCTATTTGGTTAAAACTGCACAATTAAAGTCAAGCATCGTTATTAAATATATAATAACTAGTATCCAAACTTATATTATATTTAAAATCATTAAAATTATTATAAATTATATTTTTGTTGAGAAATAATATTATAATAATGGTAGAGTTATTACAATTAAAAATTATTGTTATCGATAAAAATAATAAAACATTAAATATGAACAAAGAAAAACACAAAGTATAATTGAAAATAATTAGTACATATTAAAAATATAATTATATACTTCATATATTACATGTAGTTATTTTTTATCTCAAAATATTCATAGCATTCAAAAAATATATATCGTATATCTTTTTATTTAATTCAAGAAATAACTTATATTACTAAATATGAATATGAAAACTAAAAAGTAAAAATAATTAATTGAATTAGATTAATAAAAAAATATTAAAGAAATTATTAAGAATATCAAATAAGCCATATAAATGTATCGGTTCAGTTAGTAGTGATTATATTCTAAAAATCGAATTAAAGATTTAAATATTAGTATTTTCAATTTTTTAGAATCATGCATTTTGTTAGACTTGTTCATTTATTGTAACACGTAAACCTAAACTAATGTGTATGCATTTTGTTAGACCTGTTCATTTATTGTAACACGTAAACCTAAACTAATGTGTTGTGAGCAACACTCTAAATTTATATCTGTTTAATAAATGTAATTTGTAAAAAGATATAAACATTTTATTTTACATAGTTTAGATTATAACTATAAAACTTAATCGAAAATATAAAGTACATATAAATTTATATTCTACAAAAAATAAACAACCTCTTGCATAAATTGTTTGCATTTTTAAGTCATTTGACTCGCTAAACGAATATAAATTAAAAATAAACTATATAAATGAACATATTTATAATAGTAGTTCCTTTGATTATATGCAATTATAATAATAGGAAATTAAATTATTTTAATAGAAAATATTACAAAAATTATTAATAATATCAAATTGATCTTATAAAAGTGCCGGTTAAGTTAGTGATTATATTCTAAATTAATATTATCTTTAAATTTAGTATTTTCAGTTTTTAAAGCCAAACAAATTAAGCTAAAAAACATAGACTATCTAAAGATAAACTTTTTAAAGGTTTTATAATAGGTAAAGAAAATAAACTTAAAAATTAAAACTAATGAATAATGAAATAGAAGTTTAAAAAAAAGTCAAAGTTAAAGACAATTGAAACATAATGCATCTTCTAAAATAAAGAAAATAGTTTATATATATAAAGAACATTAATTAAGAACAAAGACATAAAACATTGGAGATAAGTCATAAAAAAAGAATAAAAATAAAAATTAAATAAAGATAATGACTCAAAAAACGAAGAAATACAAATAGATGAAAAATAACAAAAATATGGTAAAATTCAATTAATAATATATTAAAGTGTTTGTGCAACAATTTACAAACAAAAGAAAAAATAATTAAAATGAATAAAATAAAATACTAAATACACGTACCTTTCGTACCACACAAATATTAGAGAATAAGAAAAACAAAATTTATTTAAAAAAAAGTTCAACAATTTTAAATATAATTTTCTTTAAAAAAATTTAAAATATATTAAGAGATAATACCAAAGAAATTCAATAAATCTAGGTATATGCTTAAAGTTATAGTATTTTCACCAAAATTAATATTTCATCGAAAACCAAGACGCCATCATTTTCAATATTTTATATTTCAAAAAATATTTAATAGAAATTCATCCAAAATAATTAATAATTATTAACATTAGAATACTTATATAAAAATATGATTGGAATGATAGTGAAAATAATGGATTAAGAAAACAAATATAAAACTTCTCTAACCTTCTACATGAAAGGAAATGTAATTTTCTTCAAGAAATTAGCCTGGCCTATCAACAATGCTTGATGTCATATCAATATAGGTGTTCATCGATCATCATCTGATAAAAAATAATAGAAAATTGATTAATAATCTTCTCAATAATAAGAGACAAAATGTGGATAAAAAGTTAAAGAACAAAAATAAATCGATTTACATGAATGAGAACAACAATACAAGGAAGAAAATAGGGAGAAGAAAATGAAGAAGAAAAAATTGGATATGAATAACTATATTGACAATAAACACTCAATAATATTGACAAAAAAAATCAAATGATTAGTTTCATTTAATCGTAATTATTTTAATTTAAACCGTATTAGAATTCCTTATTGATGCACACTATTTTAGGAATACTTTATAACTTTTTGGGTATTGGAATCATTAATAATATTTATTCCATTTTAAACTTGAATATTCGAATTCAAATTTCAAAAATCAAGCTTGTTTATGGAAATTTTAATTTCCTAAGTAACTCTATCTCTAATTAAGGAATTGTTACAAATGATTCACACAAATTAATGAATTTTATTAATATTATGTTTAATAAATCTCAACTTAATTCAGTAGCCAACGAGAAATTTTCTTGTTAATAAAAAAAAATCAAAAAAAGAAGAAAATTCTATTTGGTTAAAATTGCACAATTAAAGTCAAGCATCGTTATTAAATATATATTAACTAGTATTCAACCCCGTGCGATGCACCGAATTATTATACATATATTATATTTAAAATCATTAAAATTATTATAAATTATATTTTTGTTGAGAAATAATATTATAATTATGGTAGAGTTATTACAATTAAAAATTATTGTTATCGATAAAAATAAAAAAACATTATATATGAAGAAAGAAAAACACAAAGTATAATTGAAAATAATTAGTACATATTAAAAATATAATTATATACTTCATATATTACATATAGTTATTTTTTATCTCAAAATATTCATAGCATTCAAAAACTATATATTGTATATCTTTTTATTTAATTCAAGAAATAACTTATATTACTAAATATGAATATGAAAACTAAAAAATAAAAATAATTAATTGAATTATATTAATAAAAAAATATTAAAGAAATTAGTAAGAATATCAAATAAGCCATATAAAAGTATCGGTTAAGTTAGTAGTGATTATATTCTAAAAATCGGATTAAAGATTTAAATATTAGTATTTTCAATTTTTTAGAATCACATTTTGTTAGACCTGTTCATTTATTGTAACATGTAAACCTAAACTAATGTGTTGTGAGCAACACTCTAAATTTACATCTGTTTAATAAATGTAATTTGTAAAAAGATATAAACATATTATTTTACATAGTTTAGATTTTGACTATAAAACTTAATTGAAAATATAAAGTACATATAAATTTATATTCTACAAAAAATAAACAACCTCATGCATAAATTGTTTGCATTTTTAAGTCATTTGACTCGCTAAACAAATATAAATTAAAAATAAACTATATAAATGAACAAATTAAATTATTTTAATAGAAAATATTACAAAAATTATTAATAATATCAAATTGATCTTATAAAAGTGCCGGTTAAGTTAGTGATTATATTCTAAAATAATATTATCTTTAAATTTAGTATTTTCAGTTTTTTAAAGCCAAACAAATTAAGCTAAAAAACATAGACTATCTAAAGATAAACTTTTTAAAGGTTTTATAATAAGTAAAGAAAATAAACTTAAAAATTAAAAATAATGAATAATGAAATAGAAGTTTAAAAAAATTCAAAGTTAAAGACAATTGAAACATAATGCATCTTCTAAAATAAAGAAAATAGTTTATATATATAAAGAACATTAATTAAGAACAAAGACATAAAACATTGGAGATAAGTCATAAAAAAAGAATACAAATAAAAATTAAATAAAGATAATGACTCAAAAAACGAAAAAATACAAATAGATGAAAAATAATAAAAATATGGTAAAATTCAATTAATAATATATTAAAGTGTTTGTGCAACAATTTACAAACAAAAGAAAAAATAATTAAAATGAATAAAATAAAATACTAAATACACGTACCTTTCGTACCACAGAAATATTAGAGAATAAGAACAACAAAATTTATTTAAAAAAAAAGTTCAACAATTTTAAATATAATTTTATTTAAAAAAATTTAAAATATATTAAGAGATAATACCAAAGAAATTTAATAAATCTAGGTATATGCTTAAAGTTATAGTATTTTCACCAAAATTAATATTTCATCGAAAACCAAGACGCCATCATTTTCAATATTTTATATTTTAAAAAATATTTAATAGAAATCCATCCAAAATAATTAATAATTATTAACATTAGAATACTTATATAAAAATATGATTGGAATGATAGTGCAAATAATGGATTAAGAAAACAAATATAAAACTTCTCTAACATTCTACATGAAAGGAACTGTAATTTTCTTCAAGAAATTAGCCTGGCCTATCAACAATGCTTGATGTCATATCAATATAGGTGTTCATCGATCATCATCTGACAAAAAATAATAGAAAATTGATCAATAATCTGCTCAATAATAAGAGACAAAATGTGGATAAAAAGTTAAAGAACAAAAATAAATCGAATTACATGAATGAGAACAACAATACAAAGAAGAAAATAGGGAGAAGAAAATGAAGAAGAAAAAATTGGATATGAATAACTATATTGACAATAAACACTCAATCATATTGACAAAAAAAATCAAATGATTAGTTTCATTTAATCGTAATTATTTTAATTTAAATCGTATTAGAATTCCTTATTGATGCACACTATTTTAGGAATACTTTATAACTTTTTGGGTATTGGAATCATTAATAATATTTATTCCATTTTAAACTTGAATATTCGAATTCAAATTTCAAAAGTCAACCTTGTTTATGGAAATTTTAATTTCCTAAGTAACTCTATCTCTAATTAAGGAATTGTTACAAATGATTCACACAAATTAATGAATTTTATTAATATTATGTTTAATAAATCTCAACTTAATTCAGTAGCCAACGAGAAATTTTCTTGTTAATAAAAAAAAATCAAAAAAAGAAGAAAATTCTATTTGGTTAAAATTGCACAATTAAAGTCAAGCATCGTTATTAAATATATAATAACTAGTATCCAACCTTAAATTATATTTAAAATCATTAAAATTATTATAAATTATATTTTTGTTGAGAAATAATATTATAATAATGGTAGAGTTATTACAATTAAAAATTATTGTTATCGATAAAAATAATAAAACATTATATATGAACAAAGAAAAACACAAAGTATAATTGAAAATAATTAGTACATATTAAAAATATAATTATATACTTCATATATTACATATAGTTATTTCTTATCTCAAAATATTCATAGCATTCAAAAACTATATATCGTATATCTTTTTATTTAATTCAAGAAATAACTTATATTACTAAATATGAATATGAAAACTAAAAAATAAAAATAATTAATTGAATTATATTAATAAAAAATATTAAAGAAATTATTAAGAATATCAAATAAGCCATATAAAAGTATCGGTTCAGTTAGTAGTGATTATATTCTAAAAATCGAATTAAAGATTTAAATATTAGTATTTTCAATTTTTTAGAATCATGCATTTTGTTAGACTTGTTCATTTATTGTAACACGTAAACCTAAACTAATGTGTATGCATTTTGTTAGACCTGTTCATTTATTGTAACACGTAAACCTAAACTAATGTGTTGTGAGCAACACTCTAAATTTACATCTGTTTAATAAATGTAATTCGTAAAAAGATATAAACATATTATTTTACATAGTTTAGATTATAACTATAAAACTTAATTGAAAATATAAAGTACATATAAATTTATATTCTACAAAAAATAAACAACCTCATGCATAAATTGTTTGCATTTTTAAGTCATTTGACTCGCTAAACAAATATAAATTAAAAATAAACTATATAAATGAACATATTCATAATAGTAGTTCCTTTGATTATATGCCATTATAATAATAGGAAATTAAATTATTTTAATAGAAAATATTACAAAAATTATTAATAATATCAAATTGATCTTATAAAAGTGACGGTTAAGTTAGTGACTATATTCTGAAATAATATTATCTTTAAATTTAATATTTTCAGTTTTTTAAAGCCAAACAAATTAAGCTAAAAAACATAGACTATCTAAAGATAAACTTTTTAAAGGTTTTATAATAGGTAAAGAAAATAAACTTAAAAATTAAAAATAAAGAATAATGAAATAGAAGTTTAAAAAAAGTCAAAGTTAAAGACAATTGAAACATAATGCATCTTCTAAAATAAAGAAAATAGTTTATATATATAAAGAAGATTAATTAAGAACAAAGACATAAAACATTGGAGATAAGTCATAAAAAAAGAATAAAAATAAAAATTAAATAAAGATAATGACTCAAAAAACGAAAAAATACAAATAGATGAAAAATAATAATAAGATGGTAAAATTCAATTAATAATATATTAAAGTGTTTGTGCAACAATTTACAAACAAAATAAAAAATAATTAAAATGAATAAAAAAAAAAATTAAATACACGTACCTTTCGTACCACACAAATATTAGAGAATAAGAACAACAAAAATTTATTTAAAAAAAATTTCAACAATTTTATATATAATTTTCTTTAAAAAAATTTAATATATTAAGAGATAATACCAAAGAAATTCAATAAACCTAGGTATATGCTTAAAGTTATAGTATTTTCACCAAAATTAATATTTCATCGAAAACCAAGACGCCATCATTTTCAATATTTTATATTTCAAAAAATATTTAATAGAAATTCATCCAAAATAATTAATAATTATTAACATTAGAATACTTATAAAAAAATATGATTGGAATGATAGTGCAAATAATGGATTAAGAAAACAAATATAAAACTTCTCTAACCTTCTACATGAAAGGAACTGCAATTTTCTTCAAGAAATTAGCCTGGCCTATCAACAATGCTTGATGTCATATCAATATAGGTGTTCATCGATCATTATCTGACAAAAAATAATAGAAAATTGATCAATAATCTGCTCAATAATAAGAGACAAAATGTGGATAAAAAGTTAAAGAACAAAAATAAATCGATTTACATGAATGAGAACAACAATACAAAGAAGAAAATAGGGAGAAGAAAATGAAGAAGAAAAAATTGGATATGAATAACTATATTGACAATAAACACTCAATAATATTGACAAAAAAAAAAAATTCAAATGATTGGTTTCATTTAATCGTAATTATTTTAATTTAAACCGTATTAGAATTCCTTATTGATGCACACTATTTTAGGAATACTTTATAACTTTTTGGGTATTAGAATCATTAATAATATTTATTCCATTTTAAACTTGAATATTCGAATTCAAATTTCAAAAGTCAAGCTTGTTTATGGAAATTTTAATTTCCTAAGTAACTCTATCTCTAATTAAGAAATTGTTACAAATGATTCACACAAATTAAGGAATTTTATTAATATTATGTTTAATAAATCTCAACTTAATTCAGTAGCCAACGAGAAATTTTCTTGTTAATAAAAAAAATCAAAAAAAGAAGAAAATTTTATTTGGTTAAAATTGCACAATTAAAGTCAAACATCGTTATTAAATATATAATAATATGGATATAGATATAGATATAGATATAAATTTATTAAGTATTAATTTTAAATTATAAAAATTAATTAATTGGATGGAGTAATTTAAGCAACTAATTAATTAATTAGCTTTTAAGAGATTAATTATATTGACATTAAAATAAAGCTCTTGAATTTATTTTATAATTGATGATTAGGATAAATAAAAATTAATTTATATCTCATAAAAGAATTAGTAATGAAATTATATCAAATAAAAGAAGATTTATATTGCAACTACCAATAATAATATTTTTAAATATTAAAATAATTTAAAATTCTAAGAATTACACATTAGAAAAAAAAGTACACATAAAAAAATATATTATGAATATTGTCAAAGAAAAATATTTTTCTTAATTACTGTTTATTTTCATAATAAAATAATATACAAAATAAAAATAAGCCAATCATATTTTTTCTATTTATTGAAAATAAAAAAAAAAAATACAAAATATATTCAGTCAAACTTGCCAAAAATAATTATTTTCCTTAGTTATTACTTATTTTCTTAATAAAATAATATATAAAATAAAAATCAACTAATCACATTTTTTTATTTAATTAAAAATATCAAAAAATCCACAAAATTCCACATAATCAAAATGCCCAAAATGTCAAATAGTCAAATATAGTTTTCAAATATATAATAGTATAGATATGGATATAGATATAGATATAGATATAAATTTATTAAGAATTAATTTTAAATTTATAAAAATTAATTAATTGGATGGAGTAATTTAAGCAACTAATTAATTAATTCGCTTTTATGAGATTAATTATATTGACATTAAAATAAAGCTCTTGAATTTATTTTATAATTGATGATTAGGATAAATAAAAATTAATTTATATCTCATAAAAGAATTAGTAATGAAATTATATCAAATAAAAAAAGATTTATTTTGCAACTACCAATAATAATCTTTTTAAATATTAAAATAATTTAAAATTCTAAGAATTACACATTAGAAAAAAAAAGTACACATAAAAAAATATATTATGAATTTTGTCAAAGAAAAATATTTTTCTTAATTACTGTTTATTTTCATAATAAAATAATATACAAAATAAAAATAAGCCAATTATATTTTTTCTATTTATTGAAAATCTAAAAAAAATACAAAATATATTCAGTCAAACTTGCCAAAAATAATTATTTTCCTTAGTTATTACTTATTTTCATAATAAAATAATATATAAAATAAAAATCAACTAATCACATTTTTTTATTTAATTAAAAATCTAAAAAAGCCCACAAAATTCCACATCATCAAAATGCACAAAAAGTCAAATAGTCAAATATAGTCTTCAAATATATAATAGTATAGATATGGATATAGATATAGATATAGATATAAATTTATTAAGTATTAATTTTAAATTTATAAAAATTAATTAATTGGATGGAGTAATTTAAGCAACTAATTAATTAATTCGCTTTTAAGAGATTAATTATATTGACATTAAAATAAAGCTCTTGAATTTATTTTATAATTGATGATTAGGATAAAGCTCTTTGAAACTGCGGCTGCTTCGACCCACTTGGAGAAGTATTCCACGCAGATGATCACAAATTGGCATTGTCTCGGGCCAAAGGAAATGGGCCTGCAATTTCGATCCCCCACTGGTTGAAGGGCCAGGCGATATCAATGGGGATCATTTCTGCTAGGTTTTGATGGGAAAGATTAACATACCTCTGGTAGTTTGGACATTTATTCACGAAATTTATCAAGTCCTTTACCTTTGTTGGCCAATAAAATCCACTTTAGGCAATCTTCTTGGCCAAGGACTCCCCTCCAGCATGATTCCCACATGACCCACGGTAGACTTCTTCCAAGACATCTTAGGCTTGCGAGGGTCGAAGGCACCTCTTGACAGGGTCAGTGACAGATTTCTTGAATAATTTCCTATCGGAGTCGAGCACGTAACTTGTTGCTTTAACGGCCAGTCTGCGCCTTTTAGGTCGATTTTTTGGCATGGTCCTATCCCTTCAAAATAATATAATCTCATCTAGCCAGCATAGCTCGGCCGGGTCGATGGTCATGATGTTGTTTGCATTGGGGTTGATTACTCGAGCTGAGGTACTTAGGAAAGTTATGAACCTGTCCCTGGTTCTCCTTAAGCCGTTTGCAACTTTGGACAAGGCATCTACTCATTCGTTTTCCTCCCTGGGAACCTAGTCGAGCTTAAAATCCTGTAACTTTGCTGCCAAACTCTTGACTTTGGCCAAGTATTTAACCATTGTATCTTCTCATGCTTCGTAAGTTCCTGCCACCTGGCTTGCCACAAGTTGGGAGTTCGTCAATGCTGTTAGTTTTTCGAAACCCTTGCTCTCGAATAATTCTTATCCCCGTAATGAGTGCCTCCTATTCGGATTAATTGTTCGTGACAGGAAAGTCAAGACAGATGGTGAAATTGAGCTCGTCTCATTTGGCACTCCTCAAGGACACTCCTACCCCTCCCCCAGATGAGGTTAAGGAGTTATCCACGGATAGAGTCAATGTTTTTGAGTCCTCTGGGATCGAGGAAGTATCTCCTTTTTCGACCAAAAAGTCATCCAAGACTTGCGCTTGATAAGTGGTTCTGGGCTGATAGTTGATGTCACATTGCCCCCGTTCAATTTCCAACTTTGCTACTCTCCCCGCAACTTCAGGCTTCTCTAACACCTACCTCAAAGGATGGTCAGTCAACACAGTTATAGAATGGGCCCGGAAGTATGGCTTCAACTTTTGAGCCATGTTTACCAATGCTAGGGTGAATTTTTTGATCTCTAAGTATCCAGTTTCGGCCCCGTGCAAAATCTTGCTGACATAGTATATAGGCATATGTTTCTTTTCTCGAGGCTACCCGCACGGAGCTAATAGCTTGATCGGATATCGTCATGTATACATACAATTGCTCCCCTGGCTCGGGTTTAGCAAGCAGTGATGGGGACTCGACATAGGCCTTTAACTCTTTATACGCTCGATCATACTCCTCCGTCCACTCGAATTTTTTCATGTTCCTTAGGATTCTGAAGAAAGGGAGTTTTTTCTCGCCTGATTGCGTAATGAATCGATTGAGTGACATGATTCTTCCCACAAGGCTTTGCACCTCTCGCACCGTCTGAGGTTGATATAACAGGGTAATGGTCTTTATCTTTTTAGGGTTCACCTCGATACCGCGTTGGCTCACCATATACCCCAAGAACTTGCCCCCGTCGACCCCGAACATGTATTTGCTAGGGTTGAGCTTTAGTCGATATTTTCTGAGCAAATCAAAAGTACGACCTAAGTCTTCGAGGTGGTAACATAATTTTTTGCTTTGCACGATCATGTCGTCTACATAAACCTCCATGGTTTTCCTGATTTCTTCTTCAAGTACCCTATTGATGAGCCTCTGGTAAGTTGCTCCGACATTTTTAAGTCCAAAAGGCATGACCTTAAAACAGTAAATGCCCTTCAAGACTATGAAAGCTATCTTCTTCTGATCCTCTGGGGCCATGAAAATTTGGTAATACCCTTGAAAGGCATCCATCATGCTCATAAACTCACATCCAGCAGTGGAATCAACCAATTGGTCGACCCAGGGCAACGGATAAGGGTCCTTGGGACATGCCTTATTAAGCTCAGTAAAGTCATTACACATCCTCCACTTGTACCCTATCTTGGCCATTAGGATTACATTGCATAGCCAATCCACGTATTTTTCTAGGGTGGTATACCCGATCTCGAGCAACTTATTCACTTCTTGCTCAATTATCTCGTTTCAAGCCACGCTTTAATTTTTGAGCTTCTGTTTAATGGATTTAAAAGCGGGGTCGATATTCAGATGGTGCATAATCATGCTGGGGTCGACCACTTCCAGATCTAAGGCATTCCAAGTGAAAACATCCTTGTTCTCCTATAAAAATTGGATTAACATGCAGTGTTCGACCTCTTTACCTTTCCTCAACATACCGACATTTATCGTCTTTTTGGGTTGATTTGGAACGAGTATGATTTGTCAGGTCTCATTTGTGGCCTCGATCTTCCAATCGAGCAATTTTCTCCTTTTGGTTACCAAGGCTGAGGTCATTTTATGTGACCTCTCTAGGTCGCGGATGTCTCGATCTATGAGATCCTCGACATCTATATTAGGCAAAGCAACCATAGGGAAAACTTGTTTGCTTGGTAGCTCCACCTTTTCCATGGAAATCAAGTAGCATGCCCAAGCGGTCGAGACATCGCGTCTTAATTCTCATATCCCCTCTGGAGTTGGTAACTTGACAAACTAATGGTACGTGGAGATGATTGCCCGAAAATCGATCAGTCCTCGTCTTCCAAAGAAAATATTAAAAGCGGAGGGTTGGTCCACCACTAAGTACTCGATCTCTAGTATCGTCCTCTTAGGGAGAGTTCCCATGGAGGTGATCAATCGGATTTGAACCTTAGGGTAAACTTCTGACCCCCCAAATCCAGTTAAAGGAGTTTTAACTGCTTCAAGTTGAATAGATTTATGGAGTTCCATTCTCTCAAGAGTCAAGTAAAAGATAATGTTTGTGGAGCTTCCATTATCAATTAAAGTTTTGGATACAACAAAGTTTGCGATATCTAAAGTGACCACCATCGGCCCACTGGGAGTCTCCCCCTCCCGATGGGGTTCGTTGACTAGATCTCTATCGCTAAACGTGATTTCTTCTTCAGTCTAAGCCTCCCTTAGCTTGATTATCATAACTTCCCTTGGCCCGTTACAACTCTTTTATGCCTGTCTCTTGTTGCGCTTTCAAGCGGTCTTGGAATTACCCCCGATGGCCCCCCTGCAATCATATCAATTCGACCGTGGCAAGATAGATTATGCGGGTCCCGTTCCATGGGCTGCTTGGCTTTCCTGAGCCTTGGGGGACTGTTCTCGACCCTCTCCTCAGCATGCTCGGCCAGGTCATTGATTTTCTTGATGAACTCCTGAAGATGCCCCCCTTCGATCAGCCGATCGATCTCCTCTTTCAGGGCAAAGCACTCTGAGCTGTTATGGCCTGTCTGTCGATGGAAGTTACAATATTATTTGGAATCCCTTATTTTTTGGGTTTCTTTAATGGGCTTTGGGTTCTTGGAAAGCTTCTTGTTGAAGACGTTGTAAATTTTCTCAATGCTCTTGTTCAAGGGAGTATAACGTTCCTTGGATCCACTCCCTGAACTCTACTCCACCCCTAGGTCGGGGGTTACTCGCCGCTTCTGTCTTTGGGGGTTAATTTGATTCCCTCTTTCTTCTCAGTTCATTGAGCTGGTTCATTTCGACCTCTTCCACTCTCGTCCAATTGCCCATAATCTCCAAGATCTTGGCGATCGATATGGGCTTTTGGATTATGAATCGATTTGCACAATCCTTGTTTCGGATCGCAGAGTGGAGCATGTCATTCAGCATGTCCATGCTTGGCCTTTCGACCTAGACCGCGACTTGGGAGAACCTATTGAAAAAATCTCTCAAGTTTTTATCCTCCTTTTGTACAAGATTGTACAGATAGGTCGATGGCAGCTTATTACCTTTTACGGAAGAGAAGTGTGTGATGAATTGTTCAACCAACTCATCATAAAAGCTTATACTTTTGGGGGGGGGGCAGCCTTGAGAAAAAATCTTAGCTCTCACATCCTATGAGTGACCGAATGTGCTGACCTTGATCTCAAATTAATCAACGTGCTTCTCGGGCTCAGAGGTACCCCCATAAGTAAGCAAGTTGGTAGGCATTTTATCTTCGTCCATAGCGGATATGATTGCTTCACAAAAAGGGGATCTCGCCTCCCTTATGCTTCTATAGCCTCGCATGGGTGGCGGGGGAGGTGGGATCGGTCTTCTTTGTCTCCCTCAGGGCTTCTCATTATAATAGGGATCATCATCATCGATCTCCAGGATAGGCTACTTGTGTTCTTCCGGTTTAGGGCGCTCGAGAGGTGCCTGATCTCTTTATGGCAGCCTATTCCTGAGGTCATCTCTCCTAAGCGGGGATTCCCCGTTGAATCTTCTTAGGATATCGGGGTCCACCCAAATCCCAAGGCGATCGAAAACATGGAGAGTTTTTGGGTCAGCCGCCCTTCCCCCACCCGGGGATCGAGCTTGGAACTCACCGCCTGTTCCGACAATGTGGAAAGTCCCCCGATCTACAGGTCTTTTCCTTGGCTGATCCTTATCCGCTTGAACTTCTTCGATGGGCCTCTTCCCGGCATCTCGATGTTAGGCCGATTCGGCCACTTCCTCATGAGCCAAAGGCCTCCTGGATTCGTCCCTTGCTAGTAAGAAAAGTAGGGTGGAGGCGGCGAAGATGGGTAGTACGGGGCATGGTAGTACCTAGGAAGAGGAGGTGGGTACCCCTAAGGATTTGGCGGGGCATACCCGTACTGAGCTGAAGGACCGTAAGAGGCCACAGGTGGTATAGGGGCGGTCTAATGGACGATCGCCTCAGTCATTGCATCAACTCCTCTTGGCATCGAGCCAAGTATTTTTTGAGCTCAAGCTTAGAGTAAACCGTCTGGGGGTGTGCCCCCATCAGGTTATCTCCTGCCGGAGCATGGGCAATGCTCGTCCCGGTGGTTACCACCGCGTTTGTAAGTTCTTGGCCATCGGGGCCAAACGTGCGTCCACTTCTGATTCTCATGGTTGTAAATTTTTATGTCTTTTTTTCGAAACCTTTCCACAGACAGTGCCAAATTGATCGGGCTCAAAATGCGTATAGTTGCTGGTCGATCCCTGGAGCTCGATTCACTTAAAAATTATAGATAGGAAATGACTCGAATGGAAACCATAGAGAGAAAACAAACGTGAGCTGAAGGCCAACTTGGGGAAAGAGAGTTGGATCCTAGATTGGCAATCCGACGCTCAAGTCAGGTACTTAATCAAGAGAGTTATAAGTACTGAAGGTCGAATGAATAGTGATTGTGCTTACCAATGCCATAAATGTGGTGGTTAATTATAGGCCTTTTAGGGGTGTGGGACACCTGTTCATGCACTGGATGTGCATTTAATCCTCTGCTAGTTTGTTAGGGAACAACAAGTGTTGTACATTGCCTTTATATCAGGCTTTGTTTCCTTTGTACTTATCCTATTTTCGACCCGTTAATACGACTCCACGTGCATATGTAGTGGCCTCTCGGTCAATAGTGCATTGGGGTCGATTAGGTGATGCGGTCGATCAGAATAGGATCAGTGTCCGGGTCAGAGTGCTTTGGCTAGGTCGATATGCTCCTCGAGGGGAGTTAATCGATCTCCAGATCGATCCCTTTGAAGGGTGTCGAGCGGAGAGCTATGATGATGTGGCACCATAGTGCCCAAGAAGTCATATGTGTCACTGGCGACCTGTCATGCCACGTGGCGACACATGTCGCATTCGAAAAGTGCCCTGTCAGCGGGGAAGCTCTGCTGGTTTCACGAGAAACAAATAAGGAGCTGGAAAAGTTCCGTTGATAGCCAATTTTGCAGTACGGTAATACCGTTATGCTGCCAAAATTATATATTATTAATTGTTAAACGCATATTGTGATTATATGCTCTGTGATTTAAAGTTATGTTATCGATGCATGTATATATTAGAGTTATTCTGGCATATTTGTTCTGCTACTTATTAAAATAGTTTAGAAATATTTTGATAGATGATGGCAAAATTTTTGAAATATTGCCCATACCGTCACTTTGTTTTGGGCCCTTCACCCCAGCAACTGGTATCAGAGCGGGGCTCTGAATATATACTTGCATTGATAAAACATATGATGCATAATTTTATACCTGATACTGTGCACGTAAATTCTGTTAAAGGATGATGAATTTTAAGTGAGACCATTGTAACCCCTCCAGTGTTTCGTGGGAATTTGCCTGGAATGGTAATTTTTTGGGAAACAATTTAATTGTCTTTCCTGGTAATTATCGAATCAGTAAATATGATTTAAAATATGTGATAGTTTATAGCATATTTACTTTACGTCATTTATTTTAAGCATGATAATTATGTGATAATTATATGCAAGCATGCTTAATAATTTTAATTTATGGAATGATTATGATAATATGAGATATTATGTTATTTTCAATTATGTATGTTTTATTTAATATGGTTAAATAATAATGTTTAATAGAGATTAAACACGATGCATAATTGGATTAATATTTTTTTAACTTAATTAATAAATAATTATTAAAGTCTTAAAATATTATTAGGATTATTTAGTAATCCTAGTAGAAGCATATTAATTAGATTAATTACTTCCGATCATAAGACGCCAAAAGTGATTATGAGATAATAAAAAAATAATCCCCAAATTTTAAAAATTCAAATGGGAGTGAGATGACAAGAGTTGGATTCACACGACCTCCATTACCCTCTATAATATAGTGGATATATACTACTCCCTTCGGCAGGTATGTGTTCACGACATACAAGATTAGACTTCTACATATAGAATGAAGTACGGGGAAAGTCAGCTCGACCACGCCTCCGTGGAGTGTCTTGATCTACTCGTACGAATTTCTAGGTAATGGTATATACTTAACTAAGTGATGTATTAACCTCCCTTCGGAGCTATGTTGCATTCACTTAGAGGCCAAAGGTTGACGTATTAGATTAACATAGTTTCGTAAGAGCTACCTAGATGACATGTAAACTAAGAATAGTTCTTGCTTTTCTAAGCGATTTTTGACCTCGCCTCCGGGGAGTCAATTGCGGTTAGTTAAGTCACCATTGTGTAAACCGAAAATGCTTACGTAGATTTCATTTATTGGTTAGACGTAGAAGAAGTAAAATACAAAATCATAACTTGCACATATTTTAAAATATTTCAGTTTTAGAATAACGATCTCCATTAGCCCACGTCAAACAAACTTAAAGGAAATAAGCTAGTAGGATTCAACTATGTTGACTAGAAAATGAGTCTTGACATCGTGTTGAGATACAAAAATTCATACTCATTGAACCTTGTTCGAAAATTTTCGGAGACTACAACCAATCAGGATAACAAGGATAGTTATGCCTAGTGGATCAAGTGTAATGATCTGGCTAGTCTTATATCCTGATATCTGTCTATAAAGTTCTTGAGCATCAGATGCATGAGATGCCAACTGATAAGAACATGATTTGAAGATAGAATCGTACAAAGGTACGAGCCAGTAAGAGTGTTGTTAGTTATTAAAGATGTTTGAAAGATCACCAATTCAGGATTATGTTGTGAACATGATAGCTTACCTGAAAGAGATTGAAAGCCCCCGTGCTTGAATAGAAAATCTCAATAACTAGGATATGATCCTGCATTCTCTGCCTAAGTTGTTCAATATGTTCAGGATTATTCTTTGAATAAGTTGATTTTTTTTAACAATACCTGAACCAATGAATGACCTCAAGGTGGCAAAATGGGTGATTTAGACTAAGGAAAAGATTCTCTTATATCAGACATAAATATCCACGGCCTTAAAAGCCAGTAAGTGAAAGAAATGAAAAAGAAAGATTCCTAATCCTAAGGTTCAAAAATAGAAAGCTAAATCCAGCAATAGAAAATTATTTTCTACTGCGGTGGCAACGGGTATTGAAAAAAATTATCCAAAATACGTAGTCAGTCTGTCTGTTGAGCTGTCCAGATAAGATATGAGGATATCTTATTCATTGAAAATATGTTTGGTTGAAAGTCCACCATATTCTTGGTTTATGGACTTGAGATCAACCAAAGGTTCAAACTAACCAGGAAGTTTGAAACACGGCAAAATGCAGCTACTACTTTGTGACAATACAAGTATATCTGCATTAGCAGTAGGGACTGAGTTGTATTTTGGCAATAGGAATTTATAGTTATATGTGTCGTATATATAGAAATTTGATTTCTGCAAACTGTTTATTTGAAGAAAGATTTACCATTAAGTAAAATAAAAGGTTTATTTGCTTTGGCACGATAAGATATAGTCTTTTATGCCTCGATAAAATCCTAATTTCGGTTTTAACACTAAGCTTGACTTACCATCTAAAAGGAAAAACTTCTACGTGGCATCTATGTATTAGTCAATTTAAATCTGAATAGGATCCAAGACTGATTGCCAAATCTTTTTAACTTGACAATATTGTCAGTATGTGAATCCTGTTTAGAAAAGTAAAATGACCAAGAAAAGGTTTTCTTGAGACAAAAAGTTTTTGAGCCACAAAGTTACTTGAGTTGACATACGGAAGTGTGATCCTACAAGTGTTCAAGCAAGGGGAAGTTTTGAGTATTTCATCACTTTATGGATGATTACTGTAGATACAGATATATTTATTTGATTAAACTTAAGTCTGAATTTTTGAAAAGTTCAAAGAATATAAGGCTAAAGTCAAAGAATCAAATTGGAAAACACATTAAGGTACTTCGATTAGATCGATATGGTAAGTATCTATATTCAGAGTTTAAAGGATTTCTCTTCGCAAATGAGATTAGATCTCAGCTATCGACACTGGATATGTCCCAGCAAAATAGTGATGCAAAAAGGAAAAATAAAACTCTGATAGTGATGGTAAGATCCATGAAGAGTCATGCTACCCTACTAAATTTGTTTTGGAGTCTTGTGCTCGAAATGACATAAATTTAGTTCTATCTAAATCAGTTCTTAAAACACTTATGGAAATGTGGCTAGGGTGAATGTATCTCTTATCTTTGGATTTAAGGAAGCCTAGTCCACGTGTTAAGGATGGATCCTGACAAGTTAGAATAAAGAACATAGGTTTACTTGTTCGAAGAGAACGAAAGGTGGTATATTTTATAATTCGAGAAATCACAAAAGATGTTTGTGAGTATTTCGAAGACAATTACCTAAATAAACTACGAAGGGCAGAATCGAGGTAGTGTTAAAATAAAATAACAGTATTGGATACTGAATTGCAAAAAACCCGTGATAACTAAAAATGTGTTGGATACATGTGATGCACCAAGTCAACATATGATGTGGGGATAAGTACATGAGAGCCTCATCGTAATGGGAGGATTGTTAGGGTACCTGACAAGATACATAAGATTAATCCAAGTGGTGGGATTTGATGTATATGATCCTATCATGTTAGGTGAAGCTACAGACGCTGATTGCTTGATCAATGCTATGGAATCTAAGTTAGAATTTTTATATTCTAACAAAGTCTTGAACTTGTAGAGCTGCATAAGGCATTAAACCCATTAGGCGCAAGTGGGTTCTACAAGAAAGAAAAAGGAAAAATGGACAAAAGTAGGTACTTTAATACTAAACTTTTGACAAAAGATTTTTTACCCAGAAAGAAGAAATCATTTACGAGATCTTCTCGCCTATTACAATATTTAAGTCCATAAAGATTCTCCTGACCATTTTATCTCATTATCTGATTATGATATTAGAAAAATGGATAAAAAGACTATGTTCTTGAAGGGGTATCTTCAAGAAAATATACATGACATAACTTGTAGGCTTCACAACCAGGAATCAGGTGCATATGGTATGCAAGTTTAATAAGATCAATTTATGATCTTGAGCAAGCATCTAGATCATAGAGCATCAGAATTAAAAAGGCAATTTAAATCCTTTGGATCTGTGCAAGTGTCTGATGAACCATGAGTGTACAAAAGATATCATAATGTTGTAACATTTTAGTTTTGTTCGTAGTTAATGTGCTGCTCATTAGGAATGATGTAAGAATATTATTAATAGTCAAGATTTGATTGTCAAAGTCAGTTTGACACGTAAGACCTAGGTGAAACCAATGTTATTCTAAGGATCAGACTTTGTTATGATTATAAGAATAAGGTAATTGGTTTATCACAAGTAGCATATATAGATAAGATATTGACAAGGTACAATATGACTAATTTTAAGAAAGGTATGTTACCTTTCAGATATGGAATTCATCTATCTTGGGATCAGAGTCTTGAGACAACTGAAGAGATAGAAGAGATGATCAGAGTTCCACAGTGGAAGCTTTATGTATGTTATATTGTGTACAAGGTCAAATGTCTATTATGCAATAGGTCTAAGTCAGCAGATATTAGTCAAACCCTAGTTTCTAGCATTCGGTAGTAGTGAAAGCGTATATTGGAGTACTTGAGAAGAACTTAGGATTAGATGCTAGTCTACCATAGTGATGAGCTCATTCCATAGAGTACACGAATCCGGATTTTAAATCTGATTTATATTCTAGATGTTTGACATCTACACGTGTTTACTCTCAAAAGAGCAACTGCTAGATGGAGGAGTATTAAGCATACTTGCATTGCTTACCCCACCAAAGAAGCTGAACACATGGCAGCTTGTGAAGCAGCCAAAGAGATGTATTAGCTTAACAATTTCCTGAAAGTTAGCTCAGAGAAACATCTAATAGATTCCTTCACTAAAGTATTAGCGAAAAACGAGTGCAAAAGGCAGTTCTGACACTCATATGAAAGGAATAAGACTTAGATGTGTAGCCAAATTGAATTTAGGGCAAGTGGGAGATTGTTGGGATTAATGCCCTGAAAATCCAATTTGTTGGATTAAGTAAACTGATATTACAAGCGAGTTATAAGTATTTTACATATTATTAATTAATGACGTGTGATGGTATTCTTATATGAAATGTGTTTCATAGCAAAAGACTTTGAATACCAAAATCACATATCATTAAAATTCTAGTCAGTAAGATAAGAATATGTTCTTATCGAGAATATAACGTGGTTATATAAGATGATTAGTCTTTCATCATAGGGAATGGAGATTCCGGTTATAACACGTTGATGATTTTCAATGGGATTGTAAACATCGAACTGGACCACTAAGATTATTCATTTTATACTGCTATCTAAAATGGATAAAATCTCGGGAAGCATTGGACTCTTAATCCTGGCAGTATTTCGACTTTATGCATATAGTGCTAGTCTCTGTGATGTACTCAGAAGTAAGGTCTCGGTAACGGTTTGGGTGGCCAAATACTTTGTAGGTTTGGTGATTGCATGAAATGTGCTAAAGAGTAATACTGATCGAGGAATCTGTGGCATTGCTGGAAGGTAAAAGATATCCCTGAAATAGATTTGCAAAATCGAATTAAGACTTTGGCCAAAGCACTTCATGTGATGTGTCACCGAAGTTGTATGTTGAATGTATTTCGGTGATTGTATGTTGAATGTATTTCGGTGATTGTATGTTGACATACAGGGAATTTGAACTTAAGGCGAATCAATAAATTTCAGATTGGAGGTGAAAAATAAATGATAATGGTTGCAATTTATTTTTCATGGATATCTACACTGATGAGTAAAATGCGAAATTATTCTAAATTGAGAAATTCATGAATAATTTAAGCATTTTTAGAGTGCAACAATATTTATTTAGTGTAATTAAATATTGTTAAATGGTAATCAAGTATTTTCATGAAATGATAATAGATTGACCTGTTTGGAGCTAAAATTAATAAGTCCTGCAGGTTCCCTCGCAAGCTCCAACGAAGAGTGATGAGAAAATATTAAAAACAGAAAGAGAAATAAATTTTCAACTGTTTGAAAATAGCCAAAGGATTTATTTTGAGAAAATAAATTAAATTCTAAAAATTTGGAAATGTCCGGAATTTTATTTTTGGAGAAAATAAAATTTTCAAAAAAAAAAAAATAAATTGGATGACGTGGCATGCTGACATGGCAGACTATTGATGTGTCAGCAGACTTGTCAAACCACGTCAATGGATCAGGGGTTGTGTGGCGCTAATGCAGTGCCTGCGTAGTACGCCACACAAACGGCCCGTTTGTGCCTTGTCATCAGGAGCTGATGGCCCAGATTTGCTTTGTAAACGGGTCAGTAAATGGGTTTGATGGTCCAAGTCAAAGCGGGTCGAATTGTGTCAAAAAGGATAGGTTCGGACCTTATGTGGATAGGGTCGGCCGGATCGGATCCGGGTAGGACCAGACCCGGCCACGTGTCAAGTTTCTAGTGGCTTACGCGTGTAAGACACGCGCCGGATTGGCCGTCGGACCTTGGGAGCTACCGGCAAAAATTTGAAACATGGCAATGATGTCCCATTTTTATTCCTATAAATAGTGCAGTCATTTCATTTTGAAAATCAATGAATTTTGCAATTCATTTTCTCACTCTAAAACACCATTAGGCACTTTTTCTATCTATAAATTAATTAATCCTTAATTAAGAATTAATTAATTATTTAATTAGGTGGTTATATAATTAATATATAATGCACTTAATTAATTAGAAAATAGGGATTTTCTAAAATTAGAAAAATATGTTTTTCTATAAAAATATTTTCTCAAAGTATTTAACGAAATACTATCGGAGCCCACACTCCAAGGTTAAGTCAGGGATATTGTAGGGAGGCTCTGTCGGTTTCACAAGAAACAAACGAGGAGCTGGAAAAGTGTCGTTGATAGCCAATTTTACCGTACGGTAATACTGTTATGGTGCCAAAATTATATGCTATTAATTGTTAAATAAACGAGGAGCTGGAAAAGTGTTGTTGATTATATGCTCTGTGATTTAAAATTATGTTATTGATGCATGCATATACTAGAGTTATTTTGGCCTATTTGTTTCACTGCTTATTAAAATATTTTAGAAATATTTTGATAACGAGATGATGACAAAAATTTTGAAATATTGCCCATACTGTCACTCTGGTTTGGGCCCACCACCCTAGCAACTAGTATCAGAGCGGGGCCCTGAATATATACTTGCATAGATAAAGTATATGATGCATAATTTTAAATCTAATACTGTCCACATAAATTCTGCCAAAGGACGCTGGATTTTAAGTGGGACCATTGTGACCCCTCCAGTGTTTCTTGGGAATTTGCGTGGAATGGTAATTTTTTGGAAAACAATTTAATTGTCGTTCCTGGTAATTACCGAATCAGTAAATATGATTTAAATTATGTGATAGTTTATAACATATTTACTTTACGCTATTTATTTTAACAAGATAATTATGTGATAATTATATGCAAGCATGCTTAATTAATTTAATTTATGGCATGATTATGATAATATGAGATATAAGGGTCTTCCAGTGTTCGGATTACGCCACGTGTCGACTTTCTTGTGTGCTTGATTATGTAATTATGTGTTTCATGTGGTCTTATTTGCAGCTCGTTCTGAGTTTAGAGGCTAGTTTGTAATTTTCTCTCTCAAGGGTCTTCCGGTCATTTCTCACCCGATCGAGATTTTGACCTCTTTAATCTTTTCAACGCGTTCGGGGCATCGAGACCAGTCCGCAGACTCTGAGTTTGCCCAATTCTGACGTTGTTAACCCTTCTTTCGGCCGTTCCGTGCATTGAGGACCCGGGATATAACACCCAGATCCTTGTTATTCGTGCCAAGGGGGCTTGAGTTTCAGCCTCGTTCTCTCTCTCCCTCTCCCGGCGAAACAAACGACCAACACATACCGACACACACACAAATTCAAACTTCCTCGTTTCTCGATGAATTTTGACGAACCAATAGTGTTTTTCGGAGAGCTCGACGACGCGGTCACAACCGTACCAAGATCTTGGCCCGACGACGACCGACGGAGGAGATATTTCCGATTTTCAGTCGAGTCAGGCGGGTGGTGGAAGGCCGCGACTTCGCCGGCCGATTTCGACCCTCTCCGGCGGCGATTCTTCGACACGCGCCACTGACCCATATAGAAGACTTCCCGGCGCAGCCTTCCATGTCAGCGGCGCGGCCACGACACCACACGCGTCGCCTGAACTTGACGCAGCGGCGGCGCGACATTGTAGCACGACGAATCTCGCCGTTCCGACACCCTTTTTCGACGAGCAAGACCGGTTCCTAAGTTTCTTCAACCTCCTGAGTTCATTTCCGGCACTGGTTTGACGAGAAAGTGGCCTGAAATAGGGTTATCCGGCGAGGGGCAACGGCGGACCTTAGAGGCGGGGGTTCGGCCTTTTCTGGCGGGATTTTGGTGACGGACCCTTCACAAGAATTACTCTACTCGACGTGGCCAAGCTTTTCGTGTTGGTGGGGGTGCGAAAACCGGCCGTTGGTGGTGAACCGGTGGCAGAACCGGCAGGTCAATGCCGGTCAACTCTCCGGCTACTTTTTCCGGTAATTGAGATATAGGTTTCGAAGGCCTCGTTACGGGCTTTCCAATGGTATGTTTGGATTTTATTTTCGTTTTACGGTTGGAGTTTAATTGCAGTTTTTGTTCTAAGGATTTAGTTCGGTTTTTCGCCAACGAAATCCGGTGTGTTTGGTATTTTCTGAAATTGTTTGAGGGCTTTTGACGAGCAGGCCGAGGCGCACGTTTCTGTCCTTCCGGGGATTTTTCTGGCCATCGGAGGTGGTGGTTTGACGCTGTCCGTGGTGGTCCGGTAGGTTCCTGTGGCGGCATTCCGACACCTTCTGGACAGCGTGTTCCTTTCGTCGTGGTGAGTCTATCACCGCTTTCCGTTCGTCAATCGGACACTTGGTTGATTTTATATGAATTTTTGAAGTTATTGTATGTTATACGTTAATTGCTTTAAATTGTAATTTGATCTTGTACGCTTAATTAATCGATGATTATGAATTGTATAATGTATGATAATATGATATGATATATGAAAACTCGAATTCTTAACTCATTGATTTTATGAGCCACGTTTCATGTCGATTACTTGCCTTAATTGATTTAATTGTGAATTGTTGGAATATATATGAGTTGGCATAATTATTCCACATGCTTATTTAATTTGAAATACGAACTTAACGTTCATGAATCATACATGTAGCTTTAATTGTATGTTTAATTGTTATTTGGAACCTTAAATGTACACCCGAACATTTTATGACTTTTATAATTTATTATATATTGAATCATTGCATAATTTATTAATACCATTTCGTGAACATTTCCGTGCGTCCTATTTAGTTCATATTGAGTCTCCTCTCACTGGTACACATTGTTCCTTCTCTTGTACAGTTCGTTTCCAGGGTGGAGACTTCCGAGTTGAATAGGCACTCGTATTACTCATGCTTTATGTCTCGTGGTATTCCAGGTGAGGGTGTTTTCGTTCTAGTTACATATTAATCCCTACAACCCTTATGTGATAAGTTTTGGCCAAAAACCTTATATATATACATATACCATTTTCAAAGTGGAGTCATCGAGTAAATTATTATCGAGTAAACCTTTTCTTATGAAATGTATTACGTTTATCATGATTGGAAATGTTTTGGCGAGAATATGATTATGAACATGATTGATTGCACGGGCCCAGGGACTTAGTACACGTGGCTATCCGGGGAGGCAAGGACCGACGGTGATCCCGTGTGCTAGTCCCATATTGTAGCGGTGATACCGGCCCTAGGAGTTTTAACTGGGAATGGGAGCTGAGTGCCAATTGGGGAATTCATGTAACCCCATTGGTCAATGATTGGGTGGCCGGGTCTTGCTAACCCGTCCACCACCCGGAGGAAGAAGGTTGGAACTTGTTTTATGATTATGATTATATTATGATTGTTATGCACCGTGCGGGAAGGCCGGGACACGGATTGCCCAAACGATTATGACTTATGTTATGTTTATGGCTTGCATGTATTATAAGATATTGTGTGATCACGTATTCAATATATATTAATGATATTTGTCGTACACGGTCGGAGTTTGGTTGGAGATTATGCACGCTCACTCACCGAGCCTTATTGATTTTGTATGAATTATGAACTTAATGAATTTAATATGATTAGTCGTAAAGTCCGAGCATTGCTTAGTTATTCTCTTGCCCTCTTGGGAACTAACTTTAAATAAAACTTTGCTCGGGGATTTATGACTTGCATGTGCATGTTTCTATATATTTACTGCTCCTGCTCGCTCAGTCTTCTAGAGACTGACCCCTCTTTCCCACTTTTCTAGTTTCTTTTGCAGGTGTTGGTTACTAGGTGGAGTTAGAGTTGTCGAGTCATTGTTCTAGTCTCACTCACTTACACTCACTGCATACTATATTGTTTCTAAGTATTGTATTGACCTATTACTGTCGGCCGGTGTGCCACTTATTGAATTGATATTATTTCGGACAGGTTAGGACAGGTTCTGGAGCTAGTTGAACCTGTTGTTATGTTGTTGCTTGGTATTGATTCGGGACAGGTTAGTACAGGTGTATTGATTAGCGGAACCCGTATTTATATTCTTGTTGGACTTCATTTATTTCTCTGATATTACATGAATGATTTCCTTGCTTCCGCATTTTGGTTATTGTTGATTGTTCCAGGGTTAGCTTCCGCCTAGTCAGGACTGTCATTTTGTTTGTCACTCGTTCGCTGTGAGTCCGATTCATGTATGGACTGCCTATTTCATATGTGGATTAGACTCATAGTGCGGGGGATGTGGTGCCTGTCGTTGAGGGTGCTACATAATATGATTAAATAATAATATTTAATAGAGATTAAACACGATGCATAATTGAATTAATATTTTTTTTAGCTTAATCAATAAATTATTATTAAAGTCTTAAAATATTATTAGGATTATTTAGTAATCCTAGTGGGAGCATATTAATTAGATTAATTACTTCTGATCATAAGACGCAAAAAGTGATTATGAGATAATCAAAAGATAATCCACAAATTTTAAAAATTCAAGTGGGAGCGAGATGAAAAGAATTGGATTGTCACGGGCTCCATTACCCGTCTATAGTATAGTGGATACGTACTACTCCCTTCGGCGGGTATGTGTTCGCGGCATACAAGATTAGGCTTCTATATTTGGGCCCACCACCCCAGCAGGTTTAAGCTCCCTTGAATTTTCTGAACGTGCAAGGACTTTGAACGTTTTTTTTTTAGCATTAAATACTTTATTTATTTGTACTCAAACCGATAATATACTCGGTGAAATAATTTGTGAATTCATATTTTGATCGTTGAAGTGAGCTTTTTTCTTTTGTGCATAAGTTTGAATATCAATTTTGGTTATTGGATTTGGCTCATTTCCCTCGAGCACTTTGATTTCCCAAATAAGATTTTGGGGCTTTTCAATAAAATACCAGTTTGGACACTTGATTTTCTGTGTATATGTTTTCATTGCATATTTCATGGGAATTTGATTCAGATCAGCCTTTATTTCCTTCTTTTGTTTTTTATTTATTCAGCTTGCAGGAAGTAGGTAGTCTGAGGAGGCGGTTCTAGCATGGTCATTACAAGAGCAATCTTCCTGCCCTGTTCAGCTGGAGGTCAGTTCTTGCTGCCAGTTATTTCAGGAACGTTATCTCTAGTTCCTTACAACATACATCGACTTTTATGGATGTTGGTTGTAAATAATTAAAGACTGTCAGATTCCATCAGGCTGAGGGTATTCTCTCCGACCCTAGCAATAGATGTTTCCCTTCAGCTTGGTGGTCAATCCAACTGGTAGGAGCAGTTGGAGATTCACTCCTAAGAGCATTTCTTCCATCTCTTCCCAAGACATTTGCGTAATCAACGCGCCTTACCAAGAGGTATTTATTTGTGTGTCCCCTTTAACCCAGCTTTTTAGGTATCATGTATTTTAAATTTCAAATTTCAAAGAATGTACCAAGTGTCACTTTCACAACAAGTATATGCATAACTCATAATGCATATTCTCCTCCCAAGCTATGATAAGATTTCATACGTTTCACTATTTAAGCAATGAACAAAATATTCTTTGTTGCAAATAAATCATAATTGATTTCTCCAAATACAACTTTAGCATAAACAAAAATTTCACTTGGATAGACTGTAATTTTGCAATTAAAACAATAAAACCCGGACAAGGACCCTTCTAGTCCTTCTGTTGTGCTGTCTTTCCCGTCAGCTTCCCAGGTGCGCGGCTGACCACTTGCTTAGCGTCCATCCAATTGTTCCCCAAGAATGCTTTCCTGCTATAGCGAGGGTACCATCTACTACTCATTCACCTCTTGCTCTCCTTCCTGCATAACATCCTTCTTGTAGTGGTTCCGTCTGGGTAGGTTCCTCCCTGGTGGCTCCCTTCCAGGTAAATTCCTTCCAGCTGTATTTCGCCTCGGGAACATTTCCCATCCTTTTGTATGATCCTGACAGATCAGCCCTTGCAAGTAGTCTCCCCTGAATTAACTTTTCAATTTTATCTCGCAGGTGTCAGCATTTTTCGGTGTCGTAGTCGTAGTCACTGTGAAATTTGCAAAATCTCTTCGAAGGAGGTTTGTGGGGGGCCTATTCTCCGAGCTCCTAGGCCAATTCAAGAGTCCCGCTCCTTAAATCTGCATCAAAATTTGTGATGGTGTCGTGCGCAGCGCTGTGTATTGGTCGTACTAAGGGTCCAGATTGAAAAGATGCTCTCTCCCTTCAGGTGTCCTGGTCCTCTTGAACGGACCTGACAAGTACCCATCCTTCCTTCTTTGACTTCGCTTATCACTTGGGTGTCTGTACCTTCTTGCCTCTACCTTCAAGTTTTCTTCTTCCCGGCTGGTAGTCAGCAGGTGGTGGTGGAATCACCTGCTGTGACGCAGGTTTGCCTACTCTTAGTGCTCCAATTTCGCCAGCACCTTGCCAGTTCACGTTTAACGTTGATCTCTCTAGTAAGGACATGATTTCCCAAGCCCATCTGAACCGTCAGGGGATTCAAAGCTAGGGGAAAGTCTCCACCAGCTGGAGGTGAGACTGGTTCTACAGCAAGTGGTGGCGGGGTTGTTTCCCATCCTTGAGCGGGCAGGTCATCCCGGCGTGCCATAGAGGCTACAACAGCTTTGTTGATCCATTACTGGAGTTGACCTACTGTAAAACGGAGGGGACCGATAGGTCATGATACTCCGCCTTGCGATCCCTCAGATCCATCAACTACCCTTCTGGTTTGCTGTTGTCCTGCAGTAGGGCTACCTCCGAATCCTAGCCCTACAGGCATATCAGTTACCCTGGCAGTCTGTTGAGTGTTTTGTGTATGAGTTGGCAGTCCTTCCAGCCTTTCAGCAAATGGCTGGTAGCTCTCATCACTGTCTGTTCAAGCATGCGGGTACAGTCCTCCAGGCAGAAAAGTCCTTTTAGATAGGAAATCTACTGCACCTGGAGGGACCGATGGGTTTCTACCTCCAATTTTATGATTCTCGCTTCATTGATTCCTCAAACTCCCCATCAAACTTTATTCCAAAAGATCCTCGCTTTCCTCGGTTGATGGCATGATTCCATTATCGCAACAAGGGTTGAATCAGTCAGCACAGGAAAATTTCCAACGGAGAGTGGGTTTGAAACATTACGAGTTATGTTTTCAGCGTTAGTCATTGTCGGGGCTGACGGGTTTCCCGAAATCATAGTGGTATCAGATCTGATGTTGGATGCCATGGAAGCCTTTCGAATAACTCATGTTTTTTACTCGATTTTTTCAGTTTCCCACAAACGGCGCCAAATGATACTTGTCAAAAATCGACTAGTACCACTTTATTTGATTTTGGGAAATTCGACTATGACAAGCTATAATTCAAATCTAAATTTTAATACAGAAAAAATAATAACGTAGGCATAAATATAAACAAAGAAAATAATATGAAATATATGAATCTAATAGAGCTAATGTTGGTCGCGTGTATTGAAAGTTTTCTCCAAGGTGGGCTCTGTAGTATAATATTGCTCTGTAAATAAATGAAATCAAATCTTCTAGCTGACTAATTTATTGAGTTTACACGATAATCTCTAAAAAATGAATAAGAAATAAAATTGCTTAAGAATGAGTGCTAGAGGGTCTTCTGGAGAGAGAATTGAGAGAATTAGGAGAGTTTTAGAATTCTCAGAGGGTTGTCACATAGTCCTCTTCTTTTCTGTCTTCTTTCTCCTTTTTATTCTTTTTTCTCTATAAATAAGGTAGTTAATTAAACTTCTTTTTCCTCTTTTCATGGCACGTTTCCCACGTTCAGCAGGATGATTTCTTCTCTTTTTTTTTTGCGGCTATTCACACCAGATAGGGTAAATAAATTCTCCAATTCTGCAAAGTTGGGTCTTCCTTAATTGAACTTGCCAGCCCACCTGCTAAATCGACTTATTTCTTTCTTGGGCTAAGGTATGAAAAATGGGCTAGTACATTCTTGGAATAATTTGTACAAAAATACCTAGCAATTTATATCAAGATATATAAATATATAAATTGCTCAAACATCAATGGTCCCAAAATCTTAAAGGGGAAAAGATTTTTTTGGCATCCGAACTTTGCTTATTTTTTAAATTTACCATCTTAACAAACTTTCATTGCAAACCGCCATCCAATCTTTGCATTTGTAACAAACCGCCATCTAAACTTTTTTATTGGTGGTTTTGGCAAAAAAATTTGACACGTGACATGTTTATAAACTATACACGTCAGTTATATTTTCAATTACAGAAATGCGGTTTTATAAAAATGCAAAGATTGGATGACAGTTTGCAGTGAAAGTTTGTTATGATGGTAAATTACAGAAATGCAAAAAGTTCGGATGGCAAAATTTTTTTTCCCATGCTTAAATATACTTCCAATCTTTATGCATGGATCAATATTTCTTACTTTCCTTGAACTTGGGCATCCACCTTATACCATACTTTTCCATTGTTAGCCACAATGTGTGGAGGAAAAGAACAAATAGGGAAGTTCATGTATGATTACATTTATCGGAAATAAATGTTATGAATTGTGAACGCCATAGTATTATGGGAATATTTTCTGTATTGAATTTTTGTGTAAAAAAATGTATACAACACTGTACAAGACTTCTTACATATATACAACGGATACCTAATTAATTAGGGAAAGGCAACTATCGATATCTATCGAAATCCCTAATTAATCATTTCCTTTCTTAACACTCCCCCTCAAGTCGAGTGTCACATCTCCAATGCTCAACTTGCTTAATGCTTCACCTCCCGTTCGTATCTTTGGTCAAGATATCCGCTAGCTGATCCTCGGACCATACAAAGGGTAGATCAATCGCCCCTTCCTCCAGCTTCTCCTTTATAAAATGTTTAACTACCTCAACGTGTTTGGTACGGTCATGCTGAATCAGGTTTTCTGATATGCTGATGGCAGGTCAAAGGATGTAACGCCCGAGCACGAGACGTCACATCCCCCGCACCATGACCTGACCCGTATACGAAATGGATTTCCATACACGTGCCGAATCATGGCGAACGGAGACAAACACACTCGCTAAGCCAGGCGGGACTAACCTATAACTTAAACCCCAACAACAACCACAACAATCAGAGTAACAGAAATGCGGAAGCAATCATTCATATATTACATATTGAGCTAGAGCTCTAGGTACCAACATGTATTCCATATATTGAGCTATACGCTCTATGTACCAATATTAATGTACGATACAAATAGGTACCATATTCATGTACGCTCCATACATATTCAAAATCCAAATGTAACAAAAGTAATCAAATGCGTGTAAAGGAAAGGCTAGACACGATGCAAGACTCTCCCTGACTGGTATCCCGCCTAGCATCCCCTTTCCTGCAAAAACAACTGAAACAACTCCGGGTTCAGTCTTAGACAGACTGGTGGGTATAAAAACAGAGGCATAATATCATAATATTGCGGAATTGAAACACACACATGCAAGTTATAATCCTTATTCGAGGTTTAGAAGCATTTCTCCCAAGCGGGAACATAAAGTACAACGAATAGGATTATAACAATTCATTCGTTCATTAGGTCGTTAATAGCCCGGCGAGAGGGCGTGCATTATCTCCAACCACCACCACGTGTAATCCATTAATCATTCGTTCATTCATTCATTACATTCTTTCGTGCACATACATTAGAACATTCATACGTTCATTCATAAACTCCTTTTTCCTCCGGGTAGGGAACGGGTTTGCAAGGCCCGAGCCCTCATTCATTAATGCTAGAGGGGTACATGAATCCCCAAAAGCCGGGACCCCTTTCATCCACTAATCTCCTAGTGAAATCCAGGTTGCCGAAATTGTTGGGACTAGTATATGTGGATTCCCGTCAGCCCATGCTTCCCCGGTTCACCAATACACTAAGCCCCGGGCCCCCATTCATTGTGATCATTCATACATTTCTCGCCAAAACATTTTGGTAGGACATTCATAAAAAAAAGCTTTCGTTCAAAACATTACTCGTTAAAACTTGGTATAAATACCTATATAGGGTTTTGGCTAAAATCTTGCACATTGGGTGTTCGGGTCATATTGTTATCTAATAGAAGAAAAACCCACCTGATAGACAAAAGAACCCGGCAAACTCTCAATGCCCGACCTCGTCACCCACCGGATCAAGATCTGTGTGACAAAGGTAGTGTGAGACTCAATCATGACCACATTAGATGCTCGGCTATGCAATAACATGCTATGGAATGCTTAAAATGCGATAATATGTTCAATTATGGTCATGAATATCATAGAATTCCATCTAAACACATAATTCACCAAATTTCGTCATATCGTTCATACTTTCATACTTTGCATTCATAAGTCATCAATATCATAGATCAATCATAAACCAATCATAAAACATTAATTTAACATAATCATGTTGCACATAATTCACTAACACGAGCCAAAAACCACAAAACAAGCAATAAAAGAGTTCCCCCAAAGCTGCCATTTCAAATGACACGGCCGTGTTGAGTTTTCAAAGGAAACGGACACGGCCGTGTCCGAGGTTTAAATTCAAAAAAATCAAAGTCGAGGGCTTGACACGGCCGTGTTGACTTTTCAAAGCGTTTGGACACGGCCGTGTCCGAGATTAAAATTCAGAAAAATCAAAGTCGAGAGCCCAACACGGCCGTGTCCATTTTCAGTTCAAAGCTGACACGGCCGTGTTAGCTCGTCGTTCTGCGAGGAAAAACAGAGCTTGGGAAAAGCTTTGAAAAACAGGGGCAGCCATAAGGAAGCTCTTGTATACTCATAGACATGTTCTCACTTCATATATTTCACATATATCATGCACTCCATTCATATATACAAGAAGTCATACATAAAATTGGCAAATGATCACCCAAATACAAACTATCATCCATGGAAGCTTCAAGCTCTAACAATGGCACATCATGCTATACACAACCAACATGAGATCCAAGCATATAAAAATGATGAAGAAGTTACAAGAATCATATTTCATGCATCAACTATCACTTAAAACCAATAAAATTCCAAGTTCAAGATCAAACCCCAAATCAAGCTTTCATTCAAATCATATCAATCCTTCACTCATGCCAAGCTTTCCATAGAAGAAAAGATAGAGGAGAAGATGGAGATTCTAAATCCTAACTTACCTTGGAAGAAGATTGGATGAAGGTTGATCTTGAGCTTAGAGTTTAGGATGATCAAACAAGGGTTTTGGAGCTTCTCTCCCTCTCTCTTGGAGCTGATGATGATCGATCAAAAATGGGAAACAAGGAGAAAGGGAATGCTGATATTTAGTGCTAAATTGGGTCAAATACAGGTCGGTTCAAGTCCGGTTCATTTAGTAAACGGTTCAACAAGTTATAAATTCGAGGTTGTGAAAAGATTCGTTGTCGAGAGTTCAAACGGTATCGAAATAATACAAGGTCAAGTTTAATGGATAGGTAACGTCGAAACGAGTTCAACACCGGTTACGGATCTCGATTTTGAGGTCCAGAGCTCAAGATATCTCGAAAACCGTTCAGGGTTGCCTATATTCAAATAGGTCCCTAAACTTTCAAAAATTGGCAATTAAGCCCAAACTCAATTTCCAATTAAGTCCAAAACATTCAAATAAGTTACAATCAATCCACGTAATACACGAAACACGTAATTTCATTCAATTACCACCGAGTTCATGAAATTCACATTCTCACATTTCATTCATATAGTCATAATTCAAATTAGAACTCATATAAAATTTAAACAATTAAAACAATTTAGAAACAATTCAATTAGTAAAACATGATATAAACTCATATAATTAAATGAAATCGCACACGTAACTCATACCTGCACGTGTGAAAACACGGGGCGTTACAACCTCTCCCCCTTAAAAAGAATCCGTCCTCGGATTCATTGCTCGGTCGGAAATAACTCTGGATAGAACTTCTTCATTTTCTCTTCCGTTTCCCAAGTGGCCTCTTCCGTCTTATCACTTCGCCATAACACCTTCACCAGGGGAAACCGTCTGTTTCGAAGTTCTTGAAATTTTCGATCCAGAATCTTAACTGGTTTCTGAACAAAAGTGAGATCCGGTTCAAGCTCCACTTCTTCAATTGGTATGATCACTGATTGATCGGGGTAGTACTTCCGAAGTTGTGACACATGGAAGACATTGTGAATACCCGTTAAACCTGGAGGCAAATCCAATCTATAAGCTGTATCTCCGATTCTCTCCAAAATCTCATAAGGTCCCAAATATCGGGGATTCAACTTTCCTCCTTTTCCAATTCGGGTAAAGCCTTTCCGAGGTGAAGCTTTTAGGAATACCCTATCCCCAACTTCAAATTCAAGATCTTTCCTTCGCTTGTCTGCGTAACTTTTCTGTCGATCTTGAGCTACCTTCATCCGTTGTCGGATAATTTGAACCTTTTCAATAGCATCTTGAATAGCTTTGGAAGGTTTATCTTTCCTTTCACCTCTTTGTACTCCTTCTTGCTTACTCCACTTCCACTCTTCCAAATCGAAAAACAATGGGGATCGACACTTTCTTCCATAAAGAAACTCATACGGTGCCATCCCTATCGAAGCTTGATAACTGTTATTGTAGGCAAACTCAATCAAGGGCAATTGTTCATTCCATGAACTCGAGAAATCCAACGCACATGCCCTTAACATATCCTCAAGATATCTGATTAATCTTTCGGATTGCCCGTCAGTCTGTGGATGAAAAGTTGTACTGAACTGAAGCTTAGTTCCCAAACACTTTTGTAACTCTTGCCAAAACTTGGAAGTAAATCTCGGATCCCTGTCTGAAACAATACTAGCTGGCACTCCATGTAACCGAACAATCTCATCACAATACCTCTTGGCCAGTTTACCTATCTTATCTGACATCCGAACTGCAAGAAAATGTGCTGACTTGGTTAACCTGTCCACGATTACCCAAATTCCATCGAATCCACCTTTCACTCTAGGTAAACCCGATACAAAATCCATCGCAATCTGTTCCCATTTCCATTCGGGAATAGGTAATGGCTGTAACAATCCTGACGGCTTTTGATGCTCAGCTTTCACTAGCTGACAAGTCAGACAATGCTTCACATAGCTCACCACATCTCTCTTCAATCCATTCCACCAAAAATACTGTTTCAAGTCCCGATACATCTTGTTTCCACCAGGATGTACCGAATACACAGTTTTATGAGTTTCGTCCAAAATAGCTCTTCTCAATTCCTTTGGAACTACCACCCTGTCCTTAAACCGAAATATTCCCGTATCATCGAATCCAAACGGACACTCGGAGTCTGATCGAGCTTTCTCAATCAACTTCTGAATCTCAACATCTGTCCGTTGTGCCTCAAATATCTGTTGCCTTAACTCTGGACGTACTGAGATATTACCAATACGAGCCTTTATCTTAACTAATTCTATTGGTTGTCCATTATTTACCTTCAAATTGGATACACTAGCCTTCCTGCTCAATGCATCCGCGACCACATTAGCTTTGCCTGGGTGATACTTAATCACACAATCATAATCCTCGAGAGTCTCCATCCATCTTCGTTGCCTTCTATTCAACTCCTTCTGAGAGAATAAGTACTGAAGACTCTTATGATCGGTGAAAATCTCAAATGAAGTTCCATACAAGTAATGTCTCCACTTCCCCAAGGCAAAAATCACCGCTGCAAGTTCAAGGTCGTGAGTGGGATAATTCTTCTCATGCTCTTTCAATTTCCTAGAGGCATAAGCAATTACTCTCCCATTTTGCATCAAAACACAACCTAAGCCTTCATGGGAAGCATCCGTATACACCATAAACCCTTCAATACCATCCGGAAGTGCAAGTATCGGTGCAGAAGTTAACTTATCTTTCAAGAGCTGAAAACTGGCTTCACACTTCTCATCCCATTTAAACCGAACTTCCTTCTTAGTTAATCGGGTTAACGGAGCCGCTATCTTAGAAAAATCCTTAACAAATCTTCGGTAATAACCGGCTAAACCCAAGAAACTTCGGATCTTAGAAACATTCTTAGGACTTTGCCACTTCGAAACTGCCTCTATTTTCGAAGGATCCACTTCCAATCCTTTACTCGAAATAATATGTCCCAAGAAACTCACCCTATCAATCCAAAACTCGCATTTACTGAAATTTGCACAAAGCTGATTATCCCTTAAAGCTTCCAATACCAATCTCAAATGCCGAGAATGATCCTCTTCTGACCTTGAATACACCAAAATATCGTCGATGAAGATCACAACAAACTTATCCAAATACGACCGGAAAATCCGATGCATCATGTCCATAAAAGCTGCCGGCGCGTTAGTTAATCCAAATGGCATCACCACAAATTCATAATGTCCATACCGGGTATTAAATCATGTCTTAGAAATATCTTCCTCTTTGATCTTTAACTGATAATATCCCTGCCTTAAATCGAGCTTGAAATACACTCCTGAACCTTGTAGCATATCAAACAAATCCTCTATATTAGGCAAAGGATATTTATTCTTGACCGTCATCCGATTCAACTCCCGGTAGTCAATACACATCCTTAAAGTTCCATCTTTCTTCTTAACAAAGAGAACCGGCGCGCCCCATGGTGACGAACTCAGTCGAATATAACCGTTCTTGAGAAGTTCTTCTAACTGAACTTTCAACTCCTGCAACTCTGCCGGTGCCATCCGGTAAGGAGTCTTAGAATAAGGTTCAGATCCCGGATATAAGTCTATTACAAATTCAATCTCTCGATCCGGAGGCAAAGAACCTAAAACTTCGGGAAACACTTCAAGATAATCCTTTACCACTTCTGTCTCTTCGAGTTTCGCCTGATCTTTCGGCTTGTTCAAGATATAGGCGATAAATCCGGTGGCCCCATTCCTTATCAACTTATGAGCCTCAGTAAACGACAAAAGAGGTGCACTTTCTGCTTCTTTCCTTACTACCACTTCTGCTCCCAACTTGACTGTCTTGGTGAAACAATCAACCGTGGCGTGGTACCGAAATAACCAATCCATTCCCAAGATAACCCCATATCTGTTCATCGGCATTACCACCAAATCTGCCCGATATTCTCCACCTTCAAACCCAAACACACAGTCTCTGACCACCCGATCTGTCTCAAGACTTCCACCCAACGGCGAACTCACCACATAACAAGCATTTAAACACGTAACAGGCAAACACAACGTATCAATTAATTTACAAGATAGAAAAGAATGATTAGCGCCAGGGTCAAATAATGCATGTATGTTCGTGTTATGGATGCATATCGTACCTTCCACCATAGCATTGGGATTGGCTTCCACATCTTGCTCTTCACCCGCAAGGGCATATGCACGAGCTGGGATCATCGGCCTCTGAGCTCCCGGTTGATAGCCTGGAGTCTTGTCTGGACAAGTATTAGCCATATGGGTCGTCTTCCCTCAAATCAAACACTGTCCCAACCTCCTTCTACAAGTGTTGTACGTGTGAGTAGGACCTCCACAATGCATACAAGGTGGCCTGTCATGTCGAGGATCATTAGCAGTTGGCGGTGCAGCTCCCATAGGTCGGAACCTCTTAGCTTGCCCTTGAAATGGCTGAGGAAGGGATACCATAGGCCTCTTCCCTTTTCCAAACCCCGATCCTTGTCCCATTTGCACACGAGGTATGGGGTCCTTTTTCTTGTACTCTTCTTCCAATACCAGAGCCCTCTGTACAGTGTCAGCGAAAGATTCGAAGTTATGGCCTGCATGCCCATGCCTCAGATCCTGCCTCAATCCGGCTATAAACCTCTTTCCCTTTCTCTTTTCATCCCTTGTAATGTGAGGTGCATACTTTCCAAGCCTGTTGAAAAGAGAAAGATACTGAGCCACCGTTCGAGTCCCTTGCTTTAGATCCATGAACTCTTGTTCTTTCCTTTCTCGAACGACCTCGGGCACAAAAGCTTCTCTAAACTCCCTTACAAACACTTCCCAAATCACTTCTTCCCCTTCCACTTCAAGCTTCTCTCTAGTGCGTTCCCACCAATCATACGCCTCCCCATCCAGTTGGAAAATAGCAAACTGGGCCTTCTCTTGAGAGGTAAATTGCCTGACATTAAAAATCCTCTCAATCCTTGTCAACCATCCCTCCGATATAGCATTATCCACCGAACCGGAAAACCTTGGTGGGTTATAACTCAAAAACAACCCATGATGATCTCTCGGGTTATTGGGAGGAGGTGCTTGATGTTCAGCCTGCGGTTGTACTGGAGGATCCTGAGCCCTTCTATGCTCCACGTAGTTATATACCGCTTCCATAAAATGATCCATATTCATAGGCGGTTGTGGAGGATTAGGAGAACGATCTCTATGATGATGACGATCCGGAGACCTTTCACGATGTCTTCTAGGAGGCATCCTGTTCACTTAAACACTAACATGCGTGCTAGATTTAGTTCATGCGTGACAATGCATTAAATCAATCAATCATTCAAGTCAGAGATCGAAACACCTTATCACATAAAAAAATGCAAATGCTCCAAATTAACAAATAATTCCAACAACCGAATGACCTACTGACTCCACACGACACTAGAACCCTGGTTTTGCAACCTTGGGCTCTGATACCACTCAAAGGATGTAACGCCCGAGCGCGAGACGTCACATCCCCCTCACCATGACCCGACCCGTATACGAAATGGATTTCCATACACGTGCTGAATCATGGCGAACGGAGACAAACACACTCGCTAAGCCAGGCGGGACTAACCTATAACTTAAACCCCAACAACAACCACAACAATCAGAGTAACAGAAATGCGGAAGCAATCATTCATATATTACATATTGAGCTAGAGCTCTAGGTACCAACATGTATTCCATATATTAAGCTATACGCTCTATGTACCAATATTAATGTACGATACATATAGGTACCATATTCATGTACGCTCCATACATATTCAAAATCCAAATGTAACAAAAGTAATCAAATGCGTGTAAACGAAAGACTAGACACGTTGCAAGACTCTCCCTGACTGGTATCCCGCCTAGCATCCCCTTTCCTGCAAAAACAACTGAAACAACTTCGGGTTCAGTCTTAGACAGACTGGTGGGTATAAAAACAGAGGCATAATATCATAATATTGCGGAATTGAAACACATACATGCAAGTTATAATCCTTATTCGAGGTTCAGAAGCATTTCTCCCAAGCGGGAACATAAAGTACAACGAATAGGATTATAACAATTCATTCGTTCATTAGGTCGTTAATAGCCCGGCGAGAGGGCGTGCATTATCTCCAACCACCACCACGTGTAATCCATTAATCATTCGTTCATTCATTCGTTCATTCATTCATTCATTCATTCATTACATTCTTTCGTGCACATACATTAGAACATTCATACGTTCATTCATAAACTCCTTTTTCCTCCGGGTAGGGAACGGGTTTGCAAGGCCCGAGCCCTCATTCATTAATGCTAGAGGGGTACATGAATCCCTAAAAGCCGGGACCCCTTTCATCCACTAATCTCCTAGTGAAATCCAGGTTGCCGAAATTGTTGGGACTAGTATATGTGGATTCCCGTCAGCCCATGCTTCCCCGGTTCACCAATACACTAAGCCCCGGGCCCTCATTCATTGTGATCATTCATACATTTCTCGCCAAAACATTTTGGTAGGACATTCATAAAAAAAAGCTTTCATTCAAAACATTACTCATTAAAACTTGGTATAAATACCTATATAGGGTTTTGGCTAAAATCTTGCACATTGGGTGTTCGGGTCATATTGTTATCTAATAGAAGAAAAACCCACCTGATAGACAAAAGAACCCGGCAAACTCTCAATGCCCGACCTCGTCACCCACCGGATCAAGATCTGTGTGACAAAGGTAGTGTGAGACTCAATCATGACCACATTAGACGCTCGGCTATGCAATAACATGCTATGGAATGCTTAAAATGCGATAATATGTTCAATTATGGTCATGAATATCATAGAATTCCATCTAAACACATAATTCACCAAATTTCGTTCATATCGTTCATACTTTCATACTTTGCATTCATAAGTCATCAATATCATAGATCAATCATAAACCAATCATAAAACATTAATTTAACATAATCATGTTGCACATAATCCACTAACACGAGCCAAAAACCACAAAACAAGCAATAAAAGAGTTCCCCCAAAGCTGCCATTTCAAATGACACGGCCGTGTTGAGTTTTCAAAGGAAACGGACACGGCCGTGTCCGAGGTTTAAATTCAAAAAAATCAAAGTCGAGGGCTTGACACGGCCGTGTTGACTTTTCAAAGCGTTTGGACACGGCCGTGTCCGAGATTAAAATTCAGAAAAATCAAAGTCGAGAGCCCAACACGGCCGTGTCCATTTTCAGTTCAAAGCTGACACGGCCGTGTTAGCTCGTCGTTCTGCGAGGAAAAACAGAGCTTGGGAAAAGCTTTGAAAAACAGGGGCAGCCATAAGGAAGCTCTTGTATACTCATAGACATGTTCTCACTTCATATATTTCACATATATCATGCACTCCATTCATATATACAAGAAGTCATACATAAAATTGGCAAATGATCACCCAAATACAAACTATCATCCATGGAAGCTTCAAGCTCTAACAATGGCACATCATGCTATACACAACCAACATGAGATCCAAGCATATAAAAATGATGAAGAAGTTACAAGAATCATATTTCATGCATCAACTATCACTTAAAACCAATAAAATTCCAAGTTCAAGATCAAACCCCAAATCAAGCTTTCATTCAAATCATATCAATCCTTCACTCATGCCAAGCTTTCCATAGAAGAAAAGATAGAGGAGAAGATGGAGATTCTAAATCCTAACTTACCTTGGAAGAAGATTGGATGAAGGTTGATCTTGAGCTTAGAGTTTAGGATGATCAAACAAGGGTTTTGGAGCTTCTCTCCCTCTCTCTTGGAGCTGATGATGATCGATCAAAAATGGGAAACAAGGAGAAAGGGAATGCTGACATTTAGTGCTAAATTGGGTCAAATACAGGTCGGTTCAAGTCCGGTTCATTTAGTAAACGGTTCAACAAGTTATAAATTCGAGGTTGTGAAAAGATTCGTTGCCGAGAGTTCAAACGGTATCGAAATAATACAAGGTCAAGTTTAATGGATAGGTAACGTCGAAACGAGTTCAACGCCGGTTACGGATCTCGATTTCGAGGTCCAGAGCTCAAGATATCGCGAAAACCGTTCAGGGTTGCCTATATTCAAATAGGTCCCTAAACTTTCAAAAATTGGCAATTAAGCCCAAACTCAATTTCCAATTGAGTCCAAAACATTCAAATAAGTTACAATCAAATCCACGTAATACACGAAACACGTAATTTCATTCAATTACCACCGAGTTCATGAAATTCACATTCTCACATTTCATTCATATAGTCATAATTCAAATTAGAACTCATATAAAATTTAAACAATTAAAACAATTTAGAAACAATTCAATTAGTAAAACATGATATAAACTCATATAATTAAATGAAATCGCGCACGTAACTCATACCTGCACGTGTGAAAACACGGGGCGTTACAGGTCGGTTATCACAACTTAATCTGCACGCTCCTACTGAAGGAAACCCAATCTCTGCAAGTAACTTTCTTAGCCACAAAACCTCAGTCACCTCTCGTGCAATACCACGGAACTCTGCCTCTGCGCTCAGTAGAGCGGCCACCTTTTGCTTCTTGATCCTCCAAGTTACTAGGTTCCCTCCATCGTCTGTCCACTGGATTTCCAGCCCAGTCAGCATCAGTGTAGGCCTCAATATCTAAGTGTCCGTGTTTCTGATAAAGGACACCTCTCCCTAGATGACCCTTCAAGTACATACACACTCAGATGACCGCGTCCATATGTTCCTTCTGAAGCTAATGCATAAACTAACTTAGAACTCACCACTACAAATGCGACATCAGGCCGAGTATGAGCCAGATAGATTAGTTTACCAACCAATCGCTGATACTGCCTTTTGTCAGTCTCTTCTGCTCCTTCTACTACCTTTAGCCCGTGGTTGACAACCATAGAAGTGTCTGCTGGTTTACACTCCAGTAATCCAACCTCTGCCAAAAGATCAAGTACAAACTTTCAGTGTGATATGAAGAGTCCCTGCTTAGACCTCAACACCTCAATCCCCAACAAGTACTGTAATTCCCCCAGATCCTTCATTTTGAATTCCCTGAACAAGTTCTCCTAGAGGCTCGCGATCTCCTCTGAATCATCCCCTGTAATGATCATGTCAGCTATATAAATTATGAGGCATGTTACCAACCCATCTCTTCTCTTGACGAACAAAGTGTGATCTGAGTTACTTGTTGGAAAAACGGAATCAGAAAGCAGCGAAAATTTAAAAATTTTCCAATAAAAGGACCGAAACTCACAATCATGAATCCAAATTCGTAGAGATCAAGAAACTCACTTTGGTAGTAGCTTTCTTGACACGTTTTGAGCCACCCTCAAACACGCTTCATGCGGTAATGGCAACCCGTCCCTCGAAAATCTCTTTCTACTTCAGAATCCATTGTAGAGATAATAATCCACACCAACCTAGATTCAAATCATGTTAGGGAAAGTGCTTAACAATATAACATAAAGAAAGAGACATGAAACGAGAAAGGCATGATTGAAACTCCCTTCGAAAAACAGTTTTGCGAAAGTAGAAATCTGCCTGCCATAAAACCCTCATGAAAAAATTCATCCTTCAGGACATGGACGAACGGTTTTTGCCATCTTCTTTGGTTCGATTTTTTCACTCGTATTATGTTGGGTTCAGAATCGTTTCATCATCCCTTGTAGTCGTTTTTGCTTGATCCCCAAAAGTTCCTTCGAATCTTTCAAGACTGCACGATAGAAGCCCTCTAGAGAAACAGTCCACCAACCGCGACCACGATCCGAATAGGGAGGATGCTAGTTCAATATTCGGTGTTTAGGTTCTAAGGGGTTAATGTATAATTATGGAGAAGGAGAAATTTTGTATCATCTTCCCATGGGGTTCGAACCCCTCTATTTATAAGGCTAGGGTTCGAACCCCTTATCCCTTTTGGAAAAGGATTCCAAACTCCTTTTGGAAAGGGATATCTTGCTTGGAGACCAAGTCTCTTACTTTGACCAAAAGTCTCCTTTTGATCAACTTGGAAAGCAGCAAGAATCTAGTCTAACTCTTTTAGACATTTAATTTTACTTTATTTATTTTACAATAAATAACTTGAAGACTAATAATATAATTAAATCATAATTAATTATTTATTAGACTTTATTTCTCCAAATTAGAAATTTAATATTAATTCAAAAATTAAATCAAAGTCCATTAAATAATTAACACATTAATTAATTAATATTTATACACATACATACACGTGACTACACGTGTCCATAAGGACACGTGTCATACAAGTGTTCCACACGTGTGACTTACACGAGTGGACCCCACCATTCACTTAATGGTTCGATCAACTCGTTTAATCGATTCAAGCCTTAACCCACGTGACCGGGTTGTTGTGTGTGACCCTCTAGGTTCTTAATTCAATTAGCAATGTCCCCAATTAATTAATTCTCCAATTAATTAATCAGTCCACAGATCAAACGACCACAGTCTAGCAATAGGTGTTTGACCCCTAGCTGAATAAGAATATCTCGATTCGACAGAACCTTTAAGTCATTGACTCATATGAGATACAATCCTCCTACTTACTATCTCTCAACCAAGATCTAGGGTAAGGGAATAATCAGAACCCTAATAATCTGGCCTTAAAGCTAAGTGCATTTCATATCCATTTGATCTCAATCCAAGAAACCCTTTTCTTGATGTCTTGATCGACTGCCTTGGCCAAGGACTCCATATGGCATATGAATGACTTACACAATAAGAGATCACCTTGCAAATGCAAGTGTAGGTCCTTTCTTGATTCTCATTCACTTTCATGAGTCACTTGTGCAGCCCCAGCATAAGCCTTGAATCAGTTGTCTAAGGTGACACCCTTTAAAGCTTATACCTAAGACTACAGAGTTAACTCATAAAGTGACATGGATGTTGGAAAACACGAATCAGAAAGCAGCGAAATTTAAAAAATTTTCCCAACAAAAGGACCTTGGACTCGTAATCGTGTAACCAAATTCGTAGAGATAGAAAACTTACTTTTCTTTTATTCTTTCTTGAAGCGTTTCAAGCCACCCAAGAACGCTCTTCTCGCGGCTTGATCCCTCTCCTTGGTAAAGCTCGAATCTTCAAACTTCTAACTTGAAGTCTCTAGAGAAAGTCCACCAACTTGATCACAATCTAACTAGTAAGGATGCTAGTTCTCTAGTTAGTGTTTAGGCTTAACCTAGGGTTTATTTGATCTTGGAGAAAGGAAGGTGTTCAACACATGAACCAAAAGAATTGTCAATTCGCTCTAAAGGGGAGCATGAGCTCCCCTATATACAGGAAAGGGGAGGGGTGGCCAAAATCCTTGTCCTCATAGGCAAAGGTTTTGGTTCCTCTCTCCTATTACTTGATCTTCAAGTAATTTCCAACTTTGACTTTGAATTCAAATTCAAATCAACTTTAGGAGAGCTAAAATTATCCAAACTATTTTTGGATTATTTTATACTTTATTTATTTAAAATAAATAACTTATTTTATCTAATTAATTAATTCGTAATTAATTAACTAGATTATTTTCTCCAAAATAAGACTTTCCTTTTAATTCAAAATTAAACCAAAGTCTATTAAATAATTAACACATTTAATTATTTAATACATATATATACAATATATATATATTCACACGTGTGTGACACGTGTCACTCACGTGAGCCACACGTGTGATTTCACACGTGTGGAACCCTCTTGGCCCGATTAACTCGTTTAATCATTTTTAAGCCTCAACTCATGTAACCAAGTTGTTGTGTGTGACCCTCTAGGTTCTCAATTCAATTAGCAGTGACCCTAATTAATTAATTCACTAATTAATTAATCAGTCCACAGATTAAACGACCATAGTCTAGCAACAGGTGTTTAACCCCTAGCTGAATTGGAATGTTCGGATTCGACAGAACCTTTAAGTCATTGATTCATGTGAGATACAATCCTCCTACTTACTATCTCTCAACCAAGATCTAGGGCAAGGGAATAATCAGAACCCTAATAATCCGGTCTTAAAGCTAAGTGCATTTCATATCCATTTGATCTCAATCCAAGAAACCCTTTTCTTGATGTCTTGATCTACTGCCTTGGCCAAGGACTCCATATGGCATATGAATGACTTACACAATAAGAGATCACCTTGCAAATGCAAGTGTAGGTCCTTTCTTGATTCTCATTCACTTTCATGAATCACTTGTGTAGCCCCAGCATAAGCCTTGAATCAGTTATCTAAGGCGACACCCTTTAAAGCGTATACCTAAGACTATAGAGTTAACTCATAAAGTGACAAGGAACCTCAAATCTAAGGATCAATTAATCACATCAATGACTCGTGAGATATTTTCTTATCTGGAAGTTTCCATTTCCTGAAATAGAAACTTCCTTTCCCATTTAGGAATGTTCTCACACGGGGCACCTCAGTGAACTTACTTATTAAAGTAAGCACCCTCATGTATCACGCACGTATCAACTGTGCACTTTGCACCTTCATGAAACAAGGTGTTCCTTCTTAAGGGCGTGATCCCATAAGCAAGCCTTTGAGGAGTCAGGTTGACACTCCCACTGTCTGTAGGACTCATCGGCTTGGAGTATTTTACTAATGATGACTTATGTGATATAAGGCTCGTTTCATGAACCATTTCACCTAAATGGTAGAGTCCTAAAGTCATCAGGATTAGGGGAGTTCTCATACATGCACAGCTAAAGTAAATGCATACCAAACAAGAGCATATAAAGAAGTGTTGCCTCAATTCGTTATTTCATTCAAAGATTGTCTGTGATTACAATAAGGAAAAGCACAAAGCGGATATACAATCGGCTTTCTAGGGCACTATTCCTAACAATCTCCCACTTGCCCGTCAAAGCCATTCTAAAGCTACTCTAAGTCCCATCTTCTAAAGATGACCTTGGAAAGCTTCTCGACTAAGGGGTAATAAGTGGATCTTCCACGTTCTCTGCTGATGTGACCCTCTCAATTTGCACATCTCCTCTTTTGATAATATCACGGATTAGGTGATACTTCCTCATAATGTGCTTGGTCCGTTGGTGAGATCTTTGTTCTCTTGCTTGAGCAACCGCCCCAGTGTTGTCACAAAACACAGTAATGGGGTCTTTCATGCTAGGAACAACATTCAACTCTTGAATGAAGTTTCTAATCCAAACACATTCCTTAGCTGCATCATTTGCAGCTAAGTATTCGGCTTCAGTGGTCGAATCTGCAATGGTAGTTTGCTTGGAACTCTTCCAACTCACTGCTCCGCCGTTTAGGCAGAAAATGTATCCTGACATTGACTTAAAATCATCTAAGTCAGATGCAAAGCTTGCATCGCAGTATCCTTCGACATTAAGATCTTCCTGACCTCCGTAAACTAAGAATAAATCTTTAGTACTTTTCAAGTACTTAAGAATATTCTTCACGGCAGCCCAGTGACCATCTCCAGGGTCAGATTGGAAACGACTTGTTACACTAAGTGCATAAGCCACATCCGGTCGAGTACATAACATTGCATACATTATGCTACCTATTACTGATGCATAAGGTGTATGAGTCATTCTTTCCTTCTCAAGGTTAGTCTTAGGACACATCTTCTTTGAAAGACATGTTCCTACACTCATAGGAAGGTTCTTAACCTTTGCTGACTCCATATTGAATCTCTTCAATACTTTGTCAATGTACATCGACTGTGATAGTCCTATTAACCTTCTAGATCTATCTCTATAGATTTTAATTCCAAGGATATAGGACGCATCACCAAGATCTTTCATCTCGAATTAGTTCGATAACCATAACTTAGTCACTTTCATGTCATCCTTCGAATTCCCAATAAGAAGGATGTCATCAACATAAAGTACTAAGAATTGCACTGAGGTCTCCAATTCCTTTCTATACACACAGGACTCATTCGAAATTTGAATGCAGCCAAACACTTTGATTGATTCATCAAATCGAATGTTCCAATTCCTAGAAGCCTGTTTCAATCCATAGATTGATCTTTGGAGTTTGCAAACCTTTTGCTCACTCCCACTGAATGTGAAACCTATGGGTTGCTCCATATAAATGTCTTTGTCAATGTCACCATTGAGAAAGGCAGTTTTCACATCCATTTGCCATATCTCATAGTCATAATATGCAGCAATGGCAAGCATGATCCGGATAGACTTTTGCATTGCAACTGGCGAAAAGGTTTCATCAAAGTCCACACCGGGTCTTTGAGTGAATCCTTTTGCAACCAGTCTTGCTTTATAGGCTGCAATGCTTCCATCAACTCCAAGCTTTCTCTTAAAGATCCATTTGCAACCTATGGGTTTGACCCCATCAGGCAAATCTATCAAGGTCCAAACTTGGTTGGAGTTCATGGAGTCCATTTCGGATTTCATGGCTTCTATCCACTGTTCAGAGTCAGAATCTGAAAGTGCCTCCTCATATGTTAAAGGATCATTATCCTTTTGAGAGATTTCATGGAAGAATCCATACCATCTCTCCGGCTGTCTAGGAGTGCGTTCAGAACGCCTTAGAGGAGGATTTTCATGTGTATCGAAATTCGTGATTGGTTGTGGTTGATCAAAAGGGGACGTTTCTTCAGTGGGTGGTGTGGGATCACTTTGTACTTCTTCTAATTCTATGATCTTGCCTTTCTTTTCTTTAAGGAACGGTTCCTCAAGAAAAGTGGCATTTCTGGAAACAAACACCTTTTGCTCAGATTGATCATAGAAGTAGTATCCTATGGATTCCTTAGGATAACCTACAAAGTAGCATAAGTTAGAACGAGATTCTAACTTATCTCCCACTGTCCTCTTCACGTAAGCAGGACAACCCCAAATTCTTAAGTAAGAATAACTAGGGATTTTACCATGCCACATTTCATAGGGCGTTTTAGGGACTGACTTAGAGGGAACTAGATTCAAAATTTTTACTGCACTTTCTAGGGCATAACCCCAGAAAGAAGGTGGTAAGTCAGTGAAACTCATCATGGAATGAACCATATCAAGTAGGGTTCGATTCCTTCTCTCAGAAACACCATTAAGCTGAGGAGTTCCCGGAGGAGTCCACTGAGAGATAATCCCATTATCTTTTAGATGATTAAGGAATTCTTCACTAAGATACTCGCCTCCTCGATCAGATCGAAGTGCTTTGATCTTGTGACCAGTTTGGTTCTCGACCTCCTTTTGAAATTCTAAGAATTTCTCAAAAGCTTCAGATTTATACTTCATTAAGTATACATAACCATACCGACTAAAGTCATCAGTAAAGGTTATGAAATACTGATGATTGTTTCTAGTGCTTACACTAAGCGGTCCACAAACATCAGTATGGATCAAATCCAAAACCTTAGTGGCACGTTCCACAGTTCCTTTAAAAGGGACTTTGGACATTTTTCCTTTGAGACGAGATTCGCAAGAAGTTAACTCCTTAAGATCATTTTCAGAGAATGATCCTAAAGTGTTTATCTTGCTAATTCTGTTCTTGGAAATGTGTCCTAATCTAGCGTGCCATAAGGGAGCTGAAACTTTGTCATCTCTCTTACGCTTTGTTTCTCGTTGTATATTCATAATATTGATATTTTGAGTTAGGTAAAGTCCATTACTTAGAGTACCGATGTGAACGGAAGAGTTGTTTCGTTTGATAAAATATTTACCATTCTTAATATAAGTTTCATAACCTTCACAATCTAATATTGGAACTGAAATTATATTATGAATAATGCTCGGTATATAAAGGACTTTATTTAAGACTAACTCAAAACTACCCAAATCAAATCTAATTGTGCCTAAAGCTCGAGCTTCAACATTTGAGCCATCGCCGATCTTCAAGGCACATTCTCCTTCTTTGAGTTGTTGGACCTTCACTTAGCATCTGTACATCATTACAGATATGAGTTCCACAACCGGTATCAAGTACCCAAGAACTAGAATTAATAGAAAGATTCACTTCAACGAGAAAGATACCTTTCTTTAGAGTAGCCTTGTACTCTGGACAGTTTCTCCTCCAATGTCCCGCTTTGCCACAATGGAAGCAAACATCCTCTTTCTGATCACGCTTCTTCTTTTGGGCCTTCCCCTTCGAAATGCCACCAGTGGGCCTAAGGGGTTTCTTCTTCTTCTTTCGGGCTTTCTTGCCCTTACCTTTAGAAGGCCCCGAAGAGGAAGATGGAGCATTTACCATCAAAACCTTATTGTCCTTCTTGATCGTGCTTTCAGCAGTCACAAGCTGACTAATCAGCTCAGCTACAGTAGCACCAGCATGATTCATGTTGAAGTTAAGGACAAATGGGTTGAATGATGGTGGGAGCGAAGCTAGCAACAAATCCACTGAAAGCTCATCTTTCAGTGGCATGTCCATGGAGGCAAGTTTCTCAGTAAGGGCAAGAAACTTGAGTCCATATTCATGGACACTTGAACCTTCCCTCATTCTCAAGTGGAACAATTCCTTTGAAGTGTTATACCTTGTAACACGTTCATGAGGGCGGTAAAGTTGCTCTAAGTGGTCGTAAATCTCCCAAGCGAATTCCATGGCCTCATGTTGCCTTTGCAAGTCAGGAGACATGTTAGCCAACATATGGCAACGGGCTTGGAGATTATCATCCTTCCACTTCTGAATCGCGTCCCGCTCGGCCCGAGTAGGAGCATCCCCTTCGGGACTAGGCTCCCCTTCGAAGAGAACATAAGTTCTCTTCTCAGAATCTAAAATGATTTTTAGATTCCTAAGCCAATCAGAATAGTTGGGACCAGTCAACTTGTTTGACTCGAGGATCGATACAAGAGGGTTTTTGGTTGCCATTTCAAAACACGTAGAGAATCACAGAATCTACGACCTAAATGGTAAAACAGAGAACTAGTGAGCATGCTGAATTACAACGATATACAAAAAATAGGGTCTTTAATCTATTGTAGCTCCCACTGTTTTTCAAAGATCTATAATTCCCAAAGATCTAAGAGGAACACGTTTCCCAATGGGTACTAAGATCCTAGGCATTTTACCTCGAACCCACGACTCACGGACATTCTAAGTAAGAACCCTAGGTAGGTACAACTTACCAATTCTAACACCTTTAGAACTCTTAGTAATTGTTTTTGCATCACCTATCTTTCAATATGGACCCACGACTCGTGCGACATCCATATTTACTTAGGCGTTAAGCTAAACCCATCAATCATAAGATCATGACCAAAACTTAGTTCGAACGACCCACGACTCGCGGACATCGCCCTTGCTAAAATCGATCATGAAATATTGATCATTTAAAATGATCAATTAGGTAACTGAGAACTAATAAGCTCCACTAGCTATCCCACGACTCGCGGACAATAACTAGCTTTACTTACTAAACTTAAAACCTATTGATGGAATGCTAGGAATTTAATTCAAAATTTGCATCTCGAATTAAACACCTATATGTTTGAAATTAGCTTAATATTTAATGGGAATTTTTGAATCAACCGGAGAGTTTTCCGGTTCGACCTCACCAACATATATGTTATCCAATTTTATTAGTCTTGATTAATGCAAGTACACTTAAATGCATTTCAAACAAGCACATAAACAGATAACATGTCCTAGCATGATACTAACATGTAATGATCATGGGTTCTACTTATCTTATGCGTGATATGTGGGAGCCACTCCACAATCACAAGTTCTAACATACATGCCACATAAACAGTTTAAATCACATAAGGGAAAGCGGTAACAAAATACGAGCCCTATCTCTATTACATTTAACAATTGAGATTCCCCTCCCTAACATTTTGAGGGGTCTTCACTTATGGCCTCCTTGTTACTTGAATGTGGTCCATCTTACTCCATGGGTGCATTGTCTCCAAAATGAAAATAAAACCTCACCACCTATCTCTACTCTCAAATTACAATAAAAAGAAAAAGACATAAAGTAATAAGGCTCAATCTTCATATTGGCCTTAGACAATTACACGGGGCATACCCCGGCCTAAAAAACAGTAATATGGAAAGCCACATAATAAATCACATAACAATACGCACATAAGTGAGGCTCCAACCTCAATTGAAAAACGCAACTATAGGGCTCCAACCCCAATTTAAACCATTCATGTGCATAAATTAAAACCATACATAGATCTAAACCCATGATCACCTAACATGCTTTTGCAAGAATTTAAATTTAACCAATAAATTAAAATTCTCGCTTTAAGCTCTAATAGCTTAAAACACGACTTAGATGCAATTCTTGTTCAAGAGCCATTTCAACAAAACCCGAAAAACATTAAACTAATAAAATTCCAATTAATTTCTGAAAATTAATAATTTTATTCTTTCAATATTTTCAGAAAACAAAGATTGTAATTTTTCCAAGATTTAAATCGCTTAATTTTCAAAATCCCAATTTAAACAATTATTTCAAAAATAATTCAATTTTAATAAATAAAAATTTTTAGAAAAATTAAATCGGGATTGGATTGGACTAAACACGAAAATCAAGATCGCGAAACGAAGTGCCCGGAACGGACTGCACGTCCGCCCGAGACCAAGCCCGGCTGACGCACAGCATCGCGCGCGCGGACGCGCGCGCCGGCGCTGCGCACAGCAGGCAGCGAAAGCTGCCAGCGTGCGCGCATCAGCTGGGTGAGGCGGGCGGCCGCGGACGGGAGGCTCCCGCGTAGTTGCGGGAGGTGCAGGCGGGCTCGCCTAGGCGCTTGCGGGCGGCAGCGGCAGGCAGTCCCGCGCGGTTGCGGGACTGGCGTGCTACGCCCTAGCACGTCCAGGCTCGCGTTTTCGTAACGCGATTTCGTGTTTCGTACTTTTAGTTCAAAAACCAAAACAATCCAAATTCAAAAAACACGATTTAAATTAATTTCTATCAAAACGGTTTTTCCAAAAACACAATTTAAGAAAACAGTTTTAGAAATTCAAGAAAAATTACAGTTTCGTATTTCAGGCTTTCTAAAAGAACTCATGAATACCTAATTCGCATTTAAGCCTAAGAATTTCTACCAAATTCAGAATAATTGAGACGAATCAGAAACACGATTAACGAGGTGGCTCTGATACCACTTGTTGGAAAACACGAATCAGAAAGCAGCGAAATTTAAAAAATTTTCCCAACAAAAGGACCTTGGACTCGTAATCGTGTAACCAAATTCGTAGAAATAGAAAACTTACTTTTCTTTTATTCTTTCTTGAAGCGTTTCAAGCCACCCAAGAATGCTCTTCTCGCGGCTTGATCCCTCTCCTTGGTAAAGCTCGAATCTTCAAACTTCTAACTTGAAGTCTCTAGAGAAAGTCCACCAACTTGATCACAATCTAACTAGTAAGGATGTTAGTTCTCTAGTTAGTGTTTAGGCTTAACCTAGGGTTTATTTGATCTTGGAGAAAGGAAGGTGTTCAACACATGAACCAAAAGAATTGTCAATTCGCTCTAAAGGGGAGCATGAGCTCCCCTATGTATAGGAAAGGGGAGGGGCGGCCGAAATCCTTGTCCTCATAGGCAAAGGTTTTGGTTCCTCTCTCCTATTACTTGATCTTCAAGTAATTTCCAACTTTGACTTTGAATTCAAATTCAAATCAACTTTAGGAGAGCTAAAATTATCCAAACTATTTTTGGATTATTTTATACTTTATTTATTTAAAATAAATAACTTATTTTATCTAATTAATTAATTCGTAATTAATTAACTAGATTATTTTCTCCAAAATAAGACTTTCCTTTTAATTCAAAATTAAACCAAAGTCTATTAAATAATTAACACATTTAATTATTTAATACATATATATACAATATATATATATATATTCACACGTGTGTGACACGTGTCACTCACGTGAGCCACACGTGTGATTTCACACGTGTGGAACCCTCTTGGCCCGATTAACTCGTTTAATCATTTTTAAGCCTCAACTCATGTAACCAAGTTGTTGTGTGTGACCCTCTAGGTTCTCAATTCAATTAGCAGTGACCCTAATTAATTAATTCACTAATTAATTAACCAGTCCACAGATTAAACGACCATAGTCTAGCAACAGGTGTTTAACCCCTAGCTAAATTGGAATGTTCAGATTCGACAGAATCTTTAAGTCATTGATTCATGTGAGATACAATCCTCCTACTTACTATCTCTCAACCAAGATCTAGGGCAAGGGAATAATCAGAACCCTAATAATCCGGTCTTAACGCTAAGTGCATTTCATATCCATTTGATCTCAATCCAAGAAACCCTTTTCTTGATGTCTTGATCTACTGCCTTGGCCAAGGACTCCATATGGCATATGAATGACTTACACAATAAGAGATCACCTTGCAAATGCAAGTGTAGGTCCTTTCTTGATTCTCATTCACTTTCATGAATCACTTGTGCAGCCCCAGCATAAGCCTTGAATCAGTTGTCTAAGGCGACACCCTTTAAAGCTTATACCTAAGACTACAGAGTTAACTCATAAAGTGACAAGGAACCTCAAGTCTAAGGATCAATTAATCACATAAATGACTCGTGAGATATTTCCTAATTTGGAAGTTTCCATTTCCTGAAATAGAAACTTCCTTTCCCATTTAGGAATGTTCTTACACGGGGCACCTCAGTGAACTTACTTATTAAAGTAAGCACCCTCATGTATCACGCACGTATCAACTATACACTTTGCACCTTCATGAAACAAGGTGGTCCTTCTTAAGGGCGTGATCCCATAAGCAAGCCTTAGAGGAGTCAGGTTGACACTCCCACTGTCTGTAGGACTCATCGGCTTGGAGTATTTTACTAATCATGACTTATGTGATATAGGGCTCGTTTCATGAACGATTTCACCTAAATGGTAGAGTCCTAAAGTCATCAGGATTAGGGGAGTTCTCATACATGCACAGCTAAAGTAAACGCATACCAAACAAGAGCATATAAAGAAGTGTTGCCTCAATTCGTTATTTCATTCAAAGATGTCTGTGATTACAATAAGGAAAAGCACAAAGTGGATATACAATCGGCTTTCTAGGGCACTATTCCTAACAATGGAACCTCAAGTCTAAGGATCAATTAATCACATCAATGACTCGTGAGATATTTCCTAATCTGGAAGTTTCCATTTCCTGAAATAGAAACTTCCTTTCCCATTTAGGAATGTTCTCACACGGGGCACCTCAGTGAACTTACTTATTGAAGTAAGCACCCTCATGTATCACGCACGTATCAACTATACACTTTGCACCTCCATAAAACAAGGTGGTCCTTCTTAAGGGCGTGATCCCACAAGCAAGCCTTTGAGGAGTCAGGTTGACACTCCCACTGTCTGTAGGACTCATCGGCTTGGAGTATTTTACTAATCATGACTTATGTGATATAGGGCTCGTTTCATGAACCATTTCACCTAAATGGTAGAGTCCTAAATTCATCAGGATTAGGGGAGTTCTCATACATGCACAACTAAAGTAAACATATACCAAACAAGAGCATATAAAGAAGTGTTGCCTGAATTCGTTATTTCATTCAAAGATTGTCTGTGATTACAATAAGGAAAAGTACAAAGCGCATATACAATCGGCTTTCTAGGGCACTATTCCCAACATTACTCTGATGGTAGCCATACTTCCTCATTACCACTGAGAACCTTCCAAACCAGGCTCGAGGTGACTGTTTCAAGCCATACAGTGCTTTCCTTAACCTACACACTTCCCTTTGTTTGAAATCCCTAGTGAACCCGAGGAGGGGGTTCCACATATACTTTTTCCTTGAGATCTCCATGTAAGGAACATATTTTTGACATCAAACTGATGCAGTGGCCAATCCCTATTAGCTGCCACTGAGAACAGAACCAGAATTGTATCAATTTTAGAACTGATGAGAAGGTTTCTGAATAGTCAATCTGGTAGGTCTGAGTGTACCCCTTAGCTACTAATCTGGCTTTATATCTTTTAACATTGTTGTCTGCCCGGTGTTTTATAGTGAATACCCAACGACATCCAACCACCTTCTTTCCATTGGGTAGCTCACACTTTTCCCATGTGCTATTTTTCTCCAGAGCATCCATTTCAGTTTCTATAGCCTGAACCCATCTATCATCGGTAAGAGCCTCTTTTACTCTATTTGGAACAGTGGTGGAGTAGACCGAGGTGACAAAGGCACGGGTCTACTAGGACAAGTTTTCTTTAGCAAGATCTGCTATTGGATACTTAGGTGTCCTGCTCAATCGTTCTGGCTAGTAACGCTTCGAGCGGACTCCCCGATTTGCCCTGGGAGGCAGCACATATCTATCCTCCTGGACTCTCTCTGTTTGGTCCTCCCCTGTGCTTGTATTTCACCTACATCACCATCTTCCTCACCTGCACTGTTAGATTCACACTATCCAAGGGATACATTATTGCTACCCAAAACATATTCACGTGCCTCATGGATATCAGTCTGAGTGATCGGGTCATTCGAATTCATAGAAAACTATACTGTGTGGCTAGTCCGCTCGGTGGTTTCGCCTACTTGCTCTTTTGGGACTGTGTCGGGCCAAAGTGGTGATATGCATCCTAGTGGGTCCTGCTGTTGTGACTGACTCTCCTCCTGACCACTAGGTTGGGTAAAAAAGTACTCTATTTTAAGAAAATCACAGTCCATGGTGGTGTACAAGCGGCAAGTGGCTGGATGGTAACACCGATACCCCTTCTGATGGACTACATACCCTACGAAGACACACTTGAGGGGAACAGGGGTCTAGTTTGGTTCTATTATACTTGGAAATGTGAACAAAGACTGAACACCCAAAAACCTGAGGTGGGAGAACCAAGCCGAAGGGTATACTAACCCATTTTCCCAGATGATTTAAAGGGGTATTGAGATTAAGGGCATTGGTGGGTAAGCGATTCAAGAGATAGAATGAAGTGGCTACAGCTTCAGGCCAAAGATGTTTAGGGCAATAGGATTCGAGCATGAGGGCCCTAGTCATCTCAAGGAGTTGTCAATTCCTACGTTTAGCTACTCCGTTTTGTTGTGGGCTATGCAGACAGAAAGTCTGGTGTAGTAACCCATGGTCCCGGAAAAACTCTTTTAACGTTGAGTTGACAAATTACCCCCCATTATCAGACCAAAAACCTTGGATGATGGATTTATACTGCGTTTGCACTATTTTAAAAAACTCCATAAATTTTAAGGGCACATGAGATTTTCTTTTAAGAAAATAAACCCATACCATCTGAGAACAATCATCAACAAATAAAATAAAATATTAGAATCCATGATCACCAGTGTTTGGGGCAGGGCCCTACACATCCGAATGTACCAAAGAAAAAATGTCCTTAGCCCTAGAATGTGAAGACGAAAAAGATTATCTATGACTTTTCAAAAGAATACATGTTTCGCAAGACAACTGGCTACTTTGCGAGAAAATACTAGTAAATAAGGACTTTAGATACCCTAAGGATGGATATGCCAACCGCCGATGCCACAACCGCTGTTGCCTTTCCACTATCCCATGAGCAATCGCTGCAGTTCCATGTTGAGCCACCTCGTCCACATAGTATAGTCCACCTCGTTCAGTACCATGCCTAAGCACTCTCCCCGACTGAACATCACGTGCGAGGCAAAAAGTAGGAAATATCAACACCATAAAATTTAGTTTTCTCGTCACATGACTGATAGAAATCAACTTGTAGGATAAACTAGACACATATAAACAATTCTTTAATTACAATGTAGGTGATTGTGCCATTGTCCAAGCACCGTGGACCTGAGAGAAATCCCTATTTTCACTTTGAATTGAGGTGGTTTTAGTGGTTGTACATGCCACTAGATCTGTTAAATTATTAGTTATGGTGTGGGTAGCACCATAATAAAAAATCCTCCGAGTCTTTTCCTTACTCTCATTTATACCTATTTAAAGAGCCAATCTTCTTGATTCATAATTTTCTATATTTTGTTCCTTCTTACATTCTTGTAATTTATTGGTCCCACCATTACAACAAGAAGAATTAATGACAGAAAAATTAGAGGCCAAATTATTAAATAAATGAGATGAAAGGTAGGAAGGGTATTTACCCTTTCCTAACCTTATACCTAATAGGGTGGCACCAGCCCTCCCTTTTTCATCTGCCGTCACTTGAGATTTCTTCTTCTCTTGTGTCGGCGGACCTTGCTGTCAGTCCTCTTTCTTTGTCGGAGTTCCTTTTTTCGGTACGGTAGCTCGGTAAGACTGCATCGTATCGCTGGCTTTGCTATCCTTCCAGAGGTTTATCGCCATTCTTATTGTTCCGACGAGGTGGTGTTGTACTTCGCGACTAACCTGGGCTGTGTCTGGGCTTTCCATCTCCATATGTCGTCGGCCTATCCCTCTCTGTGATGGAAACTGAGCAACAAGGCCCGCTCCAACCCCAGATCCTTCGGATGATGATGTTCGTTCTGCATTCATGATGTCTCATCATGCCGATTCTCACCGGATGGTGGCGTACGCCTTCTCGGCCGATGGTAGAGGATTTTCTTTCAAGAGATCCCTCTGTTCTGTGTCATAGCAATCATCTACCCCGGCGAGGAATTGAAACAAGCAAATCTCGGACCTAAGGCGGTTGAACACGAGGATGTCATTTTTGAAAGACATCGGGTTTGGTGCTCGAACTTTGATTTCTCTCTAGATCCTCTGTAGATTGTTGTAGTATTGCTCAATCATGTCTGTTTCCTAATTATGAGGTTGTAGACTGGAAGCCCATCTCTAGTTGACTCGTACGTGACCTTCAATCCGTCCCATAGGGCTTTTGCTGAAGGATATAGCATAGTTAGTGATGACGTCTGATTCCATGTTGTCCAGAATCCATGTACAGACAATTAAATCGACCTATTCCTATCGGTGATAAGTCGGATGGTCTGGCTCCGGTGGTGCCGGGGTTCCAGTGATGTGGCTGAGTTTTCTCCTTCCGGCCGATCGCCATCCTCATGAGTTGGGACCAAAGTGAGTAATTGAACTGATTTAGTTTTACGCTTATGTTGACTGTTGTGGTATTTGAAACTGACTCGAATGTGTTTGGGGCTGTAGATTTTGGATGATACTTGCTAGTTGTGTGACCAGGGAATCAACAGGCTCCTGTGATTCCTTGCCAGAATTGGTTGTGCTACTATTGTCGGCCATGGCTAAGAAAGGTAAGGGGTATATGATGAGCAAGGTTCAAATCCGATTAATGGATTGTCGCCCGCTCTGATAACATGTTATGAATTGTGAACGCCATAGTATTGGAGGAATATTTTCTGTATTGAATTTTTGTGTAAAAACTGTATACAACACTGTACAAAACCTCTTACATATATACAAAAGATACCTAATTTAATTAGGGAAAGTCAACTATCAATATCTATCAAAATCCCTAACCTTTCTTAACAATAAATAACTAAAAAAAGGACAAATTTGAATTTTTGATAGCATATAAGTTTTGTAAGAGATTATTTTAATATTTTGAGAGTATTTATAATTTTTGTGTTTATCAGGTTCAATGCAGCGTGTGGTGTACGATGGTGTCATTATTTTTGACTTTATTACAATTTTGACCCATTAAGTTTGTCGTCAAATGAGTTTGGTCCATGTTTTGGGAATTGGGACCATGCTACTTGCTTACTACTCTAGTACTCTGATATTTATTTATTTTGCTTTTTATTTTTATATCATTTATTATGTTTATATATATATATATATAATAACATCAATACTTAACTTGTTGAAGGGCATAAGACAATTATTATGTTTATATATATATATATATATATATATAATAACATCAATATTATGAAAGTTTCCCCTCATGCTAGTCGACTTCCCAGAACATTAGTTGACTTCCTCAAAAAAGCATCCAGTCATTTGGGCAGAAGGCAGAATTGAAAAACGTTGAGAACGTTGCTGGTATGGATGCGAACATTGGTTGTGAGATAAGTATTACCTTAACGTTTTGTTGGCTCTGCTCGTAATTTTTTCAATGTGAAATTAATATAATAATATTCTATATATATATATGAGTTTGCAAATATTCAAATAAACATTCTATTTCAATATAAATGGAGAATTCTTTTCTTTTATGAGGGATCAAAATTGTTCTGAATGAAAAAATAGGTTAAAATTATGAAATTTTCTACTACCACATTTGCCAGTTTGGTAGAAAAATAAGAGTGAAAAGAAAATTAACAGCAACTTAACTACAAAATTGTTGAGTTGATTAATATCTTTAATGTTCGAAACTTGTAAATATATTATTTTATTGTGTTATATCATGTAAGGTACTCAAATCGGATGTTGTGTATTACAAGACACCCAATACATGGTAAAATCTAAAATAATAAACTTGTATCGCTTGGTCTGTACCATGTTGTGTCCGACTATCCATGTGTCGTCGTCGTATCCATATTCATACATGTCATATATTAGAATTAAAAATTTGTGATAAAACCTGTGATAGTCTAAAAAATATCGTTTATTTCAATCATTAATGTGAATTAACGTCATGTGCTACATGATTAGAACCAATCATTTTGATGTGGTAAATTAATTTTGAATAATATTAATTGCAAGCTTTCACTATTATAAATATCTTGTCATTAATAATTTTAATTTATAAATTATTATTTCTTAATCTAACTAGTATCTGTGACCTATGAATCATGAATGCTTGTATTTACACTTAAATGTTGAGACTGATTTTATATATGAGGGGAATTCTCGGTTATAATCTCACAACTGCACTAGTCGATTTATTTATAAAAAGAAACTTACGAAAAAAGTAAATAAATCGGATCATTTGAACCAATCATTTTGATGTGGTAAATTAATTTTGAATAATATTAATTGCAAGCTTTCACTATTATAAATATCTTGTCATTAATAATTTTAATTTATAAATTATTATTTCTTAATCTAACTAGTATCTGTGACCTATGAATCATGAATGCTTGTATTTACACTTAAATGTTGAGACTGATTTTATATATGAGGGGAATTCTCGGTTATAATCTCACAACTGCACTAGTCGATTTATTTATAAAAAGAAACTTACGAAAAAAGTAAATAAATCGGATCATTTGATATTTATTAAAAATCCCTCTATCCAACTCACTTCCCAATTTCTAATTTCATAGTTAGGGTTATTTCCATGTACACGTCATGTGAGATTGCATAATTACAACTCGTACCCTTTTAGATGAAAATATTATAAAATTTATACTTCTAATTTTGAAAATTTTCAAATGAACTCATTCCGATTGGATTTTTGCCAAAATCATTCTTGAATTACCTATATCTCACTACTAATTATTTACTAACAACAACTCATACATCATTCTCAAATGACAGACACGTAATTACAAAGTTTTTTGGAAGATCGACACATGACCCATTTGTAAATTGATATTCATAATGACTTTTCCCTCCTCAATTAGCAGTGAAGAATTAATTAGTTGTGAAATATAATCAATTTAAAAAAAAAAATCGTTAAACATTCAACCGGAATGGATTCATTTGTAATTTTTCAAACTTAAAAGGGTGAATTGTGTAATATTTTCATCTAAGGGGGTACGAGTTGTGATTATCCAATCTCACAAGGGGTGTAGATGTAAAAATACTCTTCATAGTTATATATATAATCTCCCGAGATTAATATTTTTAGTTTTTAGTTCCTTTTCATTATACAAATTACACAGAAACCCTTTAAATTTCATTATTTATGTAAAAGGAGTGAAATCCATGTTGCTAGAAGAGATTTGTGTAAATATACATGAATTATGAAATTTTAAGTAATTAACTTATGATTATATCAGGCCTTATAAAGAAGACGATCAAGTGGTATAACTTAATAGTTTGACATTGTGTTAGAATTTCTAAAAACTCCAACATTACAATTAAGTGGTATAATTTAATAGTTTGATATTGTATCAGAGTTTCTAAAAATTCTAATATACTTAAAAACAGTCTAAATGAATAAGAAAATAAAAAAAAAAACTTATAGAGTAGATATAAATTTATTGTATAAATATATGGGGTTAATTATATATAGACCCATGGGGGTATTAGAAACTACAATTTGTGACCCTCTCAATCAAACAATTACACATGCACCCATTGAGGAGTTTGAAAATTATACAAGACACCCAAGAATTAGGGCTCTTATAAATTTTTGATGACATCTTAAATTTTAACTTGATCTTCCTATTTTATCCCTTCATTTAGTATAACAATTCTTATTTCAAGAATTATCCCTAATTATATTTGAATTGGTATTGGAAATCAAAATTTAATAAATTAAATCATTAACTAATATAAAATGGTATGATTTTGTCATTTTAAGTATTAAATTATATATAATAAATCTGAATTTATTGGGTTAAATATAATATTTAGAAAAAGTTATATATATACCACCACCGCACGCCAATATATATACTCATACATACAGTGACACCCCGTTCTTTTGGCCATACAGGTATGGCGTCACGAGTGAGCTACGAGGCACTTTTAAATTATTTATTTATGCAATTACGTGTTAATTATATGCTATCTTGAATTTATTTGAATTATTTGTTAAGGATCTATGTTTGAAACTTTGAACATTTTTGTCTTTTGACTTTGTTCTTATTTCGTTTGACTCCAAACTTGCTTCTGATTTTTGTGAATACGTGATATGCATGAATTACGTAAGGTATGAATGTGTTTATATGTTCATTGTACGCTTTTAAACTTGTTTGTTGAGGTCTTGGACCATTTTTGTGAAATAGGGACTTAAGGGCCTAAAGAGAATTTAACGCACCTTGGGTTCCGGGCAGCATAACTTAAGCTCGAGAATTCGGATTCGAATTCTGACACTGTCGCTGGGCTCGTATCGACGATATGGATCTAAAGAAATAAGCCTCATAATTTTCTAAACCCGTTTGAACCTTCGAAACTTCACCAAACCGAGCCCCACACAAATGACCCGCTACCTTTGCCGATTTTGCTCATATTTGACTCGTTTCTTGAACCCATATCTCCCTAACCCTACCCTCTACACTCTATCACTCACTCCATTTCGGATCCCACATAAGAAAGAAAGGATAGTGCAGCAAAACGTGAGAAAAAGAGAAGGAAGAAAAAAGAAGAAGCCACCCATTCACCTCTATGAGTTTTGAGCTCAAATCACTTTCATTCTCCACCATTTCTTCAAGGTATGTATATTTTTACATTATCCATAACATGATGCATCTTTTCATCCATGAATCTTTGAATTTGAGCTTGGTTTGAATGTGCTTTGGAGACATTAATGAATAGTTGGGTTTTAAGTTCATTTTTGAATTCTTTGTTCGAAAGATGATTTCTATGGGCTTTGATGCATGATTCTTGTTCCCTAGAGCTTCTTTACTTTGTTTCTTGCCTTCTATTTCATGGAGAATGTGTTATATTAATTCACCATTTTTGAAGCTTGGAAAAGTGACTAGATGTGGGTGTTTGATGTATGACTTGAGCTCCATTTTCCTTCTCCTTGTTTTCATGGTGTTGTGCTGCATTTTGTTCCTTGATTTGCCTTGTTTGCTACCTTCTTACTTGTCCTTTCGGACCCTGTTGTTGTTTCTTGGAATGGAGGAAGAGAAACTGGGGTTGCTGCTGTGTTTTGGGGCTCGAGGGCATGACACAGCCGAGTCTATTTTGTGCATGAAAGAGACTCGGCCGTGCCTTGTCCTTTGGTTGTGGGGGAGTGGTGCACTCGTCCGTATCCGTTTTGTGTGGAAATATGACATGGCTGAGTCTAGCTACTGCTGCTTGTTTTTCTGGGCTGGGTTCGCATTCAGTCGTGCCTAGTTCATGCTTGAATATGACACGGCCGAGTCTTGAGTGTTGAAACCCATTTGTGTTTTGTTGCTTGTTTTCTCATTTCTTTTTCAATTTTATTTGATTATTCCCACCTCAATTATGATCCTAACATGTTAGTAAGTTGTAATATGATATGTTTCATTATTTATTTTAATTTTATGGCCTTATTTGCTAAGTGTAAATATAACTTGAATTCATGACCTTTTAAATGCTACATATGATGATTCTTTACATCTCTTGACTTCTTTATGAATTTTAATCTTATGTTGCTTATAATATGCTAGAATATGATGTATTATGAGTTTGTTTAACGTGTCATGTGTTTAATTCATGTATCGTTTATATGAAAATATTGCAATTGCTTTGATATGTCTAAGTGTGAACATATATGACGTGCATTGCATCATTTGCATCCATATGCATTTGCCGAGCATTTCTATGGTTCATTATTGAGTCTAGTATTGTCTCTTATGTTTAGATTGTCCGAATGGAGTAGCTCATTGGTGTGGAGCCACTCCGTAGGTGTGTTCCATCTTGCTTCGTTTGGTTTATTCGTCAAGGTGAGGTTTTCTTTCTTTTAGTTATTACGACCTACAACCCTAAATGTGTTTAAAGCCTGTATCTGACTTACGTATGTACCATATATATATATATATATATATATATGTATTTAGATACGTGTTTGGTATGTATTTTGTGGGAATTGGCCGGTTGCTATGAAATCATTTGAAAACGCTTTTATATATATGTAAGCTATATTTTAATTTGTTTATTTTGCAAAAAGGTTAGTGTGTGTTTTGAACTTAGCGAGAATAGCTTTGAAAGATAGGCCTTTGAATATAAATTTGGATTTGAATTTGAACTTGGGCCCCAGAGGTTTGTGCAAAGGAGCCCCGGGATGACATCAGGCCGTCGGGTCTACTCCCAAGTACGGTCTCCAATTGAAAGGATAAACCCGGAACCCACGAGGAGGTTTGGTGGGGGATGGAATCCTCGGGCGTGAGCATCATGGAAATCATGACCCACACATATAGGAATCGATGGTTAAGGTGTGCACAACCCTTTCATCACCAAAGAAGAGGAAGGTATGTTTGATTTTGATTTCGTTCGAATTTGAATATGAAACATGAATATGAAGTAGGTTGGTTGGAAACTTGTACTAGCCAAGTCAGTATGAATTTGACTCTGAATAGGGTTGGAAACTCGTACTCGCCGCCGCATGTAATAATATCGAGCTTCTGTCGCTCAAAGTTACAATAAAAAGGTCCTGGCAAGAAATTTAAAGGTTGGAGATTTGGTCCTGAAAAGGCTCAATGTTACTTGGCACGTGGGAAAACTCGACCTAAACTGGGAAGGATCTTTTCGCATTTGCGGAGTGGGGAAGAACAAGTCTTACCATTTAGAGGAAATGAATGGTAGTCCGATACCTCGATCGTGGAATACACATAATTTGAGGCGATTTTATGTTTAAGCATTACTTGTAAGATTGGAATTTATCATTTTTAATGAAAAGCTATATTACGAGATCGATCACTTTCTTTGTTACATGTTTATTCTTCATGATTCTCTTTTACTTGGTCGAAATGAACAGGCGTCATCAGGAGATGCTAATTCATTCGACCCCACTACCCTTTGTTTGAACATGCGTTTGTGACTAAATGTTAATTCGAGTAGATAGGCAAATCTCAATAACAAATAAAAGAGCTAACATTCATAATAAATAATGCTAATTTGATCAGAAAAGAAATAACTTCATTAATAACAAAATGAAGTTACAAAAAGGAGCACAAGGCTTTTTGGATTTTCCTAAGAGAAGCAATCATCAACCCACCCGGTTGATACAAGTTGGTACAATTTGGATTTTCCAATAGGAGCTATAGAGGGCTGGCTAGAGGAGGCGTCCGTTGGTTGCATCGAAAATTTCTTTGGGTTACATGCAGTCTTGAAAGCATGCAACCTCTTCTCAATGGCATCCTGAAAATCGATCGTATTAGGCATACTATCTAGAACCCGCATGCCCGAGATCTGGCCCTGAACCTGATCGAGTGTAAAGTTGAATTCCATTTTGTTTCAGTTAGGTTCCTCGTCCCATGGGGCTTTTGGCCTCTCCTCTTCAGCGCAGGGTTTGGGCAGTCCATCCCGACCACTTTAGTGTCATAAATGGTCGGGATATAGCCCGTCTCCCTTATTGGGCCAAGCAAAGCTCAAAGTCGTTGTCAAAGTCCATGCACCCTTTGATCATGGAACCACGAGTAAACATTAAGCTCTCGACGTATCTGAAGATGGCATATTTCTCGATTTTAGGAAGCATATACTCGTAGGCCCCCATTGCAGCTTCAACACCATTCTTGTGGCCCTCCTCCACCCCAGCCTTGTGGCCTTCTAGCCATGCCTCATTAGAATCTAACCGGACTTGCTTTGAGCTCCTTCGAGATTTGTCTAATTTTCTCCTTGAGCTCAGACTTCTCCTTGATAGCCCTAATTAGATCCATATCAACTTTCTTGAACATCTTCTCCCTCTTCGATAGCTTACCCCTCAACTCCTCGACACTCATTTCTCCATCTCGAATTGGGCCTTAATGTCGGAGTTTAGCTGGCGGATGTCCCTCCGTTAAGCGTTGTCCTTTTCCATTTGGGCTCGTGCGGCTCGAGCAATTTTCCAACGATGCGAGTTGTGGAAGGCCGGATGGAGGCCTAACAATATATTTCAAGCACAAAGTCAAACAAAAATGCTAAAAGTCTGGAAAGGAGAAAAAAAATTTAATTAAGGAACTTACGGCAAACAAGTCGCAAGCAAGGTTGTCTTCACTCACCTGGTCATCGTCTTGCCATAATAGGTTTTGGTCGGCCTCAGTTTGCATGGCATAGTAAAAATACCTAATGGCTACCAAATCATAGGAATCGCTCACGATGGCCCGCTCGCTTCCATCTGCTCGGAGGGTCGATAATTCGCCAGGATACCTTGGCTCGTTTACCCGGGAGTACTAGAAAAACTTCTTATAATCTTTTGGTCAGGGAATGCAGGAAGTCTCGATCTCCTTACCTTTTTTGTAGGGAGTTATGTGGGTATGAGAGGAAGTCTTCTCAACCGGAGTGGCAGAGGGAGCGGCTTGTTTGTCTCGAGGGGGGTTTGAGCTCGATCCGGCCGTTGGCATCCTATCTTTTTCCTGCTGGCCAGGTTAAGTAGAGTTCTTGTCCTGTTTGCTCTGGGGTTCACCGCCCTCTTTGGCATTCCTCTTGTCTTGACAATGATGAGAGGACGCAGGGGCTTTGGGGGCTGGGATATTGGCCGCTTGTGCACCTTGAGTGGCCACTCAGACCACTTTGTTGATCGCCTCCTCAGCCCCTCGCTCATAATCCACGACCTCCTCCGCGGTCGCCGCAGCCTACCTTTTCTTCTTCCCATTGGCGTTTAGTTTCTTGATCTCGACAATGATGTCTTTTCTGGACTCCATTATGATTGTACTTGCATAATATTTTCCCTATCAATAAGGGAAATTTCGATTAATGGTAATTTTCATAAAAGCATAAATGGAGGTTAAGGGGATTGAAAGAAACGTGCTTGTGTGATCGAAATTGAGGATGGTTGCGCTTGTAATGCTTGTATCTAATCGTTCCATGTGTAATTCCCGCCTGGACTATGAGCTGAGGCTGGGTCAGATATCGGGAACAGAATGGGCCGACCTCTTAGAGGCATTGGATCAAGGTCAGAGGTAGGCTGTCAATAGGTTGGATTTTAATCTGAATCCGATCCGATTTTCAGCTTATCATCCGATAAAAAAATTTGATGGATCATATCCGATTATAAATATTCAAAATCCGAATTAAGTGGATTCGGTATGGAATCATGCAGTCCGACCATTAAAGATCCGAATCCGAATAAATAAATAAATATATTTATTTATTTATTTATTCGGATTCGAATCTTTAATGGATCGGACTGCATGACTCCATACCCAATCCATATATATAATATCAATTCATTATCTCAAATATGTATATATGATTAAGCAATATATCATAGGTTCAAGTTATATACTTAACTTGTAAGTTTAATATGAATTATTAATGTTATAGTGTAAATTTTAATATCATTTTTAATTAAGTAGGAAGTGTTAGTTATGTAAGATTGTATTTTGAGGGTTAATCTCTATTCAGTTTATTAGCTAAGCTTAAGGTGTGTTTATATATAAGTATTCAAGAGACAATCTTGTGTTTGATACTTGAGTTTGTGAAAAAGTTCTTAGTTAACATTATGTTAGATGTGTTAGATTTTAATAAGTTATAGTTAAGTGTAACAAGTTATAATTAATATTATTTTAGATAGGTGGGATTGCATTTTGTATTTTCCCATAGGATATTCTTAAAAATATATATAGAGAAACATATATGACTATGTTTTTAATAAAATATGGTTTAAGTTATACATCTCGACATACACATATATATATATATATATATATATATATATATATATATGAAAAATATTATATATAATATAAACTTACTTTTATAGCATATTATATTTACAAAAACTAATTTCTTAACTAAATCTATACTAATTTCCTTGACCAATAAATAAATAAATAAAGATACTAATTTCAGATTACATAAACTAATTTCTTAAAAGCCTTGTTGCACAACAAATCTACACTTGGCCCAAACTCAAACCCAGAACCATAAATTTTACATCAAATAAAAATTAAGCAGCACTTCCACATTCTCCATCTTCCCCCATTTTCACTTATTGCCACCCTCACCCCCATCAGCCATCGTCCGATGCAGATCTGTCCTCGCATTTGCTTCCAGAACTCGACACCTACCACCACTCACCACCGACCAACTGCTACTTCTCTATCGAAGATTCCCCACCTCCGCCAACCTCCATCCACCACCTAGCTTCCAACTATTACCGGCGCCAAACACCACCGAACACTAACAAATATCGCCACTACCGACACCGCCTCCGCCTCTATCTCCGCCTGCCAGATATCTAAGTTCCCAATACTTAGATCTTCTTCGATCTTTCAGAAAAAAAAAATCTCTCTCAATTTCCCTTCTTCCATTTCCCTATTCTTAACGGGCCAAAATTTTTAAACGGATCATTTGATCCGATATTGCTCGAATTTAGGTTGGACTAGTCCGAATCCTATTCGGTTATTGGGTTCTATAATTCGACTCGGACTCGAAATTTATAAATCTGATCCGAATCCGACCCGTTGACAGCCCTAGTCGGAGGCTATGTCGGTTTTCCCCTTGGCATCTTAGCTTTCTCAATATCGTTCCACTAAGTGATTGGAAAACAGGAATCAGAAAGCAGCGGAAGTTTAAAAATTTTCGAACAAAAGGATCTTGGATTCGCAATCGTGTATCCAAATTCGTAGAGATTAGAAACTTACTTTTCTATAATCTTTCTTGAAGCGTTTCAAGCCACCCAAGAACGCTCTTCTCGCGGCTTGATCCCCTCTCCTTGGTAAAGCTCGAATCTTCAAAACTTCTAACTTGAAACTCTCTAGAGATAGTCCACCAACTTGACTACAATCTAACTAGTAAGAATGCTAGTTCTCTAGTTAGTGTTTAGGCTTAACCTAGGGTTTACTTTATCTTGGAGAAAGGAAGGTGTTCAACACATGAACCAAAAGAATTCAATCACTCTCAAAGGGGAGTATGAGCTCCCCTATATATAGGAAAGGGAGTGGCCAAAAATCCCTAGTCCTTATGGGCTAAGGATTTTGGTCCCTCTCTCCTATTACTTGATCATCAAGTAATTTTGACTTTGACCTTGAATTCTAATTCAAATCAACTTTTAAGAGAGCTAAAATATCCAAACCCTTTTGGATATTATTATAGTTTATTTATTTATTAATAAATAAATAACTTATTTATTTATCTAATTAATTAATTCATAATTAATTAACTAGATTAATTTTCTCCAAAATAAGACTTTCCTTTTAATTCAAAATTAAACCAAAGTCTATTAAATAATTAACACATTTAATTATTTAATGTATATATACAATATATATATATATATATACACATGTGGCACACGTGTCCCAAGGACACGTGTCCAGTCACGTGACCCACACGTGTGGTTTCACACGTGTGGAACCCTCTTGGCTCGACTAACTCGTTTAATCATTTTAAAGCCTCAACTCATGTAACCAAGTTGTTATGTGTGACCCTCTAGGTTCTCAATTCAATTAGCAGTGACCCTGATTAATTAATTCACTAATTAATTAATCAGTCCACAGATTAAACGACCATAGTCTAGCAACATGTGTTTAACCCCTAGCTGAATTGGAATGTTTGGATTCGACAGAACCTTTAAGTCATTGATTCATGTGAGATACAATCCTCCTACTTACTATCTCTCAACCAAGATCTAGGGTAAGGGAATAATCAGAACCCTAATAATCTGGTCTTAAAGCTAAGTGCATTTCATATCCATTTGATCTCAATCCAAGAAACCCTTTTCTTGATGTCTTGATCTACTGCCTTGGCCAAGGACTTCATATGGCATATGAATGACTTACACAATAAGAGATCACCTTGCAAATGCAAGTGTAGGTCCTTTCTTGATTCTCATTCACTTTCATGAATCACTTGTGCAGCCCTAGCATAAGCCTTGAATCAGTTGTCTAAGGCGACACCCTTTAAAGCTTACACCTAAGACTACAGAGTTAACTCATAAATTGACAAGGAACCTCAAGTCTAAGGATTAATTAATCACATCAATGACTCGTGAGATATTTCCTAATCTGGAAGTTTCCATTTCCTGAAATAGAAACTTCCTTTCCCATTTAGGAATCTTCTCACACGGGGCACCTCAGTGAACTTACTTATTGAAGTAAGCACCCTCATGTATCACGCACGCATCATCTATACACTTTGCACCTCCATGAAACAAGGTGGTCCTTCTTAAGGGCGTGATCCCACAAGCAAGCCTTAGAGGAGTCAGGTTGACACTCCCACTGTCTGTAGGACTCATCGGCTTGGAGTATTTTACTAATCATGACTTATGTTAAATAGGGCTCGTTTCATGAACCATTTTACCTAAATGGTAGAGTCCTAAAGTCATCAGGATTATGGGAGTTCTCATACATGCACAGCTAAAGTAAACGCATACCAAACAAGAGCAGATAAAGAAGTGTTGCCTCAATCCGTTATTTTATTCAAAGATGATATGTGATTACAATAAGGAAAAGTACAAAACGGATATACAATCGGCTTTCTAGGGCACTATTCCTAACATAAGTATGTCTCAATCGCGGCCAACCAATTGGAGACTTAATATAGGCAAAATTGTGTTTCCACCATATCCCGTGGGTGGTGGTCGGAGCCTTTACTATCTGGAAATTAATCGGGGCTTACAGCTTCACAAAACCGCGGCCATCTGGTGACACCTTGAGCGAGGTCGAGGCCACAAATACCTCACCAAAGTGAGCCAGAGAGGGCAGGAGTCTTAGGCAGTGGAGTAGGAGCCTGAAGGTATTGAAGATACGGTAGGCGGTCAACAGAAGTTGAATCGGAGAGATATCAAGTGCATTGAGGAGGTCGATGAGATTAGGGTCGAGTGGCACCCTCATTCCGTACCGTATAGCATATGTGGTGACGACAATGCAATCTTCTGGGGGGTCTCCCATCCTTTGCTCCAAGGTAGGTTTTATCACTTCGTCGCCCTCGGCCACCCTTTCTCGCGGGTTTAACCCTAACCAGTCAGAATCTCTTAAAGCTCTCCCACGTCATTCTCGGAGACTGTGCTCTAAGTCAGAGACTGATGCAAGATAGTTGGGGCCCCCTTGTTTCTTTTTAGAGCTCTAGGTCAATGTCTCCACCCCCGATAATCGATCGACTCTTGTTTCTTGGGGGGCTTCCTTGGTCGAAGCCTCCACACGCTCGCCACCTTCACCCTCTCCTTCTTCATCCACATCGACCACCTCATTATCGCTAACCTCTTCAGTGGCTCCTTTCTCCTCGGAGTCGATTAGCTCAGTGTCGGATTCATTGTCGAATGAGGAGAATTCCCCGAAAGAAAGGGTTACCGGTCGAACCCCGACATACCTACAGGGGTCAGCATCTTATCGAGCTCATCGACTAAAACCCGTACGTAATATTTAGGGATATTTTTTTGTTTGGGCATGGAAAATTGTTCTTTAGAGGCCATAGAGGAAAGATTCGAGCTAAGAATAGAAGTGTGGAAAAGAAAAGGCTAGAGGTCGAGAATAGTACCTTGATAAAAGGAACTTGACTTCTCAATCGACCCTGGGAAACCCTTGAAAGCGCCGCTCGAAAATCTCTCTAAACTCCAAGATTGCTCAAATGCTTCAGGAAGTAAAGTGTGAAATGATGGTGACAGGGACCCCATATTTATAGGAAAAGCACTTATACGAAACGTCGCAATGATTACCCTCTAAACCTCAAACAGACGTAATGGTTGTACCTCTTTCCGCCTGACAGAGGTCAAAATTTAAAATTTGAGCCTAAAAAGTCAACAGACACGCCGATCGACGAGTGTACAAATGCGCCCCTCTAGATTTAAGGTTATCAGCTACGTCACCACGTACCCTCTAGGGGGCTAATAACGGGGCACTCTCTGAAACCACCACGTGTCATACTGACCAAGAGATAACATGTAGGAGGTATTCTCCAAGTGGATTGACATATCATCAGGACACGTTGCCTAAAAACAACAGGTCGACGGTTTTCGACCACCAGTACCCCAGGTAGTCGATGAGCCCTCCCAATGTAGCACCCGTACGGTGGGTCACCACATCCCTCGCACCTTAGCCCAATTCACATACGAGATGGAAACCCGTACATGAACCAAGCGGAGATGAACGGGAGACAAACAAACTCACACCTAAGCTAGGCGGGACGTAGACTCTTGCTGCGAGGTGGGCCCAGAACAGTAGCAGTCCGGGACCACATTTTAAATTATTTTTTTTTTTAAATAATATAAGCATTAAAATATTTCTAAAACATTTTAATACAAAGCGGAAGATTAGCCGGATCTACTCAAGTATATACATGTGCAATTGATAATAAATTTTAAATCACTTAAGCGGATAAATATCTAACATGCAATTAACACTTAAGAGCATATAATTTATCATGCTTAAAATAATATAACTGTAAAATATTATCGTACTGCAAGCATGGCTATCTAACGGCATTTTTCCAGCTCCTTTCCCTTTCGTGAGACCGGTAGAGCTTCCCCACAATATCCCCGACTCAACCCTTGGAGTGTGGGCTCCGCGAGTATTTCCCTAAATACTCGAGAAAAAATTTTCTAGAAAAACTCATTTTCCAGACAAGAAAATTCCCTAATTTTCTAATAATTAAGTGGATTATATATTAATTATATAACCACCTAATTATATATTAATTAATCCCTTAATTAGGGATTAATTAATTTGAGAGAGGAGAGCTCTCTCTAAAGCCAAAGTTGGCTTAAAAATGGAATGAGAAAATATGACAAGGGGGTCAACTATTTATAGGCAAAAAATAGGAGGGTAAAACGGTCATTTTAAGCATAAGTGGAAGGGCAGTTTGGTCATTTTGCAAGTGACACTATCACTTGAAAAATTGACGGAATATGAGAGCACCACGATGAAGCTCTCATTGCCATGAATCCAACACCACCGGCCACGCGCCAATCGGAGTTGGCACGCGCCCTCACGCTCCCCCAGAAGGTGGCGCGTGTCAGACACGCGCGGCCTAGGGTTTCTGTGTGACGTGGCCGGTCCCTGTACTGCCACGTGTCTGGGTCTGGCCCTGCCCAGACCCGGTCTGGTCGACCCTATCCAAGAACCGACATATTAACCCGGTTTCGTAACCTGTTGACTGGACTATCCGACCCGTTGACCGGCCCAGCCCAAATCAAATCTGGGCCGTCCGTTTGCGATGACTTGGCGCAATCTCAGCCATTCATATGGCGTGCCATGCAGCACCCTGTCAGCGCCAACTGGGGCCCAGTCCGCTGACGTGGTGTGCCACGTCAGTAAAATGCCACGTCAGCATTTTTTTTTTTTTTTAAAAAAATTTAAAATTATATTTTCTTCAAAATAAAATTCCAGGCATTTCCAACTCTTTGGAACTTTAAAATAAATCTCTTGGCTATTTTCAAACACTTTGAAAAATCATTTCTCCTTCTCCTTTTAATATTTTCTCTTCGGGTTTTCAATTTGGGGCTTGCAGGGGGACCTGCAGGACTAATTAATTTTAGCTCCAAACGGGTTAATATATTATCATCCCATGATAATAATTAATTACCGTTTAACAATATTTAATTCCACTAAATAAATATTGTTGCAATCTAAAATTAATTAAATTATTCACGAATTTCTCGATCTAGAATAATTTTGCATTTTACTCCTCCGTGTTGATATCCATGAAAAATAAATTGCAACTACTATCATTTATTTTTCATCTCTAATTTGAAATTTATTGATTCGCCTTAAGTTCAAATTCTCTGTATGTGAAACACATTCAACATACAACTTCGGTGACGTATCACGCGAAGTGCTTTGGCCAAAGTCTTAATTCGAACTTTTACAAATCTATTTCACGGATATCTCTTTACCTTCCAACAAGGCCACAGATTCCTCGATCAATATAACTCTTTAGCACATTTCATGTAATCAACGAACATATAAAGTATTTTGGCCACCCGTTACCGAGACCTCACTTCGAGTATGTTACAGTGACTAACACTACATGCCTAAAGCCGAAATATTATCAGGATTAAGAGTACAATGCTTCCTGAGATTTTATTCATTTTAGATAGCAGTATAAAATGAATAATCTCAGTGGTCCAGTTCGATGTTTCCAATCCTATTGAAAATCATCAACGTGTTATAATTGGAATCTCCATTCCCTATGACGAAAGACTAATCATCTTATATAACCACGTTATAGTCTTGATAAGAACATATTCTTATCTTACCGACTATAACTTTAATGACACGTGATTTCGGTATTCAAAGTCTTTTCCTATGAAACACATTTCATATAAGAATACCACCACACGTCATTAATCATTAATATGTGAAATACTCACAACTCGCTGTAAATTCAGTTTAATTAATTAGTTCAACAAATTGAATTTTCAGGGCACTATTCCCAACAACTCTAACTACAAAACAAACCAACAAAATAAATACACATGCGGAAGCAAAGCATACATTCAAACATAAAAGTACAAGCAGCAGGTGATGGGTTCAACTAGCATAGATACCTAATCTTTTATATAACATAAATCATAAATGCAAACGGGTTCATTCTATCCCTAAAAGTCTGTCCAAAAATTCAATTCATAACATAAACCAAACCATAATAAAAGAAACATACATACATATATACAACCATCTGCACAAGCTTAATCGGATTAGAAAATGCGAAATGCAAAGGACCCAAACTTGTATAAAAGACTCGACTCAAAAATAGACCAGAAAGACTGACTTACGCCACTTAGCTCAAACTTCGAAGACAAACCTGCACACTAAAATCATGGGGAGGGAGAGGGTCAGTCTAAAGACTGAATGAGGGGTTAACACACGAACACTATACATATATATAGAGCATAGCAAGTACAAAACGTAAATACTCAAGAACTGGGGCATGATTTTTGTACTTTAAAATATTTTCGCGTGATAGTAGATATATAAGAGAATTTGAGGCCTAGTGGCAAAACGACCAATTTTATTAATTATGAATTCATTCCCATTTCACATACCCAAGGCAAACATAACAAGACTCGGCGGGTACGAGTTCAAACCAACCTTACTCCTAAGACATATCGTATCAAAACAAATTCAAACATATTCAAATTCAAACAAGCTTACCTCTCCTTCAGGTGATGGAAGGGTGTATACACCCTAACCATCCAAACATATATGTATGAGTCGTGAGTGCATGGCTCTTACGCCCGAGGATTCCATCCCCCAACCAAACCTCCTGGTGGGTTTCGGGTTGGTCCTATCAAGTGGAGACCGTGCACAGGAGTAGACCCGATGGCCCAACGCCTTCCCGGGGCTCTTTACCCAAATCTCCGGGGGCCAAGCAAGTCAAGTTCATATTCATATTCAGAGTCAAATTCAAATCCCCCTACAGGTAGACATATCTTAACGTACTTACCATATTCAAACGTATCGTACACACGTACCATACATATGTACCATACATACGTACCATACATACGTACCATACTTACGTACCATGCATACATACCATACTAACGTACCATACTTCGCCACCACCATGCTTTGCTTATCTCTCGGTGTCATTTCGTCATTCACCTTCCTACAAGGGGGCAGGGCTCGTGAGAGGCACACGGTGTGAAGCATAACATTTTACTTACCTCTCCGTGTCAATCCATAGTTCACCCTCAGGATATGATGGTTGGCTCACAAGAGGTAAACGGTGTGAAGCATGGTTTAGCAAGACCTAAACATATCAAATCCAAAAGCAAGCATACATAGGCTCGTACTTAGCATTTCATACTTTCAAATCATATGGAAAATTCATCAAAGTACATATCTCGCACATATTTACACATACATAAGGCTTATAAGTCGCATGCATTCGAAAACGAGTGCTTTTCATTAGGGTTTAACTATATCCTAACCTCACCTTACACTAACGGAGTCGAAGACACATGATCGATTTACCCCGGTATCAACTCGACCCACAAAACACCACTCCGGGTGCACCTGAACAAACTGAACACAAATGCAAGGATTAGACTCAATAATGGACCAAATAGACACTTAATAAATGCATGGACATACATAAGACATGTAGCGCCCCTTAAAACTACAACCCCGCACCGTTGTACTTCTCGAGTGGATGTGAGACCTAGCACTCGAGAAATACTCCGGCGAACGGACGAGACTATACAATACCAGAGTATGAAATTTAAATGCAACAGAAAATAAACTTGAGCAATAAAAGGGGACAATATATATAACGAAACTCATATTATTAAGTTGGACAAGAAGTTACAACGATAGGTTTAACTTCACAGGACAGTGCTTATTGAAAGATGTACATGCACTCGTGATCATTCTAAATAGCTGAAATGTGACACCTTAAAGCTTCAAGATACCTCTAAGGCGTCAATGCGTAGATTCCTGAAATCATGAATTAAAAGAGTAGGAGGGTTAGTCAAAATGACTAAGTGACGGGGGTTTGAGGGTTATGTTTTTAAGTACGGTTTTTCTTTTGAAATCTTTTGACCAAGAGAATCTTGGTGCAAAAATATACTATATAGTAACAAATAATTATATGACAATAATATCCGGTTCATATTAGTTTGAAATAGGAGTAGGGGGAATATAGGTTATACTTTAGAAAACTTATGAACCGTTTTGAAGAAATAATTTTGATGCCCGCAAGCTAGGCTTCTCCAACCTTAACTCCTTAAAATCCGAGAAAAATAGTAACGACACTGATCAAGGTGTCGGTACTTAATAAAACAAATACGAGAATTTCCAATCTTCACCCCTTAGTGTCACGTAGGGTTACAAGCCCTAGTGACGATGAACAATATTGTGAGAGGGACGTACCTTTTCCCGTCACTTGATGTGGAATAACCAACCTCCGGTTAGACCATCATCAAGATCTAGTTGGCGGCTGGTATAATAGTAGACCTCGGCCCGTGCCTCCCGGACTACTACTTTTACCAAGACCACCGGGCCCATAGGAAAAATAATAATTTTACTTGCAAGACGGGAATATTTACCGGGAGAAAGTATTAAGTACTTTCGGGTAAATATATGTTTTAGAATAATTGATAGGAATTATTTTCCCATAACGGAAATAAAAATTCGAAAGAAAGTTCAAGGAAATAAAATATTTTACCATGATTTCGGTTGAAAAGATTTAGACCCCCACCGAGTACCGAGATTTAAGTGGAATTGTAGCGCCCCGCACGTGAGGCACCACATCCCCCGCACTATGGCTCAACACGAGTAACGAAACAGTAAATCCGCACCCGTATCAAACCATAGCGAACGGGAGACAATCATAAAAAAAACCTTCCTAAGCTAGGCGGAACTAGACCCTGCAATGATAATCAATCAACAAAATATAATGCATCAACATGCTTAATTCAAACATATGAATCATAAGTATAATTGGGCACTTCAGGCCTGTTTTAAAAATCATAGCAAAACTCAGTAAAGCCAATTTCATAATAAATACATAGGTATCCAATTTCTTGATATAACTGCAATGAATTATACATAATTTCAATACAGATGAGAATGCAGAGACTCTCCTAACCTAACTCGACCCACTTAAAGACTCCAGACACCTCCGCCTAGCTCGAAACTCCAAAGCCAAACCTGCACACTAAAGTGTTGGGGAGGGAGAGGGTCAGTCTCTAGAAGACTGAGTGAGCAGGAGCGATATACATATATAGAAACATGCACATGCAAATCATAAATTCCGTACAAGGTTTTGGTTGCGATTAGTTCCCTAAAAGGGTAAGAGAATGATTAATCAATGCTCGGATTTTATGACTAATCATATTAATTCATTACATTCATAAATCATACATAAATATAAGGCTCGGCGAGTGAGCGTGCACAATCTCCAACCAAACTCCGACCGTGTACGACAATTATCAATAATAAGTTGATTAGGTGTTCATGCGATATATCATAATACACACAATTCATATATCAAATCCTAAATCATATTCGTTTGGGCAATCCGTTTCCCGGCCTTCCCGCACGGTGCCTATCAATCATAACATATTCATAATCATAAGTATAAATCATATCATAACCAACCTTCTTCCTCCGGGTGGTGGACGGGCTTGCAAGACCCGACCACCTCAATAATAGGCCAATGGGGTTTCATGACTCCCCCAAGGGCACTCAGCTCCCATTCCCCGCTAAACCTCCTAGCGAGGGCCGGTATCACCGTAGTTTGGTTGGGACTAGTATATGAGATCCCCGTCAGCCCTTGCTTCCTCGGTTAGCCACATATACCAAGTCCCGGGGCCCGATAAGTAATAAGTAATAAATGTGTCTCGCCAAAACATAACAATCATAAGTACATACCATAATTCATAAATCATTTGAAAAGGGTTTACTCGATCAATACATACTATAAGAAATCATACCTTACCGTGTAATTCGGCATATGCTATATACATACCTCTCCGTGTCATCCGAATCTGTAGCTAGCATGAAGACACACGGTTTGGAGCATAGCCTCATTACAAAACCATTTTAAGCTCATGTACGCTCATACGTATAACTCAGAAGGATTTACTCGATAACTTCATTTGAAAACCGTATATATATATAATCATAAGGTTTTGGCCAAAGCTTTTCACATAAGGGTTGTAGGGTTTGTTACATAGCTAAAACGAAAACCACCCTCACCTTAACCGAGAAGTTACAAGGATCGAGCACCAAGTGCCTGAACGATCAAAAGCTCTCCACCCTGGAGACAAACTGTACAAAAGACCACAAGACGTGCTCGTGAGACTCAAGACTCTAAATGAACCATATATGACGCACGGCAATGCACAATCATGATATGAAGGCATAAAGATCATATTAAGTCATGAAATGTTCATGTGCATTATCAAGGCATTTAACTCATATATCCAAGTCATTCACTCATTCATTCATTATCATTCAAGTCATATTCCCAATCAATTTATTTCAAGAACTCAAATAGGAGCATAGAACATGTTCAAGCTCTTCCATAATGCTACCACATACTTCATATTACATAACATAGCATATATCCAAGGTTTGACAACAAGAAGAAGTCTTATGATATAGAAAATAAGTGATGCGGTCCATAAACGACATATAAACACACATAAACGGCAATAAGCAAAAGCATACCTATAACTCATCCAAATGCCACGAAATTGAGCCACAATACTCCTAACACATAGCAAAACAAGTTCATAGTTTAACACAAAAGGAGATAAAGTCATTAAGGAGGTGAAACAAATCAAAAACCGAAGAGGAAGTAACGAAGACTGCGCATGGGAAGTGACACGGGGGTGTCACCAACCCTAGCCCAACTGAGCCACGGGCGTGGCTCAGTACAGAGCTGCCCAGAAGGTGTGACACGCCCGTGTCTCACTCTTATGAGTAAATGAGACACGGGGGTGTCAAGGTACAGAACCAAAACCGCTCACAAGTTAAAACCGGCAAAACTGATCCCTTACAAACTCAATCCAAAACCATACCAAATGAACTCCAAATGCTCTGAAACTTAATATACAACATATTTGGCATGTTATGAACATTTTTCATTTAGAGTGCAAAAGCTAAATCACACGTTAAGATCATCGAAACCGCGAAACAAAACTGGGTCGCTACAATCGGACATATGAGCCCTAATGATTCTATCATGCCTTGATCAAGTACTTAGGGCTTGAATTTGGATCTGAAACTTTGGGAAATGCATGCTAACATACCAAACAACTAATATACATCATAAATATACAAAATGGTACAATTTAAAGCACATTAGAAGGACCAACAAGTTACCAAACTCAACAGCAACAATTCTGTCAAAGATCATGCATAAGAACAGGCCATGTCTTGCGGTTTTGAGGCTTCAAATGGAACCAAATACTTAAAGAATGAATGCTAACATATAGAACAATGAGTGTACATCAACTCCATGCATTTTCACACGAAATGGAGGCCATATGATCATGCAACAACACCAAATCTCACACAGCAGTTCGAAAACAGGGGAAACAGTTTGAATATCAAGTTTGGAGCTCCATATCTCATAATTTCATAAAAGGGTCAAGAGATGAAATCCTCCTAACATCATATACTATCAGTTAGGAAAGAAATAAGCCAAGAAACAAGTTCATATGATCACATATAAGCAAGAAATTCAGTCACACAAACATATAGGTCACAATAGCAAAAATCCCTAAAAGTTCATACCAATCTCATAATTCAAACCCTAATCAAATCTGATCCAAATCATGTACTAAGTAGATAAAATCGAGCATAATGGAGTAGAGAAGACATAAATATTCATACCTTGAAGTTTTGGTGAAGGAAGATGGTGATTTGAGCTCAAAATCACAAAAGGCCAAGGTTTTCTTCTTCCTTCTCCTCTCTCTTTCTCTCTCGATCAGTTCCAGCTGCAAGAGGAGATGTATGGTTCGGTTTTTGCAGCTAAAATGATAAGAGAAGGGTTTAACTCAAGTATACAAGCCATGGTTAAGGTATGGTTAGGTTAAGGAGTGTTATGGGGTCCCACCATGAAGACTAGTCAACCAAAGGAGCTCTTCTTGCACGAGTTGTCCGTTACGGTTGGATTTCGGAGGTCTTAATGATTTCAAAAAGGTATGAGGCTTGTTCCATTGTCTCCGAATCGTCGATACGAAGGCAACGGAGGTGTCGGAATTCGAATCCGAATTCCCGAGCTCAAGATATCACGTACGGAACCAAGGGTGCGCTAATTGCTCGTTAGCCCCCGACTTGGTTCCATAAATCAAATTAAATTCATAAACACGTCCAATAAATCCGAAAACGTAAACCTAGCACATAGGCATATTCATAACACACATATTTACAACATACTAAATTTTCACGACATTTCGGTATCAATACATATATAAACAAAGCACAAATAGAACACTCATGCGCATGAACGAATTCATATTGTTATAAATGAATTACTAAAACTTAAATTCCATATTAAATAAATTAAACAAACTAATAACATGTTGTAATTAATTAAAGAAATTACCGAAACAGTTAAGGTACGTGAAACCTCAATTAAGAAATTAAACACCAAATATCAAAGTAAAATAAAATGAATTAAATTAAAATAGAAATAGTTTATAGTTTGAATCAAATATAAGCATTTATAAACAATTAATCATATAATTAAATAATTAAATTGCGCAATTTATAAACAATTACATCACATTATTATTACTGAAAAACTGGGGCGTTACAGGAATTGTGAGGATTCCACTCTTCAATCCTATTGTCGCCTGAAAGTAATAACTACTACTGACTTAGAACTAGGTCCTTAGTTCCTAATTAACTAATTGCACATAATATCATAGCAAAATAATTATAGAAGGTACATATTATGTAATGTGTTAAAGATTTCCCGGTAAACCCTAAATTCACCCGTTTTATTAATAAATTCAGGGTTTATGGGATCTTTTAACTAATCAAATATTTATTGTGACGCCCCGAGTTTTCACACGTGCAGGTAAGTGTTACGTGTGCATTTATATTTAATTATATGATTTTATATTTTTATTTGTTAATTGAATTTGTTTATAATTTGATTTATTTGTTTAAAATTACTTATGATTGTCTATATGAGCTATGAATATGTGATCGGATTTGTGAAAATGTGAATTCTGTGAATGTGGTGTTAATTGAATTAAATTTCGTGTTTTGTGGAATCCGTGGACTTAATTGTATTGTATTTGAATGTTTTGGACTCAATTGGAAATTGAGTTTGGGCTTAATTGCCACTTTTTGAAAGTTTAGGGACCTAATTGTATAATAGGCAACCCTGAACGGTTTTCGCGATATCTTGAGCTCCGGACCTCGAAATCGAGATCCGTAACCGGCGTTGAACTTGTTTCGACGTTACCTATCCTTTGAACTTGACCTTGTATCTTTTCGGTATCAATTAAACCTTCGATAACAAACCGTTTCATAACCCGACTTTATAACTTGTTTGAACCTTTTTCTTAAACGAACCGGACTTGGACCAACCCGTACCCTACCCGTTTCCTTATTAGATATCAGCATTCCTACCCCTTCCTTTCTTCCCATTTCATCGATCAAATCAGCCAAGGCAAGAGCAAGGAAGAGAAGCCAAGAAACCCTTGTTTTGATCAAACCAACTTTGATCTCAAGATCATCCAATCCTTCATCTTCTTCCAAGGTAGGATATGTATTGTTTTTTCCTTGTTCTCCTCTCCATTTTCTCCCGATTGTATCTTGATTTAAGTTGGAGAATCATGTGGCATGAAGAAAGCTTGAAAATGAATAAATGATATGAATTCTTGGTTCCATGTTTTTCCTTGGTTTAAAGTGAGGTTTGATGCATGAAAAATGATGATTGAAACTTCCTTATCATTTCCTTATGCTTAGATTTCATGTTGGTGGAGTATAGTATGAGTTACCATTGTTGAAGCTTGAAACCTCCATGATTGAAAGCTTGATATTGATTGACCTTTTGCCAACTTTGAGCTTGAATTGATATCTATTTGAATGAGTTATGTGAATTGCATGAATTTTGTGGCTTGAAATCATGTCTAAGTGTGGGTTGAGAGCTTCTTGGTGGCTGCCCTATTTTGCAAAGCTTTTCCCTAGCGTAACAAAGCTGATGCTCTGTTATTTCTTTCAAAACGGCCGTGTCAGCTTTGAACTGAAAATAGACACGGCCGTGTTGGGCTCTCGACTTTGTTTTTTTTTTTTTTCTGATTTTAATCTCGGACACGGCCGTGTCCAAATCCTTTGAAAATGTAACACGGCCGTGTCAAGCCCTCGACTTTGAATTTTCTGATTTTTAAACCTCGGACACGGCCGTGTCCATTTCCCTTTGAAACTCAACACGGTCGTGTCATTTGAATTGGCAGCCTTGGGAAGTCTCTTTTCTTGCTTGAATTGCATGCGTGGCTCGTATTTATGGATTATATTGAACGTGACTCCAATTAAGCTATGTTTATGATTGTTATATAATGCAAGAATGCAAGTATGATAGTTATGAACGGTTATATGCCTTCTGACATTAATAGTGCACATGAACATGTCATTACATTTTTTATGCATGCATATCATAACCATTGCACTGCCGAGCGTCTTATTTGGTCATATTGAGTCTCACCTCACCTGTCTTGCACAAATTTTGATTCCTTTGGAGACGAGGCCGGTCAGTGAGGCTCGTGTGTTCTTCTTTTGCCGTTCGAGGTGGGTTTTTCTTCTACTTAGCTATATGATCCTATAAATACCTTTAACGTGGAAAGTTTTCGACCAAAGTGTATATATATATATATATAGTCATTTTCAAGGAGTAAATGTTTGCAACGTAAAGCCTAATTTCTAAATCCTTCCAAATGTTTTGGCGAGAAAAGAAAGAATGAATGTTATGCACGAATGGGGCCCAGGGACTTAGTGTGAGTGGCTATCCGGGGAGGCATGGGCCGACAGTGATCCCTCACATTAGTTCCACCAATTAACGGCGTAACCGGACCTCGTTAGGAGTTAGCGAGGAATGGACGCTGAGCGCCATCTGGGGAGTCATGTAACCCCTTTTGGTCAATGAATGGGTGGTCGGGTCTTGCAAACCCGTCACCAAACCGGAGGAAGAAGGTGTAAATGTTAATGATTGTGCACAAAAGAATGATTGCATGAACAAAATGAATGAATGAATGTTAAAATGATTTACACGAGGAGTTGGTTGGAGATAATGCACGCCCACTCGCCGGGCCAAAAATGACCTAATGTTAATGATTCGTTATAATCCCTTTTGATGATTGTTATTCACCCACTTGGGGAAATTCTTTAAAACCTCACTTGGGATTATAGCTTGCATGTGATTGTTTAATTATTGTCAGATATACTATTTATGCCCTGTTTTATACCCACCAGTCCCTTTTGGACTGAACCCGTTTGGTTTTCAGTTGTTTTGTGCAGGTGTCAAAGGAGCTAGGCGGGAATATGAGTCGTAGGTCTTGCATTCGTTTCTAGCTCTTATGTTTTGATGTTACACTTGCATACTCGTACTTTTGGTAATTGTATATGAAGATTGTTTTGGGCAGTGATGGCAAGAGAATGTTGTCTATTGATTTGGAGCGTAATGGTACTGAGTTTTAACTTTCGTGAATTTAATTGTTGGTACATAGAGCATAGAGCTCAATATATGGAATAACTGTTGGTACTTAGAGCATATAACTCAATCTATGATATGTGACTTATTGCTCCCGCTCTTCTGTTCTCTGCTACTCTGATTGTTGTGGTTGTTGGGGTTTAAGTGATAGGCTAGTCCCGCCTGGCTTAGCGGTGTATGTGTCCCCGTTCACTAAGATTTGGTACGTGTATGGAAATCCATTTCATATACGGGCCGGGTCATGGTGTGGGGGATGTAGTGCCTTGCGCTCGGGTGCTACATTTATTAGCTATATTATAGTTCTAATTGTAAGATTTGAAATGAAATTTAAGGTTTAATTTGACAATGTAGGTTATCTTTAAAAAAAAAATACATAGTTTACCGATTTTTGGAAAATTTGGGAAAAATCTTTCTTTAAAAATTCCCAAACCTATTTTATAATTATTTTTAAAATAATTTCGAAATTAATTGTATTTTGGTTGACCAAAAAGTCAAAATTACTATTGAAAACATTTACTATTCAATTTCATATGAATTATACACTTTATAACACAAAATCAAATTCACACACACACACACATTGATCATGGCACACATATGCACTCACACACATCCAAGAACATTATGAACATGTTCTTGAGCTTATTTGAATATTCAAAGAGGGTGTGTAACATGTTCTATCACATTCATATTCATAACATAAGATTGAAGCATAATATAGCAAAATATATGAACTTTCCATGAAAAATAATTCTAAATAAATTACTCTAGGCATGAATTTAATCAAACAAGATCATAAGCATTTAAATACATATTCACATTATATCATATCATAATTCATGCATTTAATTAAATAAAATTCCATAATGTACCCACATTGTTCTTAAACTAACAACTATGCACATATTTCATAAAATAAATTCCTAAAGCATAATTTAATTAATCCTAGACATGCTACTATTATTATTATACTAAGAACATTATATAAAGCATGAAATAATAGAAGAAAACATACCTTAGAGAGAGAGAGGGTGAGTGGCGTGAGTTTTGGGGAGGAAGAGAGAGTGATTTTTGTGTGTTGATTTGTGAGGTATAAATGAGGCTTGAGAGGGGTATTTATAGGTGGTCATGGGGGGTCTTTAAGAAATTTATGAAAGTTTATGGGAGATGTGGTTGCTTATGATTTCAACAAATGCTTGGTAATTAATTAAGAGATGTGGTTAAATTACATGTTAAACAAATGCTAGGTAATTAACTAAGTAATGTGGAGAAATTACATTCATTTAATTAATCCTTCTAGAAGATCATGTGGTCATGGATGATGTCATCTTGAATAAAAATAAATGTAAAAATATTATAAAATTTATTCAAGAGCCGAGAGATAAAACCTTGAAGTAGTGAGTTAATGAAAGAATGAGTGAAAAATGAGCTTCGTTTTGATTATAAATGTGGAATATTTAGACTTTTCGTTTATAAATTATGAATAGTAAAGATGATGAAAATTATGAGAAAATTATATAAACGAAGCTATGATAAAGGTTAGAGTTTGGAAAAATCATTATAATTTAGAGGAAAATTCAAGGATTGTTTTAAGTATAATTTCGAATATTGGATAAAAGTTAATTGTTTAAAATAAAATGATAATTTTTGAAAAAGAAAATATTTATAAAATATGTTATGGTGGAATCGAGTTTTTGGCAAATGCATGAAAATTTATAAAATAATTTAAGGGTCGTTTTGGTTATAATATTGAATACCAAAAAGTAGATGAGTAAAGGTTTATTGATGATCGAATCATAAGCTAGGGTTTTTGTCGGTTTTTTATACTACTGGAGTTAGGATGGGAATTATGGTTTACGGAGAGTATCACGATCCTCGAAATAATGTGAGGATTCTTTTGGTTACAATATTAGGTGGTGAAAGTGCTTCGGGAGGTGTAGGAATATTTTTGACCTATAGGGGTATTTTCGTAATTTCCAACCTAAAATTGTAGGAATGGGTTTTGAAGCATATGAAGGGGGTTTTAAGTGCTAGAAGGGAATGAATACTAGAATTCTAGGATTCTATGAAAAGAGTTTCAAGGTACGAGTAAAATAGAGGAAATAATTAAATCTACGAGCATTTAATTAAAGTGTAACACATGAAAGCACATAAGTCACATAAAATGTAATGCATGAAGAAAATAAATAGGGATCGAGACTATAAACGCTTCCTGAGTAACCCTTTACTTACCTCTCTCGACTTGGCCCTGATTGGGGCTGTTACAATCTTCCCCCCTTTAAAAGAATCTGTCCTCAGATTCTATTACTGTCCTTGAACAGTCCTGGATAATATTTCAACATCTTTTCTTCTGTTTCCCAAGTCTGTTCTTCTGTACCATTTCTTTTCCATAAGATTCTAACAAGAGGGATTCTTCGGTTTCTCCATTCTTGGAATTTCCTATCCAAGATTCTGACTGGTTTCACTTCATAAGTAAGGTTGGGTTCTAATGGTACTTCTTCAATTTGTAGAATGTGTGAATCATCAGCAAAGTACTTTCGGAGTTGGGATACATGGAAAACGTTATGTATTCCAGTAAGACTTGCTGGTAGGTCCAGGCGGTAAGCTGTTGGACCGATACGTTCTAGTATTTCAAAAGGTCCAATATATCGAGGGTTTAACTTTCCTCCTTTTCCAATTCGTATAAACCCTTTTCTTGGGGATGCTTTCAAGAATACCTTCTCCCCTACTGCAAATTCTACGTCCCTTCTTCGATTATCAGCATAGCTTTTCTGCCTATCTTGGGCAACTTTCATTCTTTGCTTGATGATTTCAACTTTTTCTGTTACTTCTTCTATCCAACTCTTAGCAATATTCCCTTGGGTTTTCTTTTTAATTCCCTTGGTTTCATCCATATCCCAGTATAACGGGGATCTGCATTTCCTTCCATATAAAGCCTCATAAGGTGCAGCTTGGATTGAAGCCTGATAAATGTTGTTGTATGCAAACTCCACAAGGGGTAAGCAATCCTTCCAATTATCTTGGAAATCTAAAGCACAAGCCCTCAACATATCTTCCAGGTATCGGATGGTTCTTTCAGATTGTCCATCGGTTTGAGGATGTGCCGCTGTGCTAAAGTTTAGCTTGGTACCCATCATTTCTTGAATGTTTTGCCAAAGTTGTGAGGTGAACTTTGGGTCCCTGTCTGAAACTATTCCAATAGGTACTCCATGCAACCGAATAATTACCTTTTGATAGAGCTTGGCTAACGAGTTAACTTTATCGGTTGCTTTGACAGGTAAGAAATGTGCGGATTTTGTTAATCTATCGATGATAACCCAAATACCATCAAATCCTCATTTAACCTTGGGTAATCCGTAAACAAAATCCATAGTTACCTGATCCCATTTCCAAGTAGGGACAGGTAGTGGTTGCAACAATCCTCCAGGTCTTTGATGTTCTGCTTTAACCTGTTGACAGGTTAGACATTTCTTGACGTAATTAGCTATGTCTCTTTTCATACCGTTCCACCAGAAATGTTTCTTGAGGTCTTGATATATCTTAGTTCCTCCAGGATGTATCGAATAACGAGTTTTGTGTGCCTCATCCAATATTTCCTTTTGAACGACACTGGGCACGCAGACCCGATCCTTGTATCTCAAAATCCCTTGATCATCGGTTTTGAATTTTTCCTCGAGATCCCTTTCTTTGGTTTTGAGACATTTCTGAATCCATTCATCCTGAACTTGAGCTCCTTATATCTTCTCCTTTAGTGGTGGTAATACCACTAAGTTTGCTAATCGAGCTCTTGAGACTACTTTCACTGATTTTCGTAGGTTACTTGAAGACTTTCCTGAGAGTGAAGCCAAGCTTGACTTTCGACTTAAAGCGTCAGCCACTACGTTAGCCTTTCCTGGATGGTACTGGATTACACAGTCGTAATCTTCCAGAAATTCCATCCATCTCCTTTGCCTCATATTCAACTCCTTTTGAGTAAAAAGGTACCGTAGGCTCTTGTGATCAGTGAAAACTTCAAAAGTAACTCCGTAGAGATAATGTCTCCAATTGGTAAGAGCAAACACGATTGCTGCTAATTCCAAGTCATGAGTAGGATAATTCTCTTCGTGAGGTTTGAGTTTTCTTGAGGCATAGGCTATGACTTTTCCTTGTTGCATCAATACACAACCTAACCCTTCTTTAGAGGCATCGGTATAAACCGTATAACCTTCTTTCCCTTCAGGTAAGGTTAGTACTGGTGCAGATGTCAATCGTTACTTTAATTCTTGAAAACTTTGTTCGCACTGTTTGGTCCATTCGAATTTTCTTTTCTTCTTTGTTAACTTTGTGAGAGGTGCAGCTATCTTGGAGAAGTCCTTTACAGACCTCTGATAATAGCCTGTAAGTCCAAGGAAGCTTCTCACCTCTGATGGGTTTCTTGGTATTTTCCAGTTTGTAATTGCTTCAATCTTTGAAGGATCTACCTCAACACCTGATCCCAAGATCATATGTCCGAGAAATGCAACTATTTCTATCCAGAACTCACATTTACTGAACTTAGCATATAACTTATCATCTCGCAAAGTGCTTTACACTATGCGAAGATGTTCAGCATGTTCCTCAGGCGTTTTTGAAAATACCAGTATGTCATCAATGAAAATGACAACAAATTTATCCAGACATGGTCGGAATATCCGATGCATCATGTCCATGAATGCAGCGGGTGCATTGGTCAATCAAAAAGGCATTACTATGAACTCAAAGTGTTCATAGCGGGTATTAAAGGCTGTTTTAGGGATATCCTCCTCCCTAATCTTTAATTGATAATACCCTTGCCTTAGATCTAACTTGGAATAGACTCGAGATCCTTGAAGGACATCAAATAACTCCTCTATATGGGGTAAAGGGTATTTGTTCTTTATGGTCATTCGGTTAAGTTCTCGGTAGTCAATGCACATCCGTAATGACCCATCTTTCTTCTTTACGAACAACACTGGTGCTCCCCAAGGTGATGTACTGGGACGGATATATCTTGATTCAATCAAATCATCAAGTTGTTTTCTCAACTCCTGAAGTTTGGCTGGGGCCATCCGATAAGGGGTTTTAGAGAAAGGCTCTGCCCCAAGAATTGTATCGATTACAAACTCTAACTCACGGTCTGGAGGTAACTAGTTTAAATGTTCTGGAAATACGTCAAGAAACTCATTTACCACTTCTACCTCCTCAACCTTGAGTTGGTCCTTTAGCCTATTTAGGAGATAGGCAACAAATCCTGTTGCTCCCTTCTGAACTAACTTCTTAGCTTCTGTCAAAGAAATCATTGCCACTGATCTTTTGTCCTCAGAAATGCAACTTTCATCTTGTCCTAAGATGATTTCTTTCTTGAAACAATCCAATTTAGCATGGTATTTGTAGAGCCAAGCCATTCCCAGAATGATTCCATATCTTGTTATCGGAAGTTCGACGAGGTCCATTGGGTAGTAACGGTTACGGATTTGTATAGGGCAGCGTTTATATACTCGATCTGTTATGAAACAAGCTCCCAAAGGGAAACTTAGTTCGAAATTATATGATGAATATTCAAGTGGAAAATTTAAACGCGCACATAAATTTGATGCAATGAATGAATACGTGGCACCAGGGTCATATAAAACATTAACTGGCGTGTTTAGAATATGTACCATACCTTCGACAACATCTGAAGGGTCTGGGTCCTCGTTTCCATCCAACGCGTAAGCTCTACCTTTGACAAGTGGCTTTCCCGATTTTCCCATAACTTTCTCCTTTTCCTTAGGTCCCGGTCTTTTTGGGCATGTGTTAAACTGGTGACTAGGGTCTCCACACCATAAACAAGTGACAGCTTTCTTTCGGCATTCCTGTTCAGTATGTCCCGACTTGTGACAATATTCACAAGTGATCTCCTCATGTGAATTGGACGGGACTGACTTAGGCTTTTGCTGGGCTGGTGTGGGTTTCTTCCCAAATTTCTGGCTAGATGGTCCAGCGGGACGTTTCATTCCTTGAGAAGGTTTATTTTGAGGGAGACCAGGGCGATTGGCTGCCAAACGAATATTCTTATGAGCTGCTTCGGTTTTCAGGGCTTTATCAACCGCCTTATTGTAAGCTTCAATATCCAAGGAAGCTAAAGCCCATCGCAGATCTAGCTTGAGTCCATCAATGAATCGCTTGGTCTTTCGTCGTTCATCATTCAAAATGTGTGGAGCATACTGAATTAGTCTTACAAACTTTGCCTCGTATTCTGCCACTGACATACATCCTTGAGTTAAATTCATGAATTCAGCCTCTCGAATATCCCTTATCACTTGAGGAATATATTTATTCTAAAATTCCTTTACAAATTCTGCCCAACTGTAATCAGTCCGGTCTTCTATCCAGGTTAGCTTGACATGCTTCCACTAACTGAAAGCAGGTCCTTCTAAAAGAAAAGCTGCGTACTGTACTCGTTCCCGTTCCTCGGGAAATATATCCATAGCCTCATAAATCTTTTCTAAATTGGCTATCCAGTTTTCGGCCTTCAGGTCGTTAGGTTCTCCAAAGAACTTTGGAGGATTCATTCGGAGAAACCTTTCTAAGGATCGCTCGTTGGTAGGATTATTCCTAGGTGTACAAGTTCGAACAAACTGCCTTAGGGCTTCTACAAGTTCTGGGTGTCCTGGTGGGTCTTGTGGCGATGGTGAGTTGTTTCGTAGTGTTCTTCGTAGAGGCATTATGAATGCTAAAATTACAATCACATAAAAAATATAATGCATGTGGGGTAAGAGTGTTTCAAAGATTGCCACGGAACAATAATCACCAAATAATATGAATCATCAAACATAAAGTACAGAAAGAAATAACATTAGTACTCGCGGTCCTGCTGGTATCTTGAAGCAACTCTAAGACTCATGATGCAAAAATGTAAAGTAACATGAAATAACAGCGTAAAATGATCAAAATGTGTCATATATATATGCATCAAGGTTAGTATGCTTCGAGAGTTACAAAAGTAAAAGCAAAAAGAGGGGGTGGACCCGATCTACCTCGAGTTGCACCCTACAAGTACTGTCACTCCTAGTAAGTCAAAGCTGCTACTGTCTGCTGCTGCCGCTACTATGTACTGCTGCAAAAATGGGGAGTGTCTCCACTGACTGCTATATACATACCCCTGGATGACTATCCTATATACTGTACCTCGTATCCCCTGATCTGAACTCAATCCTCTCCAGCACTACCTGCCTCAAGGTCAACTGTATCATCTGAATCTGGAACCCTAATAGGACTCCACTCATCGTTGGGCTCAACACTGTCCTCCTCCTCGAGAACAACCTACAATCTATCAGTGCCCTCGCCGATCTCTCCAACCTGCTGGGGCTCCTCCTCTTCATCCTCATCAGAGTGGACTATAGCCTCGGAAGCCTTACTGTCTTCGGAATGGGCTACTGCGGGTTCGGGCTGCATATCTAGAACCTGCTCCATAACCTGAGTATCGTTCAGGTGAAGCGCATCCTCCAAACGGCTCCTCATCTGGGCTCGGTACTGATCATAGATCACTATAGAAGCCTCACGGTCCAAAGTCAAATTGACCACGTCCTCCTCGAGCTTAGCTACGCGTGATGCCAACTGAGAAATAGCAATCTGAGATACGGCTAACTGGTCTCGAGCATGATCACGATCCACTGCTGTCTGTCTAGCCATCTCTCTGTTCCTCTCAGCCTCCAGTCGATACTCACCGGTCCTCTGATACTCATAAAAGTAGGCATCTCTCTCGATCTCTAATATATGAACCGCTCTGTTTGGGTAGGCATACCCGGGAAAGGCCTCCTGATGCGAATCCTGACTATGCTGCCTAATCCTCTGCCAGGGGTAGTATCTAGGGCCCCCACTACGAGTCACAACTAAGGTGCTAGGAGGCTCATACTGAACAAGCCACTCGATGCTATCAGAATGTGGAAGCTAACCGAAGCCAGCCATTTTTACTATAATAAAACACTTTACAAATTATTAGAGTGAAGAGATTATGGTGAAATACTTTCTCTACCTAATGTTTAAGTTAAGTTCTCTCAACCTAAACCTGACGCTCTGATACCATCTTAGCTGTAGCGCCCCTTAACACTACAGCCCCGCACCGTTGTACTTCCCGAGTGGATGTGAGACCTAGCACTCGAGAAATACTCCGGCGAACGGACAAGACTATACAATACCAGAGTATGAAATTTAAATGCAACGGAAAATAAACTTGAGCAATAAAAGGGGACAATATATATAACGAAACTCATATTATTAAGTTGGACAAGAAGTTACAACGATAGGTTTAACTTCACAGGAGAGTGCTTATTGAAAGATGTACATGCACTCGTGATCATTCTAAATAGCTGAAATGTGACACCTTAAAGCTTCAAGATACCTCTAAGGCGTCAATGCGTAGATTCCTGAAATCATGAATTAAAAGAGTAGGAGGGTTAGTCAAAATGACTAAGTGACGGGGGTTTTGTTAGGAATAGTGCCCTAGAAAGCCGATTCGACGTAATCTGCTTTGGGACTTTTCTTGTATCACAGACAATCTTTGAATAATATACGATTGATTATAGGCAAACACTTCTTTATATGCCAATACGTGTTTTGTGTGTTTCCATTACGTGCGCATGTATGAGAACTCCCCTAATCCTGATGACTTTAGGACTCTACCACTACTAGAAAAAACGCATATTGTGACACCATAAAGTGACATAATAAATAGATATCGTGACACTTTTGTTTTTGTGACACTAGCTAATAGTGTCACGTAGGAAGGTGCCTCAATAGGATATTGTGACACTTTACAGTGTCTCTATAAATACAAATATATGACACTTTATAATGTTACGATAATGTTTATATTGTGACACTTTTAATTGTCACATAATAAATTTTCAACTATAAAAACTATCAAAATATATGACATTAAAAAGCGTCACCATAACCTTATTTATGGACATATTTAGGTGTCTTATCCATTGAATGATTAGATATTTTCTAATGGCACAATAACTAACTTTTAATATCACATTATTGTGTCTTAGTACATTAAAATATTATGACAATGCTGTATGTCCCATAATATAAAATGCATAAAAATCAAAATATTGAATTTATTACTTTTATATTGAATACTAATGTACCACAACTAGTTACAACTTATATAATATGCATTAATTATGCACCATAACATCAAAATATGAATAACCAACATCTTTCCTATCACTTGATTCGTAACGATTTACACAATGAGACTAAAATCCAAAAACATAATTATGCCAAAACAATGTCTAGGCATCAAAACATAGAAGTCTAAAAAATTAGGAAATTCTTCTTGATCACGGACTATTGTAGTACCTTCAAATTATTGTATCATTGTCACCAATCACTTGCCCGTTACCACCTATAATAAACCAAACAAACTAGTTAGATTTTTATATCATTTAAGAATAATAAAAATAATAATTAACCATTGTAGATAAACTTGTAGTCCATGATCCATTCAATTTCAATGATTATTCAAAACCGAACCCAACACCCTAGACAGTTGCATTTGGTCATACCATAAACAAATAAATCTCATCTTTATAATCAATACCATTCAGTTTCAGGGGAATCATCTCTAATCTACTTCCATCAACCAATAGGATTTACTATCATTCTCAATGTTCTTATATATTAAAGAGAACATTAAGAATTAAAAAAGAGAGAAAGTTTAACTAAGGGCCAACTGGTAATCCATTTTTGTGAAAGAGATCCACTACTCTTCAGCCAACACCACTAGTTTGCTCCAGTCACAAGTACTATCCCAAATACCAAATAAAACTTTTTAAGCATAGATTTTCATATAAGCACCATCATAAATTTCCAACCAGTTAGTTGAGAACATGTTAAAAAACCAAGCACAAATCTTTTAAATTGCTGTGAACTCAAGAGATGCAAAAAATTAAAAGAAAAACAATTAAATAACATACCTTAAAATTCTAGCAATCAAAGAAGATAAAATTTTCCTGCATAATAAAAAAAATATAGATCGAAAGTCCAATAAACTTGCTTTTGAGAACAATGTAAATTACATCCAAGAAGATATCTGATAAATCATAAAGAAATGATTGATTAGTGTCCACACATATAAGAGAAGAAAATGGTTCACCAAAAGGGAAAACACAAATGCTAACCAAAAGGGAAAACACAAATGCAACAACCAAGAATAATGCCATATTATACCAATTGAATGAATCTAACCCTCAAATTAGACTTCTCTGTATCTATCCTAATCAGGTTGCCTTACAGCTACTGATATCACCATTACCATCGATTTGTTATGATAATAATGATATGAAGTGGATTTACTTTTTAACAACACTTCCGTTTGAAATAATTACTACTTCCTTATTGCTTTACATTATAATAACATGCAAATTGCAAGTTGTAGTCAATGCATGTAAACTGACCCAATATGCTAACAAATCTACCATTTGTAAACTGTGGTTTCGAACACTTACTAGAGGGCCTCCAAAGTAGATGAAAATCCACGAATGTCCCTCTTGAATCTTCATCTTTTATTGATCAAAATAAGATATCAATTTAGACAAATATCAACACTCAAGCGATCAAGCTACCTACAAAAGTTGAATAAAAATGAATAACGTTGAAGTAAAATAAAAAAGCTCATTTAACTTATTCAATTCTGAAGAAACTGTCATTTTTATTTGAATTGATCTTCAAATTTAGAATCCCTGAAAATAGATTGATATATGACATATGTATATAAACTCTTAGCAACTCCTAGCCTCAAAATACGAAACTCATCGTCTTAAAAAGTTCTTAATCAAGATCTTTCTAAATCGAAACTCATTAAAAACTCTTAATCAATATGAATTCACAATATGATACTTAAAATAATGTGAAACCCCTTAGAAATATCTTGATTAATTCTCGTTAAAAACTCTTAATTACTATGAGTTCAAAATTTCCAGAAAAATGAAAATCTAAAGCTGTTTATACTTCATTGGCTTCGTATTTCTTCCATAAAACTCCAAATACAAACATAAAAAGGACAACCCACAAAACGAAAATCAGTTAATATGCACCTTTGTCGGCTTCTTATTTCTTGCAGAGAGCAATCGATGCATCAAGATCTAAAATATATTTGGGGGATACAAGAAACTTATGACCTGACTTGCCAAATGTTTAGCAGTAATTGATCTCAAATCACACCTATTGTCACAAGACAAAATAACCAATTAGGTAATCAGCCACATACAAAGTTAAATTCAGGTTCCCATAATAAAAATTGTATACTTATAATAAAACCTATTTTTAAAACCATCATATACGAATTGTATGCAGATAGTAATTTAGTCCACATATAATAAAACTCGGGAGAAACTTGGGGAACACAAGAAAATAATAGACAACATAAAAAATAAGAGTGCAACAATATTAAATAAGACATAATCAATATAAATCAACTGCTTCTCATAATGTCATAATAGAAAACTTTTAAGTGTTCTAGCTTAAATCAGCACAATTAAGAGCTCTAACACTTAAAATGTCATAATCAATGGAATTTGGAAAATGCCGTAATATACAAAAATTTGAATTTGCTAATACCAATGCTAAAGGATGAAGCTTGTGTATTAAATATCATCAAATTTTTTGAAATTTATGATGAAAAATTTAATAACATACCTTAATTTTGGTTGCTAACTTTTTGTCCGACAGCTTTGATTTGGAAGTATTACATCAATAGGAATCCAAGATGACAAAATATGCCTGCATCACTCTAATAAAAAATATAGATTAAAGGTCCAATAAGACAATGGTTTGTGTGGATAATGTAAACTAAATGGGAAAGATATTTAATAAATGAATAATTGATCAATCTCAACATATATAAAGGGGGACAAGTGGTTTCCAAAATTAATATCTACTTTATTGATATAAGAAAAAATAATCTAGAATACTATAAGTTTCTTAAATGCCATTTGCTCCCGAAATAGTCAATAGCAATTGGTTAGTATTTGTACTTCAGGGCATGAACAAAACAAGTTTTAGCCTACCCAACTAAACTGTTAAAATAATAAAATACATGATAACTTAGTAATTGAATTAAATGGTTCATACTACTTGAGACACACATAGAGACACTCTTATACACACACATAGACCACAAAGACACACACACACTAATCCCAACCTTCACTTACGATATTCTGAATGCTCCAAACCCAACATATCTTACACAAACCTCCTGGATTGAACTCTAAAGGCTTCAATTATAAAAAAAAACCAATAAAATAAAATAGAGTCGTCGTCTTAATCTGATCCATAAATTTAGCAACTTATCTTATTTCCTTAAGGTTAGCAGATCAATGTCTTGTCTATTATAGTCAAATTTCAAAACAAAAGTTAACATAAGTTCAAAAATCGTGGACTGGTAAATTAACATTAAGAGCTTAAAACCAACACTCTCCTCATTCTTACCTGCAAATTAATACACAGACCAAGTTGTTGAAAGCATTACTTTTCAAAAGAATGGGTAAAAATAAGATAACTACTCACAATTTCTCCAGACCTGAGACTTCTATGAGAAAGAAATGTATCCACGGCATACCTGCAAGCATTAGTTAAAAAAAAAAAAAAAAAGGACAGTACACATGTAAACAAACAATTTATGACTTCTAGAAATGAAGTTGAGTGGTTGGCTATGACAGACAAATATTCTATTGCATCTATTTTTTGTCCATTTAAAATTCCATACAAGTAATATGTGTGAAAACCATTTCTAGTTCTCGAATTTGTGTTATATTTTGTAAGATTCTACAATACACCATCCTTTGATGACCTCGCTTCAATCGTTTCTCCCAACATCAGAAAGAAACTCAAAATTTTTCCACATGACAATTGTATGAAACAAACACAACCATCTCCTTCACAATTTCAAAGTTAAAATTCACAGTCAAGAACTATGAAAGTTAAACGAAATAGAGTCATAAACAAACAAAAAATATCTAAACTTTCACAATCATGGCACCCCACCTAATGAAATCAAAATGCAACATACTAACCAGAAAGGCGCAAAAAAGAAAAAGAAAACATATCTCATGGAACTGATTTTCCTGGCTACCGGCGAAAACCCCTAAATTGGTAATCTATCTTCTAACCAAACTCACAATTTTTTCCTGAAAAAATCCCACCCATCAATAAAACGGCGATAAAAAGAAAACCCACAAAACTAAAAGTGAAATGGGTGCATCAAAATCAAATAATACGTACCTTCATCAACTACAATTTTTCTTCATTTGCTTCTTATTTCTTCTAGAGAGCAAGGGTGCCATCAAAATCCAAAATGTTTATGGGATTAAGGGAAAATAGAGGCTATGGGTTTGGGGAATTGTGGAGAAATGGAGAAAGGGTTTACCTTTTATTTTCAAAATAGGATAGAGTGAATGAGTTTGTTTTGCCGGTGAAAGTCAGAGCCAAAATATTTCAATACCAAAAGTCATCTATTTTTAAGTAAAAATATTAAATAATTTTATTTATAGTGACACTAATTATGTTGTGCCATAATAGATGGGTTATTATGACACTTTTAAAAAAGTGTCATAATATATGTGTCACATTAAATGATTTTTGTTGTAGTGTACCATTTAGGTGAAATGGTTCATGAAACGAGCCCTATATCACATAAGTCATGATTAGTAAAATACTCCAAGCCGATGAGTCCTATAGACAGTGGGAGTGTCAACTTGACTCCTCTAAGGCTTGCTTGTGGGATCACGCCCTTAAGAAGGACCACCTTGTTTCATGGAGGTGCAAAGTGTATAGTTGATACGTGCGTGATACATGAGGGTGCTTGCTTTAACAAGTAAGTTCACTGAGGTGCCCCGTGTGAGAACATTCCTAAATGGGAAAGGAAGTTTCTATTTCAGGAAATGGAAACTTCCAGATTAGGAAATATCTCACGAGTCATTGATGTGATTAATTGATCCTTAGACTTGAGGTTCCTTGTCACTTTATGAGTTAACTCTGTAGTCTTAGGTATAAGCTTTAAAGGGTGTCGCCTTAGACAACTGATTTAAGGCTTATGCTGGGGCTGCACAAGTGATTCATGAAAGTGAATGAGAATCAAGAAAGGACCTACACTTGCATTTGCAAGGTGATCTCTTATTGTGTAAGTCATTCATTTGCCATATGGAGTCCTTGGCCAAGGCAGTAGATCAAGACATCAAGAAAAGGGTTTCTTGGATTGAGATCAAATGGATATGAAATGCACTTAGCTTTAAGACCGGATTATTAGGGTTCTGATTATTCCCTTGTCCTAGATCTTGGTTGAGAGATAGTAAGTAGGAGGATTGTATCTCACATGAATCAATGACTTAAAGGTTCTGTCGAATCCGAACATTCCAATTCAGCTAGGGGTTAAACACCTGTTGCTAGACTATGGTCGTTTAATCTGTGGACTGATTAATTAATTAGTGAATTAATTAATTAGGGTCACTGCTAATTGAATTGAGAACCTAGAGGGTCACACACAACAACTTGGTTACATGAGTTGAGGCTTTAAAATGATTAAACGAGTTAATCAAGCCAAGAGGGTTCCACACGTGTGAAACCACACGTGTGGCTCACGTGAGTGACACGTGTCATTGTGACACGTGTCACACACGTGTATTAATATATGTGTATATTTATTTATGTATTAAATAATTAATGTGATTAATTATTTAATAGACTTTGGTTTAATTTTGAATTAAAAAGAAAGTCTTATTTTGGAGAAAAATAATCTAGTTAATTAATTATGAATTAATTAATTAGATAAAAATAAGTTATTTATTTTAAATAAATAAAGTATAAAATTATCCAAAAATAGTTTGGATATTTTTAGCTCTCTTGAAAGTTGATTTGAATTAGAATTCAAAGTCAAAGTCAAAATTACTTGATGATCAAGTAATAGGAGAGAGAGAGACCAAAATCCTAGCCCATTAAGGACTAGGAATTTCGTCCCTCCCCTTTCTTATATATAGGGGAGCTCATGCTCCCCTTTAGAGCTAATAGACAATTCTTGGTTCATGTGTTGAACACCATCCTTTCTCCAAGATAAACGAAACCCTAGGTTAAGCCTAAACACTAACTAGAGAACTAGCATCCTTACTAGTTAGATTGTAGCCAAGTTGGTGGACTATCTCTAGAGAGCTTCAAGTTAGAAGTTTTGAAGATTCGAGCTTTACCAAAAGTGGGGATTAAGCAAAACGATCAGAAGGGATGATGAAACGATTCTGAACCCGACGTGAAGCGAATGAAAAAATCGAACCAAAGAAGATGGCAAAAACCGTTTGTCCATATCCTGAAGGATGAATTTTTTCACGAGGGTTTTGTGACTGGCAGTTTTCTACTTTCGCAAAACTGTTTTCGAAGGGAGTTTCAATCCTGCTTTTCTCGTTTCATGTTTCTTTCTTTATGTTATATTGTTAAGAACATCTCTAACATGAATTGAATCTAGGTTGGTGTGGATTGCTATCCCGACAATGGATTCTGAAGTAGAAAGAGACTTTCGAGGGACGGGTTGTCAAGCCGCGAGAAGAGCGTTCTTGGGTGGCTTGAAACGCTTCAAGAAAGAATAAAAGAAAAGTAAGTTTTCTATCTCTACGAATTTGGTTACACGATTGCCAGTCCAAGATCCTTTTGTTGGAAAATTTTTAAATTCCGCTGCTTTCTGATTCGTGTTTTCCAACAAGTGGTATCAGAGCTACCTCGTAAATCGTGTTTCTGATTCGTCTCAATTATACTGAATTTGGTAGAAATTCTTAGGCTTGATGCGATTGAGTATTTGTAATTGTTTTAGAAAGCCTGAATTACGAAACTGTATTTTTTCCTGAAAGTTTCTGAAAATTGGTTTTTGCAAAATTCAATTTTTGAAAACTATTTTAGATTTGAAACTGTATAAACTGTTTTTGGATTTCTTGGATTGGTTTTGCTTTTGAACGAAAACACGAAACGAAAATACGGAATACGACGAACACGCGAAACCCCGCACGCGAAGGAGTCGCGCGCGCGGGCTTCGCGCGCCGCCCGCCTGTCCTAGGCGCGCGCAGGCCGTGCGCCTACTCCCTCCCGCAACCGCGCGGGAGGAGTTCCGGGCGCGCCTAGGGCTGCCGACGCCGTCCACCCTAGCTGGGCGAGAATCCCGCAAGGCGTGCGGGATAGCTCGCCCAGGCCGCCCGCCATCCTTGCCGAGAGGGCCGCGCACAGGAGCGCGCGGCGTGCACGCCCAGCGCGCGCACTCGCGCGGCCTTGGCCGCGCGCTGTGCGCACCTGTCGCGTGCGCACGCCTGCGATGAGCGGCCCTTCTCGTGCAAGGGCCCCGTTTTCGTAATCCGTTTTTTCGTTTATCGTGCAATCCAGTCCCAATTTTTATTTTAATTTTAAAATTTTATTTTTTGAATATTTATTTTAATTTTTGAATAAAACTTAAAATTGGGATTTTTGAGAAATTGAAACGGTTTATATTTTGGGAAAATACAATCTTTGATAAAATTATTAATTTTCAGAAATTAATTGGAATTTTATTTGTTTTGGTAATTTGGGATTTATTGAAAACTTTTATAAATAAGACTCGCATCAAGTCGTGTTTTGAGTCACTAGGACTTGAAACGGGAATTTTAATTTATTGGTTAAATTTAAATTCTCGCAAAAGCATGTTAGGTGATCATGCGTTTAGACTTATGTATGGTTTTAATTTATGCACATGGATGGTTTAAATTGGGGTTGGAGCCCTATAGTTGCGTTTTTCAATTGAGGTTGGAGCCTCACTTATGTGCGTACTGTTATGTGATTTATTATGTGGCTTTCCATATTACTGTTTTTGAGGCCAGGGTATGCCCCGTGTAATTGTCTAAGGCCAATATGAAGATTGAGCCTTATTACTTTATGTCTTTTTCTTTTTATTGTAATTTGAGAGTAGAGATAGGTGGTGAGGTTTTATTTTCATTTTGGAGACAATGCACCCATGGAGTAGGATGGACCACATTCAAGTAACAAGGAGGCCATAAGTGAAGACCCCTCAAAATGTTAGGGAGGGGAATCTCAATTGTTAAATGTAATAGAGATAGGGCTCGTATTTTGTTACCGCTTTCCCTTATGTGATTTAAACTGTTTATGTGGCATGTATGTTAGAACTTGTGATTGTGGAGTGGCTCCCACATATCACGCATAAGATAGGTAGAACCCATGATCATCTCATGTTAGTATCATGCTAGGACATGTTATCTGTTTATGTGCTTGTTTGAAATGCATTTAAGTTGTACTTGCATTAATCAAGACTAATTAAATTGGATAACATATATGTTGGTGAGGTCGAACCGAACAACTCTTCGGTTGATTCAAAAATTCCCATTAAATATTAAGCTCATTTCGAATACTAGGTATTTAATTCGAGATGCAAATTTTGAATTAAATTCCTAGCATTCCATCAATAGGTTTTAAGTTTAGTAAGTAAAGCTAGTTATTGTCCGCGAGTCGTGGGATAGCTAGTGGAGCTTATTAGTTCTTAGTTACCTAATTGATCATTTTAAATGATCAATATTTCGTGGTTAATTTTGGCAAGGGCGATGTCCGCGAGTCGTGGGTCGTTCGAACTAAGTTTTGATCATGATCTTATGATTGATGGGTCTAGCTTAACGCCTAAGTAAATATGGATGTCGCACGAGTCGTGGGTCCATATTGAAAGATGGGTGATGCAAAAACAATTACTAAGAGTTCTAAAGGTGTTAGAATTGGTAAGTTGTACCTACCTAGGATTTTACTTAGAATGTCCGCGAGTCGTGGGTTCGAGGTAAAATGCTTAGGATCTTAGTACCTGTTGGGAAACGTGTTCCTCTTAGATCTTTGGGAATTATAGATCTTTGAAAAACAGTGGGAGCTACATTAGATTAAAGACCTTATCTTATGTATATCGTTATTATTCAGCATGCTCACCTAGTTCTCTGCTTAGCATTTAGGTTGTAGTTCTGTGATTCTCTACAATATGAAATGCAAACCCATTCGTATCCATCCTTAAGTCAAAAGAGTTGACTAAGTCCTGACTAACTCTAAATGGCTTCGGATCCTAAAATCCATTTTAGAACCCGATTAGAGAAAGGCGTTCTCTAAAGGGCGAAGTTTTCAATTGTGAAAATTCGACCCGGGCCAAAAGAAAAGCAACCTGAGGTGAATGGATTTCTCCAAACCACTTAAGAGCAATTGAACTACCTCATAAAAATGTTACAAGGTATAACATTATGGAATTATTCGATATTCCAAATGAGGAAACAAGTGCACACGAACAAGGTCTAAAGATCTTATTTGAAGATCTTATGGTCTCGATCATCAACCGAGAAAAGAGTTCTCAATGCACTGATTGCTTACATTGCTTCCACCATCATTCAAACCCTTTATGCTCAACTAGAATGATGCTAATGTAGCATAGTTAATCATTTAAGTTGATAATGGTTGAGAGCATCCTTAAGAAGGAACAAAAGGTTGTGATGGTTAATTCTTCTTCTAAACTCACTGAGTTAAAGGCCTGAAGGCCTAAAGAAGAAGAAACCCTTAAGAGCCCAATGGAGGGGCATGTAAGGGGTACGCCCAAAAGACACTAGAGATCAAATAGGACGTTTGCTTCTATGGTAGCAAATATGGACTTTGAAAGGGAACTGCAAAGAGTATGAGTACTTTGAAATGTTACCTCGTTTAGTAATTCTACTAGGGATAGAATTCATTAGTCTTGAGTCAATTCTGCATAATCCGTTGTGCAAAGACTCAAGGCACTAATGTTCTGAACATACAACGAGATAACAAAAGTACGATGACAAAGCTTCGAATTACTTTGGAACGTTGAGATATAAAAGGATTAGCAAGTCAGACACCTTAGGATCATTCTATGAAAATGAACCTATAGTGTTGACTTCCTGTGAATCCTGTCATGAGGGAAGCGTTCCTGAATCCCATTTATAAGAAACATGGAACGTTCCAAAATTATAGTGGATTTCAATCCATGCTGATGAGTGTAAGATGCTTAATGTAAGCACTAGATACAATCGTCAGTTTAACCATTATGAATGAATGTACTTGTTAAAGTACAAATTCGAAACTTATATGAAATTCTTAGAATTTCGAAAGGAGGTTAGGAACCGAAGTAGTCATAAGTTATAGGTAAATCGAAATTATCGAGATAGCCAATATCTTAGTAACTAATTCCTTAGTCATCTTAGAGATAATAGGATTATCTCTCAGTAAACTAATTCGAGAACACCTTAGTGTTTCCGAATGAGGGAATGAAACCTTATAGGATATGGTCCATTCCATAGCAAGCTTTACTGACTTATAATCATTCTAGGAATAAACTCCTAGAATATGCAGTTAGAGATTTTGAATTTAGTACCTTCCAAAATCAGTCCTTCAGTTGCACTATGCAAAGTGGCATACTAAAATCCCTAATTATTCTTATCCAAGAATTCAATGGAATCCTCTTACATGAAGAGGATAGTGGGAGATAAGCTTGAAATGAGTTCAAGTTTATGCAATGATATTGGATATCGTTTCTGCAATTCCCTTAGACAAAGGTTGTTTTTCTCAAGGAATGTATCTTTCTTAAGGAATCGTTCCTATAGAAGAAGAAAGGCAAGCAAGCAGACCTCAAAGAAATTTGAGGAAAAATATCCATGCCACATATAGAAGAAACGAGCCCATCTGATAAAACTTAGCCAAATTTTAGAGTATGTACACGTGTGAAACCCTTCTCTTAAGATGCGTTTAGAACGCTTTCCTAGATAACCAAGGAATTACTTGAAGAGGAGACACTGTCAGATTTGGAATCTAAGTAGTGTAAGCAAGCCTTGAAATCCAATATGGATTCCATATACTTAAACCGAGTTTTGACCTTGGTTGATCCACCTGATAGGATCAAGCTCCTAGAGCTTCGAGTAAATGGAAAGCATTACAACCTTCTTGACGGTTGAAATGCAAAAGTCCATTTGGGTTGTGTTTACCATATCCTCATATTTTGACTATGAGATATGATAAATGAATATGAGAACTATCTTGTTCAATGTGAGATTGAAAGAGACTGAAATAAGGTATTTCTATAAATCTCATATTCAGTGGGAGTATGCATAAGGTATGCAAATCCCTAAAGTCAATCTGTGGATTGATAAAGGCTTCTAGGATTAGACAATTCGATTACATAGGATAGTCAAATCGTTTGACACAGATGGAAGTCGAATAAGTCTCAAAGTGTATATAGGAAAGTTAGTGATGTAAGAGTCAATTTTTGGTTCTTTAGAAAACGACATCCTTCTCATTAGGAATGTCAAGGACGACGTGAAAGTTACCAATTCTTGTTTAAGAAACAATTTGACATGAAAGATCTTAGTGATTATCCTATATTCTCGACATTCAGATCTATAGAAGATAGATCTAAGAGAATAAAAGGATTATCACAAAATGAGTACATAACCACGGTACTAAAAGGAGTTTAGTATGGACAATGGAACATCTCTTTTGAAGAGTATGTGTCCTAAGATAACTTTGAGAAAGTTAGAATGTCCAAAATCCCTTTAAGTGAAAGGGTGCATAATGTATGAAAGGTTATGTACTAAATTAGATATGGCGCAACACTAAGCGTAGTAGGCCGAATCTAATATAACCTCAGAGAAGGTCATTAGATCTCTGTAAAGGATATCCTCGGAGTACTTGAGAAGAAATGAGGATATGTATTAATTTACAGAGCCCAAAAGATCTTGTTGTTGGAAGGATATTTGATGTAACCGTTCATCAAACATAGATGATTATGAAATCATTGAAAGGATACGACTTCTACCAGAATGGTAATGCAATGTGTTGGAAAGGGGTTCCAAGGACGGACATTGCAAAACTCAACTATCGTAGTTGAGAACTTAGTCGTATTATATAACACTAAGTTAAGTGTTTGGGTAAGAAACTCCATCTAACCAGTTAGATGAAGTTCCTAGCATGAAACAACTCCTTTATCATATTGTATGATAAAATGGATGGTTGCTCAAGTAAGAGAACCAAGACCTCACCAAGAGACTGAACACGTGATTACGAATCACTTTATAAGGAAAAGGTGTTTCCTAAGAGATGTGTAAACAAGAGGGTCACATCAGCAGAGAATATAGCAGATCCACTTTGGAAACGCCCAAAGTCAATAGGCTCTCAAAGTGCATCTTGAGAAGATGGGACTTAGAATACCTAAATGGCTTTTACGGGCAAGTGGGAGATTGTTAGGAATAGTGCCCTAGAAAGCCGATTCGACGTAATCTGCTTTGGGACTTTTCTTGTATCACAGACAATCTTTGAATAATATACGATTGATTATAGGCAAACACTTCTTTATATGCCAATACGTGTTTTGTGTGTTTCCATTACGTGCGCATGTATGAGAACTCCCCTAATCCTGATGACTTTAGGACTCTACCATTTAGGTGAAATGGTTCATAAAACGAGCCCTATATCACATAAGTCATGATTAGTAAAATACTCCAAGCCGATGAGTCCTATAGACAGTGGGAGTGTCAACCTGACTCCTCTAAGGCTTGCTTGTGGGATCACGCCCTTAAGAAGGACCACCTTGTTTCATGGAGGTGCAAAGTGTATAGTTGATACGTGCGTGATACATGAGGGTGCTTGCTTTAACAAGTAAGTTCACTGAGGTGCCCCGTGTGAGAACATTCCTAAATGGGAAAGGAAGTTTCTATTTCAGGAAATGGAAACTTCCAGATTAGGAAATATCTCACGAGTCATTGATGTGATTAATTGATCCTTAGACTTGAGGTTCCTTGTCACTTTATGAGTTAACTCTGTAGTCTTAGGTATAAGCTTTAAAGGGTGTCGCCTTAGACAACTGATTCAAGGCTTATGCTGGGGCTGCACAAGTGATTCATGAAAGTGAATGAGAATCAAGAAAGGACCTACACTTGCATTTGCAAGGTGATCTCTTATTGTGTAAGTCATTCATATGCCATATGGAGTCCTTGGCCAAGGCAGTAGATCAAGACATCAAGAAAAGGGTTTCTTGGATTGAGATCAAATGGATATGAAATGCACTTAGCTTTAAGACCGGATTATTAGGGTTCTGATTATTCCCTTGCCCTAGATCTTGGTTGAGAGATAGTAAGTAGGAGGATTGTATCTCACATGAATCAATGACTTAAAGGTTCTGTCGAATCCGAACATTCCAATTCAGCTAGGGGTTAAACACCTGTTGCTAGACTATGGTCGTTTAATCTGTGGATTGATTAATTAATTAGTGAATTAATTAATTAGGGTCACTGCTAATTGAATTGAGAACCTAGAGGGTCACACACAACAACTTGGTTACATGAGTTGAGGCTTTAAAATGATTAAACGAGTTAATCAAGCCAAGAGGGTTCCACACGTGTGAAACCACACGTGTGGCTCACGTGAGTGACACGTGTCATTGTGACACGTGTCACACACGTGTATAAATATATGTGTATATTTATTTATGTATTAAATAATTAATGTGATTAATTATTTAATAGACTTTGGTTTAATTTTGAATTAAAAAGAAAGTCTTATTTTGGAGAAAAATAATCTAGTTAATTAATTATGAATTAATTAATTAGATAAAAATAAGTTATTTATTTTAAATAAATAAAGTATAAAATTATCCAAAAATAGTTTGGATATTTTTAGCTCTCTTGAAAGTTGATTTGAATTAGAATTCAAAGTCAAAGTCAAAATTACTTGATGATCAAGTAATAGGAGAGAGAGAGACCAAAATCCTAGCCCATTAAGGACTAGGAATTTCGTCCCTCCCCTTTCTTATATATAGGGGAGCTCATGCTCCCCTTTAGAGCTAATAGACAATTCTTGGTTCATGTGTTGAACACCATCCTTTCTCCAAGATAAACGAAACCCTAGGTTAAGCCTAAACACTAACTAGAGAACTAGCATCCTTACTAGTTAGATTGTAGCCAAGTTGGTGGACTATCTCTAGAGAGCTTCAAGTTAGAAGTTTTGAAGATTCGAGCTTTACCAAAAGTGGGGATTAAGCAAAACGATCAGAAGGGATGATGAAACGATTCTGAACCCGACGTGAAGCGAATGAAAAAATCGAACCAAAGAAGATGGCGAAAACCGTTTGTCCATATCCTGAAGGATGAATTTTTTCACGAGGGTTTTGTGACTGGCAGTTTTCTACTTTCGCAAAACTGTTTTCGAAGGGAGTTTCAATCCTGCTTTTCTCGTTTCATGTTTCTTTCTTTATGTTATATTGTTAAGAACATCTCTAACATGAATTGAATCTAGGTTGGTGTGGATTGCTATCCCGACAATGGATTCTGAAGTAGAAAGAGACTTTCGAGGGACGGGTTGTCAAGCCGCGAGAAGAGCGTTCTTGGGTGGCTTGAAACGCTTCAAGAAAGAATAAAAGAAAAGTAAGTTTTCTATCTCTACGAATTTGGTTACACGATTGCGAGTCCAAGATCCTTTTGTTGGAAAATTTTTAAATTCCGCTGCTTTCTGATTCGTGTTTTCCAACAGGTTTGAGGGTTATGTTTTTAAGTAAGGTTTTTCTTTTGAAATCTTTTGACCAAGAGAATCTTGGTGCAAAAATATACTATATAGTAACAAATAATTATATGACAATAATATCCGGTTCATATTAGTTTGAAATAGGAGTAGGGGGAATATAGGTTATACTTTAGAAAACTTATGAACCGTTTTGAAGAAATAATTTTGATGCCCGCAAGCTAGGCTTCTCCAACCTTAACTCCTTAAAATCCGAGAAAAATAGTAACGACACTGATCAAGGTGTCGGTACTTAATAAAACAAATACGAGAATTTCCAATCTTCACCCCTTAGTGTCACGTAGGGTTGCAAGACCTAGTGACGATGAACAATATTGTGAGAGGGACGTACCTTTTCCCGTCACTTGATGTGGAATAACCAACCTCCGGTTAGACCATCATCAAGATCTAGTTGGCGACTGGTATAATAGTAGACCTCGGCCCGTGCCTCCCGGAATACTACTTTTACTAAGACCACCGGGCCCATAGGAAAAACAATAATTTTACTTGCAAGACGGGAATATTTACCGGGAGAAAGTATTAAGTACTTTCGGGTAAATATATGTTTTAGAATAATTGATAGGAATTATTTTCCCATAAAGGAAATAAAAATTCGAAAGAAAGTTCAAGGAAATAAAATATTTTATCATGATTTCGGTTGAAAAGATTTAGACCCCCACCGAGTACCGAGATTTAAGTGGAATTGTGAGGATTCCACTCTTCAGTCCTATTGTCGCCTGAAAGTAATAACTACTACTGACTTAGAACTAGGTCCTTAGTTCCTAATTAACTAATTGCACATAATATCATAGCAAAATAATTATAGAAGGTACATATTATGTAATGTGTTAAAGATTTCCCGGTAAACCCTAAATTCACCCGTTTTATTAATAAATTCAGGGTTTATGGGATCTTTTAACTAATCAAATATTTATTAGTTATATTATAGTTCTAATTGTAAGATTTGAAATAAAATTTAAGGTTTAATTTGACAATGTAGGTTATCTTTTAAAAAAAAAAATACATAGTTTACCGATTTTTGGAAAATTTGGGAAAAATCTTTCTTTAAAAATTCCAAAACCTATTTTATAATTATTTTTAAAATAATTTCGAAATTAATTGTATTTTGGTTGACCAAAAAGTCAAAATTACTATTGAAAACATTTACTATTCAATTTCATATGAATTATACACTTTATAACACAAAATCAAATTCACACACACAAACACATTGATCACGGCACACATATGCACACACACACATCCAAGAACATTATGAACATATTCTTGAGCTTATTTGAATATTCAAAGAGGTTGTGTAACATGTTCTATCACATTCATATTCATAACATAAGATTGAAGCATAGTATAGCAAAATATATGAACTTTCCATGAAAAATAATTCTAAATAAATTACTCTAGGCATGAATTTAATCAAACAAGATCATAAGCATTTAAATACATATTCACATTATATCATATCATAATTCATGCATTTAATTAAATAAAATTCCATAATGTACACACATTGTTCTTAAACTAACAACTATGCACATATTTCATAAAATAAATTCCTAAAGCATAATTTAATTAATCCTAGACATACTACTATTATTATTATACTAAGAACATTATATAAAGCATGAAATAATAGAAGAAAACATACCTTAGAGAGAGAGAGGGTGAGTGGCGTGAGTTTTGGGGAGGAAGAGAGAGTGATTTTTGTGTGTTGATTTGTGAGGTATAAATGAGGCTTGAGAGGGGTATTTATAGGTGGTCATGAGGGGTCTTTAAGCAATTTATGAAAGTTTATGGGAGATGTGGTTGCTTATGATTTCAACAAATGCTTGGTAATTAATTAAGAGATGTGGTTAAATTACATGTTAAACAAATGCTAGGTAATTAACTAAGTAATGTGGAGAAATTACATTCATTTAATTAATCCTTCTAGAAGATCATGTGGTCATGGATGATGTCATCTTGAATAAAAATAAATGTAAAAATATTATAAAATTTATTCAAGAGCCGAGAGATAAAACCTTGAAGTAGTGAGTTAATGAAAGAATGAGTGAAAAATGAGCTTCGTTTTGATTATAAATGTGGAATATTTAGACTTTTCGTTTATAAATTATGAATATTAAAGATGATGAAAATTATGAGAAAATTATATAAACGAAGCGATGATAAAGGTTAGAGTTTGGAAAAATCATTATAATTTAGAGGAAAATTGAAGGATTGTTTTAAGTATAATTTTGAATATTGGATAAAAGCTAATTGTTTAAAATAAAATGATAATTTTTGAAAAAGAAAATATTTATAAAATATGCTATGGTGGAATCGAGTTTTTGGCAAATGCATGAAAATTCATAAAATAATTTAAGGGTCGTTTTGGTTATAATATTGAATACCAAAAAGTAGATGAGTAAAGGTTTATTGATGATCGAATCATAAGCTAGGGTTTTTGTCGGTTTTTTATACTACTGGAGTTAGGATGGGAATTATGGTTTACGGAGAGTATCACGATCCTCGAAATAATGTGAGGATTCTTTTGGTTACAATATTGGGTGGTGAAAGTGCTTCGGGAGATGTAGGAATATTTTTGAGCTATAGGGGTATTTTCGTAATTTCCAACCTAAAATTGTAGGAATGGGTTTTGAAGCATATGAAGGGGTTTTAAGTGCTAGAAGGGAATGAATACTAGAATTCTAGGATTCTATGAAAAGAGTTTCAAGGTACGAGTAAAATAGAGGAAATAATTAAATCTACGAGCATTTAATTAAAGTGTAACACATAAAAGCACATAAGTCACATAAAATGTAATGCATGAAGAAAATAAATAGGGATCGAGACTATAAACGCTTCCTGAGTAACCCTTTACTTACCTCTCTCGACTTGGCCCTGATTGGGGCTGTTACAAGACATAGCTCGTATGATGCATGATCCCATTTTACACAAACTACCTGTAATTGAAACACATACATTCATTCCATAACATTCAAAGTGATGCATAGCGTAAAATAATCATAAACCACGTTGGGAACATGCTCGGGGAGGGAAAGAACAAACAAAACCGAAAGAAACAAGATAAAACCCAAAAACCCTAACCCTGCACAGGCGTCGTGACCATGCCCAAAAGTGTCACGCCTGCGACACAAGGTCAGTAGCTCTCCTCATGAGTTGTCGCTCAGAAGACGTCGCACCCGCGACCAAGCTTTAGCCGAGACATCCATGGCGGCTGGTGAACGGGAAGGTTTCCAACCTCTTCAAAAACACCCCCACACCCTTCAAAACGGCGCAAAATCAACAAATAACAGCACATAACACACGTAGAGCACGTTAGAGCACAAGTAGGGCTCTAAAACAAGCCCGAACACCCCAAAACCCAAAACCCTTACTATTCACTATCTTTCCCAAATAGGCACATAAACATGAAATCGGGCCACAAAATGCGCATAAAATCGAAGCACGTAACGAGAGGAATACAATGGTTACCTTGGATCGTTAATCAGATGAACGGGAATGGGGTTCTTGAGCTCGAAAGGTCTTGGGTGGGTTTTTCTTCTTCTTTTCTTCTCTTCTCCCTCTTTCCTCCTTGGTGCGTGTAGAATGAGAGCAAGAAAAAGCTTGGCCCCTTTTTGGGGCTGGTCAAACGGGGTCAGTCAAACAATATCCGATCCAATCCGTTTAGATTAGATTTTAAAATAAGAGTAGTATCAAACGAGCTCAGAAAAATGCAAGGTTAGTTTCATCGGATCCGAATCGTCGAAATGAATCTAATGGCGGGATCATATTTCATATTCAAATTCTCAAACTCAAGATAGTCAAAAAGACCCCAAAACACCCTAATTACAACTAGGGCCCTGAACCTTCAAATATTGGACAATTAAGCCCAACGCATTTTAATTAAATTCTAAGTTGCACGTCGTTTGAAATCAAATACATATTAACACGTAAGGCATGCGAGTCACATAATTCACAAAGTACTAAATTAAATTCTCTCTCGTGATATCGTACCTAGATTGCCGAAGAGACGGGGAGTCACACCCAAGACGTCAAATCGACCAGGCAAGGTACTCGAAGCGTGCTCCTAAGAAGGATCTCTTGACCGCCTAACCTATCGACACCACGAGCCGTACGGATCAGCGCCCGGTACTTAGTTAAGGCTCGAGATACTTTAAAGGTACAGGGGGACCAACTCAGACACCAGGGCACCGTACAGTACTTACTGTTCCCTAACAAACTAGTTAGAGTATTAAATGCACCTCCAGTGTATGAAAAGATGTCACACACCCACTTTGGGCCTATAAATATCCACACCATTTATGACATTGGTAAGCAAGTTCATTGTTCATTCTACCATCCCTACTTTCTCTACATATTCTTGGGCAAATACCTGACTTAAGAGTCGGAGTGCCAAATTTGGGATAAACCCCCATTTCCCCAGTTTTGTCTTTAGCTCACGTTTGTCATTCTTCTACAGATACTACTCGAGAGTTATCCTTTTTACAAATTTTAAGTGATTCGAGCTCCCGAAATCGACCGAAGATACCTGATCAATTTCAAGCACGATCATATACAATGCTTTTTCTTTTAAGAAATATAATATGCTTATAGAAACTAGGATCTAAAATAAAAGTGGAAAAGATTAAAAAAAAAAATTAATATAAATAATATAGTGTGGTGATACCATAATTTTGTTTAAAGTGAGCGCAAAAACTTTGAGAGAAAACACATAAATATTTCAAAATTTATGTATAATAATAAAAACTCTGGTTATCCTTAAAAAAAACTCATCATATAGTTCTAATCTAGTTTTTATTACCACATGCATAATAGCTAAACAGACTTAAAAGGATCTAAAATTAAGATCCAACTATCATCGATATAAGTCTTTTTCAATTACACTTCTTTACATTTGTACTTCCCGTAAGATTAGACAATTACAACTCGTACCTCTTAAATGAAAATATTATATAATTTATCCTTTTAAGCTTGAAAATTATAAAATAAACTCCATTACCTTAGGGTTCCATTGAAATCAGTATTGAATGAGCTGTATGTCACCACACATCATTATTGAATGAGCTGTAGTTCTATGGATTGTTTGTTTCCTGGGAAAATTTTAATTTAATTCTAATTATTATTTTTTAAAACCTCACATTAATCACATGTTAATTATAAAATCATATATTCTCATTATAATAATTCAATCATACCAAATCTAGTTTAGAAATTATCCTTATTTTTCTTTTACTATGTGTATGTTTATTTTTATGAAAAGAAAAAAAAAACAATTATACTATTACATATTTAATTTGCGGTTGATAATATAGTTCTACATCAACCCTATAGTTGGAATTGGAATAATTAACATTCGTTGGACAGCCTCGGGGTTATCACACCCGTTAGATCTATATAAGCCCTAGACCTAATTTCTCCGCCGTTTCTGACTCAAACACATTACTTGGAAACATGTATTAAATATAGCCCTAGGGGTAAAAATGGGAAAAAAAAAATTGAAAAGGGCAAAGCCGTTAATAAATGTATGGATCTGACATATAAAGTAAGGAGAAAGATATACCATAAGATTTTGAGATATGTTGAGGAGAGTTCGTGACATTGGGTTATTCTCCATCTCATATTTTGCAGATCTCGGATAGGCACTAAACTCCTCTAGGTAATTTTGATATGATAATCTTCTCCTTTCTTTACATACATATGTATATATTAATTTATTTAAGAATTAATAGGTTTAATATATTTGTAAATTAACACTTATGCAAAATTTTCTAGGAGAATATTTCTATGGATTTCTTTTGCAGATCTGGACTGAGACATAGTTTCTCTCTTCCTCCTCCTCTAAGGTAATTTTGATTGGTTAATCTTATCTTCTCTTTACTCATATATATTAATCTATTTGAAAATTAATAAGACTAATCTATTTAAGAATTAATTCGACAATCTTGTATACAAAATTTCCTTCTTAGTTGAGAATTAATAGGCAATCTTCTTTTGGAAATTTGCTAGGATAATATTTCTATGATTTCCTTCCCAGATCTATAACTGGGACTTGCTAATAAAATTTTCCTATGATAATATTTGTATTACAATCTTCTATGCAAAATTTACTAATAAAATTTCCTCGGATAATATTTCTATGACAATCTTGTAGTATAGATGACAATCTTTTATGCAACATTTCTTAGAATAATATGATTTTCTTTGGCAGATCTCATAAACTTATTCCTATTCGATAATATGATTTTCTTTCGCAGAGCTTATAATCTTATTTGAGAATTAATAGACAATCTTCTTTAATAATCTTATTTGAGAAATTAATTCTTTTGAGAATTGATAGGCAATCTTCTTCTGAAAATTTCCTCTAAGATTTCTTCGACCGACCATAGACTTCGTACGGCGCCATCCCTAGGATCAAGAAACTAATAAATTTTTGAATAAATAACTGAATATATCATATTTCAAGCAATCGTAACTAAGTCAAAATAGTGAAGCCAAATTAATAGATTTTAAAACAAAAAGTAAAAAATAATCCACAATTAATCTCATAGATGATAAAAAGGAAAGGCAACAAAACGAAGTTAGTGAAGCCAAATTAATAGATTTTAAAACAAAAAGTAACAAATAATCCACAATTAATCCCATAGATGATAAAAAGGTAAGGCAACAAAACGAAGTTTAGGGATGTCCATTCTTTGTTTCATAGAAAGAGAACAAAACCCTCACTTTATCTTCGAGCTTAGATATAGAGTAGGTCAACAATTTCCTCTTTTAAAATTTAAAGTAAAACTTCATAGGAATATTCATCTTCAATTGCCGAAATCTGTTTTAATAATTAATTCTTATGCTATATTGGCCGAAACTAAAACGTGAAAATATGATTGTATTCGTTGTATCAAAACGGGCGAGGTGATTTATAATATTACATGTTTTGATTGATTTGTGCAAAAGTATGTTTTTTCCGAATCTTCCCCTTTTTATAATATTATTTTGGTTTGTGATTGAGTTACTGAATTGAAAAAAGGACCACATTGCCCGCATTTGCATTTGATCTCACTCTATGCATAATCATGAAGCAGATCTCAATTTAGTATTTTTAACACTCAAAATCTATATAATTCATGAACACGGATACTCGACACATAATTTTATCTTTAATTTCCCACAAAATAATTATTCATTCATTCCCTCCCAACAATCAAATTAGCTGTGCACGAAAACATGTGATCAAGAGTCCACAAGCAGTCCCTCATCTGGCTCAACATTATGAATGATTTCTCCCCCAAATCCGAACTTATTTATCAACACAACTTGGACCCAAAATAAAATAATTATCTGCATAACTGTATATGTATAATTCCAAATATAGATATTCAAATATCATGAACTAAAAGAACCATATCCATTTATATAACCATCTCGCAAGTCTTCACATCACCAATGTTTTCAAAACCGGACCGGAGGGTGAATCGGTAAGCTTACTGGTCACCGGTTCAACCGGTTCAACCGGTTCAATCGGTTGAACCACCGGTCGAACCGGTGTGACATCATAAATAATTAATTATTATTTTATATATTTATATATATTATATAATTTCAAAATCCTAATATTTAGAATAAAAATTATGATTTTTCTAAATAATTTCATATTAAATAATCTTATTACAAATTTAAAAAGCAATATTGTATATAAAATAATACAATTTAATGTATATATAAATTTGATACATTTTTATTTTATAGTTATAAAAGGAAAACTAAAATGAAAAGGGGTGTATAAAAGTAAAACTAACCCTAGACGCCACTTCTCCATTTCTCAAAAACATAAAAACCTAATTCCTATTAAATAGTTCACTTCAGCCGCCGCCTTACGGACTCTTCTTTAATATTTTTGGTTTTTTTCCATTTCTCTGCAAATAACAATTGAATATGCAGCAGAACAATTTATGGTCTCTTGAGCTCAAATTTTCAGCGAGTCTCTCCGGCAACCGCAATTACCATTCGGCGACGATTCGGCTAATCTCTCTTTTAATTTCCATCTCCTTCTCTTTTTTATTTTATAAATTAATCACATACATATGAGGTGAAGATTACCGGAAAACGGAGTTTGGTGGCCGGCGTCAACATGGAGGTGACGAAGCAGCAAACTGTGTGCGTCATTTTCGTGGACCGGCGATCCGGTCCGGTTATTGGAATGGAAACCGCCGATTAACCGGCCGGTTACGCCGGTCCATAACTGGTCCGATCCCTAGCGGTTTTAGGGGGTGTACCGGACCGGACAAGGTGCCGGTCACCGGTTAAACCGGTCAGACCGGACGGTCCGGTCCGGTTTTGAAAACACTGCACATCACAGGCCCAAAAGAAAGATCAGTAAACGAACAAACTCAGAATATTTCATTAACATTTCCAGTTCATCATGCACAGCTACGAAACCGCAAAAGGATTATACTAGTGCGTTACTACCATTTCACTCAACATTAACATGGAAAACGCCATTGTATCACCAAAAGTATAATTAATTGCATCTCCAAAAAACAATTAATTATGTTAAATACTAACATAATTACCAGTTAGTAGCTAACCCATAATATAGCCTTTTTGCCAACGTGGCGGCACCCTTACGCGCTCCCCCCTACGCAGAGCACCAGCAGCAGCTTGCCCCCCAACAACTTCTTGGTTATCTTCGGCCTGCTCATCTTGAGCCTGCTCATCAACCCCCACCCCCCCACCAACATCGTGAGCCTGTTCACCCCCCACCTCCCCGCCAACATCTTGAGCTTGATGAGCCTGCTGTTCAACCCCCACCTCCCCGCCAACATCTTGAGCCTGATGAGCCTGCTCAACCCCCACCTCCCCGCCAACATCTTGAGCCTGATGAGCCTGCTCAACCCCCACCTCCCCGCCATGATGAGCCTGTTCAACCCCCACCTCCCCGCCAACATCTTGAGCCTGATGCAGTGGCGGAGCCAGAACCACCACCTCCCCACCAACATGTTCAGCCTGCTCATCTTCCATTTGCTGCCCAACCAAGTCCACCACTTCATCTACATCAGCGAACTCATTCAAATCCAACAGATCATCTTGTGGTAGCAGATGTGCGTGGTGATTCACAACATCAATAAACCCAACTTGCATATCCCCAAACAAGTCAAAAGCTTGTACCACATCTTCAAGCCCCTCCAGAAACCCTCCACCAGCCCCTCCACCACCAGGCACCTCATGCACAGCCCCTCCACCAACCTCGTGCACAGCCCCTCCACCAACCTCAGGCACAGGTGGTGGAACCTCGTGCACAGCCTCTTCTTCAACATGTTGATTCCCAACTCCGTCCTCCTCACCTACCGGACCCTGCGGCACAGGTGGTGGAACCTCGTGCGCAGCCCCTCCACCAACCTCAGGCACAGGTGGTGGAACCTCGTGCACAGCCCCTCCACCACCAGGCACCTCGTGCACAGCCCCTCCACCAACCTCGTGCACAGCCCCTCCATCAACCTCAGAATATCAACCACCAACGGCACCAAATCCTCACAAGGCACAACTTTCTTGTAAACATCTCCCACCCCTTTCCACCACACGATGCCATCGCCGCCCATACCCCCAACTGTGACACGGCAGGGTTGAAATCCTCTGCCCCTTCCGGTGTTAGCCTCCTAGACAACAGATAAGTCTAGTAAACCACGGCAACCAGATCTTGACCCCAAACGTATATTTGCAGTCGGGTTTTGGTTATAGAGAATATCGAGATAAATCATTCGGCGATGTAGATGATATGTGCAGTCAGGTCGCCTGGATTGGGAAGGGGAAGATGATGGTGAGGGGAAATAGTTGTTGAAATTGACTGTGAGACAGATTTCGTTTGATGGGGCAGTGGTGGGGAGAGAAAGTAGGAAATGATGAAACAAGCAAATTGAAGATGAGGAAGAAAGAAAGAGATTTATTACTGGGGGCTTTCATATTGTTGATCAATAGGAAATGATGAAACAAGGAAATTGAAGATGAGGAAGAAAGAAAAGAGATTTATGATTGGGGGCTTTCATGTTGTTGATCATCTAGATTTAAGATTATGGTTTTCGGTTTTGGTTTAGGAAGTGAGGTTTATAGTGTGTGTTTGCATGCGTGTGAGAGATTATGGATGAGTTGCAGGTGGCAGAGGTTATACCTGTGGCTGTGGTATCTTTATCACTAATGTCAATTTCATATCCTCATATGGGTTTAGGCTCATAAACTCAAACAACATTTCACATCCCAACACATTCTTCAAAGTTGCATAGAAATCTCTTCAAATACACATCATTAGTATGTTTTTTTTAATAATAGGGAACACTCAGATGGCCTCAGCTAATATCTCTCCACATCTCTTTATTGAGCTCTAACCATAGCCGCAAGCATATCTTCAACCGCAAGCTGATCAAAAATACCATTATGAACAGTACCAGGCCTAGCCCTACGAACTTCAACCACCTTAACCCTACAGTCATCGAGAAACAAGGCAAACTTCTTCGAACGAATGCCAAGTCCGGCACGCGATAGGTGAGCTACAAGTCCAAGTGATGTAACATATGCTGCAGCTGAATCAGCCAGAAAGTTAATCTTTGTGGTGCACCTGAGACATAGCTTGCTCCATGCCATCATCGTATATGGATCATTCACTGCAAAATATAACATTGTTCGCGTTGGAAAGGTGATCGAATCTTTTTGCCATCACACACACTACTAATTCTAAAAAAAATTGAGAGATCAAACATCCATCCAAGGAATACTCTACCAAAATTGTTAATTTAATTATCAAATACTTAAGAAGTAATTGCATACCACTGATACATAAGATTTCTTGGACGCCCATCGACTTAAACTCATCTGCCTTCTCAATGAAGGAGGGGACCCAATAGTTGCTTCATGGGGAGGGGGGTTGTTAATTGAAAAAATAAATAAAATTGGAGAAATTATAATGAATAAAATAGAAAGACTCTAACCTGCAATTCGGCAAGAAGGCGCCACGAACGCCAAAGACAATGACCTTCTTACCGGCGACAATGGAGTGCACAGACACAGGCTGGATTTGCATGGACTGGTTGACGAAGGTCAGCGTACCATCAGGGATGATGTCGCCCACTGCAATTGGAGCCCTTGATGCATTTGGCATTGGTCTCTGTGATTTCATGCGGAGTTAAGTGTGTTCATTCATATGCGATTAAATTTTACAAGTGATATGCTGCATAGAAGTCACTAACTTGAATGAATTCCTGACAACCACCCTCCAGAACTTTAAAAATAGGCCACACAAGAAAAACATTAAACATCTCACCAATGTGTTGAAAAAAAAAATTACCAACAACGATTGCGCTGTTCTGTTAAAAAAAGAGGGCAAAAATCCATCATAGAGCCACCAACAGATTTGTAATTACAGAAACACAAAATACACTGTCAAGAATTATAGGGTGAGAGTGCATACCTCCAAGGCTGGTGAAAGAGGATCCAAAACCATTTGCGATTCACAGATTCGAACAACCTGCATTAATCCTTTGTGTAAGATAATTAGCAAGTATGCTGCAAAATTCTAGGCCTCAAATATAGTTGGATTCATAGATCGTTCTATCTAAATATGCGGAGACAAAGTTGTGTCTTCCGATACAAGGAGAAGATGAAAAATTACATGCATTGAGTCAACAGAAATTCAGTGTACCAAATATGCTCTTAAAATGGATAAATAGGTAAATCTCTGAATTTATAACAGTAAAGTTGTTCAAAATGACTTAAATAAGATTTTCCTTAAAATAAACATAGAATTTAACCTTTCGATCCTGAAGAAGGATGGAAAACTTCTTACACCGAACACCAAATCCTTGAGAGGTGAGGTCGAGGTCAAGGCCAAGAGATGTAACATAAGCTGCCTTGCTATCAGCCAAAAACTTGAGATTTGGAGCATTTGTTGGGAAAAATTTTTTTTTCCATGACCACATCACATATGGATCATTGACTGCAAAAGGAATTGTAAGTTTACAATAAGCAATTCAAGAATTACAAATTAAGAACGATTTTGATTCTGAGAATGTTTCTAATTACAACTCACTCGTAACTAAAGTTGGCAATCAATTATCAAATACTTAGAGAACTAAAGTTGGCAATCAATTATCAAATACTTAGAGAGTACCGAGAAGATTCATACCAGTGATATATAAGGTCTCTTGTAAACTCGGATGAGATGCCATCCGAATTAGCGGAGGTTCGTAAAACCAACTTTATACAAAAATTAAATTTGATTAATTAAGGAAGATTAAATAAAAATTGATTAATTAACAAAGATGAAAATTTCAGATAACCTGGAACTGGGAATGAAGGCACCGGGAACGCCCATGATGAGGACATTCTTACCGGTGATAAGGGAGTAGATCGATACGGTCTCCAATTCAAACTCTTCGTTGAGGAAGGTCAAGTTACCATCAGGGATTGTGTCTCCCACTGCGATCGGAGCCATTGTGGAGGAGGAAATTTGATTTTGCTGTTTGGGGAATTTTGACCTAATGCTGCGCTTTGAAATTTTAGAGAGAGTCTGAACTCTGAATTAAGTTTTAAGGAATTAGGATCTAGGTTGTGTGTGTTTTATTTCCGTTGGCCCAAGGGCCTATTGGCTATTGGAGTCCGCAGGCCCTGTTGGTCCAATGTTGCAGATGAAATAATTGAAGAATGGTGTTGTAAATTAGCCCATTTGTGTTGGACAAATGTAAAACACTGTCCTATCGTTACACCAGTTTGATCGAAATAAACTGAGATAGAATTTTACCAAAAGAAATAAATGTTGACAAAAATTTTATTTTTAAAAGATGATTGTTGTTGGTTTTATACGTGGACAAAAGCTTGAAAATTTTTAAAAGGATGAATTTTCCCTTAAGTTTGTCGGGAATTACAAAATAATCTCTTCAATCTCATTAATAATTGAAATTCCTAATTTATTTATTTTTTTTAGTAAAAGAAAATTCCTAACATAAATTGCCCTTACACGAAGATTCTTTTAAACTGTCTTATGTCATTCCAGTCACGCACATACAATGCACACTTGAGTTTTAGCTGTTATTTGGTCACTTATCTTCATCTATGGAGATTGACTGTAAAGGGTTCCTGCTACGCTTGTATATACACCAAAACGTACGTATGTATGGAAGAAAATCAATATCGAGATAATGCTTGAAAATTTCAAACAAAAACAATCTTCTATTATTTGTTATCTTCGTTTAAAGTAAACTAAAATAAGTTAGAAATCAGAGACGCAATCGCAATAGTTTTCAACGTACGGATACATTTTCCAACTATCTTAACATGTCTCTTCTTATTTTTGAATTCAGACTCAAACGGACACTATCAACTTTCCAAATGTAATTCTCAACTTTTACTTGTATAATTCTATAAAATTTTGACTTTTACTTTAGTTTGATGTTCAAAACATAAAATTTTTGAAATCTCCCTTAAAATCCTTAAAAACGATAATCGATGGGACTCAAATTTTAATTTCCACGATCTCTTGCTTCTAATTTTTTCTATTCAAAACCCTTTTATTTCATAATATGTATAAGAATTAGAGTACATTCGTGGAATAATTTGTATAAAAATACCTAACGATTTATATCAAGATATATAAATATATAAATTGCTCAAACATCAATAGTCCCAAAATGCTTGAATATACTTCCAATCTTTATGCACGAATCATTTTTCTTACTTTTCTTGAACTCGGGCATCTACCGGCTTGATGCCCTTGCCTTGCTTTCCCATCGTTAGCCACAATGTGGTGAGGAAAAGAACAAATAGGGAAGTGCGTGGACGATTAGATTTGTGGAAAGTAAATATTTTGAAAAAAAGTTAAAATTGAATTTTTGATAGCGTATAAGTTTTGTAAGAGATTATTTTAATATTTTAAGAGTGTTTATAATTTTTGTTTTTATCAGGCTCAATGCAACGGGCAACGAGTGTGCTGTACGATTAGGGGTGGGCGCGGGACGGGATTTTCGGGAATCGGGAAAATCGGGATCGGGATTTTCGGGATCGGGGTGGAATTTTACATTCCCGATCCCTTCCCGAAGATGTCGGGACGGGATCGGGATCCCGAAATAGTTCTCTTTTTAAAAAAAAAAAAAAAAACAAATTAACTCCATATTAATTTATGTTAAATATATCTTTATACATAGTAACATATATGCTAAATACGTGTAATTTAATTAAACACTGTTCTAAAATTCATACCTGCTTCACGCTAATTTTATTTTCTCGGTAATTAGGGCCCTATTTATATATATAGAGAGAGAGATAATAGATTTTGTATTACTGCATAGTGCATATAAGTCACTCAGTGATTTAGAGGGAATTGTTATTGCCGTAGCATGTAGCTTATTTCTTTGAAAAGTATTGTTATAAAAATGTGTTTTATGTATATTACTAATTTAATATTATATATTGCTTATTTACGGAATTATGTATATTATTATATATATAAATAAATACATATATAATAATATACATATAATATAATATTATATATATATATATATATATATATATATATATAACATATATATTATTAATTTATAATCGGGATTTTCGGGATCCTGAATTTCCCGAAAATCTTAAAAATAATTCCCGATCCCGATCCCGAATTTTTTATCGGGATCGGGATCCCGTCCCGAAAATTCTTTTTTCTGATTTTCCCGTCCCGATCGGGAAAATCCCGACCGGGACGGGACGGGTCCCGAAAATCCCGATCCCGATGCCCACCCCTATGTACGATGGTATCATTATTTTTTTACTTTATTATAGTTTTGACTTTTGACCCATTAAGTTTCTCGTCAAATGGGTTTGGACTGGTCCATATTTTGGGAATTGGGACCATGCTACTTGTTCAGTACTCTAAATATTTCTTTTGCTTTTGGGGAATGTTTGAAAACTCCCCATGGGTTTGAAAACTCCCCTTTTGTTCCCCATTTTTAAATACACTATTTGAGGTTTTAGATACGCGATTCTGGTATTTAGATACGTGATTTTGGGATTTAGATACGCGATTCTGGGATTTAGATACGTGATTTTTTCCTTGTATTTCAAATACATCATTTGGGGTTTTAGATACGCGATTCTTGAGTTTTAATACATCATTTTTGAAAATGGGGAGCTAAAAGTAATTGAACTTATCATTTGGGGAGTTTTCGGGAATTCTCCGTTTGCTTTTTATCTTTATATACATTTATAAATACATATTAAATAGAACATATCAATGCTACTGTAGGAAGCTTAACGAGGGTTCGACACCATAAATAGATCAACCAAATATTCAAGTGAAAATATGGTTATTTATTATTCACGAATCATCAAAAATTCAAGATTAAACATGTTGAATTGCCTATACAAAACAAAAACAATTAACAAATACATCCCGTCGGCAATATTATCTACCCCTCGTGCTAGTCGACTTCCTAGGAATATCATTTTGCTTCTTCAAGAAGCGTCCAGTTATGCAGGTTGGATCGATAAACGTTGAGGACGTTGTTGATATAAAAGCGAATATTAACTGTCGGATACGTTTGTTTAACATATCGTGGATTTCCTTAGTTTTTTTAAATAAAAATAATATAGTAATATTCACAACAAATATAAATATATGAGCTTGGAAATTTTAGTAAAAAAACAAGAAGAAAAGAAAATTAATAGCAAGTTAACTACGAAGTTGTTGAGTTGATTAATATCTTTAGTTCTCAATACTCTAAACGGGGATGGAGTCAGAATTTAATATTGTCGAGAGCAAAATTTTAAAATATCAAAAATAAGGGACAAAATATTTAATTAGGGGGCGAAAAGTTATAATATTAAAAAATTAAGGGATAAAAATATAAATATATCAAAATTATAAAAACAAAAATTAAAAAATTTCAAAATTTAGGGGGGGTCGCCCCCATTGGCTCCATCACTGCTTCTAAATATATTATTTTATATCTTAAAACATAGGATACTTGACGCATGGTAAAATCTAAGACAAAAAACTTGTATCGTATGGTCCGTATCACATCGTGTCCATATTATCATTGTATCTTTATTCCTCTATCATATATTATAAATAAATGTTTGTTATAAAACTTGTGATCGTCTAAAAACATTGTTTATTCAAATCATTAATGTTAATTAACGTTGTGTGCTACATGATTAGAATTTAGAACCAATCATTTTCGTCAAAACAATTGCTTTCAAAAGAGTTTGCCCGTGTTCAAATTGACGTGGTAAATTAATTTTGGATAATATTAATTGCAAGCTTTCACTATTATAAATATCTTATCACTAATAATTTTAATTTACAAACTATTATTTCTTAATCAACCAGGAAAAAATTGTAAAATCAGGATACCAATATCCCTACTTGCAATTTCGGGACATTTCTTGCTCCTGCAACAAATGTGTCCACTATCTAAAAAAATGTGTCTATTTAAAGACAAATTCGCCGAATATTGCCTAATCATGTCAAAAATCTGTTGACGTGTCCAAGTTGATAATGTGTCATTACCACACCTTGTCATGTCATTTCCACATATTTTCTAAATTTTTTAAAAATTTATCTAATACACTTTAAATATTATAAAAAAAACGAAAAACAAAAAACAAAATGAATCTTAATATATATACACATAGATATATGTAATATAATATATATACACAGAGATATATGTAATATAATATAAAAATATACATATATTATACATAATATAAAATATACATATATTATACATGTATAAATATATAATATATTTATATATTTTTTGAATGTAATGTTAAATAATAAAGTGATATATTTTTTTAGGTTCATTTTGTTTTTATTTTTTATTTTTTATACTATTTAAAGTGTATTAGGTGGAGTTTAAAAAATTTTAGAAAATATGTGGAAATGACATGGCAAGGTGTGGTAATGCACATCATCAACTTGGGCACGTCAATTGACTTTTGGCAATGATTAGGCAATTTTCAGCGAATTTATCATTAAACGACACATTTTATGAGTTAGTGGACACATTTGTCGCCAAAACAAAAAGTATCCCGAAATTACTAGTAGGAATCACTTGGTATCACTTGGAAGAATTTCCTGAAATTCAAAACTTGAGAGTGCTAGTCCAGTTTGCGAGATTGTGCCTAAGAAATAAAATTTTTAATTGAATGTGGATGAATAAGATCAATATTTAAAAGATAATTGAATACGAACAAATTGGATAGAGTAACATTAACTTTACCAAAAGAGACTGAAAACTCTGCACAATAGATTGAATATGTGGATATTCTGTTGGGTGAGAATTGTCAGTAACTTGAGAATGAGAAACACGTACGTTTGAATTTTGTCGTTCTTCTCGAATCACGTTGTAGCTCCCGAGCATAAGATACCACATCCCCCGCACCGAGACCCGACCCGCATATCAAATGGATAGTCCATACACGTGTCAAATCACGACGAATGGGGACACAACACACACGCTATGCTAGGCGGGAGCTAACCCTTAAACCAATCAATAACCAAGTGCAAAGGTACGGAAAAGAACAATAATAGTAATGCAGAAGTAATCAACAACATATAATATATACAATGAGCATTCCTAGCTCTAAAAATAGATCATATACAAGCTACGCTCCAATATTCATAATTATACTACAAGATAGGATGAGTGTAAACAAGACCCAAAAGTAAAGAGCTAGACTTGAATGCAAGACTCAAGTACACGACTCGAATTCCCGCCTAGCTCTCCCACAAACCTGCACAAAACAACTGAAAGCAAACCGGGTTCAGTCTATAGAAGGCTGGTGGGTATAAAATAGGGCATAAGTATAAATATCGCGGAATTTAAACACATACATGCAAGTCATAATCCCGTGTGAAGTTTTACAAAATTTCCCAAGTGGGTAAAGTAAAGAAGAACATCCACGGAATTACAACTATCATATTCATTCACATTAATTCATAGGGTTTAATGGCCCGGCGAGTGGGCGTGCACAATCTCCAACCTACTCCTCGTGTAGTCATAAACATAATTCATTGGTTATCACACATATATCTTTCGTGCACATTCATATCATGATCATAATCATACATATACACCTTTTTCCTCGGGGTGGTGGACGGGTTTGCAAGGCCCGACCACCTATACATAGCATTATGGCTAGTGAGGTACATGAATCCTCAAAAGCCTGGTTCCCCTTCCTTGCCAAAACTCCTAACGAGGTCGGTTTCACCGTAAATTTGGTTGGAACTAGTATATGGGATCACCGTCGGCGCTTGCCTCCTCGGATAGAAGTCCCTGGGCCCGTGTTTTCATATCATGCTTCTCACCAAAATCATAGGTAGGATTCATAAATGAAAGGTCATACGTTTGAAATCATTTACCCAAAGTGACTTGACATATAAATATACTAATTTGGCTCAAATCTTTCACATAATGAGTATATTGGGTTGTCATAGCTATTAGAAGAGAAACCCACCTTAAAACAGTAAAAGAAGAAGTACCAAAGTCTCAAGGATCGCCCACGTCTCCGACCGGACCCAAATCTGTGCAAAAGAGGTAGTGTGAGACTCAAAATGACCACATACAACGCACGACAATGCTATGCACATGATATGAGATGCATAAGAAGTGAAAATCATGTTATGAAGCCACATAATCAAGTATTTCGCTTAACACGTTCAATACATGGAGGTTCCATAATCATACGTTTCATAAATATCATAAATCATAACAAAATGAGCCATACACTTAATACATTAATCAAAACACATATATTAACAAGTATACGAAATATATAAGTCATAAACGAGTCAAGGAAACAACAAACAAAGCAAGGAAACGAGAAAAAATAACTCACACACAAAAAGGTGGGGCTAGCGACCGTTAGGTATGGTCATACCTTACACTCATAACGGGCGTTAGTGGGTACAGAAGCCCCAGGGAGGGAGTAATGGCCGTTAGGTATGACCATACCTAACACCCCTAACGGGCGTTAGCGGCCCAGGGGCTAAAAACTCGAAGTTCAGCCCCTGTTTTACCCCAAAAACACTAAGCCAACCAAACCAACACCAATACAAGACATTAAAGTAAATTCATGCATTAAGAATTGATGCAATTCATGTCAAGAAACAAGATAACATCAAGCTACAACATGAAACAAATGCAAGAGATATGATCAAGTTCATTTCCTTCCAAATTCCTTCAAGTTCATTAATGGAAACTTATTAAATCCTCAACCACCAAGCAATATAAGTCCATACAATCATAAATACATGTCTTCAGATCATTTAGCACTCATGCAACTCAAAGAAAATCCAAAGAAACAAGGTTGAATCTCCAAAGTTCATGAAACCCTTACTATTCATCATATTCATCATACTCATCAATCCCAACTCCACACTTGGTGAAATCATGCATAATCTATCTTAAAATGACCACAAGGAGATATGCTACACAAATATAAGCTTACCTTCAAGAAATGGTAGAAAATGGAGAAGAGATGAGCTCAAATCTCTCTTGGGTGAATAGTTCTATCTCTTCTTCTTCCCTTCTCTTCTTTTCTCCTTCTTTTTGGCTGAGTTTGGTGGTGTGAGGGAGAGAGGGGCTCGGTTTGGGGCTGGTTAGGGGAATGGGAGAGTGGTTAGCAAGTGGGTTAGGTCTTTGGGTAGGGTCTAGGGGTGTAGAAATAGGCCCGAAAGCTCCCAATGGTCAATAGTTGTCGTTTTAGGCGCGATGTGCACGTTTCAGTTGAATTTTGAGAATTCAAATGATCTTAGAAAAATGTAAGGTTTGCCCCATTGGATCCGAATCGTTGATACAAATCCAATAGAAGTGACAAAACTCGATTTTGAGTTCTCGAGCTCAAGTTACAACTCCCGGAACATAAGGTGCACTAAATGTTCTTTAGCTCCCTTCTCTGTTCCGATCTTTCAAACAAACCCAAAACTCAAACATACGAGAACAAAATCAATCAACGAGCATATAAACATGGTCATAGGGAACATATATCACTCATACCAAATATCCACGAAAAACGAAAATCAAACAAAGCTCATTCAAGGTCATATAAGCAAATTCGTTCAAAACTCAAATAACATTCAAACGAATAACAAAGAATTCAAAATAAGTATCAAATAATTCTAAATATGCAATTAGTGAAGTAAATAACAAAGGAAATAAAGTAATTAGACAATTAATTTACGCAAATAGTAAACACATACGTTATACCTGTACGGCCGAAAAGTCGGGGCGTTACAATCTCTCCCCCTTAAAAGAATCCGTCGTCGGATTCACTATTCACCCGGAAACAATTCGGGGTGGAATCTCTTCATCTTATCCTCGGTTTCCCATGTAGCCTCTTCAGTTTTATCACTCCTCCAAAGAACCTTGACTAATGGAATTCGTCGATTTCTGAGTTCCTAAAACTTCTGGTCCAATATCTTAATCGGCTTTTGCACGAAGGTGAGATTCGGCTCTAATTCCACTTCCTTAACTGGTAGAACCTCGGACTCATCTTGATAATACATCTGGAGTTGCGAGACATGAAATACATTATGAATTCCCGTTAAGCTCGGAGGTAAATCTAGACGATAGGTCGTATCCCCGATCTTTTCCAAAATCTCAAACGGACCCATATAACGAGGGTTCAACTTCCCTCCCTTACCGATTCCTGAATATCCTTTTCTTGGAAAAGCCTTTAAGAAGACTCTATATCCAACCTCGAAGTCAAGATCCTTTCTCCGTTTATCAGCATAGCTTTTCTGTCAGTCTTGAGCTGCTTTCATCCGTTGTCTAATGATTTGAACCTTATCAATAGCATCCTGAACGGATTTAGAGGGTTTTTCCTTCTTTTCTCCTCTTTTCACGCCCTCTTATTTGGTCCAATTCCACTATTCTAAGTCAAAGAACAACGGAGACCTGCACTTTCGACCGTAGAGAGCTTCATAAGGTGCCATCTCTATCGAGGCTTGATAGCTATTGTTGTAAGCAAACTCGATTAATGGCAACTGCTCATTCCACGAGTCCTGAAAATCCAACGCACATGCTCTCAACATATCCTCCAAATACTTAATTAATCTCTCTGATTGTCCGTCGGTCTGAGGATGGAAAGCTGTGCTAAATTGAATCCTTGTTCCTAAACACTTATGTAGCTCTTGCCAAAACCTTGACGTAAACCTTGGATCCCGATCCAACACGATGCTAACTGGTACTCCATGAAGTCTGACAATCTTATCCTTGTACTTCTTAGCTAGCTTACTTACTTTGTCGGACGTTCTGATGGTAAGAAAATGAGCTGATTTTGTCAACCTGTCCACAATTACCCAAATTCCATCAAGGCCTCCTTTCACTCTTGGCAATCCCGAAACAAAATCCATAGCTATCTGTTCCCATTTCCACTCTGGGATAGGTAAAGGTTGAAGTAGCCTCGATGGCTTTTGGTGTTCTGCCTTCACCACTTGACAGGTCATACAATGTCTTATAAAGTTGATCACATCCCGTTTCATACCATTCCACCAATAAAACTGTTTCAGATCCTTATACATCTTATTCCCTCCGGGATGTATCGAATACCCTGACCGGTGAGCTTCTTCAAGAATGATCCGTTTCAACTCTTCTGGTACCACAATTCTGTTCTTAAACCTTAGAAGTCCCGTATCATCAAATCCGAACGGACACTTAGGATCAGCTCGAGCTTTCTCTCCTAATTTCTGAACCTCGGGATCAATCCTCTGAGCCTCAAATAATCTTTGTTGAAGATCCGGTTGAACCATAATATTCCGTATACTAGCCCTCAACTTGAATAACTCAAATTCATTTCCAATTTCCACTTTCACGGTGGACACGCTAGCCTTTCTACTGAGCGTATCCGTGACCACGTTGGCTTTGCCGGGATGGTATTTGATTGTACACTCAAAATCCGTAAGAATTTTCATCCAATGCCGTTGTCTCTTGTTCAACTCCTTTTGAGAGAATAAGTATTGGAGACTCTTGTGGTCGGAAAAGATATCAAAGGAAACTTCATAGAGATAGTGTCTCCACTTACCCAAAGTGAAGATCACCGCTGCTAACTTGAGATCATGGGTAGGGTAGTTCTGTTCATGTTCCTTCAACTTCCTCGAGGTGTAAGCAATCACTTTTCCATTCTACATCAAAACACAACCTAAACCTTCCTTCGAGGCGTCTGTATAAACCGTATACCCTTCGGTACCTTTACGAAGTGCTAACACCGGTGCAGTTGTCAACTTTTCCTTCAAGAGTTGAAAGCTTGCCTCACATGCCTCGTCCCACTCATATTTAGCCACTTTCTTAGTCAATCGGGTTAAAGGGGCAGCAATTTTCGAAAAATCCTTCACGAATCTCTGATAATAACCTGCCAAACCCAAGAAACTCCTTACCTCTGAGGCATTCTTCGGACTTTGCTACTGTAAGACCGTCTCAATCTTTGAAGGATCAACTTCCAGACCTTTCATCGAAACAATGTGGCCTAAGAATGTTACCCGATAAATCCAAAAGTCACATTTACTGAACTTAGCATATAACCGGTGCTCTCTCAAGGTATCCAAAACCACTCTGAGATGTCGAGCATGATCTTCCAAAGTCCTTGAATACACGAGTATATCATCAATGAAGATAACTACAAACTTGTCAAGATATGGCGAAAGATCCGATGCATCATATCCACGAAGGCTGCTGGGGCATTAGTTAATCTAAAAGGCATCACTACAAATTCATAATGCCCATACCGGGTGTTAAATCCCGTCTTCGGAATGTCCTCTTCCCGGATTTTCAACTGATAGTATCCTTGTCTTAAATCTAACTTCGAATATACCCCCGAACCTTGCAACATATCAAATAAATCTTCGATATGGGGCAAAGGATACTGGTTCTTTTGTCATCCGATTCAACTCTCGGTAATCTATACATATCCTCAAAGTCCCATCCTTCTTCTTGACAAAGAGAATCGGGGTACCCCAAGGTGACGAACTTGGCTGAATATACCCAACCTTAAGCAACTCTTCAAGTTGAATCTTTAGCTCTTTCAACTCAGCCGATGCCATCCGGTAGGGAGTCTTAGAATACAGCTCTGACCCTGGGTACAAGTCTATCACAAATTCGTTCTCACGATCCGGGGCAAATAACCCAAATTCTCCGAAAAAACATTTGAAAATTCTTTTACCACAGCGGTATTCTCGAGCTTAGCTTGATCTTTTTGGCTTGTTGAGGAGGTAAGTGATGAATCCCGTAGCTCCCTCTCTTACCAACTTATGAGCTTCAGTGTAAGACAAGAGTGGTATCGTCTTTGATCCACTACCAACAACCAATTCTTCCCCCAACTTCACCTTCTTCGCAAAGCAATCAACTGTAGCCCGATGCTTAAACAACCAATCCACACCCAAAATAACCCCATATCTCTTCATAGGCATCACAATGAAATCTACCGGATAATCTCTGCCTTCCAAACTAACTAAACAACCCCGAATCACTTGATCCGTCTGCAAACTTCCCCCGAGAGGAGAATTCACCAAGTAACAAGAATTTACATAAGTAACAGGCAAATACAGAGATGCAGCAAGTTCACACGAAATGAAGGAATGCGTGGCACCCGGATCAAAGAGTGCATGAATGCTCGTGTTGTGAATGCATATGGTACCTTCCACCACGGCAGTTGGATCAACCTCTGTATCCTGCTCCTCGCCCTCAAGGGCATAAGCACGTACTTGGATCATAGGCCTCAGAACTCCTCTTTGAAATCCCGGATTCTTGTCAGGACAAGCATCCGCCATGTGATCGCCCTTTCCACAAATGAGGCATAAACCCAACCTTCTTCGGCAGTTATAGTAGTTGTGGGTTAGTCCTCCACAATGTGTACACTGAAATTGAGCCAATCGAGCCGCGCTTGGAACTTGTCAATCCAAGGGTGCCACGGGCGAAATTCTTGGAGCTTGTGGGGCTTGTCCTCCCATCCATAGCTTCTTAAAAGGACCTTTGGGTGGGGGAGTAGCTTGAACCATCGGCCTCTTTCCCGAACTTGATCTAGAGCCTTGTCCCATCAGCGCCCTGAAAATCGGATCCTTTTTCTTATATTCCTCCTCTTGAACTAAAGCTCGCTATATAGTGTCTGCGAAGGATTCGGAATTATGTCCGGCATGCCCATGTCTCAGATCCTGCCTTAACCCTACAATGAACTTCTTAGCTTTTCTCTTCTCGTCCCGAGTAATATGAGGAGCATATTTTCCAAGGCTATTAAATGTAGCAAGATATTGGGCCACCGAGTGAGTGCCCTATTTTAAGTCCATGAATTCCTGCTCTTTCCTCTCCCTGACAACCTCGGGCACAAAGCATTCCCGAAACTCCCTAGTGAAAACTTCCCAAGTTACCTCTTCTCCATCAACCTCTAGCTTTTCTCTCGTTCTTTCCCACTAATCATATGCTTCGCCATTAAGTTGGAATATAGCGAATTGGCCCTTCTCTTGAGTAGTGAACTATCAAACCCCAAAAATCCTCTCCATCCTTGTTAACCAACCCTCTGATACAGCATCGTCAATAGAACCAGAAAACCATGGAGGATTATAACTTAGAAACACCCCATGAGGATCCCTTGTAATGCCCGTATTTTCGTACGAACAGGTAAGTGTTATGTGCGTACATTTCCTTAATTGACTTAGATTTCATTCATATATTTGAATTGTTATAACATGAAATAAATTTTCTAAATTTTGATTGATGCTATATTTGAATTATAAATATATGAACGGACTCGTATGATTGTGAATTTTATGAATTTGGTGTTAACTGAATGAGATTATGTGATTTTGTATACCGAGGACTTAATTGTAACTTGTTTGAATGTTTTGGACTCAATTGGAAATTGAGTTTGGGCTTAATTGCCACTTTTTGAAAGTTTAGGGACCTATTTGAATAATAGGCAACCTTGAACGGTTTTCTTAATATCTTGGGCTCTGGACCTCGAAAACGAGATCCATTTTCGACGTTGAACTTGTTTTGATAATTCCTAACCAATGAACTTGACCTCACATCTTTTTGATCTCGTTTGAATTCCCGACGTAGCATATTTTAACTCACATAACCTTTATGATAATACTTGACCCTTAAAATCCTTTCTGGATCCGATTCGAACCGTATTTGACCCATTTCTTTATCCTTAAGAGCTGAATTTTCCTTCTTCTTGCTTTCCATAATGATCGATCATCATCATCATCCCAAGAAGATAAGAGAACTTCAAGAAACCCTAAGCTTGATCCTACCAACTTGAGCTCAAGATCAATCTTTCATCCATTTTCCTTCCAAGGTAAGATATGATTTGGATTCTCCATACTTTCTTACAGCTTTTCATCTATGAGTAACTTGACAAGAGTTGGGATTTCATATAGATTGAATAAGGGTGTGAATAACATGAATTGGGGTTTGATTCTTGGTACATGGCTCTTGATGAATTGTGTCAAGTTTTATTACATGAAAATGATCCTTATGACTTCCTTACACTTCCTATAAGCATGAATTAGGTTTGAGTTGGTTGAAGTTTAATGTGCCATTAATGGAGCTCCAAGCTCCTTGCATGAAACATGAAGAGAGAATGGATGTTTCCGATGATTTTGAATGAATTCTTAAGTGGGAGATTGAAATACATGTTTTTCCTAAGTTATTGTGATGATTCCTAAGTTAGATGTTGGTGATTGTTGCTGGAGCTCGAACAGGGGGGTGTGTGTTTGTGTGTTCTTGGCACGAGGAAGAAGAAGAAAAACAGGGGAACCTCGTCTGGGCTTGTTAACGCCCGTTAACCATTTTTGTACTAAGGAAGGTAACGCCCGTTACCTTCCCTCCTTCCTGAAGATTTGAACACCTGTACCCGTTAACGCCCATTACCCCTTTTTGCTTACAAAACGCTAACTCCCCTTACCCATGCTGGAGAAAGCTACTGCCTCTGTTAACCCCCATTAACACTTTTGGCCTGGATTTTGGTAACTCCCATTACCCTTGCAGAATGGAGATAATCAGGGGATGTTTGTGTAATTTATAATACTTTCGTTTATGTTTCGTTTGGATCTTAATTACGTACTTAATGTGTAATTTATTTAATTGATAATATGTGAACACTTAATTATGAATTGTCTTGATACTTGAATGCATAATTCGCTCGGTTATTCTCCATGTTACCCTTATTGAAGAGATTGTGATTTTATGATTATGAACAAATACGATTCGGCCATATATGGATTAAATGGATCGTTTATGTGATTATGTGAACCTAATTGTATTCATGATCACCTTCATCACATGATATTGGTTTATATACATCTTATAGCATGTTTATTGCATTGCCGAGCGTCAAATATGGTCAATTGAGTCTTACACCCCTTTTATTGCATAGATTTGGATCCTGTTGGTGACGAGGCCGAGCAGTGAGGTCCTTGTGTCGTTTCTTTTGTCCTTCAGGTGGGTTTCTCTTCCATTAGTTAAACGACCCGATATATTCCCAATGTGTAACGTTTTAAGCCAAAGTATTATATATATATTGAGTCTTTTAAAGAGTCAATGATTTTAACGTTAAATCCTTTTCTTTATTGATTACCTACTAATGTTTTGGCGAAAATTGATTGATTGCACTGAATGGGGCCCTGGGACTTAGTGCACATGACTAACTGGGGAAGCAAGGGCTGACGGGGATCCCCGTGCACTAGTTCCACCAAACTACGACGATACCGACCCTCACTAGGAGGTTAGCGAGGAATGAAAACCGGGCTTTTAGGGATTCATGTACCCCACTAGCCACATTGATTGAGGTGGCCGGGCCTTGCAAACCCGTCCACCGCTCAGAGGAAAAAGGCATTTAATTGAATGATTATGAATGATCGAATGATTATGATTGATCGATTGATTGAGCACGAAAGATTGTATGGGCGAAAACCTAATGAACATTCTAATGATTACACAAGGTGGAGGTTGGAGATTTAGCCTTTTCGCCAGGCTCACGTATAACCTATTGAATGAATATGATTGTTATAATCCCGTTTGATGATTTCTTATCTCACCCATTTGGGAAATGTTCTAAAACCTCTTGTGGGATTATAACTTGCATGAACGTGTTTAAATTCCGCAATATCTATATATTATGCCCTGCTTTTATACCCATCAGTCCCTTTTGGACTGAACCCGTTTGGTTTTCAGTTTGTGCAGGTTTTTGGGATTTTCTAGGTGGGAATCCGAGTCTTTGGGATTTGTATTTGAGTCTAGCATTTCTTTTGTTGCTACACTCATCTCATATTAATGTTATGACTTGATATTGTATATATAGAGCGTACATATTAGTTGGGCCGTGATGGCAATCTTAAATACTTGAACGCTTGTATCTATTTTTGGAACTTGAATGCTCATTGTATATATCGTGATCTTGTTTAGCTAAGTTGTTCGAGAATGAACATACCCATCAAAGAAAGCATTAATACTCTCACTTCTCTGTGTGGTAGACATACCTACGCAAAAAGTATTCTTGAGAAATATAAGCATAATACTCTCACTCCTCTGTGTGGTACTCTTGAGAAATTGTAGCACCCCGCACGGTGTGTCACCACATCCCCCGCATCGAAGGCCAATCCACATACGAGATGGAAAACCCGTACATGAACCAAGCAGAGGCGAACAGGAGACCGACAGACACACCTAAGCTAGGTGGAATGTAAACCCTGCAAATAAACACCACTCACAAAACAAATGCGAATGCGGAAGCATACCAACATACATTCAGATTTAAAAGCTCAAATAGCAGGTGACGGGTTCAACTAGCATAGATACCTAATCCTGAATAATAACATAAATCATAAATGCAACGGGTTCAAATTGTTTCCTAGAAGCATATCCCGAAATATCAAATTCATAAAACATCATCGTATACATAATCAGATGTTCATACTTATAAAAATTCAAAATATGCTAGATGCAACAGACTTGAAAGAACGAAAGACACTACAAACTCCAAGTACTCGACACGCAGCCTAGCTCAAACTTCACACAACTCCTGCACACTAAAAACAAAAGGGGAGAGGGGTCAGTCACATGGACTGAGTGAGGGGCTAACCACGCACGCTATATATATATATATATATATATATATATATATATATATATATATATATAAGGCACATATAACATGCATCGTTCGTGAACTCAGGGATAGTTTTTGCACACTAAAACGTTTGCCCGGGGTACATACATATACGAATTCTTAGCAAGTAGAATGAGGCTTAACTTAACAAATTCTTACATAGCAAATCTTAACAAATCTTATCAAATCAAATCATACCCTAGCTTGTACTTTCAAAAGATTCATATTTATCTTAATTACGAGTCTATCCCCGTTCCATGAACTTTAACAGAGCATACATAAAAAACTAGGTGGGTACGAGTACCTAGTCCCATCCTCAACTCCTCCGACTAAGCATGCAGACAAGACATATAGTAAATAACATACTTACAGAATAACCTCCTTCTCCGTTGAGGGGAGTGTAAGTTACTCCAAACCCTCAGCATCTCCATCCCTCACCAAACCTCTTGGTAAGTTCAGGGGTAATCCGATCAAGGTGGAGACTACGCTCAGGCTTAACCCAACGACCCGCTCCCATACCAGGCGTCCTGACTCGTAGGCTCCGGGGCCCATTAACCAATACTAACACATATACAATACAAAATAAACTTAACCCGTTGTTGAACTTAACTTACGCAACAAACTTACTTGGCAACAACTATGCTATACATACCTCTCCGTGCCAAATCCATAGCGTATCCTTAGCTCGAATTTTCGGCTGATAAGAGGCGCATGGTTTGAAGCATAGTGAAATATTGCAAAACAGAATGAATATTAGCAAATCAAAACAAACGTACATAGACTTGTACATAGCGTAACATACTTACAAATCCTTATCCAAGTTATAAACTTACATACTTTGCACATATTTACTTATATATAAGGTTATAGTTCGCATGCATAGAAAACGAGCACATTTCATAAGGTTTAACTATAACCTAACCTCACCTTACACGAACGGAACCGAGAATGAGACGATTGATCCATCCCAGAATCAACACGACTAAAGAAACATCACCCCGGGTGCACCTGAACAAACTGAAGATAAGATTACAGAACTTAGACTCAAGGATGAACCACATAGACGTACGGCATATGCATTGAAACCAAAGAGATGCAATTACATAGGCAAAGTTCACATTCAAATCGAATCCATGCAAATGAATGCATTTCATAGCCTAACATAATTATAATTCATAATAAAACATGTTCATGTGCACAATTAATGCAAATAAGGGCAATCGAAATGCATATAATGACACTTAATCAATTAAGAGAACATAACACGTTTTTACCCAAAATCGAATCATAAAATTACAAAACATATCTTAATACATGAATTCATATTCATAACATATCATTAGTCACGTTAGGGTCATGATCTGGGAGGATTAAAAGCGTGTAACGAACATATAAAATAAAACCGAGCAAAACAACACACAAAAACTCACACGGAGGGAAGACACGGGCATGTCTCCATCCAAGAAGAAACTGAGACATGGGCGTGTCTCAGTACAGACGCCCAACAAAACAGGGGAGACACGGGCGTGTCTCCCACCAAGAACAAAAGGTGACACGGGCGTGTCCGAGGTCAGATGCACCAACCCCAACAGACACGGGCTTGTCACACACAAAGCACAGAGGACGACACGGGCGTATCATCTCCCCCGAGAAGCAGCTCAAGTCAGCCATTAATGGTGGACCAACAACAACAAACTCATACACACACCACCATACAATTCCAAATCACCCAAAAAATCATACCATGAGTCACATATAGCACGTAGATCATATAAATACAAGTTAGAGCTCCCTAAACGAGCTCAAGCACCCAAAACCCGAACCTAGCACTATTCATCTTCTTCCTCAAATAGCTACAAAGACACGAATTCACACCACAAAATGCACGTAGAATCGAAGCACGTAACGAAAGGAATACAATGGTTACCTTGGTTCTTCGATTGGGTGGTCGGAAGGGACACAAACTCGAGCCAAAGCTTTGAGCCCCGGGGGGGGAGGAGGGGGGGCTTTTCCTCCTCTTCTCACTTCTCCTTGTCTCACGTGAGAAATAAGGGAGAAAGAGCTGACAATTTCAGCCCTTTAAGGGCTAAAATGGGTCGGTTATACGGGTTGGGTCAAACGGTATCCGGTCTATTTGGATCGAATTTTAAAACGGTAGGGCGATCAAGAGGCTTTAGAAACGTAAAAGGTTAATTTCATTAAATCCGAATCATTGAAACGAACTCAATTTAGGGGTCGAAATTCGAATTCGAATTCCCGAGCTCAAGATTGCCACGAAGGCCACAACACCTTAATTACAATTAGGTCCCTAAACTTTCAAACATTGGACATTCGAGCCCAAATAATTAATTAAATTCTAAAGCGCACATAACTTAAATAAATTACACGTTGACACTTAAAACATGCGAATTCACATAAATACGAAATTAAACTCTATCGTGACGCCGTGCCTGGATTGTTGAGAAGATGGGGTGTCACAGATATATAGGTACCCACTTCTCTCATCATACAAGGTTTGAAGCCATTCATTATCAACCAATCCATGAGCAGCAATCATATTTTTCCAAGTTTCTTTAAATTGACTTGGTCTTAGAGAGTCATAAACAGCTGATTCAATCCCATGTTTAATTGATTTGTACTCAATATGACCATTCAACTTTTGTGGAACCTTTTGCATAATATGCCATAAGCAAAGACGATGTCGAGAATTTAGAAACACTATATCAATTGTATTTTTCATAGCTTTGCATTGATCAGTTATTATAGTAGGTGGTGCTTTTCCTGACATATATGTTAACCATGTTTTAAACTACCATACAAATGATTTCGTTGTTTCATCAGCTAAAAGACCACACCCCAAAAGAACTGATTGACCATGATGGTTGACCCCCACAAATGGTGCAAATAGCATATCATACATATTTGTCAAATATGTCGCATCAAATGTAATTGCATCTCCAAAAAATTCATAAGCGACCCTAGACCTTGCATCTGCCCCAAAAAACATTTGTCAATCGCGCTTCATCATCAAAATCCATTGAATAAAGAAAGTTTGGGTTTTTCATCTGCATATCACAAAAATATTTGTGCATAGCTTGTGCATCTCCTTCACTAGCTTTAGACTCTTGTACTCAGCAATATAATTCCTAACATCTTTTTCATCAAAATCTAAATTTTCTGGTCCTCCAGCCTGTACCATTAGAGAATGGTAAATCTTGTTAATTCGAACTCCAGAATCAGAATTTAATTCAAGTCGTTTCTTTACTATTGTACTCAAGCTCTTATGTGATTTGTAAAACCGCACACTAGATGGAGTGGTATTGTGATTGTGATCAAGAATAACTTCTTTAACCATACAATTACCAAGATTAACCAACCTAATCCTTACAATTGCTGGACAAGCAATTCTTTTTTCGGGTCTAGAATTAACCACTTAATTTTCTTTTTTATATCTTGATGGACACAACAAAGTACAACACCTTATTTTTCATCACCTTTTGTTTCTTTATAAAAATTTCTCACTCTAATTCTGAAACCCAAATTTTTGGCATAAATGTTATAGAAATCATAACCATCAACATTCAAATTCCATACCTACACAGGGTGGAATTGGTATCTGCTTTGTTGGTGTAAGTAAATTATCATCTCCAATCTCAATAGTTTTACTATTTTCAGATGGAGAGAAAATATAAATATTTTATAATATAAAGTTATTTTATAATATAAAATTTGATGTTCAAGAAATACCTGTTCAAGTAATACCGATTCACACAACAGGTTAGTTCTTCTTAATAGCTTTTACATATGATCTTTTTAGAGAAAAAAGAACAAAAGAAAGGAATGAAAAGAGGAACAACGAAATTTAGAAGCAAAGAGATGTTCTATGATATGATTTATACATGTATGTTGGTGTGAATTCTTGATTTAGTTTTGATTTTGTTATAAATTTTTTATTTACTTTGGATTTTATCTGATTCTTTAGTGATTATATTTTTCTTTTACGATTTTTCTAACAAGTTTGATAAGTTTTTCCAGAATCCTAATCATATAAATTAATTATTTCTTATATTTTTAAAGTTCTAAATTTATTAGGGTCTTTATGATAATATTAATACTTAGAGTTCTACTTTGTATAAATCATTATTTACAAGAGAAGATAATTGATTATTTGTGAGAAAAAATGAGATAATTAATTGTCTGTAAGAAAAAATCTCACAGACACACTACAACAAAATTTGGCTATCGAGACACGAGAAAGCATCCCTATATGGTACATATTGAGACACTTTTAGTTTTAGGGACATTTAATATAAATGTCGCATATATTGTGTGGCATAAAGTTTTGGGGCACTTAAAATGCCTCAATAAGTTATTTTATTGAGATACTTATTGATAAGAACCATGGAAGTCTTGTCCCGAACGAAGCTAATCACGAAGAAGGTCATTGCACAATGGAGGAAAAGGAGTCAGCGGCTAAAAATCAAAATCCAAGTGGGCCAATTACAAGAGCTCGGGCTAAGAAGATTCAAGAACAAGTTGAAAGCTTGCTGATCCAAACTAATAAAGTGGGCTTTCAAAATTCGAGTGAAAAGACCTTCAATATTTTTATTGCTGATTATTAAGTCATTTGACCTTTATTTGTGTATTTTTGGGCCTAGGCTATTATATTATTATGTTGGGTTTTTCTTTTTAAGGTTTGTAGCTGATTTTGGGCATGTTTTACCTAACCTTTTTAGGGCTCTTTAGATAGTGACGGGATTAGAGTGTCTTTTAGTTTTCTAAACATTCTCTTTTATATTTAGGAGTCAAGACACTTTGTAATACAACCTTTATCCAGAATTTTAATTGAGAGAATTTTCTCCAACTTGTTCTTGTATAGAACTTGCTGAAATCTCAAGTGCAATCACTTGATATTTCGACTTCTATAATATTGGTTTCTGGTTCTTCATAACCACGGGGTCAATATTTCCTTTGATTGTATTGGTTTCTTGCTTATATAGCAACGGGGTCAATATAACTTATTTCAATCTTATTTGGACGATTCGGGAATTTATTCCAAGCTATTGACGACGGGTCTCACGGCGAGTTCGTTGAGATTCGCATCACTTATATTTGTCCTATTAGTGAATTTATAAGACACAAATAAATGTCCCTATAATTAATGTTGGGACACTTATTTATATGTTAAATTTATATTATTTCTAATTATATATTTTATTATTTTGATAATATCTCTATAATTAATGTTGGGACACTTATTTATATGTTAAATTTATATTATTTCTAATTATATATTTTATTATTTTGATAATATCTTTTAACAAAATGTCACGCTTTATTATTTTTCTTCTTGCACTCATAACATGCTAAGAAATTACACTTTAATTTTTCAATTAAAACAACGAAATAATGGACATCCGATAAGAAAATGAATTCTTTAACAAAACTCATCAAAACAACAATAATTTTATATTACACAAGAAGATTAATTTGTATATAAGAAAATTATTTTGACTCCCTAATATTACAAACTTATTCTAGCTCCAAAATATATATATATTTAACTGATAAATAGCTTGTACAATTCATTATATACAAGTTTCACCTACATTTCATTTCTATGCAAGTTTAATTTTATATTTCAATTTTGAATTTTTCATATTAATAAGAGCAATTTTATATATTAATATGTTTGATCGACTTGAACCCAAATAAATGAGGTTTTAACACTTCAACCGACAATCAAAGATGTCATGCTTTAATTTATTCCTATATATCTCGTATTTTGCTCTCTACTTCCATTGTCTGTTATGATTATCTCTATATATTAATGTGTTTTTCTTCTGTTCCCTTTCACTGATTAAAAGCTAGAGTTGAAAATTTGGTAAGGTATCTTCTCTAATGCGCCGACACTTCTAAAAATATCAGTTTGCCGTGTCGTGTCGTGTCGTGTCGGACACTCGTGTCGGACACCGTGTCCGACACTCCTCACGTGAAAAATTCACAAAAAAATCTGTATCGCCGTATCCGTGTCGTGTCGTGTCCGTGTCGCCGTGTCCGTATCCGTGCAACATAGGGTATCTCTAATATAATTTGGCAATCATATATATAATATTCATGCATTGTGTGGTTATATTCAACGACACACTAATTTAATTAAAAATCTAGTGTTCGAATCTTTAGTAAATAATCATGATAAAGAGCAAATTATATTTTTGGTCTAACAGATTGAACATTTTGTAATTTTAGTCCTATTTCTTTGAAATTAGACATATTTAGTTTCATTATTTTCAAAAAGTTACAATTCTGGTCTCATCCGTATAAAATAATCAATGAATTTTTTTTATTTTTTGCCGTTAAGTGCAATTTGAGGAAAAAATTTTCATTTATAACATGGAATTATTGTGGAATAATAGACAATAACGTATGTCGCCGAGCGAAACCGGTGTATGAACCTGGCCGCCACATTTGATGCAGCCCTCTCCGTCTTCATAATATGTGTTTGATTTTTTTTTTTTTTTTTTTTTTGGGTGGGAATAATATGTGTTTGATAGTCACAAGTGACAACCTACAAAAGACTTTATGTATTTATGAAAAAACACGAATTTAATTAATCCTTAAGTCAAGAATTGGTTGAGTTGTGTCCTTTTTGTCCTTGGTATGTGTCTCAATTCCATAATTAATTTTGCATGCCTATTTGTTGGCACTTGAAATCGACGAATGAGTGACGATTTTTTCTTGCATTATTAGTTGGGATTTTGAAATTTTGATGCAGTATCTGCACTTTTTTGTGGCTCGATTTTCTGCTACTACAATCAGTGAAATGTGAAATCAGAACAAAATATCCTAATATGTACGGTGTACCCATGGAAATTACGAACATGTTCTTTTCTTCCTTTTTTTTTTCCTTTCGGTCCAACAAAGAGAAACATAGAGTGTTTGCGAATTCTTCTTCTTGCATAAAAGTTAACAATTATGAAAAATTATATTAGTAAAAAAGTAAGTGTATGAAGAAAAGAAAAGAGAATAAATTAGGGTGGTGGCGAAGTAACACACCCATATAAGTTAGCACAGCACAAATTAAATTTCATAATGGATATTAATTATTAAGGCATGTATATTATGATGCATTGTGGTTTTAATGAGGTTTAATTTCGTAGATATTTGCTACAAATCTAAAACCCCTTCAAAATTAAGTAGGTGACGCCGTGACGGGGAACTGCGCCTAGGGCTGTCAACGGGTCGGATTCGGCCGGATCAGGAGATTCCGGATCCGCATCCGATAAGAGAATTCGGATATCGGATCCGAATCCGAATCCTATAGGATTCGAATTCATTGTTTTTGAATCCATATATAATCGGATCGGATCCGATCCGATAAAAGATTCGACCCGAATAATAATAAAATTTATTTTTTTAAATAACAAATTTGATATAAAAAATAAATATAATTACATAATATTTAATAAATAATTATTATTTAATGAATTATTTGATAGTTTTGTTTATATTTATTTAAAATAAATTAATTTAAACTTATTATTAAAAGAAAATATATACTTTTAGAGTAAAAAATTTAAATTTTATTATTGTTTAAAATGATAAATATGTGAAAATGTTAATTTTAATCATTTTACTTAATATTATATACTAGTAAATAATTTATTTAATTAAATATTATATATAATATCGGATTCGGATTCTTAACGGATAGGATTCCTTAAATCCATATTCGCTCCATTTATTTCGGATAACGAATATTTACAATCGGATATGATCCATCGAATATTTTTATCGGACGAATATGCTAAAATTCGGATCGGACTCGGATCGGATTCGGATTAAAATCCGCCCCATTGACAGCCCTAACTGCGCCCTTCTAAATAAAAAGCCCAATAAACTTGGATGAATACAAACCTAACCAAAATGGATTTGCTGAAAGCTCACCGGTTTTTTCCTATAAAATAGAAGCCCAATGGGTTGATCAAGATTATGTCTAATTTTTCTTTTTCTTTTTCGTTCGCATTTATATGGTTTGAATTGGGTCGAGTATGTCCAAAATTTTAAAACTTTTTTAGCCTAGGGCTGTCAACAGGTCAGGTCGGGTAGGGTCGGATCGGATCGGATTAGGAGAATTCACATCTAAATCGCATAAGAAAACTCGATAACCAAATCCGTAGTCTATAGGATTTGGATTCATTGTTTTTGAATCAATGCATAATAGGGTCGGATCAGGTCCAGTCCAATTAGCAATAAAATCTAAAATTTTAAATAACAAATTTAATATAAAAATAAGCGTAATAACATAATATTAAATAAGTAATTATTATTTAATGGATTATTTGATAATTTTGTTTATATTTATTTAAAATAGGTTGATTTAAACTTATTAATAAAAGAAAAAATATATTTTTTGAGTAAACAATTCAAATTTTATTATTTTTTGAAGTAATAGATATGTGAAAATTTTAGTTTTAATCATTTCACTTAATATTTGAAGAGACATAAATTCACGCTCATATCAGAACCGTTCACGTGTCGCCATCTACTTACTTAGAGCTTGGACGCTCACATTAATGGGCTCGCGGGGCGACCCAGCCCATTCACTTGCTTGACTACGGATCCAGGCCCATGAGCCTTGGCCCATTTTTCGAGCAAGGGTTCCGACTGTCCAACCTGATGCCTAGGCTGGGGCCCTCAAGGCCATCCCATCCCCAGGTAAGCGCTTCACGAGGGCCCATCCTTGAACGCGCTCGGGGTGTTAACGTTCGGTGGACATCTGCTGGGGCGAACCCCTTCGTGCGTCTCTACGAGCGTCACTAATGCTCGGGCAAGGCATACACCAGGGCGCAGGCATCCGGTCGCCTGTACCCCATATCTAAAGCCTTCCTAGACGCTCGACACTCATCAACAACCTCTGACACAGTGGCAGCATACACCTCGTACCTGACACGCCGCCCACTTTTCAGAGGCATCACTTTCATACCGTCATAGGCCGTCACGTGTTAGGGCAACACAGGTTTGGGACCACATGGTCAAATTACCTAAACCCCCTCATCCCTATCATATAAATAGAGGGAAACACATGCATTCTTCCCAAGTCATCTTCTTCCACAAGAATACTTTGCATAAAATTGGGTATTTCCCTTGCTTTCCTCTCTTCTTCTCAAGCTCCACATTTTCACACACCGTAGCTGCATCTCTGTCACGCTTGCATTCTTGGTGTTATCCTAGCTGGAAGAACCCACGCTCAAAAGGAAACCCAGTTCCTGAGGCACCTCGCCTGTGATGGTCTTTCCCTTTCTAAACAAATCTTGAAAGTGTTGGTGTTTTAATTCCTTTCCAATTCTTACACCATCATTTTTGGCGCCGTCTGTGGGAAATCCATCACCGCCATCTTCATCTTCATCAGATTCTTCCCTGAGCTAATTGAGCAGTAACACCAAGTCACTCCGATCATGGTAACCGCAACGAGATCCGGAGTCTTAGATGGCAGGGGTGCTCTTCCCCTGTTAATGAGGAAAACATAGATAACAGTACACCGGCCGGAGGCACGATCCCACCAGTTGTTGGGAGTGGAGCTGGAGACAGAGAGACAGCGAATGGAACTCTCCCGGCCGGAGGAATTGCAGGTGAGGGGATTAGTTCTGTTATTCCCCAGGCAACGCTTCCACCCGTCACTCCAGTCACCAATCCTGCTGCCTATTCCATGGCTATGCCACCGCCGGTGTTCATGTATGTGCAACCCCCCTTGATGCCCGGAGTGATGCCGGACATGATGCCCATGATTCAGCCCTACTAAGTGGGCACACTGCAACTTCCCATCTCCATGCCAAAGGAGATCCAGAGAGTGGCCGCCCCTAACCCGAGAGCAACTTCAGGTGCTCTACACTCAGTGTGAAGCGCAGTCATGCAAAACGCCTGGGGTCATTTCACTTCCACTTACTTCCCCCAGGAGAGAGGCTCGAGGGCGGCCCCTCCGCTTGGTGGTCTTCCAGTCCACCCCCTCATGATGGCGCAGAATGTGCTGGGGGCCCAGCCACCTCTGCCACCTCCAGCGCAGGAAAAAGAAGCCCCTTCGAGGGTGGATCCACCGCTGCAACCTGGAGAGAAGGAGAAAGATCCCCCCACAAGGGGAGATGTTGAAGAAGAGGTCCAGTCCAGGACCACCAGAAGAGCCAATAGGAGGGAAGGAGACGACCCTCGGCTGGCCGCAGTACAGGACCAGTTGGAAGACCTCCAGTATATCGTGGGACAGCTCTCTCGAGCACGGTCTCAAATCCCCCAAGAGGGGGATGAGAGGTCCAAGGCCAGAGACGCTCGTCCTCCACGCAACCAAGTCCCCCGCCGTTGGAGAGGGGAAGACAACGAGGAACATGACCGCGAGGGCGGGAACCACAGGCCTTTGACAGGCGGTTCGCCCCTCGTTGATGATGTTTTGATGGCCTGCACCGGGAAGGGCAAAATTCCTACGTCCTTCAACCAGTACGACGGGACCACAGATCCGGCCGAGCATCTGGATCACTTCGTGTACCTGATGTACCTTTACGAGCATTCCAGTCATTACTGGAACAAGGTGTTTGTCATTTCCCTCGTGGGAATGGCCCAAGAATGGTATAAGAAGTTGCCTCCCCACTCCATCCGAGGGTACAATGACTTGACTGATGCCTTCATGAGCCACTTCAGCTCCTTGAAAGCTCCTGCGCCCACTGCCACGACTCTCTACAGCCTAGTACAAGGACCCCATGAGACGCTCAGGTCCTTCATGGGCAGATTTAACAAAGAAATTCTGCTAGTGGAGAAGCCCTCAATGGATTTCTTGAGGTACATGCTCTTTGGGGCCATCAACATGAAAAACTATGTCAGCAAGGAGTTCGTGGAGGAAGTGGCAAAAAGAAAGGCACGCTCGCTGATAGAGATTTGGGATATAGCTGACTCCTTCTTCACCCTCGAAGACATGTACATTGCGAGGGACCAAAAAATTGCCAATGGCCCTTGTACCAGTCGGGGCACGGAGGACAGGGTCGAATCCAGAAATCGCTGATGAAGCCCAGTGCCCTCTCGAAGGAATTCCCCACCCCCTCGCGGATACGAGCACATCCCCCTCAACCGTCCAATTGCCGAAGTCTATTCCATGGCGGACAAGAAACTGTTCAAAAGGCCGCCTAAGATGAGGGAAACTGAGGCTAAAAAATGCTCGGGAAAGTACTGCGCTTTCCATAAACAGAAGGGACATGACACAAACGAGTGTCGCCAGTTGGAGAGTGAGATCCAGAGGCTCATCGTTGGGGGGTACCTCAAAGAATTTGTGAAGGTGCTGGAGAGATACGATGAACATTGCTCCGAGCGCACGAGAACCAGAGGAAGGAGCCACTCACGCTCAAGAAGCCCGCTCCATCATCGCCCTGAAACCAGCGAGCGCAACAAACAGAAGGTCGCTGACGTGGAGAACCAACCCTTTGCGGTCATCCACATGATCGCCGGGGGACCCTTGGGAGGGGATTCTAACGCATCCTGATGCCGCCATATCCGGAGCTATGATCAGAGATCTTCCCAGCCCAAGCTTGTACTTTCTGTCAACAGCTCTTCATGCTCGAAGGAGAATGACGTTGTAGGTTTCACAGAGAAAGACCTAGAGAACATGGTAACACCCCATGGGGTTGGTGAAACCTCTGACTGCCCCATGGTGGTTAGTTTTGACGTTCATAACCATGTTGTAAAGAGGGTCTTAATTGATAGTGGAAGCTCTGTGAATGTTCTCCCGTACTCAATGTTTCAAAAGATGAAAATAACAAACATTCCCCTTGAACCCCTCAGAACAACCCTTGTTGGCTTTGGGGGTTCCGAGATTGTCCCTCGCACAAATTCGCTTGGCCACCTCTTTTGGTCGCGCCCCACAGTGGAAGACTTTGAGCGTTCTTTATACAGTAGTTGAAGTGGACCTCCCATATAACATCATCATTGGACGCCCGGCACTTGTGGATTTTAAAGCAATAATTTCAACTTACCACCCGAAAGTTAAATTCCCTAACCCCCGAGGGGACTGGCGAGGTTCTGTGTAACGTCAAAGAGGCCTGGGAATGCTACATCCTTTCCCTTCGAAGCCACAAACCCAAGCAGGCCATTCAGGCAGGCTCCACCAAGAAGTCAGTGGATTTTCCCAAATTGGATGAGGACGGCCCCGAGCGCAAAAGGGCCAGGCTATATAAGAAGAAGAACAAGAGGAGAGCGGCGAGCGGGGACAAAGGCACGGAGGACGGCCCTCCCGGCGCCGTCGAGGGTTCCCCTTCGGAAGGCGAGGACCAGGACTTCTTGGCCGAAGTGGACGGTAAACTTACGGGTAAAAAGCGGGCGCTCGAAACCCCTCGGCCTGAAATTCGCATGGAACCCTCTGAAAATTTCCTGACCATTGAATTGGAGCCAGGAAATCCGGATAAAACCACACAAATAGGCTCTAGTCTCGACGGTCCCTCGCAGATCATGATGATTGATTTTCTTCGAGAGAACCTTGATGTGCTTGCATGGAAGGCTTCTGACCTCACTGGAATAGATCCGAGCGTCATTGTCTACAGGCTCAACGTGGACCCGACCTTCAAACCTATCAAGCAAAAGAAAAGGGACGTTCATGGATTCAGGAGGCAGGTCATCGAAGAAGAGGTTAACAAACTTCTTGAGGCTCAGCACATAGAGGAGATCCTGTATCCTGAGTGGCTCTGCAACGTGGTGCTCGTTCCCAAGAGCGCTAATAAGTGGCACATGTGCAACGACTTCACAGATCTCAACAAAGCGTGCCCCAAAGACCCATACCCTCTACCAAGGATTGATCAACTGGTAGATTCAACGGTAGGGTGTGAACTTATGAGCATGATGGATGCCTTCCAAGGGTATTATCAGATGTTCATGGCTCCCGAGGATCGCCCAAAAACCTCGTTTGTGGTCCATGTGGGCGTCTATTGTTTCAAGGTTATGCCGTTCGGGCTCAAGAACGCAGGGGCAACCTATCAATGCCTTGTTAACAGAATGTTTGAGCGTGAAATTAGAAAGTCTATGGAAGTCTATGTGGATGACATGATTGTCAAGAGTGAGCGTCAACATTCCCATTTGGAGGATCTCAAGCGAACATTCAACATCCTACGTCATTATGGGATGAAATTGAACCGTTCCAAGTGTACATTTGACATTCGGGGTGGCAAATTCTTGGGGTACGTGGTCAGCCAGCAAGGCATAGAGGCCAATCCGGAGAAAATTAAAGCGATCCTTGATATTCCCTCCCCTCGAAATGTGAGGGAGGTCTAAGTGCTGGTAGGCAAGATCATTTCTTTAAACAGGTTCATTTCTCACTCGGGCGACAAGAATCTGTCTTTTTTCAAAATCTTACGTAACGCTCGTAATTTCGGCTAGAGCAAGGAATGTGAGAAAGACTTGCAAGACATGAAGCAATATCTCTCGAGCGCACCATTGCTGACCAAGCCTAACCCAGGGGAAAACTTACTTATTTATCTCTCAGTCTCCTCAGAAGCCACGAGCGCTGTCCTCGTAGCTATATGTGAACGGAGGCATTTTCCAGTTTACTACTTAAGCAAGACCCTGCAGGGAGCGGAGAAAAGATATATGGAGATAGAGAAATTTGCTTTTGCGCTCGTTAATGCCTCCCAGAGACTATGACTGTATTTCCAGGCCCACTCCATCACGGTGCTCACAGATCAACCCCTCAAACAAGTGCTTGCCAAACCGGACGTCTTAGGGAGGTTAATCAAATGGCCAATTGAACTCAGCTAGTTCGACATCACTTTCGAGCCTCGTACGGCGATACAGGCTCAGGCAGTGGCGGACTTGTTAGTGGAGCGCTTCCATCTGGATATTGTACCCTCGGTGGAAGAGGGGTTGTGGCTTTTGCACACAGATGGCTCCTCGACCTCACAAGGGGGGGGGGGGGGGAGGGAGCCGGGGTGACCCTCAGGGACCCTCACGGAACGGAAGTGGACTACACAATCAAACTAGCATTCCAGGTCACCAATAACGAGGCAGAGTATGAGGCTCTAATCCAAGAGCTCAGGATAGCCCTTCAGAATGGCGCCGCTCGGGTCACGGCCTATGTTGACTCCCAGCTGATTGCAAGTCAAATTGGTGGCACTTATGAAGCTCGAGAAGCCACTACGGTGCAGTACCTGGCAAGGGCTAAGGAAGTAATCTCTAAGTTCAAAGAGTTCCATCTGATGCAGATCCCAAGGACGGAAAACGAGCGTGCAGATGCTCTTTCCAAGTTTGCATTCGCTCTAGAAGATTCCTACGAGCGCTCAGTCACATTCCTCAGAACGGAAAAGCCACTGATTCGCGAGACAGGACCCTCAGGTCAAGTGAGCATGATCGATCCCTCCGAGCCCTGCTGGCTCGATGATATCATTAAGTTTCTGAGGGATGGAACCTTCCCGAGCGATAGAGTGGAATCACGAAAGGTCAGGAGTAAGGCCCTTCGCTTCTCTCTTGACAACGACAGTCGATTATTTAAACGGTCCTTCCAGGGTCCTCCATTAAGATACCTGAGACCCTCACAGGCCAAAGAAATGTTAGAGCATGTGCACAGTGGAAGTTGTGGGAATCACTCTGGTGGTTGAATTTTGGCTAAGAAAGTGTTGCGGAGTGGGTTCTACTGGCCCTCGCTATTGCAGGATGCCATCAACTACTCCAAGAAGTGTCTTAAGTGCCAGTTTCATTCCAACACCCCTCAACTGCCGGCAACCCAAATGATCCCTATTGACGTTTCATGGCCCTTTGACCAGTGGGACATCGATATAGTGGGACCCCTTCCAATGGCGGTCGGACAGAAGAAATTTGTAATCCTCGCTGTGGACTATTTCACCAAATGGGCCGAAGCTGAAGCGGTATCAAAGATAACGTTCAAGGTTGTGAGGGACTTCATTTGGAAGAACATCATCTGCAGATATGGCATCCCGAGGGTCCTCATATCAGATAATGGTTCCCAGTTCATTGCCGCTGACACACGAGATTGGTGCTACGAACTAGGGATTGAACAGCGCTTCACTTCCGTGGGCCACCCTCAGGCCAACGGACAAGCTGAGGTGACCAACCGAGCCATACTCCAGCATCTAAAAACTATGCTAAAAAACAAGAAGGGGGAATAGGCAGAAGAACTTCAAGGAGCTCTCTGGGCGTACCGTACTACCCCCTGAGCGGCAACAGGGGAAACCCCTTACTCCCTCGTGTATGGTTCCGAGCAATGATACTTGCAGAAATCACTCAAGAACCCACACGCGTGGCTTACTTTGAGCCTGTAACCAACGAGACTAATCGGACGCTCGAATTGGATTTGCTAGATGAGAGAAGAGATGCTGCTTGGGCTCGCCAGTATAACAAGCGCGTCAGAGAGAGGACTTTCCAGTTAGGGGACTTGGTCCTCAAAAAAGTTGAAGTCTCCAAACATGTAGGTAAGTTGGACCCCAATTGGGAGGGCCCCTTCAAAGTCATTCAGGTATGAGCGAACAACACCTACCTGCCCTAGACCGTGGAATGCATGTAACCTTAGACGGTTCTATGTGTAAACGCCAACCTTTATAATTGCCCGTTCGTGGCACCTTGTACTTTCTTTTGACAAAAAGCATAATAGTCATTATTATTTATTGCGAGCATAACAGTAACAACATGATTGGTATGCATGAATGGAATGAGGTAGGAAAGGAATGAACTTTGTAATGGAATGAACAAAGGAATGGAATGACTTTATTATGGCATTGCTATGATTGGTACGCCAAGTAATAAAGTTAGGAATGAAATAAAAATTTTAAACTTATTTCATTATTATTATTATTATTATTATTACTAATAAAAGTATATAATTACAAATATTTTTATACTAAATATATATTTTAAATTTTTTATTTTGATTAATTATATATTTTCATATATAAATATATTATTACTATTTTATATCGAACGTGTTATATATATGACATTTACTATATGTACTATATATATGTGAGTGCGAGAGTGAGTTTGGGATATATATATATATATATGACAGACACTATTTTTTTTATTCATGCATAGATTATGTATTAATTATTTATTATATTTAATATATTTTTTGACATTTAAAAATAAATTTTAATATAAATATCAAAATTCGTTCTTTATAAAATATTTGAATTTATAAAATTTTATAAATAAAATAATATTTTGAACATGTTTTTTAAATATATAAATTTAATATAATTTATTAAATTTTCAACGTGATTAATAGTATTTAATTTTTATTTATGAAAATAATAAAATATAATATGCATTTAACAAATATGTGACGATAATATAAAAATAATAATAAATCGTAAACATTGGGAATGGCTAATACCATAGGGGACCAAAGGAATGGGTAATCCCATGCTTGTGGGAATGGGCATTACCGAGGGAATGAGTATTCCTAATCATGTTTTGGTACCAATCATGGGTTTAAGAATGGACGCAGTAATACCCATTCCATTCCCACCCCATTCCATCATACCAATCATGTCGTAAGCGTTTTACCAATTATTATGTCATTTACTTGCTTTTTCTTAGATTAATGGCTTAGGTAATCAATCACGTTAAAGGCCTACTCCGTGTCAAGCGTCCTCCACGTCGAACGGCTTAGTGAACGCCCCATTAATTTCAAATCAACGCTATCTGTGTGTTGAGAACCCTCCACACTGAACAGTTTGACACTTATAAGCGTGTAAACCCTAAGGATGAGCGTGTCGAAAAAGTGGGATGCTAGATGCTTGATTTACACCGACTGGATGCTGATCACACCAGTTTGCGCTCATAAGTCTCCAATGACCCTCATTCTCTTAGGTATAAGTGCGCTCGTAAATAGCTATCACTGGGCTAATCCTCCTACGGATACCTAAGTATGAAGCTAACATTACAGCCGCGCTCGCTTTTATCCCATACTTAGCAAATCCTACAGTTGATTTCTAAGATCATTCATGTTACTGGAATGCTCAAATCATCCAAGCTTCCTTGCTCTCCTTTCATACAAGAAATTTCAACATATTTACTTTCCCCTCACTATCGGTTCTTTCAAGCAAAAAGGAAAGAAGAGATTTCATCCTTTGCATCAAGAATTTCAAGAAATAATCCAAGTTTTGGAAGCTAATCATCATCTCCATCTATCTTCTTCATTTCTTTTCATTTCAAGGTGGGTATATGTGTGGATTGATGATTCTTGATCAAATATGGTTTAGCTAGGGTTTGAGAATCATATGTTAAATGGATTATTTGTTGATTGAAGCATGATTATGTGATTATATTTTGAATTGTAGCATGAATTCTTGCCAAAATTTAAGATTATATATGAATATGATCATGAACTTGAACTTTGATATCTTGATGATATTTCATGTTTTATATGTTTAAGTGATATATTATCAAGTCTTGAACATGTATACATGCATATTTCCAGAAATAATAGCTTTTGGGGATCAATACTTGGGCTTTGTGGTTGTTTGTTGCTTCCCGTAGCTCTTCCCCTGTTTCTGCTCTGTTTTTCAGTTGCAGAAACTGGGAACGACCGTTCCCAGCTTCAAGGCATTGTGGGAACGGGCGTTCCCACTCTTTCAAACAAAATAGGCGGCCGAGCCTGGGAACGGCCGTTCCCATTTTGGCCTAAGTGCCGGAAGGACCGTTCCCGTTTAAGACGCGCTTTTAATTTGGAAATCGTTGGTGCGTTTTGAAGGGCCACGGGAACGGCCCTTCCCAATTACAAAGGGAAGCCAGAATGGCCGTTCCCGTGCGTCTGACAGAACAAAAGTTTCTGCATAAAATTACATTTTTAGCCCCATGATCCGATGATTTCTTCGACCCCGAATTGCTGTTATATGATTGATTATGTACTGAAACAAGATAGTTTCATGTCACATTGTTCATTGCTCGTCGTCTCGTTGTATTCTCGCCCTTCGTCATATTTGGATCATTTAGAGTCAAGTCTCATGTATATATGTATCCATTGCACAGATTATCTTCTCGTGACGTGGAGCAGGGGCCGTAAGCCGTGTCTCGACTTGTATTTTGTCGGTAAAGGTGAGGTTTATTTATTAATTATCTAGAACCATATAACCTTTATGTGGATTTCGGCCAAATTATATATATATATAGCTTCATAATTGTTTTCCAAGAACAAGGGATTTAACAACCCCCGTGTATCGTGTTACAAGTCGTGTCCTTTGAAAGTAAATCGTGTTTCTTGAAAACTAATCGTGTTTATGACAAGCAAGCAGTGTATCGTGTTATCGTGATTGACTTGTGATCGTGTTTGGCGAATTGTCGTGTATCGTGCATTGTGGGCCCGAGAGTGAGTGTTTGAGCCAACCGGGAAAGCATAGGGCTGACAGGTAACTCACACACCTCTCTCACACCGTGGGGATGCCCCCTGAATCCACCAGGAGGTTTGGTGGAGGAAGGAGTCCCGTACGTGGGAGTCATGCTCCCGACGTGCATCGTGTTATCGTGGGTGGTTCGGGCCTTGCAAACCCACCACCATTGGTGAAGGATGGATTTCGTGTTATTAATCGTGTGCACCATAATGACTTGTATGATAACTTAATTAAATGAAAGTGTAACCCTTGTTCATTGTCGAGGTTTGGTTGGGGATCGTGCACGCCCCTCGCCAGGGCCACTGATAATTATAATAAACATGATCATCGTGTTAAACTTGATAGTTGTAATCTCGGGCGAGTTCTATGTTATTCTTGTACTTATATTATTTAAGTTACAACACCTTACCCGAGATTATAACTTGCATGCTACTTGTGTTTATACATATTTATGCCCCTCACTCGGTCTTCACAGACTGACGCCTCCACCTTTCAGGTTTTGTTCGTGGCGTGCTAGGTGGGAGTCGTGTCGTGTCGTTCATCCAGCTGAGTCTAGCATGGCATTACCTCTTATGTATTAGCATATTGGAGTATCATGTTAGTAGTTTGAGCACTTATATATGTGAATGTTGCTTGGAAGATGATAATGTATTAATATGATGATACGATATTATTATGCTTCCGCTTTATTATGTCGCGTGTTGAGTTATCCTGCCTAGCTTATCATTTTATTGCATTGTCACCCATTCGCTATAGGTTAGTTCATGTACGGATTGGCCATTTAGTAGGTGAATTGACCTATAGTGCGAGGGTGTGGCACCTCCACGTGTAAGGGGTGCTACAGCTCGCCCGTTGAGCGCGCATCATTTCAGCAATCCTTTCTCGTCCATTCCGGCCGTGAGTATTTGTACGTCTGCAGAATAAGAAAATCGAGCGTCAAAAGGATGATATATAGATAACCACTATAAAAATATTATAACCTAAGCAAGTTAGTGGAGCTATCCTAAGTCTTAGAAGAGTTAGCTCCTAGAGTCTGACCGTCGTGGCCCATGATGCCAGCGGGAGGATTGAGTATCATCTCTGGAGGGTTGGAAAGCCCATAGCAGAACAGTACCCCCTCACTCTTCATCAGATCCTTGGCCTTTATCCATTTTTTCTCGTTTTTCATCACGAGGGCCAAACTCTTTGCCCAGTGCTCGAAGAGATTATTCGTGGATCTCTAACTAGAGGGCCGTCTCCGTGCACTACCCACCCTCGGTGAGCTCCAAAAATCCCCCCCGGGCTCCCCCACGAAGAAGTATTTCTCTTTCCAATTTTCACCGTACGATGTTAAAGGTGAATCTATCATCTTCAGTCTAGACTTGGCTTGGGCGTAGTAGAACCCATCGGTCGGGGATGAGCGTGGAGAGCGGAACACTTGGATTAAACTGTTGAAGTTGTCTATTGAAGGTTCGTGGCCCGTAGCCCTCATCAAGATCACAAATGTGTTTATTAGGGCAATACCGTTCGGGAGAATTTGGGTGGGGCTGAGGACTAGGTAGTTGCAGATGTTGGCAACAACAGGCGGAATCGGAAACCTCAAACCTCCGGCCAAGACTGAGTCTAAGTATACAGTCATCATCCCCGGGGGCGGACGGTTAGCCCTCTCACTATTCGAGAGCAAACGGGTCCAGTATACCCCTTCATCCCAATAAACCTTGGCCTTCATATCAGCTAAGTCTTCGAGCGTCAAGATGCTCTCAATTTCATCAGGCGATCCGTCTGTTTGATGAGGGTTGTTCTGCCTCACCCGGGGCACTGGCTCCTTCCCTTTTCTCTGTCGTTTGCGGGGGGGCTCACCATCGACTTGACACCCGGATGGCCCTGCATCTCCTTCAGGAGCCGCAATCGCCACCGTAATCCGATGGTCTTGAGGCCTTACAGCGCTTCTCAGCACAGGAAACACTATCTCCCCTTGCCTCTGCATCTCCATCACGTTGTTCATCTCTTCAAAGAGGTCATTTACCCCTTCGGGATCCCGTTCGTTCATCCCTTGAACGGTGGCATCAAGCTCTTCATCCCCAGCCTCTATCGGAGCCCGTGCTACAGGAATAGCGGTGGGGATCGCATCGTCTGGTGGGCCCTCGCCAGGGGAATGGCCACGGGAACATTATCGTGAGGGGAAGAACTCCCAACGGACATCTCGTCTATCTCCCTCACATAAGCTTCAGCATTGTTTTCCGCCATGTCTGGTTTTTGATTCTTGAAGATGAAGCTTTTCACAAAAGTTCAGTGGGGAAGAAGGATTCCGGAATGAATTCAATGGCAGAAAAGGGTTCCTCACCAAAAGTATCGCTCGCACACAACCTAAATCTAAAGTTAGTACAAGAAATTAGAGATTACGCGGATGTTACCTAAGGATTGATGGAGAAACTTACTGGAGTTTGCAGAAATTCGTAGAACTTTTTGCTGTAAGTTTGCTGTAAGAAGACTGAAGGCGTGAAAGGCTTCAAAGGCTTTCTCTCTCCCTATTTATACGGGCAAAAGCTGGTATTAACTAGGGTTAGGGATTTGAAAATACAATCATTTCCCGCCTTGAAAGTCCCCCCACTTTTGGTAACCGCCTCACGACTCCCGGAGTACACGCGCCCACTTTCCCACTCAGCATTTAATGCGGATATGACTTCATTTATGGCGATGTCAGAACGTGCCCGTTACGGAAGACAAGCGGTCACTTCTTTCGCAGAAGCTTGACCCTCGGGTATTCGAAAAATTCAAGGCTTGTTTCTCTGAAATTCTACAGTGAGCTCAAGCGCTACTACAGAATTTGGGGGGCAAAATGATGAGACATAAATTCACGCTTACATCAGAGCCGTCCACGTATCGCTATCTACTTACTTAGAGCTTGGACGCTCGCATTAATGGGCTCGCGGGGCGACCCAGCCCATTCACTTGCTTGACTACGGATCCAGGCCCATGAGCCTTGGCCCATTTTTCGAGCAAGGGTTCCGACTGTCCAACCTGACGCCTAGGCTGGGGCCCTCAAGGCCATCCCATCCCCAGGTAAGCGCTTCACGAGGGCCCATCCTTGAACGTGCTCGGGGTGTTGACGTTCGGTGGGCATCTGCTGGGGCGAACCCCTTCGTGCGTCTCTACGAGCGTCACTAATGCTCAGGCAAGGCATACACCAGGGTGCAGGCATCCGGTCGCCTGTACCCCATATCTAAAGCCTTCCCAGACGCTCGACACTCACCAACAACCTCTGACACAGTGGCAGCATACACCTCGTACTTGACATACCGCCCACTTTTCAGAGGCATCACTTTCATTCCGTCACAGGTCGCCACGTGTTAGGGCAACACAGGTTTGGGACCACATGGTCAAATTAGCTAAACCCCCTCATCCCTAACATATAAATAGAGGGAAGCACATGCATTCTTCCCAAATCATTTTCTTCCACAAGAATACTCTGCATAAAACTGGGCATTTCCCTTGCTTTCATCTCTTCTTCTCAAGCTCCACATTTTCACGTACCGTAGCTGCATCTCTATCACGCTTGCATTCTTGGTGTTATCCTAGCTGGAAGAACCCACGCTCAAAAGGAAGCCCAGTTCCTGAGGCACCTCGCCTGTGATGGTCTTTCCCTTTCTAAACAAATCTTGAAAGTGTGGGTGTTTTAATTCTTTTCCAGTTCTTGCACCATCAATATTATGTACTACTAAATAATTTGTTTAATTAAATATCACATATATAATCGGATTCAGATTATTAACGGACCAGATTCCTTAATTTCATATTCGATTCATTTATTTTAAATAACGAATATATATAATCGAATATAATTTATTGGACATTTTTATAGATATGAATATACTATAATTCGAATCAAATTTAAATTAAAATTCAACCAATTAACAACCCTACTATTGAGTGTATAGCTAATAGCATGTTATGCGCGAAAAAATTTAAATTATTGATCCATTGGCATAACAGGTGGTGGTGGATTATATACAGTATAACCTCGATAAATTAATACTGTTGGGACCGTCCAATTTTATTAATTTAGCGAGGTATTAATTAATCGTATAAATTATTAATTATTAATTTATAAATTATATACTTTTTGGGTCCATATTATGAATGTACCTAGGTGTACGTGAAAACTAATTTGTACATTGACTATTAATTATGCATACTTAACCAAATTCATGTATTTTTGTTGATACATTTTCAATATTCTATATATATTTTAATAAAATATATAAATCTACTTAGTTATTAATGTAGTTACATGTACCTACATTCATTAAAATGTATAAATTCACTCAATTATTAATGTAGTTACACGTACATACATTAACTAAGTTACTATATAAATAGATGTATTATACAAGTCTTCAAATCAAACAATCACCTTCGATTACAATCACCCTACATCAATTCTTTTTGCAATATGAAAAGACTACACCTGATATTCTTAATGCAATAAGAAGGGTTAGAGATGAGATTCAAGGTGATATTGATTTCAAGAAGAAACGGACAACATTAGATTCATATTTTCAGAAACCTGTTTAGTTTACTTATGTATTATGTATGAAATATTTTGATACAGATGAATTATTAATTTATATATCAAATGGGACCTATATGAATTTTTTTTTTTTTTGTATTATCTTATAAATTTAGCGAATTATTAATTTACCACGTTGATCCCGACTCGGGACCGAAGAAAATTATTATTTTAACGAGATTATTAATTTATCGAGTATTAATTTATCGAGGTTATACTGTAGGTCAAGAATGGAGTTATCATCAATTATAATTTTAAGTTCCCGTGGAAATTAAATATGTTACTGAACGGCCCAACTAGTTTAGTTCAGCAATAAATATCAGTTTTAACCATATAAAATTATTACTGAAATACAAATAAATTATTCACTATTCTCCCATTTACCCTCATAAGAACTAGGAATGGACAATTCTTATCTATACTAGAAAATAAAATATGTTCGAGACAATATACTTGAGCGTACAATTTTTAAGTTCCACATAGAAAAAACATATACTAACTAAGGCCTACAAGAAAATAAGAAAATATCAAATTTATGTTATAAAAACAGAGAACTTCAATGTTACTATAATTTTTTTTTTATTATTTTTTTTAAAACACATACATGCCAAGTGAACAGAGGGATTCGAACCCGAGTCATTACCTTCGAGGAATGTTACTATAATTAAAAACTAATAAGTTCACTATATTTTAAGACAAACTAAAATAAATACAAATATAAAGAGAGAGATAAGCTGAGATATAAATCTGTATTAGAATACACTAGTTGTAAACATTACATCCATCATCCCAGTTCCACACCCTAAAGAATTTATTGCAATTCCTCACATCATTCTTCCTTTTAACAACAAACAAACTCACTCCCAAAGCTCATCAATCTTCACTCTCCTCCCTCTCCCTCAAGACAGCCCCAAATCTCTCCACCAGAATATCAACCACCAACGGCACCAAATCCTCACAAGGCACAGCTTTCTTGTAAACATCTCCCAAGTGCGAGTCGCTCCCGATTCTCCCCCCGACGAATACGTCCGCTGCTTCAACCATCTTCCCGTCCTTCCGAGCCATGCACCCCATGAACCCTATATCTGCCACCTGCACCTGCCCGCACGTGTTGGGGCAGCCCGTCCAATGCATCCTCACCGGCTTGGCCACGGAGACGAGCCTCTGCACCTCCTCGGTCACCTTCAATGCCCGGGCCTTTGTTTCGATGATAGCCTGCCCGCAGAATTGGTTGCCCGTGCACGCCACAAGCCCCTTCATGAGGATCGGGGGTTCGGGCAAGAACCGTTCCTTCAAGAGGGGTTCGGAGAGTAGGGCCTCGATTTTGGAGTTCTCGACATTTGGGATGATTATGTTTTGCTCCACGGTGAGCCTCAGCTCGCCAGAACCATACGTATCTGCAAGTCGAGCGAGTTCATCCATGTCATCTGCTTGGACACGGCCCACCGGAATGTGGATCCCGACAAAGCTATAGCCTTCTTGTTTCTGAGGGTGGACCCCGAAATAGTCTCTCCTCTGCCATTGGCTGTCGACGAGGTCCTCGGAGGATGCTCTCTCCAATTCTTGTTGAGGCATTCTTCTCACAACTTCTTCCCTGAATTTTTCAATGCCCTGAATAACCCAAAAAATTGAAGAAACTGGTTAATGCCTCTGCCAAAATTTCTAGCAATACAAATTAATCAGAATCAAAGAGTTAGAAAATCATGGCATGAAATGGCTACAATGATCATTACAATGAGTGTTACGAATCACATTGCAGTAAACATGTATATGCTAGCCACCAAGTTGAATCAGTTTAAATCATATGATCTAAAGTTTAAATACATTGATAGCACAATTGAATCTCTTCTACTAATTAATACCAAATCCAATCAATTAACGTTTAGTATCTGTTAAGCATAAACATAGGAGTTGTACAAAAAGCTACTAAACTCATCATAATAGGATACTGGTGCAAACTTACAAGTTCATCAATGAGCCACATCATTCTCGTCTTCTGCCTGTTTCCCCTGAAACCAAGATCTCTGAAAGTCTCCAAAATGGCTCTGCAAATGGGGAGTACATCGTCGCCGGGCACCCACGCATCGAGTGGGATTGCTTCGGCACATCTCTTGGCACTGAAGAATCCGCCCACCAGAATATTAAACCCGAAACGACCATTCTTCGTCGCCGGCATATACGCAAGATCATTGATATGAGGATGCTCATAAAGATCATGCGATCCTATAACACACACATTCCATTTCCTCGGCCTGCAATAACCAACAATTTTTCAGCAAACACAACCCAATTATCATTATGTACTAATCCCTCTCGCTAAAATGTTGCAGAACTCACAAGTTGGTGAAATCAGGATTGCCCCTGGAATTGGCAGTAATGTACTGGGAGAGCAAATTGTTGTACGGCCTCGTATCGACGATCTCGTGTGGATCGATTCCAGCGAGGGGGTTACCGACCGGATTCCTGACGTTATCCATTCCGCTCTGCAAGCTTGTTAGTCCTACTGCATCGAGCCCTTTTAGAATCTCGGGTACATCAGGAAGAACAACGCCGCGAATCTGCCAGTTTTGCCGTGTGGTGACATCGGCACAACCTTCCTCGCCGTATTTCCTAATCACGCTTGCTAAATATCGGGTCTGATCGCTCGTCGTGACGCCGTTTGGGAGCTTCAATCTCATCATGAATCGCCCATCTGAATAAATCAGCAATTTTCATTCAAGATTAGATCCCACAAATCCCATGTTCTTTCTAGATTTGTTCAAAAGGATGTAAATCAATCAAAGACTTACACTGATGCTTTCTCCTGTGGAAAAGACCGAGCCATTTGAGTCTGACGTCAATATCTTCCTTGGAGATCTTCGAGCTCTCAATTTCTTCGAGGGACATTTTAGCCAGCTCTTCGATTCCATTCTCCATGAACAATTTCATGGGCTCCTTCTCAATCTTTACCTTTTCCTGAGGATTTATCCCCTGTCTGAACTTCTCCTTGAGCACAAAGAACCCATTTTTCTCCTCCACTCTCGGCTCCAGCCTGTCGGCGTCGACCTCCGCCGGCCCAGATGCCGGCGGCGCCACCGTCTGCGGCGGAGTGGCGTGCAGTCTTGTATTCCTGAACCTGTTGCTAGAATGCGGCACCGAAGGTGCCAAGAACCTGACAGAAAGCGAGGACATGCTGAGTAACAGTCGAGAAAGCTAAGAATAGTGACGACGGCGGATAAGGCGGCGGTGAGCGGTGGTAGTAGTGACGGTGGAGGGAGGAGGAGAAGGTGTGGCAGCATTTTGTAGGTGTTGTGTATGGACCTTAAGGAGGTGCGTGCGATCAAGTAGTGTGGCCTCTTGAACATTGCTAAAGGTCGTTTCTCTTTGCTTAGTTGCTTACTGCGAGAGTTAAATAATGTTTGACGGAAATAGCCCTGTGGTAGTTTACTGTATTAGGTGTGGGCTAGTTGCAACTCCACCGCGTGAAGTTGCGGCTGTCCGGGGGTATTTTGGTAATTTGGCATCGTAGAATGATTAGAGACAGAGAAGGGCGTGTGGCGGTGTGCGTCGCTTGGGGAGATAAGAAATATGGGAAAAGTCGGGGGCTGAAGTTTTAGGATTTGAGTCTTTTGGCGCTATGTTTGGGTTCTTTCTTTATGCCCCTTATTCTGTTATTTGACGAGAAACAGGCACAATTTTGTAATTAATGGTGTGATATATATATATATATATATATATGGTGTTTATTTCGATTAAATGAAGTTGCATTCAAGGCTCCAGTTAATGAGTTTATTTTCAAACGCAAAATCTCCGGTTCAAATCTCATTTGGGTGTACGTGTATTAAAAAAATAAAAAAGAAATTGCATTCAATACCGGTAAGGGAAAAACAAAATGTCTATCCCAGTTATTGGAATTTTTGCATTTTTTCATACAAACTAACTTTTGTTGCAAATTGTGATTCACAGTATGTGTTCATTATAAATAATTATCTTTGATTTATTTGTAGTGATTTTAGACTTTTAATCACCGGAATACCAATGACACGACTCTCATGTTTCCATTAAGAAGAAAGAATATTAAATGAAAATTATGTGAGAATGTTTTTTTTTTTTTTGATAATTACTTGTTGAGATCGAATGCATTCTCTGTTTTGGATTGAAATGTCATCCCTTCAATATAAAATTTTTACCACAAAAAAAAATAATAAATAAATAAATTCATGTGACAATCACATTACAGACTAATATTTTTCTTGTACAAGAGGAAAAAGAAATAAAAGAAGAAATTAAAACTAGGAAATATTATGGGACATGTCCAACTCAAATCGCCGGATGAGCTTCCAGGCTTCCAGGTAGCTCATCTTATTCGACCATTCTGTCGTTTAATCGTGGTTCTTTTTAGCCGATAAATTAAATAGCACACGCATTGCCTTCTCTCCGGATCCGAGCACACCTTTAAATAGGAAAAAAGACAATCATCAATTGTCGCTCTAAAAAGAGAGAACTCTCATATGTTTCTACTAAGGAGAAAGAATGTAAAATGATAATCATGAGAGAGTTACATGTTTGGAACCCCATGTCTCATGTTTGGCTAAATTTATTTCAATGTGTTCATAAGCCTTCGTGAGTAAGGTTCTCCCTAGGCCCTAGCTATTAGAATAACATAATTCAACAAGGATAAGATTCTCGCAGTGTATTAATTTATTATGTGGTAATTTAAAATATATCTCTGATTTATTTACTTTTATGGCCGAATATCATCTTATAGATACGAATTTATTTTTCAAAAAAAATAATTATGAATAGAGTAGAGTCACTAACTTCCATTATTCATTTGCACCCTTTTCAGAATAATAAATTAAGCCCAAACGTACTTTTTTTTTTTCTTTAAACTAAAGAAGTGATTACCGAGGACTCCACCTCTTTATTGAACGGAGCAAAGCTACAAAGGGAAATTAATAAAGAACATCCCTAAGAGAAGCAAAAGCCAAACCCAACTATACAGAGGGTTGGTGGCCTCATCAAGCTCAACGACACAGAAGCACATCTCAACTTTAAGATAATCTAACTCATTCTTGTAATCCTTAGTATCCTCAGTATTGTAGCTATTCCTAAAGAAAGTAGTCACCACTTTACACCTCAGAGTGATATCATTATCATGCTCAATTCTCTTCCTGCCAACTTTAATATCAGAGGACATTTCTATATCATTCCAGTCACTCTAGATTAATTCTTTTCCACTTATCCCGCACGAATGATAGAGACAATGTGCTGTAGTAGCTGCCTTGTAGACTGCATAGCCTAACCTTCCCACTCCAACGAAAAGGATTGACCTCACCTCAATCATAATCATTGATGTGCCACATTGAAGGTTCATTTCCGGGATCCCCGGATCCCAACTAGGGGAAGGTTTACCTACAATTAAAGATGGGGAGGGGATATAGTGTTAGGAATAGTGCCCTAGAAAGCCGATTAGTCATAATCCGTATTGGGACTTTCCTAGTATCACAGACAATCTTTGAATAATATACGATTGATTAATATCATAGGCAAACACTTCTTTATATGCTCTTGTTTGGTATGCGTTTACTTTAGCTGTGCATGTATGAGAACTCCCCTAATCCTGATGACTTTAGGACTCTACCATTTAGGTGAAATGGTTCATGAAACGAGCCCTATATCACATAAGTCATGATTAGTAAAATACTCCAAGCCGATGAGTCCTACAGACAGTGGGAGTGTCAACCTGACTCCTCTAAGGCTTGCTTGTGGGATCACGCCCTTAAGAAGGACCACCTTGTTTCATGGAGGTGCAAAGTGTATAGTTGATACGTGCGTGATACATGAGGGTGCTTACTTCAATAAGTAAGTTCACTGAGGTGCCCCGTGTGAGAAGATTCCTAAATGGGAAAGGAAGTTTCTATTTCAGGAAATGGAAACTTCCAGATTAGGAAATATCTCACGAGTCATGGATGTGATTAATTGATCCTTAGACTTGAGGTTCCATGTCACTTTATGAGTTAACTCTGTAGTCTTTGGTACAAGCTTTAAAGGGTGTCGCCTTAGACAATTGATTCAAGGCTTATGCTGGGGCTGCACAAGTGACTCATGGAAGTGAATGAGAATCAAGAAAGGACCTACACTTGCATATGCAAGGTGATCTCTTACTGTGTAAGTCATTCATATGCCATATGGAGTCCTTGGCCAAGGCAGAAGATCAAGACATCAAGAAAAGGGTTTCTTGGATTGAGATCAAATGGATATGAAATGCACTTAGCTTTAAGACCGGATTATTAGGGTTCTGATTATTCCCTTGCCCTAGATCCTGGTTGAGAGATAGTAAGTAGGAGGATTGTATCTCACATGAATCAATGACTTAAAGGTTCTGTCGAATCCGAACATTCCAATTCAACTAGGGGTTAAACACCTGTTGCTAGACTATGGTCGTTTAATCTGTGGACTGATTAATTAATTAGTGAATTAATTAATTAGGGTCACTGCTAATTGAATTGAGAACCTAGAGGGTCACACACAACAACTTGGTTACATGAGTTGAGGCTTGAAAATGATTAAACGAGTTAATCGGGCCTAGAGGGTTCCACACGTGTGAAATCACACGTGTGGGTCACGTGAGGAGCACGTGTCCTTGGGACACGTGCCTCACACGTGTATATGTATATATATGATATATATTAAATAATTAAATGTGTTAATTATTTAATAGACTTTGGTTTAATTTTGAATTAAAAGGAAAGTCTTATTTTGGAGAAAAATAATCTAGTTAATTAATTATGAATTAATTAATTAGATAAAATAAGTTATTTATTTTAAATAAATAAAGTATAAAATTATCCAAAAATAGTTTGGATATTTTTAGCTCTCTTGAAAGTTGATTTGAATTAGAATTCAAAGTCAAAGTCAAAATTACTTGATGATCAAGTAGTAGGAGAGAGAGAGACCAAAATCCTAGCCCATAAAGGACTAGGAATTTTCGGTCCTCCCCTCTTATAAATAGGGGAGCTCGAGCTCCCCTTAGAGCTAATTGACAATTCTTTTGGTTCATGTGTTGAACACCATCCTTTCTCCAAGAAAAACAAAACCCTAGGTTAAGCCTAAACACTAACTAGAGAACTAGCATCCTTACTAGTTAGATTGTAGCCAAGTTGGTGGACTATCTCTAGAGAACTTCAAGTTAGAAGTTTTGAAGATTCGAGCTTTACCATAAGTGGGGATCAAGCAAAACGATCAGAAGGGATGATGAAACGATTCTGAACCCGACATGAAACGAATGAAAAAAACGAACCAAAGAAGATGGCGAAAATCGTTCGTCCATATCCTGAAGGATGAATTTTTTCACGAGGGTTTTATGGCTGGCAGATTTCTACTTTCGCAAAACTGGTTTCGAAGGGAGTTTCAATCATCTCTTTCTTGTTTCATGTTTCTTTCTTTATGTTATATTGTTAAGAACTTCCATAACATGATTTGAATCTAGGTTGGTTGGATTGTTATCCCTACAATGGATTCTGAAGTAGAAAGAGATTTCGAGGAACGGGTTGCCATTACCGCATGAAGCGCGTTTGAGGGCGGCTCAAAACGTGTCAAGAAAGCTACTACCCAAGTGAGTTTCTTGATCTCTACGAATTTGGATACACGATTGCGAGTCTAAGATCCTTTTGTTGGAAAATTTTTTAAATTTCCGCTGCTTTCTGATTCCTGTTTTCCAACAAGTGGTATCAGAGCCACCTCGTTAATCGTGTTTCTGATTCGTCTCAATTATACTGAATTTGGTAGAATTCTTAGGCTTGATGCGATTGAGTATTTGTAATTGTTTTAGAAAGCCTGAATTACGAAACTGTATTTTTTCCTGAAAGTTTCTGAAAATTGGTTCTTGCAAAATTTAATTTTTGAAAACTATTTTAGATTTGAAACTGTATAAACTGTTTTTGGATTTCTTGGATTGGTTTTGCTTTCGAACGAAAACACGAAACGGAAAGCCTGGATTACGAACACGCGAAACCCCGCGCGCGAAGGCGTCGCGCGCGCGGGCTTCGCGCGCCGCCGCCCGCCTGTCCTAGGCGTGCGCAGGCCGTGCGCCTACTCCCTCCCGCAACCGCGCGGGAGGCGTTCCGGGCGCGTCTAGGCACACCCGCCCAGGGCTGCCGACGCCGTCCGCCCAGGCTGGGCGAGAATCCCGCAAGGCGTGCGGGATAGCTCGCCCAGGCCGCCCGCCATCCTTGCCGAGAGGGCCGCGCGCAGGAACACGCGGCGTGCACGCCCAGCGCGCGCACTCGGGCGGCCTTGGCCGCGCGCTGTGCGCGCCTGTCGCGTGTGCGCGCGCGTACGCCTGCGACGAGCGGCCCTTCTCGTGCAAGGGCCCCGTTTTCGTAATCCGTTTTTCGTTTATCGTGCAATCCAGTCCCAATTTTTATTTTAATTTTAAAATTTTATTTTTTGAATATTTATTTTAATTTTTGAATAAAACTTAAAATTGGGATTTTTGAGAAATTGAAACGGTTTATATTTTGGGAAAATACAATCTTTGATAAAATTATTAATTTTCAGAAACTAATTGGAATTTTATTTGTTTTGGTAATTTGGGATTTATTGAAAACTTTGATAAATAAGACTCGCATCAAGTCGTGTTTTAAGTCATTAGGACTTGAAACGAGAATTTTAATTTATTGGCTAAATTTAAATTCTCGCAAAAGCATGTTAGGTGATCATGGGTTTAGATCTATGTATGGTTTTAATTTATGCACATGGATGGTTTAAATTGGGGTTGGAGCCCTATAGTTGCGTTTTTCAATTGAGGTTGGAGCCTCACTTATGTGCGTACTGTTATGTGATTTATTATGTGGCTTTCCATATTACTGTTTTTGAGGCCGGGGTATGCCCCGTGTAATTGTCTAAGGCCAATATGAAGATTGAGCCTTATTACTTTATGTCTTTTTCCTTTTATTGTAATTTGAGAGTAGAGATAGGTGGTGAGGTTTTATTTTCATTTTGGAGACAATGCACCCATGAAGTAAGATGGACCACATTCAAGTAACAAGGAGGCCATAAGTGAAGACCCCTCAAAATGTTAGGGAGGGGAATCTCAATTGTTAAATGTAATAGAGATAGGACTCGTATTTTATTACCGCTTTCCCTTATGTGATTTAAACTGTTTATGTGGCATGTATGTTAGAACTTGTGATTGTGGAGTGGCTCCCACATATCACGCATAAGATAGGTAGAACCCATGATCATTACATGTTAGTATCATGCTAGGACATGTTATCTGTTTATGTGCTTGTTTGAAATGCATTTAAGTTGTACTTGCATTAATCAAGACTAATTAAATTGGATAACATATATGTTGGTGAGGTCGAACCGAACAACTCTTCGGTTGATTCGAAAATTCCCATTAAATATTAAACTCATTTCGAATAACAGGTATTTAATTCGAGATGCAAATTTTGAATTAAATTCCTAGCATTCCATCAATAGGTTTTAAGTTTAGTAAGTAAAGCTAGTTATTGTCCGCGAGTCGTGGGATAGCTAGTGGAGCTTATTAGTTCTTAGTTACCTAATTGATCATTTTAAATGATCAATATTTCATGGTTAATTTTAGCAAGGGCGATGTCCGCGAGTCGTGGGTCGTTCGAACTAAGTTTTGATCATGATCTTATGATTGATGGGTCTAGCTTAACGCCTAAGTAAATATGGATGTCGCACGAGTCGTGGGTCCATATTGAAAGATAGGTGATGCAAAACAATTACTAAGAGTTCTAAAGGTGTTAGAATTGGTAAGTTGTACCTACCTAGGGTTTTACTTAGAATGTCCGCGAGTCGTGGGTTCGAGGTAAAATGCTTAGGATCTTAGTACCCGTTGGGAAACGTGTTCCTCTTAGATCTTTGGGAATTATAGATCTTTGAAAAACAGTGGGAGCTACATTAGATTAAAGACCTTATCTTATGTATATCGTTATTATTCAGCATGCTCACCTAGTTCTCTGCTTAGCATTTAGGTTGTAGTTCTGTGATACTCTACAATATGAAATGCAAACCCATTCGTATCCATCCTTAAGTCAAATAAGTTGACTAAGTCCTGACTAACTCTAAATGGCTTCGGATCCTAAAATTCATTTTAGAATCCGACTAGAGAAAGGCGTTCTCTAAAGGGCGAAGTTTTCAATTGTGAAAAGTCGACCCGGGCCAAAAGAGAAGCAATCTGAGGTGAATGGATTTTTCCAAACCACTTAAGAGCAATTAAACCACCTCATAAAAATGTTACAAGGTATAACATTATGGAATTATTCAATATTCCAAATGAGGAAACAAGTGCACACGAACAAGGTCTAAAGATCTTATTTGAAGATCTTATGGTCTCGATCATCAACTGAGAAAAGAGTTCTCAATGCACTGATTGCTTACATTGCTTCGACTATCATTCAAACCCTTTATGCTCAACTAGAATGATGCTAATGTAGCATAGTTAATCATTTAAGTTGATAATGGTTGAGAGCATCCTTAAGAAGGAATAAAAGGTTGAGATGGTTAATTCTTCTTCTAAACTCCCTACGTTAAAGGCTTGAAGGCCTAAAGAAGAAGAAACCCTTAAGAGCCCAATGGAGGGGCATGTAAGGGGTACGCCCAAAAGACACTAGAGATCAAATTGGACGTTTGCTTCTATGGTAGCAAATAAGGACTTTGAAAGGGAACTGCAAAGAGTATGAGTACTCTGAAATGTTACCTCGTTTAGTAATTCTACTAGGAATAGAATTCACTAGTCTTGAGTCAATTCTGCATAATCCGTTCTGCAAAGTCTCAAGGCACTAATGTTCTGAACATACAAACGAGATAACAAAAGTAAGTGAGATGACAAAGCTTCGAATTACTTTGGAATGTTGAGATATAAAAGGATTAGCAAGTCAGACACCTTAGGATCATTCTATGAAAATGAACCTATAGAGTTGACTTTCTGTAAATCCTGTCTTGTGGGAAGCGTTCCTGAATCCCGTTTATAAGAAACGTGGAACGTTCCAAAATTATAGTGGATTTCGATCCATGCTGATGAGTGTAAGATGCTTAATGTAAGCACTAGATACAATCGTCAGTTTAATCATTATGAATGAATGTACTTGTTAAAGTACAAATTCGAAACTTATATGAAATTCTTAGAATTTCAAAAGGAGGTTAGGAACCGAAGTAGTCATAAGTTATAGGCAAATCGATATGATCGAGATAGCCAATATCTTATCAACTAATTCCTTAGTTATCTTAGAAATAATAGGATTATCTCTCAGTAAACTAATTCGAGAACACCTTAGTGTTTCCGAATGAGGGAATGAAACCTTATAGGATATGGTCCATTCCATAGCAAGCTTTACTGACTTATAATCATTCTAGGAATAAACTCCCAGATTATGCAGTTAGAGATTTTGAATTTTGCACCTTCCAAAATCAGTCCTTTAGATGCACTATGCAATGTGGCACACTAAATTCCCTAATTATTCTTGTCTAAGAATTTAGTGGAATCCTCTTAAGTAAAGAGGATAGTAGGAGATAAGCTTGAAATGAGTTCAAGTTTATACAACAATATTGGATATCTTTTCTGCGATTTCCTTAGACAAAGGTTGTTTGTCTCAAGGAATGTATCTTTCTTAAGGAATCGTTCATATAGAAGAAGAAAGGCAAGCAAGCAGACCTCAAAGAAATTTGAGGATAAATATCCACGCCATATATAGAAGAAACTAGCCCATCTGATAAAACTTAGCCAAATTTGAGAGTATGTACACGTGTGAAACCCTTCTCTTAAGACGTGTTTAGAACGCGTTCCTAGATAGCCAAGGAATTACTTGAAGAGGAGACACTGTCAGATTTGGAATCTGAGTAGTGTAAGCAAGCCTTGAAGTCCAATATGGATTCCATATACTCAAACCAAGTTTTGACCTTGGTTGATCCACCTGATAGGATCAAGCTCGTGGAGCTTCGAGTAAATGGAAAGCATTACAACCTTCTTGACGATTGAAATGCAAAAGTCCATTTGGATTATGTTTATCACATCCTCATATTCTGACTATGAGATATGATAAATGAATATGAGAACTATCTTGTTCAATATGAGATTGAAAGAGACTGAAATAAGGTATTTCTATAAATCTCATATTCAGTGGGAGTATGCATAAGGTATGCAAATCCCTAAAGTCAATCTGTGGATTGATAAAGGCTTCTAGGAGTTAGACAATTCAATTCCATAGGATAGTCAAATCGTTTGGCACAGATGGAAGTCGAATAAGTCTTAAATGTGTACATATGAAAGTTAGTGATGTAAGAGTCAATTTTTGGTTCTTTAGAAGACGACATCCTTCTCATTAGGAATGTCAAGGATAACGTGAAAGTTACCAATTCTTGTTTAAGAAACAATTTGACATGAAAGATCTCAGTTATTATCCTAAATTCTCGACATTCAGATCTATAAAAGATAGATCTAAGAGAATAAAAGGATTATCACAAAACGAGTACATAACCATAATACTAAAAGGAGTTTAGTAGGGACAATGGAACATCTCTTTTGAAGAGTATGTGTCCTAAGATAACTTTAAGAAAGTTAGAATGTCCAAAATCCCTTTAAGTAAAAGGGTGCATAATGTATGAAATATTATGTACTAGACTTGATATGGCGCAACACTAAGCGTAGTGGGCCGAATCTAATATGACCTCAGAGAAGGTCATTAGATCTCTGTAAAGGATGTCCTCAGAGTACTTGAGAAGAAATGAGGATATGTATTAGTTTACAGAGCCCAAAAGATCTTATCATTGTAAGGATATTTTGATGTAACCGTTCATCAAACATAGATGATTATGAAATCATTGAAAGGATACAACTTCTACCAGAATGGTAATGCAATGTGTTGGAAAGGGGTTCCAAGGACGGACATTGCAAAACTCGACATCGTAGTTGAGAACTTAGTCGTATTGTATAACGCTAAGTTAAGTGTTTGGGTAAGAAACTCCATCTAACTAGTTAGATGAAGTTCCTAGCATGAAACAACTCTTTTATCATATTGTATGATAAAATGGATGGTTGCTCAAGTAAGAGAACCAAGACCACACCAAGAGACTGAACACGTGATTACGAATCACTTTATAAGGAAAAGGTGTTTCCTAAGAGATGTGTAAACAAGAGGGTCACATCAGCAGAGAATATGGCAGATCCACTTTGGAAACGCCCAAAGTCAATAAGCTCTCAAAGTGCATCTTGAGAAGATGGGACTTAGAGTACCTAAATGGCTTTTACGGGCAAGTGGGAGATTGTTAGGAATAGTGCCCTAGAAAGCCGATTAGTCATAATCCGTTTTGGGACTTTCCTAGTATCACAGACAATCTTTGAATAATATACGATTGATTAATATCATAGGCAAACACTTCTTTATATGCTCTTGTTTGGTATGCGTTTACTTTAGCTGTGCATGTATGAGAACTCCCCTAATCCTGATGACTTTAGGACTCTACCATTTAGGTGAAATGGTTCATGAAACGAGCCCTATATCACATAAGTCATGATTAGTAAAATACTCCAAGCCGATGAGTCCTACAGACAGTGGGAGTGTCAGCCTGACTCCTCTAAGGCTTGCTTGTGGGATCACGCCCTTAAGAAGGACCACCTTGTTTCATGGAGGTGCAAAGTGTATAGTTGATACGTGCGTGATACATGAGGGTGCTTACTTCAATAAGTAAGTTCACTGAGGTGCCCCGTGTGAGAAGATTCCTAAATGGGAAAGGAAGTTTCTATTTCAGGAAATGGAAACTTCCAGATTAGGAAATATCTCACGAGTCATTGATGTGATTAATTGATCCTTAGACTTGAGGTTCCATGTCACTTTATGAGTTAACTCTGTAGTCTTTGGTACAAGCTTTAAAGGGTGTCGCCTTAGACAACTGATTCAAGGCTTATGCTGGGGCTGCACAAGTGACTCATGGAAGTGAATGAGAATCAAGAAAGGACCTACACTTGCATATGCAAGGTGATCTCTTACTGTGTAAGTCATTCATATGCCATATGGAGTCCTTGGCCAAGGCAGTAGATCAAGACATCAAGAAAAGGGTTTCTTGGATTGAGATCAAATGGATATGAAATGCACTTAGCTTTAAGACCGGATTATTAGGGTTCTGATTATTCCCTTGCCCTAGATCCTGGTTGAGAGATAGTAAGTAGGAGGATTGTATCTCACATGAATCAATGACTTAAAGGTTCTGTCGAATCCGAACATTCCAATTCAGCTAGGGGTTAAACACCTGTTGCTAGACTATGGTCGTTTAATCTGTGGACTGATTAATTAATTAGTGAATTAATTAATTAGGGTCACTGCTAATTGAATTGAGAACCTAGAGGGTCACACACAACAACTTGGTTACATGAGTTGAGGCTTGAAAATGATTAAACGAGTTAATCGGGCCTAGAGGATTCCACACGTGTGAAATCACACGTGTGGGTCACGTGAGGAGCACGTGTCCTTGGGACACGTGCCTCACACGTGTATATGTATATATATGATATATATTAAATAATTAAATGTGTTAATTATTTAATAGACTTTGGTTTAATTTTGAATTAAAAGGAAAGTCTTATTTTGGAGAAAAATAATCTAGTTAATTAATTATGAATTAATTAATTAGATAAAATAAGTTATTTATTTTAAATAAATAAAGTATAAAATTATCTGATGGTGCAGAAACTTGTGGAGGACTTGAGCACCAAACACTTTAGAATTTGTAGGTAGGAAGGAAGACCATCACAGGCACAAGAGCCTCAGGAACTGGGTTTCCAATGAGCGTGGGTTCTTCCAGCTAGGATAACACCAAGAAATCGTGCAGCGAAAGTGCAGAAAAGGGTGAGATACAGGGAGCTTTGGAGAAGATGCAGAGGAAAATGAGGCCCAGTTTAGTTACGTGGTATTTTTGTGGAGAAGATGACTTGGGGGAGAATGCATGGGTTCTCCCCTATTTATATGTTAGGGATGGGGGTAAATGGGTAAATTAACCATGTGGTCCCAAACCTGTGTTGCCCTAACATGTGGCAGCCTTTGGTGGGGTGAAAATGACATTCCAGAAAAGGAGACGGCGTGTCAGGTACATAGTGCGCAGTACCTTTGTGTCAGAGGTTGTTGACGAGGGTCGCGTGAGAGGGAAAAGCCTAGGATCCCCTTTGCCGAGGTTCGGATCCAACGCCACTGGGCATGGTCATGCACGAGCGTTGATGACGCTCGAAGAGTGTAAGGATGGCCTCCCCATGGTAAATGACCCTTGGGCGCAAAAGTCCCGAGCATCGGGAAGGGACCCTCGAATGGGCACCTCCCTGAGGAATGTCTTCCCGAGGACCGTAATGCGAGCGTCAAACCAGTCAATCTTGAGGCCTTCACCTGAGCAGCTGGCCGAGGCCCATGGATCGGTACTGATGGGCGAGCCCATGGGCTGGGAAGGTCCGCGAGCCCATCGATGCGAGCGTCCAGACTCTCGGTCTTTGAGGCATTGACACGTGGACGACTCTGATTCGCGTGTGATTTTGAGTCTCATCATTTTGCCCCCCAAATTCTGTAGTATTGCTCGAGCGTACTGTAGAATTTAATAATGGAGGGCCTTGGATTTTGAATTATCCGAGGGTCAAGCCTCAGCATGGGAGGTGACCGTTTGACTTCCGTAACGGGTACGGTCTGACATCGCATTAAATGGGGTCATGTCCGCATTTAATGCTGAGTGGGAACGTGGGCGCGTGGACTCCGGTAGTCGTGAGGCGGTTATCAAAAGTGGGGGGATTTCCTAGGCGGGAAATGATTGCCATTTGAAATCCCAAACCCTAATCAGTGTAAGTCATCCCCTATAAATAGGGATGTACAGCACCTTGAATCCCTTTCACGCATTTCGTCTTCTCCAAGCACATACACAGCAAGAAATCCCTACAACTCTTAGTGATTCCGGCGAGTCTCCGTCCTTCAAACTTTTAGGTAAAATCTCCTTACACATTTCTTATCTTCTTCGTGCTAACACTAGGTTTAGGTTAAGCGAGTGAGAACCTTGAGTGAAGAACCAGTTCCTGCCATTGCGTTTGTTTCAGAAGTTTCTCTCTCTCCTTAAGTTCTCTGCTAGAAATCCCATCTTCAAAAGTCGAAAAACGAACATGGCCAGAAACCCAGCTGACGATTACGTAAGGGAGATTGAGGAGATGTCCGTGGGGAGCTCTTCCCCTCACGACGATGTCCCTACAGCGGTTCCCCTGGCTAGGGTGTCCCCCGGGGAGGGGGTTCCCATGGCGATTCCGGTGGCGCGGGCTCCGACTGATACTGGGGAAGAAGAGGTGGACGCTGCCGTTCAAGGGATGAACGAGCGTGCTCCTGGGGGGGTAAACGATCTCTTTGAGGAGATGGACAATGTGATAGAAATGCAGAGGCAAGGGGAGAGAGTGCTCCCAGTACTGAATAGTGCCGTGCGGCCCCAAGACCACAGGATCACTGTGGCTATGATGGCTCCCGAGGGCGAAGCAGGGCCGTCCGGGCGTCCGTTGAGGCTGAACCTTCCAGAAGGCGCCATAGAAGAGGCAAGGAGCCTGTCACTCGAGTGAGGTAAGATAATCGCCATCAAACTGACAGATCCCCGGACGAGATTGAGAGTATCCTGACGGTCGGCGATTTGGAGGATTTGAGGATGAAAGCTTATTGGGACGAAGCAGTATTTCCCATGCGACTTCCTAAGGAAGGGGAGAGGGCCAATCGACCACCGCCAGGGATGATGACGGTCTATTGGGATGCAGTTCTTGCTGGGGGTCTGAGGTTTCCGATCGCTCACGACGCCGTCATCATTTACCATCATCTAGGGCTTTGCCCTTCACAAATTCTACCCAATGGCATAGCCCTAATCAACACGTTCATAATAACGATGAGGGCCTTGAGCAAAGCACCCTCGATAGTCAACTTTGACAGCTTGATACAAGTAGCCCGCTCGCCACGCTCGTCGCCTACAGACGGATTTTACTACGCCCAGGCCAAATCAGGCTTTAAGATGATAGATTCTCCATCTTCCTCCTATGGCGAGCATTGGAAGGAAAAGTACTTTTTCGTGGGGGCTCCCGGGGGGATTTTCGGAGTTCATCGGCAATGGATGATTCATGGCGAGGGTCCTTTGATTAGGGAAAGGATGAGGAATAAGGATTTCGAGGGCTGGGCGATGGGGTTAGCCCTCGAGATGAAGGCTGAAAAGAAGTGGATTAAGGCGGAGACATTGGTGAAGAACGAAGGGGTATTGTTCCGCTACGGATTATCTTGCCCCCCTGACATGATACTCAACCCTCCAGCTGATATCATGGTCCTCGACGGTTAGATTCTAGGAACTAACATCTCTAACCTTTAGAATAGTTCTCTAACTTACAGTTATCGTTGTTTTCTTGTTTATACGATCCAAACAACCAATCTTCTGACGCTCGTTCCCCTTTACTTGCAGGCATCCAAATACTATCTCAAGGCATGAATGCTGAAGCCCTTTCCCGTATGTTGGGTGCCCAAGGGCCCGCAGTCAATCCTCAACACCCGCAACCGCAGCAGAACCGCCCTCCCAATGCTCCGAGGGGAAGGGTAAACCGACGAGGAGCTGGCCGAGGGCAAAACAATGCTCGAGGGGGAGCAGGGAATGAGGCTCCCCCCAGGGGCCCTATCGAGGATCTGATAGTGGAGGGTACCCACGAGGCCACTCCTCCGCCGGCGGCCCCCGTGGGCCCAATTTCACTGAGTTCAAGCGGGTCACGGAACCGCTCGGGGGAGCCTATCCGTATTCACGAAATTCTCCGGGCCGATCGCCAGGGGAAAAGAAAAAGGATGCCGGACTCCCTCCCTATTTCAGGCAAGGGAAAAGAGGTAGTGGTGGGGCACCGTGGCGAGGGCGGTGACACTTCCTCATCAGAGGATGAGGGCTTCTGGAGGATCGGCTGCCGAGGCGACGCTCGCTACAAGCGTCAACGGACTGAGGGCCCAGTGATCCTGAAGAAGAGCGCCTACTCAGTGAACCTAGTTTCTGACATCGTCGGAAAACTCCAATTCTCCGGCGATCACGATAAACTGAACGAGCATGACGCCGCTCGTGTAGCCGATGATGCATGTCATGCCCTCTTAACTGTAAGTCTCTGATATTTTACGGGGAGATCCGGTTTTCTGTACTCCAATTTTGAGTCTAACCCTTGTTTCTGACTTCTCAGGAGGTGATCCCCAGACTGAAGAACTTGCAAGGGCGAGCACAGGCCTACTCCGAGTATAAAGCCAAGTATAAGAAACTGTTGCGAACTGCTGACCCTGTCCAGATGCAAGAGGTTGTGAGCTGACCGCTGCCAACCGTGATAAAGACCAGCTGAGGGAGAACCTGCAGAAGGCGGATGCGGCCTATCTCACTCTTGATGAGCGCCACAAAGAGCTGAAGGTTGAGCGCGACCAGCTGAGACAACAGAACCGGGAGCTGGGTGAGCAGTTGGCGGAGAGCACTCGCCAAAATGAGGAAACCAACAAAGCCCTTGCGGACTTGCAGGGCAAAGTACAGGGCTTGGAGGCGAGGGTATCCTGGGAGGCAGTGAAGAAGTTCGTGCGTTCCAAAGCCTTCGTGTTTGCAGCGAACATTCAGTGCTTTGACAATGCTCGGCGCTTCTTCCACAACGCTATCGGGCAGATGGTGAAACTGGGCTTGGCTCCTGACAGTGCTCGAACCGACGAGCGCTTGCGAATGGACTTGGATGAAAACTGCGAGCCAATGGTTCAGGATGAGGATCCCACCGAGAGTCTGGCTGAGTCGGAGTACCAGGAGTTGGTGCAAACGCTCCAACGGGAGTTCATTGCTACTAACACCATAGGTCCCGGTCCCATCCAAATTGAGGACGAGGGCACTGTCATGGATGCGGCAGATGTCGAGGAACCAGGTGAGGCTCAAACTTCTAACGCCAACGTGCTGGCCCCAGTTCCTATTGCAACCGCTCTTCCCGAGCCTGAAAACCAAGCCCAATGAAGCTCCCTTGGATGCTGATCCCTTTCCTTGCTGGTTTAAATTCCTTGCCATATTCATGAACGATTTACGTCTGTATTTAATTTTTTAGCTATTTCCGAACACTTTGGATCCATTTATATGCTCCTTCTCATATATCTGAACTCTTCTTTTCCTGCTTGAATGTCTGAATACTTCCTCCTTTACTTTTGAATGGTGAATGATGTTGTCTCTTTGCGCTCGCCGTTTTTATATTGGTCTCTCTGATTTGAGTGTTTGCGATGGTAGTGTAAGCATACGGGGGTGTCTTTTACGATGGTCCCCTGATGCTCATCACCATGCACCTTAAGCTTAGAAGTCCGCAACGTTAGGCAATTGGCATGTTGTAAATATAGGCGCGAGGGTGACCCTTAGGAGGGTTCCCTGGCCATAATCGAAATGAACCTTGAATTCGGACTTAGAAAACCTTTGAGGAAATACAGGCGCGAGCGTGACCCTTAGGAGGGTTCCCTGGCCACATTCATAATGAGGTTTGAATTTGGACTAAGTAAATCTTTGAGTGATCCATAGGCGCGAGGGTGTCCTTTGCGAGGGTTCCCTGGCCACTTTCGAAATGAAGTTTCGAATATAGACTTAGAAAATCTTTTAAGGATTGAACCAAGAAGTGGCCTATGTCTGGAATCCTAGGAGATGCAAATACGGGCACGAGGGCGATCCTTATGAGTGTTCCCTGGCCGTATTTTCAATGAGGCTCGAATTTGAACTTAGGAAATCCCTAAGGATTTAGCTAAGTATTGGCCTTAGACATTTGGCGTGCATCTTTATCTTGTTCATTCCAGAAAATTGATCGTACTCAGAAATCTCCTGTAGGATTTGCTAAGTAGGGATTAAAACGAGCGTAGCCGTAATGTTAGTGGCATCCACTATTTACGGGCGTGCTCTTACCCAGGTAGATGAGGGTCACAGGGGGTTTACGAGCACGAACTAGCGTGATGAGCATTTAGTTGGCGTAAATTAAGTGTTTAGCATCCCGCCTTTCGACACGCTCATTCTTAGGATTTATTCTTGCAAACCGCTCAAACTGTTATAGGTGGATGGTTATCAACACCTGGACAGTGTAGCTTTGGAACGATTGAAGTATCGCGTAGGCTTTTCGACATGGAGAATGCTCGACACGGAGTAGGCCTCTTGTCGCTCGAATCATTAGATCAAATAAGAAAGCAAGCAAATAATAAAAACAAAGAATTAAATACTTACTGTTATATAGATGCATTTTTGGAAATGATTATAACACACTTTCCGTCAAAGGAAAGCACTTCATGCCGCAAACGGGCAATTACAAAGAAACTGATGTCTACACGTAGAACCTTCTGAGGTTACATGCATTCCATGGCCTAGGGAGCCGCTCGCCTTGCAAAGTTTCCAATAGGTAGGTGTTGTTTGCTCGTACCTGGATGACTTTGAAGGGGCCTTCCCAATTAGGGTCCAACTTACCTACGTGTTTGGAGACTTCAACTTTTTTGAGGACCAAGTCCCCTAGCTGGAAAGTCCTTTCCTTAACACGTTTATTGTACTGGCGAGCAACGGTCGCTTTGTATTTGTGAATACGCGCCCAAGCAGCATTCCTCTTCTCATCCAGCAAATCTAATTCGAGCGCCCGATTGGCCTCGTTGGTGGCAGGCTCGAAATAGGCAACGCGTGCGGATTCTTGAGCAATTTCCGCAGGTATCATGGCCTCGGAGCCATACACGAGGGAATAAGGGGTTTCCCCCGTTGCCGCTCGCGGAGTAGTACGGTACGCCCACAGAGCTCCCTGAAGTTCTTCAGCCCATTCTCCCTTCTTGCTCTCGAGCATCGTTTTCAGATGCTGGAGTATGGTTCGGTTGGTCACTTCCGCTTGACCATTAGCTTGAGGATGACCCACGGAAGTGAATCGTTGTTCGATCCCTAATTCATAGCACCAATCCCGTGTGTCCGCAGCGATAAACTGGGAACCGTTATCCGAGATGAGCACCCTCGGGATGCCATATCTGCAAATGATATTTTTCCAAATGAAATCCCTCACAACCTTGAACGTTATCTTAGCGACCGCTTCTGCCTCAGCCCACTTAGTGAAATAATCCACAGCAAGTATTACGAACTTCTTTTGCCCGACCGCCATTGGGAGAGGTCCCAGATATCAATGCCCCATTGATCAAAAGGCCATGAAACATCAATAGGGATCATTTGAGCTGCCGGCAACTGAGGAGTGTTGGAATGGAGCTGGCACTTGGGACATTTCTTGGAATATTTAATGGCATCTTGCAATACCGAGGGCCAATAGAACCCACTCCTTAAGATTTTCTTTGCCAAGATTCGTCCGCCTGAGTGGTTCCCGCAACTTCCACTGTGTACATGCTCTAAAACTTCTTTAGCCTGCGAGGGTCTCAAACATCTCAACGGTGGGCCCAGGAAGGATCGCTTGAATAATCGACCCTTGGAGTCCAATGAGAAACGAGGGGCCTTGCTCTTGATTTTCCGAGCCTCAACTTTGTCGCTCGGGCAGGTTCCGTCCTGGAGGAATCTGACAATTTCATCAAGCCAACAAGGCTCGGAGGGGTCAATCGTGTGCACTTCTTTCGAAGGTTCGCCTTTACTTATCAGTGGCTCCTCCGTTCTCAGAAATGTAACAACGCGTTCGCTGTGGTCGTCCAGAGCGGACGCAAATTTCGAAAGAGCGTCAGCATGTTCGTTTTCTGCCCTTGGAACTTGCAAAAGATGGAATTCCTTGAACTTGGCTATCTCCTCCTTGGCGCTCGATAGGTACTGTGCCATGGTGGCTTCTCGAGCCTCATAACTACCATCAATTTGACTTGCGATCAACTGCGAATCAACGTATGCTGTGACACGAGTGGCCCCATTTTAGAGCGCAATCCTGAGCCCTTGGATGAGGGCCTCATACTCAGCTTCGTTGTTGGTGACTTGAAACGCCAGCTTGATTGCGTAGTCAATTTCTGCCCCGAGGGGATCCCTGAGGGTCACCCCAGCTCCTCCCCCCTGAGAGGTCGAGGAGCCATCCGTGTGCAAAAGCCATAAACCCTCATCAGCCAATGGCACAGTCTCCAAATTGAAACGTTCTACCAACAAATCGGCCACTGCCTGAGCCTGTATGGCTGTACGAGGCTCGAAGGAGATATCAAACTGACTGAGTTCAATCGCCCATTTAATTAACCTTCCCGAAACATCCGGCTTAGATAGCACTTGTTTGAGTGGTTGATCTGTAAGCACTGTAATGGAGTGAGCCTGAAAATATGGCCTCAGCCTTCGGGATGTGTTAATGAGCACAAAGGCGAATTTTTCAATTTCCATGTACCTTTTCTCTGCTCCCTGTAGAGTCTTGCTCAGGTAATACACTGGCATATGCTTACGCTCACGGATTGCCACGAGGACAGCGCTCGTGGCTTCCAAAGAAACTGATAGATAGATAAACAAGTTCTCCCCCGGGATTGGCTTGGTCAACAAAGGCGCTCTCGACAGGTAATGTTTCATGTTCTGCAAGGCCTTTTCGCAATCCTCGTTCCAGGTGAAGTTGCGAGCGTTGCGCAAAATTTTAAAGAAGGGTAGATTCCGGTCCGCTGAGCGAGAGATGAACCTATTTAGTGAAATGATCTTACCCACGAGCACCTGGACCTCTCTCAGATTGCGAGGGGAGGGTATGTCCAGGATTGCTCTAATCTTCTCGGGGTTTGCCTCTATGCCACGTTGACTGACCATGTATCCCAGGAATTTACCGCCTCGAACGCCAAAGGCGCATTTTGATGGGTTCAACTTCATTCCGTAGCGACGAAGGATGTCGAAAGTCTGCTTGAGATCCTCCAGATGGGAGCGTTGGCGCTCATTCTTGACTATCATGTCGTCTACATATACCTCCATAGATTTTCCAATTTCACGCTCGAACATTCTATTGACGAGCCGCTGATAGGTCGCTCCCGCGTTTTTGAGCCCAAATGGCATGACTTTGAAACAGTAAACACCCAAATGCACAATAAACGAAGTTTTGGGGCGATCTTCGGGCGCTATAAAGATTTGATAATATCCCTGAAAGGCGTCCATCATACTCATGAGTTCACACCCGGCTGTAGAATCCACCAACTGATCGATCCTCGGTAGTGGGTAATGGTCTTTGGGGCACGCTTTGTTGAGGTCCGTGAAGTCGTTGCACATACGCCACTTATTGGCGCTCTTTGGGACGAGCACCACATTGCAAAGCCATTCTGGGTACAAGATTTCCTCGATGTACTGAGCATCAAGCAACTTACCAACCTCTTCTTCGATAACCTGTTTCCTAAAGCCATGAACGTCCCTCTTCTTCTGTTTGATGGGCTTGAAGGTTGGATCCTCGTTCAGTCTGTGGACAATGACGCTCGGATCTATTCCGGTGAGATCAGAAGCTTTCCACGCAAAAACGTCTAGGTTCTCCCGTAGGAAGTCGATCATCAAAACTTGCGAGGGCCCATCCAGGCCCGAGCCAATCTGGGTGGTTTTATCCGGGTTCCCAGGCTCCAATTCAACGGTCAAAAACTCCTCGGTGGGCTCAATCCGAACCTCCGGCCTCGGCGCCTCTAGCGCTCGTTTTTTCCCGGTGAGCATACCCTTGGGCTCATCACGCTCGTTTTCTAAAGAAAAGCCCTCGACGGCCCCCGGTGGCCTATTCTCTGAACGCTGAACATCACCAGGGGTCCTCTTTTTATTCTTCTTCCGGTACAGCTTGGCTCTTTTGCGCTCGGGGCCATCTTCGTCTAATTCGGGGAAGTCAACGGACTTCTTAGTAGACCCAGGTTGAATGGACTGCTTGGGCTTGTGGCTTCGAAGCGAAAGTATGTAACATTCCCAAGCTTCTTTGACGTTACACAGAATTTCTCCAGTACCCTCGGGGGTTGGAAACTTGACTTTTTGATGATAGGTGGAAATTACGGCCTTGAAATCCACGAGGGCTGGGCGTCCAATGATGATATTGTAAGGAAGATTCACCTCAACGATGGTGTAGAGGACGCTCAAAGTTTTCCGCTGTGGGGCGCGACCAAAAGAGGTGGCCAAGCGAATCTGTCCGCGAGGGGCGATCTCGGAACCTCCAAACCCTACGAGGGCAGTTCTGAGAGGTTCGAGGGGGATGTTTGTTATGTTCATTTGTTGAAACGTTGAGTACGGGAGAACGTTCACAGAGCTTCCACTATCAAATAAAACCCTCTTTACAGTGTGGTTATGAACGTCTAAACTAACCACCATGGGACAGTCAGAGGTTTTTCCTATCCCATGGGGTGTTACAATATGTTCAAGATCTTTCTCAGTAAACCCTATGACATCATCCTCCTTCAAGCGCGACGAGCTGTCCACGGAGAGCACTGGGTGAGGGAGTGACGTTCTTTGGTTATAGCTCCGTACATGGCGACTGCGAGAAGCATTGGAATCGCCTCCTGAGGGCCCTCCCGCTATCATGTGAATGACCGCAAAGGGCTGGTTTTCCATATCCACCCCTTTCCCTTTACTGCGCTCGCTGGTCTCAGGGCGCTGGCGACGAGGACTTCGGGAGCGTGAGCGGCTTCTTCTCCTCCCGAGCGCTCGTTCCGCGCACTGTTCATCGTACCCTTCTAGTACTTTCACAAACTCTTTGAGGTGCCCCCCAGCAATCAGCCGCTGAATTTCCTTCTCCAGGTGGTGGCATTCATTAGTGTCATGCCCCTTCTGCTTATGGAAAGCGCAGTATTTCCCCGAGCGCTTCTGAGCCTCGGTTTCTCTCAGCTTGGGCGGTCTTTTAAACAGCTTCTGGTCCGCCAGGGAATAAACTTCGGCAATTGGGCGGTTGAGGGGGACACGCTCGAGCCTCCGCGGAGGGGATGAATGACTGCGAGCGGATATCGGGCTGCGGCGGTGACTCCGGTTGGGCTCCGCTTTGTCCTCGTGGGTTCTGTTGGGGCGAGGGGCATTTGCCATCTTCTGATCCCTCGCTATGTACATATCCTCGAGGGTAAAGAAAGAATCGGCAATCTCCCTAATTTCCATCAACGAGCGCAGCTTCTTCTTGGCTACTTCTTCCACAAACTCCTTGCTGACGTAATGCTTCATGTTGATAGCCCCAAACAGAACGTGCCTCAAAAAGTCCATCGAGGGCTTTTCTACCAACAAAATTTCTTTATTGAACCTCCCCATGAAGGACCTGAGAGTCTCGTTCGGCCCTTGGACCAGGCTATAAAGAGCGGTCGCGGCCGGGGCCGGTGCTTTCAGCGAATTGAAGTGGCTGACAAAAGCATCCGTCAGGTCATAGTATCCTCGGATTGAGCGCGGGGGGAGCTTTTTGTACCACTCTTGGGCCATTCCGGTGAGGGAAGTGACAAACACCTTGGCCCAGTAGTTGTCCGGATGGTCATACAGGTGCATTAGATGCATAAAATGGTCCAGATGCTCGGCTGGGTCCGTAGTTCCATCATATCTGTTGTTTGACGAGGGAATTTTACCCTTCCCTGCGCGAGTCATTAGAACCTCCTCGACGAGGGGGGAATCGCCCGCCATGATCCTGTAGTCTTGCTCGTCGGGATCTTCACAGCTGGCTTCTCTCCTTCGGCGGGAAATTGGGCTGCGTGGTCGACGAGCGTCTCTGGCCTTGGACCTCTCATCCCCATCACGGGGGACTTGAGACGTTGCTCGAGAGAGCTGCTCTACCACATTCTGGAGCCCTCTGATTTGGTCTTGGACCGCGGCCAGCTGAGGGTCACCAACATTTCTGCGGTTTGCCCTCCCTGTGGCCCTCGATTGGACCTCTTCATTATCTCCGGCCGCCTCATTTCGAGGGGCCCTTTCTTCTCCTACAGCTGGTCGTTCTTGCTGGACCCTCGGTGGGGCTTCATTTCCTTGGTTCGGTGGTGGGGGAGGTTGCTGTGCCCTTAGCGCATTTTGGGCCATCGTCAAGGGATGCGCCGGGAGCTCGCCAAGAGGCGGGGCCAGACGAGCGCTAGCCTGCGAGGGGAAATACGCTGCTATGAAATGCTCCCAGGCGTTCTGAACGGCCTGGCTTTCGCACTGCGCATATAGCGCCTGAAGTTGCTGGCTGGTAACTTGGGGCATCTCCACCCCCTGTATTTCCCTTGGTAATGACGTGGGGAGATTCAGAGTCCCCACCTGATAAGGTTGGATCACCGGCATCATCACGGGCATCATTCCAGGCTACACAAACGGGTATCCCGGAGGGGGCATGGCCATGGGATACACCCCTGAGTAAGGATAGGAAGCGTGGGCGGTGTGAGCTGCAGGTGGAGCAACGGCACTGGGCCCTCCCGCAACGTTCCCACCTAGTTGGAGAGTTGCCCCTACCGGCTCTGTGTTCTCGCCCCCGTTTCCGGCCGCTGGGGGGTTTGCTTCTCCGGCGGGGATGTTGCCTTCCGCGTTCTCCTCGTTGACCGGGGGAAGAGCGCCTTTCTCTCCGACTACTCCAGATCTCGTCGCAGTTACCATGATTAAAGACTTGGGTGTCACTCTTCAACTAGCTTTTGAAGGAAGAAACTGGTAATACCAAAGATGGTGGTGATGGTTTCCCACAGACGGCGCCAAAAATGATGGTGCAGAAACTTGTGGAGGACTTGAGCACCAAACACTTTAGAATTTGTAGGTAGGAAGGAAGACCATCACAGGCACAAGAGCCTCAGGAACTGGGTTTCCAATGAGCGTGGGTTCTTCCAGCTAGGATAACACCAAGAAATCGTGCAGCGAAAGTGCAGAAAAGGGTGAGATACAGGGAGCTTTGGAGAAGATGCAGAGGAAAATGAGGCCCAGTTTAGTTACGTGGTATTTTTGTGGAGAAGATGACTTGGGGGAGAATGCATGGGTTCTCCCCTATTTATATGTTAGGGATGGGGGTAAATGGGTAAATTGACCATGTGGTCCCAAACCTGTGTTGCCCTAACACGTGGCAGCCTTTGGTGGGGTGAAAATGACATTCCAGAAAAGGAGACGGCGTGTCAGGTACATAGTGCGCAGTACCTTTGTGTCAGAGGTTGTTGACGAGGGTCGCGTGAGAGGGAAAAGCCTAGGATCCCCTTTGCCGAGGTTCGGATCCAACGCCACTGGGCATGGTCATGCACGAGCGTTGATGACGCTCGAAGAGTGTAAGGATGGCCTCCCCACGGTAAATGACCCTTGAGCGCAAAAGTCCCGAGCATCGGGAAGGGACCCTCGAATGGGCACCTCCCTGAGGAATGTCTTCCCGAGGACCGTAATGCGAGCGTCAAACCAGTCAATCTTGAGGCCTTCACCTGAGCAGCTGGCCGAGGCCCATGGATCGGTACTGATAGGCGAGCCCATGGGCTGGGAAGGTCCGCGAGCCCATCGATGCGAGCGTCCAGACTCTCGGTCTTTGAGGCATTGACACGTGGACGACTCTGATTCGCGTGTGATTTTGAGTCTCATCATTATCCAAAAATAGTTTGGATATTTTTAGCTCTCTTGAAAGTTGATTTGAATTAGAATTCAAAGTCAAAGTCAAAATTACTTGATGATCAAGTAGTAGGAGAGAGAGAGACCAAAATCCTAGCCCATAAAGGACTAGGAATTTTCGGTCCTCCCCTCTTATAAATAGGGGAGCTCGAGCTCCCCTTAGAGCTAATTGACAATTCTTTTGGTTCATGTGTTGAACACCATCCTTTCTCCAAGATAAACAAAACCCTAGGTTAAGCCTAAACACTAACTAGAGAACTAGCATCCTTACTAGTTAAATTGTAGCCAAGTTGGTGGACTATCTCTAGAGAACTTCAAGTTAGAAGTTTTGAAGATTCGAGCTTTACCATAAGTGGGGATCAAGCAAAACGATCAGAAGGGATGATGAAACGATTCTGAACCCGACATGAAACGAATGAAAAAAACGAACCAAAGAAGATGGCGAAAATCGTTCGTCCATATCCTGAAGGATGAATTTTTTCACGAGGGTTTTATGGCTGGCAGATTTCTACTTTCGCAAAACTAGTTTCGAAGGGAGTTTCAATCATCTCTTTCTTGTTTCATGTTTCTTTCTTTATGTTATATTGTTAAGAACTTCCATAACATGATTTGAATCTAGGTTGGTTGGATTGTTATCCCTACAATGGATTCTGAAGTAGAAAGAGATTTCGAGGAACGGGTTGCCATTACCGCATGAAGCGCGTTTGAGGGCGGCTCAAAACGTGTCAAGAAAGCTACTACCCAAGTGAGTTTCTTGATCTCTACGAATTTGGATACACGATTGCGAGTCTAAGATCCTTTTGTTGGAAAAATTTTTAAATTTCCGCTGCTTTATGATTCCTGTTTTCCAACATATAGGTTAGCTTTCTCCTATGTTGATTGCCCAGCGGCTTGGAGTCAATATAGTGATGGTTTGTGTTGAAACTCTGTAGCTCAATTGGCTTTGGGCTCTCAATTTCTGGTTCACTCCCTTACTCAACATGATTTTACCTCTCATGAAAACGCTAATCTCCTCACAGAAAATATGACCTTTTGTACCAGTAGGCTTAGTTTTGGCAAAGACCAAACTAATATCGCCTACTATATCCGTTAATTTCCAAAAAGAGTAAACTAGCAAGGGCTTATCCTTACGATACTTTTGGGTTGATCTGCAAAGATCAATATCCCAGAAAATCCAACCGTCAATTACTCTATCATCGGGAAAACAATTCACGTACATATTGTTTCCAGGAATGTGCATTATCTGCAATACGTCCCTATCTCTTACCCCTGACTCAAGACCAAGAATGTTAACTGATCTATAATAAGTTAATTTAAAACTATATAAAGTTCGGGCATAAAAACGCCCAACTCTATCAGAGTAAAACAAGTTATTAGTTACCTTATTATTCACCATCATGATCGAATTGAAGGGAGCCCCCATTGATCCAATTTCACTCTGCCAATAAGCTCAGGAAACATTGGTCTATTGGGGAAAGACCTGCTTTCTTGAAAACGTGAGCCCTTGTTCGCCAAGCAATCTGCCGCCGAATTTCCCTCTCTATAGACATGGGAGATCCTAACATTCATCTTTTCCATGTATTCCTTGCATTTCATTATCAGGTGCTGAAGATGTAAGTCACCCACATAACCTCTTCTGATATCTCCGCAACCATATTCGTTTCCTCTCCAATTCCATCGAAGAAGGCATATATCACCTTACCCTTCCAATCTCGAATGATTCCTCCAATACCAGCGGGGCCGGGATTCCCCAAGGAAGACCCATCCGTATTCATTTTGACCCATTCAGCTGGGGGTTTTATCCATTGGACAATTATGGGAGCTGGGACCATTGGTTTATTGACGCAAACATAAAAAAACCTTGTTAAACCCACATCTCCCCTCCACCACTTGTAGTTGAGCCGTTTCACCCTGCACATATAAAGTATATAAGTACGAACTTTTCGGATGATCGTATAAGTTGAGAATGTTCCTCCGTTATGCCTTATGTTATTTCGTTCCTTCCACGTATACCATAAAACAAGGATAGGTATCACAATTCTTATATGTTGACTATAGCTGTAAGGCGTTGAAAAAATCCAGCTTTGGAGCAGCGTTGGCACACTGGTTGTATCCGATTTTGGGACGGCGAATATGTCACCAAAATGATCCCACACGCTGCTGATTTTTGTCGAGTTGATGAAGAGATGGTGAATGGTTTCCTCATGTTTGCAGCACTCACATTTAGAGACAATCATAATGCCCTTACGTTTCAGTCTATCATCAGTTGGGATCAGGTCTAAGAGAGCCCTCCAAACAAATATCTATATCGATGGGGTAAGATTGACTGACCATACCTCTTTCCAAAAACTCAAAGGACCCCTTCTTTCATGTATCATATCCCACCCAGATTTGGAAGAAAATCCCCATCCCCAGTTTTTAGCCATATGGCTTTCGTGTGACTATATACATTAACTGGGATCTCACTTATTTGTTTTGCTAATTGCTGTCCTATTTTCTCTGAGATCAACTCTGTGTTCCATTCCCTTCCCGTAACCCACTCATTTGTGTTGTCCGGATGCTAGCATTCGGTGCCCGGTTAGTTAACCTCTCTTGGCTCATCCACCAGTCATACTTAGTATGAACTCCCTCACCACCGATTATCCAACCTATATTCGGCTCAACCCTCTCCCTGACTTTACATAATCGTTTCCAAGTGCTCGAATGATGAGGTTTTACCTCAGCAATCGACGGATGTACCCCTTTACAGTATTTTGATATCATGAAACTGGTCCAGAGATTGTCTTGTGATCTTACTCTCCACCAAAGCTTCCAGGCATAAATCAAGCTCATATCCCTGATATCTCTTATCCCCAAGCCGCCTTCGTCCACAAGGTAGGTGATTTTCTCCCATTCGTCCAATGAATCCGCCTTAATTCCGAGTTTGACCCCTAGAAAAATTTGTTACAAGCACATTCCAAGGATTCTAGAACTGAATGTGGTGGCTCGAGGGCATGCAAAAGGTGCATCTGTATAGAGTATATAACCGAACATATTAATTGTAGTCTCCCGCCATAAGAAAGCATAACCAATTCCCACCTTTCCATTCTATTTCGGATCTTGCTCAGCATATTATCAAATAGGACAATCCGTTTCTTCTCGGTGTGTAAAGGTGCTCCTAGGTAAGTCATTGGGAGGTCCCCTCGCCTATAACCCAAGATTTCTTTTACCTTATTAACTGCCCATTCCGAATTGTTCCTGACTAGGAATTCACTTTTCTCCGAACTTATTTTCTGTCCCGACACCAACTCATAATTTGCCAAGATTTTCCTGATTTTGATTAGTGCATCAGTGCTTGAATTTGTGAAAATCATCATGTCATCAGCATAGGCCAAATGGGACACATTGATCCCCCCCTCGTATCATACCTGTATCTCGGGTTCTCAACCGTTAACCTATTCAAAGAAGAGGATAAGTAATCAGCCGCAATAACAAATAACGAAGGCGATAAAGGGTCACCTTGACGTAGTCCTCTAGTTGATTTAAAGAATCCCGCTGGGGCACCATTAACTAACACTGAAAATCTGCAATTGGAAATACAATTTTTTATCCATCCGATCCACTTCTCCGGAAAACCTTTCGAACGAAGCACTTTTAGTAGAAATCCCCAATCAAGCCTGTCATAGGCCTTAGCCATATCCAATTTGAGAATAACATGCCTCTCCTTTCTCCTTGCGTTTAGCGTATGCATCATTTCCTGGGCCAAAAGGATGTTATCCCCAATTATCCTTTCTTTAACAAAACCACATTGATTCTGTGCAATCACTTTAGGTAGGATATGCGCTAACCGATTATTCAAAAGTTTTGTGATGATCTTGTTAGATATATTACATAAACTTATTGGCCGGTAGTCGCTCCAATGGATCGGGTCATCCTTTTTCGGGATTAATGCTATGGATGTCGCCGTGTATGCAATGGGCAGAATAACTCCATTAAAGAAGTCCATGACTGCCTCAAAGACATCCTCCTTTATTATGTCCCAGAACCTTTGGTAAAACCGAGCACCATACCCATCTGGATCGGCAGAACTATTGGGTGATATTGAAAAAATAGTGTCTCGAATCTCTTCCATAGTTGGGTTAGTACATAAACCCAAACCATCTTCCTGATTAACAACTTGCTCCAGTTGCTGCCACTCTTGATCTCCATTCCCACCATTAGGCTCTGCTGCTAGAAGTCCCTCAAAATAATTGGCAGCTGAATTCCTAATATCCAAGTCCTCCTTTAGTTCTCGGTTTCCCTTGTAGATGCTCTTGATAGAGTTCCGAGACCGTTTTTTCTTAACAAGAGTATGAAAGTATTTGGTATTTCTTTCGCCCTCATCGATCCACTTACAGGCAGATTTCTGCCTCCAAAAGTCCTCCTCCATAGCAAGGATATTCTGCATTACCGTTGTTTTCCTATTCAACTTAATTAGCTTTTGCTCCGTTGGGTCTTTGTCGTATTCTCGTTCGGCGATTCCCACTTCTTTCTCTACTTCCTCCACGCGTTTGAATATGTTCCCAAACACCTCCCTATTCCAGGTTTTCAGAAACATTTTTAATCTAAATAATTTGTTGTGCAGTTTACGAAGACCATAACCGTACACTGGTATCGTCCAGTTACTCTTGATTGTGGCTTCAATATCTGGGTGGCGAAGCCACATTTCCTGGAATCGAAATGCTGGAGTCTAATTGATTACATCCTCAGAACATCTGATCAGCAAAGGGGCATGATCCGAAGTGTTACGGGATAGATGCCGTATATCAGTGCGAGGTCAAATCTCATTCCATTTGTCCGAGACTAGCACTCTATCCAGCCGTTGCCAAAGGGATTTATTTGTCCAAGTGAACACCGACCCCTAAAACGAAGGTTCAACCAGATTACAGTAAAAAATACATTCATTGAAATCATTCATACCTCTCAAGTCAGGTTGGCCTCTTCCTCCTTTTCATTCTTCTAGCTTAGAGATGATATTGAAATCTCCTCCAACCGTCCACGGAGAGTTTTCGCACTGTCCTTGTTGCTGCCTCAGGAAATCCCAAAGACTGCGCCTTTCAATGGTGTCACACATAGCATAGACAATGGTAAGGAACAGGTTGGATTTCCATCTTTGATGCGTAAACCGCAAATGCAAATATTGTCTGTTATCCACAAGAACATCAATGTTGAGGCCCTCACATCCAAAAAACCAAATATGATTAGAACTATTTTTAATAACAGAATTAAATCTAAGCCTATTGCACATATATCTAGCATCCAAATCAATAAAAGGCTCAAGGATAGCAATGAAGGAAAACTTATTATTTTGGCACATTTTTTTCAGAATACAGAATCTGCCGTTATTCCTATCCACGTATGTTCCAGATAAGTCCTTCCATCATCATTGGATATTCGTGTTTGAGGCCGACGTCTGATGCGTCCTTTTAGAGGCCTGATCCGTTGTTTTATTAGTTTTCTGATTGGGTTTAGCATTCTTCTTGTTATTTTTTCCCAAAGTAGATTTATCTGTGTCTCGGTCCATAGAGGAGGATCTTCTGTGCAAAGCTTTCCTCTTGTTTGTCTCTTGATCATCATCATCTTGCAGCAGCTGTAATGCTGGATCCTCATCTTCTAGACCACTGCTCTGTTCACCAACTAAATTAGCTATGCCTTTGTAACTTTCCGCTAGTGCCCGACGGATTTCAGTATCTTCTTCTTCTCCTTGATGCACAGGACTGTCAATAATCATAAGCGCTAGGTTTTCATCCTGTTGTTTGGAAGTTGTTGAGGTGCTCTCAGGACCCTTACTTTTTTGCTTCACAGCCTCCTCAGTTGGGTCTCTCAACACTGTAATAATCGCAGGGTCATCCAAGATTCTCCCTGTTTCCTCTGTTCTATTATTGGTATTCTTCAAAACCTGCACTCGTCCTTCTTCTCTAATGTCTTCCTGTACCTCCGATGCTAGTGTTTTCTCTTGCTGTAGCTGTGTGGTTTCGTGAGATTGGGTTTCCTCCAAATCATCTGCCAAAGCCTCAAAAGGATTAACATTAGTTCCGTCACCTTTATTGGTTGTTCCTCTGTCATCTCCCATAGGTCTTTTTTCCTTCATTGTTTGGTTTTGCCTGCCTTGGACCTCTGTCCATGTCTTTTTGTTGTCGTTTCCTTTGCGCTGATCAGGCTGATTTTCTTTTTCCCCATTCCCCTCCTCTTCTTCCTGGTTGGTATCCTCTTCTTCAGTTCCTAGCGGGCAATGCTTAGCTTTATAATACAGTTTGCAGCACTTTTTGTAATAATCTGGAACCCTGCCATAGGTTATCTCTTGCTCAATCCATCGGCCACCAATCCTCAAAAAGATGGTTCTGCGCAATGGTTTAGCGACATCAATCTCCACACATACTCGCGGTTCCACCGTGTTTTTTCCTCTTACCGTAGCTTCATCGGCGTGCAATGGCGTACCTAAGGCAGACACTATGGTATAAAAACCTTCTTAGTTGTCTGTGCCTTTAGTCCGGGAAAGGAAACCCAGACCGGGACAATTGATGATTCCACTTCCGGATCCAAGTCCGGAGTCCATTTCAGGATACGCATCGGGAAATCCTTAAAATACCAAGTGTCCTTAGAGAACAGTCTCACGTAATCTCCATGATCCTCACATTTGATCAACACGTGAGTTGTGTTCAATAAGCTAATCTTGACTTCTTTCGTAAATGCCATTTGTTGGAAACAGAACTCCAAATATCGCATCGTCAGATATCCTCGTGTAAATTTACCGATTAGCGCAAACTTGAAATCCTCACACAATTCCTCCTCCTCTTCCGGCGAGAAGACGACTTTCGGACGTCCCCGATACTCCGTTACCCGCCCTAACGGGGTAAAGGTTTCTAGATCAAAGGTTTTGAGTTTTGCAATTTCATCAGGCGAGTTAAAGTCGCGTGCCTTCAATCCTGCAACTTTAGCTTATGTAGGTATGTCCGGTGGTTTAGGCGTCACCGGCAATGTAGGTTTCTCCATCATGAAAGGCGATAGCGTTGAGAGAAAATTCTTAAACCCTAGGACTCTAAGTCTAGTTAAGCCTAAGCGTACTTGTTGTTGCCAATAAAGAGGCCTTGTCTTAATTGTGAGATGAAATACTAGTTTCATACTTTATATTTATAAAAGAATTTTAATATCTTTAAACCTCAAGTTTGTTTAGTGGTATTGAACTATTGATTATTACTATCTTGATATTTATAAAGTTATCGCATTTAGTTTTTGTTATTATGCTTGTACATATAGGCACTATTTTTACTTAAGTACTCTCGTGTTACTACTCAATCCATATTGCATTTTAAATGTTATGAACAGTTTGGTGTATTCAGTATTAACTATTAACCATCCAAATAAAAATTAAAAAAAGTTTCCCTTAATACAACCCCATGCATATTTTAATTATTAATTCCATTTTATTCTATATCCCATTATAAATTCGAATTCGGCCAAATCTCAAAAAATTTAATCTATTCTTTCTATTCTATCTATCTAACTTATAAAAGCACGAAAGTTTCTTACAAAATGTTGATCGCCTAAAATAACCTCATAATAGTTATGTCAATCATTATTAGTTAGGAGTAATTATGTAAATACATGTTATAAAGTATTAATTTAAATACATTAAAAGAGTATTTATTAACTCGAAATAGGACTCTTGGTAGAAGAGAATTATTCTAATATTAATGAAGCTATAAAATTAATAAAATAATAAAATTAAATAAAATATTATTTACATAATATTTTAAAATATTCTAATCAAAAATTTTACGGGTTTTTAATTTTGTGGTTTTATTTTGTAGATACATATATCATGTATATCTTTGTAACAAAAAATAAATATGCGTACCTCCATGTTAATGGGAAACGTTAATTAATATTCATTATTGTATTTATAGTGGTATACTGAAGATACAACTTATAAATAACTATTTAAATAAGAAATAATTTTTTTATAAATTAGTATATTTTTTTACTTTTACTAACGATATTCAGTTAACATCTGTGAGCAAATTAAATACGCACCTATATTAACTATAAATTGTTCCAATTGATTTGAGATCTTAAATATTTTTGGTAAAATAAAATATTACTCAAGAATTGATCAGTGAATTATGATATATATATTCAAGACGTATATGCATAAATTAACAAGTCTATTCTATCATCAGCAATTTCATTTCAACTAATAGCGGGCGTTGAATTGTTTGTTTTTTTTTTCGGGAGTCCAGACATCTCAGAAGCTGCGATTTAATAAAACAAAGATAAACAAAAAGCATCAAAATTCGTCAAACATGGTTATACAAACTAAATATGAACGAACACACACCCAAGGAGCCCGAAGCATTTGAAAAAACAAGTCACCCATAATTTCAGGTCCGACTATCTCAACATAAATAATTAAACTCGAATTATCGTTTATTGTTCCTTGAATTATAAACTTATCTAATTAACAAAATATTATAATTTTATAGGTCTAACACGTTATTTATATATATTATAAAATAACTCTACAAATTGTCCTATAATTATAAAACACTAAGTTAGAAAAACAAAATAATAAAATAAAATAAGCCTAATTCTAACCAATGTGTATGCCTAGCCTAATAGTTCTAATTATAATCGATTAGAAACATAATTCAATAAGTTTTCCAATAATTACAAAACCCTAGCTTAATTCTACTCAAACTAATAATTCTAATTCTAATCAAACTTCAATAAATCTCTTTTAGTATCTATAAATACTAACCTAATACTTAAAATTTATAACAGAAAATTTTGTTTTTCTATCAATCATTAGCGCAGGAGATTTGAGCACTTACGCTGCAATCGAACAATGGGGCTTTTTATTAGAAGGATACTCATCATACTTTTTAGGTAAATTCTTAATTTTTTCATCAAAATTAAATACCCAACACAACTTATGAAAAATCAAAAGTGAATTTTGTATGCATAACAAGAATAATAGATCTAATGAAGCCGTTAAAAAGGAGTGAAAGCAAAAAAAAAAAATGTAGGTGTAAAACGCATGCTTGAGTCTTTTGTGGTATAAAATCGATCAAGAAGCTTTTTTATGTGATCATGTATTACCGCGTCTGTTCCAATACCTGCTTATAAATTTAAAAGAGTATACACTATAATCGATATATGCCACAATCCTGAAACTAATATACAAGTACACTATGTTACCTTTCTTTATTGTTCGTTAAGGTCATGATTCACACTTAAAGATTTTATTCGAGCTGTAAAATTCATCTCAATGTCACAAATTTCTTAGAATTATTATTGAGAATTTTAAATTAGTAGGAGTTCTAGGTTTTTATATGACTATTTTGACATAACTGAAGCAAACATCCCAAGTTTGGGTTGGATCAAGCAAGAAGTACAGGAAAAAGATTGAAAAACTAGCATCTTCTGTATAACTAGATGTAAAAGTGTTGAATATGTTGTGTATATACATATGATTAATTGTTGGAGAATTAATCAATAATTGTGCGAAGGCATATCAAGAGCTGTTTGGAAAATGTACATTGGTTATTGTGTCCCACATTGGAAAAATAACACTAAGTAGGCAACTTTATATATTAAAATGTTGTATGTGTTATTAAATTATGGGACCCAAGAGAGGACTAATGGGCATGGGAAAATGTTGCGTTTGATGGCACACTTTACACTTTGCACTTCGTACGTGCGCATCGTCGCTAGGAGCTTGGAGCCTCGCTTCCGAGCCAAGAGCATTATTTTTTGAGCCAGAGCCGGCTTGGTCCAGTCCAAAAGTTCGAAATTTGGACTAATGTCCAGATACATCCAATAAATTTGTTGGCATGTAACAGCTGAATAGTGGACATTAATTGAGAGTGAATTTCAGGTCATTACACCTGAAATTGACCCATTCAAATTCCAATTTTCATTTTCGTTTCTTGGCCAACCTGCATATATTCCCCACCTGAAAGAGATACAGAATACAAATCAGATTTCTGTGCAGTGCTAGTATACAAAATCATTCCCAAACACTTAGCTTGACATATATCGTGGAAGCGTATCGCCTGAAACCTTTAGCACACTTCCCAGAAAGTTAGGGGCGATAGAAACTTTAAGGACAGGGAATCCCCGTGTCTAGCTTCTGATTTTGCCCAGATTTCTCAACAATCTTAAAGTTTCTATCTAGTGAAAATGGAGTCTGAATCCTTCAGAATCATGAACCAACCAAAGCTAGACCGTTTCGATGGCAACAACTTCAGCCGCTGACAGGACAAGATGAAGTTCCTACTTACTGTCCTTAAGCTTGCCTTTGTTCTGGATCCCAATCTGCCACCAATTCCAGAAGATCCTTCTGCTCCTGCGAATCCCACTACAGCAGGTGGTCCTCCTCCTGCTAATCCTCCTACAACAGGTGTTGTACCTCCTGCCAACACAACAGCAACAGGGCCTTCAAGGAATGCATTGCAGATTCATCAAGAGATAGTAGAGACACTTCAGCAACAACGAAAGAAAAGAGCTGAAGATGAAGAGTTGGCTCGTGGCCACATCCTCAACACTCTTTCTGACAGATTGTATGATCTTTATACAAATGTCAAATCGTCTAGAGAGCTTTGGGAGGCGCTGGAGCACAAGTATGAAGCTGAGGAGGAAGGTACTAACAAATATTTAGTATCTAAATATCTAGATTTCAAAATGATTGATAATGAACCAATCCTGGAGCAAGTGCATGAGCTCCAGGTAATTGTCAACAAACTACGGATGCTGAAAATTGTCCTTCCAGAAGCCTTCCAGGAAGGAGCTATAATTTCAAATCTCCCTCCTGCCTGGAAAGATTATGTAAAGAGATTGATGCATAAATCTGAGGATATGTCCTTGGAACAAATTCAGAAACATCTGCGTATTGAAGAGACGGCTCGAAAACGCGATGGCAAGAATTTGGTTCTAGGACAATCCAGCGTTAATTATGTTGAGGCTGGGAGTTCTAAAAAGAAGCCTTTCAGGGTTAAAAAGAATCAAGGACAATTTAAGAAATCCGGGCAGAAATCTAAACCTGTTCATGTTGCTAATAAAAGAAAAGGCAAGTGTCATGTTTGTGGAGAAACAGGACATTATGCACGAGAATGCTCACAGTGGAAGAGTGGATCCGGCATTGCAAACATGGTTGAGGAGAACCTAGTTGCCATGGTGACTGATCTTAGCCTCGATGTGGCTATGATTTCTGAAATCAACATGGCAAGTGAACTTTCTGGCTGGTGGCTAGATTCTGGAGCAACTGTTCACATTTGCAATGATCGAAGGCTTTTCAAGACCTTTGAAGAAGTTGTTGGGCAAGAGGTTCAGATGGGTAATAGCTCCAAAGCCGGTGTTGGAGGCAAAGGATCTGTCGAGCTCAACTTTACCTCCGGGAAGAAATTAACCTTGATTAATGTCTTGTTTGTACCAGATGTTAGGAAAAGTTTAATTTCTGTTGATTTGTTAGATAAGAAGGGTTTTAAGATTTCTGTTGAGTCTGGCAAAGTTATCATCATGAAAAATGGTGAATTTGTTGGAAAAGGCTATGCTTGTAATGAGATGTATAAGATGTCTATCAATAATATGAATTTCGTTTCTGCTTACATGATTTCTTCAATTTCTTTATGGCATAGTTGATCAGGACATGTTAGTGAAAAGAACTTGAAAAATATACATGCAATGGGGTTAATTGATATTGGTAAAAACGAACTTGATAAGTGTGAAATATGTGCAAAATAAAAAATTGTAAGAAAACCTTGTCCAAGTGTTAAAAGAGAATCACAAATATTAGATTTAATTCATACGGATATTTGTGAGTTAAATGAAATTTTAACTAGAGGTGGTAAAAGGTATTTTATTACTTTTATTGATGATGCTAGTCGTTTTTGCTATGTATATTTGTTAAGAACTAAAGATGAAGCTCTTAGCTCTTTTGTAAAATACAAATCAGAAGTAGAAACCCAACTTGAGAAGAAGATTAAGGTTCTACATTCTGATCGAGGCATGGAATATTGTTTGAATGCTTTTGATACACTTTGTGAAGAAAGTGGTATCATATATCAAACAACTGCCGAATATACGTTAGGAATAGTGCCCTAGAAAGCCGATTCGACGTAATCTGCTTTGGGACTTTTCTTATATCACAGATAATCTTTGAATAATATACGATTGATTATCATTATAGGCAAACACTTCTTTATATGCCAATACGTGTTTTGTGTGTTTCCATTACGTGCGCATGTATGAGAACTCCTCTAATCCTGATGACTTTAGGACTCTACCATTTAGGTGAAATGGTTCATGAAACGAACCCTATATCACATAAGTCATGATTAGTAAAATACTCCAAGTCGATGAGTCCTACAGACAGTGGGAGTGTCAACCTGACTCCTCTAAGGCTTGCTTGTGGGATCAGGCCCTTAAGAAGGACCACCTTGTTTCATGTAGGTGCAAAGTGTATAGGTGATACGTGCGTGATACATGAGGGTGCTTACTTTAATAAGTAAGTTCACTGAGGTGCCCCGTGTGAGAAGATTCCTAAATGGGAAAGGAAGTTTCTATTTCAGGAAATGGAAACTTCCAGATTAGGAAATATCTCACGAGTCATTGATGTGATTAATTGATCCTTAGACTTGAGGTTCCTTGTCACTTTATGAGTTAACTCTGTAGTCTTAGGTATAAGCTTTAAAGGGTGTCACCTTAGACAACTGATTCAAGGCTTATGTTGGGGCTGCACAAGTGACTCATGAAAGTGAATGAGAATCAAGAAAGGACCTACACTTGCATTTTCAAGGTGATCTCTTATTGTGTAAGTCATTCATATGCCATATGGAGTCCTTGGCCAAGGTAGTAGATCAAGACATCAAGAAAAGGGTTTCTTGGATTGAGATCAAATGGATATGAAATGCACTTAGCTTTAAGACCAGATTATTAGGGTTCTAATTATTCCCTTACCCTAGATCTTGGTTGAGAGATAGTAAGTAGGAGGATTGTATCTCACATGAATCAATGACTTAAAGGTTCTGTCGAATCCGAACATTCCAATTCAGCTAGGGGTTAAACACCTGTTGCTAGACTATGGTCGTTTAATCTGTGGACTGATTAATTAATTAGTGAATTAATTAATTAGGGTCACTGCTAATTGAATTGAGAACCTAGAGGGTCACACACAACAACTTGGTTACATGAGTTGAGGCTTTAAAATGATTAAACGAGTTAATCGGGCCTAGAGGGTTCCACACGTGTGAAACCACATGTGTGGGTCACGTGACTGGACACGTGTCATTGGGATACGTGTGCCACACGTGTTTATTTGATTAAATATTAAATAATTAATTTATTAATTATTTAATAGACTTTGGTTTAATTTTGAATTAAAAAGAAAGTCTTATTTTGGAGAAAAATAATCTAGTTAATTAATTGTGTGAATTAATTAATTAGATAAAATAAGTTATTTATTTTAAATAAATAAAGTATAATAATATCCAAAAGGGTTTGGATATTTTAGCTCTCTTGAAAGTTGATTTGAATTTGAATTCAAAGTCAAAGTCAAAATTACTTGATGATGAAGTAATAGGAGAGAGGGACCAAATCCTTAGCCCAAAAGGACTAGGGTTTGGGTGTCCCTCCCACTCCTATATATAGGGGAGCTAGAGCTCCCCTTAGAGCTAATCGAAAATTCTTTTAGTTCATGTGTTGAACACCATCCTTTCTCCAAGATCAAATAAACCCTAGGTTAAGCCTAAACACTAACTAGAGAACTAGCATCCTTACTAGTTAGATTGTAGCCAAGTTGGTGGACTATCTCTAGAGGGCTTCAAGTTAGAAGTCTTCAAAGATTCGAAGGAGATTTTGGGGATCAAGCAAAACGACCAGAAGGGATGATGAAACGATTCTGAACCCAACAGAAAACGAGTGAAAAAATCGAACCAAAGAAGATGGCGAAAACCATTCGTCCATATCCTGAAGGATGAATTTTTTCATGAGGGTTTTGTGACAGGCAGATTTCTACTTTCGCAAAACTGGGTTTCGAAGGGAGTTTCAATCATGCCTTTCTCGTTTCATGTTTCTTTCTTTATGTTATATTGTTAAGAACTTCCGTAACATGATTTGAATCTAGGTTGGTGTGGATTGTTATCCCTACAATGGATTCTGAAGTAGAAAGAGACTTTCAAGGGACGGGTTGCCATTACCGCATGAAGCGCGTTTGAGGGCGGCTCAAAACGTGTCAAGAAAGCTACTACCCAAGTGAGTTTCTTGATCTCTACGAATTTGGATTCACGATTGCGAGTCTAAGATCCTTTTGTTGGAAAAATCTTTAAATTTCCGCTGCTTTCTGATTCCTGTTTTCCAACAAGTGTTATCAGAGCCACCTCGTTAATCGTGTTTCTGATTCGTCTCAATTAAACTGAATTTGGTAGAAATTCTTAGGCTTAGATGCGAATTAGGTATTCATGAGTTCTTTTAGAAAGCCTGAATTACGAAACTGTAATTTTTCTTGAATTTCTGAAACTGTTTTCTTAAATTGTGTTTTTGAAAACCGTTTTGATTAAAATCCTTTTAAATCGTGTTTTTAAATTTTGGATTGTTGATTTTGAACTGAAACACGAAACACGAAAAATCGCGTTACGAAAACGCGAGCCTAGGCGTGCTAGGGCGTCGCACGCCCAGGCCAACGTCGTCCCGCACAGCAGTCCCGCAGTCGCGCGGGACTGCCCGCCCGTCCCTCCCGCAACCGCGCGGGAGGCCTGCCCACCAGCGCCTAGGCGCGCCCGCCTGCTCCTCCCGCAACCGTGCGGGAGCCTCCCGTCGCCCGCCTGCCTCCCCGCCTAGGGAAGCGCGCGCATGCGTGCAGACAGCCTTGCTGCTGGCGTGCGCGACGCGGTGCGCGCGCGATGCATGCGGTCCGTCTGGGCTGGCGTGCGGGCGAGGCCGGGTCCTTCGTTTCGCGATCTTGATTTTCGTGTTTAGTATAATCCGATCCCGATTTAATTTTTCCTGAAAATTTTTAATTTTATTAAATTTGAATTATTTTTGAAATAATTGTTTAAATTGGGATTTTGAAAATTTAAGCGATTTAAATTTTGAAAAATTACAAACTTTATTTTATGAAAATATTGAAAGAATAAAATGATTAATTTTCAGAAATTAATTGGAGTTTTATTAGTTCATTGTTTTTCGGGTTTTATTGAAAAGGCTCTTGAACAAGAATTGCATCTAAGTCGTGTTTTAAGCTATTAGAGCTTAAAGCGAGAATTTTAATTTATTGGTTAAATTTAAATTCTTGCAATTTATGCATGTTAGGTGATCATGGGTTTAGACTTATGTATGGTTTTAATTTTTGCACATGGATGGTTTAAATTGGGGTTGGAGCCCTATAGTTGCATTTTTCAATTGAGGTTGGAGCCTCACTTATGTGCGTACTGTTATGTGATTTAATATGTGGCTTTTCCATATTACTGTTTTTGAGGCTGGGGTATGCCCCGTGTAATTTTCTAAGGCTAATATGAAGATTGAGCCTTATTACTTTATGTCTTTTTCTTTTTATTGTAATTTGAGAGTAGAGATAGGTGGTGAGGTTTTATTTTCATTTTTGGAGACAATACACCCATGGAGTAAGATGAAGCACATTCAAGTAACAAGGAGGCCATAAGTGAAGACCCCTCAAAATGTTAGGGAGGGGAATCTCAATTGTAAAATGTAATAGAGATAGGGCTCATATTTTGTTACCGCTTTCCCTTATGTGATTTAAACTATTTATGTGGCATGTATGTTAGAACTTGTGATTGTGGAGTGGCTCCCACATATCACGCATAAGATAGGTAGAACCCATGATCATCTCATGTTAGTATCATGCTAGGACATGTTATCTGTTTATGTGCTTGTTTGAAATGCATTTAAGTTGTACTTGCATTAATCAAGACTAATAAAATCGGATAACATATATGTTGGTGAGGTCGAACCGAACAACTCTTCGGTTGATTCGAAAATTCCCATTAAATATTAAGCTCATTTCGAATAATAGGTATTTAATTCGAGATGCAAATTTTGAATTAAATTCCTAGCATTCCATCAATAGGTTTTAAGTTTAGTAAGTAAAGCTAGTTATTGTCCACGAGTCGTGGGATAGCTAGTGGAGCTTATTAGTTCTTAGTTACCTAATTGATCATTTTAAATGATCAATATTTCGTGGTTAATTTTGGCAAGGGCGATGTCCGCGAGTCGTGGGTCGTTCGAACTAAGTTTTGATCATGATCTTATGATTGATGGGTCTAGCTTAACGCCTAAGTAAATATGGATGTCGCACGAGTCATGGGTCCATATTGAAAGATAGGTGATGTAAAAACAATTACTAGGAGTTCTAAAGGTGTTAGAATTGGTAAGTTGTACCTACCTAGGATTTTACTTAGAATGTCCGCGAGTCGTGGGTTCGAGGTAAAATGCTTAGGATCTTAGTACCCGCTTAGGAAACGTGTTCCTCTTAGATCTTTGGGAATTATAGATCTTTGAAAAACAGTGGGAGCTACATTAGATTAAAGACCTTATCTTATGCATATCGTTATTATTCAGCATGCTCACCTAGTTCTCTACTTAGCATTTAGGTTGTAGTTCTGTGATTCTCTACAATATGAAATGCAAACCCATTCGTATCCATCCTTAAGTCAAACAAGTTGACCAAGTCCTGACTAACTCTAAATGGCTTCGGATCCTAAAATTCATTTTAGAATCCGACAAGAGGAAGGGTTCTCTATAAGGCGAGATTTTCAATTTTATGAAAATTCGACCCGGGCCAAAAGAGAAGCAATCTAAGGTGAATGGATTTTTCCAACCACTTAAGAGTAATTGAACCACCTCATAAAAATGTTACAAGGTATAACATTGTGGAATTATTCAATATTCCAAATGAGGAAACAAGTGCACACGAACAAGGTCTAAAAATCTTATTTGAAGATCTTGTGGTCTCGATCGTCAACTGAGAAAAGAGTTCTCAATGCACTGATTACTTACATTGCTTCCACCATCATTTAAACCCTTCATGCTCAACTAGAATGATGCTAATGTAACATAGTTAATCATTTAGTTGATAATGGTTGAGAGTATCCTTAAGAAGGAATAAAAGGTTGTGATGGTTAATTCTTCTTCTAAACCCACTAAGTTAAAGGCATGAAGGCCTGAAGAAGAAGAAACCCTTAAGAGCCCATTAGAGGGGCATGTAATGGGTACGCCCAAAAGACACTAGAGATCAAATAGGACGTTTGCTTCTATGGTAGCAAATAAGGACTTTGAAAGGGAACTGCAAAGAGTATGAGTACTCTGAAATGTTACCTCGTTTAGTAATTCTACTAGGAATATAATTCACTAGTCTTGAGCCAATTCTGCATAATCCGTTGTGCAAAGACTCAAGGTACTAATGTTCTGAACATACAACGAGATAACAAAAAGTAAGTGAGATGATAAAGCTTCGAATTACTTTAGAACGTTGAGACATAAAAGGATTAGCAAGTTAGACATCTTAGGATCATTTTACGAAAATGAACCTAGAGAGTTAACTTCCTATGAATCCTATCTTAAAGGGAAATGTTCCCGAAACATGGTTTAGGTGAAACGTGGAACGTGCCAAAATTCTAGTGGATTTCGATCCATGCTGATGAGTGTAAGATTCTTAATGTAAGCACTAGATACAATCGTCAGTTTAGTCATTATGAATGAATGTACTTGTTGAAGTACAAATTCGAAACTTATATGAAATTCTTAGAATTTCAAAAGGAGGTTAGGAACCGAAGTAGTCATAAGTTATAGGTAAATCGATATGATCGAGATAGCCAATATCTTAGCAACTAATTCCTTGGTCATCTTAGAGATAATAGGATTATCTCTCAGTAAACTAATTCGAGAACACCTTAGTGTTTCCGAATGAGGGAATGAAACCTAATAGGATATGGTTCATTCCATAGTAAGCTTTACTGACTTATAATCATTCTAGGAATAAACTACCAGAATATGTAGTTAGAGATTTTGAATTTAGTACCTTCCAAGATCAGTCCTTTAGTTGCACTAAGTAATGTGGCATACTAAATTTCCTAATTATTCTTATCCAAGAATTTAATGGAATCCTCTTAAGTGAAGAGGATAGTGGGAGATAAGCTTGAAATGAGTTCAAGTTTATGCAATGATATTGGATATCGTTTCTGCGATTCCCTTAGACAAAGGTTGTTTGCCTCAAGGAATGTATCTTTCTTAAGGAATCGTTCCTATAGAAGAAGAAAGGCAAGCAAGCAGACCTCAAAGAAATTTGAGGATACATATCCACGCCACATATAGAAGAAACGAGCCCATCTGATAAAATTTAGCCAAATTTTAGAGTATGCACATGTATGAAACCCTTCTCTTAAGACGCTTTTAGAACGCGTTCCTAGATAGCCGAGGAATTACTTGAAGAGGAGACACTGTCAGATTTGGAATATGAGAAGTGTAAGCAAGCCTTGAAATCCAATATGGATTCCATATACTCAAACCAAGTTTTGACCTTGGTTGATCCACCTGATAGGATCAAGCTCGTGGAGCTTCGAGTGAAAGAAAGCATTACAACCTTCTTGACGGTTGAAATGCAAAAGTCCATTTGGATTGTGTTTACCACATCCTCATATTCTGACTATAAGATATGATAAATGAATATGAGAACTATCTTGTTCAATATGAGATTGAAAGAGACTGAAATAAGGTATTTCTATAAATCTCATATTCAGTGGGAGTATGCATAAGGTATACAAATCCCTAAAGTCAATCTGTGGATTGATAAAGGCTTCTAGGAGTTAGATAATTCGATTCCATAGGATAGTCAAATCGTTTGACACAGATGGAAGTCGAATAAGTCTCAAAAGTGTACATATGAAAGTTAGTGATGTAAGAGTCAATTTTTGGTTCTTTAGAAGACGACATCCTTCTCATTAGGAATGTCAAGGATGACGTGAAAGTTACCAATTCTCGTTTAAGAAACAATTTGACATGAAAGATCTTAGTGATTATTCTTGATTATCGACATTGAGATCTATGGAAGATAGATCTAAGAGAATACAAGGATTATCACAAAAGAGTGCATAAACAAAGGTACTAAAAGGAGTTTAGTATGGACAATGGAACATCTTTTTTGAAGAGGAGTATCCTAAGATAACTTTCAGAAAGTTGGAATGTCCAAATGTCCCTTTAAAGGAAAGGGTGCATATTGTATGAAAAGTTATGTACTAAATTAGATATGGCGCAACACTAAGCGTAGTGGGACGAATCTAATATGACCTCAGAGAAGGTCATTAGATCTCTGTCAAGGATGTCCTCAGAGTACTTGAGAAGAAATGAGGATATGTATTAGTTTACAGAGCCCAAAAGATCTTATTATTGTAAGGATATTTTGATGTAATTGTTGCATCAAACATAGATGATTTTGCCCAGATTTCTCAACAATCTTAAAGTTTCTATCTAGTGAAAATGGAGTTTGAATCCTTCAGAATCATGAACCAGCAAAAGCTAGACCGTTTCGATGGTAACAACTTCAGCCGTTGACAGGACAAGATGAAGTTCCTACTTACTGTCCTTAAGCTTGCCTATGTTCTGGATCCCAGTCTGCCACCAATTCCAGAAGATCCTTCTGCTCCCCAGCAACCCATTGATTTGGATCCACCAGCCACAGCAGTAGGTGTTGTGCCTCCTGCGAATCCCACTACAGCAGGTGGTCCTCCTCCTGCTAATCCTCCTACAACAGGTGTTGTACCTCCTGCCAACACAACAGCAACAGGGCCTTCAAGGAATGCGTTGCAGATTCATCAAGAGATAGTAGAGACACTTCAGCAACAACGAAAGAAAAGAGCTGAAGATGAAGAGTTGGCTCGTGGCCACATCCTCAACACTCTTTCTGACAGATTGTATGATCTTTATACAAATGTCAAATCGTCTAGAGAGCTTTGGGAGGCGCTGGAGCACAAGTATAAAGCTGAGGAGGAAGGTACTAACAAATATTTAGTATCTAAATATCTAGATTTCAAAATGATTGATAATGAACCAATCCTGGAGCAAGTGGATGAGCTCCAGGTAATTGTCAACAAACTACGGATGCTGAAAATTGTCCTTCCAGAAGCCTTCCAGGTAGGAGCTATAATTTCAAATCTCCCTCCTGCCTGGAAAGATTATGTAAAGAGATTGATGCATAAACCTGAGGATATGTCCTTGGAACAAATTCAGAAATATCTGCGTATTGAAGAGACGGCTCGAAAATGCGATGGCAAGAATTTGGTTCTAGGACAATCCAGCGTTAATTATGTTGAGGCTGGAAGTTCTAAAAAGAAGCCTTTCAGGGTTAAAAAGAATCAAGGACAATTTAATAAATCCGGGCAGAAATCTAAACCTGTTCATGTTGCTAATAAAAGAAAAGGCAAGTGTCATGTTTGTAGAGAAACAGGACATTATGCACGAGAATGCTCACAGTGGAAGAGTGGATCCGGCATTGCAAACATGGTTGAGGAGAACCTAGTTGCCATGGTGACTGATCTTAGCCTCGATGTGGCTATGATTTCTGAAATCAACATGGCAAGTGAACTTTCTGGCTGGTGGCTAGATTCTGGAGCAACTGTTCACATTTGCAATGATCGAAGGCTTTTCAAGACCTTTGAAGAAGTTGTTGGGCAAGAGGTTCAGATGGGTAATAGCTCCAAAGCCGGTGTTGGAGGCAAAGGATCTGTCGAGCTCAACTTTACCTCCGGGAAGAAATTAACCTTGATTAATGTCTTGTTTGTACCAGATGTTAGGAAAAGTTTAATTTCTGTTGATTTGTTAGATAAGAAGGGTTTTAAGATTTCTGTTGAGTCTGGCAAAGTTATCATCATGAAAAATGGTGAATTTGTTGGAAAAGGCTATGCTTGTAATGAGATGTATAAGATGTCTATCAATAATATGAATTTCGTTTCTGCTTACATGATTTCTTCAATTTCTTTTTGGCATAGTCGATCAGGACATGTTAGTGAAAAGAGCTTGAAAAATATACATGCAATGGGGTTAATTGATATTGGTAAAAACGAACTTGATAAGTGTGAAATATGTGCAAAATAAAAAATTGTAAGAAAACCTTGTCCAAGTGTTAAAAGAGAATCACAAATATTAGATTTAATTCATACGGATATTTGTGAGTTAAATGAAATTTTAACTAGAGGTGGTAAAAGGTATTTTATTACTTTTATTGATGATGCTAGTCGTTTTTGCTATGTATATTTGTTAAGAACTAAAGATGAAGCTCTTAGCTCTTTTGTAAAATACAAATCAGAAGTAGAAACCCAACTTGAGAAGAAGATTAAGGTTCTACATTCTGATCGAGGCATGGAATATTGTTTGAATGCTTTTGATACACTTTGTGAAGAAAGTGGTATCATATATCAAACAACTGCCGAATATACGTTAGGAATAGTGCCCTAGAAAGCCGATTCGACGTAATCTGCTTTGAGACTTTTCTTATATCACAGACAATCTTTGAATAATATACGATTGATTATCATTATAGGCAAACACTTCTTTATATGCCAATACGTGTTTTGTGTGTTTCCATTACGTGCGCATGTATGAGAACTCCTCTAATCCTGATGACTTTAGGACTCTACCATTTAGGTGAAATGGTTCGTGAAACGAACCCTATATCACATAAGTCATGATTAGTAAAATACTCCAAGTCGATGAGTCCTACAGACAGTGGGAGTGTCAACCTGACTCCTCTAAGGCTTGCTTGTGGGATCAGGCCCTTAAGAAGGACCACCTTGTTTCATGTAGGTGCAAAGTGTATAGGTGATACGTGCGTGATACATGAGGGTGCTTACTTTAATAAGTAAGTTCACTGAGGTGCCCCGTGTGAGAAGATTCCTAAATGGGAAAGGAAGTTTCTATTTCAGGAAATGGAAACTTCCAGATTAGGAAATATCTCACGAGTCATTGATGTGATTAATTGATCCTTAGACTTGAGGTTCCTTGTCACTTTATGAGTTAACTCTGTAGTCTTAGGTATAAGCTTTAAAGGGTGTCACCTTAGACAACTGATTCAAGGCTTATGTTGGGGCTGCACAAGTGACTCATGAAAGTGAATGAGAATCAAGAAAGGACCTACACTTGCATTTTCAAGGTGATCTCTTATTGTGTAAGTCATTCATATGCCATATGGAGTCCTTGGCCAAGGCAGTAGATCAAGACATCAAGAAAAGGGTTTCTTGGATTGAGATCAAATGGATATGAAATGCACTTAGCTTTAAGACCAGATTATTAGGGTTCTAATTATTCCCTTACCCTAGATCTTGGTTGAGAGATAGTAAGTAGGAGGATTGTATCTCACATGAATCAATGACTTAAAGGTTCTGTCGAATCCGAACATTCCAATTCAGCTAGGGGTTAAACACCTGTTGCTAGACTATGGTCGTTTAATCTGTGGACTGATTAATTAATTAGTGAATTAATTAATTAGGGTCACTGCTAATTGAATTGAGAACCTAGAGGGTCACACACAACAACTTGGTTACATGAGTTGAGGCTTTAAAATGATTAAACGAGTTAATCGGGCCTAGAGGGTTCCACACGTGTGAAACCACATGTGTGGGTCACGTGACTGGACACGTGTCATTGGGATACGTGTGCCACACGTGTTTATTTGATTAAATATTAAATAATTAATTTATTAATTATTTAATAGACTTTGGTTTAATTTTGAATTAAAAAGAAAGTCTTATTTTGGAGAAAAATAATCTAGTTAATTAATTGTGTGAATTAATTAATTAGATAAAATAAGTTATTTATTTTAAATAAATAAAGTATAATAATATCCAAAAGGGTTTGGATATTTTAGCTCTCTTGAAAGTTGATTTGAATTTGAATTCAAAGTCAAAGTCAAAATTACTTGATGATGAAGTAATAGGAGAGAGGGACCAAATCCTTAGCCCAAAAGGACTAGGGTTTGGGTGTCCCTCCCACTCCTATATATAGGGGAGCTAGAGCTCCCCTTAGAGCTAATCGAAAATTCTTTTAGTTCATGTGTTGAACACCATCCTTTCTCCAAGATCAAATAAACCCTAGGTTAAGCCTAAACACTAACTAGAGAACTAGCATCCTTACTAGTTAGATTGTAGCCAAGTTGGTGGACTATCTCTAGAGGGCTTCAAGTTAGAAGTCTTGAAAGATTCGAAGGAGATTTTGGGGATCAAGCAAAACGACCAGAAGGGATGATGAAACGATTCTGAACCCAACAGAAAACGAGTGAAAAAATCGAACCAAAGAAGATGGCGAAAACCGTTCGTCTATATCCTGAAGGATGAATTTTTTCATGAGGGTTTTGTGACAGGCAGATTTCTACTTTCGCAAAACTGGGTTTCGAAGGGAGTTTCAATCATGCCTTTCTCGTTTCATGTTTCTTTCTTTATGTTATATTGTTAAGAACTTCCGTAACATGATTTGAATCTAGGTTGGTGTGGATTGTTATCCCTACAATGGATTCTGAAGTAGAAAGAGACTTTCAAGGGACGGGTTGCCATTACCGCATGAAGCGCGTTTGAGGGCGGCTCAAAACGTGTCAAGAAAGCTACTACCCAAGTGAGTTTCTTGATCTCTACGAATTTGGATTCACGATTGCGAGTCTAAGATCCTTTTGTTGGAAAAATCTTTAAATTTTCGCTGCTTTCTGATTCCTGTTTTCCAACAATATACACCCCAGCAGAACGGTGTAGCAGAAAGGAAAAATCGGACCTTTCTAGATATGATAAATTGCATGCTTAATCATGCTAATTTACCCAATAACTTGTGGGGAAAAGCCCTTCTGTCTGCGTGCCATATTCTGAATAGGATACCTAGTTCTGTTGTGAAGACTAGTCCCTATGAAATATGAAAAGGCAGAAAACCCAACATAACTTATTTCAAAGTGTGGGGGTGTGTGGCCTACTTTCGGGTTCCTGATCCCAAATGGACTAAGTTAGGGGCCAGAGTTATCAAAAGTGTATTCGTTGGATATGCCCTAAATAGCAACGCCTATAGACTTCTTGACTTGGAGTCTAACATGATAACTGAGTCTAGGGACGTTGAATTCTTCGAAAGTACATTTTCAAAAGATGTTGAAAATGAATCTGTGCCACCCCAAATTGAGCCTAGAGGTCCTATAAGGCCAGTTGAGGAAACAATATTCCTACACAACCAACTGAGCCTAGAAGGAGTACTAGACCAAGAAAAGAGAAAAGTTTGGACAAAGACTTTATCTCTTCCGAGGCATTATTATTCCTGGTGGAGGGGGACCAGAATAATAAAGTGGTAAGTGAAATACCTTTTGTATTTACACTTGAGACGGATCCTAAAACATTTGCAGAAGCTATGGCTTCACGAGATGCTTCCTTTTGGAAGGAAGCTGTTAACGAGGAAATGGATTCGATCTTAGGCAACAATACTTGGGTATTTGCAGACTTACCTCGTGGTTCTAAACCCATTGGGTGCAAAGGGTATTTAGAAGAAAACGATACACCGATGGAACTATCTCAGCTTTTAAAGCTAGATTAGTTGCCAAAGGATTCAGACAAGCAGAAGGGATTGACTATTTTGACACTTATGCACCGGTGGCTCGAGTTGCTTCCATTAGAATTCTTCTTACCTTAGCTTCTCTTTACGATCTATTTGTTCATCAAATGGACGCGAAGACAACATTTTTAAATGGAAATTTAAAAGAAAAAATCTATATGGAACAACCCGAGGGCTTTATAGCACCGGGAACAGAAAATAAAGTGTGTAAGTTAGTCAAATCCCTAAATGGTCTGAAACAAGCACCAAAACAATAGCACGAGAAGTTCGATACTGCTATCTTGAGTTTCAGATTAAAGTATAACACTGCTGACAGGTGCATTTACTCCAAAAGTACGGCTGACTATATGGTGATAGTCTGTTTATATGTCGATGATATGCTGATCATCGGGACGAACATGATTGGAGTAAACGAGACTAAAAAGTATCTATCCTCGGTCTTTAAGATGAAAGATTTAGGTGAAGTAGATACTATTTTAGGTATTAAAGTTAAAAAACATAGTGGGTTTTTTTTACTAAACCAATCTCACTATATCGAGAAAGTTCTGACTAAGTTTAAACACCTCGAGATCAAGCAGGTGAATTCTCCGTTTGACAACGGACTGAAACTCAAAGAAAATACTGGTAGACCTATTGCACAGCTTGAGTATGCAAGTGCTATTGGCAGCCTTATGTACGCAATGCATTGCACTAGACCAGATATTTCCTTTGCAGTTTCAAAACATAGCAGATACACGAGCAGTCCCAATGCTGATCATTGGAAAGCTATTAGTAGGGTACTCGGATACCTTAAGAGAACTATTAGCTTTGGTTTGTTCTATAACAAATTCTCTAGTGTGTTGGAAGGGTACTCAGACGCGAGTTGGATAACTAGCGTGGGAGATAATAAATCTACAAGTGGGTGGATTTTCACTCTTGCTGGTGGGGCTGTTTCTTGGGCAAGCAAGAAACAGATAATAATCTCTCACTCTACCATGGAGTCTGAGTTCATAGCTTTAGCATAAGCTGGGCAAGAGGCTGATTGGATAAGAAATATGTTGTTAGACATAGATCTTTGGCCAAGTCCAATGCCTCCAATTTCGCTGTATTGTGACAGCGAAGCAACGCTTACAAAAGCGTACAGTGGTACCTATAATGGTAAGTCTAGACATATTGGTCTTAGACATGTATTTGTGAGACAATTGATACAAGATGGTATCATATCAATTGTCTATGTGAGGTCAAATAAGAATTTGGCTGATCCGTTTACTAAGCCTTTGACGAGAGACTTAGTAGCTACAACTATTATAAGTGATGGTAACCCTACCTATAATCTAGGTTTCCCCTGATTATAGGTTCAAAGGGGAAAAACAAGTCACGAGTTGGTTAGAGCTATCAAGTGGTCTCATATGTAGTAGAAGACAGCTCAGTGAGTTGCAAAGTGACAAGGTTGAGCTATGCTCTTAACAAAATGCTGCACTACTGCAACAGTGCTCGAGAAACATTTTGCCTATATGAACAAGAAGTGAAGCCGCTTCTTATAGAGAGTTGTGGTTTACTCTCTTAAAGGTTCATGAAATAGGATATAACGTATGGCTTTATAAGCTCAAAGCAGTGGAGTGCTTGCTGTATGAGAAAGAAAAAATGTGTGTGATAACTCTGATTGCATCACGAAGGAGTTGAGGTTCAATCTACGGACACCGTCAACTTCGATGTAGTTTTGAGTTATCTACACTAAGGGAAGGTTCAATGTTCATCACACCTTCCTCTAGGCATGTGATCTTTGACAAAATCTTCAGGGACTTGTTTGGCATTCCAAACAAGTGGGGGGATTGTTGAATATGTTGTGTATACACATATGATTAATTGTTGGAGAATTAATCAATAATTGTGCATAGGCATATCAAGAGTTGTTTGGAAAATGTACATTGGTTATTGTGTCCCACATTGGAAAAATAACACTAAGTAGGCAACTTTATATATTAAATTGTTGTATGTGTTATTAAATTATGGGACCCAAGAGAGGACTAATGGGCTCACTCGCGGTGCGGTGCACTGCACCGCCCACACACGTACTCTATATGTTATTAGATTCAACAAGACAAAGGTAAGACAAAGTCAAAGGTAAGACTTCAAATATTCGAAATTACTTAGTTTTTTATTTTTAACTCTAACATGTACTCTATATGTTATTAGATTCAAAACACGTTTAACATCACTCGATATACATGAGAAAGAATGAAAAGCATAAAAGAAGTGACGCTAAGAGATATCAAAAACAAGAGATTTCCACTATTTGTGGTAATTAATTTAATGTATTTATAATTTGGTCATTTAATATAAAATAGCAAAATATTTAATATCGGTTATATTTTTTAAACTATGAAGGATACGTATTATAGTTTTAAAGGAGTGGTTGATAGAGTTGAAAATAAATCCTCTTTATGGTATGAGGCATGCAAAAAATGCAATACATCAATAGCAAATTTGAAGAAGGTGTTTCCTGTAGAAAATGCAATGCCGAAGATATACAAACAATACCAAGGTACTATACAATATCAAATCATCATTAAATAAATTTTTAATTTGAATTTTTATTTTTTAAATAACTTTTGAATTAATAATATGTACAGAGTAGTGCTAAATGTTATACAGAAGGTGATAGTGCTTCCATCACATAATTTGAAGAGTCAGCAACAATGTATATAGGATGCTCATTATATCAATATCAAAAATTAATTGAAGAGGTAATTAATTTTCATAAAACATTGGTTTTTTACTTCATAAATAAACAAATCGTTAAAATCTTAATTAATATATTTTATGGTCAAATTATTAATACTTTTAATGGTTCAGAGAGAACACAAGTCAAGATATTATAGGGGACTGAGTTTACAAGCATCAACGGAGTTTCGATTTCTCATTTCACTCAATCGAAGAGTAGAAGTCGTCAATGGAAAATTGCATGCAGTAGCAGATGCAATCGAAAAAGTAGAACCCAACATATGCATGGAAGGTAAAAAGAATTTGAATCAAACTACAATTATGAAGAAGATAATGGAGATTTGGTACAAGAGGATAATATTCAAAAGGATAATAGGTCGAACGCTACAATTTTGAGATGTGAAGATTTACACCAAGGTGATTACTAAAAAAATGATGATCATGATGATATACGAAAATCTACAATTCTTAAAGATTGTGGAATCACAAAGAAACGAAAAGGTAAAAAAAGAGATAACGATGTCTCCATAATTGAGGTCAAAAAGGGAGGAAAAAGAATTAAGACCGAAACGCATAGTCTTGAAAGTTCAGATGATATTTACATCTTGAACGACAGCTAGGACACACTTCAAAGTTTCATGAAGAAAACAAAAAATAAATCGCACATTATATCAAAGAAGATCAAACAAGAGAAGGAATGAAGTATATTCAATTTACATAGTTCTTTATATAACTCTCTAGGCTTCTAGCGAAACTTTTTATATATGGCTTCTCATTTGTTAAGTATATTAATTACAGAGTTTTGAACTATTACTTATGTTTAAAAGTTAGATTTATTTAAACAAATAATCGTTTCTTTACGTGAATGTTTCTCTGGATGTTTCCCTTTAAAAGTTATATTTATTTAAACAAATAATTGTTTCTTTACTTGAATGTTTCTCTGGATGTTTCCCTAATTTGAAATGTTTTTTATAGTTACTCCATTTGATTGTTTTTCTAATCTCAATACTATTAGTTATTAGTCATAAATGGAAAGATAAATTTTATACAATTGGTTTTGTACGTGAACTTTTCAAAATGAATGGAGTGTTAAAAACTTTATTACATTTATTTAATCTAGTTAGAAACTTTTAATATTTAAATAATAATTTATTAAACTAAACATAAGAGTAACACTTATTTAAATAAATTTAATGAGTTGCATGTTGAATTTCCCAACAAGTCTAAAGAAGAATTTCTTAGATCCATGAAGCAAGAAATTCAAGCAAATAGAGCATACAAATATGACACATCTAGAAAATCTATAAATTCAAGCAAATAGAGCATACGAATATGACACACCTGGAAAATCTCAGAAATTAAGACAATCCCAAATTACTACAAACCATTATCTACAAAAAATTAAAAATCCCCAAATAACTCAACCCCATTTCACAAATTAAGCAATCGGCAGAACCCACATTTTTATTTTCACTAGGTACAGTAAAATAAGAAAGATAACATCCTTACATTGTCAATTTATGTTGACCTACCAATTGAATATACCATTTTCCACCAAGTGATTCTCAAATTAGTTCACATGATCTTTATTATTATAAAATCAATTAAATAAAAAGGAAAATAATTTAAATTAGATACACAGATGCACATACCTAAAGATTAGATTAGGGTGAGTATTGCGGCGTGGAGGGAGCTGGTGTTGTCGGCGGCAAAGATCGGAGGAGAAGACGGAAGGTAGAAGGTGATAGTGGCGGTGATTGATGGCGGCGACAACTTGGTGAGTATGATGAGTGCTGGATTTGTAGGGCAAAGGAGGAGGCGTCAATTATTGGATGGTGATGGTGGTGGGACTTGGTGGGTGGGGTGCGGAGGTGAAAATTGAATATTATTAAACATATACTCATTAATGTGTGCGTGTGAGTGAAAGAAAGAGAGTGCGACTATGGTTTTGAAGAAGAAGAAGAATATGCCGCATTATTTATGGGATTGACACTTGGTAGTTGAATTTTTAGAAATAATAAAATTGATTTGATTAAAAATAAATAGATCAAATTCATTTATTTGTATCAATCTAACGATATAGTTGCACAAAATAAATATCTGAATAAAAATTACTATTAACGTAGAAATATATTATAAGAGAAATATATTTAATTTATATAAATAATTTAATAATAAATAATAATAATAATAAATTTTATTTTTTTTATTTTTATATCGTAACATAGTTTTAGATATTCTTATTCTGACTCGATTAGATCCATAAAAATAGACATAATTGTTATTGTTTATTTATTTAGATATTTCTACACTGTTAATTACTTTTTATTATTATTTAATTCAAAAATATATTTAATTTCAATTATTTTAATTATTGTTTATAAGTGGAAAGAGAGATTTTACAAAATTATGCTTACACGTATAACTTTTCAAAAATAAGGTGGGTTTGTTAATAATATAATTTCATTTATGTAATCAAGTTAAAAATTGTTAATACTTTAATTTATTAAAATAAACAAAAGAAAAAAAACTTATAGAAAAAAAAAATTAATGAAGAACGTGCAATGCACGTTGAATTCACTAGTTATATTAAATTTAGTTAAATTAATATAACGTAATTTTAAATTATATTTTTGATTTATTATTAAATTATATTTTGTCAAACGGATTAACAATTCATACAGAATCATACATATACATGGCTTGAGCAGAACGCAAAAATAACTCCTAATGACACGAACGAAATGAGCTTGGATTTATAATTATTTCATACCCTTTGGGTCAAGGTCGACGTGTGCGGTGTGGGTTGTGGGAATTAGAAAAATAAATTAGAAAGAAATCCGATTTAAGAGGAAACTAAATACAAATTCAACATTGAAAACAAAGATTGTTGGGAGTTTGGCCTCACTGAAAGGCGAAAGGTCAAGACTGAGAGGCAAAGACATCTTTCGGGACGCCCCATTTTATATTTTGTTTTATTATCCCAAAGTAGTTGTAATAATAAGATAATGATAGTGCAGTTTTGGTCAATTTGGAAACTGCAAATTGCAAAACATGTGGCGCCTAGGTTTAGTTTACTTCCTCCGTCATTGGTCAAGGCATATGCCTTTTTTTTTTTTCCAATTTACAATAACTCCCGAGATTTTTATTTTACTTCCCAAAAATTTATACTATATAATACGATATAAATACTGTATTAGAACATTTTAATACTATATTATGTGAAAATTATACAATATATTTTGAAAGTGATGGAAATTTACACAACATACTAGGATATAAATACTGTATTATATCATATTCATACTACATGTGGGGAGTAAAATAAAATTTTGATGCCCAATTAGGGAATTAAGTAAAAATATAATGCCCAAGTGGGGATTTATCCGACATTACCCGCTTTTTTTTTTCCTCTTGAATAATCATTATTGATTTTACGTTATCTTTAATAAAATTTGAATTCACAATTATTTATTCTTAATTATCATTAAATTATATACTTCTCTCTAGACATATAGCTAAATTATTCTCTTTCTTTTCCTTTTTCTTTTTAATAATCAATCTGTGTTTACTTTTTAATCATGGCATTTGATAGTTGTACATTAATTTACCAATGTTTCACCTAAGAAAAAACCATATATAGAATAGCAATCTAATATTTGTGCATGTAAATATGGAAGACTGGGAACCATTCCTTAGTCATTTTGCCAACAAGCACTCTTGTGGAATGTGGATAGATGCAAATCTCACAAATTCATATGTAGTACAGTAGTAAGATTCTTAATGCACCCAGCAAATGAATATGACCCTTTTATATAACAGTAATAGTGGTGTTGCACTTTTATAATTTAATTTACTAAAATAAGTTTAGTTATTATGTTTATTGAATAAATTAGGATACCAAAAGTATCTAATTTGATTAAATAAATAAATAATATTTTTAATGAACCACTTTGATTTTAAAAAGTTACACATAGAAAAATATTTATATGAAATCTCTCTTTCAAATCATGGGCAAGAAGTAGAAATTTAATGTAGAGAAACATCCAAATGAATAAAAAATATATATATTTGAAACTATGTTATAATATAAAAATAAAATATTTTAAAGTTTATAATAATTTATTCAAATAATTAGAGCTTTTAAGCATAAGTGATAATTAGTATAACTTTTAAATATATTTAATAAATGAGAAAGACATATAAAAATTATTAACAAAAACCTAAAAAAAAATCATATAAAATATTATGTTAACTATAAATACTGATGGGTTCCGAATGGGGGGATTAGAATCCGATCACTTTAGAATTTGTTTGAGTGGGGAAACCGCCGGAATTTCGCCGGAGAAGATGAGGTTCTACCTGCTAGGACAAACACACTAAAAAGTCAGAAGGCCAAGCTGGAGGGACCGGGGGTGATACCCAGTTTGGCTCTCCGACGCTCAAGTCAGATGATGATCTGAAAGAGGAAATGTAAGCTAAGTATGAGTTGCAGTAATGAAGGTCGCTTACAGTGAAGGGGATGACTCTGTTTATTTATAGTTGACGGTCAGGGACCCTTTGGTCATTTGCCTCATGTGGTCCTGGCCGAATGTTGCCCTAACACGTGGCGCAGTGAGAGAGAAACCTAAGAGGAATCTTCTGCAAAAGCTGCTGAGAGTTAGTGTTGGCAACAGTGGCAGGTGCGCGGGCATGTACGGTGTGCCAGAGAGCCGTTTGGGAGGTTGGTAACGAGGGCCTAAGAGCGCGCTCGTGACAACCGGAAGCCTTGAAGGCCAAGAAATCCGCTGGGGGACGAGGGCCAGGGCATGTGTAAGGAGCAAGTAGGGAAGCTTTTCTGAGGGAATGTAGCGCTCGAAGAGGACTTCCTCAAATTGATTGGGGTACTAGTCATGCAGTGCGAAGGGCGCTCGTGGAAGAGCAGTAATATTGATACACGTGTATCCGTAACGGAGTTGACACGTGTCTCTGTGAAGTGTCAGCGCTGGAAGGTTTGAGAGCTTGTTTACGTCTGATGTAATCTTAGAGAGTCTAGTGCCATCATCCTAAGGTGCCACGTGCCAAAATGGGGACGAGCGTGTTTTGACCCCATCATTTTGCCCCCCAATTCTGTAGTCCTTTGCAATAAGGGCTGTAGAATTCATCATGTACGATCCTCCGACCGTGACGCTTGGGAGGGTTTTTGGCATGTTGGGTAATTTTCCTTCTGATTGCGCCATTAATGCGGTCCTTTCTTCTGACCGCTTGTTACGTCCGAGCATTAAATGCTGTCATTTCTTCTGACCATTTGGAGCGTATAAGCATTAAATGCTGATGCGCGTGGGGCGCGTGAGGCTTGAGAAATACGCGATGTTTCCATAAAGTGAACGGTTTCCTAGGTGGGAAATGATTACTATTTTGAATTTCTTGCCAAAAACGTACCAACTCCCATCCCTATAAATGAGGGATCCCGTATCCATTCCACCTTTTTACGCGAACATATCTTTCAAGCACCCTTCTGCAAAAAAACTTCTCCGCATACCAGTTACAGAGCACTCCAACTTCCTTCAAGTTTTTCCCAGAAATCTTAAGGTAATATTCGGCGAAACTTTCTAACCTCACTAATTTTAGGATCATAGTTAGGATTGAGTAACTTCCCAGGCTTGATTCCTCCAAGAATCCCTGTTCTTTTTAGAAAAATCCCTTCTTCCAGATTCTCTATAACTTTCCCCAATTTCTCCATTACCATGGCCGATCAACATGTTGAAGAATATGTACGTGAAGTCGAGGAGATGGCTGTTGAAAATTCATCCTCCCCGAATTCCCCTAGAGACGAAGAATTAGGCGTGGCCATTATGGCCTTAGAAGAGAGAAACCCAGGCGGGGCAGAACCCCTCTTCGAAGAAATGGATTTGGTTATGGAGGCGGAGAGGCAGGGGGTGACTCTCCCGATAACTGAGAGTGCGACTCACCCTCACCGCCATACTGTGACGGTGGCAATAGCGGTGCCGGTGCCGGAAGCCGAAGAAATAACGGGGCCTTCTGAAAAAGCCCGTGACAAAGGAAAGGGCAAGAAACCTCAAAAGCCCAGAAAAACCAAAAAGTCCCAAAGGATCCAAGGAGGGTGAAGACTCAGGCTACCAGGCTACTGAGCGCACCCCAGATGAAACTCCCAGCACGATTACTCTAGGGGAGGTGAAAACAATGCTGGCACCCATCTTCTGGGATGAGCGGTTCACATGGAGAATCCCTGCTAAACACGAGCGTGCTAATCATCCGCCTCCTGGTGAGATGGCGGTTTACGTGGATGCTGTCAGCTCTGGGGGACTTGATGTTCCCAATTTCGATCCCAATGGCCCACTTACTGAACTACCTGAACCTCTGTCCTTCACAAATCGTGCCCAACGGCCTGGCTCTACTAACAAGCTTCGTGATTCTGATGAGAAGCGTTGGTTACGAGCCCTTTGTGCGGAACTTTAATGCCCTCTTCCAAGTAGTCACCTCATCACGCTCATCCCCTGAGGCGGGCTTCTATTACGTCCAAGCGAAAGCTCACACGAAGCTAATCAATTCTCCCTCCAGTACTTAGGGTCCCAACTGGAAGGAAAAATTTATCTTTGTCAAGGCTCCCACGGAAGAAGGCTTTGGGGTGTCCTCAAATTGGGGTTCGGTTTCAAAGAGCCGCCTGGAACCTGCCCTTCCAAAGGATTGGGCCAAGAGTTTGGCTGAGGCTCTAAGGGACGAGGGTCACCTTATTGAAGCAAAAGACTGGATAGACTACGCAGAGCTTATGTTCTTGTGTGGTCTCTCTAACGGCCCTTACTATCTTGACAACCCCCCGGCTTGTGACATGGAGAGAGATAGTTAGATTCTTAGGGCACTAACTTTTAGATAGGGATACTAACTGTATTCTTCCTCTTACAATCTTGCACATTGACTGAGCTTGTATGAGGGTTCTTAAATCTTGTACTTGTCTTTCTTGTAGGAGCAAATATCTTAGAGATGGCAGGAGGAATTAGGCACGCCGCTCATTTCGCTCATGCTAATAGGAACTAGGCCCAACAGGGGGAGCAGCAACGCCCTCGCGCCCATGGCGGTAGGGGTGACGCACGTGGTTCCGGCTCCTCTCCGAGCGCTCCGACTCCACGTGGCCGAGATGAAAACCGTGTGGCCAACCCTGAAAACAGAATAGGGGTGCGACCACCTCCTCCTCCGTCGGATTCGAGGGTGTCCGACTCTCGCACCGTTAACCAAGTGAGGCCTCCGTTGACAATAAATGAGGTTCCGCCAAGCGCCAGTAGACCTTCCCGCAAGAGGAAGAGGATGCCCGACACTGTAGCCATAAAGGGCAAAGGGAAACAAGTGGTTGAGGCGAAGGGTGGTGGGGAAACATCTTCTTCAGAGGAAGAGCGCTTGTGGGAGTTCTCCCAGCACGCTCGCTCAAACCGTCAGCGAGAACCTCTATGACAAGGCCCAATTTACTGCTGACCACAAGCATCTGTTCACTGAGTCGGTGGAGACGGTGGCCTACGATATGGTTCACGCCTTGATCTCCGTAAGTTTTTATTCTTCTGTGATTTTACTTCCTTTGGTAGGTTTAACATAATCTTGTTAACACTTCAATTCTTTCGAGCCCATGCAGCAAGTGCTCCCAAGGGCCAAGAACATCCAGATGAGGGCCTCTGTTTACGCTGACCGCAAGGCCAAGTACAAGAAGATGGCGCGTGCCAACGATCCGACTCAAATCCAAGTGGAGCTGGATGCTGAGAAGGCTAAGTACGAATCCCTCAAGGATTTGCACAAGAAGACGGAGGAGGAGTTGAAGAATCTGAAGGATGATTTCGTGGGCATGGAGAACGCTCGGAGCGGCTTAAGTGACAAGTTGGCCCGACTCAGTAAGGGCTATAAGAAGCTTGAAGCCGAGCGTGAGAATTGGAAAATGAGGCCTCAGGAGGCGGAGAGAAAGTTCAACGACGCTATGAACGAATGGCCCCGAAGTCTTGATCGAGCCAACAAGGAGGCTCTCATCACTTTCTGTCACTCTAAAGCTTTCAACTTCATAGCCTCCCTGCACTGCCTGGATGAGGCTCAAAAGGCCTTCAACTTAGCCATCGAGCAGGGTATCCACAAAGGGCTGACGGATCCGGCCATTCGTGAAGCGGAAGGGATGGGGCTCACGTTTAATGAGCACTGCGAGGAGGATGACGATGACCAGGGTGATCCTTCAGACACAATTTCAGAGTCTGAGTATGAGTTCCTGGTCAAGCTCCTCCAGGACGAATATATGGATGCCCATCCCATAGGAAATGCTCCCCAAGCCGCACAGAATGATCCTCTTGAAAATGAGTCTCGAGTGCCTGTAGTGGAGGATGCCCTTGTCCCAGCTGCTGAGGGTGCCAACGCGCTTGGTCCTGATGCCAATGAGCCCAACGACCCACAAGCACCTGAGCCACAAGCTGCCCAGCCTCAAGAGCCAGAAGGCCCAGTTTATCGTCCAGTGGCTCGGAATATTTTGGTGGTTATTGATGAAGATGTTGCTCCTGCCGCCTGAAGCCTTTCCCTTCTAGTTTTTCAGTGTACTTTCTCATTTTCTTATCCTAGTGCCTTCAACTCTTGTCAAGAAACTTATGGGCCTTTGAGCCTTCATTTTGTAATTTAGGCGAAAGCCTTTTAGTGAATGAAATTCCTTCTTTCCTTCAGAATACTGTTTTTTACCTTTTTCTTGATTGCGAATTTTCATATTGCGCTTGTTGTGAACAAATCTTGTAGTAGTAAGATTGTGTGTAACATGCTTAGCGAAAATCGCATTACTCGGATAAAGTCTTTGGAACTTGAAAGATTTCATCAAATATTTTGAAAATCTAACTAAGTCTTGAGTAACTACGGGGGTCTTATGATGAGAATGCCCCCATTCAAAACTTGTGTAAATTTTTGCTTGTGTTCTTAGAAATTTGGCTAAGTCTTGAGTATATACGAGGGTCTTACTGAGTGGCTGCCCTCGTTCAAGACTTGTGAAATTTCTTTCTGATGACGTTGCTGTTGGATGAGCGTATTTGTACTGGTTCCATTTTTGGACTCACGAATGATCCAGTTTTCGAGCGCAAGGCGTCGTGACACACAACCAAGGCCTACTGGGATTTTCATTGTATTTCTCTTCCATTTTATTAAGTTGGTTGTGAGCGTCACCAGTCTATCCTTATGAGGGCGTCCCCCCAGTGGAGTAGAGAGCTGGCAAGCGTAACCCATGTACAATATAAGTGACCCATTATGCTCGTGAAGACGAGGGGTGTGGGTCTTATATGATCATGCAAAATAAAGAAGCGTAAATCCAAAGATACTGAGAGGAATGCATCATATCTTACTTGTAATTTGGAGTACATAGAGCTCACCAAGGAGGTGGTTACATCATCACCTGGTAAAGAGTTTTTAAACATAAAACCACCGGAGATTACATGCGTTCCAAGGGCGAGGCAAGCGCTCACCTTGAAGTGTCTCCAGGGTGTAGGTGTTGTTAGCTCTGATTTGTATTACCTTGAACGGACCTTCCCAGTTGGGGTCCAACTTCCCCACATGCTTGGATACTTCGACTTTCTTCAGAACCAAGTCTCCCAATTGGAAGGTTCTTTCCCTCACACGCTTGTTGTACTGTTGAGCCACCGTGGCTTTATACCTGTGAATTTTAGCCCATGCCTTGTCTCTTCTTTCCTCCAGTAAGTCCAGCTCCAAGCTCCTGTTATCTTCATTAAGCTGAGGCCCAAAATAGGCTACGCGAGTGGATTCATTTACAATCTTGGCTAGTATCATTGCTTCTGACCCATACACGAGCGTAAAAGGTGTCTCGCCAGTGGCCGCCCGTGGAGTAGTGCGATAAGCCCAAAGCGCTCCTTGTAACTCTTCTGCCCATTCACTCTTTTTACTCTCCAGCATTGTTTTCAGGTGTTGTAGAGTGACTCTGTTGGTAACTTCTGCTTGCCCATTGGCTTGGGGATGGCCTACGGAGGTAAAGCGTTGTTCAATCCCCAATTCTGAACACCACTCTCGTGTATCAGCGGCTATGAACTGGGATCCATTATCCGAAATAAGCACCCTCGGAATGCCGTATCTGCATATGTTGTTTTTCCAAATGAAGTCCCTCACAACCCGGAAGGTGATTTTTGCCACTGCCTCGGCCTCGGCCCATTTGGTGAAATAATCGACAGCCAAAATAACAAACTTCTTCTGTCCGACCGCGATGGGCAAGGGGCCAACGATATCAATTCCCCACTGATCAAAGGGCCAGGAAACATCTATGGGGATCATTTGAGCGGCCGACAGTTGAGGGAGATTTGAATGGAACTGGCATTTTGGGCACCTTCTGGAAAATTCGACGGCGTCTTGGAGGACCGTGGGCCAATAGAACCCACTCCTCAGGAGCTTTTTAGCTAGGATACGCCCTCCTGAATGATTCCCACAGCTCCCACTGTGAACGAGTTCGAGCGTTTCTCTCGCCTGCGAGGGCCTTAAACACCTAAATGGAGGCCCTTGAAATGACTTCTTGAACAGTCTTCCCTCAGAGTCTAAAGAGAATCGAGGGGCCTTGCTCCTTATTTTCCGAGCCTCTACCTTGTCAGTGGGACAAATACCACCTCTAAGGAACCTGATGATGTCATCTAGCCAACATGGTTCATGCGGATCAATCATAGCGACCGCCTCTTCGGCGCTTTTCTCCTTAATCAGAGGTTCTTCCGTTCTAAGGAACGTCACTGAGCGCTCAGAAGTGTCTTCCAACACTGAAGCGAATTTTGAAAGAGCATCAGCGCGCTCGTTCTCAGCTCGCGGGACTTGAAGCAGATGGAATTCTTTGAACTTCCCAATGATTTCCCGGGCCTTGCTCAAGTACTGCACCATGGTGGTTTCTCTAGCCTCATAAGTTCCCTCAATTTGGCTCGCAATTAATTGCGAATCGACATAAGCGGTAACCTTGGAGGCTCCGTTTTGAAAAGCAATTTTCAACCCCTGTACGAGGGCTTTATACTCTGCCTCATTATTTGTGACTTGAAAATCCAACCTGATTGCAAAGTCCAGCTCAATCCCATTGGGGTCTCTGAGGGCTACCCCTGCTCCTCCCCCTTGAGAGGTTGAGGAACCATCCATGTGCAGCACCCATAATCCCTCGTTCTCAGGAACAGCGGGCTCTAAACCAAAGCGTTCGACCAATAAATCAGCTACAACCTAGGCTTGTATGGCAGTCCTGGGCTCGAAGTACAAATCAAACTGGCTCAATTCAATGACCCATTTTATCAGTCTCCCTGACACGTCCGGTTTGGACAAAACTTGTTTCAAGGGTTGATCAGTGAGTACTGTTATTGAGTGTGCCTGAAAGTAAGGCCTCAAACGTCTTGATACATTGATGAGGGCAAACGCAAATTTCTCGATTTCCAAATATTTTTTCTCAGCTCCTTGCAATGTCTTGCTTAAGTAATAAACGGGCAAGTGTTTTCGCTCTCGTATAGCTATCAACACAGTGCTCGTAGCCTCGGCCGAAACAAAAAGGTATATAAATAGCATTTCGCCTTCCACGAGTTTAGTCAGTAGCAGAGCACTCGATAGATAAGCCTTATTATCCTGTAGAGCCTTTTCACATTCCTCCGTCCAAGCGAAGTTCCGAGCATTTCTCAAAATTTTGAAGAAAGGAAGATTCCTGTCCGCCGAGCGCGAAATGAATCTGTTCAAGGAGATGATCTTTCCTACCAATACCTGCACTTCTCGGAGATTTCGAGGGGAGGGGATCTCCAAGATAGCCTTGATCTTCTCAGGATTGGCTTCAATTCCCCTTTGACTGACCATGTATCCTAAGAACTTTCCCCCTCGTACTCCAAAGGTGCATTTTGAAGGGTTCAATTTCATCCCATACTGACGCAGAATTGAAAAAGTACGCTTGAGATCTTCCAGATGTGAGTCCTGACGCTCGCTTTTAACAATCATATCGTCTACGTAAACTTCCATGGACCCTCCAATTTCACTTTCAAACATCTTGTTGACGAGCCGCTGATACGTGGCTTCAGCGTTCTTCAGCCCAAAAGGCATGACTAGGAAGCAATACACCCCTAAATGAACAACAAATGAAGTTTTGGGGCGGTCTTCTGGAGCCATAAAGATCTGATAGTTGTTAGGAATAGTGCCCTAGAAAGCCGATTGTATATCCGCTTTTTGTTTTTCCTTATTGTAATCACAGACAATCTTTGAATGAAATAACGAATTGAGGCAACACTTCTTTATATACTCTTGTTTGGTATGCGTTTACTTTATCTGTGCATGTATGAGAACTCCCCTAATCCTGATGACTTTAGGACTCTACCATTTAGGTGAAATGGTTCATGAAACGAGCCTTATATCACATAAGTCATGATTAGTAAAATACTCCAAGCCGATGAGTCCTACAGACAGTGGGAGTGTCAACCTGACTCCTCTAAGGCTTGCTTGTGGGATCACGCCCTTAAGAAGGACCACCTTGTTTCATGGAGGTGCAAAGTGTATAGTTGATACGTGCGTGATACATGAGGGTGCTTACTTTAATAAGTAAGTTCACTGAGGTGCCCCATGTGAGAACATTCCTAAATGGGAAAGGAAGTTTCTGTTTCAGGAAATAGAAACTTCCAGATTAGGAAATATCTCACGAGTCATTGATGTGATTAATTGATCCTTAGACTTGAGGTTCCTTGTCACTTTATGAGTTAACTCTGTAGTCTTAGGTATAAGCTTTAAAGGGTGTCGCCTTAGACAACTGATTCAAGGCTTATGCTGGGGCTGCACAAGTGATTCATGAAAGTGAATGAGAATCAAGAAAGGACCTACACTTGCATATGCAAGGTGATCTCTTACTGTGTAAGTCATTCATATGCCATATGGAGTCCTTGGCCAAGGCAGTAGATCAAGACATCAAGAAAAGGGTTTCTTGGATTGAGATCAAATGGATATGAAATGTACTTAGCTTTAAGACCAGATTATTAGGGTTCTGATTATTCCCTTGCCCTAGATCTTGGTTGAGAGATAGTAAGTAGGAGGATTGTATCTCACATGAATCAATGACTTAAAGGTTCTGTCGAATCCGAACATTCCAATTCAGCTAGGGGTTAAACACCTGTTGCTAGACTATGGTCGTTTAATCTGTGGACTGATTAATTAATTAGTGAATTAATTAAATGGGGTCACTGCTAATTGAATTGAGAACCTAGAGGGTCACACACAACAACTTGGTTACATGAGTTGAGGCTTGAAAATGATTAAACGAGTTAATCGGGTCAAGAGTGTTCCACACGTGTAAAACCACACGTGTGGGTCACGTGAGTGACACGTGTCCCACGCGTGTATATATATATGTTAAATAATTAAATGTGTTAATTATTTAATAGACTTTGGTTTAATTTTGAATTAAAAAGAAAGTCTTATTTTAGAGAAAAATAATCTTGTTAATTAATTATGAATTAATTAATTAGAAAAAATAAGTTATTTATTTTATAATAAATAAAGTATAAAATTATCCAAAAATAGTTTGGATATTTTTAGCTCTCTTGAAAGTTGATTTGAATTAGAATTCAAAGTCAAAGTCAAAGTTACTTGATGATCAAGTAATAGGAGAGAGAGAGAGACCAAAATCCTAGCCCATAAAGGACTAGGATTTTCGGTCCTCCCCTCATTATCAATAGGGGAGCTCGAGCTCCCCTTGGAGCTAATTGGCAATTCTTTTGGTTCATGTGTTGAACACCATCCTTTCTCCAAGATAAACGAAACCGTAGGTTAAGCCTAAACACTAACTAGAGAACTAGCATCCTTACTAGTTAGATTGTGATCAAGTTGGTGGACTTGTTGGAAAACACGAATCAGAAAGCAGCGGAATTTAAAAAAATTTCCCAACAAAAGGATCTTGAACTCGCAATCGTGTATCCAAATTCGTAAAGATAGAAAACTTACTTTTCTTTTATTCTTTCTTGAAGCGTTTCAAGCCACCCAAGAACGCTCTTCTCGCGGCTTGATCCCCTCTCCTTGGTAAAGCTCGAATCTTCAAACTTCTAACTTGAAGTCTCTAGAGAAAGTCCACCAACTTGATCACAATCTAACTGGTAAGGATGCTAGTTCTCTAGTTAGTGTTTAGGCTTAACCTAGGGTTTAATTTAATCTTGGAGAAAGAAAGGTGTTCAACACATGAACCAAAAGAATTGTCTATTAGCTCCATGAGGAGCTCGAGCTCCCCTATTTATAGGGAGGGGGTGCCGAAATCCCTAGTCCTTTATGGGCTAGGATTTTGGTCCCTCTCTCCTATTACTTGATCATCAAGTAATTTGACTTTGACTTTGAATTCTAATTCAAATCAACTTTTAAGAGAGCTAAAAATATCCAAACTATTTTTGGATAATTTTATACTTTATTTATTATAAAATAAATAACTTATTTTTATCTAATTAATTAATTCATAATTAATTAACTAGATTATTTCCTCCAAAATTAGACTTTCTTTTTAATTCAAAATTAAACCAAAGTCTATTAAATAATTAACTAATTAATTATTTAATATGTATATATACACACGTGTGTGACACGTGTCACAGTGACACGTGTCACTCACGTGAGCCACACGTGTGACTTCACACGTGTGGAACCCTCTTGGCTCGATTAACTCGTTTAATCATTTTCAAGCCTCAACTCATGTAACCAAGTTGTTGTGTGTGACCCTCTAGGTTCTCAATTCAATTAGCAGTGACCCTAATTAATTAATTCACTAATTAATTAATCAGTTCACAGATTAAACGACCATAGTCTAGCAACAGGTGTTTAACCCCTAGCTGAATTGGGATGTTCGGATTCGACAGAACCTTTAAGTCATTGATTCATGTGAGATACAATCCTCCTACTTACTATCTCTCAACCAAGATCTAGGGCAAGGGAATAATCAGAACCCTAATAATCCGGTCTTAAAGCTAAGTGCATTTCATATCCATTTGATCTCAATCCAAGAAACTCTTTTCTTGATGTCTTGATCTACTGCCTTGGCCAAGGACTCCATATGGCATATGAATGACTTACACAATAAGAGATCACCTTGCAAATGCAAGTGTAGGTCCTTTCTTGATTCTCATTCACTTTCATGAATCACTTGTGCAGTCCCAGCATAAGCCTTGAATCAGTTGTCTAAGGCGACACCCTTTAAAGCTTATACCTAAGACTACAGAGTTAGCTCATAAAGTGACAAGGAACCTCAAGTCTTAAGGATCAATTAATCACATCAATGACTCATGAGATATTTCCTAATCTGGAAGTTTCCATTTCCTGAAATAGAAACTTCCTTTCCCATTTAGGAATGTTCTCACACGGGGCACCTCAGTGAACTTACTTATTAATGTAAGCACCCTCATTTATCACGCACATATCAACTATACACTTTCCACCTCCATGAAACAAGGTGGTCCTTCTTAAGGGCGTGATCCCACAAGCAAGCCTTAGAGGAGTCAGGTTGACACTCCCACTGTCTGTAGGACTCATCGACTTGGAGTATTTTACTAATCATGACTTATGTGATATAGGGCTCGTTTCATGAACCATTTCACCTAAATGGTAGAGTCCTAAAGTCATCAGGATTAGGGGAGTTCTCATACATGCACAGATAAAGTAAACGCATACCAAACAAGAGCATATAAAGAAGTGTTGCCTCAATTCGTTATTACATTCAAAGATTGTCTGTGATTACAATAAGGAAAAGCACAAAGCGGATATACAATCGGCTTTCTAGGGCACTATTCCTAACAGGACTATCTCTAGAGAGCTTCAAGTTAGAAGTTTGAAGATTCGAGCTTTACCAAGGAGAGGGGATCAAGCCGCGAGAAGAGCGTTCTTGGGTGGCTTGAAACGCTTCAAGAAAGAATAAAAGAAAAGTAAGTTTCTTAACTCTACGAATTTGGATACACGATTGCGAGTCCAAGATCCTTTTGTTGGAAAAATTTTTTAAATTCCGCTGCTTTCTGATTCGTGTTTTCCAACAAGTGGTATCAGAGCCACCTCGTTAATCGTGTTTCTGATTCGTCTCAATTATTCTGAATTTGGTAGAAATTCTTAGGCTTAGATGCGAATTAGGTATTCATGAGTTCTTTTAGAAAGCCTGAAATATGAAACTGTAATTTTTCCTGAATTTCTAAAACTGTTTTCTCAAATCGTGTTTTTGAAAATTGTTTTAGTTAAAATTTATCTAAATCGAATTTTTAATTGAAACGGGTTTTGGAGAAACCTAAAAATTACGAAATGAACACAAAATAGGACGAGCCTAGGCGTGCTAGAAAGTCGCACGCCCAGCCCGTCGCCACCGCCCAGCCCTCCCGGGAGGCCCTCCCGCTTGCCTGTCCTGCAACCGCGCGGGACAGCTGCCCGCACCGTCCCGCAACAGAGCGGGACGCCCTGGCCGAGACCGCCTGCCATCGGGCGGGTAATGCTGCGCGCGACAAGCGCACGAGCCGCGCGCCCAGCTGTGCGCACACGAGCCGCGCACGAGCCGCAGGCGGCAATTGCCGCACGCTGTGCGCACAGCTGGCGCACCCGCGCGTGCCTGATCCTGCGCGGCCGTGCCCTCCCTTGGACGGGTGGTTTCGGGCCAATCTTCGTGTTTCGTGTTTCGCGTTTTCGGTTCTTGAAAATCCCGATTTAATTTTATTTTAATTTTATCTTTTAAAATAAGTTTTGCTAAAGTAAAATTATTTTAAAATTTTTGATTAAACTGGGATTTTTGAGAAATTAAAGCGATTTGGATTTTGGGAAAATTATGAACTTTATTTTCTGAAAATAATGAAAGAATAAAATTATTAATTTTGGAAATTAATTGGAATTTTATTGGTTTATTGCTTTTCGGGTTTTATTGAAAAGGCTCTTAAACAAGAATTGCATCTAAGTCGTGTTTTGAGTCATTAGGACTTGAAACGAGAATTTTAATTTGTTGGCTAAATTTAAATTCTCGTAAAAACATGTTAGGTGATCATAGGTTTAGACTTATGTATGGTTTTAATTTATGCACATGGATGGTTTAAATTGGGGTTGGAGCCCTATAGTTGCGTTTTTTAATTGAGGTTGGAGCCTCACTTATGTGCGTACTGTTATGTGATTTATTATGTGGCTTTCCATGTTACTGTTTTTGAGGCCGGGGTATGCCCCGTGTAATTGTCTAAGGCCAATATGAAGATTGAGCCTTATTACTTTATGTCTTTTTCTTTTTATTGTAATTTGAGAGTAGAGATATGTGGTGAGGTTTTATTTTCATTTTGGAGACAATGCACCCATGGAGTAAGATGGACCACATTCAAGTAACAAGGAGGCCATAAGTGAAGACCCCTCAAAATGTTAGGGAGGGGAATCCCAATTGTAAAAATGTAATAGAGATAGGGCTCGTATTTTGTTACCGCTTTCCCTTATGTGATTTAAACTGTTTATGTGGCATGTATGTTTGAACTTGTGATTGTGGAGTGGCTCCCACATATCACGCATAAGATAGGTAGAACCCATGATCATTACATGTTAGTATCAAGCTAGGACATGTTATCTGTTTATGTGCTTGTTTGAAATGCATTTAAGATGTACTTGCATTAATCAAGACTAATAAAATTGGATAACATATATGTTGGTGAGGTCGAACCGGACAACTCTCCGGTTGATTCGAAAATTCCCATTAATTATTAAACTAATTTTGAATAAATAGGTATTTAATTCGAGATGCAAATTTTGAATTAAATTCCTAGCATTCCATCAATAGGTTTTAAGTTTAGTAAGTGAAACTAGTTATTGTCCGCGAGTCGTGGGATAGCTAGTGGAGCTTATTAGTTCTTAGTTACCTAATTGATCATTTTAAATGATCAATATTTCATGGTCAATTTTAGCAAGGGCGATGTCCGCGAGTCGTGGGTCGTTCGAACTAAGTTTTGATCGTGATCTTATGATTGATGGGTCTAGCTTAACGCCTAAGTAAATATGGATGTCACACGAGTCGTGGGTCCATATTGAAAGATAGGTGATGCAAAAATAATTACTAGGAGTTCTAAAGATGTTAGAATTGGTAAGTTGTACCTACCTAGGGTTTTACTTAGAATGTCCGCGAGTCGTGGGTTCGAGGTAAAATGCCTAGGATCTTAGTACCCATTGGGAAACGTGTTCCTCTTAGATCTTTGGGAATTATAGATCTTTGAAAAACAGTGGGAGATACATTAGATTAAAGACCTTATCTTTTATATATCGTTATAATTCAGCATGCTCACTAGTTCTCTGTTTCACCATTAGGTCGTAGATTCTGTGATTCTCTACGTGTTTTGAAATGGCAACCAAAAACCTTCTTGTATCGATCCTCGAGTCAAACAAGTTGACTGGTCCCAACTAGTCTGATTGGCTGAGGAATCTAAAAATCATTTTAGATTCTGAGAAGAGAACTTATGTTCTCTTCGAAGGGGAGCCTAGTCCCGAAGGGGAGGCTCCCAGTCGGGCCGAGCGGGACGCGATTCAGAAGTGGAAGGATGATAATCTCCAAGCCCGTTGCCTTATGTTGGCTAACATGTCTCCGGACTTGCAAAGGCAACATGAGGCCATGGAATTCGCTTGGGAGATTTACGACCACTTAGAGCAACTTTACCGCCCTCATGAACGTGTTACAAGGTATAACACTTCAAAGGAATTGTTCCACTTGAGAATGAGGGAAGGTTCAAGTGTCCATGGATATGGACTCAAGTTTCTTGCCCTTACTGAGAAACTTGCCTCCATGGATATGCGACTGAAAGATGAGCTTTCAGTGGATTTGTTGCTAGCTTCGCTCCCACCATCATTCAACCCATTTGTCCTTAACTTCAACATGAATCATGCTGGTGCTACTGTAGCTGAGCTAATTAGTCAGCTTGTGACTGCTGAAAGCATGATCAAGAAGGACAATAAGGTTTTGATGGTGAATGCTCCATCTTCCTCTTCTGGCCCTTCTAAAGGTAAGGGCAAGAAAGCCCAAAAGAAGAAGAAGAAACCCCTTAGGCCCACTGGTGGCGTTTCGAAGGGGAAGACCAAAAAGAAGAAGCATGATCAGAAGGAGGATGTTTGCTTCCATTGTGGCAAAGCGGGACATTGGAGGAGAAACTGCCCAGAGTACTAGGTTACTCTAAAGAAAGGTATCTTTCTCGTTGAAATAAATCTTTCTATTAATTCTAGTTCTTGGGTACTTGATACCGGTTGTGGAACTCATATCTGTAATGATGTACAGATGCTAAGTGAAGTCCAACAACTCAAAGAAGGAGAATGTGTCTTGAAGATCGGCGATGGCTCAAACGTTGAAGCTCGAGCTTTAGGCACAATTAGATTAGATTTAGGTAGTTTTGAGTTAGTCTTAAATAAAGTCCTTTATGTACCGAGCATTATTCGTAATATAATTTCTGTTCCAATTTTATATTGTGAAGGTTATGAAAGTTATATTAAGAATGGTAAATACTTTATCAAACGGAACAACTCTTCCGTTCACATCGGTACGCTAAGTAATGGATTTATCTAACTCAGAATATCAATATCATGAATATACAACGAGAAACGAAGCGTAAGAGAGATGGCAAAGTTTCAGCTCCCTTATGGCACGCTAGATTAGGACACATTTCCAAGAACAGAATTAGCAAGATAAACACTTTAGGATCATTCTCTGAAAATGATCTTAAGGAGTTAACTTCTTGTGAATCCTGTCTCAAAGGAAAAATGTCCAAAGTTCCTTTTAAAGGAACTGTGGAACGTGTCACTAAGGTTTTGGATTTGATCCATACTGATGTTTGTGGACCGCTTAGTGTAAGCACAAGAAACAATCATTAGTATTTCATAACCTTTACTGATGACTTCAGTCGGTATGGTTATGTATACTTGATGAAGTATAAATCTGAAGCTTTTGAGAAATTCTTAGAATTTCAAAAGGAGGTTGAGAACCAAACTGGTCATAAGATCAAAGCACTTCGATCTGATCGAGGAGGCGAGTATCTTAGTAAAGAATTCCTTAATCATCTCAAAGATAATGGGATTATCTCTCAGTGGACTCCTCCGGGAACTCCTCAGCTTAATGGAGTTTCTGAGAGAAGGAATCGAACCTTACTTGATATGGTTCGTTCCATGATGAGTTTCATTGACTTACCACCTTCTTTCTGGGGTTATGCCCTAGAAAGTGCAGCAAAGATTTTGAATCTAGTTCCCTCTAAGTCAGTCCCTAAAACGCCCTATGAAATGTGGCATGGTAAAATCCCTAGCTATTCTTACTTAAGAATTTGGGGTTGTCCTGCTTACGTGAAGAGGACAGTGGGAGATAAGTTAGAATCTCGTTCTAACTTATGCTACTTTGTAGGTTATCCTAAGGAATCCATAGGATACTACTTCTATGATCAATCTGAGCAAAAGGTGTTTGTTTCCAGAAATGCCATTTTTCTTGAGGAACCATTCCTTAAAGAAAAGAAAGGCAAGATCATAGAATTAGAAGAAGTACAAAGTGATCCCACACTACCCACTGAAGAAACGTACCCTTCTGATCAACCACAACCAATCATGAATTTCGATACACATGAAAATCCTCCTCTAAGGCGTTCTGAACGCACTCCTAGACAGCCGGAGAGATGGTATGGATTCTTCCATGAAATCTCTCAAAAGGATAATGATCCTTTAACATATGAGGAGGCACTTTCAGATTCTGACTCGGAACAGTGGATAGAAGCCATGAAATCCGAAATGGACTCCATGAACTCCAACCAAGTTTGGACCTTGGTAGATTTGCCTGATAGGGTCAAACCCATAGGTTGCAAATGGATCTTTAAGAGAAAGCTTGGAGTTGATGGAAACATTGCAGCCTACAAAGCAAGACTGGTTGCAAAAGGATTCACTCAAAGACCCGGCGTGGACTTTGATGAAACTTTTTCGCCAGTTACAATGCAAAAGTCTGTTAGGATCATGCTTGCCATTGCTACATATTATGACTATGAGATATGGAAAATGGATGTGAAAACTATCTTTCTCAATGGTGACATTGACAAAGACATTTATATGGAGCAACCCATAGGTTTCACATTCAGTGGGAGTGAGCAAAAGGTTTGCAAACTCCAAAGATCAATCTATGGATTGAAACAGGCTTCTAGGAATTGGAACATTCGATTTGATGAATCAGTCAAAGCGTTTGGCTTCATTCAAATTTCGAATGAGTCCTGTGTGTATAGAAAGGAATTGGAGACCTCAGTGCAATTCTTAGTACTTTATGTTGATGACATCCTTCTTATTGGGAATTCGAAGGATGACATGAAAGTAACTAAGTTATGGTTATCGAACCAATTCGAGATGAAAGATCTTGGTGATACGTCCTATATCCTTGGAATTAAAATCTATAGAGATAGATCTAGAAGGTTAATAGGACTATTACAGTCGATGTACATTGACAAAGTATTGAAGAGATTCAATATGGAGTCAGCAAAGGTTAAGAACCTTCCTATTTGTGTAGGAACATATCTTTCTAAGAAGATGTGTCCTAAGACTAACCTTGAGAAGGAAAGAATGACTCATACACCTTATGCATCAGCAATAGGTAGCATAATGTATGCAATGTTATGTACTCGACCGGCACTTAGTGTAACAAGTCGTTTCCAATCTGACCCTGGAGATGGTCACTGGGATGCCGTGAAGAATATTCTTAAGTACTTGAAAAGTACTAAAGATTTATTCTTAGTTTATCCTTAGACTTGAGGTTCCTTGTCACTTTATGAGTTAACTCTGTAGTCTTAGGTATAAGCTTTAAAGGGTGTCGCCTTAGACAACTGATTCAAGGCTTATGCTGGGGCTGCACAAGTGATTCATGAAAGTGAATGAGAATCAAGAAAGGACCTACACTTGCATTTGGAAGGTGATCTCTTATTGTGTAAGTCATTCATATGCCATATGGAGTCGTTGGCCAAGGCAGTAGATCAAGACATCAAGAAAAGGGTTTCTTGGATTGAGATCAAATGGATATGAAATGCACTTAGCTTTAAGACCGGATTATTAGGGTTCTGATTATTCCCTTGCCCTAGATCTTGGTTGAGAGATAGTAAGTAGGAGGATTGTATCTCACATGAATCAATGACTTAAAGATTCTGTCGAATCCGAACATTCCAATTCAGCTAGGGGTTAAACACCTGTTGCTAGACTGTGGTCGTTTAATCTGTGGACTGATTAATTAATTAGTGAATTAATTAAATGGGGTCACTGCTAATTGAATTGAGAACCTAGAGGGTCACACACAACAACTTGGTTACATGAGTTGAGGCTTGAAAATGATTAAACGAGCTGATTTGAAAAATAATCTAGTTAATTAATTATGAATTAATTAATTAGATAAAATAAGTTATTTATTTAAAATAAATAAAGTATAAAATTATCCAAAAATAGTTTGGATATTTTTAGCTCTCTTGAAAGTTGATTTGAATTAGAATTTAAAGTCAAAGTCAAAGTTACTTGATGATCAAGTAATAGGAGAGAGAGAGAGAGACCAAAATCCTAGCCCATAAAGGACTAGGATTTTCGGTCCTCCCCTCATTATAAATAGGGGAGCTCGAGCTCCCCTTAGAGCTAATTGGCAATTCTTTTGGTTCATGTGTTGAACACCATCCTTTCTCCAAGATAAACGAAACCCTAGGTTAAGCCTAAACACTAACTAGAGAACTAGCATCCTTACTAGTTAGATTGTGATCAAGTTGGTGGACTATCTCTAGAGAGCTTCAAGTTAGAAGTTTGAAGATTCGAGCTTTACCAAGAAGAGGGGATCAAGCCGCGAGAAGAGCGTTCTTGGGTGGCTTGAAACGCTTCAAGAAAGAATAAAAGAAAAGTAAGTTTCTTAACTCTACGAATTTTGATACACGATTGCGAGTCCAAGATCCTTTTGTTGGAATTTTTTTTTAAATTCCGCTGCTTTCTAATTTGTGTTTTCCAACAATAGTATCCTTGAAAGGCGTCCATCATGCTCATGAGTTCACATCCAGTGGTCGAACCCACCAGTTGGTCTATCCGGGGCAACGGGTAAGGATCCTTAGGGCAAGCCTCGTTAAAATCAGTAAAATCATTGCACATTCGCCACTTGTTCGCACTCTTAGGCACCATAACCACATTACATAACCATTCTGGGTATAAGATGGGCTCGATATACTGAGCCTCCAGGAGTTTATTACTTCTTCTTCGATGACCTTCTTTCGAAAGCCGTGTACATCTCGTTTCTTCTGTTTGATGGGCTTGAACGAAGGGTTAAGCCTGTGGACAATGACGCTCGGGTCAATCCCTGTGAGGTTAGAGGCCTTCCACGCAAATACGTCAATGTTCTCTCTGAGGAAGTCAATCAACAAAATCTGAGAAGGCCCCGAGAGGTTAGACCCTATCTGAGTAGTTTTATCCTTGTTTCCAGGTTCCAACTCAATAGAAAGGAACTTCTCCGAGGTTTCGATCCTTACCTCAGGGCGAGGAAGTTCGAGCGCCCTCTTCTTTCCGATCAAGCGTTCATCATGAGCAGGCTCATCCTCCTCCCGCTCGTCTCCCTCTGAGGATGATTCTTCGACTGTCCCTGGCGGGGCCCTTTCGAGGGGATTCTTGGTGCTAGCATCCTTCCTCTTCTTGTTCTTTTTCTTGTATAACTTGGCCCTCTTGCGTATTGGGCCATCCTCGTCCAGATTGGGAAAGTCAATAGAATTTTTGGTAGATCCGGTTTGGAAGGTTTTCTCCGCCTTATGCTTTCTGAGGGACAACATGTAACATTCCCAAGCCTCTCGCACATTGCACAGTACTTCTCCAACGCCCTAGGGGGTGGGGAACTTAATCTTCTGGTGGTAGGTGGAGATGATGGCTTTGAAGTCAACGAGGGCTGGGCGCCCAATTATGATGTTATAAGGAATATCAATCTCCACCACAGCATACGTAATCACGAGCGTCTTGCGCTGAGGGGCTCGGCCGAATGAGGTGGCTAAGCGTATTTGCCCTCGTGGGACAACCTCTGATCCCCCAAAACCAATGAGAGCCGTTTTGAGAGGCTCTAGTGGGAGGTCATCATTCATCTTCAAAAATGTGGAGTAAGGCAAAACATTAACAGAGCTTCCACTATCTACCAACACCCATTTTAAACGTGATTGTGGACATCTACACTAACCACCATGGGGCAGTAAGAAGTTTCACCTTCCCCATGGGGTGTTACAATGTGCCCTAAATCCCTATCATCGAAGCCTATTACATCATTTTTTTGGGAGCGCTGATCCTCGGCCTTTTGTATGGCGTAGATGGATTTAGGCACGGATGGGCGCTGGTCGTAACTCCGGACATACCTCCGCCGAGCGGCATTAAAATGTCCCCCTGAAGAGCCTCCTGCTATCATGTTGATGACCGCAAAAGGCGTATTTTCCTGCTCAGGGGCCTTTCCTTTGTTGCCGCGGTGGTTGCTGGTCTCAGGGGGGCCTCCTCCCCGTGGACTTCTTGACCGGGACGGGCTCCTTCTTCTCCCCCCGGTGCGCTCGTTACAGCGTTCATCATAACGCTCAAGCGCCCTGACAAATTCCTTCAGATGGCCCTCTGGGACGAGCCTTTGAATCTCAGCTTTTGGCGACACTCATCCGTGTCGTGACCCTTCGGTTTGTGGAAGGCACAGTACTTGTTCAGCGTTTCAGCGACTCAGTCTCTCTCATCTTGATGGGTCTCTTGAAGAGCTTCTTGTCAGAGAGGTTATAAACTTCTGAGTTCGGTCGGGTGAGTGGGATACACTCGAAACATCGAGGGGGCAGTGGCGACCTTTTGCATTCCTGATGATGCTCCTTCTTGACAGTGATTTCACGTCCTCACTCCGTGTGGCGCTCGTTTCTTGCTGGGCTGTGATGCCTGGGCCCATTCGTCCCGTACATGTCTTCGAGCGCGAAAAACGTCTCGGCAACCTCTCTTAAGGCCATGAGTGTCCCTGGCCTTCTCTCCACGATAGCATCAGCAAACTTTTTGCTCACATATTGCTTGTGATCCACAGCCTGAAAGAGCACCGGGATCAAGAAATCCATGGACGGCCTCTCCACTTGCAGAATCTCTTTGTTGAAGCGGGCGAAGAACGAGCGAAGAGACTCATTCTTGCCCTGTACCACGTTGTAAAGGGCAGTGGGCGTAGTGACTGGGGCTTTCAGAGAATTGAAGTGGTTGAGGAAAGCGTCGACCAACTCTTTGTATGAATGTATCGAGCGTGGGGGCAGCCGCTTGTACCACTCCTGTGCCATTCCTACCAAGGAAGTGACAAAAACCTTGGCCCAATAGTTGCTGGAATGCTCGTAGAGGTGCATCAAATGCAAAAAACAATCCAAATGTTCAGCTGGATCGGTTGTCCCGTCGTAGCGATTGATGGAAGTGGGGATTTTGGCCATTCCTGCTTGGGCCATCAAAACTTCTTCCACGAGGGGGGAGCCCCTAGCCAGTGGATGGTAATCGTAGGTGCAGAAGTTTTCCTCCTGCTCCTTTCGGCGAGGGACCTGTGGCTGTCGGTCCTTGTGACAAGCGTCTCTGTCATCGGCTCGTTCATCCCTACAGTGAGAGACCTGAGACTGCGCACTAGAGAGCTGTCCGACCATGTCTTTCAAACCCTGCAGTTGGTCTTGCACAGCCGCGAGGATATTAGGATTCGCATCCCCCTCCCTGTCTCCTTGTTTGGCGGCACGGGAAGCCCTCCTGGAAGCATGAGAATCCCCTTCATTCTAGTTAACCCTCTCAGTGGGTTCCCTGTTTCTGTTTACAGGGGGACGCTCGTTTTCGTCTTGGCGGGGCGTCTCATTGACTGGTGGTGGTGGTGGCGGCACCCTCAGGACGGCCTGAGTTTCCCTAATAGGGAAAGTTTGCAATCCGTCCAAAGGGGCGGCGGTTTGAGTGGCCTGCCCAGGGGGAAAGTACATGGAATGGAATCTTTCCCATGCCCCCTGGGCCTCCTGAACCTCACATTGGGCATAAAGAGCCCTCAATTGCTGAGTTGTTAGTGGAGGTAACTCTACTCCTTCAATCTCCCTGGGGATCACCACCGGGAGCTGGATCTGACCGGCATGGTAGGGCTGAACCGGCGGCATCATAATAGTTGGAGTGAGTGTATAGCCAGGCGGAGGCATCATGTAACTCTGACCTCATGGGTTCGCATGGGCATGTACCCATTGAGTTTGGGGAGGTTGTGGAAGAGCGGAGAGAGGAACTCCTCCGGTGGCGCCAGAAACTGGTGGTGCCGGCGGTGCTGGTGGAGGAACTGAAGATTCCGCCTGTGGTGTCACTCCGTCGATGGGTGCCCCACCATCAGCGACGGTAGGAGGTGGGCCTCCGCCCACAGAGACGGAGGGAATAATGGTATTGACATCACGGGAGGTATTATCTCCTCCTCCCACGGCGCCGGATCTCATAGCGACCATAGCTGTAATGATTTTAGGTGTTTGCTTTTCAACGAGCAGAAGAGAAGAAAGAGGCTGAGAGTTGGTTTCCCACAGACGGCGCCAAAAATGATGGGTTCCGAATAGGGGGATTAGAATCCGATCACTTTAGAATTTGTTTGAGTAGGGAAACCGCCGGAATTTCGCCAGAGAAGATGAGGTTCTACCTGCTAGGACAAACACACTGAAAAGTCAGAAAGCCAAGTTGGAGGGACCGGGGGTGATACCCAGTTTGGCTCTCCGACGCTCAAGTCAGATGATGATCTGAAAGAGGACATGTAAGCTAAGTATGAGTTGCAGTAATGAAGGTCGCTTACAGTGAAGGGGATGACTCTTTTTATTTATAGTTGAGGGTCAGGGACCCTTTGGTCATTTGCCTCATGTGGTCCTGGCCGAATGTTTCCCTAACACGTGGCGCTGTGAGAGAGAAACCTAAGAGGAATCTTCTGCAAAAGCTGCTGAGAATTAGTGTTGGCAACAGTGGCAGGTGCGCGGGCATGTACGGTGTGTCAGAGAGCCGTTTGGGAGGTTGGTAACGAGGGCCTAAGAGCGCGCTCGTGACAACCGGAAGCCTTGAAGGCCAAGAAATCCGCTGGGGGACGAGGGCCAGGGCATGTGTAAGGAGCAAGTAGGGAAGCTTTTCTGAGGGAATGTAGCGCTCGAAGAGGACTTCCTCAAATTGATTGGGGTACTGGTCATGCAGTGCGAAGGGCGCTCGTGGAAGAGCAGTAATATTGATACACGTGTATCCGTAACGGAGTTGGCACGTGTCTCTGTGAAGTGTCAGCGCTTGAAGGTTTGAGAGCTTGTTTACGTCTGATACAATCTTAGAGAGCCTAGTGCCATCATCCTAAGGTGCCACGTGCCAAAATGGGGACGAGCGTGTTTTGACCCCATCAAATACTTTATTCCTTCTATTTGTTTAATCTTTTTAATGTAATTTGTGATTTATTTTTAATATCTTTTATCAAATTTCGAAAAAAAAATTTTTTGTTATCATTCAAAATGTAAAAGTCAGTTTTTTTTTTTTCAATTTTGTTATTCCATAATCTTGAGAAATTGTAGCTTTTGGTATATCATTATCCGTCATCATATTTCTTTCTTGAGATTTATTTAATTCAAGTTTTCCATGGTCAGTGGAGTACATTATGGCAATTAAATATTACATTTCTCAATGGTTGCTTTTCAATATCATCCGTTGCTATCCATTTCACAACAGTCTCCGAATCAATTTTCATGTTAATTTTCGGAAAGCATCTCTCCTATGCTAGTGTTAATTCTCACAGAAGCCCAATAACTCCACTACATCATTGAAACTTTATCATGATTCATAGCATATCTTACCACCATCTTTAGCTGTCATCTCGAATGACGCCCCTGACCAAAGCATTATTGGTGTGGTTATAAAAGCTTTCATCCGAGTTTAGTTTCACTCATCCTTTCTCGAGTTTATTCCACGAAAACTTAGTGTAGATTTTCTTTTGCCTGTATTTTTTTGTCCTCACTGATTAGTACGAAGGCCTCAAATAACTCTTTTGTGTGGTGAATAGTGACAATTTAAGTTTCATAACATTTTGATAGCTCCACGGTTTAATATTTTCCAAAGATTTCCGTCAAGATTAAGATAATCCATCTAGTATATTCTGGTAACATATTGGTTTGAATTTTGGGCTTCTCTGAGACCTAATTCGCCTTCTCGCTTCTTTCTAGGCGCCTTCTTCCACCATACAAGATAAGTTTGGTACTTTATTATATCAGTCGCCTAAAGAAAATTGTGCTTGAGTTGATCGAGTTTATCAAACACGTGATTGGGCAGTCAATTTGTGTGCATGTGTTAGATGGGGATCAAGCTCGTGATGGGCTGAATAAGTGTCATTTATCCGGAAAGGTTTTTCGTTTTGGCTTTCTATCCCAAGAGGCGTTTTTTGACTCTCTTAATCACAATCAAGAAATGTTCATTATAGTTTCAGTCAAAGTTCATCCATTACAAGAAAAACTGTGAATTCCAACGGACAGGCCCGTCGGCATTCCGACGGAAATGAGTCCGTAGGAAAACCCTCCCTCAGACTCAAAATCCCGAGGAAAAACCGACGGAATTCCGAGGGAAAATAAAAACAAAATTTTTAAATAAAATAAAATATTTTCGACGGGATTCCGAGGGAAATCCCGTCGGATTTATTTAAAATAATCAAAGTAAAAAAAATAAATTACACTATTCCGACAGGAATCCCGTCGTATTTTTTAACATAAAAATATAAAATTAAACAATTCCGATGGGATTTCCCTCAGAATCCCGTCGGATTTATTAAATTTTTTTAAAAATTTAAACAATTCCGACTGAAATTCCCTCGGAATTCCGTCGGAATTATGAAAAAAAATTTTTTTTTAAAAATATGTTACAACCATTCAAAAGTATTTATTCAAAACCAATTCATCAAGTAAACTTACAAATACACACACTAATCCATACAAAAATTATCTATTCATCATCTATTCCAAAAGTGTTGCTGGAATATGAATTGAAGAGCTCATTGACAACATTTACTCCTGAAAAGAAAACAAGAAAAAGATTCTTAGAAATAGGATTGTAAAAGATTCATACAAGGTTAATAAAGATCACAACTTGCACATATACATCGCTAAACAAAGTTAATAAAAGTTCCATGTAATTACATATTGACCCCTTATTGAATTCCAAGTATTTAAAGAGACCTACATAATTCGGGTTAACGAGACACAAGCTAATTCAAGTATTCATACATAATATTACATACAAAGTATAAGTACAAGTCTTGAAAGTTGGAAAGATACAAAGAAAAGGCAAGAAAACGGATTAGGAAAACTCCACAACAAAATTTATCAAGTATTCATATATGCATGGTTGTGCAGAAATATTTTATAGACACATCGTAGAAAAACGACCATAACTCCTTGCTTAGAACGAATTTTAACAAACTGTAAATTCCTAAGAAACTAGACACGTATATCTTTCAAACGGTATTGGTCTCAATTTTTAGATGTCTTTGTAAAAATACAGATTTTAGTGTGAAATTGACAAAAAAATAGAAATATCAATGCACACACATTTCAAAGAGAAATATTTTTACCATATCAAACGAAGTCGGATTAAGCTGAAATTTTATATACATACTCTCAATACATGAAGGAATAACTTTGTAAAACAGTTTTACAAAATACAAAGATTTAGCCCCTCTGTTGCAGCTGTTAGTGCAGATCAGAAACAGTGGAGAGCTGTAATGTTTTGAATTTTTCTCGGGTATCAAACGGACTCGGATGAACATAAAATTTTGCAGACACAAACCTTGATATACTTGGAACATGTAGTTAAAACAGTTTTGAAAATGGATTTCTTATGAACTCAGAATTTGCATCTGAGGTCGCTGCATACAAGCTGTCAGTTTTTGTGCTATGCATTCCCTAACTATAAGCATGCAAGAACTCAGCCAAAACCATCAAAACTCATGCAAAAACATACCTATAACATCCCTTAAACTTTAAATTAAAGACACACGAAATAGTTCATGATTTAATCCATCAAAAGCCATCAACATCAAGCAAAACGTCATGCTAATGTAAAACATGTAAAACAAAGTGTCCATTCCAAGACAAAGTGCCCATTCCAATAAAAGCAAAGTTCTAGCAATTACCTCTATACCAATTTAAATTGAAACTCCAAACTGCATTCAGGTAATTGACAACAAGCAAAGCCATCTAAAAATGAGACAACAAAATCATGTGTTAGTGCTGGACTTATGATAGATAAAATGAAAACACCTAGTTTTTTAAAGGAAACCAACCAATCCAAGAACCCACAACTTCACTACTTAAATTGGGGTGAATCCAACAAAAGTATTCAGTCCAACAACCATAAAGATTCAAACTTCAAGAAATGGTTGCTATGAAGTTGCATGTTTTTGTCGACAAAGGAAAGCCAGCAGTTATATATTCAAGATAACTAATTAGATGTATTTCTTTTCTTTCTTCCATTCTATTATTCAGTTGTCAAGTTTGAATTTGGATTTTTATGTCTAAACAAGTTGAAATTTGTTAGAACTTTTTGTGGGCAAGGTGGCAACTGGCAAAAACTATGGTCCATCACTCCTATATTTTGCTGATGAAGCTGATCAAGCTAACAATTATCCCTTTAAATAAGCAAAGAATTTCAAACAGTGTAGAAAAAGATCCAAATAGAAAAAACATAGCAATGCCTTATTACATATAGGTAGATTAATAAACCAAAGAGAAATTTACAGTTACATATAGATTAGTTGGTTTGTTCCTTCGTACCTTAACATTCTCTTCCCTTTCTTTAGACCTATCGATCAACTTTGGACAAGCTTGCAAAGAAAGTGATCCTATTCATTATTAGTTAACCAACATAATCCAATCAACCAAACATAAAATGCAAAACTACAGAGAACAAAGAACAGGAGAAGTTCTATTCCACAAAACATTAAAATGCTACTCCTGTCAATCACTTCATCATAATTAGTTCATAATTAGGTCAAAAGGACCAACATAATAATAAACAAACAAACTCAGAAATCCGGCATCCATAATATGAAAGGAGATAACACAGATGTTCTGGATTTTTGGATAAAAAAAAGGCAAAATAAAAGCCATATCAGAATATTAAAACTGCTCTTATATCTCGTATAAATTCATAAAGCACCAAAATTCCACACTATGGTTACAAATCAATTGCAAAGCAAATCCAGCATTTACCTCCTATAATATCAATGCAAATGAAAACACATCCACCTTTGTATCATACTCTTCATTTTTGAAAACTTCTGGAGCTACATGATAGCTTTGGTGAAATTCATGATTTGGGAGAAAAACTTTAATCTTATTTCTGTATATTCACAGCACTGTACAACCACAACTAAATACAGAACGAAACCAGACTAAGTAAGGTAAGGGAATAATTACAGCTAATTACGGGATTACAAGAGATTTCCTTAATATTTACTTTCCTTATGTTAACACTCCCCCTCAAGTTGTAAAGTCCGATCCCCGATTTGCAACTTGCTTAAGACTTCTCCAAATATCCTCCCATTCACAGCCTTCGTCAATATATCTGCGAGTTGATCCTCTGACCTCACAAACGGAAGCTTAACAATCCCTTCTTCAATCTTTTCCTTGATAAAATGTCTATCCACCTCCACGTGTTTTGTACGATCATGCTGCACGTGGTTCTCAGAAATGTTTATCGTCGCTCGATTGTCGCACATGAGTCTACATGCTCTAGCTGTGGAAATACCTATCTCTGTAAGTAATTTTCTCAACCAAAGATGTAACACCCCGTACACGTGGAGGTACCACACCCCCGCACTATAGATCAACTCACATACGAAATGGATAATCCGTACATGAACCAACCTATAGCGAACGGGTGACAATGCAATACTCGACAAGCTAGGCGGGATAACTAAAACGTGCAATAGAATAAAGCGGAAGCATAATGTAAACACTATCACTTATTTTCATTTATCATTCATGTCTTTCCTCGTTTCCAAACAAATATATTCTAACTTATCATATCAATACATTATCATTTCCAGTTTAACAATAACAATAACTACAACTCCATAATAAATAAATACACGAACCACGGATGACATGACTACATGAACTGGACTCGACTCGACTCAACTCCCGCCTAGCACGCACCTGCAGTAACCTGAAAGGTGGAGGTGTCAGTCTGTGAAGACCGAGTGAGGGGTTTAAATACATATTTGCGCAGATAACATGCAAGTTATATTCTCGGGTAAAGGTTTATAAAAGATAATTATACAGTTTAACAATAACACGGCTTCGCCCGAGAATACAACTATCAATATTAATCACTAGTTCATTTTCATGCAATCAATAAACATGCTTGCTTACTTGTAATTCATTAGGTGATCACGCAATTCAGTTAACGTGCAATCATGCAATAGTGTAATCATATAACATGTTCCTGGAATGGAGTGCATGCAATCACTACATGGCTTGCTTGTAACATGACAGGGTTTGTTTCTCCTGTGGTTGGACGGACAACCACCAGCTCGAAAACCAGCCCAGCGCCCTCCCTAAGGAGAACCTGGCCAGGAGAACACGGGTACACGATAGGCCTTTGTTCTTCTTGTGGTTGGACGGACAACCACCAGCCCGAAGACCAGCCCAGCGCCCTCACTAAGGAGAACCTGGCCAAGAGATCACACGAACACGATACAGTATTGTTCTTCCTGTGATTGGACGGACAATCACCAGCCCGAAGACCAGCCCAGCGCCCTCCCTAAGGAGAACCTGGCCAGGAGAACACAGGTACACGGTAGGGTATTGTTCTTCCTGTGGTTGGACGGACAACCACCAGCCCGAAGACCAGCCCAGCGCCCTCCCTAAGGAGAACCTGGCCAGGAGAACACAGGTACATGCTTTCATGACATGACATGCTTGATTGGGTGCACACTAACATGACCTACTTGCTTGATTCATGAACAATAACATGCTTGGAATAATAAGAGCTTTCAGGAAATTATAAATATAAATACCTTTGGCCAAAAACCACGTAAAGGTTATACGGGTTCTAAATAACTAGAAATTAAACCTCACCTGACAGGCGACACACGACTCGTGAATGCGTGAACGTGCTCATGATCCACAATCTCCGCCCTGGAGAATAACTGGACAAGAAACGGGACAATGTACGTGCATGAGACAACCATTCAAGCATATTACTCATATAATGACGCACGGCATGATCATACACGAGACATCGAGCAATACACAATGTAGCATGTAAATATCACGTTTTAGCATGTAATCATTCATATAATAACAATTTGGGATCAAATAAGCCATTGGAACGACGTCCCAAAATTCCATTTTGTGCAGAATGTTTCTGCACTTCCAGGGGTATGGGAACGGCCGTTCCAGGTTTCAATGCAAAATGGGAAGGGTCGTTCCCCCACTCCCGAAACTGCTCCCGAAGGTGGGAACGGCCGTTCCCGTCTATGAGACAAAGTGGGAACGGGCGTTCCCGTCCTCGCCGCCTGACACACTAATCAAACAATGGGAACGGCCGTTCCCCAAATACAAAGGGAACGGGAAGGGCCGTTCCCGTTACGCAGGAAGAACAGAGAACAGAGCAAAACAGGGGATGCTCTCGGGACAAAACCAAGCATCCCCAATCTTCCCAAAATCATCCCAACATGCAAGAATTCCGGAAATATGCATGTATACATGTGAAATATACCTTAATATGCCATCAAAACATATAAATCATGCCTTAATCATCATAATTCCCAACTTTAGCATATATATAACCTCATCACATAATCTCATATTTTCAAGAATCTTGCATGAATTTCAAGTCTAAAGCTTAAGATCATGCTTCTAACAATTAAAGCACATAATAATCCATTCAACCTCAAACCCTAGCTTCAAGAATAATTACCAAGAAATTCCATCTAATTTCTATATCTACCTTGGAAGAGAGAAATGGAGTGATATAAGATGATGATGATGATGATGATGATGCCCCCAAGCTCCTAATCCTTCAAGTTTCTTTGATGAAAGTGATGAATTCTCCTTTCTTTCTTGAATGGGATTGGCTCGGTGAAGCCAAGAAACAAATATGAGATGATTGGCATGAAAAATGAAGATGATTGAGGGAGAGATGCATATACCGACATTTCAAGGGGAAAAATGTAATATTTATGATTAAATCCTCCAACTTCATAAGTCATGCAATTGAGGACATAAGGTTTGGAAAATGATCAATTTAGTCCTCAAAGGTTTTCATGCAATTTAGTCCTTAAAATACAAGAAAAGAGCAATTAAGGACAACTATGCAATTAATGCAAATTGGGCAATTAATTCATGTAACAATTAAATTCCATTTATACAAAAATTCTTTAAATGAAATGAATATCATATAATTTCCACGTAATCATGTTGAATCACAATTTATAGAAATTAATGCAACACGTTTAAATTAAATAAAGGAAAATAATAAAATAAAATCCTAACGCTCGAAACTCACACGTGTCGAGCGTACCTGAAATTGGGGCGTTACAAAAGAACTTCCGCCACTCTACAAGCAACCCCTCAGAACTCTGCTTCTGCGCTTGAGAGCGCCACCACCTTCTGCAGGTTTGCACTCCAACAATCCCATTTCAGCTAGTAAATCAAGGACAAACTTCCTTTGCGATATGTAAATCCCTTTTTTAGAGCGTAACACTTCTATCCCCAGGAAGTACTTCAGTGGTCCTAAATCTTTCATTTTGAACTCCTGAAACAAGTTTTTCCTCAGTCAGGAAATTTCCTCTCGATCATCCCTGTGATAATCATATCATCGACGTAAATGATCAGACAAGTCACTAACCCATCTCTCCTCTTGATGAACAATGTGTGGTCTGAGTTGCTTTGGCAATAACCATACTTCCTCATAGCTGCTGAGAACCTTCCAAACCACGCTCTGGGTGACTGTTTCAGCCCGTACAGAGCCTTTCTTAGCCTGCACACTTCATCACGGTCAAAGCTCCCTGTGAACCCTGGAGGGGGTTCCATGTATACTTCCTCCTGAAGATCCCCGTGTAGAAACGCATTCTTAACATCAAACTGGTGGAGTCCCCAGTCTCGGTTAGCTGCTACCGAGAATAGCAACCTGATGGTGTCTATTTTTGCTACAGGAGAAAAAGTCTCTGAGTAATCGATCCCATATGTCTGTGTGTACCCTTTTGTCACCAACCTCGCTTTGTACCTTTCGATGCTTCCGTCTGCCCGATGTTTCACTGTAAAAACCCACCGGCAACCAATCGTTTTTTTTCCTTTGGGGATGACACACTTTTCCCACGTCTCATTTTTTTTCTAGTGCTTCCATTTCCACTTCCATAGCTTTCACCCATTTTTCATCTCCAAGAGCTTCCTCAACTTTACTCGGAATTCTGACGGACTAGATAGCTGTAGTATAGGCACAAGCTTGTGGTGCCACACTCCTGCGGGCCATGTTAGCTATGGGATATCTTGGAGTTCGACCGGTATGCTCGGGCTCATACCGTTTTGGTGGAACTCCTCTGTTTGTCCGTGGTGGCAAGACATATCTACCCGTATCTTGCACAATTTTCTCCCTTGTATCTCATCCTCCCCCTGACCTTCTGTATCTCCTGCACTGTTAGGGTCATAGGGAATAGGCGAAACAGTACTGAAAATGTTTTTACTCACCTCAGGATTATTCGTCGGGGTAATGGGCTCTGGGGAGGTAGTTGTGGGTTGTACTTTGGGAGGTGGTGGCTCGGTGGTTCCGCCTGCTTGCTCTTTTGGGACCATGTCTGGCCAAGAGAGGGGTGGCACCCCACTCAGTGGATCCTGCTATGGTTCCTCCCCCTGACCACTGAGTGGAAGTGAGAAATAGTACTTTGTCTCAACGAAGTCACAATCCATAGTGGTATACATACGGCAAGAGACAGGATCATAGCACCGATACCCCTTTTGATGGACCCCCTACCCAACAAAGATACATTTAACTGAACAGTGATCTAGTTTGGTGCGGGTGGTTTTGGGGAGATGGATAAAAACGGAGCATCCGAAGACCCATGGGGAAGAGTGTGGACAGAGGGTACACTAACCTGACTGGTAAGACAATGTAATGGAGTCTCAAAGTTAAGGGGTCTTGAGGATAATCGATTAACCAAATAGACGGAGGAAGCGACTGCTTCGGGCCACATAGACTGGGGACAACGTGACTCAATGAGTAAGGACCTGGACATCTCTAACAGTTGGCGATTCCTACGTTCAGCTACCCTATTTTACTGCGAAGTATGAGAATACGATGTTTGGTGGATTAACCCATGGTCCCCGGAAGAACTGTTTAAGGGTAGAGTTGACGTATTCCCCCCTCCCCCCCTTATCCGATCGGAGTATCTGGATAGGAGTTCTAAACTGTGTATGTACCATATTATAAAATTCAATGAACTTTGTGGAAACTTCAGCTTTATTTTTCAAGAAATAAACCTATGTCATTCGAGAACAATCATCAATGAACAAAACAAAGTATTTAAAACCATGACTTGACTCAGTGTTAGGGACAGGCCCCCATACATCAGAATGAACTAAGGAGAACACAGTTTTCACCCTAGAACTGGACATGGGATACGACTATCTATGACTCTTAGCTAGAGGACAAGTTTCACAAGTGAATTGACAATTCTTTGGAAAAAACTGAGGAAATAACAACTGAAGATACCCTGACGAGGCATGTCCCAACCGGCGGTGCCATAACCACTGTTGACGGTCCACTGTCCCGTGAGCAAGCGCTGCAGTTCCCTATTGAGCTACCTCGTCGACGTAGTACAACCCACGGTCCTCAGTACCACTCCCAATCACCTTCCCCGAACGAATATCCTGCAACAGACAAAAGGTGGGAAACATCAGCAACATACAGTTTAACTGTTTCGTAACTTGACTAATAGAAAGCAACTTGCAGGATAAGCTCGGAACATAAAGATAATTCTTTAATTTCAAATCTGGGGATACTGTCACAGTCCCCACTCCCTGGACATCCAAAATACCACCACTTGCATTTAAAATCCCCTCTTTGGAAGGAATGATGCAATCTTCTAAATCAGAACGGTCATAGGTCATTGTGTCCGTAGCCCCACAGTCGAATATCCAACGAGACTTGTGTGGATTAGGAACTGAACTGGCTCGGAGAGTTGTACCTGTCTCAATTTTATTATTGATGGGGTCCTTTGTACAAAGTTGAGAATTAAAGGACCCACTAATGCTAGAGATACATTTATGGACTAAAACAGGAGAATCAGAAACTACAGGGGCTGAATTGTAAGGGAGGGAAAATGATTAAAGGGAGTTTGTGAGGGGCAAGATGGGAAATTCCTGATTTGGGAGAAAAACTTCAATCTTATTTCTGTATATTAACAGCACTGTACAACCAGAACTAAATACAGAACGAAACCAGACTAAGTAAGGTAAGGGAATAATTATCGTCCTGAGTTTGAAATTAAAGGTCATTTAAGATATTCTCAATAAACTGGAGTAATTGACTAGTTTCAGAATGATACACATACATAAATTTTGGCATCACAAGTATTCAGAAAGTCTTAGCCTTGCATGATCCAACAAACATAACCCATATGGGATACCGATTATAGGCATTGGCAAATTTGAAAATGAGTATGGGGAACAATTTTTTTCTTACAGAAAATGTAATATGCAAAAATAGGTCTACAGAGCATCATCAAAGTAGTAAAACCAAAAGATGCATCCTTAAGAATTCAAAATAGGCTGATGCAAATAGTGTTAGGAATAGTGCCCTAGAAAGCCGATTGTATATCCGCTTTGTGTTTTTCCTTATTGTAATCACAGACAATCTTTGAATGAAATAACGAATTGAGGCAACACTTCTTTATATGCTCTTGTTTGGTATGCGTTTACTTTATCTGTGCATGTATGAGAACTCCCTTAATCCTGATGACTTTAGGACTCTACCATTTAGGTGAAATGGTTCATGAAACAAGCCCTATATCACATAAGTCATGATTAGTAAAATACTCCAAGCCGATGAGTCCTACAGACAGTGGGAGTGTCAACCTGACTCCTCTAAGGCTTGCTTGTGGGATCACGCCCTTAAGAAGGACCACCTTGTTTCATGGAGGTGCAAAGTGTATAGTTGATACGTGCGTGATACATGAGGGTGCTTACTTTAATAAGTAAGTTCACTGAGGTGCCCCATGTGAGAACATTCCTAAATGGGAAAGGAAGTTTCTGTTTCAGGAAATAGAAACTTCCAGATTAGGAAATATCTCACGAGTCATTGATGTGATTAATTGATCCTTAGACTTGAGGTTCCTTGTCACTTTATGAGTTAACTCTGTAGTCTTAGGTATAAGCTTTAAAGGGTGTCGCCTTAGACAACTGATTCAAGGCTTATGCTGGGGCTGCACAAGTGATTCATGAAAGTGAATGAGAATCAAGAAAGGACCTACACTTGCATTTGCAAGGTGATCTCTTATTGTGTAAGTCATTCATATGCCATATGGAGTCCTTGACCAAGGCAGTAGATCAAGACATCAAGAAAAAGGTTTCTTGGATTGAGATCAAATGGATATGAAATGCACTTAGCTTTAAGACCGGATTATTAGGGTTCTGATTATTCCCTTGCCCTAGATCTTGGTTGAGAGATAGTAAGTAGGAGGATTGTATCTCACATGAATCAATGACTTAAAGGTTCTGTCGAATCCGAACATTCCAATTCAGCTAGGGGTTAAACACCTGTTGCTAGACTATGGTCGTTTAATCTGTGGACTGATTAATTAATTAGTGAATTAATTAAATGGGGTCACTGCTAATTGAATTGAGAACCTAGAGGGTCACACACAACAACTTGGTTACATGAGTTGAGGCTTTAAAATGATTAAACGAGTTAATCGGGCCTAGAGGGTTCCACACGTGTGGGTCTCGTGCATGACACGTGTCCTTCATGGACACGTGTGCATGTGTGTGGATATTTATTTGGTGATTAAATAATTAATGTGTTAATTATTTAATAGACTTTGGTTTAATTTTGAATTAAAAAGAAAATCTTATTTTGGAGAAAAATAATCTAGTTAATTAATTATGAATTAATTGATTAGATAAAATAAGTTATTTATTTTAAATAAATAAAGTATAAAATTATCCAAAAATAGTTTGGATATTTTTAGCTCTCTTGAAAGTTGATTTGAATTAGAATTCAAAGTCAAAGTCAAAGTTACTTGATGATCAAGTAATAGGAGAGAGAGAGAGACCAAAATCCTAGCCCATAAAGGACTAGGATTTTCGGTCCTCCCCTCATTATAAATGGGGGAGCTCGAGCTCCCCTTAGAGCTAATTGGCAATTCTTTTGGTTCATGTGTTGAACACCATCCTTTCTTCAAGATAAACGAAACCCTAGGTTAAGCCTAAACACTAACTAGAGAACTAGCATCCTTATTAGTTAGATTGTGATCAAGTTGGTGGACTATCTGTAGAGAGCTTCAAGTTAGAAGTTTGAAGATTCGAGCTTTACCAGGGAGAGGGGATCAAGCCGCGAGAAGAGCGTTCTTGGGTGGCTTGAAACGCTTCAAGAAAGAATAAAAGAAAAGTAAATTTCTTAACTCTACGAATTTCGATACACGATAGCGAGTCCAAGATCCTTTTGTTGGAAAATTTTTTTAAATTCCGCTGCTTTCTGATTCGTGTTTCTAACAAATACGTGAATCAATTGCAAAGTAAATCCAGCATCACTGAAAACTTACAAGCGATGATGCATACAAATCAAAAAGCACAGTATGGTTACAATACACTATTAATCAAAACAAAACGAAATTCACAGTGAAAAACTCAAAATTCTGAAGATCTGCTCTAGAACTCAAAATAAAAAATCTAATCTAAAAATCAAACCGCAATACAGACGAAGAGAGAGAGAGAGAGAAAGACCTAGGTTGAGCAGGGGTCGGCAAAGGAGATGACAACGGATGAGTAGAGAGAAGCAGTCGGGCGAAGATGGTCGTCGACGTGCAAAAGCGAGCGGACGGAGGCGGCTTGACAATGGATAGAAGTGGAGAAGGAAGTGGGCGGAGGCGGAGAAGGAAGAGGCCGGCGGAGGCTGGCAAAGGCGAATCTAGCTGGAGGCAGTGATTTCGGCAGAGAGAAATTGGGTGAAACGGGACTGAGGTTTTTTGCCCTAATCTTTTCATTTTATCTTTACATAGGGAAGGTATTTTATTTTTCTTTTGTTTATTTTTCTAAACAAATCATTAAGCGTAACTGGCACAGAGGGGTTCTGAGTTCTATGAGCTCCTGGGTTCGATCCCCCTCCAACACATTTTGCATTATAATGCCCTTTTTAATTTTATATTTTAAAATATGATATAAATAATTTCGACGGGCTTCCGAGGGATATCCCGTCAGAATTATTATATTTTTGTTATTTATATTTAAAAAAACCGACGGGATTTCCCTCGGAATATCGTCGGAATTATTTACTATTAATTTTTAAATATTGTATTAAAAAACCGATGGGGTTCCGAGGGGTATCCCGTCGGAAACATTTAATTTCTATTTTTATATTTTATATTTTAAAAATACCAACGGAATTTTTCTCGGAATCCCGTCGGAATTTTCTAATGTTAATTTTAAATTTTATATTTAAAAAAAAAAACCGATGGAATTCCGAGGGAAATCTCGTCGGAATTATTTAATTTTTTATTTTTAAATCGAAGTCCATCGGAATTCCATAGGAATTACCGACGGAATTCCGACGGAGGGTTTCCCTCGGAATTTTTCGTTGGATTTTGCAGGATTTCTTGTAGTGATCTACACCCCCAAATAGTTCCTCAAGTGGTCTATACTTTCCATACCTAAAATTCTAGTAACTTGCTACTTTAAATCATTTGACACATAAGGTGCGAACAATACATGTAATTTGCTGAAATTTAATTTGAGGCTCAACGCCTCAAACACACTTCGAATGCACTTTGCTCCATGCATAATAATTTTGGCTCCCAATATTATGTCGTCCGCAAATATAAGTGTGAGATGTGAAAGCCTCTCTTACATACCGTAATTGGCTTCCAGTGTCCGACTGAAATGGTTTCCTCATATACATAAGTTGTTCCATGCAGTGTACAAACAAGTAAGGTAAGAGTGATTACTTATCTAATGCCACACATCCGTGCACCCTCTGTCGGTTCACCATTCCATAGAATCTCCGGTTATATCCCCTCAATTCTGCTCATAATGATATTGATGATTTGCGTCAAGAATTTGGAGAAAACTAAAGTTTTCCTTAGAAAATCCTACCGACTGTATCGTACACCTTTTAAGATTTAATTTCAACATTATACCCTATTTTTTTTGTTTGTGGAGTGATCTAGCATTCGTAACACTTCTTGAAGCATCAAGATATTGTAATGGGTGCCTCGACACGGAATAAAGCTATTTTGGTTTGGGCTCACAATTTCTTTGATATACGACTTAAATGAGTATAATAATTTTGGTTATCAGTTTAAGCAATACATTACACAACGTAAACGGTTGAAACTCATTTATTTTGTGGAGTATTAACTTTCGAAATCAGACAAATAAACGCCTGATAAGCCTTCTTTGGAATTGATTCTCTCTCCATGTAATCATCGATAAATTTCATCACCGAGTTTCCTATTATAACCTAATAGGTTTGGAAAAAGCAAGATTGGAGATCATATGCTCCCAGCTCTTTGTGCGGGTGCGTGCTCTTCACTACCCTCAAGATTTCCTCACCCGAGGTCACTCTTGAATGTTATTTTTACGCTGCCTCCTCAGAGTTTGTTGGTGTAAGCTAATACCAAAACTCGTCACCTCTTCGATTGTAACGCCCCGTGTTTTTGTCTTACAGGTACGTGCGCCACACGTGTGAGTTTGAGAGTTAGAATTGCTCACATGTTTTAATTGAATTATGTGTCTAAGTGAATTATGTGAATAATTGCTTTAATTGACTATGTGATCATTTTATTTATATTTGCATTCCTTCTATTTTATTTCTTAACATATACACCTTTCACAACTCATTCATTCTTATCATAAGCACTTCATAAATTTTTCTAACTTATGTATATATATGCATACTTATATCTTATATTACTCAAATTATATAATATACAATACTTTATATATGTTCTAGATACATACATTCATACATGCATTATATTTATATAAAGTACATGTACTTATATTTATATTATATACCATAAATCACTCATTATACTTTATATATACAAATAATATATCTATACATATATTACGCATTACATACACATATACTTACATATATTATATCATATATCTATACAAATACCCAACCACTACCTCACTCTCACATAATAAATCTCTAACACACCATAAACACACACTTGCTCTCAAACTCTTCACATACATACCCACACCCACACCCATTTCGATCCAAGGAGGAAGAAGAAGAGAAGGGGGAACCAATCATTCATCATCATCATTTTTTCATCTTCATTTCTTCCTTTTCATCCCAAGGTATATATATATGTATATATTTGTGTGTGACTTGTGTTGAATAATTGGGGTATGGTGTTTTGAGTGTGTGTTCTTGATTCTAAGCATATGTATGTGATTTTATAGGTGAGATTATGGATTTAATGCAATCATGCCTTGGGTTGTTGGTACGTTTATTGATATGGCATGATTGGGAGTTTTATGTGTTGAGTTTTGAATGATTTAAGTGCCCTATTGTGTGTTATATGTTGTACAATTGAGATATGATGTGCGTATAAGTGTTATGAACATGTTGAAACTTGATTTGTGTAGCTTAGTTGGTACTTTGTGTTGGTTTTGTGTTGTGTACGTTGCTGCCCTATTTTGCTGCAATTTTCAGGGTTTCGGACTCGAATCCACCCCCGTGGATTTTTCCTTTGAAATAAATCCACGGGCGTGGATTTTGAGGCAGGGAGTTGCTTTTTTCTGGACCAAGATCCACGGTCATGGATCTCAAATTCACGACCATGGATCCTGTCAGCAACCCTCGTTGTTCCGTTTTCTATTTTCTTGTTTCCCTTAGCTTGTTTGATCTCCTCTCACCTCTTTTATGATTCCTATGCCTTATTAACATGTATTCTTATGTGTTATGATCATTATATGAGGTTCATGGATTGATTTGATTTGAAACGTGCAAAATATGAAGTGAATGAACATTTTCATAAATTATTAACATCAATATCTCTTACTATATCATGTGCATAGCATTGCCGTGTATCTATGTGGTTTCATATTGAGTCATTTCTCACGAGTACACATTGTTCCATCTCTTGTACAGTTCGTTGCCAGGGCGAAGACTTCTCAATCGAATATGCACCCGTATTACTCATGTTTCTTGTCTCGTGGTATTCCAGGTGAGGGTGTTTTCGTTCTAGTTATGTATCGAACCCTATAACCTTATGTGATAAGTTTTGGCCAAAAACCTAATGTATATATATATATATATATATATATATATATATATATATATATATATATATATATATTTATATATATATATTATTTTCAAAGTGGAGTCATCGAGTAAATAGTTATCGTGTAAATCATTGTCAAGGATTAAGAAATGTATTATGATTCTCATTACTTGAAATGTTTTGCCGAGATTTTGCACATTGATCATGCACATGTATTGGGTCCTAGGGAAATGTGTGAATGGAGACCGGTTCGGCATCGGGCCGATGTATAGCTAAGCTATTGCACAAAATACCCATTGAGCATCTCTCACGCGACCGTGTAGTGTGGAAGGTGAGTTATTCTTAAGCCGATGGTTAACCCATCGAAGGAGCAGGTAGGAGTTATGAGCCCCCGTCTCGATATTGTAATGAGGTAGTTCGAGTCTGCAGGCCCGACCATTATGGAGTGAGAAGGTTGGAACTATTTTATAATTATGATTATGCACATGATTATGATTATTGTTATGCACTGTGCGGGAAGGCCGGAACACGGATTGCCCAAACGATTATATCTCATGTATTTATGTCTCGTATGTATTATTATGTATAGCATGATCACGTATTCAAACGTATCAAGTCATGTTTTTTGTACATGGTCGGAGTTTGGTTGGAGAATTATGCACGCTCACTCACCAAGCCATTATGATTATTATGAATTATGAACTTAATGAATTTAATATGAATTAGTCGTAAAGTCCGAGCACTGCTTAGTTATTTTCTTGCCCCTCTGTGGGAACTAACTTTAAATAAAACATTGCTCGGGATTTATGACTTGCATGTGCATGTTTTCATATATATGTATAACTCCTGCTCACTCAGTCTTCTAGAGATTGACCCCTCTTTCCACTCTTCCAGTTTCTTGCAGGTTTAGCTAGGCGGGACTCGAGTCTTAACTTGCTTGTTCGAGTCACTTGTACACTTGAGTCACTTTTCACCATGTTATGATTTAATTATATTTCTTTATGTATTTAGGCATGTGTGCCAAATTATGAGATTATTGGATGTTGATTCGGGACAGGTTGCATGTTTAGTTGAACCCGTTAATAGGATGCATGATGGATTTATTTATGTTTATGAATTTTTGGATTTGTAGCTATCTTTGGAAATTATGCACGATATTATTGCTTCCGCACCGCATTCTGGAATTTGTGATTAATTGGTACAGGGTTAGATTCCGCCTAGCCAGGATTTTTTTTTTTTTTTTTGTCACCCATTCGCTATGGATCCGGTTCATGCTTGACCTATCCATTTCATGTGTGGACTAGACTTGTAGTGCGGGGGATATGGTGCCTATCGTTGAGGGTGCTACATCCTAATGTGGTATCAGAGTCCCAAATTGCAAAACCGGGGTTTCTAGTGTCGTGACGTGTCAAGTATAGGTCGAACGACATAGGAACTAATTGTCAACGTGTGCACTGCAATGTTCATGAGCTTTAGTTATTGAAATTTGATGGAAATTATATTGTTGAATGTGATTAACTTAAATTTTGTTGAATTATGTGTTACATCTTGCATCAATACGTGTTTTTGATGTTAATTATGTGCCATATGCACTTACTAACTGGCATGCATTTATATTTGAGTTGAGTTGTGATTTATAGGATATTGATACAACATCAAACCACGACCAATTTTCTCAACCACAATAATTCATTACAAGCTCTTCTTTCAAATGCAGGTGATTTAAAGGATATACCCGAATAAAGTGAAGTATTAGCGTGATAGTTGCTTTCCATAAGAAACGTATTGATTGGAATTGAAAAGGTTATAGGTTGGGAGTTCGAGCTCTAGATGGGAATTAAATCGTACAAGAAGGTTGAGATCCGGAATAGAAGACTCGGTATGTGGCAATAATTTATGGGTTCTATTGTAGTCGGCACATACTTGATAAGATGGTGGTGGGGAGTGTGATGTTTACAACTCATAATATCAACATGCACACCTACACTACGAAGATTATATAACCGGATTCAATGGGATCATCTAATTCACGAAAGAAACGAAGAAAAACCTGGAAGGTGTTTTAGTTCGAGGTTCGGACCAACAAAGAGGCGAAGACTTTCAAGAGAATTCAAGGTAAAATAGGTTCGTTGGATGATAAATGCCAAGGATCACCAAAGAAGGTTTGGAATACCATAGGGTTTGTGAATGGTGAGCAATACAAATCATTAAGGAAGAATTTTTGAACAAGTCAAGTTCTTAGAAGTTAAGTTCGGGAAGAAGGAAAAGAAGAGGAAATTATGTGCTCAAGTGTAAGGAATTGAAGGACGAGTCATTCAACCAATTTGAATTCACAAGAGATAGGTCGAGGGGACTTTGATCAAGAAGAATTGGGTTCAAGAATCATGAAATTCCGAACCATGGAGACACGCAAGGCGATACAAGAAACTTTGAAGATCAGGAAGCTCATGGGAAGTCAAGATGTCTGAGTTGACATTTAAGTTCGGTATTTGGATCGAAGTGGAAGAAATAGGATTACTTAATCGGAGAAGTTGCGAGTTCATTTCCCCATATGAACTCGCAAAGGATAGAGCAAGATAACTCCAACTAAGTTAATAACCATGGAGAAGATTTTAACAAATTAGAATCAGAATTGGGAAAGAATCAAGAGATTGGTTCCATGGATTTAGAAGTTGGGTTTAAATAACAAATCGGGCCGAGGGAATACACTACCTTATACAAGAGAGCTAAGAAAATCCGGAAGACCGTGGGTAAACAAACAAAGATCAACAAATTTGAGAGTAAAGGAAAAGGTGTCGGACTAAAGCTTATCTCTACGGTGAAAGGTACTTGCATTCATGGAACGTGCATCATTCACTATGTTAATTATTTAGTTTTCTTACATTGTGTTTGATTGATATAATTGCTTAAATATGTTGCATGCCTTAATTGTTGGAGATGTGTGACATGCATCGAGCATTCTTACCCAACATGCATAGTTTAGTGTTTGCTTGATAGGAAGTCTTCTCTACCCCGCTCATCGTATACTATTTCAAAACAAGTTGAATTTCGATCAAGAAAGAAAATGAATCTTGGGTTGCAAAGTAGACAAGGGTGTAATGGAAATTTTGAAGAAGTTGGGAATTAGGGTTAAAGAAATGATAGACCAAGTTCAACGAGCCAAGGTGGAAACTAAGGGGGAGAGTACGATCGAGGAATAAACTCAAGCTTCCGGCTGTGTCAAGAGAACTACTTTTAGTATGAACAACGGGAATGCAGGACTTGACAAGTCACGGAATCCTACGAAAGCTATAAGGGATAAGTTAGAGAATTTTAGCATCCGAAGAATGTCTAGACCGAGATTTCTGAAACTTCAAGAGGTTGTTGAGAAGAAAGGGTACCTAAATGGATAAAGTTGCAAGTTTAAAGGATATTTAAGAATCGTATCAATAAGATGAAAGAATGATGAGCAATGATTGCGAACAACACCGTAGACCTCTCATTCAAAGACAAGCACGAATTTAAACTCCCAAGAATTTAAAAGATAGAGTTTTACGTGACGTATCTAGGATACCTAAGATAACGGAGCTATGAAGAAACTAGAAGAAATGGTAAAGAGGATATCGGGTAAAGGAAAGGCCAATCAGATCATCATATTCCGTGATGGAAAAAGTGAGAGTCAATTCGACCGAGCCTTTAAGATGAAATGACTTACCGATTCGTCAATCGTTTTCCATGGTAAACCGGGGACACCGTAAGAGTTGGAAATCATAATTCGAACTCATGGAAGAATGACTCAAACAACCGAGGATACAGAATATGACTTGTTAGGAAAACGAGTTGATTAGATTGAGGCTAAGAGAACACTTAAGAATTTGAAAGGGTAGAGTGAAATAGAGAAAAAGGAATTGAGACCGAGTTATTGAAATATGGGATGGATTAAGGACCGGGCATGTGCATAAGGATAAAAAAGAAGGAAGTCGAGAAATAACCCAACTGTGGGTTAATGCATTGGCATGGCAATGAGAGCATTATCATCAATTTTATTACTACGGTGAACGGTACATCAAACATTCATAGAATATACATACATGCAACTTTAACTTGAACAATTTCATGATGTTATGTGCCTTGATCACTAATTATATTAACTGTTTTTGTATGATAATCAATGTACTTCATGTCTTCTACCTGCTTCTTGTGTGTTTGCTGTGTGATGTAACTGCATTTTGCTTTTGGTGCTTGTTTTGTGCTGAGAGGTGTTGAGCCTTTCGTGTTGTGCTTGGATTCTCTCTTGTTAGTTGTTCGAGAGACGGGGCTCTCACGTTGTTTGATCAAGAGACCGGGGTTCTCTTGTTAGTTGCTTGAGAAACAGGGATTCTCTCATTTGTTTCTTATTACTGGTTAGCTTGCCAACTAATGGCAGCTTAGATTTTCGAGTGTTTAGGCTTCGGTGAGTTAAGGGTCATGACTTAACAGCAATTGAAGACCCTTTGTTGCTTGAAGACCTTTTCCGAAGTAATTCCTGATGGGGAGTTGCTAACTTGCATGGGATGAACACGGGAGAGCTGCTTAAGAGTCCAGATCTCGAGGCAGTGGACCTGGGGACAGGTCCATTTTAAGGGGGAGAGGTTGTAACGCCCCGTGATTTCGTCTTACAGGTACGCGCGCCACACGTGTGAGTTTGAGAGTTAGAATTGCTCGCATGCTTTAATTAAATTATGTATCTAAGTGAATTATGTGAATAATTGCTTTAATTGACTATGTGATCATTTTATTTATATTTACATTCCTTCTATTTCATTTCTTAACATATACACCTTTCACAACTCATTCATTCCTATCATAAGCACTTCATAAATTTTTCTAACTTATGTATATATATGCATACTTATATCTTATATTACTCAAATTATATAATATACAATACTTTATATATGTTCTAGATACATACATTCATACATGCATTATATTTATATGAAGTACATGTACTTATATTCATATTATATACCATAAATCACTCAATATACTTTATACATACAAATAATATATCTATACATATATTACTCATTACATACACATATACTTACATATATTATATCATATATCTATACAAACACCCAACCACTACCTCACTCTCACACACTAAATCTCTAACACACCATAAACACACACTTGCTCTCAAACTCTTCACACACACACCCATACCCATTTCGATCTAAGGAGTAAGAAGAAGAGAAGGGGCAACTAATCATTCATCATCATCATTTCTTCATCTCCATTTCTTCCTTTTCATCCCAAGGTATATATATATGTATATATTTGTGTGTGAGTTGTGTTGAATAATTGGGGTTTGGCGTTTTGAGTGTGTGTTCTTGATTCTAAGCATGTGTATGTGATTATATAGGTGAGATTATGGATTTAATGCAAGCATGCCTTGGGTTGTTGGTACATTTATTGATATGGCATGATTGGGAGTTTTATATGTTGAGTTTTGAACGATTTAAGTGCCCCAATGTGTGTTATATGTTGTACAATTGAGATATGATGTGTGTATAAGTGTTATGAACATGTTGAGACTTGATTTGTGTCGCTTAGTTGGTACTTTTTATTGGTTTTGTGTTGTGTACGTTGTTGCCCTGTTTTGCTGCAATTTTCAGGGTTTCGGACTTGAATCCACGGCCGTGGATTTTCCCTTTGAAATAAATCCATGGGCGTGGATTTTGAGGCAGGGAGTTACTTTTTTCTGGACCAAGAACCACGGCCATGGATCCTGTCAGCAACCCTCGTTGTTCAGTTTTCCATTTTCTTGTTTCCCTTAGCTTGTTTGATCTCCTCTCACCTCTTTTATGATTCCTATGCCTTATTAACATGTATTCTAATGAGTTATGATCGTTATATGAGGTTTATGGATTGAGTTGATTTGAAATGTGCAAAATATGAAGTGAATGAACATTTTCATAAATTATTAACATCAATATCTCATACTATATCATGTGCATAGCATTGTCGTACGTCTATGTGGTTTCATATTGAGTTATTTTCGTACACATCGTTCCATCTCTTGTACAGTTCATTTCCAGGGCGGAGACTTCTCGATCGAATAGGCACCCGTATTACTCATGTTTCTTATCTCGGGGTATTCCAGTTGAGGGTGTTTTCGTTGTAGTTACGTATCGAACCCCAATAACCTTGTGTGACAAGTTTTGGCCAAAAACCTAATGTGTGTGTATATATATATATATATATATATATATATATATATATATATATATTGTTTTCAACGTGGAGTCATCGAATAAATAGTTATCTTGTAAATCATTGTCAAGGATTATGATTCTCATGACTTGAAATGTTTTGGCGAGATTATGCACATCGATCATGCACATGTATTGGGCCCCGAGGAAATGTGTGAATGGAGACCGGTTCGGCATAAGGCCGACGTGTAGCTAAGCCATCGCACAAAGTACCCATTGAGAATCTCTCTCGCGACCGTGTAGTATGGAAGGTGAGTTATTCTTGAGTCGATGGTTAACCCATCGAAGGAGTGGGTAGGAGTCATGAGCCCCCGTCTCGATATTGTAATGAGGTGATTCGGGTCTGCAGGCCCGACCATTATGGAGGGAGAAGGTTGGAACTATTTTATGATTATGATTATGCACATGATTATGATTATTGTTATGCACCGTGCGGGAAGGCCAGAACATGGATTGCCCAAACGATTATGTTTCATGTATTTATGTCTCGCATGTATTATTATGTATTGCATGATCGTGAATTCAAACGTATTAAGTCATGTTTAATGTACATGGTCGGAGTTTGGTTGGAGAATTATGCACGCTCGCTCGCCGAGCCATTATGATTATTATGAATTATGAACTTAATGAATTTAATATGAATTAGTCGTAAAGTCCGAGCATTGCTTAGTTATTTTCTTGCGCCTCCATGTGAACTAACTTTAAATAAAACATTGCTCGGAATTTATGACTTGCATGCGCATGTTTTTATATATATGTATTACTCCTGCTCACTTAGTCTTCTAGAGACTGACCCCTCTTTCCACTCCTCCAGTTTCTTGCAGGTTTAGCTAGGCGAGAGTCGAATCTTAGCTTGCTTGTTTGAGTCACTTATACACTTGAGTCACTTTTCACCATGTTATGATTTAATTGTATTTCTTTATATATTTGGGCCTATGTGCCAAATTATGAGATTATTGGATGTTGATTCGGGACAGGTTGCATGTTTAGTTAAACCTGTTAATAGGATGCATAATGGATTTATTTATATTTATGAATTGTTGGACTTGTAGCTATCTTTGGAATTATGCATGATATTATTGCTTTTGCACCGCATTTTGGAATTTGTGATTAATTGGTACAGGGTTAGATTCCGCCTAGCCAGGATTGTTTTTTTTTGTCACCCGTTCGCTATGAGTCCAGTTCATGCTTGAACTATCCATTTCAAGTGTGGACTAGACTTGTAGTGCGGGGGATGTGGTGCCTATCGTTGAGTGTGCTACATCGATGGTATCTCCATTGAATATTTTGGTGTAGTACTCCTAAGTGTGTGACTTTAGTTAGTCATTATTGGTTAAACATTCATCTCTTATTTTAAGAGTATTCGTCCGGTTCCTTCTCTTTTTCGTTATGGTTGAGAGATGAAAAAAATGTGTATGTTTATCCTTGAATTGGAGTCAATTAATTATTTACTCTTAAAACCAAATAATCTCTTCTTGTTGCAATAGTTTGTTATATTTTTTCGTCAATTCATTCTCCTAATCTTTCGAATACCTTGCTTGTCTCATACATAATGCTCTGAAAATTCTTTGTAATTTTTTTTTTTTTTGCCTTTTCGCTTTTCGAGCACATTGAAAATTGTTTAATGACCATTGTTTTGGAGCAATGATCTCAAGTCAAAATGTCTTTCAAGTACTGATTTAGCCAATAAGTCATTTATTACTGCTTTGGAAAATAATCTAAATTGATAATTGTTCATTACATTCAACAATTCTCCATATTGTTTATTGAGCTAAGACCCAATCTAGTATCTTTAAATTGTTTAATATAGTTTTTTGGAATTTTGTTTACCATTATACATTGTATTTATTCTCACTTTGTCATGTCCTTTTTATATATTTGTAAAGATATTTCACAATTGTCACTCTAAAAATATCTCGATGCTAATGTGAGTTATAGCACCCGGAACGCTAGGTAGCCACATCCCCCGGACTATAGTTCAATCCACATATGGAACGAACACCCATACATGAATCAAGCCTATAGCGAACGGGAGACAATAAAAAAAACAATCCTCTAGCCAGGCGGGACTAACCCTCAATCAAATAATAATGCATAACAATATATGCGGAAGCATAATATACATGGCATTCTCATCATTCAAGTTCGATTCAGTCTGTTTCTACATATCAATATGTACAATTAGATAAATGAACTGTGCTAGACTCAAATAAAAGACTTGACTCGACTCAATTACCACCTAGCACTCATCCTGCAAAAACCTGGAAAGTGAGGTGTCAGTCTATGAAAGACTGAGTGAGGGGCTTAATAAATATAAGCGCACGTATCATGCAAGTTACAATCTCGGGTAAGGTTTTATAAAAGGAAGCAATATAAGCTCAATAATAAGATAATCCTCGCCCGAAATTATAACTATCCAATTTATCAATTCAGTCAATTTCAGTCAATCAGTGGCCCGACGAGTGAGGGCAATTCTCCAATCTTACTCCGACAGTGTACAGTAATTATGTTATCAGTTGATTAGGTGATCCATCAAGTAATTACAGTGCAATCAGTCAAGAGCAGTTTTAGTACCCTTTTCCCTCCGGTGATGGTAGGATTACAAGGCCCCACCACCCAGTCAGTGTGAGCATAGGGTTCATGAGTCCCTATGCCCGGAACTCCTTCCTCCACTAATCTCCTAGTTGATTCAGGGGTCATCCCACAGTAGTGAGGATAGTGCAAGAGTTATCCATCAGCCCTTGCTTTCCAGATTGGCTCAATACACTACCCTCGGGCCCACAGTGTAGTACAGTATACTCACCAAAAGACAGTCAATTCAGTACATTAACAGTAGTTCAGTACAGTAGCAGTAGTTCAACTGTAAATCATTTGAGGTTTTTGGAAAACTATAGATATATGTATACATTTTGGCCGAGATCCACATAATGGTTGTACGGGTTCTATATAACTAGAAATTAAACCTCACCTGACGAGCGGCAAAACAAGACAAGGATATAAGAAAGTGTCCGTACGATCAATGATCTCTGCCCTGGAGAAGAACTGGACAAGAAAGGAAACAACATGAACTCATGAGACGAGACTCAATATGAGACCAAGTATGACGCACGACAATGCTCATGTAACACCTTAATAACCAAACAAATTAGCAATCAAGTGACACTTAAATATGTATGAGAACCAATTAACATCTAAGAGATGAAATTAATCTTAAGGAGTCATGTATTCATATCATTCAAACATTTCAAGTTCAATTCGTATAGGGCATGGAGTCACACAATCATGTTTGAGCAATTAAGTACCAAGAAACATCACATTGGAGCATACTTATCAATTAATCAAGCATATACTTCATATAATTCACATACGGGAGCTAAGAGAGTGAAAGGAATGCAAGAAGAAAGGTTTTAGGGAAGTTGGGTAAAAACCGACAATTTTTGGAAACGCACATGCTTTAGGAAAACTAGGATATCTTGAGTTCTAGAAGTTAGAATTGAGTTTTGTTTATTTAATATGAAACTATACAAGTATACCTTTCCGATGATATATGGCTCGTTTTCTAGTTCAAAGTGAGGTGAAAATGGCGTAAGCTTGAAGTTGGGTGCATGCAGATTGTCGGTGAAGTGGCGACACCAAAAAGAATTGATTATATCTTACAAATGACAAAATATATTGAGATGATTCCAGTTAGAGTTGTTTTAGACTTCAAAATATTTCTATGGGTTCAAAAATCGGGTCAATCGGGGTTCGTTTGAGGGGTAAACAGAACAAAACAAACTTAGGCTGAAAAAAGGGGAGGATCCACGGCTGTAGATTTCTCCATGTACAAAAATCCACGCCTGTGGATTCTCCTGCCGAAAATCCCAAGTTTTTGGACACAAATCCATGGCCGTGGGTCAAAATCCACGCCCGTGGATCCTTCTCCAGCTACATATACGAAGGAAAAACAGGGCAACCTCTTCTTCTCCTAATGATGATGATGATCCTAGACCTCTTCTTCTCCTTCCTCTTGCTTGATCAAAAGTGTGTGTATGAAGAAAATGGAAGAAAAGGGGTTTGTGTGTGTTGCAGAGATTTTGTGTGTGTGTTCTTATGTTTGAAAGAGAGAGAGATGAGTGAGTGTATGTAATGTAATGTATATATATATATATGTATATGATGAGAGGTGCAAAAAGTCTTGCCTAATTATGATTATTGCAACTAGACCCTTATCTCTTAGATAATTACACGTTAGAAGTGAGTGGAATGAGGGTGTAAATGCAATTATATTATATAATAATCAAGTGGATGCATATAAATATATATATAAGTTGTAGAAATATATAGTCAAGTATAATATATATATATCTATATATACATGATTCATTTATTCTTAGTTAAGACCAATTGTACTTAGTTAAGTATTTATTCTTACAAATTTACATAATATGGGGTGATCAAAATAATCAAACACTCAATCATATCCGGGGAATTAAATATACAACTCATGTAATTCGCGAAAATTGGAAATTTAAATCATAATTGCACGTATTCAAATCAAGGAAATTAAATAGCGCAAATCAATTAAATATGAATCAAGCCATAAATTACAAGTTAATAAAATTTCATGGAGCCACTTGATAAAATAATTTACAACTATCATGAAATGCATAACTGGAAAACTGGGGGGCGTTACATGAGTCTTATACCTTAATAACATATCATGGATTATAAGGTACTACACATTGGTTATAAAGTTGTGTATTACGAACGTGAACCATTATTCAGATTCTTTTCATTTCACAAATCGGATATCCATCCTTATCTTGTATTGTGCTTTCGCAATATGAACATTGTTAGGAATAGTGCCCTTAAAGTAATGTTTTACGCTTTACTATTTCCTTGTAAAATCACAAATAGTCTTTGAATAATAAACGATATGATTTTTTTCATAGACAATCACTTATTTATGTACTTATTTATGTCTGTTTGGGTCTGACTGTGTTTGTATGTTCTGAACTCCCCTAATCCGATGAGGTCGTTAAGAACTTTGTCCTTATGAGAACGACATATGAAACAAGTTCTTAACTCTATAGGCGAGGATTAGAAACTTCTCCAAGTCGATGAGTCCGACAGACAGTGGGAGTGTTCAGTGTCTACCTTGACTCCGTTGAGACTTGCTTATGTGATTATATCCTTGAGAAGGATCACTCAATTTCATGGACTGATAAGTGCATACGATGATGTGTTCATAATACATAAGGATGATTGTTACGAGAACTTCATCACTGAGATGTCCCACGTGAGAATATTCCTAAATGGGAAAGAAAGTTTCCAGAAACTTCCAGATTAGGAATATCTCACAGGTCAATGACGTGATTAATAATCCTTTGACTTGAGATTCTGTATTGTCTCATATGAGCTAGCTCTGTGATCTTTGATATAAGCTCAAAAGGGTGTCACCATATAGGCACCTGAATTCCAGCCTATGTTGGGATTACACAAGTGGCATATGTACAATTAGTAGAATCAATAAAGGACCTACACTTGTTAAGAACAAGGATTATCTCTTATTGATTAAGTTGTTCGTAGTTCGTTAAATATTAAACCCTTGGCCAAGGTGGTTAAAAGATCAAGACATCAAGAAAATGGGGTTTTCTTGTATTGAGATCTCAATGGATATGAAATGAACTTAACTTTAAAGATCAAGAATAACAAGGCTCTAAGTTTATTCCCATGCCTTAATATCTTGATTGAGAGATGGAGTTGTAGGAGGATTGTATTTCACTGTTGTCATTGACTGAAAGGTTCTTCGATTCATTTCGTTATTTAGCTAGGGGTCACACACCCATTGCTAGACTACGGTAGTGTGATCTGTGAACTGATTAATTAATTATTAGAATTAATTAATTAGTGTCATTGCTAATCAAATAATGAACCTAAAGGGTCATACACAAATGCCAGGTCACGAGAGTTTTGGTAGAAAGTTAATTGGATTAACAAAAGATCAAATTGTTGATCAAATGGGGACCATACGTGTGTGGGCCCCATGCCACGAGTCATGCACGTGACTAGACACATCAAGCACGTGATTGATCACATGTCACACACACATGAATGACACGCGTGCCTCGTGCCACACGTGTAAATGCTTTTCTTGAATTAAAATAATTTTTAATTAATTTTTAGTCTTTTAATTAATTATGAATCAATTGTTAAGTCCAATCTCAAAAATAATTAACCTAATAAATAATTAATTATTTATTGAATATTGATATTTAAATTTTATGCAAGATAAAGTTGAATAGTCAAACTTCCTAAAGTAGAAGAGAGAAAGATTTCTTGGATTATCTTGGAGAGTAAGATAAGATCTTATTTTCAATTAAAAGATAATAATTAATTAGTGAACTATTGAGTAAGAAATAAAAGCCCACAAAACTTGGGGAATTCTCCTAGGGTTTGAACTTCTTGGTATAAATACAAGGGGTGAGCTCTTTCTTGGGTTTAGAACAATGTTTTTGAAGCGTTAATTGTTTTTGAGAAAATTAAAGAAGAGTTTTCAAAGAAAATTCCTAACCAAAACACAAGCCACAGAACTAGCATTTTCAATTGTTTAATCGGGATCTAGGACTAGTGTGGATACACTTTGGAGGATTACCTACTTTGTAATCTTTTCGAGAACCGTTCGAGGGACAATCTGCACTAAGGGTGTTTGATAGGCGGTATCAACATCACAAGAAAGCTTCTATCTTCGTAAGTTTCTTGAAACCCTCTTAGTTTTGAAACAAACATTGCAACAACACGATTCACTTTTGAATTATTTTTTTTAAAATTCCGCTGCGCAAACTCTGTGTTTTCCAACAAACATATGAGTAATGTTATTTATATTTTTAATCCATCACGCAAGAATTATTTAAGTTCTTTCATCCACATGATTCATGCATCATGTGTTTCATAACTAACTCATAAAGTTTGAGATTCTTTTCTTAATCAACAAATTCGACACAGATAAATTGATCAAGTTTATCATGTGTTGTAATTTTATATTTTGACCCAAAGATTATGAAAATATGAGTATGTTGCAACCATCTCTTTTGAAACTCAATTGCATGAACATATGCTACCACATTTTCAGAAATCTCCCAATTGAATAATTGATATTTTAAATCTTGTAACTTTTACCGAAAAACTCTTGAGGTATAAAATATCTCTTTTAAATCATGAACAATAAATAATACAATTAAGGACTTATCACTGAGTAAAACATAACAAGATCAATAAATACATGCATTTTTCTTCATGTGAAAAAACCTTATTTGCAGACCAAAAATTTAATCCCTTGAGTGACATCATTGTTGAATGAAGTAAACGAATTATTTTGGTTGTTTCTTAATTTTGGTACGTGTGTATATACATTAAAATTAAGTATTCTTTCTATTAACTTACTATTCTTTTTCTCTTTTTTATTCTCTCTTTGTCATTTGATCTCACAGGCCATTTTCTTATTAATATTTCTCTAATGAGTATTATTGTGATTTATGTTAGTTTTTTACTATTAATTTTATGTATGTAGTAGAAATAACTAAAAGAATCTATTTATATCAAAATTTCAAGGAATATTTAATCGAACACTATGAAAATTATTTATAAAATTAGATTATATATTATTTTTGTATGCATTTTTTTAGAATTCATAATTTAAAGTAACTTTGATTTAACGACCTGCAATTCTAAATTGTGATATATTAAGTCGTAAGAAATAAAAAATCCTATTCGTATTTTTAATATATAGATTATGTAAATCATCATATCTAAATAATATTTATGTATTTATCTTATATTTTATTATATAAACTAAAAAAAGATTATATTGGTTAGTTAAAGTTAGATAATTATAATTATATTAGTATTAGTTAATTGAAAAATATTATGTAAGGATTAATTAGTTTATTGAAAAATATCATATATTTCATTCAATTATATATTTTTTTTAATTAGATAAGTTTATAAAATTATAATATGATTATAATTTAAGAAAGTTTATACACTTGGATAATTAAAATTATGAACTTACATAATTAGAATTACATTATTAGGATTGATTTATTGAAAGTTATCTTACATAACTCATTCAATTTAAATAATATTTTATTTCACATAACTATCAATATTTATTAAAATTTAAAGTAAATCAATTTGTTTTTTCTAATTCGTTTGATGTATTTTGTTATAGAATTATAAATTATAGGCCTCAAAATTAAGAAATGGACAACTTATATTATAGAAGTTGAATATAATTAAATAATATATTAATATTAAGACAATTCTTGCTAAACTATATATCATTTTTGTTGGTAAGTTGAAGAAAATCAGAAATTATAATTCTACTAAGATTTCTATTTTAAGTCAATAAGTACTTTCTGAATAGTTAAATTAATAATTTATAATATGTATTTACATAATTATCCTTTTCTTTTTACATAATTATTCTTAACTAATAGTATTGATATAATTATTATAAGGATATTTTAGGAGATTTATATTTTGTAAAAAATAATATAATATGTATTTACATAATTATCTTTTTTTTTTTTTCATAATTATCCTTAACTAATAATATTGATATAGTTACTATAAGGATATTTTAGGAGATTTATATTTTGTAAAAATCAACTCCTGTTTATATATATACTAGTAAAAACATTGTCTGTTGCACATTAAATACGCAGTTTATATAATTACTTTTAATTATTAAATTAAATTATTTGAAATATCAACTTTTTAAAGTGAATTGAGACTTAATTTTTAAATGTAACTCTCAACTATACAAATAAAAAAAATAATAGTTAGAAAATATTATTTTAGGAGATTTATATTTTGTAAAAATCAACTCCTGTCTATATATATACTAGTAAAAACAATGTGTGTTGCACATTAAATACGCAGTTTATATAATTACTTTTAATTATTAAATTAAATTATTTGAAATATCAACTTTTTAAAATGAATTGAGACTTAATTTTTAAATGTAACTCTCAACTATACAAATAAAAAAAATAATAGTTAGAAACTAACACTCCTCCTACAATGCACGAACATTTTTAAAATATTATTATATTGTGGCATGTTGTGTTTATATCGGATACCGTGTCAGATATCCCTACCTGTTAAGCTTAACAATTAATTTATCGTATTTGTGTCCATGCATAATAAATACCATCTAGCTCATGAACAAAAACTAATAAAGTATATTGTAAAATTAGTATTAAAAATTAAATTATAATTTGTATTTATCTTTTATTTGACTTCATATGTTTAGTTTGATTTATAAAATTCGTTTTATCTTTTCTTTAGATTAAATGAGTCTTATTTCTAATTTTTAAGTTTTAAATAAGTTTTCTTAAGGAATGTAATACTTTATAAGAGATATTTAGTGTTAATAACATTTATCCCTACCAAGTTAAAAAATTACAAATCAATTTGTCTCGAATCCAACTTAAAATTCATTTATATAAAGTAAGATATGGACGTAGATTGAAATAAATGTCTATAGACTCCGACTATTGTTCCTCCAATTCGGTCTCATCCCAAAGCTACACGTCGAGGACTAGAGGCCTTTAAATCTCGGGAAGGGTTTCCTTAGGTAGGTATTGAAATCTTCTTTCTCGATGTCATCTTAAAAGTAGATAAAAATGAAAAGAAAAAATTTAAAAATGCGAATAGAGTTGGGTCGAGATAATACCTAAGTTGAAAGTAAGAAGGTGTTTCGAACAACGTCTCTCGAGCTTGTCTTTTGAAACTTAGATTAAGACCACTTTGCACGATACTTGCTTTGACTCGCTCGATATGCTTTTTAGTAAAGTTAACTTCTGAAAATGATTGAGAAGCCCTATTTACAGGGAATGAAAAAACAAAAAGTTTCATAATTATTGTCTAGCGAGTTGATATGCGCGTGAATAGCACCTCTATATTTTTATTTACTCATAAGATTCTCAACTAATTGCTGATTTAGGCATTAGAGGGTTTACTTCATGACCACCCGACTTAGTTCACTATTTTTTCCCTTGTCCCATTTTCAGGCCAGGAAGACTTTCTTTCAAGGGTTGATCTTTGTTTGCACCCCAACCTTTGGGGTGTTTTGCATTTTAGTACCCAACTTTAAAATTTTTACAGTTTAGTCCCCAACCTTTGAATTTTATTGCACTTAAGTGCCCAATATCGACGTGTCATTTTCTTATTGGTCGGTTGGGTACACGTGTCATTTTCTTATTGGTAGGGGGCACTTAAGTGCAACAAAATTCAAAGGTTGGGTATTAAACTGTAAAAATTTAAAAGTTAGGTACTAAAGTACAAAATTTCCCAATGTTTGGGGTGCAAACAAAGATTAACTCTTCTTTCAAATAAATTATTGAGTCATTAAGCTGGTCGATTCAGTAGCTTCACCAGCCACCAAATTCCGACATGATCGTGTACTATAACATTACTTATAATATAATAAATATTTTTTTCATATTAACAAATTGTATTAACAAAATATTGGTCATATTATCAATTAATTAATTAAAATAAAAAAAAATAGTAATAGTAATGTGTACTAATTATCTCTCCCTCTCTCTCCTCTCTCTGCCCCCCTCTCCCCAATCACCAGGACGGCAACATCCCAACATCAATTTTTCTCTACCAAATCTCTCTTCTTTTATCTGTCTTATTTCGGATCCTCTTGACTAAATCTTGTTCTCAATTATTTTTCTCGATAATTCACTCGATATTAATGTCACCAACACTACATTTGACTATGATCAGATTCCAATTAATTATTCTTAAACATGATCATTTCTACATTTAGAAAGATAGTATATATCGCTTGATAATAGAAATTTTATTCTTTAAGATTTATATTCATTTGCTCTAGTACAATTTTATTAAATTTATATTGAAATGGTATAATTTTAATATTATAGGGTATAAAGCATTGGGTTGTGTACATCATCTATTATTTTTTACCCCCAAATCCACCTACACCGAAGAAAAAAATATTAATTTTTACATATGAAGTATGAAAAATATATTTTGAAGTATTAATATACAAAATATAAGTATGAAAGTATGCATGTGAGGTATTATGTTAACAAATGGTTTGTGTGTGTATGGTTTTTCTTTTCTTTTCTTTTTTTTTTTTTTTTTTTTTTTTTTTTTTTTTTTTTTTTTTTTGTGCTATGAAAGGTGATTGAGTATTTTTACACAAAATGAGGTGCAAACAAAAATTGAAATTTGAAAATAGGGAGTTAATACTAAAAGTTTAAGCATTAGAGAGTAAATTAAAATTTCTCTCAGTAATAGGTACTTAAAAATTATTGTCCCAGTATATTATTATATACTCATATATGAGATTTTTATAAAATGAGAGAAACAATTTAGACATATTCAATTGTAAACACTTTAGCAATATTCATCGTCCTTCCTTACTCATCACCATTGACGTTTTTTCTGCCCCCATTTATCGCAATCCTCTTAGATCAACATTTGCCCAAAGTATTATTTTTCCTGCGCATGCAAGTTAGCATTTAAGTATTGCCACTTTATATTTCCTCATTTGGTTGAATTATTTCAACTCATATGAAGTCTAATGTAACTCTTACTTGTACTATGAAAATGTATGTCGATACTTGCCACTTGTTTTTAACTTTTAGTATTCGGAAAGCGTATTTTGTATCCAACCCTTTCTTTTGAATGGTTAATCTTAATAGATAGACACGTAGGTTTTAATTCCTTCCAATTTTTTTTTCTTAATAATTTCCCCGACTCTTAATAACATATTCAATATTTTGGTTCTAACACTACTATCTCTAATTTTAAGATACTTTATCTACTCTTTCCAATTAGATCGACTCATAATGACAGTGCATTTCAACCATTGTTAAGTAAGTTCAACTCTCTTCAAGTTGGCGACATACTCCGAAATCTGTTGTTAAAACTTCTTGACGAGTCGTGTTAATTAATACATTTTCAATATGTAGTGATGTATGTAGCTTAATATAAAATAGAGGATTGCACATAATCATATAATATGTTTTATGTATGTCATAAATGTAAATAAACCTGTGATGAAACACATTTGCTTAATATGTTCGCTTTGTCAAATATTTCCCATATAAATAACTTCTAACTTTCTAAGATTATTTGAAGTTGATCTATATCATTGGCCCTGAAAGTGAAGTAATTTCGGTGCTCATTTTTCTTGTGTAGTTCTACCTCTTTACTCGCAGACTAAAAATTTATTTTCCCCGGGAATGCATCTTTTATGCTCTTCTTACGTATAATTTCTTCATTTGAATTATAATGCTCCGCTCATCCGCCCGTACATGTATGATGTTATGAGTGAGTTTAATTACACAATTATATAATTTAACTGTATCTTTATTGATTTAATTGTTTTGATTGTTTGTAATTGTGTGAATAATTCTCAAATTATATGAATATTCATGATTTTCAATGAATTATATGATAGTTACATGACTAATTTGAAATGACATGCTTTACATGTTTAAGTGTCCTTAATTGTAACTTATTTGAAGCATTGGGATTAAATTGAAAATGAACTTTGGATTAATTTGACATTGTTTAAAAGTTTAGGAGTCTAAATGTAATTAGGTCATTCTTGGCCGCTTACGAAAATGAATTTTCCGATTTTGACTTCGCATTTGGACTCAGGACATCAAACTGAATCCAATGACTGTGACCTTGTATGTTTCTACGTCCGTTCATTTTATTCCTACTTTAACACCAGTCAATGTGAACTAGTTATTACACAAAGTAGATTAGAAAATAACAATTTTTTTTCTCCTAGTCCTTGACCGATCACCATGTCTCTCATTCCTATTCTCATTTTTTTCTTCATCCTCTTCAACCGATCTCTCTCTCTCTCTCTCTCACACACACACACACACACACACACACACACACATAACAGCAAAGGCAAACTTCAAGGTTTCCCTAGTTCAAACTCAAGCATTCATCTTTCTACATCCTTTAATCTTTCAAGATATGAAGTAGGTTCTTTTACTTATTCTCTTCTTTATACTGGAGTTCTTTTCTTGGGATTTAAATGTGTATATGAGTTGTCATATCTGAGATTCTTGAAAAATGGTATTTAAGTTAGAATAAATGATATTAGTTGTCTCTTATGTATTCAACATGAAGCTTATTTCATTAATTTTTGGTTTAAGGAGTTGGGTAGTTGGAGTTATTAAGACCTCCATTAATGGAGGTTAAATCTTTGATAGTTTTAGGGTGTTAAACATGTTTTTATTGTGTTTTGTTGGCCCTAATATCACATGTGAGTGTTATATGATCATTCCCACGCTTTTATCTATATTTTTGTTGCCTTTGGAGTGGTGACGTAACCACTCAATGGTCATTTTCTTTAAACCGCTAATTTTTTACGCTTCTAGAACATCCCACGGCTCGAAAAACTTTTGAACTATTTTGCCCCATGACTGTGGGACATTGGGGGCAGACATCCTATTTTAGCACCCATGGCCAGGGAACTTCTGAACTAATTTGTTCCTAGACCTTGGGACTTTGCGGGGAGACTTTCTATCAACGTCTCACAGCTTTGTGGGGAGACTTTCCATCAACGTCCCACGACTGTGAGACGTCGCCTTTATTTTTCTTCTCAGGTCACGGTTCTGCTTTTCTTTATGCATCGTTTGAACTTTAACCTCGTTTTTGTGCTTTCTTTTTATATGTTCCTATTGTGTCATACTATGTTTGATGTATGTGAATGATTTTGTATGCTATCGTGTGATTCCAATTTAGTAATAATTAGGCCCAATAATAATGAATTAAATATAATGAAATAAATCAGATTTAAGAGGTTATAAGTATGAAATATAATATAATGATTTAGCTAGGCACATTAATTCTGAAATAGAATTATCGGGAATAATTATGAAATAAGAAAATTTTAAAGCTTATTTTCAGCAAGCCCATAAGATTTAAAATTTTCATAATCAAAAAATAAATAAAACATGTTGGCAATTTATATCGTGGAATCGCATGTGCCTTCCAGGCTTGAACATGCACTTACTTCAACAATTTATTTATACAATATCTTTCACGATGCATCACACCGAAATGGCCAATTAGAAACCTTCTAGTAATTTACTTGTTAACCCCCCATATTGCTCTAAGATAGGAGAAAATAAAATGTTCTTATTTCATATACATTACAACTATATCTGCAACTTTTGTGGTTGTCAAACTGAAATCCACTAAATAAAATTTTTAAACTACCAAACACAATAAATTGTGTGTAGCAGTGAAGGGTCGATTCTACAGGGATTGAATGGTTCTATTAATATCCAATAGCCAAGCCAAAAGGCAACAAAAATAAAAAGAAGGGGGTTAACGTAATAACTAAAGTGCATAATGTAGGGAAAATCCCTAAACCTTAACAAACTTACCGAAATCATCGAGAACACACAAGAGGAAGCGTACCTTGATCCATAGCAATCCGTAGTTGATTCGGCAATCTAAGGTTGTGATCTACTAAGCCTTGATACGCCGTTAATTCTATTTTTTCTGGGATGGAGCAGAAAAGAAGACAAAGAACGTATCTGACTTAGGGACCACAACCCTAATATATAACCAAAAGTATGGCACCTTAATTATGGGCCCATCAATCATAATTAAGTGTCCACGGGTTTCTACACATAAAAGACCTATACTTCAACAAATATTTCTATAAGCCCATATAATTAAATAAATCTTAAGTAGATCACTCAATTGGGCTCGTATTATGAGATAACCTACGTACAATTCATTAAATATGTGAGACTACCAAAATAGAAAATCCAACAATCTCCCACTTGGTCTACATATGGTTCCAAATAATTATACATAGTCTTAAACCTTAGTGCGCAACATTATGCTATCTCTACTTTCGAAATATTTCCAAACAATCTGGTCCATCAATTATGTTATTATAGGATCAAAGCAGCTTTCGTTACATAATCGTAACTAAACCGAACAATGGTCACAATACTAACACAATCAATGACATGGATTAAAAGTATGACATGTAGCATGGAAATTACATGTAATGTGATCTTAGTCATGCCTATTTCCAACTAGTCCTATCTTATGACTCAAAGAGTCCCAAAGCACTTTCAAATACTTAATGCAAAACCGCAATAAAAAGCCGAAATCCTTATTGTCAGAGTATTCAATCAAATAAAACTTTATTTGTCTCATAAACCTCAGTCTGTATAGAACATAAAAACCATGTCAATAAGCAAGACGAAAAAACCACAAACTCATACCACTAAGACATGTCATCTAGTTTGATGACATCCATATGATCCATATGTTCATGAAACACTTTAGGTGGCAATCCCTTAGTGAGTGGATCTGTTAGCATTTAGTTTGTACTTATATGCTCTATTGACACTTGAAGACTCTGAACTCTTTCTTTCACAACCAGATACTTAATATCTATATGCTTAGATTTAGATGAACTCCGGTTGTTCTTTGAATATAACTCCGCAACCTTATTATCACAATTAATTCTCAATGGCCTTTCAATGCCATTGACAATTTGCAGCCCAGTGATAAAATTTCGAAGTCATATCCCCTGATTTGATGCCTCAAAGCATGCTACAAATTCAGCCTCCATAGTGGAAGAAGCTATTAGTGTCTACTTGACACTTTTCCAAGAGATAGCTCCTTCAGCTATCACGAAGACATAACTTGATGTGGATCTTCTGTTGTCAAGGCATTCAGCATAGTCTGAATCGGAGTATCCAATGATCTCCAAGTGATCTGATCTCTGATAGGCGAGCATGTAATCCTTAGTCTTTTGTAGATACCTTATAACCCATTTTGCTGCCCTCCAATGATCCATTCCCAGGTTATTTAGATATTTGCCTAACATCCCCACTATATATGTTAAATTTGGATACGTACACACTTAAGCATACATGAGACTCCCTACTGCAGATACATAAGGGATTTCCTCCATCTCGTTCCTCTCAAGGTCCGTCTTTAGACATTAGAGTAAACTAAATTTATCACCTTTTGACACAGGTGTGTCCCCTAGCGCACAATTCTACATGCCAAAATGGCTCAACACCTTATCGATATAGGCCTTTTGCGATAAGCCGAGTATACCTCTGAAACGATCACGATGGAACTGTATACCCAGAACATATGACACCTCCCCAAGATCTTTCATCTCAAATTTACTTGATAGAAATTTCTTGGTTTCACGCAATAGGCTTATACCGTTGCTTGCTAGTAGAATATCATCTACGTATAACACCAGGATAATAAATTTGCTCCCACTGATCTTGAGATATATGCATTGGTCAATAATGTTTTCCTTAAAACCAAAAGAGGAAATCACCATATCAAATTTCTGGTACCACTGACAGGACTCCTGCTTTAGACCATAAATAGACTTCTTGAGTTCACATACTAGGTGTTTTGAGTCTTTGGACTCAAAGTTCTCTGGTTGCACCATGTATATAGTTTCTTCATTGTCTCCATTGAGAAATGCTGTCTTTACGTCCATTTGATGGAGCTCTAAATCATAATGAGCTACAAGTGCCATAATGATTCTAAAAGAGTCTTTCGTTGAAACTGGAGTGAAAGTCTCTTTAAAATCAATTCCTTCCCTTTGAGTGAAACCTTTGGCAACAAGGCGTGCCTTATATCTTTCGATGTTACAATTTGAGTCCCGTTTGGTTTTAAAAATCCATTTACAACTAATTGGTTTTACTCCTTGTGGTAACTCGACAAGATCCCAAACGGCATTGTCCATCATGGATTTCATCTATTCATTCATGGCTTTGATCCATTCATTAGAGCTTGAATACAATTTTACTTGATTAAAAGATGTAGGGTCGTCTTGCAATCCCATATCAAATTCATGTTCATAGAGGTAAACGATATAGTCATCTGAAATCGCTTTCCTCTTTTCTCTAGTGGACCTCCTTATAGGCACTTCATTTTGAGGTTGTTGTGGTGCATCATCTTGAATAGATGATGATTCTGGATCTGACTCAGTGGGCCCTAACTTATTATTTTGAACAAATGATGGACTCGGAACTGATTCAGTAGGAATCCTAAATGTGATTGTGTTTTCCAAATTGTCTTGATTCGCAAGCTGAGGAGTGATAGGAATATTTATCCAATCATTCTCAGCTGCAACTGTAGTGGGAATGTTAACACATTCCTCGTCAAACAAAATCTTGTTGGGTGATAGGCCCAAAACAGTAGCTGTCCGGGATCACATTTTAAAATTTTGTTTATAATACAAGTATTAAAATATTTCTAAAACATTTTAATATAATAGCCGAAGACTAGCCGGATCTACTCAAGTATATACATGCAATAGATAATAAATTTTAAATCACTTAAGCAGATAAATGTCTAACATGTAATTAACACTTAAGAGCATATAATTTATCATGCTTAAAATAATATAACTGTAAAATATTATAGTATTGCAAACATGGCTATCTAACGACATTTTTATAGCTCATTTCCCTTTCGTGAGACCGGCAGAGCTTCCCCGCAAAATCCCCGGAGAAACCCTCGGAGTGTGGGCTCCGAAAGTATTTCTCTAAATACTAGAGAAAATAAACTTTAAACTAGAAAACCCTTTTCAGGGTTTAATCTCCCGAAGTTAAGTGTTTATATTAAATATATAAACACCTAATTAAAATTAATTTCAAAATAATAAGAAATTAATTAGGAGAAAAGGGATATAGTTTCAAAGCCAAAAGTTCAGCCAAAACCTCTCCCAAACTTGTGAGAAAAAATGAGGAGTCAAGCCCCCTATTTATAGGGGAAAACCGAGGGTAAAATAGCAATTTCACACCCCCACTTACGTGCACAACTTGGACACGAATTCCAAGGTGACTACATTGTAGCTCTCATTGCCACGAGTCCAACGCCGCCGAGAACGCGCCGATCCACCGTCGGACGTGCCCTCACGCGCCACATGAAGTGGCGCGTGTGTTACACACGCGGCCTAGGGTTTCTGGGCTTGAACCGGTCCGACCGAACCCAGTTCGGTCCTATTCGACACGTGGCCAATTCGGGTTCTGCCACGTGTCCAGCTTGACCCGACCCTATCCGTTAACCCGATCCGTTGACCCGTACCCTGACCCGTTGACCGGCCCGGTTCCAAAGGAAATCTGGGCCGTTGCTTCACGATGACGTGGCGCGATCTCAGCCGCACACGTGGCGCGCCACTTGGGCGCTGTGTCAGTGCCAACTGGGCTCTGACCTGCTGACGTGGCATTGTTAGGAATAGTGCCCTTAAAGCAGCTTTTGGCTTTACTATTTCCTTGTAATATCAGAAATAGTCTTTGAATAATAAACGAGATGATTTTGTTCATAGACATTCACTTCTTTATATGTTTATTTATGTCTGTTTGGGTTGACTGTGTTTTTGCATGTATTGAACTCGTCTAATCCGATGAGGCCGTTAAGAACTTTATTGTTATGGGAACGACACATGAAACAAGTTCTCAACTCCATAGGCGAGGATTAGAAACTTCTCCAAGTCGAGAGTCCGACAGACAGTGGGAGTGTCGACCTTGACTCTGTTGAGACTTGCTTATATGATTATGTCCTTTTGAAGGATCACTCAGTTTCATGGGGTGATAAGTGCATACGATGATGCGTTCATAATACATGAGGGTGATTGTTACTAGAACTTCATCACTGAGATGTCCCGCGTGAGAACATTCCTAAATGGGAAAGGAAGTCTCCTAGAAACTTCCAGATTAGGAAATATCTCATAGGTCAATAACGTGATTCATTAATCCTTAGACTTGAGATTCTGTAATGTCTCATATGAGCTAACTCTGTAATCTTTGATATAGGCTCAAAAGGGTGTCGCCATATAGAAACCTGAACCACGGCCTATGTTGGGATTACAGAAGTGGCATATGTAGAATTAGTAGAATCTACAAAGGACCTACACTTGTTGCAAGAACAAGAACGATCTCTTACTGATTTAGTTGTTCGTAGTCCATTAACTTAAACCCTTGGCCAAGGTGGATAAAAGATCAAGACATCAAGAAAATGGGGTTTTCTTGGATTGAGGTTTAAATGGATACGAAACGAACTTAACTTTAAAGATCAAGAATATTTAGGCTCTGAGAATATTCACATGCCTTAGTTCTTGATTGAGAGATGGAGTTGTAGGAGGGTCGTATTTCACTGTATGTTATTGACTGAAAGGTTCGTCGATTAATTTCGTTATTCGGCTAGGGGTCACGCATCCATTGCTAGATCACGGTAGTGTGATCTGTGAAGTGATTAATTAATTAGTGAATTAATTAATTATTGTCACTGCTAATCGAATAATGAACCTATAGGGTCACACACAAATGCCAGGACATGAGAGTTATGGTAGGATGTTAATATGATTAACGAAGGATCAAAATGTTGGTCGAAGAGGGCGAGACGAGTCACGCCCCACCACGTGTCACGCTTGGAACGTGACTGCCATGTGTCATGCACACGTGGCCTTCAAGTGTAATGTACACGTGTAGTGACGTGGTTACGGCGTGTAATTTTATTACACGCGAATTCTTTTCTAGAATTAATTAATTAAATTGTAATTAATTAATTTAAGTCTTTTAATTAATTTTGAATTAATTATTAAGATTTTAATTATCAAGCTTAACCCAATAAATAATTAATTGAGAATTAATTAATTTATTGAATCTTGACTTTTAGCTTTAGGAAAGTTGAAAAGTCTAACTTCCTATTGTAGGAGAGAGAAGATTATTCTTCTTGCTAGACATGGAGAATAAGTTAGGAACTTATTTTCTCCAATTAAATAAATAATTAAATTAGTTAATTAGTGAGCAAGAAAAGAAGTCCACTAGGTTTAGGAAAACCCTAGGGAGTTCGAACCCCCCTTGTATAAATACAAGGGTGGGGCTTCTCTTATTCTTTAGACCAACACTCACAAAGTGTTAAGTTTTTGAAAAAAATAAAAGAAAAGTTTTCAAAAGCAAAACCTTAGCCATTAACACAAGTTATAGAACTAGCATTCTCACTTGCTTGATCGTGTTATAGGACTGGTGTGAATACGCTTTAGAGGATCGTTGCTTTGGGATCTATCGAGAACCATCGAGGGACATTCCGCTTGAAGGGTGTTCAGTAGGCGGTACTGACATCACTAGAAAGCTTCAATCAACGTAAGTTTCTAAACACCCTAAGATACCATACGAGAATTGCAAGTCCATGATCAATCTTTTGGAAAAATATTAAATTTTCGCTGCGTTTCTGCTCTAGTTTTCCAACAGGCATGACACGTTAGGTGCTACGTCAGCTTTTTTTTTTTTTTCGATGAAAATTTTATTTTCTCCAAAATAAAATTCTGGGCATTTCCAACTCTTGGAACTTTGATTTATTTCTTAAAATAAATCCCTTGGCTATTTTCAAACATTTTGAAAATTCATTTCTCTTTCTCCTTTTAATATTTTCTCTTCGGGTTTTCAATTGGGGCTTGCAGGGGGACCTGCAAGACTAATTAATTTTAGCTCCAAACGGGGTTAATATATTATCATCTCATGATACTAATTAATTACCGTTTAACAATATTTAATTCCACTAAATAAATATTGTTGCACTCTAAAATTAATTAAATTATTCACGAATTTCTTGATCTAGAATAATTTCGCATTTTACTCCTCCGTGTAGATATCCATGAAAAATAAATTGCAACTACTATCATTTATTTTTCATCTCCAATCTGAAATTTATTGATTCGCCTTAAGTTCAAATTCTCTATATGTGAAACACATTCATCATACAACTTCGGTGACGTATCACGCGAAGTGCTTTGGCCAAAGTCTTAATTCGAACTTTTGCAAATCTATTTCAGGGATATCTTTTACCTTCCAGCAAGGCCACAGATTCCTCGATCAATATAACTCTTTAGCACATTTCATGTTGTCACCGAACGTACAAAGTATTTTGGCCACTCGTCACCGAGACCTCACTTCGAGTATATTACAGTGACTAACACTACATGCCTAAAGCCGAAATATTATCAGGATTAAGAGTACAATGCTTTCTGAGATTTTATTCATTTTAGATAGCAGTATAAAATGAATAATCTCAGTGGTCCAGTTCGATCTTTCCAATCCTATTGAATATCATCAACGTGTTATAACCGGAATCACCATTCCCTATGACGAAAGACAAATCATCTTATATAACCACATTATAGTCTTGATAAGAACATATTCTTATTTTACCGACTAGAACTTTAATGACACGTGATTTCGGTATTCAAAGTCTTTTCCTATGAAACACATTTCATATAAGCATACCACCACACGCCATTAATTATCAATATGTGAAATAGTCACAACTCGTTGTAAATTCAGCTTAATTAATTCAACAAATTGAATTTTCAGGGCACTATTCCCAACAATCTCTCACTTGCCCTAAATTCAATTTGGCCACACATCTAAGTCTTATTCGTTTCACATGAGCGTCAAAACTTGTTTTGCACTTTTTACACCAATACTTTAGTGAAGGAATCTATTAGATGTTTCTCTGAGCCAACAACTAGGAAACCATGAATCCAATACATCTAACTGGCTGCTTCTTAAGCTACCAAGTATTTAATTTCTATGACGGTGTAAGCAATATAAGTCTGCTTAACATTCCCCAATTAACGGTTGCTCTTTCTAGAGTAAACATGTATTCTGATGTCAAACATCTAGAATATAAATCAGATTGTAAATCCGAATCTGTGTTCTCTATTGAAATGAGCTCACCACTGTGGTAAACAAGCATATAATCTCAAGTCCTTCCCAAGTACTCCAATATATGCTTTCACTACTACCCAGTGTTAGATTCTAGGGTTTGACTAATATCTGCTGAATTGGACCTATTTCATAATAGACAGCTGGCCTTGTAGATAATATGTCTTACATAAAGCTTCCGTTGCAAAACTCTTAATCACGTCTTCTATCTTTTCAGTTGTCTCAGGACACTGATCCCGAGATAGATAAATTTCATATCTAAAAGGTAATGAACCTTTCTTGGAATTTGTCATATTATACCTTACCAACATCTTATCTATATATGCTGCAAGTGATAAACCAATCATTTTATTCTTATGATCACAGCAAAAGTTTGATCTTCAGAATATCATTTGGCATCACCTAGGTCTTTTCTTGTCAAAATGATTTGACAATGGAATCTTGACTACTAACAAAATTCTTGCATCATTCCCAATGAGCAGAATATTGTTTACGTATAAAATGAAATGTTACAACATTATCATGATGTTATTTTGTACACTCATGATTCATCAGGCAACTACATAAATCCAAAGAGTTTAGATTGCCTCTTTAATTCTGATGTTTCATGATCTAGACACTTGCTTAAGATCATAGATCGATCTATTAAGCTTACATCATATGCACCTGATTTCTGGTTGTGAAGCCTTTAGGTTGTACCATGTATCTCTTCTTCTTGAAGTTGCCCGTTCAAAAACATAGTCTTTACATCCATTTATCTAATCTCATAATTATAATGAGATAAAATGGAGAGGATAATGGACTTAAGCATTACTATAGGCGAGAAGACCTCATAAATGATTTCTTCTTTTTGGTAAAATCCCTTGCCATAAGTTTTTCTCTAAAGTCTATACTTTTGTCCATTCCTCCTTTTATCGTCTTGTAGAACCCAATTGCATGTAATGAGTCTAATGCCTTCAGGTGCCTCTACAAGTTCAAGACTTTGTTATAATACGGAGATTCTAACTTAGGTTCCATGGCTTTTGACCAAATCGTCAGTATCTTATCTTTTACCGCTTCATTACGCGTGGCAGGATCAGATATATTAGATTCAACCACTTGGGTTAATCTTAGGTATCTTGTCAGGTATCCTGACAATCCTCCCACTATAATGATGCTCTTGTGTACACGTCTTTACATCACATGTTGTATTTGGTAGATCACATGTATCTAATACATTTTCAGTTATCACGGGTTTATGGAAATTAGTATCAAATACTGTTATTTTCTTTTAACACTATTTTGCTTCCACCCTTTGTGGTTATTTATGTATTCATCTTTGAAATATTCACAAACATCTTTTATGATTTCTCAAATTAAAAAATATACCTCCTCCTGTTCTTCTAGGATAACCTTAGAACAAGTAAACCTTTGTTATTGATTCTAACTCGTCAGATCCATCCTTAACACATGGACCAGGCTACCTCAAATCCGAAGATAAGAGATACAGGGTTTTCACCCTAGCTATAGATCCATCAGTGTTTTAGGAACTGACTTAGATAGAACTAGGTTTAATGTGCATTGTCGTTTTGAGCGCAAGACCCCAAAACGAACTTCGTAGGGTAGCATGACTCTTCATGAATCTTACCATCATTTTCAGAGTTCTAATTCTCTTTTTTGTAATACATCTTTGCTAAGACGTATCTCATACAGACAGTTGAGATCTAATCCCATTTGAGAAATTCTATTTAACTCTGAACATAGATACTTATCACTACTTCGGTCTAATCAAAGTGTCTTGATACATTTTTTAGTTTGACTCTTTGACTTCAGTCTTATATTCTTTGAACTCTTCAAAAATACAGACTTAAGTCTCGTCAAACAAACATATTTGTATCTAGAGTGATCATCCAAACGTATGATCAAATATCCAAAACTTCCTCTTGCTTGAACATTCATAGGATCACATATCTGTATGAACTGACACAAGCAACTTTATGGCTTAAATACCCTTTGTCTCAAAAAGGCTTCTTGGTCATTTTAACTTTCTAAATAAGATTCGCAGATTGATACTATTTTCAAGTCAAGAGGACTCAACAATCAGTCTTTGGATCTTATTCAGATCTAATTGGCCAATAGATAGGTGCCACGTAGAAGTTTTTCCTCTTAGATGGTAAGTCAAGCTTCTTAACGTTAAACTTAAATTAGGGTTTTCATTGAGGTATAAAAGACCATCTTTTATTGTGCCATAGCAAATAAACCTTTTATTTTGTTTAATGGTAAACCTTTATTCAAAATAAACTGTTAGACCATTAATTATCAAATAACTCACAGAAATCAAATTTCTGTATATATGGCACGTATAATATAAAACCCTATTGCCAAACTACAATACTACAGTCCCTACTGCTAATACAATTACACTTATATTATCACCGAGCAGTAGTTGTGTGTTAGCCGTTTTTCAAACTTCCTGGTTAGTTTGAATCTTCGCAACGAATTGCAAATATGATTAGTTGAGCTCGAATCCACACACCAGGAGTCTGTGAATTTCCAACTAAACATACTTTCAACGAGTAAGATATCTTCATATCTTATCTAAACGGCGTAGCAAATGGACAAACTAAGTATTTTGGACAATTTCCTTTTCAATACTCGTTACCACCGAAATAAAAATATTTTTCATTATCGGATCTGGTTTTCTTCTTCTAAACCTTAAGATTGGGAACTTTTCCTTTTTCTTTCTTCCACTTACTGGCTTTTGAAGGCCGTGGATATTGATGTCTGATTTAAGAGAACTTTTTCCCTTAGTCCATATCACCCTTTCTGCCATATTGAGGTCGTTGGTTCAGGTTGGGTTTAAAAAAATATTTGAAAAAAAATGCTGAACGTTTCAAACAACTTTGGCAGAGAATATAGGATCATATTCTAATTGCTGAGATTATCTATTTAAGCACAAGGCCTTCAATTTCGTTCAGATTAGTTATCATATTCATAATATGATTCTGAATCGGTGATCCTTCAAACATCTTCATAACTAACAACCTTCTTATTGGGTCGTACATTCGTACGATTCTGTCTTCAAAACATGTTCTTATCAGTAGGCATCTCATGCATTTGATGCTTAAGAACATTGGAGACAGATGTCAGAATCTAAGACTAGTCAGATCATTACACTTGATCTACTTGGCATAAGTGTTTTTCTGATCCTGACTGGTTGTAGTTTTCGGAATTTTCAGATAAGGTTCAGTGAGTATGTAAACTTTCGTGTCTCAACACGATGTCAAGATTCATTTTCTAGCCAGCATAGTTGAACCCTTACTAGCCTATTTCTTTATAGACATATAGTTTGGAGTAGGCTAAGAGAGATCGTTATTATAAAATTGAAATAAATAAATAAAAGCAAGTTATGATTATGCATTTCACTTTATTTTGCGTCTAACCAATAAATGAAATCCACATAAACATTTTGATTTACGCAATGGTGACTTAACTAACCGCAGTTGACTCCCCGGAGGCGAGGTCGAAAACTGCTTAGAAAAGCAGGAACTATTCTTAATTAAAATGTCATCTAGGTAACTCTTACCAAACAATGTTAATCCACTACGTCAATCTTTGGCCTCTAAGTGAATGTAACATAGCTCCGAAGGGAGGTTAATACATTACTTAGTCAAGTGTGTACCATTACCTAAAAGTCCTTACGAGTAGGTCAAGACACTCCACGGAGGCATGGTCAAGCTGACTTTCCCGTATTTCATTCTATCCGAAGAAGTCTAATCTTGTATATCGCGAATACATACCCGCCGAAGGGAGTGATATATGTCCACTATACTATAGACCGGTAATAGAGGCCGTGAGAATCCAACTCTTTTCATCTCGCTCCCACTTGAATTTTAAAAGGTGTGGATTATCTTTTCATTATCATATAATCACTTTTGGCGTCTCACTGTCGGAAGTGATTAATCTTATTAATATGATCCCACTAGGATTACTAAATCATATTTAAAATCCCAAGAATAATATTTTAAGGTAATTTAATAACTACTTATTAATTCGCCCAAAAAATATTAGTCCAATTATGCATTGCATCTAATCTCTATTAAACATAATTTATCTAATCACATTAAATAAAATATGCATAATAGAAAATAGCATAATATCTCATATTATCATGATCATGCTATAAAATAAAATAATTAAGCAAGTTTGCATATAATTATCACATTATTATCATGTTTAAAATAAATGGCATAAAGTAAACATGCTATAAATACATAATTTAAATCATGTTTACTGATTTGGTAATTTTTAAGGAAAAACAATTAAATTTTTTTCCAAAGAAATTCCATTCCACGTAAATTCCCATGAAACACTGGAGGGGTCACAATGGTCCCACTTAAAAACCAGTCTCCTTTGACAGAATTTACGTGCATAGTAGCAGATTTAAAATTATGCATCGCATGCATTATATCAATGCATGTATATATCAAGAGCACGGCTCTGATACCAGTTGCTGGGTGATGGGCCCAGAACAGTAGCGGTCCGGGACCACATTTTAAAATTTTGTTTATAATACAAGTATTAAAATATTTCTAAAACATTTTAATACAATAGCGGAAGACTAACCGGATTTACTCAAGTATATACTTGCAATTGATAATAAATTTTAAATCACTTAAGCAGATAAATGTCTAACATGCAATTAACACTTAAGAGCAGCTTAAAATAATATAACTGTAAAATATTACCGTACTGCAAACATGGCTATCAAACGGAATTTTTCCAGCTCCTTTCCCTTTCGTGAGACCGGCAAAGCTTCCCCGCAATATCCCCGGAGAAACCCTCGGAGTGTGGGCTCCGAAAGTATTTCTCTAAATACTAGAGAAAATAAACTTTAAACTAGAAAACCCTTTTCAGGGTTTAATCTCCCGAAATTAAGTGTTTATATTAAATATATAAACACCTAATTAAAATTAATTCCAAAATAATAAGGAATTAATTAGGAGAAAAGGGATATGGTTTCAAAGCCAAAAGTTCAGCCAAAACCTCTCCCAAACTTGTGAGAAAAAATAAGGAGCCAAGCCCCCTATTTATAGGGGAAAAATCGAGGGTAAAATAGTAATTTCATACCCCCACTTATGTGCACAACTTGGACATGAATTCCAAGGCGACTACATTGTAGCTCTCATCGTCACGAGTCCAACGCCGCCGAGAACGCTCCGATCCGCCGCCGGACGCCCTCAGGAGCCTCCTGAAGTTGGCGCGTATGTTACACACGCGGCCTAGGGTTTCTGGGCTTGAACCGGTCCGACCGAACCCGGTTCGGTCCGGTTCAATATGTGGCCAATCCGGGTTCTGCCATGTGTCCGGTTTGACCCGACCCTACCCATTTACCGGCCCGGTTCTAAAGCAAATATGGGTCGTTGCTTCTTGATGACGTGGCGCGATCTCAATCGCACACGCGGCGCGCCACGTGGGCGCTGTGTTAATGCCAACTGGGCTCACGCCACGTCAGCACTTGCCACGTCAGAAAAAAAAAAGAAAAAAAAATTCGATGAGAATTTTATTTTCTCCAAAATAAAATTCCGGGTATTTCCAACTCTTGGAACTTTGACTTATTTCTTAAAATAAATCCCTTGGCTATTTTCAAACACTTTGAAAATTCATTTCTCTTCTCCTTTTAATATTTTCTCTTCGGGTTTTCAATTGGGGCTTGCAAGGGGACCTACAGGACTAATTAATTTTAGCTCCAAACGGAGTTATTTTCTCCAAAAATAAAATTCCGGGTATTTCCAACTCTTGGAACTTTGATTTATTTCTTAAAATAAATCCCTTAGCTATTTTCAATCACTTTGAAAATTCATTTCTCTTTCTTCTTTTAATATTTTCTCTTCGGGTTTTCAATTGGGGATTGCAGGCGGACCTGCAGGACTAATTAATTTTAGCTCCAAACGGATTAATATATTATCATCTCATGATAGTAATTAATTTTCGTTTAACATTTATTTTCTCCAAAATAAAATTTCGGGTATTTCCAACTCTTGGAACTTTGATTTATTTCTTAAAATAAATCCCTTGGCTATTTTCAAACACTTTGAAAATTCATTTCTCTTTCTCCTTTTAATATTTTCTCTTCGGGTTTTCAATTGGGGCTTGCAAGGGACCTGCAGGACTAATTAATTTTAGCTCCAAACGGGTTAATATATTATCATATCATGATAGTAATTAATTATCGTTTAACAATATTTAATTCCGCTAAATAAATATTGTTGCACTCTAAAATTAATTAAATTATTCACGAATTTCTCGATCTAGAATAATTTCGCATTTTACTCCTTCGTGTTGATATCCATGAAAAATAAATTGCAACTACTATCATTTATTTTTCATCTCCAATCTGAAATTTATTGATTCGCCTTAAGTTCAAATTCTCTGTATGTGAAACACATTCATCATACAACTTCGGTGACGTATCACGCGAAGTGCTTTGGCCAAAGTCTTAATTTGAACTTTTGCAAATCTATTTCAGGGATATCTTTTACCTTCCAGCAAGACCACAGATTCCTCGATCAATATAACTCTTTAGCACATTTCATGTTGTCACCGAACGTACAAAGTATTTTGGCCACCCGTCACCGAGACCTCACTTCGAGTATATTACAGTGACTAATACTACATGCCTAAAGCCGAAATATTGTCAGGATTAAGAGTACAATGCTTCATGAGATTTTATTCTTTTTACATAGCAGTATAAAATGAATAATCTCAGTGGTCCAGTTCGATGTTCCCAATTCTATTGAAAATCATCAACGTGTTATAACCGGAATCACCATTCCCTATGACTAAAGACTAATCATCTTATATAACCACGTTATAGTCTTAATAAGAACATATTCTTATCTTACCGACTAGAACTTTAATGACGCGTGATTTCGGTCTTCAAAGTCTTTTCCTATGTAACACATTTCATATAAGAATACGACCACACACCGTTAATGATCAATATGTGAAATACTCACAACTCGTTGTAAATTCAATTTAATTAATTCAACAAATTGAATTTTCAGGGCACTTTTCCCAACAAATCATTCCAATTTGATCCCTCCCACTGTAATCAACATCCTCAATGAATTTGGCATTTCCTCTTTCGAAAAAGGACTTGTTTGAGGGGTCATAAAACCTAAATCCCCTAGACCTTTCTAAGCAACCTACAAAGTAGCAGCTAATTGTTCTTGAATCCAATTTCCTTTCGTTAGGCTTATAAGGTCTAGCTTCAGCTGGACATCCGCAGACATGCAAGTGCCTAATATTAGGTTTCTTGCTTGTCCACAACTCGTACGGGATTTTATCTACTGCTTTGCTCAGAACTCGATTTAAAATATAAACTACAGTTTTTAGTACTTCACCCCAAAGTGATTCTTGCAATGAAGAATGATTAATCATACTTCTCACCATATCCTTAAGAGTTCGGTTTCGTCTCTCAGATATACCATTTTGGTTTAGAGTCCCAGGCATGGTGTACTGAGGACAATTTCACAGTCGCCTAAGTATTTGGCGAAGGGTCCTGGACGTTGTTCACCGGATCCGTCATATCTGCCATAGTATTCTCCACCACGATCAGATCTAATAGCTTTAATTTTCTTTCCTAGTTGATTCTCAACTTCGTCTTTGAATGCCTTAAATACGTCCAAAGACTGTGACTTCTCATGAATTTGGTACAAATATCCGTAACTAGAGTAATCATCAATAAAGTTGATAAAGTATCGTTATCCATTCCAAGATGCTATAGGGAATGGACCACAAATATCTGTATATATCAACTCTAAAGGTTTTTTACTCCTATTGGCACCCAATTTCCTCATATTTGTTTATTTTCCCTTTATAAATTCTATACAGATTTTAAAGTCTGTAAAATCAAGGGAATCAAAAATTCCTTGTGATATAAGCCTCTGTATTCTCTTTTCAGAGCGCTTATGCCACAACATTGATGAATTCTCATTTGTTAACTTACGTTTAGTACCAAAGTTACTTGAATGCAGATTTTCAATATCAGTTGAAGCTTTGGTGTTCAATTTATACAAATTATCAATTAGAGTACTAGTACCAATAACATTTGAATTTAAAGAAAAAACACAACTTCCATTTCCAAATGAACAAGAATATCCAGATTTGTCCAAACAAGAAATAGAAATCAAGTTCCATCTAAATGACGGTACAACGAAAGTTTCTTCCAAATTCAAATAAAAACCAGTATCTAAATGAACCCTAAAAACACCAATAGCTTCCACTAAAGCTTTATTGTCATTCCCCACATAGATGTATCTTTCAGCATTAGTTGGTCCTCGGCACCTTAGGCAATCCTGCATTGTGACACTTATGTGAGTAGTTGCACTCGTATATATCCACCAAGTGTCACTAGGTACTAGAGCCAAATTAACTTCTAAACAAACAAAGTTGAGAAGTCTACCTTTCTTTTCACGCCAGGAGGCGTATTTGGGACAATCCTTCTTTATATGATCAGGTTTCTTACAAAAGTAACAGGAAATAGCCGAATTATGTTTGTTTTGCACCTTAGGTTGGTTTGTCCCAAATTCTGCAGTTCCTTATCCTTATTCCTTTTTCTCTTATTAGTGGTAGCCCTAGCCCTAGAAGTCATAGCCAAATAAGCACTTTCAGTCCTATCTTGTTTCAGTCTCTCTTCTTCTTGCATACATTGAGCTATAAACTCATTTAGAGTATGTTTCCCCTTTCGAGTTTTATAGGAGATTTTAAATGGATTAAATTGTGCAGGAAGTGAGATCAAGACCAAGTGCAGAAGTATGTCATCCGACACCTCAAGCTTTAAGCCCTTAAGTCTTATCACAATATTAGACATCTCCATGATGTACTCCCATATGTTTCCTTACCTTTATACCGCATAGAAACGAGCTTACTAAGAGTAGTACTCGTGTCAACCTTTTTATTGGTTTTGAATCGGTTTACTATTTGGTCCAGGAAACTTTTGGCATTTTCTTCATCAGGAATACTACCCCTTATGGCTTCCGGAATTGAGCGCCTCATGATCATCAAACTGATGCGATTTGATCGCTCCCACTTCTCATATGCGGATCTTTGTACAGCGGTGCTAGTATCAGTGAGATCCGCAGGGCGATCAAACCATAATGCATGATCGAGATCCGCACAACCAAGCATAATCATAACATGCTCTTTCCATTGCTTGAAATTGGAACCATTAAGCTCAGGGATGTTGTTCAAGTTGGCAGATATAGAAGACACTATAAAAGAAAATAATATGCTCACAATTAATTAAACATCGAAACATGCATATACAAAGATAAAACCAAATATCAAAATATACATGCACCGTTGGGCCCATCTCAAGATACCTAGCACAACATTATTATTTAGTCTTTGGACAGAAATAATAATTTGTAAGTGGTACTCTTACACATAGTCAAAATATTGATAACAAAAAAAAACGGCCTTGTAATATGCCTTTCTTTGGACCGACACATTATAAGCATGTTAACTCCAAATGTATCACATATTCATGATTATCATTATCTAGCCAAAACAATCTTCCTTTCGACCGATTATTTCGCGTAGATAACAAAAGATAACTTAATTCACGAAAATTAATTAAATCTTACCTAATAGAGGTTACTTTGGTAACATATTAGTTCAATCTAATTAATTTTCATAATTACCAAAACACAAGTACCAGAATTAAGCATATAAATATAATGAAATAAAATTCCGAATCAGTAACAAATCAATTGTAGAATGAATAACCTCAACTCTGGTACATAGGTTCATACTGTAATGGTGGCCTCAATCCATTTCATTCTAATTATCTTACATGTTTAACGAGATAATCCATAAAAAAAAACCAACACATATCAATATATGCACCAAACTTTGCAACCTTCATGAATTTCAAATAATTCATGTATCTCCAAAGCATATCCATAGATGTAAACATTGCAGATTAATAAGCTAGTTCCAAGGTCATACAAAATATGTATTATCTAATCAAGATGTCAGCCACGATACATAGACAATTAATGTTCCTTTTCTCATGAATCCACAATCAAAGTCATTAACCAAATTTAATACTCATGCCTTCAGCCAAACATTCTCCGTAATTATACACAGATTCAAGATCAACATATAGAACTGATATCTAACAAACTAAAACTTCAACATCCATGCCAATCTCAACTACCACAATTGACATATTCAGAAGCCAATAAACAATAAGAAATAGCACGAAACAGTATGTGCAATTTATTAAATAAACCAATAGCCCGCAAATAATTCGACCCATCCACAATCATATATAATTTTCGATCTATTTGTTATCAATCGAAAATAAAATCTCAATCATTCGATATGAGAGTGGCTCTGATACCACTTGTAAGGAAAATCCCTAAACCGTAACAAACATGTCGAAAGCATCGAGAACACACAAGCGGAAGCGTACCTTGATCCATAGCAATCCGTAGTTGATTCGATAATCCAAGGTTGTGATCTTCTAAGCCTTGATACGCCGTCAATTCTATTCTTTCTGGGATGGGGCAGAAAAGAAGATAAAGAACGTATCTGATTTAGGGAGCACAATCCTAATATATAACCAAAAGTAGGGCACCTTAATTATGGGCCCATCAATCATAATTAAGTGTCTACGGGTTTCTACACATAAAAGACCCATACTTCAACAAATATTTCTATAACCCATATAATTGAATAAATCTTAAGTAGATCACTCAATTGGGCTCGTATTATGAGATAGCCTATGTACAATTCATTAAATATGTGAGACCACCAAAATAGAAAATCCAACACATAAAACTAAATAACAAACTAAAAGTAAATTAAATAAACTAACTATAGAGCATAAATTTAAAGTAATCCAGGAAATAGAACTCTAGTCAAATTCTTCGTATGATTCAAGCTAGAGATTCGATCATAAGTGCAATAATAAAATTCAATTCCATTTGTTAGATCTGCTGTGGTGACAACAAGCTCTGTACACCCTAATCCTTTTTTAGTTGTATAATGATTATGATACGATTATTAACCATTTTCTTATTACAAAGCAGTTTTGAAGGCACGGTCTTAAATTTTAACCTTGCAACAGTATTAATCATGAAAAAGATACATATCCTAGCCAAAAATTAGCAAGCTCAGAATGTTTAAGCTATCCAGCATGCATCTCACCACTTTCAAACAAACAAAGGTAAGTTATTCTGTTGGAAAACAAGAATCAGAAAGCAGGGGAAATTTAAAAATTTTCCAACAAAAAGGATCGAAACTCGCAATCGTGAGTCCGAATTTGTAGAGATTAGAAACTTACTTTTCAATAATCTTTCTTGAAGCATTTCAAGCCACCCAAGAACGCTCTTCTCGCGGCTTGATCCCCTCTCCTTGGTAAAGCTCGAATCTTTAAAAAACTTCTAACTTGAAGCCCTCTAGAGATAGTCCACCAACTTGATTACAATCTAACTAGTAAGGATGCTAGTTTTCTAGTTAGTGTTTAGGTTTATCCTAGGGTTTATTTGATCTTGGAGAAAGGATGGTGCTCAACACATGAACCAAAAGAATTGTCAATTACTCTCTAAGGGGAGCTCGAGCTCCCCTATATATAAGTACAGAGGAGCGGCAGAAATCCTAGTCCTTATAGACTAAGGATTTTAGTCCCTCTCTCTTATTACTTGATTATCAAGTAATACCAAACTTTGACTTTTGAATTCTAATTCAAATCAACTTTCAAGAGAGCTAAAAATATCCAAGCTCTTTTGGATAATATTATACTTTATTTATTAATAAATAAATAACTTATTTATCTAATTAATTAATTCGTAATTAATTAAATAGATTATTTTTCTCCAAAATAAGACTTTCATTTTAATTCAAAAATTAAACCAAAGTCTATTAAATAATTAACACATTAATTATTTAACCACATATACATATATATGCACGTGTGACACACATGTCCCCAAGGACACGTGTCACTCACGTGACCCACACGTGTGGAACCCTCTTGGCTCGATTAACTCGTTTAATCATTTCAAAGCCTCAACTCATGTAACCAAGTTGTTGTGTGTGACCCTCTAGGTTCTCAATTCAATTAGCAGTGACCCTAATTAATTAATTCACTAATTAATTAATCAGTCCACAGATTAAACGACCATAGTCTAGCAACAGGTGTTTAATCCCTAGCTGAATTGGAATGTCTCGATTCGACAGAACCTTTAAGTCATTGATTCATGTGAGATACAATCCTCCTACTTACTATCTCTCAACCAAGATCTAGGGTAAGGGAATAATCAGAACCCTAATAATCTGGTCTTAAAGCTTAAGTGCATTTCATATCCATTTGATCTCAATCCAAGAAACCCTTTTCTTGATGTCTTGATCTACTGCCTTGGCCAAGGACTCCATATGGCATATGAATGACTTACACAATAAGAGATCACCTTGCAAATGCAAGTGTAGGTCCTTTCTTGATTCTCATTTACTTTCCTGAGTCACTTGTGTAGCCCCAGCATAAGCCTTGAATTAGTTATCTAAGGCGACACCCTTTAAAGCTTATACCTAAGACTACAAAGTTAACTCATAAAGCGACATGGAACCTCAAGTCTAAGGATCAATTAATCACATCAATGACTCGTGAGATATTTCCTAATCTGGAAGTTTCCATTTCTTGAAATAGAAACTCCCTTTCCCATTTAGGAATCTTCTCACACGGGGCACCTCAGTGAACTTACTTATTGAAGTAAGCACCCTCATGTATCACGCACGAATCAACTATACACTTTGCACCTCCATGAAACAAGGTGGTCCTTCTTAAGGGCGTGATCCCACAAGCAAGCCTTAGAGGAGTCAGGTTGACACTCCCACTGTCTGTAGGACTCATCGGCTTAGAGTATTTTACTAATCATGATTTATGTGATATAGGGTTCGTTTCATGAACCATTTCACCTAAATGGTATAGTCCTAAAGTCATCAGGATTAGGGAAGTTCTCATACATGCACAATTAAAGTAAACGCATACCAAACAAGAGCATATAAAGAAGTGTTGCCTCAATTTGTTATTTTATTCAAAGATTGTCTGTGATTATAATAAGGAAAAGTACAAAGTGGATATACAATCGACTTTCTAGGGCACTATTCCTAATATATTCATGGTGTTTAACTCTTTAGCACAATTAAAGTGACAATTATGGATCAATTCAATTTATGCAGTTTGCTAGTTAAGTTTCTAAAAAAACGAATTAGCCAAATTAATCATTCATCAACAAACTCGTAGCATATAAATCGAACACATGCAAAGTACAAAGGATTAAAAGCTATAAATCGATTAGACCTCACAAATCACAACATGAATCAAACTAACTCAACTAGAATAAAAAGAATTAGTTGTTGTTCATGCTTACAGATTGCCAAACCATTAAACGATTTCAAAAGGTGAAAGTAACCAACAGATTAGCTAAAAAATATATGCTAAAGTTCTTCACAAATTGTTCATGAATATTAATTCAAAAGAAAGGAAAATGAAGGAAATCCTTGTTGTGATTGAGCAAGGGATCGCCCCTGCTTTGCTGCATTCCAGCAGCTGCTGCTGCTGCGTTCTTCCTCTCCCAGCTCCTCTTAGACTCAATATTGAAACCTTTCTTTGTAATGAAGCATATACAACCCTTCTTTGCAAGTTGGGCACACATCTCAAGGATATGGTGCTTTTAGCAAGTTCACTTATCATTTAATTCAGTTTCAAGATGCACAAACTGAAATAAAGCTGGCTGCAAGTGGTTCTATTTGCCTAAAAGTAAAATCAGGCGCAGTAGTTAGAATCTATCATAGAGTAAAATGCGATTTTAATATAACAACCGATTCATTTTTAGTAATTTTGGTATAAATTTTTTTCCGGCGAAAAATGTAATTCACAACTCCACAAATTTTCAATTTAATTTAACTTTTCGTCGAAAACCACCAATTCTCACCGAAAAACTGTGGATGTTTTCCGGTAGGGATCGGTGGTTTTCGATGAAAAATTGCATTAAATTACAAAATTTTTGGAGTTATGAGTTTAAATTTTAAAATTTTAAAATTATAAATTAAAATTTTAATCGAAAAAAATATTTGCATCAAAATTATTAAAATAAAAAAATTATTATATCAAAATTGCATTTTGCCCTTCCTACCACATACGTAATTTATTATCTACGTCCGTAATCACATTTATCATCTCAAGTTTAACAGTAGCTAAACAATTTGCACATTTTCATCCATATATAGAGACCTTTCCACAAGAGTGTAGTATAATTGCGGTGACAGTACGCTAACATAAAATCAAAATATTAAAAGCACCTTTCATATATGTTCATAGGATATTCCGATTTCTGTTACTATAAAAATTCTATATCAAAATTCACCTAACCATGTGCTAGTATGTAACAATGTATGATACGAAAGTATTAAGATTTCAACTTTCAACATGGGCGATGCTACATGGGGCCAAGTGGGGTCACTTGACCCCACTGAATCTTTTTTTGAATTATTTATTTATATATTTAATTTATAATATTCTTTTAAGATATCAAATTATAATTATTTGATCCCATAATAAAATAAATAAATTGTAATTAACCGCTAAGATGAATAAATAAATTTTGAGGGTGTTTACAAACTTTAAAAGTATATACTCACAAATTTTGAGGGAGTTCGAAAACCCTAAAAATAAATTTTTGTAATAAGTGTGACACCCGTCCGCTCGTACGTACAGGTTTGTACCACGTGTGAGTTTAATTTCCGTATTTACATTTAATTTCATATTTAATTAATGCATTTATTTGATATTAACTTCCATATACAAGACTTATAAGATTTTTATATGAATTATATGCTCTAATTGTTAAGATTTTTGCCCTATGTGTGTATATGTTATGAATTCTTGTGATATGTGAATTTTGAGATATGAAATTATGTCTCAAGCATGCTAAATTCTTGAATTATGTGACATAATTTATTTAAGGGTTTATTTGTATGGTTTTATTATGTTTTGGGCTTGTTTGAAACTTCTAAGGACTCAATTGCACCTTTCTACAAGTTTTGAGCTTAATTGCAAATAAGCCATACTTGAGTCCTTATTTGTAAAATATGAGCTCGGGGATTCGGATTCAAATTTCGGCACCACTGTTGGACTCTTTTCGACGATTCGGATCCAATGGAACAAGCCCCATAACTTTTTGATGTCATTTGAACCCCCGACGACCAAAATTTCTAACCAAATGACCCTTATAAGCTACCCTACCCGTTTATGCTCTATCTGACCCGTTTCTTGGACCCATGACCCGTTTCTTTTGCCCATATCTGACCAAGAAATATTCTATCCCTCCTCTCATACATGATTTGGACAAGAAAAAGAACAAGAAAGGGGAAGAACAAGAAGAAACCTCCATTCTTGTACCTTTGGAGTTCATAACTTCATTTCTTCTACTCCATCTTCTAAAGTAAGGTAAGAATCTTGTTTTCCTCTTCCTTGTGATCATTTCTATCCATTCTTTTCTTGTTTTAAGTTAGAGATTGATATTTAATGGTAGAGATAATGAATAATGTGAATGGTAAGGGTTTATGCTCTTGTATGAATTCCTATGACTTTCCTTGTGATTTGTTTTGATTTAAAACATGATATATGACCCTAAGACCTTCATAAATGTTTCATTGATCATGTTTTAGTTGGTGGTTGAGTTATATGGAATTTACCATTAATGCACCATGGATGAATATACAAGAACTTGAACTCTTCTCTTTGCTCTCAACATGTGCTAGCTTGTAGCTCGGTTTTGTGACCTGAATTGCTGCGTTTTTGAAGCCTTATCATGCCTTAACTTGTGGCCTTCGAAGTTACCTTGGTTTGGTTTGGTTTGATTTGCAGGGGTGAACAAGGCTGGAAATCGCACCCATTCCAGGCCCGAATGCACTAAAGCCCATTAGGGCAAGTGCATACAATGAGGGGTAACGGGCGTTACCCCATCACCCTTGGCCCTTAGCCCCGTTAACGGGTGTTAGCCTCCTCATGTGTTAAGAGGGGGTAACGGCCGTTAGTCTAGGCCAACCTACTGACCTAGGTAACGGTCGTTGGCCTTAGTGTCCCTTGTGTACGTATGTATTGTTTGCTTGCTTTTTTGTTTTGTATGCTCATTCTCTTGCCTTGTTTATGATATATATGTATTGTATACATGTTGAATTATGTGTTAATAGTTCCATATTAAGTTTATGGATTGATTTGATATGTTATTTGCAAGATATGATCATGATTGACCTAAGTGTTGCATTCTTGCATCACATGAGCATATGTTGCATTCATACGCATCGTCGGGCGTCTAATTGGTACATGTTTGAGTCTAAGTCTTGGGTTCTGTGTTTTTTTGTTACAGAGCCACTTCCGGAGGATGTTGTTCTCGAGGTATAGGCGTTTGTTTGTCCGTTTCCATCCTCCTTCTCTACCGCTTTTGTCATAAGGTGAGGTTTAGGTTTTCTTCTCTTAGTTAAACGACCTATGGTCTATTATATGGGATTTCTCACCCCGCATGCGACTATATACTTATTATATAGTTACATACGTGTGTTTAAGCTATGTTTATGATCTTATGAATACGTTTAAAGTTTATGAAATTGGTATAAGTATGAGCATGCGTAAGCTTATATTTTTTAACGCTTTATGTTCGTATATGTTATGTATAAGCAAAGTAAGTCCTGAAACATGGGAATTTGGGAAGTTAAGGTATATTGGGCCCTAGGAATTGCGGGTACGAATGCACGAGATGGCAAGGGCCGTCGGGTTAAGCCTGTGCACAATTCCATTTGAAGTATTTACACGCGACTCTTGGAGGTTGAGGAGGCATGGTACTTTGAGCCCTTGGTGAATAACCGGGGAAGGCACAATGTGGGTTAGCTACCCCGTGTGTATTGATAAAGTGGAGGGATTAGGTTTGATTCCCGAAACACCAAGGTTGTTCGGGTGGATTTATATTTATGATTTCAGTTTTTATGTTATGTTATGAGGAGTGTTGTTGGAGGTCCGTACTCACTGGATATTGGATTATATTTATGTATCGATAGATTATGAATCGAGTTAGGCTTTCTTTTACGTATTATATGTTGTCCTTTTGAAAATGATTTGGTATGCAAAACCCTAGCCTCGATTCATGACCATCACTTTTTATGTATTTTGCTCTATACTTATACGTGTGTGGGTGTGCGTTAGCCCTCTCACTCAGTCGAGTTTAGACTGACCCTCTCTTTTAACACTTTTAGTTGCAGGGTTTGTCGAGCTAGGTGGGGAAGTATGTTGTGTGTAGAAATTGCATGATTTCGAGCGTTAATTAGATTATATTTTGATGTCGTTTGATGCGTTTATGTGTTTATTTTACTCCGTTCAGGTGATTGTGGAGTTGGAGTTACGAAACGGCGAAGCAAGGCGATTTCACGCATTTTTGGAGGGAATTGTGGTAACTCCCGTTATCACCTTGGAGTACAAAAGGAGTAACCCCGTTACTGGCCACAGGAGGGGAGTGTTTGGCGAGACAGGAGGGGTAACGCCCATTACCCCTGTACAGAAGGAAAGTGATAATGCTCGTTACCACTAATGAAAACGTTATGGCGATTTCAAGCAGTAACGGGCGTTAACAACTAATACACATGGATAGGTAACGCCCGTTACCTAGGGCGGCAATAATTATTTTGGGCTGCTATATTAGTGCGTTTTTGGAGTCTTTTCTAGGGAGAACACACAGACAGAGATAGATAGCCAGAGCTTTTCTCCTAGGTCAAGACCTAAGGTTTGGAGAGAAGACCAAGTAGTTCAGAGAATTCAAGAAGACGAGAGGATTAAATTTCGAGAACGATCTTTGGTTTTATTGTTGCTTTAGTTTACAAGCTAATTCCTTTGAATTTAGTTTACTTTCGCATGTTAGATTCGTTTTTAGATACTACTGAATGTTTATGCTTTTGTTTTGGAGACTTTGTTTAGAATTGATTACTATGATTTATTTTAATGCAATTTCCTTTAGTTTTATGAGTTTTGCTTTAATTATGAGTAGCTAATTCTCTAGGGCTAGGGGGAGTGATGATGATTGCATGATAGACGTTTGATAAGATGCTCGAATGACTTGTGGTAATTCTTAGTTTGAAAACAGGTTTAAATTGACTTGCGATGGCCTGATCACTCTTAACATGTGTCATAATTGCCTATAGATCAAAATAGTGATGGTAATTTAGATGGTTTTCAGAACTTGTAAGTTGTAGGGTACAAACAGATTTGGTCCTAGCTTATACAATCGTAATCTTATTCCATGTCGAGCCGCTAGAATACTGAATTCCACTAGTCTTGTTCCTATGGTTTAATTAACTATTGGTGATTGTGAAAGCAACATTGGACACTAATTAAGCACTTGGTTACACCTTGAGATAGGGTAATACAAATATAAGTGACTAGGTTGTAGAATTACACTTGTCAGACGAGTATCGCATCAGCTCTTGATTGTATGATTCATTACTTTTCCCTTGCCTGCTTAGTTTACTGAAGTTAATTCGTGTGTTTCGTTAATTGTGTTTAATTCTAGTTAATTATTAATTTCTGCCTTAGTAGATTAATAGAAACAACTATTACTTTTCGTCAGGTCTTTAGATTAGAGAAGAATATAGAGTAGTGATTGATTTCCCTTCCCTGTGGGTTCGATCCTATTGTGCTACGCGTATGTTAGTGTACACTTACATGATTGGTTTTTAACTGTAGTAAACACCTACAACAAGTTTTTGGCGCCGTTGCCGGGGAAGGCGTTTTAAGTCAATATTACTCAATTATTTTGATCTAGTGCTTTAGACTATTACTTTACTTTGTGTTAATTATCTTTGTTACTGTGGAATTGGACTGAGGATTTCTTTTCCTTGTGCAGATTTACGGTGCATGCGAAGATCTCAAGACCCCGAATTAGTTCCATACGATCCGCAAATTGAGAAAACACTGAGTGTTATTAGGAGAAGGCGTAAGAAGGAGAAGAAACAAATTACTTTACCGATGGCTGAAGCAAACCCACCACCACCACCGGCCATCAGAGATTATAACATGCCGCTTGTTGGAGCAATCCAGACTACAACTCGTCCCTCGATTGCAGCAAATAACTTTGAAATCAAACCAGATATCATAAATCTACTGCAAAACAATCCGTTTTCTGGATTACCCTTGGAGGATCCGACTTCACATCTGGAGTATTTTTTGGAAGTGTCTGATACCTTCAAAATTCATAATGTTACTACTGATGCTATCCGAGTTAGGCTTTTTCCCTTTTCACTTAGGGAACGAGCCAAAGCATGGTTGAGTACTGTCCCAAATGAATCCTTTCAGACTTGGGCAGCGTTATCTCAGGCTTTCCTAGCCAAGTTCTTTCCTCTCAGTAAAACCACAAAGTACAGGAATGATATTCAAGGTTTCAGGCAATTGGAAGGAGAGTCTTTCTATGAAGCTTGGGAGAGGTTTAAGGATTTGCAGAAGAAGTGTCCACATCACGGAATTCCCGGTTGATTATTGATTTAGACTTTTTACAACGGGATGTCCCCTACTTTTAGAGGAGCAATGGATGTCGTAGCTGGCGGAGCATTCTTAGCAAAATCTGAAGCAGTTGCTACTTAGTTGTTAGATAATATGTCACAAAACGATGTCTTTGTACATGAGAGGAGCCATTCGCAACCAGCAAAAGTGCAAGCAGGAGTTATGGAGTTAGATGGCTTAACCGCCATCTACGCGAAATTTGAAGCCCTTAACAAGAAATTGGATCAGCTTTCCGTCAATGCAGTTGGGATACAATCCCCACCAGTTCAGGTAACTTGTGAAATTTGTAGTGGTCCACATTATTTTAATATTTGTCCTCATACCAATGCAGGAGAACAGGTGCAAGAGCAGGTGAACTACGCAAATAACTTCAAACCAGCAAATGATCCCTACTCAAACACCTACAACCCAAGATGGAAGAACCACCCTCACTTGTCGTGGTCTAATAATCAGAATGTTCAACAACCACCTCAACCTAGGCCGCAGTTTCAGCCTAGGCAGCAATTTCAACCACGACCACCAGCCCAATTCAATGTTGCGTCCCCTCAACAGGAGTAAAAGCAGGGATGGGAGGTCGCACTTGAGAAGTTCATAACCGTGTCTACGGATCGACATCAGAAGTTAGAAGCTCAATTAGATCAAGTGGTAAATCAGACCAGAACTCTGGAAACTCAGATTGGTCAAATTACCCAATCTCTGAATTTGAGAGGTCCAAGAATGCTACCAAGCCAAACTGAAAAAAATCCTAAGGAGAATTGTCAGGCCATAATTGTAGAAGATAATAGAGAAAATGAAGGTTCGAAGATGTATGCAGGTTCGGATGTTGAGAAAGTTGTACTCGCAACAGTTGAAGAGAAAGATGAGCTTAAGAAGAAGAATTTAGAGAAAGAAGTGATTTCTAGCAAGCAGAAGCATGAGAACTTCACTACTGTGATACTTACTGAGGAATGCAGTGCTATTATTCAGCATAAGCTTCCCCCAAAGCTCAAAGATCCAGGGAGTTTTTCAATTCCTCTAACCATTGGTTCTTTGCAATTTCATAATGTTCTATGTGATTTAGGAGCTAGTGTGAGTTTAATCCCATTATCTACTTGCAGGAAATTAGGAGTGAAGGAGCTTACACCGACTAATATGACACTTAAACTACATACAGATCGGTGAAATATCCGACATGAATTCTTGAAGATATTTTGGTAAAAGTTGGAAAATTTCACATTCCTACTGATTTTGTAGTTCTTGATATTGAGAGCAATGAAAGGATGCCATTGATACTTGGAAGACCGTTTATGGCTACGGCTGGAGCAGATATAGGTGTTCAGAACGGACGGCTCACGTTCAAAATAGGAGATGAACGAATGGAGTTTAGGAATTTTGGTTCCCTGACACCACCGGCGACCTCGGATAAGTGTTGCATGATTAAGGTTATAAGTGATACATCAGATAGAACGACACTGTTCATAGAGAAAAGAGATGCAGTTGATTGGGAAGGAAAACTGAAATCTCGGAGAGCGAGAAGGAAGGATGTTTTGGAATTAAATACTTGGAGTTCAAGCTCCGGTTTTGTGAGTAACAAGAACGAGGTCACTCCTTGTGACTCGTTGCTTGGGGATTGTTAACCCCAAGTTGGTTTCCAAAGTCAAGCTAATGACTATAACTTAGAACTAATGTTTTTCGTTTTCTTTTCGTTTTTGTTTTTGTTTCCGTTGTTTTTGTTTCTCTCATCCTCGTTGTTCTCGCAATAATTGTGTTGTCTCTCTCGTTTGCAGGTCACTTGATGCTTTGCTATGAACCCGAGATCTACATAGTGCAAGGACCGTGATTTGAGCGTCATCGTGATGTCCAGTTACTTTATTCGTATGCATGTGCATGGCATTGATTTTATTTCTAAGAGGAGAATGAATTGTTGATATAAATTGATATATGCATTTATGAGTTTCAAGAACGGTGCATTGTGGTTTGATTGAATATTATGAGCTAATTTCAGTTAATTGACGTGATTGAGCACCATTAGTTTTGTGTTTGTGGTTTATTTGTGTTTTGGGTGGAAAAGTTAGTAACAGGCGTTACGCCATTGCAGTTACCTTTTGGTAACGCCCGTTAACAAGGTCAGTCATCCCGGGTAGTAGAGGTAACGGGTGTTACACCTCATTAGTTATTTTTAGGTAACGCCCGTTATTGGAAGCAGGCGTCTAGACCCGGAGGGGTAACGCCCGTTACCCTTTCCAAGAGGAAAACCGGTAACGCCCATTACCGGCCCGACTAGCATAAATTGGGTATTAGGAAACACGTTTTTAGGGTACATTAAGTCTTTTCCTACCCAATTTTGGATTTTTTCTCCCCCAAACCTATAAATACACTTGCATCCACTTATTCTACCATAGAAGAGATTCAAGAGATCCCTTGGGCCAACCATTATCAATTTACAAGCAAGAAGCTTTCCCACCAAGTTTACACATTATCTCCTCCCCTGTGAATCAAAGTAAGTCAGTATCTTCTTTTCTTAGAGTGAATTGTTAAAAGCAAAATTTTCCAATCTAAGAATGAAACCTATGATTGAATTGCATGTAGGAGTCACTTTGAGATTGAATTGATAAATTTTGAGAGATTAAGCATGCTAGAATTAGGATTGATGCCTTAATTTGAGGTTAACTTGAATTGGGTTAAAACTTTGAGGAATCCTAACTTCTAAGTAATCTTGAGTATGAATTATGGAGTTGAAGGTAGAGAATTTTGAGTTTGAATTATAAGCTAGTGTGAAGTTGAGTTGGGTAGATTGAAGAACTTAAGTTAGAACTCACACCCTATGCTTAAGCTCACAAGGTGTTTGATGAATTGTTCAAGTGATTTGTGATTGATTTCTTTGTGCTTTGTCTTGCTATATTTATTTGATTTAGGTACTATGGGTCACACCTAGCGCTCTAGAGTCCCGGAGCCTTTCACTACTTCATCTCGGTTAGACCATCAACCTTTTGAATCGGTCAACATAACGGTTAATGCTTTTGGGAATCCTTTTCAAAGGAATTTGACGAGGAATATTGTGGGTACTAAATTCTTCAAGGAGATGCGGATGAAGGAGTTTGAGGTTTGGGAGGAAGTAAAAAGATTGTTTGACAATATAGGTTGGTTGCCATTCCTTTCTAGGACGGATATGACCTACGGGACTATGACAACCGCTTTGTTCCACACAATGAATTTTGATCCGGTGGATAACACCTTAACCTTCACTCTTGATGATATGGAAACTCGAGTATGGAGCGTGAGCAAGGTAAGAGAGATTCTTCGGTTCCCAGCTAATGCCACTACTTCTTTGCCGAAATGGAGTGATACTCAGCGAGAGGAGGTATGGAGATCCTTTCCCTTGAGAGAGGGTGTCTCTAGTTATTCCCCCCGATGCATACATGACAGCTATTTTGATTCGTTGACTTGGGTAGTAGTCCATAGGATTTTAGCCCTGGGATTCTGTGCCAGATACGGGAGAGATAGCTACATCACTGAGACTGGGTTGGGTATAATGTATATGATGAAGGAAGGTATTAAGTTTGATGGTACGATTGAGTTTCTATGGAAGCTGCAGGAGAGTGCTGGGAGGGTTACCGGTACGATTGCTCACAGTGCTTTTGTAACGATGTTTGCTCGGGAGATGAATTGGAGACCGGGAGGAGCTTTGCCTATTACCTTTGGACACATTGGTCTAGAATACTTGGAAGCTGTGGGCTTGGCTATAAAATGAGAGAGTGGGGAGATGAAGGATTGGAACTTGCCATGGTGGCCCATTCGAGATAGAGATAGAGATCGTCTCTGGCAGATGTACAACTGGGGTAAAACCCGGTTTGATGAACTTTCTGAGAGGCTGAAGGAGCTTTTAGCTGGGATACCTGACCGGCCAGATGATGAGTTTGCGATTCTTCGCAATGTCGCGCCTGTTGTTGCTGAGGCCAGTGAAGAAGCTCTTGTGACTTTGAGAGGCGTGCGTGCAGAGTTGGCAGGATTGAGGGCTGATTTGACCACTGTGATCGCCAGAGTTGAGGATTTAGCACACTATGTAGATGAGCGATTCGACCCGTGGGAGGTCAGGTTGGAGGCCAAATTTGACGGGTTCTGTGATCGTATTGATCAGTATTTTGGAGGACCCCCATCACCCTGAGTCTACTGCTTTATTTCTCCCCAGATTTCTAGACATTTTTGTTTTGTTTATTCATTGCTATGTTTGGATATTTGCCTACACTTAAATTTTTGCATATGTTTGGATTCCTGATTTTGTTTATGCAATGGTGTTTTTCTCTCCGTAAATTTGTGATTTGTGTGTTTATGGTTGGATGCATGCTGATTGTCAATTGCATGTGCACTTGATCCGTGTTTTCTAGTCACTTGTTCAGGTTTTGGATTCTTTGCCCGTACGTAGCCGGTTCTTCAATTAATCAGGGAGTTTTCTTGAGCCTTATTCTTTCAATTGCATGTGGACATTGCAAAATTTAAGTGTGGGGGAAGAAGTCGCATGTTCGCTATGAGTTTTATTGAATATTTGCATGATTAGATGTAGTTGCACTTGTGATTGGCTAAAAATCGAGTAATTTTGAGAAAATTTTGAAAATTTTCCCTCGTTTTCAACTTTTTCTTTAAAGTATGATTGTTGAGCTTTTGCTAGAATAAGTTAGGCTTTTTGAATTGAGGAAAATTGCATGAGATTTGATGATTTAGTGTGTTAGTATGCCCTTATATTTAGAGCACTTTTGGACGAGATAATGTACTTTGCTTAGAAGGATGAGTTGATAATTTCCGAATGAGTCTAAGAGTCGATTAGGATGCATTTTAGTCCTATTGAGGCGAAATTTTGAATTAATGAAAGATTTAGGAAGTGAAGTAGGCATTCGTTGCAGAGGATTTTAAGCTTTCTATTTTAGCCGTTCTTCACTAAATAACGTAATCTTATTGACCCCGCTGATCCTAATTGTTGTGCAAAGATTTTTGTAGCCACATTATAAGCCAATGCACAACATAGAAATACCTACCTTGATAATTTTTACACCAATGCTTGTTCGTTTGATTTGTATGGTAATGATCTATCTATTGACCCGTTTTTATTGTTCTTGTGATATTGTAAAGAAAAAGAATGAGAAAGTGCGGAAAAAGAAAGAGAAAAAAAAAAAAAAAAAGAAAGAGCGAAAGAAAAAAAAAAGAAAATTATGCGAAGTGTGAATTTGAGAGTATAGGATTCAATTGAAGAGTTGGTGCAATTTTTGTAATAATGGCGAATGGAAGTGTTTCGTGTTTAGAATAGATTGAATGATATAAGCTTGGTGAGTAGTCACTTGATCCAAATTTCCATAACCTTACCCTAAGCCTACATTACAAGCCCGAAAGACCTACTGATCCTGAGTCTCGATTTAATTCCATTAGTGGAGATAGGTGCGAAGAGTGTATTCTGAAGTTGATGATTAGAGCACAGGAGGGAATTGGGATCTTGTCATTCTAATTTTTGTACATTGTTTCGTTTGATCCACACACTACACAAGGGTATACTTTTCATACTAAGTTTTGAGGATCATATGTTTATGAGTATTTGATTTGATTTGCTAGACTTATTTAGGCGAAGGTTTGATGATTGCTTGAGGAGATGATTTGATGAGGATGTGTTTTCTTGATTTCTGTATTACTCAGGGACGAGCAATATTCAAGTGTGGGGGATTTTGTTGTGCGTAGAAATTGCATGATTTCGAGCGTTAATTAGATTATATTTTGATGCCGTTTGATGCGTTTATGTGTTTATTTTACTCTGTTCAGGTGATTGTTGAGTTGGAGTTACTAAACGGCGAAGCAAGGCGATTTCACGTATTTTTGGAGGGAATTGTGGTAACTCCCATTACCACCTTGGAGTACAAAAAGATTAACCCCCGTTATTGGCCACATGAGGGGAGTGTTTGGCGAGACAGGAGGGGTAACGCCCGTTACCTCTGTACAGAAGGAAAGTGATAACGCCCGTTACCACTAATAAAAACGTTATGGCGATTTCAAGCAGTAACGGGCGTTAACAACTAATACACATGGATAGGTAACGCCCGTTACCTAGGGAGGCGAGAATTATTCTGGGCTGCTATATTAGTGCGTTTTTGGAGTCTTTTCTAGGGAGAACACACAGACAGAGACAGACAGCCAGAGCTTTTCTCCCAGGTCAAGACCTAGGGTTTGGAGAGAAGACTAAGTAGTTCAGACATTTTTCAGAGAATTCGAGAAAACGAGAGGATTGAATTCCGAGAACGATCTTTGGTTTTATTGTTGCTTTAGTTTACAAGCTAATTCCTTTAAATTTAGTTTACTTTCGCATGTTAGATTCGTTTTTGGATACTACTTAATGTTTATACTTTTGTTTTGGAAACTTTATTTAGAATTGATTACTATGATTTATTTTAATGCAATTTCCTTTAGTTTTATGAGTTTTGTTTTAATTATGAGTAGTTAATTCTCTAGGACTAGGGGGAGTGATAATGATTGCATGATAGATGTTTGATAAGATGCTCGAATGACTTGTGGTAATTCTTAGTTTGAAAACAGGTTTAAATTGACTTGCGATGGCCTGGTCACTCTTAACATGTGTCATAATTGCCTATAGATCAAAATAGTGATGGTAATTTAGATGGTTTTCAGAACTTGTAAGTTGTAGGGTACAAAGAGATTTGGTCCTAGCTTATACAATCGTAATCTTATTCCATGTCGAGCCGCTAGAATACTGAATTCCACTAGTCTTGTTCCTATGGTTTAATTAACTATTGGTGATTGTGAAAGCAACATTGGACACTAATTAAGCACTTGGTTACACCTTGAGATAGGGTAATACAAATATAAGTGACTAGGTTGTAGAATTACACTTGTCAGACGAGTATCGCATCAGCTCTTGATTGTATGATTCATTACTTTTCCCTTGCCTGCTTAGTTTACTGAAGTTAATTCGTGTGTTTCGTTAATTGTGTTTAATTCTAGTTAATTATTAATTTCTGTCTTAGTAGATTAATAGAAACAACTATTACTTTTCGTCAAGTCTTTAGATTAGAGAAGAATATAGAGTAGTGATTGATTTCCCTTCCCTGTGGGTTTGATCCTATTGTGCTACGCGTATGTTAGTGTACACTTGCACTATTGGTTTTTAACTGTAGTAAACACCTACAACAAAGTACGTCGTGGTCAAGTCATACGTACGTGTTTAGGTTGAGTCTACATACATACTTACCGCTTTTGGATATTTTGGACTTGTATATGATCATGACTTGTATATTTGTAGAATTTGCTAATACTTGATGTATTTTGGGCCAGAGGGCCATGTATATATTATTGTAGGCTTGTGCTGAGCTCTTATTTGGATCCTGTTGATTGCTTTCGCATTTTGTTTAATTGTTTTAGCTTGCTCTGTTTGTCCTTAACCCCGCTTAGCCGTGTGTGTGTGTGTAGGTCTCTGTTCGCTTAGACTTGGACTCATGTATGGACTTCCATTTCATATGTGGATTCGGGTTTAGGTGCGAGGGATGTGGTGGCCCACCGCTCCGGGCGCTACATCCTAAAGTGGTATCAGAGCTCTTGGTTGCAAAACCGGAGCTCTAGAGTCGTGTCGGGTTTGTCTAGGTCGTATGACATAGGACAACGTGGTTATATGACTTTATGTGCTTATTTGTTTATATTTCTATTAATTGTTCACATGATCATGTACTAACCCGCAAACATGTATATTGGAATTTCTTGATTTTTGTAGGATGCCTCCAAGTAGAGAACACCGCTCCGGACGCTACAATAAGTGCTAGATTATACTGCTTGTTAGAGTTAAATGGAATTCTATTTAGACAATATTATCTTTATTAAAATATTAATATTTTTAAATTACTTTTTACATTTAAGTAGAATTCTAGCCTGTAATTATTTCTTCTTCTTTCAATTAAAAGTCCACAAAAAAAATCTATAAATATTAGATGGATTTATTTATTTTTAAATTATTTTATTTTATTTTTTAGATGTATTTCATTTATTAGACATAATTGTTATAAATAATTTTAAATTGTCTTTTATATTAATATATTATTTAAATCATATTAAATTGTCCAAAATAATTTTAAAAAAATATATGGATAAATCTGTAGCTTGTTAAAAATTAAAAATATTTCTTAATTTTTCTCCGTAAACATTCCACTAGTTATTTTTTTACTTTTCACTTTTTTCTCCCAAACATTACTGATTTTACTATTACAAAATTTTACAATTTTAACTTATGTTTAATATATATATATATATATATATATATATTCTCTAACCTCATCATACATTGAAGAAAAGTAGGTTATCTGTTTGAATATTTTAAAAATATTCTTAATTATATAAAAAATTAACACAAAATTATAAACATTTTAGTGATATTCTAAAAAATAATTTTTTTGACCCCAATGATCAATAATTCTAGGGTGGCCACTGACTTTCAAGGACCCTAAAGATTAACTTCCAAATTTGAGTAACATGCATGCTACCACCCATGGGCGACGCTACATGGGACCACGTGAGGTCACTTGACCCCAATTAACTTTTTTAAAATTATTTATTTATATATTTAATTTATAATATTCTTTTAAGATATCAAATTATAATTATTTGACCCATAATAAAAGAAATAAATTATAATTGACCCCTAAGATGAATAAATAAATTTTGAGGGTGTTTACAAATTTTAAAAGTATATACTTACTAATTTTGAGGGAGTTTGCAAACCCTAAAAATAAATACTTATAATAAGCGCTAAAGTATACTGCTTGTTAGAATTAAATGGAATTCTGTTTAGTCAATATTATCTTTATTAAAATATTAATATTTTTAAATTACTTTTTACATTTAATTCTTCTTTTGTCAATTAAAAGTCCACTAAAAAATCTACAATTATTAGGTAAATTTATTTCTTTCTTTTATTAATTCTTATGGATTTATTCATTTTTAAATTATTTTATTTTATTTTTTATTATCTATTTTTCATATGCATTTCATTTATTATACATAATTGTTATAAATAATTTTAAACTATCTTTTATATGAATATATTATTTAAATCATATTAAATTGCCCAAAATAATTTTAAAAAAAATTAGGGATAAATCTGTAACTTGCTAAAAATTAAAAATATTTCATAATTTTTCTCTGCAAACATTTCACTAATTATTTTTTTAGTTTTCACTTTTTTCCCCAACATCACTGATTTTACTATTATAAAATTTTACAATTTTAACTTATGTTTTAAATATATATATATATATATTCTCTACCTCATCATACGTCGTAGAAAAATAGCTTATCTGTTTGAATGTTTTAAAAATATTCTTAATTTTTATAAAAATTTAACACAAAATTATAAAATTTTAGTGATATCCTAAAAAATAATTTTTTTTATCCCAATGATCCATAATTTTGGAATGCTATCGCCCATCTCGAGACAGTATATTCATTAGGCGTCGGATTGCACGACACATTATATAGACCAGCAATAAATAACAGGAAATTCCCGAAAAATCCCCACATGGGAATTCAAATTCTTCTTTACTCCCCACTTTCAAAAAAGTTCTTCTGAACTCCCCAGATGAAAATCAAAGTTCCTCTTTACTCCCCGTTTTTTTTGAAGGTTGTATAAAAATTCAAGAATCGCTTACCCGAACCCCGAAATCACGTACTTAAATACCCAAATGATGTATTTGCCCCCAAATACATCGTTTGGACATTTAAGTACGTGATTTCGGGGTTCGAGTACACGATTCTTGAATTTTTATACAGCCATGGGGAGTTAAAGGGAATTTGATCTGTCATCTAGGGAGCAAATGAGAACTTTTTTTTTAAATGGGGAGTTAAAAGAAATTTTTTCAACTTTTATGTACTATTCATAGAAAACCCCAATAAATAAAGTAACCTTATGATATTAAATACAAGGAAAAAGGTTTTTAATTTTTTTTTTCTTTTTTTTTTTTTTTTTTTTTTTGAGGGAAAAAAGGTTTTTAATATTAAATAAAGCATATATTTAACTCATGATAAGGTTATGAATACACGTGGCTGTCTGTGGTGCTTTTTTCTTGTCTGTTTCCTAATTAGAGACTACTGGTGCAAATCTCATCTCATGTGCGACAACCAAAACCATGTTTCATGCACTTAATATCGCATCAAGGGCTTTTAGGTAATTACAGAACCTCAATAAGGGCCCTCCAAAATCCAAATTATTTTTTACAATAACCCATTTTCATGAGCCGATAAAACTTTTCCTATTAATAGTGGAAAGGAGGAACAAACTACTTGGAATGTAAAACTTTTTCTCCCAAGGATAATTACATTTCAAATGACTCAAAATCAAAATATCTAGTTAAGTTAAGATTATGCCTCATATAAGCCCATATAAAAAGCCCAAATACGATTATTTAGTTCGAGCCGGTTACTAAAACAAAAGGCCCAAATATAACATCAAAGTTTTATAAGGAAGTGTTTGATATGTGAGATGGGATTTTTTATGTTAATTTTATTTGGGTTTTTTACCTCAAATTAAATCAAGTTAAGGCTGATGTAATATACCTTTTGATATCATTTACTGTTGATAAAACAACTCAATCAACATATCCTATTTTATGTTTGATATATGGGATTATCACTTACCAATCGTTCAATTACTTATTTGCCCTTTAATGACCCACAATGTAAATTTGTTCCACCACTAGAACAAAAACATGCGCGCCCACTTTCAACCTCGAAAGCTAAACAATTTCACTTACTTCTCAATGCAGCATATACAGACCATTTACATCACTTTTCAGGAAACCCCTAAAGGCCAAACCTAAACAAATTGACAAAAAAAATTCTTTACAATCAAGGGTAGTGCACATGAAAGACACATTACAAAGAATTTGTCCCAGCTTTTCAAACTCAGATCTCTGCACTATTTCATAGAACTTAACAAACAGTATCCCTCTAAACTAAAAATTTATGATTGGTTGAGACTTGTCAATCTGGTTTTCAATGAATTCCTTGTGATAGTTCAAAACCAACCCTATGTTAGAAAGATTCATAAATCTAGAAAGTACCTTCACCTGGAGGAAGCATTTCTTTTTATATGTTCACCTGAGGAGAAATGGTAATATGGAAGCATTGATTTGAAGTACTTATACCACTTTCACTAGAGTGATTTTCTGGTAGAAAGAATCCACTAAAATTGATTAAGCAATTCAATTTAACAGCATTGATTATAAATATTTAAATGCCGGAAAATACAAACCTTTAAAATCATATGCAAGAATGGCTTCTAAGGCCACAATTTCCAAAGCTTGTTTATAGTTTGTAGAAAATGAACTAAAATAAGAAAGCTGGAGATAACAAATGAAGATCATGACATTGATGAGTCATCTAGTTAAACAATACTACTTTTGTTCGTCCGATTTTTATGGAGTTCTCCTATATCCCAAGATAAGCAACAAAACAAAAACAAGCAACCAAAACAATTAATCAGAGACAAGGATCCTTTCGACATGCATCTCGCGCTGTATCATCTCAATCACAGAAAAATCTAGCAGAGGATGGGTTTCCTATTCTTTTTCTCAAAATTTTCTTTTTTTCTGAAACGATGAAAACACAGAAAACCCTCAAACATACACCCATAACACATCCTTGACCACTGTAAAATCTAAAGAAATCTCTTTGCATATTGCAAAATCAAATTTCTTCAAAAACCAACCTAATAAATTGAGGAAAAAATGTGGTATTGAACCCTTTTGAATAAAAAGAGATGACAACTCAACTTGAAGCACAGTTATTCGGTAAGGAATTTTACCGGGTACCCTTCGAAGAACACCTCGATGACATTTTCAGGGTTGGGAAAATGCACTTTGGCGTGAGAAAGGGAATCCTCTTGGTGAGTTGCTTCTTGTCAGCCCTCGGCAGCAGCTATTCCGGCGCTGTGGAGCTCCGTGGTGACAATCGCGCGGCGGCAAGACGAGTGAAGTATTTGGATGCACATTGTTGTTGTGGAAGAGAACTTAATCGCACCCCCACCCCTGCGATCCATATCAGGGTTTAATCGGTGAACACTGAGGGCTTTCGGCCGGCTGGAGATTAACTTTGCGGGCCGACAAAAGTTAATCTCTTCTATCAAACAGGAAATTAAGTCGTACAAAATGCACTAATCGGGGTTAATGGAGCATAACAAACACTTTCTAATTCTATTAATATACATCAAAATTATCTATCCGTACAGCAGAGTAATAATCCCATGCTTTGCCACCAGATGAAATTAGTGTGCGCCCTCATCGGACGGATACAATTGGACAGATCAGTATGATAAGAAAAAATGAGCAAAGCATCCCATAAAGAGTTGACCGTTCTACAAAAATGAGGGTAAAAAGGGCGTTGACCAATGCACCACGATCTCAATCTATACAAATATGACTTCAAATTTTGGACATGGATGATTTTCAATATGATTTTTGAAATCAGAATCTCCTTTGAATCTGAATGTATACAATGCCTGTCTCTGTGTCATTCCGACTGGATATATCCTGTAAACTTTAAGCTCATTCCCGCCCCTTATGCTTTCGGGCCTCTCGGTTTTCCAAATCGGTACATGATTCAAAGACTTAAACTTCGATAGAACTGCAGATGATAACGCCTCCAGAGTTAAATTATCAGACCTGCATCAAGAGTAAAACAGTTGCCACAACTTCTTTAAGGGGATAATGGCAATGGTATATCCTGATATTTTGCCTAATTATACAAACTTTCCCTAGGCTACTTTTTCCTCAAGTTTGAAAAATTACGAAAACTTCGTGGGCATACCCCTAGTCGTGGCTGTCAAAGACATAATGGGGTGTTCGTAATTTTTAAGTTAGAGATATCATCATCAAAATTCATTGTTCCAACTTCATTCATCCAAATGTAATGTAAATTGTTTGACAGAGGAAGTGTTCGTAATTTTTCTAACCTCAGGGGAATGGAGAAGTTTGTGTAATATGCCAAACCTGAGGGCATGTCAATGTAATAATCCCTTTTCGAAATGAATAAGGTATGCAAAAAATCCAATATTGCAAACAAAATGTGATGTACCTTAAGAAGACGGATTGCATTTCGAACCTCCCTCTTTCTCTTACATATATATGATATACAGTCTTTGAGCCACTCGTACACTTGCAGGGGCGTTTTCGAAATTCCGCACTCTTTTCATCTTTTTCATATATCTTGGTTGCTAAGTGAATGCATAAACGGCATGATGAGTGTACTGCAGCCATATCAACAAGGGCCTTGAAAGAATCGGACGGCCCCTCAAACTTCCACCTAAACAAAAACCAACAAATTCGACAAAAATGCTCCTCAATATGCTTTTTCACATGAAAATCAGAGTTGATGACTATAATGCCGTACCTTAATGTTTCGTTGTATGCAGTGGAGTTTTGTGCAAGATATTTCATAGTCTTGGCAATAGCGTCAATATCAGAAGCTTCTCTTATATGCAATAGTGAAGTAGGAGAAGGAGCAAATTCTAGGATATTAGGGGCGCCAATGACCACGGGAACACTACCTAAAATGTATGACCAATGCCCTTAGTCAGATAACAGCATAATAACGACCAAAATTACGAGAATACACCTAAGAGTAGAAGTAGTTACACAAAAAAATCAAGTTGTTTAGTATTTTTCCATTTAGAGGAAGAAATTCGCAAGCACAGCATTTTGTGAGAGAAAGGGTTGAAATACATCAAAATACATAGGTCAACGACATAAAATTGTACAAAAACAAGACAGATGGTGAAATGGCATTTATCTATCTTGGCCATTCAAAATTGTACATTAAGGGTGTTTTGAGAATATTTTTATTTTTACAGACATCGTAGTTGTGAAAATAATTTTTACAAATTAGAAGTTGGAACCTTTCCTTTCTTAAAACTCAAAATATTTCCCGAATCACCAAAAAGCTACAATAGCACCTTTAAAAATATTCCTAAAGAAAAGTAAAATATGACTACGGCACCAAATTACTTGTAAAAATGACACAGGGTCACTTCTAAATACACTCAATATATTCTTACATATATACATGTCTATATATATGACACACGCTCATGAAAGCAAGATGTCAGAAGAAAAAGAATACTTTACCAGCTACAAGAGACTGGAAAAATTTCTCAGTAACATAATCCTCCTCATTGGAGTTCTCGAAAGCCAAGCTAAATTTATACCGCTTCAATGTTTCCACTTTGTCCACTGAAAATATGAGAAGATATCAAACAAGTCCTATTAAGCCACTTCCAAACATAACTGTATACTTTAAAGAGTGAGAATTTCAATTTATATCATTTTTGGGTCTTATATTGTTGCATGTTGACATTGAGCGTGACAAAATTAAACTTGTAAGGCAACTTAAGGATGGGTGTTCAATCAGTACTTTCTCAAACATGTTAACTAGAATCACAAAGCAGATTTGCCAGGACATCCAACTTTTTCCACTTGAAACATGCAAAATATTGAGTAGACCAAAAGAATAATCATCTGTGAGCATTCATCTTGTACGAAAAGATCCATTTTAAAGAAACATTATTTCTTATATTTGGCATATTTAAAATATTTCAATACAAATTAAAATTTTGGTGGTACTCTAAACATAAAATTTTATATCCAAGCAACCCATCAAACAATTCTCATATGAAAAATTCACGCAATTGATTTTTTATTTATTTATTTTATTTTATTTTATTTTTTTGGTTTCAAAAAGCTCAATCTCAAGCTTTTACCTAACCTTTACAAACTTAAATAAATTTGTTTACATCAATATTTACCTCTTCCATCACGGTTCCGATGGCAACCCCCATAGGAATCAATCTTAACGTTTGCATTCTCAAGTCCAACTAATGCTTGCAATCTAAAATTCCGAGCACCGCAATTAGAAATAAATGCAGCTGCAATAGCAATTTCAGTTTTTGGTTGAGGTGGAGCCATTATATCATATTCAGCCCAAGAAAAATATCCCACAGGCACATCTGATGAAAGGCTAGTTGTCATTACAACATCATATCCCTTCCTGTAACAGACAATGCATGATCGAATTAGTATAATAAGAGTAAAAGTATTAGTAGAGGATTTTGAGAAGAAATTCACAGCAATATTTACAAAATCCCAAGTAGCTGTATTTCAGAAGAAAAAAAAGAATCCCTATTAAGATTATTAACATTTCCCAAATATTCCCACTATACATTAACAACAAGCATAAGAACTTCGTAAAATTGAGTCCACTTAATATGAAACCGCCGTCACCTTTCTACAATATAAAAGGAAATTGATATTAACCAACTTTTTAGTGACAAATATCAAGAATTTTGATATAGCTTATAAAATAAGGGGGGTGATTACAAAAGCTTCTGCTTTAGAGAAATTTTAGTTATTAGAAATTTAGAATTCAGGGTTGCAAAAGTAGGCAGTTTTTGAACTTTCGAGGGAAAGAAACACTTGTAAATAATAAAGAAGAGAACCTACAAACTAAAGCAAGAATCCCACAGGTGCTTGTAGCCTATTTTAGTTTATTCTAAGTACAAGCAGTAAATAAAACACGGCATTTTTGCTTCACAAACTAAAAACACTATAGCCCTTTTTTTAAGTTTGCAAACACTACATAAGTAAATCAAAATCCGAAAAACATATTGATATGGAGAAGAGGTAAAAGCAACCACATTTGTGCTTACCCACCGTCTTGCCATGGCAATATTATTTTCAGCATAATATGTAGCCGACTCCATGGATCGAAGCACACTCGCAGTACCAGATTGCTGAGGTAGTCCGAATGCAGCATCAACTTTCTTATTAGCATCAAACCCAAACTTACACCCCACGGCGCAAGTCTTCCACTCCTACAGATTGTAACTTGAAAGTCAATATGTAGTATTGCTAAACACCCATTGGAATTGCTTAAGATTTTAATTATTCCTCCATAAGAGCATGGTAAGATGTAATCTTATTTGAGCCATATACATATTCCCCATTTCCAGGACAGATTCAAATTCAATAATGCCAAAACTTACAAAAGCCGCAATCCAATTTGACATGTTACATATAAATACCCCAAACCTTCAGCACAAATGTCAGCATGCTACAAACTGATTACTGAACATAATACTTAACAACCAAAAACCCAAAAAGTTAAAGAATTTGACAATCCCAACTAAGGAAATAGCTAGAAAATGCAGAATAAGAATTACCTCTTCACCTCCATTTACCAAAATTGGGTCTTTCTTGAAATCCCTAGAATAAGGCACAGAGTCCTCCTTCTCCAACCATGCTTCACAGCCCTCCTGCTGTTCGGAGCCCCGATCGTGACCCGACTCAGAATCTTCCTTTAACCAAGAAGACGACGTCGTTTGAGTGAAATGGTGGAACGAGTCAGCCCATGAGTTGACCAGGTCAACGTTCTTCACCATATCCAGCCTTCCCAAAAACGCGATCTCTCCTATCACCACCAATCCCACTAAAATGGGCAGAAAATTCGACCATTTTTTCTTGTTTGGATTTGAAGATGACAAAGATGCTGATGAATAAGATGTTGATGGGACATCTGGATCGGGTAGTTCCTCGGGTTTCGGATGCTGTCTGTGGTTAGCAGTAGCCATGAACTAGGATTGGCACTATATTCCTCGAGTTAATTTTTGTTTTTCAGAAAAACCTTATCTTTACCAGAAATTGATGCGCAAACGAGCAGGATGGTTGCCTGCAAAAAAATGGGGCCTTTCTGATTTGAATAATTAAAGGAAACTCTTCTTCTTGCCCGAGTTGGGTAGAGAGAGAGATGTTTGAGGAGTGGAATTGAATTGAAGTGGAAAAGGGTTTGTATTTCTGTCGCTAGAAATGATTCAAGAGGTTGAAGACGCGGCCTCCATTGAAGAAAAGGAGAAGACTTTAGACTTTCAATGGAGTAAGATTTGCTCCGGACCTCATCTCTTCCTTGTCTGTTTTCTTTCTTATTTATTTGTTTCTGTCTCTAATTTTCCTTTTCAGTTACGAGCATTTGACGATTTTTTTTTTCTTTTTTTTGGGGTTTTGAGAAAATTAATGTAATAAATATCCTTAATGTAATTTCAAACCTAAGAACCTATCGAGTTGATTTTTCATCCTTAAATGTCTGATGCCTGAGTTTTTGTCTGAATCAGCCTTGCTCGTTTAGTATAAACTTTAATGAATTAATTTAATTCTTGTTATATGGAATTGTTATTGATTCCTTCAAGTTGATTTGTAGGGTTAAAGAATTTAAGAAATTAATTTTTATGTATGATTTGTTTTATTAAAAAGAAACTAGATTACCAAAGTGTTTTAAATCTTCACAATTGGTTTTAATCAACCATCTTTCTACACATAAATTAGCACAAGTAAATGCAATTTATCATTCAAGATTAGTATATGAAATTTAGGAATTCTTTGACCAGAACCGAATAGTGTTCATTGACCGGACTTTTTATAATGAAAAACTGGTAGAATAGAGTTTTCTCATCAAAAATTCAATTTATAATTATGTTTGGACAGAAAAAACCAACCTAGAAAGTTTTTTTTTTTAATAATTAATATTATTCCTTGCTTTAATGCAAGTTAGGCCGTTCTATCTCGTATCGGAGAATGAGTTGGAAGCTGAAGGACTGATGTAGTCATTAGTCAACTGTTTGGTATTATAATCTTTTTAGCAATTATTTTGACTAAATAATTCATAAGTATTGACGTTTTACTGTTTTAGAAGTCATAGGGTCTATAGACGAATAGATTGATTAGTGATAAGTATTTTTATTTATATAGAAAATTAGAAATCGGTTACGGAGTTAAAAATAATTTTTTTTAGGAAAAAAAAGTTAAGTGATATCCAAGGTTCAGCTCGGATAGATAGAGACACGGGTCCAATAATAGCAAAAAATTTATCAATTCACCCTGAAGACGAGTTGATCTAGAGTCTAGGGATCAAAAGAAACTCGTACGCATAAAAAACTCTCGTAAAGTGTTGAATAAATAATAATAATAACTACAAAAAATAAGAAAATTTGATCAATAGAGAGTCAAGGTTTATAAATAGAATAAGTGGCGGACGACTAGATTCATTCAACATTCGCCAAACAAATATAGAAGAGAAAGTTAGAACATTTTTGAGTAGATGCACCAATGAAATACTATATTTTATTTTTAAAGGAGTTATTTACACCATACCCCTGTTAGGTGAAATGGACAAAAAAAAAAATCATGTATTACAAAAATTAACACAGAAAATCCTATGTTTTCAAAATATTTGCATGCCGAACCCTGAAAATTTCTGGTATTGGTAGAGCACTAATTTTCTCTATTCATTAGATGTGAAATAACTAATTTACCCGTTTATATTCTGAAATACATCATTTTAAATCTTTCTATATTATTCAATATTTTTTTATATGCACCGAAACCCTGTACAAAATAAAAATTGCATGAAGAACCGTATAAACAAGTATATAGAAAGATGTGAGATGATTTATATCATAATATAAAAGGTTAAATTAGTTATTTCGCATCCAATAAATAGAGAAAATTAGTGTTCTACCAATACTAGAAATTTTTAGGGTTCGGCATGCAAATATTTTGAAAACACAGGGTTCCCATAATTTTTGTAACACAGGGTTTTCTTTGCTCATTTCACCTAACACAGGGGGTATGGTGTAAATAACTCATTTTTAAAGGAAATATCTAATACCTCATAAGTTCATAAATTTTTTGTAATAGCTTTGTGGGCAAAAAAAAAAAAAAAAAGATAATAGCTTTTTGTTTATTAGCACTATTCTAACTTATTATAAGGGAGTTTATAATAAGCTAATCTTAGTTTAATATTTTATAAGCCCCTTTACCAAAAAAAATCTCAAATGCCTTAGTACATTGCTTATAAATTTCTAAATACCTTCATATTAGGATTTTCATTGGGGCGTCTACTCAAAAATACCTTCATAATTAGGAATTTCATTGGTTCTTCATTCTTGTTATCAGCATTTGCAACTATATAGGGGTAAAATGCATTAGAATCCCCCTATAGTTTCACAAAATTGCAAAAAAAAAACCCATGTGTTGATATCTAAAAGAGGTTCCTTGTGTTAAGAAAAACCCCAATTTGTGAAAAACACTCTACGTGTTGCACCCTTCTTCTTTTCTATTTTCAATCTTCCCTACAAGTTTAGCTGAACCAAATTTGCCATATGCCAACCATTCATAATTTAAGTATTTAACAAAGAGATATCAGGATAACTTGCACTTCGCCCCCCCAAAAAAAGAATTAATTATAAAACTTAACCCATTCGAAATAATAAAAAAACTTGCCCTTAAGATTTTAAATTTCTTGCAATTTTGTTTTCACAAAGTGATAAATATTTCATAAGGGGCGAGTCTTTTCTATAACTGAAGATGATTAAGTGCAAAAATTGGATTGACAAAATGAATCTTTTGGTTTTCGTGGCAATAAATGAGAAGAATCTCATTAAACTTCATACAGTCTCTCCGACTGGTTTAAAAAAAAAAAGCTGCAAAAATTTAAAGACTAACAAATAAAACTATATAATAACTAGGAAAATACACTCAAAATCTCCTACTTTCTCATCCTCTCTCCTCTCTTCTTTTCTCCTCTCTCTTCTTTTTCTCATATCTACATTAACACATCTGGAATACTACGAACATCGAGCATAATTATTGGGCACTTAATTATGACACAGTTCAATGTTATTGGAATTTCACAGGTAGGATATTTGGGGTTCATCCTTTCTCACTCATCATTTAACAAATGATTTCCAGTAGCTTCATACTTGACTTCGGAGCCAAGATTACCCAGCCTCATACCCAAACTAACTAAAGCATACTTATATAATCATCCAGGGCAGAGAGAGTTAGCTCTGAAATAACACCAAAAAAAAAAGAGAATCAAAGTGGCTTACAACTCAAACTAACACATGGTATAGGCTTTGGCCTTTGGTAGGGCTGTAAATGGATATTCGAAAATCCGATATCCGTCCGCATCCGAATTCGTTTACAGAGGATATTATCCGAATCCGTCTCAAAAGGATATTATCCGTATTCGATTATAGACATCCGAATTATAAACGGATAAGGATATGGTAATAAGGCATCCGATCCGTTTAACATCCGATCCGTTTCATTATCCGTTAGATATATCCGTTATCCGATTTATCCGTAATCCGTATCCGATAAATAATGTATTATATTAAAATATATACACAAAACTGGGTATGTATGATAGATTATTAGTATTAATTATATTTTTTAACGCATTTATTAAAGAAAAACCTTAGGTTTTATTAGTAATTATATGTTCACGTCAATATTCATATAGAGATAATATAATTAACATATATTATGTTATTAATAAAAGTATTATATTTCAAATTAATTATATGATAAAATTTATAATTTCACCACATTTATACATTCGTTAAAACATAAAAATGATCTATATAGATATACTTATTATTTCTCTATTCGTCTAAAATATATATATTCAAAGTTAAATAATTTATCTATAAATGAATAGTTGATAATCTGATTAAAAGTTCGAAGTTATATAAATAAATAATTTATGTCAAATTTTGAATAGTTGAAAATCCGATTAAAATCCGAATCCGTCCGAATCCGCTTTGTATCCGTATAAAAAGGATATTATCCGAATTCGATTTAAAAGGATATTATCCGTATCCGTCCGAATTATAAACGGATAAGGATATGGTAATCATACATCCGATCCGTTTATTATCCGTTTACACCCCTAGCCTTTGGCCAACAAGAAACCACACCTAAATTACAAAAGGCTGTTGACATAAATAAAACATACTTTAAAACTATTAGGTAAATTTAACAGCAAAATTAGTTGAACTGTTGAACAGAACCAGCTTTCGCCAAATCTATAAACAACAAAAGAAACAGATGAAGGTTGTGGCGTAAGTTGCAACAACTTCAACAGGGTCGATTTTTAAGTATCATTTTAGGTAATGGTATCCCAGATGAACCTGTTATAATCATACCTCAGAAGAATATCACGTCACATCTTCGAACTCTATTAAATTTAAGAAAAGGGAAATGTTTGATTGCTCCTACTTACAGATAAGCCGATTCAATCAAAAACACAAACAGAAGCCATAATCATTTGACAACAAAGCCGTCTAATGAGAAATATATACAATTGGGGATGAAGACACAGGTAAATCTATTATATGTACACCTCTCACGTTTGGATCTACATCAACATATACATCTATTCTCGAGTAAAGATGAAACACTTGAGTTCACGCGATGGTAACAAAAATCATGTTCCTGCTATGACTAAACTTAATTGATCCATATCGCCACAAGTTGCAAAACTTTAGGATTGTGTCCATTTACACTCAATTTTTTCAGACAAAGATTCATGACCTGCTAGTCTTTCTTTGAGAAGGAACTATTGCTCACGGAAAATCCTGCAGTAGAATGTTCCCCAGAAAGCACAAACTGAAAGAACAGATACCTAGGTCAGGAAAGATATCATAGTTTCTTGAACATATAAAGTATTGTTATTAGAAGATTAATTCAGAAATTACTTTGTCCGGACTTGAGCTATCTGTTAAAGCTGTCTTTGACCGTTTTGTCTTGGACTCAAAATTCGATGTGCTTCGGTTGCCTGAATCCAAAAAATTCTGACCCATTCCCTCTGCAGAAGAGCCACAATGTAAATAAGCTAATGTCAGAACAAATGTAAAGGAGGAATAATGCAAAATGAAATGGTGCATTTCCAATTATGCTGTGCACAAAGTGCATTTCCACAACCAGAAATTCTTAACTAAAAGGGCTTTACAAATTTCCTCCCTTATTTTCATAAAGAAAGCCCATAATACCCTCGTTATCATTTATAAAATGAATTGATTTATCACCATAGGAATGACCATATCTGACAGTGTACCAAAGGTCGAAAACCCCACATGTATTCTTCGAAAACCTTGGGAAGGGTGTTTTACTTGAAAATACAAGAGTAAATGTGAACCTATATATTACAGTATAGAGAATTTACTTACCATAAAGATTACACATTACCATGAAAAAGCAACAAGATTTTTCAAAGTTAGCAATTTTCCCGAGGTAGATAGCTTGAAGATATCAAATGCCGATCACTCTAATCAGTTTGAAGCTTGCTACGGACAATATAATTGGTAACTTTCAAACTACTTTTCTACAAAAAGCACAAATAACAATTGCTACATGGAGTTCAAGATTATGCGAGTAGAACTGTAGTTGAAAAATCAGCAACTTTCTGAAACATCTATTTCAAGAATCATCATTTGTTCCATTTCTACCAGATAATTAAGAGAGAATAGCTGGCAAAAACCCAAATAAATAACTAAAGATCAAAGCACCATGTCCTTCCTCAAACGAATAAAACCAAGTGAACAACAGGATGAGTTCCAATCACCTCTCCTTAAGTCAGATAAATTCGCATTGCATGAGTCATTTGAGGAAATTTTCTGTGAACATGTTGGTAATCCATGAGATATGATCTCTTTCCCCTGTTTTGTTACACTGCAAAGCTTCACAAAATCTGGCATTTCAGCTGGTGGTGGAGGACAGTGCATGCGCTTGGAAATACAGTTACTCTTAAGAGGAGCACAAGAATAGGCTGAATTACTACTGGAAAGAGGCTCAGCCCTTACCCAGTTAATATTTTGCCAACAGTCACTCCCTGAAACGTTGAACTGGTAAAGACAAGAACAAATGAATTCCATTTGAAGTATATATATGCAATTTGCTGATGTAATTAGGAGATAGAATTAAACTGCACAGATCATTATACAAGGGCTTCAAACCCATTTCTCAACCTGCTCAGAAGCACTGTTCACGTTGATCAACAGTCTTTGAGATATATCTCTCTGACTCTGATCAGGGGATTCTGCAAGCAAACACTTTGACTGGTGAAGCTGTTTAACAAATGACACTTCCAATTGATGTATAAATAAATTGTGCTTCTCATTGGTCCATTGTGCACGGATATTCTGCAGGAAAAGGCAATGCAAAGATAAACTTCCAAAATACACAGAAAAGGATAAAAATCAGCTGAGACACGGATCAAAATGCTAATCTTACAAAATCTTCCAATCAATTATATCTTTAAAAAAAAAAAAAATTAAAAGTGATGATCTGAATGAGGAAGTAAATTTGACAAAAAAACACCAAAAGAATTAAGGTGCATAGGGAGAGCAGTTAGATAGATGGATTTGAAAATTCATTGTATTTTACGTGCCTAATAAATTATGCATTCATGAATCACTGGCAGACTTTCATAAAGCCCACACCAGGAAATCTTTTTCAGCAATGAACTTCCCGTTCCAAAGTGGTTTGGTGAATACCTTCACCTTTGCCAATTACAGATTATCAAGCTTGCAAGTTCTAGATAAAAACATTAAACTCGAAGAAAAGTTCCATCCGAAAATGAGGCCCGTGGGATCTCAATGAGAAGAGAAAGGAAGACATAAACAAAATATATAAAATAAATAGAATCTATCTTCAAAATCAGAAATAAAGAAAATATGTAGACTAAATATATACACGTGCACTGACTGACACACACACACATATATATATGATTACTAAATCTAAAAATGAACATTTGCATCAGAACATAAGAGCATAGCAGCTGAGTATCCAGCAAGAAACGATTAGGGCCTTTTAGATAGAATAATTGTTGAAACTTGGTAACATTATACTGATTATGGATAGCAATGTCCCCCAAACAGACAGTAGAGGTGACAAACCGAGAAGCCCTAACAGTTTGAGCTTACAATATTAGAGAAAAGTTCAGATCTTAAAAAACAGCAACAGAGTAGCTGAACATGTCAGGAGGCTAAATACGATGTTACTAATCAACTTTAGTCATTATTATTTTACTTCTAAATATTCACCTTTGGAGGAAAACATAATTTTGGAGGTGAAGGCAAAGATATTGCGACCAATCACTCATAATCCAACAAGTTTCCAATGCTACAATAAAGTATAACAAAAGTTCTGCAATCTGAAAGCTTCAGTTCTGGTTTGTGCAAACTGGTCAGTTCTTAAACAACATATCACTGTGCCACTTTAAAGTCTAACAAATGGAAGAAAATCCACATTGAAATCTGATAATTAATTCAACAGCTTTCACTGAATGGCAGAGAAGATCACAACCATGTTTCCCATGGAAGCTTGGCTAATTCCTCCACTCCAACAAAAAACATAATATCGTTCCATAAAGTCCTTCATCAGTTGGCACTTCTATCGCAGTTCTTCCTAGGTTTTAGTAATTCACAGCAAACAAGAAGTTTATAGACACAGATCCGGAAACAGGACGCATGCAATTAAACAACATACAACTACATCATCGCAGCGCCTCAAAATCACAAAAAAAAAAAAAGAGAGAGAGAGAAAAAAATAGAATCGCTTATCAATCGGAATTAAACACAGTCCAGAACGACATAGCAGAGTTACCGGCGTCACATTCTCCGAGCAGTGAAAAACATCTTTGCAATCCTCAGCAGTCAAAGACGAAGCAACCGAGTTCGAGCGAGTCAAGTCACGGTTGCAACCCATATTCGGCGCCGCCGGCAGATTCGAAGTCCCCCGCTGGAAATTTCCTTCCATACGCAATCAATCAAAAATGCGCGGACCGTATTGATCACATCGAAAAGAATCTGAAGAAAGCGAACAAAAAGGGAAAGCGTAAAACCCTTGGCCCGATAATTTCCTTTGAGAGAGAGAGAGTGCAGAGAAAGAGGTGAAAGAGAGAGAAGTTAGGGCTCCACATGGAAGAGCTTTTACACGTGTCAGTAGCAGCAGATGATGCCACGTCAGACTCGGATGATAATATCTTCAGCCAATATCAGCCAGATATTTTTTTTGCAATCGGCGCGTTGGTTTCACGTGCCTCCTTTTTGTACTTTTTTATGCGCATTTGTGTGTGCCTGATGGAGGACTGGATAAGGGTGTGGGCCCACGCAAAACATGTACTTCCTATATTTATTTAATAATATAGTTTTTTTGCTGTATGTTATAATTTATAACTAGCATATATAACACGGAAATTATTCTAATAATATTTTTAATTAATTTTTTCTTCAAAAATGAGAAAAATATGATCAATAGAAAAAATATTTTTTGTCACTTCATTACGATATAAGAGGGGAAAAAAACATTTACATGCTTTAAATTTTATCTAAAAATTATGTTTCAAAATAAAGAGATTCAAGAAGTCTAAAATAAGTTTAAAAAAATTTGCATCACTTCATTTTATTTGAATGCTACATGTATAGATGCATTCAAGAAGATAAAAATTATAAAATAAAATAATGTAAAAAATCTTGATCGATAAATTAACTCGTTATGTAATGGAAAAAATAAAATGAAACGACCGAGAAGAACTTAAAAAAATTTATAATGTAATGACAAATATATAAAAAGAATAACATATGTATTTAAAAACAAAATATCTGTTGAACATTACATAAGAAAATTAAAATAAAACTCATAAAATTATAAAATAATGGCTTTTCAAAATCATAAAAAAGAATTCAACATAACATAAAAAATAATTAAAAAAACAATTAAAAATGCAAAGAAGATAAATAAATTCACATGAATTAAAAAATAAAATTCCAACCTCCAAAAAATTTCAATTTGTTAATAGAATTTCATGTCAAATGGAGTATTAATTTGCACGATACTTGTGCATATTCTTCGGTTAATTTTCCTGAACTATAAGAAATGAAGGAAAATCCCAAACTTAGACAGTTACCATACATAATGAAATCTTTAATTAAGATAACTATGATTATGGTGTAATTGAGGGATTCAATAAATATTACTGTAAATTTAATTAATAGTATAATTATTTCTTAAAATAAAATAATTCAAAATTTTAAAAAATCATGAAAATTGAACTAATTATGATTAGAGATGCTCTTCTTATATATAATAGTCAAAAGGTATTGTTCTTAACAAAGGAAAGATTTGACCAACCCTAATATGGTAAGATCCATCACGCGCGAATTAAAATTATTAATTACTTTCTTCGTCCAAATAATTTCGTCCTTAACAAAGAAAAAATTTGACCAAAAAAATCTCCCTAAAACTATAAATAATAAAAAAACTCAAAACAAAATATAAAATTTTAAATAGAAAAAATGTATCATTTAAATTCATATATATCAAACACTGAAATAATCTAAGATGGATAAAATAAAGATTTAAAAAATACAAAACTAAAATAAGATAAACTAAAAATATTTGAAAAAAATGAAAGATGTGCTGAATTTAGAAAAGAATAAAATGAAAAAAAAAATCTATATAACAATACATATATAAACCTTTAGAATATAATATATATAAATGCATACAGAAAACAAAGGTTAACAAACTCAACATACATTTTTCAATTTTATAGTCAATACCTTTAAAAAAATTATAAAATAATAATAATAATAATAATAATAATAATAATAATAATAATAATAATAATAATAATAATAATAGAAAAAGTAATAAAATAATTAAAATAAAATAAATAAATCTTACACCATTCAAACCTGGAATCTGTCGCCTGAAATATGTAGTTGCATAAACATGATTCGAAGCTTAGTAGGAAGTGATATATCATTGGTCATATTCAAAAAATTTCAAGAAATCTCTCCACATAAACAAAAATAATAAATATTGTATATTAAAATAATAAAGGAAAAACATACAAAAATAACAATAAATATTAAAAAAACCCAAAAAATACAAATAAATAAATTTCAAAACACAATAAGTTAAATTACATAAAATAAACAAAACAACCAATGGTTATAACATAAACTCTAAGAAATACAAATTGATAAAAACTAAAAAAAATAAAAAATAAAAAATGAAAGGTTCTAACAACAACAATCAAAAATGAAAAAAAACATCAAAACACTGAAATCAACAACAAAATGAAGAAACATATGAGAAAAAGAAATTTATGTATACGTAAAAAAAAAAAAGAGATGTAATAGAGTGACTAATACAACAGATAAATGAAAATGAAGAATTGAGTTTCATTTTATAATGTAGGTGAATAAGTATTCTTTAATTACGTAAAAATATTACTATATATAAAATCAATTAGCATTAATTAAAATTTTCAAAATTTAAAGTCACAGAGAGGGAAAATAAATTAGATATTGATTGGTAGATAATTTATTACATTTATAGGTAAAATTTTATCCATATATATATATATATATATATATATATATATATATATATAATGCATTCTAAGTAAATTAATTAATAAAAATTTTCATAATTAATTAAAATATTTTAAATTATATATATGAAGTAATTTTTCAAACAAAAATAAATAATTTTACCCATGTAATTTAATTACCCCAATTGGAATGATCATGTGTATCGATTTTTTTTTCTTTTTTAAAAAATTTAGGTATATATATATATATATATATACTATAATATATTTGAAAACCATGTTTGACTTTTTTGATGTATTTTTGCTGATGTGTAATTTTGTTGTTTTTTTTAGGTTTTAAATTAGATAGAAAAAATATGATTGGCTAACTTTTATTTTATATAATATTTTATTATGAAAATAAAAAGTAATTAAAGAAAATAATTAAATTAGATAGAAAAATATGATTGGCTAACTTTTATTTTGTATAATATTTTATTATGAAAATAAAAATTAATTAAAGAAAATAATTATTTTTGGCAACATTCTTAACATACTTTCCATTTATTAATCGGATTATTAAAGATATGTGCAAGTTATGGGTTTGCACCCACAATTAAGGATAATCAATTGAATCCATCCCATAATTGGGTTGATGTTTACTACTATCATATCATAATTAACCGAGACTTTCCTTTATAAAATTTGAATTTAGATCTTTTGCATATAGAGTGGGGTATCTATTCCGAGATAATTAATACTATGATTACTAGGGTTAAGAAGATGTAGGTAAAAAAACAAAAAAACAAAAACAAAACTATAACAAATCTGATCCGCGCTACTCTCTTTCCTGGTGACGGAATTGGACCGGAGATCGCCGAGTCGGTGAAACAGGTAATGTAAACACCCTTCATCAGTTATTTGTTTCTGTACTTATTTGGATTTGAGGTTTTCTATTAGATTGATGTTCAGCTGTGAATAATGTGGTTTGTATTTCGGAAAATAGTTAGAATTATGATTCCTGAGTTGTGCTTGCCATGATTTTGTTCAACTCTGATGATTTGTGCTTGCGTGGTATTTGTTGCTTTTTGTTGATGGTCGATTAATGTTTAGTTATGGAGGGGGGTGGTACTTTTAATTCGATTATAGTTTGTTTATAAATTGTAAATACCTCATGTTTAATGTTGTCGGGAGTTAAATTTTTTTTTTTTTTTAATAATTTTGTTTGAGGTTTTGGACTAATGTGTTCAAACTCTTGCATCATTGATTGCGAGTTCTATGCTGTCTAATGGTAGTAACCACCCAATACTAATTTTGATAAGATTTTTATATCTCAATTGTTAAATAATGATGTCTTTCAAAAGTTTTCATGGTGTTAGTGGTTCGTGTAGGTCAATTTTAAAAGGTTTAACAATAATGTATCGAAATTATCAAAATTCAATTTAGTGCTACGTATCAAAATTTTAACTAAAAACATATATTAAACGACATAGACAGTAAGTGATGGTATTGGTTGATGCAGGATAAAATGAACAACAATCAAATCAGCTACAAGCTTGCACGATTGAACAGAAAGAAAGAGTTATATATTAAACGGCATAGAGGAGTAAATGATGGTTTGGTTGCTGAACGTTTGGCACGATTGCAGACAGAATATCAATTTTTGTCGGGACTCCATAATAACTCTTCAAACGCAATACGGGATTCTAATATCTATAGTCCACCATCAAGAGGCAGGCGAGCAGCCCGAGGAACATCGATACTGATTTAATTCGTGATGGTAAGATGATTTCGAATGACATATTCCCTATTAATATTTTATATATATGTTGTTATATATTTATACTTACTTCGCTAATACGTAGTTCTAATGATAAGTATTTGTATATATATGCACTTCTAGCTAAGCTAGCAATCAAAATTTGATAAATATTTTATTGAACTGTGATTACTTCTTTTGCCATACATACTTATCCAATATAGTGGAAGTACATGCTGCTGGTGGTGGTCATGACCAATCCAATTCACAAGGACTCTGTTCTGTTCCTATTTTACTCGATGAGCATAGAATTATTAGAGATCAAGGTCAAGTTGATGCAAGAGCATGTGCGGAAACTACGAATGGTAATATTTCTTCTTTTTTATCTATAATTTTTATTTTAATTTCAGCTTTTTTTTTTGTTGGTTCAATTATTTTTCTACGTATATTTGGTGTTGATCGAAATATTGTATTTCAAAAATCTCATATTATTGATATTCCACACAATCAAGTAGGTATAACCGGTGTATCTGTTTATGAGCATGAATGTACAAGTATAGCTCGGGCACATGTGAATCGACCTGAGGAGCATGAATCTAACTTACAGAGTATGTATCTATGTTAATTTGACACGATTCATTTTTTTATTTTGAAATTAAAGTATTTTCATATATTTATCATAACATTACGTACTACCAATTAGGGGGTCAAGGATGTGCGAAAACTACGAATGGTAATATTTCTTCTTTTATCTATAATTTTTATTTTAATTTCAACTTTTTTTTTTGTTGGTTCAATTATTTTTCTATGTATATTTGGTGTTGATCGAAATATTGTACTTCAAAAATCTCATATTATTGATATTCCACACAATCAAGTAGGTATAACCGGTGTATCTGTTTATGAGCATGAATGTACAAGTATAGCTCGGGCACATGTGAATCGACCTGAGGAACATGAATCTAACTTACAGAGTATGTATCTATGTTAATTTGACACGATTCATTTTTTTATTTTGAAATTAAAGTATTTTCATATATTTATCATAACATTACGTACTACCAATTAGGGGGTCAAGGATGTGAATTCTTAGAGTTGGAAGATGAAGTGTCTGTACCCAGTACATTTCCAGTGGAAAACAACAATGATGTTGGGGCACCAACATCTTTGTGTGTTTCAAGGATGCAAGGTACTTTAATCCGAAACTTTTTTTTACCATTTGCATATTTTATGAATATATTATTTTGTATATTTCATTCATGGATTTCGTGCACTCAATTCTTTTTGGAGTTTTTTGTACTATAGTCTTTATTTTGAATTATTTATAGCATGCTCTATAGTACCCTTATTCCCTTGTGAATCGCATGATAGAATATTCGAATCATTACGGAGGATTATTAGTAACTTCTATACTGTTAGGAAGTGTTCGTTATGCAAATTTTTTTTTTTTTTTATAGGTTCAAGTTTATTGGATTTCTTGGTTAAGATTAAGTTATATTTATACATAAGCATTCGACAAACAATATTCAATTATGCATGACAACAATAATAAATGTAAAAAAAAAAAAATTTTAATTTAAAAATATAATAAAGTCTGAGTTATGTATTTCTTATGGAAAAATGGGTCATAAAAATATGACAATATTAAAATTAAAAAAAATTATTCAAAGTGGATCAATGCTTTAAAAATAATCCAAATTTCTTATATTTGTTAAATTTATATTATATAACATTATTTTTTTAACATTACGAATATATAATCACGTTGCAAATTTAATAAATTATAATAAATTTATATAAAAATAAATCTAGGTCTAAATAAAAACATAAATATACTACATATTATATATTTAAAAGTGTATGTTGTTTATATTATTTTATTTACTTATAAATTTATAGATATTCATAATAGATTAAAATATTCTATAAAACCTAAATCACCATTATTTGCAATATTATTATTAATATTTTTATTTGCAAATAATATGAATGAAATCAATATAAAAAATTTATTTCATATTTCTAACTTTATTACTGAAAGTATCAATCATAAGAATGCTATAATAAAGTCATTTCATTCTAAAATTTATTTATTTCCTACCTCATTCCATTAATGCATACCAATCATGTCGTAAGAATAGTAAAAATGAGATTCAGTACCAAGACAAAATCATATAAAATTAAAGTTTGATCCCGAGAAGCATCAATACCAATGAATATATGCTCCGTACTCTTGAATCTTGATTCCATTGTATCAACGTATATCATCAAACAAAAAAGAAAAAAAAATCAAAATAGTGTGTTGGGTGTTGATTGAGTCAAGTCGATAACTATATCGAGAGAGGACAGAAGAATAAGTAACGCTACAATATAAGGATAATAAGCAGACCCTAAAAAGTAAATAAGTAATTAAGTTAAATAAGTTTTTAAATTAAAGAGATAATTAGTAAAATTCATAAACATTTAATATTTCCATAATTTTAATTAATGTTACATAATTTTTCATAGAAAACATTTTATCAATTGAAAAATTCAAAATTATCAATAGTTATTATTTAGCTAATATTCAAATTTATCATTATGCAATATAATATAGTATAGATTTAGCGGGGATGAAAAAAAAAAAAGGGAAAAGAATGGTTCCTAAGAGAATGGTTAGATTTTCTTCATTTAATACCACGCATTATTAACCCCAAAACTAAATGGAATACTGACTTATCTTTATTGTTCTTAACCTCAAAACTAAATGACATAATGACTTATCTTTGTTGTTCAGCATAGGAACCGATAAATAAATAGAATGCAATCATTATATTATTTTATTTGAAATAGTCTTTGGTATTACAAGGTAATATTATTTGTGTCGATTCAAACCTACAGAAATGCCTGTAATAAGACGGCCAACAAGAAATCGTTTTTCTGCGAGATCATTGTTAGGCGAAAGAAACATTATTTGCCAGTATTGTGGTGGACTTATGTGGCTGGAGGAGAAAGTTACCCGTAGCTCAAATACCAACCCTAAATTTGGATTGTGTTGTCAAAGTGGAAAAGTAATTTTGCCTTTATTGCCACCGTCACCCCATTATCTAGATGACCTGTTCAAAGATGGTATTTTTATGGAAAATATTAGATCTCTGAATTCCATGTTTTCCTTCACATCTATGGGTGGGAAGATTGATACATCCGTTCAAGATGGAGGAGGACCACCATGTTTTAAGATATCTGGTGAAAACTACCATCGAATTGGATCGTTACTTCCAGCACCTGGGCGAATGAACAGTTTCGTACAGTTATATGTTTGTGACACTGAAACAGAAGTTCGTAATCGACTAAATGTTTGTGGTGGAAGTAACTCTAGAGTCCTTACCCCCATAGTTGAAGGATTAAAAATAATGTTGGATGACGTGAATCCATACGTTCAAATATTTCGAAATGCAAGAGACGCTTTGCAACACGATAGTGGAGTGAACCTACACATACGCATTTTGAATTCAAGAAATAATAGACAATACAACCGTCCAACTACAAGTGAGGTTGCTGCGCTAATAATTGGGGACAATGCAAATGATGTTGGATTTCGTGACATTATTATATGTAAAAATGATGGGTATTTGAAGCGAATTAATGAAACGCATCCGTCATACACTCCACTGCAATATCCATTACTTTTCCCATATGGTACTGATGGCTGGCGAATCGGCATTCCTTACACTGTAACTTCAGATGATCCGAAAGTGGGAAAAATTTCTATGAGAGAATTTTGGGCATTCCGCTTCCAACAAAGGAATTCTGAAGGAACCACTCTTTTGCAAGCAGGGCGTTTATTTAACCAACTCGCCGTTGATTGTTATGCAGCAATTGAACAGCAGAGACTGAATTACATCAAAACGCATCAAGCTGAAATGCGGGCAGATTTATATCAAGGTTTAGAAGATGCAGTTGTTGCCGGAGATGTTGATGCAGGTGCTATTGGACGAAGAACTGTATTGCCATCATCCTTCACGGGTGGTCCACGAAATATGATGCAACACTATCAAGATGCAATGGCTTTTTGCCGATCAGTTGGAACGCCGGATTTTTTCATCACTTTTACATGTAACCCGAAATGGCCAGAAATTACTAGAGAGCTTCAAAGGTTTCCTGGTCAACGTTCTGATGATAGACCAGATATTCTAGCAAGAGTATTCAGAATGAAACATAAGAAGTTAATGAACCTATTTAAAGAGAGAAGATTTTTTGGAACTGTATTGGCAGGTATAGTATATATTTATTATGTATTTTTTTCATACAATTTAATATCCAAGTACGTACAATTTTTTCATATAAATAATATTTTAAACATATTCATGCAACAACAGATGTACACGTGATAGAGTTCCAAAAGCGAGGATTGCCCCATTCACATTTGACCTTGACTTTAGGAGAACATGATAAACCCATCACTCCAGAGGATATTGATAAAGTCATATGTGCGGAAATACCCGACAAGAATGCTGATCCTTTAGCTTATGAAACGGTGGTTAGATGCATGATTCACGGCCCCTGTGGTTCTCATAACCTAAGTGCTCCTTGCATGATAGATGGGAAGTGTATGAAACACTATCCTAAAAAGTTTTGCAATCAAACAACTGTTGATGAGGATGGGTTTGTTTCATACCGACGGAGATATGATCCTAACAATACGGTGGTTATAAATGGGGTAGAAATAGATAATAGGTGGATTGTTCCATACAACCGAGATCTTCTTGTGTTGTTTGATGCACATATAAATGTTGAGAAATGTGCATCTCCCAAGTCCATGAAATATATGTACAAATACATGACTAAGGGTGTTGATCTAGCGACAATTGTAATTGAAAATAACATCGCAGGATCTGAAAGTAATGCACAACAGATCTACAGGCGTGTTGATGAGATCAAACAATATTTAGATTGTCGTTATGTATCAGCAATTGAGGCGTGTTGGAGAATATATGAATTTGAGATACAAAAGCAAAGTCCGACTGTTGAACGCTTACAATATCATCTGCCTAACCATCAATTTGTTATGTTTCGTGAAGATGACCATCTGTACGATGTTGTCAATCGTGAAAACGTTCAAGCTACAATGTTGACTAAATGGTTTGAGGCAAACCAAAAATATCCTGAAGCAAGAACTTTAACATTTGTTGAGTTTCCTTCTGCTTGGGTTTGGATACGAGATAAAAAGGAATGGGCTAGAAGGAAAAAAGGTAGATGTATTGGCAGATTACCTTTTGCTCATCCAAATTCTGGAGAAAAATACTATTTGCGTATGCTGCTATACAAAGTGCGCGGCGCTCAATGCTTTGAAGATATCAGAACTTTTAATGGGATTGTTTATCCCACTTTTAAGCAAGCATATTCAGCACGTGGATTGTTGGATAATGATAATGAATGGGATGAGGCATTATTAGAAGCATCAACTTGGGCGTCAGCGAGCAAACTTCGAAACATGTTTTCGACCATGCTTATGTTCTCTGAGATAACAGACCCTGTTAGTTTATGGGAAAAACACTGGAAAGTTATGGTGGATGATTTGTTGCATAGGGTTCGAACATAAATGAGAAATAACCACTTCAGTTTGAGTGATGAAGAATTGAAGGACTGGGGTCTTCAAGAAATTGAATCTATTCTCAATAGAAATGGAAAGACGCTCCGAGACTTTCCTCCTATGCCGCAGCCGTCTACTCGGTCCTTGCTTTGCTTTACTAACAGACTTATAAGAGAAGAGTTTGATTATGATGTAACTGAAGAAGCAACATCATTCCATTTATATTTTAATGGTTTGAACAATGACCAATTGAGAGTATATAATGCTGTTATGCAGGCTTATGAGAGCAATTGTGGTGGTCTTTTTTTCATAAATGGTAGCGGGGGAACTGGTAAAACGCATCTTTGGAAAACTATAATTGCAAAATTTAGATCTGAGAAAAAGATTGTCTTATCAATCGCTTCATCTGGAATCGCATCTTTACTCTTACCGGGAGGAAGAACAGCACACTCGCGTTTCAAAATCCCATTTGATTTAGATGATAAATCACTCTGTCCGATCAATACAAATAGTGAATTGGGTCAATTACTCAGAGAAACATCACTAATTATTTGGGATGAGGCGCCAATGATGCATCGGTACGGTTTTGAAGCTGTAAGCAATACTCTTAAGGATATATTAAAGGGAACTGAGAATTTTTCAGTTGAAAAACCTTTTTGTGGGAAATTATGTATACTGGGTGGAGATTTTAAGCAAATACTACCTGTTGTGACTAAAGGTAGGCGTGAGGCTATTGTTGCAGCTTCATTACACAAATCAAAACTTTGGAATCAATGTACCGTTATGCATCTGCGAATAAACATGAGACTAATTGCACGTGATGGTTCAACAAAATCACTTGATGACTTAAGAAGTTTTGCGGATTGGGTAAATGCAATCGGAGAAGGAAAAACTGAATCCTTATGTTTTGGTGGTAGTGGAGAATCTGATTGGGTGGAAATACCAGAAAGGTTCTTGATAGAGCATGGACCTAATTCATTGATGCAACTGATAGACTCAACTTATCCGCACCTTGGAGAAAGGTATATGGATTCTACTTATTTAAAGGAGAGAGTAATCTTGGCCCCAAAAAATAGTGATGTCGATGAAATTAATTCTACAATGTTGTCTATGCTACCTGGCGACGTTCAATAATTCTACAGTGCAGACACATTGTGTCCTGGTGAAGTAAGTGAACGTGAACACAATATGAATCCTCCGGAATTGTTGCATTCTATAAAATTATCTGGCATACCAAATCATTGCATAGAACTCAAGAAGGGAGCACCTATAATTCTTCTTAGGAATTTGAACCAGTCTTTGGGATTGTGCAACGGAACACGACTTATAGTCAAAAAAATGGGTGGAAAGGTACTTGAGGCATGGGTGATCACGGGGTCTCATATAGGTCAAGATGTCTTAATTCCCCGTATTATTATGACAACAAATGCTTCCCAAACATTCATTCCGTTAAAAAGAAGACAGTTCCCAGTCAAATTAGCTTTTGCCATGACTATCAATAAGAGTCAAGGGCAAACACTTGAAAATGTTGGATTGTACTTGCCAAATCCTGTATTCACTCATGGTCAACTATACGTTGCGTTATCACGTGTAACAAATCCATTAGGTTTACATATTCTCATTTGTAATAAATTAGGAGTACCTCACAATTACACTAGGAACATTGTGTATCCTGAGGTAATTGCTGCAATACGTGAACAAAATCATTGATATGTTATGGCTATTTAATTAGAATTATTTTATGTTTAATAGAAACTTTTTTTACTTGAAGTTTATTGGTTTATCTTGATTACCTCACAATATTATATTTTTATCTTCTTAGTTTTAGAATAAGCGAATAGTCACAATATGAAATAATATGTTTGTGGTGTTTGTACTATGCGTCCAGTTGTGATATTTAAGAAAAGTAAGTTATACATAAAGATTTATTAAGTGTTAATCATGATTGCAGATAATACAGATGTAATATATACATCCCTGGAGCTCTTGCATCCACAAAGTTGTCAGTTCATTATCAGAATTCGATTGGTCAGATTGATAGATGTTACAAATCGACATATGATAAGAATACTAAAGATGGTTTTTGTTGATTGCAAGGTAAGTATGCATTTCACATCCCGAGTTTAATTTACTTATATAACTTTTTTGAGGTTAAGTTAAAGTTTTTGTCATCGATTTTGTTAGGGTTTCTTCATTCAAGGTGTTGCATATGGTAGTAATGTTGATACTTTATCATCTCAACTTATTGAAGGAAACTTTTACAATATTAGTCGTGCCCAAGTCATAGTAGCAGATAAAAAATACAAAATAGTACCATATCAATATCAGCTGCTCTTGGGTAATGATGTGAAAATTGAAAATATTTTGGATCATTGTGATGAGTATCTACGCAACTTTTATCACATTATACGATTGCAAGATATAAAAGACCGTATAGGTGTGGATGACCAACTGATTGGTAAGTATATTCTTTATTTAAAAGTGAATTATATATTTTTTATTTAATTTATCTAACTAACTATACATTATTTTTAGATATTTTTGGGCTGGTTGTATATGCTTCCCGTCCATTTTTAGCAATAGATAACACTTTAGTTCGTGAAGTTTTGATTCTTGACACTACGTAAGTACAAATATCTTTATTATATTTTTCGTGGTTTTTAGTGTATAACTAATTATTTATTATATGTAAATTTTTATTTTTATTTTTATTTTTATTTTTATTTTTATTTTTTTGTATATTAGCATGACAGTGGTTCGTATGGTACTGAGTGATAAATTTGCTATTGATGAGGGAGAAATATTATCAAACACGATCGATAATAATAACATTGTATTGGCACTACAAGAAAACTGCCAATTTCCGACGGAATCAAGTCCGTCGGAAAATTATTATTTTCCGACGGAATACCGACGGTTTTCCGACGGAATTTGTTCAAAAATATAAAAATAAAAATAAATATTTTCCGACGGAAATTCCGTCGGTAATCCGTCGGTAATCCGTCGGAAACATTTCCAACGGACAATTCCGTCGGTAATCCGTCGGAAAATATAAAAAAATAAAAATAAAAATAAAAATAAATATTTTCCGACGGAATACCGACGGTTTTCCGACGGAATTTGTTGGAAAATATAAAAACAAAAATAAATATTTTCCGACGGAAATTCCGTCGGTAATCCGTCGGAAACTATAAAAATATAAAGATATAAAAATAAAAATAAATATTTTCCGACGGAAATTCCGTCGGTAATCCGTCGGAACATATAAAAATATGAAAATAAAAATAAATATTTTCCGACGGAAATTCCGTCGGTAATCCGTCGGAAACTATAAAAAATATAAAGATATAAAAATAAAAATAAATATTTTCCGACGGAAATTCCGTCGGTAATCCGTCGGAACATATAAAAATATGAAAATAAAAATAAATATTTTCCGACGGAAATTCCGTCGGTAATCCGTCGGAAACTATAAAAATATAAAAATAAAAATAAATATTTCCGACGGAAATTCCGTCGGTAATCCGTCGGAAACTATTAAATTTAATTAAATAATTTTTTTTCTAATTACTAATTTTATTTTTAAATGTACAAATATCTTATAATGTAACTTATAATTAATATATTAATTTTAGAAAAAATTCTTATTATCATACTCTATATATTTTCAATAGATCGGAGAACTCTTAATTCTAATGAGTTTTATTTTCATTTGAATAAGTACTTTTAAAAAATTCCAATAAATATGATTATATTTAATTCATATAATCATATATTTAAAATTTTATATTTTAAATTAATAACAAAACGTATTTAAATAATTATTTGAAATAAGTATATAAATATATTTAAAGACAAAATATTAACAATAAGCAAGTTAGCCAAGTTGGTAAGGGGGTCACCATTCTCTCTTGGAGACCCGAGTTCGAATCCCCGCGAGCGCAATAATCGTGGGAATTAATTCTCGCATTGGGTTGGCTCGCCGAGCTCAAGCTCGGCTCGTGGCTCGTCTGAGGTGTTGGTGTGGCTTGTTTCGGGGGTGGTTCGGGTCTCACAAATAATTTTTTTATTTTTTTTAGATTATTTACTTTTATTCTATTTTCCGACGGATTTCCGACGAATTTCCGACGGATTTTCCGTCGGAAAAGTCGTTTATTATTTTTAACATTTCGTTAAAATTTCCGTCGGAAATCCGTCGGTAATCCGTCGGAAATGTTTCCGACGGATAATTCCGTCGGTAATCCGTCGGTAAATTTTTCCGAGGACTAGTTATGCGACGACAATCGTCCGTCGGAAATCCGTCGGAAATTCGTCGGTATTTGATGTTTCCGACGGATTTCCGACGGAATTCCGACGAACAGTGCCGTCGGAATTCCGCTGTTTTCTTGTAGTGTGGCATGCGGAGTTGTTGTTAAAAACCTTGAAGGTAACCAATTAAATATATTTCATAAGTACAAATTTTGGTCAATTGTTGATATAATATATAGTCTTATTATTAACAGGTCCTTCAATTTGTACACATCAATTTAGTAAGTTGTATATCAACTACAATACAAGGTTTACAGATCGTCTTAGAACTTGGTAAGTTAATTATATTCATATATATTCGGTTATTTTTTTATTTCTTTTGTATTTTTCGATCATCCATAATTTAAAATTTAACAGGTTTAGTATTGATCGAGGAGCACAAAAGTTGGTCTCTCTAATTCGGACGAGTCGATTTACTATATCCAGATCATTAAAAATTTCAAATGCTAAAAGAGTATGCATACATGAGTATGGATATCAGGAGGGTGTAAGAATTCTTCCTTTTACATTTTTACAAAGTAACATATGAATATTTTTCTTTCTAAATTACAGATACTAATATACTTATACATACAGGTTAAATTTTTCCGTATTGTTGCACGGGTTCAGAAGATTCAAACTGATAATATTTGGTATGCGACATGCAATCAATGTCAAAATAATTGTTTATCTTACCATGGAAAAATGGTGTGCGTTGAATGCAACTATATTGTGAATCCAGTAATCAGGTAATATTTTTGCCACTATTTGAATATATTGTCGTAACTTATCCAATTTGAATATTGATATAGTCGTTTATTATTTTAAATGCAGGTTTCGGGTTCATCTAATTGTTCAAGATAAGAGCGGCTCAATGAATTTAAAGTTATTGAACAAACAAGCTGAATATATGTTCCGTACTCAGGCATCTTATTTTAAATCTTTGCAAGATCAGGTATTTATATAGTTTTTTCTTGGTATTAAAAGAATATTTCTAATAAATTAATAATTAACTTACACATAATGTTATGTCTAGGAAAATGGTGAAAAACTATTGCAAGAGCATATCAAGCTTTTTTTGGACAAAGCGTTTACATTTTATTATCCCAGCACCACCAAATCTTGGAAGATCAAATATGCGTTGCACAGTTAATTTTATTCTAGGTGTTGATTGGTCAGAAGAGTGTTTTCATCTTCAAAAAAGGGTATCAGTTACATCTACATGAGGTACGTTTATTATTATCCTCAATATATTTAAATTTACAAAAAAAATGCCCTATTTTTAACAGTATAACTAATATTTAATTTTGCTATTATTAAAGAGTAATTGGATTGCATATTTTGTAGGTTGGCCAAGAGTAATCCGATTACATATTTTGTAGGTTGACCCGAGTTATTGAGTTGTAATTTATAAGTTCGAGAATTTGTGATTTTTGAAAATTCTTTATCTCATTCATTGAAATTTTTGTTTATTCTATTTTCAATTTGAATTGATCACTCCGTGCATAGCACGGGGTATATACTAGTATATATATATACTAAAATGTGAATAAATAGTACATAGATATCAATCAATGAAAATTTTATTATAATTAAAATATTTCAAAAAATATGAGAAATAAAAATCGAATTTCATAAATTTTATTTGAATTTTGAGTATAGCCATTAATTGCATGATTTGTATTTGAATTTAAATTAACATATATTTTTCTAAACTTATGCATTCTAATAAATTGTACCATAAATTGATGCTTTAATTGAGGATAACTTCCAAAAATTAAGGGATGTATAAAATTATTAAATAAATAAATAAATTTAATAATCATCAACCAATCACAATTTTTAGCTTTAATTAAAAATCTAAAAAAAAACACAAAATTCCATTCAGGCACAATTGATTCGATTAGGGTCAAACACACCCTTCCTATATATTATACATAGATTTTATATAGATTTATCAAATAAAATACTTCTGTCAAAATAATGTATTAATAAGTTAATTATTTTCTGGATGATTCAACTGTCAAAGTGAGTATTATTTCAACATAGCTTGCATCCCTTTACTAAGAAAACATATTTCATGATTCACATACTTAAATTTAAGAAATTAAATACTTTCTCCCGAAAAGCACACTCACCGATAAAAAAAAATATAATCCATTAATTATAACTCTAAAATTGCAATAAATAAATACTTGTTGCATAATAATTTGTATAAGATGTTGTACACCATTAATTAATAAAAAAGTTCAAAGCAAAAAAATATAATGTAAATTTGAGTATACAACTAAGACCGGACGACACCGAAAATTTTAATTAAAACTCGACAAACTTTATTCAAAACTCTCTATTACCCTCTAAATTTGAAGGTAAGAGAAGTCGTGTCAATTAAAAAGAGAAATTCGGCAAAAATCGAGGTCCCGACACATAAAAAATCACCGTATATGAGAAGATAACAACGAGAGGGCACTGTGTCCATTCATCAGAGAGAACTAACGGTCAAAACTCAGATTTAAAGACGTTTTACAAAAAAAAATTCTGAATGAAATTTTGATTGCAACACAGTGATATTTTATGAGACACGTGGACTAATATATGAAAAGTGAATACATCACAATATCTCGATGCAATTTTATCAACAAGACATAAAGTAAAAATTAGCGTGAATTTTATATGATTAATTCAAATCCCAAACTATAAACTCACAGGGTAGAAATCAAGTGTGACAGGAAAAAAACCTAAAATATAAATTTCATAATGAACTTCGATAAAAAATACTGACACGTAGATATGTCAAATAAAAGCGTTAGATAGTTTCTTCCTTTGGCTTTATCTTTGAAAGTGGAGCAAGAAATAGTGGTATTGTGGTGGGTCTAAACAATTATTTAGATGATTAAACTTTATTTAACTTATAGGGTTGCTTTCACATATAAGATATTGTAATTTGTACCTCGATCCCCATAATTAGATGTTACTCAAAAGGTTTATTCCTTGCGTTGGAGTGTAAGATTCTTTCTTTCTTTCTTTAGCTTTTCCTATATCACACCAATTAATAAGAACCAGAAATAAAGAAAAGACAGGTCATCACCAATATTCACAATATTCCAACCCAACCTGATCGAGCCAAATTTCCGACGACGGGTCGATCCGGGGATCTGGTCCGAGCACTTAAATTTGTTGGTTGGGAGTCGCCATTCTTCGTTCGGAATTTTGAGAAAATGAAAGGAGGGGTGAGCTCGAGGCCAACCCGGGAAAGATAGGGGTGATACCCGGGTTGGCACTCCGACGCTCAAGTCAGGATCGAGTTGAGAAGGTCGAGTAGTGAATGCAGTAAATGCGGTAGGTGAAAACTTACTTGTGTCATAAATGAGGGTCCTTAGGGGCAAAGAGAGAGAGAGAAGGTACCTCGTCGACGTGCCTACGCCCCAAGCTGACAGGTGCCCCATTATCACCAAGCATTTAATGCGTGGTCGGTCACTCACCTTGGAGAGGGATAATGGGCGGACCAACTATGATCTCGGAATGGGTCGAGACATCTGGGTCGTACACATGGAACGCTCGATGGTCGACGTACGGAGCGGTAAATAGTGGGTGGTTAATTGTGAGGTCGACTTCGACGATCGAGGTCATTGACCTAATCGAGATGACAGATGTCCGATGATGATTGGGCCACGTGGAGAGCGGGTCAGGGCCACGTCACAAGCTCCCTAAAACGTCGTCTGCTAGGGCTAACGTGGAGGCGACGTTTCATTTCCCGAGGTGGGTCCCGCTATAATCATGGCGACGTTTTATCTTCTCGATTCCCACCAAATTTACCTTTATAAATAGGGCCTCTCTGTAAATTCATTTTACTGCTTTCAAAAGAATTTGAAGATAAGCTCTGAGGTGTTTTCGAGTGAGTTCAGCGTTTCTGTGCATCGAGTGTTCGTTCGTTCAAAGGAAGGAGATTTTCGACTTTTGGACCAACAGAGGTACTTTCTCGACTCAAGCTTAGTTTTTATTTCGCTTTTCTTTTGTTCGATTGTTTCGAGGGAGAGGTTCGTCGCTTTCTTCTTCAAGAGCTCTCTCTCGATCTGCTCGAATCCTTTCCAACAAACACATGTTTTTAGAGTTATTTTGATAACTGTAGGATGTCAACAAATCGAGGAGAGAATGAGCCTGTGGGGATGGAAGTGGGAACCATAACGGTGGGGTCGAGCTTCAGTTCTTACTCGAGCTCAGACTCGTCCAACTCTGGGACGTCAACGAAAATATGGTCGACGAATACTCAGGGGATCGACGAGGATGTAGATATAATGGGGGTATCCGAACCCATCCCCGAGGCAGAACTGGAAGAGGTTGTCACGCCTCGGGTAGAGGGTGAAGAGGCATCGACATCCGGTCGAGAGGAAGAGGAGGAGGAAGAACCAAACGTCGAGCCGAAAGGTCGACTGGTGAAGGATCCTCGAGCTATCACTCCCAACATCTCGTGGAATAAAGTGAAGGATATCCAATATTTGTTGTTTGGAGGGGCACCATAATTTGGGGGCTATCGAGTCATCAAGCCCGAGTCTGGAGATAGGATGACAAAATCCACCTGAGAACTGTATAGCGGTCAATTTTTTGGCGGTCGAGAATGGGTTCCGAATGCCCATTCCCGAGGAGTTGCTCGAGTTTTTTAATGCTCTGAGAATCAGTCCCCTGCAATTAATGCCGAACTCTTATGCCATGGTGAATGGGTTGAGGGCTTTGTTGAAATACCTCGGATTTACTCCCAATGTCTACTGTTTGTCGGAAGTCTTCCAGGCGTCTGTTACGATCGAGACCTCGGCACCTGGGCCGGGGTATGTGCAGTTGCAGTCGAAAAGTAATTTTCGACTTGTAAGATCTCCAACTTCTTCGAACGGCAAGGGTTGGAAGCAAAGGTTTATGTATATCCGATACAAGAAGGGTTGGCCCGGATTGAAGTTTCCAAGTTGGAGTTGGATTCCTCGAGCTACTCTCCAGAGGGGGAATCCGGGTTGGCCTAACACTTTGATGGCCAGTTTAAGGGACATGGGGATAGTCGAGTCGAAAGAGATGATCGATCCCCAAATGTTGATCGAGCTGGGGATGGCCCCTAGGGTGCGGAAGTATTTCGACCCCGGTATCTCAAACATAATCTCTCGAACCAATTTTTTTCATTTCTAGTTTCATACTTCTTTCAAGTGTTTGATCGATTTCTTTCCTTTGCAGAATCGAACATCATGTCGGCGACCTTAGCAGCTCGGAGAAAGGAGATGGAGGATCTTAAGAAGGCTGCTGAAAAGAAACACCTACCACCTCCGACTGAGGCCGAGATCAACGCTGCAACCAAGGCGACGGCCCAGGCGGTGCCCAAAGTCCTCGAGAGGAGGGCACCAGAAGCCCCGGGCCAACGAGGAACAACTCCAAGTGGGGCTGACAAGTCGGAAGCCCCCCAGCACAAGAAACAAAAGAGAGATTTCTCCAGTCGCCGTCATTCCAAGTCCCAGATCGAAGGGGACAAGTCGAAGAGCAAGAGCAAAAGCAAAGAGAAGACTCCGGCGATACCACTTCCTGGGCTGATGAGGCCTATTGTTGATGTTCAGGTCGAAAGAAATTCTGAGTCTCCTATCCCTGCTTGAGGAGCAACCCTACCACGAAATGTAGCCGGCATACTGGCAGGGGTCCGGATGCCTCCTCCAGCTAGCCGATCGGCCAATGCAGTCCCTTGGAAGGCTAATGAGGCCGACGTGAAAGCCTTCTTCGACTACCCGACGATCGAGGAGCCCCACTTCCTCTGCGGGATGACAAGTTACAACGACCAAGGGGAGCCTCGAAGAATTGGCACAGCCCCCCATGACTACCCCGCGATCAGAGCCTTATATAGCTCGATCCAGACAGAGGTCGATCACCGTGATCACTGGGTATTCTCCTACGATGAGATCGAGGCCCAAGGGGCACAAAAATATATGGCGGTAAGTAAGTTCAAGTAATAGTGTTTCTTTCCTTCCTTGTTATCCTCGAGATCTAACACAGACTACCTGTTGGGATTAGTGCCCTGAAAATTCAATTTGTTGAATTAATAAAACTCAATTTACAGCAAGTTGTGAGTATTTCACATATTAATAATTAATGACGTGTGGTGGTATTCTCATATGAAATGTGTTTCATAGGAAAAGACTTTGAATACCGAAATCACGTGTCATTAAAGTTCTAGTCGGTAAGATAAGAATATGTTCTTATCAAGACTATAACGTGGTTATATACGATGATTAGTCTTTCATCATAGGGAATGGTGATTCCAATTATAACACGTTGATGATTTTCAATAGGATTGGAAACATCGAACTGGACCACTGAGATTATTTATTTTATACTGCTATCTAAAATGAATAAACTCTCAGGAAGCATTGTACTCTTAATCCTGATAATATTTCGGCTTTAGGCATGTAGTGTTAGTCACTGTAACATACTTGAAGTGATGTCTCGGTAACGGGTGGCCAAAATACTTTGTCTGATTCGGTGACAACATGAAATGTGCTGAAGAGTTATATTGATCGAGGAATCTGTGGCCTTGCTGGAAGGTAAAAGATATCCTTGAAATAGATTTGCAAAAGTTCGAATTAAGACTTTGGCCAAAGCACTTCGCGTGATACGTCACCGAAGTTGTATGTTGAATGTGTTTCACATACAAAGAATTTGAACTTAAGGCGAATCCATAGATTTCAAATTAGAGATGAAAAATAAATGGTAGTAGTTGCAATTTATTTTTCATGGATATCAACACGGAGGAGTAAAATGCAAGATTATTCTAGATAGAGAAATTCGTGAATAATTTAATTAATTTTAGAGTGCAACAATATTTATTTAGTGGAATTAAATATTGTTAAACGGTAATTAATTATTGTCATGAGATGATAATATATTAATCCGTTTGGAGCTAAAATTAATTAGTCCTGCAGGTCCCCCTGCAAGCCCCAAATTGAAAACCCAAAGAGAAAATATTAAAAGGAGAAAGAGAAATGAATTTTCAAAGTGTTTGAAAATAGCCAAGAAATTTATTTTAAGAAAATAAATTGAAGTTCCAAAGAGTTGGAAATACCCGGAATTTTATTTTGGAGAAAATAAAATTTTCATCGAAAAATAAAAAAATAAAAAAATTCGGTGATGACGTGGCAGCTGATGTGGCATGCCACATCAGCAAGGTGGACCCAGGTGGAGCTGACTGGGCAGCCGCGTGGCACGCCACGTGTGCGACACGTGGACGGCCCAGATCACACCACGTCAGCGCGAAGCAACGGTCCAGACTTGTCTGGACCGGGTCGGTCAAACGGGTCACGGTTCGGTCAACGGGTCGGGTTCCCGGATAGGGTCGGACCGGACCCGGACACGCGGCAGAGCTGTTTCATGGTTTGAGGTATTCTTGTGTGTTTTATAGTACCTCGAACATGTATGCAATTGAATTACCAGCTTTCTTGCATTTAATTGTGGATTTGGTGTTGTTTTGATGTTGTTGAATTTGTCCCGAGAGCTTTCCCTGCTTCTGCTCTGATACCACTTAAGATGTAGCACCCCTACACGTGGAGATACTACACCCCCGCAGTATAGGCCGATGCATGTAACACAATTGGAAGTAGTGACTTCAACATTTTGAAATAATTATGTTCTAGCGGGAAAGCGCACATAAGTATAGAAATTTAAAAATTTAAAGTAACGTATGATGCACGTGCTTATGGATGCATTGAACCTGTCACCGGAGTAATGGAAAGCTTTATCTTGGCATGTAATTCCTTGTTTGTTGAAATATAAGCTTATCTTGAACTGTTGGTCATTTCTTGTTTTTCCCACGGTCTCTTAATTCCAGAATTACCTAGTAACAATTTGGACATTCCCACGGCTTGAGATTATAATTTCTTGAACCCGAAGTCTTCTATGCTCATGGAATTAGCATCCTGCCTTTTCTTTAATGTTCACTCTCCAATTGTTGCCCGAGTCTTCTTCATGGTTGTCACTTTCATCAAAACTTCCTTGTTTACTCTTTAGGAGTTTGAATAATTAAATGAATTCCCTTTTCTATTGTCTGCATTCGATCGCCCGACCTTCATCTAGCAATTTCTTGCCTTTCTTTATCGTTTCCATTTTGTTGCTTCACATCTTTTAACATGACCCCACAACACGACAATTCAGTGTGGATCTGAGAATTGTCAACTTCTTCTATCAAGTTATGATTCCAAAGAACGAAATTGGGAGTGGAAGAATCAACAGTGGAAATTATATTTCATTTGAGAGCTAGGTGAAGGGAGAATCGAGGTACTAATTATTCAAGATTCGAGTGTGTTGTCAAATTAAGACTCAGTTAATTGGGAAGCAAATTCAAGTAAGAGAAGGAAATCATTCCGATAATTTAAATCAAGTTAGTAGAGTCGGATGATCTATTCATGAAAGGTTAGAATGCTATGGATTCTATATTCGGGTGGATTGAGCTCGTTTTTCAGATTCAAGATTGAATTGCCGTGTGAGTGCGAATTGGGAAATAAAGTAAAGAAGAAATAAAGGAAGTCAAGCATCGTGGCGGATTGGCGCGTGCGGAGGAATTCCGGCGATCGGCCGGCGGCATTGGACTCATGGCTCTGAGATCTACGACGTGGCCACCTTGGTTTTCGTGTGCAAGTTGCACACGCAAGTGAGGGGGTGAAATTACTATTTTGCCCTCGGTTTTTCCCCTATAAATAGGGGCCTTGGGTCCTCATTTCTCATTCACAAGTTTGGGAGGTGGTTTTGGCTGAGGTTCGGCTTTGAAACCATATCCCTTTTCTCCCAGAATTCCGATTGATTTTGGAATTAATTTTAATTAGGTGTTTATATAAAACGCCTAATTTCGGGAGAATAAACCCTGAAAAGGGTTTTCTAGTTTAAAGTTTATTTTCTCTAAGTATTTAGAGAAATACTTTCGGAGACCACACTCCGAGGGTGTCCCTGGGGTTATTGCAGGGAAGCTCTGCCGGTTTCACGAGGAGATCGGGTATTGGATTCTCGGGAGGTGAATTCGGGAGTTGGAAAAATGCCGTTAGATAGCCATGTTTGCAGTACGGTAATATTTTACAGTTGTTTTAGTTTAAGCATGATAAATTATGTGCTCTTAAGTGTTAATTGCTTGTTAGATATTTATCTGCTTAAGTGATTTAAAATTTATTATCAATTGCATGTATATACTTGAGTAGATCCGGCTAAGTCTTCCGCTTTGTATTAAAATGTTTTAGAAATATTTTAATACTTGTATTATAATAAAAATTTTAAAATGTGGTCACGGACCGCTACTGTTCTGGGCCCGCCTCCCAGCAACTGGTATCAGAGCCGTGCTCTAGATATATACATGCATTGATATGATGCATGCGATGCATAATTTTAAATCTGCTAATGTGCACGTAAATTCTGTCAAAGGAGGCTGATTTTTAAGTGGGACCGTTGTGACTCCTCCAGTGTTTCCTGGGAATTTACGTGGAATGATAATTTTCTGGGAATCGATTTCAATAATCTTCCTGGTTAATTACCGAATTAGTAAACATGATTTAAATTATGAGATAATTTATTTATAACATGTTTACTTTATGCCATTTATTTTAAGCATGATAATTATGTGATAATTATATGAAAGCATGCTTAATTATTTTTTTTTATGGCATGATCATGATAATGTGAGATATTATGATATTTTAATTATGCATATTTTATTTAATGTGATTAAATAAATAATGTTTAATAGAGATTGAACGAGATGCATAATTGGACTAATATTTTTCGGCCTAATTAATAAATAGTTATTAAATTGGCTTAAAATATTATTGGGATTTTAAATGTGATTTAGTAATCCTAGTGGGAGGGTATTAATTAGATTAATCACTTCCAAAAATAAGACGCCAAAAGTGATTATTAAATAATCAAAAGATAATCCACACCTTTTAAAATTCAAATGGGAGTGAGATGAAAAGAGTTGAATTCTCACGGCGTCCATTACCGGTCTATAGTATAGTGAATATGTACTACTCCCTTCGGCGGGTATATATTCGCGGTATACAAGATTAGACTTCTATGGATAGAATGAAATATAGGAAAGTCAGCTCGACCACGCCTCCTTGGAGTGTCTTGACCTACTTATACGGACTTCTAGGTAATGGTGCACACTTGACTAAGTAATGTATTAACCTCCCTTCGGAGCTCTGTTACATTTACTTAGAGGCCAAGGGTTGACGTGGTAGATTTACATTGTTTGGTAAGAGTTACCTAGATGACATGGTAATTAAGAATAGTTCTTGCTTTTCTAAGCGGTTTTCGACCTCGCCTCCGAGGAGTCAACTGCGGTTAGTTAAGTGGGAGATTGTTAGGAATAGTGCCCTAGAAATCCGATTGTATATCCGCTTTGTGCTTTTCCTTATTGTAATCACAGACAATCTTTGAATGAAATAACGAATTGAGGCAACACTTCTTTATATGCTCTTTTTTTGTATGCGTTTACTTTAGCTGTGCATGTATGAGAACTCCCCTAATCCTGATGACTTTAGGACTCTACCATTTAGGTGAAATGGTTCATGAAACGAGCCCTATATCACATAAGTCATGATTAGTAAAATACTCCAAGCCGATGAATCCTACAGACAGTGGGAGTGTCAACCTGATTCCTCTAAGGCTTGCTTGTGGGATCACGCCCTTAAGAAGGACCACCTTGTTTCATGGAGGTACAAAGTGTTTTGATACGTGCGTGATACATGAGGGTGCTTACTTTAATAAGTAAGTTCATTAAGGTGCCCCGTGTGAGAAGATTCCTAAATGGGAAAGGAAGTTTCTATTTCAGGAAATAGAAACTTCCAGATTAGGAAATATCTCACGAGTAATTGATGTGATTAATTGATCCTTAAGACTTGAGGTTCCTTGTCACTTTATGAGTTAACTCTGTAGTCTTAGGTATAAGCTTTAAAGGGTGTCGCCTTAGACAACTGATTCAAGGCTTATGCTGGGGCTGCACAAGTGATTCATGAAAGTGAATGAGAATCAAGAAAGGACCTACACTTGCATTTGCAAGGTGATCTCTTATTGTGTAAGTCATTCATATACCATATGGAGTCCTTGGCCAAGGCAGTAGATCAAGACATCAAGAAAAGGGTTTCTTGGATTGAGATCAAATGGATATGAAATGCACTTAGCTTTAAGACCGGATTATTAGGGTTCTGATTATTCCCGTACCCTAGATCTTGGTTGAGAGATAGTAAGTAGGAGGATTGTATCTCACATGAATCAATGACTTAAAGGTTCTGTCGAATCCGAACATTCCAATTCAGCTAGGGGTTAAACACCTGTTGCTAGACTATGGTCGTTTAATCTGTGGACTGATTAATTAATTAGTGAATTAATTAATTGGGATCACTGCTAATTGAATTGAGAACCTAGAGGGTCACACACAACAACTTGGTTACATGAGTTGAGGTTTTAAAATGATTAAACGAGTTAATCGGGCCAAGAGGGTTCCACACGTGTGAACCACACTTGTGGCTCACGTGAGTGACACGTGTCCTTGTGACACGTGTCTCACATGTGTGTAAATATATGTGTATATTTATTTATGTGTTAAATAATTAATGTGATTAATTATTTAATTGACTTTGGTTTAATTTTGAATTAAAAAGAAAGTCTTATTTTGGAGAAAAATAATCTAGTTAATTAATTATGAATTAATTAATTAGATAAAATAAGTTATTTATTTTAAATAAATAAAGTATAAAATTATCCAAAAATAGTTTGGATATTTTTAGCTCTCTTGAAAGTTGATTTGAATTTGAATTCAAAGTCAAAGTCAAAATTACTTGATGATCAAGTAATAGGAGAGAGAGACCAAAACCCTAGCCCATAAGGACTAGGATTTTCGGTCCTCCCTTTATTATAAATAGGGGAGCTCGAGCTCCCCTTAGAGCTAATTGGCAATTCTTTTGGTTCATGTGTTGAACACCATCCTTTCTCCAAGATAAACGAAACCCTAGGTTAAGCCTAAACACTAACTAGAGAACTAGCATCCTTACTAGTTAGATTGTAGTCAAGTTGGTGGACTATCTCTAGAGAGTTTCAAGTTAGAAGTTTGAAGATTCGAGCTTTACCAAGGAGAGGGGATCAAGCCGCGAGAAGAGCGTTCTTGGATGGCTTGAAACGCTTCAAGAAAGTTAATTAAGAAAGTAAGTTTCTATTCCCTACGAATTTGGTTACACGATTGCGAGTCCAAGATCCTTTTGTTGGGAAATTTTTTTAAATTCCGCTGCTTTCTGATTCGTGTTTTCCAACAACCATTGCGTAAATCAAAATGCTTACGTGGATTTCATTTATTTATTTTTTTCAGTTTTATAAAAACGATCTCTCTTAGCCTACTCCATACTATATGTCTATAAGGAAATAGGTTAGTAAGGGTTCAACTATGCTGACTAGGAAATGAATCTTGACATCGTGTTGAGACACGAAAGTTTACGTACTCACTGAACCTTATCCGAAAATTTCGGAAACTACAACCAGTCAAGATTAGAAAGACGCTTATTCTAAATGGATCAAGTGTGATGATCTGGCTAGTCTTATATCTTGACATCTGTTTTAGATGTTCTTGAGCATCAGATGCATGAGATGCCCACTGATAAGAACATGTGTTGAAGACAGAGTCGTACGAAGGTACGAGCCATGAAAACGGTTGTCAGTTAAAGATGTTTGAAGGATCACTGTTTCATAATCATATTATGAATATGATAGCTAATCTGAACAAGATTGAAAGCCTTTGTGCTTGAAGAGACAATCTTAACAGATAGGATACGATCCTATACTCTCTGCCTAAGTCATTTGAACGTTCAAGAATATTTTAAATAAATTTTTTTAAAACCAATGAACGACCTCAATATGGCAAAAAGGGTGATATCGACTAAGGAAAAAGGTTCTCTCTAATCAGACATCAATATCCACGGCCTAGAAAGTCAGTAAGTGGAAGAAAGAAAAAGGAAAAGTTCCAATCTGAGGTTCAGAAATAGAAAGTCAAATCCGACAATGGAAAAATGTTTCCATTTCGGTGGTAACGGGTATTGGAAAAGAAAATTGTCCAAAATGCTTAGTCTGTCTATTTGTTACGCCGTTTAGATAAGATATGAAGATATCTTACTCGTTGAAAATATGTTTAGTTGAAAATTCACCGGACTCCTGGTATGTGAATTTGAGATCAACTAACCATATTTGCAAGTCGTTGCGAAGATTCAAACTAACCAGAAAGTTTGAGAAACGGCTAGCACACAACTACTGCTCGGGGATAATACAAGTCTAATTGTATTAGCAGTAAGGACTATAAAGTCATATTTTGGCAATAGGGTTTTATATTACGCGTCGTATAAACAGAAATTTGATTTTTGTAAGTTATTTAATAACTAGTGGTTTAACTGTTTGTTTTGAACAAAGAGTTACCGTTAAGCAAAATAAAAGGTTTATTTGCTCTGGCACAATAAAAGATGGTCTTTTATACCTCAATGAAAACACTAATTTAAGTTTAACATTAAGAAGCTTGACTTACCATCTAAGAGGAAAAACTACTACGTGGCACCTATCTATTGGTCAATTGAATCTGAATAGGATCCAAAGACTGATTGTTGAGTCCTATTGACTTGAAAATAGTATCAATCTACGAATCCTATTTGGAAGGTTAAAATGACCAAGAATCCTTTTGAGACAAAAGGTATTAAGCCATGAACTTGCTTGAGTTAGTTCATACGGACATATGATACTATGAATGTTCAAGCAAGAGAAAGTTTTTGCGTACTTCATCATTCATTTGAATGAATACTCTAGATACAGATATGTTTATTTGATGAGACTTAAGTCTGTAATTTTGAAGAGTTCAAAGAATATAAGACTGAAGTCAAAGACTCAAATTAGAAAACATATCAAGGCACTTCGATTAGATCGAAGTAGTGATAAGTATCTAAGTCCAGAGTTAAATAGAATTTCTCAAATGAGATTAAATCTCAACTATATATATGAGATACGTCTTAGCAAAGATGTATTTCAGAAAGGAGAAATAGAACTCTGATAATGATGGTAAGATTCATGAAGAGTTATGCTACCCTATGAATTTCGTTTTGGGGTCTTGCACACAAAACGACAAACCTAGTTCTATCTAAGTCAGTTCCTAAAACACTGATGGATCTGTAGCTAGGGTGAAAACCCTATATCTTTTATCTTCGGATTTAAGGTAGCCTGGTCCACGAGTTAAGGATGGATCCTGACAAGTTAGAATAAAGAACAAAGGTTTACTTGTTCTAAGGTTATCCTAGAAGAACAAGAGGTGGTATATTTTGTAATTTGAGAAATCACAAAAGATGGTTGTGAATATTTCAAAGATAATTACATAGATAACCATAAAAGGGTGGAAGCAAAGTAGTGTTAAAAGAAATAAACGAGTATTAGATACTAATTTCCATAAACCCGTGATAACTGGAAATGTATTAAATACATGAGATGTACCAAATACAACATGTGATGTAGAGACGTGTACACGAGAGCATCATTGTAGTGGGAGGATTGTCAGGACACCTGACGAGATATCTAAGATTGACCCAAGTGGTTGAATCTGATGTATCTGATCCCGTCACGTGTAATGAAGCTATAGAAAATATAGACGCTGACCGTTTGGTCGATATCCATGGAATCTAAATTAGAATCTCTGTATTCTAACAAAGTCTTGAACTTGTAGAGGCGCCTGAAGGTATTAAACCCTATTAGATACAATTGGGTTCTACAAGACGATTGTATATCCGCTTTGTACTTTTCCTTATTGTAATCACAGACAATCTTTGAATAAAATAATGAATTGAGGCAACACTTCTTTATATGCTCTTGTTTGGTATGCGTTTACTTTAGTTGTGCATGTATGAGAACTCCCCTAATCCTGATGACTTTAGGACTCTACCATTTAGGTGAAATGGTTCATGAAACGAGCCCTATATCAAATAAGTCATGATTAGTAAAATACTCCAAGCCGATGAGTCCTACAGACAGTGGGAGTGTCAACCTGACTCCTCTAAGGCTTGCTTGTGGGATCACGCCCTTAAGAAGGACCACCTTGTTTCATAGAGGTGCAAAGTGTATAGTTGATACGTGCGTGATACATGAGGGTGCTTACTTCCATAAGTAAGTTCACTGAGGTGCCCCGTGTGAGAAGATTCCTAAATGGGAAAGGAAGTTTCTATTTCAGGAAATGGAAACTTCCAGATTAGGAAATATCTCACGAGTTATTGATGTGATTAATTGATCCCTAGACTTGAGGTTCCATGTCACTTTATGAGTTAACTCTGTAGTCTTAGGTATAAGCTTTAAAGGGTATCGCCTTAGACAACTGATTCAAGGCTTACGCTGGGGCTGCACAAGTGACTCATGAAAGTAAATGAGAATCAAGAAAGGACCTACACTTGCATTTGCAAGGTGATCTCTTATTGTGTAAGTCATTCATATGCCATATGGATTCCTTGGCCAAGGCAGTGGATCAAGACACCAAGAAAAGGGTTTCTTGGATTGAGATCAAATGGATATGAAATGCACTTAGCTTTAAGACCAGATTATTGGGGTTCTGATTATTCCCTTGCCCTAGATCTTGGTTGAGAGATAGTAAGTAGGAGGGTTGTATCTCACATGAATCAATGACTTTAAAGGTTCTGTCGAATCGAGACATTCCAATTCAGCTAGGGGTTAAACACCTGTTGCTAGACTATGGTCGTTTAATCTGTGGACTGATTAATTAATTAGTGAATTAATTAATTAGGGTCACTGCTAATTGAATTAAGAACCTACAGGGTCACACACAACAACTTGGTTGCATGAGTTAAGGCTTTGAAATGATTAAACGAGTTGATTATGCCGAGAGGGTTCCACACGTGTGAATCACACGTGTGGTTCACGTGAGTGACACGTGTCCTTGGGGACACGTGTGTCACACGTTCTTATATATGTATATGTGATTAAATAATTAATGTGTTAATTATTTAATAGACTTTGGTTTAATTTTTGAATTAAAATGAAAGTTTTATTTTGGAGAAAAATATTCTATTTAATTAATTAAGAATTAATTAATTAGATAAATAAGTTATTTATTTATTAATAAATAATGTATAATATTATCCAAAAGGGTTTGGATATTTTAGCTCTCTTAAAAGTTGATTTGAATTAGAATTTAAAGTCAAAGTTTGGAATTACTTGACGATCAAGTAATAAGAGAGAGGGACCAAATCCTTAGTCCAATAGGACTAGGTTCGGCCGCCCCTCCCTTTGCTATATATAGGGGAGCTCGAGCTCCCCTTAAGAGTGATTGATAATTTCTTTTAGTTCATGTGTTGAACACCATCCTTTCTCCAAGATAAAATAAACCCTAGGTTAAGCCTAAACACTAACTAGAGAACTAGCATCCTTACTAGTTAAATAGTCAAGGTGGTGGGCTATCTCTAGAGAGCTTCAAGTCAGAAGTTTTTAAAGATTCGAGCTTTACCAAGGAGAGGGGATCAAGCCGCGAGAAGAGCGTTCTTGGTTGGCTTGAAACGCTTCAAGAAAGATTATTGAAAAGTAAGTTTCTAATCTTTACAAATTCGGATTCACGATTGCGAGTTTCGATCCTTTTGTTGGAAAATTTTAAATTTCCGCTGCTTTCTGATTCCTGTTTTCCAATAGTTAAATGTAATACTTCTTTAAATTATGCACATTCCAAGATCGAGGTAACGGTTTTCCATCGAGATCTTCGAGGTGGTACGATCGATTCTTACCTATCTTGGAGACTCGATATGGTCCTTCCCAGTTTTCATCGAGCTTGCCCACATGCTTCGTGACTTCAACCTTTTTGAGTACCAAGTCTCCGATTTGGAAGAAGATTGGTCAAATATTCTTGTTGTAAGCCCGAGCTGTTGTAGCTCGATATTGTTGCATTCTCTGATTTCCCTTCTCTCGGGTCTCTTCAATGGTGTCAAAGTCAAAGGCTCGTAGTTCTGTGTTTCTCTCGAATTGAAAATGGGCGACTCGAGGTGATTGATGGAGGATCTCTGCTGGAATCATCGCCTCTGAACCATATACCATGGCAAAAGGAGTTAGTCCAGTCGGAACGCGTGGAGTGTTTCGATAGGCCCAGAGGACCCTTTCCAGCTCATCGACCCAGAGTTCTTTCTTGGCTTCGAGTCGGTTACAAAGGTTTTGTATGATGGTTCGATTGGTCACCTCGACTTAACCGTTGGCATGAGGATGTCCCACCGATGTGAATCTCTGGCTGATCTTGAAGTCAGAACAATAAGCCTGCAATTGAGAGCTGCGAAATTGTAGCCCGTTATCGTATACCAGGATTCGAAGGACTCCAAATTGAGTAATGATGTGTTTCCATAAGAAATCCTGAATGACATGAAAAGTGATCTTTGGAACTGCTAGTGCTTCGACCCACTTGGAGAAGTAGCCTATGGCAACAATGATGAATTGACTCTGTCGAGTAGCAGTCAAGAAGGGACCGATGATGTCAATACCCTATTGTTCGAACGGCCAAGTCAATTCAATCGGAACCATTTCAGCGGGGTGTTGATGGGAAAAATTAGCATGCTTCTGACATCGATCGCACTTCTTTACAAATTCGAACGCATCTCTTCGGAGAGAAGGCCAGTAAAAACCGCCCCGGGATGTCTTCTGTGCCAGGGATCAACCACCAGCGTGGTTTCCGTAGGTTCCTCTGTGTATTTTGGCTAATACCTCTCGACCCTGAGATGGTCGGAGGTAATGCTTGATGGGGCCAACATAGGATCGTTTATAGTGTCGATCTTCCGGATCGAGGAAATAATTCAGAGCACGATATTTGGTTTTCTTCGTCGCGACTGGGTCTTCGGGGAAGACACCATCTCGGAGGTAAAGTACCAAATCTTTGAGCCAACAGGGCTCCGTGACGTTTATCGAGTTGACTTCTGGCCTAGATGGGTCAATAGACCGAGTCGGTGATGTCATAAAGGTGATGGATCGATTGTTGGTTCCTTGCGAACCATTAGCAAATTTTGAGAGGGTGTCTGCTTGAGTATTCTTTTCTCGAGGAACTTGATAAAGCTTGAATTCTTCAAATTCTGATATGACCTTCTTTGTAAGGGCAAGGTAATATATTATTTATCGGATACGGATTACGGATAAATCGGATAATGGAAAATCTAATGGATAATGAAACGGATCGGATGTTAAACGGATCGGATGTCTTATTACCATATCCTTATCCGTTTATAATTCGGATGTCTATAATCGGATACGGATAATATCCTCTTGAGACGGATTCGGATAATATCCTCTGTAAACGAATTCGAATGCGGACGGATATCGGATTTTCGGATATCCATTTACAGCCCTAGCGATAGCGTATTCGATCTATTGTCCCTTTGAAAGTATGGTCAAAGCTTCCGAGAAGTATGTACTACGGCCAGGGTAAATTTCTAGATTTCGAGATATCGGACTTCTGGACCATAGAGGATTTTGCTGACCTAATAGACATGGAGATATTTTCGATCTCGGATAGTGATAAGGACCGAGCTGATTGTTTCGGGTGAAACCGCCAGGTACAAATATAGTGGTTCACCATCGATCGGTTTCGTAAAGGAGGGGAGGTCCAGTATGGAGATCTTCGAGTGCTTGGTCGAACTCGGATATCCACTCAAAATCTTTGATGTTACGTAGAATTTTGAAGAAGGACAGGTTCTTTTCAGAAGATCACGAGATAAATCTATTGAGGGAGATGATCCAACCTACTAACCTTTGTACATCAGGATCGAGTTAGGTTTTAGGAAAAGCTGGATAGCTTATATTTTGGCAGGATTAGCTTCGATCCCTCACTGACTGACCATATATCTGAGGAACTTTCCGCCATCGACTCCGAAAGTACACTTGGCCGGATTGAGCTTAAGGTTGTATTTTTTGAGAAGGTTGAATGCTTTCTTCAGGTGGTCGAGATGATCGGTTGCTCTCTCACTCTTGACAAGCATATCATCGACGTAAACTTATACTGTTTCTCCAATTTCTGACTCGAAAACTTTGTTTATCATCCTCTGATACGTGGCTCCTGCATTTTTGAGTCCGAATGGCATAACTTTGAAGAAGTAAATACCGTTGAAGACGACAAAGGCGATTTTCGACTGATCTTCGAGAGCCATGAAAATTTGGTAATAGCCCTGAAAAGCGTCCATCATGCTCAATCGTTCGCACCCGGCTGTGGAATCGACCAGCTAGTCGATCCTAGGCAGTGGGTATGGGTCCAACGGACATGCTTTGTTGAGGTTGGTACAATTGTTGCACATTTGCCACTTTCCTCCGGGCTTTGGGACAAACACGACGTTGCAGAGCCACTCAACGTATTGAATAGGGGTAATGTGTAGCGCTCGAGCGCAAGACGCCACATCCCCCACACCGAGACCCGACCCGTATATGAAATGGGAAGTCCATACACGTGCCAAGTCACGGCGAACGAGGACTCACTCACTCGCTATGTTAGGCGGGAGCTAAACTTCGAAACCATCTAGGCAAAATTCACCAAGATAAATGCATGTGCAGAAGCAGAACATAAGGATAATCATAGTATAAGCAAGGAGCGACGGGTTCCACTAACATAGATACCTAGTCCCGAAATTTCAAACATGAATCATAAATCACGGGTTCAATCTATCCCTAGAAGCCTGTCCCGAATATCATAAAATATAATAATAATAGTTCATACATTCAATTTATAACTTATACAATTTACAAAAATGAGTGTGAAAAGACTCCAACCTAACCACAGGACTCGACAGACTCAAAATCCCACCTAGCACTCCAAAACCTGCAAAATAACTGAAAACAAAGTCGGGTTCAGTCTATAGGAGACCGGTGGGTATAAAATAGGGCATATCAGAAATAATATTGCAGAATTTAAGTTCACACACATTCAAGCTATATTCCCGTGTGAGGTTTAAAACATTTCCCAAGTGGGTGAAAACAAAGAAATCAACGCTCGGGGATTACAACAATCATATTCATTCATGAGGTCATTACGTGAGCCCGACGAGTGGACGAATTCTCCAACCTTCACCTCGTGTGTGCATTAATTAATTCATTCATTCTTTAGCGATCATGTGACATTCATTTATTCATTCGATCATTCAATCATTATCATTCATTCATTCATTAACAATTACACCTTTTTCCTCCGGGTGGTGAACGCATCGTTTTGGGTTGAAGTGTACCTTCCCGCCCAACGATATTGTCCTCGCTGGACAGGTTTTGTTCCTCCCTGCCATGTACCAACCCAGGAGACGCGGCCACCCATTCCTTGACCAAAGGGGTTACATGAATCCCCCAATTGGCACTCAGCTCCCATTCCCCGCTAAAACTCCTAACGAGGGTCGGTATCGCCGTCATTCATTGTGGGACTAACACACAGGATCACCGTCGACCCTTGCCTCCCCGGATAGCTACATGCATTAGGTCCCTGGGCTCGTGTATTCATTCATGTTCTCGCCAAAACGTTTGGTTGGAATTTCATAAAAGAAGGGGGTTTAACAATTAAAAATCATAGACTCCTTGAAAACGACTCGATATATATATATAGGGGTTTAACAATTAAAAATCATAGACTCCTTGAAAACGACTCGATATATATATATAGGGGTTTAACAATTAAAAATCATAGACTCCTTGAAAACGACTCGATATATATATATATATATATATATATATATATATATATATATAGTATCTTTGGCTTGAAATATACATATTGGAATATATCGGGTCTGTTTTATCTAATAGAAGAGAAACCCACCTGTTAAACCTTACCGAACCAAAATCAAGAAGAAAGGAAAACTTGAAAGTAGCCTATGAACCCGGTAGATCTCCGCCTTGGAGAAAACTATACAAAAAGACAATAAGGCGCATAAGTGAGACTCAAGACTCCAAACGAACCATATATGATGCATGGCAATGAATTAACATGATAATACATGCATGAGCAATAACAATATGCTAATAAGATGTTCATGTCACAAATAATACCACTTAGTCACATAAACAAGCCTTTCATTCATTACACGAGTAAATTGGGTTTGTCCATTATCATTCGTTCAATTCATAACAAATCATAATACTTGTTAACAATTTGCAGAAATCAATTCAAGATGAAAGGAATCCATTAAATACATGAAGGAAACAATAGTTGCAAGAAGGTCATATTGGAACAAATATAAAATTTCTTACCAATAATTCAAGAATCCAATTCATAATCAATCAAATGAACTCATATCAAAGCATTTAATAGTATACATTAGAAATTCCTAAAGTTGAAGTTCATATAAGGGGCAACGAACACAAAAGAAGCGAAACAAGGAAACATATAAAAGCACATGAGTTCATAATTAAAAAATGAGCATTCCAATTAGGCCATAAATTTAAAATATACAACCTAGCACATAATATAACATGTTAACTAAGCATACGAATCAGCTATAGGTGAAATAAATTCATTAAACACATAGCGAATACATTGGTAACAATAGGAGTCATCACATTATAGCACTTAAACATTTAGGCATATATTTCACATTTGTTCAACACAAATCAAGTCATAAAGTTCATAAGCATATCATAACATAATCTACTAATATCATAAATACAATTTTGAGGCACAAGACATCAATTAAAACATGTACGGAAGTCAAGGGGGTAAAAGGAATGCAAGAAGATGGATTTTGGCGACACGTACGGAAGTCAAGGGGGTAAAAGGAATGCAAGAAGATGGATTTTGGCAAAAGTTGACAGTTTTTTGGAAATGCACAAGCTATAGAAAATTGAAGATATCTCGAGTTCTAGAAGTTGGAATTAATTTTTGTTTATTGGAATTGAGACTAGACACATAGATCTTTTCAATGGTATGTGGCCCGAATTGTGGTTCAAAGCGAGGTGAAAATGGCGTAGGTTTAAAGTTGGACCAATGCAGAATTTCGGCGAAGTGGCGACACAATTTTCAAACGATCATATCTCACAAACCACAAGGAATTTTAAGGTGATTCTAATTGAAGAATTTTCTAGACTTCAATAGGTTTCTTACGGTTGAAAATTCAGGCCAATTGGAGCTCAAACAAAGTCGGCACAGCCATGTCAAAATTGGCCTGGAAGCTGACACGACCGTGTCGGAATAAAAAAATTCCAACTCGAAACATTGACACGGCCGTGTCGGAAATGAAATGAGGTTGGACACGGCCGTGTTGGGTCATCTTCTCCGAAAATCAATGGCAAAGGAGCAGTGGTTCGAAGTATAAGGTCCTAAATCCACCCCAAATCATATCCGGATCAATCCATACACTAATATGCATCAAAATACATCACAATTCATACATATATACACATATCATCATCAAATCACCATTCATTCAACATCCCACAATTATATATATACATATATATACACATATACCTAAATGGAAGAAAGAAGATGGAGAGCTTGTTTCTTGAGATTGAGAGAGGAAATTGGAGCTTGAAATCCTTGTCTTCCTTGGTCTTGGAGAGTGGCTCGATTGGAGGGGGAGAAGAGAAGGGTTTGGGGCTTGTGTGTATTAAGAGAGATTGAGAAAAAGAAGAATGAGAATGGGGAGGGGTGATCTCATGTAAAAAGGGAGGAAGAAAAGGGAAAATTTCACTTTGGTCCTTGAACAATTTAAGTGTCTCAACTAGGGCCCCAAGATTTGATAGGTGGGTAATTGGGGTCCAATCAAAGTTCAATTGAGTCCAAGGATTTCATATAAGATCAAATACGTACATAATCGAAATAAAACATTTATTAGCAAGTAAACATATTAAAAACGAGTTCAAATATCATAATCACTTAAGTCACATAATAACAATTAGTTCACGAAAATATTAAGTTAAACAGTCACTTAGCAATTAAAACATATATGAAACACATAACACTCGGTCTAAACCCACTCGTGACGTCATACCTGTACGGTCGAAAAGTCGAGGCGTTATAACCTCTCCCCCTTAAGAGGACCTGGTCCCCAGGTCCACTGCCTCGAGTTCTGGACTTTAAGCAAACTCTCTCGTGTTCATCCCACGTGGGTTAGCAACTCCCGTCAGGAATTAGTTCGGAAAAGGTTTTCAAGCAACAAGGGGGGTCTTCAAGAAGTCAAGAATCTACATAGGCACTTCATGGAACTCGTTGTTAAATCACGACCCTTATCTTACCGAAACCTAAACACTCGAGAGTCTAAGCAGGTAGCAAACAATGAAAGAAGAACCCCCCGCCTTTCGAGCAACAATGAGAGAGCCCCATCTTCCACAAGCAACAAGAGAACCCCGTCTCTCACAAACAACAAGGAGAGAACCCCGTCTCTCACAAACAACAAGGCAAGGGAGTCTCCAATACTCCCGAGCAACACAGCACAACGCAGAACAAAAACACAAGTAGGAAGTAGCAAAGAGCCAAGCACAAAAATCATACAAGAAGTAAGGAATAAATATCATCCACAACGTTCAACACTCATGCAAAAGCAAGTAATACAGTCGGGAATCAAAGTACATGGTATCAAAATTTATTTGAACTAAAATTGCATGTATGCATATGCCATGAGTGTTTTATGTACCATTCACCGTGGTAAGGAAACTTAAAGTTGGTAACTTCATTGCCCCAAGCATGACCTAACCCAAAGTTAGCTCGGTTCTTGACTTGTCTTCAATATCTTTACTGTATTTCCGGTTGAGAAGAAGATAGCCCTTAGTTGATTTTATTCCTGATTTTGTTTTGACTCATGCTTCCTATTACCTTCTTTAATTGGTAAAGTTCTTGGAAGTCAAATAAACCTTCAGAATAACGGTCGCCGTCTTCCTCAAAAATTCTTTCCAATTCGAGTTGAGGCCATCGATTCCCCAAATTTAAGTCGATCTTTTCGTGGAGCGTTCATCCCCTTCAAGCCTTTAAGTGTGCCTTCAGTTCCAACCCATTCAATTTTTAACAATAAAACCTCATCGATTATTCTTGAGGGTTGATCCCAGTCCTTCATAATTGCCTTTTTTTTATTCTTCGCATCTTAAGCTTTCCAAGTCATCATGGAAAGATGACTGTCGATTTATTAAGGATTTTATTTTGTTATATTGTCCGAACCCTTTCACTACTTAGTTAAATTTACCTTCATTGTCGCCATCCCGGAATATGATACCTTGATCCGGTTTTCTTTCTCCAGAACTATCCTAAATGTTCAACATAAACTTCTTCATAATGCTATCATCTTCAGGATCCAAATTCCATTCGTATACATATCAATCGAGCCCATATCTTCATTATCCCGTAGCAATTTTCAACACGAGTTTGGTAGCTTAACTTCCACTTTGAAGGTTTAACTAATAAGACCATTTCATTCCTTTTTTTATCATCATCACTAGAACTCTCATAGCCTCCATGGTTTGCATTTCCATTAAATGCTAGACCTTCCATTTCATCTCTTATTGCCTTTGTAGACTCCCGTTACTTGTGGATTCTTGCATTTCCGTGGTTCTACCAGAGGTAATCCATTAAAGCACAACCATAAATTTAAATTATTTCCCGGTCGGCTCTCCCCCTTAAAATTTCCATTCTAACTCTTTGAACCTGCTCTACCAACCCTCGGATCAAGGATTCTCGACCTCTTCAACTTAGCTTCCTCAGTATAGGTGGTTCTAGTCAAGTTACGTGTCCGATGATCTCGCTGACATTCACTTGGAAGTGATTGATAGGGCTAACCACCTACTTCTTTTGTTCTAGCCTCCAGTTCTACTTACCAAAGTCTCGGTATTTCTTCCAACTTCGGAACCTAAAATTCTTCTTATTTCCTTGATCCAAATACGGACCGGGCGGAGTAACGGTTGATGAACAAAATGGAGAAAATTCCCTATCAAATAAACACTAAACAATGCATGTTGGATTAAGATGCCAATGCGCGTAACGAACTATCAAAATGCAACACATTGGAGCAATCATATCAAGTAAAGATGCACGTACGTATGTATAAAAGAGATTGAATAATTGAATACGACATATGGTGCACATGCCATGAATGTATTAAACCTGTCACTGTGATGGTAGCTTTTAGCTTGGCAACTTATTCTCCATTTCCATAATCATGGTTGGCTTTGAACTTGTTGATCATCTCTTGTCTCTCCCACGGTCTTCAAAATTCTTCAAGTTCTCTCGTATCAACTTGTGTGTTTCTATGGCCCGAGATTACATTTCTCGAACCCAATTCTTCTACGCCCATGGGCTCGGTATTTTGACTTCTTTCCAAGTATCGATCTCCAAATAGCGTCCGAATCTGTACCATTGTTGTCACCTTCATCGAAGTTCTTTTAATTACCCTCGCGTTTTCAATTTGGTTGAAGGACTCATTCTCTAACTACTTACGTTTAAGCATATAATTTCCTTCCAAAATCTTTTTACCTCTATACCGTTTCCATTTGTTGCTTCGCATCTCCCATAGTTGGTATTCACCGCGTCAATTGGTTTTTTCTAACTCCTTCAAATTCGACTTCCAATCGCTTGATTTATTTAAAAGCCCTTCTTTGGTAATTTGTATTGCTTGCCATCCATTGACCCTATTGTATATTGAACCTTCTTGAGATCTTCATCCTTTTCCCATCGAGCTAAACTTCGAGCCATAATATCTTCAAGATTTTCCTCGCTTCTTCCTTGAGTTAGGTGATCTCGTTGAATCCAATTGGATGACCTTTGTAGTGGAGGTGTCCACGTGTTGATCTTGTAAGTTGTAATCATCACACACCCTACCATCGTCCCATCAATTATCTACCAACTACAATTGAACCCATAAATTGTTACCACATGCCGAGCCCTCTATTCCGGATCTTAACCTTCATACCTTAGCCCCATTTAGAAAAGACCATGGCTCTCAAATCTTTGTATGTAATTCCCGGTGCATTTCTTTCATCATTCATGATTGAAAGTAGAACTCATGATGAATTGTTGTGGTCGTGAGAATTGGTCATGGTTTGATGTTGTAAGAATATCCTACAATCAAACTTATCGCAAATATAAATGCATATCGGTTAGCAAGTGCTTATGACACGTAATTAGCACCAAGAGCACGTATTTAATGCAAAATGCTACACATAATCGAAAAGTTTAAAGTAAACAAGTTCAACATATATATTTTCAACATTTTGCATCAAACACCATCAAGTAAGGTCAAAAATCAATGCAATGCACACGTTGACAATTAGTTCCTATGTCGTATGTAGCACCCGGAATGCTAGGCACCACATCCCCCGCACCATAGCCCCAATCCACATATGAAATGGTCAATCCATACATGAATTGAGACTATAGCGAACGGGAGACAATAAAAAACGACAACAACGCTAGGCGGGACTAACCCCAAACCAAACAATCAACTCAGAGTAATAAAGCAGAAGCAATGATTCATTCAATACTTATAGGTACCATATTTACATATCTACTAATAGATACCAACATTTACATTATCAATACAATATCATCTCCAAAATAGGTAATAAGGCAAGCTACAAAAATGTATAAGATATCTATATATGAACAAAAGATGAGGTGAAGTGTGTTAGACCCAAATTTAAAGACAGTCTAGACTCTAAATTCCTGCCTAGCACGCACCTGCAAAGCTGAAAAGTTGAGGTGTCAGTCCAACACGAACTGAGCGAGGGGTTATAAATAAATATATGCGCACATACAGGCAAGTTATAATCTCGGGTAATAAATTTGGAAAATAACAATACAATTTGGTAAAATAAGAGATTCTATCGCCCGAGGTTACAACTAATTCAATTTATCAATTTGTTCAATTCAATACAATCAATTTGTGGCCCGGCGAATGGGGCAATTCTCCAACCTTACTCCGACTGTGTACAATCAATCAATCAATTATTAGGTGATTAGGTGATCAAGCAATTTATTACGGTGCACAATTAGCAGTTTCAATAACACCTTCTTCCTTCGGGTGATGGTGGGATTGCAAGGCCCCACCATCCAATCAATCTGGGCAGAGGGTACATGAATCCCTAAGCCCGGAACTCCTTCCTCCCCTAATCTCCTAGGGGGTTCAGGGGTCATCCCAATTTGGTGAGGATAGCTCTCGAGTTACCCGTCAGCCCATGCTTTCCCGATTGGCTCGAGTCACTACCCTCGGTCCCACAGTGCAATACAATACTCGCCAAAATAATCAATCAATCAATCGATAAAATAGTTCGGTAAAACCTTTGAAAACCAATACCATTTGAAAACTATATAAATATAGATACATTTTGGCTTAAACTTCACATAGGGTTGTATGGGTTCTAGGTATCTAGGATTAAACCTCACCTGAACGACCCAAAACAACAAGGAAACAGCTCACGGGGCCTGCTCCTCGTCACCAGGAAGCTGGTCTGTGCAAGAAAGACAATTGTCCGTGAGACAAGACTCAAAATGCACCAAATAGGACGAACGGCGAAAATGCAACGAGATGACGAGTATGATGGAATGTACCATGAAAATATCTTGTTTTGACATGTATTCAATCATATAATAGCAATTTGGGGTCAAAGAATTGATTGGATCAAAACCCCAAAAATCAATTTTTATGCAGTAGCTTTTGCTCTACCAGACGGTATGGGAACGGCCGTTCCGGCTTCCCTTTGAAAATGGGAAGGGCCGTTCCCATGGCCCTTCAGAAACGCGCCAGCGTTTTAAAAATAAAAACGCGTTTTGGCTGGGAACAACCCTTCCGGCATACAGGCCAAAATGGGAACGACCGTTCCCAGTCTCGCTGGCCTTCCTGACCCAGAAGCCTGGGAACGCCCGTTCCCAGTTTCTGCAAGTTTGAGAAACAAAACAGTAGCAGCAGCAACAACGAACCAACAACACAATCAACAAAAATGGCTTCAAACATATATTTGATGCAATACATATACTAGCATACATATAGATCAATAACAACTCATAAAAACACTTAATTCCACATTAGATCATCAAGAATCACTCATTAGAAACCCATATCATCACTCATGCTCCAAGCCCAAAAATCTCAAGATAAATGCATCAATCTTAAGCTCAAAGTTCACAAATAAGTTTCCAACATCTAATACACAAATTAACCCATTCATTGCATAGCCCTATCTCTACCATTACCATCTATTCAAGAAATTCATCAATTCTCCAAAATACCTCAAATGAAAGAAATGGAAGCTAAGATGAAGAGATGATGTTGATGATGCTTCAATGATCACAAATCCCACAAATATGAAGCTTGAATGATGGAATCTTTCTCTACTTGGTGAGGGTTTGGTTCGGTTGAAAGGGGAGAAAATGGAGCAAGTGTATGAAATGTGTATGTATGAAAATTAGAAGCATGGTACGTGATTGCTGCTATGAAGGGGAAAGAAATGGCCAAATTTGCTATTAAGTCCTTCCATTAGTTAAGTCATGCAATCAAGTTCAATTTCCATAACAAATGAGCAATTAAGTCCAATGCAATTAAGTCCCAAAATTTATGAAAATGAGCTAGTAAGGCCATAAAAGAATTAAATCACGTTCGGGAAATCAATTCACGATGCAATCAAGTTCAATTTATGCGATAATTATAATATGATATGAATTTCAATAAAAAAAAAAATAGAATATAATTTTATAAAATTATGTCATGACATGAAAATCAAAGAAATGATCAAATAATAATTAAATAACAACTCTCAAACCCACACGTGTCGTTCATACCTGAAATGCCGAAAGTTGGGGCGTTACAATCCTCCCTCCTTAAAAGAATCTGGTCCCCAGATTCACTGATCGGAAGGGAACAACTCGGGACGGAACCGTCTCATCTTGTCTTTGTTGGAAAACACGAATCAGAAAGCAGCGGAATTTAAAAAAATTTCCCAACAAAAGGATCTTGGACTCGCAATCGTGTAACCAAATTCGTAGAGATAAGAAACTTACTTTTCTTTTATTATTTCTTGAAGCGTTTCAAGCCATGCAAGAACGCTCTTCTCGCGGCTTGATCCCCTCTCCTTGGTAAAGCTCGAATCTTCAAACTTCTAAATTGAAGCTCTCTAGAGATAGTCCACCAACTTGACTACAATCTAACTAGTAAGGATGCTAGTTCTCTAGTTAGTGTTTAGGCTTAACCTAGGGTTTCGTTTATCTTGGAGAAAGGATGGTGTTCAACACATGAACCAAAAGAATTGCCAATTAGCTCTAAGGGGAGCTCGAGCTCCCCTATTTATAATAAAGGGAGGACCGAAAATCCTAGTCCTTATGGGCTAGGGTTTTGGTCTCTCTCTCCTATTACTTGATCATCAAGTAATTTTGACTTTGACTTTGAATTCAAATTCAAATCAACTTTCAAGAGAGCTAAAAATATCCAAACTATTTTTGGATAATTTTATACTTTATTTATTTAAAATAAATAACTTATTTTATCTAATTAATTAATTCATAATTAATTAACTAGATTATTTTTCTCCAAAATAAGACTTTCTTTTTAATTCAAAATTAAACCAAAGTCTATTAAATAATTAATCACATTAATTATTTAACACATAAATAAATATACACATATATTTACACACGTGTGAGACACGTGTCACAAGGACACGTGTCAGTCACGTGAGCCACACGTGTGGAACCCTCTTGGCCCGATTAACTCGTTTAATCATTTTAAAGCCTCAACTCATGTAACCAAGTTGTTGTGTGTGACCCTCTAGGTTCTCAATTCACTTAGCAGTGACCCTAATAAATTAATTCACTAATTAATTAATCAGTCCACAGATTAAACGACCATAGTCTAGCAACAGGTGTTTAACCCCTAGCTGAATTGGAATGTTCGGATTCGACAGAACCTTTAAGTCATTGATTCATGTGAGATACAATCCTCCTACTTACTATCTCTCAACCAAGATCTAGGGCAAGGGAATAATCAGAACCCTAATAATCCGGTCTTAAAGCTAAGTGCATTTCATATCCATTTCATCTCAATCCAAGAAACCCTTTTCTTGATGTCTTGATCTACTGCCTTGGCCAAGGACTCCATATGGCATATGAATGACTTACACAATAAGAGATCACCTTGAAAATGCAAGTGTAGGTCCTTTCTTGATTCTCATTCACTTTCATGAATCACTTGTGCAGCCCCAGCATAAGCCTTGAATCAGTTGTCTAAGGCGACACCGTTTAAAGCTTATACCTAAGACTACAGAGTTAACTCATAAAGTGACAAGGAACCTCAAGTCTTAAGGGTCAATTAATCACATCAATGACTCGTGAGATATTTCCTAATCTGGAAGTTTCTATTTCCTGAAATAGAAACTTCCTTTCCCATTTAGGAATGTTCTCACACGGGGCACCTCAGTGAACTTACTTATTAAAGTAAGCACCCTCATGTATCACGCACGTATCAACTATACACTTTGCACCTCCATGAAACAAGGTGGTCCTTCTTAAGGGCGTGATCCCACAAGCAAGCCTTAGAGGAGTCAGGTTGACACTCCCACTGTCTGTAGGACTCATCGGCTTGGAGTATTTTACTAATCATGACTTATGTGATGTAGGGCTCGTTTCATGAACCATTTCACCTAAATGGTAGAGTCCTAAAGTCATCAGGATTAGGGGAGTTCTCATACATGCACAGCTAAAGTAAACCCATACCAAACAAGAGCATATAAAGAAGTGTTGCCTCAATTCGTTATTTCATTCAAAGATTGTCTGTGATTACAATAAGGAAAAGCACAAAATGGATATACAATCGGCTTTCTAGGGCATTATTCCTAACAATCTCCCACTTGCCCGTCAAAGCTATTCTAAAGCTACTCTAAGTCCCATCTTTTGAAGATGTCCTTGGAAATCTTCTCGACTAAGGGGTTTAGTAAGTGGATCTGCCACGTTCTCTGCTGATGTGACCCTCTCAATTTGCACATCTCCTCTTTTGATAATATCACGGATTAGGTGATACTTCCTCATAATGTGCTTAGTCCGTTGGTGAGATCTTGGTTCTCTTGCTCGAGCAACCGCCCCAGTGTTGTCACAAAACACAGAAATGGGGTCTTTCATGCTAGGAACAACATTTAACTCTTGAATGAAGTTTCTAATCCAAACAGCTTCCTTAGCTGCATCATTTGCAGCTAAGTATTCGGCCTCAGTGGTCGAATCTGCAGTGGTCGTTTGCTTGGAACTCTTCCAACTCACTACTCCACCGTTTAGGCAGAAAATGTATCCTGACATTGACTTAAAATCATCTAAGTCAGATGTAAAGCTTGCATCGCAGTATCCTTCGACAGTAAGATCTTTCTGACCTCCGTAAACTAAGAATAAATCTTTAGTACTTTTCAAGTACTTGAGAATATTCTTCACGGCAGCCCAGTGACCATCTCCAGGGTCAGATTGGAAACGACTTGTTACACTAAGTGCATAAGCCACATCCGGTCGAGTACATAACATTGCATACATTATGCTACCTATTGCTGATGCATAAGGTGTATGAGTCATTCTATCCTTCTTAAGGTTAGTCTTAGGACACATCTTCTTTGACAGACATGTTCCTACACTCATAGGAAGGTTCTTAACCTTTACTGACTCCATATTGAATCTCTTCAATACTTTGTCAATGTACATCGACTGTGATAGTCCTATTAACCTTCTAGATCTATCTCGATAGATTTTAATTCCAAGGATATAGGACGCATCACCAAGATCTTTCATCTCGAATTGGTTCGATAACCATAACTTAGTCACTTTCATGACTTCCTTCGAATTCCCAATAAGAAGGATGTCATCAACATAAAGTACTAAGAATTGCACTGAGGTCTCCAATTCCTTTCTATACACACATGATTCATTCGAAATTTGAATAAAGCCAAACGCTTTGACTGATTCATCAAATCGAATGTTCCAATTCCTAGAAGCCTGTTTTAATCCATAGATTGATCTTTGGAGTTTGCAAACCTTTTGCTCACTCCCACTGAATGTGAAACCTATGGGTTGCTCCATATAAATGTCTTTATCAATGTCACCATTGAGAAAGGCAGTTTTCACATCCATTTGCCATATCTCGTAGTCATAATACGCAACAATGGCAAGCATGATCCGAATAGACTTTTGCATTGCAACTGGTGAAAAGGTTTCATCAAAGTCCACGCCGGGTCTTTGAGTGAATCCTTTTGCAACCAGTCTTGCTTTGTAGGCTGCAATGCTTCCATCAACTCCAAGCTTTCTCTTAAAGATCCATTTGCAACCTATGGGTTTGACCCCATCAGGTAAATCTACCAAGGTCCAAACTTGGTTGGAGTTCATGGAATCCATCTCGGATTTCATGGCTTCTATCCACTGTTTAGAGTCAGAATCTGAAAGTGCCTCCTCATATGTTAAAGGATCATTATCCTTTTGAGAGATTTCATGGAAAAATCCATACCATCTCTCCGGCTGTCTAGGAGTGCGTTCAGAACGCCTTAGAGGAGGATTTTCGTGTGTATCGAAATTCATGATCGATTGTGGTTGGTCAGAAGGGGACGTTTTTTCAGTGGGTGGTGTGGGATCACTTTGTACTTCTTCTAATTCTATGATCTTGCCTTTCTTTTCTTTAAGGAATGGTTCCTCTAGAAAAGTGGCATTTATGGAAACAAACACTTTTTGCTCAGATTGATCATAGAAGTAGTATCCTATGGATTCCTTAGGATAACCTACAAAGTAGCATAAGTTAGAACGAGATTCTAACTTATCTCCCACTGTCCTCTTCACGTAAGCAGGACAACCCCAAATTCTTAAGTAAGAATAACTAGGGATTTTACCATGCCACATTTCATAGGGCGTTTTAGGGACTGACTTAGAGGGAACTAGATTCAAAATCCTTGCTGCACTTTCTAGGGCATAACCCCAGAAAGAAGGTGGTAAGTCAGTGAAACTCATCATGGAACGAACCATATCTAGTAGGGTTCGATTCCTTCTCTCAGAAACTCCATTAAGCTGAGGAGTTCCCGGAGGAGTCCACTGAGAGATAATCCCATTATCTTTGAGATGATTGAGGAATTCTTCACTAAGATACTCGCCTCCTCGATCAGATCGAAGTGCTTTGATCTTGTGACCAATTTGGTTCTCAACCTCCTTTTGAAATTCTAAGAATTTCTCAAAAGCTTCAGATTTATACTTCATTAAGTATACATAACCATATCGACTAAAGTTATCGTTAAAGGTTATGAAATACTGATGATTGTTTCTTGTGCTTACACTAAGCGGTCCACAAACATCAGTATGGATCAAATCCAAAACCTTAATGGCACGTTCCACAGTTCCTTTAAAAGGGACTTTGGACATTTTTCCTTTGAGACAGGATTCGCAAGAAGTTAACTCCTTAAGATCATTTTCAGAGAATGATCCTAAAGTGTTTATCTTGCTAATTCTGTTCTTGGAAATGTGTCCTAATCTAGCGTGCCATAAGGGAGCTGAAACTTTGTCATCTCTCTTACGCTTGGTTTCTCGTTGTATATTCATAATATTGATATTCTGAGTTAGATAAAGTCCATTACTTAGAGTACCGATGTGAACGGAAGAGTTGTTCCGTTTGATAAAGTATTTACCATTCTTAATATAAGTTTCATAACCTTCACAATCTAAAATTGGAACAGAAATTATATTACGAATAATGCTCGGTACATAAAGGACTTTATTTAAGACTAATTCAAAACTACCTAAATCTAATCTAATTGTGCCTAAAGCTCGAGCTTCAATGTTTGAGCCATCGCCGATCTTCAAGACACATTCTCCTTCTTTGAGTTGTTGGACTTCACTTAGCATCTGTACATCATTACAGATATGAGTTCCACAACCCGTATCAAGTACCCAAGAACTAGAATTAATAGAAAGATTTATTTCAACGAGAAAGATACCTTTCTTTAGAGTAGCCTTGTACTCTGGGCAGTTTCTCCTCCAATGTCCCGCTTTGCCACAATGGAAGCAAACATCCTCTTTCTGATCACGCTTCTTCTTTTGGGCCTTCCCCTTCGAAACGCCACCAGTGGGCCTAAGGGGTTTCTTCTTCTTCTTTTGGGCTTTCTTGTCCTTACCTTTAGAAGGCCCAGAAGAGGAAGATGGAGCATTCACCATCAAAACCTTATTGTCCTTCTTGATCGTGCTTTCAGCAGTCACAAGCTGACTAATCAGCTCAGCCACAGTAGCACCAGCATGATTTATATTGAAATTAAGGACAAATGGGTTGAATGATGGTGGGAGCGAAGCTAGCAACAAATCCACTGAAAGCTCATCTTTCAGTGGCATGTCCATGGAGGCAAGTTTCTCAGTAAGGGTAAGAAACTTGAGTCCATATTCATGGACACTTGAACCTTCCCTCATTCTTAAGTGGAACAATTCCTTTGAAGTGTTATACCTTGTAACATGTTCATGAGGGCGGTAAAGTTGCTCTAAGTGGTCGTAAATCTCCAAAGCGAATTCCATGGCCTCATGTTGCCTTTGCAAGTCCGGAGACATGTTAGCTAACATAAGGCAACGGGCTTGGAGATTATCATCCTTCCATTTCTGAATCGTGTCCCGCTCGGCCCGAGGACTAGGCTCCCCTTCGAAGAGAACATAAGTTCTCTTCTCAGAATCTAAAATGATTTTTAGATTCCTCAGCCAATCAGAATAGTTGGGACCAGTCAACTTGTTTGACTCGAGGATCGATACAAGAGGGTTTTTGGTTGCCATTTCAAAACACGTAGAGAATCACAGAATCTACGACCTAAATGGTAAAACAGAGAACTAGTGAGCATGCTGAATTATAACGATATACAAAAGATAAGGTCTTTAATCTAATGTAGCTCCCACTGTTTTTCAAAGATCTATAATTCCCAAAGATCTAAGAGGAACACTTTTCCCAATGGGTACTAAGATCCTAGGCATTTTACCTCGAACCCACGACTCGTGGACATTCTAAGTAAAACCCTAGGTAGGTACAACTTACCAATTCTAACACCTTTAGAACTCTTAGTAATTGTTTTTGCATCACCTATCTTTCAATAAGGACCCACTACTCGTGCGACATCCATATTTACTTAGGTGTTAAGCTAGACCCATCAATCATAAGATCATGACCAAAACTTAGTTCGAACGACCCACGACTCGCGGACATCGCCCTTGCTAAAATTGATCACGAAATATTGATCATTTAAAATGATCAATTAGGTAACTAAGAACTAATAAGCTCCACTAGCTATCCCACGACTCGCGGACAATAACTAGCTTCACTTACTAAACTTAAAACCTATTGATGGAATGCTAGGAATTTAATTCAAAATTTGCATCTCGAATTAAACACCTATTTGTTCGAAATTAGCTTAGTATTTAATGGGAATTTTCGAATCAACCGGAGAGTTGTCCGGTTTGACCTCACCAACATATATGTTATCCAATTTTATTAGTCTTGATTAATGCAAGTACACTTAAATGCATTTCAAACAAGCACATAAACAGATAACATGTCCTAGCATGATACTAACATGTAATGATCATGGGTTCTACCTATCTTATGCGTGATATGTGGGAGCCACTCCACAATCACAAGTTCTAACATACATGCCACATAAACAGTTTAAATCACATAAGGGAAAGCGGTAACAAAATACGAGCCCTATCTCTATTACATTTTTACAATTGAGATTCCCCTCCCTAACATTTTGAGGGGTCTTCACTTATGGCCTCCTTTTTACTTGAATGTGGTCCATCTTACTCCATGGGTACATTGTCTCCAAAATGAAAATAAAACCTCACCACCTATCTCTACTCTCAAATTACAATAAAAAGAAAAAGACATAAAGTAATAAGGCTCAATCTTCATATTGGCCTTAGACAATTACACTGGGTATACCCTGGCCTCCAAAACAGTAATATGGAAAGCCACATAATAAATCACATAACAGTACGCACATAAGTGAGGCTCCAACCTCAATTGAAAAACGCAACTATAGGGCTCCAACCCCAATTTAAACCATACATGTGCATAAATTAAAACCATACATAAGTCTAAACCCATGATCACCTAACATGCTTTTGCAAGAATTTAAATTTAACCAATAAATTAAAATTCTCGCTTTAAGCTCTAATAGCTTAAAACACGACTTAGATGCAATTCTTGTTCAAGAGCCTTTTCAATAAAACCCGGAAAAACAATAGACTAATAAAATTCCAATTAATTTCTGAAAATTAATAATTTTATTCTTTCAATATTTTCAGAAAATAAAGTTTGCAATTTTTCTCAAAATTTAAATCGATCAACTTCTAAAAAATCCCAATTTAATCAAAATTTTAAAATAATTTTATTTTAGCAAAACTGATTTTAAAAGATAAAATTAAAATTAAATTAAATGGGATTTTAAGGACCGAAAATACGAAACACGAGAAAACACGAATATTGGCCCGAAACCACCCGCCCAAGGGAGGCCACCGCCGCGCAGCATCAGGCGCGCGCGCATGCGGGAGGCAATACGCGGCCCGTGCGCTAGTCGCGTGCAGCAGTGCCCGCCCGATGGCGGGCGGTCTTGGCCTGGGCGTCCCGCTCTGTTGCGGGACGGTGCGGGCAGCTGTCCCGCGCGGTTGCGGGACAGGCGAGCGGGCGCGCCTAGGCGCGAGCTGGAGTGCCTCCCGCGCGGTTGCGGATGGCCTGGGCGGCGGCGACGGGCCTAGGCGTGCGACGTGCTAGCACGCCTAGGCTTGTCCTTTTCGTGTTCCGTTTCGTATTTTTGGGTTTCTCCAAAACCCGGTTCAATCCAAAATTAGAAAAATACGATTTAAATAGACTTTAATCAAAACGGTTTTCAAAAACACAATTTAAGAAAATAGTTTCAGAAATTCAAGAAAAATTACAGTTTCGTAATTCAAGCTTTCTAAAAGAATTCATGAATACCTAATTCGCATCTAAGCCTAAGAATTTCTACCAAATTCAGAATAATTGAGACGAATCAGAAACACGATTTACGAGGTGGCTCTGATATCACTTGTTGGAAAACACGAATCAGAAAGCAGCGGAATTTAAAAAATTTTCCCAACAAAAGGATCTTGGACTCGCAATCGTGTAACCAAATTCGTAGAGATAAGAAACTTACTTTTCTTTTATTATTTCTTGAAGCGTTTCAAGCCACTCAAGAACGCTCTTCTCGCGGCTTGATCCCCTCTCCTTGGTAAAGCTCGAATCTTCAAACTTCTAACTTGAAGCTCTCTAGAGATAGTCCACCAACTTGACTACAATCTAACTAGTAAGGATGCCAGTTCTCTAGTTAGTGTTTAGGCTTAACCTAGAGTTTCGTTTATCTTGGAGAAAGGATGGTGTTCAACACATGAACCAAAAGAATTGCCAATTAGCTCTAAGGGGAGCTCGAGCTCCCCTATTTATAATAATGGGAGGACCGAAAATCCTAGTCCTTATGGGCTAGGGTTTTGGTCTCTCTCTCCTATTACTTGATCATCAAGTAATTTTGACTTTGACTTTAAATTCAAATTCAAATCAACTTTCAAGAGAGCTAAAAATATCCAAACTATTTTTGGATAATTTTATACTTTATTGATTTAAAATAAATAACTTATTTTATCTAATTAATTAATTCATAATTAATTAACTAGATTATTTTTCTCCAAAATAAGACTTTCTTTTTAATTCAAAATTAAACCAAAGTCTATTAAATAATTAATCACATTAATTATTTAACACATAAATAAATATACACATATATTTACACACGTGTGAGACACGTGTCACAAGGACACGTGTCACTCACGTGAGCCACACGTGTGGAACCCTCTTGGCCCGATTAACTCGTTTAATCATTTTAAAGCCTCAACTCATGTAACCAAGTTGTTGTGTGTGACCCTCTAGGTTCTCAATTCAATTAGCAGTGACCCTAATTAATTAATTCACTAATTAATTAATCAGTCTACAGATTAAACGACCATAGTCTAGCAACAGGTGTTTAACCCCTAGCTGAATTGGAATGTTCGGATTCGACAGAACCTTTAAGTCATTGATTCATGTGAGATACAATCCTCCTACTTACTATCTCTCAACCAAGATCTAGGGCAAGGGAATAATCAGAACCCTAATAATCCGGTCTTAAAGCTAAGTGCATTTCATATCCATTTCATCTCAATCCAAGAAACCCTTTTCTTGATGTCTTGATCTACTGCCTTGGCCAAGGACTCCATATGGCATATGAATGACTTACACAATAAGAGATCACCTTGAAAATGCAAGTGTAGGTCCTTTCTTGATTCTCATTCACTTTCATGAATCACTTGTGCAGCCCCAGCATAAGCCTTGAATCAGTTGTCTAAGGCGACACCGTTTAAAGCTTATACCTAAGACTACAGAGTTAACTCATAAAGTGACAAGGAACCTCAAGTCTTAAGGGTCAATTATTCACATCAATGACTCGTGAGATATTTCCTAATCTGGAAGTTTCTATTTCCTGAAATAGAAACTTCCTTTCCCATTTAGGAATGTTCTCACACGGGGCACCTCAGTGAACTTACTTATTAAAGTAAGCACCCTCATGTATCACGCACGTATCAACTATACACTTTGCACCTCCATGAAACAAGGTGGTCCTTCTTAAGGGCGTGATCCCACAAGCAAGCCTTAGAGGAGTCAGGTTGACACTCCCACTGTCTGTAGGACTCATCGGCTTGGAGTATTTTACTAATCATGACTTATGTGATGTAGGGCTCGTTTCATGAACCATTTCACCTAAATGGTAGAGTCCTAAAGTCATCAGGATTAGGGGAGTTCTCATACATGCACAGCTAAAGTAAACCCATACCAAACAAGAGCATATAAAGAAGTGTTGCCTCAATTCGTTATTTCATTCAAAGATTGTCTGTGATTACAATAAGGAAAAGCACAAAACGGATATACAATCGGCTTTCTAGGGCATTATTCCTAACAATCTCCCACTTGCCCGTCAAAGCTATTCTAAAGCTACTCTAAGTCCCATCTTTTGAAGATGTCCTTGGAAATCTTCTCGACTAAGGGGTTTAGTAAGTGGATCTGCCACGTTCTCTGCTGATGTGACCCTCTCAATTTGCACATCTCCTCTTTTGATAATATCACGGATTAGGTGATACTTCCTCATAATGTGCTTAGTCCGTTGGTGAGATCTTGGTTCTCTTGCTCGAGCAACCGCCCCAGTGTTGTCACAAAACACAGAAATGGGGTCTTTCATGCTAGGAACAACATTCAACTCTTGAATGAAGTTTCTAATCCAAACAGCTTCCTTAGCTGCATCATTTGCAGCTAAGTATTCGGCCTCAGTGGTCGAATCTGCAGTGGTCGTTTGCTTGGAACTCTTCCAACTCACTACTCCACCGTTTAGGCAGAAAATGTATACTGACATTGACTTAAAATCATCTAAGTCAGATGTAAAGCTTGCATCGCAGTATCCTTCGACAGTAAGATCTTTCTGACCTCCGTAAACTAAGAATAAATCTTTAGTACTTTTCAAGTACTTGAGAATATTCTTCACGGCAGCCCAGTGACCATCTCCAGGGTCAGATTGGAAACGACTTGTTACACTAAGTGCATAAGCCACATCCGGTCGAGTACATAACATTGCATACATTATGCTACCTATTGCTGATGCATAAGGTGTATGAGTCATTCTATCCTTCTTAAGGTTAGTCTTAGGACACATCTTCTTTGACAGACATGTTCCTACACTCATAGGAAGGTTCTTAACCTTTACTGACTCCATATTGAATCTCTTCAATACTTTGTCAATGTACATCGACTGTGATAGTCCTATTAACCTTCTATATCTATCTCGATAGATTTTAATTCCAAGGATATAGGACGCATCACCAAGATCTTTCATCTCGAATTGGTTCGATAACCATAACTTAGTCACTTTCATGACTTCCTTCGAATTCCCAATAAGAAGGATGTCATCAACATAAAGTACTAAGAATTGCACTGAGGTCTCCAATTCCTTTCTATACACACATGATTCATTCGAAATTTGAATAAAGCCAAACGCTTTGACTGATTCATCAAATCGAATGTTCCAATTCCTAGAAGCCTGTTTTAATCCATAGATTGATCTTTGGAGTTTGCAAACCTTTTGCTCACTCCCACTGAATGTGAAACCTATGGGTTGCTCCATATAAATGTCTTTATCAATGTCACCATTGAGAAAGGCAGTTTTCACATCCATTTGCCATATCTCGTAGTCATAATACGCAACAATGGCAAGCATGATCCGAATAGACTTTTGCATTGCAACTGGTGAAAAGGTTTCATCAAAGTCCACGCTGGGTCTTTGAGTGAATCCTTTTGCAACCAGTCTTGCTTTGTAGGCTGCAATGCTTCCATCAACTCCAAGCTTTCTCTTAAAGATCCATTTGCAACCTATGGGTTTGACCCCATCAGGTAAATCTACCAAGGTCCAAACTTGGTTGGAGTCCATGGAATCCATCTCGGATTTCATGGCTTCTATCCACTGTTTAGAGTCAGAATCTGAAAGTGCCTCCTCATATGTTAAAGGATCATTATCCTTTTGAGAGATTTCATGGAAAAATCCATACCATCTCTCCGGCTGTCTAGGAGTGCGTTCAGAACGCCTTAGAGGAGGATTTTCGTGTGTATCGAAATTCATGATCGATTGTGGTTGGTCAGAAGGGGACGTTTTTTCAGTGGGTGGTGTGGGATCACTTTGTACTTCTTCTAATTCTATGATCTTGCCTTTCTTTTCTTTAAGGAATGGTTCCTCTAGAAAAGTGGCATTTATGGAAACAAACACTTTTTGCTCAGATTGATCATAGAAGTAGTATCCTATGGATTCCTTAGGATAACCTACAAAGTAGCATAAGTTAGAACGAGATTCTAACTTATCTCCCACTGTCCTCTTCACGTAAGCAGGACAACCCCAAATTCTTAAGTAAGAATAACTAGGGATTTTACCATGCCACATTTCATAGGGCGTTTTAGGGACTGACTTAGAGGGAACTAGATTCAAAATCCTTGCTGCACTTTCTAGGGCATAACCCCAGAAAGAAGGTGGTAAGTCAGTGAAACTCATCATGGAACGAACCATATCTAGTAGGGTTCGATTCCTTCTCTCAGAAACTCCATTAAGCTGAGGAGTTCCCGGAGGAGTCCACTGAGAGATAATCCCATTATCTTTGAGATGATTGAGGAATTCTTCACTAAGATACTCGCCTCCTCGATCAGATCGAAGTGCTTTGATCTTGTGACCAATTTGGTTCTCAACCTCCTTTTGAAATTCTAAGAATTTCTCAAAAGCTTCAGATTTATACTTCATTAAGTATACATAACCATATCGACTAAAGTTATCGTTAAAGGTTATGAAATACTGATGATTGTTTCTTGTGCTTACACTAAGCGGTCCACAAACATCAGTATGGATCAAATCCAAAACCTTAATGGCACGTTCCACAGTTCCTTTAAAAGGGACTTTGGACATTTTTCCTTTGAGACAGGATTCGCAAGAAGTTAACTCCTTAAGATCATTTTCAGAGAATGATCCTAAAGTGTTTATCTTGCTAATTCTGCTCTTGGAAATGTGTCCTAATCTAGCGTGCCATAAGGGAGCTGAAACTTTGTCATCTCTCTTACGCTTGGTTTCTCGTTGTATATTCATAATATTGATATTCTGAGTTAGATAAAGTCCATTACTTAGAGTACCGATGTGAACGGAAGAGTTGTTCCGTTTGATAAAGTATTTACCATTCTTAATATAAGTTTCATAACCTTCACAATCTAAAATTGGAACTGAAATTATATTACGAATAATGCTCGGTATATAAAGGACTTTATTTAAGACTAATTCAAAACTACCTAAATCTAATCTAATTGTGCCTAAAGCTCGAGCTTCAATGTTTGAGCCATCGCCGATCTTCAAGACACATTCTCCTTCTTTGAGTTGTTGGACTTCACTTAGCATCTGTACATCATTACAGATATGAGTTCCACAACCCGTATCAAGTACCCAAGAACTAGAATTAATAGAAAGATTTATTTCAACGAGAAAGATACCTTTCTTTAGAGTAGCCTTGTACTCTGGGCAGTTTCTCCTCCAATGTCCCGCTTTGCCACAATGGAAGCAAACATCCTCTTTCTGATCACGCTTCTTCTTTTGGGCCTTCCCCTTCGAAACGCCACCAGTGGGCCTAAGGGGTTTCTTCTTCTTCTTTTGGGCTTTCTTGTCCTTACCTTTAGAAGGCCCAGAAGAGGAAGATGGAGCATTCACCATCAAAACCTTATTGTCCTTCTTGATCGTGCTTTCAGCAGTCACAAGCTGACTAATCAGCTCAGCCACAGTAGCACCAGCATGATTTATATTGAAATTAAGGACAAATGGGTTGAATGATGGTGGGAGCGAAGCTAGCAACAAATCCACTGAAAGCTCATCTTTCAGTGGCATGTCCATGGAGGCAAGTTTCTCAGTAAGGGTAAGAAACTTGAGTCCATATTCATGGACACTTGAACCTTCCCTCATTCTTAAGTGGAACAATTCCTTTGAAGTGTTATACCTTGTAACATGTTCATGAGGGCGGTAAAGTTGCTCTAAGTGGTCGTAAATCTCCAAAGCGAATTCCATGGCCTCATGTTGCCTTTGCAAGTCCGGAGACATGTTAGCTAACATAAGGCAACGGGCTTGGAGATTATCATCCTTCCACTTCTGAATCGTGTCCCGCTCGGCCCGAGGACTAGGCTCCCCTTCGAAGAGAACATAAGTTCTCTTCTCAGAATCTAAAATGATTTTTAGATTCCTCAGCCAATCAGAATAGTTGGGACCAGTCAACTTGTTTGACTCGAGGATCGATACAAGAGGGTTTTTGGTTGCCATTTCAAAACACGTAGAGAATCACAGAATCTACGACCTAAATGGTAAAACAGAGAACTAGTGAGCATGCTGAATTATAACGATATACAAAAGATAAGGTCTTTAATCTAATGTAGCTCCCACTGTTTTTCAAAGATCTATAATTCCCAAAGATCTAAGTGGAACACTTTTCCCAATGGGTACTAAGATCCTAGGCATTTTACCTCGAACCCACGACTCGTGGACATTATAAGTAAAACCCTAGGTAGGTACAACTTACCAATTCTAACACCTTTAGAACTCTTAGTAATTGTTTTTGCATCACCTATCTTTCAATAAGGACCCACTACTCGTGCGACATCCATATTTACTTAGGTGTTAAGCTAGACCCATCAATCATAAGATCATGACCAAAACTTAGTTCGAACGACCCACGACTCGCGGACATCACCCTTGCTAAAATTGATCACGAAATATTGATCATTTAAAATGATCAATTAGGTAACTAAGAACTAATAAGCTCCACTAGCTATCCCACGACTCGCGGACAATAACTAGCTTCACTTACTAAACTTAAAACCTATTGATGGAATGCTAGGAATTTAATTCAAAATTTGCATCTCGAATTAAATACCTATTTGTTCGAAATTAGATTAATATTTAATGGGAATTTTCGAATTAACCGGAGAGTTGTCCGGTTTGACCTCACCAACATATATGTTATCCAATTTTATTAGTCTTGATTAATGCAAGTACACTTAAATGCATTTCAAACAAGCACATAAACAGATAACATGTCCTAGCATGATACTAACATGTAATGATCATGGGTTCTACCTATCTTATGCGTGATATGTGGGAGCCACTCCACAATCACAAGTTCTAACATACATGCCACATAAACAGTTTAAATCACATAAGGGAAAGCGGTAACAAAATACGAGCCCTATCTCTATTACATTTTTACAATTGAGATTCCCCTCCCTAACATTTTGAGGGGTCTTCACTTATGGCCTCCTTGTTACTTGAATGTGGTCCATCTTACTCCATGGGTGCATTGTCTCCAAAATGAAAATAAAACCTCACCACCTATCTCTACTCTCAAATTATAATAAAAAGAAAAAGACATAAAGTAATAAGGCTCAATCTTCATATTGGCCTTAGACAATTACACGGGGCATACCCCGGCCTCAAAAACAGTAATATGGAAAGCCGCATAATAAATCACATAACAGTACGCACATAAGTGAGGCTCCAACCTCAATTGAAAAACGCAACTATAGGGCTCCAACCCCAATTTAAACCATCCATGTGCATAAATTAAAACCATACATAAGTCTAAACCCATGATCACCTAACATGCTTTTGCAAGAATTTAAATTTAACCAATAAATTAAAATTCTCGCTTTAAGCTCTAATAACTTAAAACACGACTTAGATGCAATTCTTGTTCAAGAACCTTTTCAATAAAACCCGGAAAAACAATAGACTAATAAAATTCCAATTAATTTCTGAAAATTAATAATTTTATTCTTTCAATATTTTCAGAAAATAAAGTTTGCAATTTTTCTCAAAATTTAAATCGATCAACTTCTAAAAAATCCCAATTTAATCAAAATTTTAAAATAATTTTATTTTAGCAAAACTGATTTTAAAAGATAAAATTAAAATTAAATTAAATGGGATTTTAAGGACCGAAAATACGAAACACGAGAAAACACGAATATTGGCCCGAAACCACCCGCCCAAGGGAGGCCACCGCCGCGCAGCATCAGGCGCGCGCACATACGGGCGGCAATACGCGGCCCGTGCGCTAGTCGCGCGCAGCAGTGCCCGCCCGATGGCGGGCGGTCTTGGCCTGGGCATCCCGCTCTGTTGCGGGACGGTGCGGGCAGCTGTCCCGCGCGGTTGCGGGACAGGCGAGCGGGCGCGCCTAGGCGCGAGCTGGAGTGCCTCCCGCGCGGTTGCGGATGGCCTAGGCGGCGGCGACGGGCCTAGGCGTGCGACATGCTAGCACGCCTAGGATTGTCCTTTTCGTGTTCCGTTTCGTATTTTTGGGTTTCTCCAAAACCCGGTTCAATCCAAAATTAGAAAAATACGATTTAAATAGACTTTAATCAAAACGGTTTTCAAAAACACAATTTAAGAAAATAGTTTCAGAAATTCAAGAAAAATTACAGTTTCGTAATTTAAGCTTTCTAAAAGAATTCATGAATACCTAATTCGCATCTAAGCCTAAGAATTTCTACCAAATTCAGAATAATTGAGACGAATCAGAAACACGATTTACGAGGTGGCTCTGATATCACTTGTTGGAAAACACGAATCAGAAAGCAGCGGAATTTAAAACATTTTCCCAACAAAAGGATCTTGGACTCGCAATCGTGTAACCAAATTCGTAGAGATAAGAAACTTACTTTTCTTTTATTATTTCTTGAAGCGTTTCAAGCCACGCAAGAACGCTCTTCTCGCGGCTTGATCCCCTCTCCTTGGTAAAGCTCGAATCTTCAAACTTCTAACTTGAAGCTCTCTAGAGATAGTCCACCAACTTGACTACAATCTAACTAGTAAGGATGCTAGTTCTCTAGTTAGTGTTTAGGCTTAACCTAGGGTTTCGTTTATCTTGGAGAAAGGATGGTGTTCAACACATGAACCAAAAGAATTGCCAATTAGCTCTAAGGGGAGCTCGAGCTCCCCTATTTATAATAAAGGGAGGACCGAAAATCCTAGTCCTTATGGGCTAGGGTTTTGGTCTCTCTCTCCTATTACTTGATCATCAAGTAATTTTGACTTTGACTTTAAATTCAAATTCAAATCAACTTTCAAGAGAGCTAAAAATATCCAAACTATTTTTGGATAATTTTATACTTTATTTATTTAAAATAAATAACTTATTTTATCTAATTAATTAATTCATAATTAATTAACTAGATTATTTTTCTCCAAAATAAGACTTTCTTTTTAATTCAAAATTAAACCAAAGGCTATTAAATAATTAATCACATTAATTATTTAACACATAAATAAATATACACATATATTTACACACGTGTGAGACACGTGTCACAAGGACACGTGTCAGTCACGTGAGCCACACGTGTGGAACCCTCTTGGCCCGATTAACTCGTTTAATCATTTTAAAGCCTCAACTCATGTAACCAAGTTGTTGTGTGTGACCCTCTAGGTTCTCAATTCAATTAGCAGTGACCCTAATTAATTAATTCACTAATTAATTAATCAGTCTACAGATTAAACGACCATAGTCTAGCAACAGGTGTTTAACCCCTAGCTGAATTGGAATGTTCGGATTCGACAGAACCTTTAAGTCATTGATTCATGGGAGATACAATCCTCCTACTTACTATCTCTCAACCAAGATCTAGGGCAAGGGAATAATCAGAACCCTAATAATCCGGTCTTAAAGCTAAGTGCATTTCATATCCATTTCATCTCAATCCAAGAAACCCTTTTCTTGATGTCTTGATCTACTGCCTTGGCCAAGGACTCCATATGGCATATGAATGACTTACACAATAAGAGATCACCTTCAAAATGCAAGTGTAGGTCCTTTCTTGATTCTCATTCACTTTCATGAATCACTTGTGCAGCCCCAACATAAACCTTGAATCAGTTGTCTAAGGCGACACCCTTTAAAGCTTATACCTAAGACTACAGAGTTAACTCATAAAGTGACAAGGAACCTCAAGTCTTAAGGATCAAGTAATCACATCAATGACTCGTGAGATATTTCCTAATCTGGAAGTTTCTATTTCCTGAAATAGAAACTTCCTTTACCATTTAGGAATGTTCTCACACGGGGCACCTCAGTGAACTTACTTATTAAAGTAAGCACCCTCATGTATCACGCACGTATCAACTATACACTTTGCACCTCCATGAAACAAGGTGGTCCTTCTTAAGGGCGTGATCCCACAAGCAAGCCTTAGAGGAGTCAGGTTGACACTCCCACTGTCTGTAGGACTCATCGGCTTGGAGTATTTTACTAATCATGACTTATGTGATATAGGGCTCGTTTCATGAACCATTTCACCTAAATGGTAAAGTCCTAAAGTCATCAGGATTAGGGGAGTTCTCATACATGCACAGCTAAAGTCAACGCATACCAAACAAGAGCATATAAAGAAGTGTTGCCTCAATTCGTTATTTCATTTAAAGATTGTCTGTGATTACAATAAGGAAAAGCACAAAACGGATATACAATCGGCTTTCTAGGGCACTATTCCTAACCGTCTTAGGTTTCCCACGTGGCTTCTTCGGTCTTATCACTTCTCCTAAGAACCTTAACCATGGGAATCTTCCGGTTTCTTAATTCCTGAAACTTCTTATCCAATATCTTAACCGGTTTCTGAACAAAGGTTAGGTTCGGTTCCAATTCCACTTCTTCAACGGGGAATGATCTCGGTTTCATCAGGGCAGTATTTCCTTAGTTGAGAGACGTAAAATACATTATGAATCCCCGTGAGGCTCCGTGGTAGGTCCAACCTGTAAGCAACTTCTCCAATTCTCTCCAAAATCTCATAAGGACCTAAGTAACGAGGCTTAAGCTTACCTCCTTTCCCAATCCGAGCAAATCCTTTACGTGGAGACGCTTTCAAGAATACCCGGTCTCCAACCTCAAACTCGAGATCCCTTCTACGACGGTCGGCGTAGCTCTTCTGTCTATCCTGAGCTGATTTCATCCGTTGTTTAATTAATTGGACTTTCTCAACCATCGCTTCAACAGCCTTAGAAGGTTTTTCCAATTTCTCACCTTTCTTAACACCTTCCTGCTTAGTCCATTTCCACTCTTCCAGGTCAAAGAACAACGGAGAACGACATTTCTGACCATAAAGTAGCTCATACGGTGCCATTCCAATCGAAGCCTGAAAACTGTTATTATAAGCAAACTCAATCAGAGGTAGCTGATCAGGCCAAGAAGACTGAAAATCAAAAGAACAAGCTTGAAGCAAATCCTCAAGATATCTTATTAATCTCTCGGACTGACCATCCGTCTGAGGATGAAATGCTGTACTAAACTGGAGCTTCGTACCCAAAACCTCTTGTAATTCACGCCACAACATCGAAGTTGTAACGGCCCGATTTTCATTCAATCATCATGTGATATTATATGTTACCTTATAACTTTCATCATATCACTTGCCATATGTTTCTATATATTTATATGGATTATCAATTATATGAAATAAGTGATATAAGTGACCTAAGTGTGTTATATGATCATTAATTGCTCTCTTATGTGAAATTGTGTAATTAATTGCATATCATGACTTGGAGATAATTGCATTATTTGTTAGAGATACCTAATTGCATTAATTTAAGCAAGTGAGGGACTTATATGCAAAAAGAGATGAATCACATATTTTTATGCCAACTTAGGATATATGATGTATTCTTCCACATAATTCCATTCATTTCTCATTTCATCCAAGAGAGGAAAATCACACACACACTCACCTAGCAAAAACCGACATTTACACCTCAAGAAGGGAAGGAGATTTCATCTGAAATTCAAGCTAGCTTAAGCTAGCTTTTAAGGAATTGAAGAGTTAGGATCATCATCAACAACATATTATCATTTCATCCATTCCCTCTTTGATTCAAGGTAGAACTTGATGGTTTTGTGAAATTCTTGTAGATGTGATTATGAAGGGTTTAGGGATTTGATGATAAATTCATGCATGTTGGGAGCTAGATGCATGCTTAGGAGTGAAAAGGAATGGAATTGCATGGAAACATGAAAGTTCATGGGGGTTGGAAGCATATGTATATTTATGGGGTTTTCATGATGATTCTTGCCTCTTTGATGTCTATTTCTTGGTTGGAATGATGAATAATTGAAGTATAGTGTATATTTGAGGTGCTTCAATATTTGCTATGAAGTAGAATTGCATTTGTTAATGAATTTGGTGGTTTTTGGCATAAAAATGCCCTGTTTTCCCCTGTTTTGTTGCTGCTGCGTAAATGGTCGCGCCCGCGACCTGTTTTAGTGTAAAAATGGTCGTGCCCGCGACCCCATTTTGGCCAACTTTCGACTTTTGGAAAAATTGCATGAAAAATTCGGAAAAGCACTTGGTCGCGGCCGCGACCATTTTGTGAAGGTTTTTGGTCGCACCCGCGACCCCCCGCCAGAATCTGCATTTTGCCTAACTTCGAACCAACGCCATTTTCACCTCGGTTTGAATTAGAAAACGTGCCATATAGCGTTGGAAAGGTCTATGTGTCTACTTTCATTCATAACAAAAAAACTCAATTCCCACTTCTAGAATTTAAGATATTCCAGTTCTCCCACAACATGTGCATTTTCCCAAAATTGTCAATTTTCCTAAACTTCACCAAAACCTTTCATATTGCATTCTTTCACTTCTTTGGCTCCCGTATGTGACTTATATGAGTTATAAACTTGGTTTAGTGATAATTATGTGCCTACTTGACATTCCTGGATTGTTATTGCATAATATATTGATTATGACTTTGTCGTGCGTCTTAAATGGTTCATACGGGTCGTGTCTCACGTACACACATTTATTTGCACAGACCAGCTTCCCCGTGACAAGGAGCAGGGCCGTAGGCCGTGACCTGCTTGTATTGTATCAGTAAAGGTGAGGTTTAATTGTTAATTGCAGGGAACTCGTACAACCTTACATGGATTTCAGGCCAAGTTGTATATCCTGTTACAAATCATGTACCATGTTACCGTGATTGAACCATGATCGTGTTACTGTGTTATCATGAATGGTGAAGGCTCGTAACCTTCCCGTTATTGGAGTGATGTAGTTCATGGATTGATGTAGTTTATTGGAGTGATGGAGTATTGGAGTGATGGAGTATTGGTGTGATGAGATTATTGGAGTGATGGAGTTATTGGAGTGACGGAGTTCATGAAACTGATACGTGTGCCATTGAATTTCATGTTTACATATTAGTTTATAAATTGCTTGATATTGATAGTTATAACTTGCAGGTTATTTGCACTAATGTAATTAAGCTTCACTCAGTCTTTCGTAGACTGACGCCCTACCTTTCAGGTTGTTGCGGTCGTGTGCTAGGCGGGAGTCAGAGTCGTGTCAAGTCACCCAGCTGAGTCTAGCACTTCATACATTTCATGATATTGATATTGATATTTCCAGAGATAGTACATTATGGTTATGGTTAACGATTGGAGACTTTTGCATGTAAACTATGAGAAATTAGGGCTGTCAACGGGTCGGATTCGGACCGGATCTGAAAATTCCGGATCCGAATCCGATAAGGATATCCGATTACCGGATCCGAGTCCGAATCCTATAGGATTCAGATGCTTGAATGTTGAGTCCGCACAAAATCGGGTCGGATCCGATCCGATAAAAGATCCGACCCGATTAACAATAAATTTTAAGATTTTTTAAGAAAAATTATATATATAAAAATAAATATAAACATATAATAATTATTATTTAATTAGTTAGTTATTATTTCTACATGTATTCATGTAATATTGGTTAATTTAAAATTATTAATGAAAGATTACATATTATTTTAAGATAAATATTGAAAGATATATTATTAATGCAATCATACATACATTGGAAGTTTAATTTTTAATTATTTTTATTAGTATTATTTATTAATAAAATAATTAATATAATAAAATATTATAAATAGTCGGATTCGGATCTTTAACGGATCGGATTCTTTAATTCCATATTCGCTCCATTTATTTCGAATAATGGATATTTCTAATCGGATATGATCCATCGAACTTTTTTATCAGTCGAATGTACAAATAATCGGATCGGATTCAGATTGGATTCGGATTAAAATCCGACCCATTGACAGCCCTATGAGAAATGATAATGTATTGATATACTGAGCTTACGGGTATTGGTTATATAACAAACTGATAATGTTAAGCTTCCGCTTTATTTTCTGCTGAATGTTGAGTTAGTCCCGCCTAGCTTGTTGTTTTATTTTATTGTCACCCGTTCGCTGCAGGTTGATTCATGTACGGACTATCCATTTCGTGTGTGGATCGGCCTGTAGTGCGGGGGTGTGGCAACCCCATGTGTAGGGGTGCTACAGAAGTGAACCGAGGATCTCCGTCAGAAACAATACTAACCGGAATCCCATGAAGTCTAACAATCTCCCGGTTATAAAGCTCGGGTAGCTTGCGAATCTTATACGACATCCGAACCGGCAGAAAATGTGCAGACTTCGTCAAACGGTCCACAATCACCCAAATTCCATCGAATCCCCCTTTCACTTTAGGTAATTCGGACACGAAATCCATCGTCACCTGTTCCCATTTCCACTCAGGAATAGGTAACGGGTGAAGAAGACCTCCTGGTTTCTGATGCTCGGCTTTCACTTTCTGACAAGTGAGACAATGCTTCACAAACTCGGCCACATCTTTCTTCAATCCACGCCACCAATAATATTACCTTAAATCCTTATACATCTTGTTTCCTCCGGGGTGGATAGAATAAGCCGATTTGTGAGCTTCCTCGAGCAATACCCGTTCCAACTCTTCGGGTACAACCACTCGGTTCTTGAAACGAAGAAGACCGGTTTCATCGAACCCGAATGGACACTCGGGATCAGCTCTTGCCTTAGCTACCAATTTTTGAACTTCCACATCCGTATTCTGAGCCTCAAACAACCTGTGCTTTAAATCCGGTTAAACCGAAATATTAGAAACTCGAGCCCTTAAAACAATTGGCTCGATTCCACTACTTTCACCCACTTTCAAGCTCGACACACTAGCCTTCCTACTAAGTGCATCGGCGTCCACGTTGGCTTTGCCGGGATGGTACTTAATCGTGCAATCATAATCTTCCAACCTTTCCATCCAACGCCGCTGCCTCATATTCAAATCCTTCTGAGTGAATAAATACTGGAGGCTTTTGTGGTCGGTGAAAATCTCAAAAGACACCCCGTACAAATAATGTCTCCACTTTCCAAGTGCAAAGACTACGGCAGCAAGCTCAAGATCATGTGTCGGATAATTCTTCTCATGTTCTTTCAACTTCCGGGATGCGTAAGCAATTACCTTACCCTTTTGAGTCAACACACATCCCAAGCCTTCCTTAGAAGCATCCGTATAAACAGCATATCCTTCAAAACCTTCCGGAAGGGCTAACACCGGAGCAGACACTAACTTCTCTTTCAAGAAGGTGAAACTCTTTTCACAATCCTCATCCCAATCGAATTTCACATTCTTCTTCGTCAATCGGGTTAATGGAGCTGCTAACTTGGAGAAATCCTTAACAAACCTCCGGTAATAACCTGCTAAACCCAAGAAACTCCTGATCTCCGAGGCATTCTTAGGTTTCTCCCACTTCAAAACCGACTCAATCTTGGAAGGATCGACCTCCAAACCATTACCTGAAATCACCTGACCCAAGAAAGATACCCTGTCAATCCAAAACTCACACTTACTGAATTTGGCAAATAACTGATGCTCCTTCAAAGTTCTCAATACCAACTGAAGATGCCTCGCATGCTCCTCGGCAGACTTAGAGAAAACCAGAATATCATCAATGAAGATGACCACGAACTTATCCAGAAAAGGCCTGAAGATCCTGTGCATCATATCCATAAAAGTTGCTGGGGCATTAGTCAACCCAAACGGCATCACTACGAACTCATAATGCCCGTACCGAGTATTAAATCCTGTCTTAGAAATATCCTCAGCTCGGATTCGCAGCTGGTAGTACCCTTGCAATACAATACTCGCCAAAACAATCAATCAATCAATCGATACAATAGTTCGGTAAAACCTTTGAAAACCAATACCATTTGAAAACTATATAAATATAGATACATTTTGGCTTAAACTTCACATAGGGTTGTACGGATTCTAGGTATCTAGGATTAAACCTCACCTGAACGACCCAAAACAACAAGAAAACATCTCACGGGGCCTGCTCCTCATCACCAGGAAGCTGGTCTGTGCAAGAAAGACAATTATCCGTGAGACAAGACTCAAAATGCACCAAATAGGATGAACGGCGAAAATGCAACGAGATGACGAGTATGATGGAATGTACCATGAAAATATCTCGTTTTGACATGTATTCAATCGTATAATAGCAATTTGGGGTCAAAGAATTGATTGGATCAAAACCCTAAAAATCAATTTTTATGCAGTAGCTTTTGCTCTGCCAGACGGTATGGGAACGGCCGTTCCGGCTTCCCTTTGAAAATGGGAAGGGCCGTTCCCATGGCCCTTCAGAAACGAGCCAGCATTTTAAAAATAAAAACGCGTTTTGGCTGGGAACGGCCCTTCCGGCACACAGGCCAAAATGGGAACGACCGTTCCCAGTCTCGCTGGCCTTCCTGACCCAGAAGCCTGGGAACGCCCGTTCCCAAAATGCACTAAGGCGGGAACGACCGTTCCCAGTTTCTGCAAGTTTGAGAAACAGAGCAGTAGCAGCAGCAACAACGAACCAACAACACAATCAACAAAAATGGCTTCAAACATATATTTGATGCAATACATATACTAGCATACATATAGATCAATAACAACTCATAAAAACACTTAATTCCACATTAGATCATCAAGAATCACTCATTAGAAACCCATATCATCACTCATGCTCCAAGTCCAAAAATCTCAAGATAAATGCATCAATCTTAAGCTCAAAGTTCACAAATAAGTTTCCAACATCCAATACACAAATTAACCCATTCATTGCAAAGCCCTATCTCTACCATCTATTCAAGAAATTCATCAATTCTCCAAAATACCTCAAATGAAAGAAATGGAAGCTAAGATGAAGAGATGATGTTGATGATGCTTCAATGATCACAAATCCCACAAATATGAAGCTTGAATGATGAAATCTTTCTCTACTTGGTGAGGGTTTGGTTCGGTTGAAAGGGGAGAAAATGGAGCAAGTGTATGAAATGTGTATGTATGAAAATGAGAAGCATGGTACGTGATTGCTGCTATGAAGGGGAAAGAAATGGCCAAATTTGCTATTAAGTCCTTCCATTAGTTAAGTCATGCAATCAAGTTCAATTTCCATAACAAATGAGCAATTAAGTCCAATGCAATTAAGTCCCAAAATTTATGAAAATGAGCTAGTAAGGCCATAAAAGAATTAAATCACGTTCGGGAAATCAATTCACGATGCAATCAAGTTCAATTTATGCGATAATTATAATATGATATGAATTTCAATAAAAAAAAAAACTTAGAATATAATTTTATAAAATTATGTCATGACATGAAAATCAAAGAAATGATCAAATAATAATTAAATTACAACTCTCAAACCCACACGTGTCGTTCATATCTGAAATGCCGAAAGTTGGGGCGTTACATCGTATGTCCTAAACTGACTCAATCACGACACGTGAGCTCCGGTTTTGCAACCTGGAGGCTCTGATACCACTTAAAGATGTAGCGCCCGAGTGCAATATGCCACATCCCCCACACCGAGACCCGACTCGTATATGAAATGGAAAGTCCATATATGTGCCAAGTCACGACGAACGGGGACTCACTCACTCGCTATGCTAGGCAGAAGCTAAACTTCAAAACCAGCTAGGCACATTCACCAAGATAAATGCATATGAGGAAGCAAAACATAAGGACAATCATAGTATAAGCAAGGAGTGACGGGTTCCACTAGCATAGATACCTAGTCCCGAAATTTCAAACATGAATCATAAATCACGAGTTCAATCTATCCCTAGAAGCCTATCCCGAATATCATAAAATATAATCATAATAGTTCATACATTCAATTTATAACTTATACAATTTACAAAAATGCGTGTGAAAAGACTCCAACCTAACCACAGGACCCGATAAACTCAAAATCCCGCCTAGCACTCCAAAACCTGCAAAATAACTGAAAACAAAGTCGGGTTCAGTCTATAGGAGACTGGTGGGTATAAAACACGGCATATCAGAAATAATATTGTAGAATTTAAGCACACACACATGCAAGCTATAATCCCGTACGAGGTTTGAAACATTTCTCAAGTGGGTGAAAACAAAGAAAACAATGCTCGGGATTACAACAATCATATTCATTCATGAGGTCATTATGTGAGCCCGGCGAATGGGCGAATTCTCCAACATTCACCTCGTGTGTGCATTAATTAATTAATTCATTCATTAGCGATCATTCGACATTTATTCATTCATTCGATCATTCAATCATTATCATTCATTCATTCATTAACAATTACACCTTTTTCCTCAGGGTGGTGAACGCGTCGTTTTGGGTTGAAGTGTACCTTCCTGCCCATTGATATTGTCCTCACTGGACAGATTTTGTTCTTCCCTGCCGTATACCGACCCAGGAGAACGAGTCTACCCATTCATTGACCAAAGGGGTTACATGAATCCCCCAATTGGCACTCAGCTCCCATTCCCCGCTAAAACTCCTAACGAGGGCCGGTATCATCGTCATTCATTGTGGGACTAACACACAGGATCACCATCGGCCCTTGCCTCCCCAGATAGCCACATGCATTAAGTCCCTGGGCCCGTGTATTCATTCATGTTTTCGCCAAAACGTTTGGTTGGAATTTCATAAAAGAAGGGGGTTTAACAATTAAATATCACAGACTCCTTGAAAACGACTCGATATATATATATAGTATCTTTGGCTTGAAATATACACATTGGAACATATCGGGTCTGTTTTATCTAATAGAAGAGAAACCCACCTGTTAAACCTTACCAAACCAAAATCAAGAAGAAAGGAAAACTTGAAAGTAGCCTATGAACCTGGTAGATCTCCACCTGGAGAAAACTGTACAAAAAGACAATACGGTGCATACGTGAGACTCAAGACTCCAGATGAACCACATATGACGCACGACAATGAATTAACATAGCAAGACATTTATGAGCAATAACAATATGCTAATAAGATGTTCATGTCACAAATAATGCCACTTAGTCACATAAACAAGCCTTTCATTCATTACACGAGTAAATCGTGTTTGTCACAAATAATGCCACTTAGTCACATAAACAAGCCTTTCATTCATTATACGAGTAAATCGTGTTTGTCCATTATTATTTGTTCATTCGTTCAATTCATAACAAATCATAATACTTGTTAATAATTTGCAGAAATCAATTCAAGATGAAAGGAATCCATTAAACACATGAAGGAAACAATAGTTGCAAGAAGGTCATATTGGAACAAATATAAAATATCATACCAATAATTCAAGAATCCAATTCATAATCAGTCAAATGAACTCATATCAAAGCATATAATAGTATACATTAGGAATTCCTAAAGTTAAAGTTCATATAAGGGGCAACGAATACAAAGGAAGTGAAACAAGGTAACATATAAAAGCATATGAGTTCATAATTCAAAAACGAGCATTCCAATTAGGCCATAAATTTAAAATATACAACCTAACACATAATATAACATGTTAACTAAGCATATGAATCAGTTATAGGTGAAAGAAATTCATTAAACATATAGGGAATACCTTGGTAACAAGAGGAGTCATCACATTATAGCACTTCCACGTTTAGGCATATATTTCACGTTTGTTCAGCACAAATCAAGTCATAAAGTTCATAAGCAAATCATAACATAATCCATTAATATCATAAATACATTTTTGAGGCACAAGACATCAATTAAAACACATACGGAAGTCAAGGGGGTAAAAGGAACGCAAGAAGATGGATTTTGGCGAAAGTTGATAGTTTTTCGGAAATGCACAAGCTGTAGAAAATTGAAGATATCTCGAGTTCTAGAAGTTGGAATTAATTTTTGTTTATTGGAATTGAAACTAGACACATAGATCTTTTCAATAGTATGTGGCCCGAATTGTTGTTTAAAGCGAGGTGAAAATTAGGGGTGTACACGGTTCGGTTTTTAGGCCGAACCGAAGTTTCGGTTTCCGAAAAACCTAAACCGAAACCGAACCAAATCGTGTTCGGTTCGGTTCGGTTCGGTTTAGGTTTTCGGCCAAAAAACCGAACTCAGATATTATTTAAAAAAAAAAAAATTTGAATATTAAGGGCTAAGCTAAGCAGCAGGCAGACCATCTCCAAGTCTCCAACATTTACATTACAGAACCATTACAGGAAAATTAAAAACATTACATAATTAAATAACAGAACTAAGAAAGTATAACCAAACAAGTCTAGAAACTAGAGAAGAAGTCAGTGCGTCGGAGAAGAAGGTCGTCTTCGTTGTCGCCTCGTCGCGTGCCATCGAAACTGGAGGCTGGAGATGCGGAGCCGGAGCAGCAGATGCGATTTGGGATTGGGAAAAGGAAAACTAGGGCTTGACAAAATTCGGGATCTGGAACTGGAAGGCTGGAATGAGTCGAATGAAATGAGGAATCTGGAGAGTAATGAATTTTTTTTACTTTTTGAGGCTTAATTCCAAAAAACGTAAACACGTTTTTTAACTTTTCAATACATATAAAATTATAAAAAAATATATATATATTGGTTCGGTTTTCGGTTCGGTACGGTTTAACCGTAAAATCGAACCGAAAAAACCGAAAATCTAAAAGGGCCAAACCGAAAACCGAACCGAACACTCCTCGGTCGGTTCGATTCGGTTCGGTTTTCGATCGGTTCGGTTCGGTTTTTTGGTTTTCGGTTTTTATGAACACCCCTAGTGAAAATGGCGTAGGTTTAAAGTTGGACCATTGCAGAATTTCGGCGAAGTGGCGACACAATTTTCAAACGATCATATCTCACAAACCACAAGGAATTTTACGGTGATTCAAATTGGAGAATTTTCTAGACTTCAAGAGGTTTCTTATGGTTGAAAATTCAGGCCAATCGGAGCTCAAATGAAGTCGGCACGGCCATGTCAAAATTGGTCTAGAAGCTGACATGGCCGTGTCGGAATAAAAAAATTCCAACTCGAAACATTGAGAAGAAGAAGAATGAGAATGGGGAGGGGTGATCTCATGTAAAAAGGGGGGAAGAAAAGAGGAAATTGCACTTTGGTCCTTGAACAATTTAAGTGTCTCAACTAGGGCCTCAAGATTTGATAGGTGGGTAATTGGGGTCCAATCAAAGTTCAATTGAGTCCAAGAATTTCATATAAGATCAAATACGTACATAATCGAAATAAAACATTTATTAGCAAGTAAAAATATTAAAAATGAGTTCAAATATCATAATCACTCAAGTCACATAAGTCATATAATAGCAATTAGTTCACGAAATTATTAAGTTAAACAGTCACTTAGCAATTAAAACATATATAAAACATATAACACTCGGTCTAAACCCACTCATGACGTCATACCTGTACGGCCGAAAAGTCGGGGCGTTACATAATGTACCGGGCCTCGAGGAGTTTGTTGACTTCTTTTTCAATTTTGGCATTCCGAGGGTCACTTTGGGGATGGAGCTTCTGCTTGACTGGCTTATAGGATGGGTCGACATTTAGATGATGCTCGATCACCTTTCTGTTGACTCCCACAAGTTCAGAGGCACTCCAAGCAAAAACGTCGATGTTATCTCGGAGGAATTGGATCAGAATGCACTGTTCCTTGCCCTTTTGACCAGCTCCAATGCGGGTGATCTTTTCGGTTTGTCCTGGTATGAGCTGAATTTCCTCGAGCTCTTTAGCAGGCTCGAGTTTTCTATCTTCCTGTTTTTTCCTTTTGGCGGCATGTGATGAGCACATCTTTTTGGAGTTCTCTGGGTCGACCGTATCAGGATCCTTGAGTTCATCTTCAATCATAGGATCGACGATGAGTAGGGGGACTTGTTTCCCATTTGGCAGTTTGACCTTTTCCATCGAGATGGAGTAACAAGTCCAAGATGTTGGGATATCACACCGCAACTCTCCGATTCCCGCCGGAGTGGGTAACTTCACCATTTGGTGGTATGTAGAAATGATAGCTCGAAACTCGATCAATCCTGGTCGATCAAAGATAATGTTATAAGCAGAAGGCTTATCGACAACAAGGTATTCGGTCTCCCGAGTTGCTCGTCGAGGAAGTGTGCCCATCGAGGTCACGAGTCATATACGTCCTTGCGTATAAACTTCAGCTCCACCAAAACCTGTGAAAGGGGTTCGAATTGGATCAAGCAACAATTTATCATGTAAATTCATTCCCACAAGAGTGGAGTAAACGATAATATTCCTAGAGCTTCCATTATCGATCAAAGTTCGGGATACAGCAAAGTTGGCAACATCGAGCGTAACGACCATAGGACAACTAGGTGTTTCGCTCGAGTGCCATGGGACATCAGTTACATCGTTTTCATTAAATACAACTTCTTCTTCACACCAAGATTTTGCAGGTCTGACATTCATTATTTCTCTAAGGTCGAAGAAACTTCGAGATGCTTCTCTTCGGGTCTTAATTCTTTCGGGCTGTCTTCGAGTCACCTCCGGAGGGTCCACCCACGATCATATCAATGCGATCGAGGCATGGTCGGTTGTGTGGATCATGTTCTGTCAGGGGTTTTGCTTGTTGCTGTCGGGCTGGTGACCTCTCATTGTTCTCCCGATTCCGAGCGTTGTCATCGATCTTTCTGATAAACTCGAGCAGGTGTCCACCTTTGATGAGACGCTCAATCTCTCGCGTAGGGCATTGCATTCGGAAGTGTTGTGTCCCTTTTGCTGGTGGAAGTTGCAAAACTTGTTGCTTTCTCGAATTTGGGTGTTTCCTTCTTCGGTTTGGTTTCTTGAGGAGCTTTGGGTCGATGACATTGTAGATTTCATCGATTGATCGTGTGAGCTGCGTATAGTGTTTCTGTGGAGTTTGACGGATCGGAGCCTCGATTTTGGACCCATTTTCAGGTTTTGTAAATTGACCTAGATCATTTCTTTTGTTTCGTGTTGGGCTGAGTCGAGAGTTTTCTAATTCCTCGAGCTACATCCAATCGCAAGCAACGGCTTGGATCCCAACCAAGTTTTTGGGTTTCTGGAGAACTATATATCGAGCACAGTCATTACTGATCAGAGTCTCGTGAATTATGGGAATGAGCAAGTCGATACTGGGTTTCTCGGTTTTGATGACTGCTTGTGAAAACCGGGTGAAGAAATCTCGGAGAGATTCATTCGTCCCTTGCTTGATGGTATAGAGATAGGTCGAGGGTTGCTTATCTCCTTTCATTGAAGAAAAGTGGGCGATGAATCGGTCAATTAGAGCTTTATAAGACGGTATGGATCGAGGGGGGAGCCTCGAGTACTAGTCCTGAGATGGGCCATTGAGCGTAGTGATGAAGATTTTGGCCCAGATGTTAGGGGAGTGCCAAAACATGTTGAGCTGCATTTCAAGCCTAGACACATGCTTCTCAGGATCCGTTGATCCATTATACTTAGGCAGTCTCATGGGGATTTTTTCTTCCGTAGTTATCTCGATAATTTCATCACAAAAGGGGGATTGAGCTTCTATGTCGCTACGATACCTCCAGGGGGTCACGATGTTGTACCGATCGTGTATGTCGAGGAGAACAGGATCGACTGCGAGAGCGGCTGTGGGAGCCTTGACCTTCTTCTTAACGTTTGGAATTTTGCCTAACGTCTCGAGGGGGAAGCTGGTTCCTGAGATCGTCAGATCGTACAATATGCCCACAATTGGACCTTCAGATTTGATTTGGTCGACCGTTAGACCTAGTCGGTCGAAAACTACGCTTGACCCACGTTGCGAGACATCGTTGTGGTGGCTTTCATTTTCTCTTCTTGTTTCAGATTGTCGGGGACTGTCATCCCTCCTCGAGGAATTAGTGTGTCGACTCCTTTATCGAGAGTTTTCTCGATCATCGAAATCAGCGTGCCATTTGTAGATGTCAGTAGTAGCTCGAGAATCGGCTTCATCGTTAGCTTGGATGGATAATCTTTCTTGAACCGGTCGTCGCGCATTCCCCTGAGCAGGTGGAGATGGTTGATACTGGGAAGGATGGTAAGAAGAGTGTTCGATCTCTGCCTAGTAGTCGATTGGGTGATGATAAGGCACTTGCTGAACATAGCCCGGATAATTCACGGGTTGGATTATCTCTATGGGTCGAGTTTGAGGACACTCGGGTATTCGAGGTTCTCTCCCTTCTGCTGCAGCGGCTATGGCTTCTTCACGGCAAGCTTTGAGATATTTGTCTAGCTCGGGCATCGAGTAGACTAGTTAAGGTGCAGTGGCCCGGGTGGGGGTATGCGTACGGGAATCTGTGGGAGAATTTCTCGACTATTCTCATCAAAGATGCGAGTGCTGGCAGATTACGAGCGGTCATGATTGATGACTTTTTGTTGCGAGTTCTCACAGACGTTACCAAAATGACCGAGCTAAATTTTCGACGACGAGTCAATCTGGGGATCTGGTCCGAGCACTTAAATTTCTTGGTTGGGAGTCGCTGTTCTTCGTTCGGAATATGGAGAAAATAAAAGGAGGGGTGAGCTCGAGGCTAACTCGAGAAAGATGGGGGTGATACCCGGATTGGCACCCGATGCTCAAGTCAGGATCGAGTTGAGAAGGTCGAGTAGTGAATGCAGTAAATGCGGTAGTTGGAAACTTACTTGTATCATAAATGAGGGTCCTTTTATAGGGAAAGGAGAGAGAAGGTATGTAGCACCCTCGACGAAAGCACCACATCCCCCGCACTATGAGCTTGATCCACATATGAAATGGTCTAATCCATACATGAACCTAACTCATTGCGAACGGAAGACAATGAAAAGACAGTCCTAGCTAGGCAGAATCTAACCCTGAAACAATTCAATAACAACAAAGTTGCGGAAGCAAGACATTTACTCAATCAATATCAAAGAAATAAATGCAACTCCAATGTAAGAGTAAATACGGGTTCCACTAAACATTACCCTTGTCCTAACCTGTCCTGGATCATTTCAAAGCAATAATATAAAACGGGTTCAACTAGTGCCCTAGAATCCCGTCCCAAGTTAATACAATTCAATAAATGGCACTCCGGCCCAATAATTAAATCAACTCAATGCAATAAGCAATGTAACATGTGATGAGTGTACAAGTGCAAGACTCGAAGAATTGACTCTAAGACACGACTCCCGCCTAGCAACAACCTGCAAAAAGATTGAAAGGTGGAGGCGTCAGTCTACGAATGACTGAGTTAGGGGTTAATAATTATAAGCGCAAGTATCATGAAAGTTATAATCTCGGGTAAAGTTTTTTTAAATAAAGCATTTAAAGTTCCAATAAAAAAATGAACATTGCCCGAGATTACAACTATCAAGTTTAACACTTTAATCAATTTCATGCAATCAGTGGCCCCGCGAGTGAGGGAAATTCTCCAACCTTTACTCTGACAATGAACAAGCATGAAAGTTTCAATTGGTTAAGTGATCATGCAAGTATTTAGTGCGATCAATTAGCAGTTTCATGAACCCTTTTTCCTCTGGGTGATGGTGGGTTTGCAAGGCCCAACCATCCAATAAATGGTGTACGTCAGGAACATGAATCCCACGCACGGGATTCCTTCCTCTACCAAACCTCCTGGTGGATTCAGGGTTCATCCCAAAATGGTAAGGATAGTGCAAGAGTTACCCGTCAGCCCTTGCTTTCCCGATTGGCTCAATACACTACCCTCGGACCCACAGTGAACAATATACTCGCCCAATCATGGTTGGTTCAATACAATAACATGGCTTGCTTTCAATCATTTGAGGTTTTGGAAAACTATAGATATAAATATACATTTTGGCTAAAATTCTCACATAAGGGTTATAAAGGTTCTAGATAACTAGAAATTAAACCTCACCTGACAAGTGACGAAACATGACAAGGATACAAGATAATGTCTATTCGATCGATGATCTCCACCCTGGAGAAGAACTGGATAAGAAAGGAAACAATGTGTACTCGTGAGACGAGACTCAATAATGATACCAAATATGACGCACGACAATGTTCATGTAAATAAATAAAACTATCCCAACACCTTAATAACCAAATAAATTAGTAATCAAGTGGTATTTAAACATGTATTAGAATCAATTAACACTTAAAAGATGAAATAAATCTCAAGGAGTCACGTATTCATATCATTCAAATATTTCAAATTCAATTCGTATAAGGTATGGAGCCACACAATCACGTTTGAGCCATTAAGTACCAAGAAGTGTCAAATAGGAGCATGATTAACAATAAACCAAGTATATCAATCATAGAAACCACATACGGGATCCAAAGGAGTGCAGGGAATGCAAGAAGGGAGGTTTTGGTGAAGTTAAGCAAAAATCGACAATTTCGAAAACGCACATGCTGTAGGAAAACTGGAATATCTTGAGTTCTAGAAGTTGGAATTGAGTTTTTCTTGTTGGGTATGAAACTAGACATAAAGACCTTTCCGAGGATATATGTCTCGTATTCTAGTTCAAAACGAGGAGAAAATGGCGTACGCTCGAAGTTAGGTGATTACAGATTTCCGGTAAAGTGGTGACACCAAATTAAAACGGTTATATCTCTCAAAATTGAAATGATAATGAGGTTATTCCAATTAGAGAGTGTTCTAGACTTCAAGAGGTTTCCAACAGTTTAAAAATCAGGTCAATCGGAGTTCGTTTGAGGGGGTAAACGCCCGTTTGAAAAATGAACTGAAAGCAGAAACGAGCATTTGGAAGCTTTCGGGTGAGGCAGTAGGTTCCCAAACGGGCGTTTGGTGTTATAACTAGGGCCCCAAACGGGGTTTGGAAGAGATCTGGGTGAAAAAACAGGGGGAAATAGGGCATACACTCGGAAATTGCTCCCAAGCCACTCCAACACCAAACCAAGGCAAGAAATCAACTCCAAACTATCATATAACATGTATATGGTTCAAATATATCATTTAGACTTCAATTAATCTAGGAAAACATGCTTAGATTCATGAGAATTTCAATAAGAAGCCCTTAAAAGTTCATGTGATCACCCAAGTTCAAGAATCCATGAATTTAAGTTATATATGCATGAAACTAACTCAAGATCATACTAAGTCATGGAATTCCTAGGAATCATAAACCCTAACAAAAGCCCAAATTCTCATCAAATATATATAGACATACATGCTCACCTTGTTGAAGAAGATGGAAGAGAAAGGAAGAGATGAAGCTAAGATGTTTTCTTAGAGTAGATGGGAGTAAATCTTTGGCTCTTGGCCTCTTGGCTTGATCAACCGATGGAGATGGAGAGGAAATGGAATGCTTGTGCTTTGAGTTTGTGTGTTGAAATGAGAAGAAATGTATATATATATATATATATGTGTATATATGTTTCATATCGTGAAAGAAGAGGGGAAAGAAAAGGGAAATTGCAATTAGGTCCTTGGGGAATTTAAATGAATGCAATCAATTACTCAATTAATGAAAGTTACAAATGAGTCCACCTCCATTTATCAATTAAGTCCTCCGGTTTTAAAAAGGTAACATTTAAGGCCAATCAAACATATAATTCTCAAATTAGAAATAATTTAAACATATAAATTATGCTTGGGAAATAAAATACACTACTCACGTAATTCAATTCATGAAGTTAGAAATTTGATCATATAATTCATGAAAGGCTACAAGTAATTAAACTAAATCGTTCCAATAAAATAACGAAAAGGAATTAAATAAACCTTAAATCTCAAAACTCACACGCGTGGCGCGCGTACGTGAACGGTTGGAAAAACTGGGGCGTTACAAGGTACCACGTCAACGTGCCTACGCCCCAAGCTGGCAGGTATCCCATTATCACCAAACATTTAATGCGTGGTCGGCCACTCACCTTGGAGAGGAATAGTGGGAGGACCAGCTATGATCTCGGAATGGATCGAGACATCTGGGTCGAACACATGGAACGCTCGATGGTCGAGGTACGGAGCAGTAAATGGTGGGTGGTTAATTGTGGGGTCGACTTCGACGATCGAGGTCATTGACCTAATCGAGATGACAGATGTCCGATGATGATCGGGCCGCATGAAGAGAGGGTCCGAGCCACGTCACAACCCACACCCAAAAGGAAAAATGAATGAAGTATAATTCAAACTAGGGGCGCAATTAAATATTGTATGCAGCTCATTTTTGGTGTATTGCATTTTAAATTTTTAATACTTATTTTTTGAAATTTTGTAAAATGAAGTACAACTTTTGATAAGTTTACACTTTGATACGTAATTGAATTTTTTGGTAAAATCTTTTAAAATATTTTGTTAATTTTTTAATTTAAATATTTTATTCACCCCATTGTTTGAGGTTCACTACACTTTACTACCCATCGACACTACCACCGTGTTCCCACCACTGTCACCCTATTATCATTGTCTGTCACGTCTCTAAGATCTGTCATAAAATTGCATTAGATTTTTTTATTCATCAAACTTAAGCACAAAAAGAAAAAATTAAAGTGCATAATTATCTGAAAATAGACCCCATGTTTTAAATTTTCAAAGAACCTGTACTAAAGTGCAACACCCTGTCAAATGATAGGGTGTATAAAATATTGGGTTAATCTTATTTTGCACCCCAATCTTTGGAGTGTTTTGTATTTTAGTATTCAACTTTTAAAATATTATATTTTAGTACTCAATTTTTCAATTTTGTTGCACTTAAATGCCCAATTTCAGATCCGATCATTAAGAAAATGACACGTGTTTTGCACTTATTGGTTGAATTTGAAATTGGGCACTTAAGTGTAACAAAATTCAAAAGTTGGGTACTAAAATGTAAAATTTCAAAGATTAAATATTAAAGTACAAAACACCCCATGGTCGGAAAAAAAGACTAACCCTAAAATATTTGACCCTTCCATATAACTTTAGATAAATCAAATCATTACAAGGAATCCTTGCAATTAATTTGGTCAATTAAGCAATTAATATTGTATTTGGGTCCCAATAAGTAATTAAATATTGTCACTAGCGCCATTCAGGTCATCATATTTTAATTAGTGTATCCACAATCCACAGCAATATATATATATATATATATATATATATAATATATATATATTAGTATGTATATGTATATAGTATGTATGTGGGGTAATGTGGGATAAATCCCCAATTGGGCATCATATTTTTACTTTACTCCCCATTTTAGCAAAATGTCGTATAATTTTCACATGTAATGTACTACTAAAAATAGGTTAACGAAAAAATTATTTTTTTAAATCTACAGTATAAAGAAAAAAATGTGTTCCAAAAATAGTACAAATTTAAAAGAAAATAAAAACCAAAAATAAATATTATTGAAAAATATATTTTAAGAGTTTAAATATTTAAAATATGAAAATTCAAATAAAACTAAGCATAATTTTCATTCATCATACTGAATAAAAAAATATTACTATTTTGAAAATAAGGTCACAGAAAAATATGAAAATAAATTTAAAAAAATTTAATAAACCTATCAAATAAACAAACTAAAAGATAAAACACCCCAGAGTAAGTACTAAATATGAGAATTAAATTAAAATTTATTCAAGATCGTTTATAGACAATACATTTATGTATTTACTAATTAGATAAATTTATAGTGTATAGATAATATATTTACTAACCTAAACATCCCTAGATAATTAATTTAAAATATTTAATCTAGCTATTCTACAATATAAAATGGAGTGCTGAAATTGGATAAATGTCACATTTTTTAAAATATTAACATATGAAAATTTACAAAAATAAAAACAACTCGTACCTTAAGAGATTAAGCCAAGAATCATGAAAATCTTTTTAGCCCCGATAAGGATTTCAAGTCAACGAATCGAGTTGCAACTTGATATTTTAAAACTAAGAAATTCAAAAAATGAGATTAAATTAATACAATTAAACTTTGAATTAATTTTATTAAAACAAAAAAAAACACTCATACATTATGAGATTAAGTCTGAAATCTCGAAACATTTTCAAGATTTCGTTAACCTCGTTAGGGATTTTAAAGTTTGTCAGATTCATCAAGAAATCAAATTAAAATCTCAAATATGATAATTTATAAAAGCAAAAGTAACTCGTACCTTAAGATATTGGGTCAAAAATCTCAAAAAAATTTTAAACTTCCTTCGACTCGTTAAGGATTTTAAACTTCAATCACCTCATTAAGAAATCGAATTGCAATTTGATATTCTAAATATTTTATTTTAGTTATCAATCTCAATATATAAACCCTAATTAATAATAGTATTAAATATCACATTGATTATAGGGTGAATGTCGTAATTAATTATAGTTGCTAATTCGAACTTTCTTATAATAATTTCCTTGATTAGGGTTGGAATGCGTATAACATTTAATTATTCAATCAATAGTATTTATTTATACTGATAATATATATATATATATATATATATATATATATATATAATTTAGAAAAGAAATCCACACAAGAAATTCTTATCTTAAATCTCGGGGTAGAACCCATATAACATTTATTCCTATTTATTCAATTAATAACCTTTATTTACATTAATAAAAATATGTATAATTTCAGAACAAATTACACATGAAAACTATATTATGAATCTTGCCGAATATAATTATTTTCCTTAGTTACTGCTTATTTTTATAATAAAAAAAAAATAAACAAAATAAAGATAAGCCAATCACATTTTTTTATTTAATTGAAAATTAAAAAAAAAAAAAACTACAAAATTTCATTCAATCAAAAACTTGCCAAACATAATTATTTTCCTTAGTTACTACGTATTTTCATAATAAAATAATATATAAAATAAAGATAAACCAACCACATTTTTTATATCTAATTAAAAACTTCAAAAAACCACAAAATTCCACGTCATAAAAAATGCACAATTGAAAATTCAAATATTGTTATCAAATATATAGTAGTATAGATTCCTCCATTGCATCTTTTACATGACATAGAGCAGGAATTAAAGTCGGTATTTTCTTTTAACCTGACTATGAGTGAAATTAAATGCGAAATAGAACATATCTATCGCCTACGCTCGTCAGATTCATGCAGTTTACGATGACAAAATAAAAAAGACAAGACTGTTGGAACCAACTTGTCACGTACCAGCACAAAACGTGATAACAACACATGGATCTTGGAACCACTCCCACCTGTAAAACGTGTTATTAACTCCAAGTGGGTTTATAAGGTCAAGTACAAGCCTAAAGGAAGCATCGAGGCGTTATAAAACTTGTCTCGTTGCCAAGGAATACACACAAGATGAAGGCATTGACTTTCATGAGACTTTTGCACTGGTTGCCAAGTTAGTCATAGTTTGGTGTTTGTTGGCTCTGGCGTCGATTAAGAGTTGGAAACTTCACTAGCCCGATGTGAACAAAATATTTTTGCACGATATTCTTAATGAGGAAGTGTATATGAAAATTTCATAGGATTTTGCTAAATTGGGGGAGCAAAGAGGTTGGAGATTGAGAAAGTCACTTTATGGCCTTCATCAAGCATCCTGTAACCAGTACAAAAAGTTCACTATCTCACTTATCGATATCGGTTTTCAATAGTTTGATGCAGATCATTCCTTAGTCACATCTTCTCACAAGGATGAATCCTTCATTACAGTTCTCATTTATGTAGGTGATGTGACCATCATAGGAGCAAATTTAAGTTGTATTGCTAAGTTGAAGTGATATTTTGATACCTGGATAATAAGTTTTAGATTAAAGATTTAGGAAAATTGAAGTATTTTCTTGGAATTGAGGTTGCTTGCTCTCAGGATGGAATTGTCTTAATTCAGTGCAAGCACGTTCTTGAGATCTTGGCAGATGCTGGAAGTATTGGTTGCAAAACAACTGCTTTTCCAATGGAATAACAACACAAGCTTTCATTTCGATGAACCTTGTAATGATCTTGGACAATATCATAGTTTGGTTGGAAAACTGTTATATCTTACCATTACTCGACCAGACATAAGTTAGGTCATTCGTGTCCTCGCTCAATTTTTGCATGCGCCTCGCTAACCTCACCTTGACATTGTATATAGAGTATTACGCTACCTCAAAGGAACCCTAGGGCAAGGAGTTTTGTTTCTCTCAACTGGTGCTCTATCTTTGCTAGCTTATTGAGATACGGATTGGGCGAGATGCCCAACCACTCAGAGATCAATTAGTGGCTACAGCACCTTCCTCAAATCCTCACCTATTTAATAGAGGTCCAAGAATTAATATGTTGTTTTTCACTCTTTGCCTGAGATCGAATATTGTTTTGGCGACAACTACCAATAAGATCATATGGATTTTGCATGCGGTTGTTGGATCTTAGGGTAAAACAATCTCAATCAGTCTCTCTATTTTGTTTAATCAGATTGCTCTTCGCATTGCTTCCAACCCGGTGTTCCATGAGCGAACGAAGGATATTGAGATTGATTGTCACTTCATTCGATAAAATGTACAGACTGGAACCATTGACACATGTTTCATCTCTTCTCAAAATCAGTTGGTGGACATCTTCACTAAGCCACTCGAACAAGATCGATTTCAAGACTTACTCGCCAAGTTACGCATTTCAACCTTCATGCTCCAACTTTGGGGGAAGTATCGGAGGATATCCGCAATTATGAAAAGATTGGCTCCATCCATATAAAAGATTCTAAACATATTTGATTTCTTATTTATTTTGATTGATTGTATTTATTTTTTACTCCCTTCTAGTGTTTTACACTAATTTTTATATATTAATATAACGTACTTTACATTCTCAACACATTATACAATATACAAAATAATTTCTCCATCTCTCGCATCAGTAATTATACAATCTCATCTCACTTTCTAAGTTCCAGTTGCATCCCTATATAGACGTGTGATTTAAAGGGAGGGGTCGGGGGAGGAATAAGTTTTGGTGTTGGTAGACAACAGAGCAACAAATGCGAGTCCACGAATTCATTGTAAAATTTGTGAGCTTAAGTTATGAATCCAAAGTCATAACACTGGCCATATGCCCAATAAGGGAAAATTGCAAAAAATGGTAACTAACTCCATCCATTCAGCAAAATTGGTACAATAACTTTTCCGGTGACAAAATTACCCCTCATCTCCACAAAAATTATAATTTAATGCACATTTTCGCCTGAGACCCAAAACCGGCCGAAAAACCACTCCTGTTTCATAAAACCCTGTCTAACGTGTGTTTGACTCCTATATGGCCAAAATAGGCTTGCCACATACGAAAATTTTGCCAAGTTGCAGCTTACGTGGACTTACACATAATAAGAACTAAGCAATATGAAAAATTAAATTTTCGCACTCATTACCTCTATCAGACTCTTACAATACATAAAATAAAAAACTTAAAATAATATGTTTTATAATATCTAATGATTTTCACTCATATATATATTTATATATTTTAGTATTGAATTTAATTAAAAAAATAAGAAAGTTTATATAATTTAAATTTTGATTATTAATATTTTACATTTAAAAGAATATTCTTTTCATTATATTATTGTAGTATGTATACATATTTTTATTAACATTACACAATGATTAAGGAAAAATAATAATTTATAAACAATTAAAATACTTATATTTCAAACACATTAAATGAATACATGCAATACTTTCAAATTCTAATTAAATATTATATTACTAAATAAAGGAATATATAAATACCAAAATATTATACATCATTTTATTATAATTATAATATAAATATAATTATATGTTATATTATTATAATATATTCTGTACTAGAAAGGAGGAGCAAGACCGTCTTCTTGCTCATAACCCCACCACCACCGCCATAGCCTCACCATCATCGCCGCCTCTGGAACAAGATTAGCCTCATGCATCCAGCACTAGTCCCATCTTCTTGCTCATCTCCCTCCTCCGTGCATCTCAGTCTCCGACCTTCTTCCCATTATCTTCCTCTCTCACACCATTCTAGTTTTTTTGTTGGCGGTGATTAGGTGGTGGAGGTGGTGGTGGGTTATATTCATGGTGTGATGGTATCAACATCGATTTCGTGGTAGCAGAGGATTTGGTGGTGGTGGTAGCAAGTAGAGTTGTTATTTTTTACGATGGTCGAAGTGGTGTGTCAGTTCGGCCGATTTTGTGGATATGATTGGGGGATTTGATGAGGCGATGGTCGATTTGGTATCAATGAGCAGATCTGGTGGTGGTGGGTGGTGGATTTGAGTGGAGGACGACGGAGCATGCCGACGAGTATTGTTTTGCACCTTGATGAGTAGACCTGGCAATCGTGAGTGGTGGATTTGGGCAGAGAACGGCGGAGTAGGCCGACGAGCGGCGTTCTCCACCTTGAAGTCATAGCCGCTGATTTTCTTCTTAATTTTCTTTCTTTTTTTCTTTTTTTTCTTTTAACATTTCTTCTAGGTTTTTTTGAAATTAGCTTTTTTTTTAATATTTTTATTTTATGATTCCACACCCTTCGCCTAATATTCCAAATCTGGTATGTTTGCATCCGATTCCTCCACAACCTTCCAGATCTATGTTTGTGTATGTGCGATTTGGTGTGCTACTGTGTGTGTGTGATTAGGTGGAGTGTGTGGTGGTGCAAAAAAGGCGGTGGTGGCAGTGGTGGCGCCATTCCGATGTGCGTGTCTGTGCGAGATGGTGGTGGTTTTTACGATTCCGGTGTGTGTGCGTGATGGAGGTGGTGGTGGTTAGGGGTGTTCATGGTTCGGTTTTTCAGCCGAACCGAATTCGGTTCGGTTAACCGAAACTTCGATTTTCGAAAAACCGAAACCGAAATCGAACCGAACTCTATTCGGTTAGGTTCGGTTTTAACCGAACATTTTCGGTTCGGTTTCGATTTTCGGCCGAAAAACCGAAACTCAAAAAATATTAAAAAAAAAAGGAAAAAGGAAAAATACCGAAAAACTGGAGCTTGACTCGGGCATGAAATACAGACATACAACAATTGTGCAAATTAGCAAATGCAATGGACATACAACACTCTTTCAAGCATTCAAATTGAAATTTGAAATACAAATCATGCAAACACCAAAGCCCAAATACCAAACAACAATTAGTCCATGACAATTTTACAGATTAAAACCAAACAATAGCAGAGGGGTTGAGTGGCGTCGGAGAAGAGAGAAGGCTGACGAGTTGAGTGGCATCGGAGAAGAGAGGGGACTGCCGACCTGAGTGGCGATGTCGTCGGCATTGCCGGCATCACTGCATGGTGTGGCGTGACGATTCGCATCTGCCGTCTAGGGTTTTCCTTTTTCAAATTTGGGGATTTGAGTGTAATTGTAAATGTGTGGTTTTGAGTCTTTGAAATTGAGTGAGTGAAATGAAGAGAAAAACGTATTACATCTTCAGCCTTCAAAAAGACAAAAGTGTTACTTCATTTTACATATAAATAAATTTAAAAAAAAAAACCTATATGTTCGGTTTTCGGTTCGGTTCGGTTTAACCGGTCCACCGAACCGAAAAAACCGATAAACCGAAAATTTGAAACCGACAAACCGAAAACCGAACTGAATCATGTTCGGTCGGTTCGGTTCGGTTTTTCGGTTTTCGGTTTATTTGAACACCCCTAGTGGTGGTGGTGGTGTAACGCCCCGGTTTCCGGATGAACAGGTAAGCACGCCACGTGTGCGTTTTGAGCGTAGGTTTATTTATTTCCTTAATCTATAATATGTTTTACGTGGCATTTCATATTTTTATAAAATTCATGAAACGTAATTTATATCAATTCTTTAAATTCATATCATTGAAAATTATTATTTCATGGCACGAAAATATTTATTGCATGGAATCAATTACCGAGAGTGATAAAATTACCAAATTGTCCCTAGTTAAATACTTTCTAAAATATTAGGGACTTAATTGCATGATTTCTAAGGACCAAATTGAGCATATTTTAAATTGTAGCATACCTAATTGTATAACTTATAGACTTCAAGGATTAGTTGGCAATTAGCATATTTCACAAAAATCAAAGTTGGGGTTTTACGTGATAACTCATTCCATGAGCTTCTAGGAGCTCATTTTTCATCCAAATTTGCCAAACACATTTCATCTCTCTCTCGGTTCAAAAGGGAAGAAAGGAAGGAGTGATCTTTTGCATCAATCATCAAGATTTCAAGAAATCTTTCAAGAAAATTGGGAGTGATCATCATCATCATCATCATACTTCTTCATTTCTATCATTTCCAAGGTTGGTTGAGCATGAGTTGATGATTCATGATCATAAGTGCTAAGCTAGGGTTTGAGTTTAATATGCTAGATGAAGGATTTAGACTTGGAAGCATGAATGAGTGATTATTTCATGAATTATTGCATGAATTCTAGCTTGATTCTTTGAATATTTGGCTTGAATGAGCAAGCATGATCATGTACATAAAAGCATGAATTCTTGAGGATATTTCATGGTTTTATATGTCTAAATGATATATTATCATTTATTGAAGTGGTTTGCATCATATTTCCAGAAATTGTAGCAATTGGGGATCAAAAATGGATTGTTGGTGTTTGTTTTGTGGTTTCCCGTAGCTTTCCCCTGTTTTGCTCTGTTTCTGTAACTTGCAGAAACAGGGAACGACCGTTCCCAGCCCCAAGGCTTTGTGGGAACGGGCGTTCCCTTCTTTTGCATCAAAAGCATGCGGCCGACCATGGGAACGGCCGTTCCCATTTTGGCCTTGGAGCCGGAATGGCCGTTCCCGGCTAAGCGTGCTTTAAAAATGGAAAAACGTTGCCGCGTTTTCTGGGCAACGGGAACGGCCGTTCCCAGCTACAAAGGAAGCCTGGAACGGCCGTTCCCAAGGGGCTGACAGAACAAAATTCACTGCATAAATTTCCGAAAATGACCCCTCGACCCGACGACTTCTTTGACCCCGAATTGCTATAATATGTGCTAATATGATGTGAAACCAAATGTTATGATACCACATTGCATTTTCATGGTCGTCTCGACACGTTTTCGCCGTTCGTCATATTTTGGCCATTTTAGTTCATGTCTCACGGTTATACATCGTATTTGCACAGGTCACGAGGGCGTGGACGGGGAGCAAGCTCCTTAGAACGCTTCTTTATTTTATTTTGCAAGAAAGGTGAGGTTTTGTTTTGGTAAAACGAACCCTATAACCCTTATGTGCTAGTTTTCGGCCAAAAGCTATTATATTTATAAACGTTTTCAAAGTGACAAATATTTCAAGCAAGAAAGTATCGATTGTTATGATTTTCAAGCATGTTTGGCGAGTACATGATTGCACGTGGGCCCGAGGGTAATTCTTGAGCCAACCGGGAAAGCAAGGGCTGACGGGTAACTCCTGAATTATCCTCACATTGTTGGGATCACCCCCGAAGCCACTAGGAGATTAGTGGTGGAAGGAGTTCCGTGTCTAGAGGGTCATGTCCTCTACACACACCATGTCGTGGATAGTCGAGCCTTGCAAACTCGCTATCACCCGGAGGAAGAAGGAGACTGGGGATTAATCCGGCATGTCGGGTTATCCTCGGGTTATTGCATGTTTTCAAGAATGAAATTGTCTATGTGAGCACTAAAATAGATTGCATGATCACGTATTTATTAAGCAAGCAAGCATGATCACGTATTGTACACGATTGGGAGTTCGGTTGGAGATTGCCCTTACTCGCCGGGGCCACATGTTCATGAGATTGACAAGCATGGTTAAATAAACGTGTTAAAATGATTGGTTGTAATCTCGGGCAAAGACTAAGTTCTTGAACTATATATATATCTATTCCTTTCATTTCCAAAGACTTCACCCGAGACTACAACTTGCATGTGATGTGTGTTATATTTCATTATTGCCCCTCACTCAGTCTTCAGTAGACTGATACTCCACTTTTCAGGTACCGTTTGAGCGTGGTTGTGCTAGGCGGGAGTTGGTCGAGTCTTGCATTTCCACGGGTCTAGTTTCATACCCCCATGTATATTACTTTTGGAACATTTCATGTGATGGATCAATATTAGTATTTTGAATTCATGGTTGTGTATATTGTTAATAGACCCTAATGTATTGATAGTAAATGGTACCTATATATATGAATAACTTTACTGCTTCCGCTTTTGTATTCATGGTTATTTGATTATGTTGGGGAGAGTGTCCCGCCTAGAGCGTCGTTTTTTGTTGTCACCCGTTCGCTGTGGTCTTGGTTTATGTATGAACGGTCCATTTCATACGTGGATTGAGGCTACAGTGCGGGGGATGTGGCGCCTTGGGGTCTAGGGTGCTACATCTACAGGTGGTATCAGAGCCCGGTTGCAAAACCGAGGTTCTCGAGTCGTGTCGAGTCAGTTTAGGTCGCACGGCATAGGATTATGTGGTATTTGGGAGTGTGCATTTGGTTGACTTGCCTGGTTTACTTATTTCTTTGCATTTATTGAGCTAATTGATCTTCCGTGAACACGTGTTACTTGATATTATGGAAATTATGTGCACACATTTGCATTTGTTGATCAAGCCACGCATGTTTAGTGATCTACTTTCAGGATGGAGCGTGATAGACATTCCAGTGACCGATCCTCGAGGCACAGGCATCATCATCGCCGCCACCATCATCGCCGTGAGAGGTCACCGCCTCCTCCACCTGCTCAGGCACAGCCCCAGGATTTCATGAATGCAGTCGTGGGGCTAATCGATCAGAGGTTACAGGAACGGGTTCCTCCACCACCTCCAGCGCAGGTAGCACCTCCGGAGAATCCCATTTCTGCTATTCTGCGAGAGTTTCAGAATCAGCGTCCCCCGAAGTTCTATAAGGGAGACGATATCCAGGCAGAGATGTGGTTAAAGGAGATCGAGAGGATTTGGCAGCTTATTCCTTGTGATAGTCAGGAGAAGGCCCGTTGCACCCTTACTCTTATTCAGGGCGAGGCCTACTCCTGGTGGGAGAGCACAGAGATTATTCTGGAGGCAGCAGGGACTGAGGTTACTTGGGAGGTTTTCGTACGGGAGTTCAGAAACAAGTATATTCCTCCAGCTTCCCGTACCCGCAGATTGAGGGAGTTTACAGAGCTAAAGCAGGGAGGCCGATCCGTGGGTCAGTACATCGCCGAGTTCGAGAGGCTTTCTCGCTATGCACCCAACATAGCGAACGATGACTTTCACAAGGCGATGCAGTTTGTTCAGGGGTTGAGACCGGATATCCAGGATGCACTGAAAGCAGCTAATACGAGCACCTGGGCAAAAGCTACAGCAAAGGCCCTGAAGGTTGAGGATTCTGATAGTGCTAGGAGGGCTATTCAGCGAGCAGGACAGGCTTCAGGCTCGAGATCAGGCCAGGGTTCGAGTTCAGGGAAGAGGCCGATGATTTACCCTACACCTCCAGCTCAGAGGGATACCGGGAAGAAACCCAAGTATACCGGGCCATCACAGAAGGGTACAGGGCCGTTACCGAGAGGTCCGAGAGCTCCAGCACCACCCCAGCCACCTCAGAGGCCGAGATGTACATGGTGTGGACATCCTACGCACACCTATGATAACTGCAGGCGCCGGTTAGGTTTGTGTCTGATCTGCGGGAGTAATGAGCATTTGGTTGATGGTTGTCCGGATCGTCAGGATCCCCCACCTGCAGGACCGAGGCCACTTGTGAGGGCCCGAGCATATGCACTCGCGGGAGAGGAGCAGGAGGCTGATATTGACCCCGCTGCAGTAGTTGAAGGTATTATTTGCATTCATGGCACGAACATCCATACACTATTTGATCCAGGAGCTACACACTCCTTTCTTGCGCATTCTATTGCTATTACCTTGTCTTTGCCTGCTATGTGTACTTCTGTGCGCTATTTAGTTAGTACTCCTTTCGGTAGTAGGCGAGAGACGGATCAGGTTTACAGGGATGTTCCAGTTGTGATTGAGGGCCGGGAGTTTTTGACAGACTTCATTGTTATGCCGATGGAGAGATACGGGGCTATTCTGGGGATGGATTGGCTTTACAGACACCGTGCTACAATTGATTGTCGGGCTAAAAAGGTTCAGTTGGGTTCAGAGGTTGTCACGGGCTGTACTTCGAAGACGGTACCCCTACTCTCGTTTTTAGAGGCTCAGAGATTAGTCAGAGACGGGGCTACAGGGTTCATTGCCTATATTTTGAACAAGCCTAAAGATCAGGTGAAATTAGAAGACACAGAAGTGGTAAAGGAATTTCCCGAGGTATTTCCAGAGAAGCTGGATTCTTTGCCTCCTGAGCGGGAGATTGAATTTGTGATTGATCTTTTCCCGAATGCTGAGCCGTATTCGAAGACTCCTTACCGGATGGCTCCAGCTGAGTTGAAGGAATTAAAAGTTCAGCTTGAGGCCTTGTTAGAAGTTGGGTATATTCGGCCAAGTTCTTCCCCGTGGGGAGCACCGGTACTGTTTGTTAAGAAGAAGGACGGGACTCTACGAATGTGCATCGATTACAGGGAGTTGAACAGGATGACTATCAAGAACAAGTATCCCCTCCCACATATCGAGGAGTTATTCGATATACTTCAGGGTTCCAAGGTGTATTCGAAATTAGATTTAAGACAGGGATACTATCAGCTGCGAATCCGAGCAGAGGACATTCCTAAGACGGGATTCAATACTCGGTACGGGCACTACGAGTTCGTGGTTATGCCTTTTGGATTAACTAACGCCCCTGCAGCTTTTATGGATATGATGCACAGGATATTCAGGCCTTTCCTCGACAAGTTCGTGGTGATTTTTATCGATGATATTCTGGTTTTCTCGAAATCAGCCGAGGAGCACGCAAGACATCTCAGGCTCGTTCTTCAGACACTAAAAGAGCATCAGTTATTTGCTAAGTTTAGCAAGTGTGAATTTTGGATCGATCGGGTTTCCTTCTTGGGGCACGTGATTTCAGGAAAAGGGTTGGAAGTCGATCCCTCGAAAATCGAGGCCGTGCTTAAGTGGGAGAAACCAAAGAATGCCTCAGAGATTAGAAGCTTCTTAGGATTGGCCGGTTATTACAGAAGGTTCGTTCAGGATTTTTCCAAGATTGCCGCACCGTTAACCCGATTGACAAAGAAGGATGTTAAATTTGCCTGGGACGAGAAGTGTGATCAAAGTTTTAACTTTTTGAAAGAAAAGTTAGTCTCAGCTCCTGTGTTAACGCTTCCCGAGGGTTCAGAAGAGTATGCAGTGTATACAGATGCTTCTAAAGAAGGCTTAGGTTGTGTCTTGACTCAGAAAGGAAAAGTGATTGCCTATGCTTCCCGAAAGCTAAAGGAATATGAAAGAAATTATCCGACACACGACCTAGAGCTTGCAGCCGTGATCTTTGCGCTCGGGAAATGGAGACATTATCTTTACGGGACTTCCTTTGAGATATTTACCGACCACAAGAGCCTCCAGTATTTATTTACACAGAAGGATTTGAATATGAGGCAACGGCGTTGGATGGAAAAGTTGGAAGATTATGATTGTACAATTAAATACCATCCCGGGAAAGCCAATGTGGTCGCCGATGCACTTAGCAGGAAGGTGAGTGTATCGAGTTTGGGAATAAAGGAAAGTGAGGAAGTTGTCCCGATTGTGTTAAAGGCTCGGGTTTCTAATATCACAGTTCAGCCGGAATTGAAGTATCAGTTATTCGAGGCCCAGAATAGGGATCCGGAAGTGCAGAAGCTTGTAAGTAAAGCTAAGGATGACCCGGAGAGTCCGTTTGGGTTTGATGAGACCGGATTGCTTCGGTTTAAAAACAGAGTAGTCGTACCTGAAGAGTTGAGACGGGTCCTACTTGAAGAAGCTCACAAGTCAGCCTACTCGATCCACCCAGGAGGAAATAAGATGTATAAGGATTTGAAACAATATTATTGGTGGAACGGGATGAAGAGAGACGTAGCAGAGTACGTAAAACATTGCTTGACTTGTCAGAAGGTGAAAGCTGAGCACCAGAAACCCGCGGGACTTCTACAACCGTTACCTATTCCCGAGTGGAAGTGGGAACAAGTAACGATGGATTTTGTTTCCGGATTACCGAAGGTTAAAGGCGGGTTTGATGGAATTTGGGTAATCGTGGATAGATTTACAAAGTCTGCTCACTTTCTACCGGTCCGGATGTCCTATAAGATCCCGAAGTTGGCTGAGATCTATAACAGAGAGATTATTCGACTTCATGGTATTCCGGTGAGCATAGTTTCAGATCGAGACCCGAGATTTACTTCGAAGTTGTGGCAGGAGTTGCAGGCCGTTTTGGGAACTTAAGTTCAGTACAGCATTTCATCCTCAAACCGACGGCCAAACGGAAAGGCTAATCAGGTATTTGGAAGATCTTCTTCGGGCTTGCGCGATGGATTTTCAAAACTCGTGGTCAGAACAGCTTCCCTTGATCGAGTTTGCTTATAACAACAGCTTTCAGGCTTCGATCGGGATGGCTCCTTACGAGTTACTTTATGGAAGAAAGTGCCGATCTCCGTTGTTCTTCGACCTGGAAGAATGGAAATGGTCGAAACAAGAAGGGGTAAAGAGAGGTGAAAGATTTGAAAGACCTTCCAAGCTATGATTGAAAAGGTTCAAATGATTCAACAACGGATGAAAGCCGCAAGATAGACAGAAGAGCTATGCTGATAAACGCCGAAGAGATCTAGAGTTTGAAGTTGGTGACCGGGTATTCTTGAAGGTGTCACCAAGAAAAGGTTTCACCCGGATCGGGAAAGGAGGAAAGCTTAATCCTCGCTATTTAGGTCCGTTTGAGATTTTGGAAAGAATAGGCGAGGTAGCCTATCGACTGGACCTACCACCGAGTCTTACGGGGATTCACAACGTATTTCATGTTTCACAATTAAGGAAATATTACCCCGATGAAACTACGATTCTCCCCGTGGAAGAAGTGGAGCTGGAACCGAATTTGACATTTGTTCAGAGGCCGGTTAAGATCATGGATCGGAAATTTCAGGAGTTAAGAAACCGGAGAATTCCCATGGTTAAGGTTTTGTGGAGAAGCGATAAAACTGAGGAAGCGACGTGGGAAACCGAAGATAAAATGAAACGGTTCCACCCGGAGTTGTTCGAGCAAGACTAGAGAATCTGGGGACCAGATTCTTCTAAGGGGGGGAGAGTTGTAACGCCCCGGTTTCCGGATGAACAGGTAAGCACGCCACGTGTGCGTTTTGAGCGTAGGTTTATTTATTTCCTTAATCTATAATATGTTTTACGTGGCATTTCATATTTTTATAAAATTCATGAAACGTAATTTATATCAATTCTTTAAATTCATATCATTGAAAATTATTATTTCATGGCACGAAAATATTTATTGCATGGAATCAATTACCGAGAGTGATAAAATTACCAAATTGTCCCTAGTTAAATACTTTCTAAAATATTAGGGACTTAATTGCATGATTTCTAAGGACCAAATTGAGCATATTTTAAATTGTAGCATACCTAATTGTATAACTTATAGACTTCAAGGATTAGTTGGCAATTAGCATATTTCACAAAAATCAAAGTTGGGGTTTTACGTGATAACTCATTCCATGAGCTTCTAGGAGCTCATTTTTCATCCAAATTTGCCAAACACATTTCATCTCTCTCTCGGTTCAAAAGGGAAGAAAGGAAGGAGTGATCTTTTGCATCAATCATCAAGATTTCAAGAAATCTTTCAAGAAAATTGGGAGTGATCATCATCATCATCATCATACTTCTTCATTTCTATCATTTCCAAGGTTGGTTGAGCATGAGTTGATGATTCATGATCATAAGTGCTAAGCTAGGGTTTGAGTTTAATATGCTAGATGAAGGATTTAGACTTGGAAGCATGAATGAGTGATTATTTCATGAATTATTGCATGAATTCTAGCTTGATTCTTTGAATATTTGGCTTGAATGAGCAAGCATGATCATGTACATAAAAGCATGAATTCTTGAGGATATTTCATGGTTTTATATGTCTAAATGATATATTATCATTTATTGAAGTGGTTTGCATCATATTTCCAGAAATTGTAGCAATTGGGGATCAAAAATGGATTGTTGGTGTTTGTTTTGTGGTTTCCCGTTGCTTTCCCCTGTTTTGCTCTGTTTCTGTAACTTGCAGAAACAGGGAACGGCCGTTCCCAGCCCCAAGGCTTTGTGGGAACGGGCGTTCCCTTCTTTTGCATCAAAAGCATGCGGCCGACCATGGGAACGGCCGTTCCCATTTTGGCCTTGGAGCCGGAATGGCCGTTCCCGGCTAAGCGTGCTTTAAAAATGGAAAAACGTTGCCGCGTTTTCTGGGCAACGGGAACGGCCGTTCCCAGCTACAAAGGAAGCCTGGAACGGCCGTTCCCAAGGGGCTGACAGAACAAAATTCACTGCATAAATTTCCGAAAATGACCCCTCGACCCGACGACTTCTTTGACCCCGAATTGCTATAATATGTGCTAATATGATGTGAAACCAAATGTTATGATACCACATTGCATTTTCATGGTCGTCTCGACACGTTTTCGCCGTTCGTCATATTTTGGCCATTTTAGTTCATGTCTCACGGTTATACATCGTATTTGCACAGGTCACGAGGGCGTGGACGGGGAGCAAGCTCCTTAGAACGCTTCTTTATTTTATTTTGCAAGAAAGGTGAGGTTTTGTTTTGGTAAAACGAACCCTATAACCCTTATGTGCTAGTTTTCGGCCAAAAGCTATTATATTTATAAACGTTTTCAAAGTGACAAATATTTCAAGCAAGAAAGTATCGATTGTTATGATTTTCAAGCATGTTTGGCGAGTACATGATTGCACGTGGGCCCGAGGGTAATTCTTGAGCCAACCGGGAAAGCAAGGGCTGACGGGTAACTCCTGAATTATCCTCACATTGTTGGGATCACCCCCGAAGCCACTAGGAGATTAGTGGTGGAAGGAGTTCCGTGTCTAGAGGGTCATGTCCTCTACACACACCATGTCGTGGATAGTCGAGCCTTGCAAACTCGCTATCACCCGGAGGAAGAAGGAGACTGGGGATTAATCCGGCATGTCGGGTTATCCTCGGGTTATTGCATGTTTTCAAGAATGAAATTGTCTATGTGAGTACTAAAATAGATTGCATGATCACGTATTTATTAAGCAAGCAAGCATGATCACGTATTGTACACGATTGGGAGTTCGGTTGGAGATTGCCCTTACTCGCCGGGGCCACATGTTCATGAGATTGACAAGCATGGTTAAATAAACGTGTTAAAATGATTGGTTGTAATCTCGGGCAAAGACTAAGTTCTTGAACTATATATATATCTATTCCTTTCATTTCCAAAGACTTCACCCGAGACTACAACTTGCATGTGATGTGTGTTATATTTCATTATTGCCCCTCACTCAGTCTTCAGTAGACTGATACTCCACTTTTCAGGTACCGTTTGAGCGTGGTTGTGCTAGGCGGGAGTTGGTCGAGTCTTGCATTTCCACGGGTCTAGTTTCATACCCCCATGTATATTACTTTTGGAACATTTCATGTGATGGATCAATATTAGTATTTTGAATTCATGGTTGTGTATATTGTTAATAGACCCTAATGTATTGATAGTAAATGGTACCTATATATATGAATAACTTTACTGCTTCCGCTTTTGTATTCATGGTTATTTGATTATGTTGGGGAGAGTGTCCCGCCTAGAGCGTCGTTTTTTGTTGTCACCCGTTCGCTGTGGTCTTGGTTTATGTATGAACGGTCCATTTCATACGTGGATTGAGGCTACAGTGCGGGGGATGTGGCGCCTTGGGGTCTAGGGTGCTACAGGTGGTGGTGGTGTGTAGCAGACATTGGAAAAAAAGGGTTTTGTTGGTGGTGGTGGTGAACCAATTTAGTGTGGTGGCGAGTGAATTTGTGGTAGTGGTGTTGGCGGCCATCGTGGTGGAGGAGCAGAAGTCACGAAAAAAAACGATTCACAAATTAGATATATTAAATTGTTTAAAATGTTGAAGAAGGATGATTTTTTTCCTTTTTTTTCTTTGAAATTTATTTTAAATATATATGTGAAATAATTATAAATTAATAAAAATATGCGCAAGTGGGAGATATTAAGTTGTATAAAATTTTATAATTTTCCATTAAATATATAAATTATAATTACTAATTTTTTAATATAATTCATTACAAAATAGTCCCTTGGGGTATTTTCGACAATATATAAGTATTAATATATTTGAGAAGGGTATTTTTGGAAAATTACAAACAAAATTAACGGAACCCTAACGGAGTCTAGGGATGTCAGACGGAACTTAAACCTCAGGGACTATATGATAATAATCGAAAGAATAGGAACTGACTTGTAATTAGTAATATATTATGTAAAATAAAATATAATTTGTATGCATAAAATTATTAGAAATATAGGGATATTAAATTTCATCCCACCAAAAAGAATGTATTTAGTGGCTTTTTGTGATTTTTTTAAATGGATAAAAATGGCAATTGACACATGTACAGTGGTATTTGATGTGGCCATAGTGGTATCGCCAACTAAGAGAAAATCATGCCACGTTGGATTTGGGGTCGGGTTTCCTGCAAAAATGTGTATTAAATTACAACTTTTGGGGAGATGCGAGGTAATTTTATCACCGAAAAAGTTATTATACCAATTTTGTTGAATGGGTGGAGTTGGTATATCTTTTTTGCTATTCCCTAACCAATAATGTTGTGTTTGGTGAAGTATTCATAATGACATGTATGCTGATTGCTCAAGGATTGCTCAAGCCGAAACAAGAACGCTCTTCAATCATACTTTATTATTTTTTTGAAAAGGGCCCAATGTGAAATCGGTCAAAGAAAATGATAAATAAACATGCATAAACAATCATGTTAAGGAGACAGATTTGCAAGCAACTGGAATAAAAATTGACCGTTTTCCCGCAATTTATGTTCAGACGGCGTAACGGTATCCTCGGTTTCCCTTCGTGTTCACAGACTTTATGGCGCCGTTTGGTCGTGTGAGCAAATATGAAATCATGAGTTTACATCAACGTGATTATCTATCACATGTTTTTCTGACTTGGAAAGATTGGAAACATGGTTGATAAATTTAATTATGTAATCATGCCTTAAAAAGAAGACCATAACTAAATGAATAATGGTACGTAATATATCACAAAATGTTGATTTTCTTCATGAGTTTATGAATTTTTATTTGTCTGATCGATCAGAGTTTAAAATGCATAGATTGTGAACCAATAATTCATGAAAACCAACACAATACTAAACAAATGTAATTTTTTTTTAAAAATCTTTTACGCAGTATTTGAAACAATATAATAAGAAAATATTTTTAAAACTATTTGTATGTTTAAAATATGTATCAATTTTGAATATTAATCTTAATTGTACGTTTCAAATATATCGCTGGAATTTGACATTATATTATGAAATTATTATTGGAGGGATACCAAATTTCTTGGTAGGAATCCATAGAATAAAGTCCATAATATGTTGAATAAATTGGAAGCAATTTATTGCTGGATATTTGTTTGAATTTGAATTAAGGCTGGTTCCAGACAGTTAAAAAGTGTAAATTGTGTGACATTAATGGACTGGTATCAGGTCAAAAACGTTCCAGACGTTTTTGTAACCTTATTTCAGCATTATGACTATCTTAATTGCAAGGTATATAGCTTGCCATAAACAAGGCAATCAATGGTCACTTGTGCCATGACTTCTCCTCTATAAATACAAGGTTCCAGACCTCAGAATATGGGAGAGAGAAATAGAGAGACAACTATGTAAATTGTGGTGAATTAGGAACAGTTAGAAGTCTAGTTAGATTTCTGGTTTGGTGCTGAAAAATACACTCTGGTACGAAACACACATGCATTGGTAATTGTGAGTTCAGTCAAGAAAACATACTTCCACACACATAACACGTTTTCTGAAGTACCAACTAGATACCACACTCTCTCATAAGAGCCTTTTAGTGGTCGAAGTGAGATTTTCCTGAGATCGTGCATATCTGTGATTCGGAAATCTCTGGACTGTCTAATCCTGGAAGGAGCTTCGCGGCAACCCAACGCACCGGTAGTGGGGCGAATACCTCTTTAAGGAAAGACGACTTTTGCCTTCGATTCAGTCATAACAAGCGATAAGTCTCTCGGATTACTTTATAGTATTGCTCTGATTTTCATTGTCATATGAATATGTTTCTGGTACATTACTGATACTTATCTTCATAAGATTCTGCACATTGTTCGTACCTATACTATGGTTAATGTATGCTCTGGTATTTGTGCATTAGATTCTGGTACTTGTACCCATATGAATCTATGTAATGATGGTACAAATATCCCAATGAATGTGTTGGATCTATTGGCGAAAGGAACTCATGTCACAATTGATAAGTTGGATCTACGTGTTATTGGTACTTATATTGGTACGTTTCAACATGTTTTTGGTACTTATGTTTTGAATCACTTATCCATGTTGTACATCGTATGTATATTGCAAGATCTGATTATCTATTATATTTGATAATCTGGTACTACTATAAAGCTGATTTCCAATAATATGATTATATATATATATATATAGTCTAGCTCCTTAAAGGAGAATATTATTGCAAATCGATAAGAACAATAAGAAAAATATAAGGAGAAATAACAGAAAAATTAATTCAAGTCGAAGCCTCAATTCCAAAAAATTTGTATGTTATTATATTAGCATCACGTCTAGTAAAAGAAAAACGAACACTAATAATAGGATTTGACTCCTTGAAGTTGAAAATTATTCTTTCCAAGTTGATTTTAATCCGATCCGAGTGAAGTTTCGCAGTCGCCTTTTCTTCGAATTAAGAAGAACAGTTTACTTGGCCTACATCAGATAACTTGACCAAAAATTTCCTCGGAATCACAGAAAAAAAAAGGGGGCAGTTTGAAATAACTCCCCATCAGTTTGGAATATTTTTACTTTCCCATAAAATTATACAATATAATAAGATATAAATACAGCATTAGAACGTTTTAGTACTACATTTTGTGAAAATTATACAACATATTTTGAGAGGTATTTTAAGTACTACATTATGTGAAAATTATTGCCAAAATAGGGAAAAGTAAAAATATGATGCCCAATTGGGGATTTATTCCACATAACCCAAAAAAAAAAGACTGAACCTAAAGAAACTAACTAAACTTCCATACGGAAGACTCGAAAGAAAACATAACTTAAAATAAAAAAACTGTGACGGGGACCTTCTTTGCACCAGAAAAAGTTTCTTTCCAAGTTGATTTTAATCCGATCCGGGTAAAGTTTTGCAGCCGCCTTTTCTCCGGATTGAGAAGAACAATTACCTTGGCCTACAACAGATAACTCGGCCAAAAATTTCTCGGAGAATCATAGAAAAAAAAAAAAAAAGGCTGAACCTAAAGAAACTAACTAAACTTCCATACGGAAGTGATAAAACTTCCATACGAAAGACTCGAAAGAAAACATAACTTAAAAGAAAAAAACAGTGACGCAGACCGTCTTTGTACCAGAAAAAGTCAGTGGCGAAGCAGATCCCGCTAGATTTGGGAGGATGACAGTAGATCTGGATGAGTAGCGACGAATTTGAGAAGATGGCGGTAGATCCGAGAGAGTGACAGTAGATCTGGGTGGATTTGGACGAAATAAGTCGAAAAAACTGACGACGGTATAGATTAGTCAACGCCGCGAAGGAACAATAATAGTATTCTCCACTGTCGGATTAAAACTTCAATTGATTACGTTTCTTGAGTCGAGTCGCGTAGACTAGGGTTTATATATGATTCTATTCACTAGTATTGATCTTCATCCTATTGTGCATCAATTCGGATGCTAAGATGTAAGACATAAAAATTGAAAACTAAGGCATGTAATTTTCAAATCATGGCAAAGACTATACAATGAAATGATGAGCATGGAGAAGTTGAAGTTGGGCGATTTTAGCTCAAACTTTTTTTTTTTTGATTAACACAGATTTTAGCTCAAACTTGATTTGCCCAAATAGTGAAATAAGAATGAAGTATTTTATATTTATTATGTAATTATAATGAGGTATTGTTGTTTTATACTTATCGTATTATTCATAGAAAATTTAAAAATAACAACCAATAAAAGACACCCGTCATATGATTGATCGGTTAGATCCCACCTAATAAATTCAAATTAGAAATTAAAAATAAAAATTCAAATTAGAAATTTTCTAACCGAAGACAGTAATCATGAATCAGAATTTGAATAAATATAATGGAATTTTATTAATCATAGGAATCCAAAAGTAATTATAGAAAGAAACAAAAGATTAATTACAGCAACCCTCTAATTAGGGCAAAAAAAGTGTTAAAATGTTCAGCCACTGAAATCAGCAGGAAAAATCCATCTGGAAGAAAGAAAATCTATGATTTTTTTTTTTTCTATTTCTTTTGCGATATTTGGCTTTTCTTTTCCCCGACGTAACCAGTAATCTGAATCACAATTGATTCATACGTTTGGCGAAAATTGACGCACCGAACACGCAACCACCTGCGCCCATTGCCTCAATCTCGTCTTCATCATCTCCGGCTCTTCACCTATTACAGAATTCAATTCATCATCAAACAGTAAAAATCAATCAATAGAACTAAAACAAATCGTTAAAATAAATCCTGATTGAACGATTTCACCATTTCAAAAGACGAAAATCGAAAATTTACCTGGATCTATAAATGAGCCGGCGTCACCCACAGACGAAGAAGACGACGCCGAATCACAGTCGGAAAACGTCGCCGAAGAAGATCGGGACAACGGATTCCCGTAGTACCGGCGATTCACAGCGTGGTAAATCTCAAGCGCAGGGAAAGTAGACGTGAGCTTCGGATCCAATTCAGGCGAATCGAAGTCGAATCCCAGCTCGAAGCACGCGCGCAGCTCTTCGAGGTCGTCGTCCGTCACGCTGCGGCCGCGTCGCAGGCGGTGGTTTCTCCGGCGGTTTTTCCACGCCTCGTCTCGGAGGATGTCCGGGGACCACGAATTCTGCTTGTGCAACGGCCGCGGAGCCCGGTGGAGGAGGCGTTGCCCCGATTCCGACATGGAGTATAGCGCCGCCGGAGGGGAATATTTTCGTTTCTACTTTGAGTCTTTGAATAGAGAGAGAGCGAAGAAACAGGGTATATAAAGGAAGGAGAATGCTTTGCTGAGCTGTCCGGTGGCCAAGCTGGGTCTGACATGGATTGTGGGCCCAAATTCAACATTTCAACTTAAGTGGGAGCCACGCTACCAATCGCCGCCTTTGTTTCTTGCGCAGGTCCCAGAATATTCTCGACTTTTTTTCAATCTTTTACGTGTCTTTTAGTTTTAGAACAAATTGTTTTAAAGTCAAATTAAACTTAACTTGTCTTCGAGAAAGGCTTCATGTAAACAAGAATCGAAGACCTGGAAAAGAAATATGAATAATATTAAATTAATGATGGTAAACCTTATTGAAAGAAGACATTCCGTGTTCTCGTCCAACCTTTTCAATGTCTTTCGAATTCAACAATTCCATGCTATGAACTTAATTTGGTAAGTGTTGTATGTTAGGTTTAATAATGGTTTATGTAGAAGTATACATATGCTGTAATAGAGAGGAAACAGATAAACTGAAGATGAATTTATTACTGCATCACAGAAGGATGAATTCATTACTACACCACATCTTGATCACACTGAATTTGCTATTTGAGTTATGTGTTTCCTAGCTATCAGTCACCCAGGGGTCGAAATTAAAAGAAATATATTTGTTTTCATATCATCATTGTTGCTTCCTAATTTCAATCGTTTATCAATTAATGTGTTGTGTATATATGCAAATGAAATACAAAAAAAGTTCAAATTCTACTTGACCCCTCCTGTCCACGTGGCACTTTCCTAAAAGAATGCTTGGTTGTCTGCCGCCACCTATCGACCATGTTGTCTGACCTCGGGGTCGGATTAGAGAATGACCACTTTGAAGCCAGATGTGGCATGTTTGATCCTAAGCTCGAGGGATACCACTCGATGAGTCGCCTCGACCCTCGCCAGTTTAGTAAGTGGTCACGTCTCCACTAATCATTCACAGAGTAAATGACTGACCACACATTTAATGCACCAGAATAGTGCGATAGGTGTCACGCGACACTAACTATCGAGGAGGCCTTCTGATAGGCTTTGGGCTTCATGAATCTGTAAGCCCGATACCGTTTGGACAGCTCAACTATTTGTTTCAGCTCGCGATAGCATCGATCAATAACTTGTCGAGCCCCCTTCTTCTCACAAATGACTTGGCCTCGGCTTTATACGTTAGTCTCTTCCTCGATATCTTGCTCAACCCACTTCTCAGCTTTCTTCAGATTGGCGTCATAGTCGGACAACTTTTTGTTCGCCTCCAACAGTTGATCGTCGAAGCGAGTCTTTGCGTTTTCAGTTACTTTCATTTTTATCAAAGTCAATGCAAGCTTAATTCCTTCCAGCTCGACCGCCCTACTCATTTCTGCCTCAATTTCTAATCTCGTGGCCTTGTACACATATCCCTTCCGAGCGATGTGGAAAAGATCCTACAAGAGCTACAAAATACGCGGGGGTGGGGTGGGGGGGGTGGATCAAAGCAGTAGTCAATCCAGAAGAAGGCAAAAGGTTAAAAGGAAAAAGATAAGGAGGTTACCTTTATGCCTTTTGACACCGCCTAGGGTTCCATCTCTTTGCCGAGCGAGGATTGCCATTTTTCACGATGATAGATCCCTGTCTGGATCGATGAATAGGTTACCCCGATCGCTCTGTAATCTCGAGGGGTAGTGCCTACTCTTCCCGGACATCCCTTTAAGTAAGTACCTTGAATGCTCGAGAGCAGTGTTTTTAAAATTAGACCGGTGACCGACAAGAGGGCCCGTTCGAATAAACCACTAAAACCAGTTGCGATCGAAAAACCCGGCCGACTAACTGGTGGTTTTGGCCCTAATAATCGAACCGGACCATCGGTTCAATGAATATCAATTTCTTTTTAGAAAAAATTGCTCTTTGAACTAGCTTGTGCGCAACCGGTTGTCTTCTTTACCCTGCCTTCACTGCGCAACCATCTACATCTTCACCGTCTCTAGCAATGAGAAAAGTAAGAATACGACAGATGTATTCTTTGAGGAGCAAATTGGACAGTTACCCCCTATGTATCACGAAATGATTAAAAAAAACCCTGTCATAAAAAAATTGGTTTGAAAAACCCTGTTTTTTTTTTTTTTTGGCACAAAAAACCCTACGGCCGCTAAGTATGCTACACGCGCGTTGACTGTGGCTGCGAGTGATGTTTTTGTGTTTTTAAGCTGTAAAAATACTATTATACCCCTCAGTTAACTTGATTTTGAAACGTGAGTTGTTTTTCCCTCCATTTTCACCAAGTCCCTTTCGTCTTAGAATTTTAGCTTAAAAAACCTTGTGTTGTTAAATTGTTGCAAAAAAGACCTTGTCAGAATTTATGTCCAACCAACAACAATAATCTAAACTAATTTGTGTAAAATAATCCTTCCACTCTCATCAACTCATAAATGAATACTCAAAAAGAGACATTTTATAGATTAAACATACTTCACTGGAATTAAAAAAAAAAAAGCACAACAAGGTCCCCCTCCCCCCCCCCCCCCCCCCCCCCCCAAGTACATGGACCATTAGCATTCATTAAAAGACAAAGTCAGCATGGGGCTGCACACCCAAACAAAACAAAAAGTGGTCTAACCAAACACATTGTTCAAAGACATTGTTTATGCAATGTACATATTCAAAAAAGAGCAATTCAATATCAGATCTAGATCTAGAGCAAATAAGATCTAGGGCCTCCACGCAGTCTGTGTTCTTCTACATCTTCATACCAGTCACTTGGATCATCTGTCTGGTTATCTGCATCACTAGCCTCAAGATTTGACTCCTCCTAGTCATCATCACCACTATCATCTAGAGATCCTTCAGGATCACCTAACTTAAGGATGATTTCAAAATACACACAATTAATAATACAGAATACATAGTACACTTTGGAGCTAAAAATACACAGTACACTTAGCACTTAACAACACACAATACACTTATCTTTTATCAGTTAACTTTACACAACACACAATACACAATACCCTTAGCATTTAATAGTTAACTTTACACAATACACTTGACACTTAGAAGATTACCTAACAGTTAATTTAATACAATATACTAAGCATTTAACAATACATAATACGCAATACACTAAGCATTTAAGAATACATAATACACTAAGCATTTAAGAATGCACAATACACAATACACTTAAGACTATACAATACAATTACCACTTAGAAGATTACCTGGTAGATTGTTCTGTCTAAACTCCTCAGCCATTTCAGGACATGGCTCTAGGTCACTAAGATTGTCATATTAGCCTGCATCTTCAGTGTCTACTTGATGTCCATCTTCATTTTCTTGAATATATGGCTCTTGTATTGGCTCTATAGAGGGTACTTGTTTAGCTGCTTCATTTGGTTGATCATCATTACAATCTTCAATTACTTCATCTTCTGCAGCAGGTGATGGATGTTCTTCAAAAGTGAAGTCAAAATCAGAAAAGGGATCCTCGTGTTCTTGTGTTACCCTTTGTTCAGGGTGAGTATCAAATGGCTGACCATCTTCTCCTTGTGCTTGATTATGATTATCCTCAACCTCAACTTCTTCAATTACTTCCTCTTCCATTACATTCTCTTCAATTACAGGTTCCTCTTGCTCTCTAAGAAGAAGAACTGTTTGCCCTTGATCAACTGCAGACACAGATGATGTAATGTCTCTGTCTTCCTTGTTTAGGGCACGAATGGGAACAGGGCACTTCACAGCATGTATAGTCACCTCCTTCTCCTCCTGATGTTGGGATTGCAAGTGCACAATGGTTTATGCACCTTCAATCTTCCGCAATCCATTGTTCAAGTTATACCCAGGCTCCAGGTAATAGAACTCAACATTAAGACCAAGACCACCACAACTCTTGTAAAATGAGTGAAGCACAAACTCAGAGAAGTTGTCTAAGTTCATAGGGGCACTCCTATATCGTCTCCCACCCAAATACCTCACATCGCGATTAGGGATTGCAATAAAATTTCCACCTATCCACAAGTTAATAATGTGCACCACTCTATAACAACAAAATCAAAGCCCCATATCATCATTTGAAACTGTGGACATATGCAGAAAACGAGGGTTTCATAGAAACATTTCAAAATCACCTACTGCCCAAAACCTTAGTTTTAAATCAGTAAAAAAAACTAAAAAACCTAGTCTCAAAAACCCTTACAAAACGACCACATTCAGCGTAGATAGAAGAAAATTCAAAAAATAAAAAACATAGGGAGGAACGCAACTTACTCGGCAACCATAGGTAACCTTATTGCACACAATGTAGTACTTAAACGCAATAAACACAAATATTCTCTCCACAAGACGCACAATGAAGCGAGAAGATCATGAAATTTTAGCAATGTCACCAAGAATGGCATATGGTTTTGTTATCGGAGAAGGTGAAGAGATTTCACTACAAGAAAATAGGCAAATTTCGAGGAAAATTTTCGAGGGACTTCCGAGGGAATTCGCCAAATTAATTTCCAAGGGAATATTCCCTCGGAAATCCCTCGGAAATGTTAGTGCCAAGATTAGCCGCCTAGTTTTCCAAGGGATTTCCGAGGGAAAATTCCCTCGGAAAATTAAAACTTATTTAATTTTTAAATTAAAATTAGTTTTCGAGGGAATTCCGAGGGAAAATTCCCTCAAAAAATTAAAACTTATTAATTTTTAAATTAAAATTAGTTTCCGAGGGATTTCTGAGGGAATAATTCCCTCGGAAACGTTCACATATTTAAATCTTGAATTTTCAAGGAAAATTCCCTTGGAAAATTAATACTTATTTAATTTTTAAATTAAAATTAGTTTCCGAGGGATTTTCGAGGGAATTATTCCCTCGGAAATGTTCGAATATTAAATCTTGAATTTTTCGGGGGAATTTCTGACGGAAAATTGCCTTGAAAAATTAAAACTTTTTAATTTTTAAATTAAAATTAGTTTTCGTGGCATTTCCGAGGGAATATAAAATTTTGAATTTTCCGAGGGAATTTCCTAGGGAAAATTCCATCGAAAAATTAAAATTTATTAATTTTTAAATAAAATTTCATGTTATTAAATTGATATTTTAAAGTATGATTTTTTTTTAATGTAAATTTTATTTTATGAAAATTCCGAGGGAATTCCGAGGGAAAAGGGAAATTCCCTCGGAAATCCCCTGGAATTCCCTTGGAATTTGCCATAACTATTTTTAATATTAAAAACTATGCAACGATTTGTTGAATTTAATTACAATCCATCATAATTATATACATTATTAGTGAATTTAATAAACTAATGGTAATTATATATTAATAATTGGTAATTATATATATGTGATCAAACTTTGGATAAGTATTTCTAACGATATCAATGTAAATGTTCGTATTCTTTTCAATTGAAATTGAATTTCTACTTCATACATAATGATGCGCATAAAAAATATGACACCACTAGATTTGTAGATTTGGGCTTTGAGTTGTCGAATGAAGAAAAAAAAATTGAGAAGAACAATGAGAAATCGTGAAGTATTATTGATAATTGTGAGAGAAGAATACAAGAGAATATCAAAGATGCAATTACAATCTCAAAATACGTTAGCAAAAGGCAATTAGCCCTTTCTAAATGGACTCTCTCCCTTTTTATAGCTAGGGTTAGTTGGATAATGAGAGAAAAATGGGGGGAGTTATCCCCACTACCCATTTGGATCTCTTCCTCTTTCCCCACTACCCATTTGGATCTCTTCCTCTTTCCCCACTTATCCTCAACGACTGAGAGTGCTTTGACCTAATATTTTTGTTTTGGCACCCAACTCACCCCCACACCAAACCAAGGCAAGAATCAACCCAAAACTATCACATATCATGTATATATCTCATATATTTCAATTAGACACAATTTAATCCATGGAAACATGCATCAATCATCAAGAATTCACCAATCAAAACCCATATAATATCATGTCTTCAACTTCTCATTTAAACCAAGAATTCATGCAAGCTTTGAAAGGTAATGATCCTAAGCATACTTCTAATCACTTGTACACAAGAAAACACATCATAATCATCAAACCCTACTTCACATAATCTCAAGAAATTCAATCAAATTCTCAATATAAATATATATACCTCGATGTGAAAGAAAGAGTGGATGAAATGATGGTATGATGATGATGCTCCAACTTATGTAATTTCTTCCTTGAGATCAAGCTTGTAATTGATGAAATCTCTTCCTCTTTCTCTTGGTGTATTAACCGTGTATAAGTGTGTGTACGTGTGTGTGAGTCTTGGATGAAAGATGATGAATGAAACGAAAGAGATAAGATCCATAAGATATTTTATAAAGTCTTCCACTAACAAGCATGAATCACCATATTTTGCACTTTAGTTGTAGCACCCTAGACCCCGAGGCGCCACATCCCCCGCACTGTAGCCTCGATCCACGTATGAAATGGACAGTTCATACATAAACCAAGACCACAGCGAACGGGTGACAACAAAACGACGCTCTAGGCGGGACACTCTCCCCAACATAATCAACCAAACATGAACAGAAAAGCGGAAGCAGTAAAGTCATTCATATGTATATGTACCATATTTATTACATAGATACATATAGGTACCATTTACTATCAATACATTATGGTCTATTAATAATATACATAACCATGAATCCAAAATACTAATATCGATCCATAACGTGAGATGTTCCGAAAGTAATATACATGAAGGTATGAAACTAGACCCGTGGAAATGCAAGACTCGACCAACTCCCGCCTAGCACAACCACGCTCAAAAGGTACCTGAAAAGTGAAGTATCAGTCTACTGAAGACTGAGTGAGGGGCAATAAATAAATATAACACACATCACATGCAAGTTGTAGCCTCGGGTGAAGACTTTGGAAATGAAAGGAATAGATATATTTATAGTTCAAGAACTTAATCTTTGCCCGAGATTACAACCAATCCATTTTAACACGTTTAATTAATCATGCTTGTCAATATCATGAACATGTGGCCCCGGTGAGTAAGGGCAATCTCCAACCGAACTCCCAATCGTGAACAATACGTGATCATGCCTGCTTGCTTGATAAAGAAGTGATCATGCAATCTATTTTAGTGCTCACATAGACAATTTCATTCTTGAAAACATGCAATAACCCGAGGATAACCCGACATGCCGGATTAATCCCCAGTCTCCTTCTTCCTCCGGGTGATAGCGAGTTTGCAAGGCTCGACTATCCACGACATGGTGTGTGTAGAGGACATGACCCTCTAGACACGGAACTCCTTCCACCACTAATCTCCTAGTGGCTTCGGGGGTGATCCCAACAATGTGAGGATAATTCAGGAGTTACCCGTCAGCCCTTGCTTTCCCGGTTGGCTCAAGAATTACCCTCGGGCCCACGTGCAATCATATACTCGCCAAACATGCTTGAAAATCATGACAATCGATACATTCTTGCTTGAAATATTTATTACTTTGAAAACGTTTATAAGTATACTAGGTTTTGGCCGAAAACTATCATATAAGGGTTGTAGGGTTCGTTTTACCAAAACAAAACCTCACCTATCTTGCAAAATAAAATAAAGAAGCGTTCTACGTAGCTTGCTCCCCGTCCACGCCCTCGTGACCTGTGCAAATACGACATATGAACATGAGACATGGACTAAAATGGCCAAAATATGACGAACGGCGAAAACGTGTTGAGACGACCATGAAAATGCAATGTGGTATGATAACTTTTGGTTTCACATCATATTAGTACGTATTATAGCAATTCGGGGTCAAAGAAGTCGTCGGGTCGAGGGGTCATTTTCGGAAATTTTTGCAGAAACTTTTGTTCTGCAACACAGGTGGGAACGGCCGTTCCGGTCCCTTTTTGAAAAAATGGGAACGGTCGTTCCCAAGGTTCCCCAAAACGTGCCCGCGTTTTTCCCTTTTTAAATCGCGCCTTTGAGCTGGGAACGGCCCTTCCGGCGCAAGGCCAAAATGGGAACGGCCGTTCCCATGCTCGGCCGCTTACCATTTTGAAAAGGAAATGGGAACGCCCGTTCCCACCAAGCCTTGAGGCTGGGAACGGTCGTTCCCAGTTTCTGCAACTGAAAAAACAGAGCAGAAACAGGGGAAGCTCTCGGGAAGAAAGCACCAAAGCAACCAAAATCCATTTTTGATCCCTAATTGCTATAATTTCTGGGAATATGATGCATATATATTCAAGAAGTGATAAACTAACACTTAAACACTTAAAACACAAAATATCATCAAGCTTTAAGGTTTTCATGTACATGATCATACTTGCTCATTCAAGCCAAACCTTCAAGAAATCAAGCTAGAAATCAAGCTATAATTCATGTTATCATCATTTAATCATGCTTCCTATTCTAATTCAATCATCTAGCATATATCATTCAAACCCTAGCATGTCAAACACAATCAAAATCATCCTTTTCCCATGCAACCAACCTTGCAAGTAGAAGAAATGAAGAAGTATGATGATGTTGATGATGATCTCTCAATTTCTTGAAACACTTCTTGAAATCTTGATGATTGAGATAAAAATTATCTTCTTCCCTTTTCTTTTCTTTTGGAACCGAGAGAGAGATGAATGTATTTGGCAAATTTTGGGATAAAATGATCAAGGAATGTGGGAGAAGAGATGATACCGATACATCCCATTCTTGGTTTGAGTGAAAATTGTCAAATTGCCAATTAATCCTTGAGGTTCCTAAGTTATATAATTAAGTAGACCATGATTTAAAATACGCGCAATTGGGTCCTTAGAAATCATGCAATTAAGTCCCTAACTTTTTTAGAAAATATTTAATTAGGGACAATTTGGTAATTTTATCACTCTCGGTATTAATTTCATGCAAGAAAATATTTTTCGTGCCATGAAATAATATTTTGAATGATATGAAATCATATAATTGATATAAACAATGTTTCGGGAATTTTATAAAGATATGAAATGCCACGTAATATATTATGAAATTAAAAGAAATAAAATAACCTACGCTCAAAACGCACACGTGGCGTGCTTACCTGTTCATCCGGAAACCGGGGCGTTACAACTCTCCCCCCCTTAGAAGAATCTGGTCCCCAGATTCTCTAGTCTTGCTCAAACAACTCAGGGTGGAACCGTTTCATCTTATCCTCTGTTTCCCACGTAGCTTCTTCGGTTTTATCGCTTCTCCACAACACTTTAACCATGGGAATTCTCCGGTTTCTCAACTCCTGAAATTTCCGATCCAATATTCTAACCGGCCTCTGCACAAAGGTCAAATTCGGTTCCAGTTCAACTTCTTCCACGGGGAGAATCGTAGTCTCATCGGGGTAGTATTTCCTTAGTTGCGAAACGTGAAACACGTTATGAATCCCCGTAAGACTCGGTGGTAGGTCCAGTCGATAGGCTACCTCGCCTATTCTTTCAAGAATCTCGAACGGACCTAAGTAGCGAGGATTAAGCTTTCCTCCTTTCCCGATCCGGGTGAAACCTTTCCTTGGTGACACCTTCAAGAAAACCCGGTCACCAACTTCGAATTCTAGATCCCTTCGGCGCTTATCGGCGTAGCTCTTCTGCCTATCTTGCGCGGCTTTCATCCGTTGTTGAATCGTTTGAACCTTTTCAATCATAGCTTGGACGACTCTGGAAGGCCTTTCGAACCTTTCACCTTTCTTTACCCCTTCCTGTTTCGACCATTTCCACTCTTCCAAGTTGAAAAACAACGGAGATCGGCACTTTCTTCCATAAAGCAACTCGTAAGGAGCCATCCTGATCGAAGCCTGAAAGCTGTTATTATAAGTAAACTCGATCAAGGGAAGCTGTTCTGACCACGAGTTCTGAAAATCCATCGCGCACGCCCGAAGGAGATCTTCCAAATACCTGATTAACCTTTCCGTTTGACCGTCTGTTTGAGGGTGAAATGCTGTACTGAACTTAAGCTTCGTTCCCAAAACGGCCTGTAATTCCTGCCACAACTTCGAAGTAAATCTCGAGTCTCGATCCGATACTATGCTCACCGGAATACCATGAAGTCGAATAATCTCTCTGTTATAGATCTCGGCCAACTTCGGGATCTTATAGGACATCCGGACCGGTAGAAAGTGAGCAGACTTTGTAAATCTATCCACGATCACCCAAATTCCATCAAACCCGCCTTTAACCTTCGGTAATCCAGAAACAAAGTCCATCGTTACTTGTTCCCACTTCCACTCGGGAATAGGTAACGGTTGTAGAAGTCCCGCGGGTTTTTGGTGCTCAGCTTTCACTTTCTGACAAGTCATGCAATGTTTCACGTACTCTGCCACGTCTCTCTTCATCCCGCTCCACCAATAATATTGCTTCAAATCCTTATACATCTTATTTCCTCTTGGGTGGATCGAGTAGGCTGACTTGTGAGCTTCTTCAAGTAGGACCCGTCTCAATTCTTCAGGTACTACTACTCTGGTTTTAAACCGAAGCAACCCGGTCTCATCAAACCCAAACGGACTCTCCGGGTCATCTTTAGCTTTACTTACAAGCTTCTGTACTTCCGGATCCCTATTCTGGGCCTCGAATAACTGATGTTTTAATTCCGGCTGAATTGTGATGTTCGAAACCCGAGCCCTTAACACAATCGGGACAACTTCCTCACTTTCCTTTATTTCCAAACTCGATACACTCGCCTTCCTGCTAAGTGCATCGGCGACCACATTGGCTTTCCCGGGATGGTATTTAATCGTACAATCATAATCTTCCAGCTTTTCCATCCATCGCCGTTGCCTCATATTCAAATCCTTCTGCGTGAATAAATACTGGAGGCTCTTGTGATCGGTAAATATCTCAAAGGAAGTCCCGTAAAGATAATGTCTCCATTTCCCGAGTGCAAAGATCACAGCTGCAAGCTCTAGGTCGTGTGTCGGATAATTCCTTTCGTATTCCTTTAGCTTCCGAGAAGCGTAAGCGATCACCTTTCCTTTCTGAGTCAAGACACAACCTAAGCCTTCTTTAGAAGCATCTGTATACACTGCATACTCTTCTGAGCCCTCAGGTAAGGTTAATACCGGAGCTGAGACTAACTTTTCCTTCAGAAAGTTGAAACTTTGATCACACTTCTCGTCCCAGACAAACTTAACATCTTTCTTAGTCAACCGGGTTAACGGTGCAGCAATCTTGGAGAAATCCTGAACGAACCTTCTGTAATAACCGGCCAATCCCAAGAAACTCCTTATCTCTGAGGCGTTCTTTGGTTTCTCCCACTTAAGCACGGCCTCGATTTTCGAGGGATCGACTTCCAACCCTTTTTCTGAAATCACGTGCCCCAAGAAGGAAACCCGATCGATCCAAAATTCACACTTGCTGAACTTAGCAAATAACTGATGCTCTTTCAAGGTCTGTAGGACGAGTCTGAGATGTCTCGCATGCTCCTCGGCTGATTTTGAGAAAACCAAAATATCATCAATAAATATCACCACGAACTTGTCGAGGAAAGGCCTGAATATCCGGTGCATCATATCCATAAAAGCTGCAGGGGCATTGGTTAATCCAAATGGCATAACCACGAACTCGTAGTGCCCGTACCGAGTATTGAATCCTGTCTTAGGAATGTCCTCTGCTCGGATTCGCAGCTGATAGTATCCCTGTCTTAAATCCAATTTCGAATACACCTTGGAACCCTGAAGTATATCGAACAACTCCTCGATATGTGGGAGGGGATACTTGTTCTTAATAGTCATCCTGTTCAACTCTCTGTAATCGATGCACATTCTTAAAGTCCCGTCCTTTTTCTTGACAAACAACACCGGTGCTCCCCACGGCGAAGAACTTGGCCGAATATACCCAACTTCCAATAGTGCTTCAAGCTGAATCTTTAATTCCTTCAACTCGGCTGGAGCCATCCGATAAGGAGTCTTTGAATACGGCTCAGCATTCGGGAAAAGATCAATCACAAACTCAATCTCTCGTTTAGGAGGTAAGGAGTCCAGTTTCTCTGGGAATACCTCGGGGAATTCCTTTACTACCTCGGTATCCTCTAACTTCACCTGATCCTTTGGCTTGTTCAAAATATAGGCAATGAACCCTGTAGCCCCGTCTCTGACCAATCTCTGAGCCTCTGAAAACGAAAGTAGGGGCACGGTCTTCGAAGTGCAGCCCGTGACAACCTCTGAACCCAACTGAACCTTCTTGGCCCGACAATCAATTGTAGCACGGTGTCTGTAAAGCCAATCCATCCCCAGAATAGCCCCGTATCTCTCCATTGGCATCACAATAAAATCTGTCAGAAACTCCCGGCCTTCAATCACCACTGGAACATCCCTGTAAACCTGATCCGTCTCTCGCCTACTACCGAAAGGGGTACTAACTATATAGCGCACAGAAGTACACATAGCAGGCAAAGACAAGGTAATAGCAATAGAATGCGCAAGAAAGGAGTGTGTAGCTCCTGGATCAAATAATGTGTGGATGTTCGTGCCATGAATGCAAATAATACCTTCAACCACTGCAGCGGGGTCAATATCAGCATCCTGCTCCTCTCCAGCAAGTGCATAAGCTCGGGCCCTCACAAGTGGCCTCGGTCCTGCAGGCGGTGGATCCTGACGATCCGGACAACCATCAACCAGATGCTCGTTACTCCCGCAAATCAAACATAGACCTAACCGGCGCCTGCAGTTATCATAAGTATGTGTAGGATGTCCACACCAAGTGCATCTCGGTCTCTGAGGTGGCTGGGGTGGTGCTGGAGCTCTCGGACCCCTCAGTAACGGCCCTGAACCCTTCTGTGACGGCCCCGTAAACTTAGGTTTCTTCCCGAAGTCCCTCTGCGCTGGAGGTGCAGAATAAACCATCGGCCTCTTTCCTGAACTCGAACCCTGGCCTGACCTCGAGCCTGAAGCCTGTCCTGCTCGCTGAGTAGCCCTCCTAGCACTATCAGAATCCTCAACCTTCAGGGCCTTTGCAGTAGCCTTTGCCCAGGTGCTCGTATTAGCCGCTTTCAGTGCATCCTGAATGTCCGGTCTCAACCCCTGAACAAACTGCATCGCCTTGTGAAAGTCATCGTTCGCTATGTTGGGTGCATAGCGAGAAAGCCTCTCGAACTCGGCGATATACTGACCCACGGATCGGCCTCCCTGCTTTAATTCTGTAAACTCCCTCAATCTGCGGGTACGAGAAGCTGGAGGAATATACTTGTTTCTGAACTCCCGTACAAAGACCTCCCAGGTAATCTCAGTCCCTGCTGCCTCCAGAACAATCTGAGTGCTCTCCCACCAGGAGTAAGCCTCGCCCTGAATAAGAGTGAGGGTGCAACGGGCCTTCTCCTGACTATCGCAAGGAATAAGCTGCCAAATCCTCTCAATCTCCTTCAGCCACATCTCTGCCTGGATATCGTCTCCCTTATAGAACTTCGGGGGACGCTGGTTCTGAAACTCACGCAAAATGGCAGAAATGGGGTTCTCCGGAGGTGCTACCTGCGCTGGTGGTGGTGGTGGAGGTACCCGTTCCTGTAACCTCTGATCAATAAGCCCCACTACTGCATTCATGAAATCCTGGGGCTGTGCCTGAGCAGGTGGAGGAGGTGGTGATCTCTCGCGGCGATGATGTCGGCGATGATGATGCCTGTGCCTCGAGGATCGGTCACTAGAACGTCTGTCGTGCTCCATCCTGAAATTAGATCACTAAACATGCGTGGCTTGATCAATAGATGCAAATGTGTGCATAGAATCTCCATAATATCAAGTAACACATATTCAAGGAAGATCAAGTAGTGCAATTAATGCGAATAAGGGAGGAAATCAAATAAATCAACCCAATGCAGACTCCCAAATACCACAAAATCCTATGCCGTGCGACCTAGACTGACTTGACACGACTCGAGAACCTCGGTTTTGCAACCGGGCTCTGATACCACCTGTAGATGTAGCACCCTAGACCCCGAGGCGCCACATCCCCCGTACTGTAGCCTCGATCCACGTATGAAATGGACAGTTCATACATAAACCAAGACCACAGCGAACGGGTGACAACAAAACGACGCTCTAGGCGGGACACTCTCCCCAACATAATCAACCAAACATGAACAGAAAAGCGGAAGCAGTAAAGTCATTCATATGTATATGTACCATATTTATTACATAGATACATATAGGTACCATTTACTATCAATACATTATGGTCTATTAATAATATACATAACCATGAATCCAAAATACTAATATCGATCCATAACGTGAGATGTTCCGAAAGTAATATACATGAAGGTATGAAACTAGACCCGTGGAAATGCAAGACTCGACCAACTCCCGCCTAGCACAACCACGCTCAAAAGGTACCTGAAAAGTGAAGTATCAGTCTACTGAAGACTGAGTGAGGGGCAATAAATAAATATAACACACATCACATGCAAGTTGTAGCCTCGGGTGAAGACTTTGGAAATGAAAGGAATAGATATATTTATAGTTCAAGAACTTAATCTTTGCCCGAGATTACAACCAATCCATTTTAACACGTTTAATTAATCATGCTTGTCAATATCATGAACATGTGGCCCCGGCGAGTAAGGGCAATCTCCAACCGAACTCCCAATCGTGAACAATACGTGATCATGCCTGCTTGCTTGATAAAGAAGTGATCATGCAATCTATTTTAGTGCTCACATAGACAATTTCATTCTTGAAAACATGCAATAACCCGAGGATAACCCGACATGCCGGATTAATCCCCAGTCTCCTTCTTCCTCCGGGTGATAGCGAGTTTGCAAGGCTCGACTATCCACGACATGGTGTGTGTAGAGGACATGACCCTCTAGACACGGAACTCCTTCCACCACTAATCTCCTAGTGGCTTCGGGGGTGATCCCAACAATGTGAGGATAATTCAGGAGTTACCCGTCAGCCCTTGCTTTCCCGGTTGGCTCAAGAATTACCCTCGGGCCCACGTGCAATCATATACTCGCCAAACATGCTTGAAAATCATGACAATCGATACATTCTTGCTTGAAATATTTATTACTTTGAAAACGTTTATAAGTATACTAGGTTTTGGCCGAAAACTATCATATAAGGGTTGTAGGGTTCGTTTTACCAAAACAAAACCTCACCTATCTTGCAAAATAAAATAAAGAAGCGTTCTACGGAGCTTGCTCCCCGTCCACGCCCTCGTGACCTGTGCAAATACGACATATGAACATGAGACATGGACTAAAATGGCCAAAATATGACGAACGGCGAAAACGTGTCGAGACGACCATGAAAATGCAATGTGGTATGATAACTTTTGGTTTCACATCATATTAGTACGTATTATAGCAATTCGGGGTCAAAGAAGTCGTCGGGTCGAGGGGTCATTTTCGGAAATTTATGCAGAAACTTTTGTTCTGCAACACAGGTGGGAACGGCCGTTCCGGTCCCTTTTTGAAAAAATGGGAACGGTCGTTCCCAAGGTTCCCCAAAACGTGCCCGCGTTTTTCCCTTTTTAAATCGCGCCTTTGAGCTGGGAACGGCCCTTCCGGCGCAAGGCCAAAATGGGAACGGCCGTTCCCATGCTCGGCCGCTTACCATTTTGAAAAGAAAATGGGAACGCCCGTTCCCACCAAGCCTTGAGGCTGGGAACGGTCGTTCCCAGTTTCTGCAACTGAAAAAACAGAGCAGAAACAGGGGAAGCTCTCGGGAAGAAAGCACCAAAGCAACCAAAATCCATTTTTGATCCCTAATTGTTATAATTTCTGGGAATATGATGCATATATATTCAAGAAGTGATAAACTAACACTTAAACACTTAAAACACAAAATATCATCAAGCTTTAAGGTTTTCATGTACATGATCATACTTGCTCATTCAAGCCAAACCTTCAAGAAATCAAGCTAGAAATCAAGCTATAATTCATGTTATCATCATTTAATCATGCTTCCTATTCTAATTCAATCATCTAGCATATATCATTCAAACCCTAGCATGTCAAACACAATCAAAATCATCCTTTTCCCATGCAACCAACCTTGCAAGTAGAAGAAATGAAGAAGTATGATGATGTTGATGATGATCTCTCAATTTCTTGAAACACTTCTTGAAATCTTGATGATTGAGATAAAAATTATCTTCTTCCCTTTTCTTTTCTTTTGGAACCGAGAGAGAGATGAATGTATTTGGCAAATTTTGGGATAAAATGATCAAGGAATGTGGGAGAAGAGATGATACCGATACATCCCATTCTTGGTTTGAGTGAAAATTGTCAAATTGCCAATTAATCCTTGAGGTTCCTAAGTTATATAATTAAGTAGACCATGATTTAAAATACGCGCAATTGGGTCCTTAGAAATCATGCAATTAAGTCCCTAACTTTTTTAGAAAATATTTAATTAGGGACAATTTGGTAATTTTATCACTCTCGGTATTAATTTCATGCAAGAAAATATTTTTCGTGCCATGAAATAATATTTTGAATGATATGAAATCATATAATTGATATAAACAATGTTTCGGGAATTTTATAAAGATATGAAATGCCACGTAATATATTATGAAATTAAAAGAAATAAAATAACCTACGCTCAAAACGCACACGTGGCGTGCTTACCTGTTCATCCGGAAACCGGGGCGTTACAACTCTCCCCCCTTAGAAGAATCTGGTCCCCAGATTCTCTAGTCTTGCTCAAACAACTCAGGGTGGAACCGTTTCATCTTATCCTCTGTTTCCCACGTAGCTTCTTCGGTTTTATCGCTTCTCCACAACACTTTAACCATGGGAATTCTCCGGTTTCTCAACTCCTGAAATTTTCGATCCAATATTCTAACCGGCCTCTGCACAAAGGTCAAATTCGGTTCCAGTTCAACTTCTTCCACGGGGAGAATCGTAGTCTCATCGGGGTAGTATTTCCTTAGTTGCGAAACGTGAAACACGTTATGAATCCCCGTAAGACTCGGTGGTAGGTCCAGTCGATAGGCTACCTCGCCTATTCTTTCAAGAATCTCGAACGGACCTAAGTAGCGAGGATTAAGCTTTCCTCCTTTCCCGATCCGGGTGAAACCTTTCCTTGGTGACACCTTCAAGAAAACCCGGTCACCAACTTCGAATTCTAGATCCCTTCGGCGCTTATCGGCGTAGCTCTTCTGCCTATCTTGCGCGGCTTTCATCCGTTGTTGAATCGTTTGAACCTTTTCAATCATAGCTTGGACGACTCTGGAAGGCCTTTCGAACCTTTCACCTTTCTTTACCCCTTCCTGTTTCGACCATTTCCACTCTTCCAAGTCGAAAAACAACGGAGATCGGCACTTTCTTCCATAAAGCAACTCGTAAGGAGCCATCCCGATCGAAGCCTGAAAGCTGTTATTATAAGTAAACTCGATCAAGGGAAGCTGTTCTGACCACGAGTTCTGAAAATCCATCGCGCACGCCCGAAGGAGATCTTCCAAATACCTGATTAACCTTTCCGTTTGACCGTCTGTTTGAGGGTGAAATGCTGTACTGAACTTAAGCTTCGTTCCCAAAACGGCCTGTAATTCCTGCCACAACTTCGAAGTAAATCTCGGGTCTCGATCCGATACTATGCTCACCGGAATACCATGAAGTCGAATAATCTCTCTGTTATAGATCTCGGCCAACTTCGGGATCTTATAGGACATCCGGACCGGTAGAAAGTGAGCAGACTTTGTAAATCTATCCACGATCACCCAAATTCCATCAAACCTGCCTTTAACCTTCGGTAATCCAGAAACAAAGTCCATCGTTACTTGTTCCCACTTCCACTCGGGAATAGGTAACGGTTGTAGAAGTCCCGCGGGTTTTTGGTGCTCAGCTTTCACTTTCTGACAAGTCATGCAATGTTTCACGTACTCTGCCACGTCTCTCTTCATCCCGCTCCACCAATAATATTGCTTCAAATCCTTATACATCTTATTTCCTCCTGGGTGGATCGAGTAGGCTGACTTGTGAGCTTCTTCAAGTAGGACCCGTCTCAATTCTTCAGGTACTACTACTCTGGTTTTAAACCGAAGCAACCCGGTCTCATCAAACCCAAACGGACTCTCCGGGTCATCTTTAGCTTTACTTACAAGCTTCTGTACTTCCGGATCCCTATTCTGGGCCTCGAATAACTGATGTTTTAATTCCGGCTGAATTGTGATGTTCGAAACCCGAGCCCTTAACACAATCGGGACAACTTCCTCACTTTCCTTTATTTCCAAACTCGATACACTCGCCTTCCTGCTAAGTGCATCGGCGACCACATTGGCTTTCCCGGGATGGTATTTAATCGTACAATCATAATCTTCCAGCTTTTCCATCCATCGCCGTTGCCTCATATTCAAATCCTTCTGCGTGAATAAATACTGGAGGCTCTTGTGATCGGTAAATATCTCAAAGGAAGTCCCGTAAAGATAATGTCTCCATTTCCCGAGTGCAAAGATCACAGCTGCAAGCTCTAGGTCGTGTGTCGGATAATTCCTTTCGTATTCCTTTAGCTTCCGAGAAGCGTAAGCGATCACCTTTCCTTTCTGAGTCAAGACACAACCTAAGCCTTCTTTAGAAGCATCTGTATGCACTGCATACTCTTCTGAGCCCTCAGGTAAGGTTAATACCGGAGCTGAGACTAACTTTTCCTTCAGAAAGTTGAAACTTTGATCACACTTCTCGTCCCAGACAAACTTAACATCTTTCTTAGTCAACCGGGTTAACGGTGCAGCAATCTTGGAGAAATCCTGAACGAACCTTCTGTAATAACCGGCCAATCCCAAGAAACTCCTTATCTCTGAGGCGTTCTTTGGTTTCTCCCACTTAAGCACGGCCTCGATTTTCGAGGGATCGACTTCCAACCCTTTTTCTGAAATCACGTGCCCCAAGAAGGAAACCCGATCGATCCAAAATTCACACTTGCTGAACTTAGCAAATAACTGATGCTCTTTCAAGGTCTGTAGGACGAGTCTGAGATGTCTCGCATGCTCCTCGGCTGATTTTGAGAAAACCAAAATATCATCAATAAATATCACCACGAACTTGTCGAGGAAAGGCCTGAATATCCGGTGCATCATATCCATAAAAGCTGCAGGGGCATTGGTTAATCCAAATGGCATAACCACGAACTCGTAGTGCCCGTACCGAGTATTGAATCCTGTCTTAGGAATGTCCTCTGCTCGGATTCGCAGCTGATAGTATCCCTGTCTTAAATCCAATTTCGAATACACCTTGGAACCCTGAAGTATATCGAACAACTCCTCGATATGTGGGAGGGGATACTTGTTCTTAATAGTCATCCTGTTCAACTCTCTGTAATCGATGCACATTCTTAAAGTCCCGTCCTTTTTCTTGACAAACAACACCGGTGCTCCCCACGGCGAAGAACTTGGCCGAATATACCCAACTTCCAATAGTGCTTCAAGCTGAATCTTTAATTCCTTCAACTCGGCTGGAGCCATCCGATAAGGAGTCTTTGAATACGGCTCAGCATTCGGGAAAAGATCAATCACAAACTCAATCTCTCGTTTAGGAGGTAAGGAGTCCAGTTTCTCTGGGAATACCTCGGGGAATTCCTTTACTACCTCGGTATCCTCTAACTTCACCTGATCCTTTGGCTTGTTCAAAATATAGGCAATGAACCCTGTAGCCCCGTCTCTGACCAATCTCTGAGCCTCTGAAAACGAAAGTAGGGGCACGGTCTTCGAAGTGCAGCCCGTGACAACCTCTGAACCCAACTGAACCTTCTTGGCCCGACAATCAATTGTAGCACGGTGTCTGTAAAGCCAATCCATCCCCAGAATAGCCCCGTATCTCTCCATTGGCATCACAATAAAATCTGTCAGAAACTCCCGGCCTTCAATCACCACTGGAACATCCCTGTAAACCTGATCCGTCTCTCGCCTACTACCGAAAGGGGTACTAACTATATAGCGCACAGAAGTACACATAGCAGGCAAAGACAAGGTAATAGCAATAGAATGCGCAAGAAAGGAGTGTGTAGCTCCTGGATCAAATAATGTGTGGATGTTCGTGCCATGAATGCAAATAATACCTTCAACCACTGCAGCGGGGTCAATATCAGCATCCTGCTCCTCTCCAGCAAGTGCATAAGCTCGGGCCCTCACAAGTGGCCTCGGTCCTGCAGGCGGTGGATCCTGACGATCCGGACAACCATCAACCAGATGCTCGTTACTCCCGCAAATCAAACATAGACCTAACCGGCGCCTGCAGTTATCATAAGTATGTGTAGGATGTCCACACCAAGTGCATCTCGGTCTCTGAGGTGGCTGGGGTGGTGCTGGAGCTCTCGGACCCCTCAGTAACGGCCCTGAACCCTTCTGTGACGGCCCCGTAAACTTAGGTTTCTTCCCGAAGTCCCTCTGCGCTGGAGGTGCAGAATAAACCATCGGCCTCTTTCCTGAACTCGAACCCTGGCCTGACCTCGAGCCTGAAGCCTGTCCTGCTCGCTGAGTAGCCCTCCTAGCACTATCAGAATCCTCAACCTTCAGGGCCTTTGCAGTAGCCTTTGCCCAGGTGCTCGTATTAGCCGCTTTCAGTGCATCCTGAATGTCCGGTCTCAACCCCTGAACAAACTGCATCGCCTTGTGAAAGTCATCGTTCGCTATGTTGGGTGCATAGCGAGAAAGCCTCTCGAACTCGGCGATATACTGACCCACGGATCGGCCTCCCTGCTTTAATTCTGTAAACTCCCTCAATCTGCGGGTACGAGAAGCTGGAGGAATATACTTGTTTCTGAACTCCCGTACAAAGACCTCCCAGGTAATCTCAGTCCCTGCTGCCTCCAGAACAATCTGAGTGCTCTCCCACCAGGAGTAAGCCTCGCCCTGAATAAGAGTGAGGGTGCAACGGGCCTTCTCCTGACTATCGCAAGGAATAAGCTGCCAAATCCTCTCAATCTCCTTCAGCCACATCTCTGCCTGGATATCGTCTCCCTTATAGAACTTCGGGGGACGCTGGTTCTGAAACTCACGCAAAATGGCAGAAATGGGGTTCTCCGGAGGTGCTACCTGCGCTGGTGGTGGTGGTGGAGGTACCCGTTCCTGTAACCTCTGATCAATAAGCCCCACTACTGCATTCATGAAATCCTGGGGCTGTGCCTGAGCAGGTGGAGGAGGTGGTGATCTCTCGCGGCGATGATGTCGGCGATGATGATGCCTGTGCCTCGAGGATCGGTCACTAGAACGTCTGTCGTGCTCCATCCTGAAATTAGATCACTAAACATGCGTGGCTTGATCAATAGATGCAAATGTGTGCATAGAATCTCCATAATATCAAGTAACACATATTCAAGGAAGATCAAGTAGTGCAATTAATGCGAATAAGGGAGGAAATCAAATAAATCAACCCAATGCAGACTCCCAAATACCACAAAATCCTATGCCGTGCGACCTAGACTGACTTGACACGACTCGAGAACCTCGGTTTTGCAACCGGGCTCTGATACCACCTGTAGATGTAGCACCCTAGACCCCGAGGCGCCACATCCCCCGTACTGTAGCCTCGATCCACGTATGAAATGGACAGTTCATACATAAACCAAGACCACAGCGAACGGGTGACAACAAAACGACGCTCTAGGCGGGACACTCTCCCCAACATAATCAACCAAACATGAACAGAAAAGCGGAAGCAGTAAAGTCATTCATATGTATATGTACCATATTTATTACATAGATACATATAGGTACCATTTACTATCAATACATTATGGTCTATTAATAATATACATAACCATGAATCCAAAATACTAATATCGATCCATAACGTGAGATGTTCCGAAAGTAATATACATGAAGGTATGAAACTAGACCCGTGGAAATGCAAGACTCGACCAACTCCCGCCTAGCACAACCACGCTCAAAAGGTACCTGAAAAGTGAAGTATCAGTCTACTGAAGACTGAGTGAGGGGCAATAAATAAATATAACACACATCACATGCAAGTTGTAGCCTCGGGTGAAGACTTTGGAAATGAAAGGAATAGATATATTTATAGTTCAAGAACTTAATCTTTGCCCGAGATTACAACCAATCCATTTTAACACGTTTAATTAATCATGCTTGTCAATATCATGAACATGTGGCCCCGGCGAGTAAGGGCAATCTCCAACCGAACTCCCAATCGTGAACAATACGTGATCATGCCTGCTTGCTTGATAAAGAAGTGATCATGCAATCTATTTTAGTGCTCACATAGACAATTTCATTCTTGAAAACATGCAATAACCCGAGGATAACCCGACATGCCGGATTAATCCCCAGTCTCCTTCTTCCTCCGGGTGATAGCGAGTTTGCAAGGCTCGACTATCCACGACATGGTGTGTGTAGAGGACATGACCCTCTAGACACGGAACTCCTTCCACCACTAATCTCCTAGTGGCTTCGGGGGTGATCCCAACAATGTGAGGATAATTCAGGAGTTACCCGTCTGCCCTTGCTTTCCCGGTTGGCTCAAGAATTACCCTCGGGCCCACGTGCAATCATATACTCGCCAAACATGCTTGAAAATCATGACAATCGATACATTCTTGCTTGAAATATTTATTACTTTGAAAACGTTTATAAGTATACTAGGTTTTGGCCGAAAACTATCATATAAGGGTTGTAGGGTTCGTTTTACCAAAACAAAACCTCACCTATCTTGCAAAATAAAATAAAGAAGCGTTCTACGGAGCTTGCTCCCCGTCCACGCCCTCGTGACCTGTGCAAATACGACATATGAACATGAGACATGGACTAAAATGGCCAAAATATGACGAACGGCGAAAACGTGTCGAGACGACCATGAAAATGCAATGTGGTATGATAACTTTTGGTTTCACATCATATTAGTACGTATTATAGCAATTCGGGGTCAAAGAAGTCGTCGGGTCGAGGGGTCATTTTCGGAAATTTATGCAGAAACTTTTGTTCTGCAACACAGGTGGGAACGGCCGTTCCGGTCCCTTTTTGAAAAAATGGGAACGGTCGTTCCCAAGGTTCCCCAAAACGTGCCCGCGTTTTTCCCTTTTTAAATCGCGCCTTTGAGCTGGGAACGGCCCTTCCGGCGCAAGGCCAAAATGGGAACGGCCGTTCCCATGCTCGGCCGCTTACCATTTTGAAAAGGAAATGGGAACGCCCGTTCCCACCAAGCCTTGAGGCTGGGAACGGTCGTTCCCAGTTTCTGCAACTGAAAAAACAGAGCAGAAACAGGGGAAGCTCTCGGGAAGAAAGCACCAAAGCAACCAAAATCCATTTTTGATCCCTAATTGCTATAATTTCTGGGAATATGATGCATATATATTCAAGAAGTGATAAACTAACACTTAAACACTTAAAACACAAAATATCATCAAGCTTTAAGGTTTTCATGTACATGATCATACTTGCTCATTCAAGCCAAACCTTCAAGAAATCAAGCTAGAAATCAAGCTATAATTCATGTTATCATCATTTAATCATGCTTCCTATTCTAATTCAATCATCTAGCATATATCATTCAAACCCTAGCATGTCAAACACAATCAAAATCATCCTTTTCCCATGCAACCAACCTTGTAAGTAGAAGAAATGAAGAAGTATGATGATGTTGATGATGATCTCTCAATTTCTTGAAACACTTCTTGAAATCTTGATGATTGAGATAAAAATTATCTTCTTCCCTTTTCTTTTCTTTTGGAACCGAGAGAGAGATGAATGTATTTGGCAAATTTTGGGATACAATGATCAAGGAATGTGGGAGAAGAGATGATACCGATACATCCCATTCTTGGTTTGAGTGAAAATTGTCAAATTGCCAATTAATCCTTGAGGTTCCTAAGTTATATAATTAAGTAGACCATGATTTAAAATACGCGCAATTGGGTCCTTAGAAATCATGCAATTAAGTCCCTAACTTTTTTAGAAAATATTTAATTAGGGATAATTTGGTAATTTTATCACTCTCGGTATTAATTTCATGCAAGAAAATATTTTTCGTGCCATGAAATAATATTTTGAATGATATGAAATCATATAATTGATATAAACAATGTTTCGGGAATTTTATAAAGATATGAAATGCCACGTAATATATTATGAAATTAAAAGAAATAAAATAACCTACGCTCAAAACGCACACGTGGCGTGCTTACCTGTTCATCCGGAAACCGGGGGGTTACATTAGTCCTTGGAATATTTGAAGTCATTCAATCAAGTTTCATCTCAAGGCAAATGATCATTTAACTCCATTTCATGTTATCCAATTAAATCCACATATTTATGAAATGATCAAGTAATGTCACATAATAGCAATTAGACACGTTAACAATTAATTCACGTAAATTTCACGTTAATGAAAATTCTTATAAATACATGAAGATATAATACATATAATATTATGAAATGCCTATGTAAAAACCGGGGCGTTACAATTCCCCCCCTCCCCCCTCCCCCCCCCCGGCGCGTTAAAAGGACCTGGTCCCCAGGTCCACTGTCAAGTTTTAAAATTGTGAACAAGCAACAAGATAGCCCCGTCTCTTAGACAAGTAATGAGAGAGCCCCGTCTCCCTAACACGAAATGAAAGTACCCCGTCTCTCCATAAGAAATGAGAGAACCCTGTCTCTCAAACAAGAAATGAGAGAACCACATCTCTCACACACACTTACATAAGCATTCACATAGTTGTCACATAAGAAGGAAGTATAACCATATTGGTCACATAACTACCATTCATATACAAATAAATCACAACTAACAAGAAATTAAGTATAATAACAATAAGATTCATGATGCACGTGATATGCATGGTTAGGTGTACCGTTCACTATTGATTATGCCATGCATATGATTGGTACTTTCTTCTACCATGACCGGATCCACATTTGCATTTTGCACCTCTCTCTCAAGAGCAAATGCCCAAGCCCGGTAAACTTCCCTCGTCGCTTTGGACATGTGTCTACTTGATGCTCATCACTCCCACAATACAGACATAAACCCAACCGCCATCTACAACCATCATACGTATGGTTGTCACGCCCACAATAAGTGCAAAGAGGCTTCCCCGAATGTGAGATCGAAGCCGATGATGGTGGAAATTTTTGAATCGGTCCAGTTGATGGAGACTTCTTCCTTTGAGATCCTTTCTGAAGTGACGTTGTATGATAAGAGATAGGTCGCTTTCCCTTGGTAGAACTCTGTCCTAATTCTGAACCTAAAGCCTGTCTAGGTTGAGGATTAGGCCTTCTCGTATTTAAAGGAGGGATGCATCGAACCTTCTCTTGGGAGTCACACGGAATAAGTTCCCAAACTCTTTTAGCTTTCTTGAGCAACGACTTAGATTGAATATTACTCCCTTCAAAGAACTTTGGATTTTGCTGATTCTGAAACTCTTTAAATACAATAGAAATTTGAGCCGATTGTGGTGATGCTATAGTAACATATTCTTTTATCTTCTGATCCACAAGACAAACCAAGGAATCGAAAAGGTCCTGAGGTTGAGACGGAAGGGGTGGATGTAGAGGAACTCGAGGAGAAAGATCACTACGAGTACAACCACGAGGCATTCTGTGATTAAAATACTAGATATGTATGTTGGATTAGTGAATGCAAATGTACACAATCAAAACCACAAGATGTACTCAAGTCACATAATTCAACTAGTTCAAATAAGTCCAAGTAATTCAAGTAAGTTCAAATAAGATGCGATGCTCTTCCAGTTATCAATTAAATTAAAGACGCGTATGTAAATAAAAGAACTTAAATAATTTAAAACGATGTATGATGCTCGTGCCATGGATGCAATACCCCTGTCACCATAGTGGTAATTTTAGCTCGGCAACTTGATCTTCATTTTTTTTTTCACAGCTTGTCTTGGGTTTTTTGGTTACTCGTTGGTTACCCACGATCTTCTAATTCTTTAGAACTCTCTGGCATTAACTTGTAACTCTCCACGGCCTGAACTTACCATTTCTCGAACCCAACTCTTTCCCAATTATCGATCTCTAAGTGGTTCCCGAACCTTCACCTTAATTGTTTCCTTGATCAACACTTTCTTGCGTCGAATTGTCTAACTTTATGGTCTGAGATTGTGATTCTTGAATTCAAATTCTTCTATAACCATGGAGTTGGTGTCTTAATTCTCTAGAGGAATCAATATCCAAAGGTTGTCCTATTCTTCCCCCCTAGTTGCTACTTTGATCAAAGCTTCCTCGATTTATTCTTTATGAATTCGAATAGTTGAACGAATTCACCTTCTGATTGCTTACATGTTGAACAAATAATTTCCCTCTATAAGCTCATGGCCTTTCTTTACTGTTTCCATTTGTTGCTCCATATCTCCCAATAACTCCATAACACGACAATTTAGCTTGGATTCGGAGTTTAGACTCAATCTGACCGGAGATAGAATCTTTAGTGTCTTGGCTTTCCATGAACTTGAAACCACTATAACAATCGATCCTCTTTACTCCTTCTTATCCAACTTCTTTCTTACCTGAAATCCGAAATATCTCAATTCTTTGTAGATCTACATCAACTACCTCCTTACTAGATTCTTCTACTTGATGTATTTACAAACCCAAAATTGGTTGATTCCTTAACTTTTCCAATCGATCCGAACCCTATTCCAAAGCACGAAGTGTCTTGATCCCTCTCGGACTTAATTCCTAAGGTTCAACTTCGATCTAGATTACTTGAATTACTTTCCTCCTGGAACTTGATTTTAGTTCCAACTAGTTGAAGGTCTTCACCTGCTTACCAATCTGAACCTCGAATCCTTGATACCCTCAAGAATTCCTTCATCACTCCCTTGAGTTAATAAGTCTCTTAATCTTGGTTGATCAAATTCTTTCATAATGTGAGCTCACATCTTTATTTAACAAGTTATATATATCGTTTTTTGTTGATGGAAACCTTGAACCTAAACACCTTTGAGACTTTATTCCCTTTTCTCCTGAATGAATATTCCCCAACTTCCCATTATATTGAGGGTTCACCCTTGATACCATAGCTCTTGAATTATTGGATGAATTTTTCCCTGATGCATTCCTTTACCCTTCTAGACTAGAGAAAAGAACTTGTAATAGACTGAGGTTGTCGTAAAGATTGGCCTTGGTTTGATATTACCTTCATAACCTGAACTCACAACCATCTCAAGAACAAATGCATGCGGTTAATACATGCTCATGCCACATAATTGATGCCAAAAACATGGATAGATGCAAAATACGACAAATAACTCAACAGTAAAACACGTTAAACATATAAATTCCAAGCCATAGAAGGTCAATTAATCATCAAGTAATAACTTGAATCAATGTCATGCACAAGTCATCAAGTAACCCAAAGATATTCAGGTAAGTTTAAGTGAATTCACATAAGTTCCAGAAGTTCCAAATAAGATGCAAGACTCGCAAATTATCAAATAATCCTATGCCGTACGACTTAGACTCACAAGACACGACACTAGAACCGCGGTTTTGCAACCGGGCTCTGATACAACTTAAGATGTAGCACCCGGAACACCGAGATGCCACACCCCCGCACCATAGCTCAGTCCACATACGAAATGGATAATCCGTACATGAATCAAAATTATAGCGAACGGGTGACAAAAGAAAAGAAACACTAGCTAGGCGGGACTAACCCTCATTTAATACCAACATGCATAAACAATAAATGAAAACATAACATACGTTCATTTCATTAAGTCAAGTTCATTTCTATCCCTTCAATACAAGCCAACTTCCAAAAGTATCATAAGGATCTATAACGATACATATACATAGGCGTCAATAATGCACATGAAAATGAGGAAGACAAGTGCTAGACCCATAGAATAAAAGACCTGACTCGATTCCGCCTAGCATGCAACCCACAGACCTAAAAAAGGTAAGGTGTCAGTCTATGAAAGACTGAGTGAGGGGTATAGATAAATATTAGCGCAATTAACATGCAAGCCATAATCTCGGGTAAGTTTTTAATAAAAGAAACACTATAAGTTCAATATTAGAACAGATCTCGCCCGAGATTACAACTAAATTCATTTAACGATACAATCATTATCAACTCTATTCAATCAGTGGCCCGGCGAGTGAGGGAAATTCTCCAACCTTACTCCGATAGTGAACATTACCAATATTTAGATTATCCATGGTTAAGTGAACATGCAAGTTATTACAGTACACAATTAGCAGTTTCAATCCCTTTTTCCTCCGGTGATGGTGGGATTGCAAGGCCCCACCACCCAATCTCACTGGGCATAGGGTTCATGAGTCCCTATGCCCGGAACTCCTTTCTCCACTAATCTCCTAGTGGATTCGGGGGTCATCCTAAAGTTGGTGAGGATAGTGCAAGAGTCACCTGTCAGCCCTTGCTTCCCCGGTTGGCTCAATACAATACACTACCCTCGGGCCCAAAGTGAACATGCTTTACTCGCCCAATCTATCAATCAATCAATCCATTCCGTGCAATTAGTTGAAAATCATTAAGGTTTGGAAAACTATAGATATATAGATACATTTTGGCCGAAAACATCACGTAGGGGTTGTACGGGTTCTATATATCTAGAATTAAACCTCACCTGTGCCGACAAAATAACAAGGATATGGATATCGAGCTTGCTCCTCATCAACGGGATGACAATCTGTGTAAAAAGGGACAAGTGTTCGTGAGACACGACTCGCATGAACCATTTACGACGCACGTCAAAGTCATGATCAATATGTCATGCAATAGCAATTAAGGAATGTCAAATAAAAGCATACTTTTCAATAGACCAAGTATATAACTCATTTAAGTAATGTATGGGAGCCAAGGAAGTGAAAGGAATGCAATAAGAGAGGTTTAGGTGAAGTTTGACAAAAGTCGACAATTTTCAGAAATGCACATGCTGAGGGAAAACTAAAATATCTTTAATTCTAGAAGTGGGAATTGAATTTTATTTATTGGGAATGAAACTATACACAAATACCTTTCCGATGATATATGGCTCGTTTTCTACTTCAAAGTGAGGAGAAAATGGCATAAGCTTGAAGTTAGGCGAGTGCAGTTTGTTGGGAAAGTGGCGACACCTAAAAGAATTGATTATAACTCATAATCTAGAAAGTATAATGAGGTAATTCCAATTGGAGAGTGTTCTAGACTTCAAGAGGTTTTCAACGGTTCAAAAATTAGGCCAATTGGAGTTCATTTGTGGGGTAAACGGGTGTTTAGAAAATAAACTGAAAGCAGAAATAGGCGTTTGGAAACTGTCTGTCAAGGTAGACGCAAGTCACACGGGCGTTTGGAAAAATAACTAGAGGGCCAAACGCCCGTTTGGAGTACCGCTGGACGAAAAATAGGGGATAACACGGGATTTTGGCTCCAACTCACTCCTACACCAAACCAAGGCAAGAATCAACCCAAAACTATCACATATCATGTATATATCTCATATATTTCAATTACACACCATTTAATCCATGGAAACATGCATCAATCATCAAGAATTCACCAATCAAAACCCATACAATATCATGTCTTCAACTTCTCATTTAAACCAAGAATTCATGCAAGCTTTGAAAGGTAATGATCCTAAGTATACTTCTAATCACTTGTACACAAGAAAACACATCATAATCATCAAACCCTACTTCACATAATCTCAAGAAATTCAATCAAATTCTCAATATAAATATATATACCTCGATGTGAAAGAAAGAGTGGATGAAATGATGGTATGATGATGATGCTCCAACTTATGTAATTTCTTCCTTGAGATCAAGCTTGTAATTGATGAAATCTCTTCCTTTTTCTCTTGGTGTATTAATCGTGTATAACTGTGTGTGAGTCTTGGATGAAAGATGATGAATGAAATGAAAGAGATAAGATGCATAAGATATTTTATAAAGTCTTCCACTAACAAGCATGAATCACCATATTTTGCACTTTAGTCCTTGGAAAATTTGAAGTCATGCAATCAAGTTTCATCTAAAGGCAAATGATCATTTAACTCTATTTCATGTTATGCAATTAAATCCACATATTTATAAAATGATCAAGTAATGTCACTTAATAGCAATTAGACATGTTAACAATTAATTCACGTAAATTTCACGTTAATGGAAATTCATATAAATACATATAGATATAATACATATAATATTATGAAATACCTAAGTAAAAACCGGGGCGTTACATGCCTAGATTGGCCTCAAATCTGGCCCAACTCGTATTAAGCCCAAACGCATGTCAGGTAGTTAGCAAGGTCCTTCCTGCTGTGTACGCTCCAGCTGGAACGTAAGTTTATCCTTCCTACTCCTTGCTTTGGGTTGGGTTTCCAACACTTGGGCCGGTATCACTTTTATGGTATATCACATAATATATTTGTGTGATATTAATTTTTTCTTATTTATTTCATTATTAAATAAAGTTTGATGTTGTTAAATTGATATTTTAAAGTATAATTTTCTTTTTTTTTATATTTTATTTTATGAAAATTCCGATTTTCCCTCGAAAATCCCTCGAAATTCCCATGGAATTTGCATTAACTATTTTTAATATTATAGATTATGTAACGATTTCTTGAATTTAATTACAATTAATGATAATTATACGCATTATTAGTGAATTTAATAAACAAATGATAGTTATTTTATTAATAATTGGTAATTATATACATGTGATCAAACTTTGGATAAGTATTTCGAATGATATCAATGTAAATGTTCGTATTCTTTTCAATTGAAATTGAACTTCTACTTCATACATAATATATTTGTGTGACATCAATTTTTTCTTATTTATTTCATTAATAAAAAAACTTTCATGTTGTTAAATTGATATTTTTAAAGTATGATTTTCTTTTTTTTTTATATTTTATTTTATGAAAATTCCGAGGGAATTCCGAGGGAAAATCCATTTACCCTCGGAAATCCCTCGTAATTTGCAATAACTATTTTTAATACTATAGATTATGTAACGATCTGTTGAATTTAATTACAATCCATGATAATTATATGCATTGTTAGTGAATTTAATAAACAAATGATAGTTATTTTATTAATAATTGATAATTATATATATGTGATCAAACTTTGGATAAGTATTTCGAACGATATCAATGTAAATGTTCGTATTCTTTTCAATTGAAATTGAATTTCTACATCATACATAATATATATGTGTGACATCAATTTTTTCTTATTTATTTCATTAATAAATAAAGTTTCATGTTGTTAAATTGATATTTTAAAGTATGATTTTCTTTTTTTTTTTTTATATTTTATTTTATGAAAATTCCGATTTTCCCTCGGAATTCCCTTGAAATTTGCATTAACTATTTTTAATATTATAGATTATGTAACGATTTGTTGAATTTAATTACAATTCATGATAATTATACGTATTATTAGTGAATTTAATAAACAAATGATAGTTATTTTATTAATAATTGATAATTATATATATATATATATATGTGATCAAACTTTGGATAAGTATTTCAAACGATATCAATGTAAATGTTCGTATTCTTTTCAATTGAAATTGAATTTCTATTTCATACATAATATATTTCTGTGACATCAATTTTTTCTTCTTTATTTCATTAATAAATAAACTTTCATGTTGTTAAATTGATATTTTAAAGTATGATTTTTTTTTTTATATTTTATTTTATGAAAATTCCGAGGGAATTTCGAGAGAAAATCCATTTTCCCTCGGAAATCCCTCGTAATTTGCAATAACTATTTTTAATACTATAGATTATGTAACGATCTGTTGAATTTAATCACAATCCATGATAATTATATGCATTATTAGTGAATTTAATAAACAAATGATAGTTATTTTATTAATAATTGGTAATTATATATATATATATATATATATATATATATATATATATATATATATATGTGATCAAACTTTGGATAAGTATTTCAAACGATATCAATGTAAATGTTCGTATTCTTTTCAATTGAAATTGAATTTCTACTTCATACATAATATATTTGTGTGACATCAATTTTTTCTTATTTATTTCATTAATAAATAAAGTTTCATGTTGTTAAATTGATATTTTAAAGTATGATTTTCTTTTTTTTAATTTCATTTTATGAAAATTCCAAGGGAATTCCAAGGGATTTCCGAGGGAAAATTCCCTCGGAAATCCCTCGTAATTTGGAATAACTATTTTTAATATTGTAGATTATGTAACGATCTGTTGAATTTAATTACAATCCATGACAATTATATGCATTATTAGTGAATTTAATAAACAAATGTAGTTATTTTATTAATAATTGGTAATTATATATATGTGATCAAATTTTGTATAAGTATTTCGAACGATATCAATGTAAATGTTCGTATTCTTTTCAATTGAAATTGAATTTCTACTTCATACACAATATATTTGTGTGACATCAATTTTTTCTTATTTATTTCATTAATAAATAAAGTTTCATGTTGTTAAATTGATATTTTAAAGTATGATTTTCTTTTTCTTTTATATTTTATTTTATGAAAATTCCGAGGGAATTCCGAGGGAAAATCCATTTACCCTCGGAAATCCCTCGTAATTTGCAATAACTATTTTTAATACTATAGATTATGTAACGATCTGTTTAATTTAATTACAATCCATGATAATTATATGCATTATTAGTGAATTTAATAAAAAAATGATAGTTATTTTATTAATAATTGGTAATTATATACATGTGATCAAACTTTGAATAAGTATTTCGAACGATATCAATGTAAATGTTCGTATTCTTTTCAATAGAAATTGAATTTCTACTTCATACATAATATATTTGTGTGACATCAATTTTTTCTTATTTATTTCATTAATAAATAAAGTTTCATGTTGTTAAATTGATATTTTAAAGTATAATTTTCTTTTTTTTTTTTATATTTTATTTTATGAAAATTTCGAGGGATTTCCGAGGGAAAATGGAAATTCCCTTGGAAATCCCTCAAAATTCCCTCGTAATTTGCAATAACTATTTTTAATATTATAGTTTATGTAACGATTTGTTGAATTTAATTACAATCCATGATAATTATATGCATTATTAGTGAATTTAATAAACTAATGGTAGTTATATATTAATAATTGGTAATTATATATATGTGATCAAACTTTGGATAAGTATTTCGAATGATATCAATGTAAATGTTCGTATTCTTTTCAATTTAAATTAAATTTCTACTTCATACCTAATATATTTGTGTGACATTAATTTTTTCTTATTTATTTCATTAATAAATAAACTTTCATGTTGTTAAATTGATATTTTAAAGTATAATTTTTTTTATATTTTATTTTATGAGAATTCCGATTTTCCCTCGGGAATCCCTCGGAATTCCCTTGAAATTTGCATTAACTATTTTTAATATTATAGATTATGTAACGATTTGTTGAATTTAATTACAATTCATGACAATTATACGTATTATTAGTGAATTTAATAAACAAATGATAGTTATTTTATTAATAATTGGTAATTATATATATATATATATATATATGTGATCAAACTTTGGATAAGTATTTCAAACGATATCAATGTAAATGTTCGTATTCTTTTCAATTGAAATTGAATTTCTACTTCATACATAATATATTTGTGTGACATAAATTTTTTCTTATTTATTTCATTAATAAATAAACTTTCATGTTGTTAAATTCATATTTTAAAGTATGATTTTTTTTTAATTTTATTTTATGAAAATTCCGTGGGAATTCCGAGGGAAAATCCATTTTCCCTCGGAAATCCCTCGTAATTAGGAATAACTATTTTTAATATTATAGATTATGTAACGATCTGTTGAATTTAATTACAATCCATGATAATTATATACATTATTAGTGAATTTAATAAACAAATGATAGTTATTTTATTAATAATTGGTAATTATATATATGTGATCAAACTTTGGATAAGTATTTCGAACGATATCAATGTAAATGTTCGTATTCTTTTCAATTGAAATTGAATTTCTACTTCATACACAATATATTTGTGTGACATCAATTTTTTCTTATTTATTTCATTAATAAATAAACTTTCATGTCGTTAAATTGATATTTTAAAGTATGATTTTTTTTTAATTTTATTTTATGAAAATTCCGAGGGAATTCCGAGATAAAATTCATTTTCCCTCGGAAATCCCTCGTAATTTGGAATAACTATTTTTAATATTATAGATTATGTAACGATCTGTTGAATTTAATTACAATCCATGACAATTATATGCATTATTAGTGAATTTAATAAACAAATGATAGTTATTTTATTAATAATTGGTAATTATATATATGTGATCAAATTTTGTATAAGTATTTCGAACGATATCAATGTAAATGTTCGTATTCTTTTCAATTGAAATTGAATTTCTACATCATACATAATATATATGTGTGACATCAATTTTTTCTTATTTATTTCATTAATAAATAAAGTTTCATGTTGTTAAATTGATATTTTAAAGTATGATTCATGTGTGTATCATTTAGGGTTTTGCACGATTTACCCTAATCTCTTCTCTTGCTTGAGTGTTGCATGTTTGGCTCGTTTTTATAGCTTCTCTTGCATGAGTTTTGCTTCCCCAACCTTCATATATGTGTTTCCTTCATGCTTGTGTGGTTAGGGATGAGTTTTAGTGTGTTTTGGGGAGCAAAACTTTGGATTTTCGTGGCTGGAGCAAATCCACGACCTTGGATTTTATGCTTTGAAAACATCCACGGCCGTCGAGTTGTGTGGCAGACTTGGGGCGGTTTTTAGACTTGAATCCATGGCCGTGGATTCCCTCTGTGTTAAAATTCCACGGCCCTGGATCTCAGGGGTAGAAACTTTTGTGTTCCGTCTTCGTTTTCTTGTTCGTTTTGTTCGATTCCCTCCCCAATCTTGATCCTAATATGATGAATACTTGTTTATATGTATGAGATGCTTTGATATAGCTTGGTATTACATGAGTGTGATGTGTTTATGATAGACTAACGTGTCATATATGTAGGATTAAGATTTTGAATTCGTTTGATGTGATTTGCTCCTTATGTGATTCAATACGTACCCTTAAGTGCATGAATGACTTTGTGCTTTGTATACTTGCTTTGCGTGAAATCTCTTTGCTCTTATATGAAGTATATGCCTTGTTTATGAGTTATATGGAGTGTTTTATATAATGCATGAAGTTTTTGAACTTGTTTGACGTAAAATATGTGATTTATGCATCAATGTGATTCAGTATGAATTCATATGATATAAGTGCTACTTCATTGCATTCCTTAAGCATCATACGCATCCATATACATACGCCGAGCGTCTAAGTGGTTCATTTTGAGTCTAAGTTTGCCTTGTGATCTTTGCTTTGCTTTTAGGTGTACCCCGTGGTTGAAGAGGCGGTTTCTTAGAAGGGTTGTTTCATCGGTGTTGTGACACCCCGTATTCTCGAAAGGCATCCTAACGACATTTAAAAGTAAGTCTCTACACTTGTGTGTGTTTAATTTAAGAGTTCTTGAATTATGTGAATTAATGTAAATTCAATTTCATATGTGTTCATTCGAATTATTCTAAGATTAATTGCCAACTTGATTAATTACGCGCATATTTAACCCTAACTGTCTAATTTGAATTAATTCAAATTTATTCCATGAAATAATTGTCAAGTTGATTTTAAATCCATCATGTTACTTAACTTGTTTAATTTCGGTTTACTTGAATTCCTTGAGATTAATTGTCAATTATGTGTTTACGAAGTGTCGTTAAATTGTACGAAAGGTTTTTAAAATTAAATTGAATTAAATTCTAATTGGTAAATCTCTATTTCATTTTAATTTGTAAAATTAATTCGGAGCTTGAATCTTTATTCGTAACTTTACCAATTTTATTTACAATGATTTGTACGCGATATGTCTCTTTGCTACGCAATAAGGATACCCGGTTGTATATAGCTTGTGCACAAGACATATTTCTCCTAATCCCTTTTCTCTCTCTCTCCTCTCCCACTCTCTCTCTCCCGTGGGTCACTATGCGCGGCTTTGGTTACGAGCCTATAACTCGATCGTTTCTCGACGGAATTCAACAAACGAATAGTCCATTTCGATTATCTCGGGGAGACCGATGCAAGAGTACCAATTTTACAGCCTAACGACGAACGGTGGCAGAGTTATGGCCGGATTTCAGTAGCAGCAGCGGAGCTGTCAGACCGCCGCCACTTCGCAGGCGTTTCGCGGCGTTTTCCGGCCACCTCCTTGGTGCACGCGCCGAAGACCCAGCAAGAGGACATCCCGGCGCTTCGATTGACGTCGACGGTGCGACCATCGGAGCCGCGACGGCGCTGCACGCGCCGAGTGAAGCTCGCTTGGCGGCGCTTGTTACTATAGCGGCGCGATTCCGCCGCTTCTGGCGGTGGTTTTCGATGGGGCTTGATGGTTTCCAAGGTTTTTCGACCCCCTGAGATCATTTCCGGCATCAATTTCACCAGATCTTGGCCGTAGGTGGTGGTTCCAGCGACGTGGGCGGCGTCACAATATTCGGCGGCCAACGGGGGCCTTTTCCGGCCATCTTTTGGCCTCGGGCTCTTCACAAAAGTTGTTTGGAACGACGAGAACTAGTGTCCTGTGATCAGGAGACTCCAGATTCTGTGGTTTGGCGGCGGATCGCGGTGGCAAAGTGGCGGTGCAACGGCGGCGCTAGCTCCGAGGATTTTTTTCCGGTGAGATACGTTAGGGCTTTCGAAGAGCTCGTCATGGGTAAGACAATGGCTTTTACGGATCGCATTTTGGTTCACCGGTTTGGAAGTAATTTGAGTTTGAAGATTTAGGGTTTTCGTGTTCGTAGATCTGAAATTGGAGGAGATTGACTTGGAATTTCTAGAAATTGATCGAGGATTCGGAACGGGCACGAAGACTTCATTCAGGAATGATTTTTCGGGATTTTTCCAGCGACCTTTGGCGGCGGCCCGGCGGCTGTCCGACCAAATTCCGGCAGCTACAGTGGTGGTGTTCCGGCGGCGTCTGGTCAGAATGTTCATCTCGTAGTGGTGAGTTCAACGCCACTTTCCGTTCGTCAATCGGACACTCGATCTATTTATTACGAATTATTTTGTGTAATTGTGATTATTTGAATTAATTGTTTTAAGTGCAAATAAATTGTTTATTCTTGGTTTGTTGATCGAGATGTATTCTAATCGTATGTGAAAACATGTATTGAATGGATTGTGATATGCATGAATGTTTCGATTTACAATTTGAATCCCGATGTGATGAATTTATGCTATGTGTTTAGATATGAAGGGGTGTTAGTGTAATATCTAGAAACTAATCTTTTATGTGACTAAATGAACTTGAATGATATTTTAGAAGAACGAACATGTTGTGATTTCTCTATATGGATTTGAGACGTTCTCAATGTTATGTTTATTGTAAATTGTGTTTCCAATATTAAATTGAGATACATGAAAGATGCTTGAACAACTTGAGACTTTATGCATGATAGGAGTTAGAATTGTAATATCTTGATTTACTCTTACTACTCGAAAATGGTATATTATGAATTACTATAAATTGATAATTGTCATGTTTGTAAGTAATTAATTCCTAGTTGAATAATTGTATAAACACTTTAAACGAACAATTATGTTTAGTAATCAACTAAGGGGATGTAAGTGTAATATTTATGAAACTATGAATGTGACTTGAGCTTGTGTACAAAACATGTTGTGAAATTGTAAAGTATGATCTTAAGTGAATTAAATGCACTCTTTATTTGTATCAAGCATGCCATCTACGTACAACGACTTTGTATGTTTATATGATCAAGTTGCTCTTACTTATGCACCTTAAAACTCGACATGAACTTGATGCTTAATTCTAATATTATAATTGAACCCTGTGACATTGGATGATTTAATATGCATTTCGTGAATACATTGACTTCCTAAATTGATCTTGCATCTTTGGATATGGAATTGCATGATGGTTGCTTGTAAATATGATCTTGTTGAGCATTGATATGCTTTGATTGACCACGACACCTTATCCAAGCACAACATGAACACTTATGCATAACCACGATCATGTTGAGAAACACTGTGCGTCTTGTTTGGTTCATATAGAGTCTAAGTCTGGGCTTCTGTATGTCTTGTCACAGAGTTGGGTGGTGCTGGTGGGCCCGAGGTTTAGAGTGTTTGGCCCTTCACACTCTCAGACTCTACTTTCACGAGGTGAGGTTTAGGATTTTGTATAGTTATGCGACCTATGGCCTTAATATGCTGATTTCAACCCTTGCATGCGAGTATATCTATTATAAATACGTATGTGTTGGATATGATATGTTTATGACCTTCTGAATCAACTCTGTTTGGAAAATTAAATATGAAAGCATATGTAAGCTGTTTTGAAAAGTAGTTTACGTTATGTTCTGTAGCGAGATTGCCATGAAAGATTGGCGTATGTGATCCATCGTGATCTGTTCTGTTGTGATCCGTCGTGATCTGTTATATTGTGATCCGTTGTGATCTGTGTGTGGATCGATCCTGGTGAGCTGCGGGAATGGGTACCCCCGGGACGGTTAGGGCCGTCGGGGCATTTATCCATTGCGTAGTTCCATTTGAGATATCATTATGTGACCTTAGGGTGATGAGGGAGGCGTGGTATCTTGAGCCTTCGGCTAAGGCCGGGGAGGACTCTTGTGGGTTCGCAACCCCTTGAGGGTGAGTCTATTTTAGATGGTTTATTCTCGATGGTATGGGGACGGTACATCTCCTCCATCATTGGTGTAGAGGTTGGATTGATTTTGATTTATGTTATGAGGAGTTGAGGTTGGAAGCTCGTACTCGCCGAGCAGTTGATTATGTTATGTTATGGAATTATGAGTCGGGATAGAGTCTTTCTGGAAAATGGTTTCTAAACTTATATCTATATCTTATTCGGGTTCTTTCAAAACGTTTTGGTATGTAACACCTATCTCCGGTTCATGAGTCCATCCTTTTTATTCTGTGCTATGCTCCTTATATATATATATTGTGGGTGTGCGTTAGCCCCCTCACTCGGTCAAGTTGACTGACCCCTCATTTACATTTTTAGTTACAGGTTGTTGGCGTTTGCTAGGCGGAAGTGAGTCCTTTGAGTTGCACTTCGTCGGTCTAGTCTTTCTATTTGCATTTGCCTTTGAGTTGCACTTCGTCGGTCTAGTCTTTCTATTTGCATTTGTCTTTTTATACACTTTACTTATGCTTTGACTTGTAGACTTGAGATTATACTTTACTTTTCGGTAGCCCTGCGTGGCACTCTCATTCGGCCCCTTGTGGCACTTGATGATTATTACCTTATGTTGATATTCGGGACTAGGGATTTATGATAGTTGAACCCGTCACTTGTTTTATTTATTGATCTATTATTCGGGATTAGGTATCTATGCTAGTTGAACCCGTCGCCTGCTTTCAATGTTTTGTTTTAAATGCTTCCGCTATCTATTGTTGTTGGTTTTAATTGCTTCCGCACTCTGAGTTTTGGTCAAGTTAGATCCGCCTAGCCTAGTGTGTGAGTTGGTCTCCCGTTCGCTCTGATTCGGATTCGGGCATGGACTTTCATTTCATGTTCCGGGTCTGGGTCATGGTGCGGGGATGTGGCATCCTCCGTTTGGGGTGTTACATCCTTAAGTGGTATCAGAGCTCTAGGTTGCAAAACCGAGCTCTTGAGTCGTGTTGATGACATCCTTCTTATTGGGAATTCGAAGGATGACATGAAAGTGACTAAGTTATGGTTATCGAACCAATTCGAGATGAAAGATCTGGGTGATGCATCCTATATCCTTGGAATTAAAATCTATAGAGATATATCTAGAAGGTTAAAAGGACTATCACAGTCGATGTACATTGACAAAGTATTGAAGAGATTCAATATGGAGTCAGCAAGTTAAGAACCTTCCTATGAGTGTAGGAACATGTCTTTCAAAGAAGATGTGTCCTAAGACTAACCTTGAGAAGGAAAGAATGACTCATACACCTTATGCATCAGCAATAGGTAGCATAATGTATGCAATGTTATGTACTCGACCGGATGTGGCTTATGCACTTAGTGTAACAAGTCGTTTCCAATCTGACCCTAGAGATGGTCACTGGGCTGCCATGAAGAATATTCTTAAGTACTTGAAAAGTACTAAAGATTTATTCTTAGTTTACGGAGGTTAGAAAGATCTTACTGTCGAAGGATAGTGCGATGCAAGCTTTGCATCAGACTTAGATGATTTTAAGTCAACGTCAGGATACATTTTCTGCCTAAACGGCGGAGCAGTGAGTTGGAAGAGTTCTAAGAAAACTACCACTGCAGATTCGACCACTGAGGCCAAATACTTGGCTGCAAATGATGCAGCTAAGGAAGGTGTTTGGATTAGAAACTTCATTCAAGAGTTGAATGTTGTTCCTAGCATGAAAGACCCCATTACTGTGTTTTGTGACAACACTGGGGCGGTTGCTCAAGCAAGAGAACCAAGATCTCACCAACGGACCAAGCACATTATGAGGAAGTATCACCTAATCCGTGATATTATCAAAAGATGAGATGTGCAAATTGAGAGGGTCACATCAGCAGAGAACGTGGCGGATCCACTTACTAAACCCCTTAGTCGAGAAGCTTTCCAAGGTCATCTTCAGAAGATGGGACTTAGAGTAGCTTTAGAATGGCTTTGACGGGCAAGTGGGAGATTGTTAGGAATAGTGCCCTAGAAAGCCGATTGTATATCCGCTTTGTGTTTTTCCTTATTGTAATCACAGACAATCTTTGAATGAAATAACGTATTGAGGCAACACTTCTTTATATGCTCTTGTTTGGTATGCGTTTACTTTAGCTGTACATGTATGAGAACTCCCCTAATCCTGATGACTTTAGGACTCTACCATTTAGGTGAAATGGTTCATGAAACGAGCCCTATATCACATAAGTCATGATTAGTAAAATGCTCCAAGCCGATGAGTCCTACAGACAGTGGGAGTGTCAACCTGACTCCTCTAAGGCTTGCTTGTGGGATCACGCCCTTAAGAAGGACCACCTTGTTTCATGGAGGTGCAAAGTGTATAGTTGATACGTGCGTGATACATGAGGGTGCTTACTTCAATAAGTAAGTTCACTGAGGTGCCCCGTGTGAGAACATTCCTAAATGGGAAAGGAAGTTTCTATTTCAGGAAATGGAAACTTCCAGATTAGGAAATATCTCACGAGTCATTGATGTGATTAATTGATCCTTAGACTTGAGGTTCCTTGTCACTTTATGAGTTAACTCTGTAGTCTTAGGTATAAGCTTTAAAGGGTGTCGCCTTAGACAACTGATTCAAGGCTTATACTGGGGCTGCACAAGTGATTCATGAAAGTGAATGAGAATCAAGAAAGTACCTACACTTGCATTTGCAAGGTGATCTCTTATTGTGTAAGCCATTCATATGCCATATGGAGTCCTTGGCCAAGGCAGTAGATCAAGACATCAAGAAAAGGGTTTCTTGGATTGAGATCAAATGGATATGAAATGCACTTAGCTTTAAGACAGGATTATTAGGGTTCTGATTATTCCCTTACCCTAGATCTTGGTTGAGAGATAGTAAGTAGGAGGATTGTATCTCACATGAATCAATGACTTAAAGGTTCTGTCGAATCTGAACATTCCAATTCAGCTAGGGGTTAAACACCTGTTGCTAGACTATGGTCGTTTAATCTGTGGACCGATTAATTAATTAGTGAATTAATTGATTGGGGTCACCGCTAATTGAATTGAGAACCTAGAGGGTCACACACAACAACCTGGTTACATGAGTTGAGGCTTTAAAATGATTAAACGAGTTAATCGGGCCAAAGGGTTCCACACGTGTGGGTCACGTGCGTGACACGTGTCCTTCATGGACACGTGTGCATGTGCGTGAATATTTATTTGGTGATTCAATAATTAATGTGTTAATTATTTAATAGACTTTGGTTTAATTTTGAATTAAAAAGAAAGTCTTATTTTGGAGAAAAATAATCTAGTTAATTAATTACGAATTAATTAATTAGATAAAATAAGTTATTTATTTTAAATAAATAAAGTATAAAATTATCCAAAAATAGTTTGGATATTTTTAGCTCTCTTGAAAGTTGATTTGAATTTGAATTCAAAGTCAAAGTCAAAATTACTTGATGATCAAGTAATAGGAGAGAGGGACCAAAATCCTTAGCCCATAAGGACTAGGATTTTCGGTCCTCCCCTTCCTATATATAGGGGAGCTCGAGCTCCCCTTAGAGCTAATCGAGAATTCTTTTGGTTCATATGTTGAACACCATCCTTTCTCCAAGATAAACGAAACCCTAGGTTAAGCCTAAACACTAACTAGAGAACTAGCATCCTTACTATTTAGATTGTAGTCAAGTTGGTGGACTATCTCTAGAGTGCTTCAAGTTAGAAGTTTGAAGATTCGAGATTACCTTGGAGAGGGGATCAAGCCGCGAGAAGAGCATTCTTGGATGGCTTGAAACGCTTCAAGAAAGACAATTAAGAAAGTAAGTTTCTAATCCCTACGAATTTGGTTACACGATTGCGAGTCCTAGATCCTTTTGTTGGAAAAATTCTTAAATTTTCGCTAATTTCTGATTCGTGTTTTCCAACAACTAAACCCTTAATCATGGTTCATATGTTGAACACCATCCTTTCTCCAAGATAAACGAAACCCTAGGTTAAGCCTAAACACTAACTAGAGAACTAGCATCCTTACTATTTAGATTGTAGTCAAGTTGGTGGACTATCTCTAGAGTGCTTCAAGTTAGAAGTTTGAAGATTCGAGATTACCTTGGAGAGGGGATCAAGCCGCGAGAAGAGCATTCTTGGATGGCTTGAAACGCTTCAAGAAAGACAATTAAGAAAGTAAGTTTCTAATCCCTACGAATTTGGTTACACGATTGCGAGTCCTAGATCCTTTTGTTGGAAAAATTCTTAAATTTTCGCTACTTTCTGATTCGTGTTTTCCAACAACTAAACCCTTAATCATGGTTCCTATGCACTTAACTCAACTCTCTCTCTCGCTATGCTTGAAATTTCAAACCACACCCCCCCCCCCCTCTCATAAGCCAAAATATCAGCCACAAGAAGAGGAAGGAAGAGAAGAAGAGAGAGGAAGGGGAGAACTCCATTTTCTTCAAGTTTTGGAACTCAAACCCCATCAAATCTTCACCAAATTAAGAGGTAAGCTTGTTTTTGTGATGTAATCCTCTTTGTGGTCATTTTAAGTTCAACTTTGCAAGATTTAATCCATGATTGCTTGAGATATGATATATTGCATGAATAGTGGAGGTATGGGCAATTTCTTGATTCTTGCATGTTTTTTTTTGATGAATTCTTTTGATTTCAAGCATGTTATATGACTCTTTGACAACTTATTTGATTTATATGAACTTGGTTTAAGTTTTTCTGAAGGATTCATGTGTGTATCATTTAGGGTTTTGCACGATTTACCCTAATCTCTTCTCTTGCTTGAGTGTTGCATGTTTGGCTCGTTTTTATAGCTTCTCTTGCATGCGTTTTGCTTCCCCAACCTTCATATATGTGTTTCCTTCATGCTTGTGTGGTTAGGGATGAGTTTTAGTGTGTTTTGGGGAGCAAAACTTTGGATTTTCGTGGCTGGAGCAAATCCATGACCCTGGATTTTATGCTTTGAAAACATCCACGGCCGTCGAGTTGTGTGGCAGACTTGGGGTGGTTTTTAGACTTGAATCCATGGCCGTGGATTCCCTCTGTGTTAAAATTCCACGGCCCTGGATCTCAGGGGTAGAAACTTTTGTGTTCCGTCTTCGTTTTCTTGTTCGTTTTGTTCGATTCCCTCCCCAATCTTGATCCTAATATGATGAATACTTGTTTATATGTATGAGATGCTTTGATATAGCTTGGTATTACATGAGTCTGATGTGTTTATGATAGACTAACGTGTCATATATGTAGGATTAAGATTTTGAATTCGTTTGATGTGATTTGCTCCTTATGTGATTCAATACGTACCCTTAAGTGCATGAATGACTTTGTGCTTTGTATACTTGCTTTGCGTGAAATCTCTTTGCTCTTATATGAAGTATATGCCTTGTTTATGAGTTATATGGAGTGTTTTATATAATGCATGAAGTTTTTGAACTTGTTTGACGTAAAATATGTGATTTATGCATCAATGTGATTCAGTATGAATTCATATGATATAAGTGCTACTTCATTGCATTCCTTAAGCATCATACGCATCCATATACATACGCCGAGCGTCTAAGTGGTTCATTTTGAGTCTAAGTTTGCCTTGTGATCTTTGCTTTGCTTTTAGGTGTACCCCGTGGTTGAAGAGGCGGTTTCTTAGAAGGGTTGTTTCATCGGTGTTGTGACACCCCGTATTCTCGAAAGGCATCCTAACGACATTTAAAAGTAAGTCTCTACACTTGTGTGTGTTTAATTTAAGAGTTCTTGAATTATGTGAATTAATGTAAATTCAATTTAATATGTGTTCATTCGAATTATTCTAAGATTAATTGCCAACTTGATTAATTACGCGCATATTTAACCCTAACTGTCTAATTTGAATTAATTCAAATTTATTCCATGAAATAATTGTCAAGTTGATTTTAAATCCATCATGTTACTTAACTTGTTTAATTTCGGTTTACTTGAATTCCTTGAGATTAATTGTCAATTATGTGTTTACGAAGTGTCGTTAAATTGTACGAAAGGTTTTTAAAATTAAATTGAATTAAATTCTAATTGGTAAATCTCTATTTCATTTTAATTTGTAAAATTAATTCGGAGCTTGAATCTTTATTCGTAACTTTACCAATTTTATTTACAATGATTTATACGCGATATGTCTCTTTGCTACGCAATAAGGATACCCGGTTGTATATAGCTTGTGCACAAGACATATTTCTCCTAATCCCTTTTCTCTCTCTCTCCTCTCCCACTCTCTCTCTCCCGTGGGTCACTATGCGCGGCTTTGGTTACGAGCCTATAACTCGATCGTTTCTCGACGGAATTCAACAAACGAATAGTCCATTTCGATTATCTCGGGGAGACCGATGCAAGAGTACCAATTTTACAGCCTAACGACGAACGGTGGCAGAGTTATGGCCGGATTTCAGTAGCAGCAGCGGAGCTGTCAGACCGCCGCCACTTCGCAGGCGTTTCGTGGCGTTTTCCGGCCACCTCCTTGGTGCACGCGCCGAAGACCCAGCAAGAGGACATCCCGGCGCTTCGATTGACGTCGACGGTGCGGCCATCGGAGCCGCGACGGCGCTGCACGCGCCGCCTGAAGCTCGCTTGGCGGCGCCTGTTACTGTAGCGGCGCGATTCCGCTGCTTTTGGCGGTGGTTTTCGATGGGGCTTGATGGTTTCCAAGGTTTTTCGACCCCCTGAGATCATTTCCGGCATCAATTTCACCAGATCTTGGCCGTAGGTGGTGGTTCCAGCGACGTGGGCGGCGTCACAATATTCGGCGGCCAACGGGGGCCTTTTCCGGCCATCTTTTGGCCTCGGGCTCTTCACAAAAGTTGTTTGGAACGACGAGAACTAGTGTCCTGTGATCAGGCGACTCCAGATTCTGTGGTTTGGTGGCGGATCGCGGTGGCAAAGTGGCGGTGCAACGGCGGCGCTAGCTCCGAGGATTTTTTTCCGGTGAGATACGTTAGGGCTTTCGAAGAGCTCGTCATGGGTAAGACAATGGCTTTTACGGATCGCATTTTGGTTCACCGGTTTGGAAGTAATTTGAGTTTGAAGATTTAGGGTTTTCGTGTTCGTAGATCTGAAATTGGAGGAGATTGACTTGGAATTTCTAGAAATTGATCGAGGATTCGGAACGGGCACGAAGACTTCATTCAGGAATGATTTTTCGGGATTTTTCCAGCGACCTTTGGCGGCGGCCCGGCGGCTGTCCGGCCAAATTCCGGCAGCTACAGTGGTGGTGTTCCGGCGGCGTCTGGTCAGAATGTTCATCTCGTAGTGGTGAGTTCAACGCCACTTTCCGTTCGTCAATCGGACACTCGATCTATTTATTACGAATTGTTTTGCGTAATTGTGATTATTTTAATTAATTGTTTTAAGTGCAAATAAATTGTTTATTCTTGGTTTGTTGATCGAGATGTATTCTAATCGTATGTGAAAACATGTATTGAATGGATTGTGATATGCATGAATGTTTCGATTTACAATTTGAATCCCGATGTGATGAATTTATGCTATGTGTTTAGATATGAAGGGGTGTTAGTGTAATATCTAGAAACTAATCTTTTATGTGACTAAATGAACTTGAATGATATTTTAGAAGAACGAACATGTTGTGATTTCTCTATATGGATTTGACACGTTCTCAATGTTATGTTTATTGTAAATTGTGTTTCCAATATTAAATTGAGATACATGAAAGATGCTTGAACAACTTGAGACTTTATGCATGATAGGAGTTAGAATTGTAATATCTTGATTTACTCTTACTACTCGAAAATGGTATATTATGAATTACTATAAATTGATAATTGTCATGTTTGTAAGTAATTAATTCCTAGTTGAATAATTGTATAAACACTTTAAACGAACAATTATGTTTAGTAATCAACTAAGGGGATGTAAGTGTAATATTTATGAAACTATGAATGTGACTTGAGCTTGTGTACAAAACATGTTGTGAAATTGTAAAGTATGATCTTAAGTGAATTAAATGCACTCTTTATTTGTATCAAGCATGCCATCTACGTACAACGACTTTGTATGTTTATATGATCAAGTTGCTCTTACTTATGCACCTTAAAACTCGACATGAACTTGATGCTTAATTCTAATATTATAATTGAACCCTGTGACATTGGATGATTTAATATGCATTTCGTGAATACATTGACTTCCTAAATTGATCTTGCATCTTTGGATATGGAATTGCATGATGGTTGCTTGTAAATATGATCTTGTTGAGCATTGATATGCTTTGATTGACCACGACACCTTATCCAAGCACAACATGAACACTTATGCATAACCACGATCATGTTGAGAAACACTGTGCGTCTTGTTTGGTTCATATAGAGTCTAAGTCTGGGCTTCTGTATGTCTTGTCACAGAGTTGGGTGGTGCTGGTGGGCCCGAGGTTTAGAGTGTTTGGCCCTTCACACTCTACTTTCACGAGGTGAGGTTTAGGATTTTGTATAGTCATGCGACCTATGGCCTTAATATGCTGATTTCAACCCTTGCATGCGAGTATATCTATTATAAATACGTATGTGTTGGATATGATATGTTTATGACCTTCTGAATCAACTCTGTTTGGAAAATTAAATATGAAAGCATATGTAAGCTGTTTTGAAAAGTAGTTTACGTTATGTTCTGTAGCGAGATTGCCATGAAAGATTGGCGTATGTGATCCATCGTGATCTGTTCTGTTGTGATCCGTCGTGATCTGTTATATTGTGATCCGTTGTGATCTGTGTGTGGATCGATCCTGGTGAGCTGCGGGAATGGGTACCCCCGGGACGGTTAGGGCCGTCGGGGCATTTATCCATTGCGTAGTTCCATTTGAGATATCATTATGTGACCTTAGGGTGATGAGGGAGGCGTGGTATCTTGAGCCTTCGGCTAAGGCCGGGGAGGACTCTTGTGGGTTCGCAACCCCTTGAGGGTGAGTCTGTTTTAGATGGTTTATTCTCGATGGTATGGGGACGGTACATCTCCTCCATCATTGGTGTAGAGGTTGGATTGATTTTGATTTATGTTATGAGGAGTTGAGGTTGGAAGCTCGTACTCGCCGAGCAGTTGATTATGTTATGTTATGGAATTATGAGTCGGGATAGAGTCTTTCTGGAAAATGGTTTCTAAACTTATATCTATATCTTATTCGGGTTCTTTCAAAACGTTTTGGTATGTAACACCTATCTCCGGTTCATGAGTCCATCCTTTTTATTCTGTGCTATGCTCCTTATATATATATATATTGTGGGTGTGCGTTAGCCCCCTCACTCGGTCAAGTTGACTGACCCCTCATTTACTTTTTTAGTTACAGGTTGTTGGCGTTTGCTAGGCGGAAGTGAGTCCTTTGAGTTGCACTTCGTCGGTCTAGTCTTTCCATTTGCATTTGCCTTTGAGTTGCACTTCGTCGGTCTAGTCTTTCTATTTGCATTTGTCTTTTTATACACTTTACTTTTGCTTTGACTTGTAGACTTGAGATTATACTTTACTTTTCGGTAGCCCTGCGTGGCACTCTCATTCGGCCCCTTGTGGCACTTGATGATTATTACCTTATGTTGATATTCGGGACTAGGGATTTATGATAGTTGAACCCGTCACTTGTTTTATTTATTGATCTATTATTCGGGATTAGGTATCTATGCTAGTTGAACCCGTCGCCTGCTTTCAATGTTTTGTTTTAAATGCTTCCGCTATCTATTGTTGTTGGTTTTAATTGCTTCCGCACTCTGAGTTTTGGTCAAGTTAGATCCGCCTAGCCTAGTGTGTGAGTTGGTCTCCCGTTCGCTCTGATTCGGATTCGGGCATGGACTTTCATTTCATGTTCCGGGTCTGGGTCATAGTGCGGGGATGTGGCATCCTCCGTTTGGGGTGTTACATCCTTAAGTGGTATCAGAGCTCTAGGTTGCAAAACTGAGCTCTTGAGTCGTGTTGATGACATCCTTCTTATTGGGAATTCGAAGGATGACATGAAAGTGACTAAGTTATGGTTATCGAACCAATTCGAGATGAAAGATCTGGGTGATGCATCCTATATCCTTGGAATTAAAATCTATAGAGATATATCTAGAAGGTTAATAGGACTATCACAGTCGATGTACATTGACAAAGTATTGAAGAGATTCAATATGGAGTCAGCAAGTTAAGAACCTTCCTATGAGTGTAGGAACATGTCTTTCAAAGAAGATGTGTCCTAAGACTAACCTTGAGAAGGAAAGAATGACTCATACACCTTATGCATCAGCAATAGGTAGCATAATGTATGCAATGTTATGTACTCGACCGGATGTGGCTTATGCACTTAGTGTAACAAGTCGTTTCCAATCTGACCCTAGAGATGGTCACTGGGCTGCCATGAAGAATATTCTTAAGTACTTGAAAAGTACTAAAGATTTATTCTTAGTTTACGGAGGTTAGAAAGATCTTACTGTCGAAGGATAGTGCGATGCAAGCTTTGCATCAGACTTAGATGATTTTAAGTCAACGTCAGGATACATTTTCTGCCTAAACGGCGGAGCAGTGAGTTGGAAGAGTTCTAAGAAAACTACCACTGCAGATTCGACCACTGAGGCCAAATACTTGGCTGCAAATGATGCAGCTAAGGAAGGTGTTTGGATTAGAAACTTCATTCAAGAGTTGAATGTTGTTCCTAGCATGAAAGACCCCATTACTGTGTTTTGTGACAACACTGGGGCGGTTGCTCAAGCAAGAGAACCAAGATCTCACCAACGGACCAAGCACATTATGAGGAAGTATCACCTAATCCGTGATATTATCAAAAGATGAGATGTGCAAATTGAGAGGGTCACATCAGCAGAGAACGTGGCGGATCCACTTACTAAACCCCTTAGTCGAGAAGCTTTCCAAGGTCATCTTCAAAAGATGGGACTTAGAATAGCTTTAGAATGGCTTTGACGGGCAAGTGGGAGATTGTTAGGAATAGTGCCCTAGAAAGCCGATTGTATATCCGCTTTGTGTTTTTCCTTATTGTAATCACAGACAATCTTTGAATGAAATAACGTATTGAGGCAACACTTCTTTATATGCTCTTGTTTGGTATGCGTTTACTTTAGCTATACATGTATGAGAACTCCCCTAATCCTGATGACTTTAGGACTCTACCATTTAGGTGAAATGGTTCATGAAACGAGCCCTATATCACATAAGTCATGATTAGTAAAATGCTCCAAGCCGATGAGTCCTACAGACAGTGGGAGTGTCAACCTGACTCCTCTAAGGCTTGCTTGTGGGATCACGCCCTTAAGAAGGACCACCTTGTTTCATGGAGGTGCAAAGTGTATAGTTGATACGTGCGTGATACATGAGGGTGCTTACTTCAATAAGTAAGTTCACTGAGGTGCCCCGTGTGAGAACATTCCTAAATGGGAAAGGAAGTTTCTATTTCAGGAAATGGAAACTTCCAGATTAGGAAATATCTCACGAGTCATTGATGTGATTAATTGATCCTTAGACTTGAGGTTCCTTGTCACTTTATGAGTTAACTCTGTAGTCTTAGGTATAAGCTTTAAAGGGTGTCGCCTTAGACAACTGATTCAAGGCTTATACTGGGGCTGCACAAGTGATTCATGAAAGTGAATGAGAATCAAGAAAGTACCTACACTTGCATTTGCAAGGTGATCTCTTATTGTGTAAGCCATTCATATGCCATATGGAGTCCTTGGCCAAGGCAGTAGATCAAGACATCAAGAAAAGGGTTTCTTGGATTGAGATCAAATGGATATGAAATGCACTTAGCTTTAAGACAGGATTATTAGGGTTCTGATTATTCCCTTACCCTAGATCTTGGTTGAGAGATAGTAAGTAGGAGGATTGTATCTCACATGAATCAATGACTTAAAGGTTCTGTCGAATCTGAACATTCCAATTCAGCTAGGGGTTAAACACCTGTTGCTAGACTATGGTCGTTTAATCTGTGGACCGATTAATTAATTAGTGAATTAATTGATTGGGGTCACCGCTAATTGAATTGAGAACCTAGAGGGTCACACACAACAACCTGGTTACATGAGTTGAGGCTTTAAAATGATTAAACGAGTTAATCGGGCCAAAGGGTTCCACACGTGTGGGTCACGTGCGTGACACGTGTCCTTCATGGACACGTGTGCATGTGCGTGAATATTTATTTGGTGATTCAATAATTAATGTGTTAATTATTTAATAGACTTTGGTTTAATTTTGAATTAAAAAGAAAGTCTTATTTTGGAGAAAAATAATCTAGTTAATTAATTACGAATTAATTAATTAGATAAAATAAGTTATTTATTTTAAATAAATAAAGTATAAAATTATCCAAAAATAGTTTGGATATTTTTAGCTCTCTTGAAAGTTGATTTGAATTTGAATTCAAAGTCAAAGTCAAAATTACTTGATGATCAAGTAATAGGAGAGAGGGACCAAAATCCTTAGCCCATAACGACTAGGATTTTCGGTCCTCCCCTTCCTATATATAGGGGAGCTCGAGCTCCCCTTAGAGCTAATCGAGAATTCTTTTGGTTCATATGTTGAACACCATCCTTTCTCCAAGATAAACGAAACCCTAGGTTAAGCCTAAACACTAACTAGAGAACTAGCATCCTTACTATTTAGATTGTAGTCAAGTTGGTGGACTATCTCTAGAGTGCTTCAAGTTAGAAGTTTGAAGATTCGAGATTACCTTGGAGAGGGGATCAAGCCGCGAGAAGAGCATTCTTGGGTGGCTTGAAACGCTTCAAGAAAGACAATTAAGAAAGTAAGTTTCTAATCCCTACGAATTTGGTTACACGATTGCGAGTCCTAGATCCTTTTGTTGGAAAAATTCTTAAATTTTCGCTACTTTCTGATTCGTGTTTTCCAACAACTAAACCCTTAATCATGGTTCCTATGCACTTAACTCAACTCTCTCTCTCGCTATGCTTGAAATTTCAAACCACACCCCCCCCTCTCATAAGCCAAAATATCAGCCACAAGAAGAGGAAGGAAGAGAAGAAGAGAGAGGAAGGGGAGAACTCCATTTTCTTCAAGTTTTGGAACTCAAACCCCATCAAATCTTCACCAAATTAAGAGGTAAGCTTGTTTTTGTGATGTAATCCTCTTTGTGGTCATTTTAAGTTCAACTTTGCAAGATTTAATCCATGATTGCTTGAGATATGATATATTGCATGAATAGTGGAGGTATGGGCAATTTCTTGATTCTTGCATGTTTTTTTTTGATGAATTCTTTTGATTTCAAGCATGTTATATGACTCTTTGACAACTTATTTGATTTATATGAACTTGGTTTAAGTTTTTCTGAAGGATTCATGTGTGTATCATTTAGGGTTTTGCACGATTTACCCTAATCTCTTCTCTTGCTTGAGTGTTACATGTTTGGCTCGTTTTTATAGCTTCTCTTGCATGAGTTTTGCTTCCCCAACCTTCATATATGTGTTTCCTTCATGCTTGTGTGGTTAGGGATGAGTTTTAGTGTGTTTTGGGGAGCAAAACTTTGGATTTTTGTGGCTGGAGCAAATCCACGACCCTGGATTTTATGCTTTGAAAACATCCACGGCCGTCGAGTTGTGTGGCAGACTTGGGGCGGTTTTTAGACTTGAATCCATGGCCGTGGATTCCCTCTGTGTTAAAATTCCACGGCCCTGGATCTCAGGGGTAGAAACTTTTGTGTTCCGTCTTCGTTTTCTTGTTCGTTTTGTTCGATTCCCTCCCCAATCTTGATCCTAATATGATGAATACTTGTTTATATGTATGAGATGCTTTGATATAGCTTGGTATTACATGAGTGTGATGTGTTTATGATAGACTAACGTGTCATATATGTAGGATTAAGATTTTGAATTCGTTTGATGTGATTTGCTCCTTATGTGATTCAATACGTACCCTTAAGTGCATGAATGACTTTGTGCTTTGTATACTTGCTTTGCGTGAAATCTCTTTGCTCTTATATGAAGTATATGCCTTGTTTACGAGTTATATGGAGTGTTTTATATAATGCATGAAGTTTTTGAACTTGTTTGACGTAAAATATGTGATTTATGCATCAATGTGATTCAGTATGAATTCATATGATATAAGTGCTACTTCATTGCATTCCTTAAGCATCATACGCATCCATATACATACGCCGAGCGTCTAAGTGGTTCATTTTGAGTCTAAGTTTACCTTGTGATCTTTGCTTTGCTTTTAGGTGTACCCCGTGGTTGAAGAGGCGGTTTCTTAGAAGGGTTGTTTCATCGGTGTTGTGACACCCCGTATTCTCGAAAGGCATCCTAACGACATTTAAAAGTAAGTCTCTACACTTGTGTGTGTTTAATTTAAGAGTTCTTGAATTATGTGAATTAATGTAAATTCAATTTAATATGTGTTCATTCGAATTATTCTAAGATTAATTGCCAACTTGATTAATTACGCGCATATTTAACCCTAACTGTCTAATTTGAATTAATTCAAATTTATTCCATGAAATAATTGTCAAGTTGATTTTAAATCCATCATGTTACTTAACTTGTTTAATTTCGGTTTACTTGAATTCCTTGAGATTAATTGTCAATTATGTGTTTACGAAGTGTCGTTAAATTGTACGAAAGGTTTTTAAAATTAAATTGAATTAAATTCTAATTGGTAAATCTCTATTTCATTTTAATTTGTAAAATTAATTCGGAGCTTGAATCTTTATTCGTAACTTTACCAATTTTATTTACAATGATTTGTACGCGATATGTCTCTTTGCTACGCAATAAGGATACCCGGTTGTATATAGCTTGTGCACAAGACATATTTCTCCTAATCCCTTTTCTCTCTCTCTCTCCTCTCCCATTCTCTCTCTCCCGCGGGTCACTATGCGTGGCTTTGGTTACGAGCCTATAACTCGATCGTTTCTCGACGGAATTCAACAAACGAATAGTCCATTTCGATTATCTCGGGGAGACCGATGCAAGAGTACCAATTTTACAGCCTAACGACGAACGGTGGCAGAGTTATGGCTGGATTTCAGTAGCAGCAGCGGAGCTGTCAGACCGCCGCCACTTCGCAGGCGTTTCGCGGCGTTTTCCGGCCACCTCCTTGGTGCACGCGCCGAAGACCCAGCAAGAGGACATCCCGGCGCTTCGATTGACGTCGACGGTGCGGCCATCGGAGCCGCGACGGCGCTGCACGCGCCGCCTGAAGCTCGCTTGGCGGCGCCTGTTACTGTAGCGGCGCGATTCCGCCGCTTCTGGCGGTGGTTTTCGATGGGGCTTGATGGTTTCCAAGGTTTTTCGACCCCCTGAGATCATTTCCGGCATCAATTTCACCAGATCTTGGCCGTAGGTGGTGGTTCCAGCGACGTGGGCGGCGTCACAATATTCGGCGGCCAACGGGGGCCTTTTCCGGCCATCTTTTGGCCTCGGGCTCTTCACAAAAGTTGTTTGGAACGACGAGAACTAGTGTCCTGTGATCAGGCGACTCCAGATTCTGTGGTTTGGCGGCGGATCGCGGTGGCAAAGTGGCGGTGCAACGGCGGCGCTAGCTCCGAGGATTTTTTTCCGGTGAGATACGTTAGGGCTTTCGAAGAGCTCGTCATGGGTAAGACAATGGCTTTTACGGATCGCATTTTGGTTCACCGGTTTGGAAGTAATTTGAGTTTGAAGATTTAGGGTTTTCGTGTACGTAGATCTGAAATTGGAGGAGATTGACTTGGAATTTCTAGAAATTGATCGAGGATTCGGAACGGGCACGAAGACTTCATTCAGGAATTATTTTTCGGGATTTTTCCAGCGACCTTTGGCGGCGGCCCGGCGGCTGTCCGGCCAAATTCCGGCAGCTACAGTGGTGGTGTTCCGGCGGCGTCTGGTCAGAATATTCATCTCGTAGTGGTGAGTTCAACGCCACTTTCCGTTCGTCAATCGGACACTCGATCTATTTATTACGAATTATTTTGCGTAATTGTGATTATTTTAATTAATTGTTTTAAGTGCAAATAAATTGTTTATTCTTGGTTTGTTGATCGAGATGTATTCTAATCGTATGTGAAAACATGTATTGAATGGATTGTGATATGCATGAATGTTTCGATTTACAATTTGAATCCCGATGTGATGAATTTATGCTATGTGTTTAGATATGAAGGGGTGTTAGTGTAATATCTAGAAACTAATCTTTTATGTGACTAAATGAACTTGAATGATATTTTAGAAGAACGAACATGTTGTGATTTCTCTATATGGATTTGACACGTTCTCAATGTTATGTTTATTGTAAATTGTGTTTCCAATATTAAATTGAGATACATGAAAGATGCTTGAACAACTTGAGACTTTATGCATGATAGGAGTTAGAATTGTAATATCTTGATTTACTCTTACTACTCGAAAATGGTATATTATGAATTACTATAAATTGATAATTGTCATGTTTGTAAGTAATTAATTCCTAGTTGAATAATTGTATAAACACTTTAAACGAACAATTATGTTTAGTAATCAACTAAGGGGATGTAAGTGTAATATTTATGAAACTATGAATGTGACTTGAGCTTGTGTACAAAACATGTTGTGAAATTGTAAAGTATGATCTTAAGTGAATTAAATGCACTCTTTATTTGTATCAAGCATGCCATCTACGTACAACGACTTTGTATGTTTATATGATCAACTTGCTCTTACTTATGCACCTTAAAACTCGACATGAACTTGATGCTTAATTCTAATATTATAATTGAACCCTGTGACATTGGATGATTTAATATGCATTTCGTGAATACATTGACTTCCTAAATTGATCTTGCATCTTTGGATATGGTTGCTTGTAAATATGATCTTGTTGAGCATTGATATGCTTTGATTGACCACGACACCTTATCCAAGCACAACATGAACACTTATGCATAACCACGATCATGTTGAGAAACACTGTGCGTCTTGTTTGGTTCATATAGAGTCTAAGTCTGGGCTTCTGTATGTCTTGTCACAGAGTTGGGTGGTGCTGGTGGGCCCGAGGTTTAGAGTGTTTGGCCCTTCAGACTCTACTTTCACGAGGTGAGGTTTAGGATTTTGTATAGTTATGCGACCTATGGCCTTAATATGCTGATTTCAACCCTTGCATGCGAGTATATCTATTATAAATACGTATGTGTTGGATATGATATGTTTATGACCTTCTGAATCAACTCTGTTTGGAAAATTAAATATGAAAGCATATGTAAGCTGTTTTGAAAAGTAGTTTACGTTATGTTCTGTAGCGAGATTGCCATGAAAGATTGGCGTATGTGATCCATCGTGATCTGTTCTGTTGTGATCCGTCGTGATCTGTTATATTGTGATCCGTTGTGATCTGTGTGTGGATCGATCCTGGTGAGCTGCGGGAATGGGTACCCCCGGGACGGTTAGGGCCGTCGGGGCATTTATCCATTGCGTAGTTCCATTTGAGATATCATTATGTGACCTTAGGGTGATGAGGGAGGCGTGGTATCTTGAGCCTTCGGCTAAGGCCGGGGAGGACTCTTGTGGGTTCGCAACCCCTTGAGGGTGAGTCTATTTTAGATGGTTTATTCTCGATGGTATGGGGACGGTACATCTCCTCCATCATTGGTGTAGAGGTTGGATTGATTTTGATTTATGTTATGAGGAGTTGAGGTTGGAAGCTCGTACTCGCCGAGCAGTTGATTATGTTATGTTATGGAATTATGAGTCGGGATAGAGTCTTTCTGGAAAATGGTTTCTAAACTTATATCTATATCTTATTCGGGTTCTTTCAAAACGTTTTGGTATGTAACACCTATCTCCGGTTCATGAGTCCATCCTTTTTATTCTGTGCTATGCTCCTTATATATATATATTGTGGGTGTGCGTTAGCCCCCTCACTCGGTCAAGTTGACTGACCCCTCATTTACATTTTTAGTTACAGGTTGTTGGCGTTTGCTAGGCGGAAGTGAGTCCTTTGAGTTGCACTTCGTCGGTCTAGTCTTTCTATTTGCATTTGCCTTTGAGTTGCACTTCGTCGGTCTAGTCTTTCTATTTGCATTTGTCTTTTTATACACTTTACTTATGCTTTGACTTGTAGACTTGAGATTATACTTTACTTTTCGGTAGCCCTGCGTGGCACTCTCATTCGGCCCCTTGTGGCACTTGATGATTATTACCTTATGTTGATATTCGGGACTAGGGATTTATGATAGTTGAACCCGTCACTTGTTTTATTTATTGATCTATTATTCGGGATTAGGTATCTATGCTAGTTGAACCCGTCGCCTGCTTTCAATGTTTTGTTTTAAATGCTTCCGCTATCTATTGTTGTTGGTTTTAATTGCTTCCGCACTCTGAGTTTTGGTCAAGTTAGATCCGCCTAGCCTAGTGTGTGAGTTGGTCTCCCGTTCGCTCTGATTCGGATTCGGGCATGGACTTTCATTTCATGTTCCGGGTCTGGGTCATAGTGCGGGGATGTGGCATCCTCCGTTTGGGGTGTTACATCCTTAAGTGGTATCAGAGCTCTAGGTTGCAAAACCGAGCTCTTGAGTCGTGTTGAGTCTGTCTAGGTCGTACGACATAAGAGTAACTGCGCATTGCATTTGTTTGACTTGATATTTTGATCCTTCGACATAAACTATTTCGTGATTATATGATTGTGTACACATTATGACTTTGATTATGTAACATCTTATTTTATGTGCTTTATAAATTACAACTAATTGTTGCATTTACGTGACATTTCATTTGCATCTTAATCCGCATGCATCGAATGTAGTGTTGAATTTCAGGGTACCCTATGAGTCAACACTACCTATTAGCACTACAACGAAAACATACCATAATTCGAAGATGAAAGGGTTCTTTACCAAGATCAATGCCCATGAAAAGGTTCAGAGTTGGAGGAATGAGAATTGCTATATTGACTTACTATCTTAAAGTCAATTGAAAGATGAGGTTTGATGAATTTTAACCTTGAGGATTCGTTCATCTCAAAGTAGTCACCTTGTTGAGGAAATGAGTCAATGGAGGAGAGTCTGACCAAGTAGAAGCGTTTTGAAGTAGTTTGATGAGCTTTCGCCTTGATGATTCGTTTATTTGGGAGTGTTCACCTTGTTGATGGAAACGAGTTAATGTAGAAGAATCCGATCAAATAAGATCCGATCAAGTTCTAGGGATGTGGATAGGTAACCATGTTACATAAGCAACGAGCTACAAACCCTCGGTGAGTGTTGAAGGTTTTAGTGCTGTTTAGAGTTAACGAACGACAAGACAAGATTGGTTGTTAGCTCTTTGGGTGTTTCTTCAAGATGAGATGGAAGACATTGTTGATGTGGGAATAGAACAGTTAGATGTCGAAAGACTTCATCCAAGTTTCAGAATCATATACCATGGATTGCTTTGGGAAGTGCTTAGCACCACGATCATCCAACGAAACTCTGAGGTAAATATCTGATTGACAAACGAATCATGGACAACTCCTTGAAGATGAGCAGACTAAGATTTAACACAAAAATAAGAAATTCTTGGGAGAAACTGAGGATGATTCTAGTTGAGCAAGGATTACGGTCTAGTAAAGGGTTTGGTGATAAACGAGCTTTGTTGAGTTACCACTTTATGAAAAGATTTAAGACGAGAGGTTCAGATGACGAGGGTTGCATCATTGTCGGCTTAATCAACTCCTACTGCTTCATCTCGACTTTCTTGTCAAGACTTTTACACTTTGGTTAACGGTACGCCAAGCATTCACGGCATTTGCATACATGCATCGCTTAAATACTTTTACCTTCTTTTGCTTGATGTGGGTGATGACTATTGTTGTTTAATTGTGATAACTTGGATACCTGATCTAGTAGTTGTAACTTGAAATTTCTACTCGTTATGAACCGTTGCTGAGATGATGAATGAGTGATGTACTTATGTGAACTATTCATGCCTATGTGATTTGAAACTCTCTTGATTGCTCACTAACTTCCCATATAACATACATACATACTGTAACCTTATTTTATAGGGATTCCATCGCGATATCCCCCCTTGAGTTGAGGTATGAGCGTTGAATCTATACTCAAGGGACACCGATAGCAGTTGTATAAGGTACACCAAACATGCATCGCATACTTTTCGTCAAGTGTTACTATGATGTGTGTATCTATGAATAACTGATAAGTGGATTTATGTGTAAGAGAGACCTTAGGTCCCCTCTTTTTACGTGTTGGAGAGATGTAGGATTCTCTCTATTTATGTGGTAGAAAGATGTTGGAATCTTTCTAAGTTTTGTGCGCGAGAGATGTTGGATTCTCTTGTACTCAGATATTCAGGGATGCTGGATTCTCTTGAATCTAGGGGTTTGAGGAATGCTGGATTTTCTCAAACTAGAATGTTGGGAGATGTTGGAATCTGCCCGACTTAGGTTGAGAGACGGGATTCTCTCAATTATGTGCTTGAGAGACGGGGTTCTCTCAATTATGTGCTCGAGAGACGGGGTTCTCTCTCTTGTGGGTGTTGAGGGACGCGGCTCTCTTACTTACGTGTTGAGAGATGAGATTCTCTCTTGTTTGTTGTGGTTGCATTACGGGTTGATCTGACTACGGGTTGCAAATGGCGAGTATGAGATGACAACGAGGTTGGGTGCAGTTGCAGCTATCCGATCATGGGAATGACCGACCGAGTTCGAAACAACTAACGGATCAAGTACTCGCACGGACCTCGACGATAACAAGACATCCTAAAGGAGGTTCAGTGTAGATGACAGGAGTAAGCCTCACCATTAGAGTTATGATCTCACGTGAGTTCGGGAGAAGGGTTGGAGCACTACAACTCGAGGATCTACATTTTAGCAGTGGAACCTGGGGACCAGGTTCTCTTAAGGGGGGAAGGTTGTGACACCCCGTATTCTCGAAAGGTATCCTGACGACATTTACAAGTAAGTCTCTACACTTGTGTGTGTTTAATTTAAGAGTTCTTGAATTATGTGAATTAATGTAAATTCAATTTAATATGTGTTCATTCGAATTATTCTAAGATTAATTGCCAACTTGATTAATTACGCGTATATTTAACCCTAACTGTCTAATTTGATTTAATTCAAATTTATTCCATGAAATAATTGTCAAGTTGATTTTAAATCCGTCATGTTACTTAACTTGTTTAATTTCGGTTTACTTGAATTCCTTGAGATTAATTGTCAATCATGTGTTTACGAAGTGTCGTTAAATTGTACGAAAGGTTTTTAAAATTAAATTGAATTAAATTCTATTTGGTAAATCTCTATTTCATTTTAATTTGTAAAATTAATTCGGAGCTTGAATCTTTATTCGTAACTTTACCAATTTTATTTACGATTATTTGTATGCGATATGTCTCTTTGCTATGCAATAAGGATACCCGGTTGTATATAGCTTGTGCACAAGACACATTTCTCCCAATCCCTTTTCTCTCTCTCTCTCTCTCCCGTTGGTCACTATGCGCGGCTTTGGTTACGAGCCCATAACTCGATCGTTTCTCGACGGAATTCAACAAACGAATAGTCCATTTCGATTATCTCGGCGAGACCGACTCAAGAGTATCAATTTTACGGCCTAACAACAAACAGTGGCGGAGTTATGGCCGGATTTCAGTAGCAGCGGCGGAGCTGTCAGACCGCCGCCACTTCGCCGGCGTTTTCTGGCCACCTCCTTGGTGCACGCGCCGAAGACCCAGCAAGAGGACATCCCGGCGCTTCGATTGACGTCGACGGTGCGGCCATCGGAGCCGCGAAGGCGCCGCACGCGCTCCCGGTTACTGTAGTGGCGCGATTCCGCCGCTTCCGGCTGTGGTTTTCGACGGGGCTTGATGGTTTCCAAGGTTTTTCGACCCCCTGAGTTCATTTCCGGCATCAATTTCACCAGATCTTGGCCGTAGGTGGTGGTTCCAGCGACGTGGGCGGCGGCAGAATATTCGACGGCCAACGGGGGCCTTTTTCGGCCATCTTTTGGCCTCGGGCTCTTCACGAAAGTTGTTCAGAACGACGAGAACTAGTGGCCTGTGATCAGGCGACTCCAGATTCTATGGTTTGACGGCGGATCGCAGTGGCAAAGTGGCGGTGCAACGGCGACGCTAGCTCCGAGGATTTTTTTCCGGCGAGATACCTTAGGGCTTTCGAAGAGCTCGTCATGGGTAAGACAATGGCTTTGACGGATCGCATTTTGGTTCACCGGTTTGGAAGTAATTTGAGTTTGAAGATTTAGGGTTTTCGTGTTCGTAGATCTGAAATTGGAGGAGATTGACTTGGAATTTCCAGAAATTGATCGAGGATTCGGAATGGGCACGAAGACTTCATTCAGGAATGATTTTTCGGGATTTTTCCGGCGACCTTTGGCGGCGGCCCGACGGCAGTCCGGCCAAATTCCGGCAGCTACAGTGGTGGTGTTCCGGCGGCGTCTGGTCAGAATGTTCGTCTCGTAGTGGTGAGTTCAACGCCACTTTCCGTTCGTCAATCGGACACTCGATCTATTTATTACGAATTATTTTGCGTAATTGTGATTATTTGAATTAATTGTTTTAAGTGAAAATAAATTGTTTATTCTTGGTTTGTTGATCGAGATGTATTCCAATCGTATGCGAAAACATGTATTGAATGGATTGTGATATGCATGAATGTTTCGATTTACAATTTGAATCCCGATGTGATGAATTTATGCTATGTGTTTAGATATGGAGGGGTGTTAGTGTAATATCTAGAAACTAATCTTTTATGTGACTAAATGAACTTGAATGATATTTTAGAAGAAGGAACATGTTGTGATTTCTCTATATGGATTTGAGACGTTCTCAATTTTATGTTTATTGTAAATTGTGTTTCCAATATTAAATTGAGATACATGAAAGATGGCTGAACAACTTGAGACTTTATGCATGATAGGAGTTAGAATTGTAATATCTTGATTTACTCATACTACTCGAAAATGGTATATTATGAATTACTATAAATTGATAATTGTCATGTTTGTAAGTAATTAATTCCTAGTTGAATAATTGTATAAACACTTTAAACGAACAATTATGCCTAGTAATCAACTAAGGGGATGTAAGTGTAATATTTATGAAACTATGAATGTGACTTGAGCTTGTGTACCAAACATGTTGTGAAGTTGTAATGTATGATCTTAAGTGAATTAAATGCACTCTTTATTTGTATCAAGCATGCCATCTACGTACAACGACTTTGTATGTCTATATGATCAAGTTGCTCTTACTTATGCACCTTATAACTCGACATGAACTTGATGCTTAATTCTAATATTATAATTGAACCCTGTGACATTGGATGATTTAATATGCATTTCGTGAATACATTGACTTCCTAAATTGATCTTGCATCTTTGGATATGGAATTGCATGATGGTTGCTTGTAAATATGTTCTTGTTGAGCATTGATATGCCTTGATTGACCACGACACCTTATCCAAGCACAACATGAACACTTATGCATAACCACGATCATGTTGAGCAACGCCGTGCGTCTTGTTTGGTTCATATAGAGTCTAAGTCTGGGCTTCTGTATGTCTTGTCACAGAGTTGGGTGGTGCCGGTGGGCCCGAGGTTTAGAGTGTTTGGTCCTTCACACTCTCAGACTCTACTTTCACGAGGTGAGGTTTAGGATTTTGTATAGTTACGCGACCTTTGGCCTTAATATGCTGATTTCAACCCTTGCATGCGAGTATATCTATTATAAATACGTATGTGTTGGATATGATATGTTTATGACCTTCTGAATCAACTCTGTTTGGAAAATTAAATATGAAAGCATATGTAAGCTGTTTTGAAAAGTACTTTACGTTATGTTCTGTAGCGAGATTGCCATGAAAGATTGACGTATGTGATCCATCGTGATCTGTTCTGTTGTGATTCGTCGTGATCTGTGATATTGTGATCCGTTGTGCTCTGCGTGTGGATCGATCCTGGTGAGCTGCGGGAATGGGTACCCCCGGGACGGTTAGGGCCGTCGAGGCATTTATCCATTGCGTAGTTCCGATTTGAGATATCATTGTGCGACCTTAGGGTGATGAGGGAGACGTGGTATCTTGAGCCTTCGGCTAAGGCCGGGGAGGACTCTTGTGGGTTCGCAACCCCTTGAGGGTGAGTCTATTTTAGACGGTTTATTCTCGATGGTATGGGGACTGTACATCTCTTCCATCATTGGTGTAGAGGTTGGATTGATTTTGATTTATGTTATGAGGAGTTGAGGTTGGAAGCTCGTACTCGCCGAGCAGTTGATTATGTTATGTTATGGAATTATGTATCGGGATAGAGTCTTTCTGGAAAATGGTTTCCAAACTTATATCTATATCTTATTCGGGTTCTTTCAAAACGTTTTGGTATGTAACACCTATCCCCGGTTCATGAGTCCATCCTTTTTATTCTGTGCTATGCTCCTTATATATATATATTGTGGGTGTGCGTTAGCCCCCTCACTCGGTCAAGTTGACTGACCCCTCATTTACACTTTTAGTTGCAGGTTGTTGGCGTTTGCTAGGCGGAGGTGAGTCCTTTGAGTTGCACTTCGTCGGTCTAGTCTTTCTATTTGCATTTGTCTTTTCATACACTTTACTTATGCTTTGACTTGTAGACTTGAGATTATACTTTACTATTCGGTAGCCCTGCGTGGCACTCTCATTCGGCCCCTTGTGGCACTTGATGATTATTACCTTATGTTGATATTCGGGACTAGGGATTTATGATAGTTGAACCCGTCACTTGTTTTGTTTGTTGATCTATTATTCGGGATTAGGTATCTATGCTAGTTGAACCCGTCACCTGCTTTGCATGTTTTGTTTTAAATGCTTCCGCTATCTATTGTTGTTGGTTTTAATTGCTTCCACACTCTGAGTTTTGGTCAAGTTAGATCCGCCTAGCCTAGTGTGTGAGTTGGTCTCCCGTTCGCTCTGATTCGGATTCGGGCATGGACTTTCATTTCATGTTCCGGGTCTGGGTCATAGTGCGGGGGATGTGGCATCCTCCGTTTGGGGTGTTACAGGTGTGGTCGATAAGGTGATGTTTCCTTCTTTTAGTTATCATGACCTCCAACCCTAAATGTGTTTTAAGCCCGCATGCGACATATACGTATATATATGTATATAGATATGTGTACGATATGTATTTTGTGGGAATTGACCCTTTTGCTATGAAACATTTGAAAAACGCTTTTATGTATAAATAAGCTCTATTTTCGTCTCTTTGCTTTGAAAATGGGTTGGTGTGTGTGTGTGTGATATATTTTGGCGAGATAAGCTTTGTGATATATGTAAGTGTAAGTGTATGTTTGGGCCCCGGAGTTGTGTGTAATGGGAGACTCGGGACGACCATAGGGGTCGCCGGTTGCAAACCCTGTACACTTCTCCACTTTATAGGATCAACCCGAAACCCACTCGGAGGGAGGAGAGGGACGGAGTCCTTGGGCGTGAGTGTCATGAAACTCACGACCCTGACGTATAAGCGTGGATGCGAAGGGTGGCCACCCTTCCATCCCATGGAGTAAGGAGGTATGTGTATGTGTTTGTTTTAAGTCTTTGTGTGTTAAGTTTCGAGTTTTATTTTGTGAAGGAGGTTGGTTGTGCACTCGAACTCGCCGAGTGATATGTGTGTGTTATGTTTTCGTTTATGATTCATGAAACGGGTGAGGACTTCTAATTCTTAAAATTTGGTTGATTTCGGCCTTCGGCCCTAAACCTATCTATATATATATATGCTATCACATGTCAAAATAATTTGGATTTCAAAAACCACGCCCGGTCAATGAATACTCTAAGATTTGAATATGCTCTGCTCTATATCTATGTACGGGTGTGTGTGTTAGCCCCCTCACCAGTCTTTAGGACTGACCCCTATTTGTTGTTTCTTTTTCCCCCTTTGTTTCCTGAGATTGCAGGTGCAGGTTTTCGGTTCGTGCTAGGCGGTGTCTTTTCTTTGGGTCGTTCTTGTATAGAAGAGTCTTTTGCATCCTTGCATCTTTACTTTCAGTTTTGGTACTACGTATAAATATGTATGAGTATTGTACTATGTATAAGCTCTGTATGATTTACGATTGGAACTTTGGGCTTGGCTTGTATGATTAGTTTGGCCTTGGATGGGCATATTATGTGTAAGTTGTATTATTGATAGCATGTATGTTTGTATATTCGTGATCCTGATGCTTCCGCATTTGTTCTGTTTTGTTGCGCGCTCTGTTTGAGGGTCTAGATCGCCTAGCTAGCATGTGGGTTTTTGTTTGTCACCCGTTCGTCGTGGTTTGATGCGTGGGCGGAGTCTCCATTTCATTCCACGTGTTGGGCCTCGGTGCGGGGGATGTAGTGCCCTGCGCTCCGGGGTGTTACATCTCGAAGTGGTATCAGAGCTCTTGGTTGCAAAACCGGAGCTCTAGTGTCCTGTGAGTTTGTCTAGGTTGTTCGGCTTAGGATTATGTGTTTGTTTGCATTCACGATCTAATTTATGTGACATAATTGTTATTAACTATGTTAATCGTTCACATGAACATGCACTTGCTAATCGACATGCATCTTTATTTTCATTGTAATTTTGAGATTTTCAGGACACCATCCATGAATCCGTTAGCAACTTTGTACCGGGAGTTTGGGACTTTTAATTCTTCGTACTTCCGAGGAGGAAATGATATTTAAGCCGGGGAGTGGATCACAGAGATGGAAGCAGTATTTTGAGTATGGCCATGTGAATCTCAAAACAAAGTCCGCTTTGTTACCCTACTTTTACAAGGCCAAGCAAATTTATGGTGGGCAAGAGTTACTCAGCATCTAGAGGCGGCAAGAGAAGCAATACTTGGGATGTATTTATTCGGGAATTTAGGAAAAGGTACATGCCCGCCATTCTACAAGAGTGAAGACTTGAAGAGTTTCTCACCCTTAAACAAGAAGAGAACACCGTTATGGAGTATTTGGAGAAGTTCGAAAGGTTGGGTGCTTATGTGCCACATATTACAAGCGATGATCGGTTGAAAGCTAAGCACTTCATGAAGGGCCTTCGGGATGAGTTTAGAGGAGCTTTGACCGCAAGAGATACGAGTACATGGAACCAAGCCGTTGAGAAGGCATTACGGGGTCGAAACTCGGTTGATGACAAGAAAAGGGCATGAAGAGGATACACCGGGATAATCATTGGAGTCCGGATCTTGTTCTAATCGACAAGTAGGAAAGAGAGAAACTCGACAAGGCGCACCAACCAAGAAGGGAAGTAACAAGAAGAAATCCAAGCCCCGGAAGACTCCTTGGTTCAAAAGGGAATTTCGACCGTGTGCTCATTGCGGAGGGACCAACCACACTTATGATGGATGTTGGATCCGGTTGAAGAGATGCTATGCTTGCGGGTCTTTAGAGCACAAATCCTCAGAGTGTGATCATTCGAGGGCTAGCAAACAAAGAAAGAGGAATCAAAGGCTTCAAGTTGGAGATCAAATCAAACCCAAGAACCGAGGTAATTGCATTCATGGCACCACATTCATGCATATTTGTTTTGGGGAAACCTATTTTTGCTCTACTTCTCCTTATTTGTTGCCTCTCGTTGCTTGTTCTTCATTTCCTAGTCGTTCTTTGCCTTTGTTGTTGTTGTGGTGGTTGCTTTTCTTGTTGTTGTGAGTTGAGAGTTCGGGTGTTGCGAGTTGTAAGGGCCGAGCTTACTGGTGGTAGTTCTTGAAGGCGCCTAGTTCTTGTTAAGGTAACTTCGTTACCGTAGGCGTTGGTGGTTGCTTTTGGAGGTCCTTTCGGGCTCAATGATATTTTCGGGTGTTGGATTGAAGGCTAACCCATCTATATGCTTTGTGGAAGCAGTTGGTTATTCCGGGACGGTGCAATAAGCTTTGTGACTTTCCTTTAGGTTAACCGAGAGGTTGAGTCAAGTTTAAGGAGATAAAGATCGAAGTAAGACACCTTGGTGTTTCTTTGAAGGTTGGAATTTGTTTCCACCCAATAAGGACATCGAGATTGTCATGATCTTTATCCCGGAGTCGATCTTGTTCGAAGATTCCCTACCGGATGACTCTAGCGTGGATGTAGAGTTTAAGACGTAGTTAACGCGCTCTTAGCAGGTAGTTTCATCAATTTGAATACTTCTTCGTGGAGTGTTCTTATCCTATCTAAGAAGAAGATGGGGCGTTAAGATGAAAATAACTACCGTGAGCTACGCGGGTTAACCATGGGAGGAGAATACCCTTCTGGCTTGCTTCGAGGAGTCGTTCATCCTTCTTCAGTGTTCCGTGGTATTTGCTAAGGGTGGTTTCGACAAGGGTATTGTTGACTACGCATTATTGTAGAAGAACCGAGAATTACCTCAGAGAATAAGTCTCTAATGTCATCGGGGTTCAACCGGAGATTTGTCTTTGCAGAAGCCGTCATCCCATGACATGAAAGACAAGGAAGAGGCATGGTTCGAGTGGATAGGCTTTTGAAGAGAGTTACCTTGATTACACGAGGATACTCAAACTTCTCCTTTACAATCGAGGTACTAAGGAAGACTTCGGTTGTGCGTGGCTAACGGAGAGTTAGAGCTTATGTCTCAAGAAGTGTTTGAACACGAGACTAGTTCCACTCATGGTTCGAGACTTGAAGAGCCGGTAATGGTGTTGTGGCATGAAAAAGACATTGCAAACTTTGTGTAGAAATGTTCAACATGCTCTCGGTTGAAGATCGAGAACCTTTCCGGCATGGTTCTCCAACTACTTTCGAATCCTAATTGGAAGTGGGAGGAAACTGGACACGAAGCTTGCTAAAATAAGGAGAATTACCAGGATATGAGAAGCCTTCTTTATTTCTAATCGAGGAAGTGATATCCCGAGGTGTCTACAGCTTTCGTGGATCAGAGTGGCGCAGCGGAAGTGTGTGGTTAGGTTCGTCTCAAGATTCCTCCTAGGTCTCGCCTAGGACCTGAGGACAGGTCCTTTTGAAGGAGGGGAGTTTGTAACATCCCGCTCGTCCAGCCATTCCAGGTACGCTTCTATGAGAGAGTTCTTTGTGCCTTTAATTATTTAATTATTCAATTATGTGCTATTTTAATGCTAATGTGATTATTTTATATTACTTGTTTAATGTATAACTTGAGTTTTAACGTTTACGTATGCCTGTCTTGTAATTTGCTATGTATGTGCCCGAATTTAATTCCGTTTCTTGCAAATTTTTGATATATGTGAATTACATGAGTTATGAACGTGATTATATGCTCGTTATATGTTTTAGATGTTGTTTTATGTGGTTCTTGGCTCGTTTTGTAAAAACGGGATTTGTGAGGGACTTGAGGGCCTAACGTGTTTAGCGCACCTCGTGTTCCGGAAGGCGTAACTTGAGTTTGGGAATTCGGATTCGAATTTTGGAAGATGTGTTGGACTCATAACGAAGAAAGGAAACCAAAGAATCAAGATAAGCCCATTTGAGCCTCCGAAATTCAGCTAGAATGAGCCCCTTGCACCAAGAGCTACCTTTTATTGACTAGTCAAGATATGTGGGCCCTAATTAACCCCAACTAAACCCTTAACCATGGTTCGTATGAACTTAACTCAACTCTCTCTCTCCCTATGCCTGAAATTTGGAACCGCACCCCCCTCCCCCCTAATAAGCCAAAATATCAGCCACAAGAAGAGAAAGGAAGAGAAGAAGAGAGAGGAAGGGGAGAACTCCATTTTCTTCAAGTTTTGGAATTCAAACCCCATCAAATCTTCACCAAATTAAGAGGTAAGCTTGTTTTTGTGATGTAATCCTCTTTGTGGTCATTTTAAGTTCAACTTTCCAAGATTTAATCTATGATTGCTTGAGATATGATATATTGCATGAATAGTGGAGGTATGGGCAATTTCTTGATTCTTGCATGTTTTTTTCGATGAATTCTTTTGATTCCAAGCATGTTGTTTGACTCTTTGACAACCTATTTGATTTATATGAACTTGGTTTAAGTTTTTGTGAAGGATTCATGAGTGTATCATTTAGGGTTTTGCATAATTTGCCCTAATCTCTTCTCTTGCTTGAGTGTTGCATGTTTGGCTCATTTTTATGGCTTCTCTTGTATGAGTTTTGCTTCCCCAACCTTCATATATGTGTTTCTTTGATGCTTGTGTGGTTTGATATGAGTTTTAGTATGTTTTGGGGAGCAAAACTTTTGATTTTCGTGGCTGGAGCAAATTCACGGCCCTAGATTTTATTTTTTAAAAACATCCACGGCCGTGGATTTGTGTGGCAGACTTGGGGCAGTTTCTAGACTAGAATCCACGGCCGTGGATTCCCTCTGTGTTAAAAATCCACGGCCCTGGATCTCAGGGGTAGAAACTTTTGTGTTCCGTCTTCGTTTTCTTGTTCGTTTTGTTCGATTCCCTCCCCAATCTTGATCCTAATATGATGAATACTTGTTTATATGTATGAGATGCCTTGATATAGCTTGGTATTACATGAGTGTGATGTGTTTATGATTGACTAACATGTTATATATGTAAGATTAAGATTTCGAATTCGTTTGATGTGATTTGCTTCTTATGTGATTTAATACGTACCCTTAAGTGCATGAATGACTTTGTGCTTTGTATACTTGCTTTGTGTGAAATCACTTTGCTCTTATATGAAGTATATGCCTTGTTTATGAGTTATATGGAGTGTTTTATATGATGTATGAAGTTTGTGAACTTGTTTGACGTAAAATATGTGATTTATGCATCAATGTGATTCGGTATGAATTCATATGATATAAGTGCTACTTCGTTGCATTCCTTAAGCATCATACGCATCCATATACATACCCCGAGCGTCTAAGTGGTTCATTTTGAGTCTAAGTTTACCTTGTGATCTTTGCTTTGCTTTTAGGTGTACCCTGTGGTTGAAGAGGCGGTTTCTTAGAAGGGTTTGTGTTTGTTTCGTCGGTGTGGTCGACAAGGTGAGGTTTCTTTCTTTTAGTTATCATGACCTACAACCCTAAATGTGTTTTAAGCCCGCATGCGACATATACGTATATATATGTATATAGATATGTGTACGATATGTATTTTGTGGGAATTGGCCCTTTTGCTATGAAACGTTTGAAAAACGCTTTTATGTATAAATAAGCTCTATTTTCGTCTCTTTGCTTTGAAAATGGGTTGGTGTGTGTGTGTGATATATTTTGGCGAGATAAGCTTTGTGATATGTGTAAGTGTAAGTGTAAGTTTGGGCCCCGGAGTTGTGTGTAATGGGAGACCCGGGACGACCATAGGGGTCGCCGGTTGCAAACCTTGTACACTTCTCCACTTTATAGGATCAACCCGAAACCCACTCGGAGGGAGGTGGGGGACGGAGTCCTTGGGCGTGAGTGTCATGAAACTCACGACCCTGACGTATAAGCGTGGATGCGAAGGGTGGCCATCCTTCCATCACATGGAGTAAGGAGGTATGTGTATGTGTTTGTTTTAAGTCTTTGTGTGTTAAGTTTCGAGTTTTGTTTTGTGAAGGAGGTTGGTTGTGCACTCGTACTCGCCGAGTGATGTGTGTGTGTTATGTTTCCGTTTATGATTCATAAAACGGGTAAAGACTTCTAATTCTTAAAATTTGGTTGATTTTGGCCTTCGGCCCTAAACCTTTCTCTATATATATGCTATCACTGTCAAAATAATTTGGATTGCAAAAACCACGCCCGGTCCATGAATACTCTAAGATTTGAATATGATCTGCTATGCTTTGCTCTATACCTATGTACGGGTGTGTGTGTTAGCCCCCTCACCAGCCTTTAGGATTGACCCCTCTTCGTTGTTTCTTTTTCCCCCTTTGTTTCCTGAGATTGCAGGTGCAGGTCTTGGGTTCGTGCTAGGGGATGTCTTTTCTTTGGGTCGTTATTGTATAGAAGAGTCTTTTGCATCCTTGCTTCTTTACTTTCAGTTTTGGTACTACGTATAAATATGTACGAGTATGGTACTATGTATAAGCTCTGTATGATTTATGATTCGAGCTTTGGGCTTCGCTTGTATGATTAGTTTGGCCTTGGATGGGCATATTATGTGTAAGTTGTATTATTGATAGCATGTATGTTTGTATATTCGTGATCCTGATGCTTCCGCATTCGTTTTGTTTTGTTGCGCGCTCTGTTTGAGGGTCTAGACCGCTTAGCTAGCGTGTGGGTTTTTGTTTGTCACCCGTTCGCCGTGGTTTGATGTGTGGGCGGAGTCTCCATTTCGTTCCACGTGTTGGGCCTCGGTGCGGGGGATGTAGTGCCCTGTGCTCGGGGAGTTACAAGATTTGTCATCTTAGCCGTTGATTATTTTACAAAGTGGGCAGAGGCTGAAGCCATCGTGAAAATCACCTTCAGGGTGGTGAGGGATTTTTTATGGAAGAATATCATCTGCAGATATGTCATTCCGAGGGTGCTTATATCAGACAATGGGTCACAGTTTATCGCGGCAGATACTAGGGAATGGTGCTCCGAGTTGGGTATTGAACAGCGCTTCACTTTCGTGGGCCACCCTTAAGCCAACGGACAAGCAGAAGTCACCAACAGGATTATTCTCCAGCAGCTGAAAACCATGTTGGAGAGTAAGAAAAGTGAATGGGTTGAAGAACTACAAGGGGCTATGTGGGCTTATCGAACGACCCCACGAGCGGCTACAGGCGAAACCCCATTTGCCCTCGTTTACGGGTCGAAAGCGATGATACCCGCGGAAATCACACACGAATCTGCCCGAGTGGCCTACTTCGAGCCCCTGGACAACGAGGCTAGCAGGAGCCTTGAATTGGATTTACTAGAAGAAAGGCGAGAGAATGCATGGGCAAAAATGCATTGATACAAAGCGGTTGTGGCACGACAATATAATTAGCGTGTCAAGGAGAGGACCTTCCAACTAGGAGACCTGGTCCTGAAGAAGGTGGAGGTATCCAAGCATGTGGGAAAATTGGACCCCAACTGGGAAGGTCCATTCAAAATCATACAAGTCAGAGCTAACAACACTTACGCCCTGGAGACGCTGCAAGGCGAGCGCTTGCCTCGCCCTTGGAACGCGTGTAACCTCCGGCAGTTCTATGTTTAAGTTCTCTAAAATAATGATGTAACAATCCCACTAATGGGCCCTGTGTACTACTTCAAATCTCAAGTAAGTTATGATACATTCTCCTGAATATTTCTATACTTTTGTTTTTAAATTATGCAAATAGGTAAGACCTACGTCCCTTGTTATTACGAGAGTGACTGGCAATCAATTTCAATACACACGACATTATTGCACATGGGTTACGCTTGCCAGCGCTCTACTCCACGTGGGGGGACGCCCTCATAAGGATATCCTGGTAATGCTCACAACCGACACGATGAATTAAAGGAAAACACACTCAAGGAGAATCCTAGTAGGCCTTGGCTGTTTGTTACTACGCCTCACGCTCGAAAAGGGGATTCCTCACGCTACAGATTCAAGAATTCAAGGCCCCGAATACGTTTAGGAAAGTGCTAGTAGACCATGAGTCAACACTCAGTGCTCGAGACGGGACCCTTGAAAATGAAAAATCCTAGCAAGCCAGAGTCAACGACGGTGATCCCTTTCACTAGTCCGACCAATCTAACGACATAACCGGACCTCGTTAGGAGTTAGCGAGGAATGGACGTTGAGTGCCATCTGGGAGTCATGTAACCCCTTTTGGTCAATGCATGGGTGGCCGGGTCTTGCAAACCCGTCCACCAACCCGGAGGAAGAAGGAGTATATGTTATGTATGTGCACAAAAGAATAGTATGCATGAAAAGAATGATTGAATGAATGTTTTAATGAAATACACAAGGTGTTGGTTGGAGATAATGCACGCCCACTCACCGGGCCACTAAAGACCTAATGAATTTGAGTGTTATAATCCCGATTGATGATTTCCTTATTTCACTCACTTGAGAAATGTTTTGAAAACCTCATTTGGGATTATGGCTTGCATGTACTTGTTTAATTATCGTTTTATCTATAATTATGCCCTGTTTTATACCCACCGGTCCCCTTTGGACTGAACCCGGATTGTTTTCAGTTTTTGTTGTGCAGGTGTAAGGGGAGTTAGGCGGGAATTCGAGTCTAGAGTCTTGCATTTGCTTCTAGCTCTTGTATATTTTGTTTACACTGGCATACTCATACTTATGGTCTTGGTATCTTATCTATGACTTGGGGAATTGTATATTTTGGGCCTTTTAGGCATGTGACTTATGATATATTCTTTTGGAGCGTGATGCTCAATGTACAGTTTATATGCTATTTATGCTTCCGCTTTATTGTCTATTCTTGTATTTCTTGGTTTAAGGGTTAGTCCTGCCTAGCATAGAGTGTGTGTATGTCCCCATTCACCGTGATCTAGCTTGAGTATGGATTATCTATTTCATATTCGGGTGGGGTCTCGGTGCGGGGGATGTGGTACCTTGCGCTCGGGTGCTACAACTCAAGTCATTCAAATAAAATTTTCACAAGTCTGGAACGAGGTCTACCTCACAGTAAGACCCTCACAATTACTCAAGACTTAGCTAAACTTTACATATTTTACCTAGCATGTTACTCAGAATCTTAGCATTATCAGATTTTGTTACAACAAGCGCAGAGTAAAATTCCGTAATCAAATAATGCAAGGAATGAAAGGAGACACTATTGTGAAAAGAAAGATCTTCATTAGATAAGCTTTCATTAAACTACAAAATGAGGGCACGTGGGCCCTTAGAACTCCTACAAAATTAAAAATACTAAACGGAAGAGAAAGGGAAATTTCAACATAAGCATATGGAGGGAATCTTCAAGCAGTAGGAGCAATGTCTTCATCCAAGACCACTAGAACATTCCGAGCCGCAGGGCCTTGCACCGGGGCCGCCGGCCCTTGTGCTTTGGGGGCTAGTTCATCTTGGTCCTGGGCAGCTGGTGGTGGCGCAGGCTCGTTGTTTTCTGGAGCGGGAGGAATTATAGGCTCATTGCCCCCAGCCGGAGGGACAAAAGCGTCTTGGTTTGCTAGGACGGGAGCGTTGACATTGGGCGCAGCAGGCTCGTTTGACGGGGGATTTTCGAGAGTGGCATTGGCATTATTATCCCCCTCGCTTTGTTCCGCCTGAGGGGCTCCCTCCGGAGGGTGAGCAGCCATGTATTCGTCCTGGATGAGTGTGACCAAAAACTTGTACTCCGGCTCGGAGATGTTTGACTCGGGATCTTCACGGTCGTCATCTTCCTCAACGCAGCGCTCGTTGAACATGAGCCCCATATCCGGCATCCCATGAGCGGACGGGTCTGTTAAGCCCTTGAAGATACCCTGCTCAATCGCCAAATTGAAAGCCTTTTGAGCCTCGTTAAGACAGTGCAAAGAGGCTGCAAAGTTGAATGCCTTTGAATGGCAAAACTTGATGAGCGCCTCTTTGACCGACTGCTCGATGCGATGAGGAAGTTGGTTCATGATATCCACATATTTCTTCTCCGCTTCAGTGGCCCTCATCCTCTAGGTGTTACGGTCATCCGTAAGCTTTTGATGGCTCTCATTGAGGTTGTTGTATTGCATGCGCCAACTCCTCCGAGCGGTCTCAGCGTTCGTAAAATCGTCCTGCAGCTTCTTCATCCCAGTCTCCAGCTTCTTATGCTCTGTGTCAAGAGAGAGGAACTTGGCCTTATCTACATCCAATTCTTCTTGGATTTGAGCGGGGTCATTCGAGCGCGCCATCCTCTTGTATTTGGCCTTCCGGTCAGCGTAAATCGAGGCGCGCATTTGGATGTTCTTCGCCCTCGGAAGAACTTCCTGCATGGGTTTAAAAGGGAAGAAATAAGTGACAAGTATAAAAGAATAACATCTTGAAGAATAACATCTTGAAGAATAACATTTTCCATAAACAAAGATTACGGGTATAGAAGTGACTTACATAAATTATGGCGTGAATCATATCGCCAGTCACCTTCTCCACAGGCTCGGAGTACAAAGCCTGGTGGTCCCCTGTGAATTGGACCTTCTCAAAAAGGCCGATGCTGATGGCCCGCGAGGGCGATCCATGGTTCAGCAGAACGGGGTCTCCTTCTGTAGAGCCCTTGTAGCTCCTGTCCCCTATACGCTTGAACCCCCATAAATGCTCTTCCTCAGAGGAGGAAGTGTCTCCATCACCCTTGGGGCCCTCGGCAACTTGCTTTCCCTTGCCGGTTATGGCAAAAGCATCGGGCATCCTTTTCCTTTTTCAGGAGGCTTGATCATTGCTCCCCCAAGCCTCCCTGATCACCACGCCCGTGGAGGGCCTTGTCTGATTGGCGTTGTTGGGATTGGCCACCCTTGTGTCCACCGCAACTGGAGGCCGGGCCACTATCCTGTTGTCTGTGTTGGCCGCTCGATTATCACCACGGCCTTGAGGTGTCTGAGCGGAGCTTGAGCTAGCCCCTTGATGGCCGCCACGACCGTCACCCCGGCCTGCTCCTCGGCCTCGGGGGTTCTGCGGGTTTTCTTGGTGTTGTTGGCGTTGCTGGCGGTTGCGAGCGTTGACAAATTGGGCGGCGTTGAGGATTCCTCCTCCAGCCATGATAATGTTTGCTACTGGGCAAAAAGAAAAAAAAAAAACAAACAACAAAGGTTAGAAGTATTTATGCACACTCTTTTGGAATACAAGAAAAACAGTTAGCATCCCTATCTAAAAGTTAGTGCCCTAAAATCTAACCGTCTCTCTCCAAATCTCTAGCGGGAGGGTTGTTGAGATAGTGAGGGTCGTTGGTAAGCCCACAGAGGAACATGAGTTCCGCGTCATCTATCAACTCCTTAGCTTGAATCAACCAGCCCTCGTCCCTCAACGCTCCAGCCAAATCTCTAGCCCAATTCTCAGGGAATGTAGGCTCTAAGCGATTCTTCACAAGAGAGCCCTTCCCGTGAGAAATCTACTCTCGTGCCACCCCGAAATCATCATCCGCTGGGGCTTTGACAAAGATAAACTTCTCCTTCCAATCTGGGTCGTAGGTGGAGGAAGGGGAATTGATCAATTTCAGGTGGACCTTTGCTTGGACATAATAGAAGAAACCAGCCTCGGGGGACGAGCGCGGAGAGCTAACAACTTGGAGTAGGGCATTGAAATTTTATATTGAGGGCTCGTATCCAGTATACTTCATGAGGATCACGAAGAAGGTTATAAGGGCGAGTCCGTTAGGCACAATCTGCGAGGGACACAGGTTCAAGTTATTCAAAATATTGGCCACCGGGACCGGGATAGGAAACCTCAATCCCCCAAAGCTGACTGCATCTTTGTAAATAGCCACTTCACTGGGGGGTGGATGGTTGGCACACTCGTGTTCAGCAGGGATTCGCCAGGTGAAGCGCTCGTCCCAATATATTGGTGCCATCATAGTCTTTATCTCTCCCAAAGTGATTGTGCTGGGAGTCTCGTCAGGGGTGCGCTCGGTCGCTTGCATACCTGAGCCCTCACCCTCGTTTGACCCTTTGGTCTTCTTAGATTTTCTGGGCCTCTGGGACTTCTTCCTTTTGCCCTTGGCATGATTTTCTTTTTCTTTTATATTTTATTTTATGAAAATTCCGAGGGAATTTCGAGGGAAAATCCATTTACCCTCGGAAATCCCTCGTAATTTGCAATAACTATTTTTAATACTATAGATTATGTAACGATCTGTTTAATTTAATTACAATCTATGATAATTATATGCATTATTAGTGAATTTAATAAACAAATGATAGTTATTTTATTAATAATTGGTAATTATATACATGTGATCAAACTTTGGATAAGTATTTCGAATGATATCAATGTAAATGTTCGTATTCTTTTCAATAAAAATTGAATTTCTACTTCATACATAATATATTTTTGTGACATCAATTTTTCCTTATTTATTTCATTAAAATATAAAGTTTCATGTTGTTAAATTGATATTTTCAAGTATGATTTTTTTTTCATATTTTATTTTATGAAAATTTTGAGGGATTTCCGAGGGAAAATGGAAATTCCCTTGGAAATCCCTCAGAATTCCCTTGTAATTTGCAATAACTATTTTTAATATTATTGATTATGTAACGATCTGTTGAATTTAATTACAATCCATGATAATTATATGCATTATTAGTGAATTTAATAAACTAATGGTAGTTATATATTAATAATTGGTAATTATATATATGTGATCAAACTTTGGATAAGTATTTCGAATGATATCAATGTAAATGTTCGTATTCTTTTCAATTTAAATTAAATTTCTACTTCATACATAATATATTTGTGTGACATCAATTTTTTCTTATTTATTTCATTAATAAATAAACTTTCATGTTGTTAAATTGATATTTTAAAGTATAATTTTCTTTTTTTTTTATATTTTATTTTATGAAAATTCCGATTTTCCCTCGGGAATCACTCGAAATTCCCTTGAAATTTGCATTAACTATTTTTAATATTATAGATTATGTAACAATTTGTTGAATTTAATTACAATTCATGATAATTATACGTATTATTAGTGAATTTAATAAACAAATGATAGTTATTTTATTAATAATTGGTAATTATATATATATATATATATATGTGATCAAACTTTGGATAAGTATTTCAAACGATATCAATGTAAATGTTCGTATTCTTTTCAATTGAAATTGAATTTCTACTTCATACATAATATATTTGTGTGACATCAATTTTTTCTTATTTACTTCATTAATAAATAAACTTTCATGTTGTTAAATTTATATTTTAAAGCATGATTTTCTTTTTTTTTTATATTTTCTTTTATGAAAATTCCGAGGGAATTTCGAGGGAAAATCCATTTTCCCTCGGAAATCCCTCGTAATTTGGAATAACTATTTTTAATATTATAGATTACGTAACGATCTGTTGAATTTAATTATAATCCATGATAATTATATGCATTATTAGTGAATTTAATAAACAAATGATGGTTATTTTATTAATAATCGGTAATTATATATATGTGATCAAACGTTGGATAAGTATTTCGAACGATATCAATGTAAATGTTCGTATTCTTTTCAATTGAAAATGAGTTTCTACTTCATACATAATATATTTGTGTGACATCAATTTTTTCTTATTTATTTCATTAATAAATAAACTTTCATGTTGTTAAATTGATATTTTAAAGTATGATTTTCTTCTTCTTTTTTATATTTTATTTTATGAAAATTCCGAGGGAATTCCAAGGGATTTCCGAGGGAAAATGAATTTGCAATAACTATTTTTAATATTATAGATTATGTAACGATCTGTTGAATTTAATTACAATCCATGATAATTATATGCATTATTAGAGAATTTAATAAACAAATGATAGTTATTTTATTAAAAATTGGTAATTATATATATGTGATCAAACTTTGGATAAGTATTTCGAACGATATCAATGTAAATGTTCATATTCTTTTTAATTGAAATTGAATTTCTAGTTCATACATAATATATTTGTGTGACATCAATTTTTTCTTATTTATTTCATTAATAAATAAAGTTTCATGTTGTTAAATTGATATTTTAAAGTATGATTTTCTTTTTTTTTTTAACAGGTTGGTGCGCCTGCTCATGTTGGATTGGCCGTTGAAACTGATTACTCCTTCCCTCTAGCTGATGATCTCAAGGAATATCTTAAGGTATATATATGTACTCCGATTGTTGGTACCTTTTTGAAGTTGGAGATATCACTCTTCTTTTTTTATCTAGTTATTTGATTTGACGTGAAATATGCAGGATCCAAGCAAGTTTGCTGCTTTAGCTGCTCCTGTTTCAGCGGCTGGAGGTGCTCCGGCGGCTCCTGCTAAGGAGGAAAAGAAAGAGGAACCTGAGGAGGAAAGCGATGAGGACATGGGTTTACAATTTGTTTACAGTCCTCGGTGTGTAGAAATTAATAACAGTGGCAAAGATAATGGACACCAAAGTAAAACAAGTATTGAGAGTAAGAGTGTTGCAATATCCAATTATCTTATGATTTTGAGAGAGCTTGCTTGAATTTGACTTACTTGAAATTTTTAATTGATTTCAATATCTTCTACTCTAGCTTTCGTGATTTCATTTAATTCTGGATTTTAAAAATTTTGCTTCAATTATGGCATCACTGTAATGGATAACTCTCTTCCTTAAATCTAATTAGTTTGTTTTTTTCCATCTCTTAATAATCAAGTTCAGTTTCTGAATATAATTCTGACCACCATTTCCAACCATTTGAAAAAAGTATGTTTATGAACATTCACTTGATTTTTGTTGTTGGATTTTCAAATTTCTGTAGATTTGTAGTGTGAATTGCTCAATCTTCTGAAGCCATGGCCCGGTGAGTGTGCTCTTTTTGCTTTTGGATAATAGTTAGTTGTTTAGTTGTTTGTGGCAGATCTTTTATTTGTTCTTCAATGAAGGATAGATTTTTAATTGATTATATTTTGTAGCAACTAGCAAGCAAAAGTAAGTAAAAACATATTTGAAATTATTGCTGTTAGTTATTGTATCAGTCACTTCTTTATTTCTCTGCTTTTTTTTAAGCCCGAATGAAGATAAATATATCGAATGAATTTTAAAGGAAATTTGGTCTAATTATTGTCGTAAATATTTTTTGTTAATATGGGATATTGTGTGAATATCCTTATTGGATAAAATCTTGAATTCTGGTTAGCATAGCAGAATGTGTGAAGTAACGCAATATATACTACTTTAGAATAGGTGTATAAACTTTTGCTTGGATTTATGTTGCAGGACTTGATGCGATTCAATAACATTCCCAGTTAACAAATGGAACTTCCACCTCTATTTTAAGATGATAGTTGGGTAGCCGAGGCAGCTTCAATGGTGATCATATTTATTGTAACTGATAGTTACTGTTGATTATTTATTATTTCGGTATAAAATTTTTGTTCTCCAATTTTGTCATTTCAATAGATATGTTTTGTTTTATGTAAGAATATATGACTTTTCAAATTATATATTTAATTAGGTTTATATTTAGATTTGGAATTTGATGTATATTTAAATTTTGGATTATGAATAAATTTTTTATAATAGGTATAGTATTTATTTAAAATAAATATATATAATAAATTTTATTTAGACTTCCAAGGGATTTTCCCTCGGAATCTAAATGGAATCTAAATTTTAAAAGATAATTTAGATTCCGAGGGAAAATCCCTTGGAAATGTTTTATGAGAAATAAAATTTTCGAGGGAATTCCCTCGGAAAAATTAATTTTAACAAAATTAGTACAAGATTCCGAGGGAAATTTCCCTCGGAATTCCCTCAGAATAGTTCCAAAATTTTTCGAGGGAATAGTATTGTTGGCTAAATTCCGATGGAATTACGAGGGAAATAAATATTAAGATTTTTCCTCGGATCCCTCGGAAAATTTTCCCTCTGAACCAATTTCGGGGAGGCTTTTTCCGAGGGAATGAATTCCTTCCCTCGGAAATTTCCCTCGAAATTCACCTGTTTTCTGGTAGTGTTTCCCTCCAACAACTCTGCCTAAAGTGTTAGATGATTTTGAAACGTAATGAAAGAAAGCTAAACACTTTGTCTGAAATGAATAAAAGACAATTTTGGTTCTTTAACCAGATGGAGTAAAGGGGCGGTGTGCAAAAAAATAAAAAATATAGGGTTTTATAGACAAATTTTTTTATGACAAGGTTTTTTTTGCTATTTAGGTTCAACACAAGGTTTTTTTGACAGTTAATTCATTCTATGGGAAATTCACGCAGAAAATGCAATGTTTATTCATTGAGAAATTCACGCAGAAGATGAAAAGAAGATCGATGAGAGAAGAAAAACCTTAAAAGAAAATTGTGAAAAGATTAACGACAAAATTGAGAAAAAATCATGTCCAACATGTACTTATACACGAGTCTATACAAAAGGGAAATAGTTTATTAGTTACATGAATCTACTTGAATTATGTCCATTTTTATAGAAAATAAATAAAATAGATAAATGCAGATCCCTTAGTTTTAGGAAGTAAATTCTTGGTTAAGAGTTTTGCGTATTTAAGTCTTCAATTATTTTCATATTGTGATCTTTCCAAATTAAATTTGTTCTTTTATTTTATAAATTATGTATATTCTTAAAATAAAAGAGCAAACAAATTGGTTATGCTTGTTTCCCAAAAAAAATAAAAAAATAAATTATGTATATTCTTCAATATAATTTTAGACTTGTTAGATATTTCTTGAAAGATATTATTATTTTTTTGAATATTTGAATTTTATTTCTATTCTGTAGTTTTATAATATTATATAAATATACTCATATTTAAAATAATAATAATAATTTATTTATGATGTCATACCTGTTCAACCAGGTCGAACTGATCCGACTGGTGATCAGTAAAGCCATCGATTCGCCCTTCGATCCGATTTTAAAAATATTGCCCTAGGGGAAATGCGACATGACATGTTGGGGATATTTGAAGAAGGACTCAACATTGGATTGTCTTGGATCCTAGGCCTCCACTTGAGCTAACCTTTTACTCCGAGGGATCGGGGGACATGGGCTAGTTAGGACGATGGTAGTGGTGGAGGTGGTGATCTTCTAGACATCCTTCGCCCTAGCCGGAGTCCTCTCGACCGAGGACTTGTGAGATATTTTAGATTTTTTGGAGAGATGGGGGTCCATAGCTGCGTCCCTCTATTTTTCTATCACCTCTTTCAATCGGTGGCTTGACACTCTCTTCTTAGGTGCCTCGGGAGTCTTGTGTTGTAAAACGTTTGGAAGGGCAACTGCTACCGCTTCCGTGCTTACCTCAACCTCTTCTTGAGCTAGGCCCTCCTCTTTCTTCTCGGACTCCTTGGTGAGGGCCTCCATCTCCTTTACAATTGCTTCCATGCATGCATCCATTATAAGCTAATCTGCAAAAGCAAGATAATCGAATCAGTATATTTGACCCACAACATAAAACAAGGAAGATAAAAATAACACACACTCATTGATATGGCCTCGAAAGGGGTTCCCAGTCGAGTAGCAGGGTTGAAATCACCTCGAACCCTGGGAGCAAGTCCCAGGTTAATCAAAGTTTGTGCATTTGTCAAGACTTTTGATTTGAGTGGCCCCAACTTTGGCAACTCCCTAACCGAAGTGTTTGGCCACCCTATATGAACACAAACACTCTTTCCACCCCTTTTCGTTTGAAGAAGTTGTAGAACGGATCACCCTAAAGTTTGGCCTCGATTGCAACTGAATGTACCCTGGGCCAGATGCTGACTTTATTGAAGTCACGATAGTTTTAAAATCTGGTCAAACAATAGAAGGATAACTTATAGCCCAAGCACTTCAACAGAGATATGAGCTCATTAACCATAGCATCTGAGTTGCGTAACAACTGAATTGCACGTATTTTGAGCGCGTTGAGAAGATTATACACATCCTCAAGGATCAAGATCCTGAATCCATAGTCGAACTCATGGAAATTCACAGCGATGAAATCTTTAGGAGGGTTAATCGTTCGATCATCCCTCTTAGTTTGAAATACCTCATATTTATCATATTCGAGGGCTCCTCCAGAAAGCATAGTATTTAGCTCGGACAACTTGTCTATCGAGATAGTACACATAATCCCCCTGGTATCATTAGACAAGAGTGTTTGTGGTTCGAATTCCTCCTTTTCTTCTTCCTCTACCGTTCGATCTGAAGTTGAAGGAACATTATCTTGACCAACCCTCTACTCGACAACCACTTCCAATTCCTTTTCAAGGATGGGATCGAAGATGACCATGATATCTATTTGTTAGTCCAGAACTCCCTGCTCGGATGATTCAGATGAAGTGCTGCTCGAGTCGCTGTCCGAACGTGAACTGGAGTCAATTTCTGAATTGGAACCCGACCTCGACCCCGCTAATACTCGAAGAAGTCAGAGATTCACTCTCTACTATCTGACTTGCGCTCTCTAATTCACCCTGACGTCTAATCACCCTGACAAGAAAGAATGTCCTCTTCCCTTATAAAGTCGTATGAGAGAGGGATTTTCTGAATCAAGGTGTCGGGTCATGTTAGCTTGTATTATTCTCATATATTTATGAGTTTGTGACCTTGATTTTAATGCTTAATTTGAAAATATATTGGTGTCGTGATGTATTTTTGTGTTTTTAGTGCAGCTGGACCATTTTATAAATTATTGGAGTATTTGGGCCAAATATGAAGAACCTTTAACTGAGATGGTGCAATTGTTGTTGTCCGTCGTGTTGTTGTTGGGATGAAGTCCAATTGGAGAGGGCTTGGAATTAACAGAAATTGGGCTACATGAATGTTATTCTTGATTCAATTAAATAGTGGCCCAATTTAATGATAACTGGGAGGTGGTTGACTTGGGGCCGCTGGGCTCCACGTTATATTGGAACTTAATTAAAGACAAGCCAAAATTGTGGGCAACTCAACTTGGTCAGCAAGTTTCTCGCAGCAACATGAAACCTTGTCGGATTAGAAAATTGCTTGATTGGTGGACCTTTGCTAAGAGCTATATATTTACGTGATTTGCAGCAGGTTGGAGAGAACGAACATTCAATATTTCACGCAGCAACTTGGGGCTGGATGCAGCAGTATCTTGAAGGACGACACAAGAGCAAAATCTTTCCTTTCTCTTTATTTTATTTCTTATTTTTTAGCATCATGATTTTCATGAGTAGCTAATTTCTATAGTACCTAGTTAGGAATTTACAATTTATGTTTTTGACATCGTGAGACTCTGTTTTATTTTGAGTATTTATTAATTCTCTGAGTGTCGTGTTTATTGTGATTTGTTTGCTTAGTGATAGTGCACAATCATCTAAGTAGATTTAATTGCATATAGCCATTCTTGATTGCATGAAGTATACGTAGTGCTTGATAGGTAATTAGTGGTACATTAATGAGAAGGATTGGTTGCAGTTCTCAACTTGTTAAGGGAGTTAATAATCAGATTTAAATTTAGCACGTGTCGTGACTAGGTTAATTTGGGCTAGTGTTTTCTTAATTCTTAATGTTGTTGGCTCATTAAATCCTGTCGAGTGTCTCTAGGGGTTGTGAGTTGATTAGGGAATAACTGTCAAGTATCTCTAGGTTATTCTATTATTTAAGAGAAAACGAGACGGAGTCGAGTGTCTCTATCTACTATAGCTAGTCTATTTGAATAACTGAATTTATTTTTGCGTCTATGATCGATGTCCAAAACTGAATTGTGGATCCTAGCTAGGTATTGCTTTTCCTACTGATTTATCAAAACTTAACTTCTAAGTGATTTATTGTTTTTCCTCTAGTTTATTTAATTGTTAATTAGTTTAGTAAATCTCAACCCCCCCTCCCCCCCCCCCCCCCCCCCCCCGATTTTTACTTGTTAATTTTATTGAATTTTCCTGTGACTAATTAGAATTATTTTCAACCAATCTCTGTGGATTCGACCTGTTTGCACTATACTCTATTTTAGTCGTAAATCAGATTATAATTTATTTTAACGGATTCGACACCTGTCAGGTCATACGGGTCGATGTGGGGATCTCCTTCCTCAAGACCATAATCAAAACCAAATATATTATTATTGCACTAAAACTAAAGAGCCAAGTTGGTAGATACCTAAGAGGTCGAAACCCACGAAGCTTGAAAATCAAACGAAAGCTGCCTTTTATGGACTCTTAACTCAAATACCAGGTTGAAAGTCTCTGAAGTGCTCGAATTTATCTTCTCGCATAAGCAGAGAATGAAATTTATTGTAAGTGCTTTTTATAGATGGTGAAAATGTGAGAATTGGAAGGTAAAACAACATAAGGATTACAGGCGGGATCCACCTTGGGAACTCAAAGGTCGCCGCCATGTCAGCCCTAACCGATAACTTTTCGGGGACTAATGGCACGACACGGCCCCTCCTGTCCACATGGCACTTTCCTATACAGATGAGTGGTTGTCTACCGCCAACTATCGACCCTCTCGTCTGACCTCGGGGTCAGATGAGAGCCCAACCTTTTTGAAGTTAGATGTGGCATGTTCGATCCCAAGCTCGAGGGATACCACTCGATGAGTGGCCTCGACCCTCATTAGTCAAGTAAGTGGCCACATGACCACTAACCATTCATGGAGTAAATGGTCTGCCACACATTTAATGCACCAGAAAAGTGCGCTAGATGTCAACCTGCGGCATCCGTCACCACTCCACGGTTGAGGGTTAGAGGGTATAAATACCCCTTCATTTACTCTGTTAGGTAAGCATATTTATTGTGCTCCCACTTTTGACCTCATTCATTCGACCTAACCTGATCATTAATTTGAGCGTCGGAGTGCCAACCCCAGGTAAAATCTCACTCTATCCGAGGTTGACCTCGAACTCATGCTTGTTCCTTCTTTCATATAACTCCCAAATCGAACGGTTTCCTACAATATAAATTCTTAAGTGATCGACCGACTTCCAGCTCGAATCCTAATCCTAGAATTTTGACTCGGTCATGACCTCTATCACGTTTTAGAACATGGCGTTCAAGCAGTTCTTATATATACCACCTGGACTGTATATTGATATGGGGTCAGATTATTGAATAAGATTTTTTTGTCTTCAACTTGTTAATTTAAAATTTTTGTTCTTGAGGCTAGGCATTGTTTTAACAGCCAATACGTTGGTGATGGTTTTGCATTATCACGTTTCCAAAAAGTGTAACACCCAAATGATATTGGGCCAAGCTGATAATGGGCCTAGTTTTAGAAGTAAACATTTGGTCCTTTGGAGAAATTCCAAAGAGATACTAGTCTCTTGTTAAATTAGCTGAGGATATAAGTTAATTCTTTTTCTTGTTGAATGCTAGTGCAGACAAACTTGCATGGATGGGACACACGCTCGACATGGATTGCTTGATTTGGGATTCACATCCGGTTGAGTTTGGCCAGTTGCGTTCTTTGTTTTTTTTTTTTTTTTTTCCGCCGGTCTGGGCTTCTGTCTAACCAACAAAAAGTATACAAGTTACTATAAATAGAGAATTATTTTATATTTACTGGTCCAATCAATTAAAACTCAAACTCCTAATGAAATATAAGAAAAGAAAATTATAGAATATAGAATTTTGAAAAAAAAACCCCATGGAGATACGTTCACCATTAAGAGAGTGAATAAGATGGTAAATCTAATGATAATCAATTATTTAACCGTACGCTATAGTTATATCATGACATTTTTTTCATAGCATATTGAAATTGTTATAGGTTTATAAGATGGTAAATCTTATTTATATTTATATAGAGATAATAAAAATAAAATCATTAATATATATATATATATACATACATCTATATATATATATATACATACATACATCTATATATATATATATATATAATTTAATTTAATTCTAAGAAAAAATTGGTAAAAGGAATTACAAACTAAAATCATTTTATTTTACAAATCGTATGAGCTCTTAATATAAATCAATTACCAAACAAAAATCCCTTGTATGCTCACCCAAATAGGAGGTGTACAAATATTTTTAAAAATATCATTTCATCATATTGTGTTATGTCGTTTTGAACACTTTTTATGTGAGAAATTTCAAAAAAATTGTGTTGACATATTCATGTCGTGTCGTATCCATATCCGTGCATAATAGGGAGTGCATTAGTTAAAAACATGGGATAATTAGTTTTAAGTAACTATTAGTGGAAGAAATTTTAATTTACTCTAAAAAAAAAAAAAAACTAGTTTTAGTACTTACTCTCATATTTTCCCCATATTTTACTTACTTTCCCAATACTAAAATTTTTGGAAAAATTGCGTTTATAGTCTCATTCTATTTACACCATTGCAATATTAGTTGTTGAGTGTGAAATTCGTATAGATTTGAGCTTATATTAGAGTATATTCTTGTGCCGTTTGATGCGTTTATGTGTTTATTTTGCTCCATCTAGGTGATTATTGAGTTGGAGATAAGAAACGGCAAATCTAGACGAATTCACACGTTTTTGAAGGAAAAAAGAGTAACTCCCATTACCCCTTTGGAAGTACAAGGTTTTTAACCCCCATTAACAGACACAGGAGCAACACCTTTGGCAAATCAGAGGGGTAACGCTCGTTACCCCTGGGCAGAAGGAAAGTGGTAACGCCCATTAGCACTTATAAAAGCGTTATTACGATTTCAAGGCAGTAACGACCTTTAACGAGGATTGCACATAGATAGGTAACGCCCGTTACCTAGGGGGCGAGACAGAATTTTGGGCAGCTATTTAAGTGCGTTTTGGAGTCTTTTTGAGAGAGTTCTTCTTCCGTTCATGACCTAGCTTGAGGAGAGAAGTTCTCGAGTTTTGAAGAGTTGTTCAAGGAATTTCGAGAAGACGAAAGGATCGAGTTCTTAAACAATTTCGGTTTTTCGGTATATTTACTGCTTTAATTTCACAAACTAATTCCTTTAAGTTTAGTTTTAATTAGTTTCATGTTCGATTCATTTTTCCAAATTCTTACTGAATGTTTATGCGTTTAATTTTGAGACCTTGTCTTGATATGATGAACATGAATTTTCTTAATGCACTTTACTTTAGTTTTATGAGTTTTACTTTAATTATGAGTAGCTAAACCCCTAGGGCTAGGGGAGTGATGATGAATGCATGATATGCATTTGATATGATGCTTGAATGACTTGTGCTAATTCTTAGTGTGTAAACTGGTTGAATTGAATTGTGAAGGCTTAATCACCCTTAGCATAATCTAGAATTACTTGAGAATCGAGAGGATAATGCTAATTGAGATGGTTTTCATAACTAGTAGATTGTATGAATGCAAAGAGATTTTGTAACGCCCCGGTTTTTACTTATACATTTCATAATATTATATGTATTATATCCTCATGTATTTATATGAATTTCCATTAACGTGAAATTTACGTGAATTAATTGTTAACGTGTCTAATTGCTAATATGTGACCTTACTTGATTATTTCATAAATGTGTAGATTTAATTGCATCAATTCAAACATTTCAAGGACTTAATTGCATTATATGAATTGGAGTCAATTGATCATTCTCCATGGAATGAAACTTGATTACATGCATTCAAATAATTGAAGGACTAAAGTGTAAAATGTGATTACTCATGCAACCTAGTGGAAGACTTTTGTGCATATACATTCATCTCTCCCACATTCCATTCATTTCATCATATTTCATCAAAATCTCACACACCTATACACACTACATCACGGTTCATCACACCAAGAAGAGAAGGAAGGATTTCATCTCACTTTCAAGCTAGAATTCAAGGAAGAGTTGCATAATTGGAAGCATCATCATCATCTCATCATTTCATCCTTGCTTTCTTTCATTCAAGATAGAGATGAGACTTGGTTGAACTCTTGAATTCATGATTGAAGTAGGGTTTGAGAATCTTAATGTTATTTCATGTTTATTTGTGGTTAGAAGCATAACTAGGATCATTAAACCTCTAAGCTTGCATGAATTCTTGGTTTATATGAGAGTTGGGTAATATGAAATTATATGGGTTTGTTGGATGAGTTTTGGATGATCTATACATGTTTCCATGGATTAAATGGTGCCTAATTGATATATATGATCATATACATGTTATATGTTAGTTTGGAGTTCAATTCTTGCTTTGATTTGGTTTTGGGATGATTTGGGAGCCAATTCCCGTGCCTATACCCTGTTTTTCTCCTGTTTTTCGCCCAGATCACTCCCAAACGCCTGTTTGAGCTTTTAGTTATAACACCAAACGCCCGTTTAGGAACCTACTGCCTCACCCGAGAGCTTCCAAATGCCCGTTTCTGTTTTCAGTGCATTTTGTAAACGCCCGTTTACCCCTCAAACGAACTCCGACAATTCGGTAATTCAATTGAAAATCAATAAGGTTTTGGGAAATTATAGATATATAGATACATTTTGGCCGAAAGATCACACAGGTTTGTAAGGGTTCTATATATCTAGAAATTAAACCTCACCTGTGCTGACAAAATAACAAGGATACGGCTATAGAGCTTGCTCCTCGTCAATGGGAAGACAATCTGTGTAAAAAGGGACAAGTGTCCTTGAGACACGACTCGCATGAACCATTTAAGACGCACGGCAAAGTCATGATCAATATGTCACGCAATAACAATTAAGGAATATCAAATAAAAGCAAAATTTTCAATTAACCAAGAATATATATATATATATATCATATAATTCACATACGGGAGCCAAGGAAGTGAAAGAAAAGCAATAAGAGAGGTTTTGGTGAAGTTTGGCAAAAATGGACAATTTTAGGAAATACGCATGCTGTAGGAAAACTGAAATTTCTTGAGTTCTAGAAGTTAGAATTGAGTTTTGCTTCTTGGATATGAAACTAGACACAAATACCTTTCCGATGATATATGGCTCGTTTTCTAGTTCAAAGTGAGGAGAAAATGGCTTAAAGCTTGAATTTGGGTGACTGCAGATTTCCGGTAAAGTGGCGATACCAAAAAGAATTGATTATATATCACAAATGACAAAATATATTGAGATGATTCCAATTGGAAGTTGTTCTAAACTTCAAGAGGTTCCCAATGGTTTATAAATCAGGTCAATCGGAGTTCGTTTGAGGGGTAAACGAGCGTTTACAAAATGCACTGAAAACAGAAACGGGCTTTTGGAAGCTCTCGGGTGAGGCAGTAGGTTTCTAAACGGGCATTTGGTGTTATAACTAGGAGCCCAAACGGGCGTTTGGAAGTGATCTGGGTGAAAAATAGGGGAAAAAAATGTATAGGCACGGGAATTGGCTCCCAAATCATCCTAACACCAAATCAATGCAAGAATTCAACTCCAAACTAACATATAACATGTATATGATCATATATATCAATTAGGCACCATTTAATCCATGGAAACATGTCCTTAGGATGTAGCACTCGGAACGCTAGGTAGCTACATCCCCCGCACTATAGTTCAATCCATATATGGAACGACCACCTATACATGAATCAAGCCAATAGCGAACGGGAGACAATAAAAAAAAAACCCACTACTCTTGCTAGGCGGGACTAACCCTCAATTAATTACCAACATGCATAAACAATAATACAGAAGCATAATTTACATGCACTTCATTAAAATAATCCCTTCCATCATTTACATATATATACAATCTCCGAAAATTATCAAAATTAGTCCTACTTCATACATAGGTACCAAAAGACATAACAATACATATATGCATCAATAATGTACGATGAACATGCTAGACCCGAAAATAAAGACTTGACTTAATCCCGCCTAGCACGCACCCTGCAACCTGAAAATGTGAGGTGTCAGTCTATGAAAGACTGAGTGAGGGGTTTATAAATAAATATTAGCGCAATTACCATGCAAGCCATAATCTCGGGTAATGTTTTATAAAAGGAAGCAATATGGTTGAAGAAATAAGAGATAATATCGCCCGAGATTATAACTATCCAATTTACAATTCAATCAATTCTATTCAATCAATCAGTGGCCCGGTGAGTGAGGGCAATTCTCCAACCTTTCTCCGACAGTGTACAATAATTCAGTTATTAAGTGACTAGGTGATCAAGCAATCAATTACAATGCACAATTAGCATTTTTAATAACCCTTTTTCCTCCGGGTGATGGTGGGATTACAAGGCCTCACCACTCAATCAGTCTGGGCATAGGGTTCATGAGTCCCTATGCCCGAAACTCCTTCTTCCACTAATCTCCTAGTGAATTTAGGGGTCATCCCAATTTCGGTGAGGATAGCTCAAGAGTTGCCCGTCAGCCCTTGCTTTCCCGGTTGGCTCCATACACTACCCTCGGGCCCACAGTGCAGTACAATATACTCGCCACAATACAGTCAATTCAGTTCAACAACAGTAATTCAGTACAATAGTAGTGATTCAGTTGTAACTCATTTGAGGTTTATGGAAAACTATAGATATAGATACATTTTCGTCGAAATCCACATAAAGGTTGTACGGGTTCTATATAACTAGAAATTAAACCTCACCTGTACCGAAAATTAACAAGGATACAACTATGAGGCTTGCTCCTCGTCAACAGGAAAAAGATCTGTGCAATAAGGACAAGTGTTCGTGAGACATGACGTGTATGAACCATTTACGACGGGTTCTATATAACTAGAAATTAAACCTCACCTGTACCGAAAATTAACAAGGATACAACTATGAGGCTTGCTCCTCGTCAACAGGAAAAAGATCTGTACAACAAGGACAATTGTTCGTGAGACACGACGTGTATGAACCATTTACGACGCACGGTAAAGTCATGATCAATATGTCATGCAATAACAATTAAGGAATGTCAAATAAGAGAATAATTATCAATAAACCAAGTATATAACTCATATAAGTCACATACGGGAGCTAAGGGAGTGAAAAGGGATGAAATAAGGGAGGTTTTGGTCAAGTTTGGCAAAAACGGATAATTTTCGGAAATGCGCATGCTGTGAAAAAAGGGGAATATCTCAATTTCTAGAAGTTCGAATTAAGTTTTGTTTGTTGGATAAGAAACTACACAAATAGACCTTTCCGATGATATATGGATCGTATTCTAGTTCAAAATGAGGAGAAAATAGCGTACACTCGAAGTTAGGTGATTGCAGATTGTCGATGAAGTAGCGATACCAAAAAGAATTGATTATAACTCACATATGGAAAAATATATTGAGGTGATCCCAATAGGTTGTTTTAGACTTCAAGAGATTTCCTTGAGTTCAAAAATCAAGTCAACCGGAGTTCGTATGAGGGAGAAACACCCGTTTGAAAAATGGTCTGGAATCCCAAACGAAAGCCTTACCCGAGATTATGGCTTGCTTGTTAATTGACCTAATATTTATCTATACCCCTCACTCAGTCTTTCATAGACTGACACCTCACATTTTCAGGTTGCAGGGTTTGTGCTAGGCGGGATAGAGTCTTTCATGTTGGGTCTAGCACTTGTCTTCCTCATTTTCTTATACATTAATGATGCATACATAGATTGTTATGTCTCTTGGTGCCTATGTATTAAGTATGACTACTTTGATATCTTAGGGAATTGGATTTATGTAAATGTTGGGAAGGATTATGTTAATGAAGTGAATGTATATTATGCTTCCGTTTTATTATTTATGCATGTTGGTATTAAATGAGGGTTAGTCCCGCCTAGCTAGTGGTTTCTTTTCTTTTGTCACCCTTTTGCTATAGTCTTAGATCATGTACGGATTATCCATTTCATATGTGGACTGAGCTATAGTGCGGGGGTGTGGCATCTCGGCGTTTCGGGTGCTACAGATTTGGTTCTAGTCTATACAACAGTAAATCTTATTCGATGCCAAGCCGCTAGAATAGGAATTGCACTAGTCTTGGTCTTCTTGGTTTAATTAATACATTGATGATTGCGAGAGCAACGTTGAGCTTAATTAAATACGCGGTTATACCTTGAGAGAGGGTAATTCATATATAAGTGACTAGGTTGTAGAATTGCACTTGCCAAACAAGTATTGTATTGAATCTTGAATGCATAAGTCATTACTCCCCCGCCTATTTCTTCTACTGAGTTTAATCCATGTTTAAGTGTGCTATTTGTGTTTTCTTAGAGTTAATTACTTCAATTTTATTCTGGTAGGTAGATATAACAACTTGAATTCGTTCGGTCTTAGATTAGAGATAGATATTGAGTAGTGATTGATTTCCCTTCCCTGTGGGTAAGATCCTATTGTGCTACGCGTATATTAAGTGTACACTTGCACGATTGGTTTTAACTTAGTGAATCTAAACAACCAACAAGTTTTTGGCGCCGTTGCCGGGGAAGGCGTTTAAAATCAATATTACATAAGTATTTTGACCTAGTGCTTTAGACCATTACTTTATTTTGTGTTTTGATCTTAGTCATTATGGAAATGAGCTAAGGATTTTCTTTGCTTGTGTGCAGGTATACAGTGCATATGAAGATCTTAAGATCCGGAACTAGTTCCCTACGATCCGAAAATCGAGAGAACACTCAACGCTGTTAGGAAGAAGAAAAAGAAAAGAAAAAAATCCACAACTGAATCAATGGCAGTAGATTCGAACAATGGAAGAGGTGGAGGGGTTGTAGATCCACCACCACCATCTCCTCTTGAGATTAGAGATTACAACTTGCCAAATGTTGGAGCAATCCAGACCGCAACTCGTCCCCCGATTGGAGTAAACAACTTTGAGATCAAACCAGCTATAATCAACTTGCTGCAGAACAATCTGTTTTTAGGATTATCACTAGAGGATCCAATATCACATTTTGAGTATTTCCTTGAGGTGTGCGATACCTTCAAGATCCACAATGTCACAATTGATGCTATTCGAGTCAGGCTTTTCCCATTCTCATTAAGGGAAAGAGCCAATGTAACGCCCCGTATGTTCAATTGTTCAGGTACGCGTGCCACACGTGTGAGTTTGAGAGTTAGAACTGTTAAGCGTGCTTAATTGCATTATATGACTAAGTGGATTATGTGATTTATTTGTCTAATTGCATAAGTGTTCATTTTAATTGCTAACTCATTTTAATTTCATTTCAATTCTATTTCTTAACTTATGCCTAATTCATGCATTTCATCTTTTAACATATTTTATATATATATCTATACTTATATATTTTTTACTTAAACTTTATGAAACATGCAATTTTATATATAATATATATATATATAACTCTTATACACTTTTACACTCACATTCATTATAATTGTATATAATAATGAAACACTAAGTTGATTATATACATATTATATATATAATATCTAACTTTATACATATACATTATATATCTATACATATATCACATACATTGTTTATACATAGCAAGACTCACACATTTAGACATACACAATCTCTACAACACCTTTTACACACACTCATCACGATTCTTTCTCCAACACTCACACACATATTTGATCACAAGCAAGAAGAAGAAGGAACATCAATCCATCAAGCATCATCATCATCATCATCATCATCATCATCATCAAGATCATCTTCTCCATTTCATCACCTTCATTTCATTTCTTTCATTCCAAGGTTGGTATGTTATATTTGGGATTGATTATGAGTTGATGATCTAGGGCTTCTTGACTTAGATGTTTATTCTTGATTTAAGTTTGAATATGTGATCATATATGTGTGTATCTTTGAATTATGGCATGAATACTTGAAGCTATTGGTTCATTTGGTTTCATGACATTTATGGGATTTGTTTGATTGGCTCAAATGGTGGATTTTTATGTTGTAATTGAAGTATGGGATGTATATTGATGATATAAGCCAGGTTTGAGGTGTTTATTTGTTGTTGATTGGTGTTGGGGAGGCATGGGAGCCTATTTCCGAGACTTGCCCTGTTTTTTCACCCAGCGGCATGCCAAATGCCCGTTTGGCTTTTCAGTTAATTCACCAAACGGCCGTTTGGCACTATTGCAGGAGGTTTTCACACGCCCGTTTCTGCTTTCAGACCAATTTTCAAACGGGCGTTTCTCCCTCATACGAACTCTGATTGACTTGATTTTTGAACCGTTGGAAACCTCTTGAAGTCTAGAACAATCTCCGGTTAGAATCACCTCAATATCATTTCTCTATTGTGAGATATGATCAAATCTTTTAGGTGTCGCCACTTTCCCTACAAACTGCACTCGCATAAATTCAAGCTTATGCCATTTACTCCTCGTTTGGAACTAGAATACGAGCCATATATCATTTTAAAGGTATACATGTATAATTTCATATCCAAGAAACAAAACCTAATTCCCACTTCTATAACTCAAGATATTCTTGTTTTACCATAGCATGCGCATTTCCGAGAATTGTCCATTTTTGCCAAACTTCACCAAAACCCCTCATATTGCATTCCTTTCACTTGGCTCCCGTATGTGAATTTTATGAATTATTTGCTTGATTAATTGATAATTGTGCTCTTATTTGACATTCTTTGATCTTTAATTGTTCAAACTTGATTGTTAACTCCGTTCCTTAGATGAAATGAATTCATTTGATTAAACGGCATGAATACATGACATCTTTGAATGTAATTGCGTCTCTTACATGTTAATTGAATGTCACACATGTTATAACACGATTTTCCAATTTTTGAGCATTGCCGTGCGTCTTAGGTGGTTTTATATTGAGTCGCATCTCACGAGTATACGTCATTCTCTTTCTTGTACAGTTCTTCTCCAGGGCGGAGATCTCGTGACCTTAGAAGCACATGGCCTAGCTTGTATCCTTGTATTGTCGTCTTCCAGGTGAGGGTGTTTTCGTTCTAGATAAAGTATGAAACCCTACAACCTTAACGTGATAAGTTTTGGCAAAAAACCTAAAGTATATATATATATATCGTTTTCAAAGTAAAGTCATCGAGTAAATGTTTCTCATGAATTATGATAATTACGAGTATGACTTTAAATGTTTTGGTGAGATTATGCACATTGATCATGCATATGTTATTGGGCCCTAGGAAATGTGTGAATGGAGACCGGTTCGGCATCGGGCCAACGTATAGCTAAGCCATTGCAAAAAGTACTAATTGAGAATCTCTCACGCGACCGTGTAGTGTGGAAGGTGAGTTATTCTTGAGCCGATGGTTAACCCATCGAAGGAGCGGGTAAGAGTCATAAGCCCCCGTCTCGATATAGTATATTATTAGATGGTTCGGGTCTGCAGGCCCGACCATCATGGAGGGAGAAGGTTGGAAATTATTTTATGATTATGATTATGATTATGCACAGTGCGGGAAGGCCGGGACACGGATTACCCAAACGCTCAAGTCTCATGTTATATGCTCGTATGTATTATTATGTATTGTATGATCACGTATTCAAAGTATTAAATCATGTTCATTGTACACGGTCGGAGTTTGGTTGGAGATAACGCATGCTCACTCGTCGAGTTATAACGATTATTCATGCATTACGAACTTAATGAATTTTAATATGGATTAGTCGTAAAGACCGAGCATTAGTAAATGATTTCATGCCCTTCGTAGGAACTAACTTTAATAAAACCTTGCTCGGGATTTATGACTTGCATGTGCTTGTTTTTATATATATACGTACAACTCCGGCTCACTCAATCTTCTAGAGACTGGCCCCTCTTTTCCCCACTTTCTCAGTCTTTGCAGGTTTTGCTAGGCGGGAGTCAAGTCCTTGTGGTTGTCTCGAGTCTCACGTGTACACTCGAGTCACATTTCACAATTATTATGTTTATTTGTATCATGTATTTAAATGGGCCTGTGTGCCAACGCATGATTTATGGATTATTGAATATTGATTCGGGACAGATTGCATGTCTAGTTGAACCCGTTGTTAGGTTGCATGTTGGATTTAATTATGTTTATGAAATTATTGGGCTTGTAGCCATCGAGGGAATTCATTCCTGTTAATGTTATTGCTTCCGCACCGCTTTATTGGAGGTTGTTGATTAATTGGTACAGGGTTAGGTTCCGCCTAGCCAGGGAGTTGTTTTATTTTGTCACCCGGTCGCCATGAGTCCGGTTCGTGCTGGATCATCCATTTCACGTATGGAATAGACTTGTAGAGCGGGGGATGTGGTGCCTATCATCAAGGGTGCTACATCCTAAGGTGGTATCAGAGCCAGGTTGCAAAACCGGGGTTTTTAACGTCGTATCGTGTCAAGTGTAGGTCGAACGGCTTAGGAACAACGTGTCAACATGCACACCGCATTGATCATGAACATGTATTATTGGAAAGTTTGATGAATTTTATGATGAAATTTAAATTTTGTTGAATTTTGTGTTGCATTTTTGCATCCATACTTGTTTTGGTGTTAATTATGTGACATATGCATACTATAACTCGCATGTATTTATATTTGAGTTGAGATGTGATTTATAGGTTGCTATCCCGACATCAAATCACGGCCAAATTCTCAAAATAACAACCATACACACAAGCATTCCTTATAGACGTGGGTGATTGAAGAAGGCTACGGAGGTTAAGAAGAATTCGGGTAAATGGTGATTTTTATGACAAGACTATAGGTTGAGTGCCCGGGCTCGAGATGAGAATTAAACCATCCGTAAGATTGGGCATGTATGAAGTAATGGTAGAGAAGGTTTGAGGGGATCGAGTCACTCGGATATGGAAGACTTGGGATCAAATGAAAACCTTGAATTGTGAGAAGATACTCCTTATTGTTATAAGATTAAAGAATTCGGGGATCCGTAATGTGGCATAAGAGATACAAGAAAGAGAAGAGTTAGAGAAAACCAATCAACGTGGTGAATATAATCTCATGGAAGATATGGAGGAACAAAAAGAAACGATAAAGGAAGGCAAAGAGCTTTTGGAAGGAAATTATATGCTCAAGTGTAAACAATTATAGGATGAGTCATCTAATCAATTGGAATTCACGAGAGACAAGGCAAGGGGACTTCGACCAAGAAGAATTTAGGTTAAAGAATCACGAAATTTCAGACCATGGAGAGGCACAAGTCGATACAAGCAACTTTGGAAATTTGGGAGGCCATGGGAAGTCAAGACACCCAAGTTGACATTCAAGTTCGTTATTCGGATTGAAGTGGAAGAACTCGGATTACTTGGTCGTAGACGATGAGAGCTCATTTCCCCGTATGAACTCGTAAAGGATAGAACAAGATAACTCCGATTAAAATAATGTCCATGGAGAAGATTTTATCAAACTAGAGTCGAAATTGAAAAAGAATCAAGAGATCAGTTCCGTTGATATAGAATTTGGGTTCAAATATTAACTCGGACCGTGAGAACACACTACCTTATACAAGAGAGCTAAGGAAATCCGGAAGACCGTGGTTAAACAAACAAAGATGAACAAATTCGAGAGCAAAGGACAAGGTGTCGGACTAAAGGTAATTGCATTCATGGCACATGCATCATTCACTTCGTTTAATTATTTAATTCCCTTACATTGTGTTTAATTGATATAATTGCTTAAATGTGATGCATACTTTAATTGTTAAAAATGTGCTACACGCATTGAGCATTCTTACCCGGCATGCATAGCTTGATGTTTACTTGATAGGAAGTTTTCTTCATCTCATGCTCCATGTGCTATATTAAACAAGTTGAGTCTGGGTGGAAAGATGAATCTTTGGTTGCAGTAGACGACGATTTAATGGAAGATTTTGAAGGTTTGGGAATTGAATCGAAGTTAGGGTTGAGAAGGGATGTAATTGCTATCCTAACTAATCACCTCAGGTGAATTGGGACAAGAACACCGAAAATATCATATAATCTGGACCATCCATTCCAAGTAAGATGATTCGTGAAGAAGTCGAAGGGTTCGGACAAAGAAGTAGTGAATCAAGATAACAAATAAAGGTGGAGCAAATTCTTAAGGGGGAGAGCACGCTCTAGGTATAAATTCAAATTCTAGGTCATGCCAAGGAAGTTACTTCAAGTGGAAACAACAAATGTTCAAGGTTTAGCAAGCAATAGGAATTTACAAAAGCAATACGGAGTAAGTTGGAAATTTTAGATATTGATAAAATTTAAAGTCGAGATGATAAGAACTTTGGGGCACATTGGAAGGGATTGATATCTCAAGCAGTGAAGATACAAACTCGATGATGTTTAGGGATTTATCTATGAGTGGGAAAGATATGAAAGATGGTTTCTTACGCCGACTCTTGTAATAGGACAAGCAAGAACACAATCTCTAAAGACATAAAGGATTTAATTTGGTATAATAGGTATTGGATGTCGAAGATGAAAGGACGAGGAAGAATGAGGATAAATAGAGTAAGGAGAGCCAAATCAAATCGACATATTCCGTAGAGGTGATCCGGAGAATTAATTTAACCAGGCCTTAAAGATGGGATACTAGAAGAAGTGAGATGCAACGTACATGAAGGAAATTACAGGTCCATCAATCACTTTTCATGATGAGCCGAAGATACCTCTAGGATTGGAAACCATAATTTGAGATAATGGTGGGTCAATTCGAGCATCTAAGTTTGTCAATTACAACTCATTAGGAAACGAGTTGATTGTTTTGAGGCCAAGAGAACACTTAAGAATTTGGAAGGGTAAAGTGAATGGAGGAAAAGGAATCGAAACCAAGGTATTTAAAGGATGGGGTGCATTGAGGACCGGACATGTGCTTAAGGACAGAAAGAAAAAAGTCGAGAAACAACCCAACCGTAGGTTACTGCATTGGTACGGGCAACGAGATCATCATCATCAATCCTAATTCTTCGGTGAACGGTACATCGAACATTCATGCCATATGCATACATGTAACTTGACTTTAAATAATTTATGTTGATAAGTGCTTTGATTGTTGTTGTATTAATTACTTTTTGTGTGCTTGTTGTGTCACGTGACTGTATTTTTGGGTGATGGTGCTTGCTTTGTGCCTTGGGTTGTTGAGCCCTTCCGTGTTGTGTTTGGAGTTTCTCTTTCTTTGTGTTGAGAGACGGGGTTCTCTTGTTGGTTGTTTGGAAGACGGGGTTCTCTCGTTCTTGTTTTGAGAGATGGGGTTCTCTCGTTTTTTTTTTTTTGTAAGGGACGGGGCTCTCTCTCATTGTTGCTTTCTACTTGTTTAGCTGCTCTAGCGATAGTTTAGTTTCTCGAGTGGTTAGTTCCGGTGAGTTAAGGGTCGTGACTTAACCACTTTGAAGACCTTGTTGCTTCAAGACCTTTTCTGAACTAATTCCTGACGGGGAGTTGCTAACCCGCGTAGGATGAACACGGGAAAGTTGCTTAAGAGTCCAGAACTCGAGGCGGTGGACCTGAGGACAGGTCCATTTTAAAGAGGAGAGGTTGTAACGCCCCGCATGTTCAATTGTTCATGTACGCGTGCCACACGTGTGAGTTTGAGAGTTATAACTGTTAAGCGTGCTTAATTGCATTATATGACTACGTGGATTATGTGATTTATTTGTCCAATTGCCTAAGTGTTCATTTTAATTGCTAACTCATTTTAATTTCATTTCAATTCTATTTCTTCACTTATGCCTAATTCATGCATTTCATCTTTTAACATATTTTATATATATATCTATACTTATATATTTTATACTTAAACTTATTTTCTAAGATGCATATTTCATTTATTCCATGCATATAATTTATGAAACATGCAATTTCATATATAATAAATATATATATAACTCTTATGCACTTTTACACTCACATTCATTATAATTGTATATAATAATGAAGCACTAAGTTGATTATATACATATTATATATATAATATCTAACTTTATACATATACATTATATATCTATACATATATCACATACATTGTATATACATAGCAAGACTCACACATTTAAACATACACAATCTCTACAACACCTTTTACACACACTCATCACGATTCTTCCTCCAACACTCACAGACACATTTGATCACGAGCAAGAAGAAGAAGGAACATCAATCCATCAAGCATCATCATCATCATCAAGATCATCTTCTCCATTTCATCACCTTCATTTCATTTCTTTCATTCCAAGGTTGGTATGTTATATTTGGGATTGATTATGAGTTGATGAACTAGGGCTTCATGACTTAGATGTTTATTCTTGATTTAAGTTTGAATATGTGATCATATATGTGTGTATCTTTGAATTATGGCATGAATACTTGAAGCTATTGGTTCATTTGGTTTCATGACATTTATGGGATTTGTTTGATTGGTTTAAGTGCTCAAATGGTGGATTTTTATGTTGTAATTGAAGTATGGGATGTATATTGATGATATAAGCCAGGTTTGAGGTGTTTATTTGTTGTTGATTGGTGTTGGGGAGGCATGGGAGCCTATTTCCGAGACTTGCCCGGTTTTTTCGCCCAGCGGCATGCCAAACGCCCGTTTGGCTTTTCAGTTAATTCACCAAACGGCCGTTTGGCACTGTTACAGGAGGTTTTCACACGCCCGTTTCTTCTTTCAGACCAATTTTCAAACGGGCGTTTCTCCCTCATACGAACTCTGATTGACCTGATTTTTGAACCTTTAGAAACCTATTGAAGTCTAGAACAATCTCCAATTAGAGTCACCTCAATATAATTTCTCTATTGTGAGATATGATCAATTCTTTTAGGTGTCACCACTTTCCCAAAAAACTGCACTCGCCTAAATTCAAGCTTATGCCATTTACTCCTCGTTTGGAACTAGAATACGAGACATATATCATTTTAAAGGTATAAATGTCTACTTTCATATCCAAGAAACAAAACCCAATTCCCACTTTTATAACTCAAGATATTCTTGGTTTACCACAGCATGCGCATTTCCGAGAATTGTCCATTTTTGCCAAACTTCACCAAAACCCCTCATATTGTATTCCTTTCACTTCCTTGGCTCCCGTATGTGACTTATATGAATTATGTGCTTGATTAATTTATAATTGTGCTCTTATTTGACATTCTTTGATCTTTAATTGTTTAAACTTGATTGTTAACTCCGTGCCTTACATGAAATGAATTCATTTGATTAAACGGCATGAATACATGACCTCTTTGAGTGTAATTGAATCTCTTATATGTTTATTGAATGTCACACATGTTATAACACGATTTGCCTCTTTATGAGCATTTCCGTGCGTCTTAGGTGGTTTTATATTGAGTCCTATCTCACGAGTACACGTCATTCTCTTTCTTGTACAGTTCTTCTCCAGGACGGAGATCTCGTGACCTTATAAGCACATGGCCTAGCTTGTATCGTTGTATTGTCTTCTTCCAGGTGAGGGTGTTTTCGTTCTAGATAAAGTATCAAACCCTACAACCTTAACGTGATAAGTTTTGGCCAAAAACCTAAATTATATATATATATATATATCGTTTTCAAAGTAAAGTCATCGAGTAAATTCTTATCGAGTAAATGTTTCTCATGAATTATGAATTGAATTATGACAATTAGGAGTATGACTTTAAATGTTTTGGCGAGATTATGCACATTGATCATGCACATGTTATTGGGCCTGAGGAAATGTGTGAATGGAGACCGGTTCGGCATCGGGCCGAAGTATAGCTAAGCCATTGCACAAAGTACTCATTGAGAATCTCTCACGCGACCGTGTAGTGTGGAAGGTGAGTTATTCTTAAGCCGATAGTTAACCCATCGAAGGAGCGGGTTGGAGTCATGAGCCCCCGCATCGATTTAGTATATTATTAGATGGTTCGGGTCTGCAGGCCCGACCATTATGGAGGGAGAAGGTTGGAAATTATTTTATGATTATGATTATGATTATGCACAGTGCGGGAAGGCCGGGACACGGATTGCCCAAACGCTCAAGTCTCATGTTATATGCTCGCATGTATTATTATGTATTGTCTGATCACGTATTCAAAGTATTAAATCATGTTCATTGTACACTGTCGGAGTTTGGTTGGAGATAACGCACGCTCACTCGCCGAGCTATAACGATTATTCATGCATTATGAACTTAATGAATTTTAATATGGATTAGTCGTAAAAACCGAGCATTGGTAAATGATTTCATGCCCTTCGTAGGAACTAACTTTAATAAAATCTTGCTCGGGATTTATGACTTGCATGTGCTTGTTTTTATATATATACGTACAACTCCGGCGCACTCAGTCTTCTAGAGACTGACCCCTCTTTTCCCCACTTTCTCAGTCTTTGCAGGTTTTGCTAGGCGGGAGTCAAGTCCTTGTGGTTGTCTCGAGTCTCACGCGTACACTCGAGTCACATTTCACAATTATTATGTTTATTTGTATCATGTATTTAAATGGGCCTGTGTGCCAACGCATGATTTATGGATTATTGAATATTGATTCGGGACAGATTGCATGTCTAGTTGAACCCGTTGTTAGGTTGCATGTTGGATTTAATTATGTTTATAAAATTGTTGGGTTTGTAGCCAGCAATGACAATTAGAATAAACAATGGATTTAATTACAAGTTATTGGCGAGATTATGCTAAATGACAATTAGAATAAACAATGGAACCACAGATTGCATGTTAATGTTATTGCTTCCGTACCGCTTTATTGGAGGTTGTTGATTAATTGGTACAAGGTTAGATTCCGCCTAGCCAGGGAGTTGTTCTATTTTGTCACCCGTTCGGTATGAGTCTGGTTCGTACTGGATCATCCATTTCACGTATGGACTAGACTTGTAGTGCGGGGGATGTGGTGCCTATCGTCAAGGGTGCTACAACCAAAGCATGGTTAAGTACTGTACCGAATGAGTCCTTTCAGACGTGGGATGCGCTTTCTCAGGCTTTCTTAGCCAAGTTCTTTCCTATCAGAAAGACCACGAAGTACAGGAATGATATTCAAGGTTCCAGACAACTAGACGGAGAATCCTTCTATGAGGCGTGGGAAAGATTTAAGGATTTGCAGAAGAAGTGCCTTCATCATGGGATTCCCGGTTGGTTATTGATTCAGACTTTCTATAATGGGATGTCCCCTACATACAGCGGAGCGATGGATGCCGCTGCGGGCGGAGCATTCTTGTCCTAATCTGAGACCATTGCTAAAGAACTGTTAGATAATATGTCACAGAATGATGTTTTTGTGCATGACAGGAGCCATTCCCAACCAGCTAAAGTGCAAGCAGTAGTTACAGAACGAGATGGATTAACCTCCATCAATGCCCAGTTTGAAGCTCTTAACAAGAGATTAGACCAACTCTATGTGAATGCAGTTGGGACACAAGCCCAACCAATTCAGGTAATTTGTGAAATTTGTGGTGGTCCACATGCATTTAATGTGTGTCCTCATACCAATGCAGGAGAACAGGTGCAAGAGCAAGTGAATGTGTATTGATTTAAATAGGTGTATGATTAACTTGTGAATTGGGTGCGTTTTTTTATTGCAGATCGTGTATTTTTTATGGGTTTATCATTCGATTTTGAGTTGGGTTTAAGAAGTTGTTTTAGGGTGCAAAGATAATGTTTTTCTTGAGATTTTGATGTGGGATTGGAATATGGTTGAGTATCCCTACTATAATCCTCACTCAGGGTTCCATTGTTTATTCTAATTATCATTTAACATGTCGAGAAATTTTGTTACCTTCTAGCTCTTCTCTCCTCTCACCATGCTCCCCTAGTTCTCTAGTATAATCCTCACTCAGGGTTCCATTGTTTATTCTAATTATCATTTAGCATGTCCAGAAATTTTATTACAGGTTAAAGAAGAGAAGGTAACAAAATTTCTAGACATGCTAAATGATAATTAGTTAATTGATTCGATTTGGCTAAACTTCTGTCTTAGTTTGAAGAACTATAGAGAACTTACTGACAGGAAAATTATATTCTACACCTTCGGTGTTTGCAACTTTGGTCAATTAACATGATATTAATGTAACCTCTAAATGTTCTCCACATGCTACTGATATTCAAAATGATTTTATCTATTAGAGCACCAACTATGGAGAACTTCAGTGGTGGAGGATTTCTTATTGCAATAGATGTACATAAATAATAGTTATACTCTTAAAACATGCAAATCTCATGTCTCATAGCTGTCGCGAGCATTATCAGCTTGTGAAGGCATGGTTATTTAATGCCCTATGAACCTGTAACTATTGTCCTTATTTAAAGATAATATCAATCAGATTTTGATTACTTAATTTTAATTTGTATGCCTGAAATGTGCTTTGCCTCCTTGAGATTACAACAAGTGTATAGTAGGTACTCTGAAGTTGTGATATTTTCTGAATGGTAATACAAATTATGTAATGTTGGAGGTTTTGCACTTTAGTGATGGTCATTAAATTCTAGAAGAATTGGTGTATGAACTTTAGACTACGGGAACTTATCGAAAACAATCATATCTATAGTTCGTGGACCAGAGAAAGGAGTTGGTGGAATGTGTAGTAAACTGATCCTTTTCTATTTGTGTGCAATCTTTTAAGTGCTTATAACCAGATTTTGTGGAGTTCCCTGATAATTGAATTCTCCTGTGGTATGGATGTGTTATGGTGATCTTGTGTAGTTATTTAAATCTATAGTTTAAACTATAATTGACAAGTGTCGGAATTGCCAAAATAAATAAATATCCGGTTCACAGCTAAACAGAGTATAGTGCAAAGGGGTCGTGTCCACAGAGATTGGTTGAAAATAATTCTAATTACTCGTAGGAAAAAAAAAAGTGTAATAAACAAGCCAACTAAATTCCGCGGGGGGGGGGGGGGGGGGGGGGAGGGTTGGATTTAATCTCTACTAACTAACTAAGAAAACAATTAAACTGAACTGAATTATAAGAAATAGCTAATCACGTTGGAGATAGGTTTTAAATAATCAGATGGGAAACAATACCTAGCTAGGAATTATAATTCAGTTTAGACATCAATCACGGACTCAATAATAAATTCAATTCTTTCAAATAGGTTAGCTATAGCGGATAGAGACACTCGACTCCGCCTCGTTTTCTCTTAAATATTAGAACAACCTAGAGACACTCGACGGTTATTCCCTAATCAATTCACAATCCCTAGAGATACTCGACAGGATTTAATGAATCAACAACATTAAGAATTAAGAAAACACTAACCCTAATCAACCTAGTCACAACACGTGCTAAATTTAAATTAGATTATTAATCCCCTTAATAAGTTGAGAACTGCAACCAATCCTTCTTATTAACGCGCTACTAATTATCTATCAAGCATTACATAAAACTTCATGCATCAAGATTGGTAATACGCAACAAACTTACTTAGAAAATCGGGCCCTAATCAACTAAGTAAATAAATCACGATAAACACTGCACGCGGAGGACTAATAAATACTTGAACTTAAATTGAATTATGAAAAACACTTAGGTCTCATGATGTCAAAAACTAAACTATAATATCCTAGCTAAGTATTAAGAAAATTAGCTACTCATATCTATATGATTCGAAATCAATAAACAAAGTAAAAACATAAATCTAACTAAAGGAGGAAAGATTTTCTCGGATGAATCTTCAAGCTCTCGCCTCCAAAGTCTTCTCGCCAACTACTGCTCCTCGATGCAAAGTGTATCCGAAGTCCCCTAAAACTGCTCCCCAATGCGCCAATATATAGCCTCCAATTCATGCCAATTCCTAATTCATATAGGACTCGTTCTTCAAGCATCAAACTTGTCCACCAAGTAGGCTTCCAATTGGGCTTAATTAATTCACAATGTTCACGCATGGATCTAACCATCCAGGCCTAACTTCAATTTGAATCATGTCAGGCTCCCAATTCAAGTCCTAAAGTCAACAACCCCAATATTTCCTTATGCATGCACGTGACACAATTCCGCCAACAGCAACCTCAATACTAACGCATGGCCAATGCTCATAAAATCAGTCCATAATTTCCCAATTCAGCCCGGAAAAGTCCAAAAGATAATTAACATGGCCCAGCTGCACCAAAACTCACGAAAACAAATCAAGGCATTTTTTAAAATCAAATTAAGCTCTAAAATGCAACCATTAAATACACAAAATTTAGAGAATTATGCACATTATCAATAATGTTTTTTAGATTTTTTGGAGGGGGTACTCTCTTCAAGTTGATCATGTTTCTCTTAGTTTCGGACCTCGTTCTTGATGGTCTCAATACCAAATCTTAATTTCCCCGTATCTAATCCGACACATTCTTCATCCTCAATTGTTGAGATTTCGGTTTTCTCCCCCAATTAACCGAATCTCTTTCGTTTGCGAACCGTAACACTCCGTCTGATGTCTTACTTATAGCCCCACTCATGTGACACTCATCCGATACCGGTGGTGATGCCAAGGAGCTAAAAGTACTAAACTCCATACTTTCATCTCCTATTTTGCATGTGAGAAGTCCATTTTGAACATCTATATCCGCTCCAGCCGTGGCTAAAAACGATCTTCCAAGGATCAATGGCATACTCTCATCATTCTCAACATCAAGAACTACAAAATCATTAGGAACGTAGAATTTCCCAACTTTTACCAACACATCCTCAAGAATTCCTATAGGGTATTTCACTGATCTGTCCGCTAGCTGGAGTGTCATATTAGTCGGTTTGAGCTCCTTCACTTCTAATTTCCTGCAAGTAGATAAAGGGATTAGACTCACACTAGCTCCTAAATCACACAAAACATTATTAAACTGTAAGGAACCAATAGTTAGAGGGATAGAAAAACTTCTGGGGTCCTTGAGCTTCTGGGGAAGCTTCTGCTGAATCATAGCATTGCACTTTTCAGTGAGTGAAACTGCAGCAAAGTCTTCAGACTTCCCTTTTCTTGAAATCACTTCCATCGAAAACATCAAATACTTAGGCATTTGAGCTAATGCCTTCACAAAAGAGATGTTAATGTGAAGCTGCTTGAACATGCTAAAAAAAGTCTCAACTTGTTTCGCTAACTTCTGCATCTGTAATTTCTGAGGAAATATCGCCGGTGGCACTTGTTCTTTGGTTGCCACCACTACTAGAAATCTGTCATATAGCAACGGAAATTTAGCAACGAAAATTATTCATTGCTAATTAGCAACGGATATAGCAACGAAAAAAAAAATCGTGGCAAAATGCTTTAGCAACGGAATTTTCGTTGCTAAATCCGTTGTTATATATGAAAAAAAATAGCAACGGATTTTTCGTTGCTAAAATTAAATAATACAAAAAATAAATAAATTGGTATATATAGCGATGGAAATTCCGTTGCTATTAAAATAAAAACCTTATAAAAAATAATATAATATTTATAAATATTTTCAATGAAAACGGATTTTTCGTTGCTATATGAAAGGGAAAAAAAAGAAATAAATATAAAATATGTTAGCAACGGAAAATCCATTGAAAATCCATTGCTAATTTAACAATGGATTTTCCGTTGCTATATGGAAGAAAAAAAGAAATAAAAAGAAATAAATATAAAAAATATTAGCAATTGATTTTTCGTTGCTATAAGGAAGAAAAAAAAAGGAAATAAATATAAAAAATATTAGCAATGGAAAATCCGTTGCTGTAAACATATGATTAAAAAAATTAATAAAATATTTATAATTTAGCAACGGATTTTTTGTTGCTATATGGAATAAAAATATAATAAAAATAAATGAATAATAGAAAATATCAGCAACGGAAAATCTGTTGCTATAAACAATTTCTGTTGCTATAAACAATTGATTAAAATATTGATAAAACATTTATAATTTAGCAACGAAAAATCCATTGCTATAAATATTTAATTAAAAAATAATAGAATACTTATAATTTAGCAACGAAAAATTCATTGCTATAAATAGTTGATTAAAATTTTAATAGAATATTTATAATTTAGCAACGATAAATCCGTTGCTATTTAGATTGTAATTTCTTTATTTTGACCAAAAAATATATTAAAATATTTTGTTTATATGGTTTAATATATATACATATAATTATTTAAACTTTCATCCTTATTTTTTCAAGCTCTCTCTCTCACACACACACACATCCATATATATATATATATATATATATATATATATATAATGTTAGATCATTTTATTGATATAACCACCATTGACTTATATAATACATGATCATATGTTTGGGGATTATGTAGAATTAATATTTGTATAGTATAATCTTTCATATATAAAAACCTTTAATATTTTTATTTGATAGAAAATTTATATTGGTGATCGATATATTATAAGGTATAATATAAATTATAAATCATTAAAAGATGTTCATCATAATTAAAACAAAAAAGTGTATAAAAGCTAATAATGCTTAATACAATATCTCTATATATATGATTATATATATTTAATACAAATAATCATATGTTTAACGGATAGTTAGATATATAGTTCCACAATTACATAATGTTATTTAAAGAAAAGTTTTTTATTTAATAACTAACAGTTGCGTAGCACAATAATTTCTTAAAATTCATATATAATGCTAGAAATTCAATTGTAAATACTTTATATTGAGAGAAAAGTTTTTTATTTAATATCTAAAAGTTGCATAACACAATAATTCCGTAATATTTAGATATAGTTCTACAAAGTTAAATATAAGCACTTTATATTAAAAGAAAAATTCTTCATTTAACATCTAACGGTTACATAACACAATAATTCTTCAATATTTAGATATAATTCTACAAATTCAAATATAAATATTTCATATTAATAAAATAATTCTTCATTAAGTTATTCAACTACTATTGCTAAATAATATAATAGTTCCTCAAAATGCAGATATTGTTCTATAAATATATAAGTGAATACTTCATATAACATAAAAATTCTTTATTCAACAACCAACTAATTAAATCTTATTATTTAGTTATGTAAAACTTTTATCCTTTTTTTTTGTATATCATAAAAAGTTATACTTAAATTGATATACATTAGATTTTTATTTCACAACTAAAACTTGGAATATGTAGTTAATTAAATAAGTAAGTAGTAAAATTTTTAATGGAATATGTATTAATATAAATAATTACATATTTAAAAATATTTTTATTTAAACTATGATAACAAGTATTTAATTATTTATTTAAATTAGTGTATGAATATTTGATAGTTGTTAAATATAACAAATGACATAATATTACCAATAACATAGCTTTCCAAGTTGGTTGAGTCTCCAAACTTCTACATTATGCAATATATATCATGAGCCACCTTGGGCTCGTTTGGTTCGGTCCGGGTGGGGGTTCGAACCTACTAGGGCTGGTGCGGTTGGGGGTGGTTCTGGGGCCCATAAATAAAATTTTTATTTATTAATTTAAATTATTACCTTTTGCGACGGATTTTGCAACGAAAATTCCATTGCAAAAAGGCAAAAAAATTAATTAATTATTGATTGGTTTCCAACGGAAAATCTGTTGCTAAAAAATTTGTTGCTAAAACCGTTGCTAATGTTTGTGGGTAATAATCCGTTGTTAAATCCGTTGCTATAGATTCGTTGCTAATTCCGTTGCTAATATCCGTTGCTAAATCCGTTGCTATAGATTAGCCACGAGGGTTATAGCAATTGAAAATTTTCGTTGCTAAATCCGTTGCTAATTTGGCCAAAATCCGTTGCTAAATCCGTTGCTATAGGGTATTTTTCTAGTAGTGCACACTCACTTGTGGCTTTGAAGGGACCTCTTATGATGCTCAAAGCGACGAGCCATCACATCCCCCGCACCTAAACCCGAATCCACGTATGAAATGAAAGTCCATACATGAATCCGAGTCTAAGCGAACGGGGACCTACACATACACACACGGCTAAGCGGGGCTAGAACACTGACTGAGCGCGCCAAACAAAAATAAAGAGTGCGGAAGCAATGAAATAAAACCACTAGGATTAGCAAAAGATATATACAATGGCTACACGGCCCCTAAAGTAAGCCAATATTTACATCGAGTGCTCATAATATAAACTTGTACATGTACAAGTCATAAGTATTTAAAGATGCAGGTATGGGATGCTGACACGACCCAAGCTAACTAATACAACATGACCACGCACTCCCTGCTTAGCTCGAGCAGACCTACAACTAAGGAGGGTAAAGGAGAGGGGTCAGTCACAACTTGACTGAGTGAGGGGGCTAACGCACACCCACAAACTATATAAATATAGAGCAAAGCACATATTAATCAAAGGATTATGAACCGGGAATAAGGTTTTGCACACCAAACAAATTTTCAAAATAAACTTTTACATTTCATAATCAAAACAAGACGTACTAGAATTAAAGGAAGCTCCTATCCCGTTTTATAACCAACGAATCATACAAAAGCTCGGCGAGTACGAGCACTTACCCCTTACTCCTCTATAACGTAAGAAAATCAAGAAAACCATAAATACATAAACAATCCATCCCCAATAACAACGGTGTTTTGGGAGTCAAACCCTGTCCACCTAATTACCAATGCACACAGGGTAGCTATCCCACGATGTGCTTGAAGCACCACGCCTCCTCAACCTCCAAGAGTCTCGCGTGAGTACTCCAAATGGAGACCGTGCACACGCTTAACCCGACGACCCTTGCCATCCTGGGCGTCCTTACCCACGTCTCCAGGGCCCAGTAATAACCAATTAACCAATTAAACTTACTTCACTCGCTACATAATTAAACATAAATTACGTACCTTATCGAGCATACCTTACCTTGCAACTCGGCATATGCTAAACGCGTACCTCTCCGTGTCTTCCTTAACAGTAAAATGTTGAGGTAGATCCTAGCTTGCGTGACGACACACAGTTTGGAGCATAGCCTCATTGCAAAATATTTTCAAGCTTGTATACGCTGATACTTATAGTTCAAAACGTTTAATCGTATAACAAGGTCATAAACATATCATATGACACATATCTAATATATAAATATATAGTATATTCGCATGCGGGTGAGAAATCATCACATTTAGGCCATAGGTTGATTAACTAAAGGAAAAGATCCTAAACCTCACCTTGTAGCAAAAGTAGGTAGAGTCCAGGGCCAAAAAGGAGCAAACAAACACCTAAACCTTGGGTTCAACGACGTCCGGAAGAGGCTCTGAAACAAAAAAACACAACACCCGAGACTTAGACTCAATTATGAACCCATTAGATGCACGGCGTTGCATACAAATGCAAGTGGATGCAATGCATGTCATATAAATTCATATTTAGGCATACCAGAGAAAATAATAAAATAATACATAAGGATTCAAGAATTAAACTCATATCATATCAAATAACCTCATAATGTTTCATATTATAGCATACCATAAACGTTTATGAGTTGAAATGCATAAAGGAGGCAAACCACACAAGAAAAGATTACACGTATCACTTAAGACATATCGAATCATAACTCGTTCAAACCGTATAAAATAAATTCGAAAATCTAATACAAGCAAGTTAACACATAATAATACATGTTAGCAAAGCTTAGGGATCATATTAGGGGTGGGAGAAAAGCAAACAAGCGAAGAAAAACAAGAAAACAAAGTGCAGAGCAAAAAAAAGCCGCTACCCTAATCCACCCCGGTGGATTTTTTTCCAAAGGGGAATCCACCCCCGTGGATTTAGGTCAGGTGAATTCCAGGAGGGTCTGCCTCAAATCCACCCCGGTGGATTTTTTTCAAAGGAAAATCCACCCCCGTGGATTCAGGGCAGAAGCTAAAAACTCGAGAAAAGGCTTGTAAAACTCACCAAAAGCTAATGCCAAACCAAAGAAACAACAACAAGACATGTAATGGTGCAATTATACAACAAATACATGCAAGAAAAACATACCAAATCAGCTCCATACATGCAACTTCAAACCGGGAAAGAAATCGAATAAAGAATTCAAGAATTTCATCAATATCTCCCAAGCACCTTAAAGAACATTAATGGAAATTCAACATACAACCAACTACCACCAAATAGGAGCAATTAAAAGAAATAAAGGAGTCAAGAAGATCAATACATATAGCTCTAAACTAATGAAAAGCAAAAGATGCATAAGTTCTCAAAGATCTTCAAAACCTAACTATTCACCAACCCTAGCATATTCAAGAATCTCTAACATATAAGCATGATTCAAGGAGTGAAAATTGATCATAATAAAAAAAAGAACAAGAATCCTAACTTACCTCAAAAGATTGGAGCAAGAAATGGCTAAAGCTTGAGCTCAAGGGTGACAAAAATGGAGGAATGGCTATGGAGCTTCCCTTTTTCTTCTTTTCCTTGGCCTTGTCTCGATTTCAGCTGAATGAGGGAGAGAGAGATGGCTTTTGGATGATATTAGGGTCAAAGAAAGGACAAGGAATGAGTACTTTAGCTCTAAGGTAGGTCATAGGTTCGATATAGGTACGTAGGGCCATAATCTACGTTGTCGGGGGTCGAAACGGTATCAAAAAGGTACAAGGCTTGTTCCATTGGCTCCAAATCATCGATTCGAGTACGATGGTGAAGATGGAACTCGAATCCGAGTTCCCGAGCTCAAGTTACGAAGAAATGACTCAAGAGTGGCTAAATTGCAAATTGGCCCAAAAGTTTGAACAAAAGTTCAATTGAGTCCAAATAAAATCAAATAAGTCCAAAACAAGTTTAAAACATACAATTAAGTCCAAGAATCATATAATTCACGTATTACACAAATTAGGCATGCTCGGGTTCAAATTCCAAAAATCTCAAACGTTCAAATAAGGCAAATCGAATCAAATATTTCATATAGTTCATACATGAATTGAATAGTAAAAGGAATTCAAATAGGACGCATAAATTAAATATGAAAATAAACGCAAATATGGAAATCAAACTCATACGTGGCACTAACCTGCACGTGCGAGCAGACGGGGTGTCACACCTCTTCCTTTTTCTCCTCCATCTTCACTTTCACGATCTCAACTACCTCTTCAACCCTCTTACAACTCAACCGCCCGTTAATGGAGTCAGGTATCTCAAATATAGTCGTTAACGCGCGTTACACCTCTTTCGTTCATTTTAGGTAACGCACGTTAACGGGTACAGGCGGAGTAGGACAGTAGGAGTAACGGGCGTTACTCCTGATAGGCATAATTAGGTAACTCCCGTTAACGGCCCGAAATCGCATTTTTATTTTAAAGGAGGAAGAGTTGTTTTTGAAGTTTAAATCCTAATTCCTCTCAACTTAGGTCCTACCCAACTATAAACTATATATTTGGCCTGCCCTCTCTTCTTTTCTCATATAAACAATCTCTTAGAAGAGAAGCAAGCAATTCTTCCTAATCAAGGCACCACCAACATCACACATACTCTTTTTTGTCTAAGCTTGAATTGGTAAGTAATCCCCCTCTCTAAGCTTGATGTTAGAATGAAGTCTTCCTATCTAAAATGAATTTTGGGCTAGAATTGTTGAATTTTGAGAATTTACGCATGCTAGAACTAGGTTTAATGATTTGTAGTGAGTTCATCTTGAATTGAGTGAATTTTGGAAGAACCCTAGTCTCTAGCTATCCTTTGAATTTCAATTGGAAAATTGATTTTGGAGAATTTTTTAACTTGATTCATAACTCTTTACAGCTTTGTTGAGTTGTATTGGGTAGATTAAAGAATCTTGATCAAAACTCACACCCTAGGGTAGTGCATACAAGGCGTTCGATAAATTGTCTGAATGACACATGATTGATTTTTATGTGATTTTTCTTGTCTTATATGAATGATATAGGTACTATGGGTCGTACTAGGCGTTCTTGGTCTATCGAGCCCTTCACTACTTCATCTCCATTGAGTCATCAATCAAGGGAGTCGGTCAATATAACGGTGAATGCTATGGATAACCCCTTTCAGAGGAATTTGACTAGAAACGTTGTGCCTACTAGATTCTTCAAGGCAACATGGATGGAGAAGTTTGAAGCTTGGAAAGAAGTGGAAAGACTGTTTGATAACATCGGGTGGTTACCTTTCCTGACTCGGAAGGATTTGACTTATGCCGAGATGACTGCCGCTTTCTTCACCACAATGAATTTTAACCCGGTGGATAGCAGTCTGACGTTCACTCTGGATGACCGAGAAACTCAAGTTTGGAATACGGGCCGGATAAGGGAGATTCTTCGTTTTCCAGCTAATGCCACTACTTCTTTGCCTAAATGGAGTGATGCTCAGAGAGAGGCGGTATGGAGATCCTTCCCATTGCGAAAGGTTGTTCCTAGTTATTCCTCTGGGAATGCACAGGATAACTATCTTGATTCATTGGCTTGGGTGCTAGTTCATAGGATTTTGGCCATGGGATTTTGTGCTCGATACGGAAGAGATAGCCACATTAATGAGATTGAGCTGGGAATAATGTACATGATGAAGGAAGGCATCAAGTTTGATGGAACGACTGAATTCCTTTGGAAGCTTCAGGAGATTGCTGGGAGTGTTACTGGGACGATAGCCCATGGCGCGTTTGTCACTATGTTTTCTCGAGAGATGCATTGGAGGCCTAGGGGATTGTTACCCGTTGACTTTGGCTATGATATTGGTCCACAGTACTTGGAGAATGTAGGCTTGGCTATTGCATGGGAGAGTGGACACCTTAAGGAGCATATTTTACCTTGGTGGCCAATTCGGGATAGAGATAGGCTTTGGCAGATGTATAGCTGGGGCAAGGCTCATTTCGAGGAGCTTACAGAGGTGCAAAGGGAGCTTTTAGCTAAGATTCCTGATAGGCCAGATGATGAGTTTGAGGTCCTTCGCAGTGCCGCGCCAGTCGTTGTCGAAGAAGCTAATGGAGCTCCGGTTACTGTGAGAGGCCTTCGCATAGAATTGGCAGGACTAAGGGCTGATTTGACCACCGTGATCGCGAGAGTTGAGGATCTAGCACATTATGTGGATGAGCGATTTGATGCGGGGGAGGCTCAGTTGGAGGCGAAGTTTGAAGGGTTCTGTGCTCGTGTTGATCAGTATTTTGGAGGACCCCCATCACCCTGATTTTGTTTTATTATTTTTCTCTCCTGATTTTTAGACATCCTTTTTAGGCATATTCGTTGATATGTTTGGATGATTTTGATACGCTTATTTCTTTCCTTTGTTTTGAACTCCATTATTTATGCAATGTACCCCTTCTTACCTCGAAGTTGTGTCTGGTGTGTTGATTGTTGAATGCATGTTGATCGTTAATTGTAGTTGAACTTGATCCATGTTTTCTAGTCACATATTTCAGGTTTTGGAAGCTTTGCTAGCACGTTGTCGGATCTTCAATCGATAAGGGAGTTTTCTTAAACTTTAATTCTTTCTTTTGCATGGGGACATTGTAAAGATTAAGTGTGGGGGAGCATTCTAGGGATGCTAGGAGTTTTTATTGATTATTTGCTTGATTAGATGTTTTGTTACACTTGTGAATTGCTTGGATTTGAAATTTTTTTAGAATTTTGAAAATTTTCCACTATTTTGAATTTTTTCTTCGAGTTTGATTGTTGAATTGATGCTAGACTGAGTTAGGCAATTTGAGTTGAGGAATTTGCATGAGATTGGATGACTTAGTATGTTAGTATGCCCTCTTATTTTGTGAATTTTTTGAACGTTACAATGTACTTTGCTTAGAAAGGTGAAATTTATGATTTTCAAATAAGTCTAAGATTTGATTAGGATGCATTTTAGTCCTATTGAGGCTAAATTTTGAGTTAATGAAAGATTAAGGTAGTGAAGTAGTCGTTGTCGGAGGATATTAAGCCTTTAAATTTTTAGCCGTTTTTCACTAAATAACGTAATCTTATTGACCCCACTGAGCCTAATTGTTGTGCATGATTTTTGTAGCCACATTATAAGCCAATTGCACAACATAAGTATACCCACCTTGTTACACCAAGGCTTGCTCGTTTTTATATTGAATATCTATCTTTTGACCCCTTTTGATTATTCTTATGTTTGAATTTGAGATATTCGTATGAGGAAAAAAAAAAGAATGACAAAGAGTGTGGAAAAGAACAGATATGAAAGAAAAGCAAGAGCAAAAGAAAAAAAAAAGAAAAATAGTTAGGCAAAGTCAGAAACTGAGAGTGGGATGCAATTGTCAAATTGTGGGGCAATGTGTTTAATGGCGAACTAAGTGCCATGAGTTTAAAGATTGAACGATGTAAGCTTGGTGAGTTGTCACTTGATCCAAATTTCCATAACCTTACCCAAAACCTACATTACAAGCTCGGAAGACCTATCGATCCTAAATCTTGAGTTAATTCCATTAGTGGAGATAGGTGCAAAGAGTGTATTCCGGAGTTGATAATTAGAACTTAAGCGAAAATTGTGATGTCATTCTAGTCGTTGTACATTGTTTCGTTCGAATTCACACACGACACAAGGGTATACTTTTCATACTATCTTGATGATCTTGTGTCATGAGTACTTGATTTGATTTGCTATACTTGTTTAGGCGAAGGTTCGATGATTGCTTTGAGGATGAGGTTTGATGGGGATGTGTTTTCTTTATTTTCGTATTACTCGAGGACGAGCAATAGGCAAGTGTGGTGGAGTTTGTTGAGTGTGAAATTCGTATAGATTTGAGCTTATATTAGAGTATATTCTTGTGTCGTTTGATGCGTTTATGTGTTTATTTCGCTCCATCTAGGTGATTATTGAGTTGGAGATAAGAAACGGCAAAGCCAGAAGAATTCACGCATTTTTGAAGGAAAAATGAGTAACTCCCGTTACCCCTTTGGAAGTACAAGGTTGTTGACCCCCGTTAACAGACACAGGAGCAGCACCTTTGGCGAATCAGAGAGGTAATGCTCGTTACCCCTGGGCAGAAGGAAAGTGGTAATGCCCGTTACCACTTATAAAAGCGTTATTGCGATTTCAAGGCAGTAACAGGCGTTAACGAGGATTGCGCATAGATAGGTAACGCCCGTTACCTAGGGCGGCTAGGCATAATTTTGGGCAGCTATTTAAGTGTGTTTTGGAGTCTTTTTGTGAGAGTTCTTCTTCCGTTCATGACCTAGCTTGAGGAGAGAAGTTCTGGAGTTTTGAAGATTTGTTCAAGGAATTTCGAGAAGACGAAAGGATCGAGTTCTTAAACAATTTCGGTTTTTCGGTTTATTTACTGCTTTAATTTCGCAAACTAATTCCTTTGAGTTTAGTTTTAATTAGTTTCATGTTAGATTCGTTTTTCCAGATTCTTACTAAATGTTTATGCGTTTAATTTTGAGACCTTGTCTTGATATGATGAACATGAATTTTCTTAATGCACTTTACTTTAGTTTTATGAGTTTTGCTTTAATTATGAGTAGCTAAACCCCTGGGGCTAGGGGAGTGATGATGAATGCATGATATGAGTTTGATATGATGCTTGAATGACTTGTGCTAAATCTTAGTGTGAAAACTGGATGAATTGAAATGTGAAGGCTTGATCACCCTTAGCATAATCTAGAATTACTTGAGAATCGAGAGGTTAATGGTAATTGAGATGGTTTTCATAACTAGTAGATTGTATGAACGCAAAGAGATTTGGTTCTGGTCTATAGACCAGTAAATCTTATTCCATGCTAAGCCGCTAGAATAGGAATTGCACTAGTCTTGGTCTTGTTGGTTTAATTAATACATTGATGATTGCGAGAGCAACGTTGAGCTTAATTAAATACGCGGTTATACCTTGAGAGAGGGTAATTCATATATAAATGACTAGGTTGTAGAACTGCACTGGTCAAACAAGTATTGTATTGAATCCTGAATGCATAAGTCATTACTCCCCCGCCTATTTCGTCTACTGAGTTTAATCCGTGTTTAAGTGTGCTATTTGTTTTTTCTTAGAGTTAATTACTTCAATTTTATTCTGGTAGGTAGATATAATAACTTGAATTCGTTTGGTGTTAGATTATAGATAGATATTGAGTAGTGATTGATTTCCCTTCCCCGTGGGTACGATCCTATTGTGTTGCGCGTATATTAAGTGTATACTTGCACGATTGGTTTTAACTTAGTGAATCTAAACAACTAACATTAGTCTCATTTATTTCAAAAATAAAAAAATTGTCTCATACTTTAAGAAAACATTGTAATAATAGCCCCACACGCAATAATAGTCTCACCGTTAACTTGAAGCGAAAAAGACACATACAAGTCATTTGCACCGTTAAAAATCAATTTTAAGACATTTTCCGGGAATATTTTTGGCAGGAAACTATTTATTATTAAAAAAAGAACCTATATCCCCTAATCGTTTAGAGTTGGTCAAGCTGAATTGTTGAGCTGACTGATCTTCTTAGTCCCATATGTCAAGAATTCATATGTATGAATCTTACTCGACTTGCAACACCTATATACCTCTGGCACCCCTATTGGGACTCGTGTTGCCATCTGATTCCCTAGGGCAATGTACGAGGAAGCATTTAATGCCCCAGAGGACCAGAATTTACTAAAAGGGGAAAGAAGGTACGATGAGTATAGTAGAAGGTACGATGGTATAGTCCTGGTCAGGTTAAAAATAGCAATAGACTAGATCGAACACGTGCACATTAAATTAATGCAACACTACGGTGTGTGTACTCAGTATGTGTTTGGCCAAAGCTATAAATATCCCTGCCATGAATAGTATTTGCTGAGCGTATTTAAAGAATTCTAATTCAATAAACACTTTTTCTAAGAGTCCAATACTGACTTGAGTGTCGGAGGAGTGTCGCCGGTTAAACCCTTGGCTAGTTAACCCTTTTTGTATTTGAGTGTTGCAGGTCGAGTAGGATCCACACAAACAAATTTTTGACATATCGGATTAAGAAAACCAGTTAGCTAGGCAACTCAGCTCGACTAATTCTTACCACGATCAGGGGTTATATATGTTTCTTTTTATTAATAAAATAGTTTCCTACCAAAAACATCCCAAAAAATATTTTAAATTAGGGAAAAAGATTTTTTGCTATCCGAACTTTTGCGCATTTTTGCAATTTACTATCCCAACAAATTTTCGTTGCAAACCGCCATCCAATCTTTGCATTTATATTATACCACTATCTAAACTTTTTTTTTAGTGGTTTTGACTAAAAAACATGACACGTGGCATGTTTATAAAACATACACGTCAGTTGTATTTTCACCAAAACCACAAAAAAAAAAAAGTTTAGATGGCGGTATGTTACAAATGCAAAGATTGGATGGTGGTTTGCAATTAATGTTTGTTAGGATGATAAATTGCAAAAGGAGACAAAGTTTGGATGACAAAAAATATTTTCCCCTTTAAATTAATTTTTAACAGTGCACATGATGTGATTCCCTAGGACAATTTACAAGGAAGCATTTAATTCCCCAGAGTACCAGAATTTACCAAAAGGGGAAAGAAGGTATGACGAGTGCAGTCCCAATCAGGTCGAAAATAGCAATAGACTAGGTTGAATACATGTAAATTAAATTAATACAACATTATGGTGTGTGTACTCATTACGTGTTTGGCCAAAGTTATAAATACGCCCGCCATGAATAGTATTTGGTGAGTGCATTTAAAGCATTCAAACTCATTAAACACTTTCTCTAAGAGTCCAATACTGACTTGAGTGTCGGAGGAGCGTCGCCGGGTAAACCCTCGGCTAGTTAACCCATTTTGTGTTTGAGTGTTGCAGGTCGAGTAGGATCCACACAAACAAATTTTTGATAGATTGGACTAAGAAAACCAGTCAACTTGGCAACTCAGCTCGACTAAATCTTAGCATGATTAGGGGATATATATGTTTCTTTTTATTAATAAAATAGTTTCCCACCAAAAACATCCCAAAAAATATTTAAATTAATTTTTAACGGTGCATATGATCTGATTCCCTAGGACAACGTACGAGGAAGCATTTAATGCCCCAGAGCACCAGAATTTACCAAAAGGGGAAAGAAGTTACGATGAGTATAGTTCCAGTCAGGTCGAAAATAGCAATAGACTGTGCATGTACATTAAATTAATGCAATAATAGGTGTGTGTAATTAGTATGTGTTTGGCCAAAGCTATAAATATACTCTCCATAAATAGTGTTTGGTGAGCACATTTAAAGCATTCGAACTCATTAAACACTTTCTCTAAGAGTTCAATACTGACTTGAGTGTCGGAAGAGCGTCGCCAGTTAAACTCTCAGCTAGTTAACCCTTTTTATGTTTGAGTGTTGCGGGTCGAGTAGGATCCACACAAATAATTTTTTGACAGATTGGACTAAAAAAACCAGTCAGCTTGGTACTTCAGCTCGACTAACTCTTAGCACGATCGGGGGATATATATGTTCTTTTGATTAATAAAAGGGTTAATTATACCAAGCCCCCATAATAGATGGGGTAATTACAATTCGTCACCTTTTTCAGATTAAATTACAAACACCATCTACTATAGCTAGGAAAATAATAATTACATTAAACTCCCATGTTGTTAGGGTTCCATTACAAATTTGATGACGTCAACAAAAATTTTAATAAAAACCCAAAAATACCCTTATTGATTAGGATAAAAATATTTATCCAATTTTGCCCTTTGGGGGTTAACTGTAATATCATAATTTAAATCAGGGGTTAAATGTAATTTTTTAACATAATTATAATTTTCATTTCCTGGCATGAATCTAGCCGTTACCAGTGGCTATATGATTGAATAAAATAGTTGTTCCCTTCACCACTTCTATAAATAAGAGCAGAATCCACTTCTAACATATCAATTATGGCTTCAAGCAATTCATGCTCTTATTTAAGAGTAATCTAGCATATTTATGCTTAATAATATGTTGTCTGATTATCATCCTTCATCTACAATTGACAACAAATCTATGAATATAAGTCATTAAATTATAGCCATAAACTATTCCAATTCATAGGGCATAAAAAATCGCCATCAACTCTTCCGACGAAGCACTATAATTAAAATACCAAATCACTTCAATATTCCAACGCCACTGTAAGGCAAAAAAAAATACATACATAACAGCAACAACTACTTCATAAATCTAGTTGTAAGGTGAAATAGTTAAATATCCTATAATATATTAGGTATTACGTCACTAGCAAAGCCATAAAAACATTAAATACCACTAAACCTTACAACAAAAAAATTCTTCTAATCACATTTGTAGTAGTAGTTCTAAACAACAGAACTTTGTGTTTGGATTTGAGATGAAGATTCACTTGCTTTTACATTGTTTCTTGAGGGTTTGCCCCTTCCTCTCCTTGAAGGGACTACAACAAAGTTTAATGTTGTGGGGTTTGTAACATCACCAGTAGTTCTTTGTGATCCCCACTGTGCCCAAAAAAGAAAGAAAAAAGAACATTCTTTATTATCTAGCTACAATAACAGAGCATGAAGATTTTGTGAGGATTAGACAATCTTAATTACCTGTGTTAGTTCTTCTTGTGCTACATTAGTATTTGATGATTCAATAACATTTTACGATCCACTCTGTGCAACAAATGAAGAATCGATAAACATACTTAAAGATAGCTCTAAAAAATATATATAACAAAACAAAAAGATACTTAAAGATAGCTCACAATGATTATCACCTGTTTCACTCCACTATAGAATCTTTTATTGTGACCCCGGTCCACCATAAGTGCTACATTTTACCTTCTCTCTTTTTCTAGAAGGCATAATTCTTGGTGCTCACCAACTTCCCTTCTCCTATGCTTCTTTGGCCTTCCTGGTGGTCTTCGAATCAACGATAGCAGAATCTTCATAGGATATACTTCCATTTATAGCAAAAAACTTACGACCGGAATTCTCTTAATCTTGTGTTTATATACTACTCTAAAAAAGACCTCTACACTATAGCTATCATGTACATAGTCCTTAATGTTTTGTCTTTTAAATGAAATGGCAGAGGCTGCATGCTTACAAGGGATCCTACTCATATCCCAAAACCTACAATCACAATGTCTAAGCCTAAGGTCCACAATATAATGTCTTATTCCATCATTCACTTGGAATTCATTTGCTCCTCTGATTCATCATCTCCTTCATTACCATCATTATCAATGTCATTCTCATCACCCTTAGTTCCAACCAAATCATCATCCACATCATTTCCCATCCCTTCCTCTTCACCCTCAATTCCGAAATTGTAATCTTGACACTCAAATTGAATGTTAGAATCACCACCAGATTCAATATGTTTAGTTCTACTGAACAAACCAAGACTTGTAAATGGATTGTTCAAAAGTGTTGGCAAGGGACCATGGTATGTAATATGCACTTTAATATCTAAAAGGCTTCTTTCAAACATGTGGACAATGTCATCCTCTAATATTAGCCCATATTTGACTATCTTATTAGGATGAACAACATCATAACTCAGGAAAATAGGACCTTCATTTAGCTCTTCACATTCTAGATAACAAAATTCTATAATATCTTGAGCTACGTTAATTAACTTACAGTACTTCGGATCCACTTTTTTCAACCATTTCTCCTGTTCCTTGTATAGTACCCCTAGATTGTGAACGACATGCTTAAACAATCCTGAAACATACAAAAAAATTAGTTTAAATGCCCATTCTTGCTCCTTCAAAATAGAAAACTCTGAATAGATGTCCAAAAGAATACCATGCATAACAAATCTATTGAAAAAAGCAAGAAATTTCTGGGGTTTTCAATAACGTAAAAATTGGAACTAAAAAAGGAAAAAAACGCAGAATTCCTAATGCATGTTGCTAGGGTTTTTCAATAATATCAGAGAACAACATCAATAGAAATAAAGCTAAATTCTCGAATAAATCTTAAAAATAAATCTAAAATAGCAACATAGAACCTATAATCACAAAGAAAAAATTTAAAAACCCCTAAATTTCTTAGTTTGAAAATGACTTAAAAGATGATTAGAGTTTGCAACTGATGTTTAAATCAGAATACTACAGAAACCACGCCAGGAACGAACATCTATAAGCAAAATTTTTAATAGTGAGTAAGCCCATACAACCATAACTTTCATGGATGAAAGACGATCAATCTAGTTCCAGATTTCCTAAGAACGCAAAATCCAGAAAGCCTCAGATGGAATAGAGTATATCTAGCAAAATTTTGACAAAAAAAAAGATGACAATGATGTTAGAAATAGTGCCCTTAAAGTAGAGATTTTACTTTACTATTTCCTTGTAAAATCACAAACAATCTTTGAATAATAAACGAAATGATTTTGTTCATAAGCAACACTTCTTTATGTGCTATTATGTATCTATTTGGGTTTGACTGTCTTTGCATGTTTTGAACTCCCTTAATCCAATGAGGCCGTTAAGAACTTTGTCCTTATGAGAACGACATATGAAATAAGTTCTTAACTCCATAAACGAGGATTAGAAACTTCTCCAAGTCAATGAGTCCGATAGACAGTGGGAGTGTCGACCTTGACTTCGTTGAGACTTGCTTATGTGATTACGTCCTTAAGAAGGATCACCCAATTTCATGGGGTGAAAAATGTATATGTTGATGCATGCGTAATACATACGGGTGATTGTTACAAGAACTGTATCACTGAGATGTCGCACGTGAGAACATTCCTAAATGGGAAAGGATGTTTCTAAGAAACCTCCAGATTAGGAAATATCTCACAGGTCTATGACGTGATTAATAATCCTTTAACTTTAGATTCTGTAATGTATCATATGAGCTAACTCTGTAATCTTTGATATGGGCTCAAAAGGATGTCGACTTTAGACAGTTGAATTCCGGTCCATGTTGGGATTGCACAAGTGGCATATGTAGAATTGGTAGAATCAATAAAAGACCTACACTTGTTAAGAACAAGATGATCTCTTACTGATTAAGTTGTTTGTAATCCATTAAATATTAAACCATTGGCCAAGGTGGATTAAGATCAACACATCAAGAAAATGGGTTTTTCTTAGATTGAGGTCTAAATGGATATGAAACGAACTTAACTTTAAAGATCAAGAATACCAAGGCTCTAAGTTTATCCCCATACCTTAATGTCTTGATTGAGAGATACAATTATAGTAGGATTGTATTTCACTGATTGTCATTGACTAAAAGCTTCTTCGATTCATTTTGTTATTTGGCTATGGGTCACACACCCATTGCTAGATTACGGTAGTGTGATATGTGAACTAATTAATTAAACACAAGAATTAATTAATTAGTGGCATTGCTATTCGAATAATGAACCTAAAGGGTCACACAAAATATCAGGTTACGAGTGTTTTGGTAGGAAGTTGATCGGATTAACAAAATGATCAAACGGTTGATCAAATAGGGCCACATGTGCGTGGGCCCCATGTCACGCGAATGACACGTGTGGCACAAGCCACACGTGTGAAAAACTTATTTGATTAAATTGTTTAATTAAATTTTAGGCTTTTATTTAATTATAAATTAATTGTTAAGTCCAACTCAAAATAATTAACCCAATAAACATTTAATTCTGAATTAAATTATTTATTGAATTAGATATTTAATTTTATATTAGATAAAGTTGAATAGTCAAACTCCTAAAGGGTTTAGGAAAGAGATTTCTTGAGATGTCTTGGAAGATAAGATAAGATCTTATTTTAAATGAAAGATATTATTTAATTAATGAATTATTGAGCAAGAAATCAAAAACCCACTTGGCTTAGGAAAGCCTATGGGGTTTGAACATCTTTAGTATAGATAAAGGGGATAGGACTCTTTCTAGGGTTTAGACCAACTTTCTTGAAGTGTTAATTATTTTGAGAAAAATCAAAAGAAAAGTTTTTCACAAAATATCCGAGCCAAAACATAAGCCACAGAACTAGCATTCTCAATAGCTTGATCGTGATCTAGATCTGGTGTGGCTGCGCTTTGGAGGATTTCTTACTTTGGAATCTAATCAAGAACTGTTCGAGGGATAATCCGCTTAAAGGGTGTTTGATAGGAGAAATCAAACATTATAATAAAGCTTCAATTAATCGTAAGTTACCTGAATCTCTCTTAGTTTTGAAACAAACATCGTAAGTAAATGATCCCTTTTGAATTTTTTTTAAAAAAATTCCGCTGGTTATACTCTGTGTTTTCCAACAGATGAAGCTCCAAAAAGGAGTTACTTGCTATGTAAACCATGACAAGATAAAGAGTTTTGTACAAGGGTTTGTTCTTCTGTTCTTCACGCGTTTGAACTTGGGAATGGAATGGTCATTTTCTTCATTTTTATTTAATCTTTCAAACATTCCAAGGGTTAAAATGGCAATTTTGTAACTTACATTATTTTGCCTTATTTTGTGAAATAATTTAATGGAAACTTTTAGGGGTGTAACGGGTAGTTTACAAATTTCTAACGGAACCCTAACGATATGGGGGTTTAATGTAATTATTATTTTTCTAGCAGTTGGTATTTGTAATTTAATCTAAAAACGGTAGCAACTTGTAATTACCCCATCTAATATGGGGGCTAGGTGTAATTAACCCTTAATAAAATAGTTTCCTACCAAAAACATCCCAAAAAATACTTTAAATTAATTTTTAACGGTGCACATGACCTGTACGTGCCTTTTTATTGCAACATGTGAGACTATTATTGCAATGTTTTCTTAAAGTATGAGAGCTTTTTTGCATTTTTGAAATAAATAGGACTAATATTGCAACCATCTAGATCGAATGAGACAAAAAAATATAATTTTCCTAAAATATGTCATCGATAATGAATAATTATTACTACTTCTCCCTAAAAACATAAGAGTGTGTTTGATAACGAGGATTAGGATCATTTATCTGACTTAGTGTGGATTAATTTGTTTGTTGGATATGAATGATTAAATATGGCCGACTCGGTTCACTTAATCTGCGACCCACAATAATCTGACCACTGTAGTAGGATTAAGTGGCCTTCTAAATCGGGGAGGGGTGTGATTATCACAGATTAGCATTTTCTCTGCCTTCTTGAATTTTTTGTTGTACCTAATTGCCCTTTGCAATTATTTCTCTCAAGAAAAAAATATGACCAATTGTTCCCCTTTATTCCCTAAGTTTCAAATCTATAGATCTAGGGTTTTCTATCTTAATTAAATTCCCAAACCAGCGTTGTTAAGTTTTATCTCCACTCATACATGCTAATTTCACGCACTCTATGGAGTTCACAAGGAAAATCTCCATTTTATGCTAAACCCTAAGCTCCCATCCTAATTCGGATCCACTTCGAAGCATTTTTCATTAAACACTTAAACCAGTTAAGCTTGCATCTTGATGAAGTTCCCTTAAATTTCCTTCTTTCTTAGTATTTTTTTTATTTTTATTTATGATTGATGCATTTCTTAATATTTCATTTTATATCAGCTGTCTATTTCGGATTTATAGCTCCTTTATGTTAATCAAATAATTGAGTTGAACTAGTTATCAGATGTTATTATAGATCTCTGTATGATCAAGTGCTTCTGCGTAATAGTCTTAGATATGGTGTTAAGCTAATAAAGACACGATTTTTGAACTTTCAATTAGATCTACTAATGTTGTTTCTACTCATGCGTACTTATTATACTTAGAATAATTTAGAAAGGATCATCTGTGACTGTTTGTATGGTAATTGTGACGCCCCATTTCTCCAACAAGTAAAGTATGATGTCATGGGAGAGTTTATTTACGTATTTATATTCGTTTAATTTAATTTATGCGTTAGTTAATTGGTTCAAGTGATCAACATGCCCTAAGTGTTTTAAATCAATACGTATCTCTTCGTTCATAATTATTTTATGTGAATTCGGTGCCAAACATGTCAATTATATGAAATTAAATGAATTACATGATTTATGAATGTATTTATTTGATATTAAAATGTTTTATGGATGATTTAAATTAGGGTTGGACCTAATAACACTTTTTATAAGTTTTGAGGGCCTATTTGCAAATAGCCCAAACATAAGCCCTTTTCGGCTAACTTGAGCTTGGGAATTTGGTTTTGAATTCTGATACCACCATTGGATTTGTTATGATGATTCGAATCCAACGAAAAAAGGCCCATATTTTCTAAACCCGTTTGAACCCCTAAGCCTTAAAACTCGATCCGAACGGAACGAAACTCGAATTGGACCATTCTTGAACCAAACCGAACTGGTTTTCTTGCTTCTTAACCCCCCCCCCCCCCTCCCCCCCCAAACTGACCCAAACTCTCACTCTCTCCCCCAACTCAGTCACACACACATACCGACAAGCAAGGAAGGAGAAAAGAAGGGTTTTTCCCTATCTTCAGGCCATTTGAGCTTAAGATCATCACCTTCAACTATCATCTCTTCAAGGTAAGTTTGGTTTTGAATTCCCCACACTTCTAGCCTCATTTGCATCCCTGATTTTCTTATTTTAAGCTTGGTTTTGTTTGATTATGAGATAGAGCATGAATAGCAGGTTTTAATGGTGAACTTTGATTCTTGATGCTACCTTGAGTTATTTAGATGTTTTGATGTGTTTACTTGATCCTTGGAGCTTGAATCTTGCATATATGTTCATTATAATCATTGTGGTTGATTTATATTTGATCCACTATTGATGTACTTGAGCATAAAGCTTGAGAAACCATGGATTTTGTTGGAGTTTTGCATCGTTGTTGCTTTCATGGTTAGCACGCATGATTTGAGAAGTTTTTACATGAATTTGACTTGATTTCTTGCATGAATTTGATGTTTATTGCTGCCCATAGAAGTGCCCTACTGCTGGCATGAAAGAGGTTTGTGTGTGTGCTGCTGTTAAGGGCTGGATTTCATGCAGAAAACAGCCCATTAGGATGTTTGTGAAGGAAAAGGGCTAACTCCCATTAGTCACTTCAGAGAATTATAACTGATGTTACCTTTCCAAACGACCTAAGATTGACATAAAATTTTCACACGATCAACATTTTTGAGTGTAGAACACTTTCCTTTTTACGTCTTGTCAATATCTATCTTGTTTTCAGATATATAACCTGTAACGACCCGACTTTTTCAGTCGTACGGTATGACGTATGTGTTTATCAATTTACACGAATTAATTGTTTATAAGCGTTTTATATATTTGATTTTATTATTAAATTGTTAAATATGTGATTAACTGAAATAATTGAATATGAACTTATTTGAAATTCTTGGATGTTATGAATGGAGTGATATATTCGCATGTCGTTTCTGTTTGATTTGAATTCGAAATTTTCTGAAATTTTAGTATTTTACAGATTTGTGTGTTATGAACATGTCTATGTACTCGTTTCATGTTTTTGAACTTGTTTGAGGTGATAGCGAATTTTATTTTGGGAACGAGACCAAGTCGGGGGCTAAAGAGCTTTCGGCGCATATCTGGTTCTGGGCGGCATAACTTGAGATCGGGAATTCGGATTCAAATGCCAGAAGTGGCGTTGGACTCATAATGAAGATTGGAAGCTAGAGAACTTGGCCTCATATTTTTCTAAGCTCGTTTGGTTCCCCGAATTTCACCCGAAATGAGGCCGAGTGACAGATTCATCACATCTTACCGTTTTGCCCATAACTTACTCAATACTTGACCAAAATACCCCTACATTATATCAACTTAAACCTCATTCACTCATCTGTTACCCCATTTTAGCCCTTATTTCGTTCATCCACAAGAGAGAAAGAAAGGAGGGCTGAAACGTGATAGAGAAGGGGAGAAAAGAAGAGAAGCAGCCACTATTCATCATCCCCATTTCCAAGCTCGTTTCTTCTCGAATTCGAAAGGTATGAATGAATTATTAATCTCCATCTTCTTGGATTTCTTTTAAGTGTGATCTTGTCCATTTTCATGAAGATTTAAGCATGTTAGGAGGAAGATGATGAATAGTTAGGTTATATGAATTTTTGAATGAATTCTTGCCATTCCTTGGCCCATTTCTTGATATCAAGCTAGATATATGATCTTTAGGCCTTCGTTTATGATGATATGAAGCTAATTTTCATGGAAGATTGCTACATCTCGAACCACCATGGCAGCCACCTTGTTCTTCTTGGTATGAGATGAAAATTTGAAACTTTGGTGCTTGAATTGCTCTCCTTGCTGCTGCATGTTGTTGTGGTTATTGTTGTGCTTGTTTCATACTTGTTTTTGTGTGTTTTGTGGCCTCTTTTATGCTCCTTTTTGTTGCCTCCTTGAGTGTTGATGCTGCGAGAGAAGGAAGAAGAGAAACAGGGGTTGCAGTTCTTTTTCTTTGGCCTGTAACGGGCGGTCGCGGGAGGTTTTCTGGTCGCGCCCGCGACCAATATTTAGCCTACTTTCACCTTTAATAGTGACACATGCTGGAGGAGGAGATGGTCGTGGCCGTAACCCTTTTCTGGGTACTTTTGGTCGCTCCCGCGACCCCAATTTGCAGCAGTTTCGAGTTGCTGGGAGACTGTACTTTTTGTACAACTTTGTCGTGGCCGTAACCCCCTCATACGTGCTTCGATTGACTTGATTTTTGGATCACTGAAACCTCTTGAATTCTATATTATTCTCCAATTGGAACCACATCAATATCCTTTATGGTTTGGGAGTTATAACCATTTCATTTTTGTGTCGCCACATTACCGGGTATATGCTTTCGTTCCACTTCGCACCTACAACATTTTCTCCTCGCTTTGAACCAAAATTCGTGCCATATATTTTCAGAAAGAATTTCTTGTCTAGTTTCATATCCAACAAACAAAACTTAATTCAAGCTTCTATAACTCAAGATATCTCTATTTTACTACATCCTGCGCAATTCCAAAACTGCCAACTTTTATCGAAAATCCATTTCCTTACGCTTCTTTTACTTCATTGACTTCCTTATGCATTTAAATTGATCTATTTGCTTCAAACATGTTATATATCCTGTTATGAGATTTATTATGAATTTATGATGTGAATTCGATGGTTATTTACGTGATTTATGGCGTGAAATGCCTTATATGCTTTCATACGTGCATGCTTGAATCCTAACTTCGTTCCTTGCCTCGTATGATAATTTCCTCCCTTGTTTATGACATATACGTAATGTAACCCTGTTTTACAAGGTTTTATGAGTGTTGTATTATAATTATAAAAGGAATTAATATGGTTTGATCTAGCAACGAACTAGTATGACGATATGTGACTTAAGTGTAAATGCATGCAACGTTAAGTGTTCTCTTACCACCTTCTGATGCCTTAAGTGATTTCTCCTGCCCCTATATTTATTATACGTATTGTGAACATGTTGATATATGAGTTACGAGTATTGTATGAAGATTATGGCTAGAATTGCTAGAGCACGTGAAAGATATGGAATCAATGAACATGATACCTTCGTGTATTGAAAGTACTTGAATGAATTGCTTGTTTATGTGCCTTTAGGGCATTAATTGTGCACATGAACATCTTCATAAAATATTATTGTCTCACATGCATTTCATACCATGTTAATGCATTACCGTGCGTCATATATGGTTCATTTGGAGTCTTGAGTCTCACGTAAGTACCGCATTGTCTTTTGTACAGTTTTCTCCAGGGTGGAGACGTGTCGGGTTCATAGGTTACTCCCAAGTCTTCTTGTCTTCTTGGTTTTCGATAAGGTGTAACAGGTGGGTTTTTCTTCTATTAGTTAAATAATGACCAGATATACCTCAACGTGTAAGTTTTAAGCCAAAGTATGTATATAATTACATCGAGTCATTTCAAAGGAGTCATTAATTTCACGTTAAAGCCCTTTTTTTATCTATTGAATCCCTAACCTAATGTTTTGGCCAGATCAGTGATCACATTGAGTGGGGGGCCTGGGACTATATGTACGTGGCTATCCAGTGAAGCATGGGCTGACGTTGATCCCCGTGCGCTTAGCGATTTTTCATATTCTTCAGTCCAAGCAAAATTTCGAGCGTTCCGAAGAATTTTGAAGAATGGTAGATTCCTATTTGCAGAGCAGGAAATGAACCTGTTCAAAGAGATGATTTTTCCTACCGAAACTTGGACCTCTCTGACATTACGAGGGGATGGAATATCCAAGATGGCCATGATCTTCTCTGGATTAGCTTCAATTCCACGCTGGCTAACCATATAACCTAAGAATTTCCCTCCTCGTACTCCAAACGTACACTTAGAAAGATTCAACTTCATGTCGTATTGTCGTAATATGCTGAACATGCGCCTCAAATACTCTGGGAACTCTTCCTGACCTAAATCCACGGTCGTGGATTTTTCTTTAGGAAAAATCCACGGGGGTGGATTTAGGGCAGCAGCTCCCTTTGCTCCAAACTTTGTTTTCTTATTTCTTTTCGCTTGTTTCTCGCTCTCCCACCCTTGATTTGATCCCCAAGCTTTACTAACATGTTAAATTATGTGTTATAATTATTGTATTAGATTTGTTGATTCATTTGGCGTGATATGTGCACTATGTGACTTAATATGCTCACTTACGTACATACATGACTTCATATCTTGATTAGTTGCTTTGCGTGTAATTTCCTTACTCTTTTATGAAGTATAAGCATTCCTAATGTGTTATATGACCCCTTATGTTCGTTGTATAGATTATATAAACTTGTTTAATGTGAAATATGTGAAATATGATCTTATGTATCTTACGTAATATTCTTTGTAACTCTTTGCCTTACTTGCGTTACTTCTTTGCTTTCATGAGTGGTATATGATCTCGTTTAATTCTTTCCTGATTTGTATACTTTGTTAACATGTTGTATTTGCTTTATATGCCCTTATCGTGAACTTAAGATGTTACTTTGGTGCTTATATGCGAGTTGGGATCTAATGCGACCTAAGTGCTGCCTTGTTTCTCTTTGTATGCATCATTTGCATTCATATGCATTTGCCGAGCGTCTAATTGGTGCATATTGAGTCTAAGGTTGTCTCTTGTGGTTGTTTTGTCCTTAGGTCTGTTCCGTGGGTGGCGAGGAGGTCTCTTAGAAGTGTTTTGGTTCGTCTTGGTTAGAGTGGTCGACAAGGTGAGGTTTCTTTCTTTTAGTTAATATGACCTACAACCCTACCTGAATTTTAAGCCCACATGTGACTTATATATAGATATGTATATAGATACGTGTTTGATACGTATTTTGTGGGATTTATCCCGTTTGTCATATGACCTTGAAAATGTTTTTATACATATATAAGCTCTATTTTCGTTTACTTTGAAAAGCTTTGTTAAGAGTGTGTATGTAAGCGAGATATGCCTCTTGATAATTAAGCTTTGTGAGTTCGCCTCTTAAGCTTTGTGAAAAATTATGCCTCTGGAAAAGTTTACCTTTAAGTTTCGCATTAGGCCCTAGAGAAGTGGTATGTGATCTCGGGTCGACAGTGGGGTCACCGAGCGCTCTCATCAACACAACTCCGCAGAAAGGGAGGCTTAGCCCATCCTCGGGAGGTCGAGGGGAAGGCTGGTCTTCTGTTGTCTGACGGTGCATTGTGTGGCCCGTTGAAGGAGCGGGTGGGATCCCCCGACGCAGTTATTTTACCGAGAGCCGGGGTTGAGGGGTAGTGCCTCTCTTCCCCAAACGGAGAAGGTTGGATTGATTTATGCACTTTGCTTTACCTTTTGCATGTTTGCTTATGATATGATGTAGGTTGGTTGGGAGAACTCGTGTTCACCGAGTTAGTGTATTTTTGCTTCTGCTTATGGTTCGTGAAACGGGAGTAGACTTCTAAATTCTAAAATTGCTTGATTTTGGCCTTCGGCCCTAAACCTTTTTCTTTATATGTATTATCACGGGATAAATGTTTTAGAATGCAAAAACCACGCCTCGGTTCATGAACTTTCTAATTTGAATATATTTTGCTCTTACTTATACGTACGGGTGAGTGTGTTAGCCCCCTCACCAGTCTTTAGGATTGACCCCTCCTCGTTCTTTCCTTTTCCCCCTCTTTGTTTCTCTTGAGTTTGCAGGTGCAGGTCGTCGGTTCGAGCTAGGCGGCAGTCTTTTACTTTTGGGTTGTCCGAGTCTTGTAGTAGTAGAGTTTTACATCCTTTGCATATTTACTTTCTTGCTTTGGTACTATGTATAAATAGGTATAAGTTTAAGCTTTGATTTGATTTGAGGAAACATGTATAAGGAATGTTTTAAATTTGAGTGTGTGGAGAATTGTATATCTCGTATATATTATCGAACATGTATGTTTAGTTATTATTTGCATCTTGGTGCTTCCGCTTATGATTTGATAATTGTTATGGTTGATTTATTGCACACTCTGTATTAGGGTCTAGACCACCTAGCTAGGGTGTGAGTTTTTGTTTGTCTCCCATTCACCATGGCTTGGCGGGTGTGCGGAGTCCTATTTCGTTGCACATGTTGGGCTATGGTGCGGGGGAGGTGGTGCCTTTCGCTCCGGGGTGCTACATCTTAAAGTGGTATCAGAGCTCTTGGTTGTAAAACTGGAGCTCTAACGTCGTGTTGAGTCTGTCTAGGTCATTTGGCTCAGGACTACGTGTTTGTTTGCATTCATTACATCACTTTACGTGAATTATTTGCATTATTTGTATTATTTAAGTTAATTGTGCTCATGAATACGCATTAAAACCCTGCATGCATCGATATTTCTTGGAGATCGTGGTTTCATTTTGGGAAATAGTTCTAATATAGGCCAATAACACCGGGAAAGAACAAGAGAAAGGAGTGCTTTCGGTCCATGAAGTTTTGGGACTTGGTCTTCCGAAGTGGTTTAAAGTTGGCGATATCAATATCGGGAAGGAGAAACAAGAGCTTACGGTATACAAGAGGTTTAGGGAATTTTGGATCTCTGAAATGAATTGAGGGTGATGATGGTAAGATTGAGAGAAGGTACTCGAGATGGCATGGTTTTGGAAAAACTTGTTCGGGGATGTTCCAAGGAAGGGTGAAGTTATATTCTCTCATTCAAAGATCAAGATCAAATTTCAAGTATTTTAAAAAAATGAAGCCAAAGTTTGAAGAATCCGACAAGTTGTTCGAATATTCACACGCATAAGGAGAAGTAGGTTCTTCTTAAGTCAAGGTCGAGCTTCAAGGTAATTCAAGAAGATGAGGTTGAAGTTCAAATCAGTAAGAGTTCACTCGGGAGGTTTTATCCAAGAGTTTTACTACGAGCTTCTTTGCCCAAGGACAATGGCAAGGAAACTTCGAGAATTCTCAAACTTTAAATGAGAATTGAAGAACATGGTCGGCTCTATGATGGGACTTAAGAGATCGGGAGCCAAGGAAATTGCTCTAAACTTGAACATTTCTACAGGAGTATAGAAAGAGAATCTGACGAACAATTCAAGATCCATGATGCATACTTGGTTCCAAGAGAGTAATGAAGCAGTTCATCAAGTAAAGATGGATGGACCATAATTTGAATCTCACACTTCTTATGTGAGATAAGAACTTGGCTCGAGTTCTAGTTCGGGAGAGTGATTCGAAACACAAGAGAAATCTCATGGACTACAAGATATCGCCAATACTAAGACCAAGAAGATTCCACTACCGGTGAGGGATTTCATGCTCTTTTACCGAGGTTTGAATCACATGGAAGAATTGGAAGGATGCTCCAAGGGTGGAAATTTGGGATTTTAGTGAGTGTTTGCCTGAGCTACAAGAATTAGAAGATATGATGATCGCTATCGAAGAACAAGAGTTAGAGACTTTCAAAGCGTCGTGACTTCAAGATCCCGATTCAAGTTAGAGAAGACCCTCTTGGAAAGCGAGAAATGGACACCGAGCTCAATACTACCGCGATGTTGAACGGTACACGGAAGCATTCATAGAATCTCATACATGCATACTTACTTTTCTTTCTTTGATTGCTTCTTGGTACTTATTCGTTACTTGCTTACCTGATCTTTGCGTTTGTTGTTGTTGCTTGTGTTGCTTCTTTCCTTTGTGTGAACTCTCATCTTGGAGAGTTTGGTAAGGTGGAGAGCTCTAGTGTTTGGTGAGTTGTGAGGGCTGAGGTTGCTAGTGGTTCTTTTCAAAGGCGCCTAGTTAAGGTACGATGCTACCGTAGGCATTGGTGGTCACTTTTGGAGGTCCTTTTTGGGGCTCAATGATATTTTCGGGTGTTAGATGGAAGGCTAACCCGGTTATATCTTTGGAAGAAGTGGTTGGTTATTCCAGGACGGCGCTACGAGCTAAGTGGCTTGCCCTTAGGATAACCGAAGGGTCGAGCCAAGCTTGGAGAGACAAGGATCCTAGTAAGACTTTCTTGGTGTTTCCTTGAGGGTTGGAATTCATTACCACCCGATAGGGATATTAAGGTTGTCGTGGTCTTTATCCCAGAATTGAACCTTGTTTGAAGATTTCCTACCGGATGACTCTAGCGTTGATGTTGGAGTTCAAGACGTGGTCGATAAGCTCTTAGAAGGTAGTTTCATCAACTCGGGTACTTCTTCGTGGAGTACTTTAATCCAATCTAAGAAGAAGATGGGATTCTAAGATGAATATAAACTATCATGAGTTATACGGGTTAACCGTAGAAGGAGAATACCCTTTTTGCTCACTTCGAGGAGTTGGTGGTTCGTTCTTCTTCATAGTTTCGTGGGTGGCTCCAGTGGTGATTTCAACAAGGGTATTGTCGACTATGCATTCTGGTAGAAGAACCGAGAACTACCACAGAGAATAAGTCTCTAGTGTTATCGGGATTCAACATGAGATTCTTCTTTTTATAGGTGGCCATCCCGTGACATGAAAGACAAAGAAGAGGCACGGTTTTGAGTGGATAAGGCTTTTGAAGAGAGTTGCCTTCGGTATTAGCTTTGCTTACCTGAGGATACTTAAAACTACTCTATTACAATCGAGGTACTAAGGAAGACTTTGGTCGTGCGTTGCTAACGGAGAGTTGAAGCCGATGTCGCTAGAAGTGCTTGTTCACGAGACTAATTCCACTCATGGTTCGAGAACTTGAAGAACCGGTAATGGTGTTTTGGCATGAGAAAAGATATGGCAAACTTCGTGTAGCAATATCTAATGTGCCATCGGTAGAAGACCGAACATCAAGAACCGGAAGGATTACCCAACTACTTACAAATTCTATTTTGGAAGTGGGAGCAAATGGCCGAGGACTTTGTGTCTGGTTTGCTAAGGCCAAGGGGATACACTCGGATCCGGCATGTGACACCGAGCTATCGGGATATGAGAAGTCTTCCTTATTTAATTTGAGGAAGTGGTACCCCGAGGAGTCTACAGCTCACATGGATCAGAGTGGCGCAGTGAAGTGTGGAATGGAGTTCGTTCTAGAGTTGTTCAAGATCCTGCTGCGGGACCTAAGGAAAGGTCCTTTTGAAGGAGGGGAGGTTGTAACATCCCGCTCATCCGGCCGTACAGGTATGCCTTTACGGGAGTGCTATATGCACTTTTAAATTATTTAATTACTCGAATTATGTGTTTATTATGTGGTTTATGTGACTTATGAATTTACATTTGAATTCTTATTTGAACCTCATATGAATTCTTTGAACGTATTTGCCTTATTTGCTTCCTTCGTGCTCCGTTTGCTTTTGTCTTCATTTTTGACTCTTGTGATTATGTGATATGCATGATTTATATGTGGTATGAATGCGTTTGTGTGCTCGTTGCATGATTTTAAGTTCATTTGTTACGGTTTTTAAAACCGTTTTATTTGTTAGGGACATGAGGGCCTAACTAGCTTTAGCGCACCTTGTGTTCCGGAAGGCGTAACTCGAGATCGGGAATTCAGATTCGAATTCCGAAAGAAGCCTTGGACTCGTAACGAAGAATGGAAGCCAAGGAATCCAACTTTGTATTTTTCTAAGCCCATTTGCACCTCTGAAATTCAACCGAAATGAGCACCTTGAGCTTAAATAACACCTTTGACTATTCTTGATCTTGTGGGACCCATCTTAACCCCAATTAAACCCAACCCTTGACTTTATAACTTGAGTTAAGCCTCTCTCTCTCCCCTATCAGACCCAATTCGAACCCCCCTCACCCCAAGACAAGAAATTCAGCTAAAGAAGAAGAAAGAAGAGAAGAAAGGAAGAAGGAAAGGGCTACTATTCATTCTCTTCAAGATTTGAACTCAAAACCCCATCATTTCTCTCCCATTTGAAGAGGTAAGTTTATATTTGGTATCTCCATGACTTTTTGATCTTCTTACCTTTCATTTTGCAAGATTTCATCCATGTTTGATCATCCTTTGGCTTAGAGCATGAATAGTGAGGGTTTAGTGCATTTTCTTGATTTTTGCATGATTTCTCATGAAATCTTTTGATGTGAAGCATTTTTTATGATCCTATGATATCCTATTTAACTTATATGAACTTAGTTTGAGTTATGGTTAAGCATTCATGAGTGTGCCATTGATGAACTTTGTATGAGCTTGAGCTTGTATGAACATCTCTTTGTTCCTCATCATCTAGCTTAGGTTTTGGCATGAATTAGAGCATGAATTCTTGTATCTTTGCCATATGTACCTTGCTTTATATGTTAGCTTGATGTTTGTGTGGTTTTTTTGGAGTTTTTAGGGAGTTTGCAAGCTTTTTCTCGAAAATTTTGGCCCTGACTCAAATCCACGGTCGTGGATTTTCCTTTGGGAAAAATCCATGGGGGTGGATTTGAGCTAGGCCCTCTTGGAACTCTTCCCGACCTAAATCCACGGGGGTGGATTTAGGGCAGCAGCTCCCTTTTCTCCGAACTTTGTTTTCTTGTTTCTCGCTCTTCCACTCCTGATTTCATCCCCATGCTTTACTAACATGTTAAATTATGTGTTATAATTATTGTATTAGATTTATTGATTCATTTGGCATGATATGTGCACTATATGACTTAATATGCTCTCTTACGTACATACGTGACTTCATATCTTGATTGGTTGCCTTGCGTGTAATTTTCTTACTCTTTTATGAAGTATAAGCATTCCTAATGTGTTATATGAACCTTTAGGTTATGGATTATATGAGCTTGTTTAATGTGAAATATGATCTTATGTGTCTTACGTAATATCTCTTTGTAACCCTTTGCCTTACTTGCATTACTTCTTTGCTTTGATGAGTGGTTTATGATCTCTTTTAATTCTTTCCTGATTCGTATGCTTTATTAACGTGTTGTATTTGCTTTATATGCCCTTATCGTGAACTTAAGATGTTACTTTGGTGCTTATATGCAAATTGTGATCTAATGTGACCTAAGTGCTGCCTTGTTTCTCTTCATATGCATCATTTGCATTCATATGCATTCGCCGAGCATCTAATTGGTGCATATTGAGTCTAAGGTTGTCTCTTGTGGTTGTTTTGTCCTTAGGTCTATTCCGTGGGTGGCGAGGAGGTCTCTTAGAGGTGATTTGGTTCGTCTTGGTTAGAGTGGTCGACAAGGTGAGGTTTCTTTCGTTTAGTTAATATGACCTACAACCCTACCTGAATTTTAAGCCCACATGTGACTTATATATAGATATGTATATAGATACGTGTTTGATACGTATTTTGTAGGATTTGTCCGGTTTGTCATATGACCTTGAAAATGTTTTTATACGTATATAAGCTCTATTTTTGTTTACTTTGAAAAGCTTTGATAAGAGTGTTTGTGTAAGCGAGATATGACTCTTGAAAATTAAGCTTTTTGAGTTCGCTTCTTAAGTTTTGTGAAAATTATGCCTCTTGAAAAGTTTGCCTTTAAGTTTCGCATTGGGCCCTGGAGAAGTGGTATGTGATCTCGGGCCGACCGTGGGGTCGCCGAGCGCTCTCATCAACACAACTCCACAAAAAAGGAGGCTTAGCCCATCCTCGGGAGGTCGAGGGGAAGGCGGGTCTTCTGTTGTCCGACGGTGCGTTATGTGGCCCGTCGAAGGAGCGGGCGGGACCCCCCTACTCAGTTATTTTGTCGAGAGCCGGGGTTGAGGGGTAGCACCTCTCTTCCCCAAACGGAGAAGGTTAGATTGATTTATACACTTTGCTTTGCCTTTTGCATTTTTGCTTATGATATAATGTAGGTTGGTTGGGAGAACTCGTGTTCGCCGAGTTAGTGTGTTTTTGCTTCTGCTTATGGTTCGTGAAACGGGAGTGAACTTCTGAATTCTAAAATTGGTTGATTTTGCCTTCGGCCCTAAACCTTTTTCTTTATATGTATTATCATGGGATAAATGTTTTAAAATGCAAAAACCATGCCCCGGTTCGTGAACTTTCTAATTTGAATATGCTTTGCTCTTACTTATACGTACGTGTGAGTGTGTTAGCCCCGTCACTAGTTTTTAGGACTGACCCCTCCTCGTTGTTTCCTTTTTCCCCTCTTTGTTTCTTTTGAGTTTGCAGGTGCAGGTCGTCGGTTCGAGCTAGGCGGCAGTCTTTTACTTTTGGGTTGTCCGAGTCTTATAGTAGTAGAGTTTTGCATCCTTTGCATATTTACTTTCTTGCTTTGGTACTATGTATAAATAGGTATAAGTTTAAGCTTTGATTTGATTTGAGGAAACATGTATAAGGAATGTTTTAAATTTGAGCGTGTGGAGAATTGTATATCTAGTATATATTGTATAACATGTATGTTTAGTTGTGATTTGCATCCTGGTGCTTCCGCTTATGATTTGATAATTGTTATGGTTGATTTATTACACACTCTGTATTAAGGTCTAGACCGCCTAGCTAGGGTGTGAGTTTTTGTTTGTCTCCCGTTCGCCATGGCTTGACACGTGTGTGGAGTCCTATTTCATTACACATGTTGGGCTATGGTGTGGGGGATGTGGTGCCCTTCGCTCCGGGGTGCTACACATCACATGTTTTGCATCAAGTGTTACTCTGATGTATGTATGTATGAATGCTGGGTAAGTGGACTTATGTGCTAGAGAGGTGTTAAGATCTCTCTATTTAAGTTTTAGGGAGATGTGAGATTCTCTCTATTTATGTGATACAAAGATGTTGGATTCTTTCTAAATTATATGAGCAAGAGATGTTGGGTTCTCTTGGAGTTAAATATTTGGGAGATGTTGGATTCTCTCGGATCTAGAGGTTTGAGAAATGCTGGATTTTCTCAAACTAGGATGTTTGGGTGATGTGGAGTCTGCCAAACTTAGGTTGAGTGATCGGGTTCTCTCGATTATATGCTTGGGAGACGGGGTTCTCTCTTTCTCTTTTGTGCCAAGAGATGAGATTCTCTCTTTGTGCTTGTTCCGCGATACTCGTTAGACTCTCTTGGGATTTCAAGTGGAAGTAACCAATGGCTTCAAGATCATATGCAACCATAGCCATCTACTTTGAAGAGGAAACGAAAGAGCTTGAACAACCAGTTATCAGGTCCATAGGTACACCTCAACGGTATAAAAGACATTTGAATGGGGATTCGAACCACGAACATCCCTTGGCAGAAGGAAAATGGAAGTGTTGAAGTGATCGAAGCCGTTCCAAACTTAGCACTTGAACCTGGGGACCAGGTTCTCTTAGGGGGGGGGGGGAGATTGTGACACCCCGTTTTTTCGATCGTCTAAGAAGGTGCCACGTGTTAATTGCCTTGTGTGTTTAATTACTTAATTTTCTCTTGCTTGATGTTTATGGTGCCTTGTATGTATTTAATTATGTGATTTCGTGCGTTTTGTGGCCCTATTTTCAGCTCTTTAAGAGTTTAGGGGCTTGTTTGTAATTTTCTCTTTTTAGGGTTGTTTTGGTCATTTATCATTCGATCGAGATTTTGACCTAACGAACCTCTTTAATGCATTCGGGGCATCGAAACGAGTCCGTAGACTCTAAGTTTGTCCAATTCTGACGTCGTTAGCCCCTCCTACGGGTTATTCTCGTGTGTTAAGGACTCGGGATAAAACACCCAGATCCGTGTTTGACTGGTCAAAGTTGGCTGCCTCTTTCTATCTCCTCTCTCCCGCGTCTCTCTTTCCTCTCCCACACCATTTTTATACACAAACACACACTTCCCGGAACTCGACCATTTCTCGATGAAATTCGACGAACGAATAGTCGGTTTCAACGTATTCGATGAGAGAAACACTGATACCAAAATCTTGGCCCGATGACGAGTGGTGACGGAGTTATTACGCATTTTCAGTCGCGGCTGGAGAGCCGCCACTTTCACGGTGGCTCGTGATGTTCTCCAGTGGTGGGATTGGATGGAAAAGGACTGGGCTTGGTGCGGAATGATCTGGCACAGCTTTCGGCGTTGGCGGTGCGGCCATTGGACGGCGGACGGCGGCTTACACACCGGCAAAAGGCTGCGATGGGCGATGCGTGAACAGTGCAAGGGGCGATTCCACCGCCTCTGGCGGCTTTTTCCGAGGAGCATTGGTGGTTTTTTATGTTTTCTGAACCCCTGATTCCATTTTCGGCCTCGTTTTGGCCTGAATCGCGGCGTAGGTGGTGGTTTTGGGCTTGGCAGCGGTGGTGGAACTTTGGCGGCTATCGGAGGCCTTTTTCGGTGATCTGTTGGCGACAGACCCTTTCACGAAAGTTATTCAGCACGAAGAGGCCGATCTTTTTCCATTGGCCCGATTCAAAAATCGGCCGATCTGGTGGCAGCACGTGGCAGTCAACGCTCCGGCGTCTTCTTTCGGCAATTAAGTTGGGCATTTCGAAGTTCTCGATGAGGCCTTTCCAAAGGTATGCTCGGATTTCATTTTCGTGAAGCGGTTTGGATTTAATTTTGTTTCTTGGTTTTCAGGATTTAATTGTTGATTTGGGTCGGTTTTTCTTTAATTAAATCCGATGGATTTCGTATTTTCAAAAATTCATGGAGGGTTTTTGTTGTGCTTGCTGAGATGTATGATTCGCCGCTCACAGGGATTTTTCCGGCCACCGGATGTAGTGGTCCGGCGGCTGCCGGTGGTGGTTCGGTCGGCTTCGGTGACGGTGTTCCGACGCCCTTCGGACAGCAGGTCCTTTTTTTCGCCGTGAGTCCAACGCCACTTTCCGTTCGTCAATCGGATGCCCGGTTAATTTGTTATGAATTTTTGAAGTTGTTATAATTTAATTGATAATTGTTTTTAATTGTAAGATTCGATCTTGTATACTTGTTCAATTAAAATTATGAGTTGTATGTTATACGAAAATATGTTATGATGTATGAAAAACATAATTATTGAATTATTGAATTTAATTGCCTCGTTTATGCCGCTTTCTTATATATGTTTCTTGTTTTTAAGGGGGGTGTTAGTGTAATTTGGAAACCAATTGATTATAAAATTATATGAAACATACGTAATAAATTATGAAAGGATAAGTTATATTTAATTTAAATGAATTGTCTAAGTATGCAAATTGTAAGAATATTGTAAATTATGCAATTATGTATTTATGTATAAAAATTGTTATGCAATTCGTGTTTATTTTCTCGAGTCCTAGTGCATGATAGGAATTAAATTCATAATGTCTTGATTTATTTTATCTATTTGATGTTATGAATTTTATAAGTTATGCATCTCTTGATATATATAGCCAGTGTAATTTGCTACAAATGACTTGTTTGTATAAATGTGAATTATATGCTACATCATTTGTGTTCTCGTGCATGGCCGTGCATCTCTGTGGTTGTAGTTTGAGTCTGAGTCTTGTGTTCTGTGTCATCAGTCGTTCAGGGGTCTCCAGGGAGTGTCTGTCAGTTGTTTGGGTTCCAGTGGGACTTCTTTGCTCGTGTTTTCCGTTCTCGTCAGTGTATGGTGAGGTTTTAGGATTTTCTTTTAGTTAAAGCAACCTACAACCCTATGTGCTCATTTTCAAGCCTGCATGCGATTATTCTATTATATTTATATAATAGATATGTCTATATATGATACGTTTATGACTTTGTCATACGATTAAATGTTTTAAACTATATATACGAGCGTATGTAAGCTTGAAAATATTTTGCAACGAGGCTATGCTCCAAACCGTGTGTCGTCTTGCCAGCTAAAGAGTAGGATGACACGAAGAGGTACATTTATAGCATATGCCAAGTTGCAACGTAAGGTATATCTACGTAAGTTATGATTATGATATGATATGGTAAGTATGATATCTAGCGAATTAAGTTTTGATTGAATTGGTTCTATCTGGATTCTTGGGTCCTGGAGATATGGGTAAGGATGCCTGGGACGGTGTTGGGTCATCGGGTTAAGCCTGTGCACAATCTCCATTTGAAGTACCTATGTGTGAATCTTGTAGGTTGAGGAGGCGTGGTGCTTTGAGCCTTCGGTTGATACCGGAGAAGGTACGACGTGGGTTCGCTACCCCGTGTACATAGAGTTGCACGATGTGGGCCCGTACCCCGCGTGTAAACTTCCAGGTTGTGAAGATGGATACAGGATTTGAATTATGATTATGTTTATGATTATTTCGGTTTTCTTAAGTATAATATGATATGGAAGTAAGGTTGGAAACCCCGTACTCGTCAGGTATAAGAATATGTTATGTTATGTTGATTATGAAACGGGATAGGAGCTTTCTCTTTTGTTATGGAGCGAGTATCTTCAGTTTGTTATGATTTGAATATGTTAAGTATAAGTTTGCTTTGAAAATGGTTTTGGTGTGCAAAACCCTATTCCCGATTCATAGTCTTTCATTTTAATACGTGTTCTGCTCCTTATTATGTATAATGTGTGTGTGTGTGTTTTCAGCCCCCTCACTTAGTCAGTGGACAGACCCTCGCCCCACCTATGTTTTTAGTTTACAGGTACAGGTTGTTGGAGTTCGAGCTAGGCGACGGTGTATCGTGTTTGTCGAGTCTGTGTCGTCTGTTAAGTTTGCTAAGTGATTTATTTTAGTTATGATTGTAGTTATGAAAATATATATACTCTGTACAGATTATGCTTATGGAATGAATGTATGGAATTCGGGATAGGTTTCTAAGGCTAGTTGAACCCTTATTTACTTTATGCATTGGATTAATAGTGATTATTTTAGGACAGGCTTCTAGGACCAGTTGAACCCGTGTAGTTGTTATTGATTGGATTAATATGTTTGTTACTTCTAAGTTTTTGAAAATTCGTATTCTTTACTTTGCTTCCACTTCCAGGTTTTGTTTTCTCTGCTTTATAGGGTCTAGATACCGCCTAGGTTAGGTAGGGTTTTATATGTCTCCCGTTCGCTACTGCTGGGTTCGTGTACGGATTTTCCATTTCGTATGCGGATTGCCTTTTACTGCCGGGGATGTGGTGGCACACCGTTCTAAGCGCTACAGTTTTCTTCTCACCCAAACCAAATATGTTGTCCAACTTCTCAAGTTATATGGATTTGATGGAGCAAAACCAATTTCGACTCCACATTCAGGAGTCTGGTTAAATTCCAGTGAGGGTGATTTGCTCACAGATCTTACGGAGTTCCGTCAACTAGTTGGAGCACTTCAATATATCACCATGACACGCCCGGATATTTGTTTTGTTATCAATTCTGTTTGTCAGTTTATGCATGCTCCTCATACCAGTCATCCTCTTGCAGCCAAACGAATTCTTCGATACATTAAAGGTACTCTGGAACTCGGTATTTCCTTCAGCCCTTGTTCCAGTTTTACCTTGACTGGTTTTTGTAATGCTGATTGGGTCGATTAGCCCGACACTCGTCGTTCCACCACTGGATAAGCTATTTATTTTGGATCGAATCTTATCTCTTGGCATTCCATAAGCAGCCCACTGTCTCTATGTCAAGTTCGGAAGCTGAATATCGTGCCTTATCAAGTTTAAGTTTTGAGCTTTTCTGGTTTTTGCATCTCCTCCGGTTTCTTAGAATAAAACTACCACAAGCTCCTACCATTCGTTGTGATAATATTAGTACCATTTATATGGCTACTAATCTGGTGGTTCACAATCGAAGCAAACATATTCAGATTGATGTTCATTTTTATGGGAAAAAGTTACTGCTGGAACTTTCCAGCTTCACTATATTGGTACCAAAGATCAAATTGCGGACATCCTAATGAAACCTCTTAACCGTCCACGACATGAAAATCTTCGTACCAAGCTTTGAGTTTTGAACCCGCCTTAAGCTTCCGGAAGGGGGAGGGGGGTTGTTAGAGTAATTACAGGGATTGTGCTTATCTTTAGGAAACTTATTGTTGTACATAAATATTCTTTATTTCCCTTAATTTACTCTCTTAGATTACTCTAGGGTATTAATTGTAAATCTTTAGGATTGTATTGTATCATAATATATATCTTGTAATATTCTTTGAGAAGTAATACAGAAAACATTTGACCCTTTCACTAATGATTCATTCCTTACCATAGCCTGGGCCTTAAGGTTAGGGATTGAGTTGTTGGGAGCCAATGGGGTTGACCTAACCGAGGGATTATAACATGTAAAAGTGGCATTATGGATATCCATGAACATATTATTAAGGGGACCGAGTACGTGTATTTATTCCATCCTAGATTCCTCTTTCAGTTATTAACATGACATGATCAGGCATTCACATAACAGGCAGGACAGTAACATGACAATGCTGGATTAATTATAAGATTTAGTATAAATCAAACCTGTACCCCGGTGATGGTCCAAGCAGCTAGCCCTCACCATCCAAGCAGGTATGACGAGGTCGTGAGCCCATGACTCTCACGCCTTCAGACTCTATCCCCCACCAAACCTCCTATTGGGTTTCGAGTTGATCCTTAATAACAGTGTGGAAACGTACAATGAACTACCTTTCAGCCCTATGCCTTCCTAGTTCACTCAAAGTACGAGTTCTGGGCTGTAAGAATAGGAACAATACAATACAAGAATTCACACTAGCCAACCCTGTGCTTCCAAACAACCGACAATCGATGGAACTCAGGTGGAGGGCTTCATCCCTTTCTAAATTTGGGCAAGGGAGAGAAGAGAGAAAGGGAAAAAAAAGAGACAGTAGGGGAATGAAAGTTGTCGGCAGCGGCAAGCGATGATGACGTGCCAATGAAGGAGAAAGTTGTTGTTGTTGGCCGAGAATGGGGAAAAAAGATGGGAAGGGGGAAAGAGAGAGAGAGAGGGATACGACATGAGTGGAGCTCGAGTAGCGACGGTGGTCGGCATCGGCAAAGGGAAGGGTAACCGGAGGTGGCTCCCTTGCTTCAGAGAGGGAGAACTTTGGGAAGGGAAAGGAGAAAGAGGAGGGAAAAAAGAGGGAAGAGGGTGGTGGTGTTACTACCGGATTTAGGATGATCGGTCAGTTGGTCGGCGATGGTGCTGGGAATAGTACCCCAGCAAGCTATTATGCTTTGGGACTTTCGCTATGTCACAGACAATCTTTGAATAATATACGAATGATTGTAATCACAGGCGAACATTTCTTATGTGACAATACATGTTTTGTGTGTTTCCATTACGTGTGCATGTTTAGAACTCCCCTAATCCGATGAGGCCGTTAAGAACTTTGTCATTATGGGAATGACACATGAAACAAGTTCTTAACTCCATAGGTGAGGATTAGAAACTTCTCCAAGTCAATGAGGCCGATAGACAGCGGGAGTGTCGACTTTGCCTCTGTTGAGACTTGCTTGTGTAGTTGTGTCTTTAAGAAGGATCATCCTGTTTCATGGGGTGTAAAGTGCATAAGTTGATGCATACACAATACACAAGGGTGCTTGTTGTAAGAACAAGTCCACTGAGAGTGCCCCGCGTGAGAAGATTCCTAAATGGGAAAGGACGTTACTAGAACTTCCAGATTAGGAAATATCTCACATGTCAATGACGTGAGGAATTAATCCTTAGACTTGAGATTCCACATTGTCTCATATGAGTTAACTCTGTAATCTTTGATATAGGCTCAAAAGGGTGTCGCCATATAGACACCAGAACCATGGCCCATGTTGGGATTACACAAGTGGCATATGAGAATTGTAGGAATCAATAAAGGACCTACACTTGCTGTAGGTAAGATGATCTCTTATTACATAAGTCATTCATGATTTCATCCCAAAATCCTTGCGCAAGGTGGTTAGATCAAGACATCAAGAAAATGGGGTTTTCTTGGATTGAGATCAAATGGAATATGAAGAGAACTTTGTTTTAAGATAAAGAATAGTAGGGCTCTCTATATTCCCATGCCCTAGATCTTAATCGAGAGATAGGATGGTAGGAGGATCGTTTCCCACATGGCGTTATTGACTGAAAGGTTCTTTCGAATATACATTCACATTTCGGGTAGGGGTCACAGACCTGCTGCTAGACTATGGTCGTGTGATCTGTGAGGTAATTAATTAATACAGTGTATTAATTAATTAGGCTCACTGCTAACTGAAATTGAACCTAGAGGGTCACACACAAATACCGGGTTCAAAGGGTATTGTTAGAAAGATCAAATAATTGATCGAAATGAGACCACATGTGTATGGTACACATGTGGGTATCGAGAGCATGGTTTGGACTCCTATGGTCAAATTGATGAATTGGACAATGTGTTAATTAATTGGAGAATTAATTATTAAGTCCAAATATAATTAATTGGAGAATTAATTATAAATCCCTAAATATAATTAATTGGAGAATTAATTATATAGCCAAATAAAATTAATTGGAGAATTAATTATATAGCCAAATAAAATTAATTGGAGAATTAATTTTAGCCCGTTAGAATTAATTAGTGAATTAATTCTAGAGCACTTAAAAGGATTAATTGGAGAATTAATTCTAAGTATTTAATTATTTGCTTGTTCTAATTTGACTAGAATAAAGAAATAAATAAATATCTTCTATTTTATTATTCTAATAAAGTATTAATTCTAATATGATTAGAATTAATGTTATTAGTATAAGATATTTGATTATTACTAGAATAATTAAATATTTCTAAATTAGTTAGGAGCTCTTTTTTCTATAATATAAATATCTTATTTTAGATAAGACATGTAGCACCCGTGACGAGAGCACTACATCCCCCCGCACTATGAGTTCGGTCCACATATGAAATGGATTAATCCATATATAAACCAAACTCACAGCGAACGGAAGATAAAGAAAAGACAGTCCTAGCTAGGCGGAATCTAACCCTGGAATAAATCAATAGCAACAAAGATGCGGAAGCAACGCACTTATTCATTCAATATCAAGAAAATAAATGCAATCCCAATAGAAAAGTAAATACGGGTTCCACTAAAATCCTAGAATCTTGCCCCGAGTCAATACAATTTAATAGATGGCACAAAGGCCCAATAATGAAATCAACTTAATACAATAGGCAATGTAATATGTGATGAGTGTACAAGTGCAAGACTCGATCAAGTACTCTAAGACACGACTCCCGCCTAACAACAACCTGCAAAAGACTGAAAGGTGGAGGTGTCAGTCTATGGAAGACTGAGTGAGGGGTTTAGTAAATATAAGCGCACATATCATGCAAGTTATAACCTCGAGTAAGGTTTCATAAATAGAAGCAACAAAAGTTCAATAATACAATAGATCTCACCCGAGATTACAACTATCCAATTTAACAATTCAGTCCATTCAATTAATCAGTGGCCCGGCGAGTGAGGGAAATTCTCCCACCGTTCTCCGACAGTGTACAATAATTCAGTTCTTAATTGATTAGGTGATCACGCATATAATTACAGTGCATAGTTATGAGCAGTTTCAGTAACCCTTTTTCCTCCGGGTGATGGTGGGATTACAAGGCCCCACCATCCAGTCAGTGTGAGCATAGGGTTCATGAGTCCCTATGCCCGGAACTCCTTCCTCCACTAATCTCCTAGTGGGTTCAGGGGTCATCCCAAAAGTTGTGAGGATAGTGCAAGAGTTACCCGTCAGTCCTTGCTTTCCCGGTTGGCTCAGTACACCACCCTCGGGCCCACAGTGCAGTACAGTATACTCGCCAAAATACAATCAATTCAGTACAGTAACAATAGTTCAGTACAGTAGCAGTAGTTCATTTGTAAATCATTTGAGGTTTATGGAAAACTATAGATATATATATACATTTTGGCCGAAATCCACATAAGGGTTGTACGGGTTCTATATAACTAGAAATTAAACCTCACCTGGAAGACGACAATACAAGAACATGAGCTAAGCCGGTTCCTATTAGATCAAGGTATCTCCGCCCTGGAGAAGAACTAGACAAGAAAGGAAATATTGTGTACTTGTGAGGTAAGACTCAATAATGATACCAAATATGACACACGGCGTAGTCATGAGCATAGTCTTGTGTAAAATGAACACATACTTGTATGTAATAATCATATAGATGCTTATAAATGGAATGGAAATAATCCCAATTAGGCAATAAATCTCACGGAGACCACGTATTCTAGACATGCAATCATATGAATTCGTTTCACATAAGACACGGAGTTAACAATTAAGTTTAAGTAATTAAAGACCATGAAGTGTCAAATAACCACATAATCGTCAATTATTCAAGTATTCCAATCATATAAATCACATATGGGAGCCAAGAGAGTGAAACAAATGCAAAAAGAGGGATTTTGGTAAAGTTTGGCAAAAATCGACAATTTTCGGAAACGCACATGCTATAGGAAAACTGGAATATCTTGAGTTATAGAAGTTGTAATTGAGTTTTGTTTATTGGATATGAAACTAGACAAGTAGACCTTTCTGATGATATATGGCTCGTTTTCTAGTTCAAAGTGAGTTGAAAATGGCGTAAGCTTAAAATTGGATGAATGTAGATTTTCGGTGAAGTGGCGACACCAAAAAGGATTGATTATATCTCACAAATTAGAAAGTATAATGAGGTGATTCCAATTGGAAAGTGTTCTAGACTTCAATAGGTTTCTAACGGTTCAAAATTTGGGTTACTCAGAGTTCGTTTGAGGGATACACGGGCATGTGAAAAATGTACTGAAAGCAGAAATGGGCGTGTGAAAACCGTTTATAACACAAACGAGTCCCACACGGGCATGTGGTAAATGAACTAAGGTCCCACACGGTCGTGTGGAGTGCTGCTGGGCGAAAAAATAGGGGAAAACCAGGGCAAGGCTCAGAAATTGGCTTCCAAAGCTCTCGAACACCAACCAACAACAATTAAACAACTCAAAACTAGCATATAACACCAATATACATCTAATACTTGAAGTATACATCAATTAATCCAAGCAAACATGTTAAGATCATCAAGAATTCAATCCACAAACCCTCAAATATATCAACTTGACCAACTTTCATCCAAGTAACAAGGAAACAAGGCTAGGAAGTCATGAATTCACATATATTGCTCAAGAAGTCATGCTTGATCAACAAGATTAAAGTCCAAAATCCAAATCTCTAACAAACCCTCATATATACACACACTTACATATACAGATAGGTACCAACCCATGAACCAACCTTAAGGGAAAGATAGAGGAGATGATATGGATGAAATGATGAAGGTGATGATGATGATCCTAGACCTCTTCTTCTCCTTCCTCTTGCTTGATCAAAAGTGTCTGTGTATGAAGAAAATGGAAGAAAAGGGTTTGTGTGTGTTGTAGAGATTTAGTGTGTGTGTTCTTATGTAATGTGTGTATATGATATATGTGATATAATGTATGTAATGTATGTAATATAAGTATATATATATGATGTATATGAAAAAAGTTAAAAAGTAAGATATTAATGTATATAATATGTATATAATTTCTTAGTGCTCTTGTAACGCCCCGACTCTTCAGACGAAACGGTATGACGTACGTGTTTACTAAATTGCGCGAATTAATTGTTTTACATATTTTCTATTTAATTTTATTATAAATTGTTATTATTTTATTTTAATTTAATATTATTTTAAAATCTTACGTTATTTTAAGTATTTATTTTAAATTATTGTTAATTTCATAATTAATGTTAATTATATGTTAATTAAGTGTTATGCTAATTAATCATGCTTTAACTAATTAATCACGTTGACCTTAATTTATGTTTATAATTTAATTTAATTTATTTAATTAATTTTTATTATGCATGAATTTTAATGAATATGTGCATGATTGTATATTTGTGCATCGTTCTTATATGAAATGAAATCGAAATGTCGTGAAATTGTAGTATGTCGTAAATATATGTGTTATGAACATGCCTACATGGTCGGTTTATGTTTTCGAACTCGTTTGATATGTTAACGAATTTAATTTGATTCGTGGAACCAAATCGGGGGCTAACGAGCAATTAGCGCACCCTTGGTTCCGTGCGTGATATCTTGAGCTCGGGAACTCGGATTCGAGTTCCGTCAACTTCGTTGAACTCGTATCGAAGATTTGAGTTGGATAAACTAAGCCATATATTTTTCTGAAATCATTTGAACCTCCGAAATCCAACTGAAAAACGAAACGGCATCAAAATGACCATCTTTCACTATATTGGCCATAACTTGTTCAAAACTTAACCAAATTAACTATGGTTGGTGGCATTTTAACCCTAGTTCAATCCTCTATCTTCCCATAACCATCCCTAACCGAGCCTATCCCCACACAAACCAGAAATTTCAGCCAAACCCTCCTTGTAACGCCCCAGTTTTTCAGTTTTAATAATGTGGCGTATTTGTTTATAAATTGCTCAAATTAATTATTTAATTATATGATTAATTGTTTATAAGTGTTTTTATTTGATTTAAACTGTAAACTATTGTTACTCTAAATTAATTCATTTTATTTCACTTTGATATTTAGTGTTTAATTTCTTAATTAAGGTTTCATGTTACCTTAACTATTTCGGTAATTCTGTTAATCAATTTCAACATGTTATTAGTTGGCTTTAAATTCATTTAATATGGAATTTAAGTTTTATTAATTCATTTATAACAATATGAATTTGTTCATGCGCATGAGTGTTCTATTTGTGCTTTGTTCATATATGTATTGATACCGAAATGTCGTGAAAATTTAATATGTCATAAATATGTGTGTTATGAACATGCATGTATGCTCGGTTTATGTTTTCGGATTCATTTGACGTGTTTATGAATTTAATTTTGATTGTGGAACCAAATCGGGGGCTAACGAGCAATTAGCGCACCCTTGGTTCCGTGCGTGATATCTTGAGCTCGGGAATTCGGATTCGAATTCCGTCAACTCCGTTGCCTTCGTATCGACGATTCGGAGACAATGGAACAAGCCTCACACCTTTTTGAAATCATTAAGACCTCCGAAATCCAACCGTAATGAGCAACTCGTGCAAGAAGAACTCCTTTTGTTGACTAGTCTTCATGGTGGGACCCCATAACACCTCTTAACTTAACCATACCTTAACCATGACTTATCTACCTTGAGTTAAGCCCTTTATCTCCTCTTTAGCTCTGAAAACCGAACCACATATCTCCATTTCCAGCTGCAACTGAAACGAGAGAGGGAAGAAGAGGAGAAGAGAGAAACCCTTGGCCATTTTTGTGGTTTTGGAGCTCAAACCACCACCCTTCTCTCCCAAATCTTCAAGGTATGAATATTTATGTCTTCTCTACTCTATTATACTTGATTTCATCTACTTACATCATGATTTGGGTCAGATTTGGTTAGGGTTTGAGGGATGAGTTTTATATGAACTTTTAGGGATTTTTGCTCTTGTGACCTATTTGCTTGTGTAACTGATTTCCTTGCTTGTAAATGAGTATATGAGCTTGTTTCTTGGCTTATTTATTTCCTAACTGATAGTATATGATGTTAGGAGGATTTCTTCTCTTGCTCCTTTTATAAAATTTTGAGATATGGAGCTCTAAACTTGATGATCAAACTACTTCCCCTGTTTTCGAACTGCTGTGCGAAATATTGTGTTGATGCTTGATCAAATGGTCTCCATTTCGTGTGAAATTGCTTGGAGTTGATGTACACTCATTGTTATATATGTTATCATTCATGTTTCAAGTATTTGGACCCATTTGAAGCCTCAAAACCGAAATACATGGCCTGTTCTTATGCATGATCTTTGACAGAATTGTTGCTGTTGTGTTTAGTAACTTGTTGGTCATTCTAATGTGCTTTAAATTGTACCATTTTGCATATATATGATGTATATTATTTGTTTAGTATTTTAGCATGCATTCCCCAAAGTTTCAGATCCAAATTCAACCCCTAAGTACTTGATCAAGGCATGATGGAATCATTAGGGTTCATATGTACGATTTTGGCGACCCAGTTTTGTTGCATGGATTCGATGATCTTAACGTGTGATTTAGCCTTTTCACTCTAAATGAAAAATGTTCATAACATGCCAAATATGTTGTATATTAAGTTTCAGAGCTTTTGGAGTTCATTTGGTATGTTTTTGGATTGAGTTTGTAAGGGATCAGTTTTGCCGGTTTAACTTTGTGAACGGTTTTAGTTCTGTACCGTGACACCCCCGTGTCTCATTTACTCATAAGAGTGAGACACGGGCGTGTCACACCTTCTGGGCAGCTCTGTACTGAGCCACGCCCGTGGCTCAGTTTGGCTAAGGAAGGTGACACCCCCGTGTCCCTTCCCCTGTGCAGTCCGTGTTGCTTCCTTTTCGGGTTTTGATTTGTTTCACCTCTTGAATGGCTTTATCTCCTTTTGTGTTGAACTATGAACTTGTTTTGCTATATGTTGGGAGCATTATGGTGTAATTTCATTGCTTTTGGATGTGTTATAGGCATGCTTTTACGTAAGGCCGTTTATGTGTGTTTATATGTCGTTTATGAATCGCATAATTTATTTTCCATATCATATGATTTCTTCTTGTTGTCAAACCTTGGAAATATGCTATCTTATGTAATATGAGGTATATAGTAGCTTGTTGGGAGAGCTTGAATATGTTCTATGCTCCTATTTGAGTTCTTGAAATAAATTGATTGGACATATGAATTGAAGAATTTGAATGATTTATGATTGAACAAGTGAATGAATTGGTTATATGATTTTCATGACTTAATATGATCTTTATGCCTTCATATCATGCTTGTGCATTGCCGTGCGTCATAAATGGTTCATTAAGAGTCTTGAGTCTCACGAACACGTCTTGTTGTCTTTGTTCAGTTTGTCTCCAGGGTGGAGAGCTTTTGATCGTTCAGGCACTTGGTACTCGTTCCTTGTTTCGTCACGGTTCAGGTGAGGGTGGTTTTTGTTTTAGCTATGTAACAAACCCTACAACCCTTATGTGAAAAGCTTTGGCCAAAACCTTATGATTATATATATATATGGTTTTCAAATGAAGTTATCGAGTAAATTCTTCTGAATTATACGTATGAGCGTATATAAGCTTAAAAATGGTTTTGTAATGAGGCTATGCTCCAAACCGTGTGTCTTCATGCTAGCTACGGATTAGGATGACACGGAGAGGTACGTATATAGCATATGCCGAGTTACACGGTAAGGTATGATTTCTTATAGTATGTATCATATGTATGTATTGATATGTTTTGGCGAGATTATGCAAATATGATATGTTCACGGGCCCAGGGACTTAGTATATGTGGCTAACCGAGGAAGCAAGGGCTGACGGGGATCCCATATACTAGTTCCAACCAAATTTACGACGATACGGACCTCATTAGGAGTTTTGACGAGGAAACGCAGGTCGGGCTTTTGAGGATTCATGTACCTCACTAGCCATTATGTATGATCCGGTGGCCGGGTCTTGCAAGCCCGTCCACCACCCGGAGGAAGAAGGTTGGTTATGATATGATTATGCACCGTGCGGGAATGCCGGGATTCGGATCGCCCAAACGAATATGTTAATGATATGATTTATGGTCTGTGTGTATTATGATATATTGCATGGTCGTCTAATCAATATATTATTGATATTTGTCGTACACGGTCGGAGTTTGGTTGGAGATTGTGCACGCTCACTCGCCGAGCCTTATATTTATGTATGATTTATGAATGTAATGAATTAATATGATTAGTCATAAAATCCGAGCATTGATTAATCATTCTCTTGCCCTTTTAGGGAACTAATTTCAAACAAAACCTTGTTCGGAATTTATGATTTGCATGTGCATGTTTCTATATATATTTATCGCTCCTGCTCACTCAGTCTTCTAGAGACTGACCCTCTCCCTCCCCAATCTTTTAGTGTGCAGGTTTGACTTTGGAGTTTCGGGCTAGGCGGAGGTGTTTGGAGTCTTTGTGTTGGTCAAGTTAGGTTAGGAGAGTCTCTGCACTCATATTTGTATTGGAATTATGTATGATTCGTTCTGTTATACCATGAACTCGAATAATTTGTAATTGTTATTGAATTGTTGTTACTGAGTTTTGCTTTTGAGTTAAAAGAGGCCTGAAGAGCCCAAATTCTGCTCATGGTTGGTATACTTGAACTTTGGCTTTGCAATGCATTATAATTTGTTGATTGGTTATCATTGCAGGGTCTAGTTCCGCCTAGCTTAGGAGGGTTTTTATGTTTGTCTCCCGTTCGCTAGGGTTTGATATGGGTGCGGATTTACTATTTCGTTACTCGTGTTGAGCCTTAGTGCGGGGGATGTGGCGCCTCACGTGCGGGGTGCTACATCCTTAAGTGGTATCAGAGCCCGGTTGCAAAACCGGTGTTCTCGTATCATGTGTGAGTCAGTCTAGGTCGTACGGCTTAGGGACTATATGACAATGTGTGCATTGCATTGATCTTGGACATGAATTTGGCCTTCCTTTTTGAATTTCGTTGGACTATCTGTTGCATTTACATAAGGATCCTTGCAATAATTGTTGAAAATGTGCCATGAACATGCACTAATCGCATGCATCTACTCTTGAAGTAAGCTATGATTTATAGGTTATGAAGATAATATCAAACCACGGCCAAGTTCTATGACAAAGAAGATCGATTGCAAACCTTCTGAGGCATGGAAGATGGGCAGGATACTCTGGGAAGAATGTAGAGCATTAGAGATGTGAGACTTCCCAAATGGAGTTATAGTCAAGGTTGAGGATTCGGAATGGGAAGATTGAATCTAGAGATGCGATGGCAGAGAGACATTTGGTGAAATCGGAATAGGAGTTAATCATGGGATTGTTGGGACTCAAAAGACTAATTTATGAGAATCTGCTACTTGGAGTGTTTTAATTGGATTCAGCAAGATCTTTCAACCTAAAGGATGAAGTGAACGAACCTTGAAGATATTTTGATCCCGGATTGGATCGTTGAAGAGGTCTCAATAATTAGGAGAGACTAAGATAAAATGGGTCCGGTAGAAGCTGTGTACCTGGGGTCGACAAGAAAGATTTCTGATTAAGCCTGGTGAATTGAAATCAAGTCCGTCGAAGTTAAGATCGGGAAGAGTTGGACTTGGGTGCTCTGGATTTCGATCGTGATGGGAAACTCATAAACAATCGTCACGGGAATCTTGATCAAGGTGTTGATTGGGAGATGAGTTCGTTTTTCCAAAACCAAGCCGAATTGCCATGTTGTGAAGTAAAATGGAAGATATGAAGCAACAAATGGAAACGGTAAAGAAAGGCAATCACTCCTTGCAAGGATATCATGCGCTCAAATGTAAGCAATTGGAGATGAATTGAATCCACAAAGGATAGGCACGGGATTCTTGATTAAGGTGACGATTAGAAGTAAAGGTCGAATTACGAGAAGAAGTGTAGATGCTAACTCAGTGGACGTGGAAAAATTAGGGATCAAGAAATTGCAATCTCGGACAGTGGAAGATACAAGTTGATTTACAAAGATGTATGGAAGTCTCGAAGACCGTGGGAAAGGCAAGGAATAATTACCAGGTCAAGTGACCTTGGGATCGGAAGAACGAGGAAAGCTACCGAGCTAATAACTTCCCACATCGGTGATAGGTTCCAAAGCATTCATAGCACGTGCATCATATTTTACATTAATTATTTATCCTTTTGACCTTATTTTATCCGTGTGTTTCTAAATGGGTTTCATTGCGCTAATGTGTGGTATAATTGTTTGATGTAAACGTGACCCATGTATTGTCATTTTAACCCAACATGCATTTTAGTGTTTACTTGATAGGAAGTCCTTTCTCCTCAACTATCAAGTATCAGTTCAACCGAGCCGTATTTGAGTTATGAGGAAGAGTAATAATAGGATGACATTAGAAGGAAGGTGATTTTGGGAAATAACAACTTCTATTAAGGGATAGGTTAACGGAAACAAGAATTCAGAAGGAGAAGTGAGACTAGAGTTCCGGACAAGATTAAGAAAGGAGTTTCGGACACCAAGAGAACTAGGGAAGGAGTTGAAAAGCCAAATCTTTGATTTCTATATCAGTTAAACTCCACCTAATGGGATTTACTCATCAAGAGTTTCGATAAAAGAAGAATCGATAGAGTTCAACCCGGGACAATAGAAATTTAAGGGGGAGAGCACGACCGAGGAACAAATTGGACGATTGAAAGGGTGCTCGAAGAAATATTTCAGTAAGAATAACGAAATTGCAAATTAAGGAAGACCTGGGAGTCCTATTAGTGATGATCAGAAATAAACAAGACGGCTTGAATGGTTAAGATGTTAAGAGGAGAGTTAAGTTACTCAAGTCGGGTTAGAGTCCCTCATTAGGTATAAAGGAAATGTCTTGGAGAATATTCCTATGTATGGAACATGGATCTGGGGATAACAGAATTATAAGGGTGCGTCTGGAAACTCCTAAGTCAGAATTGACAAGAGAGAGTGTCGAATCAAGTTGGCATATGATGGAATGATGGCGATCACGAGTAATCCAATAGGGTACAAAGAGGGGGTTCAATAATGACACTATTATCAAGTCCTCGGTTAGTCCCACGATACTTCGGAAGGAAATCTAAGAAGAAACCAAACCGGAAAAGGTGACCATTGGAGGATTTACATCAAACGACAAGAATCATCAAGAACATTCTATCTTCAATACAAGAAATGTGGGGCCTGATGCCGAATGTAACCTTAAGGGGTTAAAGGGAATGAATGGATAATATGCGCGGAAGATGAAAAAGGATTCGTGTTAAGGTAGATCCTATTGACAGATACCTCAAGGTAGGGATTGAATCGTCAAGGTGGTCAGGGGTAGTTATTCTCAAGGGTATTTTAAACTTTGATATGAGTAAGATAGTAGCTATGGGTCTAACTTCGAGATAGATGATCTAAGGGTATTCGGGAGGCCAAGCGTGGTTAATTAAAAAGAGTTGGTTGGGCGAATGAGGATTGAGGGAAATGGTGAAAACTGGAAGCAGTACAAGTTAAAAGGGATCTAAGAATGCTCCAAAAAGAATTCATCAATCGCTTCACCGGGGAACCCTGAAGAGGTTCAAGACAAGCTGGGCACTGAGTTACATTTGGGACAGATCATACCGTGGACAATGACAACTCACCAATCTGAATTTTACTACTACGGTGAACGGTACTTATAGCATTCATCATACATGCATCCATGCAAATTTAACTTATATATTTTTTTATGTTAAGTGTTTTGATCTGCACGGTGTTAAATTACTTGGAATAATTGGTAATCAATATGGGTGATATTTATTGCTTGCTTTGGGTGCCTTACGTGATTTTAAATTTGGTTTTGCGTGAGTTGCTTGGGAGTATTGGAGACTTCCTTGCTTTATTTTCGGTTAAGAGACGGGGATTCTCTTATTTTTGTTTGAGAGACGGGGTTCTCTCATTGTTGTTGGAGAGATGGGGTTCTCTCATTGCTTCTTGAGAGACGGGGCTCTCTCCTTGTTGTTTGTGAGAGACGGGGAATCTCTCATTGTTTGATTTCAAGCGTGTTTGAATCCGAGGACTGATTCCTTTTAAGGGGGAGAGATTGTAACGCCCCAGTTTTTCAGTTTTAATAATGTGGCGTATTTGTTTATAAATTGCTCAAATTAATTATTTAATTATATGATTAATTGTTTATAAGTGTTTTTATTTGATTTAAACTGTAAACTATTGTTACTCTAAATTAATTCATTTTATTTCACTTTGATATTTAGTGTTTAATTTCTTAATTAAGGTTTCATGTTACCTTAACTATTTCGGTAATTCTGTTAATCAATTTCAACATGTTATTAGTTGGCTTTAAATTCATTTAATATGGAATTTAAGTTTTAGTAATTCATTTATAACAATATGAATTTGTTCATGCGCATGAGTGTTCTATTTGTGCTTTGTTCATATATGTATTGATACCGAAATGTCGTGAAAATTTAATATGTCGTAAATATGTGTGTTATGAACATGCATGTATGCTCGGTTTATGTTTTTGGATTCATTTGACGTGTTTATGAATTTAATTTTGATTGTGGAACCAAATCGGGGGCTAACGAGCAATTAGCGCACCCTTGGTTCCGTGCGTGATATCTTGAGCTCGGGAATTCGGATTCGAATTCCGTCAACTCCATTGCCTTCGTATCGACGATTCGGAGACAATGGAACAAGCCTCATACCTTTTTGAAATCATTAAGACCTCCGAAATCCAACCGTAACGAGCAACTCGTGCAAGAAGAACTCCTTTTGTTGACTAGTCTTCATGGTGGGACCCCATAACACCTCTTAACTTAACCATACCTTAACCATGACTTATCTACCTTGAGTTAAGCCCTTTATCTCCTCTTTAGCTCTGAAAACCGAACCACATATCTCCATTTCCATCTGCAACTGAAACGAGAGAGGGAAGAAGAGGAGAAGAGAGAAACCCTTGGCCATTTTTGTGGTTTTGGAGCTCAAACCACCACCCTTCTCTCCCAAATCTTCAAGGTATGAACATTTATGTCTTCTCTACTCTATTATACTTGATTTCATCTACTTACATCATGATTTGGGTCAGATTTGGTTAGGGTTTGAGGGATGAGTTTTATATGAACTTTTAGGGATTTTTGCTCTTGTGACCTATTTGCTTGTGTAGCTGATTTCCTTGCTTGTAAATGAGTATATGAGCTTGTTTCTTGGCTTATTTCTTTCCTAACTGATAGTATATGATGTTAGGAGGATTTATTCTCTTGCTCCTTTTATAAAATTTTGAGATATGGAGCTCTAAACTTGATGATCAAACTACTTCCCCTGTTTTCGAACTGCTGTGCGATATATTGTGTTGATGCTTGATCAAATGGTCTCCATTTCGTGTGAAATTGCTTGGAGTTGATGTACACTCATTGTTATATATGTTATCATTCATGTTTCAAGTATTTGGACCCATTTGAAGCCTCAAAACCGAAATACATGGCCTGTTCTTATGCATGATCTTTGACAGAATTGTTGCTGTTGTGTTTGGTAACTTGTTGGTCATTCTAATGTGCTTTAAATTGTACCATTTTGCATATATAAGATTTATATTAGTTGTTTAGTATGTTAGCATGCATTCCCCAAAGTTTCAGATCCAAATTCAACCCCTAAGTACTTGATCAAGGCATGATGGAATCATTAGGGTTCATATGTGCGATTTTGGCGACCCAGTTTTGTTGCATGGATTCGATGATCTTAAAACGTGATTTAGCCTTTGCACTCTAAATGAAAAATGTTCATAACATGCCAAATATGTTGTATATTAAGTTTCAGAGCTTTTGGAGTTCATTTGGTATGTTTTTGGATTGAGTTTGTAAGGGATCAGTTTTGCCGGTTTAACTTTGTGAACGGTTTTAGTTCTGTACCGTGACACCCCCGTGTCTCATTTACTCATAAGAGTGAGACACGGGCGTGTCACACCTTCTGGGAAGCTCTGTACTGAGCCACGCCCGTGGCTCAGTTTGGCTAAGGAAGGTGACACCCCCGTGTCCCTTCCCCTGTGCAGTCCGTGTTGCTTTCTTTTCGGGTTTTGATTTGTTTCACCTCTTGAATGGCTTTATCTCCTTTTGTGTTGAACTATGAACTTGTTTTGCTATATGTTGGGAGCATTATGGTGTAATTTCATTGCTTTTGGATGTGTTATAGGCATGCTTTTACGTAAGGCCGTTTATGTGTGTTTATATGTCGTTTATGAATCGCATAATTTATTTTCCATATCATATGATTTCTTCTTGTTGTCAAACCTTGGAAATATGCTATCTTATGTAATATGAGGTATATAGTAGCTTGTTGGGAGAGCTTGAATATGTTCTATGCTCCTATTTGAGTTCTTGAAATAAATTGATTGGACATATGAATTGAAGAATTTGAATGATTTATGATTGAACAAGTGAATGAATTGGTTATATGATTTTCATGACTTAATATGATCTTTATGCCTTCATATCATGCTTGTGCATTGCCGTGCGTCATATATGGTTCATTAAGAGTCTTGAGTCTCTCGAACACGTCTTGTTATCTTTGTTCAGTTTGTCTCCAGGGTGGAGAGCTTTTGATCGTTCAGGCACTTGGTACTCGTTCCTTGTTTCGTCACGGTTCAGGTGAGGGTGGTTTTTGTTTTAGCTATGTAACAAACCCTACAACCCTTATGTGAAAAGCTTTGGCCAAAACCTTATGATTATATATATATATGGTTTTCAAATGAAGTTATCGAGTAAATTCTTCTGAATTATACGTATGAGCGTATATATGCTTAAAAATGGTTTTGTAATGAGGCTATGCTCCAAACCGTGTGTCTTCATGCTAGCTACGGATTAGGATGACACGGAGAGGTACGTATATAGCATATGCCGAGTTACACGGTAAGGTATGATTTCTTATAGTATGTATCATATGTATGTATTGATATGTTTTGGCGAGATTATGCAAATATGATATGTTCACGGGCCCAGGGACTTAGTATATGTGGCTAACCGAGGAAGCAAGGGCTGACGGGGATCCCATATACTAGTTCCAACCAAATTTACGACGATACGGACCTCGTTAGGAGTTTTGACGAGGAAACGCAGGTCGGGCTTTTGAGGATTCATGTACCTCACTAGCCATTATGTATGATCCGGTGGCCGGGTCTTGCAAGCCCGTCCACCACCCGGAGGAAGAAGGTTGGTTATGATATGATTATGCACCGTGCGGGAATGCCGGGATTCGGATCGCCCAAACGAATATGTTAATGATATGATTTATGGTCTGTGTGTATTATGATATATTGCATGGTCGCCTAATCAATATATTATTGATATTTGTCGTACACGGTCGGAGTTTGGTTGGAGATTGTGCACGCTCACTCGCCGAGCCTTATATTTATGTATGATTTATGAATGTAATGAATTAATATGATTAGTCATAAAATCCGAGCATTGATTAACCATTCTCTTGCCCTTTTAGGGAACTAATTTCAAACAAAACCTTGTTCGGAATTTATGATTTGCATGTACATGTTTCTATATATATTTATCACTCCTGCTCACTCAGTCTTCTAGAGACTGACCCTCTCCCTCCCCAATCTTTTAGTGTGCAGGTTTGACTTTGGAGTTTCGGGCTAGGCGGAGGTGTTTGGAGTCTTTGTGTTGGTCAAGTTAGGTTAGGAGAGTCTCTGCACTCATATTTGTATTGGAATTATGTATGATTCGTTCTGTTATACCATGAACTCGAATAATTTGTAATTGTTATTGAATTGTTGTTACTGAGTTTTGCTTTTGAGTTAAAAGAGGCCTGAAGAGCCCAAATTCTGCTCATGGTTGGTATACTTGAACTTTGGCTTTGCAATGCATTATAATTTGTTGATTGGTTATCATTGCAGGGTCTAGTTCCGCCTAGCTTAGGAGGGTTTTTATGTTTGTCTCCCGTTCGCTAGGGTTTGATACGGGTGCGGATTTACTATTTCGTTACTCGTGTTGAGCCTTAGTGCGGGGGATGTGGCGCCTCACGTGCGGGGTGCTACACTCCTCTTCTAGTTTTTCCCGAAACTGTGCAATCCTTGGGGTTTTGGAGCTCAAAACTCAATCAGCTTTCATCCAATCATCAAGGTGAGTTAGGATTATGTTGTACATGCATCTCTGGTTATTTTCATCCTTTCATCTCTAATTTTAACTCAGGTTTCATGTGGGTTTAAAGATGTTGAGGAACAATTAGGTTTTTGAAGCATTTTGATAATTCCTTGAAATTCTTGGATCTCTGACTTGTTTTGATGTTATATATAGGATTCTTTTACTTCATTTATGATAGAGTATGCTTGTATTCATTGATGGTTAAGAGGTTGGTGAGATATCATTAATGGAATGTTCATGTATTGAATGAATTCTTGAACTGATCTTCCCTCCCTTCACGTACCATCCTACTGCTAGATTTTGTGTTCCTTTTTGGTGTTAAATGTTGTGTCTTTCTACCTTATTTTCTGAGGAAGAAGTGGTTGATTGATCACATTTTGGTAGCTCTGTTCTTTTTCCCAGTTTTGCTCTGTTTTCCCTCGCCGAAACTGTTGTCTGTTTCTTGTGGTTTATTGCATTATTTTAGGTTGTGTTCAGGCATGCATGCTATGTATTCATAGCCTTTTTATTCCTGGAGTGTTAGTTTGCCTTGGTTGTAAGTTTTACGTGAGTTTTTGGCCTGAGTTGAACCTCCCTTTTTCCTCTCCTGTTTCGGCATTGTTGCTGCGCTGCTTCTGTAATTGCTGCACACTCTCCCCGACCGGGGAGAGTTTCTTCTTGGATAGTGCCCGGCCGGGTACTTCTGCTGCTAAACCTTCTGTACTCCCTACCCGGCCGGGGAGATTTGTGAAGCGTTGGCTACCCGGGCGGGTAGTTACCGCAGAGCCTCTGTTCCTTTTCCCCTGTTTCCTATTGTTGCTTCTGTTCTTTTCTCTTCCTTGTTTTCTTTCCTTTCTTGCTGCTGTGTGGGTGTGTCTGTTGTCCAGTTTTGTTGCTGCTGTTGTTCTTTATTGATACAGTGTGTATATATATAAATATATATATATATATATATATATATATATATATATATATATATATATATATGTGTGTGTGTGCTGTGAGGGTGAGAGCTAAGTGTGCATGAGAATAATTGCATGCATGAGTGTTGTGTGTGTTTGCTGTGCAGAGTGTGTGCGTGAGTGTATACATATATGTATTAGGGGTGTATTTGTGTGTGCATGAGAGATAGAAGTGTGCATGCATGGCTGGGGGTGTAAATGCATGCATGGTTATGTACATTATATATATATATATATATATATATATATATATATATATATATATATATATATATATTATATATGTTAAATACATTTATGCATGCATGGTAACCTACGTGTATATATATATTACATATATATATATGTTTATTATATATTCATTATATAATTTAAATATTAAATGATTATTTTTATAGAATTTAGTTGTTATTTATTTCATGTTTTATTTAATTTCGATCTTCAATTGAAAGTAATTAATTGTCTATTTTCTAATTATAAATGCGATATATTACGTGTTATGATTATTAAATGAATTCTTAGATTAATTGATATGAATTATGAATTTATGAATTTGAATGAAATGAACGAACAAATGGTTTGATTTTATGCTTTAAATTCCTTAATAGTGCACATGAACATTTTCATGACATCATATCATCTTTTACGCATTCGTATCACATTCATTTCATTGCCGAGCGTCATATATGGTCATTTAGAGTCTCATACCTTTTCTTTTGCACAGATTTGGGTTTGGTCGGAGACGAGGGCGAGCATTAAGACGCTTGTGCCTTTCTTTTGCTTCTAAAGGTGGGTTTTTCTTCTAATAGCTAAAACCCCGATATATCCCTTACGTGCAAGATTTAAGCCACATTAGTATATTTTAATAAATCGAGTCATTTCGGGTAAATGGTTTCAAACGTATGACCCTTCTATTATGAAACCCTACCTTATGTTTTTGGCTAGAAATGATCATGATTGCACGGGCCCCGGGATTTAGTACATGTGGCTAACCGAGGAAGCAAGGGCTGACGGGGATCCCATGTACTAGTCCCAACGAAACTACGGCGGTACCGGACCTCGCCAGGAGATTGGCGGGGAAAGGGAGTTGAGTGCCATCTGGGGAGTCATGTAACCCCTTTTGGTCAATGTATGAGGTGGCCGGGTCTTGCAAGCCCGTCCACCACCCGGAGGAAGAAGGTGTATATGAATGATTATGATCATGATGTTTATGAGCACAAAAGATGTATGGATGATAACGAATGAATGAATAATTGATTATGAATACACAAGGTGTTGGTTGGAGACAGTGCACGCCCCCTCGCCAGGGCCATGAATACCCTAATAATGAAATATGGTCGTAATAATCCCGATGACGCCTTCTTTTGTTTCACCCACTTGGGAAAATCACTTTAAAACCTCATTTGGGATCATTACTTGCATGTATATGTTTAATATCTGTAATATTATATCTTATGCCCCGTTTTATACCCACCAGTCTCGTATAGACTGAACCCGGTTTGGTTTCAGTTGTTTTGTGCAGGTATAGGAGTGCTAGGCGGGAATACAAGTCGTCTAGGTTTTGCATTGTTGTTTAGCACTTCTTTTTAGTCTCAGTCACTCATACTCTTATTACTATTTTGTATATATTCATGGTATGGAGTGTTATGATTTTGGTAAGCCGTGTGGCCTTGGATGCTTGAATAATTTTGTATATCTATTTTGGAGCCTGGTGGCTCATTGTTTATATTATATGTTGATCTTGCTTCCCCGTTTCATTATAACTCTGATTTTATATTGTCTTGAGTTTGAATAGTTTAAGGGTTAGTCCCGCCTAGCATAGCGTGTGTGTTGTGTCCCCGTTCGCCGTGGATTTGGCTCGTGTATGGACTTCCATTTCATACACGGGTCGGGTCTCGATGCGGGGGATGTGGTACCTTACGCTCGGGTTCTACAGCTCTTATATATATATAAAATATGATGGTGTGAGTGTATTATTGTGGGATGAAACTACATATACATATATATATATATATATATATATGCATGTTTCATGAATGAGTGAAAAAGTAAATAAAATGTCTCTCTGAAACGAAGACACGGGGCGTTACAATCTTTCCCCCTTAAGAGGACCTGGTCCCCAGGTCCACTCCTCGGGTTCCGGACTCTAAAACAAGCGATGAGAGAGCCCCGTCTCTCAAGTAAACAACGAGAGAATCCCCATCTCTCAACAAGCAACGAGAGAACCCCGTCTCTCAAACAAGCAATGAGAGAGCCCCGTCTCTCAACCAAGCAATGAGAGAACCCCATCTCTCAACCAACCAAATAAGAAATAGGTAAGAAAATAACAAATACCTCAGTTATCGATCACACAAAAGCAATTAATACAACCAACGATCAAATCACTTAGCATTGTGAAATTATTCGAATTTAAATTGCGTATATGCATATGTCATTGATGTTTGATGTACCGTTCACCCTCGGTTGGAATTCTTTCATTAGATTGATCCAATTTGATACTTGATTCCTTGTTGGAGATTCGTATAACCATAGTGCCCTACCTCGACATTTCCTGATGTATTCAACACTTTGATAATCTCCCGGTCTTTATTCCCCGATCTATCTTCTACCTACAATACCATGCCCCGAAATGTCCGATGTGGATATAAACATCTTCATGATTACTCGGCCTTCAACCTATGATCAAATCCTTTACCTTATCTAATACCACGGTCCAGAAATTTAATTCTTGAGTGGGTGCTTTGTTTGAACCCAACTAACTCGTTCTCTTCCACAAATCATACTCAATCTTCACCATAATTTATAATAAACCTTCTCGGATGCTCGGCCTAACCTTCATTAGCTTAAATTTTAATATTCAATCTTTTAATGAACCTATCTGATCCTGGAAAATGACTGACAACCCGATAACTCATCTTGTTCATCTAACACATTTCAACTAAGTATTCCACTTCCAACTCGGTTGAATTGACTCCCATGCGATCCTTTGCGGTATATGATGATCCCATCCAGCTGCTATTATATAGCACCCTTGTAATAGTGTCGCACCTTTTTGGTCATTTCGATTAGATCTTGAATGACATTTGCCTTTCTTGTAGAATTCTCATCTTTGATTAAAGTTTGCTCAATCAACCTATAGAAATCATTATCTCTCCCATTTCTTATCAAATTTCTTTTTAAATTTCAGCTTGGCTCAAGATATGCCTCCTTATGGCTTTAGGAATCTCCATTTTGAAAACTTTGGTGCACGGCTTTAAGATGTTGAAGATTTCATTCACATGGTTCTGATAAGGGTTCCCGAAAGAATCACTCTTCTTGAAGTTCTAACTCTCACAAGTGAGGTCTAAACATCGGCTTTAAATTGTTCCCCGACCGGCTCTCTCCCCTAATAAAATAAATAAAATAAAATATTTTATGTCTAACTTCTTGAACTTGTTCTACCATTTCTCAATCAAATATTCTCTTCTTTCCAATTCTCTTGAAGAACCTATCACTCCCGATCTTGTTCCCGAAAGTGTCTCTCAAAACGTTTCAAGAAAGCTTAAATTGTTGTGAGTTTCTTGAAATCCCATAAGTTTTGAAACGAACATTGCAAGATCACGGTCCTTTTTGAAAAAAAAAAAAATTAAACTTCCGCTGCTTTAACTCTGTTGTTTTCCAACAAATGGTATTAGAGCCACCTTGCAACTTTCGTTTCGAAACGTTACTGTTTTGAATTTTGACAGAAAATTCTTGAATTTGGGTTATTGGTTATGTATTTATGTTTTTGTTTGAAATACGAATTTGCCGGAACGAAACTGTTTCTTGAAAATTTTTGAAAAATTGTTTTTCGTTTAAATCTGGTTTTAAGTTGTTTTAATTCGGATTGATCTGAACTGTTTTAATTCGAAATTGGATTCCTTGAATTTGTCGAAATTATGAAACGAGAATCGAAACTGGTTCACCCAAGCGAGAAAGCGCACGGGATTACGTGCACGTGTAAGCGCATGGGCCGACAAGCTGCCACCCCGCTCCACCGCAACCCTGGCAAGCAGACGCCCAAACGCGCCTAGGCGCTGCTGCTGCCTTGTTCCGCCCATGCCCAGTGATGCCCACGAGCAGCTCGCGGCTATCGCGCGTGCGTGGTTGTTGCTGTTGTTGTCAGGACCCTTGTGGGCTATGTGTGCGAGCTCCGCCTGCTCGTGCGCGCCTTGTGCGCGCGCTTTTGTAAAATCCCATTTTTGTAAAATCTGATTTTATTTTAAAATTAGATTTTAATCTTAAAATTATTTATTTTGAAATAATTATAAAATTTGGGATTTTTATGAATTAATGTCAAGTTCTAATTTTTGAGAAAATATTAAATATCACTTTGAATGATATTTTTGACAAAAATTTAATTATGAATTAATTGTGGTTTTGTCGAATTGATTCGGGTTCAATTTTGAATAAATTCTTGAATAGTGAACTATATTCAAATTACTTAAGTTACTAGAACTTGAAGTCAAGGGAATTTTAAATTTAGCTGGTAAATTTAAATTTCAAGCGGATTATGCTAGTTTAGGTGATCATGGGTTAGTCTTATAAATGTTTTAATTTATGCACATGGATGATTTCAATTGGGGTCGGAGCCCCATAGTTGCGTTATTTCAATTGGGGTTGGAGCCCTACTTATGTGCGTACTGTTATGTGTTTATTATGTGGCTTTCCTTATTATTGTTTTTGGGCCGAGGTATGCCCTGTGTATTTGTCTATGGTCAATATGAAAATTGACCTATATTACTTTATGTTAAGAGAGTAGAACTTAGGAAGTGAGTTTTTCTTCTCATTTTGGAGACAAGCACCCAAGGAACAAGAAGGACCCACAAGGAGCACTTGAAGAACGGTGGCCATCAGTGAAGACCTCTCAAAATGTTAAGGAGGGTTTCTATTAATGTAATAGATAGGGCGATTTTCCATTAAATTATGTACCCCTATGTGATATAAACTGTCTTATGTGGCATGTATGTTAGAACTAGCAATTATGGAGTGGCTCTCATAATTGCACATAAGATAGGATACCCATGATCATCTCATATTAGTGTCATGCTAGGACATGTTATCTGCTAATTGCTTCTGTGATGCATTTTATGTGAAACTGCATTAATCAAGACAATTAAAAATGGATAACTAACTGCACATGTCGGTGAGGTCAAAACCAGACAACTCTCCGGTTAATTCGAAAATCCCTAATTCAAATATTGAGCAATTTTTGAATAAATAGATATTTCATTATGGTAATAAAATTCCTAGCATTCCATCAATATTTAAGAGTTAGTAGGTAAGCTAATTGTTGTCTCACGAGTCGTAGGGTAATTAGTGCAGCCTATTAAATCTTAGTTTCTTGATTGATCACCTTAGGTGATTGATATTTCTTGATCATTTTAGAATGGGCAATGTCTCACTAGTCGTGGGTCATTCCGAACTAAGTTTGATTGAGATCTTATGATTGATGGGTTCTGCTCAACACTGAAGTAGATATGGATGTCTCACTAGTCGTGGGTCCATGATTGGAAGATCAGTGATGCAAAAACATTACTAGGAATTCCATGTAGATGGAATTGGCAATTTCGTACCTACCTAAAGACTCTTAGACCTTTAGATGTCTCATGAGTCGTGGATCCAAAACTAAGAATGCTTGGGATCCTAGTACCTACTGAGAAAATAAGTTTCTTCTAAGGTCGTTTGGGATTTGTAGACCTTATAAAAACCATTGGGAGCCACATACGATAAATGACCTAATCTTATGTGTTATGTTATTATTCAATATGCTCACATTTTCTCTGCTTAGCATTTAGGTTGTAGTTCTGTGATTGTCTACAAGTTGAAATGCGACCCATACGTATCCAAATAAGTTGACTAAAGTCCTAACCACTCAGATTGGCTTCGAATCTTAAAATCCGTTTTAAGATTCCAAAGGAGAAAATTGTTCTCTAAAAGGCGAACTTTTCATCTATTGTGAAAATTCGACCTAGGCTCAAGAGAAGCAATTGAAAAGTGAAAGGAAATTCTCCAAACACTTAAGATAGTTGTACTCCCTCATAAATGTGTTACAAAGTATAACACATTATAGGAACACTTAAGAGTAATTGTACTCTCTTACGAACGTGTTACAAAGTATGACACATCGAAGGAATTGTTCCATATTTGTATGAAGGAATACACGTGTAATGTGGGCTGAAAGTCCTCACTAAGGAGGACCTTGCAGCCACGCAGTACACTAAGAAACAAGTTCTTAGTTCATTGGTTGCTTGAATTGCTTCTACCATCACTCTTAACCCTTTTTGCTCAATCTTAAATGATGTTATTGTAGCATAGTTGATCAAATTAGCTAACAACTTAAGAAAACATCCTTATGAAGGACTAAAAGGTAATGATGATTAGTTCTTCTTCTAAACCTATTGAGGTAAAGGCATCAAGGCCAAAGAAGAAGAAACCCTTAAAACCCGATGGAGGGGTGAGAGAAGGGAAAGCCTAAAAGAAAGATCAGACTTTAGCTTCCATAGTGAAAAACTAGGGCCTTGGAAAGGAACTATAAAGAGTATAAGGATACTCCATGTGTCTCTCATTGAAGTAATTCCGATAGGATCAGAATTCACTAGTCTTGAGTTAATTTTACACAAACTGTTGTGCAAAACTCAAACAATTGATGTTTCGAACATAAGACTAGAAAACATAAGTAAGTAAGATGATAAAGTTTCAAATAACTTTGGAACTTCCTAAATGGGATTATCAAGTTAATCATCTTAGGATTATTTTACGAAAATGAGCTCAAAGACTTAACTTCCTAAGAATCCTATTTAGAGGGAAACGTTCCCAAAAACCCCGTTTATGTGAAACGAGAAACACGTCCTGAAGTTTAGATGGATCTCGATCCATACTAATGTTTAAGGATTGCTTAATGTAAGCACTAGACTAAATCGTTAGTTTAATCATTATGAATGTATGTACTTCATGAAGTACGAATTTTGAAACTTCTGTAAAATTATTAGAATTTCGGAATGAGAAAGGTTAAGAACCATAGTAGTGGAAAGACATGAGCATCTCAATCGGATCGAGATGACAAATATCTTATTGACTAATTTCTTAGTCATCTTAGAGAAAAGAGGATTATCCCTCAGTAAGCTCGTTCGAAAATAAATTAGTATTTTGAATGAAGGAACATAACCCTATAGGATATGGTTCGTTCCTTGTTGAGACTTACTGACTTACCCTCGTTCTGAACTTATGCTTCAGAAAAACGCAGTTGGGATTTTGAATATTGCAAATTCCAAATCAGTCCCTTAAATGTACTATGAATTGTGGCTTTCAAAATTCCCTAATAATTCCTATCTTAGAATTTTGGGATTGTCTTCTTATATGAAGAGGACAGTGGGAGTCTTCTTATATGAAGAAGACTCTGGAGAAGAAGACAGTGGGAGATAAACTTAAAACAAGTTCAAGTTTATATGAACAGTATATAGTATTGCTTTTGCAATTCTTTTAATCAAATCTTGTTTGTTTTAAAGAATGTATCTCTTATGAGTCTCCTTAATTGAAGAAGACATTGAGAGATAAGATTGAAACTAGTTCAAGTCTATGCAAACAATATAGAATATTGCTTCTGAGATTCTCTTAAACAAGTATTGTTTGTCTTAAAGAATATACCTTCCTTAAGGAATCGTTCCTAAGAGAGAAGAAAGGTAAGCCCAAAGACTTCAAAAGGTTTGAGGACAAAACCCACGCCACAAAATAGGAAGGAACGAACCATTCTGATAAATTAGCCAATCCTAAGAGATAGTACACGAGTGCACTCTCCTCCCTCGATGAGTTCAGAACGCATTCCTAGATAGCCTATAAGATAATATGGTTGTCACCATAAAATCTTCTAAAGTGGATACTGATCCATTTACCCATGAGGAGGAGCTGTCAGATTTGGAATCTGAGCAGTAAAAATAAATTATGAAATCTAAAATGGATTCCATATATTCAAACTAAGTTTGGACCTTAGTTAACTACTTGATAGGATCAAGCTTGTCTTATCAATATGAGATTGATGAAGACATAAATATGGAACATCTGTAGCACCCACACGTAGGGCCACATCCCCCGCACCATAATCCGAACCCGAATACGAAATGGAATGTCCGCACCCGAATCCGAATCATAGCGAACGGGAGACCAAACACACACTCTAGGCTAGGCGGAGCTAAACTAAACAGAATCAGAGTATGCGGAAGCGAATAAATAAAAGCCACAAGCAAAACATCACCGATATATATATACGTATAGGTACCAACACCTAAATAGCCATATAGTATTTACATATAGGTACCAACCCATTCCTGTACAAAAGCCATCCCGGCTCGAACAAAATAGTAAGTAAGTATATACAAATCATAACTATACAACTACAAAATAATAAAGTGCAGGTATGTAAATGCACCTAACGAAACCTAGACCGACAAGTGCATAAGAAAGACACACTTCTCCGCCTAGCTCACGCTTCCAAAACCTGCAACTAAAAGAGTAAACGAGGGTCAGTCAACTGACTGAGTGAGGGGGCTAACGCACACCCACACCCTATATATATATAGAGCAGAGCACAAAGCAAAGGGCGAAATTATGAACCGGAATAGGTTTTACAAACTAAAACTTTCCAAAACAAATACATATACTTTAAAACATTTCATAAACACTATCCCGATTCATACTTCTCAAACATACATAACAAAACATAATGCTCGGCGAGAACGAGCTTCCAACCTTTACTCCTCAGAACAAACAAAACGGAAATCATACACTCTCCTCTACACCAATGATGGAAGAGCCACAGGCGGCCCTAACCATCCAGACATATACAGACTCACGAGGGGTAGCGAGCCCACATCGTGCCCTCCCCGGTTTTTACGCCGAAGGCATCGAAATATCACACCTTCTCAAACTCCCAGGGGTCGCGTGTGATATATCGGATGGAGACTACGCACAGGCCGAACCTCGACGGCCCGAACCGTCCCGAGGGTTCCTTACCCGTAGCTCCTTGGATCCACACATACAAATCATATCATAACAAATGCCAAATCTTTCATGGCAATCTCGCTAGCAGAATTGTAAAGCCTTTTCCAAAACATAGCTTACATAAGCTTATTTAATATCTTTTCCCAAAACAAAGTTGTTCACAAGATCATAAACGTATTCTAATCAACACGTACATATCTATATATATAATATATAGTCACATGCACGGCCGAAAAACATCATATAAGGCTTTAGGTCGCTTAGCTAATAAAATTCCTAAACCTCACCTTGTGCGTGACCAAAATACGAGCAGACGTGAACAACCTACGCCTCGGGCTCGTCAACTGGAACCTCCTCTGAAAAGAAAACACGAAAGCCCAAGACTTAGACTCTATATGAACCAAAGAAGACGCTCGGCAAAATGCATGATTCATGTTCATAGATAAAATGTCACAATTAAGTCATAAAATTCACAAATTAGTACAACATATTTATTTACAATTTATTATGCAAAACAATCAAATTATAACAATTAATATGCAAAAGAAAAGCATTTAAAGTCATGAAATTGCATAATTAAGGCAAAGAGAAGTAGTGGCAGCTTCCAGGTCTCGAATTCTCCAAAGGGAAAAATCCACCCCCATGGATTTTTCCAAAGGGGAAAAATCCACCCTCATGGATTTTTCCAAAGCTACTGCCTCAAATCCACCCTCGCGGATTTTTCTAAAGGGAAAAATCCACCCCCGCGGATTTGATCCAGTAGAACGGTTTTGGCCATGGGAACGGCCGTTCCCGTTCCCAGTACAAACTGGGAACGGTCGTTCCCACTCTCGGCATGAACAGTAAATGGCCTGGGAACGGTCGTTCCCAGTTTGAAACTGGGCGGGAACGGCCGTTCCGGCCTGGTTCGAAAAGCTGGAACAGAATTTAACACAGAAAACAGGGGAAGCTCAAAATTTTGCCAAAAATGGCCAAAATTCAACCCTTAAAATTGCCACAACTTCTCAAAATGCACAAACAATTCAAATAAATCATGCTTGACATATAAACACTCAAATAACTCAAGAAAACGGAATTAAAAGGCATGATCAAAGGAATGCAAAAACTCAAGCTAAAACATAATCATTCATAAATGCTCAACTAACCAAGGTTAAAATGCAATAAATATAACACATACAACATATACAACTCATAAATGAAGCTAGGGATCAAGTACATCAAGCAAAGAGCAAGAAATCACATTTTGTAGCTAAACCCTTACTATTCACATAGGGAAGCAAAGGCACACCAAACTCACTCCAAACTCAGAAATTAAACCATAGAAACGACGAGCACGATGAGGGGATTCCGAAACATACCTAAGTTCGAGAAAAGACGAAGAAACGAGAGAGATCTTGGCTTGGGAAGTTGGAATGATCAACTTGGGGTTTAAGCTTCTTGCTTGGCTTGGAGTTGCTGCTTATGAACGTAAAGAAGGAAAAAGAGAGAATGGTTCAGCCTTTAAGGCTGGACCGGTTGGTTCACGGGTTCGGTTCAAGGTTCCCGGTTCAAGTTGGTTCGGTTCAACAAATACAGGTTCAAATAAGGCCAACTCAATTAAACGGATAAATCACATACAACATTAATTCAAATAAATTCATATAAGTTCAAATAATCCAGAATAGTCCTACACAAATAATCTAAAACGCAAATAATATTAAATCACATAATTTACCTGTACCGACTGCGAGTCGGGGTGTTACAACATCCATGGATTTCACATTTAGTGGGAGTAAGCAAAAGGTTTGCAGACTCCAAATAGTCAATTTACGAAATTGGATCAGGCTTCTGGGAATTAGAATATTCGAATTAGTGAAATAGTCAAAGTTGTTTGACTTAAAATACGAGCATAGCGTGTACAAGAAAGTGTTAGAGACTAAAAGTTCAACTTTTGGTACTTTGCAAAGATGACATCCTTCTCATAGGCAATGTGGAGGATGACATGAAAGTAACCAAAGCCTGGTTAGGGACTATTTTGAGATGAAAGATCTTGGTGATAGATCCTACATTCTCGAGATAAATATCTATGCAGATAGATTTAAGAGAATAATAGGATTGTCACAATCAAGGTACATAAACGTTGTACTAAAATAGTTTAGTATGGAAGATTCCTATAGAATTTCCAATGGACAATGGAACATCTCTTTTGAAGAGGATGTATCCTAAAATAACTTTTAGAAGGTTAGAGTGTCCAAAACCCTTTTATGGAAAAGGGAGCATAATGTATGTAAAATTATGTACGCGATAAGATTTGGCGCAGCACATAGCGTAATGGGTCAATTCTAAAATTAACCTTAGAGAAAGTCACAGGATTGCTGTAAAAATACCCTTCAAGTACTTTAGAAGAAATGAGGATCTATTTTAAGAGTCCGGCAAGATCTTGTCATTAAAGGATATTTTGATGTAATCATTGCATCAAAAACATGGATGTTGATCTATGAGAGGATACGCATTTTGCCAAGATGGCAGAATAGTGCTTTGGAAAGAGTTCCAATCGAGAGGCACTATAGATTCGACCATAAGGTTGAATACTTAGCCAAATTGAATACTGCTAAGTTAAGTGTTTGGGTAAGAATCTCCATCTAATGGGTAGATGAAGTTCCTAGCATGAAACAACACCATTATCATATGGTGTGATGAAATGGATGGTTGCTCGAGTAAGAGAATCGAGACCTCACCAAGGGACCAGACGCTTGATTACGAATCACGTGAATAAGGAAATAGTGTTTCCTTAATGATGTGCAATTAGAAACATTCACATCAGCAGGGAATATAGCAGATCCAATTTGGAAATGCCCAAAGTCAATGAGGCTCTAAAAATACATCTTGGGAAGATGAAACCTAGAATAGAACTGAAAGGCTTTTACGGGCAAGTGGGAGATTGTTGGGAATAGTGCCCTAGAAAGCTGTTATGATTTGAGACTTTCCCTATATCACAGACAATCTTTGAATAATATACGAATGATTGTAATCATAGGCGAACACTTCTTATGTGCCAATACGTGTTTTCTGTGTTTCCATTACGTGTGCATGTCTAGAACTCCCCTAATCCGATGAGGCCGTTAAGAACTTTGTCATTATGGGAATGACATATGAAATAAGTTCTTAACTCCATAGGCGAGGATTAGAAACTTCTCCAAGTCAATAAGGCCGACAGACAGTGGGAGTGTCGACTTTGCCTCTGTTGAGACTTGCTTGTGTAGTTGTGTCCTTAAGAAGGATCATCCTGTTTCATGGGGCGTAAAGTGCATAAGTTGATGCGTACACAATACACAAGGGTGCTTGTTGTAAGAACAAGTTCACTGAGAGTGCCCCGCGTGAGAAGATTCCTAAATGGGAAAGGACGTTACTAGAACTTCCAGATTAGGAAATATCTCACATGTCAATGACGTGAGGAATTAATCCTTAGACTTGAGATTCCACATTGTCTCATATGAGTTAACTCTGTAATCTTTGATATAGGCTCAAAAGGGTGTCGCCATATAGACACCAGAACCACGGCCCATGTTGGGATTACACAAGTGGCATATGAGAATTGTAGGAATCAATAAAGGACCTACACTTGCTGTAGGTAAGATGATCTCTTATTACACAAGTGATTCATGATTTCATCCCAAAATCCTTGCACAAGGTGGTTAGATCAAGACATCAAGAAAATGGGGTTTTCTTGGATTGAGATCAAATGGCATATGAAGGGAACTTTGTTTTAAGATTAAGATTAGTAGGGCTCTCTATATTCCCATGTCCTAGATCTTAATCGAGAGATGGGATGGTAGGAGGATCGTATCCCACATGACGTCATTGACTGAAAGGTTCTTTCGAATATACATTCACATTTCGGGTAGGGGTCACACACCTGTTGCTAGACTATGGTCGTTGATCTGTGAGGTAATTAATTAATACAGTGTATTAATTAATTAGGCTCACTGCTAACTGAAATTGAACCTAGAGGGTCACACACAAATACCGGGTTCAAAGGGTATTGTTAGAAAGATCAAATAATTGATCGAAATGAGGCCACATGTGTATGGTACACATGTGGGTATCGAGAGCATGGTTTGGACTCCTATGGTCAAATTGATGAATTGGACAATGTGTTAATTAATTGGAGAATTAATTATTAAGTCCAAATATAATTAATTGGAGAATTAATTATAAATCCCTAAATATAATTAATTGGAGAATTAATTATATAGCCAAATAAAATTAATTGGAGAATTAATTCTAAGCCCGTTAGAATTAATTAGTGAATTAATTCTAAAGCCCTTGAAAGGATTAATTGGAGAATTAATTCTAAGTATTTAATTATTTGCTTGTTCTAATTTGATTAGAATAAAGAAATAAATAAATATCTTCTATTTTATTATTCTAATAAAGTATTAATTCTAATATGATTAAAATGAATATTATTAGGATAAGATATTTGATGTTAGGAATAGTGCCCTAGAAAGCCGATTAGTCATAATCCGTTTTGGGACTTTCCTGGTATCACAGACAATCTTTGAATGAAATAACGAATTTAGGCAACACTTCTTTATATGCTCTTGTTTGGTATGCGTTTACTTTAGCTGTGCATGTATGAGAACTCCCCTAATCCTGATGACTTTAGGACTCTACCATCTAGGTGAAATGGTTCATGAAACGAGCCCTATATCACATAAGTCATGATTAGTAAAATACTCCAAGCCGATGAGTCCTACAGACAGTGGGAGTGTCAACCTGACTCCTCTAAGGCTTACTTGTTGGATCACGCCCTTAAGAAGGACCACCTTGTTTCATGGAGGTGCAAAGTGTATAGTTGATACGTGCGTGATACATGAGGGTGCTTACTTTAATAAGTAAGTTCACTGAGGTGCCCCGTGTGAGAACATTCCTAAATGGGAAAGGAAGTTTCTATTTCAGGAAATGGAAACTTCCAGATTAGGAAATATCTCACGAGTCATTGATGTGATTAATTGATCCTTAGACTTGAGGTTCCTTGTCACTTTATGAATTAACTCTGTAGTCTTTGGTATAAGCTTTAAAGGGTGTCGCCTTAGACAACTGATTCAAGGCTTATGCTGGGGCTGCACAAGTGATTCATGAAAGTGAATGAGAATCAAGAAAGGACCTGCACTTGCATATGCAAGGTGATCTCTTATTGTGTAAGTCATTCATATACTATATGGAGTCCTTGGCCAAGGCAGTAGATCAAGACATCAAGAAAAGGGTTTCTTGGATTGAGATCAAATGGATATGAAATGCACTTAGCTTTAAGACCGGATTATTAGGGTTCTGATTATTCCCTTGCCCTAGATCTTGGTTGAGAGATAATAAGTAGGAGGATTGTATCTCACATGAATCAATGACTTAAAGGTTCTGTCGAATCCGAACATTCCAATTCAGCTAGGGGTTAAACACCTGTTGCTAGACTATGGTCGTTTAATCTGTGGACTGATTAATTAATTAGTGAATTAATTAATTAGGGTCACTGCTAATTGAATTGAGAACCTAGAGGGTCACACACAACAACTTGGTTACATGAGTTGAGGCTTTAAAATGATTAAACGAGTTAATCAAGCTAAGAGGGTTCCACACGTGTGAAACCACACGTGTGGCTCACGTGAGTGACATGTGTCACACACGTGTATAAATATATGTGTATATTTATTTATGTATTAAATAATTAATGTGATTAATTATTTAATAGACTTTGGTTTAATTTTGAATTAAAAAGAAAGTCTTATTTTGGAGAAAAATAATCTAGTTAATTAATTATGAATTAATTAATTAGATAAAATAAGTTATTTATTTTAAATAAATAAAGTATAAATTTATCCAAAAATAGTTTGGATATTTTTTTGCTCTCTTAAAAGTTGATTTGAATTAGAATTCAAAGTCAAAGTCAAAATTATTTGATGATCAAGTAATAGGAGAGAGAGAGACCAAAATCCTAGCCCATTAAGGACTAGGAATTTCGTCCCTCCCCTTTCTTATATATAGGGGAGCTCATGCTCCCCTTTAGAGCTAATCGAATTCTTTTGGTTCATGTGTTGAACACCATCCTTTCTCCAAGATAAAACGAAACCCTAGGTTAAGCCTAAACACTAACTAGAGAACTAGCATCCTTACTAGTTAGATTGTAGCCAAGTTGGTGGACTATCTCTAGAGAGCTTCAAGTTAGAAGTTTTGAAGATTCGAGCTTTATCAAAAAGTGGGGATCAAGCAAAACGATCAGAAGGGATGATGAAACGATTCTGAACCCGACGTGAAGCGAATGAAAAAAACGAACCAAAGAAGATGGCGAAAACCGTTCGTCCATATCCTGAAGGATGAATTTTTTCACGAGGGTTTTGTGACTGGCAGTTTCTACTTTCGCAAAACTGGTTTTCGAAGGGAGTTTCAATCCTGCTTTTCTCGTTTCATGTTTCTTTCTTTATGTTATATTGTTAAGAACATCTCTAACATGAATTGAATCTAGGTTGGTATGGATTGCTATCCCGACAATGGATTCTGAAGTAGAAAGAGACTTTCGAGGGACGGGTTGTCAAGCCGCGAGAAGAGCGTTCTTGGGTGGCTTGAAACGCTTCAAGAAAGAATAAAAGAAAAGTAAGTTTTCTATCTCTACGAATTTGGTTACACGATTGCGAGTCCAAGATCCTTTTGTTGGAAAAATTTTGAAATTCCGCTGCTTTCTGATTCGTGTTTTCCAACAAGTGGTATCAGAGTCACCTCGTTAATCGTGTTTCTGATTCGTCTCAATTATTCTGAATTTGGTAGAAATTCTTAGGCTTAGATGCGAATTAGGTATTCATGAGTTCTTTTAGAAAGCCTGAAATACGAAACTGTAATTTTTCCTGAATTTCTGAAACTGTTTTCTTAAATTGTGATTTTGAAAACCGTTTTGATTGAAATATGTTTAAATCGAATTTTTTAATTTTGGATTGAACCGGGTTTTGGAGAAACCCAAAAATGCGAAACGGGACACGAAAAGAACGGGGCTGGGCGTGCTAGCACGTCGCACGCCCAAGCCCCAACACCGCCGCCCAGCCCTCCCGCATCCGCGCGGGAGGCCTCCCGCCCGCCTAGGCGCCTTGCTCGCCTGTCCCACAACCGTGCGGGACAGCCGCCTGCTCCTCCCGCAACCGCGCGGGAGCGCCCGCCCAGGGATGGGCGGGACTGCCTGCCCGTGCCGCACGTCTGCGCGCAAGGGCGCGCCTGGCGCGCGCATGCTGCCGGCAATCGCTTCCGGCTATGCGTAGCGCTGGCGCGCGCCTAGCGCGCGTTCCTACACGGCGGGCGGGCGATCCCGCGTCGTCCCGGGCCCGTGTTTTCGTGGTTTCGTGTTTTGTGTTTTTCGGTCCGAAAAATCTCGATTTAATTTTATTTTAATTTTATCTTTTAAAATCAGTTTTGTTAAAATAAAATTATTTTAAAATTTTGATTAAATTGGGATTTTTGAGAAATTAAAGCGATTTGGATTTTGGAAAAATTATGAATTTTATTTTCTGAAAATAATGAAAGAATAAAATTATTAATTTTGGAAATTAATTGGAATTTTATTGGTTTATTGTTTTTCGGGTTTTATTGAAAAGGCTCTTGAACAAGAATTGCATCTAAGTCATGTTTTAAGTCATTAGGACTTGAAACGAGAATTTTAATTTATTGGCTAAATTTAAATTCTTGCAAAAGCATGTTAGGTGATCATGGGTTTAGATCTATGTATGGTTTTAATTTATGCACATGGATGGTTTAAATTGGGGTTGGAGCCCTATAGTTGCGTTTTTCAATTGAGGTTGGAGCCTCACTTATGTGCGTACTGTTATGTGATTTATTATGTGGCTTTCCATATTACTGTTTTTTAGGCCGGGGTATGCCCCGTGTAATTGTCTAAGGCCAATATGAAGATTGAGCCTTATTACTTTATGTCTTTTTCTTTTTATTTTAATTTGAGAGTAGAGATAGGTGGTGAGGTTTTATTTTCATTTTGGAGACAATGCACCCATGGAGTAAGATGGACCACATTCAAGTAACAAGGAGGCCATAAGTGAAGACCCCTCAAAATGTTAGGGAGGGGAATCTCAATTGTTAAATGTAATAGAGATAGGGCTCGTATTTTGTTACCGCTTTCCCTTATGTGATTTAAACTGTTTATGTGGCATGTATGTTAGAACTTGTGATTGTGGAATGGCTCCCACATATCACGCATAAGATAGGTAGAACCCATGATCATTACATGTTAGTGTCATGTTAGGACATGTTATCTGTTTATGTGCTTGTTTGAAATGCATTTAAGTGTACTTGCATTAATCAAGACTAATAAAATTGGATAACATATATGTTGGTGAGGTCGAACCGAACAACTCTTCGGTTGATTCGAAAATTTCCATTAAATATTAAGCTCATTTCGAATAATAGGTATTTAATTCGAGATGCAAATTTTGAATTAAATTCCTAGCATTCCATCAATAGGTTTTAAGTTTAGTAAGTAAAGCTAGTTATTGTCCGCGAGTCGTGGGATAGCTAGTGGAGCTTATTAGTTCTTAGTTACCTAATTGATCATTTTAAATGATCAGTATTTCGTGGTTAATTTTGGCAAGGGCGATGTCCGAGAGTCGTGGGTCGTTCGAACTAAGTTTTGATCATGATCTTATGATTGATGGGTCTAGCTTAACGCCTAAGTAAATATGGATGTCGCACGAGTCGTAGGTCCATATTGAAAGATAAGTGATGCAAAAATAATTACTAAGAGTTCTAAAGGTGTTAGAATTGGTAGGTTGTACCTACCTAGGGTTCTTACTTAGAATGTCCGCGAGTCGTGGGTTCGAGGTAAAATGCCTAGGATCTTAGTACCCATTGGGAAACGTGTTCCTCTTAGATCTTTGGGAATTATAGATCTTTGAAAAACAGTGGGAGCTACATTAGATTAAAGACCTTATCTTATGTATATCGTTATTATTCAGCATGCCCACATTTTCTCTGCTTAGCATTTAGGTTGTAGTTCTGTGATTCTCTATAATATGAAATGCAAACCCATTTGTATCCATCCTTAAATCAAAAGAGTTGGCTAAGTCCTAACTAACTCTGATTGGCTTCGGACCCTAAAATTCGTTTTAGATTCCGAATAGAGAAAGGCGTTCTCTAAAGGGCGAAGTTTTTCAATTGTGAAAATTCGACCCGGGCCAAAAGAGAAGCAATCTGAGGTGAATGGATTTTTCCAAACCACTTAAGAGCAATTGAACCACCTCATAAAAATGTTACAAGGTATAACATTATGGAATTATTCAATATTCCAAATGAGGAAACAAGTGCACACGAACAAGGTCTAAAGATCTTATTTGAAGATCTTATGGTCTCGATCATCAACCGAGAAAAGAGTTCTCAATGCACTGATTGCTTACATTGCTTCTACCATCATTCAAATCCTTTATGCTCAACTAGAATGATGCTAATGTAGCATAGTTAATCATTTAAGTTGATAATGGTTGAGAGCATCCTTAAGAAGGAACAAAAGGTTGTGATGGTTAATTCTTCTTCTAAACTCACTGAGTTAAAGGCCTGAAGGCCTAAAGAAGAAGAAACCCTTAAGAGCCCAATGGAGGGGCATGTAAGGGGTACGCCCAAAAGACACTAGAGATCAAATTGGACGTTTGCTTCTATGGTAGCAAATAAGGACTTTGAAAGGGAACTGCATAGAGTATGAGTACTCTGAAATGTTACCTCGTTTAGTAATTCTACTAGGAATAGAATTCACTAGTCTTGAGTCAATTCTGCATAATCCGTTGTGCAAAGACTCAAGGCAATAATGTTCTGAACATACAACGAGATAACAAAAGTAAGCGAGATGACAAAGCTTCGAATTACTTTGGAACGTTGAGAAACAAAAGGATTAGCAAGTTAGACATCTTAGGATCATTTTACGAAAATGAACCTGGAGACTTAATTTCCTATGAATCCTGTCTTGAAGGGAAACGTTCCCGAAACATAGTTTGCGTGAAACGTGGAACGTGCCAAAATTCTAGTGGATTTCGATCCATGCTGATGAGTGTAAGATGCTTAATGTAAGCACTAGATACAATCATCAGTTTAATCATTATGAATGAATATACTTATTGAAGTACAAATTCGAAACTTATATGAAATTCTTAGAATTTCGAAAGGAGGTTAGGAACCGAAGTAGTCGTAAGTTATAGGTAAATCGATATGATCGAGATAGCCAATATCTTAGCAACTAATTCCTTAGTCATCTTAGAGATAATAGGATTATCTCTCAGTAAACTAATTCGAGAACACATTAATGTTTCCGAATGATGGAATGAAACCTAATAGGATATGGTCGATTCCATAGTAAGCTTTACTGACTTATAATCATTCTAGGAATAAACTCCCAGAATATGCAGTTAGAGATTTTGAATTTTGCACATTCCAAAAAATCAGTCCTTTAGTTGCACTATGCAATGTGGCATACTAAATTCCCTAATTGTTCTTATCCAAGAATTTAATGGAATCCTCTTAAGTGAAGAGGATAGTGGGAGATAAGCTTGAAATGAGTTCAAGTTTATACAATGATATTGGATATCAGTTTTGCGATTCCCTTGCACAAAGGTTGTTTGTCTCAAAGGAATATACCTTTCTTAAGGAATCGTTCCTATAGAAGAAGAAAGGCAAGCAAGCAGACCTCAAAGAAATTTGAGGAAAAATATCCATGCCACATATAGAAGAAACGAGCCCATCTGATAAAACTTAGCCAAATTTTAGTGTATGTACACGTGTGAAACCCTTCTCTTAAGATGCGTTTAGAACGTTTTCCTAGATAGCCAAGGAATTACTTGAAGAGGAGACACTGTCAGATTTGGAATCTGAGTAGTGTAAGCAAGCCTTGAAATCCAATATGGATTCCATATACTTAAACCGAGTTTTGACCTTGGTTGATCCACCTGATAGGATCAAGCTCCTAGAGCTTCGAGTAAATGAAAAGCATTACAACCTTCTTGACGGTTGAAATGCAAAAGTCCATTTGGATTGTGTTTACCATATCCTCATATTCTGACTATGAGATATGATAAATGAATATGAGAACTATCTTATTCAATATGAGATTGAAAGAGATTGAAATAAGGGATTTCTATAAATCTCATATTCAGTGGGAGTATGCATAAGGTATGCAAATCCCTAAAGTCAATCTGTGGATTGATAAAGGCTTCTAGGATTAGACAATTCGATTCCATAGGATAGTTAAATCGTTTGACACAGATGGAAGTCGAATAAGTCTCAAAAGTGTACATAGGAAAGTTAGTGATGTAAGAGTCAATTTTTGGTTCTTTAGAAAACGACATCCTTCTCATTAGGAATGTCAAGGATGACGTGAAAGTTACCGATTCTTGTTTAAGAAACAATTTGACATGAAAGATCTTAGTGATTATCCTATATTCTCGACATTCAGATCTATAGAAGATAGATCTAAGAGAATAAAAGGATTATCACAAAATGAGTACATAACCACGGTACTAAAAGGAGTTTAGTATGGACAATGGAACATCTCTTTTGAAGAGTATGTGTCCTAAGATAACTTTAAAAGGTTAGAATGTCCAAAATCCCTTTAAGTGAAAGGGTGCATAATGTATAAAATGTTATGTACTAGACTTGATATGGCGCAACATTAAGCGTAGTGGGTCGAATCTAATATGACCTCAGAGAAGGTCATTAGATTTCTGTAAAGAATGTCCTCAGAGTACTTGAGAAGAAATGAGGATATGTATTAATTTACAGAGCCCAAAAGATCTTATCGTTGAAAGGATATTATGATGTAATTGTTGCATCAAACATAGATGATTGTAAATCATTGAAAGGATACAACTTCTACCAGAATGGTAATACAATGTGTTGGAAAGGGGTTCCAAGGTCGGACATTGCAAAACTCGACTATCGTAGTTGAGAACTTAGTCGTATTATATAACGCTAAGTTAAGTGTTTGGGTAAGAAACTCCATCTAACTGGTTAGATGAAGTTCCTAGCATGAAACAACTCCTTTATCATATTGTATGATAAAATGGATGGTTGCTCAAGTAAGAGAACCAAGACCTCACCAAGAGACTGAACACGTGATTACGAATCACTTTATAAGGAAAAGGTGTTTCCTAAGAGATGTGTAAACAAGAGGGTCACATCAGCAGAGAATATAGCAGATCCACTTTGGAAACGCCCAAAGTCAATAGGCTCTCAAAGTGCATCTTGAGAAGATGGGACTTAGAGTACCTAAATGGCTTTTACGGGCAAGTGGGAGATTGTTAGGAATAGTGCCCTAGAAAGCCGATTAGTCATAATCCGTTTTGGGACTTTCCTGGTATCACAGACAATCTTTGAATGAAATAACGAATTTAGGCAACACTTCTTTATATGCTCTTGTTTGGTATGCGTTTACTTTAGCTGTGCATGTATGAGAACTCCCCTAATCCTGATGACTTTAGGACTCTACCATCTAGGTGAAATGGTTCATGAAACGAGCCCTATATCACATAAGTCATGATTAGTAAAATACTCCAAGCCGATGAGTCCTACAGACAGTGGGAGTGTCAACCTGACTCCTCTAAGGCTTGCTTGTGGGATCACGCCCTTAAGAAGGACCACCTTGTTTCATGGAGGTGCAAAGTGTATAGTTGATACGTGCGTGATACATGAGGGTGCTTACTTTAATAAGTAAGTTCACTGAGGTGCCCCGTGTGAGAACATTCCTAAATGGGAAAGGAAGTTTCTATTTCAGGAAATGGAAACTTCCAGATTAGGAAATATCTCACGAGTCATTGATGTGATTAATTGATCCTTAGACTTGAGGTTCCTTGTCACTTTATGAATTAACTCTGTAGTCTTTGGTATAAGCTTTAAAGGGTGTCGCCTTAGACAACTGATTCAAGGCTTATGCTGGGGCTGCACAAGTGATTCATGAAAGTGAATGAGAATCAAGAAAGGACCTGCACTTGCATATGCAAGGTGATCTCCTATTGTGTAAGTCATTCATATACCATATGGAGTCCTTGGCCAAGGCAGTAGATCAAGACATCAAGAAAAGGGTTTCTTGGATTGAGATCAAATGGATATGAAATGCACTTAGCTTTAAGACCGGATTATTAGGGTTCTGATTATTCCCTTGCCCTAGATCTTGGTTGAGAGATAATAAGTAGGAGGATTGTATCTCACATGAATCAATGACTTAAAGGTTCTGTCGAATCCGAACATTCCAATTCAGCTAGGGGTTAAACACCTGTTGCTAGACTATGGTCGTTTAATCTGTGGACTGATTAATTAATTAGTGAATTAATTAATTAGGGTCACTGCTAATTGAATTGAGAACCTAGAGGGTCACACACAACAACTTGGTTACATAAGTTGAGGCTTTAAAATGATTAAACGAGTTAATCAAGCCAAGAGGGTTCCACACGTGTGAAACCACACGTGTGGCTCACGTGAGTGACACGTGTCACACACGTGTATAAATATATGTATATATTTATTTATGTATTAAATAATTAATGTGATTAATTATTTAATAGACTTTGGTTTAATTTTGAATTAAAAAGAAAGTCTTATTTTGGAGAAAAATAATCTAGTTAATTAATTATGAATTAATTAATTAGATAAAATAAGTTATTTATTTTAAATAAATAAAGTATAAAATTATCCAAAAATAGTTTGGATATTTTTTTGCTCTCTTGAAAGTTGATTTGAATTAGAATTCAAAGTCAAAGTCAAAATTACTTGATGATCAAGTAATAGGAGAGAGAGAGACCAAAATCCTAGCCCATTAAGGACTAGGAATTTCGTCCCTCCCCTTTCTTATATATAGGGGAGCTCATGCTCCCCTTTAGAGCTAATCGAATTCTTTTGGTTCATGTGTTGAACACCATCCTTTCTCCAAGATAAAACGAAACCCTAGGTTAAGCCTAAACACTAACTAGAGAACTAGCATCCTTACTAGTTAGATTGTAGCCAAGTTGGTGGACTATCTCTAGATCGTTTCAAGTTAGAAGTTTTGAAGATTCGAGCTTTATCAAAAAGTGGGGATCAAGCAAAACGATCAGAAGGGATGATGAAACGATTCTGAACCCGACGTGAAGCGAATGAAAAAAACGAACCAAAGAAGATGGCGAAAACCGTTCGTCCATATCCTGAAGGATGAATTTTTTCATGAGGGTTTTGTGACTGGCAGTTTTCTACTTTCGCAAAACTGGTTTTCGAAGGGAGTTTCAATCCTGCTTTTCTCGTTTCATGTTTCTTTCTTTATGTTATATTGTTAAGAACATCTCTAACATGAATTGAATCTAGGTTGGTATGGATTGCTATCCCGACAATGGATTCTGAAGTAGAAAGAGACTTTCGAGGGACGGGTTGTCAAGCCGCGAGAAGAGCGTTCTTGGGTGGCTTGAAACGCTTCAAGAAAGAATAAAAGAAAAGTAAGTTTTCTATCTCTACGAATTTGGTTACACGATTGCGAGTCCAAGATCCTTTTGTTGGAAAAATTTTTAAATTCCGCTGCTTTCTGATTCGTGTTTTCCAACATTTGATTATTACTAGAATAATTAAATATTCCTAAATTAGTTAGGAGCTCTTTTTTCTATAAAATAAATATCTTATTTTAGATAAGACATTATTTACTTGGAGAGAAAGAAAGAATAGAAGGCAAAGTCAAAGTAGGAGACCTATCTCCTACAAGACTTTAGGGTTCAAACCCCACTCTATAAAAGGAACTAAGGGTTCAAGTTTTAGGCACACACGTGATTTGGAGATCACGACCAACCTTCATGGAATTTTTGGGATAATTCTCTTGCTCTCCTTTTTCTCGTTTTTGTTTCTTCAATACGCATGTTTTAGTACTAGCATACTCACTAACATGATTTGAATCTAGGTTGGTGTGGATTAATACTATAGAAGATTTCTACTTTGGAATCTCAAAGAAAGAATCGATCAAGAAACGAGGATTCATGTCGCGTGAAGAACGTTTGACAGCTGCTCAAAACGTTTCAAGAAAGATTAAATTGTTGTAAGTTTCTTGAAATCCCATAAGTTCTGAAGCGAACATTGCAAAATCACGATCCCTTTTGGAAAAAATTTTAAACTTCCGCTGCTTTAACTCTGCTGTTTTCCAACAGATAGCACCAGAGAAAATAAGGCGACTGATGGAGGGGGGAAGAAACGGTTGGCTGAGAGAGAGAGGTGTGAGATGGGAAGAGAGAGTGGAGTTGGCCAGGAGAGAGGATACGAAGCGGTGATCGGCAAAGGACCTAGTTAGCTAACAAGCAGTGGTGATAGAGAATCCGAGAAAGGGAGACGGATTTTGGAGAGTGAGTGGGAGAAGTGTAGAGAGAGAGAGAGAGAGAGAGAGAGAGAGAGTATAGGAGAATGTGAGATTTGGTGGGTAAGTGGGGTATTTTAGTGCATTGATTCGGCTTATTTCCCGTAAGAAGAATCTAGTTTTAGTTTAAATCAAAATGCTGGTTCACGAGGTAGGGATTTTCAATTTTAGTGAAAAGGTAGTCAACGAGTTCGTAAAAATGAAAGGGACAAGGTGGAGGGGTTTGGAAATACAAATGAATGCTCGTGTGAGATATTTGCAATTAAGTCCTTAATTTCTAATAATTAAAAATTAATACCCACATAATTTCACTTAAGACTCAAATAGATCCTAAACTTCTATTTCAATTGTGTTCGCATAATTTCATAAAATTACAATTAAGGACAATTAATATAATTAAGTCATATAATTCACGTATTAGCAATTAAATCACGAAATTAAATAAATTAAATATATAAAACATAATTAAAATGCATAACACTCGACTTGAACTCACATGTGATGTTACACCTGACCATTCAAAAAAACGAAAACGTCACAATACACGTCAAATACAACACACATCCTCTAATTTACACATGCCAAAATTTGTGGGTTTCTCTATGAAAAAGCCCTAAAGTTCTACAACGTTGATGATTGCATCTGCCCCGCAGCTGCCATTCTTGGACGAGGGTAAAAATCAATTTCAGACAATTGGGTTTTAAACCCAGCAAGTTGGGATTTTTTTTCAGGGGTAATATATTAATTGAACGAAAGCTCCAATTGTTAACCTTATATATCAAACCAAACAACAGATTAACTAGCAAAAAAAGCGCCAAAAGTGTATCAAAGGTAAGATTAAGTCGTCTTAATAGAAGTTATTTTTACTAAATAGCCCAGAAGCAGATTAAGTAATGTTATGTATTCTTAATTATTTATCAAACACGCCCTAACAATATTCTATGAAGAAGATATTACCATCATTTATATTATTAAAAATGAGATATCGTACAGTTACGTTTTACGCAAACATATATCGCTCACCAAAATACGTATTCATGTCCAATCAAGGATAAGCCTTCCACATTAATTTAATTTGATTGTTTGTTTGTGGAGACCAGTCAACTAAACCCTACAACATGGACTTATACTTAATTAGATTAATACGGATGACATTTAATATGTCATTAAATTTCGAGGGCTAGTATTAAATAAATCAGAGATGGGACTTCCTCATGCGTACAAGTTTCTTTCTTATATTTCTTTCTAATGCATAAAAACTTTTAACAATATTGGTTTTTCGTTTATATCTCTCAAGTGTTGCGTTAAATATCTCTCTCATAATAATTTCAAAAAATAAATTTTCTCTATGTTTCATGTTGTATTTATAATTCATGTACTATATAAACACATTTTGGAACTGTAGACTATAGTGTGTATTTATTTATTAATTATATATGTTTCCGTAAGCACTAAAAAAAAGTTTTCGCACCAAAAAAAATTAAAAGAAAAGTTTGAAAAAGATTCAAATGATGCTTATACATTGTCATTTACATTACTCAAGCAAAACACTTAATAACAATAGACTGTTCGTATCATTTTTTTTCATTTGTACATCATATTAAATAAAAGTAGTTATACTAATTTATCCTGAGATTTCAATCTTATTGCACAAATTTCTCCATAGGTTTTACAAATTGCACAAACTCCCTGTATACCTAAATTTGCATCGCGTTTGCATCAATAAATTGTAATAAATATCATCACTAGTTTTTCTAATGATAAATTGTAATAAATATTATAATGTCATCAGTCATCACTAGTTTCCTAGAACCGACAATGATAAGATTGATGCACCGGCGAGATTGGGGGCATAATATGAGTGATAAAATGGTCATTTGCAAAGAAGAACGGTTGGGGATTTGGACTCATGACTAGGGGTGTGTAGAGTTCGGTAATACCGATCGAATCGATAATTCGATTTGGTATTCGGTATATAAATTTTTTAAAAATTTGGTATCGGTATTTTGGGGCAATATACCGAATTATATATTTTTTATTTTTTTATATATACTTTTATTATATCACTATAATTTATATATATATAATATGCATATATCTTATATTATATTTTTCATACTAATTCCTAATATTGTAAATCCTAATATTGTTTTTCTAAAGTTTAACCTACTAAATTTTTAACACTCAAATAAAAACAAAAGACTTTGATTTTTATGTTATAACTTATATGTGAGAGTGAGAGTGAGAGTGAGAGGGTGAAATTCTAAAAGTAGTGTCCTTTTTTTACTATATTTCACTTTTAGTGTACTTTTATTGTGTATTGTAAGATTGGTGTTTTTCCGCCTTTCATAAAAGCGGAACGTAAAAAAATATGTATATATTTTTATTAATTATAATATGTTCCGCTTTTAAAGAAAGCGGAAGAACTATTCCCTGTCGTTTAACCACGTGGCTCAGTTGAATAGTTATTCTGCTTTCAAGAAAAATGGAATTGAACAGATTTTTAACGCGAGAAATTTAGTAATTTCTCTTATTTCGTTTGCTCAGAATAACTTTCTTTTTAAAAATATTAACGGATTATGTAATTTTTAAAAGCGGGAATATTATTAGGTTTTTTTTAATATCTTACTCTATTATTAAGCGCGAGACGACGTGTGGTCTCTTGGATTCTCTTTTTTTTACTTTTTTTCTTTTTTTTTTCTTTAATTTATTTATTTTACTCACTTATCCATATAGACAACATGTTTTAGTCCGTTACTTATTAACATCACTTTTCTCTCACCTTTCTTTTATTATTATTTTATATTCTTTTTATATTTCTTGCTCATATTCCTTTTTTTATTTATGTTTTAAATATTTGCTATTAATATAAAATTATTAAATTTATATTAAGATGAACAAAATAAATATACTTAAATATTAATAATTTTTTATGTTTTATTTGATTTAAATATTAAAAATTTAGAATATCTGTTAATTTAAATTTGATTTGAATATTTCTACGCAGGTAAAACACTCTCCCAATAAACTAAAACTCTATTATTAAGCGCCCAATTGTGGTCTCTCTTTTTTTTTTCCTTTTCTTTTTCTTTTTTTTTAATTTATTTATTGTACTCACTTAATTACACAGAGAACGTGTTTATAACACCCCGCACGATAGGATGCCACATCCCCGCACCTAGACCCAATCCACATACGAGATGGAAGCCCACACATGAACTGAGCATAGGCAAACGGGAGACACACACACGCACAAAAGGTAGGCGGGACGCAGAGACCCCAAAAAACAAAATGTAAAGTGCGCGAATGCGGAAGCGTAACATGCTAATCATAAAATTTCAATCACACAAACAACGGGTTCAACTAGCATAAATCCGTAATCCTGAAAATCAAACATAAACATAAATCATAATTCACAAATCAAACGGGTTCATACTAGTCCTAGAAGTTTGTCCCGTATAATCACATAAGTTAAACAATATATTCATATACATAAACATGATCATATCTTACAAACTTAAACAATTCAAATGCAAAATGCAAAAAGACTCTAAACTTATACAGAGACTCGAAACAAAACAGACTTCACGACCGACACAAGCCACCTAGCTCGAACTTCAAAGCGAACCTGCAAAGCTAAAAACATGGAGAGAGAGGAGGGTCAGTCCAAAGACTGAGTGAGGGGTTACACACGCACACTTACATATATATATAGAGCATAACACGTAGTTGAAGCAATGTTCGTGAACCCGGGGTTAGTTTTTGCATGCCAAAATATTTTCCCGTGATAGTATACATATAGAGAGACTTATCAAACCAACCAAACAAATCTTAATTCGTACATCTCTTAAGGCATAAGCTTAGATTCATGCAGACTTAGCACACACATACCGGAACATAACTTATTAGGTTGAAATCAAATCAACTTTTATCTTAACTTAAGAGTCTACCCCCGTTTCACGAACTTATGACCGACAAACATAACTTAACGAAACTCGGCGGGTACGAGTGCAAAACCAACCAACTCTTTCAAAACGCACAAAGACTTAAGCACACAAAATCATAATACACATACCTCCACTTACTCTGGTTGATGGGTGGGTTGTACAGACCCAAGCCATCCGAGCTTATATGTATGGGTCGTGAGTTCATGGCACTCATGCCCGAGGATTCCATTCCCCGACCAATCTCCTGGTGGGGTCCGAGTTGATCCTAAGTTGGAGAAGTGTACAGGGGTTGCAACCGGCGACCCCTTGGTCGTCCAGGGTCTCCCATTACACATAACTCCGGGGCCCAAACTTACACTTACACTTACACATATCATACAAAGCTTAAACCCGCTAGACTCACACTTATATATATATAGCACATGCTTATCGTACTTATCATATTGTATGTACGTATCACACTGAACCCAAAAGCATAACGAAAATCAAAGCTAAGCGTACATAGGCTTATACATAGCTTTATACTTTCAAACTTAAGGCAAGGCCAACATATACGTATCTCACACAAATCTACATATATATAGAGGCTTATAGGTCACATGCATTCAAAAACCGGCACGTTTCATTAGGGTATAACTATATCCTAACCTCACCTTACACCGACGAACCCGAAGACACACGATCGATTCACCCCGGAATCAACTTCACGAACAAAACACCGTCCCGGTTGCACCTGAACAAAACTGAAGCCAAACGCAAGACTTAGACTCACAATGAACCATATAGACGCACGACATATGCTTACACATTTAAGGAATGCAATCACTTAGGCAAAGCTCACGTTCTTGTGCACAATTAAGGTAATGCATTCATATAAAATAGCAAAAGATAGCACTTAGTCATATGCGAGCACACGAAACACTTAACACTTAGAGACATGTCTTAGGTTATATGATTCATCATATCACACTGATTCATATTCATATAAGAGCATATAGCAAGTTCAAAAGGTACAAGGCAAGCACTTAGGTCACACTAAGTCATATTGAGGCATATCGGAACATAATTCACGTATTTCACGTTAAACAAACTCATGCATATCATACAATACATATAACATGTCATATATCAAGCTAGAGAAGCATACATTTCATATAAGGGCGAAGACATAACATGCAAGGTAAGCAAACAAAGTACATAGTCATTCATGCGCGTAGGAGTACGCATTGCATCACATAAGGCACAAATCAAATCAAACGAATGCAAAATCTTAATGCAACACACATGACACATTATTCAAACATAAATCATATCACATTCAAGCATTAACAAGCCATAGCAAAGCATATCATACATATAAACAAGTATTCATCACATTGGGAACAAGTTCGGGGAGGGAAACGAGCAAAACGAGCAAGAAAACAAAGTTCGGGACAAAGAAAGGGCTGCTCCCAGATCCACCCCCGTGGATATTTAACAAAGGAAAGTCCCACGGCCATGGATCTGGGCCAAAATCGTTCCAGCAAGTCTGCCACCCATCCTCGGCCGTGGATTTGTTTTAGAGCAAAAATCCACGGGCGTGGATTTGCATCAGTAGCCTAAAACTCGAGATTTTGTCCCTAATCACACCAAGAACTCAACCCACACTCATGTTAACACATAATGGAAAGTTAATGAAGCAAAACTCATGCATTAAAGGCCATAAAATCGGACCAAGGAAGCAACAATCAAGCAAGGAGTGAAATGGAACAAGCTCATGCAAAACCTTCAAATTCATTAATGGCAAAGTCATAAACTCACACCTACCACCCAAATCAAGTTCATATATATCATAAATGAGGTCTTAGGATATAAAAGCATGCTTCATACTGACAGGTGTCGAATCCGTCAAAGATAATTATAAATCTGGTTTACGACTAAAATAGAGTATAGTGCAAACGGGCCGAATCCACAGAGATTGGTTGAAAATAATTCTAATTATTCATAAGAAATTCATGTAACTAACTAGCCAACTAAAAATAGGGGGGTTTTGGATTTAACTAAACAAATAAAGCAATCAAAATTAATAAACTAGAAGAAAACAATAAATCACGTTGGGAGTTGGTTTTGATAAATCAATGAGAAATCAATACCTAGCTAGGAATTATAATTCAGTTAAGAACATCAATCATAGACGCAAAGATAAATTCAAATATTCAAGTAGATTAGCTATAGCAGATAGAGACACTCGACTCCGCCTCGTTTTCTCTTAAATCGTAGAATAATCTAGAGACACTCGACAATTATTCCCTAATCAATTCACAACCCCTAGAGACACTTGACAAGATTTAATGAATCGACAGCATTAAGAATCAAGAAAACACTAACCCGAATTAACCAAGTCACGACACGTGCAAGATTTAAACCGGATTATTAACTCCCTTAACAAGTTGAGAACTGCAACCAATCCTTCTCGTTAATGTACCACTAATTATCTATCAAGCACTAGATAAACTTCATGCAATCAAGATTGGTGATATGTAATAAACCTACTTAGATGATCCGGCCGTAATCACTTAAGCAAATAAATCATAATAACACGACACTCGGAGAATTAATAAATACTTGAAATTAAATTGAATTATAAAAGTAAATTAGGTCTCATGATATCAAAACTAAATTATAAAATCCTAACTAAGTACTAAACAAATTAGCTACTCATAGTTCTAAAATACAAAAACATAAAATAAACAAAAAGCATAAAAAGAACTCTAGTTGAATGATTCTTGGATGTCTCCAAAGCCGACGCCTCCACGCCAACAACCCTCCAAAGCTGCGTAAATAATTGTATGGTAAAAGTGTCCAAAATTGGCTGCCAAGTACCAATAAATAGCCTGCTCCCTTTTGCCCTCAATCCGAATTCAAATCCAAATAGGACTCCCTTAGCTTGCCGATCAAGTTGATGCCCAACTATTGGCTTTTCCCCAATTAATTCCAAGCTTGTACACGCAGGCCCACTAGACAAAAAAGTCCAAGGCCATCTCCAATTTAATTCTAGCATGCACTTCAATTACTACGTTCAAGCATGCCCATAAAATTCCAAATATTTCCAAATAATATTCATGCATGCAACAATGAACACCCCGCAGCCGTAGCTATATTCCAAGATCCAAGAGGGCTCGCCTAGTGCCCTTATTTCTTCATAAAACGATCGAATAAGCATCAATTTCATCTTCGGATCCCGATTCTACAAATAAGACAACAAAGTATCAATCTTTCCCAAATTAATATTAATTAAAGCACTAAACGGGGTTACAAACACACAAATATACGAGGATAATACACGCTAACAAATCCCCCCACACTTGCTCATCCACTCGTCCTCGAGGGAAATAAAAACCAAGTGAAACATCACACCCATCAAACATATTCACGAAAGCGAACTTCAAATTTTCGCCTAAACCAATCTTGCAAATTAAACACATTACTCAATCACATGAAATTCAACCAATCAGTACAAAAATCATACCCTCGTGTGTAGTGTGAATTGAACAAAAGAATGTACAAAGATTAGACAAATAAGTTAATATTTTTTGCATAAGAACCAATTATCAACTTCGAATACACCCTTCACTCCAATCTCCACTAATTTGATCAACTCGTAACTCAGGATCGAAAGGTCTTTCGAGCTTGTAATGTAGGCTTGGGTCAAGGTAGGAAAAAGTAAATCAAAGGCTAACACACCAAGCTTACACATTTAAAATTAACCCCAAGTGTTTCCTTTTATTTCTTCCCAAAGGACTCCCTTTTCTCACAATGAATTCCCAACCCTTCTATCGAATTTTCAACAAGGGTCATACTCTCTTTTTCTTTCTTTTCACTCTTGCTTTTTTTTTTTTTCAATTTGTTTTTTCTCTATTTTTCAGCTCATTTTCTCTTATTTTCTTCTTGACTTCGCTCTTTTTTTTTTCTCTTTTGTTTCATCAATCTCACAATTTTTTTCTATTCAACACAATGAAACTTTTCTCTTCAAACCAAAGAAAAGGAGTCTAGACATCATTAATGCAATCCCAAAAAGAAAATGAGAAAGCAAGGCATAAATAAAAATAAGGGTAGGAAATTGTACTGTGCATTCGGCTTGTAACGTGGCTAAGAAAGAAATTTCGCACAATACTAAGGCTCAGCGGGATCAATCGGGTTATGTTATTTAGTGAAAATCAGTAAAAAAGCAAAAAAACACCGACAACAAATGCCTAAGTCATTTCCCGAATTACTCGTCAACCAATCTATTTCGCCTCGAAGGGAGTTAAAATGCATTCTAATTAACTTTCAGAACTTAGTTGAAAATTATAACTAACCTATCTAAGCAAAGTACATAAACTGTTCAATTAGTGCGTGAGAAATAAGGGCATGAAGTCATACTAATTAATCAAACTTCACACAATCTTTCATGTATTCAAGTGCCTAATAAGTTCTAGCAAAAATTCAAAGCTCAAGCTTAATCAAACACATTCAAAATGGAAGCAAATCATTCATAATTTCTAACATCCTCAAATTCAAGTAGACAACAAGTAAAAACAGTTAATGCAGAAAAAAAAAAATCGGATTCAAGCACGTAAGCCAAATAGTAAATAGGCTTATCCCTCCCCCCACACTTAAATCATGCATTGTCCTCAAGGCATAAGAAAATCGAGAGAAAAGAGGACTTCCCTGAAGCGCACATCTGGGGTTTTTTTTTTCCGCAAAAATAGTATGAACGTGGGGTACGGTCACACCTAGGGGTCAAACCTGTACAGAAACATCAGTAGTGTAACAGCAGCAATTCGGAAAAATTTGGCAAACAAAGCGCGCCTGGAAGACAACCAAGAGCATCAATCCACTCAAATGGAGATAGAACCTCCATATAAATCCCCTCGACTATGTGGTGATGAATCTTCTAATCCATTGCGCCCTCTAGATTGGGGATGATGATTCGTAGAGGTTCTCAACACAATTCGACACTTATCAAAGAAAATTCAACGATCCCTTACTTTGGCTCTTGTGTTCCTGGACTCAAAAAATATGTGAGATCTGAAGAAAATAGTGGTTAAGTAGTCGAGAATAGCTGCATACCAGAGTGTGACGGTCAGGTATGACCGAACCTTAAGGTCGTACACCTCGAAAAACTGCTCATTCCAGAAATCCTCATGTATCAGCTTTGAATCTGCATATTTTCCTCCTCCCTTGAAGGCATACTCCAGATTATTCAAAAAGTTCTTGAGTTTCAAAATAGGTGCCTGAAACACGAAAGAATTTAGTTCAGTTATAGCATTAGGCATATCAAGCATCAGAATATCCCTATTCATAGATTTAAAAGCCTCTAATGGTAAAACCATCCCACAAGGATCAATAGACAACCCAATATGCTTCGCCTTACTCTCTAAGTTTTCAACAAGACTTAATTCCTCTACATTGTTCAGCTCATTAGGCAGGTTTTCTATCACATCAATGCTAAAAACACTAGGAAATTTATTAGGACCTTTACTTGACTCATAAACATTAAACTTCTCAACATCACCATCAAATTCTAGAGTCAACAAGCCTTTTTTAACATCTATTTTAGCATTGGCAGTACTCAAAAAGGGACGACCCAAAAGGATATCAGAGGATTTCTCAAAATAATTATCCTCCATATCCAACACGAAGAAATCAGCCGGGAAGGCTAAATCGTTGACTTGAACAAGGACATCTTCTAAAACACCTTCTGGATAAACAATAGAGCGATCCGCCAACTGAATGATGACACCTGTACCTTTCAAGGGGCCAAGATTAAGTGCATTATATACAGAAAGTGGCATAACATTAATACTTGCACCTAAATCACACATCGCCTTTTTAATGCCTAAATTCCCAATCTTGCACGGAATGGAAAACATACCTTGATCATGGCATTTGGGGGGAAGTTTCTTTTGTAAAACGACGGACACGTTTTCCCCTACACTTACCTTTTCATTGCCTAATAGTTTTCTCTTATTCGTGCAGAGCTCTTTGAGGAATTTCGCATACCTGGGAATCTGTTGGATTGCATCCAACAATGGAATATTTACCTCAACTTTGCGAAACGTGTCGAGAATACTCTTCTCTTCTTTCTGCTTCTTCGTTTCTGCTAAACGTTGAGGTAATGGAGGCGGGACCACCAAGGGTTTAGGTTTCACGACAAGTTCCGTCTCTTTGTCACGGTTTGAGTTTTGAGTATGGTCATATTCAGAAGTCGCACCACCTGTTTGATCGCCTTTGGACCCAGATTTCCGTCACTGATCTTTTTCCACTGGTGTAGGCAGTTCCTTGCTGCTTCGAAGCGTGATGGCGTTGACATTCTTCCTGGGGTCTTCCGTTTGCGAGGGTAGTTTACCTTGGTTCTCCATCCTACTCAAAGCTGCAGCGATCTGCCCTAGCTGGGTTTCCAAGTTCTTAACCGAAGAGCCTAGGTTCTGAACGGTGGACTCTAGGTTGTTGAAACGGATAGCTTGGGGATTAAGGTTTTGTTGCTGAGGCTGCGAGGGTCTGCGTATAAAATTCTGGAAGTTTGGTGGAGGTTTTTGTGGTATTCCTGCACTCATATTAGATGCTAAAGCAGATATCATATTCTTGAGTTCATCAAACTGGGAAGAACTTACCTCTTTTACCTGTCTCGTCATGTCGGACTTGGCGTAGTATTTTTGTGAGGCCCTAGAAATTCTACTAATTAGTTCCGTGAGTTCTGCAGGTGTTTTGATCATAACGGAACCACCACTCGAAGCATCCAACTGTCTTTTATCGGCAGGCATCAGGCCTCTGTAAAAGTTATGAACAACTGAATTTTCCGGCAGGTTGTGATGTGGGCACATTGCAAGTAAATTCCGGTATCGCTCCCAATACTCATGCAAGGCTTCATGTTCCTTTTGCTTAATGGTAATTATCTCCTGAAGGAGATCCAGGTATCGCTCAACTGGGAAAAACCTATCCAAGAATTTGTCGTGCATCTGCTGCCAAGTAGTGATGGTTGCTGACGGTAGAGAATACAACCATTTTTCTGCGGCATCTTGTAGGGAGAACGGGAAGGCACGGAGCTTGATTTGGTCTTCGGTAACTCCATGAGGTTTTGTTGAGCAGCAGACCGTGTGGAACTTGCTCAGGTGTTGGTGAGGGTTTTCGTTTTCCAGACCGCGAAAGACGGGGAGTAGGTGAATTGTTCCCGTCTTTAGCTCAAAGCCAGCACCCACCTCCGGAAAAGTGATACAGAGGGGCTGTTGTGCGTTATCGGGGCGTACCAGATCCTCCATGGTACGACGTTCTGCTACTGCCATCGTTAAGGTACGGTCAAACTCTACGGTCAAACCCTTGTGTTCGTCTCCTGGATGTTCCGACTCAGTGCTGGACTCTTCAGATTGGATTTTTCCGCTCACTTCTTACGTGTTTTCGTCTATTTCCTTAACGATTTTGCAGTTTTTTCGATCTCAGGATCGAAAATCGGCTCGTCAACTCCACGAATGCTCCTGCTCATAAAAATAATTAAATTCGATTAGCACCAATCCCCAACAACGGCGCCAAAATTTGACAGTTGTCGAATCCGTCAAAGATAATTATAAATCCGGTTTACGACTAAAATAGAGTATAGTGCAAACGGGTCGAATCCACAGAGATTGGTTGAAAATAATTCTAATTATTCACAAGAAATTCGTGCAACTAACTAGCCAACTAAAAATAGGGGGGGTTTTGGATTTAACTAAACTAATAAAGCAATCAAAATTAATAAACTAGAAGAAAACAATAAATCACATTGGGAGTTGGTTTTGATAAATCAATGAGAAATCAATACCTAGCTAGGAATTATAATTCAGTTAAGAACATCAATCATAGATGCAAAGATTGTTAGGAATAGTGCCCTAGAAAGCCTATTGTATATCCGCTTTGTGCTTTTCCTTATTGTAATCACAGACAATCTTTGAATGAAATAACGAATTAAGGCAACACTTCTTTATATGCTCTTGTTTGGTATGCGTTTACTTTAGCTGTGCATGTATGAGAACTCCCCTAATCCTGATGACTTTAGGACTCCACCATTTAGGTGAAATGGTTCATGAAACGAGCCCTATATCACATAAGTCATGATTAGTAAAATACTCCAAGCCGATGAGTCCTACAGACAGTGGGAGTGTCAACCTGACTCCTCTAAGGCTTGCTTGTGGGATCACGCCCTTAAGAAGGACCACCTTGTTTCATGGAGGTGCAAAGTGTATAGTTGATACGTGCGTGATACATGAGGGTGCTTACTTTAATAAGTAAGTTCACTGAGGTGCCCCGTGTGAGAACATTCCTAAATGGGAAAGGAAGTTTCTATTTCAGGAAATGGAAACTTCCAGATTAGAAAACATCTCACGAGTCATTGATGTGATTAATTGATCCTTAGACTTGAGGTTCCTTGTCACTTTATGAGTTAACTCTGTAGTCTTAGGTATAAGCTTTAAAGGGTGTCGCCTTAGACAACTGATTCAAGGCTTATGCTGGGGCTGCACAAGTGATTCATGAGAGTGAATGAGAATCAAGAAAGGACCTACACTTGCATTTGCAAGGTGATCTCTTATTGTGTAAGTCATTCATATGCCATATGGAGTCCTTGGCCAAGGCAGTAGATCAAGACATCAAGAAAAGGGTTTCTTGGATTGAGATCAAATGGATATGAAATGCACTTAGCTTTAAGACCGGATTATTAGGGTTCTGATTATTCCCTTGCCCTAGATCTTGGTTGAGAGATAGTAAGTAGGAGGATTGTATCTCACATGAATCAATGACTTAAAGGTTCTGTCGAATCCGAACATTCCAATTCCGCTAGGGGTTAAACACCTGTTGCTAGACTATGGTCGTTTAATCTGTGGACTGATTAATTAATTAGTGAATTAATTAATTGGGGTCACTGCTAATTGAATTGAGAACTTAGAGGGTCACACACAACAACTTGGTTACATGAGTTGAGGCTTAAAAATGATTAAACGAGTTAATCGGGCCAAGAGGGTTCCACACGTGTGAAATCACACGTGTGGCTCACGTGAGTGACACGTGTCACTGTGGCACGTGTCACACACGTGTGATTATATATATTGTATATATATATTAAATAATTAAAGGTGTTAATTATTTAATAGACTTTGGTTTAATTTTGAATTAAAAAGAAAGTCTAATTTTGGAGAAAAATAATCTAGTTAATTAATTATGAATTAATTAATTAGATAAAAATAAGTTATTTATTTTATAATAAATAAAGTATAAAATTATCCAAAAATAGTTTGGATATTTTTAGCTCTCTTGAAAGTTGATTTGAATTAGAATTCAAAGTCAAAGTTGGAGAATACTTGATGATCAAGTAATAGGAGAGAGACAAACCAAATCCTTGCCCAACAAGGAGTTCGGCCGTCCCTCCCCTTTCCTATATATAGGGGAGCTCATGCTCCCCTTTAGAGCTAATTGACAATTCTTAGTTCATGTGTTGAACACCTTCCTTTCTCCAAGATTAAATTAAACCCTAGGTTAAGCCTAAACACTAACTAGAGAACTAGCATCCTTACTAGTTAGATTGTGATCAAGTTGGTGGACTTTCTCTAGAGACTTCAAGTTAGAAGTTTGAAGATTCGAGCTTTACCAAGGAGAGGGGATCAAGCCGCGAGAAGAGCGTTCTTGGGCGGCTTGAAACGCTTCAAGAAAGAATAAAAGAAAAGTAAGTTTTCTATCTTTACGAATTTGGTTGCACGATTGCGAGTCCTAGATCCTTTTGTTGGGAAAATTTTTTAAATTCCGCTGCTTTCTGATTCGTGTTTTCCAACAAGTGGTATCAGAGCCACCTCGTTAATCGTGTTTCTGATTCGTCTCAATTATTCTGAATTTGGTAGAAATTCTTAGGCTTAGATGCGAATTAGGTATTCATGAGTTCTTTTAGAGAGCCTGAAATACGAAACTGTAATTTTTCCTGAATTTCTAAAACTGTTTTCTCAAATCGTGTTTTTGAAAATTGTTTTAGTTGAAATTTATCTAAATCGAATTTTTTTTAATTGAAACGGGTTTTGGAGAAACTTTAAAAATACGAAACGAACACGAAATAGGACGAGCCTAGGCGTGCTAGCAAGTCGCACGCCCAGCCCGTCGCCACCGCCCAGCCCTCCCGCAACCGTGCGGGAGGCCCTCCCGCCCGCGCCTAGGCGCAACTGCTCGCCTGTCCCGCAACCGCACGGGACAGCCGCCCGCACCGTCCCGCAACAGAGCGGGACGCCCTGACCGAGACTGCCCGCCCGATGGCGGGCATTGCTGCGCGCGACAAGCGCACGAGGCGCGCGCCCAGCGCGCGTACGCGGGCGGCAATTGCCGCACGCTGTGCGCACAGCTGGCGCGCGCGCGCGCTCCTGATGCCCCTCGGCGATGCCCTCCTTTGGGCGGATGGTTTCGGGCCAATCTTCGTGTTTCGTGTTTCGCGTTTTCGGTCCTTGAAAATCCCGATTTAATTTTATTTTAATTTTATCTTTTAAAATCAGTTTTGCTAAAATAAAATTATTTTAAAATTTTGATTAAATTGGGATTTTTGAGAAATTAAAGCGATTTGGATTTTGGGAAAATTATGAATTTTATTTTCTGAAAATAATGAAAGAATAAAATTATTAATTTTGGAAATTAATTGGAATTTTATTGGTTTGTTGTTTTTCGGGTTTCATTGAAAAGGCTCTTGAACAAGAATTGCATCTAAGTCGTGTTTTAAGTCATTAGGACTTGAAACGAGAATTTTAATTTATTGGCTAAATTTAAATTCTCGCAAAAGCATGTTAGGTGATCATGGGTTTAGATCTATGTATGGTTTTAATTTATGCACTTGGATGGTTTAAATTGGGGTTGGAGCCCTATAGTTGCGTTTTTCAATTGAGGTTGGAGCCTCACTTATGTGCGTACTGTTATGTGATTTATTATGTGGCTTTCCATATTACTGTTTTTGAGGCCGGGGTATGCCCCGTGTAATTGTCTAAGGCCAATATGAAGATTGAGCCTTATTACTTTATGTCTTTTTCTTTTTATTGTAATTTGAGAGTAGAGATAGGTGGTGAGGTTTTATTTTCATTTTGGAGACAATGCACCCAAGGAGTAAGATGGACCACATTCAAGTAACAAGGAGGCCATAAGTGAAGACCCCTCAAAATGTTAGGGAGGGGAATCTCAATTGTTAAATGTAATAGAGATAGGGCTCGTATTTTGTTACCGCTTACCCTTATGTGATTTAAACTGTTTATGTGGCATGTATGTTAGAACTTGTGATTGTGGAGTGGCTCCCACATATCACGCATAAGATAGGTAGAACCCATGATCATTACATGTTAGTATCATGCTAGGACATGTTATCTGTTTATGTGCTTGTTTGATATGCATTTAAGTGTACTTGCATTAATCAAGACTAATAAAATTGGATAACATATATGTTGGTGAGGTCGAACCGGACAACTCTCCGGTTGATTCGAAAATTCCCATTAAATATTAAGCTAATTTCGAACAAATAGGTGTTTAATTCGAGATGCAAATTTTGAATTAAATTCCTAGCATTCCATCAATAGGTTTTAAGTTTAGTAAGTAAAGCTAGTTATTGTCCGCGAGTCGTGGGATAGCTAGTGGAGCTTATTAGTTCTTAGTTACCTAATTAATCATTTTAAATGATCAATATTTCGTGGTCAATTTTAGCAAGGGCGATGTCCGCGAGTCGTGGGTCGTTCGAACTAAGTTTTGGTCATGATCTTATGATTGATGGGTCTAGCTTAACGCCTAAGTAAATATGGATGTCGCACGAGTCGTGGGTCCATATTGAAAGATAGGTGATGCAAAAACAATTACTAAGAGTTCTAAAGGTGTTAGAATTGGTAAGTTGTACCTACCTAGGGTTCTTACTTAGAATGTCCGCGAGTCGTGGGTTCGAGGTAAAATGCCTAGGATCTTAGTACCCATTGGGAAACGTGTTCCTCTTAGATCTTTGGGAATTCTAGATCTTTGAAAAACAGTGGGAGCTACATTAGATTAAAGACCTTATCTTTTGTATATCGTTATAATTCAGCATGCTCACTAGTTCTCTGTTTTACCATTTAGGTCGTAGATTCTGTGATTCTCTACGTGTTTTGAAATGGCAACCAAAAACCCTCTTGTATCGATCCTCGAGTCAAACAAGTTGACTGGTCCCAACTATTCTGATTGGCTGAGGAATCTAAAAATCATTTTAGATTCTGAGAAGAGAACTTATGTTCTCTTCGAAGGGGAGCCTAGTCCCAAAGGGGAGGCTCCCACTCGGGCCGAGCGGGACGCGATTCAGAAGTGGAAGGATGATAATCTCCAAGCCCGTTGCCTTATGTTGGCTAATATGTCTCCGGACTTGCAAAGGCAACATGAGGCCATGGAATTTGCTTGGGAGATTTACGACCACTTAGAGCAACTTTACCGCCCTCATGAACGTGTTACAAGGTATAACACTTCAAAGGAATTGCTCCACTTGAGAATGAGGGAAGGTTCAAGTGTCCATGAATATGGACTTAAGTTTCTCGCCCTTACTGAGAAACTTGCTTCCATGGACATGCCACTGAAAGATGAGTTTTCAGTGGATTTGTTGCTAGCTTCGCTCCCACCATCATTCAACCCATTTGTCCTTAACTTCAACATGAATCATGCTGGTGCTACTGTAGCTGAGCTGATTAGTCAGCTTGTGACTGCTGAAAGCACGATCAAGAAGGACAATAAGGTTTTGATGGTGAATGCTCCATCTTCCTCTTCTGGGCCTTCTAAAGGTAAGGGCAAGAAAGCCCAAAAGAAGAAGAAGAAACCCCTTAGGCCCACTGGTGGCATTTCGAAGGCGAAGGCCCAAAAGAAGAAGCGTGATCAGAAAGAGGATGTTTGCTTCCATTGTGGCAAAGCGGGACATTGGAGGAGAAACTGCCCAGAGTACAAGGCTACTCTAAAGAAAGGTATCTTTCTCGTTGAAGGAAATCTTTCTATTAATTCTAGTTCTTGGGTACTTGATACCGGTTGTGGAACTCACATCTGTAATGATGTACAGATGCTAAGTGAAGTCCAACAACTCAAAGAAGGAGAATGTGTCTTGAAGATCGGCGATGGCTCAAACGTTGAAGCTCGAGCTTTAGGCACAATTAGATTAGATTTAGGTAGTTTTGAGTTAGTATTAAATAAAGTCCTTTATGTACCGAGCATTATTCGTAATATAATTTCAGTTCCAATATTAGATTGTGAAGGTTATGAAACTTATATTAAGAATGGTAAATACTTTATCAAACGGAACAACTCTTCCGTTCATATCGGTACTCTAAGTAATGGACTTTACCTAACTCAAAATATCAATATTATGAATATACAACGAGAAACAAAGCGTAAGAGAGATGACAAAGTTTCAGCTCCCTTATGGCACGCTAGATTAGGACACATTTCCAAGAACAGAATTAGCAAGATAAACACTTTAGGATCATTCTCTGAAAATGATCTCAAAGAGTTAACTTCTTGCGAATCCTGTCTCAAAGGAAAAATGTCCAAAGTCCCTTTTAGAGGAACTGTGGAACGTGCCACTGAGGTTTTGGATTTGATCTATACTGATGTTTGTGGACCGCTTAGTGTAAGCACTAGAAGCAATCATCAGTATTTCATAACCTTTACTGATGACTTTAGTCGGTATGGTTATGTATACTTAATGAAGTATAAATCTGAAGCTTTTGAGAAATTCTTAGAATTTCAAAAGGAGGTTGAGAACCAAACTGGTCACAAGATCAAAGCACTTCGATCTGATCGAGGAGGCGAGTATCTTAGTGAAGAATTCCTTAATCATCTCAAAGATAATGGGATTATCTCTCAGTGGACTCCTTCGGGAACTCCTCAGCTTAATGGAGTTTCTGAGAGAAGGAATCGAACCCTACTTGATATGGTTCGTTCCATGATGAGTTTTACTGACTTACCACCTTCTTTCTGGGGTTATGCCCTAGAAAGTGCAGCAAAGATTTTGAATCTAGTTCCCTCTAAGTCAGTCCCCAAAACGCCCTATGAAATGTGGCATGGTAAAATCCCTAGTTATTCTTACTTAAGAATTTGGGGTTGTCCTGCTTACGTGAAGAGGACAGTGGGAGATAAGTTAGAATCTCGTTCTAACTTATGCAACTTTGTAGGTTATCCTAAGGAATCCATAGGATACTACTTCTATGATCAATCTGAACAAAAGGTGTTTGTTTCCAGAAATGCTACTTTTCTGGAGGAACCGTTCCTTAAAGAAAAGAAAGGCAAGATCATAGAATTAGAAGAAGTACAAAGTGACCCCACACCACCCACTGAAGAAACGTCCCACTCTGATCAACCACAACCAATCACGAATTTCGATACACATGAAAATCCTCCTCTATGGCGTTCTGAACTAAATCCTACAGTACCAGAGAGATGGTATGGATTCTTCCATGAAATCTCTCAAAAGGATAATGATCCTTTAACATATGAGGAGGCACTTTCAGATTCTGACTCTGAACAGTGGATAGAAGCCATGAAATCCGAAATGGACTCCATGAACTCCAACCAAGTTTGGACCTTGGTAGATTTGCCTGATGGGGTCAAACCCATAGGTTGCAAATGGATCTTTAAGAGAAAGCTTGGAGTTGACGGAAGCATTGCAGCCTACAAAGCAAGACTGGTTGCAAAAGGATTCACTCAAAGACCCGGCGTGGACTTTGACGAAACCTTTTCACCAGTTGCAATGCAAAAATCCATTCGAATCATACTTGCCATTGCTGCATATTATGATTATGAGATATGGCAAATGGATGTGAAAACTGCCTTTCTCAATGGTGACATTGACAAAGACATTTATATGGAGCAACCCATAGGTTTCACATTCAGTGGGAGTGAGCAAAAGGTTTGCATACTCCAAAGATCAATCTATGGATTGAAACAGGCTTCTAGGAATTGGAACATTCGATTTGATGAATCAGTTAAAGCATTTGGCTTCATGCAAATTTCGAATGAATCATGTGTGTATAGAAAGGAATTGGAGACCTCAGTGCAATTCTTAGTACTTTATGTTGATGACATCCTTCTTATTGGGAATTCGAAGGATGACATGAAAGTGACTAAGTTATGGTTATCGAACCAATTCGAGATGAAAGATCTTGGTGATGCGTCCTATATACTTGGAATTAAAATCTATAGAGATAGATCTAGAAGGTTAATAGGACTATCACAATCGATGTACATTGACAAAGTATTGAAAAGATTCAATATGGAGTCTGCAAAGGTTAAGAACCTTCCTATGAGTGTAGGAACATATCTTTCAAAGAAGATGTGTCCTAAGACTGACCTTGAGAAGGAAAGAATGACTCATACACCTTATGCATCAGCAATAGGTAGCATAATGTATGCAATGTTATGTACTCGACCGGATGTGGCTTATGCACTTAGTGTAACAAGTCGTTTCCAATCTGACCCTGGAGATGGTCACTGGGCTGCCGTGAAGAATATTCTTAAGTACTTGAAGAGTACTAAAGATTTATTCTTAGTTTACGGAGGTCAGAAAGATCTTACTGTCGAAGGATACTGCGATGCAAGCTTTGCATCAGACTTAGATGATTTTAAGTCAATGTCAGGATACATTTTCTGCCTAAACGGCGGAGCAGTGAGTTGGAAGAGTTCCAAGCAGACTACCACTGCAGATTCGACCACTGAGGCCGAATACTTAGCTGCAAATGATGCAGCTAAGGAAGGTGTTTGGATTAGAAACTTCATTCAAGAGTTGAATGTTGTTCCTAGCATGAAAGACCCCATTACTGTGTTTTGTGACAACACTGGGGCGGTTGCTCAAGCAAGAGAACCAAGATCTCACCAACGGACCAAGCACATTATGAGGAAGTATCACCTAATCCGTGATATTATCAAAAGAGGAGATGTGCAAATTGAGAGGGTCACATCAGCAGAGAACGTGGCAGATCCACTTACTAAACCCCTTAGTCGAGAAGCTTTCCAAGGTCATCTTGAGAAGATGGGACTTAGAGTTGCTTTAGAATGGCTTTGACGGGCAAGTGGGAGATTGTTAGGAATAGTGCCCTAGAAAGCCGATTGTATATCCGCTTTGTGCTTTTCCTTATTGTAATCACAGACAATCTTTGAATGAAATAACGAATTAAGGCAACACTTCTTTATATGCTCTTGTTTGGTATGCGTTTACTTTAGCTGTGCATGTATGAGAACTCCCCTAATCCTGATGACTTTAGGACTCCACCATTTAGGTGAAATGGTTCATGAAACGAGCCCTATATCACATAAGTCATGATTAGTAAAATACTCCAAGCCGATGAGTCCTACAGACAGTGGGAGTGTCAACCTGACTCCTCTAAGGCTTGCTTGTGGGATCACGCCCTTAAGAAGGACCACCTTGTTTCATGGAGGTGCAAAGTGTATAGTTGATACGTGCGTGATACATGAGGGTGCTTACTTTAATAAGTAAGTTCACTGAGGTGCCCCGTGTGAGAACATTCCTAAATGGGAAAGGAAGTTTCTATTTCAGGAAATGGAAACTTCCAGATTAGAAAACATCTCACGAGTCATTGATGTGATTAATTGATCCTTAGACTTGAGGTTCCTTGTCACTTTATGAGTTAACTCTGTAGTCTTAGGTATAAGCTTTAAAGGGTGTCGCCTTAGACAACTGATTCAAGGCTTATGCTGGGGCTGCACAAGTGATTCATGAGAGTGAATGAGAATCAAGAAAGGACCTACACTTGCATTTGCAAGGTGATCTCTTATTGTGTAAGTCATTCATATGCCATATGGAGTCCTTGGCCAAGGCAGTAGATCAAGACATCAAGAAAAGGGTTTCTTGGATTGAGATCAAATGGATATGAAATGTACTTAGCTTTAAGACCGGATTATTAGGGTTCTGATTATTCCCTTGCCCTAGATCTTGGTTGAGAGATAGTAAGTAGGAGGATTGTATCTCACATGAATCAATGACTTAAAGGTTCTGTCGAATCCGAACATTCCAATTCCGCTAGGGGTTAAACACCTGTTGCTAGACTATGGTCGTTTAATCTGTGGACTGATTAATTAATTAGTGAATTAATTAATTGGGGTCACTGCTAATTGAATTGAGAACCTAGAGGGTCACACACAACAACTTGGTTACATGAGTTGAGGCTTAAAAATGATTAAACGAGTTAATCGGGCCAAGAGGGTTCCACACATGTGAAATCACACGTGTGGCTCACGTGAGTGACACGTGTCACTGTGGCACGTGTCACACACGTGTGATTATATATATTGTATATATATATATTAAATAATTAAAGGTGTTAATTATTTAATAGACTTTGGTTTAATTTTTGTAGCACCCGGAACCTAGGCGCCACATCCCCCGCACTATAGGCTCAATCCACATATGAAACGGGTAATTCATACATGAATCGAAACTATAGCGAACGGTAGACAATAAAAAAAAACACAAGGCTAGGCGGGTACCCTCAAATAAAACCAACAACTCAGAGCAATAAAATAGCGGAAGCAAAAACGTCCAATACCTATAGATACCATATTTACATATTTACTTATAGGTACCGATAAAACATACCATTACAATATCCATCCAAGCATAATTCAAGATTTACTACCAAACAACCAGTACAACACAAGTACAATGTATGAAGGTGCAGTGCTAGACCCGAATAAAAGACACGAGACCCTAATTCCCGCCTAGCACGAACCTACAAAACTGAGAAATTGAGGTGTCAGTCCAAACGGGCTGAGCGAGGGGTATAAATAAATATATGCGCACATACATGCAAGTTATAATCTCGGGTAATAATTTTTGGAAAAACAACACCAATAGTAAGAGGAAAAGGTACTATCGCCCGAGATTACCACTAATTCAGTTTCTCAATTAATTCAGTTCAATACAATCAATATGTGGCCCGGCGAGTGAGGGCAATTCTCCAACCTTGCTCCGACCGTGTACAATCAATCAATTCGTTAGGTGATTAGGTGATCAAACAATTATTTACTGTGCACAATTAGCAGTTTCAGTCCATCCTTCTTCCTCCGGGTGATGGTGGGATTGCAAGGCCCCACCATCCAATCAGTCTGGGTAGAGGGTACATGAATCCCTAAGCCCGGAACTCCTTCCTCCCCTAATCTCCTAGGGGGTTCAGGGGTCATCCCAAATGGTGAGGATAGCACTCGAGTTACCCGTCAGCCCATGCTTTCCCGGTTGGCTCGAGCCACTATCCTCGGGCCCACAGTGCGATTCAATACTCGCCCAATACAATCAATCCGTCAATCAATCAATTCATTTTATCAAGTCATTTGAAAGTCATAAGGTTCGCAAACTATAGATATATATATACATTTTGGCCGAAATAGTCACATAGGGGTTGTAAGGGTTCTATTTATCTAGAATTTAAACCTCACCTGACCAGACGACCAAAAGAAAGCAAGAGAGCACCCTACTGAGCGGGCTCCTCAAAACCGGGACCGTGATCTGTGCAACAAGGACAAGTGTGAAATAAGACTCGACTCGAATGAACCAATTATGACGAACGGCAAAGTTATGCACCAATATGTTATGCAATAATTATTTAATGAATGTCAAATACGAGCATGATGTCAATAAACCAAGTATATAACACATACACGTACATCCAAGCATGCAAAACAATATGCATGAAAACAAGGAGTGACACGCCCGTGTCACAAAATTACACTAAGCCGTGACACCCCCGTGTCACGGTACAGCGGACCAAAAGCTTGCAAAACAAGGTGACACGCCCGTGTCACCAAAACAAGACAAATCGTGACACCCCCGTGTCACGGTACAGAAAAACCGCCCCAGCCAACCTGCACCCCCGTGTCACCCAAAACAAAGCAAAGGTGACACGCCCGTGTCACCTGTGCGTGATAAAAAAAACAGGGGAGAAAACAGGGGTTTCCAAGCAAAACCAACTCCAAACCAAATAAATCCCAAACACCAACCATAACAATTGTTAAAACACCTCATACATGCATCATACTTCAAGTATTCAACAATCAAACCAATAAATATGCATCAAATCACCAAGAATCAAGCCCCAAAACCCCATAATAAACATGCTTCTCAACCTTCACATAACTTCATGCTTTATGCAAGAAATGAAGGAAACATGAGCTAAACATGCTTCTAATCAAGGATACACATGAAGGTAACAAGCTAACATCAAACCCTACCCATATAGCCAATCAAGAAATTCAATCCATGCTTCCATATATACCTTGAAATGAATGAAGAATGAAATGAGATGAAGAGATGAAGATGTTGGTGCTTCTAGCTCCAAAGTTCTTCAATTATGGCTTGAGATTAGTTGAAATCTTCCTCCTCTCTTGAAGGTGTTTTGATCGGTCCTTAGTGTGTGTATATATGAGGTTCTTGTGTGTATGTAATGTATGAGAGTGTTGGAAGAGATGCATATACTAGATATATATTATATCCTCCACTATCATAACATATGTCCCCAATTTGCAAACAAGTCCCTAGGTTATTTAAATGAATGCAATCAAGTATTATCCCTACCTAAAAGATCCATTAGCTCCAAACCAAGTTATGCAATTGAGTCCATAAATTTCATGAAATGATCAATTAAGGTCACATAATACAATTAAGCACACTATCACTTAATTCATGAATTTCACATTTAAAAGTTAATTCGTATAAATATAGAGAAATGTATAATGCACACAATATTATAAAGAGATCATAATAAGCACATAAATGTATAAATTTAAACTCCCAACTCCCGAAGACCCGCACGTGGCGTGCTTACCTGAACTTCCGGAATTTGGGGCGTTACAACTCTCCCCCCCTTAGAAGAATCTGGTCCCCAGATTCATTGATCGGATGAAAATAACTCCGGGTGAAATTTCTTCATCTTCTCTTCCGGTTCCCAAGTCATCTCCTCAGATTTGTCACTTCGCCATAACACCTTCACCATAGAAATATTCCGATTCCTCAACTCTTGATACTTTCTATCCAATATTCTGACCGGCTTCTGCACAAAAGATAAATTCGGTTCCAACTCCACTTCTTCCACAGGGAGAATTTCGGTTTCATCCGGGTAATACTTCCTGAGTTGAGATACATGAAAAACATTGTGAATTCCGGTAAGATTAGGAGGTAGGTCCACTCGATAAGCTACTTCTCCGATTCTCTCAATAACTTCAAACGGACCTAGGTAACGGGGATTCAACTTCCCTCCCTTTCCAATTCTAGAAAATCCCTTTCGAGGAGATACCTTCAAGAAAACCCGGTCCCCCACTTCAAATTTAAGATCCCTCCGGCGAATATCGGCATAACCCTTTTGTCTATCTTGTGCAGCTTTCATCCGTTGTTGTATAATTCGAACTTTCTCAATCATGGCTTCCACAGCCTTCGAAGATTTCTCCAGCTTTTTCCCTTTCTTGACTCCTTCCTGTTTTGACCATTTCCACTCTTCCAAATCGAAGAATAACGGTGATCTACATTTCCGCCCATATAACAATTCATACGGAGCCATACCAATCGTTGCCTGAAAGCTATTATTGTAAGCGAACTCTACCAAAGGAAGTTGATCGTGCCACGAGGTTTGGAAATCCAAGGCACAAGCTCGAAGTAGATCTTCCAAGTACCGAATAACCCTCTCAGATTGTCCATCAGTTTGTGGATGAAACGCCGTACTGAACTGAAGCTTTGTACCCAACAACTCTTGTAACTCTTGCCATAACTTCGAAGTGAAACGGGGATCTCGATCCGAAACAATACTCACCGGAATACCATGAAGCCGTACAATCTCCCGGTTGTAAATCTCAGCCAACTTCCGAATCTTGAAAGACATTCTGACCGGTAGAAAATGAGCAGATTTTGTCAGACGATCCATAATCACCCAAATACCATCGAATCCACCCTTCACTCTAGGTAACCCGGATATAAAATCCATCGTCACCTGTTCCCACTTCCACTCAGGAATAGGTAACGGCTGAAGAAGACCTCCTGGTTTCTGGTGCTCGGCTTTTACTTTCTGACAAGTGAGGCAGTGCTTCACAAACTCTGCTACATCCTTTTTCAATCCACGCCACCAGTAAAACTGCTTGAGATCTCTGTACATCTTATTCCCTCCAGGGTGAATTGAATAAGCCGACTTGTGAGCTTCCTCGAGCAATACCCTTTTCAAATCATCGGGTACTACTACTCGGTTCTTGAAACGAAGAAGACCGGTTTCATCGAACCCAAATGGACTCTCCGGATCCTCTCTAACCTTAGAGACCAATCTCTGAACTCCCGGATCCTTTCCTTGAGCCTCGAACATTCTGTATTTCAAATCCGGATAAATGGAGATATTGGAAACTCGAGCTCTAATCACAATAGGTTCAACTCCCTTACTTGTACCTATGTCCAAGTTCGAAACACCCACTTTCCTACTTAAAGCGTCGGCAACTACATTAGCTTTCCCGGGATGATATTTGATAACACAATCATAATCTTCTAGTCGCTCCATCCATCTCCGTTGCCTCATATTGAGTTCCTTTTGGGTGAAAAGATATTGGAGACTCTTATGATCGGTGAAAATCTCAAACGACACTCTATACAAGTAATGTCTCCACTTCCCGAGTGCGAAAATCACGGCAGCAAGCTCTAAATCATGTGTCGGGTAGTTCTTCTCATGATCCTTCAACTTTCGTGAGGCATAAGCGACAACCTTGCCCTTCTGAGTTAATACACTTCCCAAACCTTCCTTCGACGCGTCAGTGTACACAGCATATCCCTCTGAACCCTCTGGAAGAGTTAACACTGGAGCAGAAACTAATCTCTCTCTCAAAACATCAAAACTTCTCTCACATTTCTCATCCCAATCATATTTCACCTCCTTCTTAGTTAACCGAGTCAAAGGAGCAGCGATCTTAGAGAAATCTTGCACGAATCTTCTATAATAACCCGCCAATCCCAAGAAACTTCTGATCTCGGAGGCGTTCTTTGGCTTCTCCCACTTCAACACCGCTTCAGTCTTCGATGGGTCAACCTCTAATCCATTCCCCGAAATAATATGACCCAAGAATGAAACCCGGTCGATCCAAAACTCACACTTGCTAAACTTCGCAAATAATTGATGCTCCTTTAACGTCCTTAAAACCAATCTGAGAAGTCTTGCATGTTCCTCGGCTGATTTAGAGGAAACCAATATATCATCAATGAAGATTACAACGAACTTGTTAAGAAACGGCTGGAAAATTCTATGCATCATGTCCATAAAAGCTGCGGGAGCATTTGTCAATCCAAAAGGCATGACCACGAATTCATAATGCCCATATCTTGTGTTAAAGCCCGTCTTTGGAATATCCTCGGCTCGGATCCGTAGTTGATAATACCCTTGTCTTAAATCAAGCTTCGAATATACCTTAGACCCTTGGAGTATATCAAACAACTCTTCAATATGGGGAAGAGGATATTTATTCTTAACGGTCATCCGATTAAGCTCCCGATAATCAATACACATTCTTAAAGTACCGTCCTTCTTCTTCACGAATAAAACTGGAGCACCCCATGGTGACGAGCTCGGTCTCACATACCCAACTTCCAAAAGACCATCCAGTTGTACTTTTAATTCCTTCAATTCTGCCGGTGCCATCCTATATGGAGTCTTAGAGTAAGGTTCGGCATCCGGATACAAATCAATCATAAACTCTATCTCCCTTTCCGGCGGTAACGAATCCAACCTCTCGGGAAACACTTCGGGAAACTCTTTAACTCCCTCGGTTTCCTCTAACTTCACTTGATCCTTTGGTTGATTAAGAATATAGGCTATAAACCCCGTAGCCCCATCACGAACCAAATTATGAGCTTCTGAAAAAGATAATAAAGGCACCGTCTTCGAACTTTGACCCGTAACCAATTCAGAACCCAAACTAACTCTTGGTCCGACAATCAACAGTGGCGTAGTGCTTGTACAACCAATCCATACCCAAGATAGAACCATACCGAGACATAGGCAACTCAATGAAATCTGTTGAGAAAACTCGACCCTCAATACTCACCGGCACCTCTCGAAAAACCCGGTTAGTTTCTATATTACCACCAAAAGGAGTACTAACCACGTAGCATGCATCGGAATAAGTAACACACAAGGGTAATTTAATAGAAACATCACAAGAAATGAAGGAGTGAGTGGCTCCCGGATCAAATAAAGTGTGTATGTTGATGCCATGAATGCAAATGATACCTTCAACAACGGCAGCCGGGTCCACGTCTGCATCATGTTCCTCGCCTTCCAAGGCATAAGCACGGGCCCGAATCATCGGCCTCTGTCCTCCAGGCGGTAGATTACGTCGATCCGGACAAGTATCCACCATGTGGTCGGCAGCCCCACAAATCAGGCATAACCCTAGACGCCTTCGACAATTATCATAATGATGCGTAGGTTGCCCACAAAAAGTGCACTTAGGCTTCTCCGGTGGTGGCGGCATAACTGTTGGCTGAGGAGACTTCTGGACTGGTCCTCGTGGTTTAAACTTCTTCATAGGGCCCTTAAACTGAGGAGGAGCGGTATCATAAACCATCGGCCTCTTGCCAGCATTGTAACCCGATCTTGACCCGGAACCTGAACCCTGTCCCGTCCTAAAGGAAGACCTCCGTGCAACAACCGAGTCTTCAACCTTAAGAGCTTTGGTAGTGGCCTTCTTCCAAGTGCTTGTGTTAACCGCTTCAATCGCCGCTTGAATATCCGGCCTCAAACCTTGTATGAATTGCATAGCCTTGTGGAAGTCGTCGCTAGCAATGTTAGGGGCGTATTTGGACAACCTCTCGAACTCGGCTATATACTCCGAAACTGATCTTCCTCCTTGTTTAAGCTCAGTAAACTCTTTAAGTCTTCTAGTGCGCGAAGATGGCGGAATAAACTTATTCTTGAACTCTCTTTCGAATACCTCCCATGTAATTTGCTCCTCGGCGGCATCCAAGACAATTTTGGTACTCTCCCACCATGAATATGCTTCTCCCTGGATGAGGGTAAGAGTACACCGGGCCTTTTCCCGAGACTCACATGGAATAAGTTCCCACACCCGTTCAACTTCTTTAAGCCATTGCTCGGCTTGAATATCGTTCCCCTTTTGGAATCTCGGCGGATGTTGATTCTGGAATTCCCTTAAAATAACAGAAATAGGTGCTTGTTGTGGCGGTGGAGGAGCTGGCGGTGCTGGAGGCACATAATCCCTCAGCCTCTGATCCATGAGTTGCACCATTGAATTTAAGAAATCTTGGGGTTGAGCTGGAGGTGGTGGAGGAGGGGTTCGATCACGCCGGTGATGACGTCGATGTCGAGGAGATCGATCCCGGTGATGTCGGTCACGAGCCATCCTGAAACTCGAACACTTTACATGCATGTTTGATTAACAAGTGCAATGAGTGTAATTACAACACACAATGTAATACAACCACTTAGTCACATAATCCAAGCACTTCAAATAGAATCAAATAAGTTCAAATAGGTTGCAGGACTCTCAATTAATCAATTGATCCTATGCCGTGCGACTTAGACTTACCAAACACGACACTAGAGCCGCGGTTTTGCAACCGGGCTCTGATACCACCTTAGGATGTAGCACCCGGAACCTAGGCGCCACATCCCCCGCACTATAGGCTCAATCCACATATGAAACGGGCAATTCATACATGAATCGAAACTATAGCGGACGGGAGACAATAAAAAAAAACACAAGGCTAGGCGGGTACCCTCAAATAAAACCAACAACTCAGAGCAATAAAATAGCGAAAGCAAAAACGTCCAATACCTATAGATACCATATTTACATATTTACTTATAGGTACCGATAAAACATACCATTACAATATCCATCCAAGCATAATTCAAGATTTACTACCAAACAACCAGTACAACACAAGTACAATGTATGAAGGTGCAGTGCTAGACCCGAATAAAAGACACGAGACCCTAATTCCCGCCTAGCACGAACCTGCAAAACTGAGAAATTGAGGTGTCAGTCCAAACGGGCTGAGCGAGGGGTATAAATAAATATATGCGCACATACATGCAAGTTATAATCTCGGGTAATAATTTTTGGAAAAACAACACCAATAGTAAGAGGAAAAGGTACTATCGCCCGAGATTACCACTAATTCAGTTTATCAATTAATTCAGTTCAATACAATCAATATGTGGCCCGGCGAGTGAGGGCAATTCTCCAACCTTGCTCCGACCGTGTACAATCAATCAATTCGTTAGGTGATTAGGTGATCAAGCAATTATTTACTGTGCACAATTAGCAGTTTCAGTCCATCCTTCTTCCTCCGGGTGATGGTGGGATTGCAAGGCCCCACCATCCAATCAGTCTGGGTAGAGGGTACATGAATCCCTAAGCCCGGAACTCCTTCCTCCCCTAATCTCCTAGGGGGTTCAGGGGTCATCCCAAATGGTGAGGATAACACTTGAGTTACCCGTCAGCCCATGCTTTCCCGGTTGGCTCGAGCCACTATCCTCGGGCCCACAGTGCGATTCAATACTCGCCCAATACAATCAATCCGTCAATCAATCAATTCATTTTATCAAGTCATTTGAAAGTCATAAGGTTCGCAAACTATAGATATATATATACATTTTGGCCGAAATAGTCACATAGGGGTTGTAAGGGTTCTATTTATCTAGAATTTAAACCTCACCTGACCAGACGACCAAAAGAAAGCAAGAGAGCACCCTACTGAGCGGGCTCCTCAAAACCGGGACCGTGATCTGTGCAACAAGGACAAGTGTGAAATAAGACTCGACTCGAATGAACCAATTATGATGAACGGCAAAGTTATGCACCAATATGTTATGCAATAATTATTTAATGAATGTCAAATACGAGCATGATGTCAATAAACCAAGTATATAACACATACACGTACATCCAAGCATGCAAAACAATATGCATGAAAAGAAGGAGTGACACGCCCGTGTCACAAAATTACACTAAGCCGTGACACCCCCGTGTCACGGTACAGCGGACCAAAAGCTTGCAAAACAAGGTGACACGCCCGTGTCACCAAAACAAGACAAATCGTGACACCCCCGTGTCACGGTACAGAAAAACCGCCCCAGCCAACCTGCACCCCCGTGTCACCCAAAACAAAGCAAAGGTGACACGCCCGTGTCACCTGTGCGTGACAGAAAAACAGGGGAGAAAACAGGGGTTTCCAAGCAAAACCAACTCCAAACCAAATAAATCCCAAACACCAACCATAACAATTGTTAAAACACCTCATACATGCATCATACTTCAAGTATTCAACAATCAAACCAATAAATATGCATCAAATCACCAAGAATCAAGCCCCAAAACCCCAAAATAAACATGCTTCTCAACCTTCACATAACTTCATGCTTTATGCAAGAAATGAAGGAAACATGAGCTAAACATGCTTCTAATCAAGGATACACATGAAGGTAACAAGCTAACATCAAACCCTACCCATATAGCCAATCAAGAAATTCAATCCATGCTTCCATATATACCTTGAAATGAATGAAGAATGAAATGAGATGAAGAGATGAAGATGTTGGTGCTTCTAGCTCCAAAGTTCTTCAATTATGGCTTGAGAATAGTTGAAATCTTCCTCCTCTCTTGAAGGTGTTTTGATCGGTCCTTAGTGTGTGTATATGTGAGGTTCTTGTGTGTATGTAATGTATGAGAGTGTTGGAAGAGATGCATATACTAGATATATATTATATCCTCCACTATCATAACATATGTCCCCAATTTGCAAACAAGTCCCTAGGTTATTTAAATGAATGCAATCAAGTATTATCCCTACCTAAAAGATCCATTAGCTCCAAACCAAGTTATGCAATTGAGTCCATAAATTTCATGAAATGATCAATTAAGGTCACATAATACAATTAAGCACACTCTCACTTAATTCATGAATTTCACATTTAAAAGTTAATTCGTATAAATATAGAGAAATGTATAATGCACACAATATTATAAAGAGATCATAATAAGCACGTAAATGTATAAATTTAAACTCCCAACTCCCGAAGACCCGCACGTGGCGTGCTTACCTGAACTTCCGGAATTTGGGGCGTTACAATTTTGAATTAAAAAGAAAGTCTAATTTTGGAGAAAAATAATCTAGTTAATTAATTATGAATTAATTAATTAGATAAAAATAAGTTATTTATTTTATAATAAATAAAGTATAAAATTATCCAAACATAGTTTGGATATTTTTAGCTCTCTTGAAAGTTGATTTGAATTAGAATTCAAAGTCAAAGTTGGAGAATACTTGATGATCAAGTAATAGGAGAGAGACAAACCAAATCCTTGCCCAACAAGGAGTTCGGCCGTCCCTCCCCTTTCCTATATATAGGGGAGCTCATGCTCCCCTTTAGAGCTAATTGACAATTCTTGGTTCATGTGTTGAACACCTTCCTTTCTCCAAGATTAAATTAAACCCTAGGTTAAGCCTAAACACTAACTAGAGAACTAGCATCCTTACTAGTTAGATTGTGATCAAGTTGGTGGACTTTCTCTAGAGACTTCAAGTTAGAAGTTTGAAGATTCGAGCTTTACCAAGGAGAGGGGATCAAGCTGCGAGAAGAGCGTTCTTGGGTGGCTTGAAACGCTTCAAGAAAGAATAAAAGAAAAGTAAGTTTTCTATCTTTACGAATTTGGTTGCACGATTGCGAGTCCTAGATCCTTTTGTTGGGAAAATTTTTTAAATTCCGCTGCTTTCTGATTCGTGTTTTCCAACAAAGATAAATTCAAATATTCAAGTAGATTAGCTATAGCAGATAGAGACACTCGACTCCGCCTCGTTTTCTCTTAAATCGTAGAATAATCTAGAGACACTTGACAATTATTCCCTAATCAATTCACAACCCCTAGAGACACTCGACAGGATTTAATGAATCGACAGCATTAAGAATCAAGAAAACACTAACCCGAATTAACCAAGTCACGACACTTGAAAGATTTAAACCCGATTATTAACTCCCTTAACAAGTTGAGAATTGCAACCAATCCTTCTCGTTAATGTACCACTAATTATCTATCAAGCACTATATAAACTTCATGTAATCAAGATTGGTGATATGCAATAAACCTACTTAGATGATCCGGCCGTAATCACTTAAGCAAATAAATCACAATAACACGACACTCGGAGAATTAATAAATACTTGAAATTAAATTGAATTATAAAAGCAAATTAGGTCTCATGATGTCAAAACTAAATTATAAAATCCTAACTAAGTACTAAACAAATTAGCTACTCATAGTTCTAAAATACAAAAACATAAAATAAACAAAAAGCATAAAAAGAACTCTAGATGAATGATTCTTGGATGTCTCCAAAGCCGACGCCTCCACGCCAACAACCCCCCAAAGCTGCGTAAATAATTGTATGGTAAAAGTGTCCAAAATTGGCTGCCAAGTACCAATAAATAGCCTGCTCCCTTCTGCCCTCAATCCGAATTCAAATCCAAATAGGACTCCCTTAGCTTGCCGATCAAGTTGATGCCCAACTATTGGCTTTTCCCCAATTAATTCCAAGCTTGTACACGCAGGCCCACTAGACAAAAAAGTCCAAGCCCATCTCCAATTTAATTCTAGCATGCACTTCAACTACTACGTTCAAGCATGCCCATAAAATTCCAAATATTTCCAAATAATATTCATGCATGCAACAATGAACACCCCCCAGCCGTAGCTATATTCCAAGATCCAAGAGGGCTCGCCTAGTGCCCGTATTTCTTCATAAAACGATCGAATAAGCATCAATTTCATCTTCGGGTCCCGATTCTACAAATAAGACAACAAAGTATCAATCTTTCCCAAATTAATATTAATTAAAGCACTAAACGGGGTTACAAACTCACAAATATACGAGGATAATACACGCTAACACATACTCAAAGAAATCACAAGAAATCAAGCAAGAATTCACAAAATTCATCAAACCCTTACTATTCATCACATATGCTATAAATCATGAAATTCATGGCGAAATCTTGCAAAATGGAACTTAAAACAACCACATAAGTATGGAGGAGTCAAAAGTGAGCTTACCTCTTCAAATGGAAGAGATTTGATGAAGCTTGAGTTCAATTCTTGGAGGAAGTGAATAAGAGCCCTCTTTCTTCTTCTCTTCTCTTCTTCCTTCACGTTTGGGGCTGATTTCTTTGTCTTGGGGAGAGGGGGGCAGAAATGGGTCAGGTAAGGGAGAGAGAGAGGCTTAAGTCAAGGTATAAAGTCATGGTTTAGGTTTGGTTAGGGTTAAAATGGGGCCCACAAAGCAAGACTAGTCAACAAAGATGTCTCTTGGCTAAAGGTGGCCGTTCCGGTCAAAATTCGAAGGATCAAATGGGCTTAGAGAATTACAAAGTTGGGTTCCTTGGCTTCATCTCTTCGTTACGAGTCCAACGCATCTTCCGGAATTCGAATCCGAATTCCCGATCTCGAGTTACGCCTCTCGGAACACAAGGTGCGCTAAAACAAGTTAGGCCCTCGTGCCCCTAACAAATCCCGTTTTTACAAAACGAGTCGAGGACCAAATAAAAAAAACTCTAAAACAAGTATAAAGCATATAAACATGTTCATAATCCATATAATTCATGCATGGCAAGTTTCTAGAAAAATCGGGATTGAAAACGGGGTTGAAACGAGCTAAAACGAAGTAAAAAGGGGCTACAACGTAAACTTTTAAAACATGAAACACATAATGCTCATTCAAAAGGCACATATGTCATATAATTGCATGCTTAATTAATTAAAAGCGCACTTAGCACACTCGTGACGTCCGTACCTGGAAAGCCGCGGAGTTGGGATGATACAGTGTTTTAGTCCGTTACTTACGTATTAATCTCACTTTTCTCTTGCCTGTCTTATATTATTATTTTATTTTTTTCTTTTTTTTTTTCTTTAATTTATCTATTTTACTCACCTAACCATACAGATAATGTGTTTTAGTCCATTACTTACTTATTAACCTCACTTTTCTCTCACCTTTCGTTTATTATTATTTTATATTCTTTTTATTTTTCTTGCTCATATTCCTTTTTTGATTTATGTTTTAAATATTTGCTATTAATTTAAAATTATTAAATTTATATTAAGATGAACAAAATAAATATACTTAAATATTAATAATTTTTTATGTTTTATTTGATTTAAATATTGAAAATTTAGAATATCCGTTAAATAAAAAGAAAATAATTATTCGGCAAAAAACTATTTTGCCATTATGAACTATGATAATGAAAAAGAGGAAAACAGATGTTTTGCTGAAATATGGATAATGACAAAAAAAAAAATTTAGATCATCAAATTTTTAGATTTTTCTAAAAAGAGAAAGCAACGCTATTTTATAAATACGCACCAGAAAAGTTTGAACTATAATTAATCCAAATAAATTTAGAATAATTCCTCTAATAACCATTAAAGTTGAATTCCAAGCAATTGTTTCTCTGTATCATGTGAAACTTCTCTTGTCATGTGAAACTTCTCTTGTCATCTCTTTATCAAGTGAAACTTCTCTTATCATTTGAAGATCAGAGCGAGCATATGTACCTTGTGTAGCACCCCTTAACACGTAGAGGTACCACACCCCCGCACTATAGATCAATCCACATACGAAATGGCCAATCCGTACATGAATCAACCTATAGCGAACGGGTGACAATGCAACACACAACAAGCTAGGCGGGTTAACTTATACTTGCGACAAAATAAATCGGAACCATAATAACTTTATAACATCATCATATCAATACATTATCATCTCCCAAATAACATTCATGTATAAGTGCTCATAACTATTAACATGATACTCTGAAATACGAATACACGGAAAGAAAACTATGCTAGACTCAGCAGGGTAAACGACACGACCCGACTCCCGCCTAGCACGCCACGAACCAAACCTGAAAGGTGGAGGCGTCAGTCTGTGAAGACCGAGTGAGGGGCATAAATATATATAAACACAAGTAGCATGCAAGTTATAATCTCGGGTAAGGTTTTGTAACTAGAATAATATAAGTGCAAAATAACATGAAACTCGCTCGAGATTACAACTATCAGGTTTATCACGATAATCACGTTTATTATAACCAGTGGCCCTGGCGAGGGGCGTGCACGATCTCCAACCAACCTCGACAGTGAATAAGAATTACCATTTCATTTAATTTAGTTATCATGCAAGTCATTATAGTGCATACTATCAATAACACGAAATTCTCCTTTCTCCAATGGTGGTGGGTTTTGTTCCTCCTGTGGTTGGACGGACAACCACCAGCTCTAAGACCAGCCCAGCGCCCCCACTAAGGAGAACCTGGCCAGGAGAACCCATGTACCGAACCACCCACGATATCACGTTGCACGTCGGGAACATGACTCCCATGTACGGGACTCCTTCCTCCACCAACCTCCTGGTGGATTCAGGGGGCATCCCCACGGTTTGAGAGAGGTGTGTGAGTTACCCGTCAGCCCTATGCTTTCCCGGTTGGCTCAAACACTCACCCTCGGGCCCATAAACACGATACACGATACACGATGATTTCGCCAAACACAATCACGGTGCAATCACGATAACACGATACACTGCTTGCTTGTCATGAATACGATTTGTTTCAAGAACCACGACTTGTAACACGATACATGGATGGTTATTAAATCTCTTGTTTCTTGGAAAACGATTATAAAGATATATGTATATGTAATTTGGCCGAAATCCACATAAAGGTTATATGGTTCTAGATAATTAATAACTAAACCTCACCTTTACCGATAAATGCAAGTCAAGACACGGCCTATGGCCCCTGCTCCACGTCACGAGAAGATAATCTGTGCAAACACGACGTGTACACGTGAGACATGACCTAAAATGGACCAAATATGACGAACGGCGGAAATGCAACGAGATGACGAGGAAAATGCAATGTGGCATGATAACATCTTGTTTCAGTACATATTGGATCATATAATAGCAAATCGGGGTCAAAGAAGTCATCGGATCGAGGGGCTAAAATTTTAATTTTATGCAGAATATTTTGGTCTGTCAGACGCACGGGAACGGCCGTTCCGGCTTCCCTTTGTAAATGGGAAGGGCCGTTCCCGTGGCCCTTCAAAACGCGCCCACGATTTCTTATTTTAAAACACGCTGAAGCTGGGAACGGCCCTTCCGGCACATAGGCCAAAAGGGGAACGGCCGTTCCCAGTCTCGGCCGCCCAGTTTATTTGAAAAGGTGGGAACGCCCGTTCCCACAAAGCTTTGAGGCTGGGAAAGGTCGTTCCCAGTTCTGCAACTGGAGAGAAACAGAGAAGAACAGAGCATGGCTACGGGAAACAACAACCAAGCCTCAAATCTTCCAAGTTTGATCAACAAAGCTATGATTTTCTGGAAATATGATACACCTATATTCAAAAGATGATAAAATAATACTTAAACACTCAAAACATGAAATATCATCAAGAAATCCAAGCTTCATGCCCATGCTCTTATTGATCAACCAAGCTTAAATTTCCAATAAATTCATGAGGAAATCATGCCATAATTCATGCTATGATCACATAATCATGCTTCCAATTCCAATTAATTCATCTAGCATATAATTCTCTAACCCTAACTCAATCACATATGATCAAGAACCATGAATTAATGCAAAGCCAACCTTGAAATGAAAGAAGTAAGGAAAATGGATGAAGATGATGATCAACTCCCAATTCTTGAAATATTTCTTGGTAATTCTTGATGAAAAGTATGAAAATCTCTTCCCTTTTCTTTCTTGTATGAACCGAGTCAATAAGCAAATGTGGTTGGGATATTTTCATCAAAATGAGAGCAAGGGAAGCTTGGAGATGCATATAACGTAACATCCCTTTTTGAAATGTGTGGAATACCCAATTTTGCCACTTAACCCTCCAAGAATTCAAGTTATGCGATGAAGGATATAAGGTTTTGAGAATTGATCAATTAAGTCCTTGAAATGTTATACAATTAAGTCCCTAGAGTTTAAGACATATCTAACTAGGGGCAAATTAGTAATTAAATCATACTCGGTAAATATTTTACGAAATGAATATTTTCAAGTCATGAAAAAAATTCTCAATTTGATATAAATTCATAAAATTTTCATGAAAGTATTTTAAAATATAATTTATAAAATTATTTTAAAACATAAGTTATTAATAAATGAAAATCGGGGCGTTACCACTCTCTCCCCCCTTAAAAGGACCTAGTCCCCAGGTCCACTGTCAAGTTTAAAATGATGCACAAGCCATAAGAGACCCCGTCTCTTGAACAAGAATGAAAGAACCCCGTCTTTCAACAAGAAGTGAGAAAACCCCGTTTCTCGGTAAGGATGAGAGTGCCCCGTCTCTCGAACAAGTTAGGAGAGAACCCCGTCTCTCGAATATACACCAAGTAGTAATCCAAAACCACGATAGAAACATTTATCACGAAAGAAGCAAGTATAGTCACGCCAATCACATTTATTTATCTTTTACACCGAAGCACATTGTTACTAGCAAAACTATATTAATAATAAAATTCATGATGCTCGAGATATGCATGTTTGAAGATACCGTTCACCGTTGTTCTTGCCTGTTAGATGATCTTTGACCCCCGGTGGACCGCTCTTTCCTTTTTGGACACGTATCTATTTGATGCTCAGAACTTCCACAACGGAAACATAATCGCAAGCGCTTTCTACATCCATCATAGGTATGTGTGTCCCATCCACAATATGTGCAAAGTGGCTTCCTTGACTGTGATGGCGATGTAACAGATACCTTCTTCGAAACTGATCTATCAATTTGAGACTTTTTCCTTTTTGACCTTTCCTGGAAGAGTGAGATTGAAGCAGCATTGGACCTTTTCATCGTATTAGAATCCTGTCCTGATCCCGAAGCTAGTTCCAGTTCGAATACTCTCAACTTCCTTGCATTATCTGAATCCTCGACTTTCAATGCTTTAGTGGTAGCCTTAGCCCAGGTACTCGTGTTGGCAGCTTTCAAGGCATCCTGGATATCCGGCCTAAGTCCCTGCACGAATTGTGTTGCCTTGTCGAAGTCATCGTTCGCTATATTGGGAGCGTAACGAGACAATCTTTCAAACTCTGTAATGTACTCGCCAACTGATCTTCCTTCTTGTTTCAACTCAGTAAATTCCCTTAACCTACGAGTACGGGAAGCTGGTGGAATGAACTTATTTTTGAATTCCCGAACGAATACTTCCCAAGTAATAGCTTCCCCGGCAGCCTCTAGTACAATGTGAGTGCTTTCCCACCATGAATAAGCCTCGCCCTGGATCAGGGTAAGAGTGCAGCGAGCCTTTTCCTGAGTGTCACACGGGATAAGCTGCCAAACTCTTTCTACCTCCTTTAACCACATCTCTGCCTGGATATCATTTCCCCTATAAAACTTGGGAGGTTGCTGATTCTGAAATTCCCGTAGTATAGCAGAGATAGGGTTTTCCTGTGGGGCTATCGATGCAGGTGGTGCTGGAGGAACCCGTTCTTGAAGTCTCTGATCAATTAACCCAACCACTGCATTCATGAAATCTTGTGGCTGAGCAGGAGGGGGTAAAGAAGCACGAGGAGAATGATCATGGTGATGTCTCCTATGTCGAGGCATCCTGTAACTGAAACAATAGATATGCATGTTGGATTAGGAAATGCTAATGAACATATTTACGATCATAGAATACAAGTATAACACATAATTCAAGATCAATTAATTGAGGTTAATAGCAGAAATCAATGAAATACACAAGTTATAGGGTAATTTAACTAATTCAAGTAAATTCAAGTAAATCCAAGTAGCTCCAAATAAGATGCAAGACTTACCAAGTATCATTTAATCCTATGCCGTTCGACCTAGACGTGACACGACACGACAGGAGAACCTCGGTTTTGCAACCGGGCTCTGATACCACCTTAGATGTAGCACCCCTTAACACGTGGAGGTACCACACCCCCGCACTATAGATCAATCCACATACGAAATGGCCAATCCGTACATGAATCAACCTATAGCGAACGGGTGACAATGCAACACACGACAAGCTAGGCGGGTTAACTTATACTTGCGACAAAATAAAGCGGAAGCATAATAACTTTATAACATCATCATATCAATACATTATCATCTCCCAAATAACATTCATGTATAATGCTCATAACTATTAACATGATACTCTGAAATACGAATACACGGAAAGAAAACTATGCTAGACTCAGCTGGGTAAACGACACGACCCGACTCCCGCCTAGCACGCCACGAACCAAACCTGAAAGGTGGAGGCGTCAGTCTGTGAAGACCGAGTGAGGGGCATAAATATATATAAACACAAGTAGCATGCAAGTTATAATCTCGAGTAAGGTTTTGTAACTAGAATAATATAAGTGCAAAATAACATGAAACTCGCCCGAGATTACAACTATCAGGTTTATCACGATAATCACGTTTATTATAACCAGTGGCCCTGGCGAGGGACGTGCACGATCTCCAACCAACCTCGACAGTAAACAAGAATTACCATTTCATTTAATTTAGTTATCATGCAAGTCATTATAGTGCATACTATCAATAACACGAAATTCTCCTTTCTCCAATGGTGGTGGGCTTTGTTCCTCCTGTGGTTGGACGGACAACCACCAGCTCTAAGACCAGCCCAGCGCCCTCACCAAGGAGAACCTGGCCAGGAGAACGCATGTACCGAACCACCCACGATATCACGTTGCACGTCGAGAATATGACTCCCACGTACGGGACTCCTTCCTCCACCAACCTCCTGGTGGATTCAGGGGGCATCCCCACGGTTTGAGAGAGGTGCGTGAGTTACCCGTCAGCCCTATGCTTTCCCGGTTGGCTCAAACACTCACGCTCGGGCCCATAAACATGATACACGATACACGATGATTTCGCCAAACACGATCACGGTGCAATCACGATAACACGATACACTGCTTGCTTGTCATGAACACGATTAGTTTCAAGAACCACGACTTGTAACCCGATACACGGATGGTTATTAAATCTCTTGTTTCTTGGAAAACGATTATAAAGATATATGTATATGTAATTTGGCCGAAATCCACATAAAGGTTATATGGTTCTAGATAATTAATAACTAAACCTCACCTTTACCGATAAATGCAAGTCAAGACACGGCCTATGGCCCCTGCTCCACGTCACGAGAAGATAATCTGTGCAAACACGACGTGTACACGTGAGACATGACCTAAAATGGACCAAATATGACGAACGGCGGAAATACAACGAGATGACGAGGAAAATGCAATGTGGCATGATAACATCTTGTTTCAGTACATATTGGATCATATAATAGCAAATCGGGATCAAAGAAGTCATCGGATCGAGGGGCTAAAATTGTAATTTTATGCAGAATATTTTGGTCTGTCAGACGCATGGGAACGGCCGTTCCGGCTTTCCTTTGTAAATGGGAAGGGCCGTTCCCGTGGCCCTTCAAAACGCGCCCACGATTTCTTATTTTAAAACACGCTGAAGCTAGGAACGGCCCTTCCGGCACATAGGCCAAAAGGGGAACGGCCGTTCCCAGTCTCGGCCGCCCAATTGATTTGAAAAGGTGGGAACGCCCGTTCCCACAAAGCTTTGAGGCTGGGAACGGTCGTTCCCAGTTCTGCAACTGGAGAGAAACAGAGAAGAACAGAGCATGGCTACGGGAAACAACAACCAAGCCTCAAATCTTCCAAGTTTGATCAACAAAGCTATGATTTTCTGGAAATATGATACACCTATATTCAAAAGATGATAAAATAATACTTAAACACTCAAAACATGAAATATCATCAAGAAATCCAAGCTTCATGCCCATGCTCTTATTGATCAACCAAGCTTAAATTTCCAATAAATTCATGAGGAAATCATGCCATAATTCATGCTATGATCACATAATCATGCTTCCAATTCCAATTAATTCATCTAGCATATAATTCTCTAACCCTAACTCAATCACATATGATCAAGAACCATGAATTAATGCAAAGCCAACCTTGAAATGAAAGAAGTAAGGAAAATGGATGAAGATGATGATCAACTCCCAATTCTTGAAATATTTCTTGGTAATTCTTGATGAAGAGTATGAAAATCTCTTCCCTTTTCTTTCTTGTATGAACCAAGTCAATAAGCAAATGTGGTTGGGATATTTTCATCAAAATGAGAGCAAGGGAAGCTTGGAGATGCATATAACGTAACATCCCTTTTTGAAATGTGTGGAATACCCAATTTTGCCACTTAACCCTCCAAGAATTCAAGTTATGCGATGAAGGATATAAGGTTTTGAGAATTGATCAATTAAGTCCTTGAAATGTTATACAATTAAGTCCCTAGAGTTTAAGACATATCTAACTAGGGGCAAATTAGTAATCAAATCATACTCGGTAAATATTTTACGAAATGAATATTTTCAAGTCATGAAAGAAATTCTCAATTTGATATAAATTCATAAAATTTTCATGAAAGTATTTTAAAATATAATTTATAAAATTATTTTAAAACATAAGGTATTAATAAATGAAAATCGGGGCGTTATTACACCTTGAAATATGATAATGACAAAGAGAAAAATTGATGTTTTTCGGATAATGACAAAAAGAAATTTTAGATCATGAAATCTTTAGATTTTTTTCAAAGAAGAAAACAAAGCAATTCTATAAATACGTACCAGAAATTTTGAGATATAATTAATTCAAACAAAATTTGTCCGCTTTTTATATTACAAAATGTGATTTCCGCTCTTCATATTATATCATTGGTAATATTTTATCCCAAATTCAATAAAATAACAAAAAGTGATTTCCGCTTTTCATAAAAACGGAAACACTGTGGAGACTGGAGACTCAACTTTTATTATTGTCAGAATCTTTTTTCATAATTTGAAAAAAAAAAATTAAGTAATAATCTTTTCCCCATTTTGCACATACACGGAAACACTGTATCCGTAGTGCCGTAACAAAAGCAATAATAATATTCGGGTACTCTGTGTAATAAATAACGAGAAACAATTTCCGCTTTTGATAATAACGGAAACACTGTGCATAATCTTCTTTTATTTATTATTCTGAGCAAACGAAATAAGAGAAATTACTCAATTTCTCGCCTTAAAAATCTCTTCAATCCCACTTTTGTCAGAAAGCAGAATTATTGTTACATAAAAAAAACGCCGTCAACTTAACGACATAGCTCTGCGTGGTTAAACGGCAGGGAATAGTCGGAACATATTATAATTAATTAAAAAAATATTTTTTTTTAGCGTTCCGCTTTTGTGAAATGTGGAAAATACCAAATTTACAAAACACTTCAAAAGTACACCAAAAGTGAATTATAGCAAAAAAAAAAATACACCATTTTTAAAATTTCACCGAGTGAGAGTGACTTGCTTATTTCTGTAATGAGTTGCTCAGATTTGGAAAAGATTTGGAACGCAAGGCGCCTGGCTCAATTTCAAGTTTTTGTTATGTTTTTAGTTTTTTTTTTTTTAATATATATTTCGATAATTCAATTTTGTACCAAAGTATATCAAAATAATTTTGGCAATAATCGTACCGAGTCGAAAATTTCGATTAGATAATATATCGAGATTTCGATTCGGTATATACCGAATGCACACCCCTACTCATAACTTGGAGAAGGGAAGAAGAAATGTAATTCTAACTCTAACTTGGAGAATATTAGCCGTTAGACTTGCCTGTTTTTCTAACCTACCCAAAAATGATAAGATTAGACTAGCGTATGCATGATATGAGCGAGAAACATTTGGGAAGAAGATCCGTTGGAGATTCGGACTCTTAATTTGGAGGATAAACTTGTCAGTTTGTGCAAATATTTCAATTATAAATATATGTTATAATTTTTTTTAACACATCCACAAAAGATAATTTGATATTGCATAAACAATAATCCTCTCTCACACTCCACCCAATTTTCAAATCAATTTTTACAGCCAAAATTTTAAATAAAAAATATATTATCTTGGTCATTTAATTATTATCCCTTCTTATATACTTTTTAATAATTATATCATAAATATAAAATAATAATTTGAATCGAGTCGGACCGAAATTAGTTGATCTTTACGCCATCACTCAGACTTAAATCTCAACTGATCATCAACCAATTACCAATGTAAGGCAAGAACCAAAAATCAACCTATGTAAGGCCCACAAAGGACAAGATAAGGTGTAGCCCACCCTAACACCAATCATCATCCGATCCCAGCCCAATTCAATGTGCGCACGTTCCCCAAACTACAGCGCCTCATCAACTTTCGTCTTTCGTGCGCACCCCCGCGACTGAGATGACTGACGCTGACATATGCACGCGCGTAAATATTCCAGTCGCCACTCCGTACTCGCCGCTGACCTCACCCCAAATCCAGCCAATCAGATGCCGCCATCTTTCGCCTGTCGGGGACTCAGACAAACGGTCCAGATTCATCCACGTCTCGACCTCTCATTGGCTGACCGGTCCAATCAAGAACAATATCTTCAATCTGATTGGTCCACTTTTCGCAGCTACAGACACCCAGCGCATTAAAAAATTGCTCTAGATGTAATAAAGTAATGGGGAAAAAAGGGATTTAAATTAGAGAGGAAGACAGTAGACACTTGTCGACTCCACCATTCCTCTCATCGGCGGAGGAGAAGGAAGGAAACGACACGATCGCATCTCTCTCTCTACACATAAGGGTAAATCTGTCTCTAGACCGTTTGTTTCTCTCCCGCTCTACAAATCCGGATTTTCTTGCGATTTCGTTTTTTTGCTGCTTCATTTTCTAAATATAGATTGTTGTGCTGCTTTTTGTTTGGATGTTTCTAATTGGGGGAGGGGGTGATCCTTTTTTTGGTTTGTGCTTGCGTTGGTTCGGGATTTATTGGAAATGATTGTGGTTTTATTCGCCTTTAATTTGATGTATTCCACTGTTTTAACGGAAGGTTGAGGTTTGGGGGTTTTGGTTTTTGAGATATTTTAGTTGTGTTTGTTGTCTATGTTTGGGATGTTGAGCTGCGAAATGAGCTCAGGTAAAAGGAAAAGGCGGAAAAGAAAAATGAATGGGGCTGATGATGGAGAGGTATGTTGGATTCTGGGGATAGTTTTTGCATGAACACAAACTCGAGTATGTGTGGTGATTGCGAAAGTGAGGTTTCTTGAGTTTGTGTTTTAATCCTCAGTGTAAAATGCGGATTTTCTTTTCGTGCTGCGTTTTAGAAATGAAATTAAAGAAAGAGACAAATTGAAGTGGCTGAAACAGCTTTGTGATGTGCTTAAACAGGGTATTTATATGGTTAATCATACTTTGGATTGATAATCCAGCGTTTTTTATCCTCATCATGATGACACTGAAGTTTTTAAATGAAAGCTGCCTGTCATTAATTTTGTCGATTCTTTTAAGCTAAGCATTCAATTCTTACGTGATAACTGATAACTACGTTATTATTATTTAAATAAGCGGAGTGCGATCTGCTTGAGTTCTTAAAAGTTACCTTTTTTATCCCTTTGTTTTTTTGTCTCCCTGTTTTCTCCTGTTCTTTCATCAGTTTCTTCGCCTCTGCAGTCTGAACAGGAATACAATCTGTGCACCTTCCCCCCCCCCCCCCCCCCCCCCCAGAAGAATTCAAACTGATTCATGCAGTTGGTTTTTCCTTGAATCAGAATGGAGTATAGTATGGTTTAAGGTTATAAGGATATTACCTCGTGTTATCATCCTTGAAAATACTAACAAGTATGAATTTGGCCAGCTATTGGCTCCAAGGGGCAACAATGGGGTCTTACATGAACTTCAAGAACTTCGGAGACACAGCGCAACTTGATGTTACTGGTGGGAAGCCAGGTGGCAACCAACCATTGACTCGACAGTCTTCCATATATTCCCTGACATTTGATGAGCTTCAGAACACATTGGGTGGATCTGGAAAGGACTTTGGATCAATGAACATGGAGGACCTCTTGAAGAACATTTGGACTGCTGAAGAGAGCCAGGGCGTTGCATCTTCTATAGGAGGAGGAAATGGGAATGTTCCAGCAGTAAATTTACAGCGTCAGGGTTCTTTAACGTTACCACGAACGCTTAGTCAGAAAACCGTTGATGAAGTATGGAGGGATGTACTCAAAGAAACTGTTGGTCCAAAGGATGGAGGTGTTAGTGGTGGTGGTCCAAATTTGGGGCCAAGGGAGCCCACGTTAGGTGAGATTACATTAGAGGAGTTCTTGGTTAGAGCGGGAGTGGTTAGAGAAGATATCCAACCTTCTGGGAGACCAAATGGCACCGGTTTCTATGGTGGTTTACCCTCATCAAATGACAACAACTCTGGGTTGACCATAGGATTTCAACAACCAGCTCGGAATCATGGTGTGTTGGGAAATCAAATCATGGAACAGAACAATATTGTCCTTACTTCAACCAACTTAGGAGTTAACATGAGCGGTGTCAGATCTTCTCAGCTGCCAACGCAGCAGCCTCTTTTTCCAAAGCAAACAACTGTAGCCTTTTCGAACTCCACTCATATTGGAACCAATGCTCAGCTGTCTAGCCCTCGAACGAATGGTCTGAACAACGGTATAGGTCAGGGTGGGGGAATTGTGATTGGTGGATTGAGTAATGGAGCAGCAGTTGCTGGAGGATCGTCTACTGGTAATCATCTACATTCGGATGCTGTTGTGAAGAGTAATACAGACACACCATCTTTATCGCCTTCACCTTATAATTTTGGTGAAGTGGGACGAGGTAGAAGGTCAAGTGGCACTTTGGAGAAAGTGGTGGAGAGGAGGCGGAGGAGAATGATTAAAAACAGAGAGTCTGCTGCCAGGTCACGAGCTAGAAAACAGGTGATTTTATTACAAATACCACGAAATTTTTTAGCTCTGGAGTGGCCGTAGTTAATTCAAAGTCCATGAAAGGGTTTATATAAATAAACTGGTGGTTCAGAAGTAAATATGCACACCTCTTGATTTTGGAAAACTTTCTTGGAACCTTTAGATACCGAAGATGGAAGTATATTTTAAATATTGACTGCATGTTGAAAGTGATGCATTAGGTCATGTTTATGCAGTAGAAAGTGATGCATAGGTGGACTTTTCTAGTTTAGTTTTGGAAATATTTTGAACTTCATTGTTGATATCCTACATTAATATGATGGTAACAATGTAATTTGGGATCCACCTAGATAGAGTCTGCATATGCTACTCTTTTTTTATCATAGAAATGCATGCATTCTCAAGTACAAATAGTATCATGTCTGATGATCGTGGCAGTACTTAAATTGTTTCTAGTTCACATCGGTAAACTCCCTTACTATTCGGTATTCTGTGTAAATTTTCCATCACATAATTCATTATGCCTTTCCCTAATCCCTTCATCAGAATCAATACTATTAATTATGAAATCTAAATAAAAAATAAAAATTGCAGGCCTACACTCTGGAGTTAGAAGCGGAAGTAGCAAAGCTCAGAGAAATGAACCAAGAATTGCGAAAAAAGCAGGTAAATTTACTTTCGCCATCAAAATAGACTTGATGAAGTCAAACTGAAATTTAAGGTGGTTTTGACATTTTTTTTATTGTGGTACTGCAGGAAGAATTCATGGAAATGCAGAAAAATCAGGTATCTGATTTGTTTATCGTACTGCCTCTGTTTGCATCAGTACTTGATTTGTTCTACAGTATAAACATGCTTTTAAAAGATTAACAAGATTGACAATAATAATTTATTCTCAATAACCCGGTCAGGTTTGTGGAAATGCATTTGAGCAATGTTCTCTTGCTACTACATACACCTACGGTTTGGTGTTTGACATTACTTAAATCCTCAAATTTTGAATCTCTTTCCTAGAAGCGTGGTTTGGTAAATTTTCTTTCTTATTTATGAAAAATAACTACATAGATTTTCTGCACCGTGATGGTTAAACTTTGAAACTGGCGTAAATCATAATGTGTTCTTTTTAATAGCTCTTTGTTGTCTTCATGGCACTAGCTGAGATGCAGTAACATGACAACTATTATTCGTTTTCTGGTTGACAGATCTTGGAAACAGTGAATAAAACCTGGGGAGGTAAAAAAAGATGCCTGCGAAGGACATTAACAGGACCTTGGTAGATTTGTTATTGCATCCTTTGCTTATGCATAGAACCGAACTGCATATGATGATCCAATTTGGACTTCATATTAATTATACGTGATAATTAGTGTATTGTACAGAAGCAAAGAATGTCGCCTTTTACATCAACGTACCCGCTTGTATTGTAAGCTTTGTTTTTGTGTATGATATGACTTTCAGTTTGCTTCCCCTTGAGCAGGTCAGTGGGTAAATGTGGAATGCCTAGCTCTTCTGCTTGCATGCATTACTTTGGAACCCTGACTAGTTTCTCTTTGAAAACCATTTGGATATTTCGTAGTAGCAGAATTTAGCATAGGGAGCACACAGAAATTAATTTGCCTAAACATGGGAAGATTATAATTATCTATCATGCGTGGCATCCATTGTCTGAGATCCAAGCACTCGAGCACATATGTGTATAGCAGCATAATCAAAACACAAATCCAATATCAGCTCAAACAGAATCTGCTATATCAATCCACAATGGATAGAGCATCTACAATCATCAGCACAAATATATCGAGATATGATATGCTTTCAGCGATGTAAAATAGTACTTCTGCACAATTTTCTTGTTCTTGGCACTTTCGGAGTCACTCCTGATGTTTTACCGCTTTAACTTTTTACAATTTTTAACTTCTACTTCTGGTTCTCCTCCGATGGTTGGGTTTTGACAAATATTCCCTTAATCATAAAACCCAACTTGTGGATAATGTGCTGGGAGATTTTCACTTGACTAGTCTTCCTTCACTTGGATTGTCAAAACTTATATCCAGGAGACCACGAAGCCCTCTTCGCAGCAGACCATCTTCAAGCAAAAAGATCCACTTTCCAGATTAACAGCTGATGTGCCATGCGACAAATCTATTTCTCTTCATCGGTTCATTATCTTGGGTACTCGAAAACGAGACCTTCAGCCACACTCCTGGCTCTTGCTTTCCCAAAAAGCTTGCTCACAATTGCAAGTGCAAAATTAGTGGCAGTTGCGAGTCCTTTCCCGGTGATCACTTCGCCATCAATAACCACTTGGACACCATTCTCCGCACCCTTGATCGTGCTTATAACAGAGGGATGAGCTGTGGCCCGTTTATCCTGATTTAAGCATTGCATTCGAAGGTTTAATGTTCTACTCATGGATCAACACAAGTTGATAACAAAAATGTCATCCTACCTTCAGTAATCCTTGTTTCTCAAGGATTGCAGGTGAAGAACCGGTCGCACCAAAAAGCCTCCCAGCTGATTGTTCTTTCAACAATTTTTTAAGAATTTTTGATTTTCCTAATTTCTCCGTGCCCGATATTCCTCCCTAAAATTTAGGAGCAAGCAACAATTAAGCAGCATAGCGAACGGGTAGAAAGGGATTTCTGATAAGAAATTTAGAGAGTGTAAAAAGATGCATACCGGCAGGATAATTAGATCATGAACTGATTCAGCAGCATCACTAATTATGTTGTCTGCAATGATATTTGTACCATGGGATGCTACAATTTTCAAAGATTTTTCTACTGAAGCGACCACAACGATCGCTTTTGCTCGTCTTAGGATATCTACTAAGGTTACCACTTCAATTTCTTCAGAACCATTAGCAACAGGAATGAGAACCTGTGTCATTTGCAGGAATCATGATTTTTAGTGAACCACCAAAGAGTTAAAAAGAACAGCACGTAAAATGATGGATTTTAAAAGGCCAAACATAACAAAAGAATAAAATAAAATAAAATAAAATAGTTACCTGAGGTGCATGATCAAGAGCCCATGAAACTTCATTGAATTCTTCTTTCCTAGAATCATCACCGGCAACATTAAGCAGCTATATATAAATAAGACAGAAAAGATGTTATCCAAAGTTGTTTGTGTGCAAACAAGAAATAATACAGTAGTAATTAAAGGGATAATCGTGGACCAAAAAATAAAATAAAAAATAAAAAATTAAAGGGATAATCACAATGATGTAGCATGATGTTTGATGTACTGGGGCAAACCTTCCCCTGGGGTTTGAAAAATTACAAAAACTTACCCTGAGGTTTGAGAAATTACAAAAAATCCCCTATCAAAGAATTTATATTACAAATGGATCTAAGAATTTTGGCAAAGTAATCTCTAATTTATTAAGCATACCCTATTTTGTCTAATTTTGATATTAAAATTACTGATCAACACTAAATTTGATATTTATGACTATAATGGCATGCGTTAGCAAAATCTTAGGATATGCCAAGGAAAGTTTTTGTAATTTCTCAAACCTCAGTTGAAGTTTGTGTAATCCATAGGGTAGGTCAATGTAATTATCCCTAAGTTAAGCAATGCAACCAAGTCACAGATTCTCTATAATGCAATTCTTTATTTTCTTACCAACGAGTCGCAGATTTCTTTTGCAACCGACTCTCCAAAGAGCTGCTTCGCCAATGATACGGCAAATTGAAAACAAGTGCCAGGGCCTCGACTAGTTGTTAGTTCTCCAGAGATGTGTAAATTTGATTTCACAGCCCAGAAAGTGGGAAGTATGTCCATAAATGCAGGATGACAAGTTGACTTGAAGCATAAACTATGATTCAATTAGCCAACAAAACATGGAAACAGTTTCGACGCAGAACATCACAATATGAATTGGAAATACCTGTTTTCTTTTGAGTAGTCCCCACGGCAAAAGTGTAACAGCAGGAGCAGCACATATTGCACCGTACAAACGTTTTTCCTCAGCCTGTTTGCTTGTGATGTTCTGAAGAATTTCGCTGTCCCTTAACCGAGCAGAGCCCGGCATTCCTCCCTAAATACTTGCAATGAGTTAACAGGAATTCCACATTTCCAATTCCACAGACATTATCCAAACTAACATATACGTAACATAATTAAAGCAAAATAGATTGTTCTTTTCAGTCAAAAATTTCTTGGAATAATCTAAGGAATCATTAATATCAAACAAAGCAGTGATAACAAGAAATCCGCCAATAAATTGCAATTTACAGGTTATCACGATAACACACAAACACTTCAGTCTCCAGGACTTACTGGAAGTGCAACAAGATCAAAAATTTCATGAGAACAAGCTGAGATAAGTTGGTCAGCAACAAGCCTGGTTCCTCCAGACGCCTCAACCTCCAGCTGCTGCTCCACAGAAGCCACTGTCACTTCCGCACCCGCTCGCCGCAAAACGTCAGCAATGATAACCGCCTCCATCTCCTCTGTCCCGTATCCAATCGGAACCAGAACCTATAACCAACGGATAACCCATTCAAGAAAACTGAAATTTTAGGAATCAAGAACCGTATTGTTCCGGAATACATGTGAACAAGAAGAAACCTTTTTGGGAGGAACAGAAGATGGGGCCTCTGTCGTGGGAGTGAGAATGGGAGCTGGGGTTACACTTTTGGTTGGTTTTGGAGAGCGCTTTTTGAGAGCAGGTTTTTTCTGCGTTTGAGCACTTGGGGTTTCTGCTCGTATTGAGAATTGGAAAGTGATGGCTGCCGGAATTTTGGATGCGGGCATTGAGAAAAGCGGCGAAAGAGAACACATCTTTTTCCGTCTTCTCTTATATCAATCTCTGAGATTTACAAGAGGTGCCGATACTGTCACTTACGCAGATGGTTTTCAACTTCGCTTGATTTCTCGGGTTTTAGAGGTTTTTCATTTTTGGCAGAAAGGGGAAGCCAAAGCCAAAAGCCAAAGCCAAAGCCAAAGTTTACAGTTTACACACCCTCTCACAAATTAATCACATTATTTAAATTCATATTTACATTCTAAATATATTTTAGAGGTATATTATAATTTTATGGAGAGTTTAATGATATAATTATAATATTAGTTAATTTTGAATTTTTTATATTTAAAAATGTTTTATTTAATTTGAATTAGATATTTTATACATATTTATTTTTATAAAATACGATATAAAGTTATAAATTTTCTCTTATATTTATATCTTAGTTTTAAATATATTTTGTACAAGTTCATTTAAAATTAATTTAAAATATTTTATTTGCAATTATAATAATTTTTCCTCAAAATAAAAATTCATATAAAAAAAACCATACAAATATCAATTAGTGCATTATCAAAATTTCCCCTAAAATTAAAAATCATAACAAACACACCAAAATATCACATAAATATCCTTCAAAATCATTTAAACAATTAATTCAAATGTTGAACATGCATGGTGAATATCTACAGAAAAATATTAGGCATCCATAAACTCTAGGTATGAAATTAATTTATCATAAAAATATTAAAATATCATTAAATAGTATTCAATGAAAAAAAAAATGCTAGGTAAACACAAAACTCAAGTATTTACATCAAATTCCCTAAAAATTTCAATCCTTGCATTAACCCCCTTACCTTTGGTCTCTTTATTACATATACTCCCCTGAATTTTAGCATATTAGAGGCAAAATAGTAAATTTCTCACGTTCCGTTAAATTTAAAGGAGGAGACAACGACCAGGGGAGAGTTCGTAATTTCTCAAACCATAGGGGATAATCTATAATTTCGCCAAATCTCAGGAGCTGTTCGTAATTATCCCTAATTTTTAAAACTTACTAAGGTGCTAAAAAAAAATGACCCGTTTACTTCACCCTTTATCGTCCAATCCGTATTGATGCTAAATATTAATTTTGTCCCTTAGTGGATACAAAGATTAAAGGTGGTTCCCTTTTTGGTCACGTCACTCCTAAACGGGCCCTCTCCAAGGAGACCCCCTCTCCCCTTGTTTCTTTTTTGTGCTGAGGTTTTTAGCAGGCTCATTGCGACTGATCGGCGTATATAGGGAGTGGCTATCTACAAGCTTGCTCCCCACGTTTCCCATCTGCTCTTCGCAGATGACACTATGATCTTTGCCAAAGCAGTTTCTGATTCAGTTAAGGGGATTCGAGATGTACTCCGTAATTATGAACAAGTCTCTGGGCAAGCTGTGAACTACCAAAAATCTTTGATTGTTTTTAGCCCTAGCGTCACCAGAGAAACACGGGAAATGATTTTACACCTTCTTGGAGTTACTGAAGTTCCTAAACATGATAAATACCTAGGCCTCCCGACAGTTATTGGTTCTAAGAAAAAGGAGGTCTTCGACAACATCAGGGATCGGGTCTAGTCTAAGATCCAAGGTTAATCCTAGAAACTTTTATCACAAACTGGAAAAGAAATTCTTATTAAGGCTGTTCTTGAAGCTATCCCTACATATTTCATGAGTTGCTTTCACTTGCTGGATTCTCTCCTTTCCGATATCAAGAAAATGATCTGGGACTTCTGGTGGAATAATGGAAACAAAGACAAAATTCATTGGGTTAATTGGCAATGTTTGTGTGAAAGTAAGAAAACTTGTGGTATTGGCTTTCGTGATCCCACAGCTTTCAATTTGGCTCTCTTGGCAAAACAATGTTGGAGAATCACTACAAATCCTCACTGTCTCCTATCTCAAATGTTGAAAGCACGTTATTTTGATCGTTTAGATTTTAGTGAGGCCTCCCTCGGCTACAAACCTTCCCTTACTTGGAGGAGCCTCCTTGCGGTGCGCCCAGTCTTCTTGGTGAGCTCTAGATGGAGAGTTGGTAATGGTGCTTAAATTAGGGTTTGGCACGACCCATGGTTACCTCGCCCCAACAACTTTAAGCCGGTCTCGCCTCAATACGCTGGATCCTCGATCACGTTCGTTAAGGATCTTCTCAACCCCGATATGGGAAGCTGGAACTTTGAGCTTATTCAGAATACTTTTCTTCCAGTGGACGCTGATCTTATACTCTCTATTCCTCCTGGAAGCCACTCCTCCCAGCACCGTCTTGTTTAACACTTTAGTAATTCAGGGCTCTTCTCTGTCAAGAGTGCATACCACGTGGCTCTTTCCTTGAACCCAAAGCGAATTCTCGCTGCTGGTCCTTCGGATAGAATCAATTGGTCTTTTATTTAGTCGGCCAAGGTTGCTCCTAAAGTGAAGGTCTTTATTTGGCGATTATATTCTAACGTACTCGCTACTTCCTCAAATCTTATCTGACGCTATTGCTCCTTATCTCAGCGTTGCCCTTTTTGCGAGAATGCTCCGGAGGAATACTCTCACCTCTTCTTCTCCTGTGATTTCGCACGACAAGTTTGGGCTTTTTCCAACCTCCCATCTGCTTGTATTTCGTTTAGGGGTACAAATCCTCTCTCTTGGATCCTCTCGGCCTCCTAAAAGCTCGATTTTGGGGAGACTGCACTCTTCTTCACTATCATTTGGTTAATTTGATGGTTCCGGAACATTAGGGTGTTTAACTGTAACCATGTTCTCCCGGGAGAGGCCGTCTCTTTTGCCCGTACCTACAGCTCAACTTTTCTTGTTGGAGCTCACTTGCACTCTTTTAGGCTCTCCCCTCTAGCTCAGACTTGTTGGACTCCCCCACCTCAGGGTGCTATTAAAGTCAACTTTGATGGTGCGACTTTTGCCAACTCCGGAGAAGTTGGTTTTGGTGTGGTGGCTAGAGACTCTTCGGGTGTTTGTGTGGGTTGGCTCTCCAATCGTTTTCAGTGTCGTTTTAGTGCCGAGGTCATCGAAGGTATGGCTGCTCATGTTGCTGCTGATCTTGCGCTCAGATTTCGTTGGAATTCGGTCATCTTGGAGGGCGACTGCCTTAACATTATCATCAAGCTTGCTGCTTCGTTTGAGGATTGTTCAGAGACTGGGAATATTGTTCTGGAAACCCGTCGTCTGCTGTCACGCGTACCTTCTCTTTCCTTTTTGCATGTTCGCATATCAGGTAACATTGTTGTTCACAGCTTAGCCCGCGAAGCCCGCTTTCTCCAGGAAGGAATAGATAACCCCCCTTCTGCTGCTCTTCGAATCTTGCTTGTTGAATCACCTGGATGAATGGTTTTCGTGTTGTTTTGTGGATCTTTCTAGTTGTGCTGTCTGTTTAGTTTTGCTTGGTTTCCCTGCTGCTGGTTTTTTAGTGTTGTTGTCTGTAGCAGCTCCCTTGTTGCTGGCGTCCTCTTGTTGTCAAAAAAAAAAAAAAAAAAAGATTAAAGGAAAATATTAGCTCAACTATTGTTTTGCTTTTGTGGCTTTTTTCAATGAAGTGTGCAAAGCAGCCGAAAAATCATACAAGGATGGGTTACCTTACGTAATATTATTCATTGTTTTCATCGACTAATATAGGTATGTTTATTTCCCTAAATTTGTGGTTGATGAATGTGGATCTGTGTACTGCCAATAGGGGTTGGTCCAAGTGGTTAATGGGTTTGTTCTCCAAGGCAAGGTCTTCAGTTCAATCCCCACTTGGGTGTACGTGTATTAAAAAAAAAAAGTGGATATGTGTACTTTTCCAGATTTTTTTTTAAATTTATGAAAACACGGAGAAACCCCCTGCAATAACAACAAAAATAATTTTCCAATTACTAACATCATACTTAAACCTAAAATCCAGATGGATATTTAAATAAATAAACCAAGTAAGACAAATTGGAACAATACCCTGCTAAGATTAATTTTGCCTAATTCTCAGTGATCTTCAAAATGTAAACCTGGCTTGAGCGAAGGAGCTTAATTTAATAAAAAAGGCTTATAACAATACAACTTCTTCTCCAGCAAAAAGAAAGGGCGCTGATAACATGCTTAAACCTCATATTTTTCGTTTGTTCGTGACTGGAATTTAGAGCTTAATTGGATATAATTTGATGTCTTGATCAGTTTTATGTTTATAAGTTCAGTTTGGGTCAATATTATATAATTGGAGATTTTTTTAGGACAAAGTTGGGAGCTTTAGTGCAGTTGGACGTGCGTGTGATATTATGGGCAGAATATTTCTCTTTTGGCTGAATTGATCCATGGGTGATGAGCTTAATGTGTTACTGCAGGGCCAAGCCCAATTATGAAGGATTAATTTTGGGGCTGTCAATTGTCACACAAGCATGCATGGAAGAGGTTGGAAGCTGACTTAATTTGTGAGTTGGGATGTGGGCCTTGCACTAATGAGTCCGCGGGAGCAGATGTGAATTTATTTTGGGCCCACTTTGAAGCCTTTCTTGGAAGCAAGACGTGGGCAGCAATTTGGCATGGGATAGAAGTCCTTTTTAGATTGGGATTTGGAGAGATATTCAACTTGGTGGCCAAGTCTTGTGTTGGCTATTTATTCATTCCCTGGAGCAGATTATACATAACCTTTTCATACACCTTTCACGCAGCAGCATAGGCGGCAGCTTGGAGACATCCGAGAGTGGCGAAACCATTTATTCCTTTTTTTATGCTTTTCGTTTATTTTATGTTTTCGTATTTTAGAACTATGAGTAGCTAATTCCTTAGTACTTAGCTAGGATTTTATAATTTCATTTTGACATCATGAGTCCTAATTTGCTTTTATAATTCAATTTAATTTCAAGTATTTATTAATTCTCCGAGTGTCGTGTTATTGTGATTTATTTGCTTAAGTGATTACGGCCGGATTATCTAAGTAGGTTATTGCATATCACCAATCTTGATTACATGAAGTTTATGTAGTGCTTGATAGATAATTAGTGGTACATTAACAAGAAGGATTGGTTGCAGTTCTCAACTTGTTAAGGGAGTTAATAATCGGATTTAAATCTTGTACGTGTTGTGACTTGGTTAATTTGGATTAGTGTTTTCTTGATTCTTAATGCTGTTGATTCATTAAATCCTGTCGAGTGTCTCTAGGGGTTGTGAATTGATTAGGGAATAATTGTCAAGTGTCTCTAGATTATTCTAATATTTAAGAGAAAACGAGGAGGAGTCGAGTGTCTCTATCTGCTATAGCTAATGTACTTGAATAACTTGAATTTATTTTTGAGTCCGTGATTGATGTCCTAAACTGAATTGTAATTCCTATCTACGTATTGTTTTTTCCATTGATTTATGAAAACCAATTCTCAAACGTGATTTAATTGCTTTCTTCTTAGCTTAGTTATTTTAGTGGCATAGTTAGTTAGTAATTAATCAAAATCCAAAACCCCCTTATACTTTTACTTGGTTAATTTTCGTGATTATTCCTGTGATTAATTTGAATTATTTTCTCCCAATCTCTGTGGATTCGACCCGTTTGCACTATACTCTATTTAGTCGTAAACTGGATTATAATTTATTTTGACGGATACGACACCTGTCAAATTTTGGCGCCATTGTCGGGGATTGGTACTAATTGAATTTAATTCTTTTTTATGAACAAGAGTATTCGCGGAGTTGACGAGCCAATTTTTGATCCCGAGATCGAGAAAACTGCAAGATCGTTGAGTAAACAGACCAAAACGCGCAAGAACCTGGAAGAAAATCCCGATTTGACCAAACCTGAAGTACCAGGCACTGATTCGGAACATTCAGCGGACGAACAGATAGGTTTGTCCGTAAGGTTTGACCATACCTTAGCGATGGCAGAAGAACCAACTCGAGTAACAATGCGCGATCTGGCTCGCCCTGCTACTGCACAACAACCCCTCTGTATCACTTTTCCAGAGGTGGGTGCTGGTTTTGAGCTGAAGACGAGCACAGTTTGCCTACTTCCCGTCTTTCGCGGTCTGGAAAACGAAAACCCCCACCAACATCTAAGTAAGTTCCATACAATTTGCTATTCTACTAAGCCTCATGGGGTCACCGAGGACCAAATCAAGCTGCGAGCCTTCCCATTCTCCTTACAAGATGCAGCCGAAATTTGGCTTTACTCTTTTCCATCTGGAACCATCACCACCAGGGCACAAATAAGGGGAGAAATTCTTGGATAAGTACTTTCCAGCTTTATGGGAACTTGACCTCCATTTGGAGATTGTTGCAATCAAGCAAAAAGAGCACGAGAGTCTTCATGAGTATTGGGAACGTTACAAGAGAATGCTTGCACTATGCCCACAACATGGTTTCCCAGAAAACAATATCATCCATTACTTTTATGAAGGATTGATGCCGGCAGGCAGGAAGATGTTGGATGTTGTGAGTGGGGGAACCATTATGGACAAGACTCCAGCAGAATTGAAGGACATGATCGAAAAAGCTTATGCTCTTTCGTCGAAGTTCAATGCTACCGATCCATCTCCCGGAATGCTAACGAGGTCAATTCTTCCTCTCTTGATGAAATTAAAAATATGTTGAATGTTTTGGTTTCTAATCTTGGTGCAGGTGTACCCCAAGTAGCCAAAGTGTGCCAACTCTGCGCGAGTGCAATGCACCCTACGATGCCTGCCCTACTCTTCAAGAGGGCACGATGGAGAATGCTAGTGTTGTAGGATTCCAATAACAGAATTTCAATCCCGACTCCAACGCATACAATCTAGGATGGCAAAATCACCCCAGTCTAAGTTATACCCCTCAACCACCCAATTTCCAGAACTTTGTACCTGGACCTCTACAACCCCAACAATATAACCAACAACCAAACCCACCTCTCAACCCACAAGCAGTCCGAATTAATAACTTGGAAAACTCAGTTAAAAATTTGAAAACTCAATTAGGTCAGATTGCAGCAGCATTGAGTAGGATTGAGAATCAAGCGATGTTGCCTCCGTAAACCGAGGATCCTAGGCATAATGTCAGCGACATCATGCTCAGAAGTGGTAAAGAACTTTCTCCACCACTAGAGAAGGACAAGGGAAAGAAATCTAGGTCCTCAGGTGATCAGGAAAAGGGTACGACTACAAAGTACGACCATACCTTAGACCCAAACTGCGACAGAAAGGCAAAAATTATCGTGAATCCTAAACCCCTGGTGATCCCACCTCCATTCCCTCAACGTTTGGCAGAAACGAAGAAACAGAAGGAAGAAAAGAGTATTCTTGATACATTTTGCAAAGTTGAGGTGAACATACCATTGTTGGATGCAATCCAACAAATTCCCAGATATGCCAAATTCCTTAGGGAGCTTTGCACCAACAAGAGGAAGCTTAAAGGTAATGAAAAGGTAAGTGTGGGGGAAATTGTCTCCGCTGATCTACAAAAGAAACTCCCTTCTAAGTGCCATGATCAAGGTATGTTTTCAATACCATGTAAAATTGATAATTTGGGAATTAAGAAGGCCATGTGCGATTTAGGTGCATCTATTAATGTTATGCCTTTATCTGGTTATAATACACTTAATATTGGTCCCTTGAAAGGTACAGGTGTTATCATACAGTTAGCAGATCGTTCCATCGTGTACCCGGAAGGTGTTTTAGAAGATGTCCTCATTCAAGTCAATGATTTGGCTTTTCCGGCTAATTTCTTTGGGTTGGACATGGAAGATAACAATTCTGAAAAATCCTCTGATATTCTTTTAGGCCGACCCTTTCTCAGTACTTCTAATGCTAAAATAGATGTTAAAAAAGGCTTGTTGACTCTAGAATTTGATGGTAATATTGTGAAGTTTAATGTTTATGAGTCAAGTAAAGGTCCTAATAAATTTTCTAGTGTTTTTAGCATTGATGTGATAGAAAACCTGACTAATGAGAATTGTGAATTGAACAATGTAGAGGAACTAAGTCTTGTTGAAAATTTTGAGAGAAAACCAAAACAAATTAGGTTGTCTGATGATCCTTGTGGTATGGTTTTACCATTCGAGGCTTTTAAATCTAGGAATAGGGATCTTCTGATTCTCGATGTGCCTAACGCTATAACTGAACTAAATTCCTTCGTGTTTCAGACACCTATTTTGAAACTCAAGGACTTTTTGGACAATCTGAAGTATGTTTTCAAAGGAGGAGGAAAATTTACAGGTTCAAGGCCTACACACGATGATTTCTAGAACGAATAAGGTTTCCAGGGGTTTGACCATAAGATGTGGGCAAACTTAACGGTCATACGCTGGTATGCGGATATTCTTAACTATTTAACCACTATTTTCTTCAGATCTCACGTATTTTTCGAGTTCAGGAACCCAAGAGCCATTGTGAGGGATCGTGTAAAAAATTTTTATAAGTGGTTGACGATGTCTGTGTTGAGGAAGTATCGAATTGTGTTGAGAACCTCTATGAATCATCATCCCCAATCTAGAGGGCGTAATGGATTAGAAGATTCACCTACACATAGTCTTTGAGTTAATTGCTGCTCTTTGTTGCCTTTCAGGCGCTCTTTGATTGCCCAAATCTTTCCGATTTGCTGCTGTTAAACTTCTGATGCATCTGTACAGGTTTGACAGTTGAGTATGGCCATACCTAGACCAATACTATTTTAGCCCCCCCCCCCCCCCAAAAAAAAAAGCCCCCAGATCTGCACTTCGGGAAAGTTCTCTTTTCTCTCGATTTTTTTTTTATGCCTTGAAATGCATAATTTAAGTATGGGGGGAGTGATAAGCCTATTTACTGTTTGGGCTTACATGCTTAAATTCAATTTTTTTTCCAGCATTAACTATTTTTGCTTGTTTTTTTACTGGAAAATGAGGATGTTAGAAGTTATGAATGATTTGCTCCCATTTTGAATGCGTTTGCTTAAGCTTGATCTTTGAATTTTTGCTAGAACTTATTAGGCAATTGGATACGTGAACAATTATGTGGAATTTGGTTAATTAGTATGACTTTATGCCCTTATTTCTCGTGCACTAATTGAACAGTTTATGTACTTTGCTTAGATAGGCTAGTTATGTTTTTCAATAAAGTTCTGAAAATTGATTAGAATACACTTTCATTCCCTTCGAGATGAAATAGATTGGTTGACAAGTAATTCGGGAGATGACTTAGGCATTCGTTGTCGGTGTTTTGGCCTTTTATTTGATTTTCACTAAATAACATAGCCCAATTGACCCCGCTGAGCCTTAGTATTGTGCAAATTTTCTTTCTTAGCCACGTTACAAGCCTAATGCACAATACGAACTTCCTACCCATATATTTGTTATACCTTGCTTACTCATTTTCTTTTCGGGATTGCATTGTTGATTATCTAGACTCATTTTTCCTTGGTTTGAAGAGAAAAGTTCCATTGTGTTGAATATATGTTACATATAGTATATTATATGTATATAAGTTACATATAGTATATTATTGATTAAATTATGGGGCCTTGGCTTAAGTTTGTTCCCTTTTGAAAATTGTGCCTACTAACTCCCCACATGAGATTCATAATTTTTGTTTGCTCCCTATTGACCTAAAATGTCTTCCTTACCCTCACTTTAATATTTTTTAATAGCAGAAATGGTCTTCACTCCCACAAGAACGACTCCCCCCAATTCTCCGGCCTAGCTCGCCTGCGCAAGGTTGCTGTCAATTCCTCCCACTTTTGCCGACGACGGTGGTGTATTTCGGCAAGCGTGGAAATTCTTCTTCCCTCTATTTCTCTGGTACTGCCCCATTTCGCTCCCGACGACTGGTAGCAGGTTTCTCCAACGGAAATGACGATGCTCAAGTGAATCGGTGTCGGAACCTCTCTCCGACGAACTCTGGGTCTGTGTTTTCACTCCCATCGTCTCTAAGCTCAGACGATTTCATTCATTTTCACTATTTCTTAGCAGAATTTCGTGGTTTATTATTTGGCTTGGTTTGGATTTAGTGATGGCTAGCTCATACGAAGAAGGTAACTCTAGCACACCCGTGCGTCTCCTGGGTGGTATCCGCTATAATCGTCAAATGCATGTTTTCTCAATTAGGGATGATTTCACTTTGACGAATTTAAAGACAATTGTTGGTAGATATTGGTTTGTATAATTTATGAACAATCTGTGTAATAATTAAATTTGTTGAACTGGAATGATCCTTGTTATGTGTATTGCATACTTGTTTTTCCTACATTTGTGTTGTCTAGTATTTGTTGGAATTGAATGGTCCTAGTTATACTGGAATGGTATTTGTTGGACTGGAATGATCCTCTTTTCATACTGCATATCGCTAGATTTTATACTACATATCGACAATTAAATACATCAATTATGCTTTTTTATACCACATTTCACCAAAATTGTAATACATGAAAAAGGTTGTATAATTCCACCTCTTGGGGTCTATAAAAGTGAATTCTCACTTTTTGCGTTTTTATAATACATATAGGCAATTAAATAAATCAATTGTGCCTTTATATACGACATTTCACCAAATTTGTATTACATGAAAAAGGTTGTATAAATTCCACATCCTGGGGTCTATAAAAGCAAATCCTTACTTTTTGCATTTTTATACTACATATTAGCAACTAAATACATCAATTATGCTTTTTTATACTACATTTCACCAAATTTATACTACATGAAAAAGGTTGTATAATTCCACCTCCTGGAGTGTATAAAAGCAAATCATTACTTTTTGTGTTTTTATCCTAAATATCAACAACTAAATACATCAATTATGCTTTTTTATACCACATTTCACCAAATTTGTACTACATGAAAAAGGTTGTATAATTCCACCTCCTGGGGTCTATAAAAGTGAATCCTAAGGTTTTCCATATTTTATACTACATGTTGACAATTAAATACATCAATTATGTTTTTTATACCACATTTCACCAAATTTGTACTACATGAAAAAGGTTGTATAATTCCACGTCCTGGGGTCTATAAAAGCGAATCCTTACCTTTTGCGTTTTTATAATACATATAGGCAATTAAATAAATCAATTGTGCCTTTTTATACCACATTTCACCAAATTTGTATTACATGAAAAAAGTTGTATAATTCCACCTCCTGGGATCTATAAAAGCAAATCCTTACTTTTTGCGTTTTTATACTACATATCAACAACTAAATACATCAATTATGCTTTTTTATACCACATTTCACCAAATTTGTACTACATGAAAAATGTTGTGTAAGTCCACCTCCTGGGGTCTGTAAAAGTGAATCCTTGATTTTCAAAATTTTATACTAGATATTGATGATTAAATATGTCGTTTTGGCTTATACATACTACATATTGTCAAATATGTACAAATGGAAAAAAGTTGTGTAATTCATAGTCTTTTGATCAATATATACTAAAATGGTACATACCAAATGATCAAATATACTAATTGATACAAATGATATGTTGTGTGACTTTAAACCAATTGATATAAAGGTTCAATAGAGTAAATGAGAATGATCAATATAAGATTGTGTGATCATATGCTAAAGGATACATATTAAATGATCAAATTTACTAATTGATACAAATGATATGTTGTGTGGCTTTAAATCAATTAATACAAATGATCAATATAAGATTATGGTATACATTACGTGTTTATATACTATATGTGTAACGCCCCGATTTCGGACAAGCAGGTAAGCACGCCACGTGTGAGAGTTGAGCGTTAGGACTTAATTATTTAATTCTTTCATTATTAATTTTCTTACGTGTCATCATAATTTTTATAAATTGCATTTCAACATATTTACGTGAAAATATATGAAATTCATATCAATTTGAGAAATATTGCATGATTTAAAAACGATTGTGATGTAAATTAATTGTCGAACGTGGTTTAATTGCTTATGTGTCCTTAAATGATCATTTATTTAAATGTGAGGACTAAATTGCATCAAAACTTATTGGATTAAAGTGACCAACTCTCTTTGGAATAGAACTTAATTGCATGATTTACACCTTTGAGGGACTTCATTGCAATTTGAATATTTCATCAAATTCAAAATGATGATTCACGAGCTTTTCCATCTTCTCCTATTTTCATTTCACTTCATCCATTTCATACCAATCTTGCTCTCTTGCCTCCATATCCACGAGACAATCAAGGGGAAAAAGATCTTCAAGCTAACATTTTCCAAGGAATTGCATATTTGAAGCTCAATCATCATCTCTTTCCTTCTATTTTCTTATTTGAGGTATATATGAGCTTGTATGGATGATTTCTTGATAATGAATTGGGAAGCTAGGGTTATGAATTCATTGGATAAATTGATTATTTGATGTTAGAGACATGAATACATGATTTCAACTTGAATTTATGCATGAATTCTTGGAGAATTTGAAGTTATATGATGAGTGGCTATATGAACTTGAAGTTGATGATTCTTGATGACCAAGCATGATTTGAGTGTTTATATTGGATTTTATGGTACTTTGATCATGTATACTTATTAATTTCCAGAATTCTTGCATTGTGGTGATTGAAAATTGTTGTTTTGGTTGAATTGTTGTGGTTCGAAATCATCCCCTGTTTCCGCCATTGTCGTCGTTTACCATGCTGCTGTATTGATTGTTACTTTTTATTTTGCTGCTTGTTCTGAAGTTCTGGGGTGCAAATATGTAAATTAAAAAGATTTCAATAAATTTCTAATCTATAACACACTTTAATGCTCATCATGTTCTCAATTAAGAGAATACAAAAGTTGGGCACTAATATAATATATGGTATGCATATTTTATGGTTGAAACTTTAATTGTTTGGAAGTGGGGCTGCCACTATATTTTATTTTGGGAAAATTGCAAAATCGGGATACCAACTCACCCCATTTTGCACTCTGAGGACACTTCATTTTCCGGTGGAAAAAAAACCCTGTATCTCTAAAAATTGACAATTTTGGGTCAATTTTCGCCGGAAACCACACGATCCTGTCGGAAACCCGACCCGTTATCCTACGTGGCTAGAAAATACCACTAAACGTCTGTAAAGCGCTGACTTATCAAAGCCACTATGTCCACCCAACATGATAGCGCTGACATGACAGCACTGACGTGTCAAAATCACTATGTCCACCCAACGTGGTGCCAAGTTGTCTGGACACATCATTAAAGAAATAAAAAAAATTCAAAAAACTTATCTATGTTGGGATTTCATTACTATTTTAACCTTTTATTTTTTCCGAAATTTAAGTCAAATACCCCTTCGCATTCTGACACTTTATTCTTCAACCAAAAAGAAAAAATAATAGTTATAGTATTTATTTATTATATAATATTTGTAATATTTAATTATTATATATATATATATATATATATATATATATATATATATATAATATTTCTTTAATATTCATTTAGCTAAAAGAAATACGTAAAATGAAAAACAAAAATAAAACACGTTCTCATAAAAACATAAATACATAATCAATATTTAAAATTTAAAATATGACTATACACCTTCTCATATTATGCACACTCTTAATTTCACTTCTCTCCCTTGTCACCGTACATCACCGCCTGCCCTGCAGCGGCGCTACCCCCCACGCCACCACCATCGCTTCCCCCTCGAATCCTTCTCCCATATCCATCTCACACGCATCATTAGCGCCTCATCCGTCTCTTCTCTGACATCTACCTCAGATCTGCGTGGTGGTGGTGGTGCGACGAAGGTGGCTGCGTGCTCCCCTCCACCACTTGCGACCTCCGGGCTTCCTTCGTGTTTCCTTATTTTTGTAAAACCAGATCTGGTAATATAAATACCAAATCTGATTTTTATGTGTGTGTATGTGTTTTTTTGTGGAGTTTTGATGGTGGTAGTGGTGTGAGACTGTAACAGTGGCGGTGGTGTGTGATTGTGGTTGTGGTGGTGGTGGGTGTGTGCGACTGTAGTGGTGGTGTGCGATTGGTGGTGGTGTGCGGTTGTAGCGGTGCAAGTAATGGTGGTGGTTGTGTCCTGTTGTGGTGGTGTGCGCTAATGGTAAGGTGTGGAGAGTTTTCCGGTGAAAATTGATCTTCTTTATTTTTTGGGTGCAAGAATGACTCGATGAACAAACCCAACAAATTCTGAAATAAAGTAAAAAAGATGAAATATCTAAGAAATGATAATTGGAAATTCATAAAGTAATATGTTAACAATAAAACAAAAAAATAACAATATATATTTTTAATTCATATTCATTTGTGAGGGGTCTGATTCCGATTTCAGAAAAAAAAAAAAAAAAAAAAAGCAAAGGCAGTGAAGAAGTCATAATAAATCTTGTTATTTGATTTTTTTTTATTTTTTTTTAATGATGTTCCTGACAACTCAGCGCCACATGGGGTTGGATTTTGAAGTGGACAAGTGATTTTAGCCACATCAGACTTGGCCACATTCTGGATGGTTTTAATGTGCCACGTGGAAAACCAGAGTGGGTTTCCGACAGAATCGGGCGGTTTCCGGCGAAAATTGACCTAAAATTGCCAATTTTTAGAGATATAGGGTTTTTTTGCCACCGGAAAATGAAGTGTCCTCGGAGTACAAAATGGGGTGAGTTGGTATCCCAATTTTGCAATTTTCCCATTTTATTTTATTTCAAAACGTCATTTAATAGTTAGTAGGCAGAGTGGTACGTTGTGTTAGTGCTGTGTAATACCTTAATTTAAACATAAATTGATTTAGTTGATTAATTTAATAGAATGCTGGGATTACATTTAATAGAGGTTGGAGCATTGTTTTGTTGTGATTTAAAATTTGTTTCTTTTAGTGTTCAAATTTCCAGAAACCTGACTTCGGTTATTGTTGGCTATTTTAACATTGTTGGTATATGTTTTGTGTTTCCATATCATATCATCCATGAGCATTGTCGTTCGTCTTAATTGGTTTATAAGAGTCGTGTCTCACGTACACTTGTTTTTATTACACAGACCAGCTTCCTGGTGACTAGGAGTAGGCACCGTAGACTGTATCCTTGTTATATTTTGTCGTGAAGGTGAGGTTTTGTTCTAGGTACTTAGAACCATTAGCACCCTTATGTGTTGATTTCGGCCAAAACCTATTATAATTATAAACGTTTTCAAACTATAAACATTTTCAAGCAAGCAAGCCATGATTGTTCATGATTTCAAGCATGTTTTGGCGAGTTCATGATTGCACTTGGGCCCGAGGGTAGTTTCTTGAGCCAACCGGGAAAGCAAGGGCTGACGGGTAACTCTTGAACTATTCTCACCTCATTGGGATCACCCCCGAAGCCACTAGGAGATTGGTGGTGGAAGGAGTTCCGTGCATGGGAGTCATGTTCCCGACGTACACCATATCGTGGATAGTTGGGCCTTGCAAACCCACTATCACCCGGAGGAAGAAGGAGATTGGGGACGGATCCGGCACCACGGATTGTCCTCGGGTTATTGCATGTTTTAATCATGATTATGTCTACTTGAGCACTAAATGAAATGTATGATCACGTATTAAATGAATCATGCAAGCACGTATTGATCACGATTGGTGTAAAGGTTGGAGAATTGTCCTTACTCGCCGGGGCCATATGTTTCATGAAATGATCAAGTTAACATGTTAAATTGGATAGTCGTAATCTCGGGCAAAGAACAATCTATTCTTGAACTTTATATTTATTTCATTCCTAAGTCTTCACTCGAGACTATGACTTGCATGTGACGTGTGTTATATATATATTGCCCCTCACTCAGTCTTCGGTAGACTGATACTTCACTTTTCAGGTACACGGTTGTGCTAGACGGGCGTCGAGTCAGGTCTTGCATCCCACTGAGTCTAGCACTTTATCTTCCATGTATAGAACTTTTGGGATATCACGTTATTGTCATTGTTAGTACATTTTGGCACTTGAGCATGTAGGTTATAAAGGAGATGATAATGTATTGATAGTTAATGTTGGTACCTACTATGTATTTATTTTGGTAAATATGGTACCTATAAGTATTGATTATAAATGCTTCCGCTTTTAATTTTCATGTCTTGGTTGATTGTGTTGGGGAGTGTCCCGCCTAGCTCGTTTATTTCTTGATTGTCACCCGTTCGCTATATGTTCGGTTTATGTACGGATTGTCCATTTCGTATGTGGATCGGGCTATAGTGCGGGGGATGTAGTGCCTTGGGGGTTTGGGTGCTACAATATGTATCATACTAAATGTTGAATATAAGCTTGTTGTCCTGAAATCCATGAATTTATACTACATAATAGGATATAAATACTGCATTAGAACGTTTTTATACTATATTATGTGAACTTCATACAACATACATTTAAACGTTTCAAACCACAAGTAGGTATTGCATACTGGAATTTATACTACATACTGGAAAATAGGTACTGCATTATAAATTGTTCATACTGCATTACACAGTTTTCATACTACAAAAGCTGATAAAACTACTTAAATATCCAGACAACATACATCATAATTCCTCCCACCGACAACCAACCAATACAACATATCTACTGACCAAAAACAACCAAAACATCCACTTACAAACAACAACCACAATATCTACTGACCAACAACAACCAATACATCTACTGACCATAAGCAAACAAAAAATACAACCAACATATACACAAATCTATTATCAAAAACCATTTGAATCGTCTTCGGCAGATAAGATTGAAGCAGCCAAATGAGCGCGATAGTAGGACATCTTCACTTTCAAGGTGCCACTACCTTGGAAAGGACATACCTGACCAAGCACCTCGTCAATCGGTATCTCATACCTGCATGCATGTCAGGAACAATCGGATAATAACCACTTGATTCTAGAATTTGAGGTATATGCAAAGAACATGTTTGTGAAAAATCAAATGGGCATCGACATATGGCTTCTACATGTTTGGTCTTCATTAAAAGCCAAATATGTTTCATTTAAGTGCAAAATGCCACTAGGGAACATCGAGTTTGAAGGGTCACATGCCTCAGCTCATCCATTTCTACCAAAGATAACATCACAAGATTAAAAATAATTCCGTGTACAAAAAAGAAGTACACAGTAATATCGTATTTGAGCAGAAGATGGAAAAAAATTGTTAAGGCTTTTAAATTCAAACAACCCATAAACAAATAAGGCCGTTTCGGTTCAAGGAACATCCAAAGAAGTCAGGGCATTTCAATTCAATCAACTAAATGAAAATTTTATTTACATAAATGGTGTAATGACGTATCTGAAAACATAAATATCGTATTCAAGCATACTATGGAAAAAAAAGGCTAGGGCTTTTAGGTTCAAACAACCACTACGCGAATTTGGGAATTTCGGTTCCATCAACACCAAACAAAAGCAGGACAATTAAATTCAACCAAGACCCAACCAATTTCGTGTAAAAAAATGGGTAATAGCATATCTAAGACTTGATATTTTGTATTGGAGCAAAGAAGGGAAAAAAAGGCCAAAAATTTAGGGAAAATACCTGAATCGCAGTCCTCGTCGACGGCGAAAACCACTGAGTGGCGGAAACACCTTGGCAGCCAAAAACCTTGAGCGACGGAACACCTTCAGCGGCTGAAACTCCCTCAACAGTGGAAATCTCTCACCTTCGTCAGTCGTCAACGTCTGCTACCCACTTTTCCAGCACATACTCACCGTCGGCACCCCTTCTCGCCATCGTTCTTTGCTCAGAAAACCCTCACCTCAATCACCGGTTGCTTTTTGATTTCACATTAATGAGATGGTTGAGAGTGAGAGAGAAATTGTTATCGTGGAGGGGTCCTTGCGTAAATTCGCACAAAATGGGTAGTCAAGTAAAATTAGTAAACTCAACTAGGGAGTTAGTATGAACAAATTTAAAATGGGGGAGCTATGTCAAATTAGAGTCCCGAATTGGGGAATTTTCCCTAATTCCCCATTAAATTATTATATTTCTAAATTAATTATATAAAAAAATTATAATCAATCACACCGCATCTCTATGTTCATTAAGAAAAATGAAAATGATATATATGATCGATCTAAAATACATACATCTAACGTTATATAATTTTTAAATAATTTATGCTATAAATGAATAGTTGAAAATCCAACTAAAATCCGACATCCTTTTGAATCTGCCTTATATCAGTGTAAAGAGGATATTAGCCGAATCCGCTTAAATAGAATATTATCCGAATTTGTTCGATTCATAAACGGATAAGGATATGATAATCATATATTCGATCCATTTAACATCCGTTTACACCCCCTAGCAGCACCCATGAACATTGTGAAATAATGGAATTCCATCCCTAGTGCTTGGAACAAGAAATTTGGGAAAAATAATGAGCAAGTATAAGGGGATTTTTGTCTTTTTTTCCAGCCCATCCGTGCTGGGCTAATTTGCAACTCCAATTTGGAGTTGGTAATTACTCCATCCTTTCATGGCCAATGCGCTGGCCCGACGGACATGCAACAGGCCAAAAGCCAACCCAAAACGCTATTAATTAGGGCTGTCAATGGGTCGGATTTTAATCCGAATCCGGTCCGAATTCGATCCGAATTTTAGCATATTCGTCCGATAAAAATGTCCGATGGATCATATCCGATTATAAATATTCGTTATCCGAAATAAATGGAGCGAATATGGATTTAAGGAATCCGATCCGTTAATAATCCGAATCCGATAATATATGTAATATTTAATTAAATAAATTATTTACTAGTACATAATATTTAGTGAAATGATTAAAATTAAAATTTTCTCATATTTATCACTTTTAGCAATAATAAAATTTAAATTTTTTACTCTAAAAGTATATATTATCTTCTATTAATAAGTTTAAATTAACCTATTTTAAATAAATATAAACAAAACTATCAAATAATCTATTAAAATAATAATTATTTATTTAATATTATGTAAATTTATTTATTTTTTATATCAAATTCATTATTTTAAAAAATAAAATTTATTGCTAATCGGGTCGGATCCTTTATCGGATCTTATCCGACCTGATTATGTATGGATTCAAAAACAATGAATCCGAATCCTATAGGATTCGGATTCGGATTCGGTAGTCGGTTTCTCTTATCGGATTCGGATCCGGAATCTCCTGATCCGGTCCGAATCCGACCCGTTGACAGCCCTACTATTAATAACCAGATACCAAATCTAATCTTGCGTTTTAGGCCCAATTAAACTATCAGTACCCAACAAGTTTGAATCTAAATAGGACTATCCAATTGAGTGTTGGGCTTCTCTATCAAAGATTTTGACGAATTCAAGTGAAAAACAATTCGAAAATAGGGATCAATTTGATCACGATCAATGATTTGTGAGACCATTCTTAAGTTGTCTATTATAGATTGTGGGTGGTTATTTAATATGTATTTAGCCCACACTCGGGTTCAATAATGTGACACAATCGTGTAGTTTTGTTTAACCCAAAAAAACGAATGGTTTTCTTTTTGTATATTTTAACCCAAGCCAGAATTAGTAAACAATTATAGGGCTATATTAGTTGACCTTTTGTCATATGAATGGGAGTAAGAATTCAATCTATATGAGCTTTATGACTGAATTAGAGTTAAACGCAGGTACATGAACTTTGAAAATAGTGGAATAGAAAATATTATAGAAATGGAATAGAAAACATTACAGAAAATCATGTTTTATGTAGGAACTTGAAACTTTGAAATGGTTTTATGCAGGAACTTGAAACTTTGAAAGCGGTGAAATAAAAAAACAACGTTGTAAAAAATCATATTTTCTATTATAGAAAATTATAGAGTGAAAGTGGTGGAACAGGTGCAGAAAACCATGTTAAGAGCGTGGAACAGAAAACTTTGCAGAAAACTATGATTTTCTATAATAGAAAACCATAGAGTGCAACAGTTGCAGAAAACAATGTTGAGAATTATAAAGTGAGAAAACCATGTTGAGAATTATAAAGTGAGAGTCGTACAAAGAACTTGCAGAAAACCATTTTGAGAAAGTTGCAAAAAATCATGTTGAAAAATAAGAGGGGTGAAATAGAAATGCGATGGAACAGAAAATGTTATAGAAAATCATGTTCTCATGTTGAGAACGATTGCAGAAATTTATGCTTGAAAAGTTAGAACACTAAAATAAAATGCGTGCAAAAAATTATATTGAGCTCAAACATAAAACATTGCAGAAGAACATATTCTGTAACTGAAAATTTTTATTTGAAGCAAATAATGAGATTTGAGATAAGAATGATGTCTTTTGTTAATACTTTCTTTACTTTTTTCCTATTAGCATTTGTTTCTTATTTGTGGGTTTATCTTTTTTTTCTTTTCATTCCAAAAGAATTCATTTCTTTTGCTTTATCTATTATATTCAGCGTGTTTGATAAGGTGATTAGAGCATTTTGGTTGATTGTATCTTGGCTATTCTCTTGTTGAATACTGCATATTGAGTAAGGACAACCCGATTGATTTAATCCTTACCCGCAATAATTTTAGCATTATTCAACAATTAAGTTCGAAAATGAATTTTTGATGGTGTGTGTGATTATGTCAGATTATTTTTGGTGTGTTCGAGAATTGTCAGTCCATCTCTTCCCCTTTCTTCATATTTTCCTATATATAATCTTTAACATCAAACACGAAAACAAGTTCCATTAGCTGGAACATAACAATGAAACAGAGCATCTCAAACAAAAAAATTAAGTTGTTGCCAACGACATTAATTTGACTTAATGCCCCACAAATTGATTAGGTTGGGCTCTCTTAGAGAAACGAAACTAAGCATATGTTAAATATAATCACTTTCACGTTATGCTAACTCATTGTAAATTGTGGTGAATGAATTGATTTTATTGCTATAACGGCTGATATATAAGTACAATAATATATACAAGAGTCTAACCCTAATACCCAGAAAAGAAAAGAATAAATACAATAAGTTAACACAATCAATCAAGCCAAAGAATATGTCTGGTATCAAGGTAGGTTAGACCTTCCTTAAATATGATGACTTCTAATACTCCTCAAGTTGGAGCATGAAGACGTGATATTCCCAACTTGGTAAGTAGCTCATGAAAACGACCGCACCCAAGTGCCTTCATGAATATATCTGCTAACTAGTTGCTAGTGGAAATAGAATGTGTGGCTATGGTTCCAGCTTGAATATGTTATCATATGAAATGACAGTCAATCTTAATATGTTTCATCCTTTCATGGAAAACTAGGTTAACTGCAATGTGAAGATGTAGCGCTCGGAGCGGCGAGCCACCACATCCCCCGCACCTAGCCCCGAACCCACATATGAAATAAAAATCCATACATGAGTCCAAGACTAAGCGAACGGGGACCTATGCTCACACGCTAAGCCAGGTGGAACTAAGACAACACCAGAGCGCGTAAATCAATACCAATGCGGAAGCATGTAATAAAATTTAAGAAGATAAATCCACAAAACAGGTTCAACTAGCCCTAGAAGCCTGTCCTGAATATATATAACAAAAGTTCAAGAGGATTCATACATAGTTCAATCAAAGTTCAATGATACATACATAATTCATTTAACATATACAAATCTTATACAAAAGTATGACCAATTGCAATTGAAAATGCAACTCGAGCTAGAAGACCACAACTTGACCGACTCACGACTCTACCTAGCATGCCCAACCTACAAACTGAAAAGTTGAAAGGAGAGGGTTAGTCCACCGACTGAGTGAGGGGGCTAACGCACACCCACACACGTATACATATAGAGCAAAGCACGTATTAAACCAAAGACAATGAACCGGGATAGGGTTTTGTATACCAAAGTCATTTTTGAATCAAACATATACTTATTCATATCATAATCAAACGTAGCTTAAAAGAAAGGTCCTATCCCTATCTCGTTTCATAATCAACATATCTTAATGAATTCTTATACCCGACTAGTACGGGTCTTACTCTAACTCCCCAATTATTAACATACGTATGAAAACAGAAAACATAATCATAAACCAATCCAACCCCAACACAACGGTGTTCGGGAGTCAAACCCCCTCCACCTAATTACCAATGCACAAGGGGTAGCTAACCCACATTGTGCTTGAGTCGCGCGTTAGTACTTTAAATGGGAATCGTGCACAGGCTTAACCCGATGGCCCTTGCCGTACCGGGCGTCCTTACCCATAATTCCCTGGGCCCGACAAATCTGAACAGAACTCAACAAATCGTAACTCGCAACATATCGTACTTATCATACTAAGAACATAATGAATTTACATACCTTAGCATACCTTACCTTGCAACTCGGCCTATGCTTTTAACGTACCTCTCCGTGTCATCCTAAGTCATAGCATGTTGAAGAAGAGCAAATCTTGCACGAAGAAACACAGTTTGGAGCATAGCCTTTTGCAAAATATTTCAAGCTCACATATGTGTTAGGAATAGTACCCTGAAAGCCGATGTAATAGTCAGCTTTACTACTTTCCTTTTTGTAAATCACAAACAATCTTTGAATAATACGATTTAAGCAACACTTCTTTATATGCTCTTGTTTGATTGTGTGTTTACTTTTGACTGCGTATGTATAAGAACTCCCCTAATCAATATGACTTATAGGACTCAACCATTTAGGTGAAGTGGTCCATGAGACGAGTCCTATATCACATAAGTCATGATTAGAAATCACTCCAAGCCGATGAGTCCTAAAGACAGTGGGAGTGTCAACCTGACTCGTTTGAGGCTTGCTCATGGGATCACGCCCTTAAGAAGGACTACCTTGTTTCATGGGGTGCAAAGTGTATAGTTGATACGTGCGTGATACGTGGGGGTGTTTGCTTATTCTAAGCAGGTACACTGAGGTGTCCCGTGTGAAAAGATTCCTAAATGGGAAATGAAGTTTCTATAACTGGAAATAGAAACTTTCAGATTAGAAAATATCTCACGAGTCATTGATGTGATTAAGTGATCCTTAGACTTGAGGTTCCATTGATACTTTATGAGCTAACTCTGCAGTCTTAGGTGTAAGCTTTAAAGGGTGTCGCCTTAGACAACTGATTCAAGGCTTATGCTGGGGCTGCACAAGTGGCACATGAAAGTATATGAGAATCGATAAAGGATCTACACTTGCATGAGCAAGTTGATCTCTTATTGTGTAAGTCATTCATATGCCATCTAGGAGTCCTTGGCCAAGGCAGTGGATCAAGACATCAAGAAAAGAGTTTCTTGGATTGAGATCAAATGGATATGAAATGCACTTAACATTAAGATTGAGATTATTAGGGTTCTAATTATTCCCTTACCCTAGATCTTGGTTGAGAGATGGGATGTAGGAGGATTTTATCTCACATGAATCAATGACTTAAAGGTTCTGTCGAATCGAGACATTCTTGTATCACCCGGAACGCGGGCCACCACATCCCCCGCACCTAAACCTGAACCCGCATATGAAATGGGAAGTTCATACACGAGCCCAAGTCTAAGCGAATGGGAGACCACAAACTCACTAGGCTAAGCGGAGCTAAAACTAAACCAAAGCGCGTAACAAATAAACAAATAGCGGAAGCAAGGAGTCCTAGTAATATAAAATTCAAGATCAAACATATGCACCAAGTATCCAATTATACAAATCCGTATCGATTCATATTTACATAACAAAATATAATTTAGGATCAAATCATTAAGTACATGTCAAAAATATAATGCAATGCACCTAGCACGACCTATACCCAAAAGTGAGACTCGAACGACCCATTTCTCCTCCTAGCTCGCTCAAAAGATCTACAAACCAAAAGTGGGAAAAGAAGAGGTGTCAGTCATATCTCGACTGAGTGAGGGGGCTAACGCACACCCACACACTATACATATATAGAGCAAAGGACGTAAAAGATAAAGGTTATGAACCGGGAATAGGTTTTGCTTACCAAATTATTTTCAAAGGATATTACATATCATATACGTATAAATTACATTAATAAAGACTCTATTCCCGTTCCATAATCCAACCATTTCATTAAGCTCGACGAGTACGAGCATCCACCATTACTTCTCATTGCATTACATTATACAAAACAGAAATCACATTCAATCCTCCCCTTCGGTGATGGAAGGGCCGGCCGACCCTTAACCATCCATTAGTAAATTCCTCGAAGGGCTATTAACCCACACGAGTGCCATTATAAATTCCTCGAGGGGTAGCTAACCCACACGAGTCCTCCCCGGTTCATTCCGAAGGCATCAAGAGCACCACGTCTTCCCAACCTCCCAGGGTCGAACGTAAGACCTTGGATGGAGAGTGTACAGGGGTGATAACCGGCAACCCCATGGCCGACCCGGGTCTCCCTTACCCACGTCTCCGGGGCCCAACATTACCATTACATTACCTTTCATTGCATTCTCGCTCGTTGCCAATCATTAACATTACATACATTAACATTAAACTTTCATAAACCTTAAACTTTCATTAAAACGTGAGCTCATATATGCTCGTAGATATAGCCATTTAGAAAGCCGAAACCTTGATAACAAGATCATAATCATATTGTACATTACACGTATTTAACTATATATATAATATTTAGTCTCATGCGGGCTAGAAAGCGAGCATTTAAGGGTCTTAGGTCGCTTAACTAAAAAGAAAAGAACCTAAACCTCACCTTTGAACAAAAGTGTAGTGTGGTGCGAGAAAACAACCCCGAACAACTTAAACTCCGGGCACGACTCCTCCCGGAAGCACCCCTGAGACAAACAAACGCAATACTAAAGACTTAGACTCAAACATGTACCATATAGATGTACGGCGATGCAATGAATGTGATGCATGCAAATAAAGTGCAAGAATGTGTCATTTAAAATGTTCAAGTTTCATATCACGTAAAATTCGTATCAAATGAATCCATAAAATTAATTCAAAACATTTAACATAGGATTGAACATATTCACATAGCATATAAGTCATAAACAATTAAAAGAGGGCATTTAAAGAGCATGAAATAAATTATGAAAATCATGTACGCGAGGTCGAATTATTTAAGATCATAACATATATAAATTTAATAAAACCATTTCTATAATTAAAATCAAAATATTTAACATACATTACATTATATATAAAACATATAATATAATATATATATATATATATATATATATATATATATATATATATATATATATATATATATACACACACATGCACGTAGACACACACACATGCACAATTTACATCTCAATACAAACACATACACCCTATGTTACATATGTATATAGACACACATGCGTGCAAAGGCTGGGGATTAGAATTGGAATGCATGGATGTATAGCTGTTCAAATGCCAAAAGCTTTAATTTTTAACAGTGGGGAAAGTTTACCGAACTAATATATGAATGTCCTTAAAATAATTGAAACATGATACAAGGGTAACAAATTAATCCCAACTCCATACATGGCTGCGTAGAGTTATATATATATATATATATATATATATATATATATATATATATACATGCATTTAATGTTTACAATTAGGAAACAAATGAAACAAGTACATGAAATTACAGAAAGGAGCAATTACATACACCAATTAATAAACAACAACAAAAGAAATGCATGCAATAGCCATGCACATGTAGCACCACAAAACTACAACCATGCAGGTCCCCGCCCGGGGAAAGGGGTGCAGAGAGCTACTGCACAGATGTCCCCGCCTGGGGAGAGCTGTCACAGCAGCAAAATTAACAGCAGCAACGGCTCAAAATAGGGGAAGAAAGAGCAGGGAGCAGCAGCAACAAACAGGCATGGAATGAAGCAAAATGAGGCAGTAAAACGGTGCAACTTTCAGTCACAAGAACAACACAGCAGCTGACAGCAACAAGGCAACAAAATCTCTACATTTTTCATGCTTTTAAGCTTGTTAATCCCCTGTTTTTCTTCATAAATCACAGCAGCAGCAAAAGGCAACGAGAAGAAGCAAATAACAGCAGCTAAGATCCTCAAATTCTGCTCGAAATCCACACAAAACAGCCACACACGCACATGACAGCACATATTTAAGAATTTCCAAGTTTAACCTAACTATCCAACAAATATAACATATACATGGATCCTTTAACATAATATATGATTCAAGTAAGGCAAAATAATCACAAGAACATGGAGATTAAGAATCATACGTTGATCTTGAAGAAGGAGCAAAGAATCGAAGTGCTTGAGTTCAAAAATGGTATGAAAATGGTGGTTCTTCTCTTCCTTTCTTTCTTCTTTCTCTTCTCTCGTTTTTTCCCCTTTTTCTCTGATGTGAATTGATGCAGCAGGTATGGGAAGAGAGATTGAGTGATTTAGGATGTAATTAAGTCAAGAAAATGATGGGGATTAGGTTTAATAGCTCCAACATAGGCCATAGGGGTGTTTTAGGCGCGTGAGGCTGAAATCTGATTCGTCGGGGGTCGAAACGACATCGAAAAATTACAAAACTTGTTCCATTGCGTCCGGGTCATCGAAAGGAGTTGAACAAAGACGACATTCGAATCCGAGTGCCGGAGCTCAAGATATAAATTAAAATGTACACAAGTGTACTAAAGTGACTCATTTTCCAAATGAGTCTAGAACTTTCAAAAAGTTACAAATAAGCACAAAACCAAATTTTCAATTAAGTCCAAATATTTTAAAATCATGCAATTACATCCTTAAATCACGTATTTCACATAATTCACGAAATTATCATGCTCGGGAATAAAATTCAAGTATCATAAATTCATAATTCACAAAAATTCACATCGTAGTTTCACTTAAGGCATTTTATTGACATTTAAATCACATATTTCATATGATTTCAAATAATTCATATAAGAAATAATTAGAAATAAATATGAATGCATCAAATAAAAATGAAAATAAATATAATTACGGAAAATAAGCTCACACGTGGCACAAACCTGCATGTTCGAACGAGCGGGGTATCACAATTCTTATTTAGCTAGGGGTCAAACACCTGTTGCTAAACCATGGTCGTTTGATCTGTGGACTGATTAATTAATTAGGGAATTAATTAATTAGGGCCACTGCTAATTGAATTAAGAACCTAGAGGGTCACACACAACAACCCGGTCGCGTAGGTTAAGGCTTGAATCGATTAAACGAGTTGATTGAACCATTAAGTGAATGGTGGGGCCCACATGTGTGAGTCACATGTGTGGAACACGTGTATGACAAGTGTCCTTGAGGACACGTGTAGTTGCGTGTTTATATGTGTATATATATTAAATAATTAATGTGTTAATTATTTAATGGACTTTGATTTAATTTCGAATTAATATTAAAGTCCTAATTTGGAGAATTAAAGTCTAATAAATAATTAATTATGAATTAATTAATTATTAGTCTTCAAGTTATTTATTATTTAATAAATAAAGTAAAATAAAATATCTAAGAGAGTTAGATATTATTCTTGCTTGACAAGTTGATCAAAAGGAGACTTTTGGTCAAAGTAAGAGACTTGGTCTCCAACAAAGAAATCCTTTGCCAAAAGAGTTTGGAATTCTTGTCCAACAAGGAAGAGGGGTTCAAACCCCTTGCCTATAAATACATAGGGTTCGAACCCCATGGGTGGATGATACACAATTTCTCCTTCTCTAAATATTATACACTAAACCCTAGAGCCTAAACACCGAATATAGAACTAACATCTTTCCTATTCGGATCGTGGTCACAGTTGGTGGACTAATTCTCTAGAGGGCTACTATCTTGAAGTCTTGAAAGATTCAAAGGAGCTTTTGGGGATCAAGCCGTGTGAAGAGCGTTCTTGGGCGGCTAGAACCTGTCAAGAAAGCTACTATCTAAGTGAGTTTCTTGATCTCTACGAATTTGGGAATAGGAATTGCAAGATTCGATTCTAACTTATTAGGAAAAATTTTAAATTTCCGTGCGTTTCTGTCTCGTTTTCCAAACAATATGCACGTACGTATAGTTCAAAACCATTAAATCTTATAACAAGATCATGAACATATCTTATAAACACGTATCTATTATATAAATATAATAGTATAGTCACATACGGGCTTGAAAACGAGCACGTAGGGTTGTAGGTCACGTTAACTAAAAGAAAACAAACCTAAACCTCACCTTTTACCGACAGTACCAACGGATGAGCGACGGTCAAGAAGTAGCTAAATGGTGGATCTGTCACCTCTCGAACTCAAATTTGAGACAAACAAATACATACTTGAGACTTAGACTCGACATGTACCATTTAGACGCACGGCGATACAATGAATGCGATGCATGAAAATAAAGTGCAAGAAGGTGTCATTTAAAACGTTCAAGTTCATATCACGTAAAATTCGTATCAAATGAATCCATAAAATTAATTCAAGACATTTAGCATATAATATAACATGGTTACATAATATATAACTCATAAATAGTTAAAAGAAGACACTTAAAGAGCATGAAATGAAATGCGAAAATCATGCACGCGCGATCGAATTATTCAAGATCATAACATATATAAAGTTAACAGAACAATTCCATATTTAGAATCTTATTATATAACGTACATTATATTATATATACAACTTATAATATAATATAATAATATATATCTATATATATACACACACACACACATTCACATACTCGCCCAAATGCACAACTTACAAATCCATATACATATATATATCTTGTATGCACACTCACGCACACAAAAATACACATGCATGCATAAACACAAAATTAACACAAGCATAAACACACCACAAAGAAGCAGCCTCAAACTCCCCTCCCGAGGAGATTCATGCAGCAACTTCTGCAAAGGGAGTCCCTGGCCGGGGACTTTCCAAGTGTAAATTCTCCCCACCCGGGGAGAAGTGTGTAGCGAGAAAACACAGCAACAACAGCGGCTTCTCCCCTGTTCAACCCCTCAAACAAATCCAAACCACCACCAACACATAAAGGCACATAGAGACATGAAGGGATGCAGCAATTAAACACCAAAAACCCCATAATTCAGCAGCAAATCAAGCTGAAATGAACAGTAGGCGCAGACACAAAGAAATGGAAGCATACGTGCAAAAATAACCTTAAAAACTCGAAATTTATCAATGGCAGCTCTCACCCAGCTCAACTAGCATCAAAATCAAGTTCATACAACATCAAATGAAGCTCATTTGGTCACTTCTCATGTATTAAGTCAAGAAAAACGCAAGAGATATCATATGAATTCACATATACACCTAAACCCTTACTATTCATTCCAATGGTTATGTCTTAATCAATAATGGCTAGAAAATCTTGGAGCTAAATAACCACAAAAGTATGTAGAAATCAATCATATACTTACCCCTTGAATTTGGTTGAGTTTGATGAAGATTTCAGCTCCAAAACCCTCCTTGGTGCAAAGTGACAGGGAAAAAGGGGATGAGGGTTCAAGTTTGCTGATATCCTCCTTCTTCTTGAATTAAGCTCGGTAAAAAAGAAGCATGGTTTATAGTGTATTGAGTTGGTGAAATGTGGGTCCAAGTTTGAGGTAAATATGTTAAGAATTGAGGGACTTATATGCAAATTACCCCAAGGTGGTCACATAGGTGCGAGAATGAGTTTTCGGTAGAATTTCAGAGTACTAAACAGGCTTAGAAAAATACAAGGTTAGGTTTATTAGCTTGGAAATCTCGTTATGAGTTCGGCACCACTTCTGGAATTCGAATCCGAATTCCCGAGCTTGAGATATGCCGTCCGGAATCCAAGGCCTAAAGCTCGTTAGGCTCTTGAATCCCAAAAATAAAAGAAATGGTCTCCGACCATAACGAATAAAATAAACACGTAAACAAGTTCATGAAATATAAAATTCATGTATATCACGTATTCACGAATTAAAATCAAGTTAAGGAATTTAAATACGGGGAGTTAAAACGTAAAACTTAAACAATTAGGGCACAAAGGACACTTAAACAACTAAGTCAACATATAAATTAAATCGAAAAGGAAATAAAAACATTGGTAAACCCTTAAGTGACGTCATACCTGGCTTGCCTAAGAAACGGGGTGTCACAATCCTCTCCCCTTAAAAGAACCTGGTCCCCAGGTTCACCGCTCGAGTTTCAAGCTCAAGCCACTTCCCGTATTCATCCCATGTTCGAGGTTCATGATGTCCCGACAAGGATTAGCGCGGTAACGTCTTCATGCACAAGGGGTTTGATCATTTCTTGAAATCTTGATGGAGAATTTCGCACCGCTTGATCCGTTCTAGGAGCAACTAAAATGTTTCGCACGATAGGAGGGTCTAAGTTTGATTCATCACCATCGTTTGATTCATTCCAACTACTCAAGAGCTCGGTGTTTCACGAATGGTGTGGTTGCCGAACCTCCACCACTCGCACCTTCTATTCAAGAAGTCCCTTTGCTGGAGAGTTAAATCACCACTATAGGCTTGCCTCGAGAAGACCATTTGAAACACGACTCCCAACTTACCGAGAAACGACACACACGAGCGGAACACACAACAAACACACACGCACAAGCAAAACACATAACAATTATATACAATTAAAGATGCATGATGAACGTGCCATGAATGGTTTGTGTACCATCCACCATTCTCGGATTCCTTCACATTGATAAGATTGGGTGAAGAGACAAAATTGGAGTCGTAGATTTCATGATTTGGGTTCCTCGACCTCGGTTTTTCTTGAACAGACTCTTAGCTTGAAAATTTCATTCCTTCTCCCCAACATTATCCCTAATTTGTCGATACTTAATCCCCGAATAGTTTTCTTTTCCTTTTCTTCAATTCCCTAATTGTCCTGTGGGATTGTTTCAATTCTTTTACCCCCGAATTCTTCCATGTCCTTGTTAATCTTGAACCATTCTAAACTTGGTCGAGAAATATTATAACTCGGCCTTCGGTTACCTTGAAATCTCACATTCCTTTCCTTCTAGGATATCCTTAACCATTTTCTAACTCAAATCTCAGCTTCTCGGCATCTCTCTTACATTTTATGGTCCGATGAAAGGATGCTCCTCGGAATCAGCAAGTAGTACGCCCTATTATTCACTTCGGCACAATCTCTTGTTGGAAAACACGAATCAGAAAGCAGCGGAAATTTAAAATTTTTCCAACAAAAGGATCTTGGACTCATAATCGTGTATCCAAATTCGAAGGAATTAGAAACTTACTTTCTTAATTGTCTTTCTTGAAGCGTTTCAAGCCACCTAAGAATGCTCTTCTCGCGGCTTGATCCCCTCTCCTTGGTAAAGCTTGAATCTTCAAACTTCTAACTTGAAGCTCTCTAGAGATAGTCCACCAACTTGACTACAATCTAACTAGTAAGGATGCTAGTTCTCTAGTTAGTGTTTAGGCTTAACCTAGGGTTTCGTTTATCTTGGAGAAAGGATGGTGTTCAACACATGAACCAAAAGAATTCTCGATTAGCTCTAAGGGGAGCTCGAGCTCCCCTATATATAGGAAGGGGAGGACCGAAAATCTTAGTCCTTATGGGCTAAGGATTTTGGTCCCTCTCTCCTATTACTTGATCATCAAATAATTTTGACTTTGACTTTGAATTCAAATTCAAATCAACTTTCAAGAGAGCTAAAAATATCCAAACTATTTTTGGATAATTTTATACTTTATTTATTTAAAATAAATAACTTATTTTTTATCTAATTAATTAATTCATAATTAATTAACTAGATTATTTTTCTCCAAAATAAGACTTTCTTTTTAATTCATATTTAAACAAAAGTCTATTAAATAATTAACACATTAATTATTTAATCACCAAATAAATATTCACGCACATGCACACGTGTCCATGAAGGACACGTGTCACGCACATGGCCCACACGTGTGGTTTCACACGTGTGGAACCCTATGGCCCGATTAACTTGTTTAATCATTTTAAAGCCTCAACTCATGTAACCAAGTTGTTGTGTGTGACCCTCTAGGTTCTCAATTCAATTAGCAGTAACCCCAATTAATTAATTCACTAATTAATTAATCGGTCCACATATCAAACAACCATAGTATAGCAACAGGTGTTTAACCCCTAGCTGAATTGGAATCTTCGGATTCGACAGAACCTTTAAGTCATTGATTCATGTGAGATACAATCCTCCTACTTACTATCTCTCAACCAAGATCTAGGGTAAGGGAATAATTAGAACCCTAATAATCCGGTCTTAAAGCTAAGTGCATTTCATATCCATTTGATCTCAATCCAAGAAACCCTTTTCTTGATGTCTTGATCTATTGCCTTGGCCAAGGACTCCATATGGCATATGAATGACTTACATAATAAGAGATCACCTTGCAAATGCAAGTGTAGGTCCTTTCTTGATTCTCATTCACTTTCATGAATCACTTGTGCAGCCCCAGCATAAGCCTTGAATCAATTGTCTAAGGCGACACCCTTTAAATCTTATACCTAAGACTACAGAGTTAACTCGTAAAGTGATAAGAAACCTTAAGTCTTAAGGATCAATTAATCACATCAATGACTCGTGAGATATTTCCTAATCTGGAAGTTTCTATTTCCTGAAATAGAAACTTCCTTTCCCATTTAGGAATGTTCTCACAGTGGGCACCTCAGTGAACTTACTTATTGAAGTAAGCACCCTCATGTATCACGCATGTATCAACTATACACTTTGCACCTCCATGAAACAAGGTGGTCCTTCTTAAGGGCGTGATCCCACAAGCAAGCCTTAGAGGAGTCAGGTTGACACTCCCACTGTCGGTAGGACTCATCGGCTTGGAGTATTTTACTAATCATGACTTATGTGATATAAGGCTCGTTTCATGAACCATTTCACCTAAATGGTAGAGTCCTAAAGTCATCAGGATTAGGGGAGTTCTCATACATGCACATATAAAGTAAACGCATACCAAACAAGAGCATATAAAGAAGTGTTGCCTCAATTCGTTATTTCATTCAAAGATTGTCTGTGATTACAATAAGGAAAAGCACAAAACGGATATACAATCGGCTTTCTAGGGCACTATTCCTAACATCTCTGTCGTTCTTCAATTTTCTTAGAACCCTTCTGTTTCCTCTTGACCTTTCATGAACTATTTACCCCAAATTCCCATCCTCTATCTCATTCTTCTTTTCCTTTCAATATTTATGAATAACGAGTCGACCATCTTGCTCCCTCGAAAAATTTAAACTCCCAACTTCCTAATTTCTGAACGATTCCCATGCCTTCATTCACTAGATGATAACTATGGTAAGTTTCTTGTTGATGAAAATACTCTCACCGGTACAACTCCCGAGAATTGTCAAGAAAGAAGAGAACCTTTGATCTCCCTTCCATTATTGCGGGTAAGCTTTCCCAATAGGGCTCTCCTTCATCGGATAATGGTACACTCAAGAAAGGGAAGAAAAAAAAACTAGTGATCTCTCTCTAGTACACTACCCTCTACTCGGCCCCGGTATTCGGGTTGAATAGCAAATCAGTCGCCTCACCTCCTAAAAATTAGGTTCAAATAATTGTTCCCGGTTTGACTTCTCACATCGATACCCTCTTGATTTCTCATTAAGGAAGAGGTCTTCCATCTTGAAATCCAAACCATTACATCAAGCATATAAGGACGAGGTTCACGTGATATGGTACCATTCTCTTCCTTTCGTTATGCTTTAGAGTCCTTGTTGTAACTTCAACCGAATTTTCAAAATCTCATTTCTTCTTAACCCAGTTTCCATCACGAAGGGAGACTTCTCTCAATTGCAAGCTATCATGAAACATTAAACTTATGCATGCCGGGTTAGATTTGCTTATTCTATGCGGAACATTGTCACCCAATAAATAAGAAAACAACAAATACTAGCAATGTGAAATACACCTCACGAATAAGCTTAAAATTGTAATGTGGGATGGATGCTCGTGCAATGAATGCAATTACCTCCCGGGTGTTTCCTTGGCCTTCGCTATTCACACTCTTCCAACTTGTGCTTGGGCGATCCACATCCAAAGCACCGCCCCAATCTCTTCCAACAATTCTCATAAGTATAAGAATTTCTTTTACAATGGCCACACGTTGGTTGCTCTAAGGGTAGGGATTGTTTCACTTTCTTCTTCCCTTTAGGCCCCGATTGAGAGTCCTCTCGGCTCCTCTTTGGTCCCGATCTCGAGCTACTCCCCGGCCTAATACCTCCTGCTCGGCTCTTTTCTTTTAATTTCTTAGATTCAACTCGAAGGGCTTCCCGGGTATTCTCGATCCAAGCTTGAGATTTGATCCCGGTCTCCATTTCCCGTACGTCTTCCCTAATTCCATCCATAAATTGAGCTACTCTTTCGGACTCGTACGACCTCTTTAGATAGATAAGAGGGTATACATTGATCTTGTGTTCGGAGGAACCGCATCTCGTACATTTCCCCAACCTCTTCCAACACTTCTTATTGCTATGATTAGGTCCTCCACAATGGGTGCATGGGATTTACTCTTCGGAAAATGACGCGCTCTGTAAGAACATAAGAACTCTTCCTTCAAATCGAGCCATCTTGCCCTTTATTTCGGAAGATTCATTAACGGCGCGATGGTTTGGCGATTGCGAAGAACCTTCCTCTCTACTTGATCCCAATTTCAACTTAGGGGTCATGCTCGTTGAAATGAGTGGTTAATCGTTGTAAGGTATTAACCTACCATACACAAGGAGGTGAAAATAAGATGCATGCGGTTAGTAAATGATTATGGCACATAATTAGAACAACTAGAGCACGTAAGGTATGCAACAACAACAATTAGTGAAAAGGAAATAGCAATTTTAAAGCACATAATACAAGAAAATTCACATATCTTGATGCATTGCACACATTAGCATGTTGTTCCTATGTCGTACGACCTATACTTGACACAACACGACATTAGAACTCTGGTTTTGCAACCCGGAGCTCTGATACCACTTTAGGATGTAGCGCCCGGAGCGACGAGCCACCACATCCCTCGTACCTAGCCCCGAACCCACATATGAAGTAAAAATCCATATATGAGCCCAAGACTAAGTGAACGGGGACCTACACTCACATTCTAAGCCAGGTGGAGCTAAGATAACACCAAAGAGCGTAAATCAATACCAATGCGGAAGCATGTAATAAAATTTAAGAAGATTAATCCACAAAACGGGTCCCACTAGCCCTAGAAGCCTGTCCCGAATGTATATAACAAAAGTTCAAGAGGATTCATACATAGTTCCATCAGAGTTCAAAGATACATACATAATTCATTTAACATATACAAATCTTATACAAAAGTATGACCAAATGCAATTGAAAATGAAACTCAATCTAGAAGCCAACAACTTGATCGACTCACGACTCCACCTAGCATGCCCAACCTGCAAACTGAAAAGTTGAAAGGAGAGGGTCAGTCCACTGACTGAGTGAGGGGGCTAACGCACACCCACATACGTATATATATAGAGCAAAGCACGTATTAAACCAAAAACTATGAACCGGGATAGGATTTTGCATACTATAGTCATTTTTGAATCAAACATATACTTATTCATATCATAATCAAACGTAGCTTAAAAGAAAAGTCCTATCCCGTTTCATAATCAACATATCTTAACTAATTCTTATACCCGACGAGTACAGGTCTTACTCTAACTCCCCAATTATTAACATACGTATGAAAACAGAAAACGTAATCATAAACCAATCCAACCCCAACAACAATGGTGTTCGGGAGTCAAACCCTCTCCACCTAATTACCAATGCACAAGGGGTAGCTAACCTACATTGTGCTTGAAGCGCCACGCCTCCTCAACCTCCAAGAGTCGCGTATTAGTACTTCAAATGGGAATCATACACAGGCTTAACCCGACGGCCCTTGCCGTATCGGGAGTCCTTACCCGCAATTCCCTGGGCCCGAAAAATCTGAACAGAACTCAACAAATCGTAACTCGTAACATATCGTACTTATCATACTGAGAACGTAATGAATTTACATACCTTAGCAGACCTTACCTTGCAACTCGGCCTATGCTTTTAACGTACCTCTCCGTGTCATCCTAAGCCATAGCATGTTGAAGAAGAGCAAAGCTTGCACGAAGAAACACGGTTTGGAGCATAGCCTTGTTGCAAAACATTTCAAGCTCACACATGCTCATACGTGTAGTTCAAAACCATTTAAATCTTATAACAAGATCATGAACCTATCTTATAAACATGTATCTATTATATAAATATAATAGTATAGTCATGTAGCACCCCAAGCGGTGGGACACCACACCCCCGCACTATGACCCGACACGTATACGAAATGGGAAGTCCGCACACGCACCAAGTCACAGCGAACGGGAGACAAACGAAAATCCAACTTAAGCTAGGCGGTACCTAAACCCTATACAAGTGAAAATATGCCAAATCTGAATGTGGAAGCGATAAAAAATACAACTTTTAAAAACTTTAAAAGAAAACATATATTCTATCTATTCCAGAAAGTAACTCAACCTCAACTACACGAGTTCAACTAATAAAGGAAACCTGTCCCGAATAGCATACAATAGAAACAGGTTCAACTAATCCACGGACCTGTCCTAACCTGTCCTGAAATTCATACATTCAAGGCATAAACATAAAGCTACTCAGAATGAATAACAAAACGAATAAATTAAACTTATATATTAAACAACTTAGATCAAATTCAAATGAATGCAAAACATGTACAATACAAAGACCGAGCCAACTCGAACAAGACAAAAGACTCGACTCAACCGCCTAGCTCCAACTAAAACCAAAGCCAAACCTGCACACTAAAAACATAAAGAGGGAGGGGTCAGTCCAAAGATTGAGTGAGGGCCTACACACACACACATATATACGTATACAGAGCACAACACATAACATAGAGGGGAGTTCATGAACCAGGGCGTGGTTTTTGCATTCTAAAACATTTTCACACGTGATACTAGATATAGGGAAATAAAAGAATTAGGTCGAAGGCCAAAACAAACAAATTTTATTAATTAAGAATCCACTCCCGTTTCACAAACTATTTCTTAACAAACTAACATAACGAAAATCAAACATAACACACACACCATCCGTCGACCTAAAATGAGCCGTCCCCGATTCAAAACACACGCATACATCCGTCGACCTAAAATGAGCTATCCCGGATTCAGAAGACCACACACACCCAGACATATTCGGAATCAGAATCAGAATCAGAATCAAAGTCTTACCGTATTCAGAGACATACCTCATCGAATCCACACTCGTAATCACAACCGTATCATATTTACACATCATATATATACACATACATACATATCATACATACACATATAGATACGTATCACACATATATACATATCACACATACATACATATCATACATACACACATACATACGTATCACTCATACACACATACATACGTATCATACATACACACATACAAACGAATCACACTAACACATACATACGTATCATACATACACACATACACACGAATCACACAAAACACACACATATACATATCATACATACACACATACATGTGTATCATACATACACACATACACACGAATCATACAAAATACACATACATACGTATCATATTTCAAACATAACCTAGTCACACACATTTGTAATTCACACAATTTGCATATACTAAGGGCTTATTTATCCTGCATACACATTGGTCACATATCTTTAGGATATAACTATAACCTAACCTGACCTGGCACCAAACAAAGCCAAACCCAAAGCAAATGGTTCACCCCGGAACCTGCACAACTCACTTGTCACCACCCCTGGTGCACCTGTACCAACTGAGCACACAAAACACAACACAGGGCTCAGACTCAGACTCAGACAACCACACAAAGACACACGATAATGCTCAAGCATTTAAGAAATGCAATCACACAAGCAGGGTTCAAATTCATATCAATTACAGGCAAAAGAAAGCATTATATAGTCCAATGAAATCATATTAAACATTAGGACATATTCACGTGCATAATTAATACAAATAAAAGAAATTTAAAGGTAATGCAAATCTCATTATTTTATATCAATTCATTCATCACATAACCAATTCATATTTGTACGAATAACTTATTTCTTACGTGCAAAAGTTTCTGATTTAATCATATAAGTTTCATATAATTCATATATCACATAATAGGTTTATATTAAATGAAGTAATTAAACCTAAATTACAAAGTTTCAAATTAAATCATCTAAGACATACTAATTCAATTTTACTTAGTCAAAATTAGCATATTCATTTTTAAAAAGATAAGGATTAAGTAATTCAAGTCATGCAATTCCATATTATTCAAAATTACACTAACACCCCCTTCAAGTTAGACAAATAGCTCAAATACGACATATCAGAATTCAAATTGCAAATCAAAGCATCAATATATTTCATAATTCATTTAATACATGATTTCATATACATTGGAATTCATATTGATCGACAGATCTATTAGGAATAGTGCCCTAGAAAGCCGATTGTATATCTGCTTTGTGCTTTTCCTTATTGTAATCACAGACAATCTTTGAATGAAATAACGAATTGAGGCAACACTTCTTTATATGCTCTTGTTTGGTATGCGTTTACTTTATCTGTGTATGTATGAGAACTCCCCTAATCCTGATGACTTTAGGACTCTACCATTTAGGTGAAATGGTTCATGAAACGAGCCCTATATCACATAAGTCATGATTAGTAAAATACTCCAAGCTGATGAGTCCTACCGACAGTGGGAGTGTCAACCTGACTCCTCTAAGGCTTGCTTGTGGGATCACGCCCTTAAGAAGGACCACCTTGTTTCATGGAGGTGCAAAGTGTATAGTTGATACGTGCGTGATACATGAGGGTGCTTACTTCAATAAGTAAGTTCACTGAGGTTCCCCGTGTGAGAACATTCCTAAATGGGAAAGGAAGTTTCTATTTCAGGAAATAGAAACTTCCAGATTAGGAAATATCTCACGAGTCATTGATGTGATTAATTGATTCTTAAGACTTGAGGTTCCTTGTCACTTTATGAGTTAACTCTGTAGTCTTAGGTATAAGCTTTAAAGGGTGTCGCCTTAGACAACTGATTCAAGGCTTATGCTGGGGCTGCACAAGTGATTCATCAAAGTGAATGAGAATCAAGAAAGGACCTACACTTGCATTTGCAAGGTGATCTCTTATTGTGTCAGTCATTCATATGCCATATGGAGTCCTTGACCAAGGCAGTAGATCAAGACATCAAGAAAAGGGTTTCTTGGATTGAGATCAAATGGATATGAAATGCACTTAGCTTTAAGACCGGATTATTAGGGTTCTAATTATTCCCTTACCCTAGATCTTGGTTGAGAGATAGTAAGTAGGAGGATTGTATCTCACATGAATCAATGACTTAAAGGTTCTGTCGAATCCGAAGATTCCAATTCAGCTAGGGGTTAAACACCTGTTGCTAGACTATGGTCGTTTGATCTGTGGACCGATTAATTAATTAGTGAATTAATTAATTGGGGTCACTGCTAATTGAATTGAGAACCTAGAGGGTCACACACAACAACTTGGTTACATGAGTTGAGGCTTTAAAATGATTAAACGAGTTAATCGGGCCATAGGGTTCCACACGTGTGAAACCACACGTGTGGGTCACGTGTGTGACACGTGTCCTTCATGGACACGTGTGCATGTGCGTGAATATTTATTTGGTGATTAAATAATTAATGTGTTAATTATTTAATAGACTTTGGTTTAATTTTGAATTAAAAAGAAAGTCTTATTTTGGAGAAAAATAATCTAGTTAATTAATTATGAATTAATTAATTAGACAAAAAATAAGTTATTTATTTTAAATAAATAAAGTATAAAATTATCCAAAAATAGTTTGGATATTTTTAGCTCTCTTGAAAGTTGATTTGAATTTGAATTCAAAGTCAAAGTCAAAATTACTTGATGATCAAGTAATACGAGAGAGGGACCAAAATCCTTAGCCCATAAGGACTTGGATTTTCGGTCCTCCCCTTCCTATATATAGGGGAGCTCGAGCTCCCCTTAGAGCTAATCGAGAATTCTTTTGGTTCATGTGTTGAACACCATCCTTTCTCCAAGATAAACGAAACCCTAGGTTAAGTCTAAACACTAACTAGAGAACTAGCATCCTTACTAGTTAGATTGTAGTCAAGTTGGTGGACTATCTCTAGAGAGCTTCAAGTTAGAAGTTTGAAGATTCGAGCTTTACCAAGGAGAGGGGATTAAGCCGCGAGAAGAGCGTTCTTGGGTGGCTTGAAACGCTTCAAGAAAGACAATTAAGAAAGTAAGTTTCTAATTCCTTCGAATTTGGATACACGATTACGAGTCCAAGATCCTTTTGTTGGAAAAATTTTAAATTTTCGCTACTTTCTGATTCGTGTTTTCCAACAAGTGGTAGCAGAGCCACCTCGTTAATCATGTTTCTGATTCGTCTCATTTATTCTGAATTTGGTAGAAATTCTTAGGCTTGATGCGATTGAGTATTTGTAATTATTTTAGAAAGCCTGAATTACGAAACTGTATTTTTTCCTGAAAGTTTCTGAAAATTGGTTTTTGCAAAATTTAATTTTTTGAAAACTATTTTAGATTTGAAACTGTATAAACAGTTTTTGGATTTCTTGGATTGATTTTGCTTTTGAACGAAAACACGAAATGAAAAGCTTGGATTACGAACACGCGAAACCCCGCGCGCGGCTCCGCCCGCACCGCCCGCCTGTCTTTGGCGCGCGCAGGCGTCACCGCCATGGCCGTCCCACAAGCGTGCGGGAGGCGCGCCCGCCCAGGGCTGCCGGGAGTGGCCGCCCACCGTCTCGCCCAGGCTGGACGAGAATCCCGCAAGGCGTATGGGATAGCTCGCCCAGGCCACCCGCTGCCGCCCGCCATCCTTGCTGAGAAGGGCCGCGCGCAGGAGCTCGGCCTTGGTCGCGCGCTGTGCCCGCCTGCGACGTGCAGCCCTTCTCGTGCAAGGGCCCCATTTTTCGTGATCCGTTTTCGTATTTCGTGCAATCCAGTCCCAATTTTTATTTTTAATTTTAAAATTCTTATTTTTGAATATTTATTTTAATTTTTGAATAAAACTTAAAATTGGAATTGTTTGAGAAATAGAAACGGTTTATATTTTGGGAAATTACATCTTTCACAAAATTATTAATTTTCAGAAATTAATTGGAATTTTATTTGTTTTGTTAATTTGGGATTTATTGAAAACTTTTATAAATAAGACTCGCATCAAGTCGTGTTTTAAGTCTTTAGGACTTGAAACGGGAATTTTAATTTATTGGCTAAATTTAAATTCTCGTAAAAGCATGTTAGGTGATCATGGGTTTAGACTTATGTATGGTTTTAATGTATGCACATGGATGGTTTAAATTGGGGTTGGAGCCCTATAGTTGCGTTTTTCAATTGAGGTTGGAGCCTCACTTATGTGCGTACTGTTATGTGATTTATTATGTGGCTTTCCATATTACTGTTTTGAGGTCGGGGTATGCCCCGTGTAATTGTCTAAGGCCAATATGAAGATTGAGCCTTATTACTTTATGTCTTTTTCTTTTAATTTGAGAGTAGAGATAGGTGGTGAGGTTTTATTTTCATTTTGGAGACAATGCACCCATGGAGTAAGATGGACCACATTCAAGTAACAAGGAGGCCATAAGTGAAGACCCCTCAAAATGTTAGGGAGGGGAATCTCAATTGTGAAAATGTAATAGAGATAGCGCTCGTATTTTGTTACCGCTTTCCCTTATGTGATTTAAACTGTTTATGTGGCATGTATGTTAGAACTTGTGATTGTGGAGTGGCTCCCACATATCATGCATAAGATAGGTAGAACCCATGATCATTACATGTTAGTATCATGCTAGGACATGTTATCTGTTTATGTGCTTGTTTGAAATGCATTTAAGTTGTACTTGCATTAATCAAGACTAATAAAATTGGATAACATATATGTTGGTGAGGTCGAACCGCACAACTCTCCGGTTGATTCGAAAATTCCCATTAAATATTGAGCTAATTTCGAACAAATAGGTGTTTAATTCGAGATGCAAATTTTGAATTAAATTCCTAGCATTCCATCAATAGGTTTTAAGTTTAGTAAGTGAAGCTAGTTATTGTCCGCGAGTCGTGGGATAGCTAGTGGAGCTTATTAGTTCTTAGTTACCTAATTGATCATTTTAAATGATCAATATTTCATGACCAATTTTGGGGAGGGCGATGTCCGCGAGTCGTGGGTCGTTCGAACTAAGTTTTGATCATGATCTTATGATTGATGGGTCTAGCTTAACGCCTAAGTAAATATGGATGTCGCACGAGTCGTGGGTCCATATTAAAAGATAGGTGATGCAAAAAAAAAAAAAAAAAAAAACAATTACTAAGAGTTCTAAAGGTGTTAGAATTGGTAAGTTGTATCTACCTAGGGTTCTTACTTAGAATGTCCGCGAGTCGTGGGTTCGAGGTAAAATGCCTAGGATCTTAGTACCCATTGGGAAACGTGTTCCTCTTAGATCTTTGGGAATTCTAGATCTTTAAAAAATAGTGGGAGCTACATTAGATTAAAGACCTTATCTTTTGTATATCGTTATAATTCAGCATGCTCACTAGTTCTCTGTTTTACCATTTAGGTCGTAGATTCTGTGATTCTCTACGTGTTTTGAAATGGCAACCAAAAACCCTCTTGTATCGATCCTCGAGTCAAATAAGTTGACTGGTTCCAACTATTCTGATTGGCCGAGGAATCTAAAAATCATTTTAGATTCTGAGAAGAGAACTTATGTTCTCTTCGAAGGGGAGCCTAGTCCCGAAGGGGAGGCTCCCACTCGGGCCAAGCGGGACGCGATTCAGAAGTGGAAGGATGATAATCTCCAAGCCCGTTGCCTTATGTTGGCTAACATGTCTCCGGACTTGTAAAGGCAACATGAGGCCATGGAATTCGCTTGGGAGATTTACGATCACTTAGAGCAACTTTACCGCCCCCATGAACGTGTTACAAGGTATAACAGTTCAAAGGAATTGTTCCACTTGAGAATGAGGGAAGGTTCAAGTGTCCATGAATATGGACTCAAGTTTCTCGCCCTTACTGAGAAACTTGCTTCCATGGACATGCCACTGAAAGATGAGCTTTCAGTAGACTTGTTGCTAGCCTCGCTCCCAACATCATTCAACCCTTTTGTCCTTAACTTCAACATGAATCATGCTGGTGCTACTGTAGCTGAGTTGATTAGTCAACTTGTGACTGCTGAAAGCACGATCAAGAAGGACAATAAGGTTTTGATGGTGAATGCTCCATCTTCTTCTTCTGGGCCTTCTAAAGTTAAGGGCAAGAGAGCCCAAAAGAAGAAGAAGAAACCCCTTAGGCCCACTGGTGGCGTTTCGAAGGGGAAGGCCCAAAAGAAGAAGCGTGATCAGAAAGAGGATGTTTGCTTCCATTGTGGCAAAGCGGGACATTGGAGGAGAAACTGCCCAGAGTACAAGACTACTCTGAAGAAAGGTATGTTTCTCGTTGAAATAAATCTTTCTATTAATTCTAGTTCTTGGGTACTTGATACCGGTTGTGGAACTCTTATCTGTAATGATGTACAGATGCTAAGTGAAGTCCAACAACTCAAAGAAGGAGAATGTGTCTTGAAGATCGGCGATGGCTCAAATGTTGAAGCTCGAGCTTTAGGCACAATTAGATTAGATTTAGGTAGTTTTGAGTTAGTCTTAAATAAAGTCCTTTATGTACCGAGCATTATTCGTAATATAATTTCAGTTCTAATTTTAGATTGTGAAGGTTATGAAACTTATATTAAGAATGGTAAATACTTTATCAAACGGAACAACTCTTCCGTTCACATCGGTACTCTAAGTAATGGACTTTATTTAACTCAGAATATCAATATTATGAATATACAACGAGAAACTAAACGTAAGAGAGATGACAAAGTTTCAGCTCCCTTATGGTACGCTAGATTAGGACACATTTCCAAGAACAGAATTAGCAAGATAAACACTTTAGGATCATTCTCTGAAAATGATCTCAAAGAGCTAACTTCTTGCGAATCCTGTCTCAAAGGAAAAATGTCCAAAGTTCCTTTTAAAGGAACTGTGGAACGTGCCACTAAGGTCTTGGATTTGATCCATACTGATGTTTGTGGACCACTTAGTGTAAGCACTAGAAACAATCATCAGTATTTCATAACCTTTACCAACGACTTTAGTCGATATGGTTATATATACTTAATGAAGTATAAATCTGAAGCTTTTGAGAAATTCTTAGAATTTCAAAAGGAGGTTGAGAACTAAACTGGTCAAAACCCGGCAAGGCCAACTCAAAATAACAAATGCATAAACATACATATACGTATCTTACATATTGATCCGAATTCAAATAATACAAATGCAAATGCCAACTAATCTGACTCAGACCGACAGACTCAAAGACTTGACTCAACTCCGCCTAGCTCCAAACTCCAAAGCAGACCTGCACACTAAAAGATTTGAAAGGGAGAGGGATCAGTCACAACTCGACTGAGTGAGGGGGCTAACACACACCAACACATATATACATATAGAGCAAAGCACGTATTAAACAAAAGACTACGAACCGGGATAGGGTTTTGCATACCAAAACCATTTTTGAATCAAACTTATACATATACTTATAAAAACATCTCAAACTTAACATATTCGTATTATAACATAAGGGAAAGCTCCTATCCCGTTTCATAATCAACATATCTTAACGAATTCTTATACCCGGCGAGTACGGGTCTTACTCTAACTCCTCAGTTATCAACATACGTATGAAAACAGAAAACTTAAACATAAACAAATCCAACCCCAATAACAACAGTGTTTTGGGAGTCAAACCCTCTCCACCTAATTACCAATGCACACGGGGTAGCTATCCCACGATGTGCTTGAAGCACCACGCCCCCTCAGCCTGAAAGAGTCGCGCGTGAGTACTCCAAATGGAGACCGTGCACAGGCTTAACCCGACGGCCCTTGCAGTCCCGGGCGTCCTTACCCACGTCTCCGGGGCCCAATAACAACCAATAAAGCATACTTAACTTGCTACATAATCAAACATAACTTACGTACCTTATCGAGCATACCTTACCTTGCAACTCGGCATATGCTATACGCGTACCTCTTCGTGTCTTCCTTATTATTAAGATGTTAAGGTAGTTCCTCGCTTGCTTGACAACACACGGTTTGGATCATAGCCTCGTTGCAAAACATTTTCAAGCTCACATATGCTCGTACATATAGTTCAAAATAATTTAAGCTTGTAACAAGATCATAAACGTATCTTATAAGCACATATCTATTATATAAGTATAATACTATAGTCACATGCTGGCTTTGAAAACAAGCACGTAGGGTCGTAGGTCGTATTAACTACAAAGAAACAAACCTAAACCTCACCTTACACCAAAGAACCAAAACCGGACAAATGATTCACCCCGGAATCAGAACGGACCACGAAACACCACCCCGGGTGCACCTGAACCAACTGAAGACAAAACACAAAGCTTAGACTCCAAATGAACCACATTGACGCACGGCTTATGTTTACGCATTTAAAGAATGCAAGTATGTAGGCAAAGTTCATATACAAATCAAATTCATGCAAACTTATGCGTCTCATAATGTAATGAAGTCATAATCATGCTTAGGAAACACTCAAGTATCCAATTAATCCAATGAAGAGCAAACAAAGTGTGCATGAACGCATATTAACCAATTCATGCATAATTAGAACAAAGATCAACACGTAAACATGCTATAACGAGCTAAGAACAAGCTCGGCAATGTTCATGAATGCAATGGATGCAAATGAGATGCGTAAACACATCACTCAAGCCATATTGATTCATATCTTAGAACCTCCTATCAAATTAGACCACAAATAATTCAAATTAATCATATTAGTTCAAGGTATAGAAGTTCAAGCTCATGCATAGACAAGGCACACGGTAAGAACGAAACATGAAAGTAGCAAATTAACACTCAAAAGGACATGGAAAGGTATTTCGGAAGTAAAGGAATCGAACCACAAAAGTTGGAAAATCACATTTTACACAGAAGCTTACGAAATGCCCGTGTCATGACCTTAAGATACGGTCAAACTCCCGTGTCATACCCTACTGTGACGATTTTGGCTTCCCAAACGGGCTTTTGCAAAATACACTAAGGCACCAAACGCCCGTTTGGATCGCGTTTGGAGCGAAAAACTGGCGAGAAACAGGGGTTCAACCAAACTTCCAAAATACCAAAATTTGTCCAACAAATGCAACAAGCTCAACAATTAACATGCCAAATACACTAATGTATGCATATATAACCATGAATCAAGCAGCAAAGTTCCCAAAAACTCAAACCCACATAAACACATTCAAACTCATTTATGATATTAAGCTATAAATGCAATCCCCAACCAAAACCATGAATTAAATGCAACACTCTTGACATATAGAACACATAAATAAAGTCATAGTTCAAGCCAATCCATCCAAGAACCACAAATTCACAAATTAACAAGAAACCCTTACTATTCACACACAACCACAAACTCAAACAAAAACACAAAACCAAGAGAAAACGATCGGTAGAAAGTTAGAGGATGTCGTGGGGAGTTCGGAACTTACTTCGGATCGAAAATTGATCAAGAAATGGAGGAGATATGGTGATTCATAGTGATCAAAGCTTGGGAGCAAATGGAGAGCTTCTCTCCCTCTCTCTCTCTTGTTTAACGTGAAAATGGGGGAAGAAGAGGGTTTAAGGCTTTAAGTCTTGGACCGGTTCAGTTCAAGGGGGTTTGGTTCGGTTCAAGGTTTCCGGTTCAATCTGGTTTAGTTCAAAAGGTGTTGGGTTCAAATCCAAAATTAACATAAATTCCAATATAATCAAAATTCACATAGGTCCAAATAAATTCAAATAAGGCAAGTAAGAAAATTATAAGAAATAAAACAACAGTCAAATCATATAATTCACGTAAATTACATAATTAAACTCTCTCGTGACGCCGTACCTGGAATGCCGAAGAGGCGGGGTGTCACAGCTTCTGTAGCACCATGGAGCGAAGGGCACTGCATCCCCCGCACCATATCCCTATACGTGTAACAAAATGGGTATTCCGTACCCGCACCAAGCCACAATGAACGGGTGACAAACAAAAATCTCTCCTAGGCTAGACAGTCTAGACACTAATATAGAGTGCGCAATAAAATTAAATATCAAATGCAGAAGCCACAGGATCAACAAATACAAACATACATACTCAAATGAATTCAAGATATACATATTATGCCCACCCCAGGCCAAATAATTCATACAAATAACAAAATACGAATTCTAGACCATATCTTATACATATTTATACATAATACCAATATAAAAAAGTAGAGATGCAAGGCATGCATAAGACTCGACTAAAGGACTCGAACAACTCAAAAGAAAGACCACCGCTTAGCACGAACCAACACCTGCACATGCAAACTCAAAGAAACAAAGAGGAAAAAGAAGACAACGAGTAGGGGTTAGTCCTAAAGACGTGGTGAGGGGGCTAACACACTCACACGTACATATACATAAGAGCAGAGCATATTCAAAATTAAAAAGTTCATGAACCGGGGCGTGGTTTTTGCAATATAAAATATTTTAGCATGTGATACTAAGTGTATAGAAAAGAGTTAAGGCCGAAGGCCAAAATCAACCAAATTTTAGAAATTAGGAATCCACTCTCGTTTCACTAACCAAGTTCAAAGTCTAAATCACACAACTCGGTAAGTACGAGTTTCAGACCAACCTAACACCTTTCATAATCAAAATTGAATTTAAATTTCAAACAAAAACAGAATCAAGCACACATATCTCTTCTCCGAGTGATGGGAGGGTGGCCTACCCTAACCATTGTTCTAAATGTATGGGTCGTGAGTTTCATGACTCTCACACCCGAGGATTCCATCCCTCACTAAACCTTGATCCTTTAAGTGGAGACCATACTCGGGAGTAACCCGACGACCCAACATCGTCCCGGGGCTCCTTTGCACAAATCTCCAGGGTCCAGTTCCAACTTTAAAAGTTCAAAATTCATAATTTTCAAAATTCAGACTTATCTTTCAAAGTCATAACTCGCTAGTTCAAAACATGCACACCAACCCTTTTCAAAACAAACAAATGAAAATATAATAAATGCGTTTTTCAAATGTTTCATGACAAACGGGCCAATTCCCACAAAATACATATCAAACACGTATCTAAATATATATATATATATATATATATATATATATATATATATATATATATATATATATATGTGTGTGTGTCTCTGTGTGTGTGTGTGTGTAAGTCGTATGCGGGCTTAAAACACATTTAGGGTTGTAGGTCATAATAACTAAAGGAAAGAAGCCTCACCTTGACATGTAAACCGAATGCAACAACCCAAGGCACCCCTAAAAAACCTCCTCGTCACCCACGAGATGAACCTCTAAACAAAACAAGGGATAAAAGACATGCTCAGACTTAATATAAACCACTTAGACGCTCGGGTAATGCATATGGATGCATATGATGCAATGCACGTTACATATGTTCAAACTTAGACTTATCGAAGTAATTAGCATGCTATCATAACAACGACACACGAATTAAACCCATAACACATCAAATAAACTCATAACATATCAAATTAGAACATATCTTGAGTATTCATGAAGTTAAAACACATAAGGAAGGCAACGGGTATAAAAGAAGCAACAAGAGTTAGCATATAGAGCATATAAGTTCATGCACGTATACATGTATCGAAATCACAAAATTGGCACCTAAATCAATACATAACACACTAAATAAGCACCTAATATATCAAATTATATCATAACTCATGCTTATATAAGTTTAATTATCATAAACAAGGCAAAACATGCAAGGAGATATCACACGTACCATTTAAACGTATATACATACTAGTCATGTTTACACTTAGAAATTAAAGCCATAAAATTAAAATAAACGAGGGAACACATCATATTAACACATTAGGATCATAATTGGGGAGGGAGACATCAAATAAAATCAAGAAAGAAACAAGAAAAGCAAGCAAACATCACATAACATCGAAACGGAGCAAGAAAACGGCCAAACAAAACACCTGACGTTTCAGCCATTTAATGGCTGAAAATATGGGTGACACGGGGGTGTCACCCTTGCAGCACAAAGAGGGACATGGGGGTGTCGGAGGTTAGTAGCTCCAGTCCAAGGTGACATGGGGGTGTCGCCCAAAATATCCAAGAACGCACACGGGCGTGTCTTGCGCAATTGTTGCATTTCTTCTTCGAGTTTTAGCTACAAAAACAGGCGAAAAACCATGGAAACCGAGGGTAACAAAGCACAACACTTAGGTAACAAATTCATGCAAGAAAACTTAAGAAAAACGAGCCAAAATCTCCCTATACTAGCCCTTATTCATGCAACAACAAGGTGTTCAATTCATTCAAAAAACTATCAAGAAAACTTATATTCTTCCATGGTGGATCTTCACACACATCCTAAGCATAAAATCCAGGCAAGGAAACAAGTCATGAGAGCTCAAATGATCATATATCAAGCATCAAACTTCAAGAAATCAAACTCTAAGGCATGGATTCATGAATTCACTCAAAAGCTAACTATTCATCATCTTGTTCATATCATGCTCAAATCACAACCAAGATATTCATGAACCTCGGCGAGAGAGTGATGAATCGATTCTAGGGGGAGGGGGGGGGGGGGGGGGGGGGAAACATCGATTCTATCTTTGGTAGAAAATCTCATTGTCCTTCATATTGTTAACATCTTGAAGTTCATTAAGATTTTCTTGAAATTCGGATCCTTCTCTTGTTCTAGAACTCAAACCGGGTTCTTATCCTACATAAGGAGTGTGGAATTTGAGCATTGTTAATGTAACGCCCGGACTTTTCAGACGTAAAGGTACAACGTATGTGTTTACCAATTTGCGCGAATTAATTATTTTTACGTGTTTTGAATTTAATTTTATTATAAATTGCTATTATTTTATTTTATTATATTTTATTTTAATTTATTATTATTTTAAAAATATTTCGTATATAAGTATATATATATATATATATATATATATATATATATATATATGTTTATTTATTTTATTATTAATTTAATGATTATGCTAATTAAGTGTTATGTTAATTAATCATGTTTTAATTAATTAATTACGTGACTTTAATTTATGTTTATAAATTAATTTGGTTTATTTACTTAAAATTTTTGTGCATGGATTTTTATTGAAATATGCATGAATTGCATGAATATGTGCATGTTGTTTATTTTGTGTTTCGTTCTTATATGAAATGATATCGAAATGCCATGAATTTGTAGTATGTCGTAAATATATGTGTTATGAACATGCTTATATGCTCGGTTTATGTTTTCGAATTTATTTGATATGTTAACGAATTTAATTTGAATCGAGGAACCAAATCGGGGGCTAACGAGCACTTAGCGTACCCTTGGTTCCGAATTTAATATCTTAAGCTCGGGAACTCGGATTCGAGTTCCGTCAACTCCGCTGAACTCGTAACGAAAATTCGAGTTTAGTAAACTTAGCCTTATATTTTTCCATAGTCATTTGAACCTCCGAAATTCAACCGAAAAATGAAACGGCGACTAAACTGACCTTGCTGTACAAAAATAGCCATATCTCATCCAAACTTTAACCAAATTAACCATGGTTTGATTCTAATGATCCCTAACTCAACCAACTAACCGGATATGTCATGCCCTAACCAAACCAATCCTCACACAATTCCCAAATCTCAGCCAAAGTCTCTGGAATTACAGGCAGTCCCGTAACCCTTCATTCCTTAGAGATTTTGGAGCTCAAATCTCATCCAAACTTCATCCAATCAACAAGGTAAGATTAGGGTTGTAATATATGTTCATTTCTGTTCATTTCCATCCTTTCATTCCCAAATTTGATCATGGTTTCGTGGATTTCTGGGCTGAATTCGAATATAGAACGTTTTGTGCAAATTTGTTGATCCTATTCAATTCTTAATGGTTTTGATTGATTCCAAGCTTGAGAATGATTATTTTGACATCCTCATATCATTTATGATCATTGATTTCTTGGTGGTTAAAGTATTAATGAGTTATCATTTATGGCACTTTGAGAAATTTCCATGAAATGTCACGTACGACTGCTGTTCACGGTTGAGCTCTTTTAGGAACTGATATATATGTTGAATTGGTGTTTCTTGGCTGAGTATTTGTTGGCCTAAACTGATATGAATAGATGGAGATGAAGAGAATCCTTCCTACCCTGTTTTTCACGGATTGGATGCCCTGTTTTTTAGTCTGGTTTTGCTGTCAAAACTGCTGTCTTTTCTCCAGTTTTTCTGCGTGTGATTCTTGCTGGTATTGTTGAGTTTTGTTGTCTTTAATTCCTTAGGTTGTTAGCTCGTTTTGGTTGCTGTTTTTCCTTCCCTCTTGCAGCGTCTTTTGCTGTCTGAAAGCAGGGGAGAATCTGCGTGTATATACGGTTGCTTGTCCGAGACACGGGGGTGTCATTCTTGCCTTTCCAGCGCGGAACGGGGGTGCGATTTTGGGCTTGAGTTGCTGTAGCGAGACACGGGGGTGTCTCGGTTTGGGCTTGGGTGGTGACACGGGGGTGTCACCCTGTTTTTCCTGAAATCTTACCTGCGTTTGCTTGTGTGTGTATGCTGCTGTATATATATGCATGGCTGTGTAATTGTGCTGTGTGTGTGTGGCGTTGCATGCATGGCTTTTGTACAAATTTGCATGCATGTATATATAATCTAATCATGCATGGAGTTGTTTGTGCATGAGATGCATGCATATTATTTATGTTAAGTAGTTACATGCATGGCTTGGTACTTTAGTTTACATGTAATATATATATATGTTAATTTCATGCATGTACTATATATATAAATATATGCATGAGTACGTGTGTATATATATATATATATATATATATATATATATATGTATATTTAATTTACCGACTATTGTTTGAACGTTTTATTTATTTTATTCCTAATTGTGGATATGAATATTATGTGTTATGGATATTAAATGAATTCTTGGATTAATTGATATGAAATATGAATTTATGAATTTGAATGAAATATATGAACGAATGGTTTGATTATATGTTTTAAATTCCTTAATAGTGCACATGAACATTTTCATGATATAATATGATCATTTATGCATTCATATCATATTCACTTCATTGCCGAGCGTCATATGTGGTCATTGAGTCTCATACCTTTTCTTTTGCACAGATTCGGGTTTGGTCGGAGACGAGGGCGAGCATTGAGACGCTTGTGCTTTTCTTTTGCTTTGAAAAGGTGGGTTTTTCTTCTACTAGTTAAAATAACCCTATATATATCCCTTATGTGCAAGATTTATGCCAAATTAGTATATTATATAAATCGAGTCAATTTGGGTAAATGATTTCAAACGTATGACCCCTTTTATTTATGAAACCCTACCTTATGTTTTGGCGAGACATATTTATGATTGCACGGGCCCCGGGACTTAGTATATGTGGCTAACCGAGGAAGCAAGGGCTGACGGGGATCCCATATACTAGTCCCAACCAAACTACGGTGATACCGGCCCTAGCTAGGAGGTTTAGCGAGGAATGGGAGTTGAGTGCCCTTGGGGAATTCATGTACCCCCATTGGCCTATGTATGAACCGGTGGCCGGGTCTTGCAAGCTCGTCCACCACCCGGAGGAAGAAGGTGTATATGAATGATTATGATCATGATATGTATGAGCACAAAAGATATATGTATGATAATGAATGATTGAATAATTGATTATGAATACACAAGGTGTTGGTTGGAGATTGTGCATGCCCACTCGCCGGGCCATAAGCCCTTATGAATAATTATGAATGAATATGAACGTCGTAATCCCGTTGATGTTTTCTTTTGTTTTAACCACTTGGGAAATTCTTATCAAACTTCATACGGGATTAAGGCTTGCATGTATGTGCTTACTTTCTGCAATATTATATCTTATGCCCCATTTTATACCCACCAGTCTCTTTTAGACTGAACCCGGTTGTTTTCAGTTGTTTTGTGCAGGTATAGGAGTGCTAGGCGGGAATACAAGTCGTCTAGGTCTTGCATTTATGTTTAGCACTTCTTTTCCATCTCATATATTCATACTCTTATTGCTATTTTGTATATGATCTTAGTATAGCATGGAGCGTCATGATTTGTAGGCCGTGAGTGCCGTTGAATACTTGAATGCTTTTGTATATCTATTTTGGAGCTTGGTAGCTCATTGTATATATGCTATGTCGTTCTTGCTTCCGCGTTTTACTTTAACTCTGATTTTATGTTGTCTTGAGTTGATTGGTTTAAGGGTTAGTCCCGCCTAGCATAGCGTGTGTGTTGTGTCCCCGTTCGCCGTGGATTTGGCACGTGTATGGACTTCCATTTCATATACGGGTCGGGTCTCGGTGCGGTGGATGTGGTACCTCACGCTCGGGTGCTACATCCTTATGTGGTATCAGAGCCTAGGGTTGCAAAACCCGGGCTCTAGTGTCGTGTTGAGTCAGTTAAATCGTTCGGCTTTAGGAACAACTTGTCAATGTGTTGCATATGCATTGTTTATGTGCTTGTGTGCTTTAAATTTTGAATTTTGATCGAATTAATTGCACTTGCATGCATTGGACTAAAAATAGCATGCATTTCAGTGTTTCTTGAACAGGATGCCTCCACGTAGACACCGTGAGAGATCTCCGCGACACCGCCGTCATCATGACCGATCCCCTACGCCTCCACCCCAACCACAAGCACCACCAATGGACATGGGGAATTTCATGGAAGCGGTTTTTAATTATGTCGAGCATAGGAGGGCTCAAGCTCCCCCACCACAACAAGCAGAACAACAAGCTCCCCCACCAAACCATAATAATAGAGATTCTCATGGGGTGTTTCTGAGCTACAACCCCCCTCGGTTTTCTGGTTCTATTGATGATGCGGTCTCGGAGGGTTGGTTGATTCGATTAGAGAGGATATTTGGAGTCCGACAGTTTACTACACAAGAGAAGGCTCAATTTGCTATATTCCAACTTGATGGAGATGCGTATGAATGGTGGGAAAGAACAAGAGAGAAACTTGAAGTGGATGAAGAGGAAGTGACTTGGGAGGTCTTCAAGAGAGAATCTAGATAATGCTTTGTACCGGAGGTAGTGAGAGAAAGGAAGGAGCAGGAGTTTATGGATTTAAAGCAAGGTGCGCGTAAGGTGACTCAATATCTCGCAGTGTTTAACAGACTTGGGAAATATGCCCCTCATGTCACCCGGGATGAGAAGAGAAAATCAAGGAAATTCATTGCGGGGTTAAGACAGGACTTGAGACATGGCCAGGCGGGTCACAATTTCGAGTCATTTACCGACACCGTGCAAAGAGCTTTGGTTCAAGAAGAAGAATTTAAGAAGAAGGATTCGATTTTTAGAGCTCCAATGGGAAGAGGTTCCGGATCGAATTCGGGAAAGAGGCCGATGATTCAAGCTAGTCCCCCTCCTAAAGGTCCTTTTAAGAAGCCTCGGTTTGGAGGACAAGGTCCTCAGGCCGCACCGACTCGACCAAAGGCTCTACCTATGGCACCGGCATCTACAAATTCATGCCCGGATGTACCTCCATGTACTTATTGCGGGGGACCGACCCATACCTACTATAATTGTCGAAGAAGGTTGAATTTGTGCCTCATATGTGGAAAAGGTGACCATATGGAGGATACATGTTCCTACAAGAATCCAGGATTTCAGAAAGGAGTTCAAAGGCCAATGATCCAGGCTCGTGCTTATGCCCTCGAGGGTGAGGAGCAAGATGCAGAGATTGATCCTACCGCTGTGGTAGTAGGTACTCTATGCATACATAACATGAACATTCATGCACTCTTTGATCCGGGTGCCACGCATTCCTTTATTTCTTGTGACTTAGTTGCTACTCTGTACTTGCCTGTTATTTGTCTCTCTTCTTGTTATTTGGTGAGTTCGCCACTTGGTGGTAGTCTTCAGACAGATCAGTTGGTTCGGGAGTGTTCAGTTCTGATTGAAGGGAAAGAATATCCGACAGATTTAATTGTTATGCCTATGAAGAGGTATGGAGTTATTTTGGGTATGGACTGGTTGTCCAGGCATCGGGCCAATGTTGATTGTTTTGCGAAGAAGGTGATTTTGGGTAATGAATTGGTGATTGGTAGTGGATCAAGAACGGTACCTCTCTTGTCTTATATGGAAGCTCACAAGTTGATGAGAGAAGGAGCAACGGGATTTATTGCTTACCTTCTTAATAGGCCAAAAGATCAAGTTAAGTTGGAGGATACCGCGGTTGTTAAGGATTTTTCCGATGTGTTTCCGGATAATTTGAGTTCTTTACCACCAGACCGTAAGATCGAATTTGTTATCGACTTATATCCAGGATCCACACCGTATTCTAAGACTCCATATCGGATGGCACCGGCCGAATTGAAAGAGTTAAAGATCCAATTGGAAGAATTGCTCAAAGTTGGATATATTCGGCCAAGTTCGTCACCTTGGGGTGCTCCGGTTCTCTTTGTTAAGAAAAAGGATGGAACCTTAAGAATGTGTATAGATTACCGGGAGCTTAATCGGATGACTGTAAAGAATAAGTATCCTTTGCCCCATATTGAGGATTTATTCGACATGTCACAAGGTTCGGGGGTATATTCAAAATTGGATTTGAGATAAGGATACTATCAATTGAAGATCCGGGAAGAGGACATTCCGAAGACGGGATTTAACACCCGGTATGGACACTACGAGTTCGTAGTGATGCCTTTTGGACTGACTAATGCTCCGGCTGCTTTTATGGATATGATCCATCGAATTTTCCGGCCCTATTTGGATAAGTTTGTGGTAATATTCATCGATGACATCTTGGTTTATTCGAGAACTCCGGAGGATCATGCCAGGCACCTCAGAATTGTGTTGGACACCTTAAGAGAACATCGGTTGTATGCTAACTTTAGCAAATGCGAGTTTTGGATTGATCGGGTAGCATTTTTAGGCCATATTATTTCAAGGAAAGGTTTGGAAGTAGACCCTTCTAAGATTGAGACGGTTATTCAATGGTAAAGCTTGAAAAATGCTTCAGAAGTAAGGAGTTTCTTGGATTTGGCAGGCTACTATCGGAGATTTGTTCAGGATTTTTCAAAGATTGCGGCTCCTTTAACCCGATTGACTAAAAAAGAGGTTAAGTTTGAGTGGGACGAGGCATGTGAGGCTAGCTTTCAACTTTTAAAGGAAAAGTTGACTACTGCCCCTGTATTAGCGCTTCCAGAAGGTACAGAAGGATATACAGTTTATACGGACGCCTCAAAGGAAGGTTTGGGATGTGTGTTGATGCAGAATGGAAGAGTAATCGCCTATGCCTCAAGGAAATTGAAAGAGCATGAACAGAACTACCCCACTCACGATTTGGAATTAGCGGCAGTGATCTTCGCTTTGGGTAAGTGGAGACACTATCTTTATGGAATTTCATTCGAGGTCTTTTCCGATCACAAGAGTCTCCAATACTTATTCTCACAAAAGGAATTGAATAAGAGACAACGACGTTGGATGGAACTTTTGGCGGATTATGAGTGTACAATCCGATACCATCCCGGCAAAGCCAATTTGGTCGCGGACGCGCTTAGTAGGAAAGCTAGTGTGTCCATTGTGAAAGTGGAAATTGGAGATGAGAATGAGTTGTTCAAACTGAGGGCTAGTATTCGGAATATCACGGTTCAACCAGATCTTAAACAGAGATTATTTGATGCTCAGAGGATTGATCCCGAAGTTCAGAAATTAGCTGAGAAAGCTCGAGCTGATTCAGAATGTCCGTTTGGGTTTGATGATACGGGACTTCTAAGATTCAAGAATAGAATTGTTGTCCCGGAAGAGTTAAAAAGGATTATTCTTGAGGAAGCCCATCGGTCAGGGTATTCGATACATCTCGGAGGGAACAAAATGTATAAGGATCTTAAGCAATTCTATTGGTGGAATGGTTTGAAACGGGATGTTATCAACTTCGTGAAACATTGTATGACTTGTCAAGTGGTAAAGGCAGAACATCAAAAGCCATCGGGGCTACTTCAACCATTGCCTATCCCAGAGTGGAAGTGGGAACAAATAGCCATGGATTTTATTTCGGGACTACCAAGAGTAAGAGGAGGTTTCGATGGAATTTGGGTTATCGTGGACAGGTTGACAAAATCAGCTCATTTTCTTGCTATCAGAATGTCCGATAAAGTGAGTAAATTGGCTAAGAGATATAATGATGATATTGTCAGGCTTCATGGAGTACCTGTTAGTATTGTCTCGGGTCGGGATCCTAGATTTACTTCACGGTTATGGCAAGAATTACAGAAGTGTTTGGGAACATGGCTTCAATTCAGCACAGCTTTCCATCCTCAGACCGACGGACAATCAGAAAGGTTGATTAAGTATCTGGAGGACCTGTTGAGAGCTTGTGCATTGGACTTTCAAAGCTCGTGGAATGAACAATTGCCGTTAATTGAGTTTGCTTACAACAATAGTTATCAAGCCTCAATTGAAATGGCCCCTTATGAAGCTCTTTACGGACGTAAATGTCGATCTCTGTTGTTCTTTGACTTAGAGGAATGGAATTGGACCAAACAAGAAGGGATTAAAAGAGGGGAAAAGAAGGAAAAACCCTCTAAGGCTGTACAAGAGGCTATTGACAAGGTCCAGATAATTAGACAACGGATTAAGGCCGCTCAGGATCGACAAAAGAGTTATGCAGATCTTCGAAGAAAGAATTTGGAGTTTGAGATTGGAGATATGGTTTTCTTAAAGGCATCTCCACGAAAAGGGTTCTCAAGGATTGGACCAGGAGGAAAATTAAACCCTCGGTATATGGGACCATATGAGATTCTAGAGAAGATTGGGGATACGGCTTATCGATTGGACTTGCCTCCGAGTTTGACTGGAATTCATAACGTATTTCATGTTTCACAACTCCAAAAATATTATCGAGATGAGTCCGAGGTTCTACCGGTTGAAGAAGTGGAATTAGAACCGGATCTCACCTTCGTTCAGAAACCGATTAAGATATTGGATCGAAAATTTCAAGAACTTCGAAATCGGCGTATTCCACTAGTCAAGGTTCTTTGGAGAAGTGATAAAACCGAAGAGGCTACGTGGGAGACGGAGGAAAAGATGAGAAAATTTCACCCCGAGCTATTTCCGAGCGAGCAATGAATCCAAGGACGGATTCTTTTAAGGGGGAGAGATTGTAACGCCCCGACTTTTCGGACGTAAAGGTACGACGTATGTGTTTACCAATTTGCGCGAATTAATTGTTTTTACGTGTTTTGTATTTAATTTTATTAAAAATTGTTATTATTTTATTTTATTATATTTTATTTTAATTTATTATTATTTTAAAAATATTTCGTATTTAAGTATATATATATATATGTATATATATATATATATATATATATATATATATGTTTATTTATTTTATTATTAATTTAATGATTATGCTAATTAAGTGTTATGTTAATTAATCATGCTTTAATTAATTAATTACGTGACTTTAATTTATGTTTATAAATTAATTTGATTTATTTATTTAAAATTTTTGTGCATGGATTTTTATTGAAATATGCATGAATTGCATGAATATGTGCATGTTGTTTATTTTGTGCTTCGTTCTTATATGAAATGATATCGAAATGCCATGAATTTGTAGTATGTCGTAAATATATGTGTTATGAACATGCTTAGATGCTCGGTTTATGTTTTCGAATTTATTTGATATGTTAACGAATTTAATTTGAATCGAGGAACCAAATCGGGGGCTAATGAGCACTTAGCGTACCCTTGGTTCCGAATTTAATATCTTGAGCTCGGGAACTCGGATTCGAGTTCCGTCAACTCCGCTGAACTCGTAACAAAAATTCGAGTTTAGTAAACTTAGCCTTATATTTTTCCATAGTCATTTGAACCTCCGAAATTCAACCGAAAAACGAAACGGCGACTAAACTGACCTTGCTGTACAAAAATAGCCATATCTCATCCAAACTTTAACCAAATTAACCATGGTTTGTGTCATGCCCTAACCAAACCAATCCTCACACAATTCCCAAATCTCAGCCAAAGTCTCTGGAATTACAGGCAGTCCCGTAACCCTTCATTCCTTAGAGATTTTAGAGCTCAAATCTCATCCAAACTTCATCCAATCAACAAGGTAAGCTTAGGGTTGTAATATACTTTCATTTCTGTTCATTTCGATCCTTTCATTCCCAAATTTGATCATGGTTTCGTGGATTTCTGGGCTGAATTCGAATATAGAACGTTTTGTGCAAATTTGTTGATCCTATTCAATTCTTAATGGTTTTGAATGATTCCAATCTTGAGAATGATTATTTTGACATCCTCATATCATTTATGATCATTGATTTCTTGGTGGTTGAAGTATTAATGAGTTATCATTTATGGCACTTTGAGAAATTTCCATGAAATGTCACGTACGACTGCTGTTCACGGTTGAGCTCTTTTAGGAACTGATATATATGTTTAATTGGTGTTTCTTGGCTGAGTATTTGTTGGCCTAAACTGATATGAATAGATGGAGATGAAGAGAATCCTTCCTACCATGTTTTTCACGGATTGGATGCCCTGTTTTTCAGACTGGTTTTGCTGTCAAAATTGCTGTCTTTTCTCTAGTTTTTCTGCGTGTGATTCTTGCTGGTATTGTTGAGTTTTGTTGTCTTTAATTCCTTAGGTTGTTAGCTCGTTTTGGTTGCTGTTTTTCCTTCCCTCTTGCAGCGTCTTTTGCTGTCTGAAAACAGGGAAGAATCTGCGTGTATATACGGTTGCTTGTCCGAGACACGGGGGTGTCGTTCTTGCCTTTCCAGCGCGGAACGGGGGTGCGATTTTGGGCTTGAGTTGCTGTAGCGAGACACGGGGGTGTCTCGGTTTGGGCTTGGGTGGTGACACGGGGGTGTCACCCTGTTTTTCCTGAAATCTTACCTGCGTTTGCTTGTGTGTGTATGCTGCTGTATATATATGCATGGCTGTGTAATTGTGCTGTGTGTGTGTGGCGTTGCATGCATGGCTTTTGTACAAATTTGCATGCATGTATATATAATCTAATTATGCATGGAGTTGTTTGTGCATGAGATGCATGCATATTATTTATGTTAAGTAGTTGCATGCATGGCTTGGTACTTTAGTTTGCATGTAATATATATATATGTTAATTTCATGCATGTACTATATATATAAATATATGCGTGAGTACGTGTATATATATATATATATATATATATATATATATATATATATATATATATATTATATATATACATATGTTTATTATATAAGTATTATATGTTTATTATATATATATTTATTATATATTTTAAATATTATTTGATTTAATTCAATTCTTGAAATTAATTGATTTCTATTTCACGTATTTAATTTACCGACTATTGTTTGAACGTTTTATTTATTTTATTCCTAATTGTGGATATGAATATTATGTGTTATGGATATTAAATGAATTCTTGGATTAATTGATATGAAATATGAATTTATGAATTTATGAATTTGAATGAAATATATGAACGAATGGTTTGATTATATGTTTTAAATTCCTTAATAGTGCACATGAACATTTTCATGATATAATATGATCATTTATGCATTCATGTCATATTCACTTCATTGCCGAGCGTCATATGTGGTCATTGAGTCTCATACCTTTTCTTTTGCACAGATTCGGGTTTGGTCGGAGACGAGGGCGAGCATTGAGACGCTTGTGCCTTTCTTTTGCTTTGAAAAGGTGGGTTTTTCTTCTACTAGTTAAAATAACCCTATATATATCCCTTATGTGCAAGATTTATGCCAAATTAGTATATTATATAAATCGAGTCAATTTGGGTAAATGATTTCAAACGTATGACCCCTTTTATTTATGAAACCCTACCTTATGTTTTGGCGAGACATATTTATGATTGCACGGGCCCCGGGACTTAGTATATGTGGCTAACCGAGGAAGCAAGGGCTGACGGGGATCCCATATAGTAGTCCCAACCAAACTACGGTGATACCGGCCCTCGCTAGGAGGTTTAGCGAGGAATGGGAGCTGAGTGCCCTTGGGGAATTCATGTACCCCCATTGGCCTATGTATGAACCGGTGGCCGGGTCTTACAAGCCCGTCCACCACCCGGAGGAAGAAGGTGTATATGAATGATTATGATCATGATATGTATGAGCACAAAAGATATATGTATGATAATGAATGATTGAATAATTGATTATGAATACACAAGGTGTTGGTTGGAGATTGTGCACGCCCACTCGCCGGGCCATAAACCCTTATGAACAATTATGAATGAATATGAACGTCGTAATCCCGTTGATGTTTTCTTTTGTTTTAACCACTTGGGAAATTCTTATCAAACTTCATACGGGATTAAGGCTTGCATGTATGTGCTTACTTTCTGCAATATTATATCTTATGCCCCATTTTATACCCACCAGTCTCTTTTAGACTGAACCCGGTTGTTTTCAGTTGTTTTGTGCAGGTATAGGAGTGCTAGGCGGGAATACAAGTCGTCTAGGTCTTGCATTTATGTTTAGCACTTCTTTTCCATCTCATATATTCATACTCTTATTGCTATTTTGTATATGATCTTAGTATAGCATGGAGCGTCATGATCTGTAGGCCGTGAGTGCCGTTGAATACTTGAATGCTTTTGTATATCTATTTTGGAGCTTGGTAGCTCATTGTATATATGCTATGTCGTTCTTGCTTCCGCGTTTTACTTTAACTCTGATTTTATGTTGTCTTGAGTTGATTGGTTTAAGGGTTAGTCCCGCCTAGCATAGCGTGTGTGTTGTGTCCCCGTTCGCTGTGGATTTGGCACGTGTATGGACTTCCATTTCATATACGGGTCGGGTCTCGGTGCGAGGATGTGGTACCTCACGCTCGGGTGCTACAGTTACCTCATTTCCACTCGAACCGTATTCCTTATTTTCTTAGACCGAATATACGGGGTTGAAACTGGAAAAACTCTTGAATTCCATGTCGATTCCTTGTAAAATCTTCGGATTTTAAGGCAATCTTCATCGGCTCCCTATTTCTCGAGTTCCCAAATAAAATCACCTATCTTTTCCAATTCTTGTTCAAGAGCTACGAATTCTTGAAATCTTCTTACCATTGCACTCGAATGGATGTACTCGAGTCAAATCTCTCGAACAATTTCCTCCATATGAACTCTTTCCCGAACTCTTTAAATTTCAGTTTCATCTTTTCGAGCTACTTGAAACTCGGCCTTGAAATAAATGAGAATTGCTTCTTCTTTCTTTTGTAAATTTCGAACAACTTCCTAAATCCTACCATCTCGAATAACCATCCTTCAATCTTGATATCTTCCACATCGAACAACCTCGAAAGATCAAAATTCGGAAAATTCTTCGTATCCCGTGGACTCTTGTTTCCTTTGCCCAATTCCCGGTGATATCCATCAATATTGAGAGAGCATCCTGAAATAGAATACAATTCTAGGAAATATGGATGCATAATGTAGCACCCGAAGCGCAGGGTAGCCACATCCCCCGCACTATAGCTCAGTCCACATATGAAACGGACAATCTATACATGAACTAAGCTATAGCGAACGAGACAAGAAAACAAAATGACCATCTAGCTAGGCGGGACTAACCCCAAACCAATTATCACAATGCATAAGAAAATAAAGCGGAAGCACAATATGTCCAATATCAGACACCAAGTATCAAAAACATGCCATCTCCAACTATGTCCATATATCAATACATTATCATCTCCAAAATACATAACATGTCATAAAAACTGTAAATAACAATACATGAAAGTGTAGTGTGCTAGATTCGACACAAAGACAGGACACGACTCTGACTCCCGCCTAGCACGCAACTACAAAACACTGAAAGGTGGAGGCATCAGTCTATGAAAGACTAAGTGAGGTGCATAATAGATATAAGCGCAGATAACATGCAAGTCATAACCTCGGGTAAGGTTTTATAACTGAAAACAATATAAGTTCAAAACACACTACACATTGCCCGAGATTACAACTATCAAGTTTAACACTTTATTCATTTCAATCAATCAATAGCCCGGCGAGTGGGCGTACACGATCTCCAACCAAACTCCGACAGTGAATAATGATTATGTTTCAATCGATTAGGTTATCACACAAATAGTTACAGTGCACACGATCATTAACACGAACTCCTTCTTCCTCCGAGTGATGGTGGGTTTGCAAGGCCCGAACCATCCACGGTCACAGTGTACGTCAGGAACATGACTCCCACATACGGGACTCCTTCCTCTACCAAACCTCCTGGTGGATTCAGGGTTCATCCCCACGGTAAGAGGGGAGCGTAAGAGTTACCCGTCAGCCCATGCTTTCCCCGGTTGGCTTAAACACTAGCCCTTGGGCCCACAGTGAACAATACACGGTTACTCACCAAAACACGGTCAGTTCAATCACGGTAACACGGTACACGGCTTGTTTACAAATCATTTAAAGGTTTTTGGAAAGATTATAGATAGATATATATATACGTTTTGGCCAAAATCCACGTAAGGGTTATACGAGTTCTAGGTAGCTAGCAATTAAACCTCACCTGTGACGACAAAATACAAGCAAAGACACGGCCTAAGGAGCCCGCTCCTCGTCACCGGGAAGCTGGTCTGAGCAAGAAAGACAATTGTCCGTGAGACACGACTCAAATGCACCAATTAGGACGAACGACTTAATCATAAACAATATGACATGCATTGACAATTTATGGAATGATATGATCATAGTCTTGCGTAAAATGAGCATATAATAACACGTATCGATCATTTATAGCCTTAGAAACGGATCCGGACAAGTTAAGTTTATGAAAAAAATCACCAAAATCCCCTGGAGCATGGGAACGGCCGTTCCAGGTTTGAACTGGAAATGGGAAAGGTCGTTCCCGACTCCCCGAAACACTCTCGCACGTCTGTAAAGATTTTGAAAACTTTGGGACTGGGAACGGCCGTTCCGGCTATGGGCCAAATTGGGAAGGGCCATTCCCAGTCTCACACGCCAGCTGTCAGGGGTGGGAACGGCCGTTCCCAGAATGAACTATGATGGGAAGGGCCATTCCCGCTATGCAGAAGATGCAGAACAAAGCAGCAAGAACAGGGAAGCACGAAATAATACCAAAATCATTCAGACACCCATAATTCAACTTCTAATTGCAAGAAATCTAAGAATTAACATGCATTCATACTCAAGGTACAATAAAATCCAATCTAAACACTTAAATCATGCTTGATCATCAAGATTTCTCACTTTGAAACGAATTCAAGTTCAAGGCTCCTAATCATGCTTCCAACACCAAATAATCAAGTTAACATACTCCAATCCTAACCCTAGCTTCATCAAGAATCCATGAAATTCATATATGTCAACCATATATACCTTGAAAGAAAAAGGGAAAGAAAAGAGATGCAAGTATGGAGATGATGATGCTTCCAAGCTCTAATTTGCCGGAAAATAACTTGAATTTGATGAAATCTCTCCTCCTTCTTCTTAGGGTTTTTGATCGAGAGGACAAGGAAGCAAATGTATATGTTTGTATGTTTTTGTGTTGAAATGAAATGAAGAGATGCATATATTTTACGTGATGCTTCAAGGAATAAGATGACTCACCATAAATTGCTATTAAGTCCCTCCAATTACTAAGTCATGCAATTAAGTTCACACTCATGAAGAATAATCATTTAAGTCCAAGAATATTTCATGCAATTAGGTCCCCAAATTTAAGAAAGTGGTCAATTAAGGACAATTAGACACCTAAGGCATGTTTGACAATTATTTCACGTAAACACTTAGTAATATAATTCACATAATATCACGCAATGTATAATTGGAAAATTGGGGCGTTACACATGGGGTTTAGTAAATTCATGTTCATGTGAACAATTAATGTAAATAATACAATGAATTCACATATATGGTGTAAATGAATGCAAAGAAACACATAATCCTAAGCCGAAAGACCTAGACAGACCCAACATGACACTAGAGCTTCGATTTTACAACCAAGAGCTCTGATACCACTTTAAGATGTAGCACCCCGAAGCGAAGGGTACCACATCCCCCACACCATAGCCCGACACATGTAATGAAATGGAACTCCGCACACGCACCAAGCCATGGCGAACGGAAGACAAAAAAAAAAAAACACACCCCTAGGCTAGGCGGTCTAGACCCTAAAACAGAGTGCGCCAAAATTATAAAAAAAAAAAATGCGGAAGCAACAGGATCACAAATACATTCAATCATGCAAGATCTCAAATAGAAACAAGCGACCGGTTCAACTAGCATAGATACCTAATCCCGTAAATCAAACATAAAACATAAGTACATAAATACATAACGGGTTCAATCTTATCCTAGAAACCTATCCCGAATCATATGAAATCAACGAGATACATTAAATACATAATCATAGGCTTATACATATTTAAAATTTCAAAGCGTAAGGATAAAGATGCAGAATGCAAAAAGACTCGAACAACTTGACTCAAAAGACCCAAAAGACGACCGCCGCCTAGCTCGACCCGAACCCTACACCTGCAACTAAAGGGGGGAAAATGAGAGGGTCAGTCTACAACTCGACTGAGTGAGGGGGCTGAACACACTCACACGATACATAATATAGAGAACAACACATATTAAATAAAGGACTATGAACCGGGAATAGGGTTTTGCACACCAAAATCCATTTTTAAAACAAACGTATACATATCGTATCAAAAGCATAACATATCTTTAACTTAAAAGTCCTATCCCATTTCATAATCAACATAACGTATAAAAGCTCGGCGAGTACGAGCAGAAATCCCATCCCGGGCTCCTCATACGAATCAAACATTACAAATCAAACAAAAGTAACATTAAAGAACAAACCTCCTTCTCCGAAGATTGAAGGGATACGTGACCCTAACCATCCATTACGTTATGTATGCGTCGTGAGTTTCATGATGCTAAGGCCCGAGGATTCCGTCCCCTACCAAACCTTCTAGTGGGTTCCGGGTTAATCCTATCCAACAGAAGAATGTGTACAGGGGTTATAATCGGCGACCCCATGGTCGTCCCGGGTCTCCCTTACTCACACCTCCGGGACCCAACATTACCGTTACATTACATTACCAATACATTACATTCTCGTTCATTATGAATTATTAACATTACAAAACTTACGTACCTTATCGAAGCATACCTTACCTTGCAACTTAGCGTATGCTATATACGTACCTCTCTGTGTCATCCTAATTCGTAGCTAGCACGAAGACACACGGTTTGGAGCATAGCCTCGTTGCAAAACATTTTCAAGCTTACGTACGCTCGTACATATAATTCAAAGCATTTAATCGTATGACAAAGTCATAAACATATCATATATACACATATCTATTATATAAATATAATAGTATAATCGCATGCGGGCTTGAAAACGAACATATAGGGTTGTAGGTCGCATTAACTATAACAGACATAAAATCTCACCTTGACGAACAACCCGAAGGAACGACCCAAAGCACCCCACGAGCAACTCTCTTCGAACAATCTAAACACAAGAAACAAGGCTAAGACACCATATGAACCATAGAAACGCTCGGCTAATGCATATGGATGCAAATGATGCAATGCACTTCATATAAATTCATACTTGGGCATATTAGAGCAATTAACGAAATATCACACAAATAATTAAAGAATCCAACTCATAACATACCAAATAAACTCATATCGTATCATACAATAGCATACCATATGCATTCATAGGGTTAACGTTCATATATACAAGATCGAAATATTAAAACCATATTATATAAAAAATAAATCAAGTACTTAAATAACTAATTACATAATACATATTATATTATATACATATATTTATTACGTACATGCATAATATATATATTACATATATATATACACACACTACATGCATCACGTAGCACACACTATATATATTACATATATATATACACATTACATATAATTAGTAATCCACAAAGCTTACAATTAACAAAAGCTTACAATTAAGATTTATATATATATGCATCAGCACATTTACACAATAATGCATGCATTCACGTACACTCATGCATAAATAAAAACATGCAGCTATTAAACACTCCACACGCATGAAATGCAAACTAAAACACATACAAAAGAAGGAAGAAAAGCTGCAAGAAGCTACTGCATGGAGACTACCCGGCCGGGTACTCCTCACGAACAAATTCTCCCCGGCCGGGAGAATGGTGCAGACGGGAAAAGCAATAGCAGTAGCCTCGTTTCCTCTGTTCTCCTTCCCTTTTGACGCAGCAGCAGCAGAGTAACTTAGCAGCAACAACACAGTAGCAATATGGAGTGAAGGAAGCAGCAAAAACGCACACACAACAAGCATAATCACAGCAGCAGTTCATACACAGAAGCAAGGATGAAAAAGGATGGAATTTAAACTCATTTCTTCAAGCTTTTCATGAAGTGCAGCCATGGTAGATCATTATACACTCAAGAAACATGAAAATCATGCATATAAATGAAACAATTACACCATATAGATCATATATCCACCTTCAATTCAGGAACGAAACAAGGATGCTCAAGAATTCAACAAAATTTCATATAAACATTACTATTCATGTAGCAGCCTCAAACATGCTCAAATGATCATGAAACTCAACAAGTCTGGACTTAAAAGAAAGAGGAAAAGATGGAGAATCAAATCAGGGACTTACCTTTTGAATTTGAGGCAAATCGGAGGAGTATTTAGCTTGGAATTACAAAAGTGAATAGTGCAGATTCTCTTCTCCCTCTCTCTCTAGGTTCAGCTACTTCTTTCTCTCTCTCCAGGTCTGATTTCGAAATGAGATTTAGGGAGAGAGATAGTAGGCTTAACTAGGGTTAAGTGAGCTCAAGAATCAACTCATTTGGTTAAGGAATGAGAGAGATATGGCCAAAATACTTCAAGGTGGCGAATCTGCGCGTACGGCTCGGTTCGGACAAATTTCAGAGGCTCAAACGGGTTTAGAAAAATACAAGGCTAGGTTTCTTAGCTCCCATTCTTTGTTATGATTCTGGCCTTACTTCCGGAATTCGAATTCGAATTCCCGAGCTCAAGTTACGGTCTCCGGAACCCAAGGCGCGCTAAAACTAGTTAGGCCCTCGAATCCCTAACAATTAAAATATGGTGCGTTACCATATCAAACAAGTCCAAAAAATTAAAATGAGCACAAGAACGAATTCATAACACGTATAATTCATGCATATCAAATTTTCATGAAATTTCGAAACAAATTGAAACTCAAACGAATTAAAAATAAGTTCAAAAGCTTAAGAACGTTTAAATATTCAAAAGTATAATTAACAAATAATTCAAATTATTTAAAATAGCAATTAATCATTAAAATAAATAAACAATTACATAAAAATAATTTAAATGCGCATTTAGTTCTCTCGTAAGGGCGTACCTGTATGGCCGAAAAACTGGGGTGTCACACAAGACACCCCTAAGAAACCTCCTCGTCACCCACGAGACGAACCTCTAAAAAAAACAAGGGACAAAAGACATACTTAGACTCAATATGAACCACTTAGACGCTTGGCTAATGCATATGGATGCATATGATGTAATGCACGTCACATATGTTCAAACTTAGACATATCAAAGTAATTAGCATGCTATCATAACAACGACACACGAATTAAACCCATAACACGTCAAATAAACTCATAACATATCAAATTAGAACATATCTTGAGTATTCATGAAGTTAAAACACATAAAGAAGGCAACAGATACATAAGAAGCAACAAGAGTTAGTATATAGAGCATATAAGTTCATACACATATACATGTATCAGAATCACATAACCGGCACCTAAATAAATATATAACACACTAAATAAGCACCTAATATATCAAATTATATCATAACTCATCCATATATAAGTTTAATTATCATAAACAAGGCAAAACATGCAAGGAGATATCACACGTACCATTTAAACGTTTATACATACTAGTCACGTTTACACTTAGAAATTAAAGCCAAAAAATTAAAACAAACAAGGAAACACATTATATTACAACATATTAACACACTAGGATCAGAATTGGATAGGAACATATCAAATAAAATCAAGAATGAAACAAGAAAAGCAAGCAAACATCACATAACATCGAAACGGAGCAAGAAAACGGACAAACAAAACACCCGATGTTTCAGCCATTTAATGGCTGAAAATATGGGCGACACGGGGATGTCACCCTCGCAGCACAAAGGGGGACATGGGGGTGTCGGAGGTCAGTAGCTCCAGCCCTAGGTGACATGGGGGTGTTGCCCAAAATAGCCAAGAGCACACAAGGGCTTGTCCTGCGCAACTGTTGTGTTTTTTCTTCAAGTTTCAGCTACAAAAACAAGGAAAAAACCATGGAAACCAAGGGTAACAAAGAACAAAATTTAGGCAACAAATTCATGCAAGAAAACTCAAGAAAACGAGCAAAAATCTCCCCATACCAGCCCCTTATTCACGCAGCAACAAGGAAGCAACAAGGTGTTTAATTCATTCAAAAAACTTTCAAGAAAACTCAAGTTCTTCCATGGTGGATCTTCACATACATCCTAAACACAAAATCCAGGCAAGGAAACAAGTCATGGGAGCTCAAATGATCATACATCAAGCATCAAACTTCAAGAAATCAAACTCTAAGGCATGGATTCATAAATTCACTCAAAACCTAACTATTCATCATCTTGTTCATATCATGCTCAAATCACAACCAAGATATGTAAATTTTAGGTTAAAAGAACCACAATGAATTAGGGAACAAGAATTCATGCTTACCTCTTGAATCGGAGAAGAAACGAAGAAGATACGAACTCATATGTACAAGGAGGTGAATAGTGCCTAATCCCTTCTCCTTCTTCTCACTTCAGCTGGTTCTCTCTCTTTCTTGGAGCTGAGTTCAAGAATGGGGTTGGTCAAAGATGAAAGAGGGTTTAACCATGGTTAAGTGGGTCTAAGTTTGAGGTCATTTGGTTAAGAAATGAGCAAGTTAAGGTCAAAACCGTAAAGTGTGGCAAATCTGCGTGTGAGGTTCGACTACAGAGAAATTCGGAGGCTCAAACGGGCTTAGAAAAATACAAGGTTAGGTTTAATAGCTCCTAATTCTTGTTATGAGTCCAGCGTTACTTCCAGAATTCAAATCTAAATTCCTGAGCCCGAGTTACGCCTTCCGGAACACAAGGTGCACTAAAACGAGCTAGGCCCTCGAGTCCCTTAATAAACAAAATAGTTTAAGAACAGTTTCAAACGAACTCAAAAACATAAAATCAGCATATAAACACGTTCATAAGTCACATATTTCATGCATGGCAAATTTTCACAAAAATCGGAATCGAAATCGGGCTCATACGGATCAAATTCCAGAGCAAACAAGCACAAACGTTCAAAATTCATAAATAAACACTTAACAAATTATTCATATCACTCAAGTATAGTATAAAAACATTATAATAAACATATAATTGCATAAATAAATAATTTAAAAACGCACTTAGCACTCTCGAGACAGCGTACCTGTACGGCCGGACGAGCGGGGTGTTACAGCTTCCTCGTTTTTAAGTCCTGAATAACAAAGAAATCAGGCATAAATATCACTGTACATTGAAGATCTTTCGTCAATCTAATAATAGATAATAAATTATAAAACAAAATTTTGGAACATCAAGAACTCGTTCCAGTGTGAGTTTATTCCCCAAATCAACTTACTCGAAGGCATGAACTCTTTCAGTAGCACCATTAGGAATCTGTACACGTGGTGTATTTGGATGAAATGTGACCTTTAATAGGGGGCCAATATAGCAGGCTATATGATTTGTGGGTCCCATATCAACAACCCAATCATTACTCTTACCCGAAAATATTGAGACTACCAATCTCCTTGCTTGTTACCTGTGATTGATTTATGATTTTCTAAGAATGTTATGAGTCTTTAGACCTGCTTTAAGCTTAGAGGATTGGAGATCGTACCATCAGTAGTCGTGGCGAGGGTAGCACCATTGGAACGACTCCCACGTGACTAATTGATACCAGTCCACCTGGTTCAAGTTTTCCTTCCACCCTTGTTCCAGTCAGATGGATAACCAACAACATCATAACCAAAGTCCTTGCTAAGGTTTGTCCTTCTACAATGAGGACAAGGTGGGAATTGGTTTCCGTCTTTGTGGTCAATCCTCTTATGTAGAGATTCACTTCCCTTAGATAGTAGGGCCTGTGACACCCCGACTTTCAGACCGTACAGGTATGACGTATGTGCGCGATTTATATTATTTAAATTCATATTCTTTACTCTTTTAATTCTTATTTTAAATATTTCTTATGAATTCTATATGATTATGAATGCTATTTGTTAAGATTTGACTCGTTGATGCTTGATTTGATTTTGGAATTTCTCGTTGTTTGAATATGTTGGAGAATTACGTGTTATGAACTTAGATTATGCTCGTTATATGTTTTCGAATTTATTTGTTGAGCTTTTGAATTAATTGTTACGTTCGGAACCTAAAGGAGGTTAAAACGCTTTTAGCGCACCTTGGGTTCCAATGTGTGTATTTTGAGCTCGGGAATTCGGATTCGAATTCTGTCACCATCATTGAACTCGTTTCGACGATTCGGGTTCGATGGACTAAGCCTCATAATCTTTTAAGCTCATTTGGTATTCCGAAATCCGACCGGAAACTTACCTCGCTCTTATATGACTACCTTTCACCTATTTGTATCTTAGTCCCTCAATTTTTGATATATTACCCTCAAGCTTGGCCCCACTTTACACCCAAAACTCAGCATATCCATCTCTCTCACTCTCATTATCGGTACAAGCAAGGAAAAAGGAGAGAAAGTGCAGCAACTTGGAGCAAAACCCTTCAAACCCGTCACTATTCACCCTTGGGAGAATTTGAGCTCTAATCTCCATTTTCTTCCAACTTCTTCAAGAGGTAAGTTAGTATTTGCTATGTACATGATATTATGAGCATTTTGAGCTATTGAATCCATGCTTTGAGCTAGGTTTGATGTATTTATGGAGCTTGGCATGTATTTTGAGGGTTTGATGATCTTTCTTGTTCCTTGGAGTTAAACTTTGATTTGAATATATATATGTGATCTCTTATGCCCCTAACATGATAATTTGGTCTTGTTTTTAAATATGGATGAGTGTGGTGTAAGTTGCCATTAATGGAATTCAAATTCTTGCATAAGAATTCTTGTGATATATGATGATTCTTGAGCTTTTATGATGATTGGGTGATTATATGAGGAATATGAAGTGATTTGCTATGATTTGCATGAGTTTTGTGGCTTGAGGTTGTTGCTTGTTGTTGCTGCGTGCTCCCCTGCTTCCCTTGCTCTGTTTTTCCCGCAGAATTACTGTTGCTGCTGTTATTTGTTTTTGAAGACGAAGGGCCAACACGGCCGTGTCAGCTTTGTACATGTTTTGGACACGGCCGTGTCAGCCTCTCGACTTGGGGCAAATTATTTTTATAAAATCGGACACGGCCATGTCCATTTTGTATTACAACTCAACATGGCCGTATCAGCCCCTCGAATTAAGCTTCTGAATTTATTTTAATCGGACACGGCCGTGTCCCTTTTGAACTAAAACCCAACACGGCCGTGTCAATTGAAAATATGGCGGCGGCAATTGCTCGTTTTATTGCTTCGTTGTTTTTTTTGTGTGTTTTCTTTCTTCGTTTATGACTCGTATGTATTGTTAGCTTGTTATATTACGCATTATGTGCTTTGTTTTGAACTTATGACTTTAATTTCTATGAATTGTGTGAATAAGAATGGGTAGGATTATTGGACACGCAATTTCATTTCAATTGCATTCATAAGCATTGCCGAGCATCTATTTGGTTCATATTTGAGTCTGAGTCTCGGGTCTTGCTTTCTTTTGTGTTTCAGAGCCTCTTCCGGTCGCGCAAGAGCCCGAAGCTTAGGTGGTCGGTTGCCATTTCGATCCTATCTTTTGTCTCTTTTGTTAAGGTGAGGTTAGGAATTAGTAGCTAAAATACCCTATGGCCTATAATATGATGAATTTTCCCTTGAATGCGGATATGGTACATATATCTAGATACGAGTGCTTAATTTATGTTTATGATTTTATGGAATAACTTTGGTCTCTTGGAAACGATATATATACGAGTATATATAAGCTTGATTTTTAAATCTCTTTTAGTATGTTTTGTTATGTTGAGCGAGTGTGCCCTGAAAGATGGGATTTTTGGTTTGAATTGGTTCGTGGGCCCTAGAGACGTGGGTAAGGAAGGCCCGGGGCGATCGTGGGGTCGCCGGGTTTAACCCCTGTGCACGTTCTCATTTGAGATATTCACGTGCGACCTAGGGAGGTTGGGAAGGCGTGGTATCTTGAGCCTTCGATGGATAACTGGAGAAGGCATAACGTGGGTTAGCTACCCCGTATGTTTTTGGTAATGTAGATGCTAGGGTTTGATTCCCGACACACCATGGATGCAAGGGTGGTTTTATGATTTGATATTTATGTTTAGAGGTGTAAGGGATAGTCCGTTCTCGCCGGGCTTTTATTATGTTCTGACTGATGGATTATGGACCGAGATAGATGTTTTTCTTACTATATATTAATTTCGGGAAAGGGTTTTGGTGTGCAAAACTCTAGCCTCGATTCATGATTGTCACTTTTGATCTGTGCTATGATCTATACGTATTTAAGGTGTGGGTGTGTTAAGCCCCTCACTCAGTCGAGTTGTGAGACTGACCCTCTCCGTTCCCTTTCAGGTATGCCGAGCTAGGCGGGGAAGTGCGTCGAGTCAAGTCGTACTTAGCCGTTTAGGTCGAGTTGCATTCATTTTCTTGCCTTTTGTTTACACTTTCTATGTATTTGATTTTATCACTTGTCTTTTGGAGAATTTCAACCGATAAATGTGTATACTCGATCTTTTGGGCTGTGAAGCCATGTATATGATGTGTATGATTTTATGCTTATATGTCGAGCTCGTTTGGATCCTGTTTTTGCTTCCGCGTATTTGTTTAGTGTTTGCGCACTCTGGTGTTGTTTAGCCCCGCTTAGCCTAGTGTGTGAGTGTAGGTCACCGTTCGCTTAGACTTGGGTTCATGTATGGAAACCCATTTCATATGTGGATTCGGGTTTAAGTGCGGGGGATGTGGTGGCCCACCGCTCCGGGCGTCACAGGGCCACCCCTTCTGCGACTCAAACTTTAGTTGCAGATGTCAACCGTTGTTTTTCTTCTTGTGCAGCCACTGCATAAGCTCTTCCAAGGCTTGGCAGTGGATCAAGACTCAAAATCTGAGACCTGAAAGTGGTATATGATTCATCAAGCCTCATCAAAAAATCAAAAACCTTTTCTTCTTCCTGCATCATCTGGATCTTCTACACCGCACCACATTTGCATCCACAACTGCAATTTGGCACCGAATTCAGATTCTACAACTCTGTTGATGGAAGTTTTATTTAAAACCTCATATACGTGAAAGCGTACACTTGTCAGGTGTAGCACATAAGGTGTCGAACCCACAAGGAAGGGAAACCAATCAATCACTCAGTACATTCTCCAATCGATAGGCCAAGACATAGACAGAGGGGTTAACTGACTCTACTACTAACTACTAGGACTGACTCAACTCAAAATAAACAACTAAAACAATAAATCAAGACGTAGCTAGGGAAATAATAACAATGTAGTTCAGTGTTTGAATCCATGCCCAACAAATTCTCTAGTTCTCACAATTCTAATCACTAATGTTTACGCCAGCTTCTCTTGAAGTCAAGCACAAGTGCTTAAGTGTTTCTGTAATCCACTCTCGTAGTTAAAATAAAAAAAACTGTTTAAACTATAAGAACAAGATTAGTGTATTAAATAACAGAGGCTTGTCATACATTATTCAATCACCAATTGCTCAAAAAAAGATCAAATTTCTTCATCTCTTTAATTTTAAGTGTTTATTAGGAATTAATTATCCGAATTCACTAACAATCTTTCAACTAGAAAGCAAATTCTCGAATCATGTCACAGGTGTACGGGCTCAAGATGTCATATAAAATCATAATTTCATCACATAAGAACCACAAGAATTCATACGAGCGTATCATCAAACACTTTATCTACATAATCATATGTCTTTGGCTAGAAACAATTAATTAAACATAATCCACGGAATTATAAAGTAATAAATCACCAATAATTCCATTGAATTCGTAAACTTACAATCCAACAATTAATTCATAAAAACATGAATGAAAAACTATAATTAAAACTAAAATTGTTCTAAAGGAAAGCTTATGAGTTAAATGGCGGAATTCGGGGCTCTTGGTTGTATCTCCTCAAGCATGATCGGATGTCCCCATCCTTATAGCCTTCTCGACCTCCAAGAACTCCGAACTCAAAACCCTAACTCTCTCTTCTCTACTGCGTGTCTCGTAATGAGAGAAAAGAAGTCTCGGCCTGGCCTTTTCTTCGTCGAGGGCGTGATAGAATCATGCCTAAAACGTAATGGCCGCAATCCTGGGCTGTTCCTTGGTCCATTTTGTGTCTTAATGCCTCGTTTATGCTACATTGCCATTTTCCATATTTATGACTTCGAAATGAAAAGTACCTGAAAAAAGGCGATAATACCAATATAAAACACAAAAATAACATAAAATGGTACGAAATATATACTAAAAACATTAAACATCTTATGCTCAACAAACTCACCCCAAACATTCTTCAATTTTCCGTAGTAGGACGAAATTGAAGATTTTTCTTGTTGCAAGAGTGTTATTCGTCCGCTTCAATTCTTGCGCTGAAACCTCCTTTGCGGTTTCAACATGCGCTGCAAAGCCTTGAAGTTCACTTGATATGGTACTGGATAGCCATCCAAGAATTGTAGCCTTGCATTGTAGCCACGGCTGAAAATCAGGAGAGTTCGGATCTGATTTCTCAATCTCTCCATTCACAAAACCTGCCTTGTTTTTGGAACGGAGAGCATTCAAAAAATTACTTCTCCATGTGAAATAGTTGCCCCCATTTTCACTTAATGGATTCGTGACAAATATTAGGCCTGCGTGATCTAAAGGACGGAGATCGTACGGAGAGTTTTCAGCGGGTTTATTCTATCCGGACTTCATCACCGATTCACCCCCATCATTAGTATTCTAATCATCTAAGGCCATGTTCAACTTGAAGGAGAAAAGAAACGTTGGTTTTTATGAAACGTGCTCTAGTTCCATGTAAATTTTGGTAAATGAATTAATTTCATTGCTTGAACGGTTAATACAAAAGTACAAGAATATATATAAGAGTCTAACCCTAAAATCCAAAAAAAATAAAATAAAAGAATAAACAGAATAAGTACAATAAATCAATACAATCCATTAAACCAAAAAATCCATCCCCTATGAAGAAGGTTAGACCTTCCATAAATATGATCACATCCTATACTCATTTATAATTTGGTTTGATTTGTTTCTCGAGTTCTCTAATATACCACTATTATCAATAGTGCGGTATAACTTTACTGACTTTAGTTAAAATATAGTATTTAACTACCTAGAAAAGTATAGAACAAATGTTGCTTGCAAAACAAATATTACAAAATAGAAGAAAGAACAAAATTGGAAAAATATGTAGAATCATTATCTCTAACTCAGATGTGGATATGAATTACAGCTCGGACCCAAAGATTAGCCTATTAGGATTAGGCATTCCTCAAGCTGCCTGCAGGCTGCAATAATAGTATATATTAAAGCAGTGAACTACCACCGTATAAAACGACGCCGCTGAAGTGGTCGTAGACCGGCGCAGAAATCAGAAATGCTGAAGAGCTTGGTTCGGAGAATTTCATCGTCGGCTTCAAGCCGATCAATTTCGCGGCGGCGTCACCCGAGTTTCGCGGCGGCGGAATCATGCCGTGGTTTCTGTACTAGTGTCCTACCCGACACGCTTGACCGGAGCTCCGAGACCTTCGCCAGCAACGCTGAAGCGATGGAAGGCCTGATATCGCAACTTCACTCTCACATTCAACAGGTGTCAACTCTGCTTACACACAAACACTCTTTCTCTCCCGAATTCGCAAATATATAGTTTAACGTACACGTTCGATGTATATTGTATGCCTGCTTGAAATTATTGGTGTTTGGTGGAATAGGTGATCAATGGAGGAGGGCCTGAGGCTGTGAAGAGGAACAGAAGCAGGAATAAGTTTCTTCCTAGAGAGAGAATTGATCGCTTGATTGATCCTGGTTCTTCGTTCCTTGAGCTTTCGCAGGTTGTTTTTCTCTGAGTTTTGCACAAAAGGAAGACTTAATATGAAAAATTACATCTTGTTAAATTTATTATATTGGAGTCTGGAGTTGTATTCGTTTACTTGTTTCTCTCTCATAATTTGAGTTGGCTGTATGAATAGGACAATACTTGAGCGAATGAACAGAGTGTGGGGACTGGTGTTTGGTGCAAGGGCTGATCATGTTAGTCATTTGAATTTTGGGGCTCAGTATGTGTAAATTTGGAAAAGTTGCCATGATTTGGCTTATTGGGTTGGGAGTTGGGACAATATAGCATGTATGCTGTAATGCATATATTAATAGGGATGCCATTGATGTATTACTGCAGCTTGTGTCTTCAATTTAAGGTCTGTAGTGCTGTTTAGCATTAGTTTCTTTATTCGTGAAGTTACATTTTATATTGGCGTTGTGTGATTAAACCTTTATGGTTTTGCTACACCTGATTTCCTGATTTTATGTTTTATTAAACTTAGCTTGCTGGCCATGAATTATATGATGATCCATTACCTTCTGGTGGGATAGTTACTGGTATTGGTTCGGTGCATGGAAAACTTTGTATGTTTGTGGCAAATGACCCCACTGTGAAGGGTGGAACATATTATCCCATCACTGTCAAGAAACATCTTAGAGCACAAGAGATTGCTGCTCAATGCAGATTACCCTGTATGTATCTCGTGGATAGTGGGGGTGCTTTCCTTCCAAAGCAGGCTGAGGTCTTTCCTGACAAAGAAAACTTTGGTAGAATATTCTACAATCAAGCTCTGATGTCTGCAGAAGGTATTCCTCAGATAGCATTGGTACTAGGTTCCTGCACAGCAGGTGGGGCCTACATTCCCTCAATGGCTGATGAAAGCGTGATGGTCAAAGGAAATGGTACCATATTTCTTGCTGGACCTCCACTTGTGAAGGTTAGTTGAAAAAGTCTGGTAAATTGGTAGTATAAAAGGACCCTATAAACAACACATGTGAATTAGTAAACCTTTTATGCATATGATAAGAAGTTTGCTTCTTCATTCTCCTACATTCTACAACTGAGAGATTTTTACGTGTGCCTACTTTTTATAAACCATACTTATTTGAAACTTTAGTAGGCTGCTACTGGAGAGGAAGTTTCTGCAGAAGACTTGGGGGGTGCATCTGTGCATTGTAGGACGTCAGGTGTTTCAGACTATTTTGCTCAAGGTAAACCTTTACACTTAAGTCTTTCTCATTGCTGGATTCCTTAAACCATAAAGTTGACTCTTTTCTCATATTGTAGATTTTATTTGAATTATATTGCTTTATGTTACCTTGATGTAATAATTATAACAGTGTGCAAATTATGTTTTTGTAGATGAACTGCTTGCGCTTGCTATAGGAAGAAATATAGTAAAAAATCTGCATACTGCTGGTGGAAATATGGGTGGGCAGCATGATACATTATCTGACTTCAAGGAGCCTTTGTATGATGTGGCTGAACTTCGTGCTATTGCACCAACTGACCTCAAGCAGTCATTTGATATACGATCAATTATTGCGCGTATTGTTGATGGTAGTGAATTTGATGAATTCAAAAAACTCTATGGCACTGTAAGTCCTTGTTGTTCCCTTCAACCTATGCTCTGGTTAGTGGTTACCCATATATATGCAATTCCCTCCCCCCAACCCCACCCCATCACACACACACATGTATGTATATGTTTTATCTAACACTGTAACTTATGTTTTGGAATGAGCAGACACTTGTAACAGGATTTGCAAGAATATTTGGGCAACCTGTTGGAATTATTGGCAACAATGGTGTACTGTTCAATGAATCGGCTTTAAAAGGAGCTCATTTTATTGAGTTATGTACTCAACGAAACATCCCATTGATCTTTCTCCAGAACATCACTGGTTTCATGGTATGCAGCCTCAGTAATTTCACAGATATTATGCTGCTTGAATCTGATTTGATTAAGAAACTGGTTAACTTAATTAGAACACTATTGTTCTATTATTTTTTCCTTTTTTCCTGATCATGTATTAGTTTCAGCTTAAGCATGTCGCCATGTCCTATTTGAACTATATTCAGCTTCTGCTTTAGTCATCAAAAATATGTACAGCTTTTGCAAGAGTTGAAATCAAAATGATGATGGTTTGCCGTTGATTTAGTGGTCATACAGAATATGTGGAAAGTTTATTAGCTGACTAACAGCTCACTCTCGATTTAAAAGATGCTTCACAAATCAGGAGGAACATTGCCAATATTAGAAAATGAGTTACAGGGTTTCATCTATTATGTTGTAAATACCTGTTACTTGAAAAAATCAAGTAAGATGGCAAACCCTTCCATTTTTGGCCTAAACACCAATCTTTTCTTGTGAAGTTATTGCTGCTTCTCCTCATGCGCAACCATTGGGATACCAATCTGGCAGAGATGATGAACAAAATCGGTTCCTTTACACTGACCTGGACCTCAATCCTTGAACAATTTATCTATATTGCTCTGCAATTTTTCTCATTTTCTAGCAATCAAATTAAACTATACAGTTTTCTAGAGAAATTTGAAGCATTCATACAGTTTAGGTGCCTGCTCTACTGATAGCAAAAAATTCACTTCAAAAACAGTTTACTTGGACGGGATGTCTGATTAGCACCTCATGTCTTTTAAGGTGAAACTTGTACGCCTAATGAGATATCGTCCTAATTAATTGCCTTACCTGATATTGTTCAGGTGTTTTTATGTTTAAAGAGAGTATGAATATGACATTTCATTATAAATTTCTCTTTCGAAACATATATTGTAGGTTGGCTCAAAATCTGAGGCTAATGGTATAGCAAAATCTGGAGCTAAAATGGTGATGGCTGTTTCTTGTGCAAAGGTATATTTCTCTCCTTAAAACTCTGGTGCCTATATCACTCATTTGTTGCTTAACCCCTTTTTGTTTTCCAAACTATGACCCTCTGCATTCCTCTAATTCATTCTTTCCGCTCCCAAAAAATCTAGAAAACATAAATATCATCTCAAGTGTTCTCTGTAAAAATGGTGATTTGATGCAATTACTAGTTCCTCTTTCCTTCAACGATATTCTGTCTAGGTTCCCAAAATTACTGTTGTTATTGGTGGAAGCTTCGGCGCTGGAAATTATGCAATGTGTGGGCGCGCATACAATCCTAATTTCATGTTCTTTTGGCCCAATGCGAGAATATCTGTAATGGGTGGAGCTCAGGTAGTTACCCTACTTTGTTTGTACGTAGCAATTTGGTGTTATTTGCTTGGAACCATTTGAATCTAAAACTTGTATTGTCTTCTTTGAATCCTGGAAACCCCAAAACCGTGTGTGGTCTTATAAGATTCAGGATTACAGTTTTAAAAAATCTTTTACCATTTTGTTCGTATTGATTTGAAAATCCAAGGCACTAAGGAATTATATTAATTGTTTTCTTTCCCTCAAGATTTCTGGCAATTTATGTGAAATATTTTGTTTTCAGCGCCAAATACCAATATAGCATAAGTTTCTTCTAGATCATATCTTGCATATATTAATATGCCAAGAAAGTCATTGCTGGATAATGGCAATTTTTGATCCTTTAGTTTTCTTAGTCCAGTAATTTCTAGAGATTGGTTTTTGGCTCTACTTTCATGTTGTCAACTAGATGTTGTTACTTGTGGTGCGCTTGTCTATATTTCCAGTACTTATCATGGAAAATGGAACGAAAGAGCCAGTCCAAATGTAATTTCCTATTCACTGATATTCAAATATATATTAGTTTCTCCTACACTCAAAGTTATCAACATGATGTTGGCCTGAATCTCATTCATGGAACTCATTCTTCGTAGTCCAGATTTTTCATTCGGTTCTAATGATTTCTCCAGGCTGCTGGCGTGTTAACTCAGATAGAACGGGCCAACAAGAAAAAGGCTGGAATACAAGTAAGATTTTAATTTAGATTTTAGCCACTTTCTGAACCTCCATCTCACCATATGCAGACATTAACAATGAATATTGTGCAGTGGAGCAAAGAAGAGGAGGAGAAATTCAAGTCAGGAGTAGTGGAAGCCTACGAGCGAGAAGGCAGTGCATATTACTCCACCGCAAGGCTTTGGGATGATGGAGTAATTGACCCAGCGGATACAAGGAAAGTCTTAGGCCTGTGTCTTGCTGCTTCTATGAACCGCAAGGCTGAAAGTACCAAATTCGGTGTCTTCAGAATGTAATATCTATCGCTGTTCTTCTCGGGCTGCACGAAACACAAATTACAACAAGGGCATGTTGAATTCATCAGAGAAAGAGTGAAGGAGCTTTGTTGAATGTTCATGACAGAAATTTGCCCTGCAATGCTACCAAGAATGGAGAAAGGATTAATTCATGTTAGAGCATAATATTAGCTGTTAGTGCCATGTGATCTGAGTTGTATGGAAGAAATCAAAGGGAAATTTTGTTGAAGCAATGTTGTACAGATGAAGGTAAATCATTTGGACACTTCATATCAGATTGGAGAATATGATGCATTAATAAAAGGCCTCAAATGTTTTTTATGCTTATTAGTGCATGCATCCAATTTGTCTAAATCGGACGAACTGTTTCCATGCCCTTTTTGTTTGTCCTAAAATATTAATTACTTTTCTTTGGTTTCGCCATACGGGATAACCAACATATAGTCATATACTCGGTACGATGCACGGAATTATATTGGTGTGATCAATGTGGATAATTAAATAATATTATGGATTTCCTCTTTATGTTCGCCTCTTACGTTTCCTCATGTTAGACATGCTGTGGCTCAAATCCAACACATGTAACTGAATGAATCTCAAATGGTGGATATTGAATTTAATGGAAATGGTATCTGATTTTGAGTCTTGGAATTTGTTGGAAAGTGGAATGTTATAGTGTTTAGCCTCTTGGTACCGGGTAATTCTATCCACAGTCTGGCTCGGCTAAACCGGTGTAACGAAGGGGGCATTCGGTTAAAAGGGACGTCCAAGTTTTTTTTTTAGTTATGTAACCCCTAGTTTTAAAAGAATTGAGTATATAACCCTTTTCTCAATTTTGTCTAATAAAATAAATATTAAATATAATTATTTTCCACGTGTACAAATCGAGTGAGCGATTTCAGAAATCACGCACTCGATTTTTTTCTTTTCTTTTTTTCTTTTATTTTCTTTTATTTTCTTTATTTTTTTAAATTATTTTTATTATTCTTCAATTTTTTTTTTCTTTTTTTCTTTTTTCTTTTATTATTTTTATTCATCTCCTTTGAAGATCGCGTGACTCGATCTTCAACAGAAATCACGCGACTTCATAATTCTATGAAGTCGCGTGCTCGACTATCGTAATCGCGCAGCGAATTCATAGATTTATGAAGTCGCGTGATTTCTCTTGAAGATCGAGTCATGCGATCTTCAAAGGAAATCACGCGACTTCATAGAATTATGAAGTCGCGTGCTCGACTATCGTAATCGCGCAGCGACTTCATAGATTTATGAAGCCGCGTGATTTCTCTTGAAGATCGAGTCACACGATTTTCAAAGGAAATCACGCGACTTCATAGAATTATGAAGTCGCGTGCTCGACTATCATAATCGCGCAGCGACTTCATAATTCTATGAAGTCGCGTGATTTATTTTGAAGATCGAGTCACGCGATTTTCAAAAGAATTCACGTGATTTCATATATCTTCAAGTTCTTGAAGATTGAGATAAAAAAAAAAAAGAAGAAGAAGAAGAAAAATATTATCGATAATTTTTGAAATTCATCCGATTAACTTTGTCATGCGTGTACAAGGAGAGGAGATTCATCCTGATTCATCGTTGAAGAAGAAAAACTGAATTCATCCCGGCGAGAGAAGGTAGTTGAATGAGAGAAGAAGAAGAGAAAAAGAGAAGGGGAGAAGAAGAAACGGCGAAGAAGAAAAGAAAACTAGGGTTTGATTTGAGTGGGAGATCTGAATTTGAAAGATATGACGTGATTATTAGCCACGTCAGATAATAGAGATTAAAAAAAAGGGAAAAGAAATTGAGGGTTATATCCCTAAAATAAGTCTTGGGCGTCCCTTGGGCACTAATTGTCTCTGTAACGAAGGGTAAGTGTTTTACACTTGTCGTGTGGTTGGTGAAAAACTTGGGAAGAGTGACCAATCAAATAGCAAGTATAATACACTTGTCCTTTTAATTGGTTAAATTCAGCCAAACCGGGTCTGTGTACAATTTTCCGTTGGTACCTCAGGAAAATTCTTCCCTACACCGGATGTAGGCACTATCACCTACGCCGGGTCTCACAAGTGTAAAAAAAAAAAATAATAAATAAATAAAATTTTTCCCTTGTGTGAGACCGGGTGTAGGTAACAGTGCCTACACCCGGTGTAGGGAAGAATCACCCGGTACCTCATGCAGGCAATTATCAATTATGAAAAGACTGGCATTTCTTTCTTCTGGATCTGATCATACTCATACTGGAGTACATTTTCATTACACAGAATTTTTTGGGTCTAGCCCAACCAAGACATTTTAATTAAAGCCAAAAAACCTTGGCGTACGCTAATACAATAATAGCTCATACTCACTACTGGAGTACATTTTCATTAGAGATATAATTCAATATATATATATATATATATATATATTTATATATAGATATAGATATATAGATATAATTCAATATATATCATTGATATGATTACTATAATTGCCACCAGATAATATCAATAATAATTTAGAGATTGTATTTAAAACTTTAGTCCACTTGTGCATTCAGATTGAAAATGTGTTTGGACCACATCTAAAATCAAAATAAAAATAGGAAGGAAACAGAATAATAAATAAGACTGAAATAATGAACAGAAGACCATGAATATATCTAAAATTTTCATAGGAAGAGTTTAAAAAAACAAAAATGAAGAGTTTAAAGAGACAAAAAATCACATCTTGTTAGTCCAAGAAAAATGGAAGACCGAGATGCGAGTAGAAGACGATGAAAAGAGACGGTTATAAATAATACATAATTTAAATCATGATAAGATAGATTCGATAATAATCATTTCATTATCTCACCCAGATTTTATTTCATTACTTGATCCAGATGTGCCCTAGTCTTCTCTTCTCTATCCTACCCTAAGGCTTAGGATTTTTTTTTTTTTTTTTTTTTTTTTTTTTTGAACTTAAGATTTATTTTAAGTATATAAAAAAGATAAGATATAATTATATATCTTAACCTTATAAAAGAGTATAAGATACAAAATCGTAAGTGAAATTCATCCCTATAAAAGAGTATAAGATCCAGAACGCCATGAGATTAAGCATGCAAACGAGCCGAGCCGAGCCTTTTTTTCATGACTCGAGCTCGGCTCGATCAAGGCTTGGGGCTCGCTTGGCTCGGCTCGTGGCTCGAAAAAATGTATTATTTTTAATTAAAAATTAGTTTTTTTTTTTAAATAATTTAATATATTTTTATATATAATAATATATATTAATTTAATATATATAATAAATGTATTACTTTTTATTAATTTTATATAAAAATAATATGTATATATAATATATTTTATATATAAAAATTTAAAATATTATTTTTTAATTAAATATGTTGACTCGCGAGCCGGCTCACGAGCCACGAACCAGACTCAAAAGAACTTGGATTCGGGTTTGGCTCGAGCTTGCTCGCAAGGCTCGTGAGCCAACTCAACTCGTTTGCATCCCTACATGAGATTAACCCTATAAAAGAGTATAAGGTATTTCTTAAAATTTTCTAAGATATATTCTTAAAACATTTTCTCAATGACAAATTTGTTTCTTTTTTTTTTTTTTTTTTTTGAAAAGCAAATCCCGAAGGGGAAATTTACTTAATCAAACGAAATCAAAACATACAAAGGAACAATAAAAAAGTTAACGCAGGTTCAATGCCGCAATTCTAACAAATTTGTAGACAATCATACTTGCTCCACGTCTAATAGAACAAAACCTAACAATCGAACTAAAACTTGAATAGGTAATCAAACTTAATTTCACCACCACTACCGGAATTTCAGCGATTGCAGATTCTTTAACACTTAAAAGCTCGAGTTATACAGGTCGACTAGTGATCCAACGTGTCTCCATCTAATTTGGTTTTAAAGTAGATGCAGTCATCCAAAATTGACGAGAGAGACGAACGCTTGAAGCACCAGTAGAAGTACCTGCATTAAACATAAGGAAGTAAAAATGTTCTCATTCGAGAGAAAAACAACTCTCATACGAGAGAGGAAAACAAGTCTCATACGAGAGAGAAACAATCAAAAAAAGAGAAATAACGTAAAAAGAAAATAAAGATCCAGATCTGGATCTCAATTGAAAAACAAAACAATGATCGAAAAAAGATGTTGAAGAAGAAGATGACGGCTAGAGAGAAAAAATAAAGAAATTTGTTTCTTCTTTTTAAATGAATTATTTTTGTTTTAATTTTTTTATTAGTGTTTTATTTTATTTTGTTTTTACTTTAGTTACAAATTATATTATAGATATTATTGAATTAAATATTTACATATACCTAATAGCTCTATCTATTTGAATATTTTGATTCCATTGAATGAAATTATATGAAAAATAATATATTTACTAAAGTTGTGTTTATATTCTTATAGAAAAGTAAATATTTAGAGATGAAATCATGATAATTATCTATTAAATTTAAATAATTTTTTTTATGGGGGATAGTTTACCGTTTTATAATTTTTCAAACCTCGAGAATTTATGCCGTTTGATGGTCGAAACCTCGCTTGCTCGAAAAAACTCTTTTGAACTCCTTAAGAACGCTTGAAGGCTTAAATGGGTAAAGTAAGAAATGAGTACGGGAAACCTCTATTTATAGGAAAAGTGTTCGGGAGGCGAAAAATTGCAATGATTGCACTCTTAACCGCCAAAAGAAATCATCATTGCTCTTTTCCCCCCAAGCCAAATTCAAAAGGTTAAAGTTGCTACCTAAAAAGCAAACCCACGCGACGGTCAACGCGTGTACGAACATGCCTTTTCTGACCAAAGGTTGCCAGACACATCACACGCGCTTGACAATGTGGGGGGTCTAATGGCGGGGTACTTCTCTGCCATGCTACGTGTTACCACATGGCAACATAATCTCACAAGGACCCGTAGACAAGCCTAGCCACGTGGACCACCACGTGGCATAAGTGACACTTCATCCTCGTGGGGTGTCGAGTAAAATCGACTGAGCTCCTTACCCATCTCCTTTGGGTCGATCATGTGACGCCCCGTCTTTTTGGCCGTATAGGTATGACGCCACGAGTGAGCTAGATGCATATTTAATTAATTTAATTATGCTTTTACGTGTTTATTGAGTGATATATGTTGAATTTGATTGATTTAAATACAAGAATTTGCTTTAAGTGTTGAAGTTTTGCTCTATGTGCCCTGATTGGCCCATTAATCTCGACTTCGATTCCAAACTATGTGGCTATGTGAAATATTCGAATTATATCTTTTATGAACTTGCCTACATGTTTATTTTATGTTTTGAGGCCCGTTTGATTAGGTCTTGGACCTATTTTGTGATTTTGGGGACTTAAGGGCCTAAATGGAGTTTAGCGCACCTTGCGTTCCGGACAGCACAACTTGAGTTTGAGAATTTGGATTCAAATTCTGACACCACTGTTGGACTCGTTTTGACGATTCGGATCCAATGGAACAAGCCTCACAATTTTCTAGGTCCAGTTGGACCTCCAAAACTTCATCGAACCGAACAGCTTGTACATGATGCACTATCCTGCCCGTTTTGACCATATTTGACCCGTTTGAGCTCCTTTTGACCCGGTTCTTGAATCCATATTTTACTAACCCATTTCTCTCCCTCTCCCACACCCTCATTTTGGACACCCCCCCGCCCCAAATAGCAAGAAAAGAGAAGAAAAACAGAAGGAAGAAGAGAAGAAGAAGAAACCCTTACTTCTTGGGATATTTGATTTCTTGAAGGTAAGCACATTTTCGGATTCTCCTCGTTCTTATGCATCTTTTAAGCCATAAATTTCTTATTTTACTTGTGGTTTTTGTGTTAGAGGTTGAAGAAGGTGAATAGTGTTGGGTTTTGCGAAATTTATAAGAATGTGCTCTTCCTTGATTCATTCTTTGATCTAAGGCATGATTTATGATCCCTTAAGCTTCCTTATTTGATTCTTGGTTGTGTATTTTGTGGGGAATGTATGTGTGAAGATATTCCATGAATGTTTCTTAAAGCTTTTGACAAGAATGTTGAATATATGTTGTGATTCTTACTTCCTTGTTGTGCCGGGTGATCATGTGATGTTGTGTACTCGTTTTTGCTTCATTTTTGTGTTGTTTTTTATCCCTTAAGACCCTCCCCTCATTACCCCTACTCTTGTGTGTGTATAGGGTGTGTTTCATATGTGTTTTGCAGGTGGAATCGCAAAGAAGACAAAGTCTGGGCCCGTTAATGCCCGTTAGTGCACTTGTGTACTAAATGGGTGTAACGGCTGTTCGTGAACCCTTGGATTTCTGATCTCACTAACGGCCGTTAGTGGCTAAGGGACTAACGGCCGTTAGTCCCCACAGACTTGGTGTTTGAGTTTGTTTTGTTCCATTGACCATCTATCCTAGCTTCGATTGACCTGAAATTTTAACCACAAAAACCTCTTTAAGTGTAGAGTATTCTCCAATTAGAATCATTTCAAAATCATGTATGAGGAGTAAGTTACAACCATTCTATTTTGGTGTCGCCAATTATACTTTTGTTCAACTTCAAACCTAAGCCATTTTCGGATCGCTTTGAACCACGATTTGAGTCATATACCGTTGAAAACTCCTCTTTGTCTAGTTTCATCCCCCATAAACAAAACTCAATTTTCATTTCTCAAACTAAAGTTATGCCGATTTTCCTACAGCTTGTCCGTTTTGGAAAATTTCTAACTTTTGCCCAATTTTGCTCGGAATTACCTTTCGTGTTTTTCTTTCCTTTTTTTTTGTACCTCTACACCCTTAAACTTGTTTCTAACATGTTATATCATGTTTATGTGTATGTATTCGTTCTTATATGCATTTTATGTTGCTCGAGTAATGTGAATCGCTTGCACAAATCACATATGCACCTTGTTAGGTGTTTAGGTGTTGTATTATGCATTAATTGTGCACATGAACTCTTTCTTAACATGTTTTATGATTATGAATGAATATGTTGAGTTGTGGTATGACTTCTCTTGCATGAAATTTATATGAATATGAGCTTTGCCTACGTGATTGCATCTCTCTTGAACATACACCGTGCATCTATGTGGTTCATTCTTGAGTCTAAGTCTTGCATTTTGTCTCCAGTTTGTTCAGGTGCACCCGGGGTGGTGCTTTCTTGGCCAAGTTGATTCCAAAATAAATTGATCGTGTGTCTTCGGCTTCGTCGGTGTAAGGTGAGGTTAGGATATAGTTAGACCCTAATGAAATGTGCCCGTTTTTTTACTGTATGTGACTTATAAGCCTCTATGTATATGTAGATATATGTGAGATATGTATTTTGATGGTTTTGTCATACATTTGAAAGTATGAACGCTATGTATGCTTAGTTTCGATTTTGATATGAATTTGAGGAAAGTATATGTGGTATGTACGTACGATAAGATAAGTACGATATGTATGAATTATGTCAGTCTGTAGTGGGTTAAGGATATGAATATGAATTTGATGGGCCCCGGAGATTTGTGTGAATGAGCCCCAGGATGGTGTGGGGCTGTCGGGTTAACTCCTAAGAACGATCTCCATTCAAAAGGACCAACCCAGAACCCACTAGGAGGTTTGGTTGGGGGATGGAATCCTCGGGCATGAGTGTCATGAAACTCACGACCCACACATATTGGAACCGATGGTTAGGGTAGGTACAACCCTTCCATCATTGGAGAAGAGGTAGGTATGTTTGAATTTAAATATGAATATGAACTGAGGAGTTAGTTGGAGTTTGAGCTCGTACCCGCTAAGCATTCTGTTTGTCTGTCAAAAGTTCGTGAAACGGGGGTAGATTCTTAAATTAAGATAAAATTTGGTATATTTTAACCTAATAAAACATGCTCTGATATGTCTGTTAAGTTTGCTTTGTTATGAACCTACACTCTGATATATATAACTTAAGCTCCGTTTTGTTTTGTTTGTTAAGTCACCTTATATATAATATCACGGGCAAATATTTTGGCATACAAAAACTAATCCCGGATCCATGAACATCTACTTTTGAACGTGCTGTGCTCTTATATATATGTAGGTATTTGTGGGTTGCCCCTCACTCAGTGTTTGGACTGACCCCTCCCCTTTCCATGTTTTTAGTTTGTAGGTCTCACTTCGGAGTTCGTGCTAGGCGGCGTGAGTCTGTCTTTGGAGTCTTTCGTTGAGTTGGGTCTTTGTATAAGTTCGAGTCCTTTGCATATGCATTTGTAATTCAATAAGATTGTACGTTTGATCTATGTATATACATACTTATGCATTGATTAGTTTATGTATTGTTTGTTTCGGGACAGGCTTCTAGGAATAAATGAACCCATTTGTATTTATGATTTATGTTTAATTTTGAGATTAGGAATTTATGCTAGTTGAACCCGTCACCGGTTTATATATGTTTGAATTTTGTATGGCATGTTTACACTTCCGCATTTTCGTTTTGTTGTACTTTGAAGTTCAGGGTCTACGTTTCGCCTAGCTTAGGTGTGTGTTTGTCTGTCTCCCATTTGCCATTGTTCGGCTCATGTACGGACATCCATTTCGTATGTGGACCTGGCCTTGGTGCGGGGGATGTGGTGACCCACCATGCGAGGTGCTACAGGTCACGCCTCGCTCGAGAGATTTACGGTCAACTGTGACATTCTGGCACTACGCAAGACCAACTTATCTCGACTACAATGTCATCTCGACTGAGGTCATCCTCGACCAAGCTATGAGATCGACCCAGGGCCTAGAGGCAGTCCTGTAGCTCGAGCGCCAATCAAGTACATTTGACGAGGATTTGATTCGACCTATGTCGAATATAAAAACTATTAGTGATTCCATTGGGGAGAAGGTTGCATGGTCCAGAAACTTGGTAATTATCCCTTTAAAATCTTTATAAAAGTAATCTTAATTATTTTTATGTGCTAAATAATTATATATATTTTTTAATATAGGTGGTTGTGGATGGAGAGTAATAAGAGTTTCAAATCAATGATCAGATCTATAATGAGTAGTTAAATTTTAGTTCGTCAGGTATGACTTATTTCTTCAGGTTAGTGTTTTGGTTAGAATTCTAGAGAACACTATGATATTCATGTTTTTATACTTTTGGTATTGAGGTCAACTAGATGGAAATTTAGCTTTTGTCATTTTAATTTGTGACTTCTTGTGAAATTCAATGAATATTGCTGATGACACTTGATGCTATTGGAGAAGATTATTTCATTTCTTTTGTTTTGGTTTCTACTTTTTATTGATGGATGTTTGAATGATTAGTTTCATATCATAATTACCAATTAAAAATAAAAAAATAATATAATTTAAATAGTATTGACACATATGAAGCGTCACAATTTCGACATCTTGTGACGCCTATCATCGCAACAAAAATCATTTTAAATAAATGAGTTCTTATTAGGTGATGAATCCATGCGTTACAAAATAAAAATTTTGAGATGCACATGAGCGTCACAACTCACAATAGCCTGAATTTATTATAAGGCTTATAAGCATCATAATAGCTGTATTTTGAGACGCTTTAAATCGTCATATATATAGTTAGTTTTGGTAGTTGGGGGTTAAAATGAGACACAAAAGGGCGTCACAACATGTGCATTTTAGTGATGATTTCCAATTTTGAGATGACCAGAACAGTCACTATATGATATTACAATGTTGGAATACGTGACGCTTTTGCTCAACGTCTCAAAAAGAAAAGTGTCACAATAAATACTTTATATGACGAATTTAAGCATTACAAAATGTAGTTTTTCTAGTAGTGATTAAATGCACCGCAAGTGTGTGGACACAGGTGTCACACAGACCTCCTCAGGCTATAAATATCTAAAACATTTATGGCATTGATAAGCTTTTCACTGTTCAGGTTTATTACTTTCCTCATACTTTCTTAAGTACCTAACTTGAGCATCAGAGTGCCAAACTGGGTAAAACCCCCCATTTCACATTTTGTTGTTAGCTCACGTTTATTGATCTTGGACGGTTAGCACTCGAGAGACCACATCATACAAATTCTAAGTGATCGAGCTTTAGGATTCAAGCCACCTCACCCGATCGATTTCAAGCACGATCAGATCCCTTTGAAAAAAATTTAAATTTTCGTTGCTTTTAGTCTGTATTTTCCATCAAGTTTCTTACTTTGGTCCGTACTTAAACTATTATCCTCGCTTCGAATCTTGTTTAGCAAAGAGAAAACTAAATGACGAATTGTTATGTCTCTATCAGATGACGAGAAGAAGTCGTGAAACTTACTTGCTGCTATGAAACCCAGACATTTAGCAAAGAAAAATTGACCCACTTTTTAATCCACTCAGCTTATCACGATCTTAGCGGATTGGGGAGGAAAAGTAGGGATTGTATCCCATCTCCCGAACTGACATGCAATATTACGTTCGCAGGTGCATGAAATTAGGTGTTCTAAATGGAGATAACGAAACCAAAGTGACATCGGATTCTCAGGTTATGATCCAAGAAAAAGTAAGATATTGAAAAGAGAGATGACATCCAAGATTAAACTTGCATTCGTGTAAGAATAATGGTATGAGTTTTAGTATTTGATTAGTATGTCGAACAGGAAAAGACAAAGAATGCAAGTAAAAATGTTAAGTTCGATATGAGAAGATTATCACGAACAAACGAATAACGCAAAGAAATCTTTGGCGTGAAGAAGTAAACACTTGGAGCAATCCTCTTTTAACTGATGACAAGTTCAGTGAATTTGAGCCAAACTACTGGGTTAAACCTTTAATCAAACCCCTCAGTTCTACGAACATCGTGGACTTACGAGGGGGAGAGTGTTGGGACCCTACCCTTCTAGCCTAAGGTTCAAACCAACACATTGATAGGGCCTAGCCAAGTCTCAACCTAGATGGGCAAGGAAGCAGATTAGCCTGAACAAGATGAGTGTCAAGAAAGTAAGGTAGCGGATCTAATAAGATGGTAACAAATCAATTTGAAGATTATAATTCATGATAAAAAAAAAAAAAAAGATTGCGTGAATAACTAAAACCCTAAGTCCTTAGATTCTATACATATATACAAACCTCGAGATATGAAGATCCAAGTTTTTGGTCTAATTTCTCTTGATTAGCCTCTCATGAACCCTGACTTACTACGAGTAAGGTTTTGAAAAAAGAAGAGTTAAATCTCATGGTGTTTTGGGCTGAACGCGACAAATATACTTTTACATTTATATTTATAATTTATTTTATCTTTCTTCTTTTGTTTTTGAAGAAGAAGGACTAACCTTTCATTTTTCATTTTTTATAATTCTTTTTGTTATATATATTTTGATATTTTTTTAACCTTTTAAAGGTTTAAATTGCTCAAAATTTTGTTAATTCTCGTACATTATTATTTATATTAGTATTAATGCATATTCTTAAAAGTTTTATACATTGTAATATTTTTCTATATACGAAGAAGCAGACTAATCTTGTTTACTTTCTCTATTAATATAGTTTGCCGATTAACAGAATTTTATCAAGAAAATTACGTAAATTAGTTAGATTGTTTGAAATATGTTTTACTTAAGTATTAAAATGAATTAAAACAAAAATTCATTAAGTAATAGTGAAAGTATAAAAATGAAAAATTTGTACAGAATAATAATATTTTGGGGTTATCTTAAAATTTTCCAATGAATTTTTTGAAACTATACGTTCCTTCAATCCCGTTACCACCACCAAACCATTAATGAATTATTACGACGTTTGTTCTATTATATTGCTCGACCCCCTTGACTAACTATTGATGTGTCTCTAGGACTTCTACTCTGCTTCGTTTCCTACCACCCTAGCTAACCATTCACCGATATTATTTTTAGATTTATTTATATTTGATAATTCTGTATTTAAATTTAATTATAATATAATTTATTTAAATTGGAAAATTATATTTTAGTCTCTATAAATCTTGTTTGGTTTGAGGTTTCTAGCGAAATTTGTAAAAGTACACTTATACCCCTGACGGTTGTAAGAATGTTACATTAAACATAGGGAAAACTGCAAATTTGAGGCAATAACACTCCCCTTTTTGCATTTTTGGATTTTAATTTGACATTTAGACACTTACTTCCAAAATTTTGCAATTTTGGCCAAATCCAGCTGGATCCCTAATTTTCAAGGAATATTCCGACGGCCATCTAGGCACAAAAGCGGTATTTTGAGCGGTCACGTAGGCACAAAGACTATATTACGGGAAGAAATTAGGGATCCAGTTGGAATTTGGCCAAAATTGTGAAATTTTTGGAGTAAGAGTCCCAAAAATCAGAAATGCCAAATGAAAATCCAAAAATGAAAAATGGGATATATTTTTGTCCCAAATTTGCAGTTTTCCCTTAAATAGATGACCAAAATTACAAAATCATCCCTAAAGTTTACAAATATAAACAAAATGATTCCCACAAATTATGAATTCCACGATAAATCAGGAGTATTTTTGGAATGACATAACGAAATATTAACGAACTTCAGGGACCACAAACAGTTCTAAAAAATTCGGGACTAAAATTTAATTTTTCGAATTAAATGAATTGCGTTGTAATTAGGCCTAAATATAAGGTAGTTAGATATAATTATTTCATAATAAACCATTACTTTTCCCACGAGGTATGATAGCAGGTCAATTGTCATTCGCAAGACGGGAAATATGGGAAAACTACCCAATTCGGCATACAATTTTTAGTTTGCTCCCCCATATAAAAATTATCCATACTAACTCCCTAGATAAGTTTTTTAATTTTACTTCACTACCCATTTTGTGCGAATTTACCAAATTGTCCCTGGAACATAACTAAAACCCCATCCCACCCATTTCATTTTCTGAAATCAAAAGAAGCGAATAAGCGAGGGTTTTCTGAGCAAAGAACGAAGCACATTACTGCGAGAAGGGGTGTCGATGGTGAGTGTATGCTGGAAAAGTGGGTGACAGATACTGACGACTGATGAAGGTGAGAGATCTCCACCGTTGAGGGAGTTTCAGCCGTTGAAGGTGTTCCACCACCCAAGGGTTTCTGCCGCCGAGGTGTTTCCGTCGCTCAGTGGTTTCCGCCACCGATGAGGACGACGATGAGGACCGCGATTCAGGTATTTCCCCTAAATTTTTGAACTTTTTTCCCCTCTTTGCTCCAATACGAAATATAAAGTCTTAGATATGCTATTACCCATTTTTTACACGAAATTGGCTGGGTCTTGGTTGAATTTAAATGTCCTGCTTTGGTTGGGTGTTGATTGAACCGAAGTTCCCAAATTTGTGTAGTAGGTTGTTTGAACCTAAAAGCCCTAGCCTTTTTTTCCATATTATGCTTGAATATGATATTTCAGTTTTTAGATACGTCATTACACCATTTTTGTACACAAAATTGTCATTTAGTTGATTGAATTGAAATGTCATAACTTCTTTGGATGTTCCTTGAACCGAAACGACCTTATTTGTTTGTGTAACAGCCCAAAACAAGGCCTGGATGAAAACAGTAAGTTAAGGGCATTGGTAAAGCGTTTATAGACCGTGATCCAACTTTTTGAATCATTACGCATTGCATTCTTACATGAACTTTGTGCTCGTATATGATCTGACATGTTTTAAGGGGGAATTCTTGACCTTTGATACATTTTACTATTCATAACCTGAGCCTACCTTGTTCATATTGCTACTCGAACCCTAGAGGTTCATCACACATGTTTCCCTATCGTTTGAACTTGTTTCCCGAGCTCAGAGAGTCTTTCTTGAACCATAAGGGTATTTTTGGAACTTACCGACCAAAGTTACTATTCATCCAAGAATGAGCTTTTGATTCTGATACCTTTTCTACCCAAGTTTACAGTCGAATCGATCCTTGAGTCGAGACGAGTCTTTTGAAATCATTCTTGGCTTGGAAATCTATTCTGGAACTTTGTTTTATTGAAAATGTTTTCGAAAACCCTAGTTCACTATTCCTTCTACGAACGGGTCTCATTCGGAAAATGTTTTCTCTTCGGATTTGCACTACTTGAGCTATTTCAAGATTTTTGAGATGTTTTACAACTATTGGTTCAAACCCTAGCTTGAAATTTTGAAGCGTACGTTCGTACGTGAGGATTCACTATTCACTCTACGTTTTCAACTTTTTAACGGTAAAACGTTTTATAGTCGATTTTGGACTCAAAACGCTTCTCGATTTATTTCTTGAATTTTGGAAACAATCCGGACTTGAAAATCATTCTAGAAAGTCGTTTTTCACTCGTGTTGAGTTTCGAGCTCAAAACTTTTATTCATTAAAACTAATGTATCTTTCAAACGGTAAATCCGATTTCGACGAATAAATATGCGTTTCGAAGCTAATTTTCTTGCCGTCGGAATGGTTACACTTCCAGACACTTATCCTCGATTCTTGGGCAACGAAATTACAGAAATACCCCCAGCAGTCCCATTTTTAGCTTCATATGCCTAAAGCTTCCAAGAGAAGCTATTCCATTTTGCTCTCATACCCTTCTCCACATTTTATTTCCAAGGTGAGGGGCTTCTCTTCAACTATAAATAGAGGCCAAGAGGCATTTCATTCCTTGCTCAATGTTGTGTTAACAACACCCTTTCTCTCCCTCTCCTCCCCCTCTTGCCGTCGGCCTCCCCCTCATTAGAGCTAGGTTTGTTTTATTTTTATGCTTTAGTTTATGTTATGTTTAGATAGTTTATGTTTTTATGTTATGGTATGTTTATATTATGTTTAGGTTGGGTCTTAGGGTCTTCCCTAAGCCATATAGGATTTTATTTTACGCATTTATTATATAGTTTTCATGATATGTTTGAATAGTTGTTTATATGTTTTAATTGTTTAGTATATGCTTGAATATGTTATGAATTGCTCTAGTATATGCTATGATCACGTGATATGATATTATGAGAATTGATGCATGATTATGGAATTTGAATTATGTTCATGCATGCTAGCTAATGGAATAGTGATTTACAATTTATTATGTCACAACTTGTTACATGTTGATATTGGAATTAAATTGTTACATGTTACATGCCTAAAGGTATATGATATGATATGATATATGTTGTGACATGTTGTCACATTGTTATATGATTCTTGAATTATGAATTGAGCTTATGATATGATATGGATTAATGGATTAGTGCCTTGATCATATGTTATACACTTTAATAGTGTCACATGTTATAACCTAAGATAGAATAGTGTTTCATAACTTGATCTTATGCCTTAATTGGATCTCTTAACCATAGGTTATACCTTTAACCTAGATCACACTTGATTATTATTAACATGAACTTGAAACTATAGGTTATAATCAAGATCATAATTTAATTAGGGTGTGTGTGTGTGTTCGTGCATGGTGTGTGTGTGTACCGTGTGTGTGGGTGTGTGTGTGTATAGTAAGGGTTTGACCCGACCCTTTGACCCGACCTGTGAATAGTAACATGTGAATAGTAATCTTGAATAGTACTTTTGAATTGTGCCTTTGAATAGTAAAAGTGAAATAAAACTTGTGCTTTCCTAATAGACATTTGCACTTAGGGTTTCCATATCCAGGGTCTAAAATGTGTTTTCAAAATGTGTTTTCTTTCGTGGACTTGTTTCTTAACTTAAGGTTTGCGATAGGATTCATAAGTTGACTAAAGCTTACTCGGTTATAGTAAGATCATAGTCTCACGTTAAGAGTAACTCACTTTAACATATTCCTTTGTGTGTTACCTTTCTTGAATACCTTAAATGGTATTACTCTCTTGTGTTACATGTTCTTTATATGTTCCTTGTTCATTGTTTCATGCATTTCATATGCATCTTGGTTAGTAGTGGGTCTTAGTTCTTAAGCTCACTCTAGTACACCACCTACAGGAGTTAAAGTTGAGCACTGGGATCCCCAGGGCACCGCATAATCTGTCTACCTACCTTTTGTTACTAATAGGTAAGGTGAAGTTATAAATGTTTTCCAACTGGAACCACGATTATACTATCGTATCATATGTTTTGAAATTCAAAGCTAAACCTCGTTTTGAACTATCCCTTTTATCGGGACATTCTTTTGAAAGGATCATTCATACTTTAATAGTATACCTTGATCTACAACACATGTTTTCCAAAGTTCTGCATTCTTGTTCAAAGACAGTTACATGATCTGCATATGTTTTCAAAGTACAGTTTCATATGTTTTACAGACAGAATCATATGTTTTACAGACAACATCATATGTTACAGTTACAGTTTCACATGTTATAGTTAGCATACTGGAGTGGTACTCTGGTCACTGATAATCTTAAATGCAAGCATACAGTTTATAGTTTGGGCCCGACGGTTATGTGTGGAGGTGATGTTCGGGAGGTGTGCGCCAACGACATCACCAATACCGGCCGCCACACTTAGACAATTGACACCGACTTTTAACAGGAGGTTTGTTAAGTCAGGACAATCTGTCTGCGAACGGACAGCAAATCTGTTCCCATTACATGTTTACAGGTTGCCTAGGGCTAGCTACCCGAAGTGACAACCGGTGGAGGATGGTGCATGTTTGTAGGCGTTGGTAAGAGTTGCTGTTGACCTTGGTCTGATAGTCTACTGTGTGCGGAGTTGTTGTCGACCTTGGTCCGATGCTCTACTATATGTGGGGTCATTGTTGATCTTGGTCCGATACTCTACTATACGTGGAATTATTGTTGATCCTGGTCCGACGCTCTAACAAATCATGTTTTTCTGGAGTAAGGATGGAGGAGCCTAGCTTGCGGGCAAAATTCTGTTTCATAAAGGATGGTTCATACTTGGAAAAGTTCACTTTACCCTTATCCCGTTTTATGAAAGAACTATGAACCATCAACAGCATATGTGTGCGCTTGTGATAGCATTCATGAAAATGTTTTATAACGTGCATTCTTTTACAGCATTGCATTCAAAGAGTTTTATCAACCGAACTTGTTTCAAGATCTTCTTTAAAGCATTGCATTTAACAGTTCTGAACTTTACTTCAAATTCTTTATCACCCAGTACTTTCTTTTAAGTATTCCCTCACTTAGTCCTTTTGACTAATACCTCTCCCGTTTTCTTGCCTCGTGGTTTCAGGTCTTGCAGCCGCAGTCTAGAGGTATCTTGAAGCTCTAGATTGTCATTTTTGTTTCAGTCAGGACTTAGTATTACTTTCTTTTGTGTCCTGCATATGTTTTATGGCTACATTACTTTATGTTTCTGAATACTTGAGTATCTTTGTTATACACTTTCTGCTACTCTGTTACCAATATTTTGAACTCTGTTGTATCGGTATTTATATGTGAATATGTTACATGTTCTGATATGCCGAGTGTCTCTTACACGATCAATATGTTCTTGCTTGTTATATGCCATCACGCACATGTTTTGAAAAGTTTTAAAATACTCTGATTTTTCGGCTGCATAGCCACATCGTTGTACATGTATAGTTCTGAGATAGACAGCCGTTCCCTGGAGTATTTCTTGAGTGATGGCTCACACCATTACTTGAGAGGTGCTTCAGTGCGGGGGTTGAGACGCCGCTCTCCTCTTGTTCCAGTACGGGTGGGGGCGTTACAGCTTGAGGTGGTATCAGAGCATCGGGTTAAGTAAGAAGAGACTTAACCTAGATTTCTCTCATGTTGCATCATGGATTGTTCACGCATTGCATCCAGGATCATTCTCATATTGCATCAAGACAGGACATTTGGGGATTGCATGGTTCTGTTGTCTGGATTTCATATCTGTGGTATCTTCTGTATAGCTATGGCAGTTCAGCCGCACTAGGATCCTAATCAGCAGATAGATGAGGCTTTCTTTCAGCAGTTTGAGGCCCCGCGTACTATGGCAGTTTCTCGCCGTGGAGGCACTCGTTTCTACACCTGGCGTAGGTCTAGGAACAGTGGCAGGCCTGGGTATTCCTATCCTAACAGAGTTGTGCACTATCTCGAGTCTGAGAGAGATGGTTACTTTCAAGAGTATCAGAGGACCCGTGAGGTCAGGTTGGAGTCTATGCGCCATCAGGATCAGTCACTGTAATACCAGATTGATAGGGACATCGCTCGTGAGCATGCTGCAGAGATGACTCATATTGTTGATCAGAGGGCTGCTCGTATTGCTGAGCTGGAGGCAGATCTTATGCTGATGACAATCGATCGCGACACCTCTATGGAGCGTCACCAGAACTACCGTGCACGCGTGAGAGCTCGCCTGTATGATACCTATCACTTATCTGATGAGCAGGCAGTTGAGGAGGTCGAAGGTCAGGATATCAGTCAGGCCTCTCAGGAGCCCGAGCCTATGCAGGATTTGTCAGATGGAGGCGATGGAGGATCTGATGACGGTGATGATGGCGGAGATGAGCCAGCAGGACACGGACAGGGTGAGGTCGCTGCCGTTTCTGATGACACCACCAGGGGTTCTTTGGACCACAGTTATCAGGGTTGATTGCTGATGGGAGTTTTCTGTATATAGTACTGATGCATATATATCTATCTATGGATGGCGGACGTATAGCCGGGACAGTTCAGGACTGACTTTTGGATGAGGGGATGTATAGCTATGGTAGATGATCCCCGACTTTTGGCACCACGGATGACGGTTCAGATGACTTGGTACCTACTAGGTTATTTTCAGCAGGGTTGGACGGATTGGTAAGGCCTGTAAGGGAGTCAACTCGATAGTATCGGGTCCTCCCCATTTTGAATTAATACTGTTAACATGTGGCCTGTAGTAAATTTTACCAAACCTTGCACAGTTATAACACTTTCGGCTTTATGTTGGATATCTGTTTACTGCTTTCCATAACTATCATTGCATGAGTCTTAGAGTTGCTTCAAAATACCATTAGGACCGTTGATAGGATCATGCCATTTCATTTATTGTTAGCATGCTGATATTCTTGTTATTGGATTGATCATGCTTCTGATCATGTTACAGTTCTGGTTGATATGACAGTACATGTTCTGTTCCCGTTTACATGTTGATCATGTTTTGGGATATGTTATACATGTTTCTGATATGTTGATATGTTACCCGAGCTTTTGTTCCCGTTTATATGTTGTCTGACAGTTGTTTCTGATTACATGATATGTGTGGAGATCTTGAATCTTTGCTGATATGTTGTTATGGGAATGTGTTGTTCTCATACTTATATGTGACTACGTGGGAATGTGAATACGTGGTTACGGATTCTGTGAATCATTATATGTCATGCATCGAATATATGTATCTGAATGCTTACGAATTCAGTAACAACATGCCACCAAGAAGAGCACCCCGGAATCGTGTACCACCATTGCCACCCCAAAGAGAGGTCACGCCACCCCAAAGAGATGTCACACCACCCCCTGAAAGGGAAGGAACTCCAGAGTTAAGGGAGGTGCTACGACAATTTATGAGGGCTTGTGCACCGAGAGATAATCCTCATAATGAAAGGTCACTGGAAAAATTTCTGAGGATGAATCCACCTAAGTTCTATGGAGAACCGAACGACCTAAAGGCTGAGAATTGGATTACTAGTCTTGAGAAGATTTTCGAGGCTATGGAGATCTACCCAGAGGATCGTGAACGAGTTCGGTATGCTACTTTTCTTATGGAAGGAGCTGCATACAATTGGTGGAAGCACGTTCAGCATATGTGGATTGAGAATAACGTTGAGGGAAGTTGGGATGAGTTTATCAGAGAGTTTCAGCTGAAGTACACGCCTCAAGTGACTCGTGATGCACGGGAGGCTGAGTTTATGAGTTTGGTTCAGGGAACTATGAATGTGATGGAGTATGAAGCTAGGTTTGTGAGGCTGATTAAGTATGCGCCTTATATTCTGAATGATGAGCGTCGCAAGACGAAGAGGTTTATTGATGGATTGAAGCCCGAACTTTGGTTGGCACTTGCTTCTTTGGACATTGAGACCTACAATCGGGCTGTTGATAGAGTGCTAAGGGTTGAGGCTGCACACAAGAAGATCAAGATAACTACTGCACGTCAAGGACCTTCTAACCCTAAGCCTTATCAAGGTAATAAGCGACCTTCCGGATCTTTTCCCCAAGGAACTGGAAAGAGGCCAATGGTAACACCACAAAGTCAGCAGCAGAACGCTCCACCGAAACAGCAAGCACAGAAGCAGAAAGCGCCACAGCAGTACCAGAGAGCGCAACAACAGCAGAGAGCACCTCAGCCAGGTCCAGAGGAAATTGTTTGCCGATATTGTCGCCGAACGGGACACACTGAGGAGAACTATCGCAAGAAAGCTGGACAGTGTTTCGCATGTGGTTCCCCTGAGCACCAGATGGATAGTTGCCTGCACAAGATCAGGAGATTTGGGGTCCAAGATAAAGGAAAAGAGGTGGTGGGTACGACGAACAAACCGGTGGTCAAAGGCAGAGCTTATGCTTTGGATGGTAAGGAGGAGGTTGATCCTTCGTCTGTTGTGGAAGGTATTGTGCACATTCTTAAAACGCCAGTTAAGGTCTTGTATGACCCTGGTGCTACGCATTCATTTGTTGCATCTAAATTATGTGCGCATTTACAGTTTCCACTTGAATACTTGCCATATAAATTTGAAGTGAGTTCTCCTTTGGGAACTTGCCTTGTTACGGATCAAGTATATAAAATCTGACCTATATGTATTGGTACCCGTTGTTACCCGACGGATCTTATTGAGTTACCGATGACAAGATACGATGTTATACTTGGTATGGATTGGTTGTCTAAGTACCGAGCTAAGTTGGATTGTTACAAGAAAGAGATCATCTTGGAAGAAGATGAAAGTGGGACATCAGAAGGGAAAGTTGAGAAGTTGTCAGTGATTTCTTCGATGGAAGCTAAGAAGTTGATTCAGAAAGGAGCTATTGGATTTGTGGCTTATCTTTTGAATAGACCGAAAGATCAACTTAAGATCGAAGAAGTGGAAGTGGTGAACGAGTTCCTAGATGTGTTTCCTGAGCATTTGGATTCGTTACCTCCTGACCGAGAATTGGAATTTAGGATCGAGACGATATCAGGAGCTGAGCCGTACTCAAAGACACCTTACAGAATGGCTCCAGCTGAATTGGAAGAACTGAGGAAGCAATTGGATGTACTAATTGAGTCTGGATATGTTCGACCGAGCACGTCGCCGTGGGGAGCGCCTGTTCTTTTCGTTAAGAAGAAGGATGGATCATTGCGTTTATGCATTGACTATCGGGAGCTGAACAGGATGACAATCAAGAATAAGTATCCTCTCCCTCATATCGAAGAGCTGTTCGATATACTTCAAGGATCGAAGGTCTACTCTAAGTTAGATCTAAGACAAGGATATTATCAATTGAAGATCAGGGAAGCAGATATTCCGAAGACTGCTTTCAACAGCCGATACGGACATTTTGAGTTTGTAGTAATGCCGTTTGGTTTGACGAACGCACCAGCTGCATTCATGGATATGATGCACCGTATATTCAAGCCGTTTCTTGACAAGTTTGTAGTAATCTTCATCGATGATATTTTGGTATTTTCGAAGACACCGGAGGAACATGCTGAACATCTTCGAATCGTGTTACGCACTTTGCTGGATCACAAGCTATATGCAAAGTTCAGCAAATGTGATTTCTGGCTTGAGAGAGTTACGTTTCTCGGACACATCATATCAGGATCTGGAATCAAAGTAGATCCCTCGAAGATCGAAACAATCATGGATTGGAGTCACCGAAGAATCCTTCAGAAGTGAGAAGTTTTCTGGGATTAGCTGGTTACTACCGAAGGTTTGTCAAAGATTTCTCGAAGATAGCTACACCTCTCACTAAGTTGACAAAGAAAGAAGGGAAGTTTGAATGGCCTAAGAAGTGTGAGCAAAGTTTTTAAAGGTTGAAGGAGATGCTAAAACTGCACCCATGTTAGCGTTACCAGAAGGAAAAGAAGGTTACACTGTTTACACCGATGCTTTGAAAGAAGGACTAGGAAGAGTTTTGATGCAGAATGGAAAAGTGATTGCGTATGCATCAAGGAAACTCAAAACGCATGAAGTCAACCCGACACATGATTTGGAGTTAGCAGCGATAATTTTTGCTCTTGGAAAGTGGAGACATTACCTGTATGGAGTTACGTTTGAGATCTTTACTGATCATAAGAGCCTGCGATATCTATTCACTCAGAAGGAGTTGAATATGCGACAGAGGAGATGGATGGAATTTCTGGAGGACTACGATTGCATTATTCAGTACCATCCAGGGAAGGCGAATATTGTGGCCGATGCTCTGAGCAAAAAAGTTCATTTGGCACAGATTTCTGCCAACCCTGAGGTTGATCAAAGAGAAATAATAGAGGTGATAACTAAAGCTCGAATCGCGAACGTTGTGATGATATCACCATTGAAAGAACAAGTGCTGGAAGCACAGAAGAATGACGAGTGGATCAAGAAATGTCTCGAATCTAAGGAGAGAGTTGATGAGACTAAGTTCAAGGTTGATGAACATGGAATATTGAGGTACAAAGGTCGAGTATGCGTACCAACTATTTTGAGGAAAGAGATTCTCGACGAAGCACACAAGACTAAGTACACGATACATCCCGGAGGCACCAAGATGTATCAAGATGTTAAGACGCATTTTTAGTGGAATGGAATGAAGAGAGACATAGCCAACTATGTCAAGAAGTGCTTAACTTGTCAGAAAGTTAAAGCTGAGCACCAGAAGCCGAGTGGGAAGTTGCAACCATTACCGATTCCGACATGGAAATGGGAGCAAATCACGATGGATTTTGTCACTGGATTACCCAAAGTCAGAGGAGGACAAGATAGTATCTGGGTGATCATTGATCGATTGACAAAGTCAGCGCACTTTTTGCCAGTTAAGACGACGGATAAGGTCAGCACGTTGGCAAAGCTGTATCAGCAAGAGATTGTCAGATTACATGGAGTCCCGAACAGTATAGTCTCGGATAGAGATCCGAAATTCACGTCGCACTTGTGGAAAGAAATTCAGACTTTGATGGGAACGAAGTTGAACTTCAGTACTGCAGTGCATCCTCAGACAGATGGACAATCAGAAAGGATGATTAAGTACTTGGAAGATATGCTAAGAGCTTGCGCTTTGGACTTCCAGGAAAGTTGGAAAGAGTGTTTACCTCTTGTGGAGTTTGCATACAACAATAGTTATCAAGCTTCTATTAAAGCTGCTCCATATGAAGCCTTGTATGGAAGAAAATGTAGATCCCCGTTATACTGGGATTTGGATGAAGCAAGATGTACTGAGGAAGGACCAATCAGAGTGAATTCTGCTAAATGGATAAGAGAAGCAACGGAAAAGATTCAGATCATTCGACAGAGAATGAAAGCTGCCCAGGACCGGCAGAAGAGTTATGCTGATCGACGAAGAAGGGATTTGGAATTCAAAGTGGGCGAAAAGGTATTTCTGAAGGCTTCGCCAAGAAAAGGGTTTTCCCGAATTGGAAAAAGAGGAAAGTTAAACCCGAGATATGTTGGACCGTATGAGATACTGGAGAGAGTCGGACCGACTGCTTATAGATTGGATTTGCCTGCAGGTCTAACAGGAATCCGCAACGTATTTCATGTATCTCAGCTTCGTAAGTGTTTCGCAGATGAGACAGAGGTTGTGCCGGTAGAGGAGATACCGTTAGAACCGGATCTGACTTATGTTTTGAAGCCTGCTAAGATTCTAGATAGGAAGTTTCAAGAGCTGAGGAATAGGAAGATTCCTTTGGTTAAAGTCCTTTGGAAGGGACATGGGACAGAAGAGGCAACCTGGGAGACAGAAGAAAAAATGCAGAAGCATCACCCTGAGTTATTTGCGGTTACAGCGGAAGAATCTGAGGACAGATTCTCTTTAAGGAGGGGTGATTGTAACAGCCCAAAACAGGGCCTGGATGAAAACAGTAAGTTAAGGGCATTGGTAAAACGTTTATAGACCGTGATCCAACTTTTTGAATCATTACGCATTGCATTCTTACATGAACTTTGTGCTCATATATGATCTAACATGTTTTAAGGGGGAATTCTTGACCTTTGATACAGTTTACTATTTATAACCCGAGCCTACCTTGTTCATATTGCTACTCGAACCCTAGAGGTTCATCACACATGTTTCCCTATCGTTTGAACTTGTTTCCCGAGCTCAGAGAGTCTTTCTTGAACCATAAGGGTATTTTTGGAACTTACCGACCAAAGTTACTATTCATCCAAGAATGAGCTTTTGATTCTGATACCTTTTCTACCCAAGTTTACAGTCGAATCGATCCTTGAGTCGAGACGAGTCTTTTGAAATCATTCTTAGCTTGGAAATCTATTCTGGAACTTTGTTTTATTGAAAATGTTTTCGAAAACCCTAGTTCACTATTCCTTCTACGAACGGGTCTCATTCGGAAAATGTTCTCTTCGGATTTGCACTACTTGAGCTATTTCAAGATTTTTGAGATGTTTTACAACTATTGGTTCAAACCCTAGCTTGAAATTTTGAAGCGTACGTTCGTACGTGAGGATTCACTATTCACTCTACGTTTTCAACTTTTTAACGGTAAAACGTTTTATAGTCGATTTTGGACTCAAAACGCTTCTCGATTTATTTCTTGAATTTTGGAAACAATCCGGACTTGAAAATCATTCTAGAAAGTCGTTTTTCACTCGTGTTGAGTTTCGAGCTCAAAACTTTTATTCATTAAAACTAATGTATCTTTCAAACGGTAAATCCGATTTCGACGAATAAATATGCGTTTCGAAGCTAATTTTCTTTCCATCGGAATGGTTACACTTCCAGACACTTATCCTCGATTCTTGGGCAACGAAATTACAGAAATACCCCCAGCAGCCCCATTTTTAGCTTCATATGCCTAAAGCTTCCAAGAGAAGCTATTCCATTTTGCTCTCATACCCTTCTCCACATTTTATTTCCAAGGTGAGGGGCTTCTCTTCAACTATAAATAGAGGCCAAGAGGCATTTCATTCCTTGCTCAATGTTGTGTTAACAACACCCTTTCTCTCCCTCTCCTCCCCCTCTTGCCGTCGGCCTCCCCCCCATTAGAGCTAGGTTTGTTTTATTTTTATGCTTTAGTTTATGTTATGTTTAGTTAGTTTATGTTTTTATGTTATGGTATGTTTATATTATGTTTAGGTTGGGTCTTAGGGTCTTCCCTAAGCCATATAGGATTTTATTTTAAGCATTTATTATATAGTTTTCATGATATGTTTGAATAGTTGTTTATATGTTTTAATTGTTTAGTATATGCTTGAACATGTTATGAATTGCTCTAGTATATGCTATGATCACGTGATATGATTGTTATATTATGAGAATTGATGCATGATTATGGAATTTGAATTATGTTCATGCATGCTAGCTAATGGAATAGTGATTTACAATTTATTATGTCACAACTTGTTACATGTTGCTATTGGAATTAAATTGTTACATGTTACATGCCTAAAGGTATATGATATGATATGATATATGTTGTGACATGTTGTCACATTGTTATATGATTCTTGAATTATGAATTGAGCTTATGATATGATATGGATTAATGGATTAGTGCCTTGATCATATGTTATACACTTTAATAGTGTCACATGTTATAACCTAAGATAGAATAGTGTTTCATAACTTGATCTTATGCCTTAATTGGATCTCTTAACCATAGGTTATACCTTTAACCTAGATCACACTTGATTATTATTAACATGAACTTGAAACTATAGGTTATAATCAAGATCATAATTTAATTAGTGTGTGTGTGTGTGTGTGTTCGTGCATGGTGTGTGTGTGTACCGTGTGTGTGGGTGTGTGTGTATAGTAAGGGTTTGACCCGACCCTTTGACCCGACCTGTGAATAGTAACCTGTGAATAGTAATCTTGAATAGTACTTTTGAATAGTGCCTTTGAATAGTAAAAGTGAAATAAAACTTGTGCTTTCCTAATAGACATTTGCACCTAGGGTTTCCATATCCAGGGTCTAAAATGTGTTTTCTTTCGTGGACTTGTTTCTTAACTTAAGGTTTGCGATAGGATTCATAAGTTGACTAAAGCTTACTCGGTTATAGTAAGATCATAGTCTCACGTTAAGAGTAACTCACTTTAACGTATTCCTTTGTGTGTTACCTTTCTTGAATACCTTAAATGGTATTACTCTCTTGTGTTACGTGTTCGTTATATGTTCCTTGTTCATTGTTTCATGCATTTCATATGCATCTTGGTTAGTAGTGGGTCTTAGTTCTTAAGCTCACCCTAGTACACCACCTACAGGAGTTAAAGTTGAGCACTGGGATCCCCAGGGCACCGCATAATCTGTCTACCTACCTTTTGTTACTAATAGGTGAGGTGAAGTTATAAATGTTTTCCAACTGGAACCACGATTATACTATCGTATCATATGTTTTGAAATTCAAAGCTAAACCTCGTTTTGAACTATCCCTTTTATCGGGACATTCTTTTGAAAGGATCATTCATACTTTAATAGTATACCTTGATCTACAACACATGTTTTCCAAAGTTCTGCATTCTTGTTCAAAGACAGTTACATGATCTGCATATGTTTTCAAAGTACAGTTCCATATGTTTTACAGACAGAATCATATGTTTTACAGACAACATCATATGTTACAGTTACAGTTTCACATGTTATAGTTAGCATACTGGAGTGGTACTCTGGTCACTGCTAATCTTAAATGCAAGCATACAGTTTATAGTTTGGGCCCGGCGGTTATGTGTGGAGGTGATGTTCGGGAGGTGTGCGCCAACGACATCACCAATACCGGCCGCCATACTTAGACAATTGACACCGACTTTTAACAGGAGGTTTGTTAAGTCAGGACAATCTGTCTGGGAACGGACAGCAATCTGTTCCCATTACATGTTTACAGGTCGCCTAGGGCTAGCTACCCGAAGTGGCAATTGGTGGAGGATGGTGCATGTTTGTATACGTTGGTAAGAGTTGTTGTTGACCTTGGTCCGATAGTTTACTGTGTGCGGAGTTGTTGTCGACCTTGGTCCGATGCTCTACTATATGTGGGGTCATTGTTGATCTTGGTCCGATACTCTACTATACGTGGAATTATTGTTGATCCTGGTCCGACGCTCTAACAAATCATGTTTTTCTGGAGTAAGGAAGGAGGAGCCTAGCTTGCGGGCAAAATTCTGTTTCATAAAGGATGGTTCATACTTGGAAAAGTTCACTTTACCCTTATCCCGTTTTATGAAAGAACTATGAACCATCAACAGCATATGTGTGCGCGTGTGATAGCATTCATGAAAATGTTTTATAACGTGCATTCTTTTACAGCATTGCATTCAAAGAGTTTTATCAACCGAACTTGTTTCAAGATCTTCTTTAAAGCATTGCATTTAACAGTTCTGAACTTTACTTCAAATTCTTTATCACTCAGTACTTTCTTTTAAGCATTCCCTCACTTAGTCCTTTTGACTAATACCTCTCCCGTTTTCTTGCCTCGTGGTTTCAGGTCTTGCAGCCGCAGTCTAGAGGTATCTTGAAGCTCTAGATTGTCATTTTTGTTTCAGTCAGGACTTAGTATTACTTTCTTTTGTGTCCTGCATATGTTTTATGGCTGCATTACTTTATGTTTCTGAATACTTGAGTCTTTGTTATACACTTTCTGCTACTCTGTTACCGATATTTTGAACTCTGTTGTATCGGTATTTATATGTGAATATGTTACATGTTCTGATATGCCGAGTCTCTCTTACACGATCAATATGTTCTTGCTTGTTACATGCCATCACGCACATGGTTTGAAAAGTTTTAAAATACTCTGATTTTTCCGCTGCATAGTCACATCGTTGTACATGTATAGTTCTGAGATAGACAGCCGTTCGCTGGAGTATTTCTTGAGTGATGGCTCACACCATTACTTGAGAGGTGCTTCAGTGCGGGGGTTGAGACGCCGCTCTCCTCTTGTTCCAGTACGGGTGGGGGCGTTACAGTTTGTGGGTTGTTTGAATTTAAAAGCCTTAGCAATTTTTTTCCATCTTCTGCTCAAATACGATATTTTTGTGTTTAGATACGCTATTACGTTTTATTTATACACAATTTTTTTTTTAATCTTGTGATGTTATCTTTGGCCGAAATGACTGAGTCGAGGCATGTTACCCTTCAAACTCGAATGTTTATTTGCGGTGTATTTTTTTGCTTATTTGCCGAATGTTTCGCACGTGATGATCCCACTTTCTATGATCAGTCATTGAAAGTGAAGATGTCCTACTATCGCGCTCATTTGGCTACTAAAATCTTGTCTGTCGATGACGATTCAAATGGTGTTGGATAATAGATTTGTATATATGTTGTTTGTATTTTTCGTTTGCTTATGGTCAATAGATGTATTGGTTATTTTTAGTCAGCAGATATGCTACATTGGTTGGTTGTCGGTCAGCAGATATTGTGGTTGTTGTTTGTAAGTGGATGTTTTGGTTATTTTTGGTCAGCAGATATGCTGTATTGGTTGGTTATCGGTAGGAGGAATTATGATGTATGTTGTTTGGATATTTAAGTAGTTTTATCAACCTTTGTAGTATGAAAACTGTGTAATGAAGTATGAACAATTTGTAATGCAGTACCTATTTTTCAGTATGTAGTATAAATTCCAGTATGCAGTACCTCCTTGTGGTTTGAAACGTTTAAATGTGTGTTGTATGAAATTCACATAATGTAGTATAAAAACGTTGTAATGCAGTATTTATATCCTATTATGCAGTATAAATTCATGTATTTGTGGTTTTGGGACAAATCAACATATGTAAACGTTTAAACGTATGTTGTATGAAGTTCAAATAATGTAGTGTAAAAACGTTCTAATGCAGTATTTATATCCTATTATGTAGTATAAATTCATGGATTTGTAGTTTTGGGACAAATCAACATGTGTAAACGTTTAAACGTATGTTGTATGAAGTTTACATAATGTAGTATAAAAACGTTCTAATGCAGTATTTATATCCTATTATGTAGTATAAATTCATGGATTTGTGGTTTTGGGACAAATCAGCATATGTAAACGTTTAAATGTACGCTGTATGAAGTTCACATAATGTAGTATAGAAAGGTTCTAATGTAGTATTTATATCCTATTATGCAGTATAAATTCATGGATTTGTGGTTTTGGGACAAATCATCATATGTAAACGAAAACCAAGGATTCACTTTTATAGACACCAAGAGGTGGAATTGTGACACCACGTCTTCTCGATAATCTAGGTATGTCGTCACGAGAGAGTTTAATTCAGTAATTTTTAGATTTACGTGAATTTGCATGTCTTACGTGTCAATTTGTATTTTATATATTTTGTGCGCATTAGAATTTAATTAAATGTTCTTGGACTCAATCATCCAATATTTGCAAATTAAGGACCTAATCGTAAATTAGGGTGTTTTAGCCTTCGTGGCTACCTTGAGCTCGAGAATTCGAATTCGAATTCTAACCTTGTCATTGAGTTCGCTTTGATGATTCGGATTCGATGAATTAACCTTTTTAATTTTCTAAGCCATTTGATTACCCTACCGTTTTATAATTTGATCCGAATTGACCGGATACCGTTTGACCCTAGCCGTTTGTTCGACCCGTATCAGCCCTTAAAGGCTGATAATATCCTCTCTCTCCATTTGATCGATCAAAGCAAGGGAGAAGAAAAGAGAAGGAAGCCCCTTTGGCCATTCCAAGTTTTGGCTCGAGCTTGCCTCGTCCGACCATCCAACTGAAGAACCAAGGTAACCATTGTATTCCTCTCATTACGTGCTTCATTCTACATGCATTTCGTGGTATGATTCCGTGTCTAAGTGGCTATTTGGGAGTGATGATAAATAGTATATATTTTGTGTTTTGGGTGTTCGGGATCGTTTCAAAGTCCAATTTGTGTTCTAACGTGTTATATATATGTGATATACCTTGAATTTGAGTGTTTTAGGGTTGAATATTGATTGGTATGTGATTTGGGGGGGTTTGGGAACCACACCCCGTCGATCCCCTGCTTTTCAGCTCTTTTTTTTTTCGGAGAAGATGACCAAACACGACCGTGTCAAACCTCAGTTCATTTCCAACAAGGCCGTGTTAGACGTTTGAGTTGTTTTTTTTTTTTTTTTAATTCCGACACGGCTGTGTCAGCTGGCAGACCAATTTTGACACGACTGTGCAGCCTTCGTTTGTGGTCTGTTTGGCCTGAATTTCGGACGGTAGAAACCTTTTTGAGTCTAGAACATTCTTGGAATCACCTCAAAATTCGTTCTGGATTGTGAGATATAATCGTTTGAAAATTATGTCGCCACTTCACCGGAATCCTGCATTCGTCCAATTTCAAACCTACGCCATTTTCGTCTCGCTTTAAACCACGATTCGAACCACCTACCATTGGAAAAATCTTTGTGTCTAGTTTCATTTCCAAGAAACAAAACTTAATTCCCCTTTCTTAAACTCAAGTTATGATCGTTTTCCTACAGCTTGCCCGTTTCGGAAATTTTCAGCTTTTGCCCGTTTTTGCTCGGAACCATTTCTTATGCTTTTCTTCCGCTTTTCTTTCACCTTTTCACCTCCAAACTTGATCCTAACTTGTTGTATCATATGTTATGTGTATGTATTTGTTCTTATATGCATTTTATGCCGCTTTAGTAATGTGCTTTGTGATCATACATGAATAAGTGCCACCATTTGCCTTTCGTTTACCTTTGTTTGCATTAATAGTGCACTTGAACATGCCTTGATGTGTTTTAAGCATATGCTAAGCTATGAAATGCATTCCTTTATATGAAATAAGTTTGAATATGAACTTTGCTTAGGTATTTGAATCTCTTATGTACCTATGCATACCCCGTGTGTTTATGTGGTTCATCTTTGAGTCTAAGTCCTGCTTTTTATCTTCAGTTTGTTTAGGTGCACCCAGGGTGGTGTTTCGTGAGCTGTTTCGATTCCGAGGTGGATCACTTGTGTTGTTCGACTTCTGTTGGTGTAAGGTGAGGTTAGGTTATAGTTAAACCCTATGAAATGTGCTTGTTTTCTATGCATGCGAACTATAACCTTAAGTATAAGTAAATATGTGCGAACTACGTAAGTTTATGAATGTGACAAGCCTTTGCAAGTATGATACGCTATGTACAAGCCTATGTACGCTTGTTTTGGTATGTTATGATTTACTATGGTTGCAACATCAAACTATACTTCAAACCATGTGCCTCTTATGAGCCAAGAGCTACGAGCTATGGATATGTTGTGGATTTGACAAGGAGAGGTATGTAAAGCATAGTTGTTGCAAGGTAAGGTTGTTATGTAAGTTTGTTACGTTAAGTTCTGTAGCGGGTTATATTTTGATCTGTTATGATATGATATGTTTGGTACGTTGGGCCCCGGAGTTGTGGGTAAGGGAGACCCGGGACGGCCATGGGGTCGCCGGTTATGACCCCTGTGCACATCTCCACAGTTTGATAGGAATAACCCTGAACCCGTCAGGAGGTTTGGTAGGGGGATGCGAACCTGAGGGTTTGAGTGTTCGAGCTCCCCTCGTCTGTATGGATGGCTAGGATCGCGCAACCCTTCCATCGCCGGAGAAGGAGGTATATTTGATATGTATGCTATGTTATGATTTGATTTGTCTGATATGTTATGTTTGAGGAGCCCAGGATGGGATTTAGGACTCGTACCTGCCGAGTTATGTTCATATGCTCTGCTAAGTTCGAGAAACGGGGATAGACTCTTTATTAAGATAAAATATGAATCTTTTGAAAGTATGAGTTAAGAAATGAAATGTTTGGATAAGATTTGATACAATAAGTGTGTTTGCTATGTTTGATACGCATGAATCCACTATGTTAAGTATGTATCATGGGCAAAGTTTGGTGTGTAAAAAGTATCCCTGAGTTCAGGAACCATGTGTGATTGAATGTGCTTTGCTCCTTATACGTATGTAGTGTGTGTGGGTAGCCCCTCACTCAGTCTGTGTGACTGACCCCTCTCCCCTTTTGTTTTTAGTGTGCAGGTCTGTGTGGAGTTTGAGCTAGGCTGAGTCTGTCTAGTCTTTTGTCGAGTTTAGTCCTTGCATTTCACTTCTGAATTTATATAAGTTTGAACGTTTGTATGGATACCATATGATTATTTCGATATATTATATTTCGGGACAGGCTTCTAGGAAACAGATTGAACCCATTTGCATTATGATTTATGTTATATTCGGGATTAGGGATCTATGTTAGTTGAACCCGTCAACTGTTGCTTGTAATTTAAGTTTGATTGTGTGAATTGCTTCCGCATACGCTTTCGTTTTTGTTGGTTGGTTTAATTTTCAGGGTCTACGTTCCGCCTAGCTTAGGTGTGTGTCTGTCTATCTCCCGTTCGCCTCTGCTTGGTTCATGTACGGGGTTTCCCATCTCGTATGTTGATTGGGCTTAGGTGCGGGGGATGTGGTGACCCACCGTGCGGGGTGCTACAGGAATTATACCACCTTTTCATGTAGTACAATTTTGGTGAAATGTGGTATAAAAGATCATAATTGATGTATTTTGTTGCTGATATGTAGTACAAAAACGCAAAAAGTAAGGATTTGTTTTTATTGACCCCAGGTGGTGGAATTATACAACCTTTTTGATATCGTACAAATTTGGTGAAATGTGGTATAAAAAAGCACAATTGATGTATTTAATTACCTATAAGTAGTATAAAAACGCAAAAAGTAAGTATTTGCTTTTATAGACCCTAGGAGGTGGAATTATAGAACCTTTTTCATGTAGTACAAATTTGGTGAAATGTGGTATAAAAAAACGTAATTGATGTATTTAATTGCCGATATGTAGTATAAAATATGGAAAAACTTAGGATTCGCTTTTATAGACCCCAAGAGGTGGAATTATACAACCTTTTTCATGTAGTACAAATTTGGTGAAATGTGGTATAAAAAAAACATAATTGATGTATTTGATTGTCGATATGTAGTATAAAATCTGGCGATATGCAGTATGAAAAAAGGATCATTCCATTCCAACAAACACCATTCCAGTATAACTAGGACCATTCCATTCCAACAAACACTAGACAATACAAATGTAGGAAAAACAAGTATGCAATACATATAATAAGGATCATTCCAGTTCAACAAACTTAATTATTACACAGATTGTTCATAAATTATACAAACTAATACAAATTGCAGATCATGAAAAATTACTATGATCTTCAAACTATCATTTTTAATGTATTTGAACGAACGATGGATAGTAACAGAGTAATTTTTTACTTTTATCCGAAAGTCAGCAGCATCTTTGAACACTTGGCTTACCCCATTTATGCAAATACTCTAAGAATTTAGCGAATTTGATTGCATAGCTTTAGATTGAGGTGTGAGTGTCATCAGCCGAATCATCAATCTCAAATATTGGAACCCATGTAGAACCTTTGACCCATGCCTTCGCAACAAAATTGAAGAAAACCCAAAATCAATTATTACAACATGAAAGTCAATCAAAAGAATGAAACATAGACACTGAATCTTGTATTCATATAATCGACCAAAAATCAATCAATCTGAAAAAGGCTAAATTCCAATACCCAACTGTTGGAAAAGTGCCCTAGAAAGCCGATTAGTCATAATCCATTTTGGGACTTTGCTTGTATCACAGACAATCTTTGAATAATATACGATTGATTAATATCATAGGCAAACACTTCTTTATATGCCAATACATGTTTTTGTGTGTTTCCATTATGTGCGCATGTATTAGAACTCCCCTAATCAATATGAGTTATAGGACTCAACTATTTAGGCGAAGTGGTTCATGAAACGAGCCCTATATCACATAAGTCATGATTAGTAAAATACTCCAAGCTGATGAGTCCTACAGACAGTGGGAGTGTCAACCTGACTCCTTTAAGGCTTGCTTGTGGGATCACGCCCTTAAGAAGGACCACCTTGTTTCATGGAGGTGCAAAGTGCATAGTTGATATGTGCGTGATACATGAGGGTGCTTACTTCCATAAGTAAGTTCACTGAGGTACCCCGTGTGAGAAGATTCCTAAATGGGAAAGGAAGTTTCTATTTCAGAAAATGGAAACTTCCAGATCAGGAATTATCTCACGAGTCATTGATGTGATTAATTGATCCTTAGACTTGAGGTTCCATGTCACTTTATGAGTTAACTCTGTAGTCTTAGGTATAAGCTTTAAAGGGTGTCGCCTTAGACAACTGATTTAAGGCTTATGCTGGGGTTGCACAAGTGATTCATGAAAGTGAATAAGAATCAAGAAAGGACCTACACTTGCATTTGCAAGGTGATCTCCTATTGTGTAAGTCATTTATATGCCATATGGAGTCCTTGGCTAAGGAAATAGATCAAGACATCAAGAAAAGGGTTTCTTGGATTGAGATCAAATGGATAAGAAATGCACTTAGGTTTAAGACCAGATTATTAGGGTTCTAATTATTCCCTTACCCTAGATCTTGGTTGAGAGATGGGATGTAAGAGGATTGTATCTCACATGAATCAATGACTTAAAGGTTCTGTCGAATCGAGACATTCTTATTCAGCTAGGGGTCAAACACCTGTTGCTGGACAATGGTCATTTGATCTGTGGACTAATTAATTAATTAGAGAATTAATTAATTAGGGTCACTGCTAATTGAATTAAGAACCTAGAGGGTCACACAGAACAACCCGGTCATGTGGGTAAAGGCTTGAATCGATTAAACGAGTTGATCGAACCATTAAGCGAATGGTGGGACCCACACGTGTGAATTATACGCGTGGGAGGCGTGAATGACACGTATCCTTATGGACACGTGTAGTCAGGTGCAAGCATGTGTATAAATGTTAAATAATTAATGTGTTAATTATTTAATGGACTTTGATTTAATTTTGAATTAATATTAAAGTCCTAATCTTGAGAAATAAAGTCTGATAAATAATTAATTATGAATTAATTAATTATTAGTCTTCAAGTTATTTATTGTAAAATAAATAAAGTAAAATTAAATGTCTAAAAGAGTTAGACTAGATTCTTGCTTTCCAAGTTGATCAAGAGGAGACTTTTGGTCAAAGTAAGAGACTTGGTCTCCAAGCAAGATATCCCTTTCCAAAAGGAGTTTGGAATCCTTTTCCAAAAGGGATAAGGGGTTCGAACCCTAGCCTTATAAATAGAGGGGTTCGAACTCCATGGGAAGCTGATACAAAATTTCTCCTTCTCCATAATTATATACTAACCCCTTAGAGCCTAAACACCGAATATAGAACTAGCATCCTCCCTATTCGGATCGTGGTCGCGGTTGGTGGACTATTTTCTCTAGAGGGCTTCTATCGTGAAGTCTTGAAAGATTCGAAAGAACTTTTGGGGATCAAGCAAAAACGACCACAAGGGATGATGAAACGATTCTGAACCCAACAGAATAGGAGTGAAAAAATCGAACCAAAGAAGATGGCGAAAACCGTTCATCCATATCCTGAAGGATGAATTTTTTCACGAGGGTTTTATGGTGGGCAGATTTCTACTTTCGTAAAACTGGTTTTCGAAGGGAGTTTCAATCATGCTTTTCTCGTTTCATGTTTCTTTCTTTATGTTATATCGTTACGTAACTTTCCCTAACATGATTTGAATCTAGGTTGGTGTGGATTGTTGTCCCTACAATGGATTCTGAAGTAGAAAGAGATTTTCGAGGGACGGGTTGCTACTACCGCATGAAGCGCGTTTGAGGACGGCTCAAAACGTGTCAAGAAAGCTACTACCTAAGTGAGTTTCTTGATCTCTACGAATCTGGAAATAGGAATTGCAAGTTTTCGATTCTATCTTTTGGGAAATTTTTTAAATTTCCGATGCGTTTCTATCTCGTTTTCCCAACACCAACAACTTAGGAGAAACTAAAGAAATAGGAATACAAAATTATAGCCTGAGAAAAGAGTGTTAACTCAACTTTTTGCACTTAATAGAGGGACGAATATCTAGTAAGGGTTTATTTGAGGGTTGAATGGCATATCCAGCTTCTCTTGGAGTTAAAACTTTATCTTTTCCATCCATGACCTAAATTAGAGAATATATGTTTCAATACTGTAATCAATACACATTTTATTACAACACGAATAATAAGTAGCAATTTAGTAAAAACGAGTTGAATGTATAATAGCTAACTCAAATATAAACTAGACTTAATTTTTCTATTCTAATATACTATAGATGAGCCACTAACACGACAATGTTAGTGTTAAAAGGACTAAACTGTGATTAAAATTCATGATTTCTGTAAATTTACATAGAACACTAGAATAATCAAACAAATTAGAATTAAAAATAAAATTACTCCATCCCTTGGCATTCCTGGCCTTCCAAATACTCCAAATCCCAGACAAAGCGATCGCAACCCACTTCGTATCGGGAGAGATGATGTTTCTAAAGCTTCCCTTCTTAAAGAGATTGAGCCAATTATGGGAGACCATCTCCCTAAAACTCAACCACTCTATAGGGATGACGATAAATAAAGCAATTGATTCTTTCCGGGCAATTAAGTTTTCCACGCCCAATTCTACTTGGTACTCTCTGACGGAAGTGAAGAATCCTGAATAAGCAGTTTATAGGCCGAGCTACAAAACTAAATTGCACGAGAAAGAATAAAGAACAACAAAAACCCATTTCAGAAATATCATTCAAGATGTATAATCAAGCAAAAACAAAACTCAAATAAAAAAAGATTAAATTTTTCTTTACATTTTGGCGAATTTTGAGATTCGAGAAAGACGGGCCTGCAATTGGCGTAAGACCCGAGCCTTGAGAGAACTACGAAATGTAGAATCAACCTTAAGAAATAGAAAAAAAGAACGAAATTGCCTGAGGTTAGAGACCATGAGAGTGAAAACTCAGTTTTGGTGCCCGATTTTCGCTTCCGGTTCACTTGAACAACCAACAAGAAGCCCTATCGAGATGTATATGATAGAGGGAAGAAGAATGCCATTTCTTAAGAAAATATCCCACCGTTGCAGCTATGAGTTATCACCGACGGATTAGGACGGTGCCATGGCCGAATTGAAAAGAATTTGATGGAAGAAGAAGAACACTAACTTGTATCAGATTTGGTACATAAATGGAGATTGTTGAGGGTATAACCGACTTTTTAGGTGGGTAGGGAGTAAAGGGAAATTATGAAAGTGAACTAGGTAGTTAGTAGACAAACTTTTTGAAATGGGGACCAATGTAAAATTTTTGCAAGTCAAAGGGAGTTATTAAAAGCTGCCCCTTTACAAGAGATTCTATAATTATCCTTTTTCATTCATGGAGGTGGAGTTAATGTGAATCATATCGGAACCTTAAACCTTTACTACCTTAAATGATAATTTTTTTTTTTCTCATCATCATAAAAAATTTATCATATTAATGAAATATAATTCCAAAATATCTTTAGACATACCATGTGTCATGTTTTTAGCCAAAACCACTAAAAAAAAAAGTTTAGATAGCGGTATGTTACAAATTCAAAGATTGGATGACGGTTTGCAACGAAAGTTTATTAGGATGGTAAATTGCAAAAATGCACAAAGTTCGAATGACGAAAAATACTTTCCCAGTTAAAAACATTAGAAAGAAAAATAACAAAGATACATATCTAAAAATTTCAAGGTAACAACCTACAATAAAAAAATTTGAAACCAAATTTTGGGCATTCTTTTTATTTTTTTTTTCAGTTACATTTTGGGTCCTTAGAAATTCATGTACGGCTAGTCGAAAATCAATCCAATTTTCCCTATATAAAATATAAAATTATGCATAAATCTTGGGTTTTTTCAAGAACACCCCATATGAAATGCGTAATATTCAAGCTGGACCCTAAGTTTTGGAAAATTTTAAAGTGAACCTTATGTAATCAGAAAATGCACGGAAAACCCTCTGCCTGGCAATTGTGCTTTACGCGCGAGTTAGCGATTTTTTGTTAAAAATTTTCATTTTTTAATGTGTGGAAAACCATGTGTTACTCATAATTGGCAAGTTAAACCCCATGTTTCAAAAATTACCATAAAAAATCCTGTATTATAATCGTGGAAGTTCTATTTTAAATATGTTTAGTTATGTAAGGTTCTATTTTAAATGTGTTTAATTATGTTATTTTATCTTCTAGTTCAAAAAATTACATTATAATTGTGGAGGTCCTATTTTAAATGGTTTAAGATTTTTGCTTTTAAAATATCTTTCAAGGTCGTCAATAGTGATATCTAGCTTGTTCTTTCCATAATTTAATAATAAGCGTGGATGTTCTTTCCCTACTGATGACTATAGAAAAATTTGCTATCTAGAATGTATTGTTGTTCGAGTTCATGATCAGTTGTTTCTAATTTATACATTTGTTCATTTGTATTTGGAATCACTACAAGAAAACAACCATTTTTCGACGAACTTTTCCGGCGAACTCTTTTCATCTGAAAATATCCGACGAAATTCCGACGAAACTCATAATATTTGGTTTTTTTTCATGAGCTTCAACTTTTTTGAGGAATTTGCGATAAAATTTCGATGAACCAAAATTTTATTTTCTTAAAAAATTATATTTTATAATTGAGACGAACTTTACGACGAACATTTAGCCTGAAATTTAGAATAATTATGGTAAATTTGAACTCAGATGAAAAATGCGTCGGAAGTTCGTCTAAAAATTTGGGTGTACTTCCGACGAACTATTTTCGTCTAAAAATACATAAAAGAAATGAATTTTATTTGATATTAAAGCGAAATTCCAACGAAAGTGGTCGTCTTCTAAAATAAAACATAACTACAATTAAAATGCCGGTGAAAATCAGATGAAGAATTTCTTCTGAAAAGTTTCTATCTGAAGCCCTAATTTGTATCCAAATTTTCACTGTTTTCCTTCTCAGCCGTCCCTCAAAATTGTTCAACATTTGTGGTGCCTCCTCTCGCCTAAAATCTTTTCCCATAAAATCAACCATCTCACCCATGCTTTTCGCGAAGCCGCCGTCGTCTTCACCAGCGCCTTCTCTTTGTCTCGTCGCCGAAGCCATCTCTTCTCAGATATCATGGGATAAGTCGGATTCAAATTCTTGTCCAGGTACCCTAAATTTTGACTTAGTTTTTGAAGGGATCTGAATCTTTCTCATTCTTAGGTTTTTCCTTTTCATGGGATTCCAAAAATCATGCTCACTACTCATCTTCTGCTCCCATTTCTAGCAGTTAAACCTCGATTCATCACGACTTGCAAATTGATTGAAGTTTTTTAGGGGAAATAATGTGTAGAACATTTGGTTTTATTTAGGGATTGTACTTATCGTAGTTTTCTGGAATGGATTTTGGGAAAGAATTGGAGGAAAAGATGAGTAGTAGGCAAGAACCTCGTTTTTGGAGTTTAATTTAAACTAATTGATGTACTTCATTTCCTGAATTGGTTAGTTCAATCAATTTTGACCATTCTCTTTTCATTTAATATATTTTCAAATAAAACAACCAAATAATAAACAACTAAATTTTGAGTTTATATCCAGAATCATTGTTTTATTTGGTTGTCTCACTCTCTGAATTTGTTAGCAGCAATGGTTGTTTTTCAAGAATTTATTGAAATTTGAAAGAGTTAATTACATCAAAAATAAGAAATGATAAGTTTTTGATCTACTTTGGTCATAGGAATCATACATTGAAATGATATGTATCAAGCCTTGATCAGTAGTGAATTTTGGATTGTGGTTTGTCTTCGATTAGGTCTTTAAATATATATTTGGAAGATTATGTAATTAGGTTGATCCTCAGGATATCTCAGGTTAATTATGTCTCGATTTTATACATTATTGAACATAATAAGTTAGTTTAATCTCTACAAAAGTTAATTTGCAGAAAATTAAACCTCATTACCTCCTGAAAAATTAAACTTTTACATATATGTTTGTGAAAATCAGACCTCATATACAGAATTGGGAATTTTATTTTCCATGGTCATTGCTAGATAAGAAAACCCCATATGTTCTGATCTATTTGTACTTCTAGACTTTAATTTAGTTTCTCTGGCCATTGTTATGTATGAAAATACAAAGGGATGATTTATCCACCTGATCTTATCCATGAGACTTTCATTTGCTCTTTATTCAGGTGATATGTGTGGTCGTATAGGAAAATGGGAAGCTCTTAACTGAAAATGAGCAAAAGATATATATGAGTTTATAGAATCTCCCAACTATTATGGTAATTGTAACTTCTCATAGCTAATCACTATCATTTTCTTTCATCAAAATGTTAATTTTTCCTTTTCAATTACAGCTTTTGGTATTTATTGATAAACATTTGGGTCGTTGCTTTAATTGTTTTCAATTAGAATTGTGAGTTACTCATGATCTTTTGTGTAGCTGATCACTTGACTTGATTATTATACTAGTTGTTTTCTAAATACATCTCTTGATTTTGTTGCTTGGTTGAGTACTATTTAGAGTCTTGCTGCTTCATAGAGAAATCATTGTTCTTCATTGATCCTTTTAAATGGAGAAATCAAAGTGAGCCTGTTGCATTTGTTAACTTTCAGATATTATTATTATGATCTTTATCATCCTCATTTTAAGCTACTTATATGTTATACAAGAAGCTTATTGTTTCTATGTTAATGTGATTGAAGGACAATGTTTAATTATTTTGGTACTTTGTGGTGGATTGTTGTGGACTTTGCTATGGATGACAATAGCATTAAGGGACATTGTATGCTGAACAAGGAGTTTGATATGTTTAGGGATAAATTTAGCAATAGTTTAGACAATGGCAACAATAATACAATCTAATTTCATAATCATTTGCCCAAATTTAAATTTGTATAGGTTGACTTTTACCACAGGTACACCAAAGTGTTAAAAAATTTTGGCAACGCGAAGACTGAAAACTTGAATATAGAATCCTTGAAGGGCTTCGGGAGGATGCGTCATGCGTGCATGTATATTTTACATAGGGTAATTCATTGTGTGTCTGTCTGTGTATACATGTTAATTTCTTTATCTCTTCTTAAGCTTCAAGGCATTAATTGAAATCGAATTCTTACACTTCTGATTATTCTAATGATTTTCTTGATAAATCAATATAAGGGCCATATTCTCATATTGTTTTGTATCTGATTAAGTATTGCCCTACTCTTGATAGAGTTTGCACGAGAGGTACGCTAGGGTTTGCAAATTATTGATATTAATTAATAATGTTTACTATTGATCAGTCTCACTTCCTAGCTATTTCTTTGTGATTTTAACTTTTTATGTGAACTAAAGTCTTTCTTCGCATTTCCTTGCTTCAAACAGATCCAAATAGACAAGGAGACGAGGTGAGTTTTCACTTTTCCAACGTCATTTGAAGGTTCACCGAATCAAATTGAGTCTCACTGTTCTCCGGAAGATAAGGTATGGATCTACTACATTTTACGAATTCGTACATTGAAGGATGTGATATTATAGTACTTATTCTGGCTCAAGTATGGGTTCGTGAGCATAGGCTTTTTATGATGGAAAATAGTGCATTTTACTTGTTTTATGATGGAAAATAGTGCATATGCTGACTTGATGCTGCCTTGTTTAATTAGTGTGTTATTACTGTACACGGAAAGTTTGCTTTGGAACTCCTTCCTATAATTGTTGTCTTGGGACTTCATGTTGTAATGTCATTAGAGAACTTTTTGTGTTATTTTTTGTGCTAATAATGATGATGTTAGGAATAGTGCCCTTACAGCAGCTTTTGGCTTTACTATTTCCTTGTGAAATCAAAAAAAGTCTTTGAATAATAAACGAGATAATTTTGTTCATAGGTAATCACTTCTTTATGTGCTTATTTATGTCTGTTTGGGTTAACTGTGTTTTGCATGTATTGAACTCCCCTAATCCGATGAGGCCGTTAAGAACTTTGTCGTTATAGGAACGACACATGGAACAAGTTCTTAACTCCATAGGCGAGGATTAGAAACTTCTCCAAGTCGAGAGTCCGACAAACAGTGGGAGTGTCGACCTTGACTCTGTTGAGACTTGCTTATGTGATTATGTCCTTTTGAAGGATCACTCAGTTTCATGGAGTGATAAGTGCAAACGTTGATGCGTTCATAATACATATTGGTGATTGTTACAAGAACTTCATCATTGAGATGTCCCGCGTGAGAACATTCCTAAATAGGAAAGGAAGTTTCCTGAAACTTCCAGATTAGGAAATATCTCACAGGTCAATGACGTGATTCATTAATCCTTAGACTTAAGATTCTGTAATGTCCCATATGAGCTAACTCTGTAATCTTTGATAGGCTCAAAAGGGTGTTGCCGTATAGACACCTGAACCACGACCTATGTTGGGATTACACAATTGGCATATGGAGAATTAGTAGAATCAACAAAGGACCTACATTTGTTAAGAACAAGAATGATCTCTTACTGATTGAGTTGTTCGTAGTCCATTAGACATTAAACCCTTGGCCAAGGTGGATAAAGATTAAGACATCTAGAAAATGGGGTTTTCTAAGATTGAGATCGAAATGGATATGAAACGAACTTAACTTTAAAGATCAAGGATATTTGGGTTCTGAGGATATTCCCATGTCTTGGTTCTTGATTGAGAGATAGAGTTGTAGAAGGATCGTATTTCACTGATTGTCATTGACTGAAAGGTTTTTCGATTCATTTTGTTGTTCTGCTAGGTGTGATACACCCATTGTTGGATTACGGTAGTGTGATCTGTGAAGTGATTAATTAATTTGGGAATTAATTAATTGTTGTCACTGCTAATCGAATAATGAACCTAAAGGGTCACACACAAATGCCAGAACACGAGGGTTATGGTAGGATGTTAATATGATTAACAAAGGATCAAAATAGTTGATCGAAACGGTGTAATACACGTGGGCATCGCCACGTGTCATCCACGTGTCACGCAAGCCTGCGTGGCTGCCACGTGTCACATACGCGTAGCTGTTGCGTGGCTTCGTCGTGCAATTTTATTACACGTGAATTCTTTTCTAGAATTAATTAATTAAATTGTAATTAATTAATTTAAGTCTTTTATTTAATTTTAAATTAATTGTTAAGATTTTATTTCTCAAGCTTAACCCAATAAATAATTAATTGGGAATTAATTGATTTATTGAATCTTGACTTTTAGCTTTAGGAAAGTTGAAAAGTCTAACTTCCTATTTTAGGAGAGAGAAAGTTGATTCTTGCAAGACTAGGAGAATAAGTTAGGAACTTATTATTCCAATTAAATTAAATAATTAAATTAGTTAATTAGTGAGTAAGAAAACAAAGCCCATTAGGTTTTGGGAACCCTAGGGGCTCGATCCACACTAGTATAAGTACTTGGGGTGGTGCTTTCTCATTCTTTAGACCGACACTCACGAAGTGTTAAGTTTTTGAGAAAATTAAAAGAAAAGTTGTTAAAGCAAAACCTTAGCCATTAACACAAGTTATAGAACTAGCGTTCTCACTTGCTTGATCGTGTTCTAGGACTGGTGTGGATACGCTTTGGAGGCCTTCTACTTTGGAGTCTAAATTGAAGGACCGTTCGAGGGACTTTTTGCTTGAAGGGTGTTTGTTAGGCGGTAACAACATCAGAAGAAAGTTTCAATTAAAGTGAGTTTCTTGTTATTCCCAATGTTACAGTACAAAAATTGCAAGACAACGATTAAACTTTTGGAAAATTTTAAACTTCCGCTGCTCAACTCTTTCGTGTTTTCCAACAAGTGGTATCAGAGCCACCTTGCAACGTTCGTATTGTTTCTTTATTGCTTTATGAATTTTGATGAAAATTCTTGAATTTGAGTATATGTTGTGTATTCATGGTTTTTGTTTGAAATACGAAGTTGCCGCATCAAAACTGTTTCTTGAAAATTTTGCAAAAATTATTTCCTGATTAATCTGGTTTTAAACTATTTTAATTCAGATTGATTTGAACTGCTTTAATTCGAAATTGGATTGCCTAATTTTTTGAAATTACGAACAAAAAATAGAACGAGGGTGTAGCCGCGCGCCATCGTGCACGGCCGGCCCGCCTTGTCCACCTCGGCCGGTGCTGCCCGCGAGCAGCGCGCGACGAGCACGCGCGGCCATGCGTGCAGCTGTGCGGGCGTGCTGGGCGGTCCCGGAAGCCCTTGCGGGCTGTGGACGCGATGCCGCTTGCTCGCACGTGCCTCGTGCGAGCGCTTGCGGGCGGCGGTCGTGCGCCTCGCTTGGGCTTTCTGGAATCCTGTTTTCATTTCGTGTTTTTCCAACTTCGTAAAATCTCGTTTTGTAAAATCTTATTTTATTTAATTTTAATTTTATAAAATTATTTATTTGAAATAATTATAAAATTTGGGATTTTTGTGAATTAAAGTCAGTTCTAATTTTTCGAGAAAATAATGAATATCACTTTGAATGATATTTTAGACAAAAATTTAAGTTTGAATTAATTGTTGTTTTGTCTAGATCCGGTGATTCGATTTTGAATGAATTCTTGAATAATGAACTATATTAAAATTACTTAAATTAGTTATAACTTGAAGTCAAGGGAATTTTAAATTTAATTGGTAAATTTAAATTCAAGCGGAAGCATGCTAGTTTAGGTGATCATGGGTTAGTCTTATGTATGGTTTTAAATTCTGCACATGGATGATTTCAATTGGGGTCGGAACCCTATAGTTGCGCGTTTTTCAATTGGGGTTGGAGCCCTACTTATGTGTGTACTGTTATGTGCTTATTATGTGGCTTTCCTTATTATTGTTTTTGGGCCGGGGTATGCCCTGTGTACTTGTCTATGGTCAATATGAAAATTGAACCATATTACTTTATGTAAATAGAGTAGAACTTAGGAAGTAAGGTTTTATTTTCATTTTGGAGACAAGCACCCATGGAATAAGAATGATCCACAAGGAGCACTTGAAGAACGGTGGCCATAAGAAGACCCCTCAAAATGTTTAGGAGGGCTTTCTATTAAATGTAATAGATAGGGCGTTATTCCATTAAATTTTGTACCTCTATGTGATATGAATTGTCTTATGTGGCATGAATGTTAGAACTAGTGATTTTGGAGTGGCTCCCAAAATCACATATAAGATAGGATACCCATGATCATCAGATAATTAGTATCATGCTAGGACATGTTATCTGCTAATTGCTTCTGTGATGCACTTTATGTGAAACTGCATTAACATGACAATTAAAATTTGGATAACATTATATTTTGGTGAGGTCATTCGAAAATCCCATTTAAATATTGAGCAAAATTGGAATAAATAGGTGTTTTATCACGGTAATAAAATTTCTAGCATTCCATCAATAGGATTTAGGACTTAATAAGTGAAACTAATTGCTGTCTCACGAGTCGTGGGGTAATTAGTGTAGCCTATTAACTCTTAGTTTCCTGATTAATTATTTTAAATAATTAATATTTCTTGACCATTTTAGAATGGACGATGTCTCACGAGTCATGGGTCGTTCCGAACTAAGTTTGTTTGAGATCTTATGATTGATGGGTCCTGCTCAACACTAAAGTAGATATGGATTTCTCACGAGTCATGGGTCCATGATTAAAAGATTAGTGATGCAAAAATATTACTAGGAATTCAATGAGAGATCGAATTGGTAACTGGTACCTACCTAAGATTCTTAAACCTTTGGATGTCTCACGAGTCGTGGGTCCAAAACTAAGAATGCTTGGGATCCTAGTACCCATTGGGAAAATAAGTTTCTTCTAAAGTTGTTGGGATTTCTAGACTTTCTAAAAACAGTGGAAGAACATATTTCTAAAGACCTTGATAATATGTATTGTAGCACCCGAGCGTGAGGTACCACATCCCCCGCACCGGGACCCGACCCGTATATGAAATGGAAGTCTACACACACGTGCCAAATCCACGGCGAACGGGGACACAACACACGCTATGCTAGGCGGGACTAACCCTTAAACCAATCAATGCAAGAATCATAAAATCAGAGTAAAATAAAATTCGCGGAAGCAAGAATAACATAACATATACAATGAGCCACCAAGCTCCAAAAATAGATATACAAAATATTCCATAATCCAACGGCACTCACGGCCTACAAAAATCATAACGCTCCAGACTAAAACTATAATCATATACAAAATACCAATAAGGGTATGAACATGAGTCAAAAGGAAGTGCTAAACATAAATGCAAGACCTAGACGACTTGTATTCCCGCCTAGCACTCCTATCCCTGCACAAAACAACTGAAAACAACCGGGTTCAGTCTAAAAGAGACTGGTGGGTATAAAAACGGGGCATAAATATATAATATTGCATAATTTAAACACATACATGCAAGCCCTAATCCCGTATGAAGTTTAATAAGATTTTACCAAGTGGTTAAACAAAAGAAGACATCAACGGGATTACGACGTTCATATTCATTCACAATTGATCATAAATGTTCATAAGGGTTTATGGCCCGGCGAGTGGGCGTGCGCAATCTCCAACCTCCTCCTCGTGTAATCATAATTAATTATTCAATAATTCATTATCATACATAAATCTTTTGTGCTCATAAATACATGATCATAATCATTCATATATCCCTTTTTCCTCCGGGTGGTGGACGGGCTTGCAAGACCCGGCCACCGGTTCATACATGGACCAATGGGGGTACATGAATCCCCCAAAGGCACTCAGCTCCCATTCCCCGCTAAAACTCCTAGCGAGGGCCGGTATCACCGTAGTTTGGTTGGAACTAGTATATGGGATCCCCGTCAGCCCTTGCTTCCTCGGTTAGCCACATATACTAAGTCCCGGGGCCCGTGCAATCATAAATCATAAATATCTCGCCAAACATAAGGTAGGGTTCATAATTAAAAGAAAGGGGTCATACGTTTGAAATGATTTACCCGAAAGGACTCAATATATATAAATATACGGTTTTGGCTTAAAACTTTGCACATAAGGAATATATAAGGTTGTTTTAACTAATAGAAGAAAAACCCACCTTTACAAAAGCAGAAATAAAGGCACAAGCGTCTCAAGGCTCGCCCTCGTCTCCGACCAAACCCGAATCTGTGCAAAAGAAAAGGTATGAGACTCAATGACCACATATGACGCTCGGCAATGAAGTGCATATGACATGAATGCTTAAATGATCATATTATATCATAAAAATGTTCATGTGCACGATTAAGGAATTTAAATCATATAATCATTCATTCGTTCATATTTTTCATAATTTCATAAATTCATAAATTCATAAATTCATATAATTTCCATAAATTCATAACATTTATTCAATTTCATAAATTCATAAATTCATAAATTCATAAATTCATATCAATTTCCTAAATTTATAATATTCATAATATTCATAAATTCATAATTCATATCAATTAATCTAACATTCAACTAATAAGCATAACACATATAATATTCATATTCACATTTAGGAATAAAATAAATAAAACGTTCAATCGAAAGTCAGTAGAATAAATACGCGAAATCAAATTCAATTAATTTCAATAATTAAATTAAATTAAATAATAATTAAAATATATAATAAATATATATAATATAATGTATATAAATAATCATATATATAATACTAAAATACAATATCTATAATATATATATATATATAGTTACGTACACACTCACACACACATGCATGCACTATATATATATTACATATACTACACATGCATGCAAGACATGCATGCACACACAAACTCACTCCCTAAGCATGCACACAACATATATATACATATACACAGAAGCAGCAGCAACAGTTAGAAACAACAGCAGCAACAGTCCAGGAAAACGAAGCAAGGATTCAAGCAAAACGGGGTGACACCCCCGTGTCACCCACAAAGCCTGGACCGAGACACGCCCGTGTCTCGGTACAGAAGTTCCAGGCTTTGCTGCACCCCCGTTCCTCGCAGGAAACGCAGCAAAGACACGGCCGTGACGCACCGCAGCAGCTGACTCTGTTTTGACAGAAAATGCGCAGAAAACAGAGTAGGAAAAGGCAGCCATGTACGAGCAAGAAAGGCAACATTACAAGGCACAAATTGCTGCAACAACTCAACCGTAATACATGCTAAAAAGCCATGAAAGATGACAGCAAAAAGGAGAAGGAAAACTCGGCAAATTGACAGCAAAAATCCAGTCCAGAAACAGAGCAATTTTCGCAGAAAAACAGGCATGATCGATTTCACTCCTTCTCCATCAATCAACTCAGTTAAGGCCAACCAAGAAGCAGCAAAACATTATATATTCATCAAGTAAATCAATTCCAAACAAGCTCAAACAAGAGGAGAAGACATACGTGACCTATACGTGAAAATTCTGAAATTTGTCATAAATGATATGTCATAAATACTTCAACAACCACAAAATTAATGATCATAAATGATATGAGGATGTCAAAATAATCAATCTCAAGCTTGGAATCAAGCAAAACCGTTGAGAAATGAAGAAGATCAACATATTGCTCAAAAACTCATATTTTCGGTAATAAGCCCAGAAATGGATGAAACCATGCTCAAAATCATGAATAAAAAGATGAAAATGACCAGAATTAATCATACAATACAACCCTAAGCTTACCTTGATGATTGGTTGAGGTTTGGATGAGATTTGAGCTCCAAATTCTCCAAATGGTGAAGGGTTACGGGACTGGAGAGAAAAACAGTAGCTTTGGCTGAGTTTTGGGGCTTGTGTGATGATTATCTCGGTCAAGGCTGATTATAGCATGATAGAGGGTTGAGTTAGGGTTTCAAAGAATCTAACCATGGTTAATTTGGTTATGGTTTGGCCAAGATATGGCTGAATTAGTGCAACAAGGTCAAGTTGGTCTCCGTTTCGTTTTTCGGTTGGATTTCGGAGTTTCAAATGAATTGGGAAAAATGTAAGGCTAAGTTTACTAAACTCGTATTTTCGTTACGAGTTCAGCGAAGTTGACGGAACTCGAATCCGAGTTCCCGAGCTCAAGATATTAAATTCGGAACCAAGGGTACGCTAAGTGCTCGTTAGCTCCCGTTTTGGTTCCTCGATCAAAATTAAATTCGTTAACCGACCAAATGAATTCGAAAACATAATTTGAGCATAAAATCATGTTCATAACACATATATGTACGACATATTACAAAATCGTGGCAATTTGATATCATATTATAGGAGAACGAAGCACAAAATAAACGAACAAACCTAATCATGCAAAATGTATAAAATTTCCATGCAATTCCCATGCAAACTGAAATAAATTCATGCAGCACAATTTCTCATGCAAAAATTGAAATTCATGCATATTAATTTCCCATGCAAAATTTATGATTTTCATGCATGCATATTAATTCCCATGCAAAAATAATTCTCCATGCATGCATATATTATACCAATCCCACGTATAATACATATATATATAATAAGTAATTATTTAAGACATGATTAATTAATATAACATATAATTAGTATAATTATTAAATTAATAATATAATAATTAAACATATATACATATATATATTACGAAATATATATATATAATTAATAATATTAAATAAAATATTATAATGTAATATAATAAAATAAAATAAAATATTAACAATTATAATAAAATTAAATATAAAACACGTAAAAACAATTAATTCGCGCAATTTGGTAAACACATACGTCGTACCTTTACGTCCGAGAAATCGGGGCGTTACAATCTCTCCCCCTTAAAGGAATCCGTCCTCGGATTCACTGCTCGCTCGGAAATAACTCGGGGTGAAACCTTTTCATCTTATCCTCCGTCTCCCACGTAGCCTCTTCGGTTTTATCACTTCTCCAAAGAACCTTGACTAGTGGAATACGCCGATTTCGAAGTTCTTGAAACTTCCGATCCAAAATCTTAATCGGCTTCTGAACGAAGGTGAGATCCGGTTCTAATTCCACTTCTTCAACCGGTAGAACCTCGGACTCATCTCGAAAATACTTTCGGAGCTGTGAGACATGAAACACGTTATGAATTCCTGTCAGATTCGGAGGCAAGTCCAATCGATAGGCCGTATCCCCAATCTTCTCCAAAATCTCATACGGTCCCATATACCGAGGGTTTAATTTTCCTCCCCGTCCAATCCTTGAGAACCCTTTTCGTGGGGAAGCCTTTAAGAAAACCCTATCTCCAATCTCAAACTCCAAATTCTTCCTCCGAAGATCTGCATAACTCTTTTGTCGATCCTGAGCAGCCTTCATCCGTTGTCTAATTATCTGGACCTTATCAATAGCCTCTTGTACAGCCTTAGAGGGTTTTTCCTTCTTTTCCCCTCTTTTAATCCCTTCTTGCTTGGTCCAATTCCATTCCTCCAAATCAAAGAACAACGGTGATCGACATTTACGTCCATAAAGAGCTTCATAAGGGGCCATTTCAATCGAGGCTTGATAGCTATTATTGTAAGCAAACTCGATTAACGGCAACTGCTCATTCCACGAGCTTTGAAAGTCCAATGCACATGCTCTCAACAAATCCTCCAGATACTTAATTAACCTTTCTGATTGTCCGTCGGTCTGAGGATGGAAAGCTGTGCTGAATTGAAGCCTTGTTCCCAAACACTTCTGTAATTCTTGCCATAGCCTTGAAGTAAATCTGGGATCCCGATCCGAAACAATACTAACAGGTACTCCATGAAGTCTGACAATCTCATCATTGTACCTCTTGGCCAACTTACTCACTTTATCGGACATTCTGATAGCAAGAAAATGAGCTGATTTTGTCAATCTGTCCACAATAACCCAAATTCCATCGAAACCTCCTCTCACTTTTGGTAATCCCGAAACAAAATCCATAGCTATTTGTTCCCATTTCCATTCCGGGATAGGCAATGGTTGAAGTAGCCCCGATGGCTTTTGATGTTCTGCCTTTACCACCTGACAAGTCATGCAGTGTTTCACGAAGTCGATCACATCCCGTTTCAATCCATTCCACCAATAGAATTGCTTAAGATCCTTATACATTTTGTTCCCTCCGGGATGTATCGAATAACCTGACCGATGGGCTTCCTCAAGAATAATCCTTTTTAACTCTTCCGGGACAACAACTCTATTCTTGAATCTTAGAAGCCCCGTATCATCAAACCCAAACGGACACTCTGAATCAGCTCGAGCTTTCTCAGCTAATTTCTGAACCTCGGGATCAATCCTCTGAGCATCAAATAATCTCTGTTTAAGATCTGGTTGAACCGTAATATTCCGAACACTAGCCTTCAGCTTGAAGAACTCATTCTCATCTCCAATCTCCACTTTCACATTGGACACGCTAGCTTTCCGACTAAGCGCATCCGCAACCAAATTGGCTTTGCCGGGATGGTATCGGATTGTACACTCATAATCCGCCAACAGTTCCATCCAACGCCGTTGTCTCTTATTCAATTCCTTCTGCGAGAATAAGTATTGGAGGCTCTTGTGATCGGAAAAGACTTCGAACGAAATTCCATAAAGATAGTGTCTCCACTTACCCAAAGCAAAGACCACTGCCGCTAATTCCAAATCGTGAGTGGGGTAGTTCTGTTCATGCTCTTTCAATTTCCTTGAGGCATAGGCGATCACTCTTCCATTTTGCATCAATACACATCCCAAACCTTCCTTTGAGGCGTCCGTATAAACTGTATATCCTTCTGTACCTTCGGGAAGTGCTAATACAGGAGCGGTGGTCAACTTTTCCTTTAGCAGTTGGAAACTAGCCTCACATGCCTCGTCCCACTCAAACTTAACTGCTTTCTTAGTCAATCGGGTTAAAGGAGCCGCAATCTTTGAGAAATCCTGAACGAATCTTCGATAGTAGCCTGCCAAACCCAAGAAACTCCTTATTTCTGAAGCATTTTTCGGGCTTTGCCATTGAATAACCGTCTCAATCTTGGAAGGGTCTACTTCTAAACCTTTCCTTGAAATAATATGACCCAAAAATGCTACCCGATCAATCCAGAACTCGCACTTGCTAAACTTAGCATACAACCGATGTTCCCTCAAGGTTTCCAACACAATTCTGAGATGCCTTGCATGATCCTCCGGAGTTCTCGAGTAAACCAAGATGTCATCGATGAAGATTACCACAAACTTATCCAAATAGGGCCGGAAAATTCGATGCATCATATCCATAAAAGCAGCCGGAGCATTAGTCAATCCAAAAGGCATCACTACGAACTCGTAGTGTCCATACCGGGTGTTAAATCCCGTCTTCGGAATATCCTCTTCTCGGATTTTCAATTGATAATATCCTTGTCTCAAATCCAATTTTGAGTAAACACCCGATCCTTGTAACATGTCGAATAAATCCTCAATATGGGGCAAAGGATACTTATTCTTTACCGTCATCCGATTAAGCTCTCGGTAATCTATGCACATTCTTAAGGTTCCATCCTTTTTCTTAACAAAGAGAACCGGAGCACCCCAAGGTGACGAACTTGGCCGAATATATCCAACTTCGAGCAATTCCTCTAATTGAATCTTTAATTCTTTCAACTCGGCCGGTGCCATCCGATACGGAGTCTTAGAATACGGTGTGGATCCTGGATGTAAATCAATAACGAACTCAATCTCACGGTCGGGCGGTAGAGAGCTCAAATTCTCCGGAAACACATCGGAGAAGTCCTTAACAACCTCGGTATCTTCCAACTTAACTTGATCCTTCGGCCTATTAAGAAGGTAAGCAATAAATCCCGTTGCTCCTTCTCTCATCAACTTGTGAGCTTCCATATAAGATAAGAGAGATACCTTTCTTGATCCACTACCAATCACCAATTCTTTCCCCAAAATCACCTTCTTCGCAAAACAATCAACAGTGGCCCGATGCCTGGACAACCAGTCCATACCCAAGATAACTCCATACCTCTTCATGGGCATAACAATTAAATCCGCCGGATACTCTCTCCCTTCAATCAAAACCGAACACTCCCGAACCAACTGATCTGTCTGAAGACTCCCTCCAAGTGGCGAACTCACCAAATAATAAGAAGAAAGACAGATAACAGGCAAGCACAGAGTGGCAACTATATCACAAGAAATAAAGGAATGCGTGGCACCCGGATCAAAGAGTGCATGAATGTTCATGTTATGTATGCATAGGGTACCTTCCACCACGGCTGTGGGATCAATCTCTGCATCTTGCTCCTCACCCTCGAGGGCGTAAGCACGAGCCTGAATCATTGGCCTCTGAGCTCCTTTCTGAAATCCGGGGTTCTTGTAGGGACATGTCTCCGCCATATGATCACCTTTTCCACAAATGAGGCACAAGTTCAACCTTCTCCGACAATTATTGTAGGTATGGGTCGGTCCTCCACAATGAGTACATGGAGGTACATCCGGGTTTGAATTCGTAGGTGCCGGAGCCATAGGTAGAGCCTTTGGTCGAGTCGGTGCGGACTGAGAACCTTGTCCTCCAAACCTAGGCTTCTTAAACGGACCCTTAGGAGGTGGACTAGCTTGAATCATCGGCCTCTTTCCCGAATTCGATCCGGATCCTCTTCCCATAGGAGCTCTAAACATCGGATCCTTCTTCTTGAATTCCTCCTCTTGCACCAAAGCCCTTTGCACGGTGTCGGCAAATGACTCGAAGTTGTGCCCCGCTTGCCCGTGTCTCAAGTCCTGTCTCAATCCCGCTATAAACTTCCTTGCTTTCCTCTTCTCATCCCGGGTGACATGAGGAGCGTATTTCCCAAGTCTATTGAATACGGCAAGGTATTGAGTCACCGTACGAGTACCTTGCTTTAATTCCATGAATTCTTGCTCCTTCCTTTCCCTTACCACTTCCGGTACAAAGCATTCCCGGAATTCTCTCTTGAAAACTTCCCAAGTGACTTCCTCTCCATCTACCTCGAGCTTCTCCCTTGTTCGTTCCCACCATTCATATGCATCTCCATCGAGTTGGAATATAGCAAATTGGGCCTTCTCTTGCGTACTAAACTGTCGGACCCCAAATATCCTCTCCAATCTAATCAACCAACCCTCCGAGACCGCATCATCGATAGATCCAGAAAACCGAGGGGGGTTGTAACTCAGAAATACCCCATGAGGATCTCTATTATTATTATGATTTGGTAGAGGAGCTTGTTGTTCTGCCTGTTGTGGTGGGGGAGCTTGAGCTCTCCGATGCTCCACATAGTTGAAAACCGCTTCCATAAAATTTCCCATATCCACCGGTGCTGCTTGTGGTTGGGGTGGAGGCGTAGGAGATCGATCATGATGACGACGATGTCCGGGAGATCTCTCACGGTGTCTACGCGGAGGCATTCTGTTCAAGAAACACTGAAATGCATGCTATTTTTAGTCCATGCATGCAAGTGCAAGCAATTCGATCAAAATTCAAGATTTAAAACACACAAGCACGTAAACAATGCATATGCATCACATTGACAAGTTGTTCCTAAAGCCGAACGACCTAACTGACTCAACTCGACACTAGAGCCCGGGTTTTGCAACCCTAAGCTCTGATACCACTTAAGGATGTAGCACCCGAGCGTGAGGTACCACATCCCGCGCACCGGGACCCGACCCGTATATGAAATGGAAGTCTACACACACGTGCCAAATCCACGGCGAACGGGGACACAACACACGCTATGCTAGGCGGGACTAACCCTTAAACCAATCAATGCAAGAATCATAAAATCAGAGTAAAATAAAATTCGCGGAAGCAAGAATAACATAACATATACAATGAGCCACCAAGCTCCAAAAATAGATATACAAAATATTCCATAATCCAACGGCACTCACGGCCTACAAAAATCATAACGCTCCAGACTAAAACTATAATCATATATAAAATACCAATAAGGGTATGAACATGAGTCAAAAGGAAGTGCTAAACATAAATGCAAGACCTAGACGACTTGTATTCCCGCCTAGCACTCCTATCCCTGCACAAAACAACTGAAAACAACCGGGTTCAGTCTAAAAGAGACTGGTGGGTATAAAAACGGGGCATAAATATATAATATTGCATAATTTAAACACATACATGCAAGCCCTAATCCCGTATGAAGTTTAATAAGATTTTACCAAGTGGTTAAACAAAAGAAGACATCAACGGGATTACGACGTTCATATTCATTCACAATTGATCATAAATGTTCATAAGGGTTTATGGCCCGGCGAGTGGGCGTGCGCAATCTCCAACCTCCTCCTCGTGTAATCATAATTAATTATTCAATAATTCATTATCATACATAAATCTTTTGTGCTCATAAATACATGATCATAATCATTCATATATCCCTTTTTCCTCCGGGTGGTGGACGGGCTTGCAAGACCCGGCCACCGGTTCATACATGGACCAATGGGGGTACATGAATCCCCCAAAGGCACTCAGCTCCCATTCCCCGCTAAAACTCCTAGCGAGGGCCGGTATCACCGTAGTTTGGTTGGAACTAGTATATGGGATCCCCGTCAGCCCTTGCTTCCTCGGTTAGCCACATATACTAAGTCCCGGGGCCCGTGCAATCATAAATCATAAATATCTCGCCAAACATAAGGTAGGGTTCATAATTAAAAGAAAGGGGTCATACGTTTGAAATGATTTACCCGAAAGGACTCAATATATATAAATATACGGTTTTGGCTTAAAACTTTGCACATAAGGAATATATAAGGTTGTTTTAACTAATAGAAGAAAAACCCACCTTTACAAAAGCAGAAATAAAGGCACAAGCGTCTCAAGGCTCGCCCTCGTCTCCGACCAAACCCGAATCTGTGCAAAAGAAAAGGTATGAGACTCAATGACCACATATGACGCTCGGCAATGAAGTGCATATGACATGAATGCTTAAATGATCATATTATATCATAAAAATGTTCATGTGCACGATTAAGGAATTTAAATCATATAATCATTCATTCGTTCATATTTTTCATAATTTCATAAATTCATAAATTCATAAATTCATATAATTTCCATAAATTCATAACATTTATTCAATTTCATAAATTCATAAATTCATAAATTCATAAATTCATATCAATTTCCTAAATTTATAATATTCATAATATTCATAAATTCATAATTCATATCAATTAATCTAACATTCAACTAATAAGCATAACACATATAATATTCATATTCACATTTAGGAATAAAATAAATAAAACGTTCAATCGAAAGTCAGTAGAATAAATACGCGAAATCAAATTCAATTAATTTCAATAATTAAATTAAATTAAATAATAATTAAAATATATAATAAATATATATAATATAATGTATATAAATAATCATATATATAATACTAAAATACAATATCTATAATATATATATATATATAGTTACGTACACACTCACACACACATGCATGCACTATATATATATTACATATACTACACATGCATGCAAGACATGCATGCACACACAAACTCACTCCCTAAGCATGCACACAACATATATATACATATACACAGAAGCAGCAGCAACAGTTAGAAACAACAGCAGCAACAGTCCAGGAAAACGAAGCAAGGATTCAAGCAAAACGGGGTGACACCCCCGTGTCACCCACAAAGCCTGGACCGAGACACGCCCGTGTCTCGGTACAGAAGTTCCAGGCTTTGCTGCACCCCCGTTCCTCGCAGGAAACGCAGCAAAGACACGGCCGTGACGCACCGCAGCAGCTGACTCTATTTTGACAGAAAATGCGCAGAAAACAGAGTAGGAAAAGGCAGCCATGTACGAGCAAGAAAGGCAACATTACAAGGCACAAATTGCTGCAACAACTCAACCGTAATACATGCTAAAAAGCCATGAAAGATGACAGCAAAAAGGAGAAGGAAAACTCGGCAAATTGACAGCAAAAATCCAGTCCAGAAACAGAGCAATTTTCGCAGAAAAACAGGCATGATCGATTTCACTCCTTCTCCATCAATCAACTCAGTTAAGGCCAACCAAGAAGCAGCAAAACATTATATATTCATCAAGTAAATCAATTCCAAACAAGCTCAAACAAGAGGAGAAGACATACGTGACCTATACGTGAAAATTCTGAAATTTGTCATAAATGATATGTCATAAATACTTCAACAACCACAAAATTAATGATCATAAATGATATGAGGATGTCAAAATAATCAATCTCAAGCTTGGAATCAAGCAAAACCGTTGAGAAATGAAGAAGATCAACATATTGCTCAAAAACTCATATTTTCGGTAATAAGCCCAGAAATGGATGAAACCATGCTCAAAATCATGAATAAAAAGATGAAAATGACCAGAATTAATCATACAATACAACCCTAAGCTTACCTTGATGATTGGTTGAGGTTTGGATGAGATTTGAGCTCCAAATTCTCCAAATGGTGAAGGGTTACGGGACTGGAGAGAAAAACAGTAGCTTTGGCTGAGTTTTGGGGCTTGTGTGATGATTATCTCGGTCAAGGCTGATTATAGCATGATAGAGGGTTGAGTTAGGGTTTCAAAGAATCTAACCATGGTTAATTTGGTTATGGTTTGGCCAAGATATGGCTGAATTAGTGCAACAAGGTCAAGTTGGTCTCCGTTTCGTTTTTCGGTTGGATTTCGGAGTTTCAAATGAATTGGGAAAAATGTAAGGCTAAGTTTACTAAACTCGTATTTTCGTTACGAGTTCAGCGAAGTTGACGGAACTCGAATCCGAGTTCCCGAGCTCAAGATATTAAATTCGGAACCAAGGGTACGCTAAGTGCTTGTTAGCTCCCGTTTTGGTTCCTCGATCAAAATTAAATTCGTTAACCGACCAAATGAATTCGAAAACATAATTTGAGCATAAAATCATGTTCATAACACATATATGTACGACATATTACAAAATCGTGGCAATTTGATATCATATTATAGGAGAACGAAGCACAAAATAAACGAACAAACCTAATCATGCAAAATGTATAAAATTTCCATGCAATTCCCATGCAAACTGAAATAAATTCATGCAGCACAATTTCTCATGCAAAAATTGAAATTCATGCATATTAATTTCCCATGCAAAATTTATGATTTTCATGCATGCATATTAATTCCCATGCAAAAATAATTCTCCATGCATGCATATATTATACCAATCCCACGTATAATACATATATATATAATAAGTAATTATTTAAGACATGATTAATTAATATAACATATAATTAGTATAATTATTAAATTAATAATATAATAATTAAACATATATACATATATATATTACGAAATATATATATATAATTAATAATATTAAATAAAATATTATAATGTAATATAATAAAATAAAATAAAATATTAACAATTATAATAAAATTAAATATAAAACACGTAAAAACAATTAATTCGCGCAATTTGGTAAACACATACGTCGTACCTTTACGTCCGAGAAATCGGGGCGTTACATGTATAATCGTTATTATTCAGCATGCGCATGATTTCTCTGTTTTTCCATTTAGGTTGTAGTTCTGTGATTCTCTACAATTGAAATGGCAACCAAAAACCCTTTGGTATCCATCCTCAAATCAAACAAGTTGACGGGGCCCAATTACTCTGATTGGCTTTGGAATCTAAAGATCGTTTTAGATTCTGAAAAGAGAAGATATGTTCTCTTCGAGGGAGAGGCTGTCGCTGAAGGCGAGGCTCCGACTCGGGCCGAAAGGGACTCGATTGCGAAATGGTCTGAAGATAATCTTCAAGCCCGTTCCCTCATGTTGGCCACCATGTCCCCGGACATGCAGAGGCAACACGAGTTAATGGACAACGCTTGGGAGATTTACGACTATCTCGAGCAATTGTACCACCCCAAAGAGTATGTTCTAAGGTACAATACCTCTAAGGAGCTCTTTCATCTCAGAATGAAAGAAGGTACAAGTGTCCATGAGCACGGCCTCAAGTTTCTTACTTTGAACGAGAAACTGACCTCCATGGAAATGCCACTGAGTGAAGAACTCGCTGTGGATTTTTTGCTCACATCGCTTCCACCATCATTCAATCCTTCGTGCTAAACTTCAACATGAATCATCCTCATGCTACTGTAGCTGAGTTGATTAGTCAACTTGTGACTACTGAAGACACAATCAAGAAGGATCGCAAAGTAATGATGGTCACCTCCTCTTCTGGGCCTTCCAAAGGCAAAGGAAAGAAAGTTCCCAAGAAGAAGGGATCTCTTAAATCCGATGGAGGGGTTAAAAGAGAAAGGCCAGGAAGAGAAAGGATCAGAGAGAGGACGTTTGCCACCATTGTGGCAAGAAAGGGCATTGGAAGAGGAACTGCCAAGAGTACAAGGATACTCTAAAGAAAGGTACGTTTATTGTTGAAGTAAATCTATCTATTGATTCTAATTCTTGGGTACTTGATACCGGCTATGGAGCTCACATCTATAATGATTTACAGATGCTAAATGAGGTCTAACAGCTTGAAGAAGGAGAATGCGTCTTGAAGGTTGGGAATGGATCAAGCGTTCAAGCCCAAGCCATTGGGATGTGTAGATTAGATTTAGGTGTCTTTACTTTAGTTTTGAACAAAGTCCTTTACGTACCTTCTATTATTCATAATATCATTTCCATTCCAATACTTGATTGTGAAGATTATGAGACTTTTTATAGAAATGGAAACTTTTATCTTAAGAAGAATAAAACTTCCGTTTTGCTTGGTACATTAGCTAATGGACTTTATACAACTAAAGACACCAATATTTTGAATATACAACAATTAAACAATCACAAAAGAGATGACAAGATCTCGGCTTCTTTATGGCAAACACGTTTAGGATATATTTCTAAATATAGGATTGCTAAGTTAACTAATTTAGGAGCATCCTATGATAATGAACTTAAAGAGTTAACTCATTGTGAATCATGTCTTAAAGGAAAAATGGCCAAAACTCCCTTTAATGGTAAAGTGGAACGTGCCACTAAAGTATTGGATTTAATCCATACTGATGTTTGTGGACCACTTAGTGTAAGTACGAGAAACAATCGTTAGAATTTCATAACCTTCATAGACGACTTTAGTCGTTTTGGTTATGTGTACTTAATGAAGTATAAATCCGAAGCCTTTAAAAATTCTTGGAATTTCAGAAGGAGGTTGAGAACCAAACTGGTCACAAGATTAAAACACTTCGATCTGATCGAGGTGGCGAGTATCCAAGTGACGAATTCCTTAGTCATCTCGGAGATAATGGAATTATCTCTCAATGGACTCCTCCGAGAACTCCTCAATTGAATGGAGTTTCGGAGATAAGGAACAGAACCTTACTCGATATGGTTCATTCCATGATGAGCTTCACTGAATTGCCACCTTCACTCTGGGGTTATGCCCTAGAATCAGCAATTAAGATTCTGAATCTTGTTCCCTCCAAATCTGTACCCAAAACCCCATATGAGATGTGGTTCGGCAAAATCTCTCATTATTCTTACTTAAGAATTTAGGGTTGTCCTGCTTACGTGAAGAGGACAGTGGGAGATAAGCTTGAAGCTAGATAAAGCTTATACAACTTCGTAGAATATCCTAAAGAGTCAATAGGATATTATTTCTACGATCCTCTTGAACAAAAGGTCTTTGTGTCAAGAAATGCTACTTTTTTTGAGGACTCGTTACTTAAAGAAAAGAAAGGCAAGATGGCAGAACTCGAAGAGGTTCGAGACTAAGGTCCCACGCCAAGTTTGGAGACTAACGTCCCTCAGTCAATCGCAGAGAGTGATACATGCGGAAATCCTCCTCAAATAAGACATTCTGAACGTATTCCTAGACAACCAGAGAGATGGTATGGTTTTCTCCACCAAACATCTCAAATGGATAATGATCCATTAACTTATGAGGAGGCACTGTTAGATTCGGACTCTTAACAGTGGAAAGAAGCAATGAAATCCGAAATGGATTCAATGTACTCTAATCAAGTTTGGACCTTAGTTGATCCACCTGATGGAATCAGGCCTACAAGGTCCAAATGAATATATAAGTGCAAGCTTCGAGTAGATGGAAGCGTGGCAGCCTGTAAAGCAAGATTATTTGCTAAGGGTTTCACTCAAAGACCAGATGTAGACCTTGATGAAACCTTCTCCCCGGTTGCAATGCAAAAGTCCATTCAGATCTTGCTTGCCATTGCAGCATATTCTGACTATGAAATATGGAAAATGGATGTGAAAACTGCCTTTCTCAATGGAGGTATTGACAAAGACATTTACATGGAGCAACCCATGGGTTTCACATTCAGTGGGAGCGAACAAAAGGTTTGTAAGTTCCAAAGATCAATCTACGGATTGAAACAAGCTTTTAGGAATTAGAACATTCGATTTGATGAAGCAGTCAAATCGTTTACCTTTATTCAAAATCCGAATGAGTCCTACGTGTACAAGAAAGAATTGGAAACCTCGGTTCAATTTCTGATACTTTATGTAGATGACATCCTTCTCATTGGGAATGCGAAGGATGACATGAAAGTAACAAAGTCTTGGTTATCGAACCAATTTGAGATGAAGGATCTTGGTGATGCATCCTACATTCTCGGGATAAATATCTATCGGGATAGATCTAGGAGATTGTTAGTATTATCACAGTCGGTTTACATAGATAAAATATTAAAGAGATTTAGTATGGAAGAATCCAAGAGTAGAAAACTTCCAATGGGCCCGGGAACAGTTCTTTCGAAGAAGCTGTATCCCAAGACTGAACTTGAAAAGTCCAGGATGTCCAAAATTCCTTATGCATCAGCTATAGGAAGCATAATGCATGCGATGCTGTGTACTCAACCGGATGTGGCTTATGCACTTAGCGTGACTAGCCGATTCCAATCCTGGTGAAGGTCACTGGACTACTGTAAAGAACATCCTTATGTACTTACAAAGAACTAAGATTTGTTCTTAGTTTACGGAAGCTAGCAAGATCTTTTCATTAGAGGATACTGTGATGCAAGCTTTGCATCAGACATGGATGACTTTAAATCCATGTCGGGATACATATTCTGCCTGAACGGCGGAGCAGTGAGTTGGAAAAGTTCCCAGCAAACGACCACTGAGACCGAATACTTAGCTGCAAACGATGCAGCTAAGGAAGGTGTTTGGGTAAGAAACTTCATCCATTAGCTGGGTGTAGTTCCTAGCATTAAAGACCCCGTTACAGAGTTTTGTGACAACACCGGGGCGGTTGCTCAAGCAAGAGAACTAAGATCTCACCAAAGGACCAACCACATTTTGAGGAAGTATCATTTAATCCGTGATATCATCAAGAGAGGAGATGTGCAAATTGAAAGGGTCACATCGACAGAGAACATGGCAGATCCGCTTACTAAAGCCCTTAGTCAACAGGCTTTCGAAGGACATCTTCAGAAGATGGGTCTTAGATTAGCACCTGAGTGGCTTTGACGGGCAAGTGGGAGATTGCTAGGAATAGTGCCCTTAAAGCAACTTTTGGCTTTACTATTTCCTTGTGAAATCACAAACAGTCTTTGAATAATAAACGAGATGATTTTGTTCATAGGCAATCACTTCTTTATGTGCTTATTTATGTCTATTTGGGTTGACTGTGTTTTGCATGTATTGAACTCCCCTAATCCAATGAGGCCGTTAAGAACTTTATCGTTATGAGAATGACACATGGAACAAGTTCTTAACTCCATAGGCGAGGATTAGAAACTTCTCCAAGTCAAGAGTCCGACGGACAGTGGGAGTGTCGACCTTGACTCTGTTGAGACTTGCTTATGTGATTATGTCCTTTTGAAGGATCACTCAGCTTCATGGAGTGATAAGTGCATACGTTGATGCGTTCATAATACATAAGGGTGATTGTTACAAGAACTTCATCACTGAGATGTCCCGTGTGAGAACATTCCTAAATGGGAAAGGAAGTTTCCTAAAACTTCCAGATTAGGAAATATCTCACAGGTCAATGACGTGATTCATTAATCCTTAGACTTAAGATTCTGTAATGTCTCATATGAGCTAACTCTGTAATCTTTGATATAGGCTCAAAAGGGTGTTGCCGTATATAGAGACACCTGAACCACGGCCTATGTTGGGATTACACAAGTGGCATATGGAGAATTGGCAGAATCAACAAAGGACCTACACTTGTTAAGAACAAGAATGATCTCTTACTGATTGAGTTGTTAGTAGTCCATTAGACATTAAACCCTTGGCCAAGGTGGATAAAGATTAAGACATCTAGAAAATGGGGTTTTCTAGGATTGAGATCGAAATGGATATGAAACGAACTTAACTTTAAAGATCAAGGATATTTGGGCTCTGAGGATATTCCCATGTCTTAGTTCTTGATAGAGAGATGGAGTTGTAGGAGGATCGTATTTCACTGATTGTCATTGACTGAAAGGTTCTTCGATTCATTTCGTTGTTCGGCTAGGGGTGACACACCCATTGCTAGATTACGGTAGTGTGATCTGTGAAGTGATTAATTAATTAGTGAATTAATTAATTGCTGTCACTGTTATTCGAATAATGAACCTAAAGGGTCACACACAAATGCCAAAACATGATGGTTATGGTAGGATGTTAATCTGATTAACGAAGGATCAAAATAGTTGATCGAAACGGAGCAATACATGTGGGGCATCGCCACGTGTCAATGACACGTGGCTGTTGCGTGGCTTCATCGTGTAATTTTATTACACGTGAATTCTTTTCTAGAATTAATTAATTAAATTGTAATTAATTAATTTAAGTCTTTTAATTAATTTTGATTTAATTGTTAAGATTTTATTTCTCAAGCTTAACCCAATAAATAATTAATTTGGAATTAATTGATTTATTGAATCTTGACTTTTAGCTTTAGGAAAGTTGAAAAGTTTAACTTCCTATTGTAGGAGAGAGAATGTTGATTCTTGCAAGACTTGGAGAATAAGTTAGGAACTTATTATTCGAATTAAATTAAATAATTAAATTAGTTAATTAGTAAGCAAGAAAACAAAGCCCATTAGGTTTTGGAAACCCTAGGGGCTCGATCCACACTAGTATAAGTACTAGGGGTGGTGCTTTCTCATTCTTTAGACCGACATTCACGAAGTGTAGTTTTTTAGAAAACTGAAAGAAAAGTTTTCAAAGCAAAACCCTAGCCATTAACACAAGTTATAGAACTAGCATTCTCACTTGCTTGATCGTGTTCTAGGACTGGTGTGGATACGCTTTGGAGGCCTTCTACTTTGGAGTCTAAATCGAAGGACCGTTCGAGGGACTTTCCGCTTGAAGGGTGTTTGTTAGGCGGTAACAACATCACAAGGAAGCTTCAATTAAAGTGAGTTTCTTGTTATTCCCAACGTTACAGTACGAAAATTGCAAGACAACGATTGAACTTTTGAAAAATTTTAAACTTCCGCTACTCAATTCTTTTGTGTTTTCCAACAGATGATGCTTTCGATGCTAATTTGATAGACATGTTCACATATTAAATTCATGAAAATGGCATGTCAGGGGAAGTTTTGGTAATTTTTCATCCTTCAGGGGGAAGTTTGTGTAATTATTGCAAAGTGATATTCTGATATTCTGTTCCAAAGTGATCGGGGTTTCCATACAAGCATGCCCAATACACAGCATGTCCTAGTATTCCTTCTTGCCAAAATTAGTGATTGTCTTTCCCGTTTCATCCTTGGGATTCCAGACAACTACAAATATAGTGAGAAACATATAAAATCATGATGCACTTTTACATTGTTAAGAAAACCTTTGTCATATTAGGAGCCTCTGTACTGCACATATGATCATCATTTAGCAACATCCTTTGTACTGCTTTTGTACCAAGTTGAGATCTTCATCAACCTATGATCATCATTTAGCAACTTAATTTTCAACATGTTGTATAATATGTGGGTAAAAAATAGAGTGATTACTATTTAGAAGTTTTTCCATGAATCTTTGATGAAATGTGATATCCTGTTTAGTCTCCAGAAGAAGGCCTTTTTGCTTTCTGTTTCCAAGAGAAAAAAAAAAATAGTACTTGTGGGAGAATTGATGTTGCAGTTTTTGTTATTCTTTTGGGAGAATTAAAATGATAGATTTCAAGAAATGTGATGAATAACTATCAACCTACTTTGAGATGCATATATCTTACTGCCATTTGGTATTTTAAAGCTTTGTTCTTTTTTGACTTTGAGGGAAGATAAAGATTATCAAAGCACATACTTGATATACAAAGTGTAATGTACAATTGTGCAAGAATCCATGCCAAGATTTAAGACAGAAATAGATCTTATATGGAAAATTTCAAAATCTTATGGATGGGGTTTTTTTCTTGAGCTTCATGTTAAGTTTAGATTTCTTTGTACAGTTGCATATTTATTGGTCTTAACTTTGTCCCCAACTTTCCAATTTAGGGGTTTTAGCTCGATAATAATCCAACGATCATGATGCTCTTTAATGCATTATCTTATATATTCATGCATTTATGTGTCTTTAAAGTTTAAATCCTTATTCGTCAAATAACCTTTATTGGTTTAATGTTTTTTTTTACAGATCAGGCACCTCAAATGGCTTAAGTGGCAATGTAGCAACACTAGGTAAATTTTCAAATGGTGGAGAGAAATTTTCGCTTTATATCTAGTGTTGGCGTATTTTACGTAAGGTTTGCAACATATGGATTTATGTAATAGTACTTGGTGGGGTCAAAATACGCTGCTCGACCCACGTTTGGACACGTGGCGATACGAGAAGGTAACACGTGGCCCTTCATAACTGGACAGGTTATCAACGAGCGTCCAATACCCCCGAGCGTCAAAGTCCCTAAAGAACACGTGTTGTCTCTGCTGTGCGCACGCGTGGTCACCCTTGCTGCTCTTAAACGAGCGCACCTCACAAAACGGAACAAAGTCCCAACTTATCTTGGAAGTCCTCTGCGAGCATTATCATCCCTCGAAGGAGCTTCCACTCCCCCTTGTTACGCAGCCTTGGCCTCCATCCCTTAGCGGATTCTCTAACCTCCAAGGCAGTTGGTTGACACGAGCGCGCTCTTAGCCCTCGTTACCAACCCCCTAAAACGGCTCTCTGACACCCCGTACATGCCCGCGCACCTACCACTGTCGCCAACACTAACTTTCACCGGCTTTTGCAGAAGATTCCTCCTAGGTTTCTCCCATAACGCCACGTGTTAGGGCAACATTTGGCAAGGACCACACGGTGCAAATGACCAAAGGGTCCCTGGCCCTCAACTATAAATAGACGAGTTCATCTCCTTCACTGTAAGCAAGCTTCCATACTTGAGCTCTGCAATTACTTTTCTTCTCTTTCGGTTCCTTAGCTGACTTGAGCGTCGGAGAGTCAAACTGGGTATCCCCTTTTGACTATTTGTTCTTGGTGTTTGTCCTAGCAGGTAGAACCCCTCTTCTATCCGACGATCATTTTCCGGTTTTCCCCACATATATCAAATAGAAAGTGACTGGAGTTTGACACGTCACGTTCCTACCCCATCTTTTTTGGCGGCGTCTGTGGGAAAACCATTCTCAGCTTATCTCTCTCTCTCTTTTGCTAGTTGAAAAACAAACACCCAACACCCATCAAACCATGGTTGCTACTAGGTCGGTAGTAGTGGGGGGAGGAGATGACCTTCCCCGCGATTCTAATGTCACTACTATCCCATCGACGGCGACTGACGGAGCACCGCCTATCAGAGGCACACTTCCACCAACGGAACCGATGGCACCACCACCTGTGCTTCTTGAGCCACCCAATCCCACCGCCGGTGGAGGAGCTCAACTTCCATCTTCTTCCCATCATCCCCAGAACATATGGCTTAATGCCCACACTGGTACAGGAGGGCACCCTTTCTTGATGCCTCCTCCTGGGTACACTCTCACTCCTTCCGTCATGATCCCGGCAATCCAACCATACCATGCCGGGCAAATCCAGCTTCCCGTGGTGATTCCAAGGGAGATCGAAGGGGTGGAGTTACCCCCTTTGACCCCTCAACAGCTGAGGGTTCTTTATGCCCAGTGTGACGTTCAGGTGGCCCAGGGTGCATGGGAGAGATTTCATTCCATGTATTTTCCCTCTGGGCAGGCCACTCAGGCTGCCCCTCCTTTGGGAGGGATGCAGACATATCCACTTAGGGAGGCTCAGGCCATCCTAAGGGCTCAACCGCCGCCTCCGCCCGGCAAAGAGACGCCCAACCAAGGTGAAAATGAGGGTCCTCAAGCAGACAGGGGTAGAGAGCCCACGGAAAGAATTAATATTGATGAGGAGACCCATTCTCGAGCCTCAAAACGAGGGCCACTGGCGTCCCAACGAGGGAGCCAAGTTAGGAGAGAAGACCCCAACCTCCTCGCGGCTGTGCAAGACCAGCTGCAGGGGTTGCAAGACATGGTAGGGCAGCTCTCTAGAGCGAGATCTTAGATCCCCCACGCCGAGGGACGAACGGGATAATGCCAGAGATTCTCGTCGAAATGCCCGACCACCGCATGTTCCATGCCACCTGGAACAAGAAGAAAATTTTGGATGTTACAATCACTCTCCACTTGCTAAGGGATCTCCCCTTGTGGAGGAAGTCCTGGTGGCCCAAGCAGGCATGGGCAAGGTTCCAACATCTGTCAACCGCTACGATGGGACCACCGATCCCGCAGAGCATCTAGACCATTTTCTGCATCTGATGCACTTGTACGAGCACTCCAGTCATTATTGGGCCAAGGTTTTTGTTACCTCCCTCGTGGGAATGGCCCAAGAGTGGTACAAGCGTCTGCCGCCAGGCTCGATCCACTCGTACGTTGAACTCACTGATGCCTTCCTAAACCACTTCAACTCATTGAAGGCTCCTGTCACCGCACCCACTGCCCTATACAACTTGATTCAAGGTGAGCATGAATCCCTTTAGTCATTCTTCGCTCGTTTCAACAAACAGGTGCTGCTAGTAGAGAGACCGTCCATGGATTTCTTGATCCACGTTCTTTTCAAAGCCTGCAATCACAAGCAATATGTGAGTAAGAAATTTGCTGATTCCATTGTGAAGAAACGCCCCACCTCCCTCATGGCAATGAGGGAGATAGCTGAGCCCTACTTCGCTCATGTACGGGTCCAATGCTCCAAGGCATTCTGGGCCCTCTAAAAGCGAACGAGGGCAAGAGAAGCCTCCCCACAGGGAACGTCGAAAGTCACCACCTCCTCCAGGGAGATTCGAGCGTGTCCCCCTTAATCGGCCTATCTCAGAAGTTTATGCCTTATCTGACAAGAAGCTCTTCAAAAGGCCCACGAAGATGAAGGACACAGAGGCTTTGAGATGCTCGAATATATACTGTGTCTTCCATAAGCAAAAGGGACACGACACGGATGAATGCCGCCAGTTGGAAGTTGAAATTCAATGGCTCATCGCGGGGGGGGAGGGGGGGCACTTGAAGGAGTTTGTTAAGATGTTGGAGCATTATGATGAACGGTGCAATGAGCGTTCGAGGGAAAGGAGGAGGAGTCCCTCGCGTTCAAGGAGCCCACGAGGGCGAGGCCCTACAGAAAGTAGCCACCGTGGCAAAGGAAAGGCTCCAGAGCAAGAAAATACCCCTTTTGCGGTCATCAACATGATAGCAGGAGGTTCCTCTGGAGGAGATTCTAACGCTTCTCGGCGACGGTATATCCGGAGTTACGATCAACGTCCCTCGGTGCCCAAATCAGTCTATATGCCATCCGAGAATCCAAAGATGAACGCTCGAAGGAACATGCTGCAATAGGATTTACAGATAAGGACTTAGAATATATTGTAACACCCCATGGGGTCAGTGAAACCTCTGACTGTCCCATGGTGGTTAGTTTAGATGTCCACAATCACATTGTAAAGAGGGTGTTAGTGGATAGTGGAAGCTTTGTTAATGTTTTGCCCTACACTATGTTCCAAAAGATGAATGTCACTAATACTCTGCTCGAACCACTCAAGACAGCCCTCATTGGCTTTGGGGGTTCTGAGGTTATCCCACGAGGGAAAATTCGCTTGGCCACCTCATTTGGCCGTACCCCACACCGGAAGACACTCATGGTCACCTATGCAGTGGTGGAAATTGAGATCAAGGTAACATCATAATCGGGCAACCGACCCTCGTGGATTTCAAAGCAATTATCTCTACGTATCATCAGAAAATCAAATTTCCTACCCCCAAGGGTATCGGAGAAGTTTTATGCAATGTCCGCGAGGCCTGGGAATGTTACATGCTATCCCTTAAAAAGCCCAAAGGGGAGAAAGCGTTCCAAATGGGATCCACCAAGAAATCTATGGATTTCCCTAATCTGGACGAGGATGGTCCCGTGCGCAAGAGGGCCAAGATGAATAGGAAGAAGAACAAAAAGAAACATCCCAACGGCGAGGGTACCCTCGAGACTGCCCCTCCAGGGACGGTTGGTGAATCCTCGCCTGAGGAAGACGAGCATGGCATAAGTGAACCCACTGGTGATGGCCAGCTGACGGGAAAGAAAAGGGCGCTCGAGTTCCCTCGCCCAGAAATACGGACCGAACCCACGGAAAAGTTTCTCACTATTGAGTTGGAACCAGGAAACAAGGATAAAACCACTCAGATTGGATCCAACCTTTCAGGACCCTCGCAGATCATGATGATCGACTTCCTCCGGGAAAATATCGATGTTTTTGTATGGAAAGCATCCGACCTTACCTGGATTGATCCGAGCGTCATGGTCCACAGGCTCAACGTGGACCCCTCATTTAAGCTAATTAAGCAGAAGAAAAGGGATGTACACGGTTTTCAGAAGAAAGTTATTGAGGAGGAAGTCAACAAGCTTCTCGAGGCCCAGTACATTGAGCTAATATTGTATCCCGAATGGTTATGTAACGTGGTATTGGTACCCAAGAGCGCAAATAAGTGGCGCATGTGCAATGACTTCACTGATCTTAACAAGGCTTGCCCTAAGGATCCTTACCCATTGCCCCGTATAGACCAGCTGGTAGATTCAACAGTTGGCTGTGAACTTATGAGTATGAGGATGCCTTTCAAGGGTACTATCAAATCTTTATGGCCCCGGAAGACCGCCCCAAAACTTCATTTGATGTCCACTTGGGTGTATATTGCTTCTTGGTTATGCCTTTTGGACTCAAGAACGCTGGGGCCACTTACCAGCGCCTCATTAAAAAAATGTTTGAGAAAGAAATTGGAGGATCCATGGAAGTATACGTCGATGATATGATTGTTAAGAGCGAGTGTCAAGGCTCACACCTGGAGGATCTTAAGCACACTTTTGCCATTCTGCGCCAGTATGGGATGAAATTAAATCCTTCGAAATGTACTTTTGGAGTGCGAGGAGGAAAATTCTTGGGCTACATGGTCAGCTAGAGAGGGATTGAGGCTAATCCGGAAAAAATCAAGGCTATTTTGGACATCCCATCCCCTCATAATCTCCGGGAAGTACAGGTGCTGGTAGGGAAAATCATTTCTTTAAACAGGTTTATCTCATGCTCGGCAGATAGGAACCTTCCTTTCTTCAAAATTCTGCACAATGCTCGAAATTTTGCTTGGACTGAGGAGTGTGAGAAAGCATTACAAGACATGAAGGCTTATCTTTCGAGTGCCCCACTCTTGACAAAGCCCCTTGAGGGCGAAAGGTTGTTTATGTACCTCTCCGTTTCTACAGAAGCAACGAGCGCAGTTCTAACAACCATACGGGAGCATAAGCATTTGCCTGTTTATTATTTAAGCAAAACATTGCAAGGGGCCGAGAGAAAATATTTAGAAATTGAAAAATTCGCATTCGCCCTCATTAATGCATCACGACGGTTGAGGCCCTATTTCCAGGCGCACTCAATAACCGTCCTCACGGATCAGCCCTTAAAGCAGGTTTTGTCCAAGCCGGATGTATCTAGAAGACTGATAAAGTGGGCCATTGAGTTGAGCCAATCTGACTTAAGTTTCGAGCCCATAACTGCCATACAAGCGCAGGTTGTAGCGGATTTGCTGGTTGAACGCTTTGCTTTAGAACCTGCTGTTCCAGAAAACTACGGTCTATGGGTCCTGTACACGGATGGTTCTTCAACCTCTAAGGGGGGAGGAGCAGGGGTAACCCTTAGAGACCCCAATGGAATTGAGATAGACTTTGTGATCAGGTTGGATTTCCAGGTTACCAATAACGAAGCCCTCGTGCAAGGGTTGAAAATTGCTTTTCAAAACGGAGCCTCTAGAATTACCGCCTATGTTAATTCACAATTGATTGCGAGCCAGATTGAAGGAACTTATGAGGCTCGAGAAACCACCATGGTGCAGTACTTGAGCAAGGCCAGAGAAATCATTGGGAAATTCAAGGAATTCCATCTACTCCAGGTCCCACGTACAGAAAACGAGCGCGCTGACGCTCTATCGAAATTTGCATCAGCATTGGAAGGTACCGGCAAGTGCTCTGTCACATTCCTTAGAGCAGAGGAGCCATTGATAAAGGAGGGGGTCACCAAACAAGTGGTAGCCATGATCGATCCATACGAGCCGTGTTGGCTCGATGACATAGTGAGATTTATCAAGGATGGCGTTTGTCCCACTGACAAGGTGGAGGCACGGAAAGTCCGAAACAAGGCCCCTAGTTTCTCTTTGGATAGCGAAGGCAGGCTTTTCAAAAAGTCATTCCAGGGCCCACCAATGAGGTGTTTGAGGCCCTCGCAAGCCAAAGAGACCCTTGAGCATGTACATGGAGGAAGTTGTGGGAATCACTCAGGAGGGCGCGTCCTTGCCAAGAAAATACTAAGGAGTGGATTCTTTTGGCCTACTATTCTACAGGATGCCCTCGAATTCTCCAAAAGATGTCCCAAATGTCAATTCTATTCAAACATCCCTCAGTTGCCAGCAGCCCAGATGGTCCTCGTAGATGTCTCCTGGCCCTTTGACCAGTGGGCTATAGACATTGTGGGTCCTTTGCCAATGGCGGTCGGGCAAAAGAAATTTGTCATATTGGCCGTAGATTACTTTACGAAGTGGGCTGAGGCTGAAGCCGTCACGAAAATCACTTTCAGGGTTGTAAGGGATTTCATCTGAAAAAATATCATTTGCAGATACGGAATCCCAAGGGTGCTCATCTCAGACAATGGATCGCAGTTTATTGCAGCAGATACCAGAGAATGGTGTTCGAAATTGGGAATTGAGCAGCGCTTCATTTCTGTAGGCCACCCTCAGGCCAACGGTCAAGTTGAAGTCACCAACAGGACTATTCTCCGACATCTGAAAACCATGCTGGAAAGTAAGAAAAGTGAATGGGCTGAAGAATTATAAGGGGCTATATGGGCTTATCGCACGACCCCGCGAGCGGCAACAGGCGAAACACCGTTTGCCCTCGTTTACGGGTCTGAAGCTATGATTCCCACGGAAATCGTACACGAATCCGCTCGTGTAGCCTACTTCGAGCCTCAGGACAACGAAGCCAGCAGAAGCCTAGAGCTGGAACTATTGGAGGAAAAAAGGGACAACGCGTGGGCAAAAATGCGCAGGTATAAAGCAGCCGTAGAGCGATAATACAGCAAGCATGTAAAAGAAAGAACTTTCCGGCTGGGAGACTTGGTCTTAAAAAAAGTGGAAGTCTCCAAGCATGTGGGAAAAATGGACCCTAACTGGAAAGGCCCATTCAAAATCATACAGGTCAGGACTTACAACACTTACAACCTGGAGACGCTCCAAGGCGAGCGCTTGCCTCGTCCTTGGAACGCTTGTAACCTCCGGCGGTTTTATGTTTAAGCTCTCTAAAAGAATGATGTAACAACCCCGCTAGTGGGCCCTGTGTACCACTTCAAATCTCAAGTAAGTTATGATACATTCTCCTAAATACTTCTGTACGTTCGTTTTTAAATTATGCAAATGGGTGAGACCCGCGGCCCTCGTTATTACGAGCGTGGTTAGCGATGCACACGTCATTATTGCACATAGGCTAAAGAGGTTACGCTTACCAATGCTTTGCTCCGCATGAGGGGACGCCCTCATAAGGAAAACCTGTTAACGCTCGGAACCAACATAAAAACAATATATATATATGAGAATAATAATGATAAAGAAATTTTCAAGAACAAATACGCTCAAAGGAAGTCCTAGTAGGCCCTAGTCGCTCACGTCAGCACCCAGCGCTCGAAAAAAGGATCCCTCGCGAATCAAGACTTCAAGAGCAAATCCGCTCGAGGGAAATTCTAGTAGGCCTTGGTTGTTCGTTGCGAATACCTTGCGCTCGAAAACAGAATCCCTGATGCCGGAAAGGCCAACATATGGAAAGAGGAGGAAAGGAAAACTTTTTGACAAGTTTTTAGGAACTCACGAGCGATACCTTTGAAGTGGGACCCTCGCATGCGTCCACGGAATGGCACAAGTGCATTACACACATGAATTTGCACAAGTCCTATTTATAAGGGTGACCTTGAGAGGGAAAACCCATGCTCAACTTTTGGGACTTAGCCAATCTTTGCAGATTTTCAACAAACCTGAGCTGGGGCCTAACTGTTAAAGGAGCCCTCACGCTCGTTCAAGACATGAATTGAATCAATGCTTTGGCAAAATTTTCACGGATCTTGAAACGGGGGCACGTGCAAAGTAAGACCCTCCTACTTACTCAAAGACTTAGCAAAATTACCAAGTTCTCTTATGTCTTTTGCTTGAGCTTAAGATTACTCATAGTCTTATAAATATAAGATTTTGACAATAACAAGCGCGCAAACATGGAAACAAAGACAAAATCACAAGGAAATGAGCTTTCATTTAAAGTGAAATAATTATAATGATGCAAAACAAGGGCATCATGGCGCACAAAAAGTGCAGAAAGGAAATACAAATAGAAGCTTAAGCTGCAGCAGCAACATCCTCTTCCAAGTTCACGATCTCCTGTTGAGCGGGAGCAGCGGGTTCTTGCGGTGGAGGGGCAAGCTCATTGTTTTCTGGCGCTGGAGGAAATGTAGGCTCATTGCCCTCAGCCGGTGGAACCAAAGCATTTTGGTTTGCTGGGACGGGAGCGTTGCCAATTGGCGTCGCAGGCTCGTTTGTTGGAAGATTTTCAGGAACGACACTGGCATTATTAGTCCCCTCGTTTTGTTCCACCTGAGAGGCTCCCTCCGGAGGATGACCAGCCATGTATTCGTCTTGGATGAGCGTGACCAAAAAGTTGTACTCTGGCTCGGAAAGATTGGACAAAGGGTCTTCACGATCCTCATCCTCCTCGACACAACGCTCGTTGAACATGAGCCCCATATCTGACCTTCCACGAGCGGACGCGTCAGTCAGACCCTTGAAAATACCCTGCTCAATCGCCAACTTAAAAGCTTTTTGGGCTTCATCAAGGCAATGTAGGGAGGCCGCAAAGTTGAACGCCTTTGAGTGGCAAAACTTGATGAGCGCTTCTTTATTAGCCTGCTCTATGTGATGGGAGATCTGGCTCATCATGTCTGCGCACTTCTTCTCTGAAGCGTTGAATTTGGCGACCCATCCATTGCGGTCTTCCTTCAGCTTCTGGGTGCTATCGTGGAGGTTATTATACTTCATGCGCCAGCTCCTCCAAGCGATCTCGGCGTTCATAAAGTCCTTCTGCAGCTTCTTCATCTCTGCCTCCAGCTTCTTATGCTCCACTTCAAGGGAGATGAACTTGACCTTCTCCACCTGTAGTCCATCCTGGATTTGGGCAGGGTCGTTCGAGCTCGCCATCTTCTTGTATTTGGCTTTCCGGTCAGCATAAACCGAGCCGCGTATTTGGATATTCTTCGCCCTCGGAAGAACTTGCTACATGGGCTCAAAAGGGTAGGACTGAATGAAAATCTTGGAAAATAACACCTTCAAAAGACAAAGATTACAACTATAAAAGTGACTCACAGAAATTACGGCATGAATCATGTCGCCAGTCACCTTTTCCACAGGCTCGGAGTATAAAGCCCTGTGGTCCCCCGTGAATTGGACCTTCTGAAAAAGGCCGTCGCTGATGGCACGCGAGGGTGATCCATGATTCAATAGAACGGGGCCCCCTTCCGTAGAGCGCTTGTAGCTCCTATCCCCTTTGTGCTCGAATCCCCACAAATGTCCTTCCTCGGAGGAGGAAGTATCTCCATCACCCTTGGGGCCCTCAACAACCTGCTTGCCCTTGTCGGTTATAGCAAAAGTGTCGGGCATTCTTTTCCTTTTTCGGCAAGCTTGATCATCGCTCCCCTGAGCCCCTCTGATCACTACGCTCGTGGGGGGCCTTGTCTGATTGGCGGTATTGGGGTTGGCTACCCTTGTGTCCACTGCTAGTGGCGGCCGGGCCACTATCCTGTTTTCTGTGTTTGTCGCTCGATTCTCTCCACGGCCTTGTGAGGTTTGAGCGGAGCTTGAGCTAGCCCCTTGGTGACCGCCTCGTCCATCAACCCTTCCGGCCCCTCGGCCTCGGACATTTTGCTGGTTATCTTGGGCGTTTTGACGCTGCTGGCGGTTACGAGCGTTGACGAATTGGGCAGCATTTCGAATTCCTCCATCAGCCATGATAATGTTTGCTCCTGGGGCAAGGAAAAAACAACAAATGTCAGAAATCTTTATGCAAGCTCTTTTGGAATACAAGTTACAAATATAAACAACAAAGGTCAGAATTCTTTATGCAAGCTCTTTTGGAATACAAGTTACAAATACAAGTACGCAGTTAGCATCCCTATCTAAAAAAGTTAGTGCCCTAAAATCTAACCGTCTCTCTCCAAATCTCGAGCGGGAGGGTTGCTGAGATAATGAGGGTCATTGGTAAGCCCACAGAGGAGCATGAGTTTCGCATCATCTATCAACTCCTTGGCTTGAATCATCCAGCCCTCGTCCCTCAACACTCCAGCCAAATCTTTAGCCCAGTTCTCAAGGAAAGTAGGGTCTAAGCGATTCTTCACAAGGGAGCCCTTCCCGTGCGAAATCCACTCTCGTGCCACCCCAAAATCATCATCCGTTGGGGCTTTGACAAAGATAAACTTCTCCTTCCAATCTGGGCTATAGGTGGATGAAGGAAAATTGATCAATTTCAGATGGGCCTTTGCTTGAACATAGTAGAAGAAACCCGCCACGGGGGACGAGCGCGGTGAGCTAACAACTTGGAGTAGAGCGTTGAAATTCTGTATTGAGGGCTCGTGTCTAGTACACTTCATGAGGATCACGAAGCAGGTTATAAGAGCGAGTTCATTTGGCACGATTTACGAGGGGCACAGGTTTAAATTGTTCAGGATAGTAGCCACCGAAACTAGGATCAGAAACCTCAAACCCCCAGAACTGACTGCATCCTTATAAACAACCATCTCACCAGGGGGTGGGCGGTTGGCAAGCTCGTGCTTAGCAGGGATTCACCAGGAGAAACGCTCGTCCCAATATATTGGCGCTAGCATGGTCTTTATCTGTCCCAGAGTGATTGTACTGGGAGTCTCGTCAAGAATGCACTCGGTCGCCTGCATACGCTCACCCTCTTTTGAATCTTTGGATTTCTGGGCTTTTTTAGATTTTTTGGTCCTTCTCTTCTTGGGGGGTGCCTCCAAGGGCCCAGCCTCCTCATTCCCCTCCGGGGCCGGGGCAGGCATTGCCACCGTCACAGTATAGCGATGGGGATGGGTGGTCCTCTCTGTTATTGTGAAAACCTCCCCTTACCTCATCGCCTCCAAAGTCATGTCCATCTCTTCGAAAAGGGGTTCCACACCCCCCGGATTCCTCTCTCCCATGGCGGAAACCGCCGCCTCCAACTCCTCATCCCAGGGAGACGATCTATGACTAGCCATCTCCTCAACTTCCCTGGCAAACTCCTCAACGTGGTCTCCGGACATGATTTGAGAAAGGTTTTTTAAGAATTGGGAATGGATGGAAAATTCAGAAATTTTGGGATTGAAAGGAATTCTAGAAAGGGGATCCTAAGCGACACTAGGGTTAGTCAGTTAGATGATTATGCTAAAGTGGTTACCTTGAGTTTTCTGGAAAATTTAGAGATGGTGGAAATTGCTTTGAAGATCACTCTGCACATGTTCTTTCTCGAATATGCTCTGGAGGTTATGGTCGCGTAAAGAGTAAAAGGGATACGGAATCCCTTATTTATAGGAATGGAAGTCGGTAATTTAAAATTGCAATCATTTTCCACCTTGGAAATCGTTCGCTTTATGGAACCGTCACACATATCCCAAGGGCCACGCACCCCACGCGCATCGGCATTAAATGCATAAGTGTTTCAAGCGGTCAAATGAAAGGACCGCATTTATGGCACAGTCAGGGGGATAATTGCCCAACACGCTACGCCTTCCCCAAGCGCAACGCTCGAAGACTTACATTGGCAGAATTCTACAACCCTTATCACTAAGGACTACAGAATTAGGGGGCAAAATGGTGGGGTCAAAATACGCTCGACCCCGCATTTGGACACGTGGCGACACGAGAAGGTAACACGTGACCCTTCATAACTTGGGCAGGTTACCCCCGAGAGTCAAAGTCCCTAAAGAACACGTGTCGTCTCTACTGTGCGCACACGTGGTCACCCTTGCCGCTCTTAAACGAGCGCACCTCACAAAACGGAACAAAGTCCCAACTTATCTTGGAAGTCCTCTTCGAGCGTTATCATCCCTCGAAGGAGCTTCCACCCCCCCTCGTTACGCAGCCTTGGCCTCCATCCCCTAGCAGATTCTCTGGCCTCCAAGGCACTTGGTTGACACGAGCGTGCTCTTAGCCCTCATTACCAACCCCCTAAAACGGCTCTCTGACACCCCGTACATACCCGCACACCTACCACTGTCGCCAACACTAACTTTCACTTGCTTTTGTAGAAGATTCCTCCAAGGTTTCTCCCATAACGCCACGTGTTAGGGAAACATTTGGCCAGGACCACACGGTGCAAATGACCAAAGGGTCCCTGACCCTTAAGTATAAATAGACGAGTTCATCTCCTTCACTGTAAGCAAGCTTCCATACTTGAGCTCTGCAATTACTTTTCTTCTCTTTCAATTCCTTAATTGACTTGAGCATCGGAGAGCCGAACTGGGCATCCCCCCCAGTCTCCCAGCTTGGCCTTCTGACTGTTTGTTCTTGGTGTTTGTCCTAGCAGGTAGAACCCCTCTTCCATCCGGCGATCATTTTCCGGTTTCCCCCACATATATCAAATAGAAAATGACCGGAGTTTGACACTTCACGTTCCTACCCCATCAGTACTTGAAGATATTGTAATCCGACAGATTTTACCGAATTTCGTGCAGTTGGATTTGTTTTTACAATATTGTTGGATTTATGGACATGGTTGAATTTTTAATTTATTGTTGGCGTATTACACATTATAGTCGAATTTCAAGCTTTTTATTATTTTATTTTGGGGTATATAATTGCTGAAAAAACAGGTTGAAATTTCGGAAAAAAAAATAAAAAAAAAATTATAATATAAAATTTGCGATGAAATTTGCGACGAAATTCGTCTGAAAAAATTAAGAATTTCCTACAAATTTTCAAATATTCGTCTGAAAATCGTCTGAAGTTCGTCTGAAATTTCGTTTAAAATAACACATGAAAATAATAAAATAATATTTTTCGTCGAAAATTTCATCGGAAAAGGAATTCAGACGACATATTTTGGTCGCAAAGTCGTCGGAAAATTATTCGATGAAAATTTAACCAATATGTTTTGGTCGAAAAATTCGTCGCAATTTCGTCTGAAAGTTAGACGATGAAAAATTGGTCCTTATCTCTTCGTCGGAAATTTCCACGCAATTTCGCCGGAAATTTGTTGACTTCGGGCGAGAAAAAGTTTCATCTGAAATTTGTCTGAGTTTCGTCAGAAAAATGGTTCGTCGGAATTTTCCTCACAAATTTCGTCTGTATTTATCTGCGACAAGGGTCTTTCAGTTGAACTTTAGTTCGTCGGATGTTCGTCTGAAGGTGGTCGGAAACTAACGATTTCAGATGAAAACGTCCAAAATTTCGTCTGAAATTTTCGCCGAAAATCGGCTGCTTTTTTGTAGTGAATTGTTCAGATAATAATTTTGTTGTATTAGTTAGAGATTGTATTTGTATGGATAATGTTTCTACAAATTTTTGCATTTTTTTTTTGGTGTTAAACTCATTTATTTGATATATATGTAAACTTATTTTAGTCATCAGGGTTTTTTATGTATGTTTTTATAAATATAGGGTTTCTTATGTTAATTTTTGTTTAGAGAAAAAAAAAATTTGGCTCGTATAATACACTCAGCATTCAGAATTTCTAATGTATATTTTAGAAATCTAAAGTTTCTTATGCTAATTTTTGAAACATGGAGTTCAGCTTACCGATTATGAATAAAATAGGGTTTTCGGCGTATTAAACTCCATAAATCTTTTCCAACTTTCAGATATAAATTTTTGGCAGTATGTATATACACTTTTATGCATTTAAAGCATGTTGTAATTTGTTTTTTTTTATTTTTTTTTCTTTTCTTGTTTAAGTAGCAAAGTCGTGTTTTGCTTTGTTAGGGTAGCGTTTTCTCCACGTGGTCCAACTAGCGGTTGTCGCGTGTCTCTGTATATATTTGGGAGCCTGCTTTGTTTATCAATCTAAGCATAATATTGAAACCCTAATTTCGTTTCTTCTCTCCGCTTGCGCCGTTTCTCGTTCATCACTTTCTTCATGGTATCAAGAGCGGGATTGTCTCGATCTTGTCTACTTGCATCCAGTGTTTCATAGATCCAGTGTTTTACCTATTGTTTTGTGTTTTTCCTGCTGGTTTACCGATTGATTGCTTGATTTTCTGACGATTCATTGTCGGATCTGCCTCCTTTCCGACATTTCACCGTTGGATCGACCTTTTTTCTGGCGATTCACCGATTGAATCTGCCTGCTTTCCAACACTCCTTGTTGGATCTAAGTTTTTTTCTGATCCGTCGTCTTCAGTGCTTTTCTCCCTGAGTTACTATGGAAGAGAATAAGAACAAGTCCGTCGTTCCCTCTGCCTCTTCTTCTCCTCACGATGAATCGCTGAACATCTCCAATAGCGATTCCTCTTTACTTTCAGTGGTTACCGTCACTATGGACGGTAAAAACTACCTTACTTGGCGGCGAACCATGAAAATCGCCCTTGAATCCAAGATGAAACTTGGATTCGTTGATGGAAGCATAGATCTACCACCGGCTGATGACCCTACCTACAAGTCCTGGAAGCGTGTGGATAGTACAGTGAAGGCTTGGATTCTGAATTCACTGGAACGCGACATTCACCAGAGTTTTCTGTATGCTACTACTTCCAAAGAGCTGTGGGACGATCTTGAACAGAGGTATGGGCAGTGTAATGGTCCTCTGCTTTATCAACTGAAACGCGACCTTAGCTCCATTGCACAAGGTAACCTATCTCTGGCCTCCTACTTTAATCGACTTAAAAGTCTCTGGGATGAACTTGGCAACTTGAATAATCCACCTGTGTGTGAATCTGGAAATACTTGTGCTGTTACCAAGTACATCTTAGAGTCTCAGTCCTCTGATATGCTGATTCATTTTTTGATGGGCCTGAATGAGTCTTACAATGCGGTTAGAAACCAAATCTTGGTTATGGATCCCCTCCCTGGTGTTAATAAAGCCTACTCTATCATCTCAAGAGTTAAATCTCAGAGAGATGTTCATGTTTCTTTCAACGATTCCTCTAATAACTCAGTTTTGTTTGCTAAGTCTGTAAACAGAGGGATTGGTATGGGTAGGGGTTCCAACAAAAGGAAAGAGAAAGCTGATAGACACTGCACCATCTGTAATAAAAACACACACAACACTGAATCTTGTTTTAAGCTCACTGGTGAGCCTGACTGGTACAAGGCTTATAAAGAAAGCAGATCCACTGGGGTTGGTTCATCCAACAGGTCTTTCAAAAACATTGCCAACTCTTTGGCCGAAACCCCAATGGATTTGGTTCCTGACCAGTCACAGCTTGTTACTAATGCCTCTGCTTCCAATATATCTGATCTCATTAGACAGGAATTGATAAAATTCTTCAACGACAAGAAGGCTGGAAGTTCTGAACAGTTTCACTTCACCTCTGAGTTTTCAGGTAGCCCTTGGAACTATATCTTTGCATGTGCCGGCAACTTGAATTCTTTTCATTGGATTGTTGATTCAGGGGCTACGAGTCATGTTTGTTCTAATCTGTAGTTCTTTGATAGCTATAACCTGCCTAAAAACACAATGCCTATCTATTTACCTGATGGAACTTCTCATAATGTTTTGTTCATTGGAACTGTTAAACTTTCCAACAGGCTTACTTTAGATAATGTGTTATACATTCCTACTTTTGAGTTTAACCTAATATCAGTGAATAAGGTGACTGACAATACTAATAGTGAATTTGTATTCTCTAAATCACATTGGATCTTGCAGGTCCAGAATTCTAAGGAGATCATTGCCTCTGGGCAGAGTTACAATTGTCTTTACATTTTTGACTCCAGACATTTAGACATTAAACCTGTTACTGTTGTTTCTGCAAATGTGCAGTTTTATGATTACACTTGTAACTCCCTTAAGGGAGGCTTAGCTAATTCTCCTACAAACTGTAGTAGGAATGGCAGCTGTATGTCTGTCAATACTCAGGATCTCCATACCTGGCATAAGAGGCTAGGACATGCCTCTGACAATGTTTTGAAACACCTGAATATTTCTGTTAACACTAACACTAATGGGGTTGTTTGTGATGTTTGCTAGAGGTCCAAGCAACATAGGCTGCCGTTTCCTGTAAGTAATATTTCCTCTAAAGAACCCTTTAGTCTTATACATATAGACCTTTGGGGTCCCTTTAGAGTTAAAACCCATTCTAACTGTAACTATATTCTCACGATTGTGGATGATTATAGTAGGTGTGTTTGGACTTTTCTAATGCCTTATAAGGATCATACCTATTCTGTTTTGGAAAATTTCTTAAAACTTGTTAAAACACAATATGGGAAAATAGTTAAAATTGTAAGAAGTGATAATGGAAGTGAGTTTGTAAATTACAATTGCAAAACTCTCTTCCACCAATTGGGGATCACACATCAAACAACATGTGTTTATACTCCACAACAGAATGGGGTTGTGGAGATAAAACACAAACATTTATTGCAAATTGCAAGGGCTTTGATGTTTCAGTCTAAACTTCCACTTGAGTTTCGGGGTGATGCTGTCTTGAGTGCCACTTATATCATTAACAGATTGCCCAGTAGAATAATCAATTGGGAAACTCCATATTTCAGATTGATGAATAATGTTCCTTCTTATGATCACATTAGGGTGTTTGGTTGTCTTTGTTATGCAGTAGATAACAGACCTAATAAGCACAAATTTTTCCCTCGAGCACTTAGATGTGTATTATTGGGATATGCTAGTGGCACTAAAGGCTATAAACTGTATGATCTTGACAATAGGGTTGTGTTTATTTCCGGGATGTCAAGTTCTTTGAGGACAATTTTCCTTATGATGATATAAATAAATCTGACAATATTGTTCCTAAGATTTATATTTCTGATGAAATATCTGATATTCAGTCTGTTGCTACTTCTGAAGTTGATCAGGAAAATGTGGAAGGTAACACGAAAACTCAGACTGAAACTATTCCTAACACTGTTTCTGAACTCAATTTGAGGGAAAGTGGTAGGGTTAGGAAACAACCTGCTTGGATGCAGGATTATATCCGTAACACAGGTTTCACTATTACTTCTGATAATGTTTGGGAAAATAATCTGTGTCAATCATGATTTTCCTTATGCTTCTGAGTATGTGAATTTTATGTCTAAAATAGCCTCTATACCTGAGCCTGTTAATTATAAACAAGCCATTAAATATCCGGAGTGGATTGAGGCAATGAATAAAGAGCTTCAAGCCCTAGAGAATAATGAAACATGGGAAATTACATATTTGCCAGCAGGAAAGAAAGCTATAGGGTCAAAATGGGTTTATAAGACTAAATTTAATCCTGATGGCACTGTAGAAAGATATAAAGCTAGGCTTGTGGCCAAAGGTTTTAATCAAACCTTTGGAATTGACTATTTTGACAGTTTTTCTCCAGTGGCTAAGCTGGTTACTGTGAGAGTTTTTCTTGCCATTGTTTCCATTAAAAATTGGGGCTTGTACCAACTGGACATTAATAATGCCTTCTTGCATGGCTATTTAGATGAGGATGTTTATTTGTTACCTCCTGAAGGGTATACTAAAGTTAAACCTGGTCAGGTTTGCAAGTTAAAGAGATCACTACATGGCCTGAAACAGGCCTCTAGGCAGTGGAACTTAGAATTCACTACCAAATTACTAGCTTATGGTTTCCTACAGTCATTCTCATGATCACTGTCTATTTACTTACAGAACTGATTCATGTTTTGTTATGTTAGTTGTGTATGTTGATGATGTGTTAATCTCTGGTTCAAATGACACAGTTATACTGGATATTAAGATATTCTTGCATAATGAATTCACTATTAAGGACTTGGGGAATGCAAAATATTTTTTGGGTGTTGAAATATTTCGGTGTTCTAATGTCATGGTTATTAGCCAAAAGAAGTACATATCTGATTTACTGCAGGATTCTGGTATGGATCAAGCCAGATCTGCTTCTACTCCTTTATCCAGTGCTACTAATCTTTCTATTGATGATGGTAATCTATTTGCTGATCCGGGTAAATACAGAAGATTGGTGGGGCGGTTGCTTTACTTAAATTTAACACGCCCAGATCTCAGTTACTCAGTTCAGCAACTTAGTCAATATGTTGCTAGTCCTTTGCAAAAACACTGGGATGCTGCTATGCATGTGTTGCATTATCTTGCAGGAACTAGGAAAGCTGGTATTTTCTTCCCAGCAAGTAGTTCATTTTAGCTTACTGCCTATAGTGATGCTAACTGGGCTACTTGTTCCCTTACTCGAAAATCTCTGACAGGTTTTTGTATTTTGCTAGGTCATTCTTTGGTGTCCTGGAAGTCAAAGAAGCAATCCACTGTGAGCCGTTCATCGTGTGAAGCAGAGTACAGAAGTCTGGGTGCAGCTGTTGCGGAGTTGCAGTGGTTAAGTTACATACTTCATGACCTTTGTATTCCACTCTCCACTCCTATTGAAGTTTGGTGTGACAATCAAGCTGCTATACATATCACTGAAAACCCGATTTTCCATGAGCGTACAAAACATCTAGAAATTGACTGCCACGTTGTCCGGAATCAATATAAGAAGGGCTTTATTGTACTCAAGCATGTTTCTACCTTGCAACAATTAGCTGATATTTTTACTAAGTCTTTAGGGGGTCCTCTTTTCCGTAGAATACTTTGCAAGTTGGGCTTCTTATTTAACGAAGCTCCAACTTGAGGGAGGCTGTTGTAATTTGTTTTTTTTTTTTTTTTTCTTTTCTTGTTTGTGTAGCAAAGTCGTGTTTTGCTTTGTTAGGGTAGCGTTTTCTCCACGCGGTCCAACTAGCCGTTGCCGCGTGTCTCTGTATATATTTGGGAGCCTGCTTTGTTTATCAATCTAAGCATAATATTGAAACCCTAATTTCGTTTCTTCTCTCCGCTTGCGTCGTTTCTCGTTCATCACTTTCTTCAAAGCCCCCCCACAAGGCACTATGTTCAAGACTGATGATTCATTATATATATGAGCGTGAGCTTTCATACAAACTCAACGGTTGCTTGTGTAATTGCGTTGACCGATTAAAAACAAAATTATCAGTTGTAATTTTCAAAAGATTTCGCATCGGAAGCAGGTGGGATATCACAGCAAAATATCTTCAAACAAAGTTATTGAGTGGATAAAATATTTTTGGAGCGTGCAGGTAATTAACTGATGAATTATAAAATATAAATTATTTTACCAATGTCCCCAAAACTCATACGTAACGCATGCACACCGGAACAAAATTTTCATTCAAAAAATTAAAAGTCTGGATTCACATTTGCTGATGGTTCAGCTTCGTGCGCTTCATTGAATTTGGATGGTTGGAGCACAGAGTTTTTCAAATGGATGTTTGCCTGCTGCTAGCATGTGATCGATGTGCAGAATCGCAGGTGGAACCATCATGAATTGCTTATTATGTGAGATGTTAATCAAGTTGGGAGACAGTAAAGAGACAAGCAAATAAGTTAATGGTAAATATTTGCATAGATAAAGAAATACTTTATAGGTTCGAATCTCATTAAGAATAGTTGGAAATTAGAAAAAGAAGTACCGTTTCTCACACAATTAAACTCCTAAACTGAAAATATTTTCATCAAAATTATTTTGATGAAAATTCTCAATTTATCTATCTTTTTCTAATCAAGATTCTCAATATATGTATCTGTCTATCGAGGCGCCCCTCCAAATAAGGAAAAAATACAAATTTGGTCCTGTAAGTTTGTAATTTTGGCAATTTACTGCTATCTATTTCAAAATTACAATTAAGTCATGTAAGTTTGTAATTTTGACAATTTAGTCCTATATGTTTCAAATTTTGCAATTAAGTCCTATAAGTTCTAAAATTTTACAATTTATGTCCGAATTCAGAAGACACGCGTCGTGCTTGAATTCAGATCTAACCAGACTCTTCTTTGTTTGAGCTTCTCTCACGCATGCAAATCGGAAGATCTCACTTGTCCTAGACTGGAACAAGCACATAGAGATCTTCGTGGAATCGTTGTCGTCCGTCTCCGATTTGCCGGTTGATTAGATCTCTAAGATTGAACATCTAGTTGGGTTGGTTTAACTATTCTTTTCTATTGAAAAAGAGTTAGTTATCTAAGCGAGTCACCTTCTTATAGGCTCCGTTGGATTTTATTTTCGTTCAAATATAATTATATTTTTCGTTTAAATTTTCTTTCAGTAGATACACCACATATATAATAATTTTTTTATACAAGTCAGATATTTTTATCATGTCATCCCAGCAAATCAGCAAATAAATGAGTCACGTGGCCAATTCCGGCAACTAATAAATTTTCCTGCAAAAATCGGACATAAATTGCAAAATTTTAGAACTTACAGGATTTAATTACAAATTTCGAAACGGACAGGACCAAAATTACCAAAATTACAAACTTATAAGACTTAATTGCAAATTTTGAAACGGACAAAACTAAATTGTCAAAATTGCAAACTTATAGGACCATATTTGCATTTTTGCCCTCCAAATAAAGATCTATTCAGGACTTTCACTAATATCTTGCAAATGTTTGATTGTCTCGTGGATCATCTTTCTTGACTTCCTGAGATTGATTAATAATACAACTTTCTCGATAAATTGGTCGTTCTAACTCATCACTTAAAACGACACCAATAGTCATCTTAATTGTTGGCAAAACCTTTCCGGAGTCAACTTGGCAATACTTTAAAAATATTTTGGAGTGCGTGTTTTCTTTGCAAACTTTGTTCGTTGTCTTTTTCTTTTTTTGATTTATCGAGGAGAACCCGATATACAATTTCATCAACAATAGTATCAATAATTGTGACCTATCTATTATTAATTTCTCTCTCATCCATTGATTTCTACTAGTAATGTGAATTTCCAATACCTTGTAACTGAATAGAGACATCCCAATTTTTGGAGTATAGGTCGGGTTGATTTTCATTAAGTAAAGTTCACCCCTCTCGGCCCAAGGTTGGTGGATTAGAATGTATATTCGAGGATTAGGCCGAGAGATCATTGAGCTACACCGAAAGGTTATTAGCTTGGACAATGATTGAAAAAATTTTATAGTTCATATCTGTTTTTAATGGATTGTTCATTGGATACTCTTATGGTCGTGATGACTTCTAATTGAGTTTCGTTTGCAATGGGTTTCAAGAGGGTTGTTCTTCTAAATAAGACTGCTGAGTTTTGACATGAGTAGATTTTGGGACTCAAACCAAAGTTGGCACGTCTTGATTGTTAGGGTTTGCATCCGCAAATCCCCTTCCTTCAAGTGGGGCGCTATCTCCACCGGCATCTGTTGTGGAAATTGAACCTATTTTCTCATGATTATATAATGCACAAATAAACTAGTAATAATAATAATTACAAGAATAAGTATAGACGGCTGGCCTGTAGGAGTCACGCCACTTGACGCTGTCCTAAGATCGTGATGGCCTCCCCTTCGTGCGGGTATTGTCGGCTCATCACCATCCCAAGATAAAACCCAAAAGGCCACAACCGGCGTCTCCTATTGTGAGCACGATCACAAGGAAACTAAGGAACGAAACCTTATCACGTTACCCAAAATATGATATAGGAAATAGTAGTTTTGGTAGTAAAATATTGGATGCTTGTATGTGTTAGTCTAGACCCCTAGGACCCTATTTATAATGGTTAGAATGCATTGTGTAACCTAAGAAACTAAAACAAATAAATGAATAGTGTGGGGGTTACAATATTAACTTGTAGGTTATGATTTTGAAGGTTTAAAGCTTTTCAAATTCCAACAATCCCCCACAAGGTTTAAAACTTCAAAATATAAATATATATGTATATACGAAAATATATTGGGGCAACTAAATACCATGCAATCGGTATAGGAGCCTTCCGGGCTTGAGCCTTTACTTAGTGTTGATGATTTCCACTTGTGGGAGCCGTAATGGACTATGCCTTGAATTAAGTCCCTTGGCCAAACTTCAATACATCACACACACGGTATTGACATCGGTTTTCGTTCAAGCGGGTTAGCGCGTTAACGGCCATGCGCTCTTATCTTGATTTTCATGAGAGTCTCTAGAGTTAGCCCAAACCCATAGCCACGGCCCCATGGCAACTCTCACTTAGGTGAGCCCTCCAAGGTATGTGTGCCCATACCTCACGGATTTTCCCGCTTTGGTCTCATTAAGGGTAACACCCAACCTAACGCACATTTTCTTTATAGCACTCACCTTAGGGATGGGAAGGAGGTTTCTTTTGAACATACTCCTCAAAATGTGCTATATAATGAGTCACGCCTTATGGGTTGTTTCTACCACATTGAACCTTCTTCATGGGGTCTCCAATCACAAAGGTTGGGTTACTCCCGGAGGTGACTCCCTTACGGGCTTAGCCCATCCCCCTCGATGATAAAGGATCTAGCCTCTGCGCTAGTCCCTCGAGGCAAATCTTCCACCTCGTGGAATATAACATAATGCCTCTTACTAGCCTCGCTAGTTACTTGCGACAATTTTCCACCTCATGGAATAATATATAGTGCCGCTTATAAGTATCTTTGTTTTTATTTTTCCTTCTTTCTCTTCTCGTATACTTTCCATATGTGTTTGTATACCTGTTTCACAAAACAAACACCTCAAGATAACATCAACTTAATAGCATAATATTTAATTTAAAATATCACCACCGAATCTCTTGATCATCATCACTCTCAATATATCATTTTTCTCGCATCGGTTCTTTCTCAATAGACCAACATTCGTAAGGATCTACATATTATTATGATCCACAGAAATTATTATCACAAGAATATCTCGTTTATCCCTCTTTTGGCCAATCGTTTAAACACTTTTCTTTTAAAATATTTATTTTTCTCAGATTGTGTTTATAACCCAAAGAAGTATACTATACTTTGATAATTTCATGATGATCAAAGTAAATCCCCACATTTCCTTTGAATAAAGTTCTAACACATAAACATTAATTCTAAAATTATATATCCAAAATTGGGTACACATGAAAAGTGATAGAATAAGACTTCTACCTTCCTCAATTTCACCATGATAACCCCCACACTTCACTTAAATAAAGAAGAGGTCTACATTCTCTTTTAATAAATAAGTTGTGCACTTTATCACTCAATAAAATTAGCAGGACATATTTGCACTCCCACATTTTTCGATAATTAAGAAAGGTTACCACATATATAGATAATAATATTAAGAAACTCACATTTTATTTTCCTTCACCGAAATTTGCATATGAATTATCCTTGATAAAGATATGAACAACTTCATAGAATCAGTATTATAAATGCATTTAACACTGTAAAGCTAATAGTAGTCATACCTTATAACTGACCACATCCTCTATCTCTTTCAATTAATGCATGTAAATTAGCACTCGAAAATTTACCTTTTCTTTTTTACCATAAAATTGAATCAACAAGCACAAAGACAAAATTTCTCACAAGAGAGATATTCAATCCACTCACGAAAGAATGAGAAATACTTGTAACATTATTAACCAAAAGTTTTCCAGATAAATATGGCTGTCTGATTGGCATATTTATTTGGATTTAATGAAAATCTATAGTATCATGCATATAGTTTAATTAACTAGGACTCACAACTCCACTAATTCATTTTATTTCCAAAAGTGAAATATTTTACGTTTCCATGTATGCTAATAGGATGTTATTTCTTCCACAGTTCCACCACCAACACAATATCAATATTTTTGTATCCACAACTAAAGCAACATGCCAATTCATAAGGATAGCAGATGAATCAATTTACGGGAATTTGGCCAATAAAATTAAAGATGTCATTATCATCATATAGATGTCATATTAACTAGAATATCCACATAATTCACCATGAATACCTCTAATTCGGTTAGATTTGTTAAAATATTTATATTTAATATATGAGAATTTATCAGACATACCTCGCATTCGGATAAGATTTAGATCTTCATATCACATAAGATCATAAGACTCTTTTCTTTCATGAATGAAGTTGTACTATTTGATCCAATTTATCATGCTCAAGTAATTTATCTCATAAAGGATTAAATAAGATATTGTCAATCATTAGATTTATATCAATTTTTTTCAACAACGAATCCCATGTTGCATTGTTGCACCTGCATTCATAGTGCCTTATTTGATTTTCCAAATTGTCAGGGCATAATTCCATGTAGAATGAACAGTAACCACCAATTAGCATATAAACATATGTAGTAAAATCACAATTACAATATGCACAACTAAATATGAGATGATGCTTTCATGTACATAGAAATATACTGATTTCTATCATCATACGAGACCCATATCATGATTTACACAAATAATTATGTAGTTGCTGAAGATACTATGACTACAGCTACACAGATTAACCACATACTATACTATTGTTCTCCTTAACAAATAACAAACAATTCCATGTTAAGTTATAAATTATAACTAAATGCATTGTTTGAAATGACTGAAATCTCAAACTACAAACTTCCAACAAATATTATGAAGTCAAACTCACTATTAGTTTTCATTTAATAATTTATAACTCCCGATGAATAGAGAATCAAATAATACTTAGTCAATCTGGTAATTCATGAAAATATCAAGAAAATATATACACACGTTGTTTTCCTCATGCCTAATTTCTCGAGATGCACCGAATGGTTTTCCTAATGGTTTGACTTCATTTAACATTCATGTCATGTGTACATAACTTCACGAAGAGTGTTGTTAAATTTCTTAGCTTTTCAAATAAATTTTCGAATTACTAAACCTTTGTTCACACCACTTCTATCACAAAATTTATCATTGGTATATTGCAAGCATAAGGAACAAAATACTATGCATTAAATTTGAGCCAACAACCCCAAAAACCCTGTGTTAATCGAAATGATCACAAAAAACCCTGACAAAAAAAAACTACTTTAAAAACCCCTCTGTTTTTTAAAATAAACTGTAACAGCCCGAAACAGGGGCAAATTGAAAATTACGAAAATACCCCTACAGCTCAAAAATATTCCTACATTACCCGGAACACTTTCACTACCCAATATTTTAACCAAAAGAATCCTCACATTATTTCGAGGATCGTGATACTCTCCGTAAACCATAATTCCCATCCTAACTCCTGTAGTATCAAAAACCGGCAAAAACCCTAGCTTATGATTCGATCATCAATAAATCCCTACTCATCTACCTTTTGATATCCAAAATTATAACTAAAATGATCCTCAAATTATTTTATGAATTTTCATGCATTTGCCAAAAACTCGATCTCACCATAGCATATTTTATAAATATTTTCCTTTCTAAAAATCATCATTTTATTTTGAACAAATTAGCTTTTATTCAATAGTCGAAATTATACTTGAAACAATCCTTGAAGTTTTCTCTACATTATAGTGATTTTTCCCAACTTTAAACTCTATCATAGCTTCGTTTATATAATTTTCCTATGATTTTCATCATCTTTAATATTTATAATTTATAAACAAAAGCTCTAAATATTTCACATTTATAATCAAAACAAAGCTCGTTTTTCACCCATTCTTTCATTAATTCACTACTTCAATCTTTTACCTCTCGACTCTTGAATAAATTTTATATCATTTTACATTTATTTTTAATCAAGATGACATCATCCATGACCTCATGAATTTCTAGAAGGATTAAATAAATGAGCATAATTTCTCCACATTACCTAGTTAATTACCAAGCATTTGTTCATAATGTAATTTAACCACATCTCCTAATTTACTACCAAGCATTTGTTGAAATCATAAGCAACCACGTCTCCCATAAACTCTCATTTATTGCTTAGAAACCCCTCATGACTACCTATAAATACCCCCCTTAAGTCTCATTTATACCTCACAAATCAACACACAAAATCACTCTCTTCTCTCCATTTCTCACGCCATTCTCCCTCTCTCTCTCTAAGGTATGTTTTCTTTTATTATTTCATGCTTTTCTTAGTATAATAATAATAGTAGCATGTCTAGGATTAATTAAATTATGCTTTAGAAATTTATTTTATGAAATATGTGCATAGTTGTTAATTAGAGACAATGTGTGTACATTATGGAATTTTGTTTAATTAAATGCATGAATTATGATATGATATAATGAGATTATGTATTTAAATGCTTATGATCTTGTTCATGCTAAGAATAATTTATTTAGAATTATTCTCATAGAGAATTCATATATTTTGCTATATTATGCTTTAATCTTATGTTATGAATATGAATGTGATAGAACATGTTACACACCCTCTTTGAATATTCAAATAGGCTCAAGAACATGTTCATGTTGTTCTTGAACAATTTTAAGTGCACGTGTGATAGTGTGTGAGTGTGTGTGTTCGATTTTGTGTTATAAAGTGTTTAATTCATAAGAAATTGACTAGTAAATGTTTTAAATAGTAATTTTGACTTTTTGGTCAACCCACAAGCTGATAATTTCGAAAATAATATTAAAATAATTATAAAATTAGTTTTTGGAATTTTTAAATAAAGATTTTATCCGAAATTTCCAAAAAATCGGTAAATTATGAATTATTTTCAAAATATAACCTACATTGTCAAATTAAATTCTAAGTTCCATTTCTAATGTTATAATTAAGATTATAATATGATTAATAAATATTTAAGTGGTTAAAGAATTCATGAAACCTGATTAATTACTTAATTTCCCTTAAACGGTTAAAATTAGAGTCTACCGGGAATTCTTTAACATGACATAATTTATGTGTTTACTGGATGTAATCCTTTTATGCATGAACATTATGTGTTTTATGTGCTTATTTGATTAACATTAAGAACCTAGTTCTAAGCCTATAGTAGTTAATACTTTCAGGCACACTGGAATCCACATTACAATGTCTGTCTACCGGTATAGGTGAGGGTTAAAATGTTTTCAACTGGAATCATGCTATACATATGTATCTATATAAAAACTATTTTCAAGCCTACCTATCATTTTGATTTACTACCCTATATACATATTATTGTACTACAATGTCCCTCTTAAGGGAAAAATACTTTCATGCCGGAATCAACGTTTAACTAGAACATTATATATATTTCAAGTCCATTTTATCAAAACATTGATTCCGGGTTATGTAAGCAAAATATTGTTCTTGATTCCTGTTATGGGCCCCGGCTGTAGCCGTAGCGAGCAATTACCCGGAAGGTATCGGGCCGAGGGTATTGTTGGTGCTGCGGACTGCCACCACCTCTTGGTAGTGGTTTAACTGAAGGTTAGTTACTCCACGCCAAGGGATGAGGGAGAGATAGCTGCCTCCCGAATCTAGTTCGTGGTCTCTAGGGTTTGATTTCCAATTGACATCAAGGAGTAGTGGAGTTAATATTCTTGGTTTTATTGAAGTATTGGAGCCTGATCAGCCCGATACTATTTTACCAACTATTCAAGGAGTTATGGGTGGAAAGGCCTAGCTTGCGGGCAATAATGTTCTTGTTACAAACGGTTCATATTTCTACAAATATTCCAAACTACCCCTATCCCTGTTTTACAATTATTATGAACCGTTTCCTATTTTCTATATCCTATTGCTATTATTTCAGATCAAGATCTTCTTGATCATATACATATATATATATACACATATACATATAAGTTATTATACCCCCCTTCACTTAGTCACTTTGACTAACCCTCTCGCCTATTTTTAAAATGCATGATTTCAGGAATCAATGAACGACAACTAGAGGTATCTTAAAGCACTACAACCATAGGTTGGATCCGATCCTACGAGTACACTGTCTTGAACCTAATCTCTGTAGAAACAAACCATCTCATACTTTGTCCTTGCATGTCAACCTGTTGTACTCTTCTGCAAACTACTTTGATCAATAATGATAATCCTTGCTCATTGTACGTTATCCTCCCCGTTCATTGGTAAAGTTGAATCTCTTTATCTTCCGCTGCACTGTGTCACATACTCCATTCATATTATCCTGACCGTTCCCCGTAGTATTTCCCGGGTGTTGGGTCTAACCTCCACTCAGGGAGTATTGCGGTACGGGGTTGTAGTGTTGGGGAGGCGCCACAATTAAAGTGGTATCAGAGCCCCAGGTTGTGGAAATCTGGGGTTCATCATTCATAGACTCTCGTATGTACTCTTGTCTTTAGTGCTTAAATTGTGATCAATCACTGTTGGGGCGGCCGACCAGCATGTGATTTGTTACAATTGTAGTACTAAACCCTTCTTCGATCAAGTCAAGTATACAATCTTAATCCATACCAAAATCTCAAGTTCTATCAAATCCTTCAATTATCAAATTCTTGGTAGATTCGGTTACAAGATCTACATCTCCTTCATCATACTAGTATTCCTAAGTCATGGAAACACTTCACTTATTCGTTCAAATCCTAAGTTATTAGAATTGCTTCAAGATACCAGTAGGACCGAAAACTAACTTATTAATTTCCTGTGCCTTTATATTGCTTTATCTTCGCTAAGGATGTTTTGTCTGTTAATTGCTATTACTTGCAAATTTTAATTTTGCGATCATCTGCACATCATTCTCAACTACCATGCATTATATTATCTCTATAAGGGTGGTTGCAGCTTAAAATTGTCATCCCCAAAGTTGTTAAAGGTATGCATTCTAAACACGCCAGTTACTGATCCTGGTGCCATGCATTCATTGCATCACTTATGTGCGCATTCAAATTTCTTACTTGAACAATTGCCTTATGTGTTTAAAAGTAAGTTCTCTTTTGGAAACCTGCTTATCATGGATAGCAGATACAAACATTACTTTAAGTTGTTATGGAACATGAGGAGAATCTGAGGACAGATTCTTTTTAAGGGGGAAGGATTGTAACAGCCCGAAACAGGGGCAAATTGAAAATTACGAAAATACCCCTACAACTCAAAAATATTCTTACATTTCCCGAAACACTTTCACTACCCAATATTTTAACCAAAAGAATCCTCACATTATTTCGAGGATCGTGATACTCTCCGTAAACCATAATTCCCATCCTAACTCCTGTAGTATCAAAAACCGGCAAAAACCCTAGCTTATGATTCGATCATCAATAAATCCCTACTCATCTACCTTTTGATATCCAAAATTATAACTAAAATGATCCTTAAATTATTTTATGAATTTTCATGCATTTGCCAAAAACTCGATCTCACCATAGCATATTTTATAAATATTTTCCTTTCTAAAAATAATCATTTTATTTTGAACAAATTAGCTTTTATTCAATAGTCAAAATTATACTTGAAACAATCCTTGAAGTTTTCTCTACATTATAGTGATTTTTCCCAACTTTAAACTCTATCATAGCTTCGTTTATATAATTTTCCTATGATTTTCATCATCTTTAATATTTATAATTTATAAACAAAAGCTCTAAATATTTCACATTTATAATCAAAACAAAGCTCGTTTTTCACCCATTCTTTCATTAATTCACTACTTCAATCTTTTACCTCTCGACTCTTGAATAAATTTTATATCATTTTACATTTATTTTTAATCAAGATGACATCATCCATGACCTCATGAATTTCTAGAAGGATTAAATAAATGAGCATAATTTCTCCACATTACCTAGTTAATTACCAAGCATTTGTTCATAATGTAATTTAACCACATCTCCTAATTTACTACCAAGCATTTGTTGAAATCATAAGCAACCACATCTCCCATAAACTCTCATTTATTGCTTAGAAACCCCTCATGACTACCTATAAATACCCCCCTTAAGTCTCATTTATACCTCACAAATCAACATACAAAATCACTCTCTTCTCTCCATTTCTCACGCCATTCTCCCTCTCTCTCTCTCTAAGGTATGTTTTCTTTTATTATTTCATGCTTTTCTTAGTATAATAATAATAGTAGCATGTCTAGGATTAATTAAATTATGCTTTAGAAATTTATTTTATGAAATATGTGCATAGTTGTTAATTAGAGACAATGTGTGTACATTATGGAATTTTGTTTAATTAAATGCATGAATTATGATATGATATAATGAGATTATGTATTTAAATGCTTATGATCTTGTTCATGCTAAGAATAATTTATTTAGAATTATTCTCATAGAGAATTCATATATTTTGCTATATTATGCTTTAATCTTATGTTATGAATATGAATGTGATAGAACATGTTACACACCCTCTTTGAATATTCAAATAGGCTCAAGAACATGTTCATGTTGTTCTTGAACAATTTTAAGTGCACGTGTGATAGTGTGTGAGTGTGTGTGTTCGATTTTGTGTTATAAAGTGTTTAATTCATAAGAAATTGACTAGTAAATGTTTTAAATAGTAATTTTGACTTTTTGGTCAACCCACAAGCTGATAATTTCGAAAATAATATTAAAATAATTATAAAATTAGTTTTTGGAATTTTTAAATAAAGATTTTATCCGAATTTTCCAAAAAATCGGTAAATTATGAATTATTTTCAAAATATAACCTACATTGTCAAATTAAATTCTAAGTTCCATTTCTAATGTTATAATTAAGATTATAATATGATTAATAAATATTTAAGTGGTTAAAGAATTCATGAAACCTGATTAATTACTTAATTTCCCTTAAACGGTTAAAATTAGAGTCTACCGGGAATTCTTTAACATGACATAATTTATGTGTTTACTTGATGTAATCCTTTTATGCATGAACATTATGTGTTTTATGTGCTTATTTGATTAACATTAAGAACCTAGTTCTAAGCCTATAGTAGTTAATACTTTCAGGCACACTGGAATCCACATTACAATGTCTGTCTACCGGTATAGGTGAGGGTTAAAATGTTTTCAACTGGAATCATGCTATACATATGTATCTATATAAAAACTATTTTCAAGCCTACCTATCATTTTGATTTACTACCCTATATACATATTATTGTACTACAATGTCCCTCTTAAGGGAAAAATACTTTCATGCCGGAATCAACGTTTAACTAGAACATTATATATATTTCAAGTCCATTTTATCAAAACATTGATTCCGGGTTATGCAAGCAAAATATTGTTCTTGATTCCTGTTATGGGCCCCGGCTGTAGCCTTAGCGAGCAATTACCCGGAAGGTATCGGGCCGAGGGTATTGTTGGTGCTGCGGACTGCCACCACCTCTTGGTAGTGGTTTAACTGGAGGTTAGTTACTCCACGCCAAGGGATGAGGGAGAGATAGCTGCCTCCCGAATCTAGTTCGTGGTCTCTAGGGTTTGATTCCCTATTGACATCAAGGAGTAGTGGAGTTAATATTCTTGGTTTTATTGAAGTATCGGAGCCTGATCAGCCCGATACTATTTTACCAACTATTCAAGGAGTTATGGGTGGAAAGGCCTAGCTTGCGGGCAATAATGTTCTTGTTACAAACGGTTCATATTTCTACAAATATTCCAAACTACCCCTATCCCTGTTTTACAATTATTATGAACCGTTTCCTATTTGCTATATCCTATTGCTATTATTTCAGATCAAGATCTTCTTGATCATATACATATATATATATACACATATACATATAAGTTATTATACCCCCCTTCACTTAGTCACTTTGACTAACCCTCTCGCCTATTTTTAAAATGCATGATTTCAGGAATCAATGAACGACAACTAGAGGTATCTTGAAGCACTACAACCATAGGTTGGATCCGATCCTACGAGTACACTGTCTTGAACCTAATCTCTGTAGAAACAAACCATCTCATACTTTGTCCTTGCATGTCAACCTGTTGTACTCTTCTGCAAACTACTTTGATCAATAATGATAATCCTTGCTCATTGTACGTTATCCTCCCCGTTCATTGGTAAAGTTGAATCTCTTTATCTTCCGCTGCACTGTGTCACATACTCCATTCATATTATCCTGACCGTTCGTCGTAGTATTTCCCGGGTGTTGGGTCTAACCTCCACTCAGGGAGTATTGCGGTACGGGGTTGTAGTGTTGGGGAGTTGCTATAATTAAAGTGGTATCAGAGCCCCAGGTTGCGGAAATCTGGGGTTCATCATTCATAGACTCTCGTATGTACTCTTGTCTTTAGTGCTTAAATTGTGATCAATCACTGTTGGGGCGGCCGACCAGCATGTGATTTGTTACAATTGTAGTACTAAACCCTTCTTCGATCAAGTCAAGTATACAGTCTTAATCCATACCAAAATCTCAAGTTCTATCAAATCCTTCAATTATCAAATTCTTGGTAGATTCGGTTACAAGATCTACATCTCCTTCATCATACTAGTATTCCTAAGTCATGGAAACACTTCACTTATTCGTTCAAATCCTAAGTTATTAGAATTGCTTCAAGATACCAGTAGGACCGAAAACTAACTTATTAATTTCCTGTGCCTTTATATTGCTTTATCTTCACTAAGGATGTTTTGTCTGTTAATTGCTATTACTTGCAAATTTTAATTTTGCGATCATCTGCACATCATTCTCAACTACCATGCATTATATTATCTCTATAAGGGTGGTTGCAGCTTAAAATTGTCATCCCCAAAGTTGTTAAAGGTATGCATTCTAAACACGCCAGTTACTGATCCTGGCGCCATGCATTCATTGCATCACTTATGTGCGCATTCAAATTTCTTACTTGAACAATTGCCTTATGTGTTTAAAAGTAAGTTCTCTTTTGGAAACCTGCTTATCAGGGATAGCAGATACAAACATTACTTTAAGTTGTTATGAAACATGAGGAGAATCTGAGGACAGATTCTTTTTAAGGGGGAAGGATTGTAACAGCCCGAAACAGGGGCAAATTGAAAATTACGAAAATACCCCTACAGCTCAAAAATATTCTTACATTTCCCGAAACACTTTCACTACCCAATATTTTAACCAAAAGAATCCTCACATTATTTCGAGGATCGTGATACTCTCCGTAAACCATAATTCCCATCCTAACTCCTGTAGTATCAAAAACCCGCAAAAACCCTAGATTATGATTCGATCATCAATAAATCCCTACTCATCTACCTTTTGATATCCAAAATTATAACTAAAATGATCCTTAAATTATTTTATGAATTTTCATGCATTTGCCAAAAACTCGATCTCACCATAGCATATTTTATAAATATTTTCCTTTCTAAAAATAATCATTTTATTTTGAACAAATTAGCTTTTATTCAATAGTCGAAATTATACTTGAAACAATCCTTGAAGTTTTCTCTACATTATAGTGATTTTTCCCAACTTTAAACTCTATCATAGCTTCGTTTATATAATTTTCCTATGATTTTCATCATCTTTAATATTTATAATTTATAAACAAAAGCTCTAAATATTTCACATTTATAATCAAAACAAAGCTCGTTTTTCACCCATTCTTTCATTAATTCACTACTTCAATCTTTTACCTCTCGACTCTTGAATAAATTTTATATCATTTTACATTTATTTTTAATCAAGATGACATCATCCATGACCTCATGAATTTCTAGAAGGATTAAATAAATGAGCATAATTTCTCCACATTACCTAGTTAATTACCAAGCATTTGTTCATAATGTAATTTAACCACATCTCCTAATTTACTACCAAGCATTTGTTGAAATCATAAGCAACCACATCTCCCATAAACTCTCATTTATTGCTTAGAAACCCCTCATGACTACCTATAAATACCCCCCTTAAGTCTCATTTATACCTCACAAATCAACACACAAAATCACTCTCTTCTCTCCATTTCTCACGCCATTCTCCCTCTCTCTCTCTCTAAGGTATGTTTTCTTTTATTATTTCATGCTTTTCTTAGTATAATAATAATAGTAGCATGTCTAGGATTAATTAAATTATGCTTTAGAAATTTATTTTATGAAATATGTGCATAGTTGTTAATTAGAGACAATGTGTGTACATTATGGAATTTTGTTTAATTAAATGCATGAATTATGATATGATATAATGAGATTATGTATTTAAATGCTTATGATCTTGTTCATGCTAAGAATAATTTATTTAGAATTATTCTCATAGAGAATTCATATATTTTGCTATATTATGCTTTAATCTTATGTTATGAATATGAATGTGATAGAACATGTTACACACCCTCTTTGAATATTCAAATAGGCTCAAGAACATGTTCATGTTGTTCTTGAACAATTTTAAGTGCACGTGTGATAGTGTGTGAGTGTGTGTGTTCGATTTTGTGTTATAAAGTGTTTAATTCATAAGAAATTGACTAGTAAATGTTTTAAATAGTAATTTTGACTTTTTGGTCAACCCACAAGCTGATAATTTCGAAAATAATATTAAAATAATTATAAAATTAGTTTTTGGAATTTTTAAATAAAGATTTTATCCGAATTTTCCAAAAAATCGGTAAATTATGAATTATTTTCAAAATATAACCTACATTGTCAAATTAAATTCTAAGTTCCATTTCTAATGTTATAATTAAGATTATAATATGATTAATAAATATTTAAGTGGTTAAAGAATTCATGAAACCTGATTAATTACTTAATTTCCCTTAAACGGTTAAAATTAGAGTCTACCGGGAATTCTTTAACATGACATAATTTATGTGTTTACTTGATGTAATCCTTTTATGCATGAACATTATGTGTTTTATGTGCTTATTTGATTAACATTAAGAACCTAGTTCTAAGCCTATAGTAGTTAATACTTTCAGGCACACTGGAATCCACATTACAATGTCTGTCTACCGGTATAGGTGAGGGTTAAAATGTTTTCAACTGGAATCATGCTATACATATGTATCTATATAAAAACTATTTTCAAGCCTACCTATCATTTTGATTTACTACCCTATATACATATTATTGTACTACAATGTCCCTCTTAAGGGAAAAATACTTTCATGCCGGAATCAACGTTTAACTAGAACATTATATATATTTCAAGTCCATTTTATCAAAACATTGATTCCGGGTTATGCAAGCAAAATATTGTTCTTGATTCCTGTTATGGGCCCCGGCTGTAGCCTTAGCGAGCAATTACCCGGAAGGTATCGGGCCGAGGGTATTGTTGGTGCTGCGGACTGCCACCACCTCTTGGTAGTGGTTTAACTGGAGGTTAGTTACTCCACGCCAAGGGATGAGGGAGAGATAGCTGCCTCCCGAATCTAGTTCGTGGTCTCTAGGGTTTGATTCCCTATTGACATCAAGGAGTAGTGGAGTTAATATTCTTGGTTTTATTGAAGTATCGGAGCCTGATCAGCCCGATACTATTTTACCAACTATTCAAGGAGTTATGGGTGGAAAGGCCTAGCTTGCGGGCAATAATGTTCTTGTTACAAACGGTTCATATTTCTACAAATATTCCAAACTACCCCTATCCCTGTTTTACAATTATTATGAACCGTTTCCTATTTGCTATATCCTATTGCTATTATTTCAGATCAAGATCTTCTTGATCATATACATATATATATATACACATATACATAAAAGTTATTATACCCCCCTTCACTTAGTCACTTTGACTAACCCTCTCGCCTATTTTTAAAATGCATGATTTCAGGAATCAATGAACGACAACTAGAGGTATCTTGAAGCACTACAACCATAGGTTGGATCCGATCCTACGAGTACACTGTCTTGAACCTAATCTCTGTAGAAACAAACCATCTCATACTTTGTCCTTGCATGTCAACCTGTTGTACTCTTCTGCAAACTACTTTGATCGATAATGATAATCCTTGCTCATTGTACGTTATCCTCCCCGTTCATTGGTAAAGTTGAATCTCTTTATCTTCCGCTGCACTGTGTCACATACTCCATTCATATTATCCTGACCGTTCGCCGTAGTATTTCCCGGGTGTTGGGTCTAACCTCCACTCAGGGAGTATTGCGGTGCGGGGTTGTAGTGTTGGGGAGGCGCTACATAAACTCACCGCCCCCTGCCCCCATTTGGTCAACGAAAAAAGATGAAAATCCCGTAATACCCTTCTGCTACATTTAGTACACTTCCTTTGCACCCTCTTTTGAAAACATTATTTCACATTGCACAAATTGTTGGAGGGAAAAAACTTGAGCAGGTCTTCCTCACGAAAACCCTAGACAATTTAGCCAGAGAAATCGTGCGACGCCAAGGATTTTATTGTTGAAGCTGGTGAGAACGCATTATATTGAAGTTTTGTCGGGGTGTTTTGGCATTTTAACCCGTTTCTGAAGGACATTGAGGTATGTACTTGACAAATCCGTTGGTTCAAGAGGCAATCGCTCATTTTTTTGTAAATGATATGGCATTATATGTAAATTCCTGTATTTTTCTTGAGATTTCTAAATGTGGTCGTCAGAATATCATGTTTCCATCACTGGACCTAGGGTTTGCAATGATTCTATGCAAATGAGGATTTTTATTTTATTTTATTTTATTTTTACGTGAGGGAACATATTCAAAATCTTATTGTGGAACTAGCGTGTTGAAGTTTGCATGTTTTCATGTTTTGAGATTTTTGTGAAAGGGTCAGTTTGTGAGCTAATTTTGAATTCCCTTTCCCCTTTTTTATAACAGAATGCTTCATCGTATAATTCTATGGATTGGAGGCTATTTTCTAGAGATTCCAGATCGTGACCGAAATTATGTGGGTGGGAGGAGATTTGTAAGTAACCCCATAAGCCTTGATTTTTTCTATTATAACAAGCTTATGGACTTCTATCGGATGTGTGGGGGTCGTGGGATGGCTGTTGATTTTTACTACCTAGAGCCTGGGTACAATCTGAATAATGGATTGAGGCCTCTAGATAGTGAATGGGCTTTTGTGCACATGCAAGAGGAACACCAAGTTCACAGGGACATCATTGTATATTCTGTGAAAGGTCCAGCACCATTATGTGCTCTTGAAGCCGACGGAACCGATGTCACAATGATGGCGATAGCTGCAGACCAAGGGCAACCCATATTAATGCTCAGACAGGACAATGAGCCCGTTGTACAAGATAATGTGGAAGAAGATTTACCAGATGATAACATCCCTGAGGAAGGTGTCACACAAGCGGACGGAACTCCTGCACAGAAAGAGACACATCCATCAGATCCTTCTGGTTCAAGACAACAAGAAACTCAAACAACCCCTGAGGTAGAAGATCCTTTTGTTGATTATGAGATTGAAGTAGATCCTGAAGCTGGAAATGGTACAGAGACAGAGTTTATGAACAATGCAACAGGTATTTGTACAAGTATTCTGTTCAAGTTGTACATGCAAATGTGATTTGTAATTGTGATCTTCATATTGAACCATTTAATGATGTTGGTTTTATACTTGTAGAAGGACATGAGAATATGGTGGCTGATGAAGAAATGGATGTTGCTGGAAATGATGATGGGAATGCAGCTGATGACACTGATGATGATGTTGATGAGGAACAAATTGATGTAGACTTGGAAGCTGGAAATGAAGCTGATACTGAACCTGTTCAAGAGGATGACCATGAAGCTGGTTTGGAACCTGACTTGGAACCTTGTCCAGAAATGGCTGAGGAATTCAGACAGACAATGCAATCTCAGAGAAAGGGAAAACAGCCAATGGGCCACACATCAGGTTTTAACTTACATGTTTTACTTGAAACTGTCATGTAGAATGATGTGCAACTGATAAAGAAGGTTGATACATGATGTTTCCAAAAACCAATTCAGATTTTCTATCTTCATAATGAAATGTGGTGTGCAACTGATTAGTGAAAGTCAGATATGATAATGTGATGTTCCCAATTTGATTGAACTTGAAGCAGTGATTTGTGATTTGCAAATATGGGATTTATAACTATGTGATTTAGAACTGTGTGATGTGCCAAAGTGTGATGAGCAGTTCTGAGTAAACTTAAATATTCCATATGGTCTAATCTCAGGTGACCCTGAGGACTCCCCTGGATATAGTGAAGATGAGGATTGGTGTGAGTCAGATGGTTCTGATACAAGTGCAGCTGAAAGCTTGCAAGTCCAAGAGGAGGATGATTCTGATTGGTACAGTGGTGTTGAAGGCTCAGAAGATGATGACATTTTTCTACTAAGAGACAGAAGCAAGTTAGCCAAGAAAAAAAAGTTAGAAGAGATGAGGAAGAAGAAAAAGGATTCAAAGAGGCAAAGGAGGCATGCAGAGGCAGAAGATGATGTACCAAATGCTGCTGAAGGAGATAACTGGTACAGTGATGCTGAAGAGGAAGAGAACTTTGATATCCCCCCGGAGTCAGACCATGAAGGCCCAAGATTTGCTATGTTTAGAGATGGAGACAGTGTGGAGGGTCTGAAATTCCATATTGGTCTAACCTTCTCTGGAGTGATTAAGTACAAGGAGGTTCTTACTGACTGGAGCATCCGCAAAGGTTTTGTCATTGATTTTGAGAAATCTGAGAAGACCAGAGTAACAGCCAATTGTGCAGCCGAAGGATGTAAATGTAGGATTCATGCTTCAGTGAAGCAGAATTCTCCCCTTTTCCAAGTGAAGACACTTAAGGGAGAGCATACCTGTGCAAGAAAGAAGAAGAATTATAGAGCCACAGCTGCTTATATTACAACAAGAATGGAGCAAACAATCAGAGATCATCCGGATGTCAAAGCAAGTACTTTGCAAAACATTGTTCAGAGAGATGTGGGTGTGGAGATAACACCGTCAGTTGCACAAAGAGCAAAGAAATTGGCCATGGACAAGATAAGAGGAGAGTTTGAGGTTGATTTTGGCCTACTATGGGACTACTGTGAAACAGTAAGGGTTAGAAATCCTGGCAGCACTGTATTTGTGCAGCAAATAGAAGATTCAAATCCTCCCAAATTTGACAAGATGTACTATAGCTTATCTGCTATGAAGCAAGGCTTTCTAGATGGTTGTAGGCCATTGATTGGCCTGGATGGTTGCTTCATAAAAACAGTCCATGGTGGTCAGTTGTTGTCTGCAGTGGGAAAAGATGGCAATGACAACCTGTTTCCAATTGCGATTGCATATGTGAGAAGTGAAAACAGCACCACGTGGAAGTGGTTTATTGAGACTTTACTGACTGATTTGGGTGGGCAACAAGGTGGGAAGTGGACTTTCATAAGTGACCGACAGAAGGGCCTTTTGGATGCAGTTAGTCAGCTTGCACCGGAATGTGAGCACAGATAATAAATTGTTTTACATGTAATTATTTGTGTTGCATGTGTTATTAACTGTATTACATGTGTAATTACCTATTTAACTTATGGTGCCACCAACCCTGAGTTAAACGTATGTAACACAGAAAACCCTGACCAAGAAACAATACCTTTAAAAAACCCTATATTTTTTACATATGTAAGTAGTTGTTCAACATTTGTAATTATGTAACTATTATCTGATTTAATTATTAATAAAAACTTGATTCTGTTAACTGCAGGTTTTGTTTAAGACACATGTATCAAAATTTCAGCACACGTTGGAAGGGACAGGAGTTGAAGAGCTTGTTTTGGAAGGCTGCATCCGCTGCAAACAAGGATGAGTGGAGAGATATAATGCAAAAGATGAAGGAGGTTGATCCTAGCTTGGAAAATGGTCAAGTAACTGCCTATGACTGGCTCATTTCCATCCATCCAGATTGTTGGTCAAGGGCTTTTTTTAGAAGGACATGTAAGTCAGATGTTTTGGTTAATAATATATGTGAATCATGGAATAATCTTATTTTACCAGCTAGGGAGAAGTCTGTTGTGCGTATGTTTGAGTGGATTCGTGTTAGGATAATGAATAGAGTGGGGATTAAAAGGTTAGGAATGGAAACATATGCTGGTGATGTTTGTCCAAATGTCTTGAAAAAATTGAACAAAAACATTGGTTTGGGTAGTTATTGTTTCCCTCAGTGGGCTGGTGGGAGTGAGTTTGAGGTTGAGATAAATGGGGATCAGTTTGTTGTGAATCTGGAGGAACGTACATGTACCTGTGGGTCTTTCCAGTTGAATGGATTCCCTTGCTGTCATGCCTGTTCATGTATAAATGAGAGAAGGGAGAACAGAGAGGATTACATTGATGCTTGTTATAAGAAGGCTTCCTACAAGGATGTTTACAAACATGTAGTCCGTGCTATCCCTGGAAGAAAACATTTCATCAGAACTGGTCTTCAGCCACTAAAGGGTCCGGAGTATAAAGTGAAGATGGGGCGGCCTAAAAAGGCAAGAAGAAAGAGTGCAAATGAAGGTGTTACTAGCACAAGGACCGGTCTTACTCATACGTGCAGCAAGTGTTACGAGTTAGGCCATAATGTGAAGACTTGCACGAACAAACCACACCCAAATTCCAGATTTTACACGGTATATGAATTGATTTTTAAATTGTTGTAAATTTACTGTATTATGTAGCAGCTGCATACCTTAATTTCTTTCTTTTTTCTCTTCCTTAACAGGTTGGGCTTTCCGGGTTGGACAATGGCAATAGAAGACCTAATGTAGTACTCTTTAATTATTCAAATAAATTTAAAAACTTGTATATTATTTGGAAAATGTGCAATAATACCTGTAATTTTGTAGGTTTCAAGTCATAGAGGGAGAAGAAGGGTATTCAACATTACACGAGATAGGCAAGCCGCTGTCCGTGCAAGGTCTGCTGCAAGGGTTGCTGCTGAAAACTCCCAGGCACCACCACCCCAAGCAAGTAATCATACTGCTGAACAGAGTCCTTCCCAAGCACAAACACATTCCCAGACTACTCCAGCTTCAGCATCCCAGGTTCCACGAGCCCGAAATCTGCAGAAAACACCTGTACAAACTTCCCAATCCACTCCACCTACTGTTCAAACACCAACTATGACTGCTGGTGCACAGACATCAACTGCTCAAGGTCAGATCCAAGCTGCACAAACAGCTCCATCAGCTCCAAGTGTTGAAACTGCAGCTCCAACCGCTCGTCAACAACAACGCAGAGCTTGGAATAAAAGAACAACGGAAGCAGAGGCCTTTCGAAATGTAAGAGGGAGGGCAGCTGCCCGAAGAAATCAAGCTCCTTGGAAGCCCTGAATGAGCAGTACTCAACCACCCAGATTCAGATCTAGATCTTAAGTTATATGCCAATTCATTTTGCCCTATAAACAATGTTTTATTGCTTGGATACTGTGAATGGTGGACCACTTTTTGTATTGGTATTGTGGGAGTGTGTATCCCCACTTTGGCATCTAACATTAGTAAATAGGAAAATGACTTTTGCTTCATGAATGCAGACTTTATTGTACCCAAGGATGAGCTTGCCAAGGCTGTGGCTTTAAATTATGTTTTGACTGGTTGTTCATGTCTAGATCTGTTTTCACATGTTTGATTTGGAATTTTTAATACACAATCCAATGATGTTTACAGTGTACTGGGAATATTGTCTGACAGGGTTTTCTGTGCTTCTTTTTAGAAACACAAGGTTTTCCTTGCAAGTTAAAGAAAACACAGGGTAACTGGTAAATATTTAACCAACAAACATAACTGGGCCGAAAATTCATCATTTCATTGCAAACTTTGAACACTACAGGCACAAAACAGGAACACTACGAAGACTTTTATAGATTCAATGATCATTTCATAAGAACAATTACCAACAACAACAACAAACCCATTAAAATAACCCAAACAAGAACATTTTGCCTTTCTTCCAATTTCATTGTCGAGGCCCCAATTTCAGAAACCCTAGAATTATTGGGTCCTTCACATTCATCCTCACAATCATCAAATGCTTTGACGTTGCTTCCTTCTTCACCAACTACATCCCATTTAGCTTGAATAGGATAAACCCAACGGAAATATCCACACTGAGATGAGGTGCAAGAGTAGTAAAGAAGGTCTTTCGTGGGTTTATTCCATGATTCAACCACCTTTATAATAGCCTTCAACCCGCAAGAACAATTAGGAGTGGGTGGGTAACGAACCTCAAGCTCCGATTTCAGTTTCTTCAGCCTCCTATCGCCGTACAATTTGGAGGAAGCCATTATCGCACCTTTGGAGCTCTTTAGAAGATGAAGAAGGAGACTGTAAAGGATTTCAAGATTTGAAAATTAGCACTAAAAGTTAAAGGGACTCAATGAGGGGCATACAAGACATTTCACACTCCAAAAGTAGCCGAAAACGCTTTCATACTTGCAGTCAGCGTGCGTGAGCCGCACCTACTGATTTCAGGGTTTTCGGTGCATATTTAAAAAAACACAAGGTTTTTTGAAGTACTTTTTTTTTGTCGGGGTTTTTTTTGCTACATTCGTGTTACACGAGGTACCTGGATGAAAATTTCCCCATTAAATTTGTAACTTCTCTGTAGTAAATTAAATAAATTAATAAGGTGTAACCGTCGCACAATTAATTGGCTATAAAACGATTAAATAAGTCATAAATACCTCAATTGCCACAAAAATATTAGATGTCAAACTAAATGCACCATAACTTTAATCATTCTTCATTGTGGTTACATAGAGCCCAGATTACTTTTCGATTGTAAATTTACTAGTTAGTGTTGAGTTTCCCTACAAATTAACATGCAAAATCATAATATCACTTGCATATATATTATATTTGAAGGATAGACAATCAATTTAAAGGATCACGTATCAGTTCATGATTTAACAAACTAGAATATTATCATTATGAAAAAGTATTCTCAAGTTAATGATAGTTTTGGCAAAAGAAAATTACTCACATACCAATTATAAACCATTCATGAATTTACCACAAATTTCATTTATTATCTCGACAGCAGAAATTATAATAAACATAAGTCCCTCTATTCTCAATATAACAAAATTTTGTTGTTCTTTAATCACCTCGAATTTTAGTGGTAGTGGATTATCTGTTAATCCCATATAAGAAGTACCATATTTTATTTTTTATAATTTATTATCATTATCTTTCTTAAAGCTTTCAGGCCTTTTATTTCATCATTCATCAATGCTTCATGTTAAACTAAAATAGTTTACTGTACAAAAAATGTTTAGGAGATATCCGTACCTCGTCAATTGCTAATTCTGATACAGTTGGCAAACATTGTATATTTGATTCTTCTACTTTTCCTGACACCAATGGATGAGTTCTCAGTTCTCACCTGGTAATTGATCTTCCTCCGATATCCATTCCAGTAAAAAGCTTCTATAAGGCTAGTAATGGAACTCAAACACATTCCACTAGTGAGAAGGATCACCAACCACAAATTATTGATACATATAAGAACAATTGGCATTTTAAATATTTAAACTTGTTGATTGATACTTTTGAAGATCTCACGGAAATTTATCAAATGGATTTAAGCAATTTAACATAGACTCATCACGATCTTAGATTGTTGTGGAAATTGAACCTATTTTCTCATGATTATATAATGCACAAATAAACTAGTAATAATAATAATTAGAAGAATAAGTATAGACGGCTGGCCTGTAGGAGTCACGCCACTTGATGTTGTCCTAAGATCGTGATGGCCTCCCCTTCGTGCGGGTATTGTCGGCTCATCACCATCCCAAGATAAAACCCAAAAGTGTTAGGACCGCGTGCGCCTCATCCTAACTCCACATTAGTATGATATTGTCCGCTTTGGGCCAAGCCCGCACGGATTTTTTTTTGGGCATATCCCAAAAGGCCTCATACTAATGGAGTTAGGTGAACACTTATATATTGGATAAACTTCTGTCAATCTTCCGATGTGGGATGGGTTTGCTACCTAACAAAAAGACCACAGCCGGCGTCTCCTATTGTGAGCACGATCACAAGGAAACTTATAAGGAACGAAACCTTATCACGTTGCCCAAAATATGATATAGGAAATAGTAGTTTTGGTGGTAAAATGTTAGATGCTTGTATGTGTTAGTCTAGACCCCTAGAACCCTATTTATAATGGTTAGAATGCATTGTGTAACCTAAGAAATTAAAACAAATAAATGAATAGTGTGGGGGTTACAATATTAACTTGTAGGTTATGATTTTGAAGGTTTAAAGCTTTTTAAATTCCAACAGCATCCACGCTGTTGCTAGGCGCTGCACTACAACCAGAGGCGCTCATTGGTAGGTTCCCGTCGTCGTTGCCTTTTCGCGATACGGTGCACTTTCCCTCAATTATTACGCATAAATCTGTGGTCTTTTTTGAACTTCTATAATAATTTTTCTTCTCATAACTAATATGCTCACACTTCCAACAATCTGGAGGAAGACATTCATCCAACACTGATTGGATTCAAGTTAAATCATGAAAGGTAAAGCAGAAACGATTGAACCTCTTAAAAAAAGCTAAAATCCAAGGTCTTTGTATTATTTCGTGCTTTTGATTAATAAATGAGGGGGGTCTCTTAACCCCACGGTCTCTGACCGGTTTATTTAAAAAAAAAAAAAAAAGAAACTCTTAAAAAAAGAATTGGAAAATTACAACAATATGCTACTTATTCTTTTTTTAATTTATATCTATATTAGTAAATTTAATTTCAAATATATATATATATATATATATATTTGATATACTTCAAGTGGGGCACCGTCTCCACCGGCGTCCGCGCTGTACAACCAGAGGCGCTCGACGGCAGGTTCCAATCGTTTTGCCTTCCTGCGATACGACGCACTTTCTCTCAATTATTGCACGTAAATTTGTGATCTTTTTAAACTTCCATAATAATTTTTTTTCCTCATAACCAATATGCTTACACTTCCAACTATGTGGAGAAAGACATTCATACCACACTGATTGAATTCAAGTGAAAATCAAGTTAAATCATGAAACATAAAGCTGAAACGCTGGAAACCTCTTTAAAAAAATTTGAAAATTGTAATAATATGCTATTTATTCTTTTTTTATTTATGTCTATATTAGTAACTCCCTCCCTAATTTCTATAATTATATATAGACCCGGAATAGTGAGATCTATAACTTGGTATCACTTAGTCAAATAATTATATTTACACTCCCTCATGAATTTAAAAATTACATCTACACACCCTCGTGAATTTAATAATTACATTTACACCAACCATGAATTTAAAAATATCCCCCAAAATTAGTTGTTTTTAGGTGTATAATGTAATTAATAAATTTATAAAGAGGCATAAATATAATTATTTAACTAACTGGTATCAAATTATAATATTCTATATTCCTTTGGGTTCTAAAGGTAAACGACTCCTAAACAAATTAACAACTTATCATAATTTAGACCGTATAATCCCGTCGTGATTAAAAAAGCATCAATTATTTTGAAGCTTTTATATAGAAATTTCAAATTGAAAACTAATTTATATTTTCTAAAAAACTTATAAAATCCATATATATACTTGTTACTCAAGTAAACATTATCCAAAATTTTCTATGATGCATCCAATTTAATGATGAGATTATATTTCGTAACATTAAATTATAAACATAAAACATATGATATATTAAAAGTAGTATATATAACTAAAACATAAATATAAGAAAATAGTAGAAAAACCATGGAAGGAAATAAAGAAGAGAAGAGAGAAAAAATAGTGCAAAAATAATAAATAGAAAAAGAAATTATAATTATAAGAGATATCATACGAGGATTCACCAAAATTCATATAGGTTAACTTTATAATAGTTCTAAATTTAATTTAAAATAAAATTTAGTTAAAATATATAAAATAATGATATAATAGATAATAGATTTTTCACTATAAAAAATAAATTTGATTTGTACAATAAACACGCAATATATATAACATTGATATTATTAAAATATTTTTGACACGATTTGAATATGTAATGCCCCGTATTTTCAATTATTCAGGTACGCGCTCCATACGTGAGAGTTTGAGAGTTAGGGACTTTCTTTTCCCTTGAATGTGTTCTAATTTTAATTTCAAATATATGACTTATATGATTTAATTGGCTATACTATCTAAATTCGCTTATAATATGATTACCTGTTAATTAAATGATTTATTTCAATTATGCACTTATTTGTAATTATATGAGATCCTTGAACTCAATTGAACTTTGAATTGGACCCCAATTATTCACTTACCAAAACTTGATGCATTTGATGTTCCTACCGTTTCCTCGTGTGGTTGTTTATTTACTTTTCGTTTTGGGGGTTTTCCTTTTCGTGTTTAAGAGACGGGGTTCTGTCATTGTGTGTCTGAGAGACGGGGTTCTCTCATTGCTTGTTTGAGAGACGGGGCTCTCTCGTTGTTGCTTGCTAATTGTTTACCTTGCTCTAGTGAGAGTTTAGTTTTTCGAGTGGGTAAGTTCCGGTGAGATAAGGGTCGTGGCTGAACAACAATTGAAGACCCTTTGTTGCTTCAAGACCTTTTCCGAACTAATTCCTGACGGGGTGTCGCGATCCCGCATGGGATGAACACAGAGAAATTGTGCTTAGAGTCCAGAACTCGAGGCATTGGACCTGAGGACAGGTCCTTCTTAAGGGGGAGAGGTTGTAACGCCCCGTATTTTCAATTATTCAGGTACGCGCGCCATACGTGAGAGTTTGAGAGTTAGGGACTTTCTTTTTATATGTTCTAATTTTAATTTCAAATATATGACTTATATGATTTAATTGGCTATGCTATTTAAATTCGCTTATAATATGATTACCTGTTAATTAAATATTTTATTTCAATTATGCACTTATTTGTAATTATATGAAATCCTTGGACTCAATTGAACTTTGAATTGGACCCCAATTATTCACTTACCAAAACTTGGGGCCCTAATTGAATCACTTAAATTCTCAAGGGGCCAAAGTTCAATTTCCCTACTCTTCTCTCCCTCTTTACATGATATACATACACACCCCACCCCTTCTCCTTCATTCTTTTTCTCTTCATTTTTCTCTCAACATACAAGACTCCCAACCCCTTTTCTTCTCTTCTTCAATCGATCCAAGCAAGCCCAAGGAAGACAAGGATTTCAAGCTCTATTCTTCTCCCTCAAGCTCAAGCTTCAAGCTCTCCATCTTCTTCTTCTCCTCCTCTTTTCTTCCAAGACATACTGTGGGTTTTGTGTATATATGTTAAATAAGATAGGGTTTGAATTCTTTGGTGTTTAAAGCATGATTTAGTATGTGTTTGATGCTCTAATACATGAATCCATGAGTTTTATGCTTAATTGTTTGAATTCTTGGAGCTTAGTTGATCACATATTCTTATAAGGGTTTTCATGAATGATTTGGATGAATCAAGCATGTTATATTCAATTCCTTGTGGCCTAATTGATATATATGAATCATATGCATGTTATATGCTAGTTTTGAAATGTTTACTTGATGTGGTATGGTGTGGGAGAGGCTTGGGAGCCATTCCCGTGTGTATACCCTATTTTTTCCCTGTTTTTCTCGTCCAGCGATTTCCCAAACGGCCGTTTGGCCACTTAGTTCATTCACCAAACGCCCGTTTCACTTCCCAGAATTTTGACCCGAGAGCTCCCAAATGCCCGTTTGGGTTTTCAGAACATTTTTCAAACGGGCGTTTCTTCGTCATACGAACTCCGATTGACCTGATTTTTAAACCCACGGAAACCTATTGAATTATAGAGTACTCTCCAATTAGAATCACCTCAATATCATTTCTATTTTTTGAGTTATAATCATTTTAATTTGGTGCCGCCACTTTATCGAAAATCTGCACTCCTTCAACTTCAAGCTTACGCCATTTACTCCTCGCTTTGAACCACGACCGAGCCATAAATCATTTTAAAGGTATGTGTGTCTCATTTCATATCCAACAAACAAAACTCCATTTCAATCTCTAGAACTCAAGATATTCCTGTTTTTCCACAACTTATACATTTTCGTAAATTGTCTACTTTTGCCAAACTTCGCCAAAACCCCTCATATTGCATTCCTTTCACCTCCTTGGCTCCCGTATGTGACCTATATGAATTGTACGCTTACTTAATTGGTATTTATGCTCTTATTTGATACTCTTTCATTCTTACTTACTTAAGTTTGATTGTTTGAATTCGTGCTTGATATATGAATTGAATTCGTGTGAGTAATTGAGCATATGAACATGATCACACCCTTCCATGACATGCTTATGCTTTATTCTATATTCAATCATCTCATGACACGTTACACCATTTCATGAGCATTGTCGTGCATCCTATTTGGTATCATATTGAGTCTCCTCTCACGAGTACACATTATTACCTTCTCTTGGACAGTTCATCTCCAGGGTGGAGACTTCCGGATCGAATATGCACCCATATTACTCATGTTCCTTGTCTCATGGTATTCCAGGTGAGGGTGTTTTCGTTCTAGTTACGTATCGAACCCTATAACCTTATATGATAAGTTTTGGCCAAAAACCTAATGTATATATATGTATTGTTTCAACGTAAAGTCATTGAGTAAATTCTTATCGATTAAGCCTTTTATCAAGAATTATGAAATGAAATGTATTATGATTCTCATGACTTGAAATGTTTTGGGGAGATTATGCACATTGATCATGCACATCTATTGGGCCCCGAGGAAATGTGTGAATGGAGACCGGTTCGGCATCGGGCCGATGTATAGCTAAGCCATTGCACAAAGTACTCATTGAGAATCTCTCACGCGACCGTGTAGTGTGGAAGGTGGGTTATTCTTGAGCCGATGGTTAACCCATCGAAGGAGCTGGTAGGAGTCATGAGCCTCCGTCTCGATATTGTTATTATTAAATGGTCTGGGTCTACAGGCCTGACCATTACGGAGGGAGAAGGTTGGAAAATATTTTACGATCATGTTCATGTATTATGATTAATGTTATGCACCGCGGATTGCCCAAACGATCAAGTCTCACGTTTATTGCTCGCATGTATTATTATGTATTGCAAGATCGTGTATTCAAAGTATTAAGTCATGTTCATTGTACACGGTCGGAGTTTGGTTGGAGAATTATGCATGCTCACTCGACGAGCCATTATGATTATCATGAATTATGAACTTAAAGGATTTAATATGAATTAGTCATAAAGTCCGAGCATTGCTAGACCTTTTCTTGCCCTTCTCGGGAACTAATTTCATTTAAAACCTTGCTCGGGATTTCTGACTTGCATGTGCATGTTTTTATATACGTATAGCTCCTGCTCACTCAGTCTTCTGGAGATTGACCCCTCTTTTCCCGACTTCTCAGTCTTTACAGGTTTTGCTAGGCGGGAGTCAAGTCTTGGTGGTAGTCTCGAGTCTCACCTGTACACTCGAGTTACATTTTACGTGTGTATTATGTTTACTTATATCATGTATTTAAATAGGCCTGTGTGCTAACACATGACTTATGAATTATTGAATATTGTTTCGGGACAGGTTGCATGCTTAGTTGAACCCTTTGTTAGGTGCATGTTGAATTTAATTATGTTTATGGAATTAGGGCTTGAAGCTATTGTTGTGATTAATTATTATTAATTACTTCCGCATTGCACTCGTCAGGTTGTTGAATTAATTGGTACAGGGTTAAATTCCGCCTAGCTAGGGAGTTGTTTTTATTTTGTCACCCGTTCGCTATGAGTCTCGTTCATGCTGGATCATCAATTTCATGTGTGGACTAGACTTGTAGTGCGGGGGATATGGTGCCTATCGTTGCGGGTGCTACATCCTAAGGGGGTATCAGAGCCTGGTTGCAAAACTGGGGCTTTCTTGTGTCGTGTCATGTCGAGTATAGGTCGAACGGCTTAGGAACAACGTGTCAACTTGTGCACCGCATTGATCCTGAACATTGTTAGTGAAATTTGATATGGAAATTATATTATAAAATGTGTTTACCTTAAATTTTGTCAATTTACGTGTGGCTTTTTGCATTAATACGTGCTTTTGATGCTAATTATATGCCATATGCATTTACTAACCGGCATGCATTATTTGAATTGAGTTGTGAATTGTAGGATATTACTATAATATTAAACCACGGCCAATCCCTACGATCACAACCACTTGGAACGAGTTCTTCTTTCGAGTGTGGGCGATTTGAAGAAGAGCTTTCAAAATTTAGAAGACTTTGGGATAATTGGTGATTCTTGCGACAAGAGTATAGGTTGAGAGTTCAAACTCAAGAAGGGAATTAAATTTTGGGTGAAGATTTGGAATGGATAAAGTAATGGTACGAGGATGTGATGTTTATATCCACAAAATAAACACATACCTCTCTATACCGCAAATAGAGTCGATGAACCGGACATGAGATTCTTTTAATCCAAGAAGGAGTTTAAAGAAAAAATTGAAGGTACCACAGGTTCAATATCCGAGAATAGAAGACTCGGTATGTGGCAACAATTTATGGGTCCTATTAGAGTCGGTACATACTTGAGGAGATGATGGTGAGGCGTGTGATGTTTACAATTCACAATATCAACATGCACGCGTACTCTATGAAGATTATATAACTGGAATAAATGGGATCATTCAATTCATGAAAGAAACAAAGGAAAACTTTGAAGGTGTTTTAGTTCAAGGTTCGGACCGACAAAGAGGCGGAGACCTTCAAGGGAATTCAAGGTAAAATCGGTTCGTTGGGGGATAAGTGTCAAGGATAGCCAAAAAAGGTTCGAAATACCATAGGGTTTGGGAATGGCGAGCAATACAACTGATCAAGGAAGAGTTTCCGAATAAGCCAAGTTCTTAGAAGTTAAGTTTGGGAAGAAGGAAAAGAAGAGGGATTGAGATACTTCGGGTTTTGGAATGAGGCTAGTGTCGATTGAAAGAAAACTAGAGACCGCTCTATTCTCAGGATTACAAGAGGACCACCAAGATATTTTACCCAACAATTAAGTCCATCAATTTGACTCGGAATGGAGAAATGGAAGCACTCAATCTGGGAAAGTTTGTGAAGTTGCTCGACCGTTGGAAATTCTTCAAGGTTAGAGCGAGAAGGTTTTGGTCAAGATAACAATTGCGGTAAAGGATCGAATAAGAGAAGAGTCGACCCGAGGAAGGAATTGAAGGGACCAAGGCATTTTGCGTCACGAGAGCATACCGTTTAATACAAAGAATTTGAAGGAAGCAATTACAAGAGGTACAAATAATTAAAAAGAAAATTTGGAACCGGCTTGGGAGTAATTTAAGTATTGAGATGGTTGGGGTAAAAGAATTTGGAGTTCATCAAGGCATTCGGGTTTTGGAATTATGGATGGATGCAAGAAGAATTAAGAAAGTTAGAAGACCGTGGGTAAGCAAGAAGTAGTCGATAAACTCGAGGACAAAGGATCAAATTGTCAAGCTAAAAGCTTCTCTCTTTGGTGAACGGTACTTGCATTCATGGCACGTGCATCATATATCGTACTAAATTATTTTAATTTCGTTTGTATATATTTAATTGAAATAATTGTCTAAGTGTGTTACATACATTAATTGTTGAAAATATGTGACATACATCGAACATTCTTACCCGACATGCATAGTTTAGTGTTTGTTTAATAGGAAGTCTTCTTCATCTCATACTACACTAACTATCTTAAACAAGAAGAGTTTGGGTCAAGAGTGACATTTTAGATTGCGAGATAGACGAGAATGCAATGGAGACTTTGAGGAGTCGGGAATTGAAATGGTTAATGGAAAAGGAGAGAAGTTGGTCGTTATCCTCACCAATCATTTTAAAGTGAACATGGGCGAAAGGATTATTCAATTCAAGCAAGATAATTTTGAAGAAGTCGAGAATTTTAGTCAAGGGAACGATGGTGTAAGCTCAACAAGCTAAGATGGCGTAGGAGCAAATCTTAAATTCAAGTCTGGGATGAAGTAGTACTTCTAACGGGAACAACGGAAATGCAAGGATTAACAAGACATGGGACCCTACCAAAGTTAAAAAGGAATAATTTGGAAATTTTGGTAATCGAGGAATAATTAAGGTCAAAAGGGATTAAGAGCTTCAAGGAGTTGTTGGAAGGGAATAGGCACTTGGGTGGATAAAGGTGCGAGTTCAAGGAATGTTGAGAAGTCACATCGACAAGAAGGAAATAGATGATCGATGGAAACAAATCAAGGTCACCAATCTCTCATGATCACCGGGTATGAACTCAACCCCCCAAGAGCAATACGGGGGTTGAGGTTATATTGTGAGTTTTGGGATATCAAGGATTAATGAGAACCTGAAGGAACTATGGAAATGGTGGAGAAAATATCAGGTAAAGGGAAAAAAATAAAAAAAAAAACAAATCAAGTTATCGTATGCCGTGATGATAGAAACGAGAGTCAATTCAACCGAGCCTTTAAGATGAGATTACTTACCGGTTCGTCAACCGTTTCCCATGATAAACCGGGAACACCGTAAAAGTTGGAAATCAAAATTCAAACTCATGGAAAAGGACTCAAACAACCGAGGATACCAAATGTGACGCGTTAGAAAAACGAGTTGATTGGTTTGTGGCCAAGAGAACACTTACGAATTTGGAAGGATAAAGTGAAAGAGAGGAAAAGGAATTGAGACCGAGTTATTGAAAAACGGAATGGATTAAGGACCAGGCATATGTATAAAGATAAAAAGAAGGAAGTCAAGAAACAACCCAACGGGTTAATGTTTTGGCATGGGCAATGAGAGCATCATCATCAATTTTACTACAACGGTGAACGGTACACCAAACATCCATGACATATGCATACATGCTACTTTAATTCCAATAATTTTATAATGTTATGTGCTTTAGTATGAATGGTACTTGATGCATTTGATGTTCCTACCGTTTCCTCGTGTGGTTGTTTATTTAATTTTCGTTTTGGGGGTTTTCCTTTTCGTATTTGAGAGACAGGGTTCTGTCGTTACGTGTCTGAGAGATGGAGTTCTCTCGTTGCTTGTTTCAGAGATAGGACTCTCTCGTTGTTGCTTGCTACTTGTTTACCTTGCTCTAGTGAGAGTTTAGTTTTTCGAGTGGGTAAGTTCCGGTGAGATAAGGGTCGTGACTGAACAACAATTGAAGACCCTTTGTTGCTTCAAGACCTTTTCCGAACTAATTCCTGACGGGGAGTCGCGAACCCGCGTGGGAAGAACACGGAGAAGTTGTGCTTAGAGTCCAGAACTCGAGGCAATGGACCTGAGGACAGGTCCTTCTTAAGGGGGAGAGTTTGTAACGCCCCGTATTTTCAATTATTCAGGTACGCGCACCATACGTGAGAGTTTGAGAGTTAGGGACTTTCTTTTTATGTGTTCTAATTTTAATTTCAAATATATGACTTATATGATTTAATTGGCTATGCTATTTAAATTCGCTTATAATATGATTACCTGTTAATTAAATATTTTATTTCAATTATGCACTTATTTGTAATTATATGAAATCCTTGGACTCAATTGAACTTTGAATTGGACCCCAATTATTCACTTACCAAAACTTGGGGCCCTAATTGAATCACTTAAATTCTCAAGGGGCCAAAGTTCAATTTCCCTACTCTTCTCTCCCTCTTTACATGATATACATACACACCCCACCCCTTCTCCTTCATTCTTTTTCTCTTCATTTTTCTCTCAACATACAAGACTCCCAACCCCTTTTCTTCTCTTCTTCAATCGATCCAAGCAAGCCCAAGGAAGACAAGGATTTCAAGCTCTATTCTTTTCTCTCAAGCTCAAGATTCAAGCTCTCCATCTTCTTCTTCTCCTCCTCTTTTCTTCCAAGGCATAATGTGGGTTTTGTGTATATATGTTAAATAAGATAGGGTTTGAATTCTTTGGTGTTTAAAGCATGATTTGGTATGTGTTTGATGCTCTAATACATGAATCCACGAGTTTTATGCTTAATTGTTTGAATTCTTGGAGCTTAGTTGATCACATATTCTTATAAGGGTTTTCATTAATGATTTGGATGAATCAAGCATGTTATATTCAATTCCTTGTGGCCTAATTGATATATATGAATCATATGCATGTTATATGCTAGTTTTGAAATGTTTACTTGATGTGGTATGGTGTGGGAGAGGCTTGGGAGCCATTCCCATGTGTATACCCTGTTTTTCCCCTGTTTTTCTCGTCCATCGGCTTCCCAAATGGCCGTTTGGCCATTTAGTTCATTCACCAAACGCCCGTTTCACTTCCCAGAATTTTGACCCGAGAGCTCCCAAACGCCCGTTTGGGTTTTCAGAACATTTTTCAAATGGGCGTTTCTTCGTCATACGAACTCCGATTGACCTGATTTTTAAACCCACAGAAACCTATTGAATTATAGAGTACTCTCCAATTAGAATCACCTCAATATCATTTCTATTTTTGAGTTATAATCATTTTAATTTGGTGTCGCCACTTTACCGGAAATCTGCACTCCTTCAACTTCGAGCTTACGCCATTTACTCCTCGCTTTGAACCACGATCCGAACCATATATCATTTTAAAGTTATGTGTGTCTAATTTCATATCCAACAAACAGAACTCCATTTCAATCTCTAGAACTCAAGATATTTCTATTTTTCCACGGCTTGTACATTTTCTTAAATTGTCTACTTTTGCCAAACTTCGCCAAAACCCCTCATATTGCATTCCTTTCACCTCCTTGGCTCTCGTGTGTGACCTATATGAATTGTACGCTTACTTAATTGGTATTTATGCTCTTATTTGATACTCTTTCGCTCTTACTTGCTTAAGTTTGATTGTTTGAATTCGTGCTTGATATATGAATTGAATTCGTGCAAGTAATTGAGGATATGAACATGATCACACCCTTCCATGACATGCTTATGCTTTATTCCATATTCAATCATCTCATGACATGTTACACCATTTCATGAGCGTTGTCGTGCATCCTATTTGGTATCATATTGAGTCTCCTCTCACGAGTACACATTGTTACCTTCTCTAGGATAGTTCATCTCCAGGGTGGAGACTTTCGGATCGAATAGGCACCCATATTACGTATGTTCCTTATCTCGTGGTATTCTAGGTGAGGGTGTTTTTGTTCTAGTTACGTATCGAACCCTACAACCTTATATGATACGTTTTGGCCAAAAACCTAATGTATATATATTTATTGTTTCAACGTAAAGTCATTGAGTAAATTCTTATCGAGTAAGCCTTTTCTCAAGAATTATGAAATGAAACGTATTACGATTCTCATAACTTGAAATGTTTTGGTGAGATTATGCACATTGATCATGCACATGTATTGGGCCCCGAGGAAATGTGTGAATGGAGACCGGTTCGGCATCGGGCCGACGTATAGCTAAGCCATTGCACAAAGTACTCATTGAGAATCTCTCACGCGACCGTGTAGTGTGGAAGGTGAGTTATTCTTGAGCCGATGGTTAACCCATCGAAGGAGCGGGTATGTAGCACCCTTCACGTATGGATGCCACACCCCCGCTCTATAGCTCAATACACATACGAAATGAGTAATCCGAACATGAACCAAACTATAGCGAACGGGTGACAAAGAAAAATAACCAATCTATCTAGGCGGGACTAACCTCAACTGAAATCTCACAATGCAACAAAAACGAGCGAAAGCACAATAATTTCCCATATCACTTATCAAGTATTCAAGATATGCTAGCCTCTAATTCCATATATCAGTACATTATCATCTCCACAATTTTAAAACATGTCATAATATACATAAGTGTCAACATTATGAAAATAAGATGAAGGTGAGGTGCACTAGACTCAAATTAAAGACTCCACACGACTCTAACTCCTGCCTAGCACGCACCTGCAAAACACTGAAAGTTGGAGGCGTCAGTCCATGGAAGACTGAGTAAGGGGTTTAAATAAATATTACCGCACGTATCATGCAAGTTATAATCTCGGGTAAGTTTTTATAAGAGAAAGCAATATAAGTTTAACAGTAAAACAGAACTTCTCGCCCGAGATTACAACAATCCAATTTTAACAATTCAATCAATTTCAATCCAATTCACTCCGTGGCCCGGCGATTGAGGTCAATCTCCAACCCTTACAACGATAGTGAACAATACAATCTTTAGGTTTATTTCAACAATTATCATGTAAATCATTACAGTGCACACTTAGCAGTTTCACGAACTTCTTCTTCCTCCGGTGATGGTGGGATTGCAAGGCCCCACCACCCAATCACGATGTACGTCTGGTTCATGACTCCCACGTACGGGATTCCTTCCTCCACCAACCTCCTGGTGGATTCAGGGTTCATCCCCACGATATGAGGGAAGTGCAGAGTTACCCGTCAGCCCATGCTTTCCCGGTTGGCTCATACACTAACCCTCGGGCCCACAGTGCACGATTCACGATTACTCGCCAATACATGATCATTTCACGATATCACGATTATTCAATATATCACGAAATCACTTGTTATCACTAAGGTTTTAGAAGAACTATAGATATATATACATTTTGGCTTAAAAGATCACGTAGGGTTGTACGGGTTCTATATGTATATATATATCTAGAAATTAAACCTCACCTGTGACGACCAAAACAAGGATATAACTACGGTACGTGCTCCTCGTCAACGGTAAGGAAATCTGTGCAACAAGGACAAGGTTCGTGAGACATGACTCGTATGAACCATTTACGATGCAAGCGTAATGCAATGAGATAATGCGCAATAATAATTAAGGAATATCAATTAAGAGCATAACTATCACTAAACCAAGTTTATAACTCATATAAGTCACATACGGGAGCTAAGGAAGTGAAAAGAATGCAATAAGAGAGGTTTTGGCAAGGTTTGGCAAAAGTCGGCAATTTTCGAAAATACGCACACTGTAGAAAACCCGAAATAACTTGAGTTCTAGAAGTTAGAATTAAGTTTTGTTTATTGGGTTTAAAACTAGACACATAGACCTTTCCAACGCTATATGACACGTTTTCTAGTTCAAAGCGAGGTGAAAATGACGTAGGTTCGCAGTTGGCTAAAATGCAGATCACGAAGGGGTCGCGGGCGCGACCATTTTTACTCTATTTTTGGTCGCGGCCGCGGCCTAATTTTTCATGAATTTTAATGCAATTTTTCACAAAGTCGAAATTTGGCCAAAATTGGGTTGCGGGCGCGACCTGTTTTATGTGTATTTTCGGTCGCGGGTGCGACCTTCAAGTTCTGCAGAAAAAAAATAGAGCAGAAAGTAGGGGAAGCTCGACCAAACACCAAAACCAACCAAAACAACCATTTTTATGCATCAAAATAAAGGATTTCTGGTGATTTACATGCATATACACTTAAAATACAATAAAACTCCATCTAAACACATAAATCACACAAAATTATCAAAGATCACAAACTTCAAGTTCATGTATGAATTCATCATATAAGCTCAATTTCTTCAAGAATTCATGCACCAATCCAAGCTATAATCATGTATTCACGTAGTAAACAATATATAATCCACATATTTCATAAAATTACTAACCCTAGACTTCATATAATTCATCAAGAATCTCATATTCATGCATACACCAACCTTGAAATGAAATTAGATGGAGAAGATGATGGCTATGAAAGATGGATCTTCAAACTCTTAATTTTCTTGATAAAACTTGATTAAAATTGATGAAATCCCTTCCCTTCTTCTTGATGGTTTGGCTCGGTGAGAAGGAAGCAAAATGGAGGAAGATTTTTGGATGAAAAATGAAATAGAAGCATGGAGAAGTCTTTTACGTGATTCACCATCCTTGAATTTGATGAAATACTCAAATTGCAATTTAGTCCCTCAAGAGTTTAAATCATGTAATCAAGTTTCATCTCTAACTAATTGATCACTTTAGTCCAAGAAATATTCATGCAATTTAGTCCTTAAATTTAAAAGGATGATCATATAAGGACAATTTGGCAATTAAATCACACTTGGCAATTATGTTATAAAATAAATTCTCAATTTGATATGTTTTGATATAATTTCACATAAAAATTGATGAAATGCATTTCATATAATTTCACGTAATTTACACATTAACGGTAATTTCATATAAGTTATGGAAATATAATGCAGTAAACGTTAAGAAATTTATAAAATAACATGTAATACATAAACGGAAAAATCGGGGAGTTACAGGGTAGGAGCCAATGGTTAACCCGTCTCGATATTGTTATTATTAAATAGTCCGGGGTCTACAGGCCCGACCATTACGGAGGGAGAATGTTGGAAAATATTTTATGATCATGTTCATGTATTATGATTAATGTTATGCACCGTGCGGGAAGGCTGGGACACGGATTGCCCAAACGATCAAGTCTCATGTTTATTGCTCGCATGTATTATTATGTATTACATGATCACGTATTCAAAGTATTAATTCATGTTCATTGTACACGGTTGGAGTTTGGTTGGAGAATTATGCATGCTCAATCGTCGAGCCATTATGATTATCATGAATTATGAACTTAAAGGATTTAATATGAATTAGTCGTAAAGTCCGAGCGTTGCTAGATCTTTTCTTTCCCTTCTCGGGAACTAATTTCATTTAAAACCTTGCTCGGGATTTCTGACTTGCATGTGCATGTTTTTATATACGTATAGCTCCTGCTCACTCAGTCTTCTAGAGACTGACCCCGCTTTTCTCCACTTCTCAGTCTTTGCAGGTTTTGCTAGGCGGGAGTCAAGTCTTAGTGGTAGTCTCGAGTCTCACCTGTACACTCGAGTTACATTTTACATGTGTATTATGTTTACTTGTATCATGTATTTAAATAGGCCTGTGTGCCAACGCATGACTTATGAATTATTGAATATTGTTATGCTTAGTTGAACCCGTTGTTAGGTGCATGTTGAATTTAATTATGTTTATGGAATTAGGGCTTGAAGCTATTGTTGTGATTAATTATTATTAATTACTTCCGCATTGCACTCGTCAGGTTGTTGAATTAATTGGTACAGGGTTAGATTCCGCCTAGCCAGGGAGTTGTTTTTATTTTATCACCCGTTAGCTATGAGTCTGGTTCATGTTGGATCATCAATTTCATGTGTGGACTAGACTTGTGGTGCGGGGGATGTGGTGCCTATCCTTGAGGGTGCTACAAAATATATATATATATATATATATATATATATATATATATATATATTTTTTTTTTTTTTTTAAGGCAAACCCGCCAGGGACCATGGGGTTTTACAAAACCCCCCTCATATATAGCAAGGAATCACAAAAGAGTACAAACAAACAATCCAAGCATCAAGTAAGGAAAACAAACAGAAATGCCCGCTGAAATAAAGAGGTATGAACAACCTCGGGGCCATCATTAAAACAAAAGTCCCATTCGAGGACAATTTAATGTCTCTCATAGTTACGACAATCAAACTAGCAGCAAAGCCCCAAGCCTCGACAATCGAGTCAACCATCAGATGCGCTGAAAGATTCAGACTAACAGGGATCAATGACTTATTGGTATACTTTTTTGAAAAGCAAGAAATATTATATCATTAAATCAAGTAGTACAACGCGACAAAAGTCGGAATTAATAACGCAAGCCGAAGCTACAATGAACGAACGCAAGCCAAAACTGCAATTTTCAAGAGCAGATGGGCTACACATTTAGCCTCACACTGAATAAACTTAACTTCTATAAGGAAGACACAAAAGAAAATAAAACTGAAATTAAAGAAATTAACCAAACTTCCAAACGGAAGGGATAAAACTTTCATACGGAAAAGACAAAACTTCCATATGGAACAAACGAAAGAAAACATAACTTAAAAAAAAAAAAAACTGTAGACAGTGGATGCAAATTGTCTTTGCACAATATAAAAGTCAGTAACGGCGTAAATCTCCGCTAGATCTGTGAGGATGACAGTAGATCTCGAATAGTGGTCGTGGATCTGAGAAGACGGCAGTAGATCCGAGAGAGTGACATCAGATTTGGATGGATTTTGATGGAATAAATTTGAGAAGTTGGCAGGCGGAATAAATTTGAACCAATCCGGCGGTGGAGCAACGATAGTATTCTCCACTGCCGGATCGAAACTTTAATTGAAATTAATTTATTTTTTTGAGTTTGAATTAGGGATGTAAACAAACCGAGCCGAGCCGAACCTTTCCATTTTTTTAGGTTCGAGTTCGAGTTCGTCTCTATTTTCACGAACCCGAACTCGAACTCGAGCCTGACGAATCTCAAAAAAATAGGTTTGAGTTCGGTTCGAACCAGGATTCGAGTTCGGTTCGTCTCAAGTTTGGTTCGCAGGCTCGAAAGCCCTAGATCTAAGAAATTAAGGAGAAAAAAAAAATCAGAGAGAGAGAGAGAGGGGGTTGTGCACGGAGTACGATGGTGGTGCGGCGAGCAGGTGGAGTTTTTGGGGTTGCTGATGGAATATCTGAGATCTGCGTTGCTACAGGGCGAGCAGGCGGAGTGGTGGTGGTGGCGGCGCGGTGTGGTGGTGGCACTGTAGAAATTAGTAGAAGAAACTTTCAGTGAAAAACAAAATCAAGAAGAGAGTAGCATGGTGGCCTGGTGAGTGGCGTTCGGCGCTTTGGACGGTGTCAGCGGGCGGCGGGTGTGGCTTTGGACGGTGTCGGCGGCGGCGTTGGATGGTGAGAGTTGAACGACTGAAAATCTAAGAGAGAAAACATGAAAGTGGCCGCTATTGCTAAGAGTTGCTATTAATTTCTTAGAATCAGTATTGCTTCTAAGTCTCTTAGAGTCAATAAGTATTTTTTTATTTCAATGAAAAATATATTTTAGATATAATATATTATATAAATATATATAATATATTACATAATCAATACTATATAATAAATATTTTTTTAAAATTAAAATATTAGCTCGCGAACCTAAATTTCAAAAAGAATTGGTTCGAGTTCGGTTCGTGAAGGTCACGAACCGAACCAGGGCTCGATTCGGGTTCGATTATCTCGAATTTGAGCCCGAACCTTCATTGATTCGATTCGTTAGGCTCGCGAATGGGTTCATCTCGTTTACATCCCTAGTTTTAATCACATAAATTAGGATTTAGAAATCAAAGAGAAAAAAGAAGAGGAGAGTGAGTTATCTGGATTATTGGTATACTTGTCACAAGATAACACCCAGAAAAAAAAAAAAAATTGACTTGTTGGTATAAGAATATGCAGCAAAATTAAATCAAAGTAAAAATGAATTAAAAAATCCATCTTAAACGAGAACTTGGACGTAATGAATACTAATTCCACCCCACTTCTTCATCGGAGAGTCCACCTAATCTCAACTTCTTCAATAACTAATTAGTTTTTTTTTAAAAAAAAATAACACACCGAAAGTGAATAAAATATTTTTTTTTATCCCAATTATAAGTGTTTTTATATTTTTATACCCAAATTAAGTTTTATTGTGTACGAAGACAATAGAGGTTGGTCCAAGTGGTAAATAGATTCATTCTCAAGGGCAAGGTCCCGTGTTCGAATTTCATTTGGATGTGCATGTGTTAAGAAAAAAAAAAAAAGTTTTATTGTGTACCATCATTTTTATTTGCCTTTTATCTTTACAAAAAACCATCTATCTTCGCATAATATTTAGTGGATTCGATGGATTTTTGGTGGTTTCCATGGTATGAACATTAAACGACGGCTTCAGTGGATTTTTTATGGTATGAACATTAAACACTTGATATGTGCATGACTTAGTAAGGGCAAATTTGTCATTCCGTGATTTGGTATGGATAAATTCGACCTTATTAAAGTCATATGTGTTCATCACGTGTTTAACATTCAAGCCATAAAATATACTAAAATTCAGTTTAAAATAGTTTGTTGCAAAATAAATATGAAGTATGAATGCGGTATGTAATAAAAAGTAAAGCAGAGATGACAATATGCAACAATATACAAGTGAAAAGAGATGAAAATATGCAAAAACTTAAATTCAAGTGTAAAAGTTTGTAAAAGTGTAAGAACCCTATTGTTGGGAATATAAAATTTTTTTTTAACCCTAAAAAATATGCTTACAAAGTCCTTAATCAGTTTGAAATAACTCTCCATCAGTTTGGAATATTTTTACTTAACTCCCCATAAAATTATACTACATAATAGGATATAAATACGGCATTAGAACGTTTTAGTACTATATTTTGTGAAAATTATACAACATATTTTGAGTGGTATTTTAAGTACTACATTGTGTAAAAATCATATGACATTTTACCCAAATGGGGAGTTAAGTAAAAATATGATGTCCAATTGAGGATTTATCCCATATTACCGGGTCCTTTAAAGTTATATATAGAAATTGATAAATACAAGTATAGTGAACTACCTAATGACAAAGAAATTAATACATACAACTATAGTGAATTACTTAATGACAAGGAAATCCAAAACTATCTAAATTTAGAGTTCCCATTTTTTTTAATGAAATAATTGTAATTAAAGTATATATATATATATATATATATTTCTTTTTTTTCTTGTAATTGGAAAATTATAGAAGTAAAAGGAATAAGCAAGAATAGTCCACAGCAAAAGAAACAAAAAAAAAGAAAAGAAAAAATATTAATAGAAAAAGTAAAAGTAATAAACAAAAATAGATCCAACACAAAAGAAAATGTAAAGCAGATAAACGGAAAAGAAGGAATATAAGACAAAAGTCAAAAGATAATAGAAAAAGAAAAGCAAAAGAGAATAACTAATGATATTAAAAAAACAAAAATTATTATTATTCTTATCTCAACTTCTTTCGTCATATAATATAAAAGTTACTTTTTCTATTACAATAAAGTCTTTTGATACAATACATAAAGACTGATTCCACCGCTTTAACCAATCCAATATAATGAAAGTTTTCTGTTCAAAAAACTGATTCAACAATATAATAAAAAAAAAAATAATTTGAGAGTTCGCTCCAACCCCCAACGTAACACACCTCTTCCACGGCTTTCACCCTATATGCCCTAACAACAACTTCAACATAACAATTCCAACACACCTCTTTCATCGCTTTCACCATCTAAACCCTAACAACAACTTCATCACACCTCTTCCATTGCTTTCACCTCTAATAACAATATTTTCTCACAATATAATCTTCTACAGTTTCTCACAATATAATCGTATCTCATTTTATCATCAAAGTTTTCCCATTCCACAAAAAAATATATATATATATTTTCTCATTTTGTTCCAACAACAATTCTACGTTTTCAACTCCAACGGAATGTAAGTTTAATATTCTCATCGGGATATGTTTTTCTGTCTTTCTAGCATAGTTATTTGCTTTTGATTCAACAATTGTGCTTTTATGATATAATTTTTTTTACATATTTTCAATTCCAACAACCTAATTTCTTTTATCTAGTATTCCTTAATCTATTATTTTAGATAATTTAACCTTTTCCACTATCAATTTTCCATAATTTTACTATAGATAATGAAGTACAAATTTATAGATTTTTTTTTTGTGTAAAGTACAAATTTATAGATAAACATAGAGGAAAAAGGAAAAAGTTAAAATTCCAACAAAACATTTTTAAAATTAGAAATTAAGTCTTGAAATTTCCACTTGTTTCACTATTTTTTAGGGTAAATTGCCGAAAACTACCTCGTGTTAGGCGAAAAGATCAGAAAAAACCCCGTCATATGGAATATCATTCAAAGAACCCTGTGTTTTCTAAAAGTTTGCAAAAAAAACCCTGAGCGCGTTGTGTGGCCCTCACGCGAGTTGACTGCGTGTGGAAGGGTTTTTGGGAGTGAAAAGTCACTTATGCCCTTAATGATATATATATATATATATATATATATATATATATATATAATATAATATAATATTCTATATATATATATATATATATAGAATATTATATTATATTATATATATATATATATATATATGTGTGTGTGTCTCTCTCTCTCTCTCTGCGTGTGTTTGTGTGGGGTGGCGGGGCTCCGGCGGCTAGGTCAGGGAAGGAGAAGTTGGCCGGCGGCAGCTGTTCGTCGGGAAAGGAGGAGAATGAGTGGCTGCCGCCTCCGGCAAATCGGGGAAGGAGAAGAGTGGGGCAGCGACGGCATCGGTAAATCGGGGAAGGAGAAGGGGGTCGGCGGCGGCGGTGGTGGATCGGGGGAGGAGAAGGGCGGCGGATGTTTGGTGTTGGAAGGGGAAGGAAGAGGGTGGTGAGGCGGGGCTGCTGCCTGCTGCCTGCTGGTGTGCGCAGGTTTTGGGGAAGAAGAAGAAGAAGGGGGGGGAGGAGGGGGGTTGAGATTTTTATAATTATATAATATAGTGTATATAATAATAAAAATACATTATACACACATATACTACAATAATATAATATATAAATATAAAATATTGTATATTGTATTATTGATACGTCACATATTTGTTTAATTTTAGAGCTTAGATTGATATATTTTACCATACTATTTGAATTTAATTTTGGATCAGTGATTGGATTTTATGTTTTATGTAGAGGAATGTGATGAAAGAATATTGGCAACAATAATGAAGCAACCACACGTTTTTTACGAAGCCCACTTCTTGGGTTAATTGGAGATAAGCAATTATGGCCTATTGACTTAAGATGTAATTAAATGGGAAAGATCACCTGAAGCTTTTTGGAGATATATGGCCCGTGCAACCTTATGTAGGAGGCTCAATTCCTAAATTAATTACCACGATTATAGGAAGTTACAACCCTGAGCGTTATTTTTTGGAGAATTAAATTCACCTAGGAGGGGGCAGCACGTTCTTGGAGTAATAACAGTGCTTGATGAAGAGTTAGTGGGCGTTTAATGTGGAGAGACAGTGAAGAAGCTTACCTGAGGTCACCGTCAGGATTCCTGACCCTTTTTTCGTGCAGAAACTTGGGCACACTCATTGAGAACGTGTGGATAACATGGCTTTTATGATGGCAGATCGTGGAGGAAGAGTGGGGGAAGAATTCAAGTCTTAGCACTACATAAAAGGAGAAGAATCGAGATTGGGGAGAGGATCACACTAGTTTATTCTTCTTTCCTTTGTTTTGTTGAAACTATATTACTATTTTATTTTCATGCTTTGAGTTTTGTTATGAATTTCTAGTTAGTTTATAGTTGGGATTTTCCAAGCATGCTTTAGATGTCGTGAGACAATTTCTTTGGGTTGATTAATCAAAGTTATCCGTTTTATTTCCGATTTCATGTCATTGAGTGTTGGTTTATTCTTTGGTTAGTGCACGAATCCTTGAATTATCAATACACATACAGCTAGTTAATTCGTTTGGTGGAGTCTAGCCGGGCAATTAACGAAGTGGCAATCAACACTAGGTTGTTAAGTTCGGCTGATTTTGTGTTGTGGAATATTACGGTCTAATTAGGCGAAGTAGGAGTTTCTACTAAGTCGGTTAGGGTTAGTGTTTCTTTAGCTCGTAAAGCAATTAGCTAATTGAATCCTTGAAGGAGTTTCTGATAAGGGTTATTAGTTAGTTAGGGAATAGTCTTTAGGAGTTTCTTCAGATTATTCTAAAAAGTAAGAAGAACCGAGGGAGCCTAAGGTAACTGGTAACTATAGCTAGCCTAACGAGGAATTAATCACCCTGTCTGTGATCATAGTCTGATGCATGCGTAGGAAAATCCCAGCTATCTGTCATCTATTGAATTTGTCTAGGTTTAATCTAATTTTACTTCTCGTTCTTGCCAGTTTAATCGTTTATTTTAAGTTAAATTTTTATTAGTTTAATCTAAAACTTGACAAACCCCCCTATTTTAATTGTTCGTTTTATTTCCTTGGCATATTAAAAGAGTACAAACTCGTCCAATCCCCGTGGATCGATACCCGTTGCCACTATTTTACAATTTAATCGTGTGCAATATTTGGGATTTATTATTGGTGGTCTCGACACCCATCAATTTTTGGCGCCGTTGACGGGGAGTGGTAACTAATTTTGTTTCTTTTTCTTATGCTTAGGAACCTTCGTGAGCAAGCAGCAGTTGGCGAAAGTTCAGAATTGTTTGAAGCTGAAAACTGATACTAATTCTGAGCAGGAGTTTGCAGTTGCACAGCTTGCTGACAAGAAGCCTGACAGTGATCACAGTCAGGATATGGCTCAGAACAGAACGCTTCAGGACCTTGCCAGACCTACTGAAGCACAACAGCCACTGTGTATTACCTTTCCAGAACTGCAAGAGGGCTTCGAACTGAAGTCAGGCCTCATCCATTTGTTGCCAACCTTTCGCGGGTTGGAGAATGAAGATCCAAATAAGCATTTGAAGGAATTCCACCTTGTGTGCACATCCATGAAGCCACACAATGTGACAGAGGATCAAATCAAGCTAAGGGCTTTTCCCTTCTCATTGCAAGATGCGGCTAAAGAGTGGCTATATTACTTACCTTCGGGTACGGTCACCACTTGGACGGAAATGTCAAGACAATTCCTTGAGAGGTACTTTCCGGCTTCTCGTGCTACCAACATTAGGCGAGAAATTTGTGGCGTGAAGCAAAGAGATTCCGAAAGCCTTTATGAGTATTGGGAGAGGTTCAAGAGATTGCTAGCAAGCTGCCCCCAACATGGAATTTCGGATCAACTGGTCATTCAATACTTCTATGAAGGACTAACTCCGATGGAATGTAGAATGATGGATGCCGCGAGTGGCAGAGAAATTGTTAGCAAGACACCAGCCGAAGCTAGAGAGCTCATATCGACCATGGCTGCAAATTCTTAACAATTTGAAGCTCGGCAGGACACCCCCCGAAGGGTGAATGAGGTAAATACTAATTCACTTGATAAAATTGAGTCTTTGCTAACAACCTTGGTGCAGAAAATGAATGTAAGTCCTACTCCACCGGCAAGAGTTTGTGGCATTTGCACTAGCCCCGCTCACTTCACTAATGCATGCCCAACTCTACACGAAGAGGCACCTCAGAATGTGAATACCACTGGATACCAACAAATGAAGTCTGACCCTTATTCATACACCTACAACCTTGGATGGCGAAGTTACCCAAGCCACAGCTATGCAAACAACCAACCGATCAATCAGAACTTCCATCAGATACCACCACCACAACACCCTCAGGGTTCAGGTACGCCTCTTAGTGAAATTGTTCGTTTGTTGGCTACTAATACCGAGAAATATCAACAGGACACGACGAACAGAATTCAAAAGATGGAGGATACTATAATGGTTTTGGCGACTCATATGGGACAAATTGCATCGTCGGTGAGCAAATTGGAGAGTTGAGGCAAACTATCATCGCAAACACACAATGTGAGTGCGATTGTGTTGCGAAACGGGAAGGAATTACAGCCTCCAGTCAACAGGATTTCAAAACATGATCAGGAACAGGTATCTGATGCAGAAACTGAAAAAGAGATTGAGAAGGAGCTTGTCCATGATCACGGCCAGAACCCCAGTCCATCTGAAATCATTCAGAAGCCGAAGCCGCTGGTCGTTCCACCACCATTCCCTGAAAGGTTAGTTCAGAGTAAGAAGGACAGAGAAGATAAGAGCATCTTGGCTCTTTTTGAAAAAGTTGAAGTAAACATTCCACTTCTCGAGACCATCAAACAGGTTCCACGCTACGCCAAATTTCTTAAGGAATTGTTCACCAACAAGCGTAAGTTGACAGGTAATGAGAAGGTGAGTGTTAGTGAAAATGTTTCGGCCGTCTTACAAAGGAAATTACCTCCTAAGTGTCACGACAAAGGTATGTTTTCCATCCCATGCAAGATTGGACATGTTGGTATTGGTAAGGCTATGTGTGATTTAGGTTCTTCTATCAATGTGATGCCTTTATCTGTCTATAATTCTTTGGGTCTTGGTCCATTAGCTAGTACGGGAGTTATTATTCAATTAGCGGATCGATCAATTGTCTATCCTGAAGGTGTTTTAGAGGATGTGTTAGTTCAAGTTAATGAACTGATTTTTCCTGCTGATTTTTTTGTGATTGATATGGAAAACAATTATTCATCCGAGTCCTCTGGTATCTTGTTTGGTAGACCTTTCCTTAGTACAGCTAAAGCTAAAATTGATGTGCATGATGGTTCACTGACTTTAGAGTTTGATGGTGAAGTAGTGAAATTCAATGTTTATGATTCCACTAAGCATGTTGATGATGTGTCTTGCATTTGTAGTGTTGGTGTCATTGAGAATTTGACTTATGAGGATTTTGGTTCAAATAATGATGTTGAGTTGAATTATGCTATTTGTCATGACATATCTGTTGATTGGCTGAAGAGATTTTCTAATCGGTTTAAGTCTTTTGATGATGTTTTTGATAAGTTCCATGCATTACAAGGGCTTAATGATATTACAAGTTCAAAGTCTGTGCCTATTGAGTTAACTAGATCAGAATCTAAGCTTTTACCTTCATTTTTGCAGGATCTAAAGCTAGGAATCGAAAAGCTACCTGAGTTTTTAAAACACGCATATCTGGGCGTCTGTGAGACCCTACCTGTGATCATAGCCAACATGCTTGACAGTCTGGAAGAGGAAAAACTGATCAGAGTACTTCAAAAATACAAAGAGGCAGTTGAATGGACCATCACAAATGTCAAGGGACTGACGCCTTTTGGGAGCATGCATGATATTGTTTTGGAACGAGGAGCCAAGTCCCGTAGAGCAGCCCGACGTAGGCTAGACCCACCTACAATGGAGACGGTGAAAAAGAGGATCCTTAAGCCTCCTGATCGAAGAACTGAAAATTTGGATAGTGAGGTGAACGGGCATAGACTTAAGCCATTTTATGAAGGATTCGAGCCACACACGGTTGAAAAGATGAAACTAGAGGATCCTCCTCTAGGGGCTTGAGTGTGAAACAAAAACTCGTCGAGTCCATGACGTTAAACAAGGGCGCTGTATGGGAGGCAACCCATATTTCTTTCCCTTGTTTTTGTTTTTTTTAGTTTTTCGTTTTCTTTCTTTGCTCGTTTTCCTCGCCCCGACGTAATCTCTTCTCTTCTCGTGTTTTGCAGGAAAATGTGCAGGTACCAGAATTAGATAAGTGTGGGGGAGGCACAAGAGCGGAACCATTGTTGATCAATTGCATTAACTAGTGAACTTGCTATTGAGCTACTGTGAGGAAACTTGTCTGAGGTCACGGACAAGGGTTCTGGGTCCATTTTTGGTAATCAGAGCTTAACCCACATACCTGAACCACCCGTCTCCCTACCTGCATCATGATCCGCGCGTAATGCTCCGACCCATCCAGCCAACCCCCACCGCCCCACTTACACCATACAAATCAACCACCGATACAAAACTCCCAAACCCTACATATCAGCCAAAGAAACCAAAAATCCCCAATTGCAAGTTCATCTTTCCTTCTCAGCCACCAAACTCCAATTGCAAGAACTACCAACACTAAGACCACCATGGGTAACGGGATGATTCTCCGGCCAAGCAACCGCTGCAATCAAGTCTCCCACAGCAGGAACAGACTCCACGGGCCTGAAACCTCTCACAACAATCAACGCCAACGCACAGTCAGAGCAAAATTGAAGAAGCTGGCAGAATTCTACTGATGGGAGGCTGTTCGTGATCATAGATAGGGTTCTCCGAGTCTGAATACCAACCATCACACCCCCCGGTATCAGGGAAGTCCTCTGTTTACATTTGATTTTCATTTTATATTGAGGACAACATGTGCTTCAAGTGTTTGGGGGGGGGGGGGGGGGGTATTAGGGCTGTATGAGAAAATTTTTGCATTTTTGCATGATTTCGGGGCATTTTTGAGTTGATAATGGGCTGAAAATATGCGAATTTGCTTCTATAGTTGCATGTTTATGGCTGTGAGTAGTGAATTCAGGGTTGTGCCCTCTTTATGTATGATTAGGAGATACGATGTGGCTTAATTTGATTCTTATTTGATGAATTATTACGATTTAGGCAATGATGGATTAATTTTAAAAGGATATGAAGCATGGTTGAGTCTTGTATGCTAAATATTGGCTAAGTGTTGGTGATATTCTCACATTTTTGGAAATAGCGTGCCTGGTTTTTAAAGGATAGAACATTAAATTGTGTGATTAAAATGACACCATTCTTGAATAGAAACTTATGAAGCTTAGAAGTTGAATTTGGTATGCACTTGAATTTTCACTTGTTTATTGGGAAATTGTGGTGGAGCTAGGGATTTAATTTAAGCTTGGAAATTACGTGGTATGATCTATTATGTGCAGCGCCGAAAATCTGTTGAAATGATTAAATGGGGCTTAGTAACCGGGTGACATTCATCACAAATGTTTGTGCTCGCGTCAAACGGTCCCAAATAATCTCGACGAGTGAGGCAATTTATGAATACTCCACTAATTACCCAACTAAATAAGTGATTTATCACAATAAAACTGGTAATTATGAGTAAGGTAAAGCCACTTGAGGTTGTGAATGATTGAGTAACCGGATGGCATTCATCACAAATGTTTGCGTTCGCGTCAAAAGGCCAATGACAAGTCAAGCAATTCCTAGCTAAAGTGTCTTAACGGATTAATTGTGAATAACCCGAATTCCCCACAACTATCAATTCACTTGAACCTTCCTTGTGCATGCCGATCATCTCATAAGTTGAATATGATTTCTAGGATTAAAATGGTTTATAATTCAACTTGGGTAAATCATGCATGTGCTTAAGATGGTGACCGGGCGTTGTGTTTTCTTATGTGAGAGTCTCATTGCATTTAGTTCAATGTTTGGTAGTGTAGGGCGAAAATTATACTTTCAATCCTAGTTTACATTGCCCATTTCGTGTTTTCATTGAATGGAGTCGAATTTCTCCCTTATCTTTGATCTTAGTTTATGCTTGAGGGCAAGCATTGCCTAAGTGTGGGGGGATTTGATACGTCACATATTTGTTTAATTTTAGAGCTTAGATTGATATATTTTACCATACTATTTGAATTTAATTTTAGATCAGTGATTGGATTTTATGTTTTATGTAGAGGAATGTGATGAAAGAATATTGGCAACAATAATGAAGCAACCACACGTTTTTTACGAAGCCCACTTCTTGGGTTAATTGGAGACAAGCAATTATGGCCCATTGACTTAAGATGTAATTAAATGGGAAAGATCACCTGAAGCTTTTTGGAGATATATGGCCCGTGCAACCTTATGTAGGAGGCCCAATTCCTAAATTAATTACCACGATTAGAGGAAGTTACAACCCTCAGCGTTATTTTTTGGAGAATTAAATTCACCTAGGAGGGGGCAGCACGTTCTTGGAGTAATAACAGTGCTTGATGAAGAGTTAGTGGGCGTTTAATGTGGAGAGACAGTGAAGAAGCTTACCTGAGGTCACGATCAGGATTCCTGACCCTTTTTTCGTGCATAAACTTGGGCACACTCATTGAGAACGTGTGGATAACATGGCTTTTATGATGGCAGATCGTGGAGGAAGAGTGGGGGAAGAATTCAAGTCTTAGCACTACATAAAAGGAGAAGAATCGAGATTGGGGAGAGGATCACTGTAACGCCCCGATTTTCAGACAGTCAGGTACGCTCGACACGTGTGGGTTTCGAGCGTTAGGATTTTATTTTATTATTTTCGCTTATTTAATTTAAACGTGTTACATTAATTTTATAAATTGCGTGCAACATGAATACGTGGAAATATATGAAATATGTGTCAACTTGAGAATTATTGTATCATTGGAATTTAATTATTACATGAACTAATTGTCCAATTTGATTTAATTGCCAAGTTGTCCATAATTGCTCATTTCCTTCTCTTTGAGGGACTAAATTGCATGAGAACTCTTTGGACCTAATTGATCACTTTCCAAACCTCTTGTACTTAATTGCATGACTTATAGAACTTAAAGGATTTGATCACAATTATTCCATTTTTCCCTAGATATCACGTTATGTGCATTCCTTCTCCAAGCTTCATTTTCATTTTATCAAAAATATCCATTTCTCTTCCTTGCTCCACCGAACCAAAACCTCCATGAAGGGAGAGGAAGATTTCATCAATTCATCAAGGTTTTTTAAGGAAATTCCATGCTTAGGAGCTCAATCATCTAGCTTCATCACCTCCTTCTCCCTATTTCTCATTCAAGGAATATATATGAGCATATGTGGGAATTCTTGAACTTACATGGGAAGCTAGGGTTAGTGCTTAAGCTTGCCAACTTGATTACTTGATACTAGGAGTATGAGTCCATGCTTTTAGCTTAAATTTAGGGTTGAATTCTTGAAGAACATGAGATGATATGATGAATTTATATATATGCTCAAGTTGGTGATTATGATGATTAAAGCATGGATTGTGTGTTTATATTGGGTGTTATTGCACTATATGCATATATACATGTTCCCCTTCATGAATTATAACATATGGGATTGAAATATGTGAGTTTGAGGTGAATTGGGAGCTTGGCCGTAGCTCCCCTGTTCTTCTCCCCTGTTTCTGCATCTTCTGTAAAACGGGAACGGCCCTTCCCGTTCCCTTTGTAAACAGGGAACGGCCGTTCCCATAATTTGAATAGTGGCAGGGCGGCGAGGACGGGAACGACCGTTCCCATTTTGGCTTGCGAGCCGGAACGGCCGTTCCCACCTTCGGGAGCAGTTTCGGGAGTGGGGGAACGGCCCTTCCCATTTTGCATTAAAACCTGGAACGGCCGTTCCCATACCCCTGGAAGTGCAGAAACATTCTGCACAAAATAGGATTTTTGGGACGTCGTCCCAACGGCTTATTTGACCCCAAATTGCTATTATATGATTGCTTACATGCCAGAACATGATATTTATATGCTAAAGTGGTTATTGCTTGATGTCTCGTGATGTCTCGTGTATGATCACGCCGTGCGTCTTATATGAAGAATATACTTGAATTGTGGTCTCATGCATGTACATTGTCCCGTTTCTTGTCCAGTTATTCTCCAGGGCGGAGATTATGGATCATGAGCACGTTCACGCATTCACAAGTCGTGTGTCGCCTGTCAGGTGAGGTTTAATTTCTAGTTATATAGAACCCGTATAACCTTTACGTGGGGTTTTGGCCAAAGGTATTTATAGTTATATTTTATGAAATCATTTATTGTTCCAAGTTATATTCTTGTTCATTAATCAAGCAAGTAAAGCATGTTAGTATTCACGCATCAAAGCATGCCATGTTCATGAATGCAAGCAAGTGTGTTCTCTTAGCCAGGTCCTCCTTAGTGGGGGCGCTGGATTGGTTTCCGTGTCAATGATTGTCCGTCCAATCACAAGAAGAACAATATCCTACCGTGTTCGTGTGTTCTCTTGGCCAGGTTCTCCTTAGTGAGGGCGCTGGACGGGTCCTGCCCGTGGTTGTCCGTCCAACCACAAGAAGAACAAAACCCTATCGTGTACCCATGTTTCCCCTGGCCAGGTCCTTCTGAGTGAAGGGCGCTGGATTGGTTTCGTGCCAATGATTGTCCGTCCAATCACAGGAGGAATAAACCCTATCATGTTACAAGCATGCCATGTACTGATTGCATGATTCCATTCCATGAATGTGCTAATTGAATACTCCTACATGATTGCATGATAACGGATTTGAGTGATCACCTAATGATTAACAAGCAAGCAAGCATGTTTATTAATTGTATAGAATGAACAAGTATTTAATATTGATAGTTGTATTCTCGGGCGAAGCTACGTTATTGTTAAACTATATATATTATCTTTTACAAACCTTTACCCGAGAATATGACTTGCATGTTATCTGCGCTAATATATATGTAAACCCCTCACTCGGTCTTCACAGACTGACACCTCCACCTTTCAGGTTATTGCAGGTGCACGCTAGGCGGGAAGTGAGTCGTGTCCAGTTGTTAGAGTTGAGTCAAACACGGTGCCTTTATTTGATTGTTTATTTAATGCCGAGAAACCATGTTTACAGTATATGTTATTTATTTTAAGGAAATGATAATGTATTTATATATAAGTTAGAAATATATTTTATTCGGTAAATGGAAAATGTCATGCCTGATGAATGGAAATATTTGATAGTGATTGATTTATGCTTCCGCTTTATTTTGTCGCATGTATAAGTTATCCCGCCTAGCCTGTCGTCTATTGCATAGTCACCCGTTCGCTATAGGTTGATTCATGTACGGTGTGGTAGTTTCGTAGATGGATTGACCTATAGTGCGGGGGTGTGGTACCTCCACGTGTCAAGGGGTGCTACAATCACACTAGTTTATTCTTCTTTCCTTTGTTTTGTTGAAACTATATTACTATTTTATTTTCATGCCTTGAATTTTGTTATGAATTTCTAGTTAGTTTATAGTTGGGATTTTCCAAGCATGCTTTAGATGTCGTGAGACAATTTCTTTGGGTTGATTAATCAAAGTTATCCGTTTTATTTCCGATTTCATGTCATTGAGTGTTGGTTTATTCTTTGGTTAGTGCACGAATCCTTGAATTATCAATACACATACAGCTAGTTAATTCGTTTGGTGGAGTCTAGCCGGGCAATTAACGAAGTGGCAATCAACACTAGGTTGTTAAGTTCGGCTGATTTTGTGTTGTGGAATATTACGGCCTAATTAGGCGAAGTAGGAGTTTCTACTAAGTCGGTTAGGGTTAGTGTTTCTTTAGCTCGTAAAGCAATTAGCTAATTGAATCCTTGAAGGAGTTTCTGATAAGGGTTATTAGTTAGTTAGGGAATAGTCTTTAGGAGTTTCTTCAGATTATTCTAAAAAGTAAGAAGAACCGAGGGAGCCTAAGGTAACTGGTAACTATAGCTAGCCTAACGAGGAATTAATCACCCTGTCTGTGATCATAGTCTGATGCATGCGTAGGAAAATCCCAGCTATCTGTCATCTATTGAATTTGTCCAGGTTTAATCTAATTTTACTTCTCGTTCTTGCCAGTTTAATTGTTTATTTTAAGTTAAATTTTTATTAGTTTAATCTAAAACTTGACAAACCCCCCTATTTTAATTGTTCGTTTTATTTCCTTGGCATATTAAAAGAGTACAAACTCATCCCCGTGGATCGATACCCGTTGCCACTATTTTACAATTTAATCGTGTGCAATATTTGAGATTTATTATTGGTGGTCTCGACACCCATCAATTATGTATATATTTATTTAATATATATGTATAAGTAATTATATATACATATATAAAAAAAAAGTAGTTGTATATACATTTATAAATAATATATTTTTTAACGAAAATATATAAATAATATTTACGTACATTTTTATTTATTAATAATATTTTTAAATAATAGAAATACATTATAAACATATAATATAATATATAAATATAAAATATTGTATATTGTATTATGTATATATTTATTTAGTATATATATGTATAAGTATTTGTGTGTGTGTATATATATATATATATATATATATATATAATATATTTTTTAATGAAAATATATAAATCATATCTATGTATATTTTTATTTATTAATAATATTTTTAAAAATAATTATTCATTTATATCTATATTTTAATATATATTTAAAACTATTAAAAATGATTTTTAATATTTATATATTTTAATATAATATGTATATATTAAATATGTATATTTTAAAAATAATATAATTATAATATTTTTATTCTTAATACATTAAATATTTATATTTTTAATATTATTTTAATATATAAAATAAGGGTATTTTAGGGTTAAAAGATTTAATAGTTGACCAAATGGAAAGGGGGCGGTGTGCAAAAAATAAAATAACATAAGGTTTTTTGAACTAATTTTTATAACAGAGGGTTTTTTCTGCAAATTGGAAAAAACATAGGGGGTTTGGTGCAGTTAACTCCTATTTTTTACCATGTAACAATTCATTTGTCAGACTTGTAGCCAGTTATAAGCACGTTTAGTTACAACCATGTTCAAATAACTCGCATTTTTTAAGCAATCAAGATAAAACAAGGTAAGCAATCAAGATAAAACAAGGTGGAAGAAAACATGTCTGATCTTAGAAATATGTTTTTGGAAATTAATTCTATTTGCTCTAGTTTTGCTAGATGTTATTTTTCCTCTATTAGACATGGTGTGAATATGGTCGCCCACGATTTAGCTTGTCATGCGACTTCGGTCTGTATTAATGTTTTTGATATTCTGTTGTTTGTGATGAATAATGTGTTTGGCCTTACTCACCCCCAAAAGCTAGCTATTGAGGGGAGGGTTGTCAAACCATTATATATTGAGCTCCACATCTTTGATTATTCGATGTGGGATACTTGACACACCCCCGTCACGCCCAGGGCCGCGGAATGCGGGACAAACTGGAGCGTGAACATTGCAGGAATCGGAACATCTGCAAGCCGGGAATCGGAACATCTGGCGGGGTGGAGAGACAGGCCTAGAATCGGACCTGCTCTGATACCATGATGAATAATGTGCTTGACCTTACTCACCCCCAAAAGCTAGCTATTGAGGGGAGGGTTGTCAAGCCATTATATATTGAGCTCTACATCTTTGATTATTCGATGTGAGATACTTGACAGTTTGCTTCAAACCTTCTAGATTTAGACTTGCAATAAATTTACCCCTTCAAGGCCTTCTCCTTTAAAAAAAACAAATAAATAAAACAAGAAAAAATTGATTTTTAAGCGTTTGAGTTACATCTTTATAATCAAGCATCTTTATGATTGATATATTTATGCATTATTCCATCCACAAATTTTACAACCTTCATAATCAATGTTCGTAAAAGTAAACAATTATCCACAACTACTAGTCTTGTAAGTCGTCTTCTAATTTCTTGTTGCTTCTCCAAAACTGTAATTTTGGTGGGATATAATTGCAAAATATTTTGAGACAAATTTACAGTATAAATCAAGGATTTTGTTAAAATTCCCAAAATCCGTAAGTTTTGGACATTTTGTTATGTACCCAAAACTTGTAAGTTGGTTTGGGCTTCAAAATTTTGACAACTTGCTAACATGTTTTATACTTGTATCGTGATGTGCAGATTCGCAGGTAGCTACTATTAAGATTGGACTATTGCATTAGCAGCAGCAACAACAAAAAGAAAAGGTAGTAATTTAATTACCTAACTTCAATTTTCAAGATCAACATGCATATGGTGATGTAATATGTTGAAAGGCTCCAAACCGAGAAAATTAAACTATATGAAAATAATTCCATTATACAACCACCGTTAATATTTCTTCGGAAGTAAAAAATTTGTCACCAGCAAGTAGCATGTGAGTTGAAATCGAATTTTAATAGAGAAAGTAAGAGTAATAAGCAAAAATAGATCAAAAACAAAAGAAAAGGACAAAGAAGATAAAGGGAAAAAAGAAACAAAAGACAAAAGTCAAAAGATAATAGAAAAAGAAAGCAAAAAGAGAATAATTAATGATAACAAAAAAACGAAAATAATAGTTATTCTTATCTCAATTTCTTTCGCCATATAAACGATAAAACTTTTCTCTGTTAACTTTTCTCTGTTACAATAAAGTTTTGTGCCACAATACACAAAGACTGATTCCACCGTTTTAACAATCCAGTGTAATGAAGGTTTTCTGTTCAAGGCATTGATTCAATAATATAATAAAAAAATTTTTGAGACCTAGCTCAAACCTCCAACACACCTCTTCCACGGCTTTCACCATATAAGCCCTAATGACAACTTCAACATAACAACTCCAACATAACAACTCCAACACACCTCTTTCACCGCTTTTACCATGTAAACCCTAACAATAACTTCATCACACCTCTTCCATTGCTTTCACCGCCAAGTGCTAACAACAATATTTTCTCACAATATAATTTCTACACTTTCACACAATATAATCGTTTCCTCACATTATAACATCAACGTTTGAGTTACATCTTTATAATTGATATATTTATGCATGATTCCACACAGAAATTTTACAACCTTCAGAATCAACGTTTATAAAACTAAACAATTATCCTGAACAATTAGTTTTGTAAGTCGTCTTCCAATTTTCTTCTTGCTTCTCCAAAACTGTGATTTTGGTGGGATATAATTGCAAAGTATCTTGAAACAAATTTACAGTACAAATAAGGATTTTGTTAAATCCCCAAAACTCGGAAGTTTGTTACCTTGTTTGGGCATTTTGTTATGTACTCAAAACTTTTAACTTTGTTTGGGCTTCAAAATTTTCACAACTTGCTTCTAACGCCCCGACTTTTCAAATCGTTCAGGTATGAATTATGTGATAAGTATGTGCGTATTTAATTTATTTAATTATGTTATTAATTGCTTCATTTTATATTATATGAATTATTGAAATATTTAATTGTTTGAAAATATTTGAATTTGAGTTTATATGAATTTTGAACTATTTGCGCTTGAATGAATTGTTTGCTTGCCGTTTTTACGTGAAATGAATTCGGAATTCGGTGGAAATTTAATATGTTGGACTTATATGTGTGATGAATATGGTTATATGCTCGCTTCATATTTTCGGATTCGTTTGATTGAGTTTTGGAATTCATTTCGATTTTGGAATCCAAAACGGGGGCTAACGAGCAATTAGCGCACCATTGGTTCCTTATGTGATATCCTGAGCTAGGAAACTCCGATTCGAGTTTTGTCAACTTCGTTGAACTCGCATCGAAAATTCGAGTTTGATGAACTTAGCCTTATATTTTTCCAAAGTTATTTGAACCTCCGAAATTCAACCGAAACACGCAACGGAAGCCAAAACTGCCACATTTTACTAAAAGAGCCATAACTCATTCAACTCTTGACCAAATTAACCATGGTTTAAGTCTTTGGAACCCTAATTCAACCATCTAGCTGCTCATACTCTCCCTCACCGAACCACACCCTCTCACTTGGAGAAAATCAGCCCAACTTTCCCTGTATTCCAGTTTGTCCCGTAACTCAAGCCAACCTTGGAGATTCAAGCTCAAATCTCCTTCAAACTTCAATCAATCCACAAGGTAAGCTTAGGGTTGTAATATGCATTCATCATGAGTCATTTTGATCCATTCATCCCCAATTTTGAGTATGTTTTCATGGGTTTTTGGCTGACTTGAGAAATAATTAGGTTATGAGCATATATGTTGATCCCTTTCAATTCTTGAGGTAATTGGTTGATTCCAAGCATGAATATGATGGCCTTGATTCCCCCTTTGCATTTATGGTGATGTATTAGCTGGTAGTTGAAGCATTCATGAGTTGCCATTAATGAAACTTTGAAGATATATCATGAAATGATCATCACACCCTCCATTTCACGTTTCAACACTTTGGGAGCTTGTTTATGTGTTGCTTTGGAGTTGTTTCTTTGCATATTTGTGATCATAGCATGGCTGATGTTGTTGATAAAGTTGTGGCATGGGTTTTGCTCTGTTTTTCATTGTATTTTGCTGCTATAACAGGTCGGCCGCGGCCGCGATCGAACCATGAAGGAAAATGGTAGCGGCCGCGACCTCTCTCACGTCTTTGTTGTTGTGTCTCTCAGGTCGCGCCCACGACCTGAATCTTGTGCATTTCCAGTCGCTCTTAACACCCCATTTTTGCCATGTTTCGAGTTGTCCAATAAATTGATTAAAATTCGGCCATGGGTAGCGGCCGCTACCATTTCATGAAGGAAATGGGTCGCGGCCGCGACCCTTTACATTTCTGCATGAAATTTCAGTTTTTCAACGTTAATTGCATGGCTTCTTTGGCTTGATTTTAGTTCATTCACTTCATTAACATGTCATATAATGTGTTATATTGTGTGTTGTGAGATCTTATGAGTTTTCGTTGAATAATTTCCGAGATATGCTTCACTGTGTCTCCTTTGGTCATAATATGTGCATGTATGGATTTTACTCTTATATTTGAGCCCTAATGACTATATGTTCCTTATTTTATGCCTTGTATGACATGTATACATAATCTACTGCGTGTTATGATCGTTATTTGAAGTCTTTGAAGTAATTTGGTATGGAATATGGGAGTAATGAACTTAAATGGGTTTCATTGATTCTTGTGATGATTGAAGTGAAAGTTATATGTCTTTAAGATGTTAATAGTGCACATGAACGTGTTCATTACATTATATACTCTTTTATGCATTCATCTCATGACCATTTCATTGCCGAGCATCTTAATTGGTCATTTGGAGTCTCACTTCACCTCTCTTGCACAGATTTTGATCCCGTTGGAGACGAGGCCTGTCTGTGAGGCTTTTGTATCTTCTTTTGTCGGTTTAAGGTGGGTTTCTCTACTATTTAGATAAAATAACCCAACATACCCTTATGTGCAAAGTTTAAGCCAAACATATATATATATATATATATATATATATATATATATATATATATATTATATATATATACATTGAGTCATTTTTGGGTAAATGATTTTGAACGTAAAACCCTTTTCTTGTAATACCCTACCGATTGTTTGGCGAGATCATGATTGATTGCACTGATTGGGGCCCGAGGTCTTGGTGTGAGTGGCTATCCGAGGAAGCATGGACTGACGGTGATCCCTCACACTAGTCTCCACCAAACTATTGTGATACCGGCCCTCGCCAGGAGATTGGCGGGGAATGGGAGGTGAGCGCCATCTGGGGAGTCATGTAACCCCTTTTAGTAATTGATTGGGTGGCCGGGTCTTGCAAACCCATCCACTAACCCGGAAGAAGAAGGTGTATCTGACTGATTAACTAGAATCGATTGATTTTGCACAAAAGAATGATATATATGAAAAGAAATAAAGAATTAACGATTGTTGAACTACACAAGGTGTTGGTTGGAGATAATGCGCGCCCACTCGCCGGGCCACGAATGACCTATTGTAAATTGATTGTTATAATCCTTTTTGATGCTTTCTTTATCTCACCCACTTGGGAATTACTTCTAAAACTTCACTTGGGATTATAACTTGCATGTGACTGTTTAATTACCGTTGTATACTATACTTATACCTATTTTATACCCACCAGTCCCTTTTAGACTGAACCCGTTTGGTTTTCAGTTGTTTGTGCAGGTGTCAGGGAGCTAGGCGGGAATTCGAGTCGATAGGTCTTGCATTCGTTTCTAGCTCTTGTATTTTAGTCGTACACTTGCATACTCTTACTTTTGGATTATTGTATTTACTTATGACTGGAGCGTATATCTTTTGAGCCGTGATGGCATGTGAATGATGTATATGAATTTTTTTTGGAGTGGATGCTCATGGTATATATATATGATATATGATCGGTTATTGCTTCCGCTTTAATGTTTTGCTCTGATTTATAGTTTAAGGGTTAGTCCCGCCTAGCCTAGAGAGTGTGTGTGTCCCCGTTCGCCATGACTTAGCTCGTGTGTGGATTATCCATTTCATATGTGGGGGGGTGTGACACCTCGCGCTCGGATGTTACATCCTTAAGTGGTATCAGAGCTTTGGGTTGCAAAACCCGGGCTCTCGTCTCGTGTGAGTCAGTCTAGGTCATTCGGCTTAGGAACTAATTGACAATGTGATTACATATGCATTCTTTACGTGCTTATGTGCTCTATATTCCAATCTTGATTGAACTAATTACATTTTCATGCATGAACTAAAAATAACACGTATTTCAGTGTTTCTTGGACAGGATGCCTTCGCGTAGACATTGTGAGGGATCACCAGGGTGACCTCGACACCGTGATCGTTCTCCTACACCACAAGAACAACAACCGCCTCCGATGGACATGGAAAACTTTATGGAAGCGGTTTTTCATTATGTTGAACATCGATGGGCTCAAGCTGCACCACCACCAAAACAAGCAGAGCAACCTGCTCCTCTACCAAACCACCGGGATTCACATGGAGTATTTCTAAGCTATAATCCCCCTCGGTTCTCTGGCTCTATTGATGATGCAGTTTCAGAGGGGTGGTTGACTAGATTGGAGAGGATCTTTGGAGTTCGACAGTTCACCACACAAGAAAAGGCTCAATTCGCCCTATTCCAACTTGATGGCGAGGCATATGATTGGTGGAAAAGAACGAGAGAAGAACTAGAAGTCGATGGAGAAGAAGTCACATGGGAAGTCTTCAAGAGAGAGTTTCGGGAATGCTTTGTTCCGGAAGTCGTTAGGGAAAGAAAAGAGCAGGAATTTATGGAATTGAAATAGGGCACTCGCTCGGTGGCCCAGTATCTTGCTACCTTTAATAGATTGGGAAAGTATGCTCCTCATATTACTCGGGACGAGAAGAGGAAGGCGAAGAAGCTTATTGCCGGGTTGAGACAGGATTTGAGACATGGTCAAGCGGGGCATAATTTTATATCCTTCTTGGACACGGTGCAAAGGGCTTTGGAGCAAGAAGAGAAGTATAGGAAGAAGGACCTAATTTTCAAAGCACCAATGGGACAGGGTAGAGGATCAGCATCGGGATCAAACCTGAGATATAATCCGGGCAAGAGGCCTATGACTTCGGCAGCTCCTCCCCAGAAAGAACCTTTCAAGAAGCTCGAGCAGGAGGTCAGAATGTTTCTCAAGCTCCACGAGCACCTCAGGCTCTACCAGCTCCTACGGGAAACCGCCGAGATCAACCTCCGTGTTATTGTGGAGGACCGACCCACTCTTATAATTATTGCAGAAAGAGATTAGGGTTATGTCTGATTTGTAGGAAAGGAGATCATATGGCATTTGCTTGTCCTGATCAGAAATCGGGGTTCCAAGCTGGGGCACAAAGACCGATGATCTAGGCTCGTGCTTATGCCCTTGAGGGCGAGGAACAGAATTTGGAAGCTGACCCTAATGCCATCGTGGAAGGTACCATTTGCATTCATAACACGAGCATCCATGCATTATTCGATCCGGGTGCTACTCACTCCTTTATATCTTGTGATCTATGTGCTTCTCTATGTCTATCTGTTACTTGTGCAAATTCTTGTTATTTTGTGAGTTCTACTGTTGGAGGAAGTTTGCAGATGGATTGGGTTATCCGGGGTTGTTCGGTTTTGATAGAAGGGAAAGATTATCCGGCAGATTTCATCGTGATGCCTATGAAGAGATATGGGGTAAGGATTGGTTATATCGGCATCGGGCCGAGGTTGATTGTTTTAAGAAGAGGATTAAGCTGGGTGAAGAGTTGATTGGAGAAGTGGGGTCGAAGAATGTACCACTTTTATCATTTATGGAAGCTCTTAAGTTGATAAGTGAAGGGGCTATGGGATTCCTTGCATATCTTCTTAATAAGCCGAAGGATCAAATTAAGTTTGAGGAGACCGTAGTTGTTAAGGATTTTCCTGATGTGTTTCCGGAGAATTTGGGTTCTTTGCCACCGGATCGTGAGATTGAATTCGTTATTGATTTATATTCGGGATCAGAACCGTACTCTAAGACTCCTTATAGAATGGCTCCGGCAAAGTTGAAGGAATTAAAGATTCAACTAGATGAATTACTTAAGATTGGGTACATTCGGCTGAGTTCATCTCCGTGGGGTGCGCCGGTTCTTTTTGTTAAGAAGAAAGATGGATCGTTGAGGATGCGTATAGATTACCGGGAGCTCAATTTGATGACTATCAAGAATAAATATTCGTTGCCCCATGTCGAGGATTTGTTTGACATGTTGCAGGGTTCGGGGGTTTATTCGAAATTGGATTTAAGGCAAGGTTACTACCAGTTGAAAATCCGGGAAGAGGACAAACCTAAGACAGGATTTAATACCCGGTACGGACATTACGAGTTCGTAGTCATGCCTTTCGGTTTGACTAATGCCCCTGTAGCATTCATGGATATGATGCATCGGACTTTTCGGCCTTATTTGGATAAATTCGTGGTAATATTTATTGATGATATTTTGGTTTATTCGAGGACTCCGGAAGATCATGCTAGACATCTCAGATTGGTATTGGAGACGTTGAGAGAGCACCGGTTGTATACGAAGTTTAGTAAGTGTGAATTTTGGATGGACCGGGTTGTTTTTCGAGGTCATATTGTCTCGAGTAAGGGTTTGGAAGTAGATCCTTCGAAGATCGAGACAGTTATTCAGTGGCAGAGTCCGAAGAATGCTTCCGAGGTCAGAAGTTTCTTGGGTTTGGCTGGATATTACCGAAGGTTTGTGAAAGATTTTTCAAAGATTGTCGCTCCTTTAACTCGGTTGACTAAGAATGAAGTTAAGTTCGAGTGGGACGAGGTATGTGAGATGAGTTTTCAACTCTTGAAGGAAAAGTTGACCACTACACCGGTATTAGCACTTCTCGAAGGCACTGAAGGATACATGGTTTATACGGACGCCTCGAAAGAAGGGCTGGGATGTGTTTTGATGCAGAATGGTAAGGTGATAGCCTATGCCTCGAGGAAATTGAAAGATCACGAACAGAATTATCCCACTCACGATCTCGAGTTAGCAGCATTGATTTTTGCTTTGGGAAAGTGGAGACACTACTTATATGGAATTCCCTTCGATATCTTTTCTGACCACAAGAGTCTCCAGTATTTGTTTTCTCAGAAGGAGTTGAACAAAAGACAAAGGCGTTGGATAGAGATTTTAGCGGATTATGAGTGTACAATCCGATACCATCCCGGGAAAGCCAATGTGGTTGCGGATGCGCTTAGTAGGAAGGCTAGCGTGTCTAGTGTGAAAGTGGAAGTTGAGGATGAATCTGGGTCTTTCATGCTAAGAGCAAGTATTCGGAATATTACGGTAGAACCGGATCTTCAACAGAGGTTATTTGATGCCCAGAGAGTGGATCCTAAGATTCAGAAATTAGCTATGAAAGCTAGAGATGATCCCGAATGCCCGTTTGGATCTGATGATATGGGACTCTTAAGGTTTAAGAACAGAGTTGTGGTACCAAATGAATTGAAGAGAATTATTTTGGAAGAAGCTCATCAATCAGGGTATCCGATACATCTCGGGGGAAACAAGATGTATAAGGACTTAAAGAAATTTTATTAGTGGAATGGACTTAAGCAGGATGAAATCAATTTTGTTAAATATTGTTTGACTTGCCAAATTGTGAAAGCAGAGCATCTGAAGCCATCGGGGCTACTTCAACCGTTCCCTATTCCGGAATGGAAATGGCAACAAGTGGCGATGGATTTCGTTTCGGGTCTTCCTAGAGTGAAAGGTGGTCTTGATGGGATTTGGGTGATCGTGGATCGATTGACAAAATCGGCATATTTTCTGGCTATTCGGATGTCGGATAAGGTGACTAAGTTAGCTAAGAAGTATGTTGATGAAATTATCCGACTTCATGGTATGCCGGTTAGCATTGTATCAGATCGGGATCCGAGGTTCACTTCTAGGTTTTGGCAAGAATTACAAAGGAATCTGGGAACAAGGCTTCAGTTCAGAACAGCTTTCCATCCTCAGACAGACGGGCAGTCAGAGAGGTTAATCAAGTATCTAGAGGATATGTTGAGAGCATGTACATTGGATTTCTCGAGTTCGTGGAATGAGCAATTGTCTTTGATCGAATTTGCTTATAATAACAGTTTTCAAGTTTCGATAGGAATGGAACCTTATGAAGCCCTCTACGGACGAAAGTGTAGATCTCCCTTACTTTTCGACCTTGAGGATTGGAACTGGACCAAACAAGAGGGAGTGAAACGAGGGGAAAAGAAGGAGAAGCCTTCTAAGGCCGTGCAAGCGGCGATTGATAAGGTTCAAATAATTCAACAAAGGATGAAAGCAGCTCAAGATAGACAAAAGAGTTATGCGGATAGGCGAAGAAAGGATCTTAAGATTGAAGTTGGTGATAGGGTATTTCTGAAAGCTTCGCGACGTAAAGGGTTTTCGAGGATTGGAAAAGGAGGTAAGTTGAATCCGAGATATTTAGGTCCTCATGAGATTCTTGAGAAAATTGGAGATACGGCTTATCGTTTGAATCTACCTCCGAGTTTGACTGGAATCCACAACATATTTCATGTTTCCCAACTTCGCAAGTATTATCCGGATGAGTCCGAGATCCTACTTGTTGAAGAGGTAGAAATTCAGCTTAATCTCACCTTCGTTCAGAAACTGGTTAAGATTTTGGATCTGAAATTTCAAGAATTAAGAAACCGAAAAATCCCACTAGTGAAGGTATTATGGAGAAGTGATAAGACGGAAGAGGCCACGTGGAAAACGGAGGATAAGATGAGAAGGTTTCATCCTGAGCTGTTTCCAAGCAATCAGTGAATCCGAGGACGGATTCTTTTAAAGGGGAGAGGTTGTAACGCCCCGACTTTTCAAACCGTTCAGGTATGAATTATGTGATAAGTACGTGCGCATTTAATTTATTTAATTATGTTATTAATTTCTTCATTTTATATTATATGAATTATTGAAATATTTAATTGTTTGAAAATATTTGAATTTGAGTTTATATGAATTTTGAACTATTTGCGCTTGAATGAATTGTTTGCTTGCCGTTTTTACGTGAAATGAATTCGGAATTCGGTGGAAATTTAATATGTTGGACTTATATGTGTGATGAATATGGTTATATGCTCGCTTCATATTTTCGGATTCGTTTGATTGAGTTTTGGAATTCATTTCGATTTTGGAATCCAAAACGGGGGCTAACGAGCAATTAGCGCACCATTGGTTCCTTATGTGATATCCTGAGCTAGGAAACTCCGATTCGAGTTTTGTCAACTTCGTTGAACTCGCATCGAAAATTCGAGTTTGATGAACTTAGCCTTATATTTTTCCAAAGTTATTTGAACCTCCGAAATTCAACCGAAACACGCAACGGAAGCCAAAACTGCCACATTTTACTAAAAGAGCCATAACTCATTCAACTCTTGACCAAATTAACCATGGTTTAAGTCTTTGGAACCCTAACTCAACCATATAGCTGCTCATACTCTCCCTCATCGAACCACACCCTCTCACTTGGAGAAAATCAGCCCAACTGTCCTTGCATTCCAGTTTGTCCCGTAACTCAAGCCCACCTTGGAGATTCAAGCTCAAATCTCCTTCAAACTTCAATCAATCCACAAGGTAAGCTTAGGGTTGTAATATACATTCATAATGAGTCATTTTGATCCATTCATCCCCAATTTTGTGTATGTTTTCATGGGTTTTTAGCTGACTTGAGAAATAATTAGGTTATGAGAATATATGTTGATCTCTTTAAATTCTTGAGGTAATTGGTTGATTCCAAGCATGAATATGATGGTCTTGATTCCCTCTTTGAATTTATGGTGATTTATTAGCTGGTAGTTGAAGCATTCATGAGTTGCCATTAATGAAACTTTGAAGATATATCATGAAATGATCATCACACCCTCCATTTCAGGTTTCAACACTTTGGGAGCTTGTTTATGTGTTGCTTTGGAGTTGTTTCTTCGCATATTTGTGATCATAGCATGGCTGATCTTGTTGATGAAGTTGTGGCATGGGTTTTGCTCTGTTTTTTGTTGCATTTTGCTGCTGTAACAGGTCGGTCCAACGATCGAACCATGAAGGAAAATGGTAGCGGCCGCGACCTCTCTCACGTCTTTGTTGTTGTGTCTCTCAGGTCGCGCCCACGACTTGAATCTTGTGCATTTCCAGTCGCAGCCAACACCCTATTTTTTCCATGTTTCGAATTGTTGAATAAATTGATTAAAATTCGGCCATTTGCATGGGTAGCGGCCGCTACCATTTCATGAAGCCGCTACCCTTTACATTTCTGCAAGAAATTTCAGTTTTTCAACGTTAATTGCATGGATTCTTTGGCTTGATTTTAGTTCATTCACTTCATTAACATGTCATATAATGTGCTATATTGTGTGTTGTGAGATCTTATGAGTTTTCGTTGAATAATTTCCGAGATATGCTTCAATGTGTCTCCTTTGGTAATAATATGTGCATGTATGGATTTTACTCTTATATTTGAACCCTAATGACTATGTGTTCCTTATTTTATGCCTTGTATGATATGCATACATGATCTACTACGTGTTATGATAGTTATTTGAAGTCTGTGAAGTAATTTGGTATGGAATATGGGAGTAATGAACTTAAATGGATTTGATTGATTCTTGTAACGAATGAAGTGAAAGTTATATGTCTTTAAGATGTTAATAGCGCACATGAACGTGTTCATTACATTATATACTCTTTTATGCATTCATCTCATGACCATTGCATTGCCGAGCGTCTTAATTGGTCATTTGTAGTCTCACTTCACCTTTCTTGCACAGATTTTGATCCCGTTGGAGACGAGGCCGGTCCGTGAGGCTTTTGTGTCTTCTTTTGTCGGTTTAAGGTGGGTTTCTCTACTATTTAGATAAAATGACCCAATATACCCTTATGTGCAAAGTTTAAGCCAAAGATATATATATATATATATACATTGAGTCATTTTCGGGTAAATGATTTTGAACGTAAAACCCTTTTCTTGTAATACCCTACCGATTGTTTGGCGAGATCATGATTGATTGCACTGATTGGGGCCGGGGTTCTTGGTGTGAGTGGCTATCGAAGGAAGCATAGGCTGACGTTGATCCCTCACACTAGTCACCACCAAACTACGGTGATACCGGCCCTCGCCAGGAGATTGGCAGGGAATGGGAGCTGAGCGCCATCTGGGGAGTCATGTAACCCCTTTTAGTCATTGACTGGGTGGCCGGGTCTTGCAAACCCGTCCACCAACCGGGAGGAAGAAGGTGTATATGACCGATTGACTAGAATCAATTGATTGTGCACAAAAGAATGATATGCATGAAAAGAAATAAAGAATGAACGATTATTTAACTACACAAGGTGTTGGTTGGAGATAATGCACGCCCACTCGCCGGGCCACGAATGACTTATTGTAAATTGATTGTTATAATGCCTTTTGATGCTTTCTTTATCTCACCCACTTGGGAATTGCTTCTAAAACTTCACTTGGGATTATAACTTGCATGTGACTGTTTAATTACCGTTGTATACTATACTTATACCTATTTTATACCCATCAATCCCATTTGGACTGAACCCGTTTGGTTTTCAGTTGTTTGTGCAGGTGTCAGGGAGCTAGGTGGGAATTCGAGTCGATAGGTCTTGCATTCGTTTCTAACTCTTGTATTTTGGTCGTACACTTGCATACTCTTACTTTTGGATTATTGTATTTACTTATGACTGGAGCGTATATCTTTTGAGCCGTGATGGCATGTGAATGATGTATATGAATTATTTTTGGAGTGGATGTTCATGGTATATATATATGATATATGATCGGTTATTGCTTCCGCTTTAATGTTTTGCTCTGATTTATGGTTTAAGGGTTAGTCCCACCAAGCCTAGATAGTGTGTGTGTCCCCGTTCGCTGTGACTTAGGTCGTGTGTGGATTATCCATGTCATATGCGGGTCGAGTCTCGGTGCGGGGGGATGTGGTACCTCGCGCTCGGGTGTTACATGGCTAACATGTTTTATACTTGTATCGTGATGTGCAGATTCGCAGGTAGCTACTACTAAGATTGGACTATTGCATTAGCAGCAGCAACAACACAAAAAAAAAAAAAAAGGTAGTAATTTAATCACCTAAGTTCAATTTTCAAGATCAACATGCATATGGTGATGTAATATGTTGAAAGGCTCCAAACCGAGAAAATTAAATTATATGAAAATAATTCCATTATACAACCAAAAAACTGTCACTAGCAATTAGCATGCGAGTTGAAATCGAATTTTAATAGAGAAAGTAAAAGTACTAAGCAAAAATACATCAAAAAACAAAAGAAAATTAAAGAAGAAAAACTAAAAAAATAATAATAAAACAAAAGATAATAGAAAAAATAAATAAAAAGAGAATAACTAGTGATATAAAAAAAACACAAAAATAAATATTATTCTTATTTGAACTTCTTTCATGATATAAACGATAAAAGTTTTTACCGCTACAACAAACCAACACTGCTTCCACCGCTTTTACTTCCAATACAATGAAAGTTTTTTATTCAGAAACACTGATCCAGCTATATAATAAAAAAATTTCTTCCATGGGTTTCACCATATAATCGCTAACAATAGGGCTTTCTCACGATATAATTTTAAAAATTTTCAAAGTTTTCTTGCAATATTATAACAAAAATTCTCATATTATGAGTGATGTTAGCTTTCTCAGGATGTAATTTTTTACATTTTGTCACCATATAATCTTAACAATTTTTAAAGTTTTCAAACAATATAACAACGATTTCTCAATTTTATTTTAGAGAATGAAGTACAAATTTATAGATAAATATAGAGGAAAAATGAAAAAAATAAAATAAAATCCAACAAGTCATTTTTAAAATTAGAAATTAAATATTAAAATTTTCATTTGTTTCACTCCTTTTCTAAGAAATTAAGATAAAATTGATTTGTAAGTGTTTGAATTATATTTTTATAATTGATATATTTATGCATTATTTCATCCACAAACTTTACTACCTTCAAAATCAATGTTCATAAAATTAAAAGTTACCCACAATTATTAGTCTTGTAAGTTGCCTTCCAATTCCTTGTTGCTTCTCCAAAACTGTAATTTTGATAGGATATAATTGCAAAGTATCTTGAGACAAATTTACAGTATAAATCAAAGATTATGTTAAATGCCCAAACTTGCAAGTTTGGTTGTTCGAGATTCAAAGTTTCGACAGCTTGCTAACATGTTTTATGGTGATGTTAGGTAGTTTTTATGGTATCAATAAGTATATGGTGATGTAACATGTTGAAAGACTTCAAACCGGAGAAAATTAAATTATATTAAAATAATTATTAATATTTCTTCAGAAGAAATTTTTTTGTCACTTGCATATGAGTTGAAATCCACCGATGAAAATCTTGAAACTATGAAAAAAATATTTTTACTTGACTAGTGTGATGTCAAGATTCCACAACATCAGACCTTTCTAGTAACTATTTAGCAGATTGCCCGTGAAAATTATGCTTATGCTCACTAGTCATTTTGGACATTTGATACAATGCCAATTTTTTTTATTGTTTAAATATATGCATGTGAAAAAGTTTATTATTTATATATACTAATTAAATTGTCCATATTAATATAAAATACAATAATTATATATTAATAGAAAATAGTTAAAATATAAATTAAAAAATATGAGAAAGAAAAATAAAAAAAATAATTTAAAAAGAGAATATATAAAGTGGGGTGAGAAAAAAGCGGGGTTAATAAAAAAAAATTAAAAACCCAAGTAGGATTCGAAGGCAGGACCTTATCTTGGAGAATGAACTCATTGACCACTTCAAGGCCGAAGAATGGTTGTCCGAGATTTTATGGTTATGGGAGAATTGTCCAGGGACATCACAAGAAATGGTGAATTGCGCTTCCTGTTTATTCCAAGGCAGAGATTCAAAGTGGTTCAAGGAAGTGAGATCGAAATTGGGTGTATGCTTCAAGTGTGGGGAGTTGGGTCATGAGGTGAGCACTTATCCGAAGAATAAGAATTCGAGATCTATGAAGCGTCGCAGTTCCAAGATTCCGAGTCAAGTCCGAATTGATGCATTAGAAGGTGAAAAAGTTGATGCCGAGCTTGACGCTGCCGCTATGGTGAAAGGTACACTAAGCATTCATGGCATCTCATTTATGAATACTTTACTCTCGGGGAAACCCACTTATTTGTTACTTTGCTCTCCTCGTTGTTTCTTGCTTGCGTTATTGATTTCTTTGGTGTAAGCTCTCTTCTTGGGAGAGTTTGGTGATGTTGAGTGCCTGAGAGTGGTCGGTGAGTTGTGAGGGCCGAGAGTTACCTGACGGACTTGTTTAAAGGCACCTTATTGAGGTACGGAGCTACCTTAGGCGTGGGTTAGTTGCTTGGGCATTGTGCTGAGTTGGTGTGTTGCTTTTAGGTGGTCCGTTTGGGGCTCAACGATATTTTCGTGTAATAGATTAAAGGCTAACCCATTTATATCCTTCGTGGAAGCGGTAGGTTAATTCGGACGGTACGACAAGCTATGTGGTTTACCTTTGGGTTGACCGAGGGATCGAGCCAAGCTTGAGGAGACAAAGATCGTAGAAAAACTTTCTTGATGTTTCGTTGAAGGTTGGGTTCTCTACCACTCGATAGGGACATTGAAGTTATCATTGATCTTTATCGCGGAGTTGAACTTTGTTTGAAGACTCCCTACTGGATGGCTCTAGCAAAGTTGTTAGAGTTAGAGACGTAGCTCGATCCATTCGAGTACTTCTTCGTTGAGTGCTTTAGTCCTATCTAAAGAAGAAGACGGGACTTTAGGATGAGTATAGACTACCATGAGCTATACAGGTTAACTGTGGAAGATAAATATCCTTTGTTCACTTTGAAAAGTTGTTCGTTCTTCTCTAAAGTTCCGTGATTGCGCTGACTTTGGTCTTACAAGGGTATTATCACTCCGTATTCAGTTAGAAGAACCGAGAATTGCCTCTGAGTAAGAAATCTATAGCGTTATCGGGATTCAACAGGAGAATCATCTTCTTTAAGGTTGCCATCTTGTTGATATGTTTGACGAGAAAGAGGCACGATTTGAATGGGAAGAGGTGTTTGAAGAGGAGTTGCCTTCGGCATCGGCTTTTCCCTACCCAAGGGTACTCAAGACTACTCCGTTTACACCGAAGCACTAAGGAAGGTTTTAGTTGTGCATTGCTAATAAAAGAGTGTAGTCTACTCCTCAAGAAGTGCAAGGGCATGAGGTTATCCCACTCATGGTTTGCGGTTGATCGAGGACTTGAAGAACCGATTTTGGTGTAGTGGCATAAGAAGAGATATTGCAAACTTCGTGTAGTGATGTCTACGTGCTAATGGTTGAAGACCGAACATCAAAGAACCGGTAGGATTCTCTAACTACTTCCGAATTCTATTTGGAAATGGGAGCAAATGGCCAAGGGCTTTATGTCCGGTTTGCTAAGGCTAAGGAGATTTCAATGAGATTCAAATGGTTGCTCATTTTAATGAGTTAACCTATTTTCATAGCATGGTTGTTCAACGAAGTTTTGAGAGCTTCGTGGTTCGGAGTAGAAGACCCCTAGAGTTCGAAGTGAGAGATCGAGACTTCTTCAAAGCATCTCCTACAAAGGGGATTCACTCGGATTTAGCAAGACGGAAAGTTAAACTGTGTAGACCCTTGAGATTCTTGGGAGAATAAAAGGGAAGTAGCCCTCCAGTTAGTTCGCTACCGAGTTTATCCAGGATATGAGAAGTCTTCGTTATTCTTCAAGTAAGGATATGATATCCTGAGGAGTCTACCTTTCTTGTAGTTTAGAGGTGCAGCTTGACTTAGGTTCGTCGTTCGTGAGCAACCGGTTAGAGTTGTGGGTTCGACAGAGGTTAGAGTCGAATACTAGCAGTTTTCTTTGGTGGAAGTCGTATGGTGGGATTTGAAAATCCGAGAAGCTACTTGAAAACTGAATCAGAGTGGCGCCGTGGAAGCGTGGAGTTGAGCTTCGTTCCTAGAGTTGCTCAAGACCCCGAAGTATGGACCTGAGGACAGATCCTTTTTAAGGGGAAGAGATTGTAAAGCCCTGTCCGTTCGGCCGTACAAGTATGACGTCACGAGTGAGCTATGTGCGCATTCAAATTATTTATTTATGCAATTATATATTTAACTTAATATTTAGATGCAAATTTGATTATATATGAATTATTTGTTATACTTGAACTTTGAAAATTTTGAACGTTTTTGCCACTTTTGGCTCCATTCTTGATCCGGTTGACCCCGAACTTATTTTTGATTTTTGTGAATACATGATATGCATGAAATATATGAGTTATGAATGTGTTTATATGATTTATACACGTTTTAGAACTTGTTTGTTGAGGTCTTGGACCATTTTTGTGAAATAGGGACTTAAGGGCCAAAAGAGAATTTAGCGCACCTTGGGTTCTGGACGGCATAACTTGAGCTTGGGAATTAGGATTCAAATTCTGAAACCATTACTGGACTCGTATCAATGATACAGATCTAAAGAACCAAGTCTCATAATTTTTTAAACCCGTTTGAACCTCCAAAATTCCACTGAACCGAGCCTCACGTATGACCCACCACCCTTGGCCGTTTTGCCCGTATTTGATTCATTTTAACTCCGTTTGACCTGTTTCTTAGACCTATATTTTCCTACCTCAACCCTATACCCTTCCCCACTCTTACATTTTGGACCTTAGCCTTAGAGAAACGAGAAAGGAGCAGAAACAAGGGAAGAAATGAAGAAGGAAGCAAGAACCTCACACCTCTTGTGATTTTTGAGCTCAAATCACTTCCAATCTTCACCATTTCTTCGAGGTATGTATATTTTTGCATTCTCGCCTTCTTGATGCATCTTTTCATCTATGGATCTTTTATTTTCGTCATGGTTTGAGGATAATTTGAAGATATGAATGAATAGTTAAGTTTTAAATTCATTTTTGAATTCTTGTTTAAGATATGGTTTCAATGGACTTTGATACATGATTCTTGTCCTCTAGAGCTTCTTTGCTTCATTTCTTGCCTCCCATTTTGTGGTATATATGTATGTAATGATCCACCATTGTTAAAGCTTGAATATGTGAATAGTTATGGGTGTTTGAAACAAGAATTTGAACTCATATCTTTGCTCCTGGTTGTCGTGACTGCTGTGGCTATTTTAGTGGAGATTTTTGCATGAAATCTCATAAGTTAATGCATGGGTTTGTTGTGTGTGTTGCTGCCTTGATTGGTGCCCTGCTCCTTGCTTTTTCCTTCATTAGGGACACACCCGTGTGTGTTCCTAGGCATTTGGGAGGCCACACATGCTTTCGCTTTGGGGGGAGGGGGGTGTGTGCCTGTACTGAGACACACCTATGGCTCCATTTGAACTAGAGATGAGACACACCCGTGTCTCATCCCTTTTAAGCCATTAATTAGCTGTTGTCCGAGTGTGCATGCTTGGGTTCTTTTCTTTGCTTTGTTGTGATGTTATGTGTTGTTTGCTTGCTTTCTCATTTCGTTTTTGATTTTATTTAATTTCTCCCATCCCAATTATGATCCTAACATGTTATTAAGTTGTTATATAATATGTTTCGTTGTTTATTTTAATTTTATGGTATTATTTGCTAAGTGTAAACATGACTTGAATGTTTAGATGTTTTAGTGCTTCGTGTGACGTCTCTTTGTTTCTAATGCCTTGTTTATGTGATTTAATCTTATGAGTGCTTGTGATATGCTATAATATAATGTAATATGTGTTGATATGACGTATGGGGTGTTTAATTTATGTGCTTTTGATATGATAATACGCTAATTGCTTCGATATGTCTAAGTTTGAACGTATATGACGTGCATTGCATCATTTGCATCCATATGCATTTGCCGAGCATTTCTATGGTTCATTATTGAGTCTAGTATTGTCTCTTGTATTTAGATTGTCCATGTGGAGTAGCTTGTTGGTGTGGAGCCGCTCCGTAGGTGTGATTTGGTCAGCGTTGTTCGTTTCGTTCGTCAAGGTGAGGTTTTCTTTCTTTTAGTTACTTCGACTTATGATTCTATGTGAATTTTGAGCCCCATGCGACTTACGTGTATATATATATATATATATATATAGTATCTAGATACGTGTTTGATATGTATTTTGTGGGAATTGATCCGTTTGCTATGAAACCCTTGTAAAAACGTTTTATATATACGTAAACTATGTTTTCGCTCGTTTGTTTTGAAAAGGGGTTGGCGTGTGTACATGTTTATAGCGAGAAATGACCTTGAAAGATAGATCCCTTGAAGTTGACTTGATGGGCCTCGAAAGTTATGGGTAAGGAGCACCTGGGACCGTAGCACGCCGAACGATGGGCACCACATCCCCCGCACTAGAGTTTGATACGTGTAACGAAACGGAATGGCCGCACACTCGTCAAACAATAGCTAACAAGAGACAAACAAAACACACACCTAAGCTAGGCGGTCTAGACCCTCAATCAAAATGCACAACAATTCATATTATAGCGGAAGCGTTAAGGACAAATCATAACATGCTAGCAAGAACCATATCATACTAGATCAAAATGAGCATATACAAGTTATATACAAGCTATATACATATACATACCCATCCCGGGCCAAAATAATCTAAGTATCAAAGTCTAACAAGTATAATAATACATATTTCCAATAGGTCATAAGTACAAAAGCTAAAGAACCACTACGATGCATGCGAGACTCGAACTAAACCACAAGTAAGACACAACGACCACTTGCCGTCTAGCTCAAACTCTTGACTATACCTGCAACTCGAAAGAAAAGGGGGAAAAAGAAGAAACAACAATGAGGTTTAGTCCTACAGACTAGTGAGGGGGCTAACACACGCACCCTTATACATATAGAGCAAAGAAGTTAAAACCTTTCCTGTGATAATAAATATATATATTTAAAAGAAGTTAAGGGCTGAAAGCCAAAACAACCAATTTTAAGTAATTAGAAGTCCTTTCTCGTTTCATATATTCATACAAAGTCACACTAACTCGGGGAGTACGAGTTCTCCTTCCAAACATCTCAAATTCTAAGGCATATTCAAATTCAAAGACTAAAATTATAAACCAACCACACTCCAGGTGATAGTAGGGTTTCAAGCCCTAACTATCGGTTAAAGTCACACAAGTCAAGGCTTAATTACTTTCTTGAAACCTTCGGCGGTTTCTTCCATAGGCTCAAGAGAACCACCCTCCCTCAACCTCCTAAGGTTAGGTGAGAACTCTCAAAGGAAAGTGTTGATGAGAGAGCTTGGTGACCCCACGACCGTCCCCAAGATACCATACCACTCTCCGGGGCCCAAATCAAATTCAAATTCAAAGTCATATTTCCCACAAAGCTTATCTTTCAAAGCCAAAACTGTTAGGAATAGTGCCCTGAAAGCCGATGTAATAGTTCACTTTAGTAATTTCCTTTTGTAAATCACAGACAATCTTTGAATAATACTAATTAAGGCAACACTTCTTTATATGCTCTTGTTTGATTGTATATTTACTTTGACTGCGTATGTATTAGAACTCCCCTAATCGATATGACTTATAGAACTCAACCATTTAGGCGAAATGGTTTATGAGACGAGCTCTATATCACATAAGTCATGATTAGAAATCACTCCAAGCCGATGAGTCCTAAAGACAGTGGGAGTGCCGACTTGACTCGTTCGAGGCTTTCTCTTATGATCACGCCCTTAAGAAGGACCACCTTATTTCATGGGGTGCAAAGTGTATTGTTGATACGTGTGTGATACATGAGGGTGCTTGCTTATTCTAAGTAAGTATACTGAGGTGTCTCCTGTGAGAAGTTTCCTAAATGGGAAAGGAAGTTTCTATTTCTAGAAATAGAAACTTCCAGATTAGGAAATATCTCACGAGTCATTGATGTGATTAAGTGATCCTTAGACTTGAGATTCCATTGATACTTTATGGGCTAACTCTGTAGTCTGAAGTATAAGCTTTAAAGGGTGTCGCCTTAGACAACTGATTCAAGGTTTATGCTGGGATTGCACAAGTGGCACATGAAAGTATATGAGAATCGATAAAGGACCTACACTTACATTAACAAGTTGATCTCTTATTGTGTAAGTCATTCATATGCCATTTAGGAGTCCTTGGTCAAGGCAGTGGATCAAGATATCAAGAAATGAGTTTCTTGGATTGAGATCAAATGGATATGAAATGCACTTAACTTTAGGATCAAGATTATTAGGGTTCTAATTATTCCCTCACCCTAGATCTTGATTGAGAGATGGGACGTAGGAGGATTGTATCTCACATGAATCAATGACTTAAAGGTTCTTTCGAATTGAGACATTCTTATCCAGCTAGGGGTCATACACCTGTTGCTAGACTATGGCCGTACGATCTGTGGACTGATTAATTAATTAGGAATTAATTAATTAGGGTCACTACAAATTGAATTAAGAACCTAGAGGGTCACACACAACAACCCGGTCACGTGGGTTAAGGCTTGAATCGATCAAACCAGTTGATCTAACCATTAAGAGAATGGTGGGGCCCACACGTGTGGAACACGTGAATGACACGTGTCCTAAGTAACACGTGTATATATTTGTATGAGTTAAATAATTAATATGTTAATTATTTAATGGACTTTGATTTAATTTTGAATTAATATTAAAGTCCTAATTTGGAGAATTAAAGTCTAATAAATAATTAATTATGAATTAATTAATTATTATTCTTCAAGTTATTTATTATTTAATAAATAAAGTAAAATAAAATATCTAAGAGAGTTAGATATTATTCTTGCTTGACAAGTTGGTCAAAAGGACACTTTTTGTAGCACCCCGCACGTGAGGCACCACATCCCCCGCACTAAGGCTCAACACGAGTAACGAAATGGTAAATCCGCACCCGTATCAAACCCTAGCGAACGGGAGACAAACATAAAACCTTCCTAAGCCAGGCGGAACTAGACCCTACAATGAAAACCAATCAACCAAAGTATAATGCATTGCACAGCCAACTTCAAACATATAAACCATAAGCCGAAATTGGGCTCTTCAGGCCTCTTTTAAACTCATAAATACAGTCCAACAAACAATTTCAATAACAATTACATAATTATTCAAGTTCATGAACTGCAGAATCAATTTGAACATAAATCCTAATACATGAATGAGTGCAGAGACTCTCCTAACCTAACTCGACCAACTTAAAACTCCAACACCTTCGCCTAGCTCGAAACTCCAAAGTCAATCCTGCACACTAAAAGATTGCGGAGGGAGAGGGTCAGTCTCTAGAAGACTGAGTGAGCAGGAGCGATATACATATATAAAAACATGCACATGCGAGTCATAAATTCCGAACAAGGTTTTGTTTGCGATTAGTTCCCTAAAAGGGCAAGAGAATGATTAATCAATGCTCGGATTTTATGACTAATTCATATTAAATTCATTACTTTCATAAATCATACATAAATATAAGGCTCGGCGAGTGAGCGTGCACAATCTCCAACCAAACTCCGACCGTGTACGACAAATATCATTAATATGTTAACTAGGTGTTCATGCGATATATCATAATACATGCAGACCATATATCATAAATCGTAATCGTTTGGGCAATCCGTGTCCCGGCCTTCCCGCACGGTGCATAATCATAACATAACATATATATAAGAAAAGGCGTAAATCGTAACCAACCTTCTTCCTCCGGGTGGTGGACGGGTTAGCAAGACCCGACCACCTCAGACATAGGCCAATGGGGTTTCATGACTCCCCCAAAGGCACTCAGCTCCCATTCCCCGCTAAATCTCCTAGCGAGGGCCGGTATCACCGTAGTTTGGTTGGGACTAGTATATGGGATCCCCGTCAGCCCTTGCTTCCTCGGTTAGCCACATATACCAAGTCCCGGGGCCCGAGAAATCAGAAATCCTAAATGTGTCTCGCCAAACATATCAATTCATACATATGATACATACTATAAGAAATCATACCTTACCGCGTAATTCGGCATATGCTATATACGTACCTCTCCGTGTCATCCTAATCCATAGCTAGCATGAAGACACACGGTTTGGAGCATAGCCTCATTACAAAACCATTTTTAAGGTTATATATGCTCGTACGTATAATTCAGAAGAATTTACTCGATAGCTTCATTTGAAAACCATATATATATAGTCATAAGGTTTTGGCCAAAGCTTTTCACATAAGGGTTGTAGGGTTTGTTACATAGCTAAAACGAAAACACCCTCACCTGAACCGTGATGAAACAAGGAACGAGTACCAAGTGCCTGAACAAGATCTCTCCACCCTGGAGACAACTGTACAAAAGACCACAAGACGTGTTCGTGAGACTCAAGACTCTAAATGAACCATATATGACGCACGGCAATGCTCAAGCATGATATGAAGGCATAAAGATCATATTAAGTCATGAAATGTTCATGTGCATTATTAAGGCATTCAAATCATATAACCACGTCAATCAATTATTCCTTCATTTTCATTCAATTCATATCTCCAATCAATTTATTTCAAGAACTCAAATAGAAGCATAGAACATGTTCAAGTTCTCCCAACATGCTACTACATACTTCATATTACATAACATAGCATATATCCAAGGTTTGACAACAAGAAAAAGTCATATGATATAGAAAATAAGTGATGCGATTCATAAACGACATATAAACACACATAAACGGCATTAAGTAAAAGCATGCCTATAACACATCCAAATTCCATGAAATTAAACCATAATGCTCCCAACATATAGCAAAACAAGTCCATAGTTCAACACAAAAAGAGATAAAGTCATTCAAGAGGAGAAACGAATCAAAAACCGAAAAGGAAGCAACACGGACTGCGCAGGGGAAGGGACACGGGGGTGTCACCAACCCTAGCCAAACTGAGCCACGACCGTGGCTCAGTACAGAGCTGCCCAGAAGGTGGGACACGCCCGTGTCTCACTCTTATGAGTAAATGAGACACGGGGGTGTCACGGTACAGAACTTAAAACGCATGCAAGACCTAACCGGCAAAACTGAACTCATACAAACTCAATCCAAAGGCATACCAAACCAACTCCAAATGCTATGAAACTTAATACAAAACATATATAGCATGTTATGAACATTTTTCATTTAGAGTTCAAAGGCTAAATCACACGTTAAGATCATCGAATCCATGCAACAAAACTGGGTCGCCAAAATCGCACATATGAACCCTAATGATTCTATCATGCCTTGATCAAGTACTTAGGGGTTGAATTTGGATCTGAAACTTTGGGGAATGCATGCTAACATACTAAACTACTAATATACATCATATATATGCAAAATGGTACAATTTAAAGCGCATCAGAATGACCAACAAGTTACCAAACACAACAGCCACAAGTCTGTCATGAAGCATGCATAAAAACAGGCCATGTATTTCGGTTTTGAGGCTTCAAATGGATCCAAATACCTAAAACATGAATACTAACATACTAAAAAATGAGTGTACATCAACTCCATGCAATTTCACACGAAATGGAGACCATTTGATCAAGCAACAACACAAAATTTCACACAGCAGTTCGAAAAACAGGGGAAGTAGTTTGATCATCAAGTTTGGAGCTCCATATCTCAAAATTGTATAAAAGGAGCAAGAGATGAAATCCTCCTAACATCATATAATATCAGTTAGGAAAGAAATAAGCCAAGAAACAAGCTCATATACTCATTTACAAGCAAGGAAATCAGCTACACAAGAAATAGGTCACAAGAGCAAAAATCCCTAAAAGTTCATATAAACTCATCCCTCAAACCCTAACCAAATCCGACCCAAATCATGATGTAAGTAGATGAAATCAAGTATAATAGAGTAGAGAAGACATAAATATTCATACCTTGAAGATTTGGGAGAGAAAGGTGGTGGTTTGAGCTCCAAAACCACAAAAATGGCCAAGGGTTTCTCTCTTCTCCTCTTCTTCCCTCTCTCGTTTCAGTTGCAGCTGGAAATGGAGATATGTGGTTCGGTTTTCAGAGCTAAATAGGAGAGAAAGGGCTTAACTCAAGGTAGATAAGTCATGGTTAAGGTAGGGTTAGGTTAAGGGGTGTTATAGGGTCCCACCATGAAGACTAGTCAACAAAAGAAGCTCTTCTTGCACGGGTTGTTCGTTACGGTTGGATTTCGGAGGTCTTAATGATTTCAAAAAGGTGTGAGGCTTGTTCCATTGTCTCCGAATCGTCGATACGAAGGCAACGGAGTTGACGGAATTCGAATCCGAATTCCCGAGCTCAAGATATCACGCACGGAACCAAGGGTGCGCTAATTGCTCGTTAGCCCCCGATTTGGTTCCACAATCAAAATTAAATTCATAAACACGTCAAATGAATCCGAAAACATAAACCGAGCATACAGGCATGTTCATAACACACATATTTACGACATACTAAATTTCCATACCAATCCGATATCATTACATATATGAACGAAGCGCAAATAGAACACTCATGCGTATGAACGAATTCATATAGTTATAAATGAATTACTAAAACTCAAATTCCATATTAAATAAATTTAAAGCCATCTTATAACATGTTGAAATTAATTAACGAAATTACCGAAGTAGTTAAGGTAACACGAAACCTTAATTAAGAATTTAAACACTAAATATCAAAGTGAAATAAAATGAATTAAATTAAAATAGCAACAGTCTATAGTTTAAACAAATATAAACATTTATAAACAATTAATCATATAATTAAATAATTAAATCGCGCAATTTATAAACAAATACGCCACATTATTTAAAACTGAAAAACTGGGGGCGTTACAATCTCTCCCCCTTAAAAAGAATCCGTCCTCGGATTCAAAACACGCCTGAAAACAAACAATGAGAGATTCCCCGTCTCTCACAAACAACAAGGAGAGAGCCCCGTCTCTCGAGCAGCAATGAGAGAACCCCGTCTCTCCAACAACAATGAGAGAACCCCGTCTCTCGCAAGCAAAGAGAGTACCCCGTCTCTCAAACAAAAATAAGAGAATCCCCATCTCTTACAAACAAAGAGAGCACCCCGTCTCTCAACCGAAAATAAAACAAGGAAGTCTCCAATACTCCCATGCAACTCACGCGAAACCAAATTTAAAAATCACGGAAATCACCCAAAGTAAGTAAGAAACATCGCCCACATTGATTTCCAATTATTCCAAGTAATTTAACACAGTGCCGAACAAAGCACTTAACATAAAATTTATAAAAGTTAATTTTGCATGGATGCATGTATCATGAATGCTATAAGTACCGTTCACCGAAGTTTCAAAGTTTAAAATTGAGAGTTGTCGTTGTCCATTGTAGGATCTATCCTGAAGATAGCTCAGTGGTCAGCTTGTCTTGAACCTCTTCAAGGTTCCTCGGTGAAGCTATTGATAAATCCTTTAAGGATCATACTCTTGGATCCGTTCTGACTTGTACTATTTCCAGTCTTCACCATTTCCCATAATCTTCATTCGACCATCCAATTCTTTTTAATTAACCGAGCTTGACCTCCCCGAATATCCTTAGACCATTTGTCTCAATGTTAGATCCATAGCTACTATCTTACTCATATCAGAGTTTAAAATATCCTCGAGAATAACTACCCCTGACCACCTTGACGATTCAATCCCTACCTTGAGGTATTTGTCAATAGGATCTACCTGAACGCGAATCCTTTTCCCATCTTCCGTTCATGTTATCTATTCATACTCTTTAACCCCTTAGGGCTATATTCGGTATCTAGCCCCACATTTCTTGAATCGAAGATAGAGTGTTCTTGATGACTCTTGAAGTTCGATGTAAATCCTCCAATGATCATCTTCTCCGGTTTGGTTTCTTCCGGATTATCGTGGGACTAACCAAAGACTTGATAATACTGTCATTATTGAACCCCCTTTTTACTCTATTGAATTACTCTTGATTGCCCTCCTTCCATTCTATGCTAGCTTGATTCAACTCTCTCTCTCCCGTTAATTCAGACTTAGGGTTCACAGAAGTTCCCTTATAATTTGTTATCCCCAGATCCATGTTCTATACATAGGAATATTCTCGAAGCCATTTCCGTCATACCTACTGAGGGACTCCAACCCGAATTGAGTAACTTAACTCTCCTCTTAACAACTTAACCATTCAAGCCGCCTTAGTTATCTCTGATCATCACTAATAGGACTCCCAGGTCTTCCTTAATTTGCAATTTCATTATTCTCACTAAAATATTTCTTCGAGCACCCTTTCAATCGTCAATTTGTTCCTCGGTCGTGCTCTCCCCCTTAAATTTCTGTTGTCCCGGGTTGAACTCCATCGATTCTTCTCTTACCCAAACTCTTGATGAGTAAATCCCATTAGGTGAAGTTTTACTGATGTAGAAATCAAAGATGTGGCCTTTCAACTCCTTCCCTAGTTCTCTTGATGTCCGAAACTCCTTTCTTAATCTTGTCCGGAACTCTATTCTCACTTCTCCTTCTGAATTCTTGTTTTCGTTAACCTATCCCTTAAAAGAAGTTCTTATTTCCCAAATTCACCTTCCTTATAATGTCGTCCCGTTATTTCTCTTCCTCATAACTCAGATGCGGCTCGGTCAAATAATACTTGATAGTTGAGGCGAAAGGACTTCCTATCAAATAAACACTAAAATGCATGTTGGGTTAAAATGACAATGCATGTGTCACGTTTACATCAAGCAGTTATACAACATATTAGCGTAACAAAACCAATTAGAAATGCACGGATAATCATAAGGTTAAAAGAATAAACAATTAATGCGAAATATGATGCACATGCTATGAATGTTTTGGAACCTGTCACCAAGGTGGTAAGCTATCATCTCGGTAGCTTTTCCTTGTCCCTCCAATCCCGAGGTTACTTTGACTTGGTGATTATCCCTTGCTTTTCCCACGGTCTTCAAGTTTTCCATGAGTCTTTTTGCATCACTTGTATCTTCCACTATCCGAGATTGCAATTCCTTAATCCTTAATTCTTCCACATCCACCGAGTTAGTATCCAAACTTTTCTCGAAATTCGACCTTTACTTCTAATCGTCACCTCAATCAAAAATTCCGCGCTTATCCTTTGTGGATTTAATTCACCTCCAATTGTTTCTACTTGAGCGCATGATTTCCTATCTTTCTCGTTTCCATTTGTTGTTCCATATCTTCCAATTTAACCTCACAACATGACAATTCAGCTGGGATTTGGAAAAATGAACTCAAATCCTGTTCTCCATATCGCCACCTTCCTTCTATTTGCGTTTACCCAAATGCTTGTCTTCTAGAACCCGACTTCTAATCACTATGTTTAGTTCGAAGTCTTTCTTTGTAGACCCTTGATGCACAACCTCTACCGGACCCCTGTTATCTCTACTCCTCTTAATTACTAGTACCTCTTCCATGATCCAAATCCGGGACCAATATATCTTCAAGGTTTTGTTCCCTTCATTCCTTAGGTTGCAAGATCCTGTTGAATCCAATTAATGCACTTCAGGTAGTGGATTCACATAAGTTGTTCTTTTGAGTCACAACCATCCCTTGATTAACCCATATTCCTATACCACCAAATGTTCCTCTGCCATCGCATCGCCAAGGTCGAACCTCCCATTCTAAATCCTAACCGTTAATTACAACTCAGTCTGTAAAGCCACGCGGCTAACATTCTCCACATTCCTCCTCGGGCATCCTTCCTATCTTCCATGCCTCCGAAGGAATTTGCAATAGATTGTTGTGATCATAAAATTTGGCCGTGGTTTGATATCATCTTTATAACCTGGAAACCATAACTCATTTCAAGAATGGATGCATGCGATTAGTGCATGCTCATGGCACATATTCAATACGAAAGACAAGAATCCATATAAAATGCAACAAGTAATTCAACAAAATTCTTAAGGAAACCAAATTCCATATTCAAGATCGATGCAATGCACACAATATCACATAGTCCCTATGCCGTTCGACTTAGACTGACTCCGACATGACTCAAGAACACCGGTTTTGCAACCGGGCTCTGATACCACTTAAGGATGTAGCACCCCGCACGTGAGGCACCACATCCCCCGCACTAAGGCTCAACACGAGTAACGAAATGGTAAATCCGCACCCGTATCAAACCCTAGCGAACGGGAGACAAACATAAAACCTTCCTAAGCCAGGCGGAACTAGACCCTACAATGAAAACCAATCAACCAAAGTATAATGCATTGCACAGCCAACTTCAAATATATAAACCATAAGCCGAAATTGGGCTCTTCAGGCCTCTTTTAAACTCATAAATACAGTCCAACAAACAATTTCAATAACAATTACATAATTATTCAAGTTCATGAACTGCAGAATCAATTTGAACATAAATCCTAATACATGAATGAGTGCAGAGACTCTCCTAACCTAACTCGACCAACTTAAAACTCCAACACCTCCGCCTAGCTCGAAACTCCAAAGTCAATCCTGCACACTAAAAGATTGGGGAGGGAGAGGGTCAGTCTCTAGAAGACTGAGTGAGCAGGAGCGATATACATATATAAAAACATGCACATGCGAGTCATAAATTCCAAACAAGGTTTTGTTTGCGATTAGTTCCCTAAAAGGGCAAGAGAATGATTAATCAATGCTCGGATTTTATGACTAATTCATATTAAATTCATTACTTTCATAAATCATACATAAATATAAGGCTCGACGAGTGAGCGTGCACAATCTCCAACCAAACTCCGACCGTGTACGACAAATATCATTAATATGTTAATTAGGTGTTCATGCGATATATCATAATACATGCAGACCATATATCATAAATCGTAATCGTTTGGGCAATCCGTGTCCCGGCCTTCCCGCACGGTGCATAATCATAACATAACATATATATAAGAAAAGGCGTAAATCGTAACCAACCTTCTTCCTCCGGGTGGTGGACGGGTTAGCAAGACCCGACCACCTCAGACATAGGCCAATGGGGTTTCATGACTCCCCCAAAGGCACTCAGCTCCCATTCCCCGCTAAATCTCCTAGCGAGGGCCGGTATCACCATAGTTTGGTTGGGACTAGTATATGGGATCCCCGTCAGCCCTTGCTTCCTCGGTTAGCCACATATACCAAGTCCCGGGGCCCAAGAAATCAGAAATCCTAAATGTGTCTCACCAAACATATCAATTCATACATATGATACATACTATAAGAAATCATCGTAACCAACCTTCTTCCTCCGGGTGGTGGACGGGTTAGCAAGACCCGACCACCTCAGACATAGGCCAATGGGGTTTCATGACTCCCCCAAAGGCACTCAGCTCCCATTCCCCGCTAAATCTCCTAGCGAGGGCCGGTATCACCATAGTTTGGTTGGGACTAGTATATGGGATCCCCGTCAGCCCTTGCTTCCTCGGTTAGCCACATATACCAAGTCCCGGGGCCCAAGAAATCAGAAATCCTAAATGTGTCTCACCAAACATATCAATTCATACATATGATACATACTATAAGAAATCATCGTAACCAACCTTCTTCCTCCGGGTGGTGGACGGGTTAGCAAGACCCGACCACCTCAGACATAGGCCAATGGGGTTTCATGACTCCCCCAAAGGCACTCAGCTCCCATTCCCCGCTAAATCTCCTAGCGAGGGCCGGTATCACCGTAGTTTGGTTGGGACTAGTATATGGGATCCCCGTCAGCCCTTGCTTCCTCGGTTAGCCACATATACCAAGTCCTGGGGCCCGAGAAATCAGAAATCCTAAATGTGTCTCGCCAAACATATCAATTCATACATATGATACATACTATAAGAAATCATACCTTACCGCGTAATTCGGCATATGCTATATACGTACCTCTCCGTGTCATCCTAATCCATAGCTAGCATGAAGACACACGGTTTGGAGCATAGCCTCATTACAAAACCATTTTTAAGCTTATATATGCTCGTACGTATAATTCAGAAGAATTTACTCGATAGCTTCATTTGAAAACCATATATATATAGTCATAAGGTTTTGGCCAAAGCTTTTCACATAAGGGTTGTAGGGTTTGTTACATAGCTAAAACGAAAACACCCTCACCTGAACCGTGATGAAACAAGGAACGAGTACCAAGTGCCTGAACAAGATCTCTCCACCCTGGAGACAACTGTACAAAAGACCACAAGACGTGTTCGTGAGACTCAAGACTCTAAATGAACCATATATGACGCACGGCAATGCTCAAGCATGATATGAAGGCATAAAGATCATATTAAGTCATGAAATGTTCATGTGCATTATTAAGGCATTCAAATCATATAACCACGTCAATCAATTATTCCTTCATTTTCATTCAATTCATATCTCCAATCAATTTATTTCAAGAACTCAAATAGAAGCATAGAACATGTTCAAGTTCTCCCAACATGCTACTACATACTTCATATTACATAACATAGCATATATCCAAGGTTTGCCAACAAGAAAAAGTCATATGATATAGAAAATAAGTGGTGTGATTCATAAACGACATATAAACACACATAAACGGCATTAAGTAAAAGCATGCCTATAACACATCCAAATGCCATGAAATTAAACCATAATGCTCCCAACATATAGCAAAACAAGTCCATAGTTCAACACAAAAAGAGATAAAGTCATTCAAGAGGAGAAACGAATCAAAAACCGAAAAGGAAGCAACACGGACTGCGCAGGGGAAGGGACACGGGGGTGTCACCAACCCTAGCCAAACTGAGCCACGACCGTGGCTCAGTACAGAGCTGCCCAGAAGGTGGGACACGCCCGCGTCTCACTCTTATGAGTAAATGAGACACGGGGGTGTCACGGTACAGAACTTAAAACGCATGCAAGACCTAACTGCCAAAACTGAACTCATACAAACTCAATCCAAAGGCATACCAAACCAACTCCAAATGCTATGAAACTTAATACAAAACATATTTAGCATGTTATGAACATTTTTCATTTAGAGTGCAAAGGCTAAATCACACGTTAAGATCATCGAATCCATGCAACAAAACTGGGTCGCCAAAATCGCACATATGAACCCTAATGATTCTATCATGCCTTGATCAAGTACTTAGGGGTTGAATTTGGATCTGAAACTTTGGGGAATGCATGCTAACATACTAAACTACTAATATACATCATATATATGCAAAATGGTACAGTTTAAAGCACATTAGAATGACCAACAAGTTACCAAACACAACAGCCACAAGTCTGTCATGAAGCATGCATAAAAACAGGCCATGTATTTCGGTTTTGAGGCTTCAAATGGATCCAAATACCTAAAACATGAATACTAACATACTAAAAAATGAGTGTACATCAACTCCATGCAATTTCACACGAAATGGAGACCATTTGATCAAGCAACAACACAAAATTTCACACAGCAGTTCGAAAAACAGGGGAAGTAGTTTGATCATCAAGTTTGGAGCTCCATATCTCAAAATTGTATAAAAGGAGCAAGAGATGAAATCCTGCTAACATCATATAATATCAGTTAGGAAAGAAATAAGCCAAGAAACAAGCTCATATACTCATTTACAAGCAAGGAAATCAGCTACACAAGAAATAGGTCACAAGAGCAAAAATCCCTAAAAGTTCATATAAACTCATCCCTCAAACCCTAACCAAATCCGACCCAAATCATGATGTAAGTAGATGAAATCAAGTATAATAGAGTAGAGAAGACATAAATATTCATACCTTGAAGATTTGGGAGAGAAAGGTGGTGGTTTGAGCTCCAAAACCACAAAAATGGCCAAGGGTTTCTCTCTTCTCCTCTTCTTCCCTCTCTCGTTTCAGTTGCAGCTGGAAATGGAGATATGTGGTTCGGTTTTCAGATCTAAAGAGGAGAGAAAGGGCTTAACTCAAGGTAGATAAGTCATGGTTAAGGTAGGGTTAGGTTAAGGGGTGTTATAGGGTCCCACCATGAAGACTAGTCAACAAAAGAAGCTCTTCTTGCACGGGTTGTTCGTTACGGTTGGATTTTGGAGGTCTTAATGATTTCAAAAAGGTGTGAGGCTTGTTCCATTGTCTCCGAATCGTCGATACGAAGGCAACGGAGTTGACGGAATTCGAATCCGAATTCTCGAGCTCAAGATATCACGCACGGAACCAAGGGTGCGCTAATTGCTCGTTAGCCCCCCGATTTGGTTCCACAATCAAAATTAAATTCATAAACACGTCAAATGAATCCGAAAACATAAACCGAGCATACAGGCATGTTCATAACACACATATTTACGACATACTAAATTTCCATACCAATCCGATATCATTACATATATGAACGAAGCGCAAATAGAACACTCATGCGCATGAACGAATTCATATAGTTATAAATGAATTACTAAAACTCAAATTCCATATTAAATAAATTTAAAGCCATCTTATAACATGTTGAAATTAATTAACGAAATTACCGAAGTAGTTAAGGTAACACGAAACCTTAATTAAGAATTTAAACACTAAATATCAAAGTGAAATAAAATGAATTAAATTAAAATAGCAACAGTCTATAGTTTAAACAAATATAAACATTTATAAACAATTAATCATATAATTAAATAATTAAATCGCGCAATTTATAAACAAATACGCCACATTATTTAAAACTGAAAAACTGGGGGCGTTACACTTTTGGTCAAAGTATGAGTCTTTCTCTCCAAGCAAGAAATCCTTTACCTATTGCTCAACAAGTAAAGGGGTTCGAACCCCTTACCTATTAATACATAGGGTTCGAACCCCTTAGGGGTTAATGAACAAGTTCTACTTCTCCAAATTATACACTAAACCCTAGAGCCTAAACACCGAATATAGAACTAGCATCCCCCCTATTCGGATCGTGGTCGAGGTTGGTGGACTAATTCTCTAGAGGGCTACTATCGTGAAGTCTTGAAAGATTCGAAGATGCTTTTGGGGATCAAGCCGCGTGAAGAGCGTTCTTGGGCGGCTAGAACGTGTCAAGAAAGCTACTATCAAAGTGAGTTTCTTGATCTCTACGAATTTGGGAATAGGAATTGCAAGATTCGATTCTATCTTTTGGGAATTTTTTTTAAATTTTCACTGTGTTTCTGTTTCGTTTTCCCAACAAAAACTTGCTACACACTCACACATATCAAACCCTTTTCAGAATCAAACGAAAATAGAGCTTACATACATATAAAAACCTTTTCAAAGTCTTTTAAAAAATGCGACAAGCCCTCAAAGTATATGTTATACACGTATCTATCATATAATATACATATTTCACATGCGGGCTTCAAAACACATAGGGTTGTAGGTCATTTAACTAAAAGAACAAAACCTCACCTTAACAATGTGGCGGGAGCATAAAAGGAATCAAACGAACGCCTAGGGAGCAACCTCGTCATCAAAAGGAAGATCCTCTGGACAAAACAAACGTCAAAAGACACTCTTGGACTCAATATGAACCAATTAGATGCTCGGCAAATGCATATGAATGCAATTGATGTGAATGAAATGAAACAAAGTAGCAGGTAGGGCCTATGAGTTCAAATCTTGCACATAATATGTCAAATGAATCCATAAATTTAATACAATGATCATAACACATATTTCATCAAGATAATAATGCATATAACTCATAAAAGAAGCGAGAAAATAGCATACAAAATGAATGAACGAAGAACAAACTCATGCATGCAGGGAAAGAGGGTGACAAGGGGGTGTCAACTCTCAAGGCCAAAAGGTGACACTCCCATGTCTGGATGCAGTAGTATAAGGCCTCGAAAATGGCCTTGAGACATGGGGGTGTCTCGTGCCCCATGTCTCAAGCCAAGTCAAAATGAGACACTCTCGTGGCCGAGGTCAGTGGCACATTGAAAGAGAGACACGCCCGTGTCTTCAAAGTTACACGGGAGTGTCCTTGCCCAGACAGCATCTAAATTGCGGAAAAAGGGCTGAAATCTGGGCGAAAATTCATGGAAAAGCAGCGCATTCAAGGAGGACGAAGTGTACGCTTATCAATCATGCCAAGAATGTAAGAAAAACAACTCAAGAAGACCACAAATCTGCCCTAAAACTTATGCAGCAACTGATCAAGGAGGGTAGTTCATATATTCAAGTTTTAGATCCAATAACTCATCAATTCTTCAAAGACATTAATGGTAACTCATATATTACATATCTACCATGAAATAAAAGTCATAAATTGAAGTCAAGAATCTTAAATGATCAATAAATATGCATCAAATCATCTCAACACTCATGCTAGCACATAGATTCCAAAATTGAAGCAAACCCTTACTATTCATGTATCTCTTCAAAACCATATCAAACCAAACTTAAAATATAAAATTCATGGATTAAAAGAATCAACGAAGGATGAGGAATTCAAAACTACCCTTACCTTCAAGAGATGATGAAGTATGGAAGTGAAATGAGCTCAAACACACAAGAGTTGAATAGTTCTTTCTTCCTCTTCTTTTTCTCTCTTCTTACAGCTGCTTCTTTTCCTTATTTTTTGGGTGTGAGGATCGAAATGAGGGAGATATGGGAGAGAGAGAGGGGTGTATAATCTGAATATAAGTAAAAAATTGGGGTAAGAAAGGGGTTGACATTGTAACATCCCGCTCGTCCGGCCGTACAGGTATGTCGTTACGAGTGAGCTCAGTGCACTTTTCAATTATTTAGTTATGCAATTACGTGTTTATTATATTGTTATATGCTAATTCTTGAATTATATGAATTATTTGTTAAGTGATTGTATATGAATTTTGAACGTTTTAACCCCTAGTTGCTTCGTTCTTGAACCGTTTGACCCCGTACTTGATCCCAATTCCTGTGAATACGTGGCATACATGAAATATGTGATTTATGAACATGTTTGTATACTCGTCTCTTGTTTTGGAGTTCATTTGTTATAGGTTTTAAAACCGTTTTGTTTGTTAAGGGACTCGAGGGCCTAACACGTTTTAGCGTACCTTGGGTTCCGGAAGGCATAACTTGAGCTCGAGAATTTGGATTTGAATTTCGGAAGTGGCATTGAACTCGAAAAAAAAAAGTGGGAACTAATGAAACTAGCTTTATATTTTTCTAAACCCGTTTGAACCTCCGAAACTCCATCGAATTGAGCCCCGTGTGACAGATTCGCCACCCCTGCCCATTTTGCTCATATCTGACCCATTTTAGAACCAAATCGCCCCATTTGTGAACCCTTATGACCCTAACACACCCCTCTATACTCCCATACCCAGCCATTTCGGGCCCCCTTGACACAAGAACTGAGAGAGAGATGAAGAGGGAAGAAGAAAGAAAGAAGAAAGCCAACCCCTTTTTGCACCTTGTGATTTTGAGCTCGTTTCATTTCTGATCTTCACCATTTCTTCGAGGTAAGTCCATTTCGGATTCTCCATCCTTTTGTGCTTCTTTTTCATCCTTGAATCTTTGATTTTCATCCATGTTCAAGCATACTATGGTGAAGATGATGAATAGTTAGGTTTTTTGAACAATTCTTGAATCCATGCTCCTTACTTAAATTCCTTGAGGTTTGATACATGTTTTGTGATCATTTAAACTTCCTTGACTTGATTCCATGCTTTAATTTCAAGTTCCTGGTGTATATGATGATCCACCAAGGAAGAACTTTGGGTTTTCTTGAAGCTTTTGAATAAATTTGAACTCCTACACTTTACTTCTTGTTGTTGCTTGGTTTGTGGCTGATTTGGGAGAGTTTTATGCATGAAATTATTGAGGTTTTTGTGTGTATTTATTGCCTTGCTTGTTGCCATGCTTTTACTCTATTTTGCAGCTCAAAAACGAAGGAGACGCAGCTCCAGCGAGGGGTGAATGGCCGTTCTCTCGCGGCAGCTTTTGGCCGCGAACAGCCGTTTGCATGAGGCCTGCAGTTCTATATCTCCGAATGGCCGTTCGAAGGTTGTGCAGAAGAAGGGCTGAATGGTCGTTCAGCCCTTGGAAGCAACTCTGTGAGGTAGAACGACCGTTCCACCTCCCATGCATGCAAGAGTGAACGGTCGTTCGCTCTAGTGTGCGTGGATTTGTGATTTTCTTGTTCGTTTATGCTTTTATTTGATTCCTCCCACCCTGATTATGATCCTAACATGTTACTTGTTGAGCGTAAAATTCGCATGAATTTGAGCGTGAATTAGAGTATATTTTATGTCGTTTCAAGAGCTTGCGTGTTTAATTTGCTCCAATTAGGTACTAGTTGCACGGGAGTTAAAAAACGAGAGAAAAATGCTAATTCGGAGCTAAGTTTGGGACAAAGTTGATTTTTGGCGGATTTAAGGGGACACGCCCGTGTTCCTCCACAAAAAGAAACCGAGATACCCCCGTGTCTTGGTACAGAAGTTCAAGGAGATAGGAGACACGCCCGTGTCTCCTGGCAAGAAGAATTTGAGACACCTCCGTGTCTCGGTACAGGCGATTCTGACTTTGCGAGATAGGGAAGACATGCCCGTGTCTCCCGATATGAAGAAAAGATGACACGCCCCTGTCACCTAAGAAAAGCGCCAACACGTTTTTGTGAGACACGGGCGTGTGTGGGATTTGTGAAGGAAAGAGACATGCCCGTGTCCCTTGTCGGCTGAAGAATTCCTACAGTAGCTATATATAGTGCATGAATCATTATTTTGGGGGTTCTCTTTTCGGAGGTTGAAAACCTAGCATCTTGGGAGCGAGACGGAAGAACGAGAGAAGGTTTCGGGGAATTTCAAGAAGAGGAAATGATTAAATTCTTCACACAATTTCTTTATTTCCGATTTATTGCTTTAATTCATCAAACTAATTCCTCTAAGTTTAGTTTCAATTCGTTTAGAATGTTTCTTGTGGTTTTGTTGAATTTCATGAATATTTAGGGTTTGGATTTTGGAGCTTCGTTTTGATATAATGAACATGAATTTCTTTAATGCAATTCCTTTGATTTTTATGAGTTTCGAGTTAATCATGAGTACCTAAATCCCTAGGGTTAGGGGAGTGATGGATTATCCATGGTAAGTGTTTGATATAATGCCTAAATGACTTGTGCTAATTCTTAGTTTTGAAAACTTGGTTTTAATTGATTGAAATAGGTTGGCCAACCTTAGCATAATCTAGAATTGCCTAATTATCGAAAAATTAACGGTAATTGAGATGTTTTCTTAACTTGTAGGTTTAGACTCTAAAGAGATTTAATTCTTAATCTATACAACAAGTGATTTTTATTCCATGCCAAGCCGCTAGAATTAGAATTACAATAGTCTTGATTGATTGGTTAATTTGGTTTTAATTATTGTGAGAACAAACTTAATACTATTTTAACACGCGTCTATATCTTGAAAGTGAATAGATTGAATCTAAGTGAGTAGGTAGTAGAATTGCACTTGTCAAACGAGTATTATATTGAATCATGCATGCATAGTTGTTACTCCCCGACCTTGTTTGTCTCTTGAACTCACTTCGTGCGCTTGAGTTTTTAGTTTGTGCTTCCTTTAAGTAATTGTTTAAATTTCTTGTTAGTAGTTTAGATACCTAACTTGATATTTGATCAGGTCTTTAGATTAGAGTTAAGTATAGAGTAGTGATTGGTTTCCCTTCCCTGTGGGTATGATCTTATTGTGCTATGCGTATATTCAAAGTGTATACTTGCACGATCCATTTTAGCTTAAAAACACAACAAGTTTTTGGCGTCGTTGTCGGGGAAGGCATGTTCAATCAATATTACTTAAATACCTAAATCAAGTGTTTTAGACCATTTATTTTTATTTGTGCTTTTCGTCACTTGCCACTGTAGAATTGAACTAAGGATTGTCTTTCCTTTGTTACAGGTATACGGTGCATGCGGCGATCTCTGGGTTCGGAACTAATACTATACGATCCGGAGATTGAAAGGACACTCCGTGCTATTCGAAGAAACCACAGAGAAGACAGACATTTAGCTCCTGAACACATGGCTGAGAAACTTCCTTTCCCATTTAGGAGTCTTCTCACACGGGACACCTCAGTGTACTTACTTAGAATAACCAAGCACGCTTATGTATCACGCACGTATCAACAATACACTTTGCAGCCCATGAAACAAGGTGAGTCGACATTCCCACTGTCTTTAGGACTCATCGGCTTGGAGTGATTTCTAATCATGACTTATGTGATATAGGGCTCGTCTCATGAACCATTTCGCCTAAATGGTTGAGTCCTATAAGTCATATCGATTAGGAGAGTTCTAATACATGCGCAGTCAAAGTAAACATACAATCAAACAAGAGCATATAAAGAAGTGTTGCCTTAATTCGTATTATTCCAAGATTGTCTGTGATTTACAAAAGAAAAGTACTAAAGCGGACTATTACATCGGCTTTCAGGGCACTTGACAGGTGTCGAAATTGTCAAAATAAACAGTAATCCAATTCACAGCTAGAACTGAGTTTAGTGCGAACGGATCGAATCCACAGGGATTGGGTGAAAATAATTCTAATTTAATCACAAAAGAACTCACTAAAATTAACGAGTAAAAACCTGTGGGTTTGAAGTTTGCTAAACTAATTAATAACTACTAATTAAAAACAGGGTAAAAACAATAAATCACTTAGAAATTGGGTTTTGATAAATCAGTTGGGAAGACAATACCTAGCTAGGAATCACAATTCAGTTTAAGACATCGATCATAGACGCAAAAATAAATTCAGTTATTCAAATAGACTGGCTATAGCAGATAGAGACACTCGACTCCGTCTCGTTTTCTCTTAATTAATAGAATAACCTAGAGACACTCGACAGTTATTCCCTAATCAACTCACAACCCCTAGAGACACTCGACAGGATTCAATGAGTCAACAGTATTAGGAATTAAGAAAACACTAGCCCGAATTAACCTAGTCACGACACGTGCAAGATTCAAATTCGATTATTAATTCCCTTAAAGAATCAGATTCGACTTTACGACTTCCTATCACTAACGCGCTACTAATTATTTATCAAGCACTACGTATACTTCATGCAATCAAGACTAGCAATATGCAACCATCTACTTAGAAAATTGGGCCCTAATCAACTAAGTAAATGATTAACAAATATCAGGACACACAGGGAATTAATAAATAATTGAATTAAAACTGAATTATAAACGCCAATTAGGTCTCACGATGTTAAAAACAAGAATTGTAAATTCCTAGCTAAGTACTATGGACTTAGTTGTTCATAAACATGATGATCGAAAGCATAAAATAAAATAAAGACATAAGCTAACTAACAAAAGAGGAAAGATTTTGCTCTCGGAGGAATCTTCAATCTTCTCATTCGTCGCTTCTCTCACGCTTAGCAGCTCTCGAGAATGTGTGTCAAAAAGTTATCTCCCAAACCGCACCAAAGGCCTGAATAAATAACCACGGAAAACCCTTAATCCTTGTCCAAAAAAGACTTGGATTCTATGTTGAACTTGACGCACAAGACTTTCCTACCAAGCTGGACCTTCTCCAATTAAAATATTTCTATGACACGCGCAAGGCCCAGCACGTCCAAGCCCAATCCCAATTAAAACAAATCAGCCACTTCAATATTAGCATGAAGATCAGCACTTTAATCCCTTCCCATGCATGCAGCCCACGTGGAAGACACAACTCCACAACCTTTAATGTAGACTTATGCCAAAATCAACCATATTAGTCCAAATATTATTTACAAGTCTCTGTACCACTACAACATGAAAATCCATTAAAAGCACCAATATATATACAATTTAAGCTCAAAAGTGCAGTCCTGAAAATATGAAAAATAGGAAATTAAGCACGTTATCAGCACTATTCCTAACATTGCAGCGATGTGGAGAGACTAACCTGGTTTTGAATTGGGAAAAATGCCATTTCATGGTAAAAGGGGAGGATTGTACTTGGTCACAGGATTTCAGAAAAGGGGATTGAGGTTGAGAAGACCAAAATCGAAGTGATCGCCAAATTTCCACTACCTACGAACATTAAGGGAGTTAGGAGTTTTCTTGGTCATGCCAGATTTTATCATCGGTTTATCAAGGATTTCTCTAAAATTACTTTATCTCTTTGCAAGCTTTTAGAAAAAGATGTTGAATTTGTGTTTGATGATGATTGTTTGCTTGCTTTTGATAGGTTAAAGAAAGAGCTTACCTCTGCTCCGATCGTGGTGGCACCGGATTAGAACTTACCTTCGAGCTAATGTGCGATGCGAGTGACTTGGCCATAGGAGTTGTACTTGGCCAAAGAAGGGAGAAACGTTTACATGTTATCGCATATTCTAGTAAAACACTAAATGAAGCACAATTAAATTATACCACCACTGAAAAAGAATTGCTAGCAATTGTGCATGCTTTTGACAAATTCCGTTCTTATCTGATGGGTTCAAAGATGGTGGTTTACACGGATCACGCAGCCATTAAGTATTTGCTGTCAAATAAGGACTTCAAGCCTCGTTTGATAAGATGGATCTTGCTACTTCAAGAATTTGATTTGGAGATCCGAGATAAGAAAGGGACAGAGAATGTTGTAGCAGACCACTTGTCTAGATTGGAAGTTGAGGAAAAGGCTGAGGATCGAGAGAAAGCGATTGTGGAGAACTTCCCAGACGACCAACTATTTAAGGTGGATTCTGCAGTACCGTAGTTCGCAGATTTCGTGAATTATTTGGTTAGTAGAGTTGTACCTCCCGACCTTAGTTTCCACCAAAAGAGGAAGTTCCTTCCAGATGCGAAGTATTACTTTTGGGAGGAACCGTTGCTGTACAAACACTGTTCAGATGGTTTGGTGAGGAGATGTGTACCTCAGGATGAGATTGAGAAAGTGTTGCATCAGTGCCATGCTAGCCCATATGGAGGTCATGCCAGTGCGAGTAAAATAGCTGCAAAGGTATTACAGTCTGGATTTTGGTGGCCATCGCTGTTTAAGGATATGCATGAGTTTGTGACTAAGTGTGATCTGTGTTAGACGATGGGAAATATGGGGAAGAGAGATAAGATGCCCTTGAGATACATTTTGGAGATTGAGCTTTTCGATGTTTGGGGCATTGATTTCATGGGTCCATTCCCGTTGTCCTATGGAAGTAAGTACATCCTAGTGGGTGGAAGCCGTGGCAACTCCTATGAATGATTCTAAGGTTGTGTTGAAGTTTCAGAGAAAGAATATCTTTAGTAGATTCGGAGTTCCACGAGCACTTATTAGTGATGGAGGTTCCCATTTTTGCAATAGGCCTATCGAGATACTCTTGAAGGAGTGTGGAGTTCATCATCGAGTAGCAACGTCGTATCATCCTCAATCGAGTGGGCAAGTAGAGATTTCCAATAGGGAAATTACGCAGATTCTAGAGAAGACTGTGAGTAGCTCGAGGAAGGATTGGGCATGTAAGTTGGATGATGCATTGTGGGCATATAGAACATCTTTCAAGACACCTATCGGAACATCCCCTTTTATTTTGGTTTATGGCAAGGCGTGCCATCTCCCGATCGAGCTTGAACATAAGGCGTATTGGGCCATTAAAGCCATTAATTTTGATCTTAAGCAAGCCAGCGAGAATAGGGCTTTTCAACTACATGAGTTGGAGGAATTCCGGTTGAATGCGTATCAGAACGCCAAGGTTTACAAGGAGAGAATGAAGCGATGGCAAGATAAACACATCCAGGTAAAGGAGTTTGAAGTGAGACGATTGGTGTTATTATTCAATTCAAGATTAAAGCTCTTTCCCGGGAAATTGAAGTCCCATTGATCTGGCCCGTTTTGAGTGGTTAAGGTGATGCCAAGTGGGGCCGTGGAGATAGAAAATGAGACTACGGGCACACTTATGGTGAATGGGTAGAGATTGAAGCCGTATCTTATAGGCGAGCCCATCGAAAAACACACCTCATGTGTGTTAATGAATCCTACAAACTAATCCAGGTTCCGAACCCTAGCTAATGACTATAACTTAGAACTACATTCTCTTCCCTTTTCTTCTTTCTTTGTTTTCTTTTCTTTTGTTCTCGTTTTCTCTTGTTGATCTTGTGTTTCTCGAGTTTCGTGATGTAGGTTTGTTGATGCTGTTGTTGGAGTCTGAATTGGATTGAGTCCAAGGACCGTAATTTAAACCATAATGTCGTATTTGAGGTCCATTTTGTTTATTTCTATGAATGTGCATATGTCTGGTTTGTGTCATATGTTGTGGGGAGAACTAATGTATTGAATTGCAAAATTATGTTTTTGATTGCGCGTATGTGTTGTTGATTGATGCACTATAGTTATGTTGCAAAATCTAAGTTAATTGTGGTTGTTTTAATGTGATTAAACACTAAGAATTGTGTGGGATAGGTTACCCTTCCGTAGATTTGGAACTTGGGAAATTTAGGGGACACGGACATGTCCCTGGATAGAGCAAACTAAGACACCCCCGTGTCTTAGTACACAGGTTTGAGCATAGAAGAGACATGGGCGTGTTTCTTCCCAATTACAAACTGAGACACCCCCGTATCTCAGTACAGAAGTTTCAGGGTAGAGGGAGACACGGTCGTGGGAAGAGACACCCCCGTATCTCAGTACAGTAGTGTCAGGGTAGAGGGAGACACGGTCGTGTCCCATTAAAAAAAATGTAGATGCGATTTCCTAACTCAGACGCGTTTTAAGGTTTTTTTTTTCCTCTTTATTTTGGCCGAGACACCCTGCTTCCCACACAAACACAATTATTCACAACCCACACACCCTAATCCCGTGTCTTGCTCTCACCAAGAACAACCGCCACCTGTGAGAATTCTAGCGGTGGCGCGCCACCATCTTCCGGCCAGGACACCAGCACACCCGCACTCTCACTCTCCCTCTCACATGATCTCTTTGGTAAGTAATCCCCTCATATTCGAGCGATTAGGTTTCATTCTTCCTATTGATAAAATCTGAAACCCTAGGCTAAATTGGTGAAATTAAGGGCAAATTTTTGTTCTATTTCTGAAGGTTTTTTAGAGATATTACGCATGCTGCACTTAGGATGTTGGGGGAACATTAATTTTGACTTAAGTTTAGTTGAATTTTTGAGAACCTTAGCGTTGGTTTCCCCCTTTGCCTTCAGAGTCCGTTTCTAAAAATTGGTGGGTTGATGTATGCTTGAATTATGATTATGTAGGGGTAGGTTCACAGTGGATTTGGGTAGATTGAAGAGAATTTAGAAAAACTCACCCCTAGAGTTCTGCCTACCAAGTGTTCGATGAATTGTTTCTGTGAACCTTTCTTGATATATGCTTGCTTGGTTCTTATTTTTGTGCTTTCTAGCTGATATGGGGAGAAATAAGTGTCTCCGACCAGATGCGGCCTCAGCCTTCTCTGCTCACACAAGTCATCAACCGAAAGATTCGGTTAATATCACTTTGGATGGGTTGGGCAACCCTTACAACAGGAACCTCACGCGTAACATTATGCCAACGTGATTTTTCAAGCAAGATGTGTTGGAAAGATTGGGGGTTTGGGACGAGATACAGGTGTTGTTTAATAACATTGGCTGGATGCCATTTCTAACAACGGTGGCAAACACCTATCCACAGTTGACTGCAGCGTTTTTCACAACAATGAACTGTGATCCGATTGATGAGTAGCTCTTCTTCTCATTGGATGGAGCAAAGACGCACTCTCTGAGTAAGAGTGAGGTTAGGAAAGTATTGGGATTTCCTGTTGGGATAGAATTGACATTGCCTGACTGGGATAATGCACAAAGGGAAGCAGTTTGGAGGTCTTTTCCCCTCAAGGAAGGTGCCCCGAATTACTCAGCACGGAACACGAAGGATAGCTATTTGAGCCCCTTGACTTGGAGGATTGTACATCGGATTTTGGCAGCAGGTTTTTGTGACCGGCATGAGAGTGATAGCTATATTAATGTGGTAGAGTTGGCCATCATGTCTATGATGAAGGACGACACAAAGTTTGACGGGACCCATGAGTTTGCTTTGGAAATTGAGAGAGGTAGCTGGCCGAGCTCGGGAAACTATAGGCCATGGAGGCTACGTGACGTTATTTGCATAGAAAGTGGGCTGGCGACCTAAGAAGGCCGTGCCAATAACTTATTACCCATTTATTGACGAGTGTGATTTATTGAACCGACAGATTATCATCAAATGGAAATCTGGGCCGTTGGTGGGTAAGGTGTTTCTATGGTAGCTGGAGAAAGATAGAAATAGGCGCGCTCAGATATATAATTGAGGTGTAACAAAGTATGCTGATCTTTCGGATCAGCGAAGGTCTATTGTTGATCGAATCCAGGGCGTACCTGATAATGAGCCTGCTGCCCCCAGACATGTGCCTGTGGTTGATGATGATGAGTATATGCCGGATTATATCTGGGATACTAGGATGGGATTGGATGAGCTTAGGGTGGATGTGGCTGCAGTGATGACTAGGCTTATGGGTTGGAAGCTCATGTGGATGAGAGGATGGATGCGTGGTAGACCCATGTTGTTACGAAGTTCGAGGACCTGCAGAACACTTTGGCTACATACTTTTGAGGCCCCCAGGCTCCCCCCGATGTGCCATTTATGCTTCCATGATGCCTTGTTCTATTTGTTAACTTGTTTTTGAATTTGGGTCTATAATACTTATATACTTGAATTACTGCTACTTGTTCTTTGCTTTTGTTTGTAGAAACTCCGTACGTTTATGCTAATGTGCTAATGCTTTGACCTGAATTTGTGGCTTGTGTTATGCTTGAGTATGCATGTTGATTGTCATTTGCTATTTTTGCACTTGATCCGTGTTTCTAGTAATTTATTTCAGGTTTCGGAAGCTTTGCTTGGACATTGTCGGGTCTACATTTGATTAAGGGAGTTTTCTTATACTTTACTCTTTTTGTTTTGCATGAGGACATTGCAAAGATTAAGTGTGGGCGGAGTGCATGTATGCTATTGATTTGATGATGAGATTTGCATGTTATAAATTGCATGATGAGATGCTTGTGCGTGGGGATATAGATTTTAAACTTGTGAATTGCATAGGACTTGAGAAATTATGAGCATTGTGAAACTTTTCGTGAGGTTTGATCATTGAGCTTTTGCTAGAATAAGTTAAGCTATTGAATTGATAAAAGTTTACATGAGATTGGATGAATTAGTGTGTTAGTATGCCATTACACTTTGAGCACTTTTGAACGAAATGATGTACTTTGCTTACAAAGATTAATTGATGTTTTTCAAACGAGTCTGAGAGTTGATTAGGGTGCATTTTAGTCCCATCGAGGTGAAATTTTTAGTTGATGATGAATTAGGGAAATGAAGTAGGCATTCGTTGTTGGAGGATACCCCTCTGAGCGTGCAAAATTTTTTGTAGCAACATTATAAGCTGAATGCACAACATAGTATAACCCACCTTGTTAGTTTTTTGCACCAAGCCTTGCTCATTTGATCGGTTATTGAGTGTCTATCTTTTGACCCCCCTTTTGATTATTCTGGTGTTGAATTTGAGAGATATATGCAAAGAGAGAAAAAAAAAAAAAAATGAGAAAAAGATGTGAAAAAAATAATATGAGAAAAAAAAAAAGAAAAAGAGCAAAAGAAAAGAAAAGGAAAAATGATGCAAAGTGTGAAATTGAATAAGAGTGGTTATATACAATTGTCTAAGTGTGGGGGAAATTTAGTGGGCAAACAAAAGTGCCGTGTTTTGTAATAGTTAAACGATGTAAGCTTGGTGAGTAGTCACTTGATCCAAAAATTCCATAACATTATCCAAAGCCTACACTACAAGCTCAAAAGACCTACCGATCCCGAGTCTCGAGTTAACTCCACTAGTGAAGATAGGTGTGAAGAGTGTATTCCTAAGTTGATGATTGGAACTTAGGCAAAAATCGTAAATTTTTCATTCTAATCTTTGTACATTGTTTCGTTCGAAATCACACACTACACAAGGATATACTATTCACACTATTTTTGGTGATCTTGTGCTTATGAGTAATTGATATGATGAGCTACATTTGTTTAGGCGTAGGCGTGATGATTGCTTTAGAGAAGAGGTTTGATGGGGATGTGTTTTCATAATTTTTGTATTTCTCGAGGACGAGCAATAGGCAAGTATGAGGGAGTTTGTTGAGCGTAAAATTCGCATGAATTTGAGCGTGAATTAGAGTGTATTTTATACCGTTTCAATAACTTACGTGTTTAATTTGCTCCAATTTGGTACTCGTTGCATGCGCGTTAAGAAACGAGAGAAAAATGCGAATTCGGAGCTAAGTTTGGGACAAAGTTGAATTTTGGCGGATTTAAGGGGACACACCCGTGTCCCTCCACAAGACGAAACCGAGACACCCCCGTGTCTCAGTACAGAAGATCGAGGAGATAGGAGACACACCCGTGTCTCCTGGTAAGAAGAAACTGAGACACCCCGGTGTCTCGGTACAGGCGATTCTGACTTTGCGAGATAGGGGAGACGCGAGTATGAAGAAAAGGTGATACGCCCGTGTCACTTAAGAAAAGCCCCAACACATTTTTGTGAGACACGGGCGTGTGTGGGATTTGTAAAGGAAAGAGACATACCCGTGTCTCTTGTCGGCTGAAGAATTCCTGCAGCAGCTATATATAGTGCGTGAATCATTGTTTTGGGGGTTCGCTTTTCGGGGGTTGAAAACCTAGCATCTTGGGATAGGGTTTCAGGGAATTTCGAGAAGAAGAAAGGATTGAATTCTTCAAATAATTTCTTTACTTCCGGTTTATTTATTGCTTTAATTCATCAAACTAATTCCTCTAAGTTTTGTTTCAATTCGTTTAGAATGTGGTTTTGTCGAATTTCATGAATGTTTAGGGTTTGGATTTTGGAGATTCGTTTTGACATGATGAACATGAATTTCTTTAATTCAATTCCTTTGATTTTTATGTGTTTTGAGTTAATCATGAGTAGCTAAATCCCTAGGGCTAGGGGAGTGATGGATTATGCATTCTAAGTGTTTGATATAATGCTTGAATGACTTGTGCTAATTCTTAGTTTTGAAAACTTGGTTTTAATTGATTGCAACGGATTGGCCACCCTTAGCATAATCTAGAATTGCCTAATTATCAAAAGATTAACTGTAATTGAGACGTTTTCTTAACTTGTAGGTTTAGAATCTAAAGAGATTTAATTCTTAATCTATACAACAAGTGATTTTTATTTCATGCCAAGCTGATAGAATTAGGATTACACTAGTCTTGATTAATTGGTTAATTTCGTTTTATTGATTGTGAAAACAACCTTAATATTATTTTAATACTAGTCTATATCTTGAAAGAGAATAGATTGAATCTAAGTGACTAGGTTGTAGAATTGCACTTGTCAAACGAGTATTATATTGAATCATGCATGTATAGTTGTTATTCCCCGGCCTTGTTTCTCTCTTGAACTCACATCGTGCGCTTGAGTTTTTAGTTTGTGCTTCCTTTAAGTAATTGTTTAAATTTCTTGTTAGTAGTTTAGATATCCAACTTGATATTTGATCAGGTCTTTAGATTAGAGTTAACTATAGAGTAGTGATTGATTTCCCTTCCCAGTGGGTACGATCCTATTGTGCTACGCGCATATTCAAAGTGTACACTTGCACGATTGGTTTTAACTTAAAAACACAACATTAATATGTCATAATATGATTTGTTTCGCTATAATATGTTATGTTATGAGTTTATTTGACGTCTCATGTATTTAATTCTTGAATTATTTGTGTGATATTATGTTATTTGTTTCGATATGCCTAAGTACGAACTTATATGACGTGCATTGCATCATTTGCATCCATATGCATTTGCCGAGCGTTTCTTTGGTTTATTTTGAGTCTTACTGTTGTCTCTTGTGTTTAGATTATCCGAATGGAGTAGCTCATTGGTGTGGAGCAGCTCCGTAGGTGTTCTTTGGGCTTGCTTGTTCGGTTTGTTCATCTAGGTGAGGTTTCTTTCTTTTAGTTATTACGACCTACAACCGTAAATATGTTTTAAGCCCGCATGCGACTTATATATATATATGTATGTATTTAGATACATGTTTGGCATGTATTTTTTGGGAATTGGCCCGTTTGTTATGAAACACCTTTGAAAAGGCTTTTGTATATACGTAAGCTATATTTTTTTCTTTTGTTTGTTTTGAAAAGGGTTGGTGTGCGTTTTGAACTAGTGAGATATGACTTTGAAAGATAAGTCTGATTAAGAACTTTTGAAATTTGGAATGGGCCCGGAGATTTATGCAAAGGAGCCCCGGGACGACATTGGGCCGTTGGGTTACTCCCGAGTATGATCTCCACTTTGAAAGGATGAAACCGGAACCCACTAGGAGGTTAGTGGGGGATGGAATACTTGGGCATGAGCGTCATGAAACTCACGACCCACAAAAATTGGAACCGATGATTAGGGTAGGAACAACCCTTCCATCACCCGGAGAAGAGGTATGTGTGTTTGACTTTGTTTTTGTTTGAATTTGGATTTGAATATGAAAGGAGTTAGGTTGGTTAGAAACTCGTACTCGCCGAGTTGTGTGAATATGACTTTGAACTTGGTTCGTGAAACAAGAGTGGATTCCTAATTACTAAAATTTGGTTGATTGTGGCCTTCGGCCTTAACTCTTTTCTATATACATATTATCACGGGGCTAAAATGTTTTAGATTGCAAAAACCACGCCCTGGTTCATGAGCTTTATGAATTTGAATATGCTCTACTTTTATGTATATGTACGTGTGAGTTGTTAGCCCCCTCACCAGTCTTTAGGACTGACCCTCATTGTTGTTTCCCCTTTTCCACTTTGTTTTTGAGTTGAAGGTGCAGGTTTTAGTTTGAGCTAGGCAGCAATTTCCTTTTGGGTCGTTCGAGTCGTGTAGTTCGCGTCTTTTGCATACTGCATCTTTAACTTTCCGCTTTGGTACTATTTATAAGTATGAATATGTATATGATTTGGAATATGTAAACTTGTATGATTTATTTGGCCCTGGAGTGGCATAACATGTATATTTCGTATTCATTGAACACGCATATTGGTATTTGATTGATCCTGTTGCTTCCGCATATGTTTTGATTTGCGTTGTGCATTCTGTATTGGGTCTAGACCGTATAGCTTAGGTGAGATTTTATTTGTCTCCCGTTCGCTATGGCTTGGTGCATGTGCGGAGTTCCTATTTCGTTACACGTGTCGGGCTATGGTGCGGGAAATGTAGTGCCCTTCGCTCCGGGGTGCTACATCCTAAAGTGGTATCAGAGCTTTTGGTTGCAAAACCGAAGCTTTATTGTCGTGTCGGGTTTATCTAGGTCGTTCGACTCAGGGTTATGTGTTTGTTTGCATTCACTCTCACTTTTATGTGAATTATTTATATTATTTGTGTTAATTGTGCATATGAACATGCACCAAAACCCCGCATGCATCGTTATTTCTTGGAATTGTGTTTTTATTTCAGGATATCATCTCAACATCAACGAGTCTCACCGAGAAAATGACAAAGAAGACAAGTATCTTTAGTCTACAAGATGTTCAGAGAATTTTGGTCCTCCGAAGTTGTTTAATGGTGATAATGTCACGGTCGAGAACGGGTTGCCCGAGCTAGCATGATTTTAGGGGAATTATCTGGGGATATCGTAAGAAAAAAGGTGAAGTTCACTACCCGTTTAATCCGAGGTCGAGCTTCAACGTGGCTCAAGAGAATGAGATCCAAATTTGAAAGGCCAGGGGAGGAATTTCAATATAGAGTTCTACTACGAGTACATCCCTCCAAGTTCAACGATAAGAAGACTTCAAGAATCCCTAACCCGCGATTAAGAATTAAAAAAGATGGATGATTTTTATATTGGAGTTTGAGAGATCGAGAACCGACAAGATTGCCCTAAGGGTTGGATGTAATTACAAGAGCAGGGAGATAAAATCCAACAAGTTTTTCAAAATTTCAAAGGTACACACACGGTCCAAAGTGATAAGAGAGATGGTATAAGTAAAGATGAATAAACAACGGTCAGAGTCTCACACTCTTTATATGAGACAAAGATCTGGTTCGAGTTCAAACCCAAGTAAGAGATCCAAATTTCAATAAATTCTCAAGAATTCCAAGATATCAACAATACCAAGAATAAGGAGATTCTACTACCGAAGATGAATTCAATGCTCCTATGGCTGAGGTCTGAATCATATGGAAGTGATGGTAGGAAGAAATTGAAGAGACGCTTCAAGTGTAGGTATCAGGTCACAAGATGAGCCAATGTCCGAATAGCAAGAATTTGATGCCTTCGAAACGCCTTGACTTCAAGATCCCGGTTCAATTTCAAGTTGATACTTTAGAAGGCAAAGAAGTGATACCGAATTCGACACTACCGGTATGGTGAAAGGTGTTGGGAAAACGAAACCGAAACACAGCGAAAATTTAAATTTTTTCCCAAAAGATATAATCGAATCTTGCAATTCCTATTCCCAAATTCGTAGAGATCAAGAAACTCATTTAGATAGTAGCTTTCTTGACACGTTCTAGCTGCCTAAGAACGCTCTTCACGTGGCTTGATCCCCTAAAGCTCCTTCAAATCTTTCAAGACTTCACGATAGTAGCCCTCTAGAGAATTAGTCCACCAACCTTGACCACGATCCGAATAGGGAGGATGCTAGTTCTATATTCGGTGTTTAGGCTCTAGGGTTTAGTGTATAATTTGGAGAAGGAGAATTTTGTTCATTAACCCCTAAGGGGTTCGAACCCTATGTATTAATAGGCAAGGGGTTCGAACCCTTTTGCTTGTTGAGCAAGGGTTTCCTAAACCCTTTTGGTAAGGGATTTCTTGCTTGGAGAGAAAGACTCTTACTTTGATCAAAAGTCTCCTTTTGACCAACTTGTCAAGCAAGAATAATATCTAACTCTCTTAGATATTTTATTTTACTTTATTTATTAAATAATAAATAACTTGAATACTAATAATTAATTAATTCATAATTAATTATTTATTAGACTTTAATTCTCTAAATTAGGACTTTAATCTTAATTCAAAATTAAATCAAAGTCCATTAAATAATTAACACATTAATTATTTAACTCATACACATATATATACACTTGATTACACGTGTCACTTAGGACACGTGTCATTCACGTGTTCCACACGTGTGATTCACATGTGTGGGCCCCACCATTCTCTTAATGGTTCGACCAACTCGTTTAATCGATTCAAGCCTTAACCCACGTGACTGGGTCGTTGTGTGTGACCCCCTAGGTTCTTAATTCAATTAGTAGTGACCCTAATTAATTAATTCCTAATTAATTAATCAGTCCACTGATCGTACACCATAGTCTAGCAACAGGTGTATGACCCCTAGCTGAATAAGAATGTCTCAATTCGAAAGAACCTTTAAGTCATTGATTCATGTGAGATACAATCCTCCTACGTCCCATCTCTCAATCAAGATGTAGGGTAAGAGAATAATTAGAACCCTAATACTCTTGATCTTAAAGTTAAGTGCATTTCATATCCATTTGATCTCAATCCAAGAAACTCATTTCTTGATGTCTTGATGTCTTGATCCACTGCCTTGGCCAAGGACTCCTCTATGGCATATGAATCACTTACACAATGATTCGTGAGATATTTCCTAATCTTGAATTTTCTATTTCCAGAAATATAAACTTTCTTTCCCATTTAGGAATCTTCTCACACGGGACACCTCTGTGTACTTATTTAGAATAACCAAGCACCCCCATGTATCACGCACATATGAACAATACACTTTGCACCCCATGAAACAAGGTGGTCCTTCTTAAGGGCGTGATCACACGAGCAATCCTGGAACGAGTCAAGTCGACACTCCCACTGTCTTTGGACTCATCGGCTTGGAGTGATTTCTAATCATGACTTATGTGATATAGGGCTTGTCTCATGAACCATTTCGCCTAAATGGTTGAGTCCTATAAGTCATATCGATTAGGAGAGTTCTAATACATGCGCAGTCAAAGTAAATATACAATCAAACAAGAGCATATAAAGAAGTGTTTCCTTAATTCGTATTATTCAAAGATTGTCTGTGATTTACAAAAGGAAAGTATTAAAGCGGACTATTACATTGGCTTTTAGGGCACTATTCCTAACAACCTCCCACTTCCCCATCAAAGCCATTCATGAGCTAATCTAAGTCCCATCTTCGCAAGATGGCCTTCGAGAGCTTCTCGACTAAGGGGTTTAGTAAGCTGGTTTGCCACGTTCACTGCTGATGTGACCCTCTCAATTTTCACATCACCTCTTTTGATGATATCACGGATTAATTGATACTTCCTCATAATGTGCTTGGTCCGTTGGTGCGATCTTGGTTCTCTTGCTTGAGCAACCGCCCCAGTGTTGTCACAAAATATAGTAATGGGATCTTTCATGCTAGGAACGACATTCAATTCTTGAATGAAGTTTCTAATCCAAACACCTTCCTTAGCTGCATCATTTGCAGCCAAGTATTCGGCCTCAGTGGTCGAATCCGCAGTGGTTGTTTGCTTGGAACTTTTCCAACTCACTGCTCCGCCATTAAGGCAGAAAATGTATCCTGACATTGACTTAAAAGCATCTAAGTTAGATGCAAAGCTTGCATCGCAGTATCCTCCGATTACTAGATCTTTCTGTCCTCCGTATACTAAGAACAAATCCTTAGTGCTTCACAAATACTTTAGGATATTCTTCACGGCAGTCCAGTAACCTTCTCCAGGGTCTGATTGGAAACGGCTCGTTACACTAAGTGCATATGCCACATCCAGTCGAGTATACAGCATTGCATACATTATGCTACCTATTGCCGAGACATAAGGCACATGAGTCATCCTTTCCTACTCAAGGTTTATCTTAGGACACATCTTCTTGGAAAGACATGTTCCTATACTCATGGGAAGAACCTTGTTCTTCGCATTCTCCATACTGAATCGTTTCAGTACTTTGTCTATGTACATCGATTGTGATAGTCCTATCAATCTCTTAGATCTATCCCTATAGATCTTTATTCCGAGAATGTAGGACGCATCACCAAGATCTTTCATCTCGAATTGGTTCGATAACCAAGACTTGGTAACTTTCATGTCATCCTTCGAATTCCCAATTAGAATGATGTCATCAACATAAAGCACCAAGAATTGCACTGAAGTCTCCAATTCCTTTCTATACACGCAGGACTCATTCGAATTTTGAACGAAGCCAAACGCTTTGACTGCCTCATCAAAACGAATGTTCCAATTCATAGAAGTATGTTTCAATCCGTAGATTGATCTTTGGAGTTTGCAAACCTTTTGCTCACTCCTACTTAATGTGAAACCTGTGGGTTGATCCATATAAATGTGTTTATAAATGTTTCCATTGAAAAAGGCAGTTTTCACATCCATTTGCCATATCTTATAGTCGTAATATGCAGCTATGGCAAGCATGATCCGAATGGACTTTTGCGTTGCAACCGGTGAGAAGGTTTTATCAAAGTCCACGCCGGGCCTTTGAGTAAAGCCTTTGGCAACGAGCCTTGCTTTATACGCTGCAACGTTTTCTTCTACTTTGAGCTTTCTCTTAAAGATCTATTTGCAACCTATGGGTTTTACCCAATCAGGAAAATTAACCAAGGTCCAAACTTGGTTGGAGTACATCGAATCCATTTCGGATTTCATGGCTTGCTTCCACTGCTCAGAATTTGAGTCTGACAGTACCTCCTCATATGTTAGAGGATCAATATCCTTCTGAGAGATTCCATGGAGAAAACCATACCATCTCTCAGGTTGCCTAGGAGTGCGTTCAGAACGCCTCAGAGGAGGATTTTCATGTGTATCGAAGTTCGTAATTGGTTGTGGGATATCAGATTGAGGCGTCTCTTGTGTGGGTGGCGTGGGATCATCTCGAATTTCTTCGAGTTCTGTGATCTTGCCTTTCTTTTCTTCTAGGAACGGTTCCTCAAGAAAAGTTACATTTCTTGAAACAAACACCTTTTCTTCAGTTTGATCATAGAAGTAGTATCCTATGGATTCCTTAGGATAGCCAACAAAGTAGCATAAGTTAGAAGAGCTTCTAACTTATGTCCCACTGTCCTCTTCACATAAGCAGGACAACCCCAAATTCTTAAGTAAGAATAACTAAGGATTTTGCCATGCCACATCTCATAGGGCATTTTAGGGACAGACTTGGAAGGAACAAGATTCAAAATCTTGGCTGCACTTTCTAGAGCATAACCCCAGAAAGAAGGTGGTAAGTCAGTGAAACTCATCATGGAACGAAACATATCAAGTAGGGTTCGATTCCTTCTCTTAGAAACTCCATTAAGTTGAGGAGTTCCCGGAGGATTCCACTGAGAGATAATTCCATTATCTCTGAGATAACTCCATTATCTCTGAGATAACTAAGGAATTCTTCACTAAGATACTCGCCACCTCGATCAGATCGAAGTGCCTTGATCTTGTGACCAGTTTGGTTCTCAACCTCCTTTTGAAATTCTAAGAATTTCTCAAAAGCCTCAGATTTGTACTTCATTAAGTACACATAACCATAACAACTAAAGTCGTCAGTGAAGGTTATGAAGTACTGATGATTGTTTTGAGTGCTTACTGTAACACCCCGGAACGGAGGGCGCCAAATCCCCCACACCATAGCCCAACCCGGGTGCCGAAATGGGAACTCCGTCCCCGCGTCGAACTATGGCGAACGGGTGACAAACAAAATCAACTCTAGGCTAGGCGGTCTAGACCCCGGACAGAGTGCGCAACAAAATAAACCGAAAGTGCGGAAGCTACAGGATCATATAACAAAACCAATTACAGGCATATAAGCTTAAAACAAGATATACATACTGCAACATACTTTGGCCACCCCAGGGCCGAAAGAAATATTCAAGCTTCATATTACAGAACATAGCTTCAAATTGTTTATACATAGTACCAAATATACATAGTACCCAAGCAAGAAAGTAAATATGCAAATGCAAGGACGCTACAAGGACTCGAACGACACCCAAGCCTCGAAAGACAACCGCCGCCTAGCCAGACTCCCAACCGGGCACCTGCAAAGCTCAAAACAAAGGGGAAAAAGAAAGAAGCAACGAGGGTCAGTCCTAGAGACTGGTGAGGGGGCTACACACGAACACATACGTATAGGTAGGAGCATAGCATATTCAAATCAAAAATGTTCATGAACCGGGTGTGGTTTTTGCATTCCAAAAGGGTTTAACCCGTGATACTATATATATACAAGTAAAGATTTAGGGCCAAAGGCCAAATTCATCCACGTTTTACCAGTTATGAGTCCACCCCGTTTCACAATCCGTATCGGATACATAAGCATAAGCATAAACACAACACGGCGAGAACGAGTTCTCACACACACTTACTTATACCAAAACAAAACTCATAAACAATCCCACCTCCACACCATTGGGGAAGAGAGGTGCCCCTCTCGACCCTCCACAGAATGAAACTTGTGAACCGGAGGATCCTGCCCGGTTCCTTCAACGGCCAACCTTAAAGTGCTCCGTCGGAATAGGAGAACTAAGTCTCCCATAAATGGAGTCGTGTTGATGAGAGAGCCCGGCGACCCCATGGCCGACCCAAGATCACATACCACTTCTCCGGGGCCCACAAACAGATCAAAGAACTCACACACACATATCCACAAAGCGTATACTTATCACAAAAGCTTTTCTTGCCAAAACTTAACACGTACACACACCAACCCTTTTCAAAAACGAATAAACAAAACATAGCTTACATACATATAAAAGCATTTTCAACGGATTTTATAGCAAATGGCCAAATCCCGCAAAATACATATCAAGCACTTATTTATACGTATATATATAGTTTGCATGCGGGCTTAAATTACATATTGGGTTGTAGGTCATAATAGCTAAAAAGAAAGAAACCTCACCTCCGAGAAGCAACGGGAACAAAGAAAGCAAACGAACGTCTAGAGGACAACCTCGTCAACCAAGGAACGAACCTAAAGGAAAGGCAAAGACAAAAGACAAACTTAGACTCAATATGAACCACATTAGATGCTCGGCAGATGCGTATATATGTTCATGATGCAAAGGACATAAAATAAATTCACTCTTAGGTCATAGGAGAGCATGTGTTGCATATAAGTTCATAATTCACAAACGAGGGTATAAAACAAGTCAAGGATTCACAACATTAAGCTTAACACATAATGTAACAAGTTAATGAAGTATACAAGTCATAAACAAGACAAGAAAGCTAACTAGAAGAAATGAAAAGGAAGCAAACCCAAGCAAAGACGGGCAAAAAATGAGAATTCCTAGGGGACACGCCCGTGCCCCCCTGGAAGAACAAGCTGAGACACCCCCATGTCTCAGTACAGGGGACGAACAACGGAAACCAGAAGGTGACACACCCGTGTCACCAACATAGAGCAAACCGAGACACCCCCGTGTCTCGGTACAGAAAGGACCAGACAGCAAGCAACACATCAGATTTTGGAGAGAAAAACAGGGGATTCGGTGCAAGCCTAGGGGAGTCTCTAAAGCCAAAGAAAACACATAAACGAAACATGAAAATAACACCAATTCATCATATATTCATGCCATATAAGTAGCAATAAATTCAGCCACAAAATAAGCAAGAATCAAAGCAAGAAATGAGAAGAATGTATCAAGCTATAGCATCCAAGTCTCAAGCATTCATCCAAGGCCAATCATTCATAACTCAACTACCAAGGAAGAAGATGCAATAAATGCTAAGAATCAAGTCATAGAAGCAATATATCATCACGAAGAATCAAGAGAGCAAGAAGGGAAGCAAGAATCATCAAATTCATCCTCCTCTACTATTCACATGCTTGCTAGAACTCAAGAATCAACCAATGAATTCAACTCAAAGGAACATAAAAGAGAGAGAAGAGAGTGTAGATTACAATCATAAACTTACTTTCAAATTAGAGAAGCTTTGGATGTGATTTGAGCTCAAAATCATGAAAATGGCCAAGGGTTTCTTCCTTCTCTTCTTGGAGCTGAAGTTGCTGCACTTTCCCTTCTTTTTCTTGGGTGTGGGACGAAATGAGGGAGTAGGAGAAAGTGAGGGATGGTTATATACATGTAAGTCAAGGTTAGGGGCTTAATTGGGGTTAAATGGGGTCCCACAAGTGAAGATTAGTCAACAAAAGGGTACTCTTAAGCACAAGGGTTCGTTCCGGTCGAAAAACGGGGAATCAAATATGCTTAGAAAAATATGAATCTTGATTCTTTGTCTTTATTTCTTCGTTGCGAGTCCAACGCATCTTCCGGAATTCAAATCCGAATTCCCGAGCTCAAGTTACGCCTTCCGGAACACAAGGTGCGCTAAAGCCCGTTAGGCCCTTATCTCCCTAAAACATAAAACGGTTTCAAAACCGTATCAAACGAACTCAAAAACAAGTAATGAGCATAAAGATACATTCATAACACATATAAGTCACGCATAGCACGTAGCCACAAAAATAAAAAACGAAAACGGACACAAACGGAGCAAGAACGAAACAAAGAAAACGAACACGTATAAGTAAATCACATAAGGTCAAATAAGTTTCAAAAAATTCAAATATATCACATAGAAGTATAATAAACACTTAATATACATAATTAAATAATTAAAAGCGCACATAGCTCACCTGTGAAGGCGTACCTGGAAAGGCCGGACGAGCGGGATGTTACACTTACACTAAGCGGTCCACAAACATCAGAATGGATCAAATCCAAGGTCTTTGTGGCTCGTTCCACACTTCCTTTGAAAGGAGTTTTGGACATCTTTCCTTTGAGATAGGATTCGCAGGAAGTCAACTATTTAAGGTCATTTTCAGAGAATGTCCCTAAGGTTGTTAACTTGCTAATTTTGTTCTTGGAAATGTGTCATAATCTAGCTTGCCACAAAGAAACTGAGACTTGGTCATCTCTCTTACATTTTTTTTCTCGTTGTATATTCAAAATATTAATGTTTTGAGTTAGATAAAGTCCATTGTTTAATGTACCAAGATGTATTGAAAAATCATTCTTTTTGAGGAAAAAGTTGACATTCTTAATATTAATTTCATAACATTCACAATCAAGTATTGGAACTGAAATAATATTACGAATAATGTCTAGTACATAAAGGACTTTATTTAAAACTAAAACTGAATGACCTAAATCTAATCTAATTGTGCTTAAAACTTGGGCTTCGACCATTAATCCATCCCCAATCTTCAAGACACATTCTCCTCTCTTTAGCTGTCGGACCTCACTTAGCATCTGTACATCATTACAGATATGAGATCCACAACCGGTATCAAGTACCCAAGAGTTAGAATTAATAGAAAGATTTACTTCTACCAGAAACATACCTTTCTTTAGAGTAGCCTTGTACTCCTGGCAGTTTCTCCTCCAATGCCCCAGTTTGCCACAATGGAAGCAAACGTCCTCTTTCTGATCACGTTTCTTCTTTTGGGCTTTTCCCTTCGTGATGCCTCTATTGGGCCTAAGGGACTTCTTCTTCTTTTAGGCTTTCTTGCCCTTGCCTTTAGAAGGCTTAGAAGAAGATGGAGCATTGACCATCATAACCATGTTGTCCTTCTTGATCATGCTTTCAGCAGTCACAAGCTGACTAATCAGCTCAGCTACAGTAGCATTTGCATGATTCAAGTTGAAGTTAAGGACAAAGGGGTTGAATGGTGGTGGGAGTGAGGCTAGCAACAGATCCACTGAAAGCTCATCTCTCAGTGGCATGTCCATGGAAGCAAGATTCTCGATAAGAGTAAGAAACTTAGGTCCATATTCATGGACACTTGTACCTTCCCTCATTCTCAAATGGAACAATTCTCTTGAGGTGTTATTCCTTGTAACACACTCATGAGGGCGGTAAAGTTGCTCTAAGTGATTGTAAATCTCCCAAGCGAATTCCATGGACTCATGCTGTCTTTGCATGTCCGGAGACATGTTAGCAAGCATGAGACAACAGGCTTGGAGATTATCATCCTTCCACTTCTGGATGGGCGTCCCGTTCAGCCCGGGTCGGAGCTTTCCCTTCGAAAACAGGCTCCACCTCGTAGAGAGCATAAGTTCTCTTTTCGGAATCTAGAATGATTTTTAGATTCCGAAGCCAATCAGAATAGTTGGGACCAGTCAACTTGTTTGACTCGAAGATCGATACTAGAGGGTCTTTGGTTGCCATTTCAAAACACATAGACAATCACAGAATCTACGACCTAAATGGAAAAACAGAGAACTAAGTGAGCATGCTGAATAATAACAATATACATGAGATTAGGTCTTTAATCTATGTAGCTCCCACTGTTTTTAGAAGATCTATAATTCCAAAGATCCTAGAGGATACTTGTTATCCCAATGGGTACTAAGATCCTAAGCACTTTATCTTGAACCCACGACTCGTGGACATTCTCAATGAAGCCTAAGGTAGGTACAACTTACCAATTCCAACTCGGTGAAATTCTTAGTAATATTTTTGCATCACCTATCTTTCAATATGGACCCACGAATCATGCGACATCCATATTTACTTAGGCGTTAAGCTAGACCCATCAATCATAAGATCAAGATCAAAACTTAGTTCGAACGACCCACGACTCGCGGACATTGCCCTTCCTAAAATTGATCTCGAAATATTGATCATTAAAATGATCAATTAGGAAACTAAGAACTAATAGATTTCACATAGTTACCCCACGACTCATGGGCAGTAACTAGATTCCTCTATTAAACTTAAATTCTATTGATGGAATGCTAGGAATTTAATTCAAAGTTTGCACCTCGAATTAAACACCTATTTTTGAAAATTAGCTTAATATTTAATGGGAATTTTTTATTAAACAGGAGAGTTGTCCGGTTCGACCTCACCAACATATATGTTATCCAATTTAATTAGTCTTGATTAATGCAAGTACAACTTAAATGCATTTCACACAAGCACATAACATATAACATGTCCTAGCATGATACTAACATGTGATGCTCATGGGTTCTACCTATCTTATACGTGATATGTGGGAGCCACTCCAAAATCACAAGTTCTAACATAAATGCCACATAAAACAGTTTAAATCACATAAGGGAATTGGAAACAAAACGATGCCCTATCTATTACAATAATAGAAATCCTCTCTAACACTTTGAGAGGTCTTCACGTATGGCCTCCATCTTGTTACTTGTTGTGTGGATCCATCTTACTCCATGGGTGCATTATCTCCAAAATGAAAGAAAAAGACCTCACCACCTATCTCTACTCTCAAATTGCACGGGGCATACCCCGGCCTCAAAAACAGTAATATGGAAAGCCATATAATAAACACATAACAGTACGAACATAAGTGGGACACCGACCCCAATTGAAAAACACAACTATGGGGCTCCAACCCCAATTAAAACCATACATGTGCATAAATTAAAACCATTCATAAGACTAAACCCATGATCACCTAGCATGCATAAGTTGCAACAATTTAAATTTACCCATAAATTAAAATTCTCGCTTTAAGCTCTAATAGCTTAAAACACAACTTAGATGCAATTCTTATTCATGAGCCTTTTCTATAAAATCCAAAAATAATAAACCAATAAAATTCCAATTAATTTCTGAAAATTAATAATTTTATTCCTTTTCAATATTTCAAAAATAAAGAGTGTAGTTTTCCCAAAATTAAATTTGTTTTTAATTTCAAAACAAAAATCCCAATTTATAAAATTATTTTAAAATAAATTTAATTTTAATAAAACAAATTTTATAAAATTAAATCGGGATCGGATTGAACTAAACACGAAAATCAAAATTGCGAAAACCATGTCGGGGCCGAGAGCGCCCGCAAGGCCCCCAGCATCGCGCGCTGCCTGTAGAGTGTGCTGCCAGCACGTGCGTTGCCGCGCGAGCAGGTGCTCGCGGAAGGCCTCTCTCGCGGTTACGGGGAGAGGGCATGCAGGCGCGACTAGGCATTGGCGGTGGAAACGGGCGGGCGAGACTGCGGCGCGTAGGCCTAGGCGTGCTATGCCTTAGCACGTCTAGGCTCGTGTTTTCCTAATGCAATTTCGTGTTTCATGTTTTCAGTTCAAAACCAACAACAATCTAGAAATTTAAAACACAATTCAATTTAATTTGATTCAAAACGTTTTAAAATCAAAAATTTTTTAGAAACAAGTTTTCAGAAATTCAGGAAAAAATGCAGATTCAATTTTTCAGATTTTCTAAAAGAACTCATGAATACTCAATCACATCTAAACCTAAGAATTTCTACCAAATTCAGAATAATTGAGACGAATCTGAAATAGGCCTTGCAAGGTGGCTCTGATACCACTTGTTGGGAAAACGAAACAAAAACACAGCGGCAATTTGAAAAATTTTCCCAAAAGATAGAATCGAATCTTGCAATTCCTATTCCCGAATTCATAGAGATCAAGAAACTGACTTAGATAGTAGCTTTCTTGACACGTTCTAGCCGCCCAAGAACGTTCTTCACGTGGCTTAATTCCCAAAAGCTCCTTCGAATCTTTCAAGACTTCGCGATAGTAGCCCTCTAGAGAATTAGTCCACCAACCTCGACCACGATCCGAATAGGGAGGATGTTAGTTCTATGTTCGGTATTTAGGCTCTAGGGTTTAGTGTATAATTTGGAGAAGGAGAATTTTGTTCATTAACCCCTAAGGGGTTCGAACCCTATGTATTAATAGGCAAGGGGTTCGAACCCCTTTGCTTGTTGAGCAAGGGTTTCCAAAACCCTTTTGGTAAGGGATTTCTTGCTTGGAGAGAAAGACTCTTACTTTGACTAAAAGTCTCCTTTTGACCAACTTGTCAAGCAAGAATAATATCTAACTCTCATAGATATTTTATTTTACTTTATTTATTAAATAATAAATAACTTGAAGACTAATAATTAATTAATTCTTAATTAATTATTTATTAGACTTTAATTCTCCAAATTAGGACTTTAATATTAATTTAAAATTAAATCAAAGTCCATTAAATAATTAACACATTAATTATTTAACTCATACACATATATATACACGTGATTACACATGTCACTTAGGACACGTGTCATTCACGTGTTCCACATGTGTGATTCACACGTGTAGGCCCCACCATTCTCTTAATGGTTCGATCAACTCGTTTAATCGATTCAAGCCTTAACCCACGTGACCGGGTTATTGTGTGTGACCTTCTAGGTTCTTAATTCAATTAGTAGTGACCATAATTAATTAATTCCTAATTAATTAATCAGTCCACAGATCTTACGACCATAGTCTAGCAACAGATGTATGACCCCTAGCTAAATAAGAATGTCTCAATTCGAAAGAACCTTTAAGTCATTGATTCATGTGAGATACAATCCTCCAATGTCCCATCTCTCAATCAAGATGTAGGGTAAGGGAATAATTAGAACCCTAATACTCTTGATCTTAAAGTTAAGTGCATTTCATATCCATTTGATCTCAATCCATAAAAACTCATTTCTTGATGTCTTGATCCACTGCCTTGGCCAAGGACTCCTAGATGGCATATGAATAACTTACACAATAAGAGATCAACTTGCTAATGCAAGTGTAAGTCCTTTATCGGTTCTCATATACTTTCATGTACCACTTTTGCAATCCCAGCATAAGCCTTGAATCAGTTGTCTAAGGCGACACCCTTTAAAGCTTATACCTAAGACTACAGAGTTAGCCCATAAGGTATCAATGGAATCTTAGGTCTAATGGTCACTTAATCACATCAAGGATTCGTGAGATATTTCCTAATCTGGAAGTTTATATTTCCAGAAATAGAAACTTCCTTTCCCATTTAGGAATCTTCTGACACGGGACACCTCAGTGTACTTACTTAGAATAAGCAAGCACCCCCATGTATCACGCACATATGAACAATACACTTTGCACCCCATGAAACAAGGTGGTCCTTCTTAAGGGCGTGATCACACGTGCAAGCCTTGAACGAGTCAAGTCGACACTCCCACTATCTTTAGGACTCATCGACTTGGAGTGATTTCTTATCATGACTTATGTGATATAGGGCTCGTCTCATGGACCATTTCGCCTAAATGGTTGAGTCCTATAAGTCATATTGACTAGGGGAGTTCTAATACATACGCAGTCAAAGTAAACATACAATCAAACAAGAGCATATAAAGAAGTGTTTCCTTAATTCGTATTATTCAAAGATTGTATGTGATTTACAAAAGGAAAGCATTAAAGTGGACTATAACATCGGCTTTTAGGGTACTATTCCTAACAAAAGGTACACAAAGCATTAATGGTATCTCATACATGTATATTTTAATCTCGGGGAAACCCACTTGTTTGCTCTTCTCTTCTCGTTGCTTCTTAGTGTTGTTTGTTGTTGTTGCTCTTTCGGTGTGAGCTCTCTTCTTCGAGAGTTTGGTAAGGTCGAGTGCTAGTGTGGTTTGTATGTTGTGAGGGCCGAGTTTGCCCGGTGGTCTTGTTTGAAGGCACGTAGTGAGGTACGGATCTACTTAGGCATGGGTTGGTTGTTCGGGTGCCGAGTTGAGTTGGTGTGTTGCCTTAGGAGGTCCGTTTAGGGCTCAACAATATTCTCGGGTAATGGATCGAAGCCTAGCCTATTTATATCTCTTATGGAAGCAGATGGTTAATCTGGGATGGTGAGACGAGCTATGTAGCTTACCTTTGGGTTAACCGAGGGATCGAGCCAAGCTCGATGAGACAAAGATCATAGTAAGATTTTCTTGATGTCCCTTGAAAAGTTGGAATTCTTTAACACTTGACGGGAGCATTGAGTTATCGTTGATCTTTATCTCGGAATTGAACCTTGTTCGAGGACTCCCTACCTGATAGCTCATGTAAGGTTGTTGGAGTTGAAGGCATAGTTTGATGAGCTCTTAGAAGGTGGTTTCATCCATTGAGTATTTCTTCGTGGAGTACTTTAGTTCTATCTAAGAAAAGACGGACTTTAGGGTGAATATCGACTACCGTGAGCTACACAGGTTAATTGTGGAAGATAAATACCCTTTTGCTCGTTTCGAAGAGTCGTTCGTTCTTCTCCAAAATTCCGTGGACACGCCAAGTTTGGGTTTTAACAATGGTATAACCGACTACTCATCCTGGTAGAAGAACCGAGAATTGCCTCAGAGTAAGAAGTCTCTCATGTTAACGGGGTACATTAGGCGATTCTTTCTATTAAAATTGCCAAATCGTTGATTTGTTTGACAAGAAGAGGCACGGTTTCAGAGTGGGAAGAGGCGGTCGAAGAGAGTTGCCTTCGGTATTGTCTTTGCTTAACCGAGGTTACTCAAGACTACTTCGTTAACAATCGAGGCACAAAGGAAGGCTTTGCTTGTGTGTTGCTAGCAGAAGAGTGCAACCTACGTCTCAAGAAGTGCAAGGTCACGAGACTTACCCCACTTTTGGTTCGAGTTTGTTCGAAGACTTGAAGAACCGGTAAGGTGTATTGGCGTGAGAAGAGATGTTACAAACTTCGCGTAGCAATGTCTAAAGTGCCATCGGTTGAAGACTGAGCATCAAGAATCGGTAGGTTTCTCCAACTACTTCCGAATTCAATTTGGAAGTGGGAGTAAATGACTAAGGACTTAGTGTCCGGTTTGCTAAGGTTAAGGAGATCTCATGAGAATTGAGTGGTGGCTCGTTTTATTGAGTTAACCTATTTTCTCATAGCAAGGTTGTTTGACAAGGGTTCGAGAGCTTCATAGTTTAGAAGAGAAGACCCCTATAGTTAAAGTGAGAGATCGGGACTTCTTAGAAGCATCTTTACGAAGGGGTTCGCTGGAATTCGGCAAATGCCACTGAGTTATCGGGGTTATGAGAAGTCTTCCTTATTCTTTAATTAAATAAGTGATATCCTGAGGAGTCTTTAGCTTACCTGGATCAGAGTGGCGCAGAAGAAGCGTGGAGTTGATTCGTTTCCAGAGTTGTTCAAGATCCTGCTTTAGGACCTGAGGACAGGTACTTTTAAAGGAGGGGAGTTTGTAACATCCTGCTCGTTCGGCCGTACAGGTATGTCATTAGGACTGAGCTAAGTGTGCTTTTCAATTATTTATTTATGCAATTATGTGTTTATTATATTGTTATAAGCTAATTCTTGAATTATATGGATTATTTGTTAAGTGATTATATATGAATTTTGAACGTTTTTGCCCCTATTTGCTTCGTTCTTGAACCGTTTAACCCCGTACTTGATCCCAATTCCTGTGAATACATGGCATGCATGAAATATATGATTTATGAATGTGTTTGTATGCTCGTCTTTTGTTTTGGAGTTCGTTTGTTACGGTTTTTAAAACCATTTTGTTTATTAAGGGACTCGAGGGCCTAACATGTTTTAGCGTACCTTGGGTTCCAGAAGGCATAACTTGAGCTCAGGAATTCGGATTCAAATTCCGAAAGTCGCGTTGGACTCGCAAATAAAAGTGGGAACTAATGAATCTAGCCTTGTATTTTTCTAAGCCCGCTTGGACCTCTGAAACTCCTCCAAACTGAGCCCCGTGTGACAGAATCACCAACCCTGCCCATTTTGCTCATATCCGACCCGTTTTAGAACCAAATCGCCCCATTCTTGAACACTCATGACCCTAACACACCCTTCTATCCTCCCATACCCAGCCATTTCGGACTCCCTTGGCACATGAACCGAGAGAGAGCTGAAGAGGGAAGAAGAAAGCCACCCTATTTTTGTACCTTGTGATTTTGAGCTCGTTTCAATTCCAATCTTTACCATTTCTTCGATGTAAGTCCATTTTTGGATTCTCCATCCTTTTGTGCTTCTTTTTCATCCTTGAATCTTTGATTTTCATCCATGTTCAGGCATGCTATGGTGAAGATGATGAATAGTTAGGATTTTTGAACAATTCTTGAATCCATGCTCCTTACTTGAATTCCTTGAGGTTTGATGCATGTTTTGTGATCATTTGAGCTTCCTTGACTTGATTCCATGCTTTAATTTTGAGCTCCTTGTGTATATGATGATCCACCATGGAAGAACTTTGGGTTTTCTTGAAGCTTTTGAATAAATTTGAACTCCTACACTTTGCTTCTTGTTGTTGCTTGGTTTGTGGCTGATTTAGGAGAGTTTTATGCATGAAATTCTTGAGGTTTTTGTATGTATTTGTTGTCTAGATGTTGCCTTTCATTGCCTAGCTTGTTGTCATGCTTTTACCCTATTTTACAGCTCAAGAATGAAGGAGACGCAGCTCTAGCAAGGAGCGAACGACCGTTCGCTCGTGGCAGCTTTTGGCCTCGAACAGCCGTTGGCGTGAGGCATGCAGTTCTGTACCTCCGAGTAGCCGTTCAAAGGAGGTAAAGGAGAAGGGCGAACGGCCGTTCAGCCCTTGGAAGCAGCCGTTCCACCTCCCATGCATGTAAGGGTGAATGGTCGTTCGCTTTAGTGGGATTTGTGATTTTCTTGTTCGTTTATGCTTTTATTTGATTCCTCCCACCCCGATTATGATCCTAACATGTTAATATGTCATAATATGATTAGTTTCATTATTTTTTATTTTTATGGCCTCGTTTGCTAAGTGTGAATGTTGTATGAATGCTTATGCTATGCTATAATATGTTATGTTATGAGTTTATTTGACGTGTCATTTATTTAATTCTTGAATTATTTGTGTGATATTATGTTATTTGTTTTGATATGCCTAAGTACGAACTTATATGATGTGCATTGCATCATTTACATCCATATGCATTTGTCGAGGGTTTCTTTGGTTCATTTTGAGTCTTAGTGTTGTCTCTTGTGTTTAGATTGTCCGAGTGGAGTAGCTCGTTGGTGTGGAGCCGCTCCATAGGTGTGCTTTGGGCTTGCTCGTTCGGTTTGTTTGTCTAGGTGAGGTTTCTTTCTTTTAGTTATTACGACCTACAACCCTAAATGTGTTTTAAGCCCGCATGTGACTTACAAATATATATATATATATATATTTAGATACATGTTTGGTATGTCTTTTGTGGGAATTGGCCCGTTTGTTATGAAACACGTTTGAAAAGGCTTTTGTATATACGTAAGCTATATTTTTTCATTTGTATGTTTTGAAAAGGATTTGTGTACTTTTGCACTAGCGAGATATGACTTTGAAAGATAAGTCTGATTATGAACTTCTGAAATTTGAACTGGGCCCAGAGATTTGTGCAAAGGAGCCCCGGGACGGCATTGGGCCGTCGGATTACTCCCGAGTATGATCTCCACCTTGAAAGGATCAACCCGGAACCCACTAGGAGGTTAGTAGGGGATGGAATCCTCAGGCGTGAGCGTCATGAAACTCACGACCCACACATATTGGAACTGATGGTTAGGGTAGGAACAACCCTTCCATCACCTGGAGAAGAGGTATGTGTGTTTGACTTTATTTTTATTTGAATTTGGATTTGAATATGAAAGGAGTTAGGTTGGTTAGAAACTCGTACTGACCGAGTTGTGTGAATATGACTTTGAATTTGGTTCGTGAAACGGGAGTGGATTCCTAATTACTAAAATTTGGTTGATTTTGGCCTTCGGCCTTAACTCTTTTCTATATACATCTTATCATGGGCTAAAATGTTTTAGATTGCAAAAAACACTCCCCGGTTCATGAGTTTTATGAATTTGAATATGCTCTGCTCTTATGTATATGTACGTGTGAGTGTGTTAGCCCCCTCACCAGTCCTTAGGACTGACCCTCGTTGTCGATTCCCCTTTTCCCCCTTTGTTTTTGAGTTGCAAGTTTTGGTTTTGGTTTGAGCTAGGCGGCGTTTCCTTTTGGGCCGTTTGAGTCGAGTAGTTCTCGTTTTTTGCATATTGCATCTTTACCTTTCCGCTTTGGTATGTATAAGTATGAATATGTATATGATTTGGAATTTGTAAACTTGTATGATTTATTTGGCCCTGGAGTGGCATAGCATGTATAATTCGTATTCGTTAAACATGCATGTTTGTATTTGATAGATCCTGTTGCTTTCGCATATGTTTTGATGTGCGCACTCTGTATTAGGGTCTAGACCGTCTAGCTTAGGTGAGATTTTGTTTGTCTCCCCTTCGCTATGGCTTGGTGCGTGTGTAGAGTTCCTATTTTGTTACACGTGTCGGGCTATGGTGCGGGGGATGTAAGCCCTCCGCTCCGGGATGCTATAGGCTTAGGCCTACAAGTACAAGAGTGGTCAAAGGTAGCTACTTTGGTGCTATTTCTTTAGCTTTGTTACTTGCTATGCTCTTATGTATATGTACGTGCGTGTGTGTTAGCCCCCTCATCAATCTTTAGGACTGACCCCTCCTCGTTATTTCTTTTTTTTCCCCCCTTGTCCTTGAGTTGTAGGTACAGATTTGGTTTGAGCTAGGCGGTGGTTGTCTTTTGGGGTTGTTTGAGTCTTGTCGTCGAGTCTTTTACATACTTTGCATCCATATCTTTCCATTTTGGTAATATGTACAAATAGGTATACAAATATGATTTAGAACTAGGAAATTGTATATTTAATTTGGCCCATGGTGGGCCTGAATTGTATCTATTGTATTCGATTGAGCATGTACGTTTGTATGTTTTGTTGATCCTGTTACTTCCGAATATGTTTTGATTTTGTTGCGCACTCTGTATTAGGGTCTTGACCGCCTAACTTAGGTGAGATTTTGTTAGTCTCCCATTCGCTATGGCTTGGTGCGTGTGCGGAGTTCCCATTTCGTTACACATGTTGGGCTATGGTGCGGGGGATGTAGTGCTCTTCGCTCAGGGTGCTACAGTAAATATGCGTGAGTCTTTGTGGAAATCAACCTTGATAAGCCCTTGAGAAGAGGAGTGAATGTGGAAGGCAGGTTGCTTGAGATTGAATATGAAAACCTACCATCGATATGCTTCCATTGTAGACCTTTTGGACACCGTATAGGCAGTTGTCCGAGTAAACCTCCTGAAGTTGACAAGACTCGGCGTGAACAACCGGACCACCTATCGGATACGATGAGGGAGGAAACCTACAAGGGCCAAAGTTTGGGCCATGGATACTGGCCTGGAGGGGCCGCAATGGTAGGGCATCAGGACAGCTTACCGGTGACAGATCAAGGTGGACTAGGGACCAAGGCAGCAGTGATCAGCGCAGCATGGAAGACAACCCTCTGAACCCTAAGCAATCTAATAGATTTGAAATGTTTGAGAATCCGTTAAGTGATGGATGTTGGTGAGAATCACGATAATACAAAACAGTTGAAACTGAGAATAATATGCCAAGGGACAATCCTAATAAGGAAGGAACCTCAAATCACGTTACGAATCATAGAACCCGTATGAGACCGAGAAAGATCATGCAAAAACCGGTCCACACCAAATCATCAAATAAACCGAACACCAAACCAACTGAGTCCACGATATTCCATGCAAGGGAAAGAGACGTACACAGCTTTGGAATAAGGATTTCAGTCAGGAGAGCCAATGAAGATACTTTCTTACAACAGTAATGGCACGGGTAATGAAAAGTTTAGGCGTACTTTGTGCGATCTTATATGTGATTATAGGCCAGATATTATCTACCTTCTGGAAACTCGAGTCTCTACAGTTAGGGCGGATGAGGTTCAAGAAATCTTGGCTTCAACAATGTCTGTAGAGCCCCGATTCAGGGACATGAGGGTGGGATTTGGATGCTCTGGAATGGGGATGAGATTCACGTGGAAATCTTGAAAACCACAAACCAGATGATCCACGCGAGAATCGGATCTCGGCTAGGGCATGATTGGTGCTGCACGAGTGTTTATGCTAGCCCGACACCATGCAAACGACATGACCTGCGGAGGGATCTTCGGCATATCAGTACTAACTTATCGGGGTTCTTGGCTGCTCACCGGAGATTGCGATAGTGCTTTGGAACTGAACCAAAAATGAAAATTGTTCCACCATATTTAGGAAAATATTTCTGTAGACCAAACAATTAATGAAGTTTGATCAACCTTGTTCGAGAACAAATTTTAGGAAATTAGACGTAGGTGGATCAGAGAAGTTAAATTAGCATAATCATGAGTTGAGAAAGATGAGTGTAATTTTAGGTTTTATATTATAAAAATATTCCTATCTGAGTAATTTCGAATATTCAAATTTTGGTGTGATAACTACCTTTATGTATAGTAAGCTTTCATTTTAACCTTGATTTTATATTGTTGAAGTCAAATTATCGAAATTTTTAAAGGCAAAGTCGGTACCTTATTAATATTGACTTATAAATAAAAATTTAGGCATGATGCACCAGGCGTCTGACTTCTAATCAGGCGATTGTGGGTTCGAATCCCCCCGGGTGTGATTAAATTTTTATATTTTGTTCATCATTGTTTAAAAACAGTATATGTAGGGCCCTTCAGGCTTCAAATAAGTATGGTGGAGGTAGGGCTGTAAATGAATATCCGAAAATCCGATATCCGTCCGCATTCGAATTCGTTTATAGAGGATATTATCCGAATCCGTCTCAAGAGGATATTATCCGTATCCGATTATAGACATCCGAATTATAAACGGATAAGGATATGGTAATAAGACATCCGATCCGTTTCATTATCCGTTAGATTTTCCGTTATCCGATTTATCCGTAATCCGTATCCGATAAATAATATATTATATTAAAATATATACACACAACTGTATATGTATGATAAATTATTAGTAATAAGAAATATTTTTAGCGCATTTATTAAAGAAAAATCTTAGGTTTTAATAGTAACCATATGTTTACTTCAACATTTATATTGAGATAATATAAGTAACATATATTATGTTATTAATAAAAGTATTATATTTCAAATTAATTATATGATAAAATTTATAATTTCCAACATATTTATACATTCATTAAAAAATAAAATTAATATATATAGATATAGTTATTATTTCTCTCTTTGTCTAATATATATATATATATATTCAAAGTCATATAATTATTAAATAATTTATTTATAAATGAGTAGTTGATAATTTGATTAAAAATTCGAAGTTATATAATTAAATAATTTAGGTCAAAATGACTAGTTGAAAATCCGATTAAAATCCGAATCCGTCCGAATCCGCCTTGTATCCGTATAAAAAGGATATTATCCGAATTCGATTTAAAAGGATATTATCCGTATCCGTCCGAATCATAAAAGGATAAGGATATGGTAATCATACATCCGATCCGTTTAATATCCGTTTACACCCCTAGGTGGAGGCTCCGGCAGTTCAGCCCAAAGCCCAAATTGCAACACCTGGTACTGGTAGCAGGGCTGGTTCGGATCCATTAGCATCTACCATTAAAGTTTTTTTTTTTTTTTTTTTTTTTTGGAAAAAGTAAATATAAAAAATAAATATGAATATATAATATTATTCAAAAGATCAACATATATTGAATCATTTATTGTTTTTTCCCTATTCATTCGGAATATTTAAATTTAAAATTATTAATAAAAGAGTATGTGTTTTAAAAAATAAATAGTAAAAGGTATATTATTATACATAATGATACTCATGTTGGAATTGGGAAGAAGTCTGAGATATTAAATACACTATACAAATGTTGAATTTTTTTAAAAATAACTAGTAAAAGGTATATTATTGAATAAAATGATATATATAATATATATGTTGAAATTTTATTTTAATTATTTTTATCAGTATTATTTATTTATAGAATATTTAATTTAATAAAAAGTTAGATTTAGATATTTAACTAAGTATTTTCTTAATTCTATATTTAATTTATTTATTTTGTATAACAAATAATCATAGTTTGAAATATCAGTAATATTTTCCAATTAAATACAGTAAAATTCGAATTGAATTCAAACCACCTGAGTTAAAATCTAATTCGTTGATAACCCCGCCTGGTGGAGAGGTGAAGGTCGTTAAGCTAAATATCTATTGATTTTTGTGTGTGAAGATGTTTTATGTATGTATCAAATTAAGAAAAAATCCATATTAACATGGTTGGAACCCACTTGCTGATGTGTCGCCACCAATCAAAGACATGTGGACGCCGACTCATAACTCGAATTAGCATTCCTCTCGATCACTAGCTCTAGATTAGCCGTTCGCTCTTCCTTTGGGATGTAGGCTTTCCTCATCAACCTTAATCTCAGACATAAAGCACTCAATGAATCTCCTCGACCTTCCTCAATTTTGAAAGGCCACGCGACCACTCAGGATTCTTACAGGAAGTGACAGACTAGGCATTAAATACACCCTTTGATGGGGGCATCAGTCAATTTGAACTGCCTTCACGTCAACTGAGGTCATCATTACAACCCTAAGTATAAATACCATGCATGTAGTCATCCAGGTAATCTTTTCATCTACCACATTTATTATACTCTCATTCGACTTCTTTCACTCATATCTTTTCGATCACTGACTTGAGTTTCGGAGTGCCAACTAAGGTAAAACCCCATCCAGTCCCGAGTTGGTCTCGAGCTCACGTTTCTTTTCACCTTTCAGATATTAGACCAGACGCACAGTATTTCCCATCTACAAATTTTAAGTAGTCTCACTACTTGACACTCGAGCTTCTCGATCAGAAATTTGGCCCAATCATTTTAGTGTCGTTTATGGGAAGCTGCAATAAAAAGCCCAAGTACAATGACTACGAGGAACATCACTATTGGTCGAGTGTTCGATAAAAATGGTCATGAGATACTTCCATCAAACCAGGCCATTCTCATATCCAAGTACCACCCTAGGTTGCTCCTCCACCCGTGGACGCGACTCCCCAACTAGTCTACTTGACACCCGAGTTAAACAACTATTTTTGAGCCTGCCGAGAAGAGGCAGCCGCAACAGCGGTTAAGGGATGCGAACCCTGAATGTCTGAAAGACATCAAACTAGGCCACTCGAGATAGCGCCTCCAGCAGCAGCCTATCCTCTGCACTTTGTACAATCCTTACAGTATCCTCTCCCCACTGTCGGATACTAGGGGTAATGATAAGAATCATGGAAGCCTTGGTCCCGATGAAACTAATCAACAAGAAGGTCATTTGCACAAGGGAGAAGAAGGAGTCACCCGCTGAAAATCAAAATCCAAGTAGGCCAATTACAAGAGCTCGGGCTAAGAAGATTCAAGACCAAGTTGAAAGCTTGCTGATCCAAACTAATAAAGTGGGCTTTCAAAATTCGAGTGAAAAGGCTTTCAATATTTTCATTGCTGATTATTAAGACATTTAAGCTTTATTTATGTATTTTTGGGCCTAGGTTATTACATTATTATGTTGGGCTTTTCTTTTTAAGGTTTGTAGCTGATTTTGGGCATGTTTTACCCAAGTTATTTAGGGTTCTTTAGAGAGTGGCGGGATTTCAGTGTCCCTTAGTATTCCATACATCCTCTCTTATATTTAGGAGTGTATGATACTTTGTAATAATAACCAAAAATGTAGATTTTCAATTGAGAGAATTTTCTCCAACTTGTTCTTCTTAGAACATGATGAAAACTCAAGTGCAATCACTTGAAATTTCGACTTTGATAATATTGGTTTCTAGTTCTTTATAGCTACGGGGTCAATATTTCCTTTGTTAGTATTGGTTTCCTACTCTTATGGCAACGGGGTCAATGTTACTTATTTCATCCTTATTTGGACGATCTGGGAGTTTATTTCCAAGCTATTGACGACGGGTCTCACGGCGGGTTCATTGAGGTTCGCATCAGGTACACTGACCAGAGATAACCCTCATACCATCCATATCACAATACTATCAAGTTGCCCTATCTTATGCTCCAAGCGAACGTCGTAGGGTTAAAGATCGATTGTCTGGTTAAGCAGAGGATGAGGCCGAATCCAACCCCCTTCAAAGAAACCAACAAAAAAGGGTATCTGGTGACCGAGAAGGCAAGTCGGAAGTCTCATACCGAAAAGGAACTCGCAGATCTAGTCACCGGAGGAGAAATGCCAACAAAAGAGATGAAGCCTCTTAAAGACAGTCAGGAGGAGTGTTCGACCGATTGGGGGCCCGAGATCAACCCAATGTCATTAGGTATGCTAAAAGGGCCTTCATAGTCGGATCGAGGGATCTCAAGAACCAGCTTTCTCCTTGAAGCCACCTATAAACTCCCTATAGAGAAGATGTCTAAGGTCAAGGGTCACGCAGTCGATCTCCAAGCCGACATGTTTCCCGACGTGATCAACAAATCGATCAAATGAACCATCCACCCAAGAGATACAGGAGTGAGCAAGAAGCAAAATCCCCTTTTTACGACGAAATCATCAATGCTACCACATATGAGAAAATCCCAAGGGGTCTTTCCATGTATAAGGGCTCGTCCGACCTGAAAAACATATATCTAAGATGGGGATGCAACTTAGTATGTTTGGACATCATCCCCATAGTTGGGCTTTATCTTTGCTACAACGCTTGATAGTCCAGTTAGCAAGCCAAGGTAGAGGTACCAAAGGAAAAAGTGGGCTTTTTCATGTGGGTGCTCAAGACTGGTTTTCAAGGCTCCTTCTCGAAGCATTCCTTCTTACACCAAGCTGGTCGAATGCTTCACTGCACAGTTCTCATCAATGAAGGGGGATAAGTTGCCTTCGACTTACCTTTTCAATATCATGCAAGGAGAAAATGAGTCATTCAGGGATTTTTTCACCAGTTTTTCCTAAGCTATTGTGAAAGTCGTAGAGCCGGGGATAGAATTGCTCGTTCAAATACTCTTTCAAGAGCTTCACAATAGGAAATGTGCTCGAAACATCATCCTAGCAAAGCCCCAAAGCCTTGCACAAATTCAGGAAATTGCCTTCGATTGGATGAGAGTTAAGGAGTTAGAGAAGTGTAAGGCAAGCCTCGTCGGTCGATAGAACGAATAGGGCGGCACATCGAAACCTGAATTAAGGTCCAAGATAGACCTTCCATCCTGCAACAGATCTAAAAGACACTACACACAATTGACTCGCTCAATCAAGGAGATCTATAATGTTTTTCACCCAAAACTTCTCAAGAAGCCAAAACCCATCAGAAAAACGCCAAAGGGTCGAGAGTCTAGCAAGTTTTTCAATTTTCATCAACAATATGATCATACTACAGCCGAATGCATAGCTTTACTTAATAAGATTGAGCAATTAATCAAAGGAGGACATCTCTCTAAGTTTGATAAAAAGATGGGTGATCATGCCCGTGGCAAGGTCCAACAGATCGACTGCTCTCCACTTCGACCTTAAAGAGCTAAGCAACCCATAGAGAGGGATCCACATAGCCCTCCATATCTCGAGAGGATCGACATGATAGTCGGAGGGCCAACTGGAGGAGACTAGAAAATATACCAGAAGCGAGTCAACCCAGAGTTACTATGGGCTCAAGAAGTGATGCACGTCGAACCAAAAGAACAATGGCTCAAACAAGAAATAGTTTTAGCGATAGGGATCTAACTGAAGTACCCTATCGGGAAGGCAATACACCTGGTTGTCTGATGGTGGTAACCATCAATGTAGCCAACTTTGTTGTAACAAAAAATTTAGTCAATAATGGAAGTTCAAGCAATAATATTCTTTACTTGACTCTTGTTAAAATGAATTTACACAAAGAGCAACGACTTGACCTATTTGAGCTCTCTTAACAGGTTTCCGAGAAGTAAAAGTCTATCTTAAAGGTAGAGTGAAACTTATAACTTCGATGGCCACACTTTCCCGATGAACGATTCGAGAGATCGAATGTCTTGTAGTAAATATGCCCTCAGCATATTACATCATTTTTGGTAGACCTGGTTTGATCAAATTTCGAGTTGCCATCTCAACGTACCACCAACTAGTCAAACTACTTACCCTGTCGGGATTGGAGAACCAAGATTCGATGTACCTATTTCATGGGCTTGTTATTCGATCTCCATGGAGAAGGTCAAAACACCGAGTGGGAAGTTGGTCCCAGTTATCACAGTTGGTGATTTTATCGATGACAAATTTATCGACTGAAATAAACTTGATCCTGAACATTCTAAGAAAATGAGTTCAACCCACGCGAATAAGAGGAAGAAACAAGAGGATAGTAAAATTGAGGCCATGGAGGGTATTGAGGACATACAGCTTGTACCTGGACAACCTGAGAAGATAACAAATGTTGGTACCAGCTACTCGGAGAAAGAGCAGTGTATGCTCATTCAATTCTTGAGGGATAACGTAGATGTCTTTGCTTGGAGTTCATTCGATCTCATTGGCGTCGATCGACAGGTGATGAGTCACTTTAAGTACTTAGTTTTGCATGTATGATGAATATTTTTAAGTAATTTTTGGGGGGTTTGATGTATTATAGGTGTATAATCCGGGTATTTTGTCATTTTGCAGGACTTAGGGGTGTAAATAGCGAAACAAGGGAAAAGGAAAGACTTTTTGTGCAAATTTTAGGAAAACAGAGTGTATGTGTTGGAAAACACAAAAGAGTTGAGTAGCAGAAGTTTAAAATTTTCCAAAAGTTTAATCCTTGCCTTGCAATTTTCGTATCGTATCGTAGGGTGTTTTAGAAACTTACAAAGGTAGAAGCTTTCTAGTGATGTCGTTACCGCCTAACGAACACCCTTTAAGCGAAATCCCTCGAACGGCCTTCGAATTAGACTCCAAATTAGAAGCCCTCCAAAGTGTATCCACACCAGTCCTAGAACACGATCAAGTTAGGGAGAATGCTAGTTCTGTGGCTTGTGTTTAGGCTAGGATTTACTTTGAAAACTTTTCTTTTGGATTTTCTCAAAAACTTAACACTTCTTGAGTGTTGGTCTAAAGAATAAATGAAGCACCACCACTAGTATTTATACTGGGGGGTTCGAACCATTAGGGTTTTCTAAACCTAGTGGATTTATTTTCTTGCTCACTAATTAACTCATTTAATTATTAATTTAACTGGAATAACAAGTTCCCAACTTGTTCTCCAAGTCTTGCAAGAATAACCTTCTCTTTCCTACAATAGGAAGTTTGACTTTTAAACTTTCCTAAAGTTAAAAGTTAAGATCCAATAAATAATTTAATTCCCAATTAATTATTTATTGGGTTAAGTTTATTTGAGAATAGTCTTAATAATTAATTCAAAATTAATTAAAAGACTAAAATTAATTAATTATAATTTAATTAATTAATTCTAGAAAAGCATTCACGTGTAATATAATTACACGTTTGGAGCCACGTACGTGCCACGTGTGCGTGACACGTGGCAGCCATACAGGCTACACGTGACATGTAGCAGTCACGTGTCCTTGACACATGACAATGCCCATGTGTTCCAACCCCATCTTCGATCAAAAATTTGATCCTTCGTTAATCATATTAACATCCTACCATAACCCTCGTATTCTAGCATTTGTGTGTGACCCTTTAGGTTCATTATTCGATTAGCAGTGACAGTAATTAATTAATTCCCTAATTAATTAATCACTTCACAGATCACACTACCGTAATCTAGCAATGGGTGTGTGACCCCTAGTCGAACAACGAAATGAATCGAAGAACCTTTCAATCAATAACAATCAGTGAAATACGATCCTCCAGAACTAAGGCATGGGAATATTCTTAGAGCCTAAATATTCTTGATCTTTAAAGTTATGTTCGCTTCATATCCATTTTGATCTCAATCCTAGAAAACCACATTTTCTAAATGTCTTGATCTTTTATCCACCTTGGCCAAGGGTTTAATGTTTAATGGACTACGAACAACTTAATCAGTAAGAGATCATTCTTGTTCTTAACAAGTGTAGGTCCTTTATCGATTCTACTAATTCTTCATATGCCACTTGTGTAATCCTAACATAGGTCGTGGTTCAGGTGTCTATACGGAGACACCCTTTTGAGACTATATCAAAGATTACAGAGTTAGCTCATATGAGACATTACAGAACCTCAAGTCTAAGGATTAATGAATCACCTTATTGACCTGTGAGATATTTCCTAATCTAGAAGTTTCTGGAAACTTCCTTTCCCATTTAGGAATGTTATCTCGTGGGACATCTCAGTGATGAAGTTCTTGTAATAATCACCCTTATGTATTATGAACACATCAACGTATGCACTTATCACTCCATGAAACTGAGTGATCCTTCAAAAGGGCATAATCACATAAGCAAGTCTCAGTAGAGTCAAGTTCGACACTCCCACTGTCTGTCGGACTCATTGATTTGGAGAAGTTTCTAATCTTCGCCTATGGAGTTAAGAACTTATTTCATGTGTCGTTCCCATAATGACAAGGTTCCTAACGGCCTCATCAGATTAGGGGAGTTCAGTACATGCAAAATACAGTCAAACCCAAACAGACATAAATAAGCACATAAAGAAGTGATTGCCTATGAACAAAATCATTTCGTTTATTATTCAAAGACTGTTTGTGATTTTACAAGGAAATAGTAAAGCAAACATCTGCTTTAAGGGCACTATTCCTAACAGCATGTTCGAACATGAGTTTTTATGTTGCAACATAAGCCAAAATAGAAAGCGTTTGGGATGTGTAGGGAGTATATAAGACATCTTTTGGGTAGACTTTGAGATAGAGAGAACACACCATTGATAGATTTTCACATAGAATCCACCGGAGACAACCAAGATTGGAGATCGATGCCAAGAAGTTGAAGATTGAATACTTTGTTTATGGAGTTTGTCCTTCTTTAATTTTTCTTGATGACGAACTCTAGTTTATTTGTGTTTTCTGTTCAAGTAATTATAAACTAATTTAGTTTTGTAGGATTATGGATAAACCCTTTGTTTAGTTGAACCTTGTTGTTTCTTGACTTTTGAATAGTATAAATTTCAGTTGTTTCTTATATTGTGTGTTTATTCAATTTAGTTGCTTGGCCACCAATTGAGTCGTATTTCTAACTCTTAGTGAAGTTCGGGAGAGATAAGTTGGGAGAGGTTAGACATATAAGAGCCTTTGTTCAATTATTCGTAGAGTCAAATAACTTCATTGTGATTAGGATAGGGATATACTTAATCACCTTAGGTAGGTTGATCCGAACTTGAGCTTGAATCGTTCTTGTTTATTAATAACTTGCATAGGGATATAGAGTTGTAATAACAAGAATAGTGGGACATGGCTTCAGGAGAAGCTGGTAACGATGTGTGATTAAACCTAGCAACTGATTCATATGATTTCATTGGGATAGAGCGACGAGTAAAATAGCAAAGTGGGTATTCTATAATTCTAGAGTTAGTTATCATACGAGTACTTGATTTTGTAAATTGTGTTCTTAGATAAGTTAGTTGATTTCGTTTTATTTAGTTAGTTAAATTAGATTAGTTATTAATTCGTTCAAATCGATTGTATGAATAAAATCAAGTTGCATTAGTTTTGTACTCAATTGTGAATTTATTTAGTTCCTCATGGGATCGACACTCTACTTTTCTATATTACTTGTTTGCGATACGTGCACTTGCGTTTGACCCAGCAAGTTTTTGTCCCAACAATTACAATGGCCGAAGAACCGAAGGCACTAAGGGACTACGTAGTCCCTATGATTGGAGGATTACAATCCCGTATCGCGAGACCTCCAATACAAACCAATAATTTTGAGATCAAGCCATCAGTAATTCAGATGATAAGCAGCACGGTGCAGTTTGGTGGACTACAAACAGAAAATTCGGATGATTACATCAGGAACTTCCTTGAGATTTGCGACATATTCAAGCAAATTGGGGTATCTACTGATGCGATCCGACTACGACTGTTTCCATTCTCACTACGAGATTGTGCAAAAGATTGGTTGAATTCCTTACCTAGCGAGTCCATCACAACATGGGATGAGTTCGCTCAGAAGTTTTTGACAAAGTTTTTCCCACCTCGAAAGACCGCACATTTAAGGAATAAAATTTGCACTTTCTCTCAACAAGAGTTTGAGTCACTCTACGAGGCCTGGGATTGTTTCAAGGAGATGCTTCGAAGATGCCCTCATCATGGTTTACCTGAATGGCTAGAAGTACAAACTTTCTATAACGGGGTATCTGAGCAGACTAAGACACTTGTAGATGCTGTAGCGGGAGGAACGTTGATGGCTAAATCGGTGGATGATGGGTATGAATTTATTGAGGAGATGGCTACAAATAGCTATCAATAGCCTCACCCCCGATCGAGCCATAACAAAGTTGCTGAATTCTTAAGGTTGATAAAGGTTCTGCTCTTGAAGCTAAGATGGCAGTAATAACGAAGCAATTATCAATGTTGCAGAAACCGCCCATAGAGGCACCGTTCATTATTTGTGATATTTTGTGGTGGTGGCCATCTGACTGAACAATGTGTAGAAATAATGGAGTCTGCGTAATACGTCAATAACCGGAACCAGAATGATCCGTACTCCAACACCTATAACCTGGGATGGTGGAAACACCCTAGCTTCTCTTTGAGAGGCAATCAAGGTCAATCATCTACACAACCTCCACCCCAACAAATTCACCAAGACAATAAGCTCTAATTGGCCGATACGTTGCATAATTTCATGGAAAGGACAGAAACTCAGATGAAGGCTATGGAGGCTCAAGTGGGATAATTAGCCACACAAATGGGACAAATGGCGACTGCGCTACATCATCGACCTCAAGGGATGCTACCAAGTGACAGTGAGCCAAATCCGAAAGGTATGAGTAAGGAAGCATGTGAGGCAGTCACCTTACGGAATGTGAGAGAACTTGAGGGGGTTGAAAAGAAAACAGTTCCACCCAAGGAAAAAGACACTTAACAGTCTACCAATAAAGAAGAACAGAAAAATATCCCGGATAAAGAAATAGCAAGTCTGGTCCCCTTGACAGCCCCCTTTCCCCAAAGTTTTCAGAAGGCAAAAGTTGATAAGCAGTTCCAACAGTTTCTAGATATTTTCAAGAGATTACACATTAATATATCTTTTGCAGAGGCGTTAGAACAGATGCCAACTTGTGCAAAATTCATGGAGGATATCTTATCGAAACGAAGGCGCTTGGGAGATTATGAAACAGTGGCCCTGACTGAAGAATGCAACGCTATAATTCAAAATAAATTACCACCAAAGTTAAAGGATCCAGGGAGCTTCACAATTCCTTGCGGCATTGGTACATAATTATCAGGTCAAGCATTATGTGACTTAGGAGCAAGCATCAACTTGATGACCCCTTCAATCTACAGGCACCTAAATTTAGGTGAAGCAAAACCGACGAGCATAACCTTACAGTTGGCGAATAGGTCACTTATATTTCCTCAAGGAGTGATCGAAGAAGTGTTAGTCAAGGTGGAAAAATTCATTTTTTTTGTGGACTTCGTCGTACTTGACATGGAAGAGGACTCAAATGTGCCCGTCATTTTGGGAAGACCATTCTTAGCTACAGGTAAAACTCTCATCGATGTTCAAAAGACTGAACTGACAATGAGAGTTCAAGATGAATCTGTTAGTTTCAGTGTTTTTAAGACTATGAATTTTTTGGATTATAGTAACGATTCTAATGATTGTTTCATAGTTAGTGTAGTTGATTTCGGTGTAGAAAAACAGTCTCGGCAGGGTCCATTGAAGCCACCTTATTTTTGGGAAAGAATGAAGCATCCAACAGGTATAAAAGAAGATTTTGGAAAAAAGGTGTTAAAGGACATAACCACCACTAAGTCAAAAACAAAATTAGTTCGCGAGCACGCACTTGAAGCGATAAAATCAAAGAACGATGGAAGATCAAAGATTTGGAGCCACCATTCGAATTAAGGGAAAAAGTAGAGCTCAACAATACCTGTTTGAATCTATTTCTGGGAAAACTCAAGGATAAGGCTACATAATTTCGCATGAAGTCGAGCCAAGGACTATAAATTAGGTGTTTTTTGGGAGGCAACCCAAAATTTTGGAGTTTTTGTGTTTTCTTTTGGTTTTGTTGGTTTCGTGTGTCTTCTTTGTGTTAGTCTCTGTTTAATGGTTCTATCTTTCTGAATCCGTGGGTGCCAGTGCAAAGGATACTGTGGAGATGGTCAAAAGTTCATAAATTTTAGCAAAAAAAAAATCGAGTCAGGTTTGGGTCATGTTTGAACATGGAAGTTCATGTTCGAACACAGAGAGTATCGATTTTGGCCCAGTAGCTTCTACCGAGAGCCATATTCGAACACAGGAATTTATGTTGGAACATGGGAGTAGGAAATTTAGTGTAGTAGCTTCTGTCGCGATCCATGTTCGAACACAGGGACGCATGTTCGAACATGAGGGGAAGTTTTTGCTGGGTGGTGGGCCCAAAACAGCAGCGGTATGGAACCACATTTTAAAATTTTCTTATAATACAAGTATTAAAATATTTTTAAAACATTTTAGTACAATGGCGGAAGACTAGCCGGATCTACTCAAGTATATACATGCGATTGATAATAAATTTTAAATCACTAAGCAGATAAATATCTAACATGCAATTAACACTTAAGAGCATATAATTTATCATGCTTAAAATAATATAACTGTAAAATATTATCATACTTCAAATATGGCTATCTAACGGTATTTTTACAGCTACTTTGTTTTTCGTGAAACCGGCAGAGCTTCCCCGTAATATCCCCAGTTTAAACCTCGGAGTGTGGGCTCCGCAAGCATTTCCCTAAATGCTTGAGAAAATATTTTTCTAGAAAAACTCATTTTTCTAAAACTAGAAAATTCCCTATTTTTTTAATAATTAAATGGTTTATATATTAATTATATAACCACCTAATTATATAATAATTAATCCTAAATTAAGGATTAATTAAGAAATGAGAGAAGCAGCCGAAAATTAGCCATTTTCATCACTGAAAATTGTATGAAAAATTATGCCAAGGATCAGCCTATTTATAGGCAAATTTGAAGAGGTAATTTGGCCATTTTACACGCCCACTTACAGCCAAGTTGCTCAACGGCCAATCAGAATACATGATCGTGTAGAAATCTCCGCCGTGAACACAACACCACCAACCACGTGCCAATACGTGTTCCCAACCCAATCCGTTGACCTATTATCCTGACCCGGTCCAAATCAAATCTGGGCCATCCGCATGCGCTGACACGGCTCAATCTGCGCCGTCCACGCGGCACACCATGCGAGCGCTACCTCAGCACCAACTGGGCCCTGACCTGCTGACGTGGCGTGACACGTCAGGTGCCACGTCAGCACCTGCCACATCAGCCTTTTTTTTTTTAAATAATAGTAATAATAATAAAATTTTTCATATTCTCCAAAATGAAATTTCGGGCATTTCCAACTCTTTGGAACTTTGATTTATTTTCTTAAAATAAATCCTTTGGCTATTTTCAAGCACTTCGAAAAATCATTTCTCTCTCTCCTTTTAATATTTTCTCTTTAGGTCTTTAGTGGGGCCTGCAGGGAGACCTGTAGGACTAATTAATTTTAGCTCCAAACGGGTTAATATATTATCATCTTATGATAGTAATTAATTACCATTTAACAATATTTAATAATACTAAATAAACATTGTCACACTCTAAAATTAATTAAATTATTCACGAATTTATTGATCTGGAATAATTTCGCATTTTACTCCTCCGTGTAGATATCCATGAAAAATAAATGAGAAAAAGATTTTTTGCCATCTGAACTTTTGCATTTGTAACAAACCGCCATCTAAACTTTTTTTTTGTTGGTTTTGGAAAAAAACTTGACACGTAGCATGTTTAGAAATGTGCCACGTCAGTTGTATTTTCACCAAAACCACCAAAAGATGGTGGTTTGTTACAAACACAAAGTTCAAATGGCGGTTTGCAATGAAAGTTGCCCGAGATTATAAATTGCAAAAACGGACAAAGTGCGGATGGCAAAAAATCTTTTTCTCAAAATAAATTGTCACTACTATCATTTATTTTTCACCTCCAATCTGAAATTTATTGATTCGCCATAAGTTTAAATTCTCTGTATGTGAAACACATTCAACATATAACTTCGGTGACGTATCACACAAAGTGCTTTGGCCAAAGTCTTAATTCAAACTTTCGCAAATATATTTCAGGGATATCTTTTACCTTCCAGCAAGGCCACAAATTTCTCGATCAATATAATTCTTTAGCACATTTCATGTTGTCACCGGACGTATAAAGTGTTTTGGCCACCCATTATCGAGACCTCACTTTTGAGTATATTACAGTGACTAACACTACATGCCTAAAGTCGAAATATTATTTGGATTAAGAGTACAATGCTTCTCCGAGATTTTATTCATTTTAGATAGCAGTATAAAATGAATAATCTCAGTGGTTTAGTTCGATGTTTCCAATCCCATTGAAAATCATCAACGTGTTATAATCGGAATCACCATTCCCTATGGCGAAAGACTAATCATCTTATATAACCACGTTATAGTCTTGATAAGAACATATTCTTATCGTACCGATTAGAACTTTAATAACACGTGATTTCGGTATTCAAAGTCTTTTCCTATGAAACATAGTTCATATAAGAATACTACCACACGCCATTAATTATAAATATGTGAAATACTCACAACTTACTGTAAATTCAGTTTAATTAATCCAACAAATTGAATTTTCAGGGCACTATTCCCAATAATCTCGCACTTACCATAAATTCAATTTGGCCACACATCTATGTCTTATTCCATTCACATGAGTATCAAAACTCGTTTTGCACTCTTTTGCGCCAACACTTTAGTGAAGGAATCTATTAGATGTTTATACACTTGGACAACTTTTAGGAAATCCTGAAGTCAATACATCTATTTGGTTGCTTCTCAAGTTACCACATATTCAGATTCTATGGTGGAGTAAGTAATACAAGTCTTGCCTAATACACCTCCATTTAACAGTTGCTCTTTCTGGAGTAAACACGTATTCAGGCATCAAACGTCTAGAATACAAATCAGATTGTAAATCCGAATCTGTGTACTCTATTGAAATGAGCTCAGCACTGTGGTAGACTAGCATATAATCCAAAGTCCTTCTTAAGTATTGCAATATATGCTTTCACTACTACCCAGTGTCAAATTCTAGGATTTGACTAATATCTGTTGACTAGATCTATTGTATAATAGACATCTGGAATTATACACAATGTGACATATATAAAGCTTCTGCTATGGAACTCTGATTATGTATTCTATCTCTTCAGATGTCTCAAGACAATGATTTCGAGATAGATGAATTCCAAATCTAAAAGGTAATGATCCTTTCTTGGAATTTGTCATATTATAACTTGCCAGCATCTTATCTATATATGCTTCTTGTAATAAACCAATCTTCTTATTCTTATGATCACGAAAAAAGTCTGATCTTTAGAATAACATTGGTCTTACCTAGGTCTTACGTGTTAAACTGATTTGACATCCAAATCTTGACCACTGACAAAATTCTTGTATCATTCCCAATAAGCAGAATATCGTTTATGGACAAAACTAAAGTGTTACAATATTCTCTTGATGCCATTTGTACACACATAGCTCATCAGGCAATAACACAAATCCAAAGAATTTAAACTGCCTCCTTAATTCTGATGTTTCATGATCTAGACGCTTGCTTAAGATCATAAATCGATCTATTAAGCTTGCATCATATGCACCTGATTTTTGGCTGTGAAGCCTTCAGGTTGTGTCATGTATCTTTTCTTCTTGAAGATGCCCGTTCAAGAACACAGTCTTTACATTCATTTGTCAAATCTCATAATTAAAATGAGAAACAATGAAGAGGAGAATTCTTATGGACTTGAGCCCTGCTATAGGTGAGAAGATAAATAATTTCTTCTTTCTGGATAAAATCCCTTGCCATAAGCTTTGCTCTAGAGTCTCTACTTTTTCTTCCATTTATCCTTTTATTTTCTTGTAGAACCCAATTGCATCTAATGGGTTTTACACCTTCAGGTGCATCTATAAGTTTAAGACTTTGTTAGAATACTAAGATTCTAACTATGATTTAATGGCTTTTTACCAAACGGTCAGCGTCTATATTTTCTATAGCTTCATTACATGTGACAGGATCAGATACGTTAGATTTAACCACTTGGGTCAATCTTAGGCATCTTGTCAAGTGTCCTGACAATCCTCCCACTACAATGATGCTCTCGTGTACATGTCTCTACATCACATGTTTTATTTGGTATATCACATGTATCTAATACATTTTCAGTTATCACAGGTTTATGGAAATCAGTATCAAATAATGTTATTTTCTTTTAACACTATTTTGCTTCCATCTTTTGTGGTTATTTATGTAATCATCTTTGAAATATTCACAAACATCTTTTGTGATTTCTCAAATTATTAAATATGACTCCTCTTGTTTTTCTAGGATAACCTTAGAACGAGTAAACCTTTGTTCTTTATTCTAACTCGTCAGGGTCCATCCTTAACACGTGCACCAGGCTACCTCAAATCCGAAGATAGGAGATACAGGGTTTTCACCCTAATTACAGATCCATCAGTGTTTTAGGAACTGAATTAGATAGAACTAGGTTTAGTGTGTTTGTTGTTTTGAGCACAAGACTCCAAAACAAACTTCGTAGGGTAGTATGACACTTCATGAATTTTTACCATCTCAGAATTTTATTTCTCCTTTCTGAGATATACCCCATGCAGATAGTTGAGATATAATCTTCTTTGCATAGAGAAATTTTGTTTAACTCTGAAGACAAATACTCTCCACCGTGATCCGATCGAAGTACCTAGATACGTTTTCCAATTTAATTCTTTGACTTCAGTCTTATATTCTTTGAACTCTTAAAAAATACAGTCTTAAGTTTCATCAAACATATTTGTATCTAGAGTAATCATCTAAACGAATTATGAAATATCCAAAACTTCCTCTTGCTTGAACATTCATAGGATCACATATCCGTATGAACTGACACAAGCAACTTCATGGCTTAAATACCTTTTAGTCTTGAAAAAGACTTTCTTGGTCATTTTACTTTTCTAAATAGGATTCGCAGACTGACAACTATCAAACTCAACAATTAGTCTTTCGTTCCTATTCAGATTAAATTGACCAATACGTAGGTGCCATTGCGTGCCTCGCTAGGCATGGAAGTTTTCCCCTTTAGATGGTAAGTCCAGCTTATTAGTGTTAATCTTGATATTAGGGTTTTATTGAGATATAAAAGATCATCTTTTATTGTGCCAGAGCAAATAAACCTTTTATTTTGCTTAGCCGTAAACTTTTGTTCAAAACGAATAGTTAAACCATTAGTTATCAAATAACTTACAAAAATCAAATTTTTGTATATATGGCACGTATAATATAAAACCCTATTGCCAAAATACAATCCTACAGTCCCTACTGCTAATACAAATAGACTTATATTATCCTTGAGCAGTAGTTGCGTGTTAGCCGTTTTTCAAACTTTCTGGTTAGTTTGAACCTTTGCAATGAATTACAAAAAAGATTGTTGATCTTGATTCCACTTACTAGGAATATAGTGGACTTCCAACTAAACATATTTTCAGCGAGTAAGATATCTTTATATCTTATCTAAATGGCATACCAAACAGACAGACTAAGTATTTCGGACAAGGCCTAAACCTGGTAACCTCCCTGTCCTTTGGGGGGTTTTGTACTTCTCCCCCTATGCTTTGAATTTTAGCAATTTCCCCCCTAACCTTTGAACCTTTGAAAAATATAACACTTAACCCCTTTGAACACACTTTGACTGTCAATTTCTACTCCATCACGACAACCGAAGCTTCAAGACTACCACCATCGTGTTTGTCTCTCCAAGGAGAACAAAACTCATACCCCACTCAACCCTATTAGCCGCCAAAAGCTTTGTTCATCGTGCATCATCTTTGACCAATGATTTCTGCTTTGTTGTTTGTCGGATTTTGATTTCGAGACCATTGTTGTGTTCCTTACATCGAGAGCTTCAATTTGATATATAATACCCTTCGTTGGGTCACCTTGACGGAGAAGAAACCGACGATCAAAGTTTGTTAAAAGGGGTTAAGTGTGATATTTTTCAAAGGTTAGGGGGGAAATTGCTAAAATTCAAAGCATTTTGGGGGGGGGAGGGGGGGGAGTGCAAAAACCCTGAAAGGACAGGGGGGTTGCCGGGTTTAGCCCTTTGGAAAATTTCATTGTCAGATCTGTCTTTGTTCTTCTGAACCTTAGGATTAGGAACTTTTCCTTTTGTTTTTCCAATTACTGGCTTTTAAGGGCGTGGATATTGATGTCTGATATAAGAGAACTTTTCCTTTAGTCTGTATCATTCTTTCTGCCACATTGAGGTCGTTTATTAGTTTAGGTTAGGTAAAAATAATCTTTTGAAAAAATTCTGAACTTTTCAAACAACTTAGGCAGAGAATATAGGATCATATTCTAATTATTGAGATTGTCTAAATAAGCACAGGAGCTTTCATTCTCTTTCAGGTTAGCCATCGTGTTCATAACATAATCCTGAATTGGTGATCCTTCAAATATCTTTATAGCTAACAACCTTCTTATTGGCTCGTACGTTTGTACGATTCTGTCTTCAAAACATGTTCTTATCAATAGGCATCTCATGCATTTGATGCTCAAGAACATTGGAGACCGATGTCAGAATATAAGACTAGCCAGATCATTACACTTGATCCACTTGGCATAAATATCTTTCTAATCCTGATTGGTTGTGGTTTTCGGAATTTTCGGATAAGGTCCAGCGAGTACGTATTGTAAATTTTCGCGTCTCGACACGATGTCAAGATTCATTTTCTAGTCAGCATAGTTGAACCCTACTAGCCTATTTCCTTAAAGTCATTTGGAGTGGGCTAGGGGAGATAAATAAATAAATGCAAGTGATGATAATGCATTTCACTTTCTTCTACGTCTAACCAATCAATGAAATCCACGTAAACATTTTGATTTACGCGACGGTGACTTAACTAACCGCAGTTGACTCCCCGGAGATGAGGTCGTAAATAGCTTAGAAAAGCAGGAACTATTCTTAATTAACATGTCATCTAGGTAACTCTTACCAAACAATGTTAATCCACCACGTCAACCCTTAGCCTCTAAGTAAATGTAACATAGCTCCGAAGGGAGGTTAATACATTACTTAGTCAAGCGTGCACCATTACCCAGAATTCCGTACGAGTAGGTCAAGACACTCCACGGAGGCGTGGTCTTGGAAGCAGTTTATAACAATATCGAGCACCGAAGAGCTCAAGTACTGCCATAGCAACCAGTTAATCCTCAACCACCACCACCTCCACCAATGGTTCGAGACCCTCATGGGTTATTCTTGAGTTATACCCCACCAAGGTTTTCAGGCACAACCGATGATGCAGTGGCAGAAGGATGGTTGAACCGGCTAGAAAGAATTTATAGTGTTCATCAATTCACTATACAAGAGAAGGCCCAATTTGCTATTTTTCGGTTGGATGGAGAAGCCTATGATTGGTGGGAAAAGATGAGAGAAAAGCTTGAAGTTAATGGAGAAGAAGTCAATTAGGAGGTTTTCAAAAGGGAATTCCGGGAGACTTTTGTGCCCGAAGTGGTTTCGGGAGAGGAAAGAATAAGAGTTTATGGACTTGAAGCAAGACACCAAGAAGAAGAGTTTAGCAAGAAGGATCCGGTTCCAAGGGCTCAGAGTGGGCAAGGTTCGGGATCGGGATCTAAAAGACCTATGGTTCAAGCCCCACAACAAGTCAAGGCTCCATGGAAGAAGCCCCGACTAGCTATGCCGACCCCTCTAACACCCGCACAACGACTACCGGCCCCTAATACTAAGCCGTGTGCATATTGTGGTTGGAATAACCACACTTGGAAGCAGTGTAGATGCTGTTTGGGAGCACGTCTTATGTGTGGATCCCTAGAGCATAAGATGGATACTTGCACGAAGAATACCGGGCCAAGATAAAACATGGGATAGAGGCCACTTATAAGGGCTCGAGCTTATGCTATAGATGGTGTAACAGCCCGAACAGGGGCAAGTTGGAAATTACGAAAATACCCCTACAACCCTAGAATTTTCCTACATTCCCGAAAGTACTTTTACTATCCAATATTGTGACCACAAGAATCCTCACATTATTTCGAGGATCTTGACACTCTCCATGAACCATAATTCCCATCCTAACTCTAGTAGCATCAAAAATCGGCAAAACCCTAGCTTATAGTTCGATCGTAAATGAATCTTTATTCATCTACCTTTCGATATTCAATATTATAACCAAAACGATCCTTGAATTATTTTGTGAATTTTCATGCATTTACCAAAACTTGATTCCAACCATAGCATATTTTATAAATATTTTCCTTTCTAAAAATTGTCATTTTATTTTAAACAATTAGCTTTCATTCAATATTCGAAATTTTACTTAAAATGTTTCTTGAATTTTTCCCTAAATTATGATAATTTTTACAACCTTTAAACTTTATCATAGCTTCGTTTATATAATTTTCTTATGATTTTCATCATCTTTAATATTCATAATTTATAAACGAAAACTCTAAATATTCCACATTTATAATCAAAACGAAGCTAATTTTTCACTCGTTCTTTCAATAATTTACTACTTCAAGTTTTCACTTCTCGACTCTTGAATAAATTTTATACCATTTTATATTTAGTTTTAGACCTTCTAGAAAGTTTTAATAAATCGACATATTTTCCCCACATTTCCTATCTAATTACCAAGCATATGTCTAAAATATAATTCATCCACATTACCTAAGTAGCAACCAAGCATTTGTCTAGGATATGAAGCTTCCACATCCCCCCTAAACTCTTAGAAATTGCAAGGTAAGCCCCTAAACCCCAAGTATAAATACCCCTCCAAGCTCATTTCCAAAACTACACCAAAATCACTCACTTTCTCTGCCTAGTTCGGCCACTCCTCTCTCTCTAAGGTATGAGTCTTGTTCTTTTATTATTTCATGCTTTATAATATGTTCTTAGGGTGTTTATGAGTATAGCATGCTTAGATTTAATTAAATTATGCTTTAGGAATTTATTTTATGAAATATATGCTATTTATGCTAGTTTAGGGAAAATGTGATAACATATATGCATTTTATTTAATTAAATGCATGAGTTATGATATGATATGATATGAATATGTGTTTAAATAATTGTGATCTTGTTTGATTAAATTCATGTCAAGAATAATTTATTTAGAATTATTTTTCATAGAGAATTAATATATTTTGCTATATTATGCTTCAAATTCTATGTTATAAATATGAATATGATCAAGTGAGTTACATACCTTCTTTGAATATTCAAATAGGCTCAAGAACATGTTCATGTTGTTCTTGACAATTTTAAGTGCACGTGTGAGAGTGTGTGAGTGTGTGTGTTCGATTTTGTGTTATAAGGTGTTCAATTCATAAAAAATTGAATAGTAAATGTTTTCAATAGTAATTTTGAATTTTTGGTCAACACATATACAATTAATTTCAAAAATTAATTAAAAATAATTATAAAATTAGTTTTGGAATTTTTAAATAAAGATTTTATCCGAATTTTCCAAAAATCGGTAAATTGTGAATTATTTTCAAAATATAACCTACATTGTCAAATTAAATTCTAAATTTCATTTCTAATATTCTAATTAGGATTATAATGTGATTAATAAATATTTAAGTGGTTAAAGAATTCATGAAACCTGATTAATTACTTAATTTCCCTTAAACGGTTAAAATTAGAGTATACCGGGAATTCTCTAACATGATATAGTTTATGTGTTTACTTGATGTAATCCTTTTATGCATGAACATTATGTGTTTTATGTGCTTATTTAATTAATATAAGGAACCTAGTTCTAAGCCTATAGTAGTTAATACTTTCAGGCGCACTGGAATCCACATTATAATGTCTGACTACCGGTATAGGTGAGGGTTAAAATGTTTTCAACTGGAATCATGCCTATACATACGTATCTATATAAAAACTATTTTCAAGCCTACCTATCATTTTAATTTACTACCCTATATACATATTATTGTACTACAATGTCCCTCTTAAGGGAAAAAAATACTTTCATGCCGGAATCAATGTTTTACTAAGACATTATATATTTCAAGTCCACTTTATCAAAACATTGATTCCGGGTTATGCAAGCAAACTATTGTTTTTGATTCATGTTATGGGCCCCGGCTATAGCCGTAGAGAGCAATTACCCTGAAGGTATCGGGCCGAGGGTATTGTTGGTGCTGCGGACTGCCGCCACCTCTTGGTAGTGGTTTAACTGGAGGTTAGTTACTCCACGCCAAGGGATGAGGGAGAGATAGCTGCCTCCCGAATCTAGTTCGTGGTCTCTAGGGTTTGATTCCCTATTGACTTCAAGGAGTAGTGGAGTTAATATTCTTGGTTTTATTGAAGTATCGGAGCCTGATCAGCCCGATACTATTTTACCAATTATTTAAGGAGTTATGGATGGAGAGGCCTAGCTTGCGGGCATTAATGTTCTTGTTACAAACAGTTCATATTTCTACAAATATTCCAAACTACCCCTATCCTTGTTTTACAATTATTATAAACCGTTTCCTATTTGTTATATCCTATTGTTAATATTTCAGATCAAGATCTTATTGATCATATACATATATATATATATACATATATATATATATATATATATATATATATCAATAAGTTATTATACCCCCTTCACTTAGTCACTTTGACTAACCCTCTAGCCTATTTTTAAAATGCATGATTTCAGGAATCAATGAACGACAACTAGAGGTATCTTGAAGCATTACAACCATAGGTGGGATCCGATCCTAAGAGTACACTGTCTTGAGCCTACTCTCTATAGAAACAAACCATCTCATACTTTGTCCTTGCATGTCAACCTGTTGTACTCTTTTGCGAACTACTTTGATCAATAATGATAATCCTTGCTCGTTGTACGTTATCCTCCCCGTTCATTGGTAAAGTTGAATCTCTTTATCTTCCGCTGCACTGTGTCACATACTCCATTCATATATTATCCTGGCCGTTCGCCGTAGTATTTCCTAAATGTTGGGTCTAACCTCCACTCAGGGAGTATTGCGGTGCGGGGTTGTAGTGTTGGGGAGGCGCTACAAATGGGGAGGAGCAGAATGCTGAAGTGGATCCCGCAGCCGTAGTTAAAGGTACTATATACATACATGGCACGAGCATACACATTCTTTTCTTTCTTGTGATTTGTTTGCTTCTTTATGCTTGTCTGCTCTTTGTACTTCTGTGTATTATGTGGTTAGTTCTCCTTTGGGTGGGAACTTAGAGACAGATCGAGTGTTTAAGGAGGTACCGATGAGTATAGAGGGTCGTGACTACTTGACAGATTTTGTGGTGATGTCAATGAGTCGGTATAGTGCCATTCTGGGAATGGACTGGCTTTTCAAGCACTGTGCTAAGGTTGATTGTTGAGCTAAGAAGGTCCAATTGGGTACAGAGGTGTTTGTGGGTTCGAGTTCGAAGACTTGGCCTTTGTTATCTTTTACCGAGGCTTACAAGTTAGTTCATGAAGGTGCTACAGGGTTTGTTGCCTATCTTCTTAACAAGCCGAAAGATCAAGCTAAACTTGAGGAGACGAAAGTGGTGAAGGATTTTCTCGAAGTTTCCTGAAGAGTCTTGATTCTTTACCTCCAGAAAGGGAAATCGAGTTTGTGATTGATTTGTACCCGGACACCAAGCCTTTCTCCAAAACACCTTATCGGATGGTTCGAGCCGAGTTGAAAGAGTTGAAGAAGCAACTCAAAGAGTTATTGTCTAGTGGGTATATTCGTCTGAGTTCTTCTCCTTGGGGTGCACCGGTCCTATTTGTGAAGAAGAACGATGGGATTTTAAGAATGTGCATTGATTATAGGAAGCAAAACCGGAAGACGATCAAGAACAAATATCCCCTTCCACATATCGAGGAGCTATTCAATATATGTTGTGCATAGAAATTCCATGATTTTGAGCGTTAATTGGATTATATTTTTGGTGTCGTTTGATGCGTTTATGTGTTTATTTTGCTCCGTTTAGGTGACTTTGGAGTTGGAGTTATGAAACGGCGAAGCAAGGCGATTTCACGCAATTTTGGAGGAAAATGTGGTAACTCCTGTTACCACTTAGGAGTATAAAGTAGTAACCCCCGTTACTGGCCACAGGAGGGGAGTTTTTGGCGAGAGAAGAGGGGTAACGCCCGTTACCCCTGTGCAGAAGGAAAGTGGTAACGCCCGTTACCACAAATAAAAATGTTATGGCGATTTCAATCAGTAACGGGCGTTAACAACAAATGCACATGGATAGGTAACGCCCGTTACCTAGGGCGGCGAGAGAATTATTTGGGCTGATATATTAGTGCGTTTTTGGAGTCTTTTTTAGGAGGAGAGCTTTTCTTGCAGGTCAAGACCTAAGGTTTGGAGAGAAGACCAAGGAGTTTCAGAGATTTTTCAGAGAATTCGAGAAGATGAGAAGATTGAATTTCTAGAATGATCTTTGGTTTTATTGTTGCTTTAATTTACAAACTAATTCCTTTGAATTTAGTTTTAGTTTCGTATATTAGATTCGTTTTTAGATACTGCTGAATGTTTTTGCTTTTGTTTTAGAGACTTTGTTTAGATTTGATAACTATGATTTATTTTAATGCAATTTTCTTTAGTTTTATGAGTTTTGTTTTAATTATGAGTAGCTAATTCTCTAAGGCTTAGGGGAGTGATGATGATTGCATGATAGATGTTTGATAAGATGCTTGAATGACTTGTGTTAATTCTTAGTTTGAAAACAGGTTTGAATTGACTTGCGATGGTCTGATCCCCCTTAGCATGTGTCATAATTGCCTATAGATCGAAAGAGTGATGGTAATTTAGATAGTTTTCATAACTTGTAAGTTGTAGGGTACAAAGAGATTTGGTCCAAGCTTATACAACAGTAATCTTATTCCATGCTGAGCCACTAGTCTTGTTCCTATAGTTTAATTAACTATTGGTGATTGCGAAAACAACATTGAACACTAATTAAGCACTTGGTTACACCTTGAGAGAGGGTAATACAGTATAAGTGACTAGGTTGTAGAATTACACTTGTCAGACGAGTATCACATCTGCTCTTGATTGTATGATTCATTACTTTTCCCCTGGCTGCTTAGTTTACTGAAGTTAATTCGTGTGTTTCGTTATCTGTGTTTAATTCTAGTTAATTGTTTATTTCTGGTTTAGTAGATTTATAGAAACAACAATTGTTTCCGTTAAGTCTTTAGATTAGAGAAGAATATAGAGTAGTGATTGATTTCCCTTCCCTATGGGTTCGATCCTATGGTGCTACGCGTATGTTAGTGTACACTTGCACGATTGGTTTTTAACTGTAATAAACCTTACAATAAGTTTTTGGCGCCGTTGCCGGGGAAGGCATTTTAAGTCAATATTACTCAATTATTTTGATCTAGTGCTTTAGACTATTACTTTACTTTGTGTTCATTATCTTTGTTACTGTGGAATTGGACTGAGGAATTCTTTTCCTTGTGCAGGTTTACAGTGCATGTGAAGATCTCAAGATCCCGAATTAGTTCCATACAATCCGAAAATTGAGAGAACACTGAGTGCTATTAGGAGAAGGCGTAAGAAGGAGAAGAAACCAATTACTTTACCGATGGCTGAAGCAGACCCACCACCACCACAGGCCATAAGAGATTATAACGTGCGGCAGGCTGGAGCAATTCAGACTGTAGTTCGTCCCCGGATTGCAGTAAATAACTTTGAAATTAAACCAACTATCATAAATCTGTTGCAAAATAATCCGTATTTAGGATTACCTTTGGAATATCCGACTTCACATCTGGAGTATTTTTTGGAAGTGTGTGATACCTTCAAAATTCATAATGTCACTACTGATGTTATTGTTGGAAAACACGAAACAGAAAGCAGCGGAATTTAAAAAATTTTCCCAACAAAAGGACCTTGAACTCGCAATCGTGTAACCAAATTCGTAAAGATAGAAAACTTACTTTTCTTTTATTCTTTCTTGAAGCGTTTGAAGCCACCCAAGAACGCTCTTCTCGCGGCTTGATCCCCTCTCCTTGGTAAAGCTCGAATCTTCAAACTTCTAACTTGAAGTCTCTAGAGAAAGTCCACCAACTTGATCACAATCTAACTAGTAAGGATGCTAGTTCTCTAGTTAGTGTTTAGGTTTAACCTAGGGTTTAATTTAATCTTGGAGAAAGGAAGGTGTTCAACACATGAACCAAGAATTGTCTATTAGCTCTAAAGGGGAGCATGAGCTCCCCTATATATAGGAAAGGGGAGGGGCGGCCGAACCTAGTCCTAATGGACAAAGGATTTGGTCCCTCTCTCTCCTATTACTTGATCATCAAGTATTTTCCAACTTTGACTTTGAATTCTAATCCAAGTCAACTTTTAAGAGAGCTAAAATTATCCAAACTATTTTTGGATAATTTTATACTTTATTTATTATAAAATAAATAACTTATTTTTATCTAATTAATTAATTCGTAATTAATTAACTAGATTATTTTCTCCAAAATTAGACTTTCTTTTTAATTCAAAATTAAACCAAAGTCTATTAAATAATTAACTAATTAATTATTTAATATATATATAATATATATATAAACACACGTGTGTGACACGTGTCACAGTGACACGTGTCACTCACGTGAGCCACACGTGTGACTTCACACGTGTGGAACCCTCTTGGCCCGATTAACTCGTTTAATCATTTTCAAGCTTCAACTCATGTAACCAAGTTGTTGTGTGTGACCCTCTAGGCTCTCAATTCAATTAGCAGTGACCCCAATTAATTAATTCACTAATTAATTAATCAGTCCACAGATTAAACGACCATAGTCTAGCAACAGGTGTTTAACCCCTAGCTGAATTGGAATGTTCGGATTCGACAGAACCTTTAAGTCATTGATTCATGTGAGATACAATCCTCCTACTTACTATCTCTCAACCAAGATCTAGGGCAAGGGAATAATCAGAACCCTAATAATCCGGTCTTAAAGCTAAGTGCATTTCATATCCATTTGATCTCAATCCAAGAAACCCTTTTCTTGATGTCTTGATCTACTGCCTTGGTCAAGGACTCCATATGGCATATGAATGACTTATACAATAAGATATCACCTTGCAAATGCAAGTGTAGGTCCTATCTTGATTCTCATTCACTTTCATGAGTCACTTGTGCAGCCCCAGCATAAGCCTTGAATCTGTTGTCTAAGGCGACACCCTTTAAAGCTTATACCTAAGACTGCAGAGTTAACTCATAAAGTGACAAGGAACCTCAAGTCTAAGGATCAATTAATCACATCAATGACTCGTGAGATATTTCCTAATCTGGAAGTTTCCATTTCCTGAAATAGAAACTTCCTTTCCCATTTAGGAATGTTCTCACACGGGGCACATCAGTGAACTTACTTATTAAAGTAAGCACCCTCATGTATCACGCACGTATCAACTATACACTTTGCACCTCCATGAAACAAGGTGGTCCTTCTTAAGGGCGTGATCCCACAAGCAAGCCTTAGAGGAGTCAGGTTGACACTCCCACTGTCTGTAGGACTCATCGGCTTGGAGTATTTTACTAATCATGACTTATGTGATATAGGGCTCGTTTCATGAACCATTTCACCTAAATGGTAGAGTCCTAAAGTCATCAGGATTAGGGGAGTTCTCATACATGCACAGCTAAAGTAAACGCATACCAAACAAGAGCATATAAAGAAGTGTTGCCTCAATTCGTTATTTCATTCAAAGATTGTCTGTGATTACAATAAGGAAAAGTACAAAGCGGATATACAATCGGCTTTCTAGGGCACTATTCCTAACAATCTCCCACTCGCCCGTCAAAGCCATTCTAAAGCTACTCTAAGTCCCATCTTCTGAAGATGACCTTGGAAAGCTTCTCGACTAAGGGGTTTAGTAAGTGGATCTGCCACGTTCTCTGCTGATGTGACCCTCTCAATTAGCACATCTCCTCTTTTGATAATATCACGGATTAGGTGATATTTCCTCATAATGTGCTTGGTCCGTTGGTGAGATCTTGGTTCTCTTGCTTGAGCAACCGCCCCAGTGTTGTCACAAAACACAGTAATGGGGTCTTTCATGCTAGGAACAACATTCAACTCTTGAATGAAGTTTCTAATCCAAACACCTTCCTTAGCTGCATCATTTGCAGCTAAGTATTCGGCATCAGTGGTCGAATCTGCAGTGGTTGTTTGCTTGGAACTCTTCCAACTCACTGCTCCGCCGTTTAGCAGAAAATGTATCCTGACATTGACTTAAAATCATCTAAGTCAGATGCAAAGCTTGCATCGCAGTATCCTTCGACAGTAAGATCTTTCTGACCTCCGTAAACTAAGAATAAATCTTTAGTACTTTTCAAGTACTTAAGAATATTCTTCACGGCAGCCCAGTGACCATCTCCAGGGTCAGATTGGAAACGACTCGTTACACTAAGTGCATAAGCCACATCCGGTCGAGTACATAACATTGCATACATTATGCTACCTATTGCTGATGCATAAGGTGTATGAGTCATTCTTTCCTTCTCAAGGTTAGTCTTAGGACACATCTTCTTTGAAAGACATGTTTCTACACTTATAGGAAGGTTCTTAACCTTTGCTGACTCCATATTGAATCTCTTCAATACTTTGTCAATGTACATCGACTGTGATAGTCCTATTAACCTTCTAGATCTATCTCTATAGATTTTAATTCCAAGGATATAGGACGCATCACCAAGATCTTTTATCTCGAATTGGTTCGATAACCATAACTTAGTCACTTTCATGTCATCCTTCGAATTCCCAATAAGAAGGATGTCATCAACATAAAGTACTAAGAATTGCACTGAGGTCTCCAATTCCTTTCTATACACACATGATTCATTCGAAATTTGGATGAAGCCAAACGCTTTGACCGATTCATCAAATCGAATGTTCCAATTCCTAGAAGCCTGTTTCAATCCATAGATTGATCTTTGGAGTTTGCAAACCTTTTGCTCACTCCCACTGAATGTGAAACCTGTGGGTTGCTCCATATAAATGTCTTTGTCAATGTCACCATTGAGAAAGGCAGTTTTCACATCCATTTGCCATATCTCATAGTCATAATATGCAGCAATGGCAAGCATGATCCGAATAGACTTTTGCATTGCAACTGGTGAAAAGGTTTCATCAAAATCCACGCCGGGTCTTTGAGTGAATCCTTTTGCAACCAGTCTTACTTTGTAGGCTGCAATGCTTCCATCAACTCCAAGCTTTCTCTTAAAGATCCATTTGCAACCTATGGGTTTGACCCCATCAGGCAAATCTACCAAGGTCCAAACTTGGTTGGAGTTCATGGAGTCCATTTCGGATTTCATGGCTTCTATCCACTGTTCAGAGTCAGAATCTGAAAGTGCCTCCTCATATGTTGAAGAATCATTATCCTTTTGAGAGATTTCATGGAAGAATCCATACCATCTCTCCGGTTGTCTAGGATTGCGTTCAGAACGCCTTAGAGGAGGATTTTCATGTGTATCGAAATTCGTGATTGGTTGTGGTTGATCAGAGTGGGACGTTTCTTCAGTGGGTGATGTGAGGTCATTTTGTACTTCTTCTAATTCTATGATCTTGCCTTTCTTTTCTTTAAGGAACGGTTCCTCAAGAAAAGTGGCAAATCTGGAAACAAACACCTTTTGCTCAGATTGATCATAGAAATAGTATCCTATGGATTCCTTAGGATAACCTACAAAGTAGCATAAGTTAGAACGAGATTCTAACTTATCTCCCACTGTCCTCTTCACGTAAGCAGGACAATCCCAAATTCTTAAGTAAGAATAACTAGGGATTTTACCATGCCACATTTTATGGGGCGTTTTAGGGACTGACTTAGAGGGAACTAGATTCAAAATCTTTGCTGCACTTTCTAGGGCATAACCCCAGAAAGAAGGTGGTAAGTCAGTGAAACTCATCATGGAACGAACCATATCAAGTAGGGTTCGATTCCTTCTCTCAGAAACTCCATTAAGCTGAGGAGTTCCCGGAGGAGTCCACTGAGAGATAATTCCATTATCTTTGAGATGATTAAGGAATTCTTCACTAAGATACTCGCCTCCTCGATCAGATCGAAGTGCTTTGATCTTGTGACCAGTTTGGTTCTCAACCTCCTTTTGAAATTCTAAGAATTTCACAAAAGCTTCAGATTTATACTTCATTAAGTATACATAACCATACCGACTAAAGTCATCATTAAAGGTTATGAAATACTGATGATTGCTTCTAGTGCTTACACTAAGCGGTCCACAAACATCAGTATGGATCAAATCCAAAACCTTAGTGGCACGTTCCACAGTTCCTTTAAAAGGAACTTTGGACATCTTTCCTTTGAGACAGGATTCGCAAGAAGTCAACTCTTTGAGATCATTTTCAGAGAATGATCCTAAAGTGTTTATCTTGCTAATTCTGTTCTTGGAAATGTGTCCTAATCTAACGTGCCATAAGGGAGCTGAAACTTTGTCATCTCTCTTAAGCTTTGTTTCTCGTTGTATATTCATAATATTGATATTTTGAGTTAGGTAAAGTCCATTACTTAGAGTACCGATATGAACGGAAGAGTTGTTCCGTTTGATAAAATATTTACCATTCTTAATATAAGTTTCATAACCTTCACAATCTAATATTGGAACTGAAATTATATTACGAATAATGCTCGGTACATAAAGGACTTTGTTTAATACTAACTCAAAACTACCTAAATCTAATCTAATTGTGCCTAAAGCTCGAGCTTCAACGTTTGAGCCATCGCCGATCTTCAAGTCACATTCTCCTTCTTTGAGTTGTTGGACCTCACTTAGCATCTGTACATCATTACAGATATGAGTTCCCCAACCGGTATCAAGTACCCAAGAACTAGAATTAATAGAAAGATTTACTTCAACGAGAAAGATACCTTTCTTTAGAGTAGCCTTGTACTCTGGGCAGTTTCTCTTCCAATGTCCCGCTTTGCCACAATGGAAGCAAACATCCTCTTTCTAATCACGCTTCTTCTTTTGGGCCTTCCCCTTCGAAATGCCACCAGTGGGCCTAAGGGGTTTCTTCTTCTTCTTTTGGGCTTTCTTGCCCTTACCTTTAGAAGGCCCAGAAGAGGAAGATAGAGCATTCACCATCAAAACCTTATTGTCCTTCTTGATCGTGCTTTCAGCAGTCACAAGCTGACTAATCAGCTCAGCTACAGTAGCACCAGCATGATTCATGTTGAAGTTAAGGACAAATGGGTTGAATGATGGTGGGAGCGAAGCTAGCAACAAATCCACTGAAAGCTCATCTTTCAGTGGCATGTCCATGGAAGCAAGTTTCTCAGTAAGGGCAAGAAACTTGAGTCCATATTCATGGACACTTGAACCTTCCCTCATTCTCAAGTGGAACAATTCCTTTGAAGTGTTATACCTTGTAACACGTTCATGAGGGCGGTAAAGTTGCTCTAAGTGGTCGTAAATCTCCCAAGCAAATTCCATGGCCTCATGCTGCCTTTGCAAGTCCGGAGACATGTTAGCCAACATAAGGCAACGGGCTTGGAGATTATCATCCTTCCACTTCTGAATCGAGTCCCGCTCGGCCCGAGTGGGAGCCTCCCCTTCGGGACTAGGCTCCCCTTCGAAGAGAACATAAGTTCTCTTCTAAGAATCTAAAATGATTTTTAGATTCCTCAGCCAATCAGAATAGTTGGGACCAGTCAACTTGTTTGACTCGAGGATCGATACAAGAGGGTTTTTGGTTGCCATTTCAAAACACGTAGAGAATCACAGAATCTACGACCTAAATGGTAAAACAGAGAACTAGTGAGCATGCTGAATTATAACGATATACAAAAGATAAGGTCTTTAATCTAATGTAGCTCCCACTGTTTTTTAAAGATCTAGAATTCCCAAAGATCTAAGAGGAACACGTTTCCCAATGTGTACTAAGATCCTAGGCATTTTACCTCGAACCCACGACTCGCGGACATTCTAAGTAAGAACCCTAGGTAGGTACAACTTACCAATTCTAACACCTTTAGAACTCTTAGTAATTGTTTTTGCATCACCTATCTTTCAATATGGACCCACGACTCGTGCGACATCCATATTTACTTAGGCGTTAAGCTAGACCCATCAATCATAAGATCATGACCAAAACTTAGTTCGAACGACCCACGACTCGCGGACATCGCCCTTGCTAAAATTGACCACGAAATATTGACCATTTAAAATGATTAATTAGGTAACTAAGAACTAATAAGCTCCACTAGCTATCCCACGACTCGCGGACAATAACTAGCTTTACTTACTAAACTTAAAACCTATTGATGGAATGCTAGGAATTTAATTCAAAATTTACATCTCGAATTAAACACCTATTTGTTCGAAATTAGCTTAATATTTAATGGGAATTTTCGAATCAACCGGAGAGTTGTCCGGTTCGACCTCACCAACATATATGTTATCCAATTTTATTAGTCTTGATTAATGCAAGTACACTTAAATGCATATCAAACAAGCACATAAACAGATAACATGTCCTAGCATGATACTAACATGTAATGATCATGGGTTCTACCTATCTTATGCGTGATATGTGGGAGCCACTCCACAATCACAAGTTCTAACATACATGCCACATAAACAGTTTAAATCACATAAGGGAAAGCGGTAACAAAATACGAGCCCTATCTCTATTACATTTAACAATTGAGATTCCCCTCCCTAACATTTTGAGGGGTCTTCACTTATGGCCTCCTTGTTACTTGAATGTGGTCCATCTTACTCCATGGGTGTATTGTCTCCAAAATGAAAATAAAACCTCACCACCTATCTCTACTCTCAAATTACAATAAAAGGAAAAAGAGATAAGGTAATAAGGCTCAATCTTCATATTGGCCTTAGACAATTACACGGGGCATACCCCGGCCTCAAAAATAGTAATATGGAAAGCCACATAATAAATCACATAACAGTACGCACATAAGTGAGGCTCCAACCTCAATTGAAAAACGCAACTATAGGGCTCCAACCCCAATTTAAACCATCCATGTGCATAAATTAAAACCATACAAAGATCTAAACCCATGATCACCTAACATGCTTTTGCGAGAATTTAAATTTAGCCAATAAATTAAAATTCTCGTTTCAAGTCCTAATGACTTAAAACACGACTTAGATGCAATTCTTGTTCAAGAGCCTTTTCAATAAAACCCGAAAAACAATAAACCAATAAAATTCCAATTAATTTCCAAAATTAATAATTTTATTCTTTCATTATTTTCAGAAAATAAAGATTGTAATTTTTCCAAATTTAAATCGCTTAAATTTTCAAAATCCCAATTCAAACAATTATTACAAAAATAATTCAAATTTAATAAATAAAATTTTTCAGAAAAATTAAATCGGTATTTCAAGGACCGAAAACACGAAAACACGAAAAACGCCAAAACCGTGCCCGGAATCGCCCGGAACGAGCACAGGCGCGCGCTAGGAGCACGCCCTGCGCGCAGCTTGCTGCTGCTCGCGTGCGGGCGATGCCGGGCGGGTGCTCCCGCTCGGTTGCGGGAGCGTGCGGGCGGCTGTCCCGCGCGGTTACGGGACAGGCGGGCAGGCGCGCCTAGGCGCTGGCGGGCGTCAGTGGCGGGCAGTCCCGCGCGGTTGCGGGACTGCTGGGCGGGCGGTCGCGGGCCTGGCGTGCTACGCCTTAGCACGTCAGGCTCGCGTTTTCGTAACGCGATTTCGTGTTTCATACTTTTAGTTCAAAAACCAAAACAATCCAAAATTAAAAAATTCGATTTAAACATATTTCAATCAAAACGGTTTTCAAAATCACAACTTAAGAAAACAGTTTCAGAAATTCAGGAAGAATTACAGTTTCGTATTTCAGGCTTTCTAAAAGAACTCATGAATACCTAATTCGCATCTAAGCCTAAGAATTTCTACCAAATTCAGAATAATTGAGATGAATCAGAAACACGATTAACGAGGTGGCTCTGATACCACTTGTTGGAAAACACGAAACAGAAAGCAGCGGAATTTAAAAAATTTTCCCAACAAAAGGACCTTGAACTCGCAATCGTGTAACCAAATTCGTAAAGATAGAAAACTTACTTTTCTTTTATTCTTTCTTGAAGCGTTTCAAGCCACCCAAGAACGCTCTTCTCGCGGCTTGATCCCCTCTCCTTGGTAAAGCTCGAATCTTCAAACTTCTAACTTGAAGTCTCTAGAGAAAGTCCACCAACTTGATCACAATCTAACTAGTAAGGATGCTAGTTCTCTAGTTAGTGTTTAGGCTTAACCTAGGGTTTAATTTAATCTTGGAGAAAGGAAGGTGTTCAACACATGAACCAAGAATTGTCTATTAGCTCTAAAGGGGAGCATGAGCTCCCCTATATATAGGAAAGGGGAGGGGCGGCCGAACCTAGTCCTAATGGACAAAGGATTTGGTCCCTCACTCTCCTATTACTTGATCATCAAGTATTTTCCAACTTTGACTTTGAATTCTAATCCAAGTCAACTTTTAAGAGAGCTAAAATTATCCAAACTATTTTTGGATAATTTTATACTTTATTTATTATAAAATAAATAACTTATTTTTATCTAATTAATTAATTCGTAATTAATTAACTAGATTATTTTCTCCAAAATTAGACTTTCTTTTTAATTCAAAATTAAACCAAAGTCTATTAAATAATTAACTAATTAATTATTTAATATATATATAATATATATATAAACACACGTGTGTGACACGTGTCACAGTGACACGTGTCACTCACGTGAGCCACACGTGTGACTTCACACGTGTGGAACCCTCTTGGCCCGATTAACTCGTTTAATCATTTTCAAGCCTCAACTAATGTAACCAAGTTGTTGTGTGTGACCCTCTAGGTTCTCAATTCAATTAGCAGTGACCCCAATTAATTAATTCACTAATTAATTAATCAGTCCACAGATTAAACGACCATAGTCTAGCAACAGGTGTTTAACCCCTAGCCGAATTGGAATGTTCGGATTCGACAGAACCTTTAAGTCATTGATTCATGTGAGATACAATCCTCCTACTTACTATCTCTCAACCAAGATCTAGGGCAAGGGAATAATCAGAACCCTAATAATCCGGTCTTAAAGCTAAGTGCATTTCATATCCATTTGATCTCAATCCAAGAAACCCTTTTCTTGATGTCTTGATCTACTGCCTTGGCCAAGGACTCCATATGGCATATGAATGACTTATACAATAAGAGATCACCTTGCAAATGCAAGTGTAGGTCCTATCTTGATTCTCATTCACTTTCATGAGTCACTTGTGCAGGCCCAGCATAAGCCTTGAATCTGTTGTCTAAGGCGACACCCTTTAAAGCTTATACCTAAGACTGCAGAGTTAACTCATAAAGTGACAAGGAACCTCAAGTCTAAGGATCAATTAATCACATCAATGACTCGTGAGATATTTCCTAATCTGGAAGTTTCCATTTCCTGAAATAGAAACTTCCTTTCCCATTTAGGAATGTTCTCACACGGGGCACCTCAGTGAACTTACTTATTAAAGTAAGCACCCTCATGTATCACGCACGTATCAACTATACACTTTGCACCTCCATGAAACAAGGTGGTCCTTCTTAAGGGCGTGATCCCACAAGCAAGCCTTAGAGGAGTCAGGTTGACACTCCCACTGTCTGTAGGACTCATCGGCTTGGAGTATTTTACTAATCATGACTTATGTGATATAGGGCTCGTTTCATGAACCATTTCACCTAAATGGTAGAGTCCTAAAGTCATCAGGATTAGGGGAGTTCTCATACATGCACAGCTAAAGTAAACGCATACCAAACAAGAGCATATAAAGAAGTGTTGCCTCAATTCGTTATTTCATTCAAAGATTGTCTGTGATTACAATAAGGAAAAGTACAAAGCGGATATACAATCAGCTTTCTAGGGCACTATTCCTAACAGTTATCCGAGTTAGGCTTTTTCCTTTTTCACTTAGGGAACGAGCTAAAGCATGGTTGAGTACTGTCCCAAATGAATCCTTTCAGACTTGGGCAGCATTATCTCAGGCTTTCCTAGCCAAGTTCTTTCCACTTAGCAAAACCACAAAGTACAGGAATGATATTCAAGGTTTCAGGCAGTTGGATGGAGAGTCTTTCTATGAAGCTTGGGAGAGATTTAAGGATTTGCAGAAGAAGTGTCCACATCACGGGATTCCCGGTTGGTTATTGATTCAGACTTTTTCCAATGGGATATCCCCTACTTTTAGAGGAGCGATGGATGTCGCAGCTGGTGGAGCGTTCTTAGCAAAATCTGAAGCAGTTGCTACTGAGTTGTTAGATAATATGTCACAAAACGATGTGTTTATGCATGAGAGGAGCCATTTGCAACCAGCGAAAGTGCAAGCAGGGGTCATAGACTTAGATGGCTTAACCGCCATCGACGATAAATTTGAGGACCTTAACAAGAAATTGGACCAACTTTCCGTCAATGAAGTTGGGATACAATCCCAACCAGTTCAGGTAACATGTGAAATTTGTAGTGGTCCACATGATTTTAATATGTGTCCTCATACCAATGCAGGAGAACAGGTGCAAGAGCAGGTGAATTATGCAAATAACTTCAAACCAGCAAATGATCCCTACTCAAACACCTACAATCCAGGATGGAAGAACCACTCTCACTTGTCGTGGTCTAATAATCAGAATGTTCAACAACCACCCCAACCTAGGCCGCAGTTTCAGCCTAGGCAGCAATTTCAAACACGACCACCAGCCCCATTCAATGTTGCGCCCCCTCAACAGGAGCAAAAGCAGAGATGGGAGATCTCATTTGAGAAGTTCATAACCGTGTCTACGGGTCGACATCAGAAGTTGGAAGCTCAATTAGATCAAGTGGTAAATCAGACCAGAACTTTGGAGACTTAGATTGGTCAAATTGCCCAATCTCTGAATTTGACAGGCCCAGGAATGCTACCAAGCCAAACTAAAAATAATCCTAAGGAGCATTGCCAGGCCATAATTGTAGGAGACAATAGAGAGAATGAAGGTCCGAAGATATTTGCAGTTCGGATGTTGAGAAAGTTGTAATTGAGAAAGTTAAAGAGAAAGATGATCTTAAGAAGGAGAATTTAGAGAAAGAAGTTATTTCAACCAAAGAGAAGCCTGAGAACTCTAACGCACCGACACTCCGAAAAAATATCTCGTGCAGTTTCGGACACGTGTCGGACACAGACACGACTCCGACACGTGTCCGACACGCCTAATACGTGTCCAGATTAAAAAAATAAAAATAAAAAACCGACACAACTGGGAGCCTGGCACACGGCGGGGGACAAATTGTAATTTTTAAAAAGTTTTCTACCTCTTTTAATAGTTTAAAAATATCAAAACTTATTTTATACTTTTGTCAAAACCCTGAATCTGTGAATCGTTGTTTTTCCCCTTTCTCTTCAATCTCTCTCTATTTCACAAATCACGAGTTCACGACCAAACCCTATTTCCCCAAATTGAAGTCTTGAACTTGAAGGTGTTGAAGCTCGGAGGCTCTTGCTTGTTGGTCTCTCTCCTGATTTCCCCCTTTCGCTCTATTATCTCTATCTTTTTCACAAATCACGACCAAACTCTATTTCCCCAAATTGAAGTCTTGAAGTTGAAGATGTTGAAGCTTGGAGGCTCTCGCTTGTTGGTCTCTCTCCTGACAAATACTGAGGTAAATGTTAAATATTTGATGCTTATAGATTCTCAACTCCTCTTACTTAATTACAGAACACACAGATTGATAAACATGAAAATCTTTAGCAATATCAGAAACTCTTCAAAATTAATAAGATACTTGCATACCATGGTTGAAGATTTGCTATAAATTTGAGTTATACTTGATATAGCTATTTCAGTGACCTGTATTGCCAATATTTCTCTTTCCCTGTGTAGCTGTTTTAAAGTAAATGTCAAGAGTTTGGATGCCGATCGGTTTCAAGAGTTTGGCTGATTAAATGGATTATTCTTAAAGTCTGGATAAGAATATAGTGACTTGTTATAAATTATAATTTAATAAGAGAAATAAGTGATAAATCTTTAATTTTGTTTTACCAATATTTACTTTAATTTTATTTTATCTCACATACGTACATATCCTTTTCAGAAGTTTTCCAGAATGGAATGAAATTACCAATTCTCTCAAAATTCTCTGTTTTTTAGTTTATAAAAAAATTACTTATTTATGCACTTAATTTCAATTTTTACTTACTGTAACTATCTATTGTGTTTAATTATTGTTGGTTTTTCCTCTTTATATTTTAATTTCATTAAATGGTGTGTTTGATTTGAATAGGTGGAAAAATGGAAATTTGAAAATTGATAATGGATAAGGCAAGTCATAGCGGGGGAGCTGAAACACCTTCTTCTAGAATTGATTATGGGTTTCTGTATAAGAATTTGAATGACTTTGTAATTTGTATGTTGATGTGGAATGCTTCTGTAATTTGAATGAATGTAAATCTGTCTTTTTTTTTTCCCTTTGGTTCTTTTCGTTTCATTATTTCTAGACTCTAGTTCTTAATAACTGTAATTTGTAATATGAAAGAATATATCATGAATGAATTTTACGTGTGATTTAGAGTATTTAATGTTCTATGAATATCTTTTATTATATATATATATATATATAATTTTTTTATATATAATATAGCCGTGTCGGAGCCGTGTCGTGTCCTAAAATTTTAAAAAAATCCATGTCGCCGTGTCCGTGTGCGTGCATCATAGCCTGAGAACTTCACTAATGTGATACTTACTGAGGAATGCAGTGCTATTATTCAGCATAAGCTTCCCCCGAAGCTCAAAGATCCAGGGAGTTTTTCAATTCCTCTTACTATTGGTTCTTTGTAATTTCATAATGTTTTATGTGATTTAGGAGCTAGTGTGAGTTTAATCCCACAATCTACTTGCAGGAAATTAGGAGTGAAGGAGGTTACACCGACTAATATGACACTCCAACTAGCAGACAGATCGGTGAAATATCCGACAGGAATCCTTGAAGATATTTTGGTAAAAGTTGGAAAATTTCACATTCCTACAGATTTTGTAGTTCTTGATATTGAGAGCGATAAGAGGATGCCATTGATACTTGGAAGACTGTTTCTGGCCACGGCTGGAGCAGACATAGATGTTCAGAACGGACGGCTCACGTTCAAAATAGGAGATGAACGAATGGAGTTTAGGAATTTTGATTCCCTGACACCACCGGTGATCCCGGATAAGTGTTGCATGATTAAGATTATAAGTGATACACCAAACGGAATGACACTGTTCACGGAGAAAAGAGATGCAGTTGATTGGGAAGGAAAACCAAAATCTCGGAGATCGAGAATGAAGGATGTTTTGGAATTAGATACTTGGAGATCAAGCTCCGGTTTTGTGAGTAACAAGAACGAGGTCACTCCTTGTGACTCGTTGCTTGGGGATTGTTAATCCCAATTCGGTTTCCAAATTCAAGCTAACAACTATAACTTAGAACTAGGTTTTTTTTTTCTTTCTTTTTCTTTTCGTTTTTGTTTTTTTTTTTTTGTTGTTTTTGTTTCTCTCGTCTTCGTTTTTCTCGTGATAATTGAGTTGTCTCTCTCATTTACAGGTCACTTGATGTTTTACTAGGAAACCAAGGTCTACATGGTGCAAGGACCGTAATTTGAGCGTTATTGTGAGGTCCATTTACTTTGTTCGTATGTATGTGCATGGCATTGATTTTCTTTCTTGAGGAGAATGAATTATTGATATGAATTGATATATGCGTTTATGTGTTTCGAGAACGGTGCACTGTGGTTTAATTGAATACTATGAGTTAATTTCGGTTAATTGACGTGATTGAGCACCTTTAGTTTTGTGTTTGAGTTTAATAATGTTTCGGGCGAAATAGTGAGTAACGGGCGTTACACCATTGTAATTACCTTTTGGTAACGCCCCGTTAACGAGGCCAGATGCCCCGGGTAGTATAGGTAACGGACGTTACACCTTAGCAGTTGTTTTTAGGTAACGCCCGTTAATGGAGATAGGCGTCTTGGCCCAGAGGGGTAATGCCCGTTACCCCTTCCAAGAGGAAAACTGGTAACGCCCGTTACCGGTCCGACTGGTGAGAATTGGATTTTAGGAAACGCGTTTTTAGGGGTAAATTAAGTCTTGTCCTACCCAGTTCCGGATTTTTCTCCCCCAAACCTACAAATACACTTGCACCCACTTATTCTACCTTAGAAGAGATTCAATGGCTCTCTTGGGCCAACCATTATCAATTTACAAGCAAGAAGCTTTTCCACCAACTTTACACATTCTCTCCTCCCTTGTGAATCAAAGTAAGTCAATATCTCCCTTTCTTAGAGTGAATTGTTAGAGCTAATTTTTCCAATCTAAGAATGAAACCTAGGATTGAATTATATGTTAGGAATCACTTTGAGATTGAATTGATAAATTTTGAGAGATTAAACAAGTTAGAATTAGGATTGATGCCTTAAATTGAAGTTAACTTGAATTGGGTTAAATCTTTGAATAATCCTAACTTCTAAGTAATCTTGAGTACAAATTATGGAAGCTGCAGGAGAGTGTTGGGAGTGTTACTGGTACGATTGCTCACGGTGCTTTTGTGACGATGTTTGCTCGGGAGATGAATTGGAGACCGCGAGGAGCTTTGCCTATTGACTTTGGACATATTGGTCCAGAATACTTGGAAGTTGTGGGCTTGGCTATAGCTTGGGAGAGTGGAGAGCTGAAGAACTGTAATTTGCCATGGTGGCCCATTCGAGATAGAGATCGTCTCTGGCAGATGTACAGCTAGTGTAAAGCCCGGTTTGATGAGCTTTTTGAGAGGCAGAAGGAGCTTTTAGCTCGGATACCTGACCGGCCAGATGATGATTTTGCGATTCTTCACAATGCCACACCTGTTGTTGCTGAGGCCAGTGATGAAGCTCCTGTGACTTTGAGAGGCGTGCGTGCAGAGTTGGCAGGATTGAGGGCTGATTTGACTACCGTAATCGCTAGAGTTGAGGATTTAGCACATTATGTGGATGAGCGATTCGATGCATGGGAGGCCAGTTTGGAGGCCAAGTTTGACGGGTTCTGTGCTCGTGTTGATCAGTAATTTGGAGGACCCTCATCACCCTGATTCTGTTATTTTGTTTCTCCCCAGATTTCTAGACATTCTTGTTTCGTTTATTCGTTGTTATGTTTGGATATTTGACTACACTTACATTTTTGCATATGTTTGGATTCCTGATTTTGTTTATGCAATGGTGCTTTTCTTTTTGTGAATTTGTGACTTGTGTGTTGATAGTTGGATGCATGTTGATTGTCAATTGCCTATGCACTTGATCCGTGTTTTCTAGTCACTTGTTCAGGTTTTGGAAGCTTTGCAAGCACATTGCCAGTTCTTCATTTAATCAGGGAGTTTTCTTGAACTTTAATTCTTTCATTTGCATGCGGACATTGCAAAGTTTAAGTGAGGGGGAGAAAATTGCATGTTTCCTATGAGTTTTATTGAATAATTGCATGTTTAGATGTAGTTTCACTTGTGATTTGCTAAAATTCGAGTAATTTTGAAAATTTTTGGAAATTTTCCCTCATGTTGAACTTTTTCTTTGTATAGGTTAGGCTTTTTTAATTGAGGAAAATTGCATGAGATTTGATGATTTAGTGTGTTAGTATGCCCTTATATTTAGAGCACTTTTGAACGAGATAATGTACTTTGCTTAGAAAGATAAGTTGATAATTTCCGAATGAGTCTAAGATTCGATTAGGATGCATTTTAGTCCTATTAAGGTGAAATTTTGAGGTAATGAAGGATTAAAGAAGTGAAGTAGGCATTCGTTGTCGGAGGTTTTTAAGTTTTTCTATTTTAGCCGTTTTTCATTAAATAACGTAATCTTATTGACCCCGCTAAGCCTAATTGTTGTGCAAAGATTTTTTGTAGCCGCATTATAAGCCAATGCACAACATAGAAATACCTACCTTGATAATTTTTACACCAAGTCTTGCTCGTTTGATTTTTATGGTAATTATCTATCTTTTGACCCCTTTTCATTGATCCTGTGATTGAAATTGAGAGGGTATTGTAAAGAGAAAGAAAAAGAATGAGAAAAGTGTGAAAGAAAAAAGAAAAGAAAGAAAGAAAGAGAAAAAGAGAAGAGAAAAGAAAACTATGCAAAGTGTGAATTTGAGAGTGTAGGATTCAAATGAAGAGTTGGGGCGATTTTCGTATTAATGGCGAATGGACGTGTTTCGTGTTTTGAATAGATTGAATGATGTAAGCTTGGTGAGTAGTCACTTGATCCAAATTTCCATAACCTTACCCTAAGCCTACATTACAAGCCCAAAAGACCTACTGATCCTAAGTCTTGATTTAATTCCATTAGTGGAGATAGGTGCGAAGAGTGTATTCCGAAGTTGATGATTAGAGCTAAGGAGGGAATTGTGAATTTGTCATTCTAATTTTTGTACATTGTTTCGTTTGATTCACACACTACACAAGGGTATACTTTTCATACTAAGTTTTGAGGATCTTATGTCTATGAGTATTTGATTTGATTAGCTAAGACTTGTTTAGGCGAAGGTTTGACGATAACTTGAGGAGATAGTTTGATGAGGATGTGTTTTCTTGATTTCCGTATTACTCGGAGACGAGAAATATTCAAGTGTGGACGATTTTGTTGTGTGTAGAAATTGCATGATTTTGAGCGTTAATTGGATTATATTTTTGGTGCCGTTTGATGTGTTTATGTATTTATTTTGCTCCGTGCAGGTGACTTTGGAGTTGGAGTTACGAAACGGCAAAGCAAGGCGATTTCACGCAATTTTTGAGGAAAATATGGTAACTCCCGTTACCACATAGGAGTACAAAGTAGTAACCCCCGTTACTGGCCACAGGAGGGGAGTTTTTGGCAAGAGAAGAGGGGTAACGCCCATTACCCCTGTGCAGAAGGAAAGTAGTAATGCCCGTTACCACTAATAAAAACGTTATGACGATTTCAATCAGTAACGGGCGTTAACAACAAATGCACATGGATAGGTAACGCTCGTTACCTAGGGTGGCAAGAGAATTATTTGGGCTGCTATATTAGTGCGTTTTTAGAGTCTTTTTTAGGAGGAGAGCTTTTCTTCGAGGTCAAGACCTAGGGTTTAGAGAGAAGACCAAGGAGTTTCAGAGATTTTTCAGAGAATTCGAGAAGACGAGAGGATTGAATTCCTAGAACGATCTTTGGTTTTATTGTTGCTTTAATTTACAAACTAATTCCTTTGAATTTAGTTTTAGTTTCGTATGTTAGATTCATTTTTAGATACTGCTGAATGTTTTTGCTTTTGTTTTGGAGACTTTGTTTAGATTTGATAACTATGATTTATTTTAATGCAATTTTCTTTAGTTTTATGAGTTTTGTTTTAATTATGAGTAGCTAATTCTCTAAGGCTAGGGGGAGTGATGATGATTGCATGATAGATGTTTGATAAGATGCTTGAATGACTTGTGTTAATTCTTAGTTTGAAAACAGGTTTGAATTGACTTGCGATGGCCTGATCACCCTTAGCATGTGTCATAATTGTGTATAGATCGAAAGAGTGATGGTAATTTAGATGGTTTTCATAACTTGTAAGTTGTAGGGTATAAAGAGATTTGGTCCTAGCTTATACAATAGTAATCTTATTCCATGCCGAGCCGCTAGAATACTGAATTGCACTAGTCTTGTTCCTATGGTTTAATTAACTATTGATGATTGCGAAAGCAACATTGAACACTAATTAAGCACTTGGTTACACCTTGAGAGAGGGTAATACAAATATAAGTGACTAGGTTGTAGAATTACACTTGTCAGACGAGTATCACATCAGCTCTTGATTGTATGATTCATTACTTTTCCCCTACCTTCTTAGTTTACTGAAGTTAATTCGTGTGTTTCGTTACTGTGTTTAATTCTAGTTAATTGTTAATTTTTGGTTTAGTAGATTTATAGAAACAACAATTGTTTTCGTTAGGTCTTTAGATTAGAGAAGAATATAGAGTAGTGATTGATTTTCCTTCCCTGTGGGTTCGATCCTATTGTGCTACTCGTATTTTAGTGTACACTTGCATGATTGGTTTTTAACTGTAGTAAACCTTACAACAATATACTTCAGGGATCCAAGGTCTACTCGAAGCTTTATCTATGTTAGGGATATTATCAGCTGCGAATCCGAGAAGAGGATATTCCGAATACGGGATTTAATACTCGGTACGGGCACTATGAGTTTGTTGTGATGTCGTTCGGATTGACTAATGCCCCCGCAGCCTTTATGGATATGATGCACAGAATCTTCCGGCCTTTTCTGGACAAGTTCGTGGTAATCTTTATTGATGACATCCTTGTGTTTTCTAGGTCTGTCGAAGAGCAGGTGAGACACCTTAAACTCGTGTTTCAAACTCTGAAGGAACATCAATTGTTTGCTAAGTTCAGCAAGTACGATTTTTGGATTGATAGGTTTTCTTTCTTGGGCCATGTCATTTCTGAGAAGGGCATTGAAGTTGACCCTGCAAAGATTGAGACTGTGATGAAGTGGGAAGCACCAAAGAACGCCTCGAAAGTTCGAAGTTTCTTGGGTCTAGCGGGATATTATATAAGATTTGTGAAGGACTTCTCGAAGATTGCCGCTCCATTAACTCGATTAACTAAGAAAGAGGTGAAGTTCGAGTGGGCTAAAGCATGTGAGAAAAGCTTCAATCTCTTAAAGGAGAAACTGACTACCGTCCCGGTCTTGACACTACCCGAAGGCTCCGAGGGCTATGTTATTTTTACAGACGCATCTAAGGAAGGATTGGGTTGTGTTCTAATGCAAAACGAGAAAGTGGTTGCTTATGCTTCTAGGAAGCTAAAGGAGCATGAGACGAATTATCCCACTCACGATTTGGAGTTAGCCGTCGTGATCTTTGCACTTGGAAAGTGGAGACATTACTTGTACGACGTACCTTTTGAGATCTTTACAGACCACAAGAGCCTTCAGTATTTATTCACTCAGAAGGACTTGAATATGAGGCAAAGGCGTTGGATGGAGTTACTTGAAGACAATGAGTGTACGATCAAGTACCATCCCGGCAAAGCCAACGTGGTCACCGATGCACTTAGTAGGAAAGCTAGTGTGTTGAATTTAGAAGTGGGAGAAGGTTGTAGAGTTGTGCCTATTGTCGTGAAGGCTCGTGTTGCCGACATCACCATACAACCAGATTTGAAGCACCATTTGTTTGAAGCTCAGACTAGTGGTCCGGAAGTTCAGAAGTTGGTTGTTAAGGCTAGAGCAGACCCAGAGTGTCTGTTTGGGTTCGATGAAACTGGTCTTCTTCGTTTCAAGAACCGTGTGGTTGTACCCGAAGAGTTAAAATGGGTGTTGCTCGAGGAGGCTCACAAATCAGCTTAGTCTATCCACCCTGGAGGTAATAAGATGTACAAAGATCTTAAGCAATATTATTGGTGGAATGGGTTGAAGAAGGATGTGGCTGAGTAAGTGAAGCATTATATAACCTATCAGAAGGTTAAAGCTGAGCATCAAAAACCTGGCGGGCTTCTACAGTCGTTACCTATTCCAGAGTGGAAGTGGGAGCAGGTGACGATGGATTTTGTATCCGAATTACTGAGAGTAAAGGGTAGTTATGATGGTATTTGGGTGATTGTGGACCACCTGTCTAAGTCGGCATATTTTCTACCAGCTCGGATGTCTTTTAAGATCAGTAAACTAGCCAAGATATATAACAGAGGGATTGTTCAGCTTCATGGTATTCCGGTCAGCATAGTGTCGGATAGAGATCCGAGGTTTACTTCGAGGTTGTGGTAAGAGTTACAAAGTATTTTTGGTACGAAGCTCAAGTTTAGTACCGCATGACACCCTCAGACGGATGGTCAACCCGAGAGATTAATCAAGTATCTCGAGGACTTGTTTCGGGGTTCTGCTTTGGACTTTCAAACTTCTTGGAATGAACAACTACCTTTGATTGAGTTCGCCTATAAAAACAGTTTTCAAGCTCCGATTGGTATGGCCCCGTATGAGTTGCTTTATGGCCGTAAGTGTAGATCTTCGTTGTTCTTCGATCGAGAATAGTGGAAATGGACTAAACAAGAAGGCGTTAAGAAGGGTGGGAAGTTGGAGAAACCTTCTAAGGCCGTGTGAGACATGAATGAGAAAGTCCAACTGGTACAACAACGGATGAAAGCAGCTCAAGATTGACAGAAGAGCTACGCCGACCTTCATAGAAGAGATCTCAAGTCTGAGATTGGGGACCGTGTGTTCTTGAAGAAGTCCCCGTGCAAAGGATTTGCTCGGATTGGGATAGGAGTGAAGCTTAACCCTCGTTACTTGGGTCCCTTTGTGATACTTGAGAAGATCGGAGAAGTGACGTATCGTTTGGATCTACCACCAAGCTTAACCCGGATTCACAATGTCTTCCATGTTTCTCAACTAAGAAAATATTATCCCGATAAGGTCGAGATTCTCCCCATTGAAGAAGTTGAAAAGGCCAACTTACAACCGGATTTAACTTTTGTCCAAAAGCCGGTGAAGATTTTAGGTCACAAGTTTCAAGTATTAAGATACCGGTAAATTCCTTTGGTAAAGGTTTTGTGGAGAAATGATAAAACCGAGGAAGCTACTTGGGAAACCGAGGACAAGATGAAGAAGTTTTATCCGGAGCTGTTTCCACCCGAGCAGTGAATCTGGGGACCAGATTTTTTAACGGGGGGAGGTTGTAACGCCCCGTGTTCTCGTTTTCCAGGTACGCGTGCCACGCGTGAGGTTTTCCGAGAGTTGGGATTATTTACTTATTTCTTTTACACCTTATTATGTAAATTATAATTTTAATACAACTAATCATAATTGGACAAAATTGCATTAATATAATATAAGTGATTATTCATATCATGCATATATTATACTTAACCTCATATTTCATAACATATATATATATATATATATATATAAATATATATATGCATCCACTTGACTTCTACTTTACATAATTGTATATATACCCCTCAAGCACTAATCTCTAACATGTAAATAATAAAGAGGTAAGGACTTATTAGCAAATATGCAGATATATACAAGACTTGACTTTATATCATATATCATATACACTTTACATTACATTCATATTTCTCATTACATACACAAGAACAAACACACTCACTCACACGCCTTGGTACGATTTCAAGGAGAAGAAGAAGGAATCATCGAGACTTCACCCGGAGCTCGTAACATCATCATCATTTAATTCCACAATCTCTCCTTTCTATATTTCTTATTGTAGATGTGTATTTTGGTATATATATGCATGAATATATGTCCTTTGATGGAATTCTAGCATGTAATCTTGGTTGGTTGGTTGAATATAAATTATATAGTAAATGAGGGTTTAAATGTTGAGTATATGATGATTTAAGCATGCTTTGAAGTTTTATTTGTTGCCTAATTGAAGTATTATGTGTGTATATATGCCACAAGTTTTGGTTTATATTTGGGAGTGATTATATGATGTTTTGTCATGGTTTTTGCATGGACCTGCTGCTGCCCTATTTCTCAAGTAGAGGGTCACGGCCGGGACCCCTTTTAGTGCAAAAACCATCCTGATCGGGAACCAATGTCAAGGGATCAGCTGAGCACTGATCCCGATCGAGACCATTTTCAGCACAAAACCAATCCCAGTCGGGATCCTTATGCAGGGGATGCCTCTGTTGGGCTGTCCCAGCCGTGATCCTTTTCATACCAAAATTAATCCCGGCCGGGATAGCTATGCAGGGACACTTCTGATTGGGGTGTCCCGGTCATGACCCCTTTTTAACTAAAAGCAGTCCCGGCTGGGACTTGCCTCTGGAAGCATGCATTATGTGTTTTTCATATTTTTGGTTATTTAGCTCGTTTACTTGGTTCTTTGGACATTAATTATGTACATGAACATTTGTAATAATTATTATCATTCTCATCTCATACCATATCCTTTCATTAACATATCGTTCGTCCAATAATCGGTTCATGGAATCGAGTCTTATGTTAGTCTTTTCTTTCCTAGTTCAGAGGTTGATCCCGGAGTTGAGGAGCAGGCTTCTTAGTTTGCTTTCCTTTCTTCTTGTCAAGGTGAGGTTTTCTTTATGTATTTAAAACCCGTAATATCCAATGTGAATGATTTCGGCCAAAACCTTACTATATATCTATAATCTTTAAAATGCAAATGTTTTCATAAAGAAGCCTTTACAAAATGAAATGATTTCATGACAATTGTTTTGGCGAGAAAATGCACGCACATGAATGGGGCCCGGGGAAACGTGGGCTTGGACACCGGTATGGTATAGGACCGTCGGGCAACCCCATAGCACATAGTACCCTTTGAGAATTTCCCGCGCGAACGAGGAGAACGTGAGGCGGGTTATTCTTGAACCGGTGGTTCTGAAACCATCGAATGAGTGGGTAGGAGTCATGAGCCCCCGTCTCAACATTTTCATGAGATGGCTCGAGCCTTGCAAACTCGACCATCGAACCGTGGGGAAAAGAATGGACATGAATGACATGAAATGATTATAATGAATTGCATGACCACTTATCACATGAAATGAAATGTTTACACAATGGGAGAATAGTTGGAGATTTACCTACTCGCTGGGTCACGATTGCCAAATGCTTAATTGTATTAAAATGATACTTATAATTCCGAGTGTTGGCTCATTTCCTAACTTATCCACTTGGAGGATTGTCAAAACTATACTTGGGATTATAGGTTGCATGCTATGTGTTGTATATATATAAACCCCTTACTTAGTCTTTATAGACTAACCCCTCCTCACTTTCAGCTTTTGCAGGTCTCGCTAGGCTGGGAAATAGAATATGTCAAGTCTTTATTTTGTAGCCTAGCTTGAGTATATTTTGATGTTGCATATTGATACTTATATTATTTTGGGATTATATAGTATGACTTACTTTAGGGTTCGTTACTCGTAGGCCGTGTCGGCCATACTTGAATTGTATTATTTTGCTAGCTGCTTAGTGAATGTTAATGCTTCCGCTTATTACTTGTTGCATCGTATATTGTTGAATGGTTCAAGGGTTAGCCCCACTTAGCTAGGGTTCTTCTTTTGTCACCCGTTAGCCATGTGTTTGATTCATGTATGGACTCTCATTTAATATATGGATTAGATGCTTGGTGCAGGGGATGTAGCGCCTTTCGATGCGGGTGCTACAACCCAGGCCCGGCTTATGCTCGTTGATTTCTTAAGGCCATTATTATTTTTTATTTTTATTCATCTATTTCAATTAAAGGAAGCCCACAATATAATATTCTTCTAATCTAATTAAATGAAGATCACATATAAATTTGTTAAAAAAAGTCCAGCCCAATGCCCATATCATTTTACCATTTTCAAGAAATTAAATGGGCTATTTTTGGCTTCTAACGATAGCCTACTAGATTTGACATTTAACTTTTCATAGCCTGTATAAGTAATTTTTACTCACATACAAATCACTCTCTCTACCGTCTATGTTGAACAGTGTAACGATAAATTTTTATTTTATTTTTTTATTTAATTCTTCTTCTATAAATACCACAATTCTATCTTTATTTCTACACTAATTAAATTCTCAATTTCATTTCCTACAATCTTCAATTGCTCTCAACTTTCAAAGTTCTTATTACCCACATTTATTTCTTTAAGTATCTATTGTATTACTTTATTAATTATCAATTATTATATTATATGTTAGTATATTTTATCATCATATTTCCTTCAATTCAAATTATACTTGGACGAGTTTTTGGGCAATTCGTGTTGAGGAGCTCCCGAATTAATTCCGGTAACATCTTTCCTTTATATCAAAATTAGTTAATTGCAATATTTGTGATTTATAATTATTTGTTGTTTATAATTAGTTTGAGTTTTTTAAGTTGTGCACTTATTAAATTAAAAATGAGTATTAGAGATACTAGAGACCCCCCTCTTTTGCCTCACAATAATATTCATAAAAATATAAATAAACTCGATGATCCTTCCGTAGATTTAGAAAATGAAATTTCTACTCAATCTAGTAGTAAGCCACCTAATAGAAATAAAACTAGTAAAGTTTGGAGCTTTTTTACATTGGAATGAGAACATGTCCTTGCTATATGCAATTTTTTATAAAATATCTTTTAAATTTGCTAAAAATAATGGAACGGGAACATTAACTTGACATTTAACTAAAGAGCATGACAGTTGGAATACTATTGAAGGGTCATTCGGCTCATCACAACAATTTTTACATCAAAAAGTGATGCAATGCAAACTTTTCAATATAATCAATGAGTTAACTGCATCAAACCCCCTATGTTTGTTCCAATTGTTATAAAAATTAGTTCCAAAAACCCTATGTTATTTTAATTTTTGCACACCGCCCGCCCCTCCATTCAATTTGGTCAACTATTAAATGTTTTATTCCTAAAATGCCTTTACTTAACATATTAAAATATACATATTATATTTATTAAAAATAAAAATATCATAATGACATTATTTTTAAAATATACATATTTAACATATACATATTATATTAAAAAATAAAAAATGTATAAATATTAAAAATCACTTTTTATATTCTTAAATATATGTTAAGATGTGCATATAAATGAATAATTATTATTTTATAAATATTATTAATAAATAAAAATATACATAGATATTATTTATATATTTTTAATTTAAAACATATATTATTTATATATCCATATACAATTAATTATACGTATGTAATATATATATATATATATATATATATATATATATATATATATATATATATATACATAATATAATATATAATATTTTATATTTATATATTGTATCTGTAATCTATATAAATACTATACATATATATTATATAAATAGTATAATATACATATATATTATCTCTATATATGGGTATATAATTATAATATATAATATATGTTATGAATATCTATATAAACTTAATATATATATATGTATATATGTATCATCTTCTCCACGCAATCAACGCCACAGATGCCGTACAACCATGCCACCGCCGCTATCGTCGGGGCCCCTTGCTACCTCTCCAAATCCGCCGTCATCATCGGCACCCATCCCCAATAACCAAATTCGCGCCGCCGACCATCCCTAATCTCCCCAAGTCCGCCGCTGCCGCCGCCGCCATATCTCTTCTCACCTTTGTCTCTTCTTCTTGTTAGATCCAAATCCAGAACTGGATTTGAGCGATTGTATGTGTGTATGTCTGCGCAGTGGTGGTTGGTGGTAGCGCTGAACTTCGATGGTGTTTGTTGTTGACGTTGGTGGCTGCGATTGATTTTTGGAGATGTGGCGGCGGTAGATTATTGGGGATGCTGGGATTGGTTGGTGGTGGCGGCGGCTGTGTGGAATGGTGGCGGCGACTGTTGGTGTTGGTGGTGGTGGTAGGGGTGGCGATGGCGGTGGGGGCAGGGGTGGTGGGGATTTGGGAGGGGGGTGGGGTTGTTGGTGTTTTTTCTTTTTTAATTAATATTTATATTATATAAATGAAGTTATATATGTATTATATATAATATTTTTATATTATATATGTATATATATCAATTTCATTGAGGGCATTATAGACATTTCATGAAAAAAATACCAATTTCTACGTGTAATCAACACGCGCGGAAGACCAACATTGGGCATAGGGTTTTTCTTGCAAAATTTTAACATACATAAGGTTTTCTGGATGATATTTCATATGTCAGCGCTTTTTTTTTTTTTTGCCTATTTCGCCTAACACAGGGTAGTACGGTGCATTTTTCTCATAATCAAATGGAACAAAGAAAAGAGTTTTTTAAAATGGTTGTTGGAGCGGAATTACCATTTAAGTTTGCCGAAAATAATTATATGCATAGATGGGTAGCAAGAACTTTACCACCACAATATAAGAAAATATCACGAAATACTTGTTATAAAGATGGTTATAAACAATATGAGGAAGAAATAATTGCTTTACGAACTCAGTTTTCTACTTTAACTTCAAAATTTTCTCTTACGTCGGATTTATGGAGAGGTAGAGGTAATTTAAATTATTATTGTGTAACGGCACATTGGTTAATGAAGATTTTTATCTTGAAAAATAAATTATTGAATTTGCATTACTTGAATATTCACACACCGGTAATCATATTTATCCAGCTATAATGGATTGTTGCAATTATTGGAATATTGGCGAAAAAGTTTTATCTATGTCTTTTGATAATGCAACAAATAATAACAAAGCTATTGTTTTTTTTAATTCGTGATTTGAAACCAATGTTTGATGGCAAAGGTTTTCATATTAGACGTATTTGTCATATTATGCATCTTTGTGTTTAAGATGGTATGGCTTGGGTTGCACCTTGTGTAGATAAAATAAGATCGGCTTCATCATACATTATGTCGGCATCAACTAGAACGCAAAAATATATAGACATTTAGTTAGAAAAGCTAAAATGGAATTTGAAGTTCCATATCTTGATACGCCTACTAGGTGGAATTCAACTTGTAGAATGTTAAATGAAGCACATCCATATGCAAGCATAGTTACAAATTTAGTTAATCAAGAAATGCATAATGAACATGGTGGTGAATTTATTACCGAAACCGATTGGGATACCATTCATGTTATTGCACCTTTACTTGAAGTATTTCTTGATGTTACAAAAGTTATGTTTGTTACATATTATCCTACATCTAATATTATGTTGCCCAATTCAGTTAGAATTGTCAAATTATTTATTGATCATAGAGAAGATGATAATGTCTCCAAAATAATTAAAAGTATGGAAGAAAAGTGGAGCAAGTATTATAATAAACTTCCTAAAATATGTGTTTTATCTTATGTTTTTTTACCCTAGTAAATTTAGAATGTTGCATTTTTTTGATGGAAAAATATTATTCTTATCTTAATTGTGATTTAATAAATATAGGGGAAGAAACAAATGAAGTTAGTTCCATGGTTTATGCATTAGTTGATATGTATTCTACTAGTTCGTGTATGGCACAATATGAAACATCTTCTTCTACACATGTGACATCAAGTAAATCCGGCAAATCAGTTTTTTACTTGTTAAGTTCAATCAAAAGAAGTAGAACTACATCTAATAGACAAACATATGAATTAACACATTACTTGCAACTTCCGTTACTAAACAATGTTTCGAATGAATTCGATATTTTAGAATGGTGGAAAATGGAACAAAAGAATTTTTCTATTCTTTCTTCAATTGCACGTGATCTATTAACATCTCAAATGTCTACCGTAGCTTCCGAAAGTGCTTTTAGTGTAGGTGAAAGAACTATTACCTATAGAAGGAGCCGATTAAGCCCAAAATCCATCAATTTTTGCATATTATGGAAGGATTGGTTAAATCAACAATATAGACAAGATGAATTACACCGACTAGGAGAAAGATGGATACCACCACAAAACTATCCTCCAGACAATGAGACCGCATTTGAAACAACCATTTGAAACAACCACCATCCCCTATAATTCTTCAACAATTACTGATGAACTTGATTTTGAACTGATGTACTTCCCACAAAATGCAGAGTATCCATATGGAAATTATTCTATGCCGATGTACAATGGGCAAATGGTTTCAGATTAATTTTATACGTAGATAAAAATATAAAATCATTAAATTATATTTGTTAATCATTATATGTACGATGAAATTATTCAAGTTCATAAAATAAATAAAGTATTAGTCTTTCATTAAATGTTTTATTGTTTAGATATATAATGTATACGTTTTCTTTTCTCAATTTTCAATTTTTTAAATAAGAAAATCTTGTGAAATTGCAATTGACATAATGTTTCTTTTTTGTGAATGTTTCTTTTCTCTCAGTAAGTGCATGAGTATCAACATAATGTATATTAATATAAATAAATATCAACTTAAAAGAGAATTAATAACATAATAATATAAAAAAATAATTATAAAATTTGTAAATACAATAAAATATTATTATTATTATAAAATAAAAAGAATAATAAATTTTAATATAATAAAAAACTTTTAAAAAAAATTATGTCCACTAGTCAAGCCCACAAAATTCAATAGACCAACCCAACAGACCCATTAGGCCTAGCTCGTCAAGAATAGACCTAGGCCCATTATTAGTAGGTTCTTGGCCCGAGCTGGGCCACTATAATTCAACTCTAACTCAGGCCCGACCCATCCCATTTCATGATGGTCCCGGGCCAACCCAGCCCACTACAATACTGGGCTTATGCGGGCCTGGGCTGGCCCAGCCCATTTGACATCTTTATGGTAAGCCAAAGGGATATAGAGGCTAACCCTACCAAAATCCGAGCAATTCAACATATACCCAAGCTGAAATCAATCTGAGACATTCAACGACTTGTCAGTCAAATTATCTCCCTCAATCGTTTCATATTTCGATCTTTCGAGAAAAATCTCCCTTTTTTTAAAATTCTCCATAACATCAAACAGTTCGAGTGGACTGAGGAATGCGATTTGAGCATTTGATTATCTAAAGGCACACCCTACCTCTCCGCCTTTGCTCACTAAGCGGTCAACGGAGATTCCTTGTACTTATACTTTGCAGTTTTAAAAGAAACTATTAGTTCAGTTGTCATCGCAATTAGAGATCGAAAGCACATGTCCGTATACTATGTAAGCAAGATCTTACATGGACCTGAGGTCCGATACTTGGAAATTGAAAAGTTTACTCTTATTGTTGAACGCACAGCTAGAAACGTCGATCTTACTTCCAAGCGCATCTGATCATCGTTCTGACCGACCAGCCCCTGAGATAAGTATTTGACAAACCCGAAGCTTCCGGTCAACTACTCAAATGGGCCATAGAGTTGGGGCAATTTGACATTTCCTACCAGCCCCATACTGCATATCCCTCCAAAGTTTGAATATAGATGAGCTCGAATTCGCTATAACACTCAACTTTCCTGCCACCAATAACAAAACTGAATACGAAGCATTGATTATGGGGCTAAAAATAACCAGAGAATAAGGAATCAAGAGATTGACAGTAATTATCGACTCCCAATTTATCGCAGGAGAATTCAATGGCGAGTATAAAGCTCGAGAGGATACCATGATCCGATATCTTGCTTTAGCAAAAGATTTAGCAAGTAATTTTGGTCAAAGCTCGGGAGAATTTTCGAGCGACGCTCTCTTAAAATTTGCCAACAGCCTCTGAGAAACCAAGTACAGATCGATAGCATTCTTATCTTCGTCGGTTAGAGAAATCGATCTAAAAATTATGGAGGTTAATTCAAACGACCCGGCCGAACCCTACTGGCACGATAACTTGTAGCTATACTTGAAAGATGTAATTCTAGTAGATGACACCCTCGAGGCCAAAAGGTTAAAACATCGAGCATCGAGCTATTCGCTTGACGCAGAAGGATGATTGTATAAAAGATCCTATACTGGGCCCACGAAACCTTATCTCAGACCATCCCAGGCTCGAGAGGTTCTCGAGAAAATACATACTGGAATTTGCGGGAACCATGTTGGAGGTCAGTCGTTAGCCAAGAAAGTCTCTCGTTCAGGATTTTATTGGCCAACACTTCGAAGAGATTCAGTGAAATTTGTCAAGAGATGCACAATGTCAAAGATATGCTAACATACCTCGACAACAGCCAACGGAGATGACTTCGGTCGGTGTGGCTTGGCCCTTCGACCAGTGGGGTATCGACATTGTCAGACCTTTACCTCTTATGACCAAACAGATATACTTTGTCATTGTAGCTATTGAATACTTTTCAAAATGGGTCGAAGATTTTGCAGTGCCCAAGATCACGTTCCGCGTAATTTAAGATTTCCTTTGGAAACACATAATTGATAGGTGTAGATTTTACGTCCGTTTGAGCCGTTTATTTTGTAAATACATTGTCGTTTTATATGTTTATAAATCTTTATTTTCTCAGTTTTAGGTATCTCATGTGTCAAAATCAGAAAATGGAGAAATGGAGCAAAATCAAAACTCACAAGTGTTGTATTGGAGGGTTAATGGTCGTTCGCTCGATGAGAAGGAATTAGCTAACGGCCGCTAGCTATAGCAGAGAATCATCCATGCATGTAAGGACCATTACACTTTGCCAACACGAGTTTGGTAATGGGTGTTAGGCAGTGCAGGGTTACAAGGTAAAGGCCTAACAGCCTTAGCCCTTACATGAAGGAATTGGGTAACGAACGTTAGGCATTACAAAATCGTTTTTATGCTTTTTCGTGTAACGGCCATCGGGGTTTTCTGTGAGCATTTATATAATGATTGTTATGGGTAAATGAGAGTGCGATTTTACCGAATTCAACCCTATTTCCGAGAGTTGGCTTCATCTTCATAAATATAATTTACCCTACGTAGATTTAGCAGCTCTTGGGAGGCTAGGAGGCATACCATAGTTTGGAGATGATGATTTGAAGCCTTGATTGAAGAATTTAGTATCAAATTTTCATTCCTAGCGTTTTTAATTAAATTTCTTTGTTCTTAGTTAATTAATTTCCTTCTTTGTTAAGAACAATGCCTCATGTCTTGGGACTTAGCTTTGTCTAGACTTGAATGCTTGAGATTTCCTTTCAATACAATAAATATGAATGTTTTTATTATGGAATCCTTGTTTCTTATGCTTGATTGCTTGAGTATGTGTAGCTAAACTTTAGGGCTAACGGGAGGATGAATAATGTGAACTAGGTGTTTGATAAAATGCCTAAGATACTAGAGTTAGTTTCTATGTTGGGAAAATGATCTGTTATTATAAATGTGAGTATGGTCTACTTATATTTGATCTAAAACCATTTGTTAATTGAAAGATTGATTGTGGTTGGATAAAATTTTCTAACACTTAAACACTAAATTGAAAGAGATTTAATTTGGGTTTAAACTAATTAGTGATCAATTAACAACACGAAGCTGCTAATAGTTGGTCACCCCAATCTTGATCACTTGGTCTAACTTTTGAATTATTGATCATGAGAGCGACTTCAATCTTACTTGGGCACATGTTTTTTACTTTGAAAGAAGCTTAAGCATACTTTCGTGATTGGTTTAGTGAAAATTACTCTAATTGATTGGACACTAATCATGCACTTGGTTCATATGCACATCATCCCGTAGCCTCTTTATCTCTTGAAGTACTTCGTGTTATTTGCTTTCTCTAGTTAAGTTCAATTCTCATTTTAGTTGGTTAGTTTCTAGTTTTTGTAGCACCCCGACCGGAAAGGCGCCACATCCCCCGCACTATGAGCCCGATCCACCCATGAAATGGGAAAATCCATACATGAATCCAGCCCACAGCGAACGGGGACTCACTCACTCACTCATAAGGCTAGGCGGGAAACTAAATCGTCGCAACCAATTCAAAAAGGACAAAGATAAAGACAAATGCGGAAGCATAGTATACTATTCAGTATCAATTCAAGCCACATAAAAAGTTCAACTAACAGAAAGAACTATTCTTGAAAATTCATACATAAACATAATGGCATGATTAATATCATAGTCATAACATTTGTCCATTCTTGAAAATTTAATCAAAATACAAGTGCATACGAAGTGACCTAAACTTAACCTATAGACTTGACAGACTCGACTTCCCTCCTAGCACTCCAAACCTGCAAAGAAGCTGAAAAAAAAACGGGTTCAGTCTATACGAGACTGGTGGGTATAAAACGAGGCATAGGTAACATATACAACAATATTTAAACATTCACATGCAAGTTATAATCCCAAATGATGTTTTAGAGTATTTCCCCAAGTGGGTAAAATAAATAAGTCATCAAAAGGGATTATAACGTTCATTTTCATTAGGTCGTTTGTGGCCCGGCGAGTGGGCGTGCATTATCTCCAACCAACACCTCGTGTAATTCATTAAACATTCTTTCTTTCTTGCTTTCGTTCATACATAACATTCTTTTGTGCACATTCATGAACATTTACACCTTCTTCCTCCGGGTGATGGCCGGGTGATCGGCCCGAATCATCCATTCATTGACCAAAAGGGGAACATGACACCCCAGATGGCACTCAGCGTTCATTCCTCACTAACTCCTAACGAGGTCTGGTTACGCCGTTCATTGGTGGGACTAGTGTGAGGGTTCACCGTCAGCCCATGCCTCCACGGATCACCACTCACACCAAGTCCCTGGGCCCCATTCTATGCATAACATTCATTCTTTTCTCGTGAAAACATTTGGTAGGTTCATAAAAAGAAGGGCTTTACTTTGAAATCATTTACTCATAAAACAACACTATCTACATATATACTTTTGGCTAAAAACTTTACACATTGGGAATATATAGGGCCATTTAACTAAATAGTAGAGAAACCCACCTGAACGCCTCTTACAGAACAATACCAAGAAGAAAAGAAGACTCGAAGAAGCCTAAGAACCCGGCATCTCCGCCCTGGAGAAACTTGTAGATTGGATGGAAGATGGAAAAGATTTGAGCTTGAATCTCCAAGGATGGCTTGAGTTACGAGATTTTCTGGAACAGAGAATGTTTGGCTGAATTTCTCCAAGTGATGAGGGTTATCTCGGTTTGGGGTTAATTAAGGCTGATAGAGGGTTGAGTTAGGGTTTCAAGGAATCAAAACCTTGGTTAGTTTGGTCAAGATTTGTGGAAGATATGGCCATATTATTGAGTTTTGGCAGTTTTGGCATCCGTTGCATGTTTCGGTTGAATTTCGGAGGTTCAAATGGTCTTAGAAAAATATGAGGTTAAGTTCATTAAACCCGAATTTTTGTTACGAGTTCAGCGAAGTTGACGAAACTCGAATCCGAGTTTCCTAGCTCAAGATATCGCGTACAGAACCAAGGGTGTGCTAATTGCCCGTTAGCCCCCGATTTGGTTCCACAAATCAAAATAAATTTAAAACGCAATCTAACGAATCCGAAAACATGAAACGAGCATACGCACATATTCATGACACGAATATTTCCAACATATTAAATTTTTACGAAATTGCGGCATCAAATCATATAAGAACGAAGCACGTTTATAACACTCATAAACAAGGTATAAACAAATTCATAGCATTTCTTTAAAGTATAACAAAATAAAAATTCACATTTAATTAAATGACCCCATGCACGATTTTAATATCAATTAAAACAAAGTACCAAAATTAACATAAATTCAAATGCGTATTAATTAAATAATAAAGGCCACGGTTAGATATTATATAAATGAAAATGTACACATTTATTAGAGATAAAATCAATTGCACTATTAATATGGTTTAAATAAATGCATGAAGTTAATATCTTCTAAATTAAAAAGCACTAATTATATATATATAGTACCAATAGTATTAGGATTTAAATAATAACTAATTCGTATTTATTTAATATTAATTAACTTAAATATGATTAATTAACAATTTTAACATTTAAAAATATAAAATTAAATATATAAAACACTTATGAACAATTAATTTGCGCAAATTGGTAAACACATACGTCATATTAAAATACGAAAAAGTTGGGGCGTTACAGTTTTAGTGTTTACTAAGTCAACTTGTTAGTTAAGTTGAATTGTTTGCTTAGTTGTTAGTTGCTATTGAGTGTTTAACCGGTCTATCAATTGGCGAAAGTGTGAAGTAATTGATTGATAGTCACCTCCTTTGGGACACGACCCCTCATGCTACATTTACATTTTGTACGCTCACACTTGGGTATTGAACTTGAAATCACCAACAATAATCACTCAATTTGGAGCACCAAAAATTTTAGTGTGTGAAAACGGGGTCTCAATTTCGGAGCGCACGGTTCAAATCTTATTGCTCAGATTTTGGGATTGTCCAGAGATTCACCTCTCTTGAACATCCACAAGCTAATGGGCTAGCAGAAGTCACAAATCAAATCATAGTAGTCAGTATCTGATCACGTTTGGAAGCCAAGAAGGAATCCTGGGTTGATGAACTTGATGGGGTGTTATCAGTGTATCGAACAACTCCTCAAACAACTATTAGTCTAACCCCCTTGTTCATGGTTTATGGCTCAGAAGCTATGATACCGGTTGAAATCCTACATCGAATGGCTTGAGTTTCTGAACTACCAGTTGGAAAGAAATAATGAAAATAGAACTTTCGATCTCAACACAATAGAACAAACACGAGAAGAAGGTTATAAAAGAATCCAACAGTATCAAGCCACTGCCGCTCGATCATACAACAAGCACATTCGACCTAGAACCTTTCAAGTGGGCGATCTTGTACTTAAAAAGAGCTGAAGTCACAAAACACGTCAGCAAACTTGACGAAAATTGGGAAGGACCTTTTCGAGTAGTTCAAATCGAAAAGAATCAATCTTATCATTTCGTGCAGCTTGATCAAGCTCCCACAAGCAGTCCATCTTATACAAAAAAAAAAAAATCAAGCAGTCCATATTAAAACTCGGATAAAAAATAAAAATTACATTAAACTGATCAAAGGAAGGTATAATTGGATCATTTTCTCGAGAACAATCTATATTCGAACACTTTACAAATAGTGTCGAGCCACAAGACTTTTGGATTTTCCTGGTGGGAGCAAATTATACTCGAACCCCTACCTGTTTACAAATAGGTTCGAGCTACATAACTACTACGGAGTCGACCCCAACAGTTGATCCAGTACTTCAAAAGGAATTAAAATAGCATGGGTTTTCCATTCAACTTTTCTCAAAGCACAAGAATAAGGTTGGCTCATTGTTCTTGGCTTTCTTCCTTGACTCTTCCTCCAGTTCCCTCCTTGATATCAACTACGGCCTCTGGTCCAAACAACTCGGGGAATAGCCCCTAACAGGTGAAGGTTCTCTCAATGTCGATATCCGGAGGCATCCTGCTCGCTGCATTCAAATACATGGTTCGAGCTAGATATACAGCGAACCAGTATTCATCCTTAGTCCAATCAGGTTCAGGCGAAGCAGTTGGGGCATTTTGATTACGCGGTCGACAAATTACTCCTATTTTTTTGTTGATCATACTCAGTAGAGAGAGAGCCCCGACGTAAACTTGAGCCAAGCACAACTCAAATCCTTTCTCGATGTTGTCGAGACCTGTAATGGAAGACGCCTTCTGGAACACCTTCGACTTCATAAATTTGTAGGCCCTATATCTCTCCGACATCTTCACCACTTGATCTAACTCTTGACAACAAGGTTTGATTGTAAATTGAGCCCCCTTTCTCTCCCCCAACATCTGGTCGCCACAGTGTGTAACCTTCTCTTCCTAGCGGGCTCTTCCAAGCCTGTCTTCAGCTGCTTACAAGCTTTTTCCGGCATTCAAAAGCTTCATAGTCACCTTAACCAAATGTTTGTCCAAATTAGCCTTAACTTGCTCCGGCTCTTTCAATATTTGGTCTTTTTGAGCCAGCTGCTCCCTCCGATGCCTAACTTCTTCCTTGAGCCTCGACCTCGTCACCTTGTGGACAAAGCTTCTTCGAGCTATTGTGGAAAATGTCTTGTATAAACTACAATCAAAATCGACTCATTATACTTAAAGTGATACTAATGTCAAAAGGATGAGCTTAAGTAGAAATGTCAAACTTTTACCCCGATACTTTTATTGGCCGTCTGAGCCTCAATCTCATCGTCAGAGAAACCCTATTTTTCTCGATGATCGACCTCCGTTTGGATCAAACTATAGATCGCCTCCATCGCTCGATAGCCTCGGGGGGGCTGATCCCAACCTACATGGTTGACCGTCGGCATTAATGCTCTCGATGTCATTGGGAAAATAAGGCTTGACCAACTTTGGGTATTTGAAAAAGGCCTCAACATTGACCTCATTAGTTTTCCAGAGCTCGACTGCAGTTGGTATTCTTCTTGGAGGCGGGGGCATTCAAGCTCTGGCCAACAAGTTGGCTACATTTGTGGACACAACCATTGTCCGAGCTTGAGTTGGGGGATGAACTGAGAAGACTTGGGGGGCTGTAAGGGATTTCTCGATCTCCTTCTATTTAGAGGATAAATGCTAGACTGCTAACTTAGCTGCAAAAGGGTGTTGGGACTTCTTGTGCTTCTTAGAAGGAGCGGCTTCTTTTTTTTCAGGGGTTGTTTTTTTGCTCAAACCCCTCTTCTTGGGGGCTTTGGGAGTTTTATGTTGAAGGATGATCTGAAGAGCATCTTCAACCACCTTTCTCGAGGCCTCGGCTTCTTGGGGGATCGGGGGTGCCTGCCCCTTTTTCTTTGCCACCTTCTTCAGTTCCTCCATTTTCTTTCGTTGAGTTTCAAATATTGCATCTATTAGCAATTGATCTACAAAGAGAATTAGAGTTGCTGCTTTCGACTCACTATTCGGAAAAAGAAGAAAAACTTAACAAGAATGCAAAGGTCTTATTGTGGCTTCAAGAATCTTTTCTCAATCGAGTACCGAAGTCGAAGTTTCCTCTCACTCCAAGAGCAAGTCCTGTAGCACCCCAAGCGGTGGGCACCACATCCCCGCACTATAACCCGACACGTGTAACGAAATAAAGACTCCACACACGTACCAAGTTATAGAGAACGGGAGACAAAACAAAAATACAAGGCCTAAGCTAGGCGGTACCTAACCCTGTACAAACGAAAAGATGTAAAACATGAGAGCGGAAGCAATGCGAAATGTAAACTTTTAAAAACTTTCATAAATCAAGTATGACAATGCAATCCATACATCATAATCAATTGCACGGGTTCAGCTAATCCAAGGAACCTGTCCTATCCTGTCCCGAATAATCATACAACGAAACAGGTTCAACTAATCCAAGAACCTGTCCTAACCTGTCCCGAAATTTATAACATAAAATAAATAATGCATAAGTATACCTACTGTTGGAAAACACGAATCAGAAAGCAGCGGAAATTTAAAAATTTTCCAACAAAAGGACCTTGGACTCGCAATCGTGTAACCAAAAGGACCTTGGACTCGCAATCTAACTAGTCAGGATGCTAGTTCTCTAGTTAGTGTTTAGGCTTAACCTACGGTTTCGTTTATCTTGGAGAAAGGATGGTGTTCAACACATGAACCAAAAGAATTGCCAATTAGCTCTAAGGGGAGCTCGAGCTCCCCTATTTATAATAAGGGAGTGGCCGAAATTCCTAGTCCTTATGGACTAGGGTTTTGGTCTCTCTCTCTCTCCTATTACTTGATCATCAAGTAATTTTGACTTTGACTTTGAATTCTAATTCAAATCAACTTTCAAGAGAGCTAAAAATATCCAAACTATTTTTGGATAATTTTATACTTTATTTATTTAAAATAAATAACTTATTTTTATCTAATTAATTAACTAGATTATTTTTCTCCAAAATTAGACTTTCTTTTTAATTCAAAATTAAACCAAAGTCTATTAAATAATTATAACAAATTAATTATTTAATATATATATATATACAATATATATATTTACACGTGTGGGACACTTGTCACAAGGACACGTGTCACTCAAGTGACCTACACGTGTGGTTTCACACGTGTGGAACCCTCTTGGCCCGATTAACTCGTTTAATCATTTTAAAGCCTCAACTCATGTAACCAAGTTGTTGTGTGTGACCCTCTAGGTTCTCAATTCAATTAGCAGTGACCCTAATTAATTAATTCACTAATTAATTAATCAGTCCATAGATTAAACGACCATAGTCTAGCAACAGGTGTTTAACCCCTAGCTGAATTGGAATGTTCGAATTCGACAGAACCTTTAAGTCATTGATTCATGTGAGATACAATCCTCCTACTTACTATCTCTCAACCAAGATCTAGGGTAAGGGAATAATCAGAACCCTAATAATGCGGTCTTAAAGCTAAGTACATTTCATATCCATTTGATCTCAATCCAAGAAATCCTTTTCTTGATGTCTTGATCTACTGCCTTGGCCAAGGACTCCATATGGCATATTAATGACTTACACAATAAGAGATCACCTTGCAAATGCAAGTGGAGGTCCTTTCTTGATTCTCATTCACTTTCATGAATCACTTGTGCAGCCCCAGCATAAGCCTTGAATCAGTTGTCTAAGGGGACACCCTTTAAAGCTTATACCTAAGACTATAGAGTTAACTCATAAAGTGACAAGGAACCTCAAGTCTAAGGATCAATTAATCACATCAATGACTCGTGAGATATTTCCTAATCTGGAAGTTTCTATTTCCTGAAATAGAAACTTCCTTTCCCATTTAGGAATGTTCTCACACGGGGCACCTCAGTGAACTTACTTATTAAAGTAAGCACCCTCATCTATCACGCAGGTATCAACTATACACTTTGCACCTCCATGAAACAAGGTGGTCCTTCTTAAGGGCGTGATCCCACAAGCAAGCCTTAGAGGAGTCAGGTTGACACTCCCACTGTCTGTAGGACTCATCGGCTTGGAGCATTTTACTAATCATGACTTATGTGATATAGGGATCGTTTCATGAACCATTTCACCTAAATGGTAGAGTCCTAAAGTCATCAGGATTAGGAGAATTCTCATACATGCACAGATAAAGTAAACTCATACCAAACAAGAGCATATCAAGAAGTGTTGCCTCAATTCGTTATTTCATTCAAAGATTGTCTGTGATTACAATAAGGAAAAGCACAAAGCGGATATACAATCGGCTTTCTAGGGCACTATTCCTAAGAATCTCCCACTTGCCCGTCAAAGCCATTCTAAAGCTATTCTAAGTCCCATCTTCTGAAGATGACCTTGGAAAGCTTCACGACTAAGGGGTTTAGTAAGTGGATCTGCCACGTTCTCTGCTGATGTGACCCTCTCAATTTGCACATCTCCTCTTTTGATAATATCACGGATTAGGTGATACTTTCTCATAATGTGCTTGGTCCGTTGGTGAGATCTTGGTTCTCTTGCTTGAGCAACCGCCCCAGTGTTGTCACAAAACACAGTAATGGGGTCTTTCATGCTAGGAACAACATTCAACTCTTGAATGAAGTTTCTAATCCAAACACTTTCCTTAGCTGCATCATTTGCAGCTAAGTATTCGGCCTCAGTGGTCGAATCTCCAGTAGTTGTTTGCTTGGAACTCTTCCAGCTCACTGCTCCGCCGTTTAGGCAGAAAATGTATCCTGACATTGACTTAAAATCATCTAAGTCAGATGCAAAGCTTGCATCGCAGTATCCTTCGACAGTAAGATCTTTTTGACCTCCGTAAACTAAGAATAAATCTTTAGTACTTTTCAAGTACTTGAGAATATTCTTCACGGCAGCCCAGTGACCATCTCCAGGGTCAGATTGGAAACGACTTGTTACACTAAGTGCATAAGCCACATCCGGTCGAGTACATAACATTGCATACATTATGCTACCTACTGCTGATGCATAAGGTGTATGAGTCATTCTTTCCTTCTCAAGGTCAGTCTTAGGACACATCTTCTTTGAAAGACATGTTCCTACACTCATAGGAAGGTTCTTGACCTTTGTTGACTCCATATTGAATCTCTTCAACACTTTGTCAATGTACATCGACTGTGATAGTCCTATTAACCTTCTAGATCTATCTTGATAGATTTTAATTCCAAGGATATAGGACGCATCACCAAGATCTTTCATCTCGAATTGGTTTGATAACCACAACTTAGTCACTTTCATGTCGTCCTTCGAATTCCCAATAAGAAGGATGTCATCAACATAAAGTACTAAGAATTGCACTGAGGTCTCCAATTCCTTTCTATACACACATGATTCATTCAAAATTTGAATGAAGCCAAACGCTTTGACTGATTCATCAAATCGAATGTTCCAATTCCTAGAAGCCTGTTTCAATCCACAGATTGATCTTTGGAGTTTGCAAACCTTTTGCTCACTCCCACTGAATGTGAAACCTATGGGTTGCTCCATATAAATGTCTTTATCAATGTCACCATTGAGAAAGGCAGTTTTCACATCCATTTGCCATATCTCGTAGTCATAATACGCAGCAATGGCAAGCATGATCCGAATAGACTTTTGCATTGCAACTGGTGAAAAGGTTTCATCAAAGTCCACGCCGGGTCTTTGAGTGAATCCTTTTCCAACCAATCTTGCTTTGTAGGCTGCAATGCTTCCATCAACTCCAAGCTTTCTCTTAAAGATCCATTTGCCACCTATGGGTTTGACCCCATCAGGCAAATCTACCAAGGTCCAAACTTGGTTGGAGTTCATGGAGTCCATTTCGGATCTCATGGCTTCTATCCACTGTTCAGAGTCAGAATCTGAAAGTGCCTCCTCATATGTTAAAGGATCATTATCCTTTTGAGAGATTTCATGGAAGAATCCATACCATCTCTCTGGCTATCTAGGAGTGCGTTCAGAATGCCTTAGAGGAGGATTTTCGTGTGTATCGAAATCCGTGATTGGTTGTGGTTGATCAGTAGGGGACGTCTCTTCAGTGGGTGGCGTGGGCTCACTTTGTACTTCCTCTAATTCTATGATCTTGCCTTTCTTTTCTCTAAGGAATGGTTCCTCAAGAAAAGTGGCATTTCTGGAAACAAACACTTTTTGCTCAGATTGATCACAGAAGTAGTATCCTATGGATTCCTTAGGATAACCTAAAAAGTAGCATAAGTTAGAACGAGATTCTAACTTATCTCCCACTGTCCTCTTCACGTAAGCAGGACAACCCCAAATTCTTAAGTAAGAATAACTAGGGATTTTACCATGCCACATTTCATAGGGCGTTTTAGGGACTGACTTAGATGGAACTAGATTCAAAATCTTTGCTGCACTTTCTAGGGCATAACCCCAGAAAGAAGGTGGTAAGTCAGTGAAACTCATCATGGAACGAACCATATCAAGTAAGGTTCGATTCCTTCTCTTAGAAACTCCATTAAGCGGAGGAGTTCCCGGAGGAGTCCACTGAGAGATAATCTCATTATCTTTGAGATGATTAAGGAATTCTTCACTAAGATACTCGCCTCATCGATCAGATCGAAGTGCTTTGATCTTGTGACCATTTTGGTTCTCAACCTCCTTTTGAAATTCTAAGAATTTCTCAAAAGCTTCAGATTTATACTTCATTAAGTATACATAACCATACCGACTAAAGTCATCAGTAAAGGTTATGAAATACTGATGATTGTTTCTAGTGCTTACACTAAGCGGTCCACAAACATCAGTATGGATCAAATCCAAAACCTTAGTGGTACGTTCCACAGTTCCTTTAAAAGGAACTTTGGACATTTTTCCTTTGAGACAAGATTCTCAAGAAGTTAACTCTTTAAGATCATTTTCAGAGAATGATCCTAAAGTATTTATCTTGCTAATTCTGTTCTTGGAAATGTGTCCTAATCTAGCGTGCCATAAGGGAGCTGAAACTTTGTCATCTCTCTTACGCTTCGTTTCTTGTTGTATATTCATAATATTGATATTCTGAGTTAGATAAAGTCTATTACTTAGAGTACCGATGTGAATAGAAGAGTTGTTCCGTTTGATAAAGTATTTACCATTCTTAATATAAGTTTCATAACCTTCACAATCTAATATTGGAATATGCTTGGTACATAAAGGACTTTATTTAAGACTAACTCAAAACTACCTAAATCTAATCTAATTGTGCCTAAAGCTCGAGCTTCAACATTTGAGCCATCGTCGATTTTCAAGACACATTCTCCTTCTTTGAGTTGTTGGACTTCACTTAGCATCTGTACATCATTACAGATATGAGTTCCATAACCGGTATCAAGTACCCAAGAACTAGAATTAATAGAAAGATTTACTTCAACGAGAAAGATACCTTTCTTTAGAGTAGCCTTGTACTCTGGGCAGTTTCTCCTCCAATGTCCCGCTTTGCCACAATGGATGCAAACATCCTCTTTCTGATCACGCTTCTTCTTTTGGACCTTCCCCTTCGAAACGCCACCAGTGGGCCTAAGGGGTTTCTTCTTCTTCTTTTGGGCTTTCTTGCCCTTACCTTTAGAAGGCCCAGAAGAGGAAGATGAAGCATTCACCATCAAAACCTTATTGTCCTTCTTGATCGTGCTTTCAGCAGTCACAAGCTGACTAATCAGCTCAGCTACAGTAGCACCAGCATGATTCATGTTGAAATTAAGGACAAATGGGTTGAATGATGGTGGGAGCGAAGCTAGCAACAAATCCACTGAAAGCTTATCTTTCAGTGGCATGTCCATGGAAGCAAGTTTCTCAGTAAGGGCGAGAAACTTGAGTCCATATTCATAGACACTTGAACCTTCCCTCATTCTCAAGTGGAATAATTCCTTTGAAGTGTTATACCTTGTAACACGTTCATGAGGGCGATAAAGTTGCTCTAAGTGGTCGTAAATCTCCCAAGCGAATTCCATGGCCTCATGTTGCCTTTGCAAGTCCGGAGACATGTTAGCCAACATAAGGCAACGGGCTTGGAGATTATCATTCTTCCACTTCTGAATCGCGTCCCGCTCGGCCCGAGTGGGAGCCTCCCCTTCGGGACTAGGCTCCCCTTCGAAGAGAACATAAGTTCTCATCTCAGAATCTAAAATGATTTTTAGATTCCTCAGCCAATCAGAATAGTTGGGACCAGTCAACTTGTTTGACTCGAGGATCGATACAAGAGGGTTTTTGGTTGCCATTTCAAAACACGTAGAGAATCACAGAATCTACGACCTAAATGGTAAAACAGAGAACTAGTGAGCATGCTGAATTATAACGATATACAAAAGATAAGGTCTTTAATCTAATGTAGCTCCCACTGTTTTTCAAAGAACTATAATTCCCAAAGATCTAAGAGGAACACGTTTCCTAATGGGTACTAAGATCCTAGGCATTTTACCTTGAACCCACGACTCGCGGATATTCTAAGTAAGAACCCCAGGTAGGTACAACTTACCAATTCTAAAACCTTTAGAACTCTTAGTAATTATTTTTGCATCACCTATCTTTCAATATGGACCCACGACTCGTGCGACATCCATATTTACTTAGGCGTTAAGCTAGACCCATCAATCATAAGATCATGATCAAAACTTAGTTCGAACGACCCACGACTCGCGGACATCGCCCTTGCTAAAATTGATCATGAAATATTGATCATTTAAAATGATCAATTAGGTAACTAAGAACTAATAAGCTCCACTAGCTATCCCACGACTCGCGGACAATAACTAGTTTCACTTACTAAACTTAAAACCTATTGATGGAATGCTAGGAATTTAATTCAAAATTTGCATCTCGAATTAAATACCTATTTGTTCGAAATTAGCTTAATATTTAATGAGAATTTTCGAATCAACCGGAGAGTTGTCTGGTTCGACCTCACCAACATATATGTTATCCAATTTTATTAGTCTTGATTAATGCAAGTACACTTAAATGCATTTCAAACAAGCATATAAACAGATAACATGTCCTCGCATGATACTAACATAAAATGATCATGGGTTCTACCTATCTTATGCGTGATATGTGGGAGCCACTCCACAATCACAAGTTCTAACATACATGCCACATAAACAGTTTAAATCACATAAGGGAAAGCGGTAACAAAATACGAGCCCTATCTCTATTACATTTTTACAATTGAGATTCCCCTCCCTAACATTTTGAGGGGTCTTCACTTATGGCCTCCTTGTTACTTGAATGTGGTCCATCTTACTCCATGGGTGCATTGTCTCCAAAATGAAAATGAAACCTCACCACCTATCTCTACTCTCAAATTACAATAAAAGGAAAAAGACATAAAGTAATAAGGTTCAATCTTCATATTGGCCTTAGACAATTACACGGGGCATACCCCGGCCTCAAAAACAGTAATATGGAAAGCCACATAATAAATCACATAACAGTACGCACATAAGTGAGGCTCCAACCTCAATTGAAAAACGCAACTATAGGGCTCCAGCCCCAATTTAAACCATCCATGTGCATAAATTAAAACCATACATAAGTCTAAACCCATGATCACCTAACATGCTCTTGCGAGAATTTAAATTTAGCCAATAAATTAAAATTCCCGTTTCAAGTCTTAATGACTTAAAACACGACTTGATGCGAGTCTTATTTATAACAGTTTTCAATAAATCCCAAATTAACAAAAACAAATAAAATTCCAATTAATTTCTGAAAATTAATAACTTTATCAAAGATGTATTTTCCCAAAATATAAACCGTTTCTATTTCTCAAAAATCCCAATTTTAAGTTTTATTCAAAAATTAAAATAAATATTCAAAAATAAAATTTTAAAATTAAAAATAAAAATTGGGACTGGATTGCACGAAATACGAAAACACGGATTACGAAAAACGGGGCCCTTGCACCAGAAAGGCTGCTCGTCGCAGGCGTGCGCGCGCGCGCACGCGACAAGAGGATGGCGGGCGGCCTGGGCGAGCTATCCCGCACGCCTTGCGGGATTCTCGCCCAGCCTGGGCGAAACGGCGGGCGGCCATTCCCGGCAGCCCTGGGCGGGCGCGCCTAGGCCTCCCGCACGCTTGCGGGAGGGCGATGGCAGTGATGCCTGCGTGCTTAGGACAGGCGAGCGGTGTGCACGAAGCCCGCGCACGCGATGCCTTCGCGCGGGGGTTTCGCGTGTTCGTAATCCAGGCTTTTCGTTTCGTGTTTTCGTTCAAAAGCAAAAGCAATCCAAGAAATCCAAAAACAGTTTATACAGTTTCAAATCTAAAATAGTTTTCAAAAATTAAATTTTGCAAAAATAATTTTCAGAAACTTTAAGGAAAAAATACTGTTTCGTAATTCAGGCTTTCTAAAACAATTACAAATACTCAATCACATCAAGCCTAAGAATTTCTACCAAATTCAGATTAATTGAGACGAACCAGAAACACGATTAACGAGGTGGCTCTGATACCACTTGTTGGAAAACACGAATCAGAAAGCAGCGAAAATTTAAAAATTTTCCAACAAAAGGACCTTGGACTCGCAATCGTGTAACCAAATTCGTAGAGATAAGAAACTTTCTTTTCTTTTATTCTTTCTTGAAGTGTTTCAAGCCACCCAAGAACGCTCTTCTCGAGGCTTGATCCCCTCTCCTTGGTAAAGCTCGAATCTTCAAACTTCTAACTTGAAGCTCTCTAGAGATAGTCCACCAACTTGATCACAATCTAACTAGTAAGGATGCTAGTTCTCTAGTTAGTGTTTAGGCTTAACCTACGGTTTCGTTTATCTTGGAGAAAGGATGGTGTTCAACACATGAACCAAAAGAATTGCCAATTAGCTCTAAGGGGAGCTCGAGCTCCCCTATTTATAATAAGGGAGTGGCCAAAATTCCTAGTCCTTATGGACTAGGGTTTTGGTCTCTATCTCTCCTATTACTTGATCATCAAGTAATTTTGACTTTGACTTTGAATTCTAATTCAAATCAACTTTCAAGAGAGCTAAAAATATCCAAACTATTTTTGGATAATTTTATACTTTATTTATTTAAAATAAATAACTTATTTTTATCTAATTAATTAATTCATAATTAATTAACTAGATTATTTTTCTCCAAAATTAGACTTTCTTTTTAATTCAAAATTAGACCAAAGTCTATTAAATAATTAACAAATTAATTATTTAATATATATATACAATATATATATTTACACGTGTGGGACACGTGTCACAAGGACACGTGTCACTCACGTGACCCACACGTGTGGTTTCACACGTGTGGAACCCTCTTGGCCCGATTAACTCGTTTAATCATTTTAAAGCCTCAACTCATGTAACCAAGTTGTTGTGTGTGACCCTCTAGGTTCTCAATTCAATTAGCAGTGACCCTAATTAATTAATTCACTAATTAATTAATCAGTCCACAGATTAAACGACCATAGTCTAGCAACAGGTGTTTAACCCCTAGCTGAATTGGAATGTTCGGATTCGACAGAACCTTTAAGTCATTGATTCATGTGAGATACAATCCTCCTACTTACTATCTCTCAACCAAGATCTAGGGTAAGGGAATAATCAGAACCCTAATAATGCGGTCTTAAAGCTAAGTGCATTTCATATCCATTTGATCTCAATCCAAGAAACCCTTTTCTTGATGTCTTGATCTACTGCCTTGGCCAAGGACTCCATATGGCATATGAATGACTTACACAATAAGAGATCACCTTGCAAATGCAAGTGTAGGTCCTTTCTTGATTCTCATTCACTTTCATGAATCACTTGTGCAGCCCCAGCATAAGCCTTGAATCAGTTGTCTAAGGCGACACCCTTTAAAGCTTATACCTAAGACTATAGAGTTAACTCATAAAGTGACAAGGAACCTCAAGTCTAAGGATCAATTAATCACATCAATGACTCGTGAGATATTTCCTAATCTGGAAGTTTCTATTTCCTGAAATAGAAACTTCCTTTCCCATTTAGGAATGTTCTCACACGGGGCACCTCAGTGAACTTACTTATTAAAGTAAGCACCCTCATGTATCACGCAGGTATCAACTATACACTTTGCACCTCCATGAAACAAGGTGGTCCTTCTTAAGGGCGTGATCCCACAAGCAAGCCTTAGAGGAGTCAGGTTGACACTCCCACTGTCTGTAGGACTCATCGGCTTGGAGCATTTTACTAATCATGACTTATGAGATATAGGGCTCGTTTCATGAACCATTTCACCTAAATGGTAGAGTCCTAAAGTCATCAGGATTATGGGAGTTCTCATACATGCACAGATAAAGTAAACGCATACCAAACAAGAGCATATAAAGAAGTGTTGCCTCAATTCGTTATTTCATTCAAAGATTGTTTGTGATTACAATAAGAAAAAGCACAAAGCGGATATACAATCGGCTTTCTAGGGCACTATTCCTAACCCCTACATACAATCATAACGTACAAACTTGATCAAACTTAAACATGTGTGTGCAAAAGACTCAAACAAATACAAGAGACTCTATTCGAACAAAACAAAGACTTGACTCAAAACCGCCTAGCTCCAACAAACTCCAAAGCAAGACCTGCAAACTAAAACATAAAGGGGGAGGGGTCAGTCCAAAGACTGAGGGAGGGGCTAACGCACGCACATTATACATATATACGGGCACAGCACATAATGTATTTAAAATTCATGAACCGGGGCGTGGTTTTTACAATCTAAAATATTTTCACGTGATAATAGACGTATAGGGAGATTTGAAGCCTAAGGGCAAAATAACAAATTTAAATTAATTATAAATACACTCCCGTTTCACGAACCATTTCAAACTTAACAAAACTCGATGGGTACGAGTGCAAACTAACCAAACTCCTCATATTACACATAGGCATATCCAAACAAAATCAAAACAAGCATACCTCCTCTACTCCGGTAGGATGGAAAGGTTGTACATACCCTAACCATCCAAGCATATATGTCAGGGTCGTGAGTTTCATGACAGTCACGCCCAAGGATTCCATCCCCCAGTTACCTTCTAGTGGGTTCCGGGGTGATCCTAAGTGTGGAGACCACACTCGGGAGTAACCCGACGGCCCAATGTCAAACCGGGACTCCTTTGCACCAATCTCCGGGGCCTAAGGCAAAGTGCAAAATGCAAAGTTCCAAATCCCGCTACAGACCGATAGACAAATATATTTCATGCGTATCGCATGTACATATCACACATGCATACTTAACCCAAAAGTCATATAAAAACCGAGACTAAGTATATATAGGCTCATACATAGCGTTCGTACTTTCAAACATATAGCAAAACCATCAAAATACATACTTCACACATATTTACGTATACATAGAGGCTTATAAGTCACATGCATTCGAAAAAAGGCACATTTCATTAGGGTCTAACTTTATCCTAACCTCACCTGGCACCAAACAAGGCCGAACACGAAGCAAATGGTCCACCCCAGAACCTGCACGACTCACTTGTCACCACCCCGGGTGCACCTGAACAACTGAACATACAAAACAAAGACTTAAACCCAACAATAACCACAGAGTGATGCACGGTAATGCTCATGAATGCACATTCACAAAACAACCAATTTAAATTCACGTATCACATTTCATACAAATTGCATGTATTACAAGCCCAAATAATCCATATAATAACATGCCACGAATTTCATTTAATTCATAAAGTCACAGGTTAAATTCTAACTAAGTCATGGAACGCACAAACGAAGGATAAGTAAGTTATTTAACCATTCAAGATTTCATATAAGTCATACAACACATAACCAATTCATAAATTACATAATAGATAAAATTCCAATTTACGTGATTAAATCTTAATTGCATTGTTCCAAGTTTAGTTATCTAAGGCATACTAATTTCTCTTAATCGAAATCATGGTTAGCATATTTATTTATCAATTGACAAGGTCTAACTAATTCAAATCATACAAATTTACATATTTAGGGAAATTACACATACACCCCTTCTAACTTAAGCAAATAGCACAAATTCAACATATCGGGATTCAATTTGCGAATTACAACGTCCATACATATCACATTTCATACAATACATGATTTCATATATATTGGAATTCATATTGATCGACAATTACAACAATAAACAATTTATTGCAATTAAAATAATTAATTTCAAATATTTAAATTACACAAAATAAATCACAACAAATTAACCGGACATCCGATTGACGAACTCATTACAACAAATCAATCGGACATCCGATTGACGAAGACCGCTGGAACGCCGCCACCGGACCCGTCGGAACAGTGCCCGTCGCCGTTCGGCCGCAGCCGAAACGTGCCGAAAAAATTCAAAAAATTCACCCGTGCAAGAACTCCTCATGCTCGTTCCAAATCCTCGATCAATTTCTGAAAAATCCAAGCCAATCTCCTCCAATTTCAGATCTAAGAACACAAAAACCCCCAAATCTTCAAATCTAAATTACTTCCAAACCGATGAACGAAAATCGAATCCATAAAAAGCACTGTCTTACCCGTGACGGGGCTTTGGAAACCCATATGACGTTCGCCGAAAAAAGTCGTCGGAACAGGTCTCCACCATGAACCGCCGCTTCGCCGCCACGCGGCGCCACCAAACGGTCAAATCTCGAGTCGTGCAAACGAGAAAAGAAAGATCTCATCATTCCGAACAACTTTTGTGAAGGGCCCATCGCCAAAAGAACACCGGAAAGGGCCCCCAATAGCTGTCGAAGTTCCGCCGCCGCTGCAACTCACCGAAACCACCACCTACGGCCATTATTTGCTCAAATTGAGGCCAGAAATGAACTCAGGGGGTCGAAAAACCTTAGAAAACACTAACCTTAGTCGAAAAAAGCCGCCGGAGAGTTGCCGCATCACTGTTCACGTGCAGCCGCCGCTGTCTTTAGGCAGCGCGTGCGGTGCCACCGTGGCCCCAATGGCCACACCACCAACGCGAGGCTGCTCGCCCTGAAGCCTTCTTTCAGATCCCGGGGTACATGTCGAAGAAAAGTCGCCGGAAACGCCGAAAATCGCCGGCGAAGTGGCGGTTCCACCACCCCCCTCCAACTGCGCCTGAAAAACGGGGATAACTCTGCCACCATTTGTCATTTAGTGGAGATCTTGGTATGGTTGTGTTCGCGTCATCGAGCTCTTCGAAATGGACTATTCAATCGTCGAATTCCGTCGAGTATCGATCGAGTTTGAGAAGTGTGTGTGTTTAGTGTGTGTTGTGGTGTTTGGCTCGTGAGGGAGAGAGCAGGAACGAGAGGGAGAGAGAGAGAGCTGAAGTGTGGCTCGCAAAACGAGGATCCGGGTATTTTATCTCAGGTCCTCGCTCGTAAATCGAACGGTAGGAGGGGCAAACGACATCAGAATCGGACAAATTTAGAGTCTAAGGACTCGTTTCGATGCCCCGAACGTGAAAAAGGGGTCAAAGAGGTCAAAATCTCGATCAAACGAAGTGACCGAAAACCCCTAAAAAGAGAAAATTGCAAACAAGCCCCTAAACTCCTAAAGAGTTGAAAATAGGGTCACGCAAAACACAAAATCACATAATTAAACACATAAGAAAGTCAACACGTGGCGTACCTCATATATCGGAGAATCGGGATGTTACAAGTCCCAAGTTGTGGTGGTCGATCATGTTCCTCACAACCCCAAACTCTCTCAGGTCCCTGATCAAACTGTTGGGCCACCCTGTCAGACCTTTAGGAAGTGTTGCCTGAGGATTCCAACTCCAATCTCGATACAGTAGTCCGGGACATCCCTTCTCACATTTTACAAATATAAATCTTTCTTTCCACCCTTTATCGTTCAAAGAAGTGGGAGATCTAAGAACTCGAAAGTTGGATTTCGAATAAAGCTGAATGTACCCCGGTCATGATGCAAACTTCTCGGAGGTTGAACTTACTTGAAACATTTCGATCAAGTGGTCAGGTTCGACCCAAACCCCAAACACTTCAACAAGGCCCTTAATCCGTTGATCATGGCGTATGAATTAGGTAACAATGGAATCAGGCTTATCCTCAAGGTATTCAGAAAATTTAAGACATCCTCTGGAATAGGAATTTGAAAATCATAATCGATTGCATGGTAGTTGACGACTATACAATCTTTTAGCGTATTTGCCATCTGATCCCCAGGCTTTAGTCGAATTACACTGTACCCTCCAAATTCAAGAGTCCCTCCAAATAACATGTCTTGGATTTCCCTCACTTTCTCCCAAGAAATTCTGCAAGTGATAGATTAAGGAACTTTGGTTAGAATTTCTTCAGGCTCAACATTTTCTTCTTCTTCCTCTTCTTCCACCTCCTCCATCCGACCAGATGTCGATGGCTCTTCTTCCAAAACTCCCTGAAGCTCGAAAACCTCTTCCAGTTCAACCTTGAGAGCTGTATCGGGTACCTCCATTATATTGACATGTTCATCCACCAGGTAATGTTTTCACCTACCACATTTACTACACTCTCTTTCGACTTCTTTGACTCGAATCGATTCAACCACGGACTTGAGCGTCGAAGTGTCAACCCAGGTAAAACCCCCTCCAGTCTTGAGCTGGCCTCGAGCTCACGTTTCTTTTCTCCTTTCAGATATTGGCTAGATCACATATCAAATATAAATTATATCAAATTTATTTATATATATCAATTTTAATACATGAATATTTTATCGTGTCGTGTCATATCATGTCGAACACTTTTTCACAAGAAATTTTTTTCTAAAAAACTTTGTACTATCAAGCTGTATTGTATGCATATTCATACATTATACCATATCAGACATCGTTGTTTATATGAAATATCAAATGTAGCACTTACGATTATAGATCGAAGCTAATCAGCACAATAAATTATCGAGCGTTTTATACATATTTTCTATAATACAACGACACTTTTAAAAATATTATTTTTTCGTATCGTGTCGTGTTGGATGCCACGTTCGATACTATTCACGTGAAAAATTTAAAAAAAAATTGTGACATTGTATCTATATTGGGTCATATATGTATCGTCATGTTTGTATCCGTACATAATATATGATGTATTGATACAAAATCTAAAAAATAATAATTAATAAAATATCAAGCGTAACATTCGGGATTATATTAGTCGAATGCCGTCAGATCATATTTGTACTAGAATTTTCATGTCCACCAGGCCATGTAATGAAATTTGTGGCTCATGACTCTCTCAGTCGCCATCCCCACCCGAAAATCGAAACCGCACGTGTCTGATTATAGTCTTTTTTTAGGTAGGGAAAAAAATGAAAAACAAAATTAAATATCTCTGCTCCAACACCGACCGTCGTTTTCTTTTCTGCAATTCTAAATTCGCACGCGGCGACACATAAAAATCTCTCTATCTATATATATACATACACGTAAATATTGTGTGTTTCTTTATACTTACATCCATTAATTTACAGAGAGATCGACCTCTAAATCGTCAAGATTTTTCTGAGTTGAAGTGGGTTTGTGGTTTCATTTCCCGGCGTAGAAAATGGCGGCTTCTTGTTGCTCTACCGCCGCCCTCATTACGCTCTCGCGGCCGCAACCGCGATGTGGAGCGGTTTCGTTGAACTCAGTGAGTCAGCCGCAGCAGAGCCACCGAATTGGGGTTCCATTTCGGTACCGGAGCAGATTCAACGCCCCAAAATCCTTTTGCGTGTCCTGCCTTGCTGATTCCAAAAGTAAGTGAACCCAAATCTGTGAAATTGTTGCCTATCTCTGACTGGATTGCGTCCCTTTTTGTTTCTTCTGTTCTTGGATTTTCGGATGAATAACGGAAGTGATACTTGCTCTGGTTCACGATCTGGTGACTATTTCATGACTGTAGGCAGGGGTCGCGTGATTAGTGTTGTGAATAAGAAGGGGATGTAGTGTCGCATATGTTCTTCTTTCTTTTGTTGTTCGGTTCGAATATCAATTGACACTGAGGAATTGGGGGTTATTATGAAACTTTATTAATTAAGCGTACGTAGCAGCTTTTAAGACTTAATTTTAATCTTTAGTGTTATGGCTTGATCTGAGATTATGTGGCTGCTGCAATATTCATTATAATGTTTAAAGTTTTGCTTTAATATTGCGCATTCTTATTGTAATGCTGATTCAGAGTAATTTTACTCCTGTAGAATTGATTTAATTAGGATAATAGTGCGTGTTCTTGTATCAAGAAAAGCAAAAGAAAAATCAATTTGTTATAATGTAGGTATTTTGGTTAGAGTTAGAGTGTTCGGGTGTATGATCATCTAAACGAAGAGTTAATTTCCGGATGAATACGATTGCTCAAGTTGTCTGCTTGTCCCCTGTAATATTTCTGATTCCATAGATTAGCTGTGTCAGCCATATCGGTTCTCATGAAGTAACTTGCATTGTTGCACACTTTTTTCTGTAAATTTTGAATTACATGATTGGGTACATCACCAGGAAGATTTTCTGCTGTTGCATTATACCCAGTTGACTCCAATTTCTAGACTATATTTGGTTTTCAATATTGTTACTTTTAGACTTGAGTGATGTTCTGCTCAAATATGGAAAGTAAGAAATGAGATGCTTAACGATTTGGACTTTGATGGAATAATCATGGATTCTTGAATCTTGGCTGAGCTGTTAAACCGGACAAGTTTAGATGCTGGTAATAAAGTTATTGACAAGCTGTTGATTATACTTGTGAATAAAGAAAAAGGGTCTCGTTTACATGTTTAATTTATTTATTTGGAACATGTTGTAACCGAGATGAAGTATGATAACATGCATGCTGATACTGCTGACATAGTAGTGAATGTTTTCGGCACAAATTGGTTAGAATTTATGGCAATAATTGGTGGAGTATCTCTAACCTAAATATATGGTTTCGAAAAACGGTTACTCTTTTCGCTGTCTGATACACATGGATTTACAGTGGTCATTTCTTATCTTCTCTTTGTCCTTTGTTTATTCAACTTTTCAATGGGTTCGTTCTTGGGTTGATGAGATGTATTTTTTTCTAGATACTTATTCTTTTTCTCTTACATTTGCAGCTGCAGAGGTTACGGGCAAGTCTTGGGACGAGCTTATTTTAAGCAGCGATACTCCCGTGCTTGTCGAATTTTATGCGAGCTGGTGTGGACCGTGCAGAATGGTTCATAGAGTAATTGATGAAATAGCAACCGAGTATTCTGGAAGATTAAAATGCTTTGTGCTCAATGCTGATGAGGAGTCACATGTTGCCGAAATCTACGACATGAAGGCAGTGCCTGTTGTGTTGCTGTTTAAAAAAGGTGAGAAACGTGATGCTGTTGTTGGCACCATGCCTAAGGACTTCTATGTGGCTGCCATTGAAAGGCTTCTTGCTTCTTAGATAGAGCTTTTGGGTAGGAAAGATGGGTGTTTTGTGGAAAGAATAGATAGCTGAGCAATGTTTTAGCTCTGTAATTTCCCAACATTTTGTGCACCATCACTTTGTATTCTTTGCATATGCTGGTGTAGTGTAGAGTCTGTTTGTATCCAAAATTTGTTAACTGAACCTGGTTTCCCACACCTTCTTACTGTCTCTCTCTAACACGCACTATTATTCGGGACATTTGAATTAATTATACTAATTTTTCAATGAGATTTGATAAATTGCTGTTCAAATAGTTTACGTTGTTGCATATGTACGAATGAATTTTGATAATGTTATCTTTAGTGTTTTTTTAATGTATCATTTCCAACTTTGTAGAATTGTGAGTTCTAGTTTTACCTTTCAAAATCAAAATAGAAACGTTTACAAAAAACCCCAATGTGATATCGCATATCCTATTAACATAACTAGATTGTTTACAAGCTGTTCCTAGATCATCCGTCCGTGACCCTCCAGTTTTTCAAAGAAAGAAAGCCTACAAAATTAAAAATGACCCATTAAATAGACAAGGGAAAGAGTTTTTTACCTTTGTTTTGTAATTGGTTTAGGGGTCAAATCAGTATTTATTTTTATTTTATTTTTATATTATTGTGTAATTATTGTAAAATTTAGTAGTCAAATCAACATTTATGCTTGTTGTCCAATTAGTCTGAAATTTAAAGAAAGCCACAAATTAAAAGTGATGGTTTGAATAGTTTTTCTATAGATTATAAAAATGAGTTTGTTGTTTAATTGTTGACTTCGCATGATAAATTATAAGTAATCGTTTTGAATAAAGCTTGTATAAATTATAGGAATGAGTTTGTTATTTGATTGTTAACTTCTACGTGGGTTCAAGTTGAATCCAACGTAGGATAAAAATATATATATATACTTGTTAGGGATTTGAGTTAAAATTTTTGAAGAAAGATATCAGTATATCACCATATAAATAAGGAAACCAATCCATTCTTTTTTGCTTTTTATTTACCATGACCCAAAAGAAAAAAAAAATATATTATATATATTTATTTCATCATCAATGCAGGAGGTACAATCAAGTACTTACTCGGCAGTCGGCGGTAAGTCATCGTGCAAGATAAGCATCAATCATCATTCAACCTTTGTTCAATTTTATTATTGTTCCTCTTCTGAGTTCTGCAAAACCCTCTGTGTTCTCTCGCGGTCATCGCTGCCCCATATTGTAAAAACTCCATTACTGTAATTGTTAATCCGACCATGACTACAGTTTAATCCGGCCTACCAAGTCCAAGAGTAGAGTTTCTTTTCCTTTTCGTTTTGGGTCTAATATTTACAGTCCTTACCAACTCTGTAGGAGCTCTGTATCTACAGGTTAGTCTTTGTTCTCTTGGAATTCGTTGATGTGGGCAGAAATTCGTGGTGGGTTTCTTGAATTGAGATGGCTTTTAGTTGAAAAGTTGGATCTTTTAATTGTTCTATGGATTTTTCTTTAATTGTTAAGCTCTGTTAGCCTTGTTGATCGTTTCGGTAGTCTATTAGCCGAATCCGTGTTATTTGTTAATACTTGCTTAGTAGTTTTCGTGGATTTGGTTTTTCGAATAGAATTATGCTGAGTTGTGGAGAAGATGCAAACTGATGTCATCAAAAAGATAATTCTTGTTCGGTTCTTGTTCAAGGTTTCCATTTAAGGTTATATATGATAATCATTCTCTCCTTTTTGTCAAAATTTAGGAGAAGCAGCGTTGAGTTCTTCTGATATGCTCTTTAGTTTCGGAACTGGATTCTCAATATATTTGGAAAACTGTATTTTTCACACCAAAAGAGGCACCAGTATGAATCCCGAGGTGCCCTATTAGTGATATAGAATTAACCAATTAAGAAGATCATGATTCTTTGGCAAATATTAAAGGCATTTATCTCTGGTTTAACTATCTGTAAAAAACTCCTATGTTTTAACTTTTAAGAATGTCTTATACGCCGAATTGCTTTTCAGTTTAGAATTTCCCCAATGTGTGAATGTCAATGGACAAAAATAAGTAGAATACATGTGAAGGAACTTAGAAATGTCATCTTATGCAAATTAGCATTGGTTGGAATACCTGGTTAAATAATTTCATTCTCCAAGTTGAATTGTGCCTTGTTTACATTACCATTAGTTCATCTGCATCACCTTGAATACGATTTTATCGTCTCTGCAATCAATCTCCTACATTTCTTTCTTCCTTTTATCAATTTTGGATTTATTCATTAATCTTGCTAGTGACTCTCTTCCAGCATCAGGAATCTAGAAGTCATCAAAACATTTAACACAAGAAGCAATGTCAAGCACAAACACATCTATGATTCCATTACCATCAGAACACTCAGAACAGCCCTCAAATCAAACATCAACTGCAAAATCAACTGCAAACACAACTGCACATTCCTTACATGGTCCTGTTGCAATTCTTTGGGACATCGAAAACTGCCCCGTACCAAGCGACATTCGCCCTGAAGAAATAGCAGGCAATATCAGAATGGCATTGCGTGTCCATCCCATTATTAATGGAGCTGTGACAATGTTTTCCGCATATGGAGATTTCAACTCCTTTCCGAGAAGCCTGAGGGAAGGTTGTCAGAGGACAGGTGTCAAGCTTGTAGATGTCCCCAATGGGCGAAAGGACGCTGCTGACAAGGCAATATTAGTGGACATGTTCCTTTTCGCGCTCGATAATCGTCCACCTTCATCAATCATGCTCATCTCGGGTGATGTTGACTTTGCCCCTGCCCTACACATCTTAGGTCAACGAGGGTACACCGTAGTTCTCGTGATCCCTTCGGGTGTGGGGGTGTCCTCTGCTTTGAGTAATGCGGGTAGGTTTGTTTGGGATTGGCCTAGCGTTGCCCGTGGGGAGGGGTTTGTGCCTCCTTGTAGGATGAATGATAATGTGGAAGGTCAGATTCAGATTGAGAATGAAGAAGAATCTATAGTGTATAAGGGGGTCTCGAGGGTGAGTAGAAATACGAGGGAATATTCTGTGGTATCTCAGTCTTTATCTGAATACAGTAGCAGTTCGGTATATACGCTCCAAAACAGTATGGATTCGAGATCCCTTAGCCTTCCACCTGGTGACATTTCAATGGGGAACCTTACTTGTAATGACTTATCTTGGGTGCAGCCTGGAGATTTGAATGGTTTGAAGGGCCAATTAGTAAAATTGCTTGAATCTTTGGGTGGACGTTTGCCTCTAACTCGACTCCCTTCAGAATATCAAAAGATTTATGGAAGGCCCCTTTATGTTTCTGAGTACGGAGCATTAAAGCTTGTTCAACTCCTGAAAAAGATGGCTGATGTAATAGCTGTTGAGGGAAAAGGGCAGAAGAAGATAGTCTGTGTAAGGAATAATTGCTCGAACTCTGAACCAGTTGTTGTCAATCCTACGATTTTGGCTAGGAGAGGCAAAAAGGGGAAAGGTACTCACGAAGCTGGATCTTCTGATGAGTTGTCGGATGATGAAAGAGTGTCAACTGGAGGAACGTGTATATTGGAGACAACTATTGACTGTAACTTAAAGAGGTTTAAGTATGAGCTACAAGAGATTCTGGTGAGTTATTCTTTCCAAGTTTTTCTCGGTTGTTTTGAGGCGGTATATCATCAGAGATATAAGAGAAAGTTGGATTATCAGAGCTTTGGTGTGGATAGCATCGAGGAGCTTTTAGAGAAAGTGAGAGATGTGGTGGTTTTGCAAGAGGAACCGGTAAGTAAAAGGAAGATTCTTGTTGCTGTTAGTGGGTAGAAGATTCCCTTTCCTGCTTTGGTTTATGCTGAGTGATTACTGTGGTAATCCCCATGCAAGAATGGTGAATCTGATCTAGTGATCAAGAAAAACAGCAGCTCGTAGTGTATGTATATTAGCTTTACTTTGAATTATTGACATGTAACAGCATATAACAGTTTCTCTCTTTGCAATTGTTTTTTAGCTTGCAATAGAGTGTGAAACCTTTCAAAGATGAAGAATTGCTTCATCTTTATGCTTCCCTTTGAGAAAACTGTGCAGAAAAATGTTGTATTACTTTGATTTAAGAGAGAATTACACGGACATACCCTGAAGTTGGCGTTTTTGTACAGAGTTTCCCTGAGACCTGAGAAACTACAAAAACTTATCCTGTTTGGATTTGAGTTGCAATTGGATCCCTGAGTTTTGACAATGTCGTATTTAATTGTTTATAAATATCTGAAATCATGATTCAACTATACATGAAATGCGTAAGAAGATTCCGCCATTGAATTCCAAGTTTCTGACTCGTCACTGAATTCCTAATGGTTATCGCTTGGCCACATTAGAAGCAGCTGTATAAATCTAGTTGTAAAAATTAATCAATATTTGTCTGGCAGATATGCCTAACTGTTTCTTTGTGAACACAATTTTGTTTGGCCAAAGCTTATGCTCTTCCCTATCACAATGTGAACTCAAACAAAGATTATCAGTGCTGATACAAACCTGTTAAAATCAGTCATGGTACACAAACGGATGACTTTGGAGATGTGCTCCTCTTCAAGCTATTATGTGGGGTTTTTCACCCCAATTCGGCACTTGCAGTTTCCTGCTCCGGTGAACCTACAAAGGAGACTTCTATACAAACTTTCTGCAAACTACGTGACCAAAAATTAACATCCCATTTCTGTATCAGATAACATTCTCTCAATAAATTGGTCTTAAATGGATGGAATATGAGGTGATTGAGGCGAGCCCGTTTCAAGGAGAAAGCTCCGGCTACAATACGACCTAGATGTGCTTGAAGAAGAAGCTAAACACCTCGGATCCCCACTGAAAAATACACTTTTGCCCCTGCTTTTCCTTCCCCTACTACCAGTTTCTTCACATTCTTCATCCTCAACAGCTTCAACAAATCCGCTATGCAGAGGATCTGAGCTTTCATACAAAAGCCTAAGAACCTGCTTAATGGAAGGTCTTTCCCTTCCTTCTCTCTGAGTACACCATTTAACTATTGCTAAAACAGTTTGAAGTTGGTCAAAGTCAAAAGCATCACCAAGGTAAGGGTCCAAGAGCTCCGTTATTCTTGATTCCGAAGTTAGAAATGCTTGAGACCATTCAACTAAGTTCTTGTTATCTTGTATTGCCCGTCTTCCTGTAACTAGTTCCAGTAGAACAACCCCATAACTGTATACGTCGCTCTTTTCTGTTACCTCTTGCGTTATTACGTATTCGGGATCCAGATAACCTGACAATAGATGATGAATCTTAGTATCTTAACGATTAAGTGTTGAAAGAGATGTTTTGTTGTTGAGGAAAAATGGTAAACCTGGAGTTCCACGGATGTCTGTGTTTACAGGTTCAAAACAAATGGAGCCATCTTTTGATGCATGTGCAAGGCCAAAATCAGCAACCTGGATGACCAACAACATTCAAATTGATTGGATTTACGATCTTTTCTACATCAATAGAGAATGTCTGGAAGAGATGTATATATACACAAATATGTGGGTGCTTGCAAAATCTTCTGCTTTTAGAGAAATTTATGCTTTAAAAGTTGTTGATGTTTTGTGAAGAAAGCACAAAAACACTTCAAATAATAGAAAAAAGAACCTAGTTGCTGAAAAGTGCACCCCAAGGTGCTTAGCTTCTAAACTAGTTTAGCTTATATAAGCAGAAAAACACTCAGTTCTGTTTCTTTGCTTACAAAAAAGCAGGGAAGCACTTTGTTTGCAAACACATCCCATATGTGTGTCTATTAGCCTTTGAACAGTTAATATTGGCTAGAATTTAACCGCGCAACTGTGTTACCTTTGCAACAAAGTTTTCGTCTAGTAGTATATTGCTGGACTTAACATCTCTATGACACAGTGGAGGGTCACAGTAAAAATGAAGGTATTCCTGCACAATAAAATGCATTAGACACAAATCTGAAAGTTTTTGTAGAAACGTATGCGATCAGTATGTTCATGGAATTTACCAGTGCATTTGCCACATCTATGGCAATTTGAATTCTTGTACGCCAACTCAGCGGAGTTCTACCTTCTGCTGAATGAAAAATCAACAAGAAACATGTTCTTTTACTTTTTACTTCCTTAGTCTTGTTTTTTCTTCTTATGAAAGGGCTAAAACTACAATGCAAATATATCTATAAACTATAAAAAGAAACACAAGACATACCATGGAGATGATCCTTTAAGCTTCCATTTGCCATATATTCATACATCAGAAACCTGTGAAACAATAAGCTTGCAGTATTATTTTTCTTGTGTGGCAAATTCAATATGCACATGTTTTAATGCAGAGAAAAATAATAAGAAGAGGAAAATGTCAAATAAATACCTTTCATGCCTTTGTATACAGAAGCCTCTAAGAGCAACAAGATGACGGTGGTGTAGTCGCGCAAGGAGCTCTAGTTCTCTACAAAAGTCATCCTCTGCCTGCTCCGAAACTTTGCTCATCCTCTTTACTGCTGCAACTAAACCGTCTTGAAACTCAGCTTTGTAAACAATGCCGAATCCTCCCTGTCCAATAACAGTACTGAAATTGTTTGTAGCCTTTTTCGTCTCTTTGTAGCTGAATTTTTTGAACATACAGGATGGACCTTCATGTAATTTGCACAGCACACAACAGAAAAAAAAAAATCAGGATATACACATTTAAATTCATAATTACTAGCCAAAATGGGGTGTCTTTATAAACTTCTGCTTTTGTAGAAGAAGCAAATGTATACACTAAAGTTGTAGGAAGTTATAGGGAAAGCCAACAACAGAAAAGGAGGACTTCAAAACTGAAAAAAAGCAACCCAGAGAGACTTTCAGCTTTCAGTTTTATTTTAGCTTATTTTAAGCAGAAGCAGCCAAATAAACCCTCTCCTCCTACTTTTTAAGCTAAAAACAGAAAAACACTTATTTTTGAGTTATCAAGAGCTCTTAAAAAAACTCAAGAAGAAACTAAGACATACCATCCTGAAATTTTCTTGAAGGACGAGCAACGGCTTTAGGGGTAGTCTCGTCATTCGTATCAGAATCATCCAGCTCTCTGCTTTTCCTACGAACAAGGACAATCAGCACAGCCAGCATTGCTATAGCAACAACTGTAACGGCAATACCAATGCCTGGAACCATTGTTAGGTGGTATGAATGTCCTTTTTCCTTCACAGGCAGAGAACCCTGAATGGGTCCATCAGCAATAGGGGGACCCGCAGATGACGGCGGTGGAAAACGCAGCAAACCTTGCAAGAGAGATTGTGAATCAGCAATCAAACTTACAAGAGTCCCATTACAAAATAATTCAGCTTTCTCCCAAATCAACATACCTGTGGGAGTGATGAGGCCTTGAACACCAAAGAAACAGCTTGCAACATTAATAGCTGAAACATAATCAAGTTGGGAAGCAAGAGCAGCAAATGTTGCATCCCTACAAGTACTCAATGTAACATTATCCACAGGCCCAAGAAGATTCCGGAGATACAGAATACCGGAATTCAGGCATTTTCGACACGTTTTATCTGTTGAGAGATTCTTTATGCAATTTTCACTAACATCAGTGAACTTTGGAGATTCAAGCATCTGGGTAACAGTTGATCGGCCCCGGCATTCGTAATTCACAAGTATTTTCGTACCGAAGCCACAGAAAATTGTAGTGTTGCTTAATACACCATATAGCTCGAAAGTTCTTGATATGGTGTGAAGGCAGATGTCAGATAAATTTGAGGGAACACCTAAGTTGCTTGTAGTGTTTGCATATCGGGACACAGAAATAGCAACCATGGTGTTGATGTAACGGCAGCAATTTCCTCTGGTTTCTTGGTTGGAGCACAGGGAGGCAGCCAGTGTGAAATTTGACCTACTCAAATCCAAGGGACAATCTGCATTTGTTGATTTTTCATCAATAATGATAAGAAATGGGGGTTTTCTTAGTTTGATGACTATTGCGGGAAGGGTTTCAGAAAGTGCAGAGCAAATGACAGCATTATAATCAGACTTGTTGCATAATCATACATGCTGGCAAATAATTTATAGACAGAGTACATTGCGCAGACCTTTAACGGAATGCCATAATAAAGTTACAAATGAAGAAAAACTAGATTGAAACTTTTCTAAATGAAAATTTAAGGTCTAATATGAAAAGCCTCACACATATATGGCTAATTGTATTTTGCCATTTTTTGTAAGCATGAAATTATCAATCTTTATTCTTAATCTTGAGGAAAGCATGCATAACAACACATAGATTCCTCTTCCTCAAATTCCAACACTGCCAGCTTTATACATCTGCAACTTTTATTAAATTGAGAACCAACCCTTTTCCGGCCCAAATCCGAAACCCCCAAAATCAGTGCAAAACTGCAACGCCAATTGAAATTCTCAACACACACAAAATCACCAGCTTCAAATTAATTCTCATTTCACCCCAAAACCATGCACCCAAATCAACACAAAAGCAAAACCCAACTCATCAAACAACAAAACGGAATTTTCTTAAGCCACACCCAAAACTCCCACCAATGACAAAAGAATTACAAAGTAAAGGCGCTCACCCACAGCCGCCATTGTCGAAGAAAGCCGCATCCCAACAAAGAGCACCGCCTGCACCAGGCAAATAAATGCCGCCGATCCACACACAGCCATGGAAGAAGATAACAGAGCAGAGCTTCAGCACCGGCGTATTTTAGCGCATTGCAGGGAAAAGTGCTGGCAGTAGTGGCACTAAGGAAGTGCAGTTTGACTACTCGTAGACTACACTTTCCTTGAGTAGTCTGAGTTTCCTCATAAATATGTAAACTTGCTGGAGCAGTTTCGTTTTCACGGGTGTAATTAATTCCATCGCAGTCACCAAAATTTGCCCTAATTCTTTGTCAATTTCGGGAGATTTAGATGTGGGGGCCATCACCATAGATGCTTTGCTAGATTTACACTCAATTCAACGTAGTTAGGGTTGGCTCTTTATTTCAGCTAAAGGTACACATGCACAGTACTATGTTGGAATTATATTTCACCTAAGTTTCAAACAAACATTTATTATTATGATTATTATTATTTTCTCCTTGTTGGGTTGGGGTGGGAGCTTAGATCCATTAATCCCGACAGGCCACCTTAATCCTTTCTTGTTCCAATATTTTACTAGCTAAGAGACTTAACAACTAACAATGTAACAAGGGATTGTCTGCATGGTAACGAGGTGTTCCAGAAAAATAGGTTCGATTTTCATGAATAAATAGTTTTTTTAAGAAGTGCATGAACATTTTATGCGAAAGAAGAAAAATAAATAGTTTAATAATAAAGGTACTCCTAGAGGTAGTCGCATTTGATATTGTAAGTGCCGCTACGCACCATTATTAAGAGTCTCACTAAGTTAATAATATATAGTATAGACCTAAATTAATTTGAAATTACAAACCACTAGAAAAAATTGGAATACGGTCGGCGACCTCCTAAAATATGCATCCTGAAGCAATCAATTTTTGAATTAGTCTAGTGATCCAGTCTTTTACTCAAGTTTAATCATATTTATTCTCTTTGAAAGGTAGAGGTAATAAAAACCTTAATAATAGAAAATACCGTTGTCGAATATTTATGATAAACAATTCTTGCTCAAAATTTCCTAATATATTATATGATTGGAGAATTAATGTTTCATCCCTGATATGGTACATAAGTTATTCTAAACACCCCAGTTTGAAATTCACCTATTTTACATCCCCAATACACAACATATTTTTTGTAAACCCCTCAAAACGTGTGAAAAAGGCCATAATGCCCTTGTTGCATTGAAGAAGCAGAAGCACTCTCTCTCTCTCTCTCTCTCCTCTCTCTCCTCTTTCCCTCTCTGTCCTGCGTGTACCGGCATTCCTTCACCACAAGAATTATAACTTTTTTGTTCGGCAATCGATTTACGCAAACGAATAGTCAAAATCGAAGATCTCGAGACAACGATCACAATGGCTAAGATGAAATTGAAATCCGACCAACGACGAAGGAGATATGGTCGATCAAAGTTTTGAAACCGTGACTAAAAATTGACAGCAACTTCGACAGCCTCGTTCGGCCTCATCCAACAACGGAATCCAGTGAAATTGGTATGCAAATCGAACTTCTCGACGATATCTATAACTTGGAGGTGGTCTCATGCCCTGAAACGGCCTGGTGATGGAGATATCGGCCAACGAAGCTAGCAGCGGCGTGCGCTACAGTGGCAGTGCACGTTCCAACCCTTTTTCCAGCGATTTCGGTGGCTAATCGAGACAAACAAGGCATGGGCATTGTAGTACTCTTAGAGAGAAAGATTTCGGCTGTGGTAGCAGGTACTAAGATGGAGTATTGGCGAAGGAATCGTCGTTTGAAAGCGGATGTGGCGGACACTCGTGGCAGCGCGATTTTCAGTCCTTGAAACTGGTGTTTCCGACAATGGTTTGGGGTCGAATTGGTAGGCGTTTCGAACGTCTCGATAAGACAAGTTGAACCGTGGTGGTCTCGTCGTCCAATTCATCTGCGCAAAGGTGGAGTATATGTGTGAAGAGATTTAGATTTGAGATTTAGGCTTGATAGAACTTAGCAGATTTGAAGTTTTTGATATATTTCCAGAGATTTCTGCTTAAATTTGAGATTTTAATTTTAGGGTAAATCACAAATACCCCCCCCTCCCCCCCCCCCCCCCCCCCCCCGCGTCCTTTGGCCCTTGGGGCGGATTGTCCCCTATCCTTTGATTTTGGGCGATTTTCCCCCTAACCTTTCGTAATTGTTACACTTTGCCCCTTTATGACGTTTCCGACGGCATCTTTTTAGAATATTCCGTCCTGAAAGATTAGGGGGTACAGATCCCCCCCCCCCCCCTCCCTATCCTTTTCCCCCACGGGCGGATTGCCCCCTTTCCCTTGATTTTGGAATATTTTGTAATTGTTTTTCAACTTTAACTTCTATCCCGACTTTTTATAAGTAGATAAGCCTTCGAACACTCTCATTGTACACTATCAAATCAAATAATGTAACTTAACATTTCGGTGTTATATTAGCTTAACTAAAAATTTTGTGTTCAAGTTTTTGAGAATGCAACTATAACTAGCAGGAGAAACTTTTATATCAAATTGGTCTATCCCGATTCGACTCATATAAATGTCCTATAAAAAAAATATCGATATTGCTTATGAAAGTTTACTGAAGCATTCTTTTTTTTTTTTTTTTTTTAACACACGCACCCCAAGTGGTCAGAGCTATGATGCACCGATACGGATACGGCGACACGGACACGACACGACACGGATATAGTGACACGGATTTTTTCTTGAATTTCTCACGTGAGGATTGTCGGACACGGTGTCCGACACGAGTATCCGACACGACACGACACGACACGACACGGCCAAATGATATTTTTAGAAGTGTCCGTACATCATAGGGTCAGAGGGATTTGAACCCGGGTCTTTGCCATCGAGAATCAATCCTCAAACCACTTGGTTTACCCCTGTTGGCTTACTAAAGCATTCTTGAAATCACTTCTTCTAATTATTTTTTTTTTTTTTACTTTTAAAAATATCACTTTAAATAATTAAGAAAAAATATATAACTCGGATACGATAAAAAATTAATGTGATATATATATATATATATATATATATATATATATATATATATATATATGTATATTATTTGCATTAAAAATTCACGTTTATTGAATTTGGTAAACACCGGATAAATAGTACAAATATTTGAGAATTTAAATATCAAATACAATACGACACCAAAATGTTAGTTACATTATTTGATTTAATGGTGTATAATGAGAGTGTTCGAGGATTATCTACTTATAAAAAGTCGGGATAGAAGGTATAGTTGCAAAAAAATTACGAAATATTCCAAAATCAAAGGACAGAGGGCAATCCACCCGCGGGACAAAGGATAGGGGGGGATCTGTAAAACGTATTCTTTCATGAACGGAATATTCCAAAAAGATGCTGCCGGAAACGTCATAAAGGGGCAAAGTGTAACAATTATGAAAGGTTATGGGAGAAATCGCCCAAAATCAAAGGATAGGGGGCAATCCGCCCCAAGGGCCAAAGGACGGGGGGGGGGGAGGGGGGGGGGGGGGTATTTGTGATTTACCCTTAATTTTAATCAGAACTAAAAATTTACAATTGAGTATATTATCTTCTTTCTTGAATTGTTTTTCACGTTTCATCCATGAAAATTATTTTTCTACATTAAAGGAGATAGCTGAAAAAATTTCTCAAATTGCAGGTTCTAATATTCCGTATTATTTTCTTCAAGTTCCATATTGAAGAATGAACAAGAAATTTGAGAGAAAGAAGAGATGAAAAAAGATCCTAGTAATGAAGTGCTTGTTCAGATCATATCAGTTTGTTTGTAGAATAATTGGTTAAATATTCGTAATTAAAAGTAGACTTTGTAGAGTGATGGATTAAATATTCGTAATTAAAAGTAGAATTTGTAGAGTGATGGTTTCAATATTCGTAATTAAAAGCAGACTTTATAGAGTGATGGATTAAATATTCATAATTAAAAGCAGAATTTGTAGAGTGATGGTTTCAATATTCGTAATTAAAAGCAGACCTTGTAGAGTGATGGGTTAAATATTCGTAAAAGCAGACTTTGCAGAGTGATGGGTTAAATGTAACACCCCAAATTCCGGAAGTTCAGGTAAGCACGCCACGAGCGGGTCTTCGGGAGTTGGGAGGTTTAAATTTAAGTATTTCATTCAATTAATTGCCCTTTCATTATGTTCTATGCATAACATTTCTACGCATTTACATGAATCGTCATTTATATGAATTATATGAACTAAGTGACCTAAATAAATTAATTGTCCTTAATTGCTCTCTTGTGTAAATTCTTGGATTTAATTGTAATTCATGACTTGGAGCTAAGTGAATTGTTGTGTAGAGATAAGACTCAATTGCATGCATTTAATTGTAGAGGGGCTTGTTTGCAAATTGTGGTGAATCATCATGGTTATTGGAAGATATATTATATCTTATATGCATCTCTTCTCTCACATTCCATACATCATATTTCATCAAATTTCTACACACACCCACACACAAGAAACCGATCAAAACACCAAGGAGAAGGAGGAAATTTCATCTCATTTTCAAGCTAAATTCTTGGAGGAATTGTGAGGATAGAAGCATCATCATCATTATCTCTTCATTTCATCTCAATTCTTGCTTGAATTTAAGGTATATCATGAACTTGTATGAATTCCTTGATTGACATAGAAGTAGGGTTCATGAATTATGTGATGAATTCTTGCAATATTTGGAGTTAGAAGCATGTTAGGATCATGAGACTTGGAAGTTTGCATGGATACCTTGAAAGTTCATGAAGATTGGAAGCATGTGTATAATATGGGGTTTTAAGCATGAAATCTTGATGTCTTGATGTGTATTTCTTGGTTTGTTTGTTGGATAAGTGAAGTATAATGTGTATTTAATGTGTTTCAATAAGTGTTATGGAGTAGAACTTGCATTTGTAATTGTTTTGGTTGATTTTGGCTTGGTTTTACCCTGTTTTGCCCTGTTTTCTTGCTGCTGCGTATATGGTCGCGCCCGCGACCAAAAATATGCATAAAACTGGTCGCGCCCGCGACCCCTTTTTGGTCAACTCTCGACTTTTGAAAAAATTGGACAAAAATTCGGAAAAATACTTGGTCGCGGCCGCGACCATTTTGTGAAGGATTTTGGTCGAGCCCGCGACCACTGTCAGAAACTGCATTTTGTCCAACTTCGAACCAACGCCATTTTCACCTCGGTTTGAATTAGAAAACGTGTCATATAGCGTTGGAAAGGTTTATGTGTCTACTTTCATTCCCAACAAGCAAAACTCAATTCCCAATTTTAGAATTTAAGATATTTTAGTTTTCCCACAACATGTACATTTCCCAAAATTGTCAAGTTTTCCTAAACTTCACCAAAACCTTTCATATTGCATTCTTTTCATTTTTTGGCTCCCATATATGACTTATATGAACTATATGCTCACTTTATTGATAAGTATGCTCCTATTTGACACTCATTGATTATAAATTCATGATTGAGGTTACATATCATTGTCGTTCGTCATAATTGGTTCATTCGAGTCGAGTCTTATTTCACACTTGTCCTTGTTGCACAGATCTCGGTCCCGGAGACGAGGAGCACGCTCCATAGGGTGTTTCTTTGTTCCTTTTGGTTGGTTAAGGTGAGGTTTAAATTCTAAATATATAGAGCCTTTACAACCCTTATGTGATTTTCGGCCAAAACGTATCTATATATCTATAGTTTTCGAACCTTATGATTTTCAAATGATTTCACGAAAATTGATTGATTGATTGATTGATTGACGAATTGATTGTTTTGGCGAGTAACTATTGTTCACGTTGGGCCCGAGGGTAGTGTATTGAGCCAACCGGGAAAGCAAGGGCTGACGGGTAACTCTTGCACTATCCTCACCATTGTGGGATCACCTCTGAATCCACCAGGAGGTTTGGTGGAGGAAGAAATCCCGTGCGTGGGAGTCATGTTCCCGACGTACGCCATGATTGGATGGCTGGGTCTTGCAAGCCCGCCATCACCCGGAGGAAGAAGGATTTATTGATTGAAATTGCTAATTGTGCACGGAATTGTTGTGTGATCACCTAATCCACTAATAAATTGAAGTATTATACACAGTCGGTGAAAGGTTGGAGATTTGCCCTCACTCGCCGGGCCATAAATTGATTGTATTGAATTGATAAAATGGATTAGTTGTAATTCCGGGCGATATTATCTCTTCTTTTCTAAATCGTGTTGTTATCCTTCAAAATTATTACCCGAGATTATAACTTGTATGTATGTGCGCAAATATTTATTTATACCCCCTCGCTCAGTCCGTGTTGGACTGACACCTCAACTTTTCAGCTTTTGCAGGTTCGTGCTAGGCGGGAGTTAGAGTCTAGCCTGTCTTTTATTCGGGTCTAGCACTTCACCTTCATTTTGTAGCTCATGTATTGATACTTCTTACATTTTGTATTATGCCTTACTGAATATTGGAGGTGATATTGTATTGTATGAAATGTTGGTATCTATTAATAAATATGTAAATATAGTACCTATAAGTATTGAATGTTACTGCTTCCGCTTTTATTGATACAATTGTTTAGTGGTATTAATTGAGGGTACCCGCCTAGCTTTTGAGTTTTTTTTTGGTCTCCCGTTCGCTATAGTTTCGGTTCATATATGGATTGCCCCGTTTCATACGTGGATTGAGGCTATAGTGCGGGGGATGTGGCGCCTAGCGTTCCGGGTGTTACATCCTAAGGTGGTATCAGAGCCCGGTTGCAAAACCGCGGTTCTAGTGTCGTGTCTTGTGAGTCTAAGTCGTACGGCATAGGATTACTTGATTACTTGAGAGTCTTGCATCGTATTTGAAACTATTTGACCTTATTTGAATTATGTGACTTACGTGTTCTATGGACATTAATTACATTTATTCATACTTGTTAATCGACCATGCATGTACAGTGTTTGAATTTCAGGATGCCTCGTGGAAGGCCTCGCAGAGAGCATTCTCCCGGTCATGGGCATCATCGTCGTGATCGAACTCCACCTCCACCCCCTCAAGCGCAACCTCAAGATTTCTTAAACTCTATGGTTCAGTTAATTGATCAAAGATTGCGAGATTATGTGCCTCCTACACCACCAGCTCCTCCTCCCGCGCCACCGGCCCTAATTTCAGCTATTTTGAGGGAATTTCAAAATCAACATCCACCCAGATTCTTTAAAGGGAACGATATGATAGCTGAACAGTGGCTCAAAGAAATTGAGCGAATTTGGGAGCTTATCAGACTCGAGAGAAGGCAAGGTGTACCCTTACTTTGATCCAAGGAGAAGCTTATTCTTGGTGGGAAAGCACCAAGATTGTTCTAGATGCCTCTGAAGAAGAAGTTACATGGGAGGTTTTCATAAGGGAATTCAAGAACAAGTTCATTCCTCCCTCCTCTCGCACTAGAAGGCTTAGGGAATTCACGGAGCTCAAGCAAGGGAATAGATCGGTTGCCGAATATATAGCCGAGTTTGAGAGATTGTCTAAATATGTACCCAATATCGCCGGTGATGATTTCCATAAGGCTATGCAATTCGTGCAAGGTTTAAGGCCGGACATCCAAGCCGCAATAGAAGCTGTTAATACTAGCACTTGGAAGAAAGCTACTCAAAAGGCTTTAAAAGTGGAAGATTCGGTAAATGCTCGGAGATTTACTTATAGATCGAGTCAGGGTTCCGGCTCGGGATCGAGGTCGAATTATAATCCCGGGAAGAGGCCAATCACTTATGATGTTTCCCCACCGCAGTCTAAGGGGCCGATGAAGAAATTCAAGCCTCAAGTGCCACAAGTGCCGGTTCAGAAAGCTCCCTGGGTTACTCCTGCTGCACCACCTTCTACCGGGAAGCCGGGATGTACTTATTGTGGATGGCCTACCCATACCTATGAGAATTGCCGGCATCGCCTGAATCTTTGTCTGATTTGTGGGAAGGCCGATCATAAAGTGGATACGTGTCCGGATAAACGGGATCCACCGCCTGGGGGTCAGAGGCCACTTATCCGAGCCCGTGCTTATTCCTTGGAAGGAGAGGAACTAGATGCTGAAGTGGACCCCGCAGCTGTGGTAGAAGGTACAATTTGCATTCATGGCACAAACATACATACTTTATTTGATCCGGGGGCTACCCACTCTTTTATCTCTTGTGATATCTCTATGGAATTACCTCTATGTGTTACTCTTTCCTCTACTTATTATGTTGTGAGTACTCCTTTTGGTGGTAGTGTAAAAACTAACTGGGTTTTTAGAGAGGTGCCGGTGAGTATTGAGGGTCGGGTCTTTTCCACGGATTTCATTGAATTACCTATGTCTCGGTATGGATCTATCTTGGGTATGGATTGGCTTTACAAGCACTGTGCTACTGTTGATTGCCGGGCTAAGAGAGTTCAGTTGGGTTCAGAAATTATAACGGGTCGAAGTTCTAAAACCGTGCCTTTATTATCTTTCTCCAAAGCTCAGAATTTGGTTCGTGATGGGGCTACGGGATTTATAGCTTACATTCTTAATCAATCCAAGGATCAGATGAAGTTAGAAGAGACAGAAGTGGTTAAGGAGTTTCCCGAAGTGTTTCCGGAAAATTTAAATTCTTTACCACCGAAAAGGGAGATAGAGTTTGTGATTGATTTATACCCAAATGCCGAGCCGTATTCTAAGACTCCATATCGGATGGCTCCGGCAGAGTTAAAGGAGTTAAAGGTGCAACTTGAGGGTCTCTTGGAAGTCGGATATATTAGACCAAGTTCGTCGCCGTGGGGTGCTCCGGTATTATTTGTGAAGAAGAAAGATGGTACCTTGAGGATGTGTATTGATTATCGGGAATTGAATCGGATGACAATTAAGAATAAATATCCTCTTCCACACATCGAGGAGTTATTTGATATACTCCAAGGATCAAAAGTGTATTCGAAGCTTGATTTAAGACAAGGGTATTATCAACTACGGATCCGAGCCGAGGATATTCCAAAGACGGGCTTCAATACGAGATATGGGCATTATGAATTCGTGGTTATGCCTTTTGGTTTAACGAATGCTCCCGCCGCTTTCATGGATATGATGCATAGAATTTTTCGGCCATTTCTTGACAAGTTTGTTGTGATCTTTATTGATGATATTTTGGTTTTCTCCAAGTCGGTTGAGGAACATGCAAGGCATCTTGAGCTTGTGTTGAAAACTCTGAAGGAACACCAATTGTTTGTAAAATTTAGTAAATGCGAGTTTTGGATTGACCGAGTTTCCTTCTTGGGCCATATTATTTCGGGGAATAGATTAGAAGTTGATCCTTCCAAAATTGAGGCGGTAATGAAGTGGGAGAGACCGAAGAATGCCTCTGAGATTAAAAGTTTCTTAGGATTGGCGGGTTATTATAGGAGGTTCGTGCAAGATTTTTCTAAAATTGTCGCTCCTTTGACTCGATTAACAAAGAAAGATGTTAAGTACGAGTGGAATGAAAGTTGTGAAAAGAGTTTTAATATTTTGAAAGAGAAATTGGTTCAGCCCCGGTTCTAAGTCTTCCAGAGGGTTTAGAAGGATATGCGGTTTACACGGATGCCTCTAGAGAAGGTTTAGGATGTGTTTTGACTCAAAATGGCAAAGTTATTGCTTATGCTTCCCGGAAGTTGAAGGATTATGAGAAGAATTATCCAACGCATGATCTTGAACTCGCAGCGGTGATATTCGCACTTGGAAAATGGAGACATTATTTGTATGGAGTTACCTTTGAGATTTTCACGGATCAAAAGAGTCTCCAATATTTATTTACTCAGAAAGATCTTAATTTGAGGCAACGGAGATGGATGGAACGGTTAGAAGATTATGATTGTGTGATCAAGTATCACCCCGGGAAAGCTAATGTAGTTGCCGATGCATTAAGCCGAAAAGTTGATGCTTCGAATTTGGAGTTGGGAGGAAGTGGTAAGATCGAGCCTATTGTGATAAAAGCCCGCGTATTCAATATCACCATTCAACCGGAATTGAAATCTAGATTGTTTGAGGCTCAAGGTAAAGATCCGGAAGTTCAAAAGTTAGTTGCTAAAGCAAGAGAGGATCCGGAAAGTCCATTTGGGTTTGATGAAGCTGGTTTTCTTCGCTTCAAGAACCGAGTAGTGGTACCCGAGGAATTGAAAAGGGTATTGTTGGAGGAAGCTCATAAGTCGGCCTATTCGGTATATCCAGGAGGAAACAAAATGTATAGAGACTTAAAACAATTTTATTGGTGGCGTGGATTAAAGAAGGATGAAGCCGAGTTCGTGAAATGTTGTTTGACATGTCAACAGGTTAAATCTGAACATCAAAAGCCCGGAGGTCTTTTACAGCCGTTGCCTATCCCCGAGTGGAAGTGGGAACAGGTGACAATGGATTTTATAACCGGGTTACCAAAGGTGAAAGGAGGGTATGACGGTATTTGGGTGATTGTGGACCGATTAACTAAGTCTGCTCATTTCTTACCGGTCCGTATGTCCTTCAAGATTAAAAAATTGGCTGAGATTTATAATAGAGAGATTATTCGCCTTCATGGAATTCCGGTGAGCATTGTTTCGGATAGAGATCCCCGCTTTACTTCTAAGTTGTGGCGAGAATTGCAAGATATATTGGGAACAAAACTTCAGTTTAGCACGGCTTTTCATCCCCAAACCGATGGTCAATCCGAGAAGGTGATAAGATATTTAAAAGTTTTGCTCCGGTTGTGTGCTTTGGATTTTTCAAATTCATGGTGTGACCAACTCCCCTTGATTGAATTTGCTTATAACAATAGCTATCAATCCTCTATCGGCATGGCTCCTTATGAGTTACTTTATGGGCGGAAATGTCGATCCCCATTATTCTTTGATCTAGAGGAGTGGAGATGGACGAACCAAGAAGGGGTAAAGAAAGGTGAGAAACTTGAAAGACCTTCTAAAGCCGTGGAAGCCATGATTGAGAAAGTTCAGCTTATACAACAACGAATGAAGGCTGCACAAGATAGACAGAAAAGTTACGCCGATATTCGCCGGAGAGATCTTAAGTTTGAAGTTGGGGATCGGGTTTTCTTAAAAGTGTCTCCAAGAAAGGGGTTTTCTCGTATTGGAAAGGGAGGAAAGCTTAACCCTCGCTATTTGGGTCCATTCGAGATTCTTGAGAGAATTGGGGAAGTAGCTTACAGATTGGACCTACCTCCTAATCTTACCGGGATTCACAATGTTTTTCACGTATCTCAGCTCAGGAAGTATTATCCGGATGAAACAGAAATTCTCCCCGTTGAAGAAGTTGAGTTGGAACCGAATCTATCTTTTGTTCAGAAACCGATTAAAGTTTTAGACAGGAAGTATCAAGAGTTGAGAAATCGGCAGATTCCTATGGTCAAGGTATTATGGAGAAGTGATAAATCTGAAGAAATGACTTGGGAACCGGAGGAGAAGATGAAAAAGTTCCATCCAGAATTGTTTATTTCCGATCAGTGAATCTGGGGACCAGATTCTTCTAAGAGGGGGAGAGTTGTAACGCCCCAAATTCCGGAAGTTCAGGTAAGCACGCCACCAGCGGGTCTTCGGGAGTTGGGAGGTTTAAATTTAAGTATTTCATTCAATTAATTGCCCTTTCATTATGTTCTATGCATAACATTTCTACGCATTTACATGAATCGTCATTTATATGAATTATATGAACTAAGTGACCTAAATAAATTAATTGTCCTTAATTGCTCTCTTGTGTAAATTCTTGGATTTAATTGTAATTCATGACTTGGAGCTAAGTGAATTGTTGTGTAGAGATAAGACTCAATTGCATGCATTTAATTGTAGAGGGGCTTGTTTGCAAATTGTGGTGAATCATCATGGTTATTGGAAGATATATTATATCTTATATGCATCTCTTCTCTCACATTCCATACATCATATTTCATCAAATTTCTACACATACCCACACACAAGAAACCGATCAAAACACCAAGGAGAAGGAGGAAATTTCATCTCATTTTCAAGCTAAATTCTTGGAGGAATTGTGAGGATAGAAGCATCATCATCATTATCTCTTCATTTCATCTCAATTCTTGCTTGAATTTAAGGTATATCATGAACTTGTATGAATTCCTTGATTGACATAGAAGTAGGGTTCATGAATTATGTGATGAATTCTTGCAATATTTGGAGTTAGAAGCATGTTAGGATCATGAGACTTGGAAGTTTGCATGGATACCTTGAAAGTTCATGAAGATTGGAAGCATGTGTATAATATGGGGTTTTAAGCATGAAATCTTGATGTCTTGATGTGTATTTCTTGGTTTGTTTGTTGGATAAGTGAAGTATAATGTGTATTTAATGTGTTTCAATAAGTGTTATGGAGTAGAACTTGCATTTGTAATTGTTTTGGTTGATTTTGGCTTGGTTTTACCCTGTTTTGCCCTGTTTTCTTGCTGCTGCGTATATGGTCGCGCCCGCGACCAAAAATATGCATAAAACTGGTCGCGCCCGCGACCCCTTTTTGGTCAACTCTCGACTTTTGAAAAAATTGGACAAAAATTCGGAAAAATACTTGGTCGCGGCCGCGACCATTTTGTGAAGGATTTTGGTCGAGCCCGCGACCACTGTCAGAAACTGCATTTTGTCCAACTTCGAACCAACGCCATTTTCACCTCGGTTTGAATTAGAAAACGTGTCATATAGCGTTGGAAAGGTTTATGTGTCTACTTTCATTCCCAACAAGCAAAACTCAATTCCCAATTCTAGAATTTAAGATATTTCAGTTTTCCCACAACATGTACATTTCCCAAAATTGTCAAGTTTTCCTAAACTTCACCAAAACCTTTCATATTGCATTCTTTTCATTTTTTGGCTCCCATATATGACTTATATGAACTATATGCTCACTTTATTGATAAGTATGCTCCTATTTGACACTCATTGATTATAAATTCATGATTGAGGTTACATATCATTGTCGTTCGTCATAATTGGTTCATTCGAGTCGAGTCTTATTTCACACTTGTCCTTGTTGCACAGATCTCGGTCCCGGAGACGAGGAGCACGCTCCATAGGGTGTTTCTTTGTTCCTTTTGGTTGGTTAAGGTAAGGTTCTAAATATATAGAGCCTTTACAACCCTTATGTGATTTTCGGCCAAAACGTATCTATATATCTATAGTTTTCGAACCTTATGATTTTCAAATGATTTCACGAAAATTGATTGATTGATTGATTGATTGACGAATTGATTGTTTTGGCGAGTAACTATTGTTCACGTTGGGCCCGAGGGTAGTGTATTGAGCCAACCGGGAAAGCAAGGGCTGACGGGTAACTCTTGCACTATCCTCACCATTGTGGGATCACCTCTGAATCCACCAGGAGGTTTGGTGGAGGAAGAAATCCCGTGCGTGGGAGTCATGTTCCCAACGTACGCCATGATTGGATGGCTGGGTCTTGCAAGCCCGCCATCACCCGGAGGAAGAAGGATTTATTGATTGAAATTGCTAATTGTGCACGGAATTGTTGTGTGATCACCTAATCCACTAATAAATTGAAGTATTATACACAGTCGGTGAAAGGTTGGAGATTTGCCCTCACTCGCCGGGCCACAAATTGATTGTATTGAATTGATAAAATGGATTAGTTGTAACCTCGGGCGATATTATCTCTTCTTTTCTAAATCGTGTTGTTATCCTTCAAAATTATTACCCGAGATTATAACTTGTATGTATGTGCGCAAATATTTATTTATACCCCCTCGCTTAGTCCGTGTTGGACTGACACCTCAACTTTTCAGCTTTTGCAGGTTCGTGCTAGGCGGGAGTTAGAGTCTAGCCTGTCTTTTATTCGGGTCTAGCACTTCACCTTCATTTTGTAGCTCATGTATTGATACTTCTTACATTTTGTATTATGCCTTACTGAATATTGGAGGTGATATTGTATTGTATGAAATGTTGGTATCTATTAATAAATATGTAAATATGGTACCTATAAGTATTGAATGTTATTGCTTCCGCTTTTATTGATACAATTGTTTAGTGGTATTAATTGAGGGTACCCGCCTAGCTTTTGAGTTTTTTTTGTCTCCCGTTCGCTATAGTTTCGGTTCATGTATGGATTGCCCCGTTTCATACGTGGATTGAGGCTATAGTGCGGGGGATGTGGCGCCTAGCGTTCCGGGTGTTACATTAAATATTCGTAATTAAAAGCAAAATTTGTAGAGTGATAGGTTAAATATTCGTAGTTAAAAGCAGACTTTGCAGAGTGATGGGTTAAATATTCGTATATTCGTAATTAAAAATAGACTTTGTAAAGTGATGTGTTAAATATTCGTAATTAAAAGCAGACTTTGTAGAGTGATGCGTTAAATATTAGGAATTAAAAGCAGTCTTTGTAGAGTGATGTGTTAAATATTAGGAATTAAAAACAAACTTTGTAGAGTGATGCGTTAAATATTAGGAATTAAAAACAGACTTCGTAGAGTGAAATATTAAAAACTAGTAATAAAAAGCAGACTTTGTCCAGTAAATCGTTAAAAACTATTAATAAAAAGAAGACTTTGTCCAGTGAATCGTTAAAAACTAGTAATAAAAAGCAAACTTTGTTAAGTAAAACGTTAAAAATTAGTAATAAAAAACAGACTTTGTTAAGTGAAACGTTAAAAACTAATAATAAAAAGCAAACTTTGTCAAGTGAAACATTAAAAATTAGTAATAAAAAACAGACTTTATTAAGTGAAACGTTAAAAACTAGTAATAAAAGGCAGACTTCGTTAAGTGAAGCGTTAAATACTAGTAATAATAAGCAGACTTTGTCTAGTGAAACGTTAAATACTAGTTACCATTACATGTTGTGAATCTTAATTCCATATTTAGTGTTTACAAAAGTTACCATTATATATTGTGAATCTTAATTCCGTATAAATAATGACACTCAATATTGAATTACATGTTGTGGATATTTACCTTTTTATGTAATGTTATTGAATCTTGAGTGTCATTATTGTAATGTTGTCCACAACATGTAACTCAATATTGAGTGTCATTGTTTATAAGGAACTAAGATTCACAATATGTAATGGTAACTTTTGTAAACACTAAATATGGAATTAAGATTCATAACATGTAATGGTAACTAGTATTTAACGTTTCACTAGACAAAGTCTACTTATTGTTACTAATTTTTAATGTTTTACTAAACAAAGCCTACTTTTTATTACTAGTTTTTAATGTTTCACTAGACAAAGTTCTCTTATTATTACTAGTATTTAATATTTCACTGGTCAAAGTCTGCTTTTTATTACTAACTTTTAACTTTTATTACTAGTTTTTAATGTTTTACTAAACAAAGTCTGCTTTTTATTACTAGTTTTTAACGTTTCACTAGACAAAGTCTGCTTATTATTACTAGTATTTAATGTTTCACTGGACAACGTCTGCTTTTTATTACTAGTTTTTAACGTTTTATTTAACAAATTAAGTCTGTTTTTTTGTTACTAGTTTTCAACGTTTCACTAGACAAAATTTACTTTTTATTACTAGTTTTTAACGTTTTACTTAGCAAAATCTGTTTTTTATTACTAATTTTTAACGTTTCACTAGACAACTAATTTTTAACATTTTACTAGACAAAGTATGCTTTTTATTACTAGTTTTAACGTTTCACTTAACAAAGTCTTATTTTTTATTACTAATTTTTAACATTTTACTAGACAAAGTTTGCTTTTTATTACTAGTTTTTAACTTTTCACTTAACAAAGTCTGTTTTTTATTACTAGTTTTTAACGTTTCACTAGACAAAGTCTGCTTTTTATTACACATGTTTTAATTTATTACTCCATAAACAACATTATTATTTCACCATTTATTTCATCACTCTACAAACTGTACATTTAGTTTTGTATTTTTAATTCATCACTCTACAAACTGCACGTTTAGTTCCTCATTTTTAATTCATCACTGTAAAAATTGATTAAATTCCTTGCTCATTCATAAATTACAACGAGAACCAAAGAAAATAAACATCGAATACGAAACTAGAATTCTGTAATTCGAAAATGGATATTGTAACATGGTTCATCATTATAAAATGGTCATGCATCCTCCAGAAGCTCGATTACTCTTTTGTTTTCTGTGAGAAAACAAATCATTACAATAGGTGATTATAATCTAGGGCAAATTACATACAACTACCCTGGGTTTAGGCCTAATTACATCCCGGTCCCTATTCTTTTCGATATTGCCATTTGGTCCCCCAGGTTTGGTTCCGTTTGAAGTCCATTTTTACCGTTAGGGTTCCGTTAGCTTTTAGGGTTGTCCTTCCAAAATTATCCCTGAATATTTTATTATTATTTGTAAAATGACCCAAATGCCCCAGGGAATGTTTTGTTAGTTTCATAAAATATGAGGATCGTTTTGTTATGAAATATAAACATTAGGGACCTATATGTAACATTATTGAAGCGAAAAGTGCCAAAATGCTAAATTGTCTTAATTGCTATATCAAACTGCTTTTAAGTTTAAAAAAAAAATTACAAATTAGCCCATCTAATATTATATATTAATTATATTTGAAACCTTATTTTACTAATAATACTAGAGGAATTATTATAATTATCCATAATCTCATATATAGTATATGTAATTTTTTGGGACACCAAACAAAAAAAAAAAGTGTAATTTTTCCATTAATATTTATTTTCTGTGAAAATAATACCAACTTTTTTCCATTTAATGATATCTAAACGCATTATCGCGTGTTTTCATTAAAACAAAACTTCATTCAAAAGGGTAATATTTCAACTTTATACCAACATGATTTAATATTTTGACGCCCAATAAACCATTATCATATAAAACTCTAAAAATTACACAGACCATCCTGAATTTAGAGATAATTACAATTCAATTCATCTAATAATATTAACTACACTTAAAGACTCCTAAGATTTCATTTTCCTTACAAAAACATCTACGGGTAGAGATTTTACCGTAGTCTGTAAGTTTTCAATTAAAAATACAACATTGACAACACTAATCTTATTCATAGTACCTAACAGTTACGATGTATGAATATAGATATATATGACGATATACACACAATATGATATAAATAGGATAATACTAATTTTTTTACAACAACTCAATTTTGTCCGCTGAAAACTTGATCCGGTTTTGCACGTGGCGAACTAATATATAAATTTTGGCGGACAAAATCAATTTTCGGCAAAAAATGTGCGTAAATTACTTGATTTTGGAGATACAGTTCTATTTTGCCGTTGGAAAGTGAAATGTATCAAAAACGCTTAATTGGTCGAGTTGTTATACCAAATTTACAATTTTTTTCTAATTTTTTCTTAAATTTTTTTCTAATCGTAATTCAAGATTGATGGGCTGGTCATCACTATCCGAACATTTTGCTGTATCAAATACCGTATCACATATCTTTCACGCGATAAATTTAATAACAAATCAATTGTGATGTATACATATTTGTGTCCCTAAAGGTTAAAAGTGTATCTAGTGCTTAATTGAGGAACAATATTTTTCTCTTCCTTAATTTACTTAATTAAAGAAATATTATCTTCCTTAATTAATTTTCATTTGTTTGAATTTGTTGACAGTTGCAACTCTCAACAACCCTAAAGAGAGATATACAAACAACTTCATCCTCCCATGACCAACCCTTACCTTCTGGATATTATATTCAACTGTGTCTATTCGAATTATAAAAACTAGAATATTATCTAATTATTTATTACCACTTTTTTTTTTTCCCCTTCAAAATATATATTAAGGGGATGTTTGCAAATTCTACTCCATACATAGAAGTTAAGGTTGTAAATTTTTGTACTAGTAAAAACAGTGAGTGTTTGAGAAAAAAGAACAGTAAAATAATCAGTTGAGGGTTTATAAAGAAAAGTTAAGAATCACTCTTTTAATTTTTATTCACTCTTTCAATAATGTTACATATAGGTCCCTAATGTTTATATTTCATAACAAAACGATCCTCGTATTTTATGAAACTAACAAAACAGTCCCTGTGGCATTTGGGTCATTTTACAAATAATAATAAAATATTCAGGGGTAATTTTGGAAGGACAACCCTAAAAGCTAACGGAACCCTAACGGTAAAAATGGACTTCAAACGGAACCAAATATGGGGGACCAAATGGTAATATCGAAAAGAATAGGGACCGGGATGTAATTAGGCCTAAACTCAGGGTAGTTGTATGTAATTTTCCCTATAATCTATTTATGAGAACAAATACAGCAACAGATAATCAATCAGTTTATACAAAATATATTCAGATATATGTAGAAATCCCACAATCAATTTATGTAGACATATATTTAGATACATATTGAAATCTTACAGTAAATTTATACAGAAATATATATATTTGTATATATCTCTGCAGATTACCCAATATATATCTCTGCAAATATATATCTACATACATATATCAGATATCTTAAAACACATAATAACAGATCCAATACCAGATTACCCAACCAAAAATAATTACGAATTTAGTAGCACACATCAAATCTACTAAGATATATGCAGAAATTTTAAATCGTAAAAATCTCAAATCACAAAAATCTCTTTACACGTATATACAAAAATCTCAAATCTATAGCTCCCAGAAATCTCTTTAGATATTCACAAAATTACATGGAGAAATCAAATTTGTATAAATTTATTCACATATATACAGAAATTTTACAAGTTTGAATCTAAAAATATCAAATCAAAAAAATCACAAAAAATACCTAAGATTAAACTTAGGTGTGTCAACTTCTTCTTCTTCTTCTTCAACAACGATGAGTTGGTCGGATTTTGACAGCGATGAGGTGATCGGATTTTGAAAACTGATCGGTAAAGTGAAGGGGAAGTAAGAAGAAAGATAATTAAATGAATATGAGATTGGAAGAAGTAAAAATGGTGTAGTTGTAGTAAAAAATAAGGGCAAAATAGACTTTTTAGGGTTTTAGGGGGTTTACAAAAAATAAGATGTGTATTGGTGATCTAAAACATATTTTTTCCAAACTAGGGGGTTTTAGATAAGTTTTGAAGATATTTGGTCATTTTTATTAACTGCCCCTTGTTTTAAACAATAATATGAGTTGCTTTGTATATAATTATATATGTATCATAAATTACGGAATGACTTCCGCTTCATTTTGTTTTACTTATTTATTTATTTTCTTGTCACACACAAAACGAGTTAGATTAATTGCCAACTTCCTCAGAAAAATCTACCCCGACCCACTGAAAACCGGTCTAGATCCAGTGCTAAAATCGTAATAGGCAGCTCAGCTGACCGGCTGATCCGAAGGATTCGAACCTGCATCCCTTATGATAGAAATAAAAATATAATTCAGTTATATGCCCAAGATCAGTGGGGCAGGTAAATTGAAAAAAAAATTGAATTAATTTAGTAAAAGGAGAAAATAATGTGTAATATTTTATTTTTTACAATATATGTCTAAAAATATAAATATATGTGTGATATTTTTTATTTATTTTTTCACAATAAAAGTCTAATTTTATTAAATCAAAATTCTATTAATATTATTAATTTGCTAAACATTGATTATTTTGTTCTTCAGTTAGATATTTTATCTATATGTTTGTAGATTTTAAAATTTTATTATTAAAGATGTTTTTTTGAAAATCAATAAGAAGTTAAAAGTGATTTAAGATTTCACAAAGCCCTTATCACTTAGTTTTCGACTTTTCGGGAATATCTTGGCGGATGAATTAGTCGGAGGTTCCAGCTACAGGAGAACCAGGAATGGAGCCCATTTTTAAATTGGTTTTTATATCTATTTAATTTAGCTTATTTAATTATTTTTAATAATTATTTATAAACATAGATAATTAAAAATAATTATTGTATAATTATAATGCTTCACCGACTCAATTATTGATCAAATTGATCGAACTAATAAATCAATAACCACTAAAGTTTTTCAGCTGGAGTGTGAGTTTTAAAACATAGGAGATTCGTGGTGTAGCCAAATTAAGTGGTTAAATAAATCTAGGCTACAAATAATATAATGACGCGTGAAGTGAAGTAATTTTATTTGATAATTATTGCATCCCGACCTTGGAAAGTTGAAATCGGTCTCACTCTCGTCCTTTTCTCTGCCCTTTAATAATTAATATATATAGTTCTATATTTAATGTTGCCCACAGCCACAGTAAAAGAAATGCTATAAGACAACCAAGGACCATATGACTGAGCGTCTGAGCCAAATGAAGTGCAGCAGATAACATGTCAGTATGATTGGACCTAATTCTCATTAGTCATTACCAATTCCCTTCATTTATTTATTTATTTTCCCCCTCTGAAGAGGCAATTACGTTCATTTATTGGTTGTATCAATTTGTATAGTTATAATGTTACATGATTTGTTTTTCAGTTTCCCATATTTATTTTACCGATTTAATTATGTATTCATCCAAAATATAATTATTATTAGTCAACTTTGTCTCTTCTTATAATTTATGGTCCCAATAAACTTTCATTGCAAATATTCATCCAATCTTTGTATTTATAAGATACCGTCACCTAAACTTTTTTTTTTTTAATAATTTTGATAAAAATACAATTGACGTGTATGTAGGGATGACAACGAGCCGAGCCGAGCCTTGGCTTTTTTTTTTCCTGGCTCGGGCTCGGCTCGACCAAGGCTTGAGGCAGGCTCCGCTCGGCTCGAGGCTCGTCCATATTATATTATTTTTGATAAAAAATTAGTTTTTTTAATAATTTAATATATTTTTATATATAATAATATATATTAAATGAATATATATATAAAATATATTACTTTTTTATTCATTTTGTATAAAATTTAATAAATATATATATAATATTATATATTAATAAAATATTTATATATATAAAAATTAAAATATTATTTTTTTAATTAAATTTATAGGCTCACGAGCTTGGCTCGTCTGGCTCATGAGTCGGCTCGGCTCGGCTCGTTGCCATCCCTACGTGTATGTTTTATAAACATGTCCGTATCATGTTTTTTTAATCAAAACCACCCAAAAAAAAGTTTTGATGATCATATGTTACATATGCAAATATTAAATGATGAGTTATAACGAAAGTTTATGGGAACGATAAATTATAAAAAGGAAAAAAAATTGACAAAAAAATCTTTTTCCATTATTGTTATTCTACTCAATCAGGAAGGGCCCATTCATTAACAAGATCAGGGAAATTCTTGTATGAGCCGGGTGTAGGACACTTTTTTTATTTATGTATTAGAGGCGGGTGTAGGGAACAGTGCCTACACCCGGCTCATACAAGAATTTCCCACAAGATCATATGGAGTTCTAGCACATTAGTGAAGATCTCTTCGATATCAGAACTCCAAAAGCCTCCTAAGCAGCATAATAATGCAATTCAGTAACCCTAGAACTCCATATGGGAAATTGCATTACTGAATTGCATTAGGGTCTCACTCCTCATGTGGGAAAAAATTAGTATTGTTGTTTCCATATCGTCGTGTCCGTATTCGTATATCATAGATGACTTGACTAAAGTAGTTTCCATCGCTTCCCATGCACGAATGACCACTCTTCGGACTGAGAAAATGCAATTTTGGTATTATATATATGATGTAAACCATAAAGGGTGTGATAGTGTGTATTATTATTATTTTATTATCCAATTTTAATTTTTAAGTTTTTTAAAAATTGTGGAATTGATTTTTATAGTTAGCTTTTAAGATGATATTCTCATGGCGGTTGATTCACGTTCACCATTAGTGAATAATGAATATCAATAATTGTTTTCAAGCGATTTTTTCAAAGGTATAACAATATGTGGCATAAAAATCAATTGTTGTTCCTAAACTCTAATAGTGAAAAAAAGTTGCCTATAGTTATAATTATGAAAAAAAAATGCTTAAAAGACGAGATTGGCTAATGGTGCATATAAATGACACATAAGAATTATATCCGAAAGACTAAACGTTGAGGCTAATATTATACTTTTTTAAAATTTTGGAATTAAAATTAAATAAAAATTAATAATTTACACACTTGAAAAGAAAAGGGCTATTAATTATTTAATACCCGCTTAAATGATGTTTACTTCATCATTTCCATGGCCTTAGATAAAATTTTAGGCCTTAGATAATACCCCTCAAGGAGTTGCTATATTACCCAATTTATTCTTTGAAATAAACACAAGTTTTGGGTTAAATAACCATAAAATGGCTATTCCTTTTCTATTGGCATTAGATAGGCATATGGCCAAGTAAACACTCTCGTTATGATACCAAATTGTATTTTTTCTCCACCGAGGCCTTAGTCACGCTACATTATTGCAGAAACCAAAGCCTAATATTATATTCCATTTCGATTATCTTTTCTCATGTTTTCCCTGCATGCTATCTTGTTTTTTTTCCTCATGTCTATTCTTGGCTTTGTGATATACTTCTATGGCCACGGAATTCATTTACCTATATTTATATTATTGATCGGTCTAAATCTCAAATCTAATACCCAAAATTCTATTTAATTTTTTGCGAAAATGTCCACCTTTTTATGTTAGTGTGACTGTGATCCTTGTTTAGAAATTAGAATTGTGTCACTTGAAATATAACATGTTCACAATGCTTTGTTTTCTAACATTCCATAAAACTTAATATTCGGGAATTTTAAGAGATGGAGAATCTTCACGACTTCACCTAGGTTGTTCCTAATGTGCTTTCTCACAATTTACTCTTTTGTTTGGGTCTTGGAGTTTGGATGCATGACACTATATGGTCGCCTATTGAGATTACTTCGTCACATAATATAGTAATACGATACTAAAACAGAATATATTATCTGATGAAGTAATCTCAAGTACTTAAACAGAACATTTTGTTGAAATTGTTTAAAAGGAATTAAATGTTATGTATTAAAAAGAATTACGAAATAATCGCACCGATTCAAAAATTAAGGACAAAGAGTACTAAATCCCAAAAGATAAAGGGTATCTAGAATCAGCTCTTATTGTTATTAGCGTTATTAACCAAAGGACGTTCAAACCTAAAAGGCAAAAGCCAAAATCTTGGTCTTTTTTATTCGAATTAATATTTTTTCTTTTTGGTCTTTTTTACTCTAATTAACGATATGATATTACGATGGTCCTGAACGTTCTAATGTATATTATCTTCGTCTTTAATCTTTAAATCTTCACCTTTTACGCTAGCATGTGATAATTCCACGCATAACATTGGTGATTGGTCCTTAACTCATAGAAAATTTGTCTTTTTAAGAGAGGCCTTGGGTTAAAGCTTCCCGAGTTTAAATAATAGGCCTAGCCCAAGCAAAGGCCCAATGTATTTTCCATTACATTTCCAATTTTGGAATTTAAATTACTTTTAACGCAAGCCGAAAGAACGAGATATACACGTATTGAAATTTGAATGTATTAGATTATATAAATTTGCAAACTATTTTAGAAGTGTAATAAACAAGTTCTATAAATTAACAATAAAAAATGATGTATGTTTGTAACTACAAAGATCTCATGAAGATATACATTAATTATAGGGATAATTATAAATAAAACACCATAAAATTTTAATTCAATTAAAAAGTGCTTTATGGTTTAAAAAGGTATACGAAAATACCCCAATAAATTAAAAATAATACCTTATTTAGGATTTTTTTAAATAATTTCTCAATTATGTAATATTTTTTTTTTTTAAATTGAATTAAAAAAACCTAATGCGAAATTTTATAGTTGTCTGTTAATTATATCCACGAGGTCAATCGACAAAGATATACATTAATATTATAAGTTTATAACTGCCTTTTCATTTATTAAATAAATAATTTAGTAAATCAACTATTGAAGAGTGAAATAAGTGTAATTATGAAGAAGACAATAATGGTGAGAACGATGAAAACACTTTTTGGATCAATTTTTAACACCTAAAATTTTTACCAATTCGCCAAATAAAATTTACAATGCAAATATTTGGCATTGCAAAGTATAGTGGTAGTCGTTTTTGGGTCCAATGTTTCCATAAAGTGGTGCTGGCTCTGTTGCACAAGGATGAAGCCTCTCGGGCTCAGGAAGGACCGTATGGAGTTTTATATAGAATGCATGAATCCTATTGAGAGGTGGGAGTTGAGAGTCTCTCTTTGGGCAATGAGAGGAGGGTGCCGACACGCTGACAATTGCCAGGGACGCTTTTTATAAAAATTAATTTTGATGGAGCACTATTTGAATCAAGCATGATCAAAGAGCAATTGCCTGTGACATGGAGATTGTTGCAAGAAATGATCACGGGGAGGTTGTGGGTGGTGCTGTTGACGGGGTAGCATGATTGTTCTAAAAGTCGTGAGTTCTTTGCTGCGTTGGAGGCGGCCAAGCTTATAGTCAGGAGGGACTGGTTCATATGGTTGTCCAGGGAGATGCTTAAAATATCGTTATAAACCAAGAATAATAACTCGAATTTCTTCATATACGATGTTGTTATATGTAACATTAGGGAGATTTTGTCTTTTATTCTAGTTGTGTTCATTACGTGTGTTCGTAAAATATGGAATAGAGTAGCACATATTCTGGCTATAAATATTATTTTTTTCTAGGAAGGAGACTGTGATATCCTCAATTATGCTTCAGTATTATTGGATATTTATTTTGATGAATGTCATGATTTAAAAAAATACATATAACGGTAGAGAAAGGATGAATATGAGGATTTTGAAAATAATTGATGTAATTTTGGCAATAAAGTTTCGCCAATTTGCAATAATCTTGGAATAGAAATATCCAACGTGAGAAATTAGGCCAAAGTATGTAGCTTTGTCAAGCAACCTTGCTTGCAAGGATTTCCTACCGTTTTCGTGCCTTCCCGTCACTATTTCCTTTCCCACACAACACAAAATTTACGTATTATCTACAACTACAATCTAAAATTGAAATTTATGATTTAATATTAAACATCAGAGAGCTAAATACAAACTTCAAAATAATTCTTTCACTTTATTTTTCCTAATTCCCTATTTTAAATTATTCGAGCATGTTATTCCCAAAATAAATAAAAAATAATTACATTAAATAATTGAGAGATTACGTTACTTAAGAAAAATGATATAATGTTAGGCATAAAATTCAAAAAGAAGAAGTTTAGAAATAAGACGCATCCAATGCATCAATCACTACATATTAACTAGGAATCATCCATTTCCGCAGGCCACATTTAAAAGCTGCAACATTACAACTGTCATTGATGTCACATTTATGTCGCAATTTCCTCATCGTAATTATGACTTTGCACATTTGAATTTACCTAAAACTTAATTAAGGGAAAAAAAACACGAAAAAGAATTCATTAAAATCACTAACTAAAAGTAATTATAATATCCTAGATTTTTAACTATTAATTTGTTACTGTGTGATAAAAATCAGAAAAGAAAATCCTTGATTTACCGGGTTGTATTAACTGCACATCATTTATGACAAATTATGGCAGATGGGAAGACGTTTCACATTTTCCAAAATTATGAAATAAAAACAGCCGAATTATAGATAATCTGAAAATAAATAAAACAAAAAAACTAAGGGAAATTACTTAACTATATATAGAAAAGGAATTGTAGAATGAAGTGATGTTTAAGACAGCTTAAGCGCGGGGATTAAGCTGTTTTAATCTGCAGAAAATCCACTATATAACTTTCTGGTTTCCCCTCTAACTGAAATAGCCAGAGGTCGCACGCAACATTTCAAATCCGTTTTAGAGAGAGAGAGAGAGGGAGAGAGACGGAAAGTTACTCTTCCTCGTCGCCTGAATCACTTCATTCCGGTAACGAAATTCCTGCATAATTCGCAATTTCACACGCTGATATGCACACTTAAGCATACTTGTAGTTGTATCTGATGTGTTGTGTGTGTGTGTTCATGCTGGAGTAGAAGTAAGAGCTATGGATTCCTTATGGAACATTGATTTATTTTTTTCCAGACAGGTTCGGATTTATGAGGAATTTTTATATTTCGGCGCTGTTTTTGGCTGCTTTTCTTTTCGGTGTTTCCGGAGCTCTTAAGGTAATCACTGTGCTGGTTCTGCAATTTCTCTCGATTCAGGGTAAATACGACGATGAAAACTGGTGTTTTCGTGCTTCGATCTCATTTTTTTTCTCTGTTACTGATATGCCTTTTCATTTGTTTTCTCGGATGGTTACAGCTAGGAGACACGTGCGTCGCGAGCAGAGAATGTGACGCGGGGTTGCACTGCGAGACTTGCCTGGCAGATGGCAATGTCAGGCCGCGTTGCACTCGAACTCAGCCTATCAGTCCTGTTTCTAAGGTATATCATTGGTGAAAATTGTTTCTATCAATAAGGAGATGAGTCTGCGTAGAACTTTTTTAATGCCGTTCACATTTAAATTGAATACAGTCTCTGGTACGAAATGCTTTCGGATTGTTAGAATTTGCTTATTTCATTGATTAAATGTCGATACGGTTCAATTTTCAGGTGAGAGGATTGCCGTTTAATCGGTACACGTGGCTAACCACTCATAATGCCTTCGCTAGATTGGGGGAAAAATCTGCAACAGGAAGTGCAATTTTAGCGCCACGGAATCAACAGGACTCCATTACTGATCAGCTAACCGTACGTGAAGCTTTTAGTTTTCTCCTTACTATCTTCGTTGTTTTTTTCAAGATCCGTAATATTTACATGGGATTGAATAAGCTGTAGCCAGAAAATTAGGTGTTGGTGTTGTTGGGGCTGCACATGCAGATGTCATCATCCATGTTCTTATTTTCCTTTTTTTAACTGATGATTGATGAATGTTTGTTGGTTGACTGATTAAATATTCCAAATAATTAATAATATTTGTTTGACTTAATTAATTTTTAAGCTCTGACCAGTTTCAAAGACAGAAATATTCTTAGAACTGCTCCTAGACAAATGCTTTAAATTAGAAACCGTTGCCAAATGGTTCACGCATGATTACTGAAACTGGAAAAGCGTGGTGATTTCTTTAAGCTTTCTTCACGAGTTGTCTGCTTTGGCAGCTTTAGAATTGTTTGCATCCTAAGACTTTGTATTGTGCAAAAGGTTATTGAACACTGGCCAATTAGTGGAGTAAAAGGAATGCTAAATAGTATCCATATATTCTGTTTAAAAATTTAAACGCAGAACCTTTTAATTATATTACAAATATTAAATAGGAAACAGAATGGTTGAGTATTTCTTATCTTTCTTTTTTTGTGGTCAGGTACTTCTTATCTTTCTCTTACAAAATTATAAGCATTCTTGATTTCTAATACAAGCATTGTAATACATCAAAGCAATGTCAAGGGCCCTGCAACATTGGTCACTTTTCCTCGAACTTGACAAAGAGATTAGTCACAGAAACTGCTGCTTTAAGAATTGGGCTTCTATACAAAGCAGAGTGAGCTGACTTGTAAAATGTTGGAACTAATATGATAAATCCTAATCAAGTTGACAAATGAAGAATTGATAGAATTTGTTCGCGAACCTATTGCATCCCCGTGATTGCAATCTGACATACCATCACAAGAGAGTACATAAAAGCAACTGCTTAATGTTTTAGTCATTACAAGTTTTTCTGGATTGATCAATTTGGTCTTACTCTTCCGTTTTCCTGCGACTATAACTATATTGACCCTAACAGAACATCTGATAATACATTAACACTAAAATAATAAGCAGGGTATAAGAATTTTTCCATGGGATTGTCATCATAACATTGTATGAAGAATGAGTTTCATGCTCATCTGACAAATATTCAGTCTTCAAGAAAGTACTTGTTAATTCTTCATGACACATTTGAGGTTCATTTTCTTAGAATGTGTACTTGAATTTTCATTGTTCTCTGGGTACATGTTTTGCAGAATGGGGTCAGAGGTTTGATGCTCGATATGTATGACTTCGAGAATGACATTTGGTTATGCCACTCATTTGGGGGACAATGCTACAACTACACAGCTTTTGTAAGTATTTGAAGTCTGTCATTTATCATGATACAAACATGATTTTAATTTTAATGGAATCTGAACGAGTACATTGAGGAACTCATCCCGGCTTCTAGATGCAACAGTGAGTTTATCTATCGAGGTGATAAGCATGTTGCATGATTTTAATCTTCTAAATTTTGCTTGTCAGCAACCAGCCATAAATGTTTTGAAAGAGGTCCGGGTGTTTCTTCAGGCAAATCCTACTGAAATTGTCACCATAATCATTGAAGATTACGTTACATCTCCTAATGGTCTCTCACGAGTTTTTAATGCTTCTGGATTGAACAAATTCTGGTTTCCAGTATCTCGAATGCCAAGAAATGGTGGAGATTGGCCAACAGTTGATGATATGATTAGACAGAACCAGCGATTAGTTGTCTTCACTTCTAAATCTTCTAAGGAATCTTCAGAAGGCATTGCGTATGAGTGGAGATATTTAGTAGAAAATCAATGTGAGCCTTCTCTATAAATCTTATTTCCTAGGTGATATATACTGAATAAAAATCATCAACCATATGTATCACCTCATTCAATTCTGAACTTGCAGATGGTGATGGTGGAATGAAAGCCGGGAAATGTCCAAACCGTGCCGAATCATCTGCTATGAATACAACATCGAGGTCCCTTGTTCTGATGAACTATTTTCCAGATAATCCAGATTTCGCAACGGCTTGCAAACACAATTCAGCTCCTTTAATTAGCATGATGAACACATGTTATCAAGCAGCAGGAAGAAGATGGCCGAATTTCATCACAGTTGATTTCTACCAGGTATTTTTTTCTTTTGAGGAAAGTTCACTTTAACAAGCAATCTCCGATGTATTGATGCAATAGTCAGTGTTTATGTAAATATTCAGAGAAGTGATGGAGGAGGAGCAGCTGAGGCAGTAGACACAGCAAATGGTCAACATATATGTGGCTGCAAATCCGTATCCTATTGCAAGGTTTGCTATCTGAAAATCTTCCTGTTTAGCATTTGTTAACTTAACAATAATGCCCTTTCCTTTTTTTCTGCCCTCTTATCTTCTGTTCTATTTATTATGTAGAAATGGTTTGATTCGTTTCCTAATTGAAGTCAACAATCATATTATGCAGGAAAATATGACCTTTGGAATATGTGAACTACCTTGGCCAGGCATTGCGCCGAGTGCACCTATCAAAAATGAAACCAACTATGGAAATTTTAACAGCAAACCCATTCAATTGCAATGGATGGTCAGTGTACTTTTTACTGCAATCCTCTCATGGTGAATCCCATTCTGTAGCAACATTTGTTTGTTCTTTGATCCTCGAAAAGGGAAATATAGGAGTAACATAGTATTCTCTGGAATGATGAAGTCTGTAATCAGGAGTTCTATTTCACATCTGTGGTTTACTGGCACCAGAAAACAAAATGTGGAAAAAAAAAACATGGATTTGACTGCTTGGTAAAGCTGTTGCATTTATATACAAGAGTTGGCAGAATATAAACCAAATTAACATTATTCATTGGTGAAGTTGTTGGGTGTGATATGGTTCCCTTTATTGAAGATAAAATGAGTAATTGCTCCATGTAGACATTGACATTGGCTGCGATTGGGTTCAGTCACACAAACTAATTAAACAGGGAGGCTGTGGAGCCTTAATTTTATCACTAATATTATATTTCAGAATTCAGAGGCATAAGAATAATCCAAATGGAACGTGATAGTATTATAAATTGCAATTACTTATAATTGTTAGTGAAATGGCTAATTGTCATTAGTAGGTGACTTTGCCAGTTGGCTTTCTTTTTTTATTTGTTGCATAGGTAATACCTATAAATATATCTGTATACTTGTTAGTCTTTCCTTACAGCATTGCTACACAATTACAATCGCAATCCATATCCCATAAAACAGCATTCATAGTCAGAAAAGTATAGGTGGATAAATCCTGTATATATAAGCCTGCTAGTATAATTGGTTTTGCTATTTAATAATACGGAATACTAACGATACTACAACTTGAACGAATTAAACAAAGGTACTTAATTTTGGCAAACTCGTTTAGCAGTTAACCCCAATTTAAGAACCAAGCCTACAAAATTACCTAATCAACAGGTTTGAAAAAAAAAAAAACAAACCCATTTAAGAACATCTATTCATATTCTAAAGGGAACTACATGACAATACAGTGGTAAAAATAATTAATTATAACTATGACAGATGTAAACCTCTAAACTATCACAGTAAAAGTATCATTAACTAACATTTTTCAGAAATAACACTTAATCGTGCGGATTAGCGATTCCACGATTCGACATATTATAATAATTTAATTGTGATACCCCATTCCACAGATCGTACAGGTTTAACGTAATTATGTGATTTAATTACTTATTTGTGTTTTTTTAATTTAATTATATTTGAATTATGTGAACTTAATTGAATTAATTTCATGCTCGAATTATTTGAATTAATTTGAATTGTGGCTTGTTTGAACCCTACACTTTTTAAACCGAACCAACCAAACTGAAAAACCTTGAACCGAACCCGTGCCCTTGAACCGAACCTGTTCGACCCTTAAAAGGCTCAACCGTTCTCTTCCTTCTTCACTTTTACGTGATCAGCAGCCAAAGCCAAGAAGAGAAGCCAAAACCCTCCATTTTCTCTTCCAACTTCAATACTCCACCTTTTCACGAGCCAAGGTAAGCTACGGATTCCCCGTGATGTGCTCTTCGATTCTACCCTTGATTCTTTAACTTTGGTGGAGTGAATGTATTTGATAAGGTGAAGAGATTAGAGGAAGAGAAGAGGCATGATCAAGAGGTTTAAGGTCGGAAAAGCGGGCGTGTGTCTCAAGCTCCAGGATGGCATAAAGATTATGATATGCATTAGTTAGTTAGTTAATTTAAGGAGTCCTTAATGTTTCTTTACTGTTACGTGGTTTATTTCTTCAGGAGTCCCTAGAGTCCAGAGTTAGTAGATGTCCTAGTTTATTTATTGTTCATTTCGGTTTACGTTTGATATTAGCAATAATAATTTCAATCTTCTAAACTCTTCTCTAAACTCTCTTCTCCTCTATATTTCCACCGGCCGGACGGTCCTCCGGATTATCATTTCACAAGCTTGAGACAACTTACGGTCTCTTAAGATAACAACGTTTATCATTGGTGCTTTCATTGCCCTTGCACGATGTCAGATTTCGTTAAGGTCGATACTTTTAAGGAATTTCAGGACAAAAGTGATGCAGGTTTCAAGGAAATCCAGAAACAGATTGATGTGCAAATGATCTCACATACCGCGACATTGCAACAACTACATCAATCGGTTCAACGCTTAGAGAATGAATTGTCCGTACTCCTCGCACGACCGGAGAAAGCTAAGGGGGTGGCGGAATCCTCTTCGGTCCATCGGGGGGGGGGGTGAGTTAATCACCGCGTTCAACGCAAACCCTACCACGAAGTTGCGCGTGGACATGCCGAAGGGTGACGGAACGGATCCTTTGGGATGGTTGTTTCAGGCGAAGGAATATTTTGTGTTTTATGGGGTGCCAGATGAGTCCTGCCTTCCTACGGTTGGGCTGATGCTAGAAGGGCTTGCTTTGGATTGGTTTCGTTGGCGACAACGTAACCACCTTCTGGATTCTTGGTCGTACTTCATGGCCAAGTTTAAATTACGCTTCGACTCGTTGAATTACGTGGATTACTTTGGCATGTTAGCCAAGGTACAGTAGACCAGGTCGGTGTTGGAATATCAGTCGGCGTTTGAAAAAGTGTTGGTTAATGTTACCGGCGTATCAGAAGCTAATCTCCAATCTCTATTTCATGCGGGGCTGAAATCGCATCTCCAGCACAAAATTTGTGTTTTGAAGCCCGACTCTTTGTCGGCTTTGTTTGCCTTAACCCGGGAATTAGAGGCAAAACACGCAGCGTGGTCTTCTTCGCTGCCATTGCGTAGCTTCGGTGGAGCATCCGCTCGGAGTCCACCTTCCTATGTCCCATCATCGACGGTTCCCTTGTTGCCTAACCCATCACCGAAATCAGCGGGTACTTTCAAACCGTCCCCACAGCCGCCCATCCGGCACTTAACGAGGGCGGAGCGACTTGAACGGGATGCAAAGGGATTGTGTTATAACTGCGATGAGAAGTGGGTTAAGGGCCATCGTTGTGGTCGTTATCTGTTGTTGCTGGGCGACGATGAGGATGAGCAAGAGGAGGAGGTGTTGGATGTGAGTGAGCCAGAGTTGACGGCCGATATCTCCTCGCTTCACAGCCTCGCTGGCGGCCCGAAACCCCGTTCACTTCGTATCTCGGGGAGGATTGGGAAAATTGTGGTCGATGTGCTAATTGATGGAGGTAGCACCCATAACTTCATCCATCCTGTTATGGTGGAGAAGTTACAGCTACCGGTGGCGAATGCTACTCCCTTCCGGGTTTATGTGGGAAACGGTGCATCTTTCGTATGCAAACAGCAGTGTAAGGCGGTCCGGTTGCTCATGCAAGGTACGACTTTCTCCTTGGATGTGTTTGTTCTACCAATTCACGGTCCACAGGTGGTGTTAGGCATTCAATGGCTCCAATTGTTTGGGCGAGTTACTCATGATTATGCAAATTTGACCATGGAATTTAATTGGGAAAACAGGTTGATCACGCTCAAGGGAGGGACAGTTGCACCTCGGGCGATTTATTTGCATCATATTTATGCCCTTCAGGCATCCGATGGCATCTCGGCATGTTATGAGGTTCAAGTTATTTCCCAATCAGCCGCGACAGATGCAGGGGGTATTCCAGCTGATATACCAAAAGAAATTCAGGCTTTATTGAGTAAGTTTGCAGCCGTGTTCACCGCTCCAGCCACGTTGCCGCCTATGTGTTGGAATGACCACCGTATCCAACTCTTGCCGGGCACAACACCGTTTAATGTTCGGCCGTATCGTTATCCGCAGTTTCAAAAAAATGAAATCGAACGTATTGTGAAGGAGTTGTTGGACCAGGGGCTTATTAGACCAAGTCGAAGCCCTTTCTCCTCGCCGATCTTATTGGTGAAAAAGAAGGATAATACGTATCGGTTCTGTGCCGATTACCGAGCTCTGAATGCAGGTACGGCGCCCGATCATTTCCCTATTCCGACTGCGGACGAGTTATTTGATGAGCTTGGGACAACTAGATTGTTCACGAAGCTTGACTTGCGGTCCGGTTATCATCAAATCAGGATGCACGACAAGGATGTTCACAAGACGGTGTTTCGCATGCACGAAGGGCATTATGAATTTCGGGTTATGCCGTTCGGTCTCACCAATGCTCCTTCTACCTTTCAGGCGTGTATGAACAGGTTATTCGCAGCTTATCTTCGCAAGTTTGTTATTGTTTTCTTTGATGATATTCTAGTTTATAGCCTATCGTTAGATGCTCATGTGGAGCATTTGGAGGAGATATTGTCATTGTTAAGCTCTAACAATTTCTTTGTCAAGATGTCAAAATGTGCTTTTGCTACAGAGTCCATTGATTACTTAGGCCATGTGATATGGGGAGGATTTTTAAAGATGGATAATAGCAAAATTTCGGCAATTCTTCATTGGCCAAGTCCAAAAAATGTAAAGCAGCTGCGTGGATTTCTTGGCTTGACCGGATATTATCGCCGTTTCATTCATCGCTATGCTCATCTAGCATCACCTTTAACGGATTTATTGAAGCGTGATGGGTTTGTATGGAGTAAAGAAGTGGCCTCGGCTTTCAAGTGCTTGAAGCAAGCGATGAGCTCCGCTCCGGTGTTGTGGTTGTCGGATTTCAATGAAACTTTTGTGGTGGATACCGATGCTTCGGGAACCGGTGTCGGTGTTGTTCTTCTCCAGGCCGACCAACCTGTGGCCTATTTTAGCAAGAAATTAGGGCCTCGTCACCTCTCGGCATCTACTTACCACAAAGAACTTTATGTAATTTTGGAAGCCGTGTAAAAATGGCGGCAATACTTGCTTGGTCGAGAATTCGTTATATGCACGGATCAAAAGAGCCTACGGGAATTATTACAACAAGTAATTCAGACCCCGGATCAGCAGTTTTATGTTCGGAAATTGTTGGGATTTCGTTTTAAAATTGAATATAAACCTGGGGCGACCAATGTTATTGCCGATGCGTTATCCCGACGGGATGAGGATGAATCAACCTTAGTTCATTTCTTTAGCTTGGTCTCTCGGCCATTTCCTGACATTGTGGCAGCTATTAAGCGTGGCAATGCAACCGAGCCAGACCTTCTGAAATTACATGAAGAATTTGGGGCAGGACAGTTACGGCCTCCATGGGAGGTGCACGATGGGATGATATATTATAACAATCGTCTATGCATTGGCCGAAATTCCGATTTGAAGTCCCAGCTACTGCACGAGTATCACGATTCTGCTACAGGTGGGCATGCAGGCGTCCAACGCACTTTTTGTCGTTTGGTGATGAATTTTTATTGGCCTATGATGAGAGACGATGTTAGGAAATATGTGGGAGCATGTTTGACATGTCAGTCGAGCCGTCGGGGCTGCTGCAACCGCTGCCGGTGCCCGCACGTATTTGGGAAGATGTGAGCATGGATTTTGTGGTGGGTTTGCCTCCGTCGCGAGGATACACAGTGATTCTGGTAGTGGTTGATCGATTTTCTAAATATGCCCATTTTGGACCGTTGCCTACTGATTTCGATGCGCATCGAACGACTTTCCTTTTCACCGAAATGGTTGTCAAGTTACATGGGGTCCCTAGTTCCATCGTTTCTGACAGAGATGCTATTTTTACTAGTAGGTTTTGCCGTGAGATTCACGTTCTGAGTGGCACGACCCTCAAACATAGTTTGGCTTTTCATCTGCAAACGGACGGACAGACGAAGGTAATGAATCGGACGCTTGAGCAGTATCTAAGAGCCTTTTGTCACGAGCGGCCGGTACGATGGTCGGTTATGATGCCTTGGGCAGAGTATTCGTTAAATACTAGCTTCCATTCGGGTATTCGGATGACACCATTCTAGGCCGTTTATAGGGGTTTACCTCCGGAGTTAGTACCTTACCGACGCGGGGAAAGTCAGTTGCCTGGGGTTGATGAGATTTTAGCTGAAAGGGATGATTTGATTCGCCAATTAAAACAGAATTTGGCTGAAGCACAGTCACGTATGAAAGAGATAGCGGATGCTAAGCGTCGAGATGTAAACTTTGACGTAGGGGAGTTAGTGTTACTCAAGTTGCAGCCTTATAGACAACATTCGGTTGTTCGTCAGCGAAATCAAAAATTGGCTAAGCGTTACTATGGGCCGTTTGAGGTGATAGCAAAAGTGGGATTGGTTGCATACAAGTTAAAGTTGCCCGAAGGGTCTCGGGTGCATCCGGTATTTCACGTATCATTACTTCGCAAGTTTAAAGGTTCAAATAACGAAATGGCGCCCGCGGTATTACCGTCCGATTTGGTTCTTGGAAAGCCACTTTCTCAGCCAGTTACTGTGCACGAGGTCCGAACAGTGCTGCGGAAGGGGTTGTCTGAAGAGCAGTGGTTAGTGAGTTGGTCAGATGGTACACTTGATGATGCGACTTGGGAACCGGCCGACAATCTTCGGAAGTTCTTTCCGAATTTACACCTTGAGGACAAGGTGGCTCTGCAAGGGGGAGGGAATGATAAGGTGAAGAGATTAGAGGAAGAGAAGAGGCATGATCAAGAGGTTCAAGTTCGGAAAAGCGGGCGTGTGTCTCAAGCTCCAGGATGGCATAAAGATTATGATATGCATTAGTTAGTTAGTTAATTTAAGGAGTCCTTAATGTTTCTTTACTGTTACGTGGTTTATTTCTTCCGGAGTCCCTAGAGTCCAAAGTTAGTAGAAGTCCTTGTTTATTTATTGTTCATTTCGGTTTACGTTTGATATCAGCAATAATAATTTCAATCTTCTAAACTCCTCTCTAAACTCTCTTCTCCTCTATATTTCCACCGGCCGGAAGGTCCTCCGGATTATCATTTCACAAGCTTGAGACGGCTTACGGTCTCTTAAGATAACAACGTTTATCAGTATTTATATGATCAACTTCTGAATAGTAAGAGGTTTTTGTAAAATTTGAGATTTTGTGGTATGTGTTGGTTTTTCTTGGATTTTGGCTTCGTATATGAGTTCTCCATGCCGAATATGTTGTATCAATTGCAAGAAGTTGGTTGGTAAGTGGATTAAATGCATATCACCAATGTTGAGCTTGAATTTCTTCAAAATGGGTTTTGATTGATATGGCTTTGATTCTTGTTTCTCTCGAGTTTTAAGCATGAATATGTGATCCTTGTACGTTATTTGTTGTTATGCATGAACTTGGTGAGTTTTGGTTGAGCTTTTGGCTATCTTTGGTAAATTTGCTTCCTTCCCCTGTTTTTTTCGAGAAGTAACCTGTTCTTCAGCTCCAGGCCAAACGACCATTTCAGCCTCTTTTGAAAAATGAAAATGGCCTTTTGTATTAGCGGGAAATTCAGGTTTGAGTCTTGCGAACGGCCGTTTCGGTTTTGTACTGAAAGTGGAAACGGCCGTTTCGATTTTCAGGGAGGGTTAGTAGCTACTGAAACGGCCGTTTTGGAGATTGAACTACGGTCGAAAATGGTTGTTTCAGGAGCCGTTGTACTTTTTGAGTTTTTCGACTTTCCCGGTTTACTTCCGTTGCTTCTTAATTGCTTTTATATGACTTATATGTATGATAATTTGTTACTTTTGAGCTTGTAACCTGCCATATAACTTGTGTATGCATGAGATTGGGTTATTATGTGTTTATTTGATTTAATAAGTACATTCTAATTAATATGTGACTTGCATCACATCTCATGCATATCTTTACATTTGTCGGGCGTCGTATTTGGTCCATTTAGAGTCTAAGTCTTGGGTTTTGTGTTTTCTTTTCAGACGAGGTTGCCGGTAACGAGCTTGAGGCATAGCTTTGCTCATTCTCACTCCTCTTTTCTTCAAGCACAAGGTGAGGTTTAAGATTTTGTATAGTTATTGACCTAAAGCCTTTATGTGACGATTTCGAGCCTCGCATGTGATTATATATATAATTAAATAAGTGTTGAATACGATATGTTTATGACTTTATGGAATAAGTTTGGTTTTGAAATATTTTGGAAAATTGTTTATGTTCAAGTTCGGTAGCGAGATTTGCCATGAAGAACCGTTCTGTGAATATAATGTGAATGTGGGCCGTAGGAGCTATGGGTGAGGAATCCCCAGGACAGTGTTGGGCCGTCGGGGCTCGGCCTGTGCATAGTTTCCATCCAAGGTATCACGTGCGACCTCGGGAGCTAAGGAAGGCGTGATATTTTGATGCCTCCAGTGTAAAAGCCGGGAAGGGCACGTTGTGGGTTAGTTACCCTGCATGAGTTTGTCAAAGTTATGGATGGTTAGGGCTGGATATCATATCATACGCACGCCGAGTAGAGGATGGATATGTTTAATATGATTTAACATGGAAATTATGAATCAGAATAGAGTTATGAAAATGGTTTATAAGTATATAGGTTTGTTTTGAAACGATTTGGTTTTCAAAACCTATTCTGGTTCATAAGTCCACCCTTGTTATGTGCCATGCTTTATATATATAGTATGTGGGTGTGCGTTAGCCCCTTCACTCAGTCAGTTGACTGACCCCTCGTTTTATCTTTTAGTTGCAGATTTTTGGTCTTGAGCTAGCGGGAGAAGTGTGTCTTCCTAGTCGCACTTGTTGGTCTAGGTCAAGTTAGGATGCATATCTATATACACTCTTCTTATTATTTTATATACTTATGAATTCGATACTTGGATTTATGCTTATTTTGTTTTGACGTGGCTGTGAGGGTCATTGTACATGTTGTATATGTTATGGCCGTGATGTGTATATAAGTTATGCTTTCACTTTATCTGTTGTGGTTTTAATTTGTTGCTTCCGCGCACTCTGAGTTTGAGTTGTTAGCTCCACCTAGCCTAGTGAGTGAGTTGGTCTCCCGTTCGCTTTGATTCGGATTCGGGTACGGACTTTTCATTTCACTACCGGGTTTGGGTCTTAGTGTGGGGGATGTGGTCCCTACATTCGGGTGCTACATTAATTAAAGGTCATACGATTACCATTGATAGAGAGAATTTTAAACATTATAATAGTGATAAACTAAAAAATTTATCATATATTGAATTAGTAACTTTTATATTATGACCAGCATGTACTATCCTTATTTTTCTTTCTCTTGTAATTTTTTCTCCTTTTATCTCAGGAAAAGAATTATATAATCTCGAATTGCTCGAAAAGAGATCATGTCAACTCATTTTGTATGTTTTAAGTACAATAACTTAAGAGATACCAAATGTGACAAGGTTTTGCGTTTCTTTAATTTCTATGACTCTGTATGAAATTAACACAATGCCATGATCTTTTAGTTAGAAACCACTAAGATACTTGTTTACTCTATATAACATGTAGATAACTAATTAGTGGAATTGTTATGATACAAAGACTCCAAGAGGCATGTCATAGGGCAATTGAGATTGGTTTAAGTGGTTAATAGATTAATTCTCTAGGCCAATGATCTAAGTTCGAATCCTACTTAGGGGTGTGTGTAAAAAAAAAAAAAAGCATGTCATGAACTATGGTGCAGCCTCAATTTATTCATTAAATTACCGACCAAATAAAAAAAAAAAAATTGCTCAAAAATCAAAATAAACATACGGGTAATGTAGGATAAATCCCTAATTGGGCATCGTATTTTGACTTAACTCCCCATTTTGGCAAAATGTCGTATGATTTTCACATAATGTAGTACTTAAAATACCTCTCAAAATATGTTGTATAATTTTCACAAAATGTAGTAATAAAACGTTCTAATGTCGTATTTATATCCTATTATGTTGTATAATTTTATGGGGAGTAAAGTAAAAATATTTCAAACTACCCCATAAACATATTGTGTATGAAATTAGTTAAAATTAGATAATAATAATAATATTGAAAATTAGATTCATGCTTACCGAACCAAACATAGTATAGGTGAAGCTTGATTTGAGTTTTTAATCAAGCTTAAAATCTTGTGTAAGCTTGGTTTGTTTGATTAGTAAATAAATCTATCTTTATCGAGCTTTAATCGAGCCAAATTGGAACAAATTCGAGTACCTTGATATTTTGCACATATACTACTCACTTTTAACAAATTCGATGCCCGAATTGAGGTTTATATCTTATCAAACAGAATGTGGTGGTTAAACTTGATTTGTTATTAGGGGGGCGTTTCGAGTAGAGTCAAGTCGAGTTTGACCAAAAAAATCTAGCTTGAGGTTGAGCTTGAAAATTATTTGCATGGCTTAAGATTGAGCTTGAACTTGTCAAGTTTATTTTTTGAGGGATTGAGCTTGGCTTGCCCAAAATTTGAGCCGAGCTCGATTCGACTTGATGAGCCAAGAGATTTGTTGGATATTTTTTAATTCTCATTCATTAATAATATTAAACAATAACAAAGATATTAAGATATATAATATATTAATATTTCTAAGTTTTTTATATCATTATTAATAAATTATAATCATTAATATATACTTGATATTTTAGATTATGTACGAGTATTATTAATTATATTAGAATAAACTATAAATTATGTAATTACACAATAAAAATTATTAACTAATATTTTATTAAAATATATGCTTATGTTATTATTTAGTTATTAAGGTATACGATATTTATTATTTTATTATATTAAATATTTGAGTGAATATTTTATGAATATATTTTTGTATTAATAATATTATATGGTCTAATGTGTCATTGTAAAATAATATATTATTAAGACATATTATGATACAAAATTTAGTAAGGATCATACATATATTATAGATAATATATAATATAGTAATAAATTATGTTATATATCATGTAATTATACCAAATAAATTATTAACTAATATTTTATTAAGATATATACTTATATAATTAATTATTTATTATAGTAGATTGAATCTATTTTTATTAAATTATTTGTTTGGATAAATATTATATATTATCATAGTAATATGTTAGTAGCATTGTATAGAATGATATGTTGATGTAATTATTGAATTGCGATATTATTAAATCATATTTATTATCAAAATAAGTAGATAAAAATATATAATATATCATATATTTAGTATTACTAAATCATACAAGTGTAGATTAATTTACTGCATATTTATATATATAAATCATTAAACATTATAATATATATATATATATGCCTCGAACCTCAAAGAAATAGGCTTGAGTTTGGCTTGACACACAAGCCGATCTCGATTAAGCTTCGCTTGAGCTTGACATCATTCGAGTTCGAGTCGAGCCAACTTGAGCTTGGCTTGTGCGGCTCACAAGTCAACTCGGCTCAGAGTACACCCCTATTTGTTATGCCCAACAGATCGCGTTTCAAACAAATTTTAACGATGGATTTCAAATAGGTTCATTTTCTCATCCCTATGATCAACAACAATAAAAGTAAAATTTGAATGATCTTTATTTGAGTATTAGTTGTTGAAAAACGTTAAAGAAATTGTTGGTTTTACATAGTGTATATGAGAGCCCCTTATATCCTAGAAATTTTCTCTCCATCACCCTTTCCCAAATGCCATTCCACCTAGCGATTAATGTGCCCTGGTTATAATTATAAGGGTAATAACGTCATTTCGTTCACATTATAAGAAACCATCAAAATCTATTCCATTTAATTCTACTATAAATACTTGTCATTTACATTGTTGGGGAAGTTTTGGTATCATTGTTGCCTCTTAACATTTTTGTTTTCGGCAAATTTATCTTCTCAGATCACCGGAGGATTTTTGCCGAAAACACTCCGGCGACGTCGTAGTGGAGACGGAATCAAGCACACACCACATGAAAATTGATTATTTTGTATATAAAGTTGATTGAATTGTCGTAGGACGAATTGATCCGCATGATCATGTCTACAATGTATGCATCTTCGTGCGGTTTTGCTGCATTTGGATTATGGATAATTTTGTTGGAATGTTGACCTGTTTTCGTTTCTGCAGGTACAGGTTAAATATGAATGTTTATGTTTCTGTGTTGTTTTTCGCGGTTTTTCTGTTTGGTCATTCCGCCGCTCGTAAGGTAATTCTTCTTTTGCAGGTTTCTCTTTGTTTAGCTCGATCTGGGCGAAAATCATTCTGAAAATTGGTGATTTTGTGTGTCGATCTCGATCCTTCTCTCTCTCTCTCTCTCTCTCTCTCTCTATATATATATATATATATATATATATAGGTACAATTGATTTTTTTCTGTTACTGATGCGATTTCTTATGTTTTTAAAACGGCTACAGAAAGGAGAAACCTGTATTATGGACAGACACTGCGATGCGGGGCTGCACTGTGATTTTTGCCTCGCGAATGCAAATGTCAGGCCGCGTTGCGTTCGAACTCAGACTGTCAATCCTCTTTCTAAGGTTTTTTTCCCTTTCGATTCGTAGAATTTGCCGTGCCGATACGCACGGATATGAATGAAATGTGCGTTATTTTTTTTCTTTTTTTGCAAATAATTTTGCATTTTGATTGTTTTTTTGATGATTCGTGTTGATATGGTGGAATTTTAGGTTAAGAATTTGCCGTTTAATCGGTACTCGTGGCTAACCACTCACAATTCGTATGCTTTATTGGGGTCGAAGTCGGCAACAGGAAGCATGATTTTAGCGCCAACGAATCAGCAGGACACCATTACTGAGCAGCTCAAAGTAAGTAAAACTTTTGATTTTTATTCCTTTTTCTATGTCTGTATAGTGTTTTTATATTTCTACTATGTCCACGTAAATACGCTATGTAGTCAGAAAGGTTGTGTCCTGGCCTCTTGGGGTAGTTTGATGTGTACATGCATTGTTCGTTGGATTGGTGTTATCTGGTTATGACTGCTGGAAGAGCTATTCAGAAACTGATCGATGAGCATTGTCGATGTTGAGAAATATTATAAAATTGTTAAGTTAGGAAAAGGAGATTCTTGTAATGTATCATCTAGAAGGAGCGTACAAGTGAGTTTAATTTAGTCCGTTTGAGATCAATTTCATGCCGGTTAAAGTATTTGGCATGGGGCTTGTCACTGTGTTTCAATCTCTTGATGATGTACATCCGAAATAATTCACCATTCTGGAAGATTTTTGTTAATTTTTTTTTAGGGCACTTGAATTTTCTTTCCTTACATTAAGTTCTTTCTTTTTGTATGCTATACTTTAACGACTCTACGCAACACATGCATTGCAGAATGGAATCAGAGGTTTGATGCTCGATGTTTATGACTTCCAAAATGATATCTGGTTATGCCACTCTTTGGAGGGAAAATGCATCAACCAAACAGCTTTTGTAAGCGTTTTAATTTTCTTTACCAGCTTTTGCAGTCTATCCTTTTGGGCTGCTTGATTCTAATCTACTGCCTTTTGCATGCCAGCAACCAGCTCTAAATGTTCTGAAAGAAGTCCAACAGTTTCTTGAAGCAAATCCTGGTGAAATCGTCACCATATTCATTGAAGATTATGTTAAATCCAACAATGGCCTGACAAAGGTTTTCGATGCGTCTGGGTTGAAGAAATTCTTGCTTCCACTATCTCGAATGCCAACAAATGGCGGGGATTGGCCTACAGTTGATGATATGGTGAAACAGAACCAGCGTTTAGTAGTCTTCACTTCTGCAAATTCAAAAGAATCTTCTGAAGGCATTGCATATCTCTGGAAATATGTAGTAGAGAATCAATGTGAGCCTTTCTAAAGAAATGAATCCGGCGTCTAAATTAGCTGATGTACTCAATAAAAATCAACTCCGTTGATCATTTCTCAACTTTTATTGCAGATGGTGATGGTGGAATGGTAAATGGGAAATGCTCGAAGCGTGGTGAATCGTCTGAGTTGAATAATAAAACAAGGTCCCTTGTTCTGATGAACTATTTTCCAGATAATCCTAATCTGATGACTGCTTGCAAATACACTTCAGGCCCTTTAATTGGCATGATGCAAACATGTTATCAAGCAGCCGGTAATAGATGGCCTAACTTTATCGCAATTGATTTTTACAAGGTACAATTTTCATCGAGGAAATCTATCAGAACCATATATGCCCCTGAAATAACAAATTTCCATTTTCATACATAATATATATATTTTTAGTTTCATTTAATATACTAATGATATGCAATGCGAACCTCGCAGAGAAGTGATGGAGGAGGAGCTCTAGAAGCCGTCGATGTAGCAAATGGTCAACTAGTTTGTGGATGTGGATCCATATCTGCTTGCAAGGTTTGGCGATTCGGAGATTTCCCTCTTTCAAAACTCAAACTCTGTCGCCATAGTTTACACGACAACAAATAAAATGTTTGCAAGAGTGCTTTATTACTGCATTTGAATTATTAAATAACAAATCCTAACTTATCTTAGCTGCAACAAAACATAATATGCAGGAAAATATGGCCTTCGGAGCATGCCGTGCAGGTATGGAAGGTACTACTTCTCACGAATCTGTGAAAAGTGAAGTGAAAAAATCTGGAGAATATGAGCGCAGACACATTCAATATCAATGGATGATCGGTGCATTAATACTTGCAGCAGTCCTCTCATTGTGAGTTTCAATCCTCTAACAAACAGTTCTTTTCGTTCTTTGATTGATTGAAAGGGAATGCATAGGATTAAGAGTAATATTTCATTTTTGGAGTGAAATTACTATTACTATATATAGTGAATGAGTATTTTCTTGTAGCATAATAGAGGTTCTTGCCACTTTAAATTTCAAAGTTTGCTCTCTCCCTAACTTTGAAGTTTTTTATTGTAAAGTGTATATTATTCTATGTATACAAGTTTTGTTTTAATTACGTATTTCATTTTCACTGCTACTTTCTGCATAATAATCCTATTGCCTAGCCAAGTTATGATATTCATTTTCTTGCTTAATATGCTCGAGTAATTATAGTCGGACCCTGACGCGACCAAACCAGTGTAACAAGGGGGTGAGTGTTTCACACTTGCTGTGTAGTTAGGGAAAAATTTAAGGAGAGTGACGAAATCAAATGATAAGTGTAATACATTTGTCCTTTTAATTGCTTGAGTTCGGTCAAATCGGGTTTGAACTAGAATTTTCAAATATGTTCATCCCTCGATAGATTAAGAAGTAAATAAATGTAGCTAAGTTATACATTGGGAAAATTGCAAATTTGGGATAGTAACATACCCTCATTTGCATTTTTGGACTTTAATTTGGAATTTCTCATTTCAGGGACACTAACTCTTAAAAAATTGCATTTTTAGCCAAATACCCATCGGAACCCTAATTTTTGATCGGAAAACCGCACATGAAGTCACGTACCCACCGGAAATCTAATTTTTTATCGGAAAACCGCACATGAAGTCACGTGTAGGCCTGAAACAGTTTTAATTCATATGTGGCAAATCAGTCGTTCCACATAAGCAAAATAATGTCAACTCAAATAAAAACGATTTCAGCTAGCACGTGACCTCACTTGTAGTTTTGCGATCAAAAATTAGGATTCCGGTGGGTATTTGGCCAAAAATGCAAATTTTTAAGAGTTAGTATCCCTAAAATGAGAAATTCTAAATTAAAGTCCGAAAATGCAAATGAGGGTATGTTACTATCCCAAATTTGCAATTTTTCCTTACACATTTATTTTGTCAGTGCATTTTAAGAAATGGTGGAAAATCACCTTACAACTTTGAGGTATTCATCCTATGCTCCATATACTTAACTTTTTAAGTTGGATTGTTACAAATTCTTCTATTACATAAATTGTAGGTTACTTGAATAATTTATGTGAACCTCATACACAAACGCGCATATATAATTGTGTTACAAACATTGAAATGAAAATTTTATGTGATACGGAACATTGATCAATGTAGTAGTAAACAAGAAAAAAGCAAGAAACGAGAAATAGAGAGCAAGAAATTTCTCCTGTCAAAATCTGTTAAATAATTTATGCTTGCATTTTACTAGTTAGAATTGAGAGAGTTTTTCTTTTCTTTGCTCCAAAATAAAGAATGACTCTTCATTTCTAAGAGAATGAGAGAAGACTCTTCTCAAATTACGTTAATATGATATAGCTAATTAACAATCATATTATTAATTATTATAAATATTCTAAACACTTTAGGATATTATCTCATAATTATTTATTTCATAAATAAATAACTTATGATTTTATCTACTATTTATTTCATAAATAAATATTTTATGATATTAACCTTTTATTTATTTCATAAATAAATAAAAAGGATAATAACCATGTGATATTATCTCTATATTTATGATAATAACAACTTCATATTATCTTCACTTAATTATTTTATAAATAAATAAGTCTTGAAATTATCTTAGCACTTATTTCTCAAATATTTCTTCTCCTTTATTTCTAAACAAAGGATGATTATATACTTTTATTTATTTTTTTAAATAAATAAAATTAGATAATGTCATATTTATTTCATAAATAAATAATGCCAATTTTCAATTAATAATTAATTCATAATTAATTATTCATTGAGCTTCTTTATTCCGGATTGAACTTTATAATTAATTCTCTAATTAATTCTAATGGACCTTTATAATTAATTATCCAGTTAATTAGATTCGGTTTTACAATTAATTTGATCCAATTAATTGTACTTGGGTTTTATAATTAATTCTCCATTTAATTATATTTGGGCTTTATAAGTAATTTTATTAATTAATTAATACATTGTTCAATTTCTCAATTAGACCACGCACCCAAAATTGCTTACATGCCACACGTGTACTTTACACGTGTGATTTCGTTTTGATCAATAATTTGATCTTTTCAACAATACCTTTTGAACCTGGCATTTGTGTGTGACCCTCTAGGTGTTGGGAAAACACGAAAGGAAACGCAGCGGAAATTTTAAATTTTTTCCCAAAAGGCAAAATCTAAACTTGCAATTCTTATTCGCAATTCGTAGATATTCAAGAACTCACTTAGATTGACGCTTTCTTGAAACGTTTGAGCTGCCCACAAACGCTCTTCAAGCGGCAAGTCCCCAAATCTTCTTCGAATCTTCAAGACTCCATGAAAGCAGCCCTCTAGAGAAATAGTCCACACCAACCTCAATCACGATCTAAACAGAGAGGATTCTAGTTCTATGTTTAGTGTTTAGGCTCTAGGGTTTTTGTGTGATATAATTTGGAGAAGGAGATTGTCTATCAATCCCTTATGGGGTTCGAACCCCATGTATATATAGGCTAAGGGGTTCGAACCCCTTATGCTTGTAGGACAAGGTTTCCTAAACCTTTTAGCTAAGGGATTACTTGCTTGGAGAGAAAGACTCTTTACTTTGGCCAAAAGTCTTCTTTTTACCAACTTGCTTAGCAAGAAATAATATCTAACTCTTTTAGATATTTTATTTAATTAATTATTTATTCATAATAAATAATTTGATGCTAATAATTAATTAATTCATAATTAATTATTTATTAGACTTAATATCTCCAAATTAGAACTTTAATAATAAATCATAGTTAAATTAAAGTCCATTAAATAATTAATCAAATTAATTATTTAATCATCACAATCACGTGACACGTGTCACGCAGTACACGTGTCCCACACTTGTGAATCACATGTGTGGTCCCTAACCAATCGTTTAATTGATTCAAACCTTAACCCTCGTGACCAGGCATTTGTGTGTGACCTTCTAGGTTCTTAATTCAATTAGCAGTGACCCTAATTAATTAATTTCTAATTAGTTAATCAGTCCACAGATCATACTACCATAGTCTAGCAACAGGTGTGTGACCCCTAGTTGCATAAGAATATCTCAATTCGAAAGAACCTTTTAAGTCGTTGACATATTTGAGATAAAATCCTCCTACATCCCATCTCTCAATCAAGATCTAGGGTAAGGGAATAATCAGAACCCTAATAATCTCGATCTTAAAGTTAAGTGCATATCATATCTACTTGATCTCGATCCAAGAAACCCATTTCTTGATCTCGATCCACTGCCTTGGCCAAGGACTCCTTTATGGTATATGAATGACTTACACAATAAGAGATCAACTTATTTACACAAGTGTAAGTCCTTTATCGATTCTCATATGCTTTCATGTGCCACTTGTGCAGCCCCAGTATGAGCTTTGAGTCGGTTGTCTAGGGCGACATCCTTTAAAGCTTATACCTAAGACTGTAGAGTTAGCCCACAAAGCAACGATGGAATCTCAAGTCTATGGACTACTTAATCACATCAATGACTCGTGAGATATTTCCTAATTTGGAAGTTTCTATTTCCAGAAATAGAAACTTCCTTTCCCATTTAGGAATCTTCTCACACGGGGACACCTTAGTGGACCCACTTAGAATAAGTAAGCATCCCCATGTATCACGCACGTATCACCCAATATGCTTTTCACCCTATGAAATAATGTGGTCCTTAAGGGTGTGATCACACGAGCAAGCCTCGAACGAGTCATATCGACACTTCTACTGTCTTTTGGACTTATCGACTTGGAGTGATTTATAATCATGACTTAAGTGATTTAGGGCTTGTTCCATGAACCACTTCACCTAAATGGTTGAGTCCTATAAGTCATATTGATTAGGGGAGTTCTTATACATGCACAAAAACTAAATATACAATCAAACAAGATCATATAAAGAAGTGTTGCCTTAGTTCGTAATTATTCAAAGATTGTTTATGATTTACAAAAGGAAAAGTACTAAGCAGACTATTACATCGGCTTTCAGGGCACTATTCCTAACACTAGGTTCATTATTCAGTTAGCAGTGAGCCTAATTAATTAACACATTTATTAATTAATTAGCTCACAGATCACACGGTTTTAGTCTAACAACAGATGCGTGACCTCTATCTGAATAACGAATTAAATCAAAAGAACCTTTTAGTCAATGACATCCATGAGATATAATCCTCCTACCATTCCATCTCTCGGTTAAGACCTAGGGCATGAGAATAATGAGAGCCTCACAAATCTTAATCTTAAAGCCAAGTCCATTTCATGTCCATTTGATATCAATCCAAGAAACACTTTTCTTGATGTCTTGATCCACCGCCTCAGCCTAGGGGTTTAGGATGGTATAAGAACGACTTATACAATAAGAGATCTTCTTACCTTAAGCAAGTATAGGTCCTTTATTGATTCTCACATGCCTCCATGTGCCACTTTTGTAACCCCAACATAAGTCATAATTCAGGTGTCTCGAACGACACCCTTTTAAACCTATATTTAAGATTACAACTAAAAAGTATGTGGAGATTAGCTTCCAAAAAGATAATATTGCATAAATAACGCTTCCTTACATGAGACATGAATGGAATCCTAATTCAAAGGATTTATACTCGCCCTATTAACATGTGAGATGTTTCCTAATCTAGAAGTTTCCTCTTCTAGAAGTGGAAACTTCCTTTCCCATATAGGTGTCTTCTAACGTGGGATAACTCAGTGTACTCATTCTCATAACGAGAACCCTTGTGTATTGTGTATGCATCAATGTATGCATTTTACACCCCATGAAACTGTGTGATTCTTCTTAAGGATACAATCCTACATGCAAGTCTCAGTCAGGCCTAATTGACACTCCTACTATTCATTGGGCTCACCGGCTTGGAGTAGTTTCTGATCGGCTTGAGTTAGGGCTTGTTTCATGTGTCATTCACCTAATACATTAATAAAAAACACACAAAACATGCAATTGCACATAAAGAAGTATTTGCCTATGATCAATATCATACGCCTATACCCAAAGATTGTTTGTGATATAAGGAAAGTCCCAAAACGCATTATAACAAATCGACTTTGTAGGGCACTATTCCCAACAGTTCATGAGTTGTGCATTTCGGAGGTCTTTATCCTCCATGATCTTCTACAAATCGGCTATGACTTGAGCCACCTGGGCGCGTTGTTCGTCCATGTTCGCCGCACTTGTAGTCATCGCACGCAAAGTAGTATAGAGGGTGGGATGAGCTCCTTTTGAAGTGGTGGAATTGGAGTTATCCGATTCGATGAGGTTGAACTGTTGCGTTTGCCCCCGTTAGGTGATTGATCCATGTCAGCAATGAAGTTGGTAAAGTCCTTTTTTCAGAGCTCTCTGTTTGGTTTCGTGGAAATGCTTAGGAAGATCATTTCAGATTCCTTGTAGGATGAAGAGATGAGAGGCAGAGAAAAGTCACATTGGGCTTGCCGAAATTTGTTTACATAAATTTTTATTGAATCTGCAATTAATGTTTATAAAACATGACAATATGGGAAATAAAAATTATATTGATTAAAATTTAAGTGGTACAATCATTGAATATCTCCTGATTCTTCAGAGTGAATTAATTTGATGGCTTGAATGCTTGTTCCCGAATTGAGTGTAGTTTGGTTGAATCAAAGGTGGAAATGAGAAAGGCTCGAATTTGAGAACCTGAATGCTTGAACACTTTTTGATTCCTAAAGTGTTTGATGCTTGAGGGCTAGTATGTTTTGATTCCTTTCATTAGATTGTTGACTTGTCCTTGTACTTGGCCCTGATTTTTGGACCCTAGAGCCTTATTTATAAGCTTTCATTTGTCTTTTTGGGCTCCGTAAGCTTGGGCAGGAATTTGAAACCACTTTATACTTAAGTGTGCTTTATTTTATTTAATGGATCATTTATTTAATTCAATTAATCAATTTAGAAAATAAGAATATAATTCCATAATTCTTATCTTGAATTAAACATACAAGCCCAAATTTATTGTGAGCTTATAATTAAAATTAATAATTAACGACCCATTTTATTTGGGCCATCAATTAATAATTTTATCCTAACTTTTCAACGCCAACAGACACAAAGAGACTGGAATGCATCCCAATACAAAGCTATTTTATGCATTTCCTCTTTGATAATTTTGTTAATTTGTCCAAATATTCAAAATCTTTTTGGGATCTTATCCTTCAAACCGTAATTCTCTACATTTTCATTGTCAATTCTACACCTTCTTCTTTTTATCAGTGACAACATAAGCACGGTTTCCACAAGCAGACTAATTAGGTAAAAATGTGATACTTTACTGAGAAGGAGTAATTTCTTTTGATTCATTTATACAGCCTTATCTATAAATTGAAACTAACATTGAGAATTCTTAAAATAAATTAGAGTAATAGGTGAAACAAAGGGCATTGTTCCAACAAATCTGGTTATTCCTTCAGCTTTCAGATGAACTTTATCAACAATTTGTGCTCAAACCAGATATACCGTGCACCGATTCCATCAAATATGTCGCCCTCAAATTAGTTTGTTCATTGACGAAGTAAATCCATATATGCAATTCTAAAAATGAAAATTTGCAAAGGAAACACAAATTAAAGTATTTGCACCAACTCAATAACGATTCGCGAAGAGCATGTGCTGCAGAAGAGACTAAGGAAGCACATATATTTGGTCTTAGTTTTGGGAATTGGAGCGAGAAGAAAAAACACCTAAACTAGCGGGAAAATTATGCGAGAAAGCAAGTCGGGGAATTTTTTAGCGAAATTATCTCTAAATGATTGCATGGCATTGAAGATATGAAATATGAATAAAAGAAGGGGCATTATAGTAAAAACACCTCTCCTAGAAAAAGGCTGGGTATTTAGTTGCGACTTTCAGCCAAGTCTATGCACTTAAGTTTTTTCCATCCCAAACCTAGCACTTCGAGTGAGAGCCATTTCGATAATCCATTAAAGTAATTAAAGCAATTATTATGGGGGCTTAAATCTAACCAAAATTATCTAATCTTATAAAGTAAACTCGCCCTAAAAAAAAGTAAGTTGTATATGAATGAAAATAATGTACAGTTAAGAATGAAAACTATTAAATATATACTTACTGGAACCTTCACCGAGGATAACACTGCCACTGTTATCATAAATCGTGGAGGCTACAACATTTCCTTGCTACATATAGCCACCCTTGGTGCATTAATCTCTTTTGCGGATTCAATTTCAAGATTCACTTCTTCCCAATTCCAACCAAGATCAACACACATAATGAAGATGAATTACATGTTGGAAAACCGGGTTCGAAATGCAGCGAAAATTTAAGAATTTTCCTACAAGGAATCGTTGGCTTGCAACTTTTAGATCGAAACCAAGAGAAAATTTCTTACTTGACTAGAATCTTTCTTAAACTGTTTTGAGCTGCCCTCAAACACTCTTCACGCGGTAATGAATTATTTCATTTCACGACCGGCTCTTTCTTTCGAGACTTCAGAGCAGAAGCCCTCTAGAATGTACAGACACCAGTCCTAGACACAAATCAGATTAGTGAGTATGCTAGTACTATAATCTGTGTATTGAAAGAAATAGAAACAAGATAAAGAGAGCAAGAAAATTCTCTCGTAAAACCCAATTGTTGTGTGAAATAATTCACGCTTGAATTCCAAAGAAAAAGGCTCCATCTTTTCTACGGGTTAGAGTTGAGAGCGTTTTTCTTTTTGCTTCTCCAGAATAGAGAATGACACTTCATGAATGCCGGTTTAAAGAGAATGAGAGAAAACTCCTCTCTTTTAACCTGATAAGAAACGTAACTTGGAGAGAGAGAGAAAAAGAGTTTCTTTTTCTTCTTCAACTATTTTAGGTAATGAGATAATTAAGCTATAATTAATTAATAATCATATCATTAATTATTATAATTATTGTAACTACTTTAGGATTGATGGGACCAAAACACGTATCGCCCACGTTTCAACCCGTGGCACCTCCGGCATTAGACGTGTGGTCACTTGGTCGCCAAACAAACTGCCCTTGAGCGTGACCGGCCCTCGGACGATAAGATATCCTAACAAGATATGCGCTTGGCCCACGTTTTGACACTTGGCGGTCAAGCGCGCCTTTAAACGAGCATCACCATCATTCTCAAACATACCATCCCACAAGAAACTAATTCCCGAGCACCTGCTCCCCTCAGATGCGCACTCACATGCAGACGGACTGAGGGACAAATCTCCCCTCATTCCATAGCCATGACCCGGATCCACCCTCAAATCTGCGAGGCTCTAATGCTCGGGGTAAGCACGAGTGTGCGTATCGCCCTCGTTACCCACCCAAATGGCTCTCTGACACTACGTACACACCCGCGCACCTGCCACTGTTGCCCGCACCAACTTTTCACCAGCTTTTGCAGGAGATTCCTCCTAGGTTTCCCTTCATTACGCCACGTGTTAGGGCAACATTAGGGCAGGACCACCAGATGCGAATTACCAAAAGGTCCTCGACCCTCAACTTTAAATAGGAGATTTCATCTCCTCCACTGTAAGCAAGCTTCCATAACTTAAGCTCTGCATTTTTCTTCATTTTCTTCCAGTTCATGAACTGACTTGAGCGTCGGAGAGCCAAACTAGATATCACCCCCAATCACCCCAGCTTGGCCTTCTGACCTCTTTTCTTGGTGTTTGTCCTAGCAGGTTGAACCCCAACTTCTTCGGCGAGTTCTGTTCCAGTTTTCCCACACCTAACAAATTTAAAGTGATCGGAATCTGATCCTCCATATCCAGACCCATCAAGGATATTATCTCATAATTATTTATTTCATAAATAAATAACTTATGACTTTATCTTATATTTATTTCATAAAGAAATATTTTATGATATTATCCTTTTATTTATTTCATAAATAAATATTTATGATAATAACTTTTTTTTTTTTTTAAACGAAGGATTTTTACCGAGGACCCCTGCTCATTTATAAATAAACCAAATCCAAGTGAAAATACACATATTCATGATCCAACGATCATTGATGGTGTTCAAACAAAAATGCCCCACGAGAATAAGAAAATGAAAACAAATACAGGGCATGATAATAACCAGTTGATATTATCTTTGTATTTATTTCACAAATAAATACTAATAATAACAACTTGATATTATTTCACTTATTTATTTCATAGATAAATAAGTTTTGATATTATCTTTTTATTTCTCAAATAACGTAAGATAATATCTTCTCCTTTATTTCTCAAATAAGGAATCCTTTATTTATTTCCTAAATAAATAAATTAAGACAAAGTTATTTTTATTTCATAAATAAATAATGTCAATTTTCAATTAATAATTAATTCACAACTAATTATTTATTGGACTTCTTTATTCTGGATTGGGCCTTAGAATTAATTCTCTAATACAAATCAAACACTGTAGAATACAAATCAAGTAAATGCAAAATTGATTAATAGTGTGAACCCCAATGAGTATCACCGGCTCTTTTCAAAGTTATTTCTTTATTTAGTCCACGACCACTTTCAATCTCACCATTTTGTAATGTTTCACACACCTTTATAGCTTGTGTCTCCGGATCATGTAACGACGTTTGCAAGATGCTCCAAAAACATTAACAATATTCGATGTCAAGTTAAAAAATAAAGGAATGTCAACATGATTTTTAGCAACTGCTACGAGAGTCAACTGAAGCTGATGAGCAAAACAATGAATCTACGTGCCTCTGGATTTTTGTTCATAATCAAAATTTTAAGACCATTAAATTCTCCTTGCATATTACTTGCACCATTGTATCCTTGTCCACGTACTCTTGATAAACTATGACCAAACTTTGAAAACAAATTCTCTATTGCACTCTAAAGTGATAATGTATTAGTTTCTGTAGCATGTGTAATTCCAAGTACTCTTTCTATGATAAATCCCCTCTGATCAACATAACCAAAGCCAAGACCATTTGCTCTTTACCAAACAAATCTCGAGATTCATCTACTAATATCCCAAAACACTCATCACCAAGTTCCTTAATAATTACATTATTTGTTTCAATTGCAGTAACACTCACAATATCTTTCTGAATATCAAGTGATGTCAATTTCAAATTCTTTTGAATCCTTCCAACAACAACCTCATTTATGACTTCATTATGATTGACAAGAAAGTTAAGGAGTTCAATAAAATTACCTCTGTTACTTGAATTTTCTGATTAATCTTGACCACGGAAAGCTAAACCTTGCCACAAGAGAAATCTAATACAATCAATTGATGCAAGTAGCTTAATAAGATATTCCTTCTTCAACTCACCACTTTGCTTATTAAAAGCAAAATAAATATGTTAGTCGTGTTTCATCAAATCAGAACACTTTTCCAAGCTTGATTATGTGCACTGTTAATTCCTCCAACATGTTTCTTAAATCCATCTATCTTGTTCCAAGCTTTAAAGCCAATACCAACAAAAGATTCCCTTGTTTCCCGACATCTTGTTTAAACAAATAACAAAACAAGCAATATGCGGCATCCTCTTTTATGCTATATTCTAACCAACTAACATGAATATTAAACCACTCAGGATTAAAATGACGCATAACATTAATGATATTTCTTTGTGAAAACTTATGCTTGCGTGGTTGACAAGGTCCTCTTTCGAGGTAAGCTTTTATAATTTCATTTTGTTGATTTGGATCATATTTGGAAATTTTATTTCTTAATCCTGTATCACTTGGAAGCTCACTCAATTCGATCCGTATCCTCTTGTTCTTTTGACTTTCTTGAGGAGGTGGAATTGATTGAATCGAATCTTTTGGCTTTCTAATAAGAAACTTCTCCATATTGATAATTGATAAAATAAAGCCTAGTTAAAAGATAAAAAAAGTAAAATTAATTGTTAAAGGAAAAAAAACCAAAATATTTGTATACAAGATAACAATTATGAAATTTACCTTGATATTAAGAAAAAGGCCGCACCACCAATGGCCGAAAAAAAGGGAGAATCAAGAATGAGAAAGAAGGGGCCGAGGGGATTGGGTTTCTCCCTTTCTAGCACTGCATGGCTGCTATGGAGGAACTTTTGAACTTTTGAGCAAATTTTGGTTTTAATTGGGTTGGCTAAGTGAGCTCCTTGTATTAGTGTATTGAGCTTATATATTTTTCTTTGGCCCATTAGTCTATTGAGCTTATGTATTTTTCTTTGGCCCATTAGTCGGGCTCTCATTTTATATATATACTAGTATTAAACCCGTGCCAAGGCACCGGCCACCATTTTTTAAATATGACACTTTTAAGTAATTTAACCATTTCAGGATCACATTATATAATAAAAATCAATTATAATATACTTAAAAATAAAAAATATTAATTATTTTAATCAAACTCATAACTCAAAATAAGTAATACATGGGAAATATTTTCAAAATATGAAAAAAAAAAAAAAAAAAGAAAGTCATAACTCATAATGAGTAATACATGGCAATTATTTTCAAAAAGAAAAAAAAAAATTCTTTGTTGAAGCCATCGTGTTGAAGCTATCATGTAGGAATAAATAGTGAAAACTTCTTTCATTGCATCTGCACACAAACAAATAAATTAATAATCTACCATAAAAAATAACATAATATTCATATTCAAAATAAAAGGATTACGAACAAATTTATAATATACCAATTTTGCTGGTTTGGTTTGCTACCAAAACAAATACATATATGTTGCCATCCTTATGACATCAAGGATGCAGGAATGAATAATCAAAACTCCTTCCATCATATCTGCAACAAAATAAATAAGTTAATAATATAATATTACAAATAACACAATAATCATAAAAAATAGATAAATTAAGAATAAGAACAAATTGTATACACTAAATGGAAATATTCTTTCAAGGCATTTGCACTTCTAAATAATTATGATAGGATATAAATGAAGTTCGTTTCAAACTTCGGTGAAATAGCAAATAATTATGGAGTTGTTGTCACTTTCCTGCATTTAAAATAATAAGATAGGTAATAAATATATATATAAAAAATGCATATATTATGAAATTAATAAAAAAGTGTTAATAAGATAGCAATTCATGAAAGGAATCCTTTTACTTGTTCATAGTCGAGGAATATGGATTTCATAGCAGACCACATGGTCGAATTACTTAAACATAATTTTATTGTAAAACCAAATTAAAACAATTTGATCTACATTTTTTGCATAATCTTGTTTTGGGAGGTGTTGGTTTCTTTTGAATCAATCATATAGAAAGATGAAGGTTTTATATTGATTCATAAAAAGGAATATCTTCTGGATGATTATGAAAATTTATAAATATGAGAGGGTGGTTTTATAAATTTGAGAGATAGGTGATATAGGATTTCTCCGCCCATCTATATATAGCACCATAATATTCTTATCCGATAGATATTTAATATTTTAGTTAATTAAATTAGATTTAATATTAATAATTTTATTTTAAATTCAAACATTTCTTACAAACAACTTTTGATTTATATGATAGAAGATATTGAGATTTTTACGGTAGTTTTAATTTAAAGAGTCATAAAATTTTAGATAATCATTAAATATTTAAATATAATATTTATTTGCTTAATATATTGAAGTTTAAAGTGATTTATGCATTAGATTAGGGATTTATGTGATAACAGAATTTGAGATTTCCATAGTATGGTTAGGTTTAAAATTCAAATTATTCTACTTAATAGAATTTGAGAAACAAACGTGGAGAGTTATACGTTCGGTAGCTTAAAATTTTGAATTTTTTATCAACTTACTAATTTAACATTGAATTTTTTATCAACTTACTAATTTAAATTTGAATTTTTTTTATCTAATATAAATCTCTTGATTTTGAATTCAAACATTTCTTGGTAACAAATTTTGAGATTTGTATGACAGAAGATTTTGAAATTTTCACGCTAATTTTAATTTAAAGAGTCGTAAAATTTAATGAGATTTTTGTCTAATGATTTTGAGATTTCTTGCATAGTAAAATAAAAGTTTATTGGGACTATCTACGCCATCGTACATGATGGTGCAGGAATTGGGTTCTTAAGATGCAACCAACACTTTAAGATTTTGTTTAGAAAGGGAAGACCATCACAGGTAGGGAGCCTCAGGAACTGGGTTTCCTTTTGAGCTTCTTCTAGCTAGGATAACACCAAGGATGTGCAGTTAGGATGCAATTATGCAGTCGTGGTGAAGGTAATGCAGAGATTGGGAAGAGGAAAAAGATGCCCAGTTTTGGAAGTGCAGTGTGTATGAAGAAGATGACTTGAGGAAGAATGCACGGGTTTCTTCCTATTTATATGTTAGGGGTGAGGGTGCTTTGGGTATTTTGACCAAGTGGTCCCAAACCTGTATTGCCCTAACATGTGGCAACCTGTGATGGTATGAAAGTGATGACTCTGAAAGTGGGCGGCGTGTCAGTTACGAGGTGCCCACTGCCACTGTGTTAGAGGTTGTTGGTGAGAGTCGCGCGCTGGGGGAGGGGGCTCAAGATCTATCATGCCGGTGTAAGGATGCCTCTCTTGGGGGAAATCTTACCCGAGCGAGGGCAACGTTCGAAGGAGCGCACGAGAGGGTTTTCTCTGGCAGATGACCTACGAGCGCCAAATACCCGAGCGTAAGAAAGAAGGTGCCCTCGTGAAGCGTTTCCCTGGGAATGGTGACTTCGAGGGACCGTAGCGCGAGCACCAGGTTTGACAGCCTGAACCCCTTGCCCGAATAGTGGGCCGAGGTGCATGGGCCTGGATTGGCCAACAAGTGAGTGGGCTGGGCTGGTCCGCGAGCCCCGTAATGCGAGCGTCCAAGCTCTAGGTCTGTAGATGGCGACACGTGGACGGCGTAGATCTAAGTGTGCTTTTACGTCTCATCATTTTCCCCCCCCAATTCTATAGTAGCGCTTGAGCGTACTGCAGAATTTTGACCACTAAGCCCTGACTTTAAATTTTCGAGGGTCACTCTTTTGGAGGGATGTGACTATTCGTCTTCAGTAACGGACATCCCTGACACAGCCATAAATGAAGTCCCATCCGCGTTTAATGCGGAGTGGAGACATGGGCGTGTGGGAAGCTGAGTGGGCACGTGCACGTGGGGAGGCGTGAGGCCGTTACCAAAAGTGGGAGAGTTTCAAGGCGGGAAATGATTACCTTTCAAATCCCCAAACCCTAATCAGTGTAAATTACTCCCCTATAAATAGAGGTTGGGAAAACTTCTTCTCTCCTTTGCGCATTTGAATTTCTTAAGCAAAACAACAGCATATTCTTTGCCATTTCTTGCGATTTCCAGCAACTTCTTCAGCAAACCTTTCCTTCCATCTTAGGTAATCCTTTGCGACTTCTGTTTTTACTTGTGCTAACCCTAGATTTAAGTTGTGTTTGAGTGGTGCGCTTAAGGGAGGAACCTTTTCTGTTATTGAATCCGTACCAGAACTCCTTTTTCTCACTGATCTCTTGTTTGAAAGCCCCATCTTCAAGAACAGAAAAACATCAATGGCGGATAATGTTGAAGATAATTATGTGAGGGAGATAGAGGAGATGTTCGTTCGGAGTTCTTCCCCTCATGACGATATTCCCACAGCTATTCCAATGGCAAGGGCCCCAGAGGAAGCAGGCGATGAGGAACTGGGGGCGGCTGTTCAAGGAATGAACGAGCGCAACCCAGGCGGTGTAGACCAGTTGTTTGAGGAGATGGATTTATCCTTGAGGATGTAGCGACAAGGGGAAAGGGTATTCCCGTTGCTTAACAGCGCTGTAAGGCCACAGGATCATCAGGTAACTGTAGTGATCGCGGCTCCTGAAGGTGAGGCCGGCCCATCCGAGCGCCAGGCTGAGGGCGAGCCCCCCCTCCCCCGGCAAGCGTTGCCGCCAGGGGAAGGAGCCGTTGACGCAAGTGAGGGTAAATAACCCTCACCAAACTGATAGGACCCCAGACGAAATATAGAGCATTTTGACCCCCGGAGATCTAGAAGACTTGAGGGCCAAGGTTTATTGGGATGAGGCAGTGTTCCCCATTCGTCTACCCGTGGAGGGGGATAGGGCCAACCGTCCGCCACCTGGGATGATGACCGTCTACCTCGATTCCGTGCTGGCCGGTGGTTTAAGATTTCCTATTTCGCCCGCTGTTGCCAATATTTGCAACTATCTCACCCTTAGGCCATCTCAAATTCTCCCAAACGGCATAGCCCTGATAAATACTTTTGTGATCCTGATGAGGGTCACTGGTCATGAGCCTTCGATAGATAACTTCAACAGTCTAATCCAGGTGGCCCGTTCGCCGCGCTCGTCCCCGACAGATGGGTTTTATTACGCCCAAGCTAAATCTGGATTTAAGATGATTGACTCGCCCTCGACCTCATACGGCGAGAATTGAAAGGAGAAATATTTCTTCGTGGGGGCACCCGGGGGGATTTTCGGAGTTCACCGAGGGTGGATAGTTCATGGAGAGGGGCCCCTGGTTAGGGGTAGATTTGAAAATAAGGTCTTTGAGCGTTGGGCGAAGAATTTGGCCCTCTTGATGAAAAATGAGATGAAGTGGATAAAAGCCAAAGACTTGATGAAGGATGAGGAAGTATTGTTCCGCTATGGGCTAGTTTATCCTCCGGAGATGGTGCTCAATCCTCCCGCTCGGACCATGTTCCGCGATGGTTAGATTCTAGGAACTAACATCTCTAACATTTAGACTAGCATTAACACTTCATCCTTCGCTTTGTACAAATATTCCTTAAATACTTTGCTGACGCTCGTTTAATTTTCCAATTTGCAGGCGTAGACATACTCATGGCGGGCAGAGAGTATCGCTCAGATGATGCGCGCTCACTAGGTGGGCGCCAATCAACAGCAATAGCAGCATGCACAACCCTTGAATGCCTCCCGTGGTAGAGGTGCTCGTCGGGGTGCTAGAAATGTGGGTCGTGGCCCTGGCCATATCGAAGATCTAACCCTTGATGGCACTCGCGGTGCCACTCCCTCTCCTGCCGCTCCTGAGGAACCAATAACACCCAGCTCAGGTAACTCCCGCAACCGCTCGAGGGAGCTGGCCCGTTTTCACGATGCGGTAAGGGCTGACCGTCCGGGTAAAAGGAAGAGGTTGCCTGACTCCATTCCCATCTCCGGGAAAGGGAAAAAAGTGGTCGTGGGCCACATTGGCCAGGGCAGTGATACTTCATCATCCGAGGATGAGGATTTTTGGAAGATTAGATGCCGGGGGGACGCTCGATATAAGCGTCAAAGGACGGATGACCCTGTCCTCTTGAAGAAGAGCGCAACCACCACAAACTTGGTTACAGAGATCGTCGGCAAACTTCAATTCTCCGGCGATCATGGCAAGCTGAACGAGCATGATGCCGCTCAGGTTGTGGATGATGCTTGTCATGCTCTCCTGAAGGTAAGACTAAAAGATCATTTTGTGAACTTCCAATTCTTTTCGTTTTCATTTCTGATAGTGACCTTCGCTTTTGGCCTCTCAGGAAGTGATCCCAAGGCTGAAGAATCTACAGGGTCGAGCGCAAGCCTACTCCGAACACAAGGCCAAGTATAAGAAGCTGCTGCGCATTTATGACCCCGGTCAGCTGCAGGAGGATTACAACTTCATCTGCGCTCAACTTACTGCCTCTACCCTTGAAAAAGATAAGCTGAAGGAGGACTTGAAGCGGTCAGATGATGTGTACTTAGCCCTTGATGAGCGTCACAAGAAACTCAAGGAGGAACGCGACCAGCTGAGGGTTGCTAACAGGGAGCTTGGCGATCAATTGGCCGAGAGTACTCGACAAAATGAGGCAACTAAGAAGACCCTAGCCGATTTGCAGGAGAAGGTGACCGGCCTGGAGTCGAAGGTGGCATGGGAGGCAGTGACGAGATTCGTGCGCTCTAAGGCTTTTGCCTTTGCAGCCAACCTTCACTGTTTTGACAACGCTCGACGATTCTTCTGGAAGGCGGTGGGCCAAATGGTGAGACTGGGGATGGCTCCTAAGAGCGCTCGAACTGATGAGCGCATGCGCATGGATTTAGACGAGAACTTGGAGCCCATCGTCCGCAATGAGGACCCCTCGGAGAGCCTGACGGAACCTGAGTATCATGACCTTGTGATGATGCTCTAGAGGAAGTTCATCGAGGCCAATCCCATAGATCCCGTGCCTATCCAGGTAGAAGACGACGGTATCACCGTCGATACTCAAGATGGTGAGGATCCAGGCGATGCTCAAACTTCCAACGCCAATGTGCTGGCCCCGGTTCCTCTCTCAACTGCCCCTCCTGAGCCCGAGAGTCAAGCCCAGTGATTTTCCTCTGTCTGCTGTTTCAAAACTTTGCCTGTTCACTTCCTTTTTTGTTAAAAACACTTAATTTCTATATTTTGATTTGGTACTTTTGACAGTGTACTTGAACTTGTTCTCCATTTTGCTTTCAATGATGTTTCCGTTAAAGAAGTTTGATTCCTTCAATACTGAATGTTAAGCGTTGTTCACCTGTTATTGTATGATACTTGCATGCTTGTTTTTACTGGTGTTTGAGTGCTTGAACATTAGTGAGGGGAATATATGGGCGCAAGGGTGTTCCTTACGAGGGTACCCTGGTTATACCCATAATAGGGCTTGATTTGAACTTAGAGATCCGTTAAGGATTTAGCTAAGTATTAGCCTCAAACTCGTGATGCACACTTCTAATTTGAGCATTCCGGTAGCTTGAGTGAACTTAGAAATCAACTGTAGGATTTGCTAAGTATGGGATTAAAGCGAGCGCGGCTGTAACGTTAGCTTTGTACTTAGGTATCCGTAAGAGTATTAGCCCAGCATTAGCTATTTACGAGCGTACTCATACCTTGGAGGATGAGGGTCATTGGGGGTTTATGAGCTGGTGTGATCAGCATCCAGTTGGTGTAAATTAAGCATTTGGCATCCCACCTTTTCGACACGCTCATTCTTAGGGTTTATACGCCCATGAGCGTCATGCTATTCAGTGTGGAGGGTTTTCGATACACAGATAGCGTTGATTCAGAGACATGTTGAGTGGTCATTAATCCGTTCGATGCAATTGAATACTTAAATCATTAATATAAGGAAACAACAAGTAAATGACAAATAATGATTGGTAAAATACTTTCTGTTGTGCTTACGATTAATAGTGATAACGACCGCCATGCTTTCTGTCAAAAGAAAGTACAAAGTGCCACGAGTGGGCAATTACAAAGTTTTTCGCTTACATGTAGAACCATCTAAGGTTACGTGCATTCCAAGGTCTAGGGAGACGCTTGCCTTGCAAAGTCTCTAGCAGGTAGGTATTGTTCGCGCGTACCTGAATGACTTTGAAGGGGCCTTCCCAATTAGGGTCCAACTTACCTACATGTTTGGAGACTTCAACTTTTTTGAGGACCAAGTCTCCTAATTGGAAGGTCCTTTCTTTAACGCGTTTGTTATACTGGTGGGCTATGGTCGCCTTGTATTTGTGGATACGGGCCCAAGTAACGTTCCTTCTCTCATCTAGCAAATCCAATTCGAACGTCCGATTATCCTCGTTGGTTGTGGGCTCGAAATAGGCAACACCTGCGGACTCTTGGGCAATTTTCGCAGGTACCATAGCCTCGGAGCCATACACGAGAGAGTAAGGGGTTTCTTCTGTTGCCGCTCGTGGGGTAGTACAGTACGCCCAAAGCGCTCCTTAAAGCTCTTCTGCCCATTCACCCTTTTTATTCTCGAGCATCGTCTTCAGATGCTGAAGTATAGTCCGGTTGGTTACCTCAGCTTAACCGTTGGCCTGAGGGTGACCCACGGAGGTGAAGCGTTGCTCGATCCTTAGCTCATAGCACCAGTCTCGTGTGTCAGTGATGATGAATTGGGAACCGTTATCTGAGACGAGCACCCTCGGGATGCCGTATCTGCAGATGATGTTCTTCCATATGAAATCCCTCACCACTTTGAACGTTATCTTAGCAACTGCTTCCGCTTCAGCCCACTTGGTGAAATAGTCCACAGCGAGGATTACAAAATTTTTTTGTCCGATCGCCATTGGAAGTGGCCCCACTATATCGATGCCCCACTGGTCGTAGGGCTATGAAACGTCAATAGGGATCATTTGGGCTGCTGGCAGTTGAGGGGTGTTGGAATGAAACTGACACTTAGGACATTTCTTGGAGTAACTGATGGCGTTATGCAGTAGCGAGGGCCAGTAGAACCCACTCCTTAATACTTTTTTAGCCAGAATTCGACCGCCAGAGTGATTCCCACAACTTCCATTGTGCACGTGCTCTAACACTTCCTTGGCTTGCGAGGGTCTCAGGCATCTTAATGGTGGACCCTCGAATGACCATTTGAAGAGTCGACCCTCGTTATCAAGAGAGAAGCGAGGGGCCTTACTCCTAATCTTCCGTACCTCCACTTTATCGCTCGGGCAGGTTTCATCCCTCAGAAACTTAATGATATCATCGAGCCAATAGGGCTCGGAGGGATCGATCATGCTCACTTCCCCCGAGGGTCCCGTCTCGCGAATCAGTGGCTTCTCCGTTCTGAGAAATGTAACTGAACGCTCGCAGGAATCTTCCAGAGCGGATGCAAACTTGGAAAGAGCATCCGCACGCTCGTTTTCCGTCCTTGGGACCTGCAACAGATGGAACTCTTTGAATTTAGAGATCACTTCCTTAGCCCTTGCCAGGTACTGCACCGTAGTGGCTTCTCGAGCCTCATAGGTACCATCAATTTGACTTGCAATCAGCTGGGAGTCAACATAGGCAGTGACCCGAACAACACCATTCTGAAGGGCTATCCTGAGCCCTTGGATTAGAGCCTCATACTCTGCCTCGTTATTGGTGACCTGGAACACTAGTTTGATAGCGTAGTTCACTTCAGTTCCATGAGGGTCCCTGAGGGTCACCTCGGCTCCCCCTCCTTATGAGGTCGAGGAGCCATCCGTGTGTAGAAATCACAGCCCCTCTTCCACCGAGGGCGCAGTATCCAGATTGAAACGCTCCACTAATAGGTCTGCCACCGCCTGAGCCTGTATCGCCGTGCGAGGCTCGAAAGTGATGTCAAACTAGCTGAGTTCAATTGACCATTTAATTAACCTCCCTGAGACGTCCGGTTTTGCTAGCACCTGTTTGAGGGGTTGTTCTGTGAGCACTGTGATGGAGTGAGCCTGGAAATATGGCTTTAACCTCCGGGAGGCATTAACGAGCCGCAAAGGCAAATTTCTCTATCTCCATATATCTTTTCTCCGCCCCCTGCAAGGTCTTACTTAAATAATACACCGGTAAATGCTTTCGCTTGCGTACAGCTACGAGGGCAGCGCTCGTGGCTTCTGAGGAGACGGAAAGGTAAACAAACAAGTTTTTCCCTAGGTTGGGCTTGGTCAACAGTGGGGCGCTCGAGAGATAAGCCTTCATATCATGCAAGGCTGTCTTATACTCCTCGCTCCAGGTGAAATTACGAGTGTTGCGCAAGATTTTGAACAAAGATAGGTTCCTATCGGCCGTGCAGGAAATGAATCTTTTTAAGGAAATGAATCTTTTTAAAGAAATGATCTTGCCCACCAGCACTTGGAACTCTCTCACATTCCGAGGGGAGGGAATGTCAAGGATTGCTTTAATCTTCTCCGGATTGGCCTCTATGCCTCGCTGGCTGACCACGTACCCCAAGAACTTGCCCCCCCGAACGCCAAATGTACACTTGGAAGGGTTCAGTTTCATTCCATAATAACGTAGGATGTTGAATGTTCGCTTGAGATCCTCTAGATGGGAATGTTGACGCTCGCTTTAGACGATCATGTCATCCACATATACCTCCATAGACTTCCCGATTTCACGTTCAAACATCCTGTTGACGAGGTGTTGGTATGTTGCTCCCGCATTCTTGAGCCCGAAGGGCATAACTTTGAAGCAGTAAACGCCTATATGGACCACGAATGAAGTTTTGGGGTGGTCCTTAGGTGCCATGAAGATCTGATAATACCCCTGAAAGGCGTCCATCATACTCATAAGTTCACATCCAGCCGTCGAGTCCACTAGCTGGTCGATCCTCAGTAGGGGGTACGGATCTTTAGGGCATGCTTTGTTGAGATAAGTGAAGTCATTGCACATGCGCCACTTGTTTGCGCTCTTGGGCACGTGCACCACGTTGCAGAGCCACTCAGGATATAGGATCTCCTCAATGTACTGAGCCTCGAGAAGTTTGTTGACCTCATCTTCGATGACCTGCCTCCTGAATCCATGAACATCCCTTTTCTTTTGCTTGACAGGTTTGAAGGCCGGGTCCACGTTGAGCCTGTAGATAATGACGCTTGGATCTATTCCAGTGAGGTCAGAAGCCTTCCATGCAAACACATCAACGTTCTCTCGAAGAAAGTCAGTCATCATGATTTGTGAGGGACCGTCGAGATTGGAGCCTATCTGGGTGGTCTTGTCGGGGTTCCCCGGTTCCAATTCGATGGTTAGAAAGTTTTCTGTATGCTTAATACGCACCTCAGGCCTCGGAAGTTTGAGCGCTCGTTTCTTGCCTGTGAGTTTTTCAATTGGACTCCCCGAGGACGTATGACCCTCGTCATCCGAGGATGATCCTCCAACAGCCCCGAGGGGTGTACTCCCGGCATCCTTGAGTACGCCTCCAGCCTTCTTTCTGTTTTTCTTTTTGTAGAGTTTGGCCCTCTTGCGCTCAGGGCCATCTTCATATAATTTTGGGAAGTTGACCGACTTTTTGGTGGAACCTGCTTGAATGGTTTGTTTGGGCTTGTGGCTTCGAAGGGAAAGGATGTAGAATTCCCAAGCCTCTTTAACATTGTACAGTACTTCACCCGTTCCCTCGGGGGTGGGGAACTTGACCTTTTGGTGATATGTTGAAATTACTGCTTTGAAGTCAACGAGTGCCGGACGTCCAATGATGATGTTGTAAGAGAGGTTCACTTCAACCATTGCATAAAGGACGCTCAAAGTCTTCCGTTGTGGGGCGCGACCAAAAGAGGTGGCCAAGCGAATTTGTCAGCAAGGGACGATCTCGGAACCCCCAAAGCCAACAAGGGTTGTTCTAAGGGGTTTAAGAGGAATGTTTGTTATATTTATCTTTTGAAACGTTGAATACGGGAGAACATTCACAGAGCTTCCACTATCAATTAAGACCCTCTTTACAACATGGTTATGAACGTCTAAACTGACCACCATGGGGCAGTCAGAGGTTTCATCGACCCCATGGGGTGTTATAATGTGCTCTAGGTCTTTCTCTGTGAACCCTACAACGTCATCCTCCTTCGAGCGAGAAGTGCTATTGAGGGAAAACACATGCTTAGGCTGGGAAGGTCTCTGTTCATAGCTTCGGACGTGGCGGCATCGGGACGCGTTGGAATCTCCTCCCGGGATCCTCCAGCGATCATATGAATGACCACGAAGGGTTGGTTCTCCACTTCGGCGGCTTTCTCTTTGCCGTGGTCTCTGGTCCCAACGTGATGGCGGTGGGGCCTCCTTGAGCGTGATAGGCTTCTTCCCCTAGCCCTCGCTCGCTCAGCACAGTGCTCGTCATACTTCTCCAGTATTTTCACGAACTCCTTCAGATGTCCTCCAGTGATAAGCCTCTGGATCTCACTCTCAAGCTGGCGGCATTCATTTGTGTCGTGCTCTTTCTACTTGTGGAAGGCGCAGTACTTTCCCGAGCGCTTCTGTACCTCGGTTTCTTTCATTTTTGACGGTCTTTTGAACAGCTTTTTGTCTGCCATGGAATACACCTCGGCGATGGACCTGTTGAGAGGGATACGCTCGAATTAGCGAAGGGGTGGAGAGTTCCTTCGAGCAAGAGGGGGACTACGGTGGCGGTTCTTGTGGACTTCCCCCTTGTCCTGTTGAGTCCTATCAGCCCGTGGGGCACTGGCAAGCTTCTGGGCCCTCGCAATGTACATATCTTCGAGGGTGAAGTAGGAATCCGCAATGTCTCTCAATTCTGTCAAGGAGCGGGGCTTCTTTTTGGCTACTTCCTCAGCAAATTCGTCGCTGACATAGTTCTTTGCGTTGATGGCTCCAAACAGGATGTGACTCACGAAATCCATCGAGGGTCTTTCCACCAATAAGACCTCTTTGTTGAACCTGCCCAAGAAGGACCTAAGAGTCTCGTTCGGCCCTTGCACGAGGCTGTAAAGGGCTGTGGCGGTGGGAGCTGGTGCTTTCAAAGAATTGAAGTGGCTCAAAAAGGCGTCAGTCAAATCATTGTACCCTCAAATTGAGCGAGGAGGAAGTTTTTTATACCACTCCTGAGCCATCCCAACGAGAGAGGTGACGAAGACCTTAGCCCAATAATGGCTGGGATGCTCGTACAAGTGCATCAAGTGTTAGGAATAGTGCCCTAGAAAGCCGATTCGACGTAATCTGCTTTGGGACTTTTCTTGTATCACAGACAATCTTTGAATAATATACGATTGATCATAGGCAAACACTTCTTTATATGCCAATACGTGTTTTGAGTGTTTCCATTATGTGTGCATGTATGAGAACTCCCCTAATCCTGATGACTTTAGGACTCTACCATTTAGGTGAAATGGTTCATGAAACGAGCCCTATATCACATAAGTCATGATTAGTAAGATACTCCAAGCCGATGAGTCCTACAGACAGTGGGAGTGTCAACCTGACTCCTCTAAGGCTTGCTTGTGGGATCACGCCCTTAAGAAGGACCACCTTGTTTCATGGAGGTGCAAAGTGTATAGTTGATACGTGCGTGATACATGAGGGTGCTTACTTTAATAAGTAAGTTCACTGAGGTGCCCCGTGTGAGAACATTCCTAAATGGGAAAGGAAGTTTCTATTTCAGGAAATGGAAACTTCCAGATTAGGAAATATCTCACGAGTCATTGATGTTATTAATTGATCCTTAGACTTGAGGTTCCTTGTCACTTTATGAATTAACTCTGTAGTCTTTGGTATAAGCTTTAAAGGGTGTCGCCTTAGACAACTGATTCAAGGCTTATGCTGGGGCTGCACAAGTGATTCATGAAAGTGAATGAGAATCAAGAAAGGACCTACACTTGCATATGCAAGGTGATCTCTTATTGTGTAAGTCATTCATATGCCATATGGAGTCCTTGGCCAAGGCAGTAGATCAAGACATCAAGAAAAGGGTTTCTTGGATTGAGATCAAATGGATATGAAATGCACTTAGCTTTAAGACCGGATTATTAGGGTTCTGATTATTCCCTTGCCCTAGATCTTGGTTGAGAGATAGTAAGTAGGAGGATTGTATCTCACATGAATCAATGACTTAAAGGTTCTGTCGAATCCGAATATTCCAATTCAGCTAGGGGTTAAACACCTGTTGCTAGACTATGGTCGTTTGATCTGTGGACTGATTAATTAATTAGTGAATTAATTAATTAGGGTCACTGCTAATTGAATTGAGAACCTAGAGGGTCACACACAACAACTTGGTTACATGAGTTGAGGCTTTAAAATGATTAAACGAGTTAATCAAGCCTAGAGGGTTCCACACGTGTGAAACCACACGTGTGGGTCACGTGACTGGACACGTGTCATTGTGACACGTGTGCCACACGTGATTGTTTAATAATATATTAAATAATTAATTTGTTAATTATTTAATAGACTTTGGTTTAATTTTGAATTAAAAAGAAAGTCTTATTTTGGATAAAATAATCTAGTTAATTAATTATGAATTAATTAATTAGATAAAATAAGTTATTTATTTTAAATAAATAAAGTATAAAATTATCCAAAAATAGTTTGGATATTTTTAGCTCTCTTGAAAGTTGATTTGAATTAGAATTCAAAGTCAAAGTTGGAAAATAATTGATGATCAAGTAAATAGGAGAGAGAGGGACCAAATCCTTGCCCAACAAGGACTAGGTTCGGCGTCCCTCCCCTTTGCCTATATATAGGGGAGCTCATGCTCCCCTTTAGAGCTAATGAAATTCTTTTGGTTCATGTGTTGAACACCATCCTTTCTCCAAGATAAACGAAACCCTAGGTTAAGCCTAAACACTAACTAGAGAACTAGCATCCTTACTAGTTAGATTGTAGCGAAGTTGGTGGACTATCTCTAGAGAGCTTCAAGTTAGAAGTTTTGAAGATTCGAGCTTTACCAAAAAGTGGGGATCAAGCAAAACGATCAGAAGGGATGATGTAACGATTCTGAACCCGACGTGAAGCGAATGAAAAAATCAAACCAAAGAAGATGGCGAAAACCGTTCGTCCATATCCTGAAGGATGAATTTTTTCACGAGGGTTTTGTGACTGGCAGTTTTCTACTTTCGTAAAACTGGTTTTCGAAGGGAGTTTCAATCCTGCTTTTCTCGTTTCATGTTTCTTTCTTTATGTTATATTGTTAAGAACATCTCTAACATGAATTGAATCTAGGTTGGTGTGGATTGCTATCCCGACAATGGATTCTGAAGTAGAAAGAGACTTTCGAGGGACGGGTTGTCAAGCCGCGACAAGAGCGTTCTTGGGTGGCTTGAAACGCTTCAAGAAAGAATAAAAGAAAAGTAAGTTTTCTATCTTTACGAATTTTGATACACGATTGCGAGTTCAAGATCCTTTTGTTGGAAAAAATTTTAAATTCCGCTGCTTTCTGATTCGTGTTTTCCAACAAGTGGTATCAGAGCCACCTCATTAATCGTGTTTCTGATTCGTCTCAATTATTCTGAATTTGGTAGAAATTCTTAGGCTTGATGCGATTGAGTATTTGTAATTGTTTTAGAAAGCCTGAATTACGAAACTGTATTTTTTCCTGAAAGTTTCTGAAAATTGGTTTTTGCAAAATTTAATTTTTGAAAACTATTTTAGATTTGAAACTGTATAAACTGTTTTTGGATTTCTTGGATTGGTTTTGCTTTTGAACGAAAACACGAAACGAAAATACGGAATACGACGAACACGCGAAACCCCGCACGCGAAGGAGTCGCGCGCGCGGGCTTCGCGCAGCACCGCCCTCCTGTCCTAGGCGCGCGTAGGCCGTGCGCCTACTCCCTCCCGCAACAGCGCGGGAGGTGTTCCGGGAGCGCCTAGGCGCCCCGCCCAGGACTGCCGACGCCGTCCCGCCCAGGCTGGGCAACGATCCCGCAAGGCGTGCGGGATCAGTCGCCCAGCCCGCCCGCACACTCCCAGCAGGCGCGCGTAGTGCGCGCACTAGCGCGGCCTTGGCCGCGCGCTTGCAACTGGCGTGACCCTTTTTCGCGTACGGGCCGTTTTCGTGATCCGGCTTTTTCGTGTTTCGTGCAATCCAGTCCCAATTTTTATTTTAATTTTAAAAATTTTATTTTTGAATATTTATTTTTAATTTTTGAATAAAACTTAAAATTGGGATTTTTGAGAAATTGAAACGGTTTATATTTTGGGAAAATACAATCTTTGGTAAAATTATTAATTTTCAGAAATTAATTGGAATTTTATTTGTTTTGGTAATTTGGGATTTATTGAAAACTTTTATAAAAAAGACTCGCATCAAGTCGTGTTTTAAGTCATTAGGACTTGAAACGAGAATTTTAATTTATTGGCTAAATTTAAATTCTCGCTAAAGCATGTTAGGTGATCATGGGTTTAGATCTATGTATGGTTTTAATTTATGAACATGGATGGTTTAAATTGGGGTTGGAGCCCTATAGTTGCGTTTTTCAATTGAGGTTGGAGCCTCACTTATGTGCGTACTGTTATGTGATTTATTATGTGGCTTTCCATATTACTGTTTTTTAGGCCGGGGTATGCCCCGTGTAATTGTCTAAGGCCAATATGAAGATTGAGCCTTATTACTTTATGTCTTTTTCTTTTTATTGTAATTTGAGAGTAGAGATAGGTGGTGAGGTTTTATTTTCATTTTGGAGACTATGCACCCATGGAGTAAGATGGACCACATTCAAGTAACAAGGAGGCCATAAGTGAAGACCCCTCAAAATGTTAGGGAGGGGAATTTCAATTGTTAAATGTAATAGAGATATGGCTCGTATTTTGTTACCGTTTTCCCTTATGTGATTTAAACTGTTTATGTGGCATGTATGTTAGAACTTGTGATTGTGGAGTGGCTCCCACATATCACGCATAAGATAGGTAGAACCCATGATCATTACATGTTAGTATCATGCTAGGACATGTTATCTGTTTATGTGCTTGTTTGAAATGCATTTATGTGTACTTGCATTAATCAAGACTAATAAAATTGGATAACATATATGTTGGTGAGGTCGAACCGAACAACTCTTCGGTTGATTCGAAAATTCCCATTAAATATTAAGCTCATTTCGAATAATAGGTATTTAATTCGAGATGCAAATTTTGAATTAAATTCCTAGCATTCCATCAATAGGTTTTAAGTTTAGTAAGTAAAGCTAGTTATTGTCCGCGAGTGGTGGGATAGCTAGTGGAGCTTATTAGTTCTTAGTTACCTAATTGATCATTTTAAATGATCAATATTTCGTGGTTAATTTTGGCAAGGGCGATGTCCGCGAGTCGTGGGTCGTTCGAACTAAGTTTTGATCATGATCTTATGATTGATGGGTCTAGCTTAAACGCCTAAGTAAATATGGATGTCGCACGAGTCGTGGGTCCATATTGAAAGATAGGTGATGCAAAAACAATTACTAAGAGTTCTAAAGGTGTTAGAATTGGTAAGTTGTACCTACCTAGGATTTTGCTTAGAATGTCCGCGAGTCGTGGGTTCGAGGTAAAATGCTTAGGATCTTAGTACCCATTGGGAAACATGTTCCTCTTAGATCTTTGGGAATTATAGATCTTTGAAAAACAGTGGGAGCTACATTAGATTAAAGACCTTATCTTTTGTATATCGTTATAATTCAGCATGCCCACATTTTCTCTGCTTAGCATTTAGGTTGTAGTTCTGTGATTCTCTACAATATGAAATGCAAACCCATTCGTATCCATCCTTAAGTCAAATAAGTTGACTAAGTCCTGACTAACTCTAAATGGCTTCGGATCCTAAAATCCATTTTAGAACCCGACTAGAGAAAGGCGTTCTCTAAAGGGCGAAGTTTTCAATTGTGAAAAGTCGACCGGGGCCAAAAGAGAAGCAATCTGAGGTGAATGGATTTTTCCAAGCCACTTAATAGCAATTGAACCACCTCATAAAAACGTTACAAGGTATAACATTATGGAATTATTCAATATTCCAAATGAGGAAACAAGTGCTCACGAACAAGGTCTAAAGATCTTATTTGAAGATCTTATGGTCTCGGTCATCAACTAAGAAAAGAGTTCTCAATGCACTGATTGCTTACATTGCTTCGACTATCAATCAAACCCTTTATGCTCAACTAGAATGATGCTAATGTAGCATAGTTAATCATTTAAGTTGATAATGGTTGAGAGCATCCTTAAGAAGGAATAAAAGGTTGAGATGGTTAATTCTTCTTCTAAAACTCCCTAAGTTAAACGCTTGAAGGCCTAAAGAAGAAGAAACCCTTAAGAGCCCAATGGAGGGGCATGTAAGGGGTACGCCCAAAAGACACTAGAGATCAAATAGGGCGTTTGCTTCTATGGTAGCAAATAAGGACTTTGAAAGGGAACTGCAAAGAGTATGAGTACTTTGAAATGTTACCTCGTTTAGTAATTCTACTAGGAATAGAATTTACTAGTCTTAAGTCAATTCTGCATAAGCCGTTGTGCAAAGACTCAAGGCACTAATGTTCTGAACATACAACGAGATAACAAAAGTAAGTGAGATGACAAAGCTTCGAATTACTTTGGAACGTTGAGATATAAAAGGATTAGCAAGTCAGACACCTTAGGATCATTCTATGAAAATGAACCTATAGTGTTGACTTCCTGTGAATCCTGTCATGAGGGAAGCGTTCCTGAATCCCGTTTATAAGAAACGTGGAACGTTCCAAAATTATAGTGGATTTCGATCCATGCTGATGAGTGTAAGATGCTTAATGTAAGCACTAGATACAATCGTCAGTTTAATCATTATGAATGAATGTACTTGTTAAAGTACAAATTCGAAACTTATATGAAATTCTTAGAATTTCGAAAGGAGGTTAGGAACCGAAGTAGTCATAAGTTATAGGTAAATCGATATGATCGAGATAGCCAATATCTTAGCAACTAATTCCTTACTTATCTTAGAGATAATAGGATTATCTCTCAGTAAACTAATTCGAGAACACCTTAGTGTTTCTGAATGAGGGAATGAAACCTTATAGGATATGGTCCATTCCATAGCAAGCTTTACTGACTTATAATCATTCTAGGAATAAACTCCTAGAATATGCAATTAGAGATTTTGAATTTAGTACCTTCCAAAATCAGTCCTTCAGTTGCACTATGCAAAGTGGCATACTAAATTCCCTAATTATTCTTATCCAAGAATTCAATGGAATCCTCTTACTTGAAGAGGATAGTGGGAGATAAGCTTGAAATGAGTTCAAGTTTATATAATGATATTGGATATCAGTTTTGCGATTCCCTTGTACAAAGGTTGTTTGTCTCAAAGGAATGTACCTTTCTTAAGGAATCGTTCCTATAGAAGAAGAAAGGCAAGCAAGCAGACCTCAAAGAAATTTGAGGAAAAATATTCATGCCACATACAGAAGAAACGAGCCCATCTGATAAAACTTAGCCAAATTTTAGAGTATGTACACGTGTGAAACCCTTCTCTTAAGATGCGTTTAGAACGCGTTCCTAGATAGCCAAGGAATTACTTGAAGAGGAGACACTGTCAGATTTGGAATCTGAGTAGTGTAAGCAAGCCTTGAAATCCAATATGGATTCCATATACTTAAACCGAGTTTTGACCTTGATTGATCCACCTGATAGGATCAAGCTCCTAGAGCTTCGAGTAAATGGAAAGCATTACAACCTTCTTGACGGTTGAAATGCAAAAGTCCATTTGGGTTGTGTTTACCATATCCTCATATTCTGACTATGAGATATGATAAATGAATATGAGAACTATCTTGTTCAATATGAGATTGAAAGAGACTGAAATAAGGTATTTCTATAAATCTCATATTCAATGGGAGTATGCATAAGGTATGCAAATCCCTAAAATCAATCTGTGGATTGATAAAGGCTTCTAGGATTAGACAATTCGATTCCATAGGATAGTCAAATCGTTTGACACAGATGGAAGTCGAATAAGTCTCAAAGTGTACATAGGAAAGTTAGTGATGTAAGAGTCAATTTTTGGTTCTTTAGAAAACGACATCCTTCTCATTAGGAATGTCAAGGACGACGTGAAAGTTACCAATTCTTGTTTAAGAAACAATTTGACATGAAAGATCTTAGTGATTATCCTATATTCTCGACATTCAGATCTATAGAAGATAGATCTAAGAGAATAAAAGGATTATCACAAAATGAGTACATAACCACGGTACTAAAAGGAGTTTAGTATGGACAATGGAACATCTCTTTTGAAGAGTATGTGTCCTAAGATAACTTTGAGAAAGTTAGAATGTCCAAAATCCCTTTAAGTGAAAGGGTGCATAATGGATGAAAAGTTATGTACTAAATTAGATATGGCGCAACACTAAGCGTAGTAGGCCGAATCTAATATGACCTCAGAGAAGGTCATTAGATCTTTGTAAAGGATGTCCTCAGAGTACTTGAGAAGAAATGAGGATATGTATTAGTTTACAGAGCCCAACAGATCTTATTGTTAGAAGGATATTTGATGTAACCGTTCATCAAACATAGATGATTATGATATCATTGAAAGGATACAACTTCTACCAGAATGGTAATGCAATGTGTTGGAAAGGGGTTCCAAGGACGGACATTGCAAAACTCAACTATCGTAGTTGAGAACTTAGTCGTATTATATAACACTAAGTTAAGTGTTTGGGTAAGAAACTCCATCTAACTTGTTAGATGAAGTTCCTAGCATGAAAACAACTCCTTGATCATATTGTATGATAAAAAGGATGGTTGCTCAAGTAAGAGAACCAAGACCTCACCAAGAGACTGAACACGTGATTACGAATCACTTTATAAGGAAAAGGTGTTTCCTAAGAGATGTGTAAACAAGAGGGTCACATCAGCAGAGAATATAGCAGATCCACTTTGGAAACGCCCAAAGTCAATAGGGTCTCTAAGTGCATCTTGAGAAGATGGGACTTAGAGTACCTAAATGGCTTTTACGGGCAAGTGGGAGATTGTTAGGAATAGTGCCCTAGAAAGCCGATTCGACGTAATCTGCTTTGGGACTTTTCTTGTATCACAGACAATCTTTGAATAATATACGATTGATCATAGGCAAACACTTCTTTATATGCCAATACGTGTTTTGAGTGTTTCCATTATGTGTGCATGTATGAGAACTCCCCTAATCCTGATGACTTTAGGACTCTACCATTTAGGTGAAATGGTTCATGAAACGAGCCCTATATCACATAAGTCATGATTAGTAAGATACTCCAAGCCGATGAGTCCTACAGACAGTGGGAGTGTCAACCTGACTCCTCTAAGGCTTGCTTGTGGGATCACGCCCTTAAGAAGGACCACCTTGTTTCATGGAGGTGCAAAGTGTATAGTTGATACGTGCGTGATACATGAGGGTGCTTACTTTAATAAGTAAGTTCACTGAGGTGCCCCGTGTGAGAACATTCCTAAATGGGAAAGGAAGTTTCTATTTCAGGAAATGGAAACTTCCAGATTAGGAAATATCTCACGAGTCATTGATGTGATTAATTGATCCTTAGACTTGAGGTTCCTTGTCACTTTATGAATTAACTCTGTAGTCTTTGGTATAAGCTTTAAAGGGTGTCGCCTTAGACAACTGATTCAAGGCTTATGCTGGGGCTGCACAAGTGATTCATGAAAGTGAATGAGAATCAAGAAAGGACCTACACTTGCATATGCAAGGTGATCTCTTATTGTGTAAGTCATTCATATGCCATATGGAGTCCTTGGCCAAGGCATTAGATCAAGACATCAAGAAAAGGGTTTCTTGGATTGAGATCAAATGGATATGAAATGCACTTAGCTTTAAGACCGGATTATTAGGGTTCTGATTATTCCCTTGCCCTAGATCTTGGTTGAGAGATAGTAAGTAGGAGGATTGTATCTCACATGAATCAATGACTTAAAGGTTCTGTCGAATCCGAATATTCCAATTCAGCTAGGGGTTAAACACCTGTTGCTAGACTATGGTCGTTTGATCTGTGAACTGATTAATTAATTAGTGAATTAATTAATTAGGGTCACTGCTAATTGAATTGAGAACCTAGAGGGTCACACACAATAACTTGGTTACATGAGTTGAGGCTTTAAAATGATTAAACGAGTTAATCAAGCCTAGAGGGTTCCACACGTGTGAAACCACACGTGTGGGTCACGTGACTGGACACGTGTCATTGTGACATGTGTGCCACACGTGATTGTTTAATAATATATTAAATAATTAATTTGTTAATTATTTAATAGACTTTGGTTTAATTTTGAATTAAAAAGAAAGTCTTATTTTGGATAAAATAATCTAGTTAATTAATTATGAATTAATTAATTAGATAAAATAAGTTATTTATTTTAAATAAATAAAGTATAAAATTATCCAAAAATAGTTTGGATATTTTTAGCTCTCTTGAAAGTTGATTTGAATTAGAATTCAAAGTCAAAGTTGGAAAATACTTGATGATCAAGTAAATAGGAGAGAGAGGGACCAAATCCTTGCCCAACAAGGACTAGGTTCGGCGTCCCTCCCCTTTGCCTATATATAGGGGAGCTCATGCTCCCCTTTAGAGCTAATGAAATTCTTTTGGTTCATGTGTTGAACACCATCCTTTCTCCAAGATAAACGAAACCCTAGGTTAAGCCTAAACACTAACTAGAGAACTAGCATCCTTATTAGTTAGATTGTAGCCAAGTTGGTGGACTATCTCTAGAGAGCTTCAAGTTAGAAGTTTTGAAGATTCGAGCTTTACCAAAAAGTGGGGATCAAGCAAAACGATCAGAAGGGATGATGTAACGATTCTGAACCCGACGTGAAGCGAATGAAAAAATCGAACCAAAGAAGATGGCGAAAACCGTTCGTCCATATCCTGAAGGATGAATTTTTTCACGAGGGTTTTGTGACTGGCAGTTTTCTACTTTCGCAAAACTGGTTTTCGAAGGGAGTTTCAATCCTGCTTTTCTCGTTTCATGTTTCTTTCTTTATGTTATATTGTTAAGAACATCTCTAACATGAATTGAATCTAGGTTGGTGTGGATTGCTATCCCGACAATGGATTCTGAAGTAGAAAGAGACTTTCGAGGGACGGGTTGTCAAGCCGCGAGAAGAGCGTTCTTGGGTGGCTTGAAACGCTTCAAGAAAGAATAAAAGAAAAGTAAGTTTTCTATCTTTACGAATTTGGATACACGATTGCGAGTTCAAGATCCTTTTGTTGGAAAAAATTTTAAATTCCGCTGCTTTCTGATTCGTGTTTTCCAACATCAAGTGCACGAAGTGATCCAGATGCTCGGCCAGATCGGTTGTTCCATCATACCGATTGACGGATGTAGGGATTTTGCCTTTCCCCGCGCGGGTCATCAAGACCTCGTCGGTGAGGGGGAAAGCGCCTATCAAAGGCCTATAGTTCCGGTCCTCGGGATCGTATTCTTCGTAGCCCACCTCTTTCCCGTAGCGGGAGATCTGGCTGCGTGGGTGGCGAGCGTCTCTGGCCTTGGACCTCTCACCCCCGACATGGGAGGCGTGAGACCTCGCATAAGAGAGCTACTCCACCATATTCTGGAGTCTGATGTGTTGATCCTGCACAGTGGCTAATTGAGGGTCGCCGACATTTCTGCGGCTTGCCCTTCCAGTGGCTAATTGAGGGTCGCCAACATTTCTGCGGCTTGCCCTCCCAGTGGCCCTCGATTGGACCTCTTCATTTTCAGCTCCCTCGTTCTGAGGGGCTTTCTCCTTTTCGACAGGCTGCTGCGCCTGGAGAACCCTCGGTGGGGCCTCATTTCCGTTTGCTAGTGGCGGCGGAGGCGGTTGGCCCCTCAGCACGTTTTGGGCAGCTGTCAGTGGATGAACTGGGAGCCCTACTATTGGTGGAGAGGCTCGAGCGCCAGTCGATGAGGGGAAGTAGGCGGTGGTAAAGTGTAATGCCCCGCTTTTCTAGTGTTCGGATTTCGTCACGTGTCGACTTTCTTGTGTGCTTGATTATGTAATTATGTGATTTATGTGGCCTTATTTGCAGCTCCTTCTGAGTTTAGGGGCTTGTTTGTAATTTTCTCTTTCAGGGTTTTCCGGTCATTTCTCACCGATCGAGATTTTGACCTCTTTGATTCCTTCAACGCGTTCGGGATATCGAGACGAGTCCGAAGACTCTGAGTTTGCCCAATTCTGGCGTTGTTAACCCTTCTTTCGGCTGTTCCGTGGGTTGAGGACCCGAGATATAACACCCAGATCCTCGTTATTCGTGCCAAGAGGGCTGGAGTTTCAGCTTCGTTCTCTCTCTCTCCCTCTCCCGGCGAAACACGCACCCACACACCGACACACACATATACAAATTCTAACTTCCTCGTTTCTCGACGGATTTTGACGAACCAATAGTGTTTTTCGATGAGCTCGACGACGCGGTCACAACTGTACCAAGATCTTGGCCTGACGACGACCGACGGAGGAGATATTTTCGATTTTCAGTCGCGCCAGGTAGAGGATGGCAGGCCATGACTTCGCCGGCCGATTTCGACAGTCTCCGGCGGCGATTCTTCGACACGCGCCACTGACCAAGACAGGAGCGCGGTCTTCCACGTCAGCAGCGAGGCCATCGTGGCCACGACGACACCACACGCGCCACCTGAACTTCACGCCGCGGTGGCGCGACACTGTAGCACGGCGAATCTCGCCGTTCCGTCATCCTTTTCCTACGAGCAAGACCGGTTCGTAAGGTTTTTCAACGTCCTGATTCCATTTCCGGCATCAATTCGGGCAGAAAACGGCCAGAGATAGCAGTTCCGGCAAGGCAGCAACGGCGGAGCTAAGAGGTGGCGGTTCGGCCTTTTTCGGTGGGATTTTGGTGACGGGCCCTTCATGAGAATTACTCTACTCGACGTGGCCAAGCTTTCCGTGTGGGTGGCGGTGCGAAAACCGGCCAGTGGCGGCGAACCGACGGCAGAACCGGCGGGTCAATACCGATCAACTTTTCGGCTACTTTTTTCGGTAATTGAGATATGGGTTTCGAAGGCCTCGTTACGGGCTTTCCAACGGTATGTTCGGATTTCATTTTCGTTTTACGGTTGGAGTTTAATTGCAGTTTTCGTTCTAGGGATTCAGTTCGGTTTTTCGCCAACGAAATCCGGTGTGACTGGTGTTTTCTGAAATTGTTTGAGGGCTTTTGATTAGCAGGCCGAGGAACACGTTTCTGTCCTTCCGGGGATTTTTTCGGCTACCGGAGGTGGTGGTTTGACGGCTGTCAGTGGCGGTCCGGCAGGTTTCGATAGCGGCATTCCGACACCTTCCGGACAGCATGTTCCTTTCGTCGTGGTGAGTCTATCACCGCTTTATGTTCGTCAATCGGACACTTGGTTGATTTTATATGAATTTTTGAAGTTATTGTTTATTATATGTTAATTACTTTAAATTGTAATTTGATCTTGTACGCTTAATTAATCGATGATTATGAATTTTATAATGTAAGATAATATGATATGATATATGAAAACTCGAATTCTTAACTCATTGATTTTATGGGCCTCGTTTCATGTCGATTACTTGCCTTAATTGATTTAATTGTGAATTGTTTGAATATATATGAGTTGGCATAATTATTCCACATGCTTATTTAATTTGAAATACAAACTTAACGTTCATGAATCATACATGTAGCTTTAATTATATGTTTAATTGTTATTTGGAAACTTGAATGTACACTTGAATATTGCATGACTTTTATAAATTATTATATATTGAATCATTGCATAATTTATTAATACCATATCGTGAACATTGCCGTGCGTCATATTTGGTTCATATTGAGTCTCCTCCCACTGGTACACATTGTTCATTCTCTTGTACAGTTCGTTTCCAGGGCGGAGACTTCCGAATTGAATAGGCACCCGTATTGCTCATGCTTTATGTCTCGTGGTATTCCAGGTGAGGGTGTTTTCATTCTAGTTACATATCAATCCCTACAACCCTTATGTGATAAGTTTTGGGCAAAAAACCTTATATATATACATATACCATTTTCAAAGTGGAGTCATCGAGTAAATTATTATCGAGTAACCCTTTTCTAATGAATTATGAATATGTTATGTTTCTCATGAATCAAATGTTTTGGCGAGAATATGATTATGAACATGATTGATTGCACGGGCCCAGGGACTTAGTACACATGGCTATCCGGGGAGGCAAGGGCCGACGGTGATCCCGTGTGCTAGTCCCACATTGTTGCGGTGATACCGGCCCTCGCTAGGAGTTTTAGCGGGGAATGGGAGCTGAGTGCCAATTGGGGAATTCATGTAACCCCATTGGTCAATGATTGGGTGGCCAGGTCTTGCTAACCTGTCCACCACCCGGAGGAAGAAGGTTGGAACTTGTTTTATGAATATGATTGTATTATGATTGTTTTGCACCGTGCGGGAAGGCCGGGACACGGATCGCCCAAACGACTATGTTATATGATTTGTGTGTATTATAATATACTGCATGATCACATATTCAATGTATTAATGATATTCGTCGTACACGGTCGGAGTTTGGTTGGAGATAGTGCACGCTCACTCGCCGAGCCTTAATGTTTATGTATGATTTATGAACTTAATGAATTTAATATGATTAGTTGTAAAGTTCGAGCATTGCTTCGTTATTTTTTTGCCCTCTTGAGAACTAACTTTAAATAAAACTTTGCTCGGGATTTATGACTTGCATGCGCATGTTTCTATAGTTATTTATCGCTCCTGCTCACTCAGTCTTCTAGAGACTGACCCCTCTTTCCCACTTTTCCAGTTTCTGTTGCAGGTGTTGGTTACTAGGCGGAGTTAGAGTTGTCGAGTCATTGTTCTAGTCTCACTCACTTACACTCACTGCATACTATATGGTTTCTAAGTATTGTATTGACCTTTTATTGCTGGCCGATGTGCCCTTATTGAATTGATACTATTTCGGGACAGGTTAGGACAGGTTCTGGAGCTAGTTGAACCCGTTGTTATGTTGTTGCCTTGTATTGATTCGGGACAGGTTAGGACAGGTGTATGGATTAGCGGAACCCGTATATCTATTCTTGTTGGATCTCATTTATTTCTTTGATATTACATAAATGATTTTCTTGCTTCGGCATTTTGGTTATTGTTGATTGTTCCAGGGTTAGCTTCCGCCTAGTCAGGACTGTTCTTTTGTTTATCACCCGTTTGCTGTGAGTCCGATTCATGTATGGACTGCCTATTTCATATGTGGATTAGACTCATAGTGCGGGGGATGTGGTGCCTATCGTCCCGGGTGCTACATAAAGTGCTCCCAGTCGTTCTGCGCCTCCTGCGCCTCGCATTGCGCATAGAGCGCCTGAAGCTGTTGGGTGGTGATTTGAGGCATTTCCACCCCTTGTATTTCTCTTGGGAGTGACATGGGAAGATGCAACGTTCCCACTTGGTAGGGTTGCACCATGGGTATCATGTTGGGCATCGCCCCAGCCATCATACCCGATTGGACGTAGGCGTAGCCTGGCGGCGGCATAGCCATGGAGTAGAGGGTAGGATTGGCGGCAGTGGCGGCGGGAAAGAGCGCCACTGGGGGAGGAACAGAACTAAATCCTCCAGCTCCATTTCCTCCAGCTGGGAGGGTTCCGGCTGCAGGTTTCCTACCTCCGTTTCCACCCTCAGCAGTAGGATGGGATGCACCTCCGGCTGGCACATTGCTGGTCGCGTTTTCCTCATTAACAGGCGGGAGGGTACCCCTATTATCCAAGACTCCAGATCACGTTGAAGTTACCATGGTCAGAACAACTTGATGTTACTATTCAACTAGCTCAGGGAAGAATTTGACGAAGATGAAGATGGTGGTGACGGAATTTCCCACAGACGGCGCCAAAATGATGGTGCAGGAATTGGGTTCTTAAGATGCAACCAACACTTTAAGATTTTGTTTGGAAAGGGAAGACCATCACAGGCAGGGAGCCTCAGGAACTGGGTTTCCTTTTGAGCGAGGGTTCTTCCAGCTAGGATAACACCAAGGATGTGCAATTAGGATGCAATTATGCAGTTGTGGTGAAGGTAATGCAGAGATTGGGAAGAGGAAAAACATGCCCAGTTTTGGAAGTGCAGTGTGTATGAAGAAGATGACTTGAGGAAGAATGCAGGGGTTTCTTCCTATTTATATGTTAGGGGTGAGGGTGCTTTGGGTATTTTGACCAAGTGGTCCCAAACCTGTGTTGCCCTAACATGTGGCAACCTGTGATGGTATGAAAGTGATGGCTCTGAAAGTGGGCGGCGGGCGTGTCAGTTACGAGGTGCCCACTGCCACTGTGTTAGAGGTTGCTGGCGAGAGTCGCGCGATGGGGGAGGGGGCTCAAGATCTATCATGCCTGTGTAAGGATGCCTCTCTTGGGGGAAATCTTACCCGAACGAGGGCGACGCTCGAAGGAGCGCACGAGAGGGTTTCCTCTGGTAGATGACCTACGAGCGCCAAATACCCGAGCGTAAGAAAGAAGGTGCCCTCGTGAAGCGTTTCCCTGGGAATGGTGACTTCGAGGGACCGTAGCGCGAGCACCAGGTTTGACAGCCTGAACCCCTTGCCCGAATAGTGGGCCGAGGCGCATGGGCCTGGATTGGCCAACAAGTGAGTGGGCTGGGCTGGTCCGCGACACGTGGACGGCGTGGATCCAAGTGTGCTTTTACGTCTCATCAATACACGTGGATAGCCTGAAGGGTTTTGAATTATATATATATATATATATATATATTATTTTTTTATCCCAATTATTATTAATTTACTATATTAACCCTCACTAGTATTAATTTTAATTTTTATGAGGGGGGCCAACAATGAAAAACCCAAAAAAATATTACATACACAATAACACAAATATATATATATATATAATAATTAAATTTTTTTTTTTTGAGAGGGGTGAATTTTACCCTTCAACCCCGTATTGACATAAAACCATTTTAAATTTATGGGGTTGTGGGGTTTGAATATTATTTAATTTTATTCTGAATGAGATTAGTCCCAAAAATAATCTTACATCACAAACACTTCCTAATTTTATTAAACCGCACACAAACTACTATATATTTATGAAAATAAACCAGAAACTAAAAGTTTAAATGTAAAGTTGGTATTTAAATATTTCGACTTAAATAAGAAAAAAGCCAAAAGTGCTTAACGAAACATTATTTTGGTTGAACCTATGTTTTGAAACCCGGATCGGACCGGCCGGTCGGACCGGTTCGACCGGTGACCGGCCGCCATTCCGGTCCGGTTGATTCCTCAAAACCAGTTGTCGGGCGGACCAATTTGGCCCGCTAAAAACCGGTCAAAAACCGGTTAAATAACCGGACCGGACCGGTTAACGGGCCGGATGACCCGGATTTTCCCTTTTTTTTTTTTTTCAAAAATTAATGTTATATTTTGGTACCTACAAGAATTGAACCCCAGTCTCTAGGGATATAAGGAGAGTCCTACAACCATGACCGCCGCTTTCAATTGTTGCAATCCTAAATTCAAAGCAAAATATATATAACGCTTTTGCCAAAGATCATATTGGGAAAAAATTTGAATTCATTTAACAAAACGAGAAACTAATGTTTATTATTTATTTTTCTTTTTATAATATATATTTATATAACTATAAATTATGGGTGATATTCTTTTTATTTATGACTCTATAATAAAAGTATGATATTATTGAATTAATCTTTTATTTATATTATTAATTTGTTAGATGTTGATTATTTTTCAATTTAGTTAGATATTTTATTATATTTGTAGATTTATAATTTAAAATTTTATTATTGGAGATGTTATTTAAAAATTAATAATAAACTAAAAGTAATTAAAATTATAATTTCTTTTATATAATTTAGTTTATTTGATTATTTTTAATTTATATTTATAATATTATATAGTATATATAACTATTATTTAATTATGCTGTCATACCGGTCTGATCGGTGGTCCAACCGGTCGAACCAGTAAAATCAGTAACCAATAAGCCTTCCCGGTTCGACGTCCGGTCCGGGTTTCAAAACATAGGGTTGAACTAAAGCCCTCTTTGATTTTGATTGTTCAAGGTACCAAATGAGACGTGCAATTAGTAGTGTATTTTTCATTTTATATAATATCCAATCCAAGTTGAAAAGAGCCGTATCAATAAGGTAACTTTCTCTCTATCATTAATATTTGTATGACCAAATATTCAAACATGAGATGTCTGAATTTTTTTTTTTTTAAAAAAAAAAAAAAAAAAATCCATAATGGGCTACTGGCTATCCTTCAAAAAGCCCATTAAAGTATTTTGAACCTGCCCACATTTGCCACCAAAATTAGCAACCAAAGCAAATTACTTGCCAAAGCTCAAGCCATTGTCAGAAGAATAATTAACCAAAACCAATTAAGAAAAAGATAAAGGAATTTAATAAGAGCAAAGCGCTGGGCTCAAGGCTCTGCATCACTGAAAAAGTCTCAAACTCAAGGTAGATAACATGTCAAACCCGCAGCAAACTCTTCAAAATTAAACACACTTATCGACACTAATTGCTTCCTTAATTGCACTAATACTACAGATTAACAACTAAACAAATCCAATCCCACTTTTGGAGGGGGAGAATCAGCGCCGAGGAATATTTTAGCCCTTGTGATATATAAGAAAACATGAAGGGAGAATATTCCATTATTCAACTTTGTTTTGTATTGTATAATTTATATTCTTGAGCCGTGGATTATAAAGTAAGGGAATCCCTAATCCTTATTTTCTTTGAGAGTAGGCCTATAGCTTTCATTATAAACTAATGCAATTAAAAACGAAAAGGGAGACTAATTAAACTAATGCAGATCTAATGTCAATGTCTTGTGGTCATATTTGGAACATCCAGTGCATTTTAATAAATTAATCCCCAAAAGTAGTTTAGTTCATGCATCAAAAGCAAACGGATCTAATAAATTGTATATTGTGCATAGCACTAAACTAAATGGTGCAATCAAGTGTTGTATTAATTTAATCAGAAGTTTACAACTTGAGTCTGTCATTAATAAGGAGAATTGTAAATATGGGGCCAAAATCTAGATATGCAATTACTAAATTAAAAGTTAAAATTTATGATTCAGGGACAGATATGATATGATACGGATACGAGAATACGAATATGATACGATAAAAAGTATTGGATATAATGTCCAATACATATAATATGATACGACAAAATAATATTTTTAAAGTATCTGTACACATCATACGATAGAACTAAATTCAAATATTGAAAAAGAAAAATATCCCAGGAGAAAGTGATCCATGGAAATATATGTAGATTTGGTTTACTAGTGGAAGTTGGATAGATTGTGTACACAGAGTGCGCATATGCATAATTGATTTGGTTGCAACACTGATTGTTGGGTCGTGAAAAGATCCACTAATTTCACATCTCTCCATCCTCTCAACTTTTACTACAACTCGAGCTAGATGAACACCTCTCTCTTTCTCTCTCTCTCTCTATATATATATATTGCGATGGTTCCATAACGTAATCAAAAGAGATCAAACCAAAAATTTTAATTATATTTCTCAAAAGTCATATTTATAGATTTCTCGGAATTTAGAGTTTTAGTTATACACGTTATTACCTTTTCCTATCACGATTCATGATTTCCTATCTGATTTGTTACGATCTTATTAGAAACTCTTTTTACTAAAAATTCAGTCCAAAGGGGGAGAATCATATATATATATATATACTTATTTATTTATAGGTGTTTTGATGCAATTTTACGAAATATGGGGTAGTGGACTGTCATTAACTCATTTAATATCCTCTTACCAGTTGCCCCCCACCCCATCTCCCTCTATGGAAAAACACAGCATTGATTATCAAAAATATCATTGATCATCAAAGATATAATTGTGATCGTTTGAAGTTAAATAAAAACATAAAAGAAAGGAAAGAGAGCAGTAAAATAGTAGGCTGTAGGTATAAAGTTAGGCATATTGTTGATGGAGCAAGACCACACGATTAATAGATAGATACCTAATGTCCTGACGTTCAAAAGTCTCTGAACTCATGACTCATAACCTTAATTAAACAATATGTTCCATCGCATTAATTACCTCTTAATTCCATCACAAATGAGCTACAATAAGTCAATAACAGAGTCTGTACCTTTAAACTGGCCATATTCTGTGTTTTGAAACCCGGACCGGACCGGCCGGTCGAAACGGTTCGACCGGTGACCGGCCGCTTGTCCGGTCTGGGTGAGCCTCCAAAACCAGTCTCTCTTTGGACCAATTTGGCCCTCTGAAAACCGGACGAAAACCGGCTAATGAACCGGACCGGACCGTTTAACGGGCCGTTTGGCCCGGTTTTTTTTTTTTTTTTTTTCAAAATTAAAAATCCATGTTAATTGTTCCACCAAGGATTCGATCCTTGACCCTGAAGTTAGGAAATAAGGTACCACTTGGGCTGCTTACTTTGTTGGCTAAATTTTGGTAAAATTTTATATAAACCATTCATATAGTAAGCTTACAAAGTGAATTATATTAAATTGAATTCTAGAAAAATCTAGAGGGGCAATTTTCAAAACTCCCAATGGGTTGAAAATTTTTTAATTTGTTCCCATATTCAAAAAAAATTTAGTTTACTCCCCATATGAGATGCATAATTTGAGTTTGTTCCCCATTTTCTAAATAAAGAGTATGACATTTGTTTAATCAATTTTTTTTTATCTATATTACTAATTTAGTTGATGTTGATTATTTTATTATTTAGTTAGATATTTAATTTATATCTTTGTTGATTTATAATTTGAAAATTTATCATTAATTATGTAATTTGAAAATTAATGAATAGTTTAAAGTGATATATAATTATATCAATTTTTTTATATTATTAAATCTAATTGATTATTTGTAATTAATATTTATAATATTATATAATTGATATATATATATATATATATATATATATATATATATATATATATATATATATATAATTAAATATAATTATTACGTAATTATGACGTCATACCGGTCCGATCGGTGCTCCAACCGGTCGAACCAGTAAAACCAGTAACCAGTAAAGGGTCCCGGTTCAACGTCCGGTCCGGGTTTCAAAACATAGGCCATATTAATTGCGGAAATATATAATATTCTATATATCTTATAAAAGTATCGAAAATTTCTTACAAAATATAAATCACCAAAAATAACCTCATAAGAATTATATGAATAATTATTAGTTAAGGATAATTATATAAATACATATTATAACTTATTAATTTAATTATATTTAAAAAGTACTTATTAATTTATTTAAAACTTCTTTAACTTACCAAAAAAAGATACATAGTTCAACAAGGATTGTTTAATATTAATATATTAATTAATTGTATTCAAATTTTATAATATAAGTTGTTTATTTTTTAATTTTAATACCTATAATTTAAAATGTTATAATAAGATATATCTAACAAATTGAAAACCAACAAATTGATTCACTTTATAATTTTAATAAATTTTGGTAATTATGTAAAATAAAATATAATTTAAATTGAACGAGTTACGTATGACGATTCTCAATAAATCAATGCTAATGTAATTTTAATTATATAAGTCCATAATTCTAATTATCTAAGTTCATAAACTTTCTTAAATTATAATATTATAATTCTATGAACTTATCTAATTAACAAAATAATATAATTGAAGATTTACATAAAATATTTTTTTAATAAACTAATGAATCTTAATGTAATATTTTTCTATTAACTAATACTAATATAATTATAATTATCGAAATCTAATTAATCATATAATTTTCCTTTACTTTATATAATAAAATATAAATTAAATGAGTAAATATTATTTAAATAGGATGATTAACATAATCTATATCTACATATATTATAAAAGTACGAGTCGGATTTTTTGTTTCTTACAAAATATAGATCCCCTAAAATATCTTCACAATAATTAGGTCAATAACTATAGCCAAGGATAAAGATATAAATACATGTTATAAATTATTAATTTAACTATATTTAATGAGCACTTATTAACTTAAAATAGGACTTTTAGTATAATTAAAATTTCTTCAACTTACCCAAAAAAGATATATAGTTCAACAAGGATTGTCTCATTATTAATATATTAATTGATTGTATTCAAATTTTATAATATAAGTTGTCTATTCTTTTAATTTTAAGACATATAATTTAAAATGTTATAATAAAATATATCTAATGAATTGGAAAACAACAAATTGATTCAGTTTATAAATTTTAATAATTTTTTGTAATTTTATAAAATTAAATATTATTTAAATTGAATGAGTTATATATGAACTTTCAATAAGTCAATTCTAATGTAATCCTAATTATATAAGTCCATAGTTTTAATTATCTAAGTTCATAAACTTTCTTAAATTATAATCAAATTATAATTCTATAAACTTATCTAATTAATAAAATAATATAATTGAATGATTTACATAAAATATTTTTCAATAAATTAACTAAATCTAATGTAATATTTTTTAATTAACTAATACTAATATAATTGTAATAATCTAAATCTAAATAACCATATAATCTTCCTTTAATTTATATGATAAAATATAAATTAAACACGTAAAAGTACGAATAGCGTTTTTAATTTCTTACGACTTAATATACCACAATTTAGAATTGCATGTCGTCGGATCAAAGTTACTTTAAATTAAGAATTCTAAGGAGACTCAATGTGTGTGCATAGAAAAATAAGATATAATCTAATTTTATAAATATTTTTTATAGTATTCGATTAAACATTCCTTAAATTTTTTGTATAAATATATTTTTTTAATTATTTCTACTACATACATAAAAAAAATTAACATAAATCTGAAATAATACTCATTAGAGAAATACAAATAAGAAAATGGAATGCAAGATCAAATAACAAAGAGAATATAAAAAAGAGATAAAGAATAGGTAGTTAAAAGAAAGAGTTACTTGATTTTAATATGTATACACATGCATACCAAAATTAAGGACAACTGTGAAATATCTTTACAAATATATTTATAAAAGACATAACGAAGTGAGAATTAATATCATGTACATGACAAACAAAATTTCGAAATTAGATTAAAAATTTCAGGATTCTAGATTGGGTGTCAGCTTAACAAATGATATGGAGATTTTTTTAATTTAATTTGAATGAGATTAATCAAATAGTTATCAATTTAGATCTACATTGTCCAAAGTAGCAATACACAACTTATTGGTCGAATCAAAACTTGAAGGACATTTTGACTTGGGATTATTGCTCCAAAACAATGGTCCTTGAACATTTTTTAGTGTGCAAGAAAAGCAAAAAAATAAAAAAATATAAAGAATTTCCGAAGTATTATGCATGAGAAAAGCAAGGTAAATATTCAAAAGCTTTGGACAAAGAATTGATGACAGAATATAACAAACTATTACAACAAGAAGAGATTATTTGGTTCTAAGAGTTGAGAATAATTGACTCCAATTCAGGGATAATCATACACATTTCTTTTATTTCTCAACCATAACGAGAAGAAGGAGAAACCAAATGAATGTTCTCAAAATAGGTAATGAATGGGCAACCAGTAATTATCAACTAAAGCCACACACTTGAGAGAACTACACTAAACTATTTAGTGGAGATACCATTGAAGAGGTGATGAGTCTTGGTATTAGCTTGCGCTAAAGCTACCGTGGATGGAGGAAAGTACATTCAAGTGTGGTTGAGGAGTTTCGGAAGTAAATCACATGTGTTGTTCGCACCTTATGTGTCAAATGATTTAAAGTAGTAGGTTAGTGGAATTCTGGGCATGGAAAGTAATGACAACTTAAGGAACTATTTGGGGGTGCGAATGAACTTTATCTGAAACTATAATGAGCATTTCTCGATTGTGATTAGCAGAGTCAAAAAACACCTCTTGGGATAGAAAGCCAAAACGAAAAACCTTTTCAAATAAATGACACTTATTCAGTCCATCATGATCTCGATCTTCAAATACTAGATGCACACAGATTGGATCCCCAATCACGTGTGCGATAAACTTAATCGACTCAAGCACAACTGTTTTTAGGAGAATGATATAACAATGAAACGAACCCATTTTGTAGGGCGGGAGAAGATGACTAGAAAGAAGCGAGAAGGTGGATTAGATCTTAGAGAAGCCCAAAAAGAAATATATCGATGCTCGCTAAAATGGGATAGAGAATGCTCAACAAGTAGACGACGGTGTGAAATTAGATACATAAGTAAAAATATTTAAAAGGAGAGGACATTCTTGATCAAATATAAGCCCCAATTATGGTTTCTCGAGCATGGAAGGGGATAGATAGAAACACTTGAATGGTGGAGCCATTTTTCCAATGGAGGATTGCGAAAGGTGAAAGGATGTTTTTATGGAACGATAAATGGTTATCACAAGGCAAACTAGCGGACATCTTCCAAGATAACATTTATGAGGAGGATAAAGATTTTATGATATGTAATCTCATTGGCACAGATACAAACTGAAACCTGCATAAGCTTAAAAAATTAGGTTAAACTTCAGTAAATCACATGTGTTGATCGCACCTTATGTGTCAATTGATTTAAAGTAGCATGTTACTAGAATTTTGGGCATGAAAAGTATAGACAACTTAAGGAATTATATGGGAGTGCGGATGAACTTTGGCTTAAATTATAATGAACATTTCTAGATTGTGATTAAGAGAATCGAAAAGCACCTCTTGGGATATGTAACACCCGAGCGTAAGGTGTCACATCCCCCGCACCGAGACCCGACCCGAATATGAAATGAACGATCCATACCCGAGCTAAATCACGGTGAACGGGGACAAACACACACTCTATGCTAGGCGGGCTAACCCTTAACCATACGAATCAGAGAAAATCAATAAAGCGGAAGCAATAAACGAGCAAAGCATATCATATATATACCACGAGCATCCAAGCTCCAAAATATAATTCATATACATCAATGCAAGCCATCACGGCCCAAAACATGTGTACGCTCCAATAACATATCCATATACAATAATCAGAAGTGTGAGATGTAAGTGTAAGACCAAAATATAGAGCTAGAGACGAATGCAAGACCTAGGACTCGTATTCCCGCCTAGCTCTCTCGACACCTGCACCAAACAGCTGAAAACCAATCGAGTTCAGTCCAAAAGGGACTGGTGGGTATAAAACATTGGCGTAAATATAATATATAACTGAATTTAAACAATCACATGCAGATTATAATCCCAAGCGAGGTTTTAGAAACGGTTCCCAAGTGGGAAAAATAGAGGAATCATCGGAAGGGATTATAATGGTCAATTTTACAATAGGTCATTAGTGGCCCGGCGAGTGGGCGTGCATCAACTCCATCCAACACCATGTGTGATTCAATCAATCATTCATTCATTAAGTCTTTCATGCATATCATTCTTTTGTGCTCAATCAATCGATTCTATTCAATCGGTCATATACACCTTCTTCCTCCGGGTTGGTGGGCGGGCTTGCAAGACCCGTCCACCCAATCATTGGCCAAAAGGGGTTACATGACTCCCCAGATGGCACTCAGCTCCCTTTCCCCGCCAATCTCCTGACGAGGTCCGGTACCGCTGTTCAATAGTGGGAACTAGTGTGAGGGATCACCGTCAGCCCATGCTTCCTCGGATAGCCACTCACACCAAGAACCCCGGGCCCCAATCAGTGCAATCAATCAATCAATACTCGCCAAAACATTAGGTAGGATTCGAGAAATAAGGGCTTTACGTTTGCAACCATTTACTCGATAAAAGACTCGATATATATATATATATCGTATTAATTTGGCTTAAAGCTTTTCACATAGGAAGATATATGGGGTCGTTTTATCTAAGTAGAAGAGAAACCCACCTTGTACCGGCAAAAGAAGATACGAAAGCCTCAAGGATTGGCCTTGTCTCCAACGGGATCGAAATCTGTGCAAGAAAGGTAAAGTGAGACTCAAAATGACCAATTAAGACGCTCGGCAATGAAATGATTATGACATGAGCGTATAAAAGATATAATTATGTTATGAAATGTTCATGTGCATGATTAAGAAATTGAATTTATATAATCAAGTCCTTTCCTCATTCATTTACGTTCGTTCAAATCATAATTCACATTTTCAATCAACTTAATTCCAAGAATTTCAATTAAATCTTAGCATAAAGTAAATCACATATAAAATTAGGAATTCGATAATTAAATACATTCAATCACACTTACAATTAGAAGATAAACAAATAAATACATTCAATTAAATTTAGGAAATTAAATAAAACATGAAATAGGTAACATTTAATTTAAATAATTCAATTAAATCAAATAACAATTAATATTTAATAAATATATATATAATATATTCAATATATATAAATACATATACATATACTATAATATATATATACATATATACGTACTATATTATATATATACATATATACGTAAGAATACATGCAACAAATACACATATGCATGCAAATTAATACCAAAATGCATGCAAACCATTAAAACCCATGCATGCAAATAACAATAGAATGCATGCAAACATTTAACAACCAAAATTCATGCAGGAAGAAAAGGGAAGAATGAACAGCAGCAGCAGCAACTCACGGGAACAGCAAACAGGCATGAAAAACAAGGTGACACGGGGGTGTCACCTTCAAGGAGCAAACCGAGACACCCCCGTGTCTCGGTACAGAAGTAGCCACCCAAGAAACACCCCCGTTCCAGCTGAAACAAGCAAGAACGACACACCCGTGTCGCAACGGACGCAGCAGCAACAAACGCGCAAACAACCTCTGTTTCTCTAGCTTAAACGCAGCAACATCACAAGCAACAAATAGGCAACATATGTAGCAAGAAGAAGACATGAAATGCAGCCTAAAACCAGCCCTAATAATGTACAAAAATGACAGCAACATCAAGGGAAGAACGCAGCTGCTGACAGCAATTTTCCAGTCCCAAAAACAGGGCAAAACTTACGAAAAACAGGGCATGAAATGATCTCAAGTAATCCCAACACGTTCATGTGAGTTAGGTTGTCATATGTGCAGCAAAACACCACAAATTCAACATATATATCAGGTCCAAGAAAGCTCACACACGGGAAGAAGGCATACGTGACTTTTCTTCAAAGTTTTCTCAATGTTCCAAAGTTGATATCTCATAAATACTTCAACTACCATGCAATTAATGATCATAAATGAAAAGAAGATATCAAAACAATCATTCTCAAGCTTGGAATCATCCAAAAAGCTCAAGTATGGAAGAAGATCAACCAATTTCAAACCTAATTCTATATATGTTCATTTCTGTCAAAAACTCACGAATTGATGCTCAAATTCAGGGATGAATGAATGAAAATGACTCATGATGGATGTACATAACATAACCAAGCTTACCTTGTGGATTAATGGAGGTTTGAAAGAGATTTGAGCTTGAATCTCAAGAGGTTGGCTTGGCTACGGGATTTCTGGAAAACAGAGGAAAGAGGGCTGATTTTCTCTAAGTATGAGGGACTAACTCGGTTGGGGAGGATAATGATCAGCTAGGTGGTTGAGTTAGGGTCTCATAGGTTCAAACCATGGTTAATTTGGTCAAGTATGGTAAGAGATATGGCTATTTTGGTGAAAGGTGGCAGTTTTGGCGCCGTGTAGGTTTTTCGGTTAAATTTCGGAGGTTGAAATGAGTTGGGAAAAATATATGGCTAAGTTTACTAAACTCGAATTTTCGTTACGAGTTCAGCGGAGTTGACGGAACTCGAATCCGAGTTCCCGAGCTCAAGATATTAAATACGGAACCAAGGGTGCGCTAAGTGCTCGTTAGCCCCCGACTTGGATTCCAAAATACAAATTAATCCGAAACACAAGCAAATGAATTCGAAAATACGAAACGAACAAATATTCATGTACAAGACACGTATAAGCTCAACATATTAAATTCGCACAAAATTCCGGTATCAATTCAAATAGAAACGAAGCACTCAAACGCAATGAAACAATAAAAGCCATAACATTAACAAAATAACCAACTAATTTCATTTATAATATATTACATATAATATGCATGCATACGTATATAATATATATAATTACATGCATGCAAATATATTTAAGTTATATTAATAAAATGCATGCAATATGATTCATAACTAATTATGCATGCATAATTTTAAATCCATGCACACACGTACGTTTATATATATATATATATATATATATATATATATATATATATATTTATATTATATAATGCAATTAATATTAATAACATTAAATTAAAATAATTAACATTTAATATAATTAAAATTAAATTAAATACATAAAACACACATAATTAATTATTTCGCGCATTTTGGTAAACAATTACGTCATACCTGTACGGCCGAAATATCGGGCGTCACAGGATAGAAAGCCAAAATGACAAACCTTGTCGGATGAATGACACTTATTCAATCCATCACGAGCTCGATCCCCATCTACCACAAGCACATAATTGGCTCCATAATCACATGTGCGATAAACTTGATTGACTCAAACACAACCTTTATTAGCAACTCATATAACAAAGAAACAAACCCATCTTGTAGGATGAAAGAAGGTGACTGGAAAGAAGCAAGAAGACGGATTAGGTCTTAGAGAAGCCCGAAAATATAGTGATGCTCGCTAAAACGGGTTGGAGAATGCTCAACAAAGAGACGATGGTGTGAAACTAGATAGATAAGATAAAAATATTTAAGGGGGGCCATTTTTTAACATAAGCCTCAATTTATGGCTTCCCGAGCATGGAAGGGGATAGTTAGATGCAGTTGAATGGTGGAGCCATTTTGCAAATAAAGGATTGAGAACGGTGAAGGGACGTCTTTTAGGAATGATGGATAGTTATCAAAAGGTAAACTAGAGGATATTTTTGGAGATAATATTCATGAGAAAGATAAAGATATTATGGTATGTAATCTCATTGGCACAAAAAAAAACTGAAACTTGGATAAGCTGAAAGCAGTACTGCCTAAGGAGATGGTGGATGAGATACTTAGTGTCCTAATTGCGTTGCATGATAATGGAGATAAGAGAGTCTAGACTGGGTTAACTAATGACAAATTGTCCTATAAAATGGCTATAGTCTACTTATGGTATCGGATGAGACATGGGAGAAAAATTGAAAATGAATTTGGAAATTACTTTGTCCCCAAAAGTTCAAGATTTTTTTGTAGCTTCCCCAACATGATAACTTGCAGAAATGTATTGAAGTATGATAGAAAATTTGGGGAAAGTGATGTATGCACTGCTGTTGTATAGGAGATAAATATGTGGACCACATACTGAGAAGTTATCCATTCGCACTTCGGGTGTGGGATAAGATTGATGATGCACAAACTGTATGAAATCTTTGTGGCTTGCGAGTGTCGGTCGACCTCAAAGAGAACTTTTATAGCAAAATTCAGAGCAATATGTTATCAAAATATCATGCGTGGATTATCTTAATCTTGATGCTCTAGAATCTTTTGAAAACGTGGAACTAATTGAGCTATCAAAATGTTATGAAGCTTAGAAGTGTCACTCTTTGCCACATAAAAGAGTTAACTGAGACCTCAACACTAATTAGTTAGGACAAAAAATATAGATAAAAGAAAATTTGCACTGAGTTATCGTGGAATAAATCTGAGAAAAGATTGGTGAAACTAAACTCTGATGTGAGCTTTAACCACGGATTCGAGATGACTACTGAAGATGAGTGCTAGGATGCGCTATGGATTTTAGTAGAGTTTTAATAATGTAGCGAAGTTATTGGGTTTACGTGACAGATTAACACTAGCTTGGGAAAGGTGCTTTTGGAAAATTAATGTGGGGATTGATTCGAAGATGGTTGTAAATTGGATAACAACCGAGGATATTGAAATGGAACAAACGAGAAATGTAATTTTAATTGACAAAGTTTACTCCAAAGGCCCTAAGAAACTTGAATTAAATAAAATCTCTAGAGAAAGAAACATGATGACGGATAAATTGGCGAGAATAGGTTACAAGTTTCAAGATGGTTTCTACATCTAGATTGCTCTAACGACAAAAGTTTTTGATCTTTTAGGTTTTTGTCATAATTTTTACATCTGTTTTTTTATTTATTAAATATATTTGAAAGTTGTAAATTACTACTTATGCTTAAAAGTTAGAATTATTTGGGCAATTATACACTTTAAATATTTTATTTTTATTTAATAACATAGTTTCAAATATTTTTATTGTTTATTTATTTGAATGTTCTCTACTTTGAATTTCTGCTTATTGTAAATGATTTGAAAGAGAGATTTCATATAAATATTTTTGTATGTGTATATTTATTTAATCAAATTAAATGTTTTTAATGTCATAATTTATTCACTAAACATAATAGCTAAATTTATTTAAATAAAATTAAATGATAAACGTGCAATGCACGTTCACTTCACTAGTATATTAAAAAGTACGAATAGGATTTTTGATTTTTTACGACTTAATGTACCACAATTTAGAATTGCAGGTCGTTAGACCAAAGTTACTTTAAATTAAGAATTCTAAGGAGACTCAATATTGGGTATGTAAAAATAAGATATAATATAATTTTATAAACTACTTTTATAATGTTCAATTAAACATTCCTTGAGTTTTTTATATAAATATACTCTTTTAATTATTTCTACTACATACATAAAATAATATAAATCTTAAATAATGTGCATTAGAAAAATATTAATAAAAAATAGAATCCAAGATCAAATGGCAAAGAGAGAATAAAAAAGAGAAAAAGAATAATTAGTTAAAAGAAAGAATTACTTGATTTTAATGTATATGCACACGCATACCAAAATTAATGAACAATCCAAATAATATTTTTTTATTTGATTCAATAATGATGTCACTCGGTTATCAAATTTTTCGTCTGAAAAAGATTTGAAGAAAGAATTGATGACATAATATAACAAACTACTACAACAAGAAGAGATTATTTAGTTTTAAGAGTCGAGAATTGATTGGCTCCAATTCAGGGATAAACATAAGCGTTCCTTTCATCTCTCAACCATAACGAGAACAAAGAGGAACCAGATAAATGCTCCATAATAAGCGATGAATGGGTAACTAATAATGATAAACTAAAGCAACGCTCTTGAGAGTATTACGTACTATTCAGTGGTGATACTATCGAAGAGGTGATGAGTCTTGGTATTAGCTTGCACCAACGAACCCTAAGGTGGCAGTGGAAAAATAACTTGGTAAGAACGTCCTCAAATGATGAAATCTTGAGGGTAGCGAAGAGCATGCACCCGTACAAAGCGCTGGAAGCAGATGGTTTTTGAGCCTATTTTTTTCTAACTTATTAGGATATAGTAGGAGACGTAGTGGTGAAATTCATCAATAATTGTACGGAGAGAGAATCAATTCCCAAGAAGGCTTATCAGATGTTTATTTATCTGATTTCGAAAGTTAATTCTCCAAAAAAAAACAAAAGAGATTCGGCTCATTGCGTTGTGTAACGTATTGCTCTAAATGATCACCAAGATGATTATACTTTGTTTAAACCGTATATAAAACAAATTATGAGCCCAAATAAGAATAGCTAACGTATTGCTCAAAATGATCACTATGATGATTATACTTCGTTTAAGCCGTATATCAAATAAATTGTGAGCCCAAACCAGAATAGCTTCATTTCTAGTCGAGATTTCCATTACAATATCTTGATGCTTCAAGAAGTGTTATGAATGCTACATCACTCCAAAGAAAAAAATAGGGGATATAGTGCTTAAATTGAATCTTGAAAAGGCGTATGACAAAGTTCGGTGGAATTTTCTAAAGAGAACTCTAACTTTCTTCAAATTCCCGACTAAAATTATTAATATCAGTATGAGCAGAATGAAGGGGATACAACCAGAGGTTTTATGGAATGGTGAACCAACGGAGGCTGTATGGACGTGTGGCATTAGAAAAGGCAGTCACTCTCGCCTTATTTGTTTGTACTCTGCATGGAATAACTTACGTATATGATTGAGGAGGTCATTTCAGCCGGACGCTGGAAGCTAATTACGGTATATCAGAGAGGCCCTCACATCTCACACTTGCTTTCTACAATAACATAATATTGGGAGCTAAAGCTACCGTGGATGGGACGAAGTGCATTCATAGTGTGGTTGAGGTATTTCACTAGACGTTAGACCTCAAATTAAATTTCAGCAAATCACATATGTTGTTTACACCTTATATGTCAAATGATTTAAAACAACAGGTTACTAGAATTTTGGGCATGTAAAGTACAAAAACTTAAAGAATTATTTGGGGGTGAAGAAGAATTTTGGCCGAACCTATAATGAATATTTCTTGTGTGATTAAGAGAGTCGAAAAATGTCTCTGGGATAGAAAGTCAAAATGACAAACCTTGCCTGATGAATAACATTTATTCTATGCATCACGAACTCAATCCCCAAAATACAAGTGTACAATAATCAAAAGTAAGAGTATGCAAGTGTACGACCAAAATACAAGAGCTAGAAACGGATGCAAGACCTAACGACTCGAATTCCCGTCTAGCTCCCTGACACCTGCACAAACAATATTTATTCTCGGTAATCTATACACATCCTCAACGATCCATCTTTCTTCTTAACAAAAAGAACCGGCGCACCCCACGGAGATGAACTCGGCTGAATGTACCCAATCTTAAGTAATTCCTCAAGTTGAATCTTCAATTCCTTCAACTCCGCCGGAGCCATTCTATAAGGAGTCTTAGAGTACGGTTCTGATCCCGGATATAAGTCAATAACGAATTCAATCTCACGATCCGATGGCAAAGAACCCAAATTCTCTGGAAACACATCAGGAAAATCCTTAACAACTGCGGTCATCTCAAATTTAATTTGATCCTTCGGCTTATTAAGAAGATATGCAAGGAATCCCATAGCCCCTTCACTTATTAACTTACGAGCTTTCATAAATGATAAAAGTGGTACATTCTTTGACCCCACTTCTCCAATCAACTCTTCACCCAACTTAATCTTTTTCTTAAAACAATCAACCTCGGCCTAATGTCGGTATAACCAATCCATACCGAAGATTACCCCATATCTCTTCATAGGGATCACGATGAAATCTGCCGGATAATCTTTCCCTTCTATCAAAACCGAACAAGCCCGGACAACCCGATCCTTCTGCAAACTTCCTCCAAGAGGAGAACTTACAAAATAACAAGAATTTTCACAAGTAATAGATAGATACAGAGAAGCACATAAGCACAAGATATAAAGGAGTGAGTAGCACCCGGGTCGAATAATGCATGGATGCTCGTGTTATGAATGCAAACAGTACCTTCCACGATGGTATTAGGGTCAGCTTCAACATTTTGTTCCTCGCCCTCAAGGGCATAAGCACGAGCTTGGATCATCGGTCTTTGTGTCCCAGCTTGAAACCCCGATTTCTGATCAGGACAAGTAAACGCCATATGATCTCCTTTCCCGCAAATCAGACATAACCCTAATCTCTTACTGCAATAATTGTAAGAGTGGGTCGATCCTCCACAATAAGTACACGGAGGTTGGTCTCGGCGGTTTCCCATAGGAGCTGGTAGAGCCTGAGGTGCTCGTGGAGCTTAAGAAACATTCTGACCTCCTGTTCGAGGCTTCTTGAAAGGTTTTTTCTATGGAGGAGCTGCCGAAGTGATAGGCCTCTTGCCCGGATTATATCTCATGTTTGAACCCGATCCTGATCCTCTGCCCTGTCCCATTGGTTCTTTGGAAATTGGATCCTTCTTCCTATACTCCTCTTCTTGCTCCAAAGCCCTTTGTACCGTATCCGAGAAGGATATAAAATTATGCCCCGTTTGACCATGTCTCAAATCCTGTCTCAACCCGGTAATAAACTTCTTCGCCTTCCTCTTCTCGTCCCGCGTAATATGAGGAGCATACTTCCCCAATCTATTAAAGGTAGCAAGATATTGGGCCACCGAGCGAGTGCCCTATTTCAATTCCATAAATTCCTGCTCTTTTCTTTCCCTAACAAACTTCCGGCACAAAGCATTCCCGAAACTCTCTCTTGAAGACTTCCCATGTGACTTCTTCTCCATCGACTTCTAGTTTTTCTCTCGTTCTTTTCCACCAATCATATGCCTCGCCATCAAGTTGGAATATGGTGAATTGAGCCTTTTCTTGTGTGGTAAACTGCCGAACTCCAAAAATCCTCTCCAATCTAGTCAACCACCCCTCTGAAACTGCATCATCAATAGAGCCAGAGAACCGAGGGGGATTATAGCTTAGAAATACAATCCCGGTGGTTTGGTAGAGGAGCCGGTTGCTCTGCTTGTTGTGGTTGTAGTGCAGCTTGAGCCCGTCGATGTTCAACATAATTGAAAATCGCTTCCATAAAGTTTTCCATATCCATCGGAGGCGGTTGTTTTTCTTGTCGTGTAGGAGAACGATCACGGTGTCGAGGTCGCCCCGGTGATCTCTCACGATGTCTACGTGGAGGCATCCTGTCCAATAAACACTGAAATGCGTGCTATTTTTAGTTCATGCATGAAAATGCAATTAGTTCAATCAAGATTGGAATATAGAGCACATAAGCACCTAAAGAATGCATATGCAATCACATTGTCAATTAGTTCCTAAGCCGAACGACCTAGACTGACTCACACGACACGAGAGCCCGGGTCTTGCATCCGTTTCTAGCTCTTGTATTTTGGTCGTACACTTGCATACTCTTACTCTCGCCTTATTTGTTTGTACTCTGCATGGAACAACTTACGTATATGATTGAGGAGGTCATTTCAGCCGGACGCTGGAAGCTAATTACGGTATATCAGAGAGGCCCTCACATCTCACACTTGCTTTCTACAACAACATAATATTGGGAGCTAAAGCTACCGTGGATGGGACAAAGTGCATTCATAGTGTGGTTGAGGTATTTCACAAGACGTTATACCTCAAATTAAATTTCAGCAAATCACATGTGTTGTTTACACCTTATATGTCAAATGATTTAAAACAACAGGTTACTAGAATTTTGGGCATGTAAAGTACAAAAACTTAAAGAATTATTTGGGGGTGAAGAAGAATTTTGGCCGAACCTATAATGGATATTTCTTGTGTGATTAAGAGAGTCGAAAAATGTCTCCGGGATAGAAAGTCAAAATGACAAACCTTGCCTGATGAATAACATTTATTCTATGCATCACGAACTCAATCCCCATCTACTACATGCACACAAATTGGTTCTCCAATCACACGTAAAAAAATTTGATCGACTTAAATACAACTTTTTTTAAGCGACTCATATAACAACGAACTGTGTAACACCCCGACTTTTCAAATCGTTCAGGTATGAATTATGTGATAATTACGTGCGCATTTAATTTATTTAATTATGTTATTAATTGCTTTATTTTATATTATATGAATTATTGAAATATTTAATTGTTTCAAAATATTTGAATTTGAGTTTATATGAATTTTGAACTATTTGCGCTTGAATGAATTGTTTGCTTGCCGTTTTTACGTGAAATGAATTCGGAATTGGGTGGAAATTTAATACGTTGGACTTATATGTGTTATGAATATGGTTATATGCTCGTTTTATATTTTCGGATGCGTTTATTTGAGTTTTGGAATTTATTTTGATTTTGGAATCCAAAACGGGGGCTAACGAGCAATTAGCGCACCATTGGTTCCTTATTTGATATCTTGAGCTAGGAAACTCGGATTCGAGTTTTGTCAACTTTGCTAAACTCGTAACAAAAATTTGAATTTAATGAACTTAGCCTTATATTTTTCTAATACCATTTGGACCTGCGAAATTCAACCGAAACATGCAACGGACGCCGAAACTGCCACATTTTACTGAAAGAGCCATAACTTATTCAAACCTTGACCAAATTAACCTTGGTTAGATCCCTTGGAACCCTAACTCAACCCCCTAGCTGCTCTTGGTCACCCTCACAGAACCAAACCTTCTCACTTGGAAAAATTTAGCCAAACATTCCTTCCATTCCCGTTGCTCTTGACATCCTTGGAGATTCAAGCTTAAATCTCCTCCAAACCTCATCCAATCCACAAGGTAAGCTTAGGGCTATATTACACATTCATCATGAGTCATTTTGATCCATTCATCCCCAATTTTGACCTTGTTTTCATGGGTTTTTGGCTGAAATGGAGAAATAGTTAGGTTATGGATGCATATGTTGATCTCTTTCAATTCTTGAGGAATTTGGTTGATTCCAAGCATGAATATGATGGTCTTGATTCCCTCTTTGCATTTATGGTGAAGTTGTGGCATGGTTTCTGCTCTGTTTTTGTTGCATTTTTGCTACTGTAACAGGTCGGTCGCGGCCGCGATCGAACCATGAAGGAAAATGGTAGCGGTCGCGGCCTCTTTCACGTCATTGTTGCATAGTCTCTCAGGTCGCGCCCGCGACCTGAACCTTGTGCATTTCCAGTCGTGGCCAACACCCAAAAATTGCCATGTTTCGAGTTTTCGGAAAAATTGATCAATATTCCGGAATTTGCATGGGTAGCGGCCGCTACCATTTCATGAAGGAAATGGGTCGCGGTCGCGACCCTCACATTCACTGCATGAAATTTCAGTTTTTCAACGTTAATTGCATGGCTTCTTTGGCTTGATTTTAGTTCAGTCACTTCATTAACATGTCATATATTGTGTTATCTTATGTGTTGTGAAGTTTGGTGATTTTTCGTTGAATATTTTCCGAGATATGCTTCAATGTGTCTTCTTTGGTCATAATGTGTGCATGCATGGATTTTACTCTTATATTTGAACCCTAATGACTATGTATTCCTTATTTTATGTCTTGTATGATATGTATACATGATCTACTACGTGTTATGATCGTTATTTGAAGTCCTTGAAGTAATTTGGTATGGAATATGGGAGTAATGAACTTAAATGGATTTGATTGATTCTTGTAACGAATGAAGTGAAAGTTTATATGTCTTTAAGATGTTAATAGTGCACATGAACGTGTTCATTACATTATATATTCTTTTATGCATTCATCTCATGACCATTTCATTGCCGAGCATCTTAATTGGTCATTTTGAGTCTCACTTCACCTTTCTTGCACAGATTTTGATCCCGTTGGAGACGAGGCCGGTCCGTGAGGCTTTTGTGTCTTCTTTTGTCGGTTTAAGGTGGGTTTCTCTACTATTTAGATAAAATGACCCAATATACCCTTATGTACAAAGTTTAAGCCAAAGATATATATATATATACATTGAGTCATTTTCGGGTAAATGATTTTGAACGTAAAACCCTTTTCTTGTAATACCCTACCGATTGTTTGGCGAGACCATGATTGATTGCACTGATTGGGGCCCGGGGTCTTGGTGTGAGTGGCTATCCGAGGAAGCATGGACTGACGGTGATCCCTCACACTAGTCCCCACCAAACTATGGTGATACCGCCCCTCGCCAGGAGATTGGCGGGGAATGGGAGCTGAGTGCCATCTGGGGAGTCATGTAACCCCTTTTGGTCATTGATTGGGTGGCCGGGTCTTGCAAACCCGTCCACCAAACCGGAGGGAGAAGGTGTATGTGACCGATTGAGTAGAATCGATTGATTGTGCACAAAAGAATGATATGCATGAAAAGAAATAAAGAATGAACGATTATTGAACTATACAAGGTGTTGGTTGGAGATAATGCACGCCCACTCGCCGGGCCACAATGACCTATTGTAAATTGATTGTTATAATCCCTTTTGTTGCTTTCTTTACCTCACCCACTTGGGAATTGCTTCTAAAACTTCACTTGGGATTATAACTTGCATGTGACTGTTTAAATACCGTTGTATACTTTACTTATGCCTATTTTTATACCCACCAGTCCCTTTTGGACTGAACCTGTTTGGTTTTCAGTTGTTTGTGCAGGTGTCAGGGAGCTAGACGGGAATTCGAGTCGTTAGGTCTTGCATCCGTTTGTAGCTCTTGTATTTTCGTCGTACACTTACATACTCTTACTTTTGATTATTATATTTACTTATGATTGGAGCGTATATCTTTTGAGCCGTGATGGCATGTGAATAATGTATATGAATTATTTTTGGAGCTTGGATGCTCACAGTATATATATATGATATATGATCGGTTATTGCTTCCGCTTTAATATTTTGCTATGATTTATGGTTTAAGGGTTACTCCCACCTAGCCTAGAGAGTGTGTGTGTCCCCGTTCGCCGTGACTTAGCTCGCATGTGGATTATCCATTTCATATGCGAGTCGGGTCTCGGTGCGGGGGATGTGGCACCTTGCGCTTGGGTGTTACAAACTGGACCCATCTTGTAGGGTGGAAGAAGGTGGCTAGGAAGAAGCGAGAAGACAAATTGGGTCTTAGAGAAGCCCAAAAAAAAAAATATATAGTGATGCTCGCTAAATGGGATGGAGAATGCGCAATAAGGAGACGACAGTGTGAAACTAGATACATAAGAAAATATATTTAAAAGAGGATGACATTCTTGTACATAAGCCCCAACTTATGGCTTCCTGAGCATGAAAGGGGATAGTTAGAAGCACTTGGATCGTGGAATCATTTTGTAAATGGAAGATCGGGAATGGTGAATGGACATCTTTAATGAAATGATAGATGGTTATCACAAGGTAAACTAGCGAACATCTTTGGATATAATATTCATGGGGAGGATAAAGATCTTATTGTATATAATCTCATTGACACAGATAAAAACTGAAACTTGGATAAGCTGAAAATAGTACTGCCCATGGAGGTGGTGAATGAGATACTTTCTGTCCTAATCACGCTACATGATAATGGAGATAAGAGAGTTTGGGCTGGGTCAATTAAAAAAGATAAATTCTCCTATAAAATGACTATACTCTGCTTATGGTGTAAGATGAAACATGCGAGAAAAATTGAAAATGAACTTGAAAATTACCTTGTCCCTAAAAGTTCATGATTTTCATATAGCTTTGTCAATATGATAGCTTTCTCACGAATATATTGAAGTACAATAGAAAATTTGGGAAAAATGATGTATGTACACACTATTATACAGGATATGAATATGTGGACCACGTGCTGAGAAGTTTTTCGTTTGCACTTCGGGTGTGGGATAAGATTGTTAGTACACAGATTGACGGAATCTTTGTGGCTTGCGAGTGTCAGACAGGCTCAAAGAAAGCTTTAATAGTGAAATTTTAAGCAATATGTTCCTAAAATATACTGTGTCGGTTGTCTTGATCTTGATGCTCTGGAATCTTTGGAAAGCGTGGAACTGATGAAGCAATCAAAATGTTATGAATCTTATAAGAGTCACTCTTCGCCACATAAAAGAGTTATCTGAGATTTTAGTACTACAAAAAACACAAGCAAAAGAAAATCTACACTTAGTTATCATGGAATAAACCCGAGAAGTGATGGGTAAAAATAAACTCGGTTGGAAGATTTTATAACAACACCAACAATGCTTGGCCAGCGGCATCATTCGAGATGACAACTGAAGATGAGTGCTAGGATATGCTATGAATCTTGGTAGAGTTTCAATAATGTAGCAGAGTTGTTGGGCTTACCTAAAGGACTAACAGTAGCTTGAGAGAGGCGCTTTTGGACGATGAATGTGGAGATTGATTCGTAGACGATCGTGAAATGGATAACAACAAAGGATATTGAAAAGCAGCTAATGATAAATGTAATATTTGATTGGCGAAGTTTGCTCCAAATGTCTTGAGAAACCTGTATCAAATAAATCTTGAGAGAATGAAACATGATGACGGATAAATTAGCGAGGATATGTCACAAAGTTTTAGTCGGTTACTGCGTCTAGGATGCTCTGCCGACAAAAATAGATGACTCTTAACTTGAGACTGCTTTTCCAGTGTTGGGTTGCTTCATTTAGAACAAAAAATATAAATATATATCGGAGAGATAGAAAAGAAAAAATATGATTTGACGTATAAATAGTGCAAATTAAATAATATTAATTATATTTTGTTTACTACACAAGATATATATATATATATATATATTTATATATATATATATTATTATTATTATTATTATTATTATTATTATTATTATTATTATTATTATTTTAAGAGAGACTGACAGAATTGAAATAAATCCTTCTTATGGTACAAAACGTGTAAAAAATGTAATACATCAATATAAACACATGAAAATGATGTTTCCTGTTGAAAGTGCAATGATGAAATTATAAAACCTATATCAAAGTAATATAAAAATATCAAACCATTAGTAAGTTTATTTTGAATTAATAATAGGTACAAAATGATACTAAATATTACATCATATTGTTTGAGGAGTACATAAATTGCTCAATCGAGAGTCCAATTAATTTTCATAAAATATTATTTCTTTAATACTTTATAAATAAATTCATTATTAAAAGCTCTATTAATATTTTATAGAATTAAATTACTAATACTTTTAATTGTTTAAGGATAATATAACTCTAAATATTGTAGGAAACGTACTTTACAAGTATCCATGGAGTTTTATTTTCTCATTACAATCGAACAATAGAAGTTATCGATTGAAAATTGCATGCGGTAAGCCGGTAACTGCAATGCAATTAAAAAAGTACAATCCAAGGTATAAACAAAAAACAAAATAGAAATACTCATTAAATCGAATTACAATTATGGAGAAGAAGATGGAGATTTGAGAAAGAGAATAATATTGAAAATGATGATATGTCAAACTCACCATTTTGAGAGATGAATATTTAGTGCAAGGTAATTATACTAAAATTGATGATAATAATATATCAAAAGCTACAATATCTCAAGATTATGGAATAAAAAAAATAACAATGTTCCCATTTTAAATGATGGAATCGAGGTCGGAAATATAGAAAAAAAATTAGGTGCAAAAATTATAGTTTTGAAAGTGAATATAACTTTTAGATTTTGAATGACGACAAAAAGATTCTTCAAAACTTCATAAAAAAATTAAGAATAAATCACAACTTATATTTAAAAAATAAACAATATAAGGAATAAAATATATATAGTTAATCTGGCATTTTATATGATCTTTTAAGTTTTTGTCTATATTCTTTTATATATGTCTTTTCATTTATTAAATATATATGAAAGTTATAAATTATTACTTATGCTTAAAAGTTAGAACTATTTGGGCAAATTAATATTATATACTTTAAACATTTTGTTTTATGTAATAACATAGTTTCAAGTATTTTTATTGTTTATTTATTTACATGTTTCTCCACTTCGAATTTCTACTTACTGTACAATTTGAAAGAAAGATCTCATATAAATACTTTCGTATGCGTTACTTTTTAAAATTAAAATGGTTCATTAAAAATGTTATTATATTTATTTAATCACTAGATATTTTTAATATCCTAATTAGTTCAATAAATATAATAGCTAAATTTATTTAAATAAATCAAATGCACGTTTATCTCACTAGTACTAATTAAAAGCATAAACATTTTATTATATATATATATTAAAAAATTAGGAGCGTTATTTTAAAATTTAATCAAAATATCCCTCGAAACGAACTTTTGGCCAAAACAAACTGTTAGAATATATCCCTAATTCTAGGAGAGATTGTGGTTACCTTATTTAACAGATTTGTGGATCCCTGGCTTGTAGGGATGATTAGGTTTTATACACGTTCTCTAGTGTGCTTTGTAATTCTTTCAACCATGAGCTTAATGAAAACCTTTTTTCCTCTCTATATGCCTTAACACAAACCTTTTTCCCGAAAAAAATAATTAGTTGAGGAAATGCCAGGCGAGCGCCTCAAGTTCATCCTCTCGTTTATTAATAACAATTCAGGAATAAAGTTGGAATCCTAGACTTAGAGGATTAGTCTCTAATCGTCCAAATATATATTAGCATGTTTGGGTAAAATTTTGAAGTTACGAGATCACAAATAATCAAACAACCTTTAATGTGCATCACTAATGCTAAAAATTTATTTTTTTTGGACACTAATGCTAAATATGATATATGTAGCGCCCGGAACGCTAGGCACCACATCCCCCCCACTATAGCCCCAATCCACATATGAAATGGTTAATCCATACATGAATCGACACTATAGCGAACGGGAGACAAGAAGAAAAACGACAACAAAGCTAGGCGGGACTAACCCCAAACCACATAATCCACAACCAAGTCAGAGTAATAAAAGCGAAAGCAATAACATTCATTCAATATTTATAGGTACCATATTTATTTATTTACTAATAGATATCAACGGTCAAAATATCAATACAATATCATCTCCAAAATAAGCCATAAGACAAGCTACAAAACAATAAGTATCAATACATGTACGTAATATGAGGTGAAGTGTGCTAGACCCAAATTAAAGACCCTCTAGACTTTAATTCCCGCCTAGCACGCCCTGCAAAACAACTGAAAAGTTGAGGTGTCAGTCCCACACGGACTGAGCGAGGGGTATAAATAAATATAAGCGCACAGACATGCAAGTTATAATCTCGGGTAATAATTTTTGGAGAAACAACAGTACAATTTGGAAGAATAAGAGATGCTATCGCCCGAGGTTACAACTAATTCCATTTCAATTTCAATTCCATACAATCAATTGTGGCCCGGCGAGTGAGGGCAATCTCCAACCTTACTCCGACTGTGTACAATCAATCAATCAATTATTTAAAGGTTAGGTGGTCATGCAATTCATTACGGTGCACAATTAGCAGTTTCAGCCCATCCTTCTTCCTCCGGTTGAGGGTGGGATTGCAAGGCCCTACCATCCAATCAGTCTGGGCAGAGGGTACATGAATCCCTAAGCCCGGAACTCCTTCCTCCCCTAATCTCCTAGGGGGTTCAGGGGTCATCCCAATTTGGTGAGGATAGCGCTCGAGTTACCCGTCAGCCCGTGCTTTCCCGGTTGGCTCGAGCCACTACCCTCGGGCCCACAGTACAATACAATACTCGCCCAATCAATCAATCAATTAATAAGTTCCTTCAATAGTTCGGTAAATCAGTTAGAAACCAATCTCGTTTGAAAACTATAGTATATAGATAAGTTTTGGCTTAAAACTTCACATAGGGTTATACGGGTCCTATATATCTAGAATTAAACCTCACATGAACGACCCAAAACAACCAAGGAATCAGCTCACGGAGCCTGCTCCTCGTCACCAGGAAGCTGGTCTGTGCAAGAAAGACAACTGTCCGTGAAACACGACTCAAAATGCACCAAATAGGACGAACGGCGAAAATGCAATGATCATGATATGAATATGTAAAAGATAAGATTATGTTCATGTGCACTATTAGGAAATTAAATCATATAACCAATTAATACGTAACCAAAATATATAACCCATGCAAGTATAGTAGCATGCAACCAAAATATGTATGAAAACAGAAGGTGACACGCCCGTGTCACCAATATACACTAAGCCGTGACACCCCCGTGTCTGGGTACAGCGGACAATATGCGTGAAAAGAAGGTGACACGCCCGTGTCACCAATACAAGGCCAACCGTGACACCCCCGTGTCACGGTACAGAAAAACCAACTCATCGTGCACCCCCATGTCACGGTGTACAAAGCAAAGTTGACACGCCCCTGTTAACCGTGCGTAACAGAAAAACAGGGAAGAAAACAGGGGGTTTCCATGCAAAACCAACCCAAACAATTATATTTCCAAATTCCAACCATAACAAATGTTGAAACACCTCATATAAGCATCATACTTCAAGTATTCATCAATTCAACCAAGAAATACACATCAAAGTGGTAAAATCAAACTTGAAACCCTCATGTATGAACATGCTTCCAACTCTCAATAATTTCAAGATTTTCATGCAATCCTTACTCCTTATGATCAAGAACATGCTCTCAACTTCAATCATGTAAGAATTCATCAACAAATCCCTAAATTCATACTTGCTCACATATTCAAGAATTCATGAAATTTCTAATTTCTACCTTGAATCAAAAGGAATGGTGATGAGATGATAATATGAGGTTGATGATGCTCCTACTCCACAATTCCCTTCAATCCTAGCTTGAATTATGGATGATATCTTCTTCCTCTTCTCAAGGTGAAAAAACCGATATATGCTAGGTGTATGTGTGTGTTCTCTTTGTTCTTGGATCACAATGGAATGTAATGGAAGTATTTAGATGAATTAAAGGATTTATCCTAAAGTCAAGTGTGGAAATATGTGATTCCTCCCTATTTGCATAAAAGTCCCTTATTTATTTAAATCGATGCACATAAGTACAATCTCTAACAAATAATGCAATTACCTCCAAGCCATGATATATATATAATTACACAATTTCACATAAGGTAACAATTAAGGATCATATAATATAAGTATGTCACTTATTTCATACAACTCATATAAATGGCATTTCATATAATTATATGAAAGCATATGGCAAGTAATGTGATGAAACTTGTAATTAAATGAACAAACAGGTAATTTTAACCTCCCAACTCCCGAAGACCCGCTCGTGGAGTGCTTACCTGAACTTCCGGAAATTGGGGTGTTACAACTCTCCCCCCCTTGGAAGAATCTGGTCCCCAGATTCACTGAGCGGAATTGAATAGCTCGGGGAGGAACCTTTTCATTTTTTCTTCCGGTTCCCAAGTCATCTCTTCGGATTTATCACTTCTCCATAGCACCTTGACCATGGGAATCTGTCGATTTCTTAATTCTTGATATTTTCTATCCAACACCTGAACCGGCTGCTGAACAAAAGATAGATTCGATTCTAACTCAACTTCTTCAACGGGGAGAATTTCTGTTTCATCCGGATAATATTTTCTGAGCTGAGAGACATGGAATACATTATGAATCCCCGTGAGGCTCGGTGGTAGGTCCAACCTATAAGCAACTTCTCCAATTCTTTCCAAAATTTCGTAAGGACCTAAATAACGAGGCTTAAGCTTACCTCCTTTCCCAATCCGAGCAAATCCTGTACGTGGAGACGCCTTCAAGAATACCCGGTCTCCAACTTCAAACTTAAGATCCCTTCTACGGTATTGGCGTAGCTTTTCTGTCTATCTTGTGCAGCTTTCATCCGTTGTTGTATTAATTGAACCTTTTCAATCATAGCCTCCACGGCTTTAGAAGGTTTATCAAGTTTTCCTTCCTTCTTCACCCCTTCTTGTTTTGTCCACTTCCATTCCTCTAGATCAAAATATAACGGGGACCGACATTTCCGTCCATAAAGTAATTCATACGGAGCCATGCCAATAGAAGACTGATAACTATTATTGTAAGAAAATTCAATTAAAGGGAGTTGGTCACACCACGAATTCGAGAAGTCCAAAGCACATGACCGTAATAAATCCTCCAAATACCGAATTACCCTTTCAGATTGGCCATCAGTTTGAGGATGAAAAGCCGTGCTAAACCGAAGTTTTGTTCCCAAAAGATCTTGTAATTCTCTCCATAACTTCGAAGTAAAATGGGGATCTCTATCCGAAACAATGCTTACCGGTATCCCATGAAGACGAACAATTTCTCTATTATAAATTTCAGCCAATTTTCTAATCTTGAAGGACATACGGACCGGCAAAAAGTGAGCAGACTTCGTTAAACGGTCCACAATTACCCAAATACCATCGTACCCTTCTTTCACCTTAGGCAACCCGGATATAAAATCCATTGTCACCTGTTCCCATTTCCATTCGGGGATAGGCAACGGCTGTAAGAGACCTCCTGGCTTTTGATGCTCAGCTTTAACTTGTTGACACGTCAAACAACATCTTACAAACTCGGGCACATCCTTCTTGAGTCCACGCCACCAATAAAATTGTTTTAATTCTTTATACATTTTATTTCCTCCTGGATGTACCGAATAGGCTGATTTGTGGGCTTCTTCTAACAATCCCTTTTCAGCGCATCGGGTATCACCACTCGGTTTTTGAAGCGAAGAAGACCGGCTTCGTCAAACCCAAATGGACTCTCTGGATCCCCTTTTGCCTTAACAACAAATTTCTGCACTTCCGGATCCTTACCTTGAGCCTCGAACAATCTAAATTTCAATTCAGGTTGAATGGTGATATTGAACACCCGGGCTTTTACCACAATAGGCTCAATATGGCTATTTTCCCCAATTTCCAAATTTGAAACTCTAACTTTTCGGCTCAAAGCATCGGCTACTATATTAGCCTTCCCGGGATGATACTTGATTACACAATCATAGTCTTCTAACCGTTCCATCCATCTTCGTTGTCTCAAGTTAATATCTTTCTGGGTAAATAAATACTGGAGACTTTTATGATCCGTGAATATCTCAAAGGATACTCCATATAAGTAATGTCTCCATTTTCCAAGTGCGAATAACACCGTTGCAAGCTCTAGATCATGTGTCGGATAATTCTTTTCATAATCTTTTAACTTCCGGGAAGCATAAACAATAACCTTGCCCTTCTGAGTCAAAACACATCCCAAACCTTCTTTAGACGCATCTGTGTACACGGCATATCCTTCTAACCCGTCCGGAAGAGTTAACACCGGGGCTGACACCAATCTCTTCTTTAACTCATTGAAGTTTGTCTCACACCTGTCATCCCAATCGTACTTAACATCTTTCTTTGTTAACCGAGTTAAAGGAGCGGCAATTTTAGAAAAATCTTGCACAAACCTCCTATAATATCCCGCCAATCCCAAGAAACTCTTAATCTCGGACGTATTTTTAGGTCTCTCCCACTTCAAGACGGCCTCGATCTTGGAAGGATCAACTTCCAACCCGTTTCCCAAAATTATATGCCCTAAGAACGATACCCGATCGATCCAAAACTCACACTTACTGAACTTGCCAAATAATTGGTGTTTCTTTAAAGTTCTCAACACAAATTCAAGATGCCTTGCATGCTCTTCGGCCGACTTGGAGAAAACCAAAATATCGTCAATAAAGATAATCACAAACTTATCAAGGAACGGCCGAAAAATCCTATGCATCATATCCATAAAGGCGGCGGGAGCATTTGTCAAACCGAACGGCATAACCATGAACTCATAATGCCCATATCTTGTATTGAACCCCGTCTTTGGAATATCTTCATCTCGGATCCGGAATTGGTAATAGCCTTGTCTCAAATCAAGCTTTGAATATACCTTGGATCCTTGGAGTATATCAAACAACTCTTCGATGTGGGGAAAAGGATATTTATTCTTAATTGTCATCCGATTCAATTCCCGATAATCGATACACCTCCTCAAAGTACCATCCTTCTTCTTTACAAACAATACCGGCGCTCCCCACGGTGACGAACTCGGTCTTATATACCCAATTTCCATTAAAGCATCAAGTTGGACTTTCAATTCTTTCAATTCCACCGGAGCCATCCGATATGGATTCTTGGAATACGGCTCGACATTGGGATATAAGTCGATCACAAATTCGATTTCTCTCTCCGGTGGCAACGAATCCAATTTTTCCGGAAACACTTCGGGAAATCCCTTAACAACTTCCGTTTCTTCCAATTTTACCTGATCCTTGGGTCGATTAAGTACATAAGCTATGAATCTCGTAGCCCCATTACAAACCAATTTTTGAGCTTCTGCAAAAGATAATAGAGATACCGATTTCGAACTCCAACCAGTAATAACATCCGAACCCAGCTGAACTCTCTTTGCTCGACAATCCACGGTGGCATTATACTCAAACAACCAATCCATCCCCAATATAGATCCATAGCATGACATTGGCAATTCAATAAAATCCGTAGAGAAAACTCGACCCTCAATACTCACCGGTACCGCTCGAAAAATTTCAGTTCATATTTCACTTTAGAGTCAAAAATAGAAGAAATGGTAAAAACAATGCATAAAACGGAGTTTAAAAGATGAAATGCGACGAAATAGCTGAAACCAATAAGTTCTGGATCCGATCACGGGTGTGATGGCTTTACTCAGGAACTGATCATGGCCGTGATGGCCGGTCAACTCAGAATCCAAAGTCAACCAAAGTGATCATGGGCGTGATGGCATCACAGCTTGAGGGCATGATGACTGTCCAGAAGGTTAGTTTCTATACTACCACCGAAAGGAGTACTAACATGATAATCAGAAGATAGAGTAACACATAAAGGCAATTTCACAGAAATAGCACGGGAAATAAAGGAGTGGGTAGCTCCCGAATCGAATAAAGTATGTATGTTCGTGCCATGGATGCAAATAGTACCTTCCACCATGGCTGCAGGGTCTATATCAGGATCTGCTTCCTCTCCTTCCAAAGCATAGGCTTGGGCTCTAATCATCGGCCTCTGAACCCCGGCAGGCTGATCCATGCGATCCGATCACGTATCCACTCGATGATCGGCATCCCTACAAATGAGGCACAACCCGAGACGCCTTCTGCAGTTATCATAGTGATGAGTAGGCTGTCCACAGAAGGTACATTTTGGTTTTTCAGGGGGTGGTGGCACACTAGAAGGCTGAGAAATTTTCTGAGTCGGCCCTTGTTGCTTAAACTTCTTCGTTGGACCCTTAGATTGTGAAGGAACTATCTCATGAGTGATTGGCCTTTTTCCGGGATTATATCCCGCCAATCCCAATCCTGAGCCCTGTCCTGACCGATAAGAGGACCTCCGAGCATTGACCGAATCTTCCACTTTTAAGGCCTTTTGAGTAGCCTTTTTCCAGGTGCTAGTATTAACCGCTTCGATCGTCGCTTGAATGTCCGGCCTCAGTCCCTGAACAAACTGCATTGCTTTGTGAAAATCATCGCCGACAATATTGGGAGCATACTTGGATAACCTTTCAAATTCTGCGATATACTCGGCTACGGATCTCCCTCCTTGTTTAAGCTCTGTAAACTCTTGAAGCCTTCGGGTGCATGAAGAGGGTGGAATGAACTTGTTCTTGAATTCCCGCACTAACACCTCCCAAGTAACCTCTTCTGCGGCTGCATCAAGAACGATCTTAGTACTCTCCCACCACGCATAGGCTTCTCCTTGGATCAAAGTAAGGGTACACCGGGCCTTCTCTCTAGAATCGCAAGGAATAAGAGCCCAAATTCTTTCCACTTCCTTGAGCCACTGTTCAACTTGCATATCATTTCATTTAAAGAATCGGGGTGGATGTTGGCTTTGAAATTCCCTTAATATAGCTGAAATCGGGGCCGATGGTGCTACTGGAGGAACCGATGGTGCAGGAGGCACATAATCCCGCAGTCTCTGATCTATTAGTTGAACCATAGAATTCAGGAAATCATGTGGTTGTGCTTGAGGGGGTGGAGGTGAAGGAGCATGCTCATGGCGGTGATGCCGGTGTCCCGGAGAATGCTCTCTACGAGGCCTTCCGCGCGGCATCCTGAAATTCAAAACATTGGACATGCATGTTCGATTAACTAGTGCAAATGAGTGCAATAGAACTCATAATTCACATAAATCACATAATTCAAATAATTCAAGTAGTTCAAACAAATCCAAGTAAACTCAATTATTATGCAAGACTCGCAATTAATCAAGTAATCCTATTCCGTACGACTTATACTTGACATGACGCGATGCTAGAACCTCGGTTTTGCAACCGGGCTCTGATACCACCACAGGATGTAGCGCCCGGAACGCTAGGAACCACATCCCCCGCACTATAGCCCCAATCCACATATGAAATGGTTAATCCATACATGAATCAACACTATAGCGAACGGGAGACAAGAAGAAAAACGACAACAAAGCTAGGCGGGACTAACCCCAAACCACGTAATCCACAACCAAGTCAGAGTAATAAAAGCGGAAGCAATAACATTCATTCAATATTTATAGGTACCATATTTATTTATTTACAAATAGATACCAACGGTCAAAATATCAATACAATATCATCTCCAAAATAAGCCACAAGACAAGCTACAAAACAATAAGTATCAATACATGTGCGTAATATGAGGTGAAGTGTGCTAGACCCAAATTAAAGACCCTCTAGACTCTAATTCCCGCCTAGCACGCCCTGCAAAACAACTGAAAAGTTGAGGTGTCAGTCCCACACGGACTGAGCGAGGGGTAAAAATAAATATAAGCGCACAGACATGCAAGTTATAATCTCGGGTAATAATTTTTGGAGAAACAACAGTACAATTTGGAAGAATAAGAGATGCTATCGCCCGAGGTTACAACTAATTCCATTTCAATTTCAATTCTATACAATCAATTGTGGCCCGGCGAGTGAGGGCAATCTCCAACCTTACTCCGACTGTGTACAATCAATCAATCAATTATTTAAAGGTTAGGTGGTCTTGCAATTCATTACGGTGCACAATTAGCAGTTTCAGTCCATCCTTCTTCCTCCGGTTGATGGTGGGATTGCAAGGCCCTACCATCGAATCAGTCTGGGCAAAGGGTACATGAATCCCTAAGCCCGAAACTCCTTCCTCCCCTAATCTCCTAGGGGGTTCAGGGGTCATCCCAATTTGGTGAGGATAGCGCTCGAGTTACCCGTTAGCCCGTGCTTTCCCGGTTGGCTCGAGCCACTACCCTCGGGCCCACAGTACAATACAATACTCGCCCAATCAATCAATCAATTAATCAGTTCCTTCAATAGTTCGGTAAATTAGTTGGAAACCAATCTCGTTTGAAAACTATAGTATATAGATAAGTTTTGGCTTAAAACTTCACATAGGGTTATACGGGTCCTATATATCTAGAATTAAACCCCACCTGAACGACCCAAAACAACCAAGGAATCAGCTCACGGAGCCTGCTCCTCGTCACCAGGAAGCTGGTCTGTGCAAGAAAGACAACTGTCCGTGAAACACGACTCAAAATGCACCAAAAAGGACGAATGGCGAAAATGCAATGATCATGATATGAATATGTAAAAGATAAGATTATGTTCATGTGCACTATTAGGAAATTAAATCATATAATCAATTAATACGTAACCAAAATATATAACCCATGCACGTACAGTAGCATGCAACCAAAATATGTATGAAAACAGAAGGTGACACGCCCGTGTCACCAATATACACTAAGCCGTGACACCCCCGTGTCTGGGTACAGCGGACAATATGCGTGAAAAGAAGGTGACACGCCCGTGTCACCAATACAAGGCAAACCGTGACACCCCCATGTCAAGGTACAGAAAAACCAACTCATCGTGCACCCCCATGTCACGGTGTACAAAGCAAAGTTGACACGCCCCTGTTAACCGTGCGTATAAAAAAACAGGGAAGAAAACGGGGGTTTTCCATGCAAAACCAACCCAAACAATTATATTTCCAAATTCCAACCATAACAAATGTTGAAACACCTCATATAAGCATCATACTTCAAGTATTCATCAATTCAACCAAGAAATACACATCAAAGTGGTAAAATCAAACTTGAAACCCTCATGTATGAACATGCTTCCAACTCTCAATAATTTCAAGATTTTCATGCAATCGTTACTCCTTATGATCAAGATCATGCTCTCAACTTCAATCATGTAAGAATTCATCAACAAATCCCTAAATTCATACTTGCTCACATATTCAAGAATTCATGAAATTTCTAATTTCTACCTTGAATCAAAAGGAATGGTGATGAGATGATAATATGAGGTTGATGATGCTCCTACTCCACAATTCCCTTCAATCCTAGCTTGAATTATGGATGATATCTTCTTCCTCTTCTCAAGGTGAACAAACCGACATATGCTAGGTGTATGTGTGTGTTCTCTTTGTTCTTGGATCACAATGGAATGTAATGGAAGTATTTAGATGAATTAAAGGATTTATCCTAAAGTCAAGTGTGGAAATATGTGATTCCTCCCTATTTGCATAAAAGTCCCTTATTTATGTAAATCGATGCACATAAGTACAATCTCTAACAAATAATGCAATTACCTCCAAGCCATGATATATATATAATTACACAATTTCACATAAGGTAACAATTAAGGATCATATAATATAAGTATGTCACTTATTTCATACAACTCATATAAATGGAATTTCATATAATTATATGAAAGCATATGGCAAGTAATGTGATGAAACTTGTAATTAAATGAACAAACAGGTAATTTTAACCTCCCAACTCCCGAAGACCCGCTCGTGGAGTGCTTACCTGAACTTCCGGAAATTGGGGCGTTACAATATATAGGAATAACTAGCATATACCCTGTGTGCGATGTACGAAAATTATGAAAAAATTAATTAATATGTTAGATATATTGATAATAGTTGGAGAGATGAAAAATCTAAGAATTTGACTGCTTAGATTATTTATGAAAAAATAATAATAAGAATTTGTGATTTCACAGGGAATCATCAACAAAATAAGAGGTAAATTTCAATAAATTAATTAATATAGATATGTTGATTATGAAAAAAAAAAAAAACAGAATTAGAAGGTAAATAACTATAAGTTGATTATATATATTTACATTTACATGAAGAACGATTTTATAGAATGACTTTTAAAAGATACACAAAATATTTAGGTTGTATATATAAATCATTTCCCATTATATTTATCTTCTTTAACTTATAAAGATTTAAAGAATTTCCTATAAAGCTTATCAAATTAAAATAAATAATCAATTAAATTTGAACCAAAAAGAAAAATCAATTAAAATATAACAATGAACATGGACTACATAATAAATAATTTTAAAAAATTAAAGACACAAAATATCTGATGGTGCAGAATGAGGATTTCTAAGATGCAACCAACACTTTGATATTTTGTTTAAGAGGGGAAGACCGTCACAGGCGTTTGAGCCTCAGGGTCTGGTTTCCGATGAGCGTGGGTTCTTCCAGTTAGGATAACACCAGTTTATGCAAGGGGAATGCAACAAGAAATGATGAAATTCCAGGAGCTTGGGGAGATAAAGATGTCGGGGAAATGCAGTAGAATGGCTCAGAGAGAGTGCAGGGTTTTCTTGTGGAAGAAGATGACTCGGGGGAAAAAGCATGTGTTCTCCCTTATTTATATGTTAGGGATGAGGGTAATTGGGTAAATTGGTCGTGTGGTCCCAAACCTGTGTTGCCCTAACACGTGGCAGCCCGTGAGGGCATGAGAATGACATTTCTGAAAAAGGGCGGCGTGTCAGATGCAAGGTGCGCACCACCTTTGTGTCAGAGGTTGTTGGCGAGGGTCGCGTGAGAGGAAAGCTGAAGATCCGTTTTACTAGGGTTCGGATCCACCACGGCGGTGGGGGGATCGCACACGAGCGCTGGTGACGCTCGAAGAGTGCTCGGACTGGTTCCCCACGACATATGACCTTTGAGCGCCGAAGTCCCAAGCGCTAAGAATATGGCCCTCGTGAGGGTGATTCCCTGGGAAGGGTAAACCCTGAAGGCCGGGGTGGGAGCGCCGAGCCTGTCGGTTCAGGCCCTTTACCTGAATAGTTGGCCGAGGCTCAAGGGCCTGCACTAGTTGGCAAGTGATTGGGTTGGGTTGGCCCGCGAGCCCATCAATGCGAGGGTATAGTCTTCACGTCAACTGATGGTGACACGTGGACGACTCTGATACGAGCGTGTTTTTGTGTCTCATCATTTTGCCCCCCAAATTCTGTAGTATCGCTCGAGCGTACTGTAGAATTTAATAAGAAGGGAGCCTTGAATTTTGAATTATTCGAGGGTCAAGCCTCAGCATGGGAGGTAACCGCTTGGTTTTCGTAACGGGTACAGTCTGACATTGCATTAAATGGTGTCATGTCCGCATTTAATGCTGAGTGGGAACGTGGGCGCGTGTATCCCGGGAGGCGTGAGGCGGTTACCAAAAGTGGGAGTCTCCCAAGGCGGGAAATGATTGCATTTTCAAATCCCCAGCCCTAATTAATGTAAATTACTCCCCTATAAATAGGGTTCCGGAAGGCCCTTTTGCTCTTTCCACGCATTCAACTTTCTTCAAGAAAATCAAGCAACAAGGATTCTCTACCATTTTCTACGATTTCCAGCAAGCTCTTCTTCAATCTCTAGGTAAAAATTCCGCAAGTTCTTATTTCTGGTACTAACTTTTAGATTTAGGTTGAGAGAGCGAAACTCTTGAGTGAAGAAATCCCCTTCTATTGTTGAATTCTGAGACTTCCTTCTCCATTTTCTACGATAAGCTGCATTTTCAAAGAATCACAGAGCAGGCATGGCCGGACTCCCAGCAGACGAATATGTGAGGGAGATAGATGAGATGTCAGTGGGGAGCTCTTCCCCTCATGGCAATGTACCCACAGCTGTTCCCACGGCTAGGGCGTCCCCAGGTGAGGGGATTCCCATGGCGATTCCAGTGGCCCAGGCTCCGGCTGATGCTAGGGATGAAGAGGTCGACGCCGCCGTTCAAGGGATGAATGAGCGTGCTCCAAGAGGGGTAAATGACCTCTTTGAAGAGATGAACAATGTGATGGAAATGCAGAGGCAAGGAGAGAGAGTATTCCCTGTGCTTAACAGCGTTGTGAGACCCCAAGATCACAGGATCACAGTGGCCATCATGGCCCCCGAGGGTGATGCAGGGCCATCCGGGCATCAATTTGAGGCTGAACCTTCCAGAAGGCGTCAAAGGAGAGGAAAGGAGCCTGCAACTCGAGTAAGGCAAGACATTCGTCACCAAACCGATAGATCTCCGGACGAGATTGAGAGTATTTTGACGCTCGACGATTTGGAGGAGTTGAAGGCGAAAGCTTATTGGGATGAAGCAGTATTTCCTATGCGACTTCCCGAGGAGGGGGAGAGGGCCAACCGACCACCGCCCGGGATGATGACGGTTTACTGGGATGCTGTCCTTGCCGGGGGCCTGAGGTTTCCAATCGCTCACGCCGTCGCCATCATCTACCATCACCTAGGGCTTTGCCCTTCACAAATTCTGCCAAACGACATAGCTTTAATCAACACCTTCGTAATAATGATGAGAGCCCTAGGCCACGCATCCTCGATTGCCAATTTTGATAGTTTGATACAGGTAGCCCGCTCAACACGCTCGTCCCCTACGGACGGGGTTTTATTACGCCCAGGCCAAGTCAGGCTTTAAGATGATAGACTCCCCATCCACCTCCTACGGCGAGCATTGGAAGGAGAAGTACTTCTTCGTGGGTGGCCCCGGAGGAATTTTTGGGGTTCACCGACAGTGGTTAATACATGGCGAGGGTCCTTTGATTAGGGAAAGGATAAGGAATAAAACCTTTGAGGATTGGGCAAAGGGATTAGCCCTCGAGATGAGGAGTGAGAGAAAGTGGATTAAGGCTGAGACCTTGATGAAGAACGAGGGAGTGTTGTTCCGTTACGGCTTGTCTTGCCCATATGACACTCAACCCTCCAGCTGACATCATGGCCCTCGACGGTTAGATTCTAGGAAGTAACTGCTCTAACTTTTAGAATAGTCTCCTAACTTGGTGTGATTGTTGTACCTTTGTATCTGTGATCCAAACAACCAACTTTTGATGTTTGTATCTTCTTACTTGCAGGTGTCCAAATATTATCACAAGGTATGAATGCCGAGGCTCTTTCTCGCATGCTGGGCGCTCAGGGACAGGGCACTAACCCCCAGCAACAACAACAACAACAGCGGGAACGGCCCCCAAATGCCTCGAGGGGCAGAGGCATTCGGCGTAGGCAAGGGCGAGCCGACGGGGGAAGGGACGCCTGTAGCGAGGCCCCAGCCATAGGCCCCGTTGAGGATCTTACAATAGGTGGCGCTCGGGAGGCTACTCCGCCCCCAGCTGCTCCCGAGGGACCCGTAGTGCTCAGCTCCAGCACTTCCCGTTATCGGTCAGGGGAGTTGGTCCGCTTCCACGAAGCGGTCAGGGCCGAGCGCCAAGGGAAAAGAAAGAGGATGCGGACTCTATCCCAATATCCGGCAAGGGAAAAGAGGTGGTTGTAGGCCACCGGGGCGAGGTGGCGATACTTCTTCCTCCAAGGACGAGGATTTCTGGAAGATAGGCTGCCGGGGAGACGCTCGGTACAAGCGCCAACGACAGGATGGCCCTGTCCTATTGAAAAAGAGCGCGTTTTCCGTCAACATGGTCTCGGACATCACCGGAAGGCTCCAGTTCTCCGCTGACCATGATAAATTAAATGAGCATGATGCTGCTCGGGTCGCGGACGATGCATGCCACGCCCTTCTGACGATTAGCCCTTGATTCCTTTTGAACAATTCTCATTTTTTCCATCATTATTCTAATAGTGACTCTCATTTGTGGTTCCCCAGGAAGTGATCCCAAGGCTGAAGAATTTGCAGGGTCGAGCGCAGGCCTACTCCAATCATAAGGCCAAATACAAGAAATTGCTGCGAATCTCTGACCCCGGCCAATTGCAAGAGGATTACGACCACGTCCACGCCCAACTGACTGCCGCCAACCTTGAGAAGGACTAGCTGAGGGAGAATCTGCAGAAGGCGGACGCAGCCTATCTTACCCTTGACGAGCGTCATAGGAAGTTGAAGGTGGAACGCGACCAACTGAGGGTCCAGAATGGGGAGTTGAGCACACAGCTGGCAGAGAGCACTCGCCAAAATGAAGATACCAAGAAGGCACTCGCTGATCTGCAAGGGAAGGTGGAAGGACTGGCGGCGAAGGTCTCCTGGGACGCAGTAATGAAGTTCGTGCGTTCCAAAGCTTTCGTATTTGCAGCCAACATCCAGTGCTTTGACAACACTCGGCGCTTCTTTCATAAAGCTATCGGGCAAATGGTGAAACTTGGCTTGGCTCCTGACAGCGCTCGAACCGACGAGCGCTTGCGCATGGACCTGGATGAAAACTGCGAGCCTATGGTCCAAGACGAGGATCCCACTGAGAGTTTGGCGGAGCCGGAGTACCAGGAGTTGGTGCAAACGCTCCAACGGGTGTTCATAGCTGCCAATACTCTAGGTCCCGAGCCCATCCGGATAGAGGACGAGGGCACCGTCATGGATGCAACGGATGTCGAGGAACCAGGCGAGGCTCAAACTTCTGACGCCAACGTGTTAGCCCCAGTTCCTCTTGCGATCGCCCCTCCACAGCCTGACTCTCAAGCCCAGTGATGATCCCCTGGTTGTTGATCCCCTATCTTTGCCAGTTTAATTTCCTTTTCCTTTTTATGAACAATTAATGTTTGTACTTAATCCGCCAGCTATTTTCCTGAATGTTTTGGACTCCTTTATGCTTCCTCCTATATATTTGAACTCTTCTCTTACTGTTTGAATGTTTCTGCGCTTTCTTTTGTTCTTAAATATGGATGTTTTGGATTTGCTGTAATTTCGTCGCACTTGGTGATTGTACACTTGCTTTTCTTGTCCATCTGTGAGGGGAGTGTACATGCACGAGGGTGCTTCCTCTGAAGGTTCCCTGGCACTTATCACCTTGCACCATTAGTTTAGTGTTTGTTAGCATCCAGTGATGTGAGGGAGGCCAGTATGAGCGCGAGGGTGTTTCCATGGGGGTCCCTTGACCGTACTTGTAGTGGGGCTCGAATTTGAACTTAGGAAACCTCTGAGGATTCGCCCAAGTGTTGGCCCCAATAATATGCACCTTCGTCTCGAACGCTCCAGTGGGTTGTATATACTTAGAAATCAACAGTAGGATTTGCTAAGTATGGGATCAAAGCGAGCGTACCCGTGGGGCTAGCGTCACTTAGAATCAACGAAGGGAATAATTTTGGATCCATTATTTTACGAGCGTGCTCTTACTCAGGAGGTTGAGGGTCATCGGGGCTTTTACGAGCGGCGAGCACTCAGCTGGTGTAAATTAAGCATTTAGCTCCCCATTGTTCGACATGCTCATTATTAGAACTTTATACACTCATGAGTCGTCAGACTATTTCGTGGGGAGGGTTCTCAACACCCGGATAGCGTTGCTTTGAAATGATTGAGGTATTACATAAGCCGTTCGACGTGGAGGATGCTCGACAAGGAGTAGGCCTTCTGTTGCCCGAATCATTGATCAAATAGGAAAGCAAATAAATGACAAAGCAAAGAACTAAATACTTACTGTTATATTTGCAATTTTCAAAATGATTACAACACGCTTTCTGTCAAAAGAAAGTACCCCCTGCCGCAAATGGGCAATTTCAAAGACTGACGTTTACACATAGCACTTTCTGAGGTTGCACGCGTTCCATGGTCTTGGGAGACGCTCGCCTTGCAAAGTCTCTAGCAAGTAGGTGTTGTTTGCTCGTACTTGGACAACTTTGAAGGGGCCTTCCCAATTGGGATCCAACTTACCCACGTGTTTAGAAACCTCAACTTTTTTGAGGACCAAGTCCCCCAGTTGGAAAGTCCTTTCTCTGACTCGTTTGTTGTACTGGTGGGCTACGGTCGCTTTGTACTTATGGATTCGAGCCCAAGCAGTATCCCTCCTTTCGTCTAGCAAATCCAATTCGAACGCTCGGTTGGCTTCATTGGTAGCATGCTCGAAAAAGGCAACGTGGGCAGATTCTTGCCAAATCTCCGCAGGTATCATAGCCTGGGAGCCATAAACGAGGGAATAGGGAGTTTCTCCTGTCGCCGCTCGCGGGGTAGTACGGTATGCCCACAGGGCTCCTTGAAGTTCTTCAGCCCATTCGCCCTTCTTGCTTTCGAGCATCGTCTTCAGATGCTGGAGTATGGTTTTATTGGTTACCTCCGCTTGACCGTTGGCCTGAGGGTGGCCCACCGAAGTGAAACGTTGCTCAATCCCAAGTTCGTAGCACCAATCCCGCGTGTCAGCGGCAATGAATTGGGATCCATTATCTGAGATGATTACCCTCGGGATGCCGTATCTGCAAATGACGTTCTTCCAAATGAAATCCCTCACAACCTTGAACGTTATTTTCGGAACTTCTTCAGCTTCGGCCCACTTAGTGAAGTAATCCACAGCGAGTATTACGAATTTCTTTTGTCCGACCGCCATTGGGAGAGGTCCCATAATATCAATGCCCCACTGATCAAAAGGCCATGAAACATCAATAGGAATCATTTGAGCCGCCAGAAACTGAGGGGTGTTAGAATGAAACTGGCACTTAGGGTATTTGTTGGAGTAGCTAATGGCATCCTGCAACACCGAGGGCCAGTAGAACCCACTCCTTAAGACTTTCTTTGCCAAGATTCGACCGCCCGAGTGGTTCCCACAACTTCCACTGTGCACATGTTCTAAAACTTCCTTGGCCTGCGAGGGTCTCAAGCATCTCAACGGTGGGCCCTGGAAGGATCGCTTGAATAATCGACCCTCGGCGTCCAATGAAAAGCGAGGGGCCTTGTTTCTGATTTTCCGAGCCTCAACTTTGCCGCTTGGGCTGGTTCCATCCTGGAGGAATCTGATAATTTTGTCGAGCCAACAAGGCTCGGAGGGGTCAATCATATTCACCTCCTTCGAAGGTTCGCCTCTACTTATCAGCGGCTCCTCCGTTCTAAGAAATGTAACAGCGCGCTCGCTAAAACCATCCAGGGCGGATGCGAACTTTGAGAGAGCGTCAGCACGTTCATTTTCTGCCCTTGGGACCTGCAAAAGGTGGAATTCCCTGAACTTGGCTATCACCTCCTTAGCGCTCGCCAGATACTGCACCATGGTGGCTTCTCGGGCCTCATAAGAACCGTCAATTTGACTCGCAATCAACTGCGAATCAACATATGCAGTGACCCGAGTGGCGCCATTTTGGAGTGTAATCCTGAGCCCCTGGATGAGGGCCTCATACTCAGCTTCGTTGTTGGTGACTTGGAACGCCAGCTTGATTGCATAGTCAACTTCAGCTCCGAGAGGGTCCCTGAGGGTTACCCCGACTCCTACCCCCTGTGAGGTCGAGGAGCCATCTGTGTGCAAAAGCCATAAACCATCTTCTGCCGAGGGCACGGTATCTAAGTTGAAACGTTCCACCAATAAGTCGGCCACGGCCTGAGCCTGTATCGCCATGCGAGGCTTGAAGGTGATGTCGAATTGACTAAGTTCAATTGACCATTGAATTAATCTCCCTGAGACGTCCGGCTTTGCAAGCACCTGCTTGAGGGGCTGATCTGTAAGCACCACGATGGAATGCGCTTGAAAATAAGGCCTTAGCCTCCGAGAGGTATTAACGAGCGCAAAAGCAAACTTCTCTATTTCCATGTATCTTTTCTCCGCTCCCTGTAGAGTCTTGCTTAAATAATACACCGGCATATGCTTACGCTCGCGAATAGCCACGAGGACAGCGCTCGTCGCTTCCGAGGAAACTGATAGATAGACAAACAAGTTCTCCCCCGGGTTAGGTTTGGTCAACAAAGGCGCGCTCGAAAGGTACTGCTTCATGTCCTGCAGGGCTTTTTCGTAGTCCCCACTCCAGGTAAAGTTGCGAGCGTTATGCAAAATTTTAAAGAATGGCAGATTCCTGTCCGCTGAGCGGGAGATGAACCTGTTTAATGAAATGATCTTACGCACAAGCACCTGGACCTCTCTCAGATTGCGAGGGGAGGGTATGTCCAGGATTGCTTTAACCTTCTCTGGGTATGCCTCTATGCCCCGTTGGCTGACCATGTATCCCAAGAATTTGCCACCCCGCACGCCAAATATACATTTGGAAGGATTCAGTTTCATACCGTAATGACGCAGGATATTGAACGCTCGTTTGAGGTCTTCCAGATGAGAATACTGGCGTTCGCTTTTGACGATCATGTCATCCACATATACCTCCATGGACTTTCCAATTTCACACTCGAACATTCTGTTGACAAGGCGTTGGTATGTCGCTCCTACATTTTTGAGCCCAAAGGGCATAACCTTGAAGCAATAAACACCCATATGGACTACGAACGCAGTTTTGGGACGATCCTCAAGAACCATAAATATCTAATAATATCCTTGGAAAGCGTCCATCATGCTCATAAGTTCACACCCAGCGGTCGAATCCACCAACTGATCAATTCTAGGTAATGGGTACGGATCCTTAGGACATGCCTTGTTGAGGTCCGTGAAGTCATTGCACATACGCCACTTGTTGGCGCTCTTCGGAACGAGCACCACATTGCAAAGCCATTCGGGATATAGAATTTCTTCTATGTACTGAGCGTCAAGCAGTTTATTGACTTCTTCTTCTATGACCTGCTTTCGGAACCCATGAACATCTCTCTTCTTTTGCTTTATAGGTTTGAAGGCCGGATCCACGTTCAGCCTGTGGACAATAACGCTCGGATCTATGCCAGTGAGGTCGGAAGCCTTCCAAGAAAAGACATCAATATTTTCTCGCAAGAATTCAATCATCATAATCTGAGAGGGACCGTCGAGGCCGGAGCCTATTTGCGTAGTCTTATCAGGATTCCCAGGCTCCAACTCGATGGTCAGAAAGCTCTCCGTAGGTTCTACCCGCACTTCGGGCCTCGGCTGTTCGAGCGCTCATTTCTTGCCTGTAATTTTCTCGCTGGTATCTCCCGAGGGTATATGATCCTCGTCTTCCGAGGAGGAATCCCCAACCGCTCCGAGGGGTGAATTCCCCGCATCTACAGGTTTGCCCGCGGCCTTCTTTTTATTTTTCTTCTTGTAGAGTTTGGCCCTCTTGCGCTCGGGGCCATCTTCATCTAATTTGGGGAAGTCAACAGATTTTTTGGTGGAGCCCGCTTGGGTAGGTTGCTTGGGCTTGTGGCTTCGAAGGGAAAGTATGTAGCACTCCCAAGCCTCCTTAACATTACACAGTACCTCTCCGGTACCCTCGGGGGTGGGAAACTTGACTTTCTGATGATAGGTGGAAATTACAGCTTTGAAGTCGACGAGGGCTGGGCGCCCAATGATGATGTTGTATGGCAGGTTCACTTCGACCACTACATACAGAACATTTAAAGTTTTTCGCTATGGGGCGCGACCGATAGAGGTGGCCAAGCGAATTTGTCCGCGAGGGACGATCTCGGAACCCCCAAAGCCGACGAGGGCTGTTCTAAGGGGTTCGAGCGGGATGTTTGTGGTGTTCATTTTCTGAAACATGGAGTAGGGCAAAACATTCACGGAGCTTCCACTATCAATTAAGACCCTCTTTACAACGTGGTTGTGAACGTCTAAGCTAACCACCATGGGGCAGTCAGAGGTTTCACCGACTCCATGGGGTGTTACAATATGCTCTAAATCTTTTTCTGTGAAACCTACGCTCTCATTCTTTTCCAAGCGTGATGAGCTATCGATGGAAAGCACTGGCCTGGACTGAGAAGATCTTTGATCGTAACTCCGAACGTAGCGACACCGAGAAGCGTTAGAATCGCCCCCCGAGGGTCCTCCAGCAATCATGTGGATGACCGCGAAGGGCTGGTTTTCCATGTCTGAGGCTTTCCCTTTGCCGCGGTCACTTGGCTCGGGATGTTGGTGTCTTGGACTCCGCGAGCATGAACGGCTTCTTCGTTGGGTACGCGCCCGCTCAGCACAATGTTCATCATACCTTTCCAACACTTTTACGAACTCCTTGAGGTGCCCCCCCCAGCGATTAGCCTTTGAATCTCACCCTCAAGCTGACGACATTCATTGGTGTCGTGCCCTTTCTGCTTGTGGAAAGCGCAGTACTTTCCCGAGCGCTTTTGGGCCTCAGTTTCTCTTAATTTTGGCGGCCTCTTGAAGAGTCTCTTATCCGCCATGGAATATACCTCTGCAATTGGGCGGTTAAGGGGAATGCGCTCAAACTTTCGTGGCTGAGAAGAATTCCGACGAGTGGGGATAGGGCTGCGGCGGCGACCCCTGTTAGAATCCCCTCTGTCCTCGGAGACTTTGATGGGGCGTGGGGCGTTCGCCATTTTCTGGTCCCTCGCAATATACATATCCTCGAGGGTGAAGAAAGAGTCCGCTATTTCCCTAATCTCCATCAATGAGCGAGGTTTCTTCTTGGCCACTTCCTCCACGAACTCTTTACTGACGTAGTGCTTCATATTGATGGCTCCAAAGAGAACGTGCCTCAAGAAATCCATCGAGGGCTTTTCCACCAATAAGATTTCCTTGTTGAACCTTCCCATGAAGGACCTGAGGGTCTCGCTCGGCCCTTGGACTAAGCTGTAGAGAGCCGTCGCAGCTGGGGCTGGTGCCTTCAAGGAGTTGAAGTGGCTGATGAAGGCGTCAGTCAGGTCATGGTATCCTCGGATTGAGCGCGGAGGAAGCTTCTTGTACCAGTCCTGGGCCACCCCCACGAGGGAGGTGACAAACACCTTGGCCCAGTAGTTGATTGGGTGATCGTATAAATGCATCAGGTGCACAAAGTGATCCAGATGTTCGGCTGGATCTGTGGTTCCATCATACCTGTTGACGGACGTGGGGATTTTGCCCTTCCCCGCACGGGTCATCAAAATTTCCTCAATGAGGGGAGAATCGCCCGTCACGATCCGGTAATCCCTGTCCTCTGGATCTTCAGGGCTGGCTTCCCTTCGTCGGCGAGAAATGGGCCTGCGTGGTCTGCGAGCGTCTCTGGCCCTAGACCTCTCACCCCCATCGCGGGAGACCTGAGACCGTGCTCGAGAGAGCTGCTCTACCACGTTCTGGAGCCCCCTAATCTGGTCTTGCACCGCGGCAAGTTGAGGGTCACCGACGTTCCTGCGGCTCGCTTTTTCTGTGGCCCTTGATTGGACTTCTTCATTATCCCTGGCCCTCTCATTTCCGCCGGGCTGCTGCTCTTGTTGGGCCCTCGGAGGGGCCTCATTTTCCTGGATAGGTGGTGGGGGAGGTTGTTGGGCCCTCAACGCATTTTGCGCCATCGTCAGTGGGTGTGCCGGGAGTCCTCCAAGGGGTGGGGCCATTCGAGCACCAGCTTGTGAAGGGAAATAAGCCGCAGTGAAATGTTCCCATGCGTTCTGGACCCCTGACCCTCACATTGCGCGTAGAGCGCTTGGAGCTGCTGAGTAGTAATCTGGGGCATTTCTACCCCTTGTATCTCCCTAGGCAGCGACAATGGGAGATTCAGTGTTCCTACCTGGTAGGGCTGGACCATAGGCATTATCCCGGGCACCATCCCAGGCTGCAAATAAGCGTGTCCCTGTGGATGCAGGGCCATGGGATACATGCCGGGATGGGAGGTTGGAGCATTGGGCCGGGAGGTAGGAGGAGGAGGAGGAGGAATGGAACCAGCCCCAGCCTCGTTCTCTCCGGGAGGTTGTGTCGCAGCAGCTGCCTCTGTGTCTCCGGCGATTGGTGGGGGCGTACCTCCGGCGGGGGAAGGGTTTTCGATGTTTTCCATATTAACTGGAGGAAGAGCCCCCCCTCTTGTCTACCGCGCCTGACCTTGTTGCGGTTACCATAGTGAATGACGCAGGTGTTACTTTTCTACTAGCTTAAGAAGAATCTAACGAAGGTGAAGAGGAAGATGGTTTCCCACAGACGGCACCAAAAATGATGGTGCAGAATGAGGATTTCTAAGATGCAACCAACACTTTGATATTTTGTTTATGAGGGGAAGACCATCACAGGCGTTTGAGCCTCAGGGTCTGGGTTTCCGATGAGCGTGGGTTCTTCCAGCTAGGATAACACCAGTTTATGCAAGGGGAATGCAACAAGAAATGATGAAATTCCAGGAGCTTGGGGAGATAAAGATGTCGGGGAAATGCAGTAGAATGGCTTAGAGAGAGTGCAGGGTTTTCTTGTGGAAGAAGATGACTCGGGGGAAAAAGCATGTGTTCTCCCTTATTTATATGTTAGGGATGAGGGTAATTGGGTAAATTGGCCGTGTGGTCCCAAACCTGTGTTGCCCTAACACGTGGCAGCCCGTGAGGGCATGAGAATGACATTTCTGAAAAAGGGCGGCGTGTCAGATGCAAGGTGCGCACCACCTTTGTGTCAGAGGTTGTTGGCGAGGGTCGCGTGAGAGGAAAGCTCAAGATCCGTTTTACTAGGGTTCGGATCCACCACGGCAGTGGGGGGATCGCACACGAGCGCTGGTGACACTCGAAGAGTGCTCGGACTGGTTCCCCACGACATATGACCTTTGAGTGCCGAAGTCCCGAGCGCCAAGAATATGGCCCTCGTGCGGGTGATTCCCTGGGAAGGGTAAACCCTGAAGGCCGGGATGGGAGCGCCGAGCCTGTCGGTTCGGGCCCTTTACCTGAATAGTTGGCCGAGGCTCAAGGGCCTGTACTAGTTGGCAAGTGATTGGGTTGGGTTGGCCCGCGAGCCCATCAATGTGAGGGTATAGTCTTCACGTCAACAGATGGTGACACGTGGACGGCTCTGATACGAGCGTGTTTTTGTGTCTCATCAATATCAACTATAAAAATTTCAAAATCGTTTAAATCTAATAAAAAAATATAAAAAAAGTATCCAAAATTAAAACACAAATAAATAAATGAAGATTTGGACAATAAAAAATGACAAAAATAAAGCACAAGACTTATATATATACACATAATAAAGTAGACAAATTATTATTTGAAAAATGATCATTGAGTAAAAAGCATAGATTTATGTAAAAATAAAATATTAATAATCAACTTAATAAGTTGCAGAGGTGAAAAAAACTATAGTTATTAGAATTAATTAATTCAAAAAAAATATAAAAAAAATAATAAGGATTTTGAAGATATAAAAGTATAAAAAGTAAAAATTAAAACATATCAAAAAGGACAAAAGACCAAACATATGATAATGATAAATAAAAAAAATTGGACATACCAATATATAAGTCTAACCATAAACTATGAAAAAAATATATTGTAGCAAAAATAATTTGCATGAAAGTAAACGGACATATATATTATACTAATATTGTTGATAATGAGAAGAAAAAAATCTCAAAAGAAACTATTAAGAAGAAAGAAATTTATGAAGAAAAAAAGAATTGAATTGACAAATCTTAATTTAATAAATAGGGAGTGTTTGTAAGCTCTAAAAAATAAGCGCTTATGAGATAAGCGCTTATTTTTAGCGGTTTTGGAGTGTTTGGAAACATAACTTCTGTTAATTTTAAGCAGAAATAAATCAGAATCTAGAAGCAGGACATGCTTTTGGATTCTACTTATAAATTATACGGTCAATTAAAATTTTATTTGACAATAACATCCTTATAAAATATTAATAATCCTAAATTGACCTTTACATACCTATGCAACTCTAGAAGTTCTTTTGCATCTTTTCTTTTTTAATTCCTTATATCTTCTCTTTTTCTGTTTTGTTGCATAATCTAGATAGCTCAAAATTTTGTAATTTCCAGATAATTTTTTTTCTTTTCTTAATTTTTATAAATTTATTTATTTTAAAGTTGTTTGGTTTCATTGTTTTCTAATATCTGTTATTGTGTGCAATTTTCTTCTCCTTGAATTATTATCATTTATAAATGAAGTATAAATATTATAAATAAAGTATAAATATTATAAATGAAGTAATATATAAAATAATTATATATTTGATTAATTATAAATAATATTATGTAAAATTGTAATAATTTATTATATTAATATAATACTTAAATCATATTATAATTCTAAAAAATAATTTAAAATATTTTGGGGGTAAATTAGTAACTTAATAACACTTAAAAGTGATTATCAAGTTTTTTCTGCAAATACTCACCTGATTATTTTTCTGCTTATCACTTTTTTTCCAAATACTCACTGCTTTTACTACTGCACTTTTTACAACTTTCATTTCTGCTTTAACTTTTGCTTATTGAGTAGAGTTTGCAAACACCCTCATAAACGGAAACTGCTAAGATGATTAAATGAAATTCTTGAATAAATTAGAGAATTAATAAAGGAAAACTCAAAATTTTAGAGAAATAGAGTTGAGTTCAAATGAAATAATTGGGGTTGACCACCGCTTAACTATATAAATAAAAATAAATAATAAATTTAGAAAAGAGAAGAAGAACATTTAATTTTTGTGGAAAAAAGAAACCATATTAAATTCAACAAAATTCTGTACTAAATGGAAAAACAAAAAGTTAAATCTTAAAATATCAAATAATATCTTAAGGACAAAGTTAAATTAACAAAAAACTACAAAAATATACAAACAACTAAAAATTATATTATATTATTAAATTCTGATTTAAAAAATTTATATAATGATAAATAAATGAGAAAAAAATCATAAAAATAATTATAATTTTATTAATCAAACAGTAGTCGAAGCTTGGGGAAAAAAAATTAAATGACAATAATGAGTAAAAATTTATATAATTTCAACATACTCGGTTGATTTATGCTAGGTTACACCCCCCAAGTGACCAATAGGATTCGAACTCGAATTATTGCCCTGAACAAAAAATTCTTCAGCTACTTGAACCAACAGTTGTTGGCATGCTAGGTTCTCATGTTGGCATACAAATACATAGAATATCTTACTTTCTCACTGCACAAAAATAATAATAAAATAAAATATGTAAACATAAAAACAAAAAGAAGAAAAATGAATCGAACAATCTATTATGACAAAGCGGTATGAGTGCTTTTCTTCACAAAAAATTTGCTTAGTGCTTTTTTTTCAGACATAAAATTTATGCAGCATGACATCGTAGGTTTTGAAAATTTTATAAGAGAAAATAATATGTTTTAAGAAAGATTGACTAACTAATAAATTTTTGAATTGTTAATCGAGAAAATCAAGGAAATAATTAATGGTACATATAATGAGATAATTAAGGAGTTATAAAAAAAGTTTATCATAATTGCATATCATTAGGGAATTGATTATTTATATCATTTTTGTTTTAAATTCACAATAAATAAATTTCGATGGTGATTGTATTAGGTAACTCAAATTCGTTTGCTAATTTTTAGGAGATTTAATTATCCTGACAAAAAAGAAAAATGAGATTTAATTATTAATAATATATATAATCTTTATTAATGGAATAGTTAATGGATTACATATAATATGGGGTTGAGTACTTGAGTTTAATAATAATTGAAATATATTAATTCAAATAGAAATAAAAAAAAAAGAAAAAAAATATATTATTCTAACAACCAATGAAAAATCATTTTTTCAAGAAAATTTAAAAAAAAATAATATAGTATTGAGTCAATTAAAACAATACAATTGTAGTCAAATACCTTCGTGGAATATATAATAGTGTAGATAATACATTTTAAATAAATTATTTAATGATAATATTCTTGATTAAGTATAAAAATTTTAAATTACATAACATAAATTTTGAAATAAACAATAGAATAGTATTTAGTTCAAATTCTATAATTTACAATATGTAAAAGAAATTAGATCACATGAAGAAATTGAAAATATACCATGAATCTTACCAAAGATAATTACTCTCCTTAATTATTATTTATTTTTATAATTAAATAATACACAAAATAAAGATTAGTCAATCATGTTTTTTCTATTACTAGTGAATTCAACGTGCATTGCACGTTCTTTATTTATTTATTTTTTTCTATAAGTTTTTTTCTTTTGTTTATTTTAATAAATTAAAGTATTAACAATTTTTAACTTGATTACATAAATGAAATAATATTATTAACAAACCAACCTTATTTTTGCAAAGTTATACGTGTAAGCATAATTTTATAAAATCTCTCTTTCCATTTATAAATAATAATTGAAATTAAATAAACTTCTGAATTAAATAATAATAAAAAGTAATTGACAGTATAGAAATATCTAAATAAATAAACAATAACAATTATGTCTATTTTTATGGATCTAGTCTGGTCAGAATAAGAATATCTAAAACTATGTTACAATATAAAAATAAAAAAATCAAATTTAGTATTATTATTATTATTATTGTTATTATTATTATTATTTTATTTATTATTAAATTATTTATATAAATTAAATATATTTCTCTTATAATATATTTATGCGTTAATAGTAATTTTTATTCATATATTATTTTCGTGCAACTATATCGTTAGATTGATACAAATAAATGAGTTAGATCTATTCATTTTTAATCAAATCAATATTATTATTTCTAAAAATTCAACTACCAAATGTCAATCTCATAAATAATGCGGCATATTCTTCTTCTTCAAAACCATAGTCGCACTCTCTCTCTTTCACTCACACACACACACACATTAATGAGTATATGTTTCGTAATATTCAATTTTCACCTCCGCACCCCACCCACCAAGTCCCACCGCCACCACCGTCCAATAGTTGATGCCTCCTCCTTTGCCCTACACATCCAGCACTCATCATACTCACCAAGTTGCCGCCGCCATCAATTACTGCCACTGTCGCCTTCTACCTTCCGTCTTCTCCTCCGATCTTTATCGCCGCAATACTCACCCCAATCTAATCTTTAGGTATGTGTATCTGTGTATCTAATTTAAAATTTTCTCCTTTTTATTGATTTGATTTTATAATAATAAAGATCATGTGAACTAATTTGAGAATCACTTAGTGGAAAATGGTATATTCACTTGGTAGGTCAACATAAATTGACAATGTAAGGATGTTATCTTTCTTATTTTACTGTACCTAGTGAAAATAAAACTGTGGGTTTTGCCAATTGCTTGATTTGTGAAATGGGGTTGAGTTATTTGGGGATTTTTAATTTTTAGTAGATAATGGTTTGTAGTAATTTGGGATTGTCTTAATTTATGAGATTTTCCAGGTGTGTCATATTCGTATGCTCTATTTGCTTGAATTTAATTTATGAGATTTTCTAGATGTGTCATATTCGTATGATCTATTTGCTTGAATTTCTTGCTTCATGGATCTAAGAAATTCTTCTTTAGACTTGTTGGGAATTCGACATGCAACTCATTAAATTTATTTAAATAAAGTGTTACTCTTATGTTTAGTTTAATAAATTATTATTCAAATATTAAAAGTTTCTAACTTGATTAAATAAATGTAATAAAGTTTTTAACACTCCCTTCGATCATTTTGAAAAGTTCACGTACAAAACCAATTGTATAAAATTTATCTTTCTATTTATGACTAATAACTAATAGTATTGAGATTAGATAAACAGTCAAATAGAGTAACTATAAAAAACATTTCAAATTAGGGAAACATCCAGAGAAACATTCAAGTAAAGAAACGATTATTTGTTTAAATAAATCTAACTTTTAAAGGGAAACATCCAGGGAAACATTTAAGTAAAGAAACGATTATTTGTCTAAATCTAACTTATAAACATAAGTAATAGTTCAAAACTCTGTAATATACTTAACAAATGAGAAGTCATATATAAAAAGTTTCGCTAGAAGCCTAGAGAACAATATAAAGAACTATGTAAATTGAATATACTTCATTCCTTCTCTTGTTTGATCTTCTGTGATATAATGTGCGATTTATTTTTTGTTTTCTTCATGAAACTTTGAAGTGTGTCCTAGCTGTCGCTCAAGATGTAAAGATCATCTGTACTTTCAAGACTATGCATTTTGGTCTTAATTCTTTTTCCTCCCTTTTTAACCTCAATTATGGAGACATCGTCATCTCTTTTTTTACGTTTTTGTTTCTTCGTGATTCCGCAATCTTTAAAAATTGTAGATTTTCGTATATCATCATGATCATCATTTTTCAGTAATCACCTTGGTGTAAATCTTCACCTCTCAAAATTGTAGCGTTCGACCTATTATCCTTTTGAACACTATTCTCTTGTACGAAATCTCCATTTATCTTCTTCATAATTGTAGTTTGATTCAAATTCTTTTTACCTTCCATGCATATGTTGGGCTCTACTTTTTCGATTGCATCTGCTACTGCATACAATTTTCCATTGACGACTTCTACTCTTCGATTGAGTGCAATGAGAAATCGAAACTCCGTTGATGCTTGTAGACTCAGTCCCCTATAATATCTTGACTTGTGTTCTCTCTGAACCATTAAAAGTATTAATAATTTGACCATAAAATATATTAATTGAGATTTTAATGATTTGTTTATTTATGAAGTAAAAAACCAATGTTTTATGAAAACTAATTACCTCTTCAATTAATTTTTAATATTGATATAATGAGCATCCTATATACATTGTTGCAAACTCTTCAAATAATGTGATGGAAGCACTATCACCTTCATGTATAACATTTAGCACTGCTCTGTACCTATTATTAATTCAAAAGTTATTTAAAAAAATAAAAATTCAAATTAAAAATTTATTTATTGATGACATGATATTGTATAGTACCTTGGTATTGTTTGTATATCTTCGGCATTGCATTTTCTGCAGGAAACACCTTCTTCAAATTTGTTTATTGATGTATTGCATTTTTTGCATGCCTCATACCGTAAAGAGGATTTATTTTCAAGTCTATCAACCACTCTTTTAAAACTATAATACGTATCCTTCATAGTTTAAAAAATATAACCGATATTAAATATTTTGCTATTTTATATTAAATGACCAAATTATAAATACATTAATTAAATTAATTACCACAAATAGTGTAAATCTTTTGTTTTTGATATCTCTTAGCGTCACTTCATTTATGCTTTTCATTCTTTCTCATGTATATCGAGTGATGTTGAACTTGTTTTGAATCTAATAACATATAGAGTACATGTTAGGGTTAAAACTAAAAAACTAAGTAATTTCGAATATTTGAAGTCTTACCTTTGTTGCATATGCAGAACTTTGTCTTGCATTGGGTTTACTTCTAAAAATGATGTTTGTGTAGTTTGGAGTTGAAATTCACCTATTGACAAATAATAAATTTAAGATTATGTATTTATAGAGATATGTACATCTAATTATATATGAAAATATTGAGCTTATTAAATTCTTTGATCTAATTTAACATCTTTTGAGATATGAAGTTGAACATCACTCATTGAAGGATGATCTTTTAATCTTCTAAAGACATTTGCATAGGGATTTACCTCAAAAAAATTTATTAGCTTTTTAACCGTACCTTGAGATAAAGTTAAATTTTCCAATACCTTCGTTCTGTTGTCAACCTCATTTTCAGTCTCAACAAAGTACAACTGAAAAGGGTCAGGACCCCCTTCACTGGAAATTAATCCTAGAAGGTCATGGTACACCATTCCTTGTACTCGAAAAGTATATACACCTTGTTGTGCCAATGTAAACTCTTTATCTAATTTCACGCCAAAAGTAGTAAAAGAAAATATATAATTGAACAAACGAATATTTGCCCGAAATTCTATTGCTTCTTCTGATTGCGAAGTGAATAGCTCTTATAAATTATCTAGAATTTCAATATTCGCTAGTTTAATTTTTTCGTTGTCACAACAAAATGTAGGAGGCTCGTACTCAAATCTTACAGCTCCACAATTCATGCAATTTGGCATTTTTTTAGTTCATGTATCATAGAGGATGTATCATCATAATGTATTGAACCTAAAAGAGAAATATAAGTAATTTTTTCAATTAAAATATGAAATTATATTTGATTATTATATTTAGTTAAAAATAATGAACCACTAACCTTCATATTTGTCCATCGCAGTGACAGCTCTTAAAAGCCACATATTTAAGTTTCGTATTCTTTTTTTTTTCATAACTTTACTTTTGTATTCTTGTTTATCGGGTTCAGTTAAATTGGAATATTTCCTTTTCATTGAATCAAGACGCCTATTTCGATATATCTCTGTAACTGAAAATTAAAAATTGTAAGAGAATTAATAATATAACATTATTCAATTCTAGTAAATCATAACATATTATCAAATTTATATTATTGTTACCTGATAATGAATTCGATTGAGAATACTGTCCACGTAACATTTTCCCACCACAATAAATAAACATTCAAAAAGTTCCCAAAGCCAAAGAACCCCCTTGGAAGGCCTGTGAAATGGAATTTCAAATATTAAACCACAAAATCAAATAAAAATAAAAGAATTCGTACTTAATCTTAAATATTTATTTCTCTACCTAATCCAACATTCATGTTGTTAGAGATGACATATGTTAATAACATTACTATAAAATAAGTGTGTTGCAGGCTGGCTCAAAATATCCAGTAATTTCATGTGTTTTTGTATGATTTTGTGACTCAGACTGATAACATTCTTGTTACCATAGTTGGTTGTGGAGTAAACTTGGGATTTTTGTTGGCAGAAAAATTACTTGGATGTATACCGGTTTGAAACATGGGGAGGTTCTGTGATCCCAAAATACAACCACGGATAACAGGTTTTTTCGTATAATAATCTCATTCTTAATATTTGCTTGTTAGAAAGTGATCGCCAAATCTGACTTTTGTGAGTTAAATATTCTTCTCCTTTTACACATTACATGATATACATGAGAATTTTAATTATAATATACATCAGGTACTTCTCAGACAGTAAGCTATTTTTTGTTATAAACAAAAAGATTTTGTCATATTTTGTGATGTGTTTCTGTGCATTCTGCCCTTTTTTTTTTACTACAGGATAGTATTTCATCAAATAATGCTATTTTCTTTTTGTTGTTTCATAGAGTAGAATAAATAAATGATAGTTCATTTGTTCTGAAGTATCTATGCAGTATGTGTTTATTTTTCTGCCCCATGCTTGTTCTAAGTGGCTTATTACTTTTCAAGTTCGTCTCTTGTGGTTATACAGAAGATGCTAGTTTTTCAATCTTTTTCCTGTACTTCTTGCTTGATCCAACCCAAACTTGGGATGTTTGCTTCAGTTATGTCAAAATAGTCATACAAAAACTTAGAACTCCTACTAATTTAAAATTCTCAATAGTAATTCTAAGAAATTTGTGACATTGAGATGAATTTTACAGCTCGAATAAAATCTTTAAGTGTGAATCATGACCTTAACGAACAATAAAGAAAGGTAACATAGTGTACTTGTATATTAGTTTCAGGATTGTGGCATATATCAATTATAGTGTATACTCTTTTAAATTTTAGGCAGGTATTGGAACAGACGCGACAATGCATGATCACATAAAAAAGCTTCTTGATCGATTTTATGCCACAAAAGACTCAAGCATGCGTTTTACACCTACAATTTTTTTGCTTTCACTCCTTTTTAACGGCTTCATTAGATCTGTTATTCTTGTTATGCATACAAATTTCACTTTTGATTTTTCATAAATTGTGTTGGGTATTTAATTATGATGAAAAAATTAAGAATTTACCTAAAAAGTATGACGAGTATCCTTGTAATAAAAAGCCTCATTGTTCGATTGCAGTGCTCAAATCTCCTGCTCTAATGATTGATAGAAAAACAAAATTTTATGTTATAAATTTTAAGTATTAGGTTAGTATTTATAGATACTAAAAGAGATTTATTGAAGTTTGATTAGAATTAGAATTATTAGTTAATTTGAGTAGGATTTTGTAATTATTGGAAAACTTATTGAATTATATTTCTAATTGATTATAATTAGAGCTATTAGGGTAGGCATACACATGGGTTAGAATTAGGCTTATTTTATTTTATTATTATTTTTTTTTTGTCTAACTTAGTGTTTTATAATTATAGGACAATTTGTAGAGTTATTTTATAATATATATAAATAACGTGTTTAGACCTATAAAATTATAATATTTTGTTAATTAGATAAGTTTATAATTCAAGGAACGTACAATAAATGATAATTCGAGTTTAGTTATTAATTGTGTGGTTATTTTCCTTATGTTGAGATAGTAGGACCTGAAATTATGGGTGACTTTTTTTTTTCAAATGCTTCGGGCTCCTTGTGTGTGTTCATTCATATTTAGTTTGTATAACCATGTTCAACGAATCTTGATGCTTTTTGTTTATCTTTGTTCTATTAAATTGCAGCTTCTGAGATGTCTGGACTCCGAAAAAAAAAAAAAAAACAAACAATTCAACGCCCGCTGTTGGTTGAAATGAAATTGTTGATGATAGAATAGACTTTTTAATTTATGCACATATGTCTTGAGTATATATATCATAATTCACTGATCAATTCTTGAGTAATATTCTATTTTACCAAAAATATTTAAGATCTCAAATCAATTGGAACAATTTGTAGTTAACATAGGTGCATATTTAATTTGCTCACAGATGTTAACTGAATATCGTAAGTAAAAGTAAAAAAATATACTAATTTATAAAAAAATTATTTGTTATTTAAATAGTTATTTATAAGTTGTATCTTCACTATACCACCATAAATACAATAATGAATATTAAATAACGTTTCCCATTAACATGGAGGTATGCATATTATTTTTTTTTTATTACAAAGATATACATGATATATTTATCTACAAAATAAAACCACAAAATTAAAAACCCATAAAATTTTTGATTAGAATATTTTAAAATATTATGTAAATAATATTTTATTTAATTATATTATTTTATTAATTTTATAGCCTCATTAATATTAGAGTAGTTCTCTTCTACCAAGAGTCCTATTTCGAGTTAATAAGTACTCTTTTAATGTATTTAAATTAATACTTTATAACATATATTTACATAATTACCCCTAACTAATAATTATTGACATAACTATTATGAGGTTATTTTAGGAGATCAATATTTTGTAAGAAACTTTCGTGCTTTTATAACTTAGATAGATTGAAAATAATTTTTAAAAAAAAACCACAAAATTCCACATCATAAAAAATGCACATTAAAAAGTGAAACATGATTATCAAATATATAATAGTATAGATTTTGAAATAAGGAGATTAATTAGGAAACGTCAAACATCCTCCAATTTCTGCCACCAATTCTAAATATACTATATATGAATCAAGGACGGCATATGGTGTGCCCCCTTCCCCTTCCCCTTCCCCCGCCCAAATTGAAAATTATTTATTTTTGTATATATATTTTTAAGTATTTATGTATTTACCTCCCTTAATAATAAATTTTGTCTCTCTTATATTTTGTATTTTAAAATTTACCCTCCTTTATGTAAAATTCTAATTCCTTCTCTGATATTATTAATTTTGAAATGAAAAGATAACATGTTCTACTATCCATGGATAATACTAAATATGATATATATAAGAATAATTTTAAAACCAGAATGCTCCTCAAACATCCTAGAATTCGACACTCAACAACATGAGAATAATGAAATTTTTTTATATGCACCGGATGTGGTCCTCGATGTATACGCCCTCCATTTTTTTAATGAAAATTTTCTTTTTTATGTCCACACTCGGTGCATACAAAAATTTTCCAGAGATTAATCCACCAACAGGGCCAAGATCAAGTAAGATGACAATCATTCATTTTAGTAAAAAATTTATAAGCTTCGCCTTATTGGTTACAGCGAATTTACTATATGAACATCACGTACATATTGTAGCTACAGTCGTGTAGAAAGTGGACACAATTGTTTGATAGTCGCACGTAACAATTACCTTGCATTATTTTTTTCTTTTCTTTTCTTTTTTGGTCAAGAAAACTTTGAATCATTTATATAATTAAATACATTTATTTGCCTGGATTTTAATTATATATAGATCTAGGCTTTACTCCCTTTAATCGTACCGTGGGGGTTTAAAGTTAACCTATGGAACAAATTATATTCTTAAACCGTGGAAAGTTACTCCAAAGTTGAGAAAAAGGTTTAGTCTTCGCCCTATCCTAATCCTTATCATTAAACAATGTGTCTGAGGTGTTTGGGAAGTGTGGAAATTAATCAAAGTTTGTCTTTGATTATTTATCGAGAATCACATACCTTAGAAAAGTTGTTTCCTTTACGTAAACTAAGAGATTCTTGCTCTATTACTATAATTAAGGAAACATTGGTAACAGTAGGTCATAAATCGAAAAAAATTAACTATATTTTGTGATGAAATTTTTCTTAGAGGATATTAATAGTTATTATTTGAAACTTATAATCATTTTAGTCAATTACTATTCCAAAGGGGGAAAAGAAAAAAAAAAAAAAAAACACTATTCATACGGATACGGTTGAAAAATAAATCATGAACCTGATACAATTTTTGTCGTTAATATATATTTTATTTTTCCTACAATTTTTACTACATTTCAAAAATATGCGTGGAAGTTTAAAATCTATCTATACTATTATATATTTGAAAACGATGTTTGACTTTTTATTGTGCATTTTGTATGATGTGGAATTTTGTGGTTTTTTTTTAAGTTTTTAATGAAATAGAAAAAATGTGATTAGCTTATCTTTATTTTGTATATTATTTTATTATGAAAATAAATAGTAACTAAGGAAAATAATTATGTTTGGAAATTTTGATTCAATGGAATTAATTTTGATTTTATTCTAATTAAGTAAGATTAATATTATATGCACATATTTTGATATTTCTATATTTTTGTTAAATTAATTTTAATATCCGATTACTTAAATCACGGATACAATTTCCATAAAAATCCAGTAATTTCAAATTTAAATTCAAACATTGCAAAATAAAGAGAATTAATTAAGTTGCATAAATTACTTCATCAAATTAATTAATTTTTTAATATTTAAAATTAATAGTTTATATATATATATATATATATATATATATATATATATATATATATATATATATATTATTCCAATACCCAATGAAAAATCATTTTTTTAATAAAACGTTAAAAAAATATAAAATAGTATTGAGTCAAAATAATATAATTGCAGTCAAATACCTTCGTGGAATATATAATAATGTCGATAATGTATTTTAAATAAATAAATTAATTATAATTTTCTTAATTAAGTATAAAAAATTTAAATTACATAACATAATTTGTCAAATAAAAAATACAATAATATTTAGTAAATTCTATAATTTATTATATATAAAAGAAATTAAATCACATGAATAGATTGAAAATATCCCATGAATCTTACCAAATATAATTACTCTCCTTAATTACTATTTATTTTTATAATTAAATAATACATAAAATAAAGATTAACCAATCATGTTTTTTTCTATCAAAAATCCATCAAATTAATTACTTTTTTTAAATTTGAAATTAGTACTTAATAAATTTATATCTATATCTATATTATTCTATATGATAACGATATTTGACATTAATGGTGCAATTTTGACCAAATAGAATTTTTTTCTTTTTTGATATAATTTTATTATTAATTCTTTTATGAGTTGTAAATTGGTATTTGTTTATCCTAATTATCCACTATTACTATAAATGTAATTAATCCCTTAAATTTTGCCTAAATCATTTGAAACAAAGAAAAAGGAAATTATATGCATGATCATTCCAAATTGTGGTAATTAAATTAAATTCTATAATACATATAATATTATATACATATGTATATTATATATAAATATATAATATTTATAATACATATAATATTATATACATACGTATATTATGTATAAATATAAAATATTTATAATATATATATATATATATATATATGTTAACTATTAATTTTAGATTAAAAAAATTAATTAATTTGATGGAGTAATTTAAAAAAACTTAATTAATTCTCTTTATTTTGTAATGTTTGAATTTAAATTTGAAATTATAGTGATTTTTTTATGGAAATTGTATAAGTGATTTAAGGAATTAGCCATTAAAATTAATTTAATAAAATATAGAAATATCAAATATATACATGTATATAATATTAACCTTACTTAATAGTAGATATATCAAAATTAATTCCATTCGGTTAAACTTTCCAAATATTTGAAAATGATGTTTGACTTTTTATTGTGCATTTTGTATGATGTGGAATTTTGTGGTTTTTTTGAAGTTTTTAATGAAATAGAAAAAATGTGATTGGCTTATCTTTATTTTGTATATTATTTTATTATGAAAATAAATAGTAACTAAGGAAAATAATTATGTTTGAAAATTTTGTGTAACGCCCCGATTTTATTTATTAATATCTTATGTTTAAAATAATTTTATAAATTATATTTTATAATACTTTCATGAAATTTTATGAATTTATATCAAACTGAGGATTTCTTTCATGACTCGAAAATATTCATTTCGTAAAATATTCACAGAGTATGATTTAATTACGAAATTGTCCCTACTTGATTTTCTTCCTAACCTTTAGGGACTTAATTGCTTTATCTTTCAAGGACCTAATTGATCATATTTCAAAATCATATATCCTCAATTGCATGACTTGAGTTCTTGGAGGATTAATTAGCAAATGTTGGCATTTCACACATTTCCAAGACATGAATCACGTAATATTGCTTCCATGATCTTCCTTGATCATTCTATCATCAAATTCTCCCAACATATCCACTCTCTTGCTCTCGGTTTCTTCAAGGACAAATAAGGAAGAGATTTTCATCCTTTACATCAAGAATTTTCAAGAAATATTCCAAGAATTAGAGCTTAGTCATCATCATCATCCATCTTCTTCATTTCTTGTTCTTCAAAGGTGATTGTTGCATGAATTCATGATTCTTGATTATATATGAACTAGCTAGGGTTTGAGAGTTATGTGCTAAATGGATTATTTGGTGATCAAGGCATGAATATGTGATTATGGCATGATTTATTTATGAAATTTTGGAAGAATTTGAGCTTGAATGATCCATATGAGCTTGAACATGAAACCTTGAATTCTTGATGGTTTTCCATGTTTTATGTGTTTGAGTGTTATATTATCATCTTATGAACATATATGCATGAGTAGTACCAGAAATAATAACATTTGGGGATCAAAATTGGAACTTTGTTGCTTGGTTGTTCTTTCCCGTGGCTTTCCCCTGTTTCTGCTCTGTTTCTTTCAGTTGTAGAAACTGGGAACGACCGTTCCCAGCCTCAAGGCATTGTGGGAATGGGCGTTCCCACTCTTTCAAATGAAACTAGGCGGCCGAGCCTGGGAACGGCCGTTCCCATTTTGGCCTTGATGCCGGAAGGGCCATTCCCAACTAAAGGCACGCTTTTAATTTTAAAAACGTTGGCGCGTTTTGAAGGGCCACGGGAACGGCCCTTCCCATTTACAAAGGAAACCCGGAACGGCCGTTCCCGTGCGTCTGACAGAACAAAACTTTCTGCACAAAATTACATTTTTAGCCCCATGATCCGATGATTCCTTGGACCCCGAATTGCTATTATATGATTGAATATGTACTGAAACAAGATGTTTTCATGCCACATTGTGATTTGCACGTCATCTCATTGCATTTTCGCCGTTCGTCATATTTGGTCTGTTTAGAGTCAAGTCTCACGTGTACACATCTATTTTGCACAGACCAGCTTCGTAGGGACGAGGAGCAAGCCCCGTAGGCCGTGCCCTACTTGTCTTTTATCGGTAAAGGTGAGGTTTAATTGTTAGTATATAGAACCCGTATAACCTTTATGTGGATTTCAAGCCAAAAGGTATATATATACTTATTCCTAATGTTTTCTAAACTTATACACAATTGCAAGCAAGTCATGTATCATGATTGATTGATTGATCGTGTTTTGGCGAGTAAAGCATGTCATGTTGGGCCCGAGGTTAGTGGTTTGAGCCAACCGGGAAAGCATGGGCTGAGGGGTAACTCGAACACTATCCTCACCACATTTGGGGTCCCCCCTGAATCCGCTAGGAGATTAGTGGAGGAAGGAGCTCCGGGCTTAGGGATTCATGTACCCTCTGCTCAATGAGATTGGATGGTGGGGCCTTGCAATCCCACCATCACCGGAGGAAGAAGGAGACTGGGGACGGGTCCGGCACCACGGATTGTCCTCGGGTTATTGTCATGATTGCATGTATTGATTGTTCTGCCTGAATACACCTGCACGACTGCACGATAGCTTAATTGCATGATCACTTATTAAGAGATAAAGCAAGCACGTATTGTACACAGTTGGAGTAAGGTTGGAGATTTCCCTCACTCGCCGGGCCACGTATTGCACGCATTGAAACATGAAAACGATTAAAGTACTTAATATTGGTAGTTGTAATCTCGGGCGAGTTTATGCGATTGTGAACTTATATTACTTTTAATTATAAAAACTTACCCGAGATTATAACTTGCATGTTAATTGCGCTAATATATTTATGCCCCTCACTCAGTCTTCCATGGACTGACACCCCACCTTTCAGGTTGTCGCGGTCGTGTGCTAGGCGGGAGTCTGAGTCATGTCTTGTCATCCAGCCGGGTCTAGCATTGCACATATTTCCATGATCTTGCTTTTGTCATGTCCCGAGTTAGTACGTTATAGTTTTGGTATATTTGGGGACTTTTGCTTGTATGATATATAGAAGATGATAATGTATTGATATCTGTTGGTATCTATTAGTATTTATATCGTTGATGTAAATATTGTACTTATATGTATTTATGAATTAATGCTTCCGCTTTTAACTTTTATGTCATGGTTTTGTATTGCTTTGGGGTATAGTCCCGCCTAGCTCGTCCTTTCTTTTATTTGTCACCCGTTCGCTATAGATTAGTTCATGTACGGATTGTCCATTTCGTATGTGAACCGGCCTATAGTGCGGGGGTGTAGTATCTCTACGTATAGGGGTGCTACATTTTGATTCAATGGAATTAATTTTGATTTTATTCTAATTAAGTAAGATTAATATTATATGCACATATTTTGATATTTCTATATTTTTGTTAAATTAATTTTAATATCAAATTACTTAAATCACGGATACAATTTCCATAAAAATCCAGTAATTTCAAATTTAAATTCAAATATTACAAAATAAAGAGAATTAATTAAGTTGCATAAATTGCTTCATCAAATTAATTAATTTTTTAATATTTAAAATTAATAGTTTATATATATATATATATATATATATATATATATATATATATATATATATATATAATTATATACATCTAATGTATACTATTATATATTTGAAAACAATGTTTGACTTTTTATTGTGTATTTTGCATGATGTGTAATTTTGTGATTTTTTGGAAGTTTAATTAAATAGAAAAAATGTAATGTTTATATATCCTTATTTTGTATATTATTTTATTATGAAAATAAATAGCAACTAAGAAAAATAATTATCTTTGGAAATTTTTGATTCAATGTAATTAATTTTGATATTTATTCTAATTAAGTAAGGTTAATATTATATGCATATATTTTGATATTTCTATATTTTAGTTAAATTAATTTTAATGACCGATTACTTAAATCACGGATACAATTTCCATAAAAAGCCAGCAATTTCAAATTTAAATTCAAACATTACAAAATAAAGAAAATTAATTAAATTGCTTAAATTACTCCATCAAATTAATTAATTTTTAAAATTTAAAATTAATAGTTAATATATATGATGGTGCTAGAAATCAGGTTTCCAAAAATGCAACAACACTTTAGTATTTGTATGGAAAGGGAAAGACCATCACAGGCGTGAGGGCCTCAGGATCTGGGTTTTCTCTTAAGCGTGGGTTCTTCCAGCTAGGATAACACCAAAGATGCAAGTTGCAGGGATGATGTTATTGTGGTGAGAATGGTGAGAAGCTTGAGAAGATCAGTGGAAATGCCCAGAATAATATATGCAATTTGTATGCAGATGATGACCTGGGGGAGAATGCATGGGTTCCCCCCTATTTATATGTTAGGGATGGGGGTAAATGGGTAAATTGACCATGTGGTCCCAAACCTGTGTTGCCCTAACACGTGGCAGCCTTTGAGGGTGTGAGAATGACATTTCTGAAAAGGAGACGGCGTGTCAGGTGCACGGTGTGCAGTACCTTTGTGTCAGAGGTTGTTGACGAGGGTCGCATGAGTGGAGGGTCCCGGATCCGTCTTATGAGGGTTCAGGTCCACCGCGGTGGTGGGGGATGACCCGCGAGCGATTAGTGACGCTCGAAGAGTACTCGGATGGGTTCCTCATGGTTTATGAGCTTTGAGCGCCAAAACCCGAGCGACAAGAATATGGCCCTCGTGTGGATGATTCCTTGAGAAAGGTAACCCCGAGGGCCGATACGGGAGAGCCGGGCCTGCCTGCTCGTCCTCGCCGTTTAACTGGTTGTCCGAGGCTCGGGGGCCCATATTAGTTGGCAAGTGAGTGGGCTGGGTTGGTCCACGAGCCCGTCAATGCGACGAGCCCGTCAATGCGAGGGAGTAATCTCAGCGTTAGCAGATGGTGACAGGTGGACGGTCCTGATAAGTGCGCATTTTTGGGCCTCATCATTTTGCCCCCCAAATTCTGTAGTATCGCTCGAGCGTACTGTAGAATTTTTAATATGGAGGGAGCCTAGTATTTTGAATTTCTTGAGGATCAAGACGCTGCTAGAGAAGTGACCGTCTGCCTTCTGTAACGGACATAATCTGACACCGCATTAATTGATGTCATGTCCGTATTTAATGCGGAGTGGGAACGTGGGCGCGTGTACTCCGGGAGACGTGAGGCGGTTAGCAAAAGTGGGGGGATTTCCTAGGTGGGAAATGATTGCGTTTTGAATTTTCAGCCCTAATCCATGTAAAATCTTCCCTATAAATAGGGGTCTGCAGGGCTTTGGGATCTTTTTCACGCATTCAAACTCTTTCAAGCACATACGCAACAAGAAATCTCTGTCAGTTCTACAGATTCCGACGAATTTCTTCTCTTCAAATCTTAGGTAAAAATTCCTTATCCTTCTTCTTATTTTCCCCGTGCTAACATTAGTTTTAGGTTGTGTGAGTGAAACCCTTGAGGGAAGAGCCACTGTCTACCATTGAACTTGTTTCAGAAATCTTCTCCCTCCTTGAGTTCTCTGTTAGAAATCCCGTTTCCAAAAGTTGAAAAGTGAACATGGCCAGAAACCAAGCTGACGATTACGTAAGGGAGATTGAGGAGATGTCGGTGGGGAGCTCTTCCCCTCATGGCGATGTCCCCACAGCTGTTCCCCTGGCTAGGGCGCCCCCAGATGAGGGGATTCCCATGGCGATCTCGGTGGCCCAGGCTCCAGCTGATGCCGGGGAAGAAGAGGTGGACGCCGCCGTTCAAGGGATGAACGAGCGTGCTCCCGGAGGGGTGAACGACCTCTTTGAAGAGATGCATAACGTGATGGAAATGCAAAGGCAGGGGGAGAGAGTATTCCCAGTGTTGAATAACGCTGTGAGACCCCAAGATCACAGGATCACAGTGGCTATGATGGCCCCCGAGGGCGAAGCAGGGCCATCTGGGCGTCAATTTGAGGTTGAGCCCTCCAGAAGGCGCCATAGGAGAGGTAAGGAGTCTGCCACTCGAGTGAGGCAAGATAACCGCCATCAAACTGACAGATCTCCGGATGAGATTGAGAGTATTCTGACGCTCGACGATTTGGAGGATTTGAGGGCGAAGGCTTATTGGGATGAAGCAGTATTTCCCATGCAACTTCCCGAGGAGGGGGAGAGGGCTAACAGACCGCCGCCTGGGATGATGACGGTCTATTGGGATGCAGTCCTGGCTGGGGGCTTGAGGTTTCCTATTGCCCATTCTGCTGCTGTCATCTACCACCACCTAGGGCTTTGCCCTTCACAAATTCTGCCCAATGGTATAGCTTTAATCAACACCTTCCGAATAACGATGAGAGCCTTAAACCATGCAACCTCGATCGTCAACTTCGACAGTTTGATACAAGTAGCCCACTCGCCCCGTTCGTCGCCTACGAACGGGTTTTATTATGCCCAGGCCAAATCGGGCTTTAAGATGATAGACTCCCCATCTACCTCCTACGGCGAGCATTGGAAGGAGAAATACTTCTTCGTGGGGGCCCCCGGGGGAATTTTTGGGGTTCATCGCCAGTGGATGATACATGGAAAGGGTCCTTTGGTTAGGGAAAGGACAAGGAATAAAGCTTTTGAGGATTGGGCACAGGGGTTAGCCTTCATGATGAGGAGTGAGAAAAAATGGATTAAGGCTGAAACCCTGGTGAAGAACGAGGGAGTACTGTTTCGTTATGGCTTGTCCTGCCCTCCAGACATGATACTCAACCCTCCAGCCGACATCATGGCCCTCGATGGTTGGACCCTAGGAACTAACTGCTCTGACTCCTAGAATAACCTTCTAACTTGGTGTGATTGCTGTGTTTTTTGTCTCTGCGATTCAATCAACCAATTTCTGACGCTCGTTTCTTCTTATTGGCAGGAGTTCAAATACTATCCCAAGGCATGAATGCTGAAGCCCTTTCCCGCATGTTGGGTGCCCAAGGACCCACTGCCGACCCTCAACACCCGCAACCGCAGCAAAACCACCCTCCCAATGCTCCGAGGGGGAGGGTAAACCGTCGAGGAGCTGGCCGAGGGCAGAATAATGCCCGAGGGGGAGCAGGGAATGAGGCTCCCCCCAGAGGCCCTATTGAGGATCTGACAGTGGAGGGTACCCACGAGGCTACTCCTCTGCCGGTGGCCGCTGAGGGTCCGATTACACTGAGCTCGAGCGGGTCCCGGAATCGCTCGGGGGAACATATTCGTATCCACGAAACTCTCCGTGCCGACCGTCAGGGGAAGAGGAAGAGGATGCCGGACTCTATCCCAATTTCTGGCAAGGGGAAAGAGGTGGTCATGGGGCACAGAGGCGAAGGCAGCGACACTTCTTCATCAGAGGATGAAGATTTCTAGAAGATAGGCTGCAAGGGCGACTCTCGCTACAAGCGCCAACGCACCGAGGGTCCGGTGCTTTTGAAAAAGAGCGCTTACTCCGTGAACCTCATTTCTGACATCGTCGGGAAACTCCAGTTTTCCGGCGATCATGATAAGCTGAACGAGCATGACGCCGCTCGTGTCGCTGACGATGCCTGTCATGCCCTTCTGACGGTAGGTCCTTAGTACCCTCTGAAGGTTTCCAACTTCCATTGTTCTCATTTTAACGCTAACCTTTGTTTCTGACTTTCCAGGAGGTAATCCCTAGGTTAAAGAACTTGCAGGGGCGAGCGCAGGCCTACTCCGAGCATAAGGCCAAATACAAGAGACTGTTGCGAATCTCTGACCCTGTTCAACTGCAAGAGGATTACAATAACGTCCATGCCCAACTGTCCATGGCCAACCACGATAAGGATCAGTTGAGGGAGAACCTCCAGAAGGCGGACGAGGCCTATCTTACTCTTGACGAGTGTCATAAGGAGTTGAAGGTGGAGCGTGACCAGTTGAGGCAACAGAACCGGGAGCTGGGTGAGCAGTTGGCGGAAAGCACTCGCCAAAATGAGGAAGCAAACAAGGCCCTTGCTGACTTGCAGGGCAAAGTACAGGGCTTGGAGGCGAGGGTATCCTGGGAGGCAGTGAAGAAGTTCTTGCGCTCAAAAGCTTTTGTGTTCGCGGCCAACATCCATTGCTTCGACAATGCAAGGCGTTTCTTCCATAAGGCCATCGGGCAAATGGTGAAGCTTGGCTTGGCACCCGAAAGCGCTCGGACTGACGTGCGCTTACGCATGGATCTGGACGAAAACTGCGAGCCCATGGTCCAAGATGGGGATCCCACCGAGAGCCTGGCGGAGCCGGAATACGAGGAGCTGGTGCAAACGCTTCAACGGGAGTTTATTGCTGCCAACAGGGTAGATCTCGAGCCCCTCCTAATAGAAGACGAGGGCACCGTTGTGGACACAGTGGATGTCGAGGAACCTGGCGAGGCCCAAAGTTTTGACGCCAATGTGTTGGCCCCCGTTCCCCTTGTAACTGCTCCTCCCGAGCCTGACGCTCCACCCCAGTGAAGCTCCCTTGGCTACTAATCTCTTGCCCTTGTCAGTTTAAATTCTTCTTTCCATTTACGAACAATTTTATATCTGTACTTAATCTTTCAGTTATTTCCTGAATACTTTGGATCCTTTATGCCGCTTTCCGATATATTTGAACTCCTTTTTAAATGCTTGAATGTCTGAATGTTTTCTCTTTTACTTTTAAACGATGAATGATATTATTTCATTGCGCTCGTTATTCTTTCTTGTGTGAACTGGTCCTTCTTGTATGAACGTTTGCGATGAGCGTGTTTGTGCGCGTGGGCGTTTCCTTTAAGAGGGCCCCGGCATTCGCCATACCACACCATCAGTTTAAAGTTTGGCAGCGTCTGGAGATTTGAGGGGCGTAGATACAAACGCGAGGGTGTTTCCCCCAGGGGTTCCCTGGCCGTATCCGTAATGAGGCTCGAATTTGAACTTAGGAAACCTCTGGGGAGTTGCCTAAGTATTGGCCCTATAATGTGCACCCTCGTCTTGAACGCTCCATTAGGTTGTACATACTTTAGAAATCATCAGTAGGATTTGCTAAGTATGGGATCAAAGCGAGCGTAGCCGTGGGGTTAGCGTTATTTTGAGGGACCCATGAAAGGGTTATTATGGGATTCACTGTTTTCTGAGTGTGCCCTCACCCGAGAGGTCGAGGGTCTCCGGGGTTTTTACGAGCGCGAGCCGGAGTGACATGCACTCAGCTGGCGTAAATTAAGCATTTTGCCCCCCGGTTGTCCGACACGCTCGTTCTTAGGATTTTGCACACTTACGAATTGTCACACACCCAAATAGCGTTGCTTCAAAACGATTGGGGTATTACTTAGGCCGTTCGACGTGGAGGATGCTCGACACGGAGTAGGCCTTAAGTTTTGCTCAAATCATTAACCAATAAGGAAAACAAAGAAATGACATAATCAAGAATTAAAAATGCTTACTGTTATATTCGCAATTTACAAAACGAGTACCATATGCTTTCTGTCGAAAGAAAGTACCCCATGCCGTCGACGGGCAATTACAAAAAGAACCGATGTTTACACGTAGAACCTTCTAAGGTTACATGCATTCCATGGCCTAGGGAGACGCTCGCCTTGCAAAGTCTCTAACAAGTAGGTGTTATTTGCTCGTACCTGAACGACTTTGAAGGGGCCTTCCCAATTGGGGTCCAACTTACCCACGTGTTTGGAGATTTCAACTTTTTTTAGGACCAAGTCCCCTAGCTGGAAAGTCCTTTCCTTAACACGTTTGTTGTATTGGCGAGCAACGGTTGTTTTGTATTTGTGAATACGTGCCCAAGCAGTATTCCTCTTCTCATCCAGCAAATCTAACTCGAGCGCCCGATTGGCCTCGTTGGCAGCAGGCTCGAAATAGGCAACGCGTGCGGATTCTTGAGCAATTTCCGCAGGTATCATGGCCTCGGAGCCATAAACGAGGGAGTAAGGGGTTTCCCCTGTTGCCGCTCTTGGAGTAGTACGGTAAGCCCACAGGGCTCCTTGGAGTTCTTCTGCCCATTCTCCTTTCTTACTCTCGAGCATCGTCTTCAGATGCTGGAGTATGGTTCGATTGGTCACTTCCGCTTGACCATTGGCTTGAGGGTGGCCCACGGAAGTGAATCGCTATTCAATCCCTAGCTCATAGCACCAATCCCGCGTGTCGGTAGCGATAAACTGGGAGCCGTTGTCTGAGATGAGCACCCTCGGGACACCATATCTGCATATGATGTTTTTCCAAATGAAATCTCTCACAACCTTGAAAGTTATCTTGGCGACCGCTTCGGCTTCAGCCCACTTAGTGAAATAATCCACGGCAAGTATTACAAATTTCTTTTGCCCGACCGCCATTGGGAGGGGCCCCACAATATCGATGCCCCACTGATCAAAAGGCCATGAAACATCGATGGGAATCATTTGAGCCGCTGGCAACTGGGGGGTGTTAGAATGAAACTGGCACTTAGGGCATTTCTTGGAGTAGCTAATGGCATCCTGCAGCACTGAGGGCCAGTAAAACCCACTCCTTAAGACTTTCTTTGCCAAGGTCCGACCGCCCGAGTGGTTCCCGCAACTTCCATTGTGCACGTGTTCTAGAACTTCCTTGGCCTGCGAGGGTCTCAAGCATCTCAGCGGTGGGCCTTGGAAGGATCGCTTGAATAGTCGACCCTCGGCATCCATTGAGAAGCGAGGGGCTTTACTTCTGATTTTTCGAGCCTCAACTTTGTCGCTTGGGCTGGTTCCATCCTGGAGAAATCTGATGATCTCATCGAGCCAACAAGGTTCGGAAGGATCAATCATATGCACCTGCTTCAAAGGTTCCCCTCCACTTATCAACGGTTCCTCTGTCCTAAGAAATGTAATAGCACGCTCGCTAAAACCATCCAGGGCGGATGCGAACTTTGACAGAGCGTTGGCCCGTTTGTTTTCTGCCCTCGGGATTTGTAAAAGGTGGAATTCTCTGAACTTGGCTATTATCTCCCTAGCGCTCGCCAGATACTGCACCATGGTGGCTTCTCGGGCCTCATAGGAACCATCAATTTGGCTCGCGATCAACTGCGAATCAACATGCGCAGTGACCCGAGTGGCGCCATTTTGGAGTGCAATCCTGAGCCCCTGGATGAGGGCCTCATACTCAGCTTCGTTGTTGGTGACTTGGAACGCCAGCTTAATGGCGTAGTCAACTTCAGCTCCGAGAGGGTCCCTGAGGGTCACCCCGGCTCCTCCCCCCTGTGAGGTCGAGGAGTCATCTGTGTGCAGAACCCATAGGCCATCCTCTACCGAGGTTCCTGTATCTAAGTTAAAACGCTCCACCAAAAGGTCGGCCACGGCCTGAGCTTGTATCGCTGTGCGAGGCTCAAAGGTGATGTCGAATTGACTAAGTTCAATTGACCATTTAATTAATCTCCCTGAGACGTCCGGCTTTGCAAGCACTTATCTGAGGGGCTGATCAGTGAGCACCACGATGGAATGCGCTTGAAAATAGGGCCTTAACCTCCGAGAGGCATTCACGAGCGCAAAAGCAAATTTCTCTATCTCCATGTATCTTTTCTCCGCTCCCTGTAGAGTCTTGCTCAAGTAATACACCGGCATATGTTTACGCTCACGAATTGCCACGAGGACAGCGCTCGTGGCTTCCAAGGAAACTGATAGATAGACAAACAAGTTCTCCCCTGGGTTGGGTTTGGTCAGCAAAGGCGCACTCGAAAGGTACTGTTTCATATCCTGCAGAGCCTTTTTGCAGTCCTCGCTCCAGGTAAGTGGCGAGCGTTATGCAGAATTTTAAAGAAGGGTAGGTTCCTATCCGCTGAGCGAGAGATGAACCGATTCGATGAAATGATCTTACACACAAGCACCTGGACCTCTCTCAGATTGCGAGGGGAGGGTATGTCCAGGATTGCTTTAATCTTCTCTGGGTTTGCCTCTATGCCCCGTTGGCTGACCATATATCCCAAAAATTTGCCACCCCGTACGCCAAATGTACATTTGGAAGGGTTCAGTTTCATACCATAACGCCGCAGGATATTGAACGCTCGTTTGAGGTCTCCTAGATGAGAATACTGGCGTTCGCTTTTGACGATCATGTCATCCACATATACTTCCATGGACTTTCCGATCTCACACTCGAACATTCTGTTGACGAGGCGTTGATATGTCGCTCCTGCATTTTTGAGCCCAAAGGGCGTGACCTTGAAGCAATAGACACCCATATGGACTACGAACGCAGTTTTGGGACGATCCTCAAGAGCCATAAATATCTGATAATATCCTTGGAAAGCATCCATCATGCTCATAAGTTCACACCCAGCGGTCGAATCTACCAACTGATCGATTCTAGGCAGAGGGTATGGATCTTTGGGACATGGCTTGTTGAGGTCCGTGAAGTCATTGCACATACGCCACTTGTTGGCGCTCTTCGGAACGAGCACCACATTGCAAAGCTATTCGGGATATAGAATTTCTTCTATGTGCTGAGCCTCAAGCAGTTTATTGACTTCTTCTTCTATGACCTGCTTTCGGAATCCATGGACATCTCTCTTTTTCTGCTTTATAGGTTTAAAGGTCGGATCCACGTTCAGCCGGTGGACAACAACGCTCGGATTTATGCCGGTGAGGTCGGAAGCCTTCCAAGCAAAGACATCAATATTTTCTCGCAAGAATTCGATCATCATAATCTGAGAGGGACCGTCGAGGCTGGAACCTATTTGCATGGTCTTATCTGGATTCCCAGGCTCCAATTCGATGGTCAGGAAGCCCTCCGTAGGTTCCACTCGCACTTCAGGCCTTGGCTGCTCGAGCGCCCGTTTCTTACCTGTGACTCTTTCACTGGTATCTCCCGAGGGTATATGACCCTCGTCTTCCGAGGAGGAAGCCCCAACCTCTCCGAGGGGCGAGTTCCCAGCATCTCCGGGTCTGTCCGTGGCCTTCTTCTTATTCTTCTTTTTATAGAGCTTAGCCCTCTTGCGCTCGGGGCCATCCTCATCTAGTTTGGGGAAGTCAACCGATTTTTTGGTGGAGCCAACCTGGGTAGGTTGTTTGGGCCTGTGGCTTCGAAGGGAGAGTATGTAGCATTCCCATGCTTCCTTAACATTGCACAGTACCTCTCCGGTACCCTCGGGGGTGGGAAATTTGACTTTCTGATGATAGGTGGATATGACTGCTTTGAAGTCAACGAGGGCGGGGCGCCAAATGATGATGTTGTAAGGTAGGTCCACTTCGACTACCACGTAGAGAACATTTAAAGTTTTTCGCTGTGGGGCGCGACCAAAGGAGGTGGCCAAGCGAATTTGTCCGCGAGGGACGATCTTGGAACCCCCAAAGCCGACGAGGGCTGTTCTAAGAGGTTCGAGCGGGATGTTTGTGATGTTCATTTTCTGGAACGTGGAGTAAGGCAAAACATTTACGGAGCTTCCACTATCAATCATGTAGCACCCGCACGGTGGGTCACCACATCCCCCGCACCAAAGTCCGATCCACATACGAAATGGGAAGTCCGTACATGAACCAAACAGTGGCGAACGGGAGACTGACAAACTCACACCTAGGCTAGGCGGAACTTAGACCCTGAAGCAAAACTCAAACCAAAAGAATGCGGAAGCGAAACAAGCCATGTAGAAATCAAAACATACATAAACAGTTGACGGGTTCAACTAGCATAAATACCTAATCCCGAAATATATATATATCAATACATATTTAAATCTTATCTAGCATATACAAACATATCTTATACATAAACCGAATTAAAGAAATGAATGCAAGACCACCTACTAGACAAAGACACGGAACAGACTCCAAAAGACAGACACACTCCGCCTAGCACGAACTCCAAGCAGCACCTGCAAACTAACAGTAAAAGGGGAGGGGTCAGTCTTAACTTGACTGAGTGAGGGGTTAACGCACTCACACTATATATATATAAGAGCAAAGCACATATCAAACTCATAATGTTCATGAACGCGGGGATAGTTTTTGCACACTAAATCATTTCCCGTGATATACATATATATAAAGGGCTTACTTAGCAAATCAAACAAACCAATTTATCTTACCGAACAACTTAGCAAAACCTATTAGGTCTTAACATATTCAAAACTTAACTTATCTTATAAAACTCCCTTTTATTTAACTTAGAATCTATCCCCGTTTCATAAACCTTAACAGAACATACATATCATATCATATAGAACTCGGCGGGTACGAGCTCTGACTCCCCCAATCTCCTCATAACATATCATATCAGAATCAAAACATAAAACTTATATACATATCAAATCATATCATATCATCCTCAACTCCGGGTGATGGAAGGGTGTATACGCCCAAACCATCCAGACAAACGAGGGGAGCGCCTTGCGAGTACTCAAACCCTCAGGATTCCTTCCCTCACCAAACCTCCTGGTGAGTTCAGGGGTGATCCTCTGCAGACAGATGGAGACTATGCACAGGCTTAACCTCGACTGCCCTATGCTGTCCCGAGGGTTCCTTACCCATAGCTCCGGGGCCCAACAAACACATATCATATCAGAACCCGCTACAACAGAGACAGACAGGCATAACTTATACATATATACGTGTACATACCACTTTCCGTTTCAATCAAACTCGGTCCTTGCCAAACTTGGCTCATGAGAAGTATACGGTTAGAAGCATAGCTTCACGTGGCAAATCATAACAAATCATTCCAAACCAAGCATACATAGGCTCGTACATTGCTCAACATACTTGCAAATTCAAGGCATATTCAACAAATACATATTTCACACTTATTTATATACATATAAGGCTTATTAAATCACATGCAATCAAAACCGAGCACATTGCAATAAGGTGTAACTATATCCTAACCTCACCTGACACCGAAGAGGCCGAAGACACAACAACTGATCCACCCCGGAATCAACACGACCAACAAAACACCACCCCGGGTGTACCTGAACAAACTGAATACAAAACAAGACTTAGACACGCGAATGAACCAAATAAACGCACGGCGTATGCTTATGATTGGCATGAAGTCATGGGTCACGTATACAATATAAAACAAACATGCATTAACAATAATTCACATTTCACGAGCATATTAAAGCATATGATACAATATCACCCTAGAACATGCAATTAAATTGAAGTAATAAAGCTCACAAAGCGAAACGAGGTCATAACGAAGCATAATAACCGAAAAACAAACACACACACACAACAGAAGCTGGGAACGGCCTCGCCCAAGGCGGGAAGGGTCGTTCCCACACACGCTCCAGAGTTACTGGACAACGGGAACGGCCGTTCCGAGCCCAAGCACAAACAGGGAACGGTCGTTCCCACACTCGGCACCAATGCCAGCCCGGGAAGGGCCGTTCCCACCACAAGGCATAAACGGGAACGACCGTTCCCACCTGGAACAGCTGAAAAACAGCAGAAGCTCCAAAAATGGCGACGGGGAAGCAAACAACAAAGCAACAGCAGCCAAACCACAACCAAAACACACAAAAATAACACAATAAAGCATGCTCGACACGTAGGTCACATATTTCCACATTAGAACCCGTAAAACGGCCTAGATTATACAAAACTCACACCCCGGTTACTATTCATCATCTTCCCCAATTAGCCATATAACACATATCCGGGGTACGAAAGAGACGGTAAATTAAAACACGTAACGAAAGGGTCACAAATCTTACCTTAGGTCGTTGATCGGACGGTTGGATCTCCCAAACCCGAGCTCAAGGCTTCTTGGCCAAAAATGGGGAAAATGCTTCTCTTTTCCTTTCCTTGCTGCTGATCGATCAGAGTGGGAGAGAGAGAAAGGCTGGCCCCTTTTGGGGCCGGTCAGACGGGTAGGTTCAAACGGTATCCGGTCCACGCGGATCGGATTTAAAAACGATAGGGCTATCAAATGGCTTCAGAAATAAAAAGGGTAATTCATTGAATCCGAATCATCGAAACAAACTCAACGATAGGGTCGGAATTCGAATTCGAATTCCCGAGCTCAAATAGCCACGAAGGCTCAAACGTCCTAATTATAATTAGGTCCCTAAATTGCAAATATTGGGACAATTGAGTCCAAGTACAATTTAATTAAATCTAAAGCACACATAATTAAAATAAATCTCACGTTGACATGTAAGCATGCTAAATCACATAATTCACAAAATACTGAAATAAACTCTCTCGTGACACCGTACCTGGAATGTCGAAGAGACGGGACATCACAAATCAAGACCCTCTTTACAACATGATTGTGAACGTCTAAGCTAACCACCATGGGGCAGTCAGAGGTTTCACCGACCCCATGGGGTGTTACAATGTGCTCTAAGTCTTTCTCTGTAAAACCTACGCTCTCATCCTTCTCCGAGCGTGATGACTTATCAATAGAGAGCACTGGGCGGGGCTGAGAAGATCTTTGGTCATAACTCCGAATGTAGCGGTGTCGGAAAGCGTTAGAGTCACCCCCCGAGGGTCCACCAGCAATCATGTGAATAACCGCGAAGGGTTGGTTTTCCACGTCCGAGGCTTTCCCTTTTCCACGGTCACTGGGCTCGGTGTGACGGTGATGCGGGCTCCGAGAGCGCGAACGGCTTCTCCCTCCTCCGCGCAGTGTTCGTCGTACCTCTCCAACACTTTCACGAACTCCTTGAGGTGCCCCCCAGCGATCAACCTCTGAATCTCCCTTTCTAGCTGATGACATTCACTGGTGTCATGCCCTTTCTGCTTGTGGAAAGCGCAATACTTCCCCGAACGCTTCTGAGTCTCCGTCTCTCTCAACTTTGGCGGCCTCTTGAACAACTTCTTATCCGCCATGGCATATACTTCGGCTATAGGGCGGTTGAGAGGGATGCGCTCGAATTTTCGAGGGGGAGAGGCGTTCCTCCGAGCTGGAAGGGGACTTTGACGGTGGCCCCTGGTTGAATCCCCTCTGTCCTCGGGGGCTTTGCTGGGGCGAGGGGCGTTCGCTATTTTCTGATCCCTCGCGAGATACCTATCTTCGAGGGTGAAAAACGAGTCCGCTATGTCTCTTATCTCCATCAATGAGCGGGGCTTTTTCTTGGCCACTTCTTCTACAAATTCCTTACTGACATAATGCTTCATGTTAATGGCTCCAAAGAGAACGTGCCTCAAGAAATCCATCGAGGGCTTTTCCACCAGCAGGATTTCTTTGTTGAACCTTCCCATGAATGACCTGAGGGTCTCGTTCGGCCCCTGGACCAAGCTGTAGAGAGCCATCGCTGCGGGGGCTGGAGCCTTCAAAGAGTTGAAGTGACTGATGAATGCGTCAGTTAGGTCATGGTATCCTCGGATTGAGCGCGGAGGAAGCTTTTTGTACCAATCCTGGGCCATTCCCACGAGGGAGGTTACAAACACCTTGGCCCAGTAGTTGAGGGGGTGATCATATAGATGCATCAAGTGCACAAAATGATCCAGATGCTCGGCTGGATCTGTGGTTCCATCGTACCTGATGACGAACGTGGGGATTTTGCCTTTTCCCGCACGAGTCATTAACACCTCCTCGATGAGGGGGGAATCGCCCGTCGCGATCCGGTAATCCCTGTCCTCTAGGTCTTCTGGGCTGGCTTCCCTTCGTCGGCGAGAGATGGGGCTACGTGGTCTGCAAGCGTCTCTGGCCCTGGACCTCTCGCCCCCATCACAGGAGACGTGAGACCGTGCTCGAGAGAGCTGCTCCACCACGTTCTAGAGCCCCCTAATCTGGTCCTGCACTGCTGCAAGCTGAGGGTCACCGATATTTCTGCGGTTTGCCCTTTCCGTGGCCCTCGATTGGACCTCGTCTTTATCTCCGGCCCCTTCGTTCCGAGGAGCCCTTTCATCTCTTACTGGTGGTGGATCTTGCTGGACCCTCGGCGGGGCCTCAATTTCTTGATTCGGCGGTGGAGGAGGTTGCTGGGCCCTCAACGCGTTTTGGGCCATCGTCAAGGGGTGCGCGGGGAGTCCTCCCAGAGGTGGGGCCATCCGAGCGCCAGCGTGCGATGGGAAATACGCCGCAGTGAAATGCTCCCAAGCATTCTGGACCGCCTGGCCCTCACACTGCGCATACAGCGCCTGAAGTTGCTGGGTGGTGATTTGGGGCATCTCCACCCCTTGTATCTCTCTCGGCAATGACATGGGGAGATTTAGAGTCCCCACTTGATATGGTTGGATCATTGGCATCATCCCGGGCATCATTCCGGGTTGTACAAAAGGGTATCCCGGTGGAGGCATGGCCATGGGATAGGTACCTGAGTAAGGGAAGGAAGCGTTGGCGGTGTGAGTTGTAGGCGGAACAGCGGAACTGGGTCCTCCCATGGCGTTCCCTCCTGGCGGGAGAGTTGCAGCCGCCGTAACTGGATTCTCGCCTCCATTCCCCGCAGCTGGTGGGTTCACGCCTCCGGCGGGAATATTGCTCTCCGCGTTCTCCTCATTGACTGGAGGAGGAGCGTTTTTGTTTCCGGCCCCTGATCTTGTTGCAGTTACCATTTTCAGAATTTAAGAGGTGTTATATCTCGACTAGCTTTCAGAGGAAGAATCAGGTTGTGGTGGTGATGGATTTCCCACAGACGGCGCCAAAAATGATGGTGCTAGAAATCAGGTTTCCAAAAATGCAACAACACTTTCATATTTGTATGGAAAGGGAAAGACCATCACAGGCGTGAGGGCCTCAGGATCTGGGTTTCCTCTTAAGCGTGGGTTCTTCCAGCTAGAATAACACCAAAGATGCAAGTTGCAGGGATGATGTTATTGTGGTGAGAATGGTGAGAAGCTTGAGAAGATCAGTGGAAATGCCCAGAATAATATATGCAATTTGTATGCAGATGATGACCTGGGGGAGAATGCATGGGTTCCCCCCTATTTATATGTTAGGGATGGGGGTAAATGGGTAAATTGACCATGTGGTCCCAAACCTGTGTTGCCCTAACACGTGGCAGCCTTTGAGGGTGTGAGAATGACATTTCTGAAAAGGAGACGGCGTGTCAGGTGCACGGTGCGCAGTACCTTTGTGTCAGAGGTTGTTGACGAGGGTCGCATGAGTGGAGGGTCCCGGATCCGTCTTATGAGGGTTCAGGTCCACCGCGGCGGTGGGGGATAACCCGTGAGCGATTAGTGACGCTCGAAGAGTACTCGGATGGGTTCCTCATGGTTTAAGAGCTTTGAGCGCCAAAACCCGAGCGACAAGAATATGGCCCTCGTGTGGATGATTCCTTGAGAAAGGTAACCCCGAGGGCCGATACGGGAGAGCCGGGCCTGCCTGCTCGTCCTCGCCGTTTAACTGGTTGTCCGAGGCTCGGGGGCCCATATTAGTTGGCAAGTGAGTGGGCTGGGTTGGTCCACGAGCCCGTCAATGCGAGGGAGTAATCTCAGCGTTAGCAGATGGTGACAGGTGGATGGTCCTGATAAGAGGGCATTTTTGGGCCTCATCAATATATATGTTCAATTATATATAAAATTTTCTTTTTTTGGACTAAATTGTGTCAATTTTCTTTAAATTATGAATTTTTAGAATATTAATTTTTTTATGGTTAAATAGTATTAATTGAGATTAGTAATAATGAGATTTTTTGGTGAGATTTTTTGGTTTTTCTAAAAATTGCATTTTTATAGCAAATCATTCGAATCATGGAAACTCCCATAAAATATCACTACATTTCCAATTTTAAATTCAAATCTTTCAAAATAAAAGGGATAATTAATTGCTTAAATTACTCAGTCAAATTAATGTTGAGTAAAGAAAATTGTCATAAATATTGATTTTACATTTCATATGACTTGCATGAGCTAATATTGGTATTTTAGTTTTCTTCTTTAATTCATCTATTTGGTTTTTTCATTTTTTCTTCATGAGCAAAACTTACTATGAGAAAATCTTATGAATTTCAATAACATGTAAGTACTTCTACAACTTTGTCATTAATGATCCATTTGATTTTTTTTTTAATTTTAATATATTTTACATATTATGACTATACGCTTTTTAAGTATTTTTTATTTATTTTATCTTGCATCATTTTTTTTTTAATTACTTATTGTCAATCAGTATATTTTTTAATTGAGTCGAACTTTTTTATGCAATGTTTAAATTTAAATGAGTTTTAGTGTTTGGTATTATAAATTTTTTCTTCATTTTTTGACAGAAAAATTCATTCTTTTGAAATGTTTGCTCAAGTACCGTTGGTGAGAAGGTAATTTTACACATATTTTTGTTCAATGATAATTTATGAATTATATATATATATATATATATATATATATATATATATATATATATATATATTCTTTTGGTATTAGCATATTGACCCTACGGTGCACGAAAACATGCTTGCTTCCGGTTCCTTCGATGAGACCGTCGGAATTTGGAATGTCAAGTCTGGCAAATGCACGAACGTACTTACGGCACATTCGAACCTTGTTACTGCCGTCCATTTTATTAATCTTGATGGGTGGATAATTGCCTGAAGTAGTTATGATGAGTTTTAGCAATGTTGTGTGTGTGCTTGTGTGTGTGTGTTTTTTTTTTTTTTTTTTGTATAATGTTGGTTGTTTAATTTTTTTATTTTGCTCATTTTGTTATGAAAAAGAAATTGTAGAGATGTATTTGTAATAAATTCAGGGACAATTTGGGTAGGACAACTAACCAACTTAACGAAACCCTAACAGACGTCAGAGATCTCAAACGTAATGTAAAGTTTAGAGACTACATAGTAAATATGCAAATAATAGGGATTGAATTGTAATTAGGTCAACCCCGAGGGTAGTTGAATGTAATTATTTCTAAAAATAATACAAACATTATATAAATAAACCATTAAAAGTTATTTAAATGTTCCTTAAAGATAATTTGTTAATATATGGACATATAAATTGATTTGTATAGTTTTATAATTTTAATTATATATCTTGCAAATTTGAATTATAGAAAGTATTGTATAAATCGGTTAATAAATTTTAAAATAATTTGAATCATTTTTTTTTTTTAAACACACACCTTCAAGTGGGATTCAAACTTCCACCTTAATTTTGACTTTAGCATTTAAGGTCAACATTTTTGTAAAATGCAAATACACAAAGTTTTTCGAAATGGCAAAATGAAGTTGACTTATAGTTTATTAACCTTCAAAAAGAATTCTTTAATATTTAACTTTTATTTTAGAGCTTTAATTTGTTTATTAGAAGTTATTTTATTAATTATGTTGTGCTATATGAATTTTTAATATTTTTTGATTTTATACTTTTAATATAAATCCACATCACTTGTTTTATATATAGAGAGTACATTGTTTTCGGTTTAGGGTTTCGGTAATATAGGTTATATTATGATTGAAATTCATTGCAATTATGCAAATACAAAGGTTAGAGTGTTTTTTTATATTATAATAAAAATATAAATATTAGAGTATTTTTTTATAATGATCTAAAGCTAGATAAATTAAAGATGCTAATTCTCGTGACATCAACTAGACATGTTTGGAAACGCGTCATTTTAGATAGGAAAAAATACCCTAAAGGCGAGACAACCCCATTCCTGTCTTTTCCTTTATTAATATTAATTAATTAACCTCCTGTGTTACAAAATCCATATTTTACCCCAATTTTTTTAATCTGTTCTTGGCTGTTAATTAACCATTCTTGTCCATGCTTGTCTACGTGTTCACATTTTTTACAATTTTACATGTTTATTTATTGTCATGAATGAGAGGATTTATTAGCTTTAATTTTAAGAAAAAGGGATTCTTAAACAAATCAACATAAATTTCCCGCGGCAGTTTCGGTCTGTCAAACGACTTTATTATCTGTATTGATTAAGAAAAAGTACTTTAATCTCACATTAGTTGTCACATGATTATTACCATTTGATTAGACTTCAAAAAGATGATAAAAGCTAATTATGAAGCATGAATTCATGAGCTGGATCGGTTTGGCTTTACTTTGCTTCGTTGGGAAATTGGAATTCATGGATTGGATTGGTCTAAATTCTTGTTAAAAAAAGCACGTGCCCGAGCCATGACCTAACTAATAATTTTTTGAGATGATCGCTTGCTATAATTTCATAATTTACTAATAAAATATGAGTTAACTGCACCAAACCACTGTATTTATTCCAATTTACAAAAAAAAATCTCTGTTATAAAAATTAGTTTAAAAGACCTTACGTTATTTTATTTTTTGCACACCGCCCACTTATTCATTTGGTCAACTATTAAATCTTTTAACCCCAAAATACCCTTACTTTATATGTTAAAATAATATTAAAAATATAAATATTTAATGTATTAAGAATAAAAATATTATAATTATATTATTTTTAAAATATACATATTTAATATATGCATATTATATTAAAAAATAAAAAATATATAAATATTATTAATAAATAAAAATATACATAGATATTATTTATATATTTTCATTAAAAAATATATTTTAAATATGTATACTAAATAAATATATACATAATACAATATACAATATTTTATATTTATACATTATATTATATGCTTATAATGTATTTCTATTATTTAAAAATATTATTAATAAATAAAAATGTACATAAATATTATTTATATATTTTCATTAAATAAATATATACATAATACAATATACAATATTTCATATTTATATATTATATTATATGCTTATAATGTATTTCTATTATAAAATATTATTCATAAATAAAAATGTACATAAATATTATTTATATATTTTTATTAAAAAATATATTATTTATATATGTATATACATTTACTTATAATATATATTAAATAAATATATACCTAATACAATATAAAATATTTTATATTTATATATTATATTATATGTCACCCCAATCCACCACTCTCTTCCCCTCAGCCCCCCGCCCCACCACTCTTTTCCTTCCCCTGTTCCCTGCCCAGCACTATATCATTAAGGACATTATAGACATTTTGCCCAAAAAAAAACCTATTCCTACACGCAGTCAACGCGCGTGAGGGCCACACTACATGCTCAGGGTTTTTTTTGCAAACTTTTAGAAAACACAGGGTTCTTTGGATGATATTCCATATGACGGGGTTTTTTCTGTTCTTTTCGCCTAACACGAAGTAGTTTCCGGTATTTTTCTCAATAAAATATAGGTCATTTAATTTTATTTTTCTTATAACATTTATATTGTAGTTCACTTTGGTTTTACTAACATAAGGATTTTTTTCGATATATTCCTATATTGATACTTTTTTATTTTTTTGTGCGAATTAATAGATAAAATAAATTTTATCAGTAACCTCCAACAAAAGACCTAAATCAATATGAACATTGGGATGACTTGAAATTTATAATAAATAATATAGAAATTTTTTTTCCAATATAATATATAATAACGGAATCACATTGTAAAGGTCCACATGACTAGTTAGGAGCCGTGGAAATCTACTTACGGCATGATTGGTATGATGGAATGGGGTGGGAATGGAATGAACATTACCGTGTCCATTCGTGAACCCATGATTGGTACCAAAACATGATTAGGAATGCTCATTCCCGCGGTAATGCTCATTCCCACAAGCATGGGATTACCCATTCCTTTGGTCCCCCATGGTAATAGTCATTCCCAATGTTTAATTTTATTTTTTTTTTAAATTGTCGTCACATATTTGTTCAATGCATATTGTATTTTATTATTTTCATAAATAAAAATTAAATACTATTAATCACATTGAAAATTTAATAAATTATATTAAATATATGTAAATATAAATATATTATATATTTAAAAAACATGTTCAAAATATTATTTAATTTATAGAATTTTATAAATTCAAATATTTTATAAAGAACGAATTTTGATATTTATATTAAAATTTATTTTTAAATGTCAAAAAATATATTAAATACAATAAATAATTAATACATAATCTATGCATGAACAGAGAAATATATATATATATATATATATATATCCAAACTCACACTCACACTCACATAGTCACATATATAATACATATAATGAATGTCATATATATTACACGTTCGATATAAAATAGTCATAATATATTTATATATGAAAATATATAGTTACTCAAAATAAAAATTTAAAATATATATTTAATATAAAAATATTTGTAAGTATTACTATTATTATTATTTTTATTATTATTATTATTATTAATAATGAAATAAGTTTAAAATTTTTATTTCATTTCTAATTTTATTATTTGACGTACCAATCATAGCAATGTCATAATAAAGTCATTCCATTCCTTTGTTCATTCAATTACAAAGTTCATTCCTTTCCTGCCTCATTCCATTCATGCATATCAATCATGCCGTTAGTGCAATAATGAGTTACGAAACTCCTTTAAATTCTAGCAAACAACAAGACGTTCCTTGCAGGTCCAGCGAATACCAAGACGCTCTAGGGATTGGGATGGAAGTAAAAATAGCAAGATGGGAAAAAATTGGAAATAGATATGATAGAAGAACGAAAATTAAACTCTAATAGGACCTCGAGTTTGTATAAAAATAAGGTCAAAATGAAGAGGAGAAAAATAGGAAAGAGTAAGAGAGTGAAAAAAGAATAATTTGGCGGGCTCCTCAAATACGAAAATAAAATCATACCATAGTTACTATGATAAGCCTGTTAGAGTAGTGCCCTGAAAGAGCCAAAATAGTTTAGGTCTCTTTTTGTAAACTACTCTTATTAGCAGCAATTTATGACATTAATGAAATAATAAATGTAACGTTTCATAGTCGTTTAATTCTATGTGGCCAATTCATCATATCTCATTCAAGTTTGTTAATTGCTTATTATAACTGTTTGTGTATGGATGAAACCCCAAGGTCACATTAAGCTACGGGACTTGACCTCGTATAGGGATGGAGGTTATGGAACAAGTCTTTATGGCGTGACCTAAACCAACTCCAAGTCGAAGAGTCTAATAAGCACGGGGATGCTGACTTGACTCGGTTGAGACTTGCTCATATGACGTGCCTTTAAGAAAGGTTACTTTGTTTCATGAGTATTGTATGTGGAGACATTCACACGCGTATGAGGGTGTTTGTTAGGGAACAAGTACACTGAGAATCCCGACAGGAACACCTCAATGGGGTAAGGCTTTTATGTCTTAATGATGAGGTTGGTTCCCTAGTTATGGTAGTGTCTAAATGGTCCTTAGACTTGAGGCTCCATTGATGCTCTGTGCATGACGAGGGCAATGTTTGATATACACCTAGAGAGTCATGGGTTCCATGAATCTCGTTATGGTTGTATGTTGGCATTGTTCGAATCATGTATGGGGGCATATGAGATGCCAAAATATAATCTATCGCTAGTCTAGAAGAACGAGTGAATCACCCATGAATTCTATTGTAGCACATTCCACTTAAATCCTTGCGCAAGCTGGTGAGATCTAAATTAGGAAATGAGTTTCCTAGAGTGTTAGATCAAATGGAATTGCTATTAGAATTAATTCATAGCATTAGGACTAATAGGGTTCTATTATTCCCATGCCCTAGGTCCTAATCGGGGATTAGGCGATAGAAGGATCTTACCTCACGGTATCTATGAGACTGAAAGGTTCACAGCACAATCTTCACCTATTGGATGGGTGGTCATGAGCTTGTCACTAGACATCGATCATGATCTGTAGGTACTGATTAATTAAAAGGAGTTTTAATTAAACAGTGATTAATTAAAAGGGTTCAATTGAATCAATAAGATAAATTGTTATCTGAAATACCACGTTAAAAATGTGAGCCTACTACTATTCATTGGTGAACCTAAGGGGTCACACAATGACTCGAATTGAACAATAAGATTATCTAAAGATCAATAGAGATTGATTGATAAATTAAAAGAGTTTAATTTATAAGAGAGTAATTAATTAATAATTGTGTTAATTAATTTATGCTTAATTGTTAAGCTATTGAGAATAGATGTGAAAGAGTTAACATTAATTTAAATAAGTGTATTTAAATTAATTGGACTTGAAATTTAATTAGGAGTAATTAATTTTTAAGTCCACAAATTTAATTAGATATTGGACTTGTGATTTAATTAAAGTAATTAAATTAAGTCCACTAATTAAAATGAATATTGGGTTTTTAATTTAATTAAATAGTAATTAAATATAAGCTCAAGACTGACCGATAGGGTTTTTGACCTAGGGATAAGTATTTAAGCAAGATAAAGAAAAGAAATCAAACATCGTTGTTTTCTTCTTTTCTGCTTTCTCTCTAAGTCTCTCTTCTCTCTCATCTCTCAATACTGTATTGAGAATACTATTAGATAATCGATATCTAATTAGTGTTCTAATGTGCTAATTGACTAGTTGTTCAATTACGGGTCATGGACTACCTTAGAGGAATTATGCGTGGGATTCTTGGAAAAAGATCAGATAGAAGAGAAGCGGGTAGGTTTTGGAAAACCTTCTTGTCCTCGTCATCAATTGGAAGCGAAAAAGGTATTTGATTCTTCTTTTGTTTAAATCGTAAATCTTGAATCAAACGTGATGTTATTTGGAATTCCGATAAAATATATTTTTTATAATCTCTAAAATTTTAATTTCCGCTGCGTTAGGGTTAACGAATTCCAACAAAGCCTAGCATTTAACATAGACATTTGTTTATACGATTGCAAAACCTTATAAGTTCCTAGAAAAATCCTTAATTATCGAAAGATTGTTGTGTAGCGTTTGGATTGGCAGCATGTGCTTAGGTTCTTCAAATCCATGGTAAAAAGGAGGCGTCGGGACAGAAACAAAAATGAGGTCATTTCTTGAATTCTCAAAGTCGTCTTATATGTCATTTCAAAATTAATTTGGAGGAGTGACTGATAAAGAAAAGGCCAATTATACATATATTTATATAGCTCAATTCATGAATGACTCCTCAACCAATTCTTTGTTTGATGTCCATATTTTCCGACAAGCCAGCCATAAAATCTTTGCTCGATTGCACTGCTCCAACCTCCAACACATAATGCCAATTCATTTTGTCATGTTTTCAAAGGCTTTGCTAGAGAAATGTACACTGCTATACATAGACAACTTCTGCTACATTAGTAGAAAATGTTAATAGTTTTAAGAGCCACTCTAGATATACACACATGACACATGGGTACAACTTAGATTAGGGATTAGGGAGCAAACAAATTACATTTCCGAAATCTAATGAGGGGTCTACGGAATTTTCTAGTTTTGTTGTGTTTTTTTACACATATTTCAAAATGGGTGTTCTTTGAAAATGTATTCTAATTTTAGTGTTTATCGCATTCCGGAAATGCGGTTTCATAAAAAAAAAAAAAAAAATTCTAGATTTTAATTAAGCCGAAACTAAAATACATGTTCAAAGTACACCAATTTTGAAATATGAGTAAAAAATCACATCAAAATTAGAAAATCTCTATGGGACTAACATCCTAAAAAAATAATATTAGAAATTAGATGTTCTTATCCGTAAGTAAATGAAACTGAAATTTAATGAAAAAAAAAAAGAAGCCTATCACGATAAAATAAAAAATGTACTTTCTTTTTAGAATTAGTGGTAAATGAAGAGTTAACTGATGAATAACTATTTCCGTCTAAAATCTGACAAAGGGATTAATATTGCAACAAATTAATAATCTATCTATCTATATATATATATATCTTATAAAAGCACGAATAGGATTTTTGGTTTTTTACACAATACGGATCGCTTAAAATATGCTCACAATAATTACTTCAATAATTATTAGTCAAGGATAATGATGTAAATACATGTTATAGATTATTAATTAATTATATTTAAAAAGTACTTATTAACATAAAATAGGACTCTTTGTAGAAGTAAAATTTCTCCAACTTACCTAGAAAAGGGCCAAATTATCAATTTAGTCCCATAGGATTGACCCCTCGCCAATTTAGTCCCGTGCTTTTGGAATAATTCAATTTAGTCCCAAATCCTAAAATTTTCAACCAATGTGGTCCCAAATGCTAACGGACATTAGAAAACTAACGTGATTGACCAAGTTTCTGGATTGTAATAAACATGTGAGAGTATTATTGTGGAGAAATTTCCAAAATTTCTCCACAAATCGAAGAAAATCGAAGCCGGGCTCCTAGGGATTTTTGTAAAAAAACGGGTAAAATATTTGGGGGAAGTATGAATGAGTAAATTGGATGTGTTAGGGTTCTGTTTTTTACCCTCCAAACTCTAAGTTAGCGTGTCAAGTGGTCAATTTTGTTAGTTTTCTAACGTCCGTTAGCATTTGGGACCACATTGGTTGAGAATTTTAGGATTTGGGACTAAATTGAATTATTTCAAAAGCACGGGACTAAATTGACGAGGGACCAATCCTGTGGGACTAAATTGACAATTTAGCCCTAGAAAAGACATATAGTTCAACAAGGATTGTTTTAATATTATTTTATTAATTAATTGTATTCAAATTTTATAATATAAGTTGTCTATTTTTTTTTTAATTTTAAGGCCTATAATTTAAAATGTTATAATAAGATATATCTAATGAATTGAAAAACAACAAATTGATTCACTTTATTTTAATAAAATTTTGTAATTATGTAAAATAAAATATTATTTAAATAAGTTACATAAAATAACTTTCAATAAATCAAGCATAATGTAAGTCTAATTATATAAGCCCATAGTTCTATTTATCTAAATCCATAAACTTTCTTAAAATATATTCATATTATAATTCTATAAATTTATCTAATTAACAAAATAATATAATTTAATGATTTATATAAAATATTTTTTAATAAATTAATTAATCCAAATGTAATATTTTTTAATTAACTAATACTAATATAATTTTAATTATCTAAATCTAACTAACCATATAATCTTCCTTTAGTTTATATGATAAAATATAAACTAAATACTTCAAAGCACGAAAACGTTTTTGTTTCTTAATTGTGCAATTTTAATTAATTGTATTCAAATTTTATAATATAAGTTGTCTATTTTTTAATTTTAAGGACTATAATTAAAATGTTATAATAAGATATATCTAATGAATTGAAAAACAACAAATTGATTCACTTTATAAAATTTTGTAATTATGTAAAATGAAATATTATTTAAATAAGTTACATAAAATAACTTTCAATAAATCAAGCATAATGTAAGTCTAATTATATAAGTCCATAGTTCTAATTATCTAAATTCATAAACTTTCTTAAATTATAATCATATTGTAATTCTATAAACTTATCTAATTAACAAAATAATATAATTTAATGATTTACATAAAATATTTTTCAATAAATTAATTAATCCTAATGTAATATTTTTTAATTAACTAATACTAATATAATTTTAATTATCTAAATCCAACTAACCATATAATCTTCCTTTAGATTATATGCTATATAAACTAAATACTTCAAAGCACGAATAGCGTTTTTGGTTTCTTAATTCTACAATTTAGAATTGTAGGTTCTCGGACCAAAGTTACTTTAAATTAAAAATACTAAGAAAACTCAATATGTGTGCATATAAAAATAAGATATAAACTAATTTTATATATAATTTTTACAATATTCGATTAAACATTTATATAAATTTACTCTTTTAATTATTTCTACTATATATATAAAATCAATTATAAAAAAAAAAAAAAAACATAAATCTGAAATAATACTCACTAGAAGAATACAAATAAAAAAATGGAATGCAAGATCAAATGACAAAGAGAATATAAAAAAAGATAAATTAAATAAAAAAGAGATAAGGAATAGTTGGTTAAAAAAAAAGAATTACTTGATTTTAATGTATATGCACATGCATACCAAAATTAAGAACGACTGTGAAATATCTTTACAAATATATGTGAGAATTAATTTAGCGTAATGGTAACAAAATTTCGAAGATTAGATTAAAAATTTCAAGATGTTAGATTGGTTGTCAGTTCAAGAAAGATATGGAATTTTTTTTTAATTTAATCTAAATGAGATTGATCCAATAGTTATCAATTTATTTTTACATTCTCCAAAGTAGCAATATACAACTTATTGGCCGAATCAAAACTTGAAGGACATTTTGACTTGTGATCATTGCTCAGAAACAATGGTTCTTGAACAGTTTTCAATGTGCTAGAAAAGCAAAAAAATAAAACAAAAATACAAAGAATTTCTAAAGCATTATGCATGATACAAACAAGGTAAATATTCAAATGATTTGGAGGAAGAATTGAGGGTAGAATATAACAAACTATTGCAACAAACAGAGATTATTTGGTTTAAGAGTTGAGAATTAATTGGCTCAAATTTAGGGATAAACAAACAAGCTTCTTTCATCTGTCAGTCATAATGAGAAGAAGAACGAATCAGATGAATGCTCTGAAAATAGACAATGAATGAGCAACCAACAAACATTATCGGGTGTTTATTTGTCTAATTTCAAAAATTAATGCTCCATAAAAATAAACGAGTTTTAGCCAATTACGATGTGCAACATATTGCTCAAAATAATCACCAAGATGATTATACTTCGTTTGAACCGTATATTAAAAAAAATTGCGGGATCGAACTAGAATAGCTTTATTCCCGACCAAGGCACTTATTACAATATCTTGATGACTAAATAAGTGCTACGAATGCTACATCACTCCAACGATAAAAAATGAGCATGGTGCGGAAATTGAATATTGAAACAGCGTACGAAAAATCCCGGTGGAATTTCTAAAAAGACTTTTAACTTTCTTCAAATTCTCGATGAAAATCATCAATATCATTATGAGCAGAATGTAGAGGATACAATCGGAGATTCTATAGAATGGTGAACCAACGGAGGTTGTACAGATGTGTGGCATTAGATAAGGCAATCACGTTCGTTTTATTTGTTTGTAATATGCATGGAACAACTTACATATATAATTGAAGTGACCATTTCAGCTGGACTTGGAAGCCAATTATGGTATATTAGAGAAGCTCTTACATGATCTCACACTTGCTTTGTGCGGATGAATTAATATTGGGAGTCAAAGCAATCGTGGATGGAGCAAAGTGCATTAAAAGTGTGGTTGAGACGTTTTACAAGGAGTTGGACCTCAAATTAAACTTATGCAAATCAAATGTGTTGTTTTCACCTTATGTGACAAATAATTTAAAGCAGTAGGTTTGTAGAATTCTGGGCATGGGAAATACAGACAACTTAAGGAACTATTTGGGATTGCAAATGAACTTTAGCTGTAATTATAATGAGAATCTATTGGGATAGAAAGCCAAAATGACAAATATTTACAGATGAATAACACTTATTAAGTCCATCACAGTCTCGATCTCCATCAACCACATGCACACAAATTGGCTCCCCAATCAGATGTACAATAAACTTGATCCACTCAAGCATAACTTTCTTTAGGCGATTAATATAACAAGGAACGAACCCATCTTTGTATGGTGAAAGAAGGTGACTGCAAAGAAGTAAGAATGTGGATTGGGTTTTAGAAAAGCCCAAAAGGAAATATAGTGATGCTAGCGAAAATGGGATGAAGAATGCTTAACAAGGAGACGACGGTATACATCAGAAAAATATTTAAAAGGGGATAACATTCTTGATCGAATATAAGCCTCGATTTATGGGTTTCCCGAGCATGGAAGGGGATAGTTAAAAATACTTGGATGGTGGAACCATTTTGAAAATGGAGGATTGGGAACGGTGAAGGGACATCTTTATGGCATGATAGATGGTTATCACAAGACAAACTGGCGGACATCTTTGGAGATAACACTCATGAGGAGGATAAAGATCTTATGTAATATAATCTCATTGGAATAGACAAAAATTGAAACCTGAATAAGTTGAAAATATCACCGTCCAAAGAGGTGGTGAATGAGGTACTTAGTGTCCTAACGCGCTGCATGATAACGGAGATAAGAGAGAATGAATTGGGTCAACTAAAGATAAAGATAAATTCTCCTAAAAAATTACTATACTCTACTTATGATGTCGGATGAGACATGCAAGAAAAAACTTTAAATGAATTTGAAAACTACCTTGCCCCAAAAATTCAAGATTTTCCTGTGGCGTTGCCAATATGATAACTTGCTTACAAATGTATTGGAGTATGATAGAAAATTTGGGAAAAACTTGCGAGTGTCGGATGGGCTCAAAGAGAGCTTTAGTAGCAAAATACTGAGTAATATGTTCCTAAAATATCCTGGGTGGGTTGTGTTGATCTTGACGCTCTAGAATTTTTGGAAAACATGGAACTGATGGAGCTATCAAAATGTTATGAAACTTAGAAATGTCGCTATTCGCCACATAAAAGAGTTATCTACGACCTTAGTACTAATCAATAAGGATACAAAACATAGGTAAAAGAAAATCTGCACTTAGTTGTCGTGAAATAAATCCGAGAAGTGATGGGTAACACTAAAATCGGATTGAAGCTTTTATAACTACACCAACAGGGGCATCATTCGAGATGACAATTGAAGATGAATGCTAGGATATGTTACGAATCTTGGTATAGTTTCAATAATGTAGCAACGTTATTGAACTTTTTTGGAAAACATGGAACTGATAGAGCTAAGAAATGTCGCTATTCGCCACATAAAAGAGTTATCTACGACCTTAGTACTAATCAATAAGGATACAAAACATAGGTAAAAGAAAATCTGCACTTAGTTGTCGTGAAATAAATCCGAGAAGTGATGGGTAAAACTAAAATCGGATTGAAGCTTTTATAACTACACCAATAGGGGCGTCATTCGAGATGACAATTGAAGATGAATGCTAGGATATGTTACGAATCTTGGTATAGTTTCAATAATGTAGCAACGTTATTGAACTTACCTTTTAAAATTAACTTTGGAGAGATACTTTTCGAAAATTAATGTGGAGATTGATTTGGAGACGGTCGTTAAATGAATAACAATGAAGGATACTCAAAAACAACTAATGAGAAATGTAATATTTAATTGACGAAGGTTACTCCAAAGATTTTGAGAAACTTAGATTAAATAAATCTCGAGAGAAAGAAACATTATGATGGATAAATTTACGAGGATAGGTCATAAGGTTTAAGATGGTTATTGCTGCTAGGATGTTCTCATTCTTGAACATAAGCCTCAACTTATGGCTTCCCTGAGCATTGAAGGGGATAGTTAGAAGTAGTTGAATGGACGTCTCTGTGGAATGATAGATGATTATCACAAGAAAACTAGCGGACATCTTTGGAGATAAGATTCATGAGAAGGATAAAGATCTGATGGTATGTAATCCATTGCACAAATAAAAACTGAAACTTGCATAAGTTGAAAACGTTATTGCCTAAGGAGGTGGTGGATGAGATACTTAATGTCTTAATTGCATTGCATGATAACAGAGACAAGAGAGTTTTGATTGGGTCAACTAACGACAAATTGTCCTATAAATCAGTTATAGTCTACTTATGGTGTCGGATGAGACATGGGAGAAAAATTAGAAATGAATTTGGAAATTACTTTGTTCCCAAAAGTTCAAGATTTTCTTATGGCTTGCTAACATGATAGCTTGCTCACGAATGTACTGAAATATGACAGAAAATTTAGAAAAAGCGATGTATGTACACGTTGCTATATAGGACATGAATATGTGGACCACACGCTCAGAAGTTGTCCATTCGCACTCCAGGTGTCGGACAAGATTATTGATGCACAAACTGAACGAAATTTTCGTAGCATGCGAGTGTCGAACTGTCTCAAGGAGAGCTTTTATAGCAAAATTCAGAGTAATATGTTATCTGATTATCATGCGTGGATTGTCTTGATCTTGACGCTCTAAAATCTTTGAAAAACATGGAACCGATGGAGCTATCAAAATGTTATGAAACTTAGAAGTTCCACTCTTCGCCACATAAAAGAGTTAATGAAACCTCAACAATAATCAGTGTGGACAAAAAATACAGATAACAGAAAAATATGCACTGAGTTATCGTGGAATAAACCCAAGAAAGGATTGGTGAAACTAAACTCTGAGGTGAGCTTTTATAACCAGGGGAATCATTTGAGATGACAGGGGCGTCATTCGAGATGACAGCTGAATATGGGTGTTAGGATAGCTATGGATCTTAGTAGAATTTTAATAATATTGTGGAGTTATTGATACACGGAGTATTAACACTAACTTGGGAAAGACAATTTTCGAAGACTAATGTGGGTACTGATTCGAAGATGGTCGTGAAATGGATAACCATGAAGGATATTGAAATGGAACAAATGAGAAATGTAATTTTAATTGACAAAGTTTACTCCAAAGGCCATACGAAACTTGAATTAAATAAATCTCTAGAAAAAGAAACATGATGACGGATAAACGGATGAGAATAGGTCATAAGTTTCAAGATGATTATTACGTTTAGGATGCTCCACCGGCAAAACTGGGTGATCTTTTAGGTTTTTTTTGTATAATTTTTACATGTCTTTTCATTTTATTAAATATATTTGAAAGTTATAAACTATTACTTATGCTTAAAAGCAAGAATTATTTAGCCAAATTATTATACACTTAAATTATTATTTTTATATAATAACAAAATTTCAAATATTTTTATTGTTTATTTATTTAGATGTTCTCTACTTCGAATTTCTACTTATCGTAGATGATTTGAAAGAGAAATTTCATATAAATATTTTTGTATGTGTATATTTATTTAATCAAAATAAATATTTTTAATATCTTAATTTGTTCAATAAATATAATAGCTAAATTTATTTAAAAAAATTAAATGATAAACGTGCAACTCACCGGTAAGGACTAAACGTGCCAATTCAGTTTCGTTCTTCCTTTAATCATATTAATTACGTAGTTGTCATTATTATTATTTTGGAAACTCACTTTGAGAGTTTATTTCAATATCTTTTCAGATGTAAAAACTTACAAGCTCCTTAAAATAAGTTCGGCCAACCCAAAACCCTATAAATTTGACTTAGAGTCGGTTATTAATCTCGACCTGTTATTTCTAGTCTCAGTCTCAGGAGCTCGACTCGCAACTCTCTATATAGTTATAACATTTCCATTTTTTTTTTTTTTTTCCCCCCGATCTGCAAGACACCGCAACCGGCACAAACAAATAAAAATCCCTAGAATCCTTCCCCAAGGCACATCCCATTCCAGGCAATCTGTAGAGATTCGGTGCCCCACCTTCGCAAGTTAATTTATCCACGCTCTCGTTAGCTTCCCGAAAAACATGATAAATTTTCGTCTCCCAAAATAAACGAAGGAGCATACGGCAATTCATGATCAAGTTTCTCGATATCGTCCAGCGAAGAACAGTCTTCGAGTCAATCTCAACTTCCATTTTAGGTAATGACGATACGGCGATATGGATATTCATATGATGATATAATTTTTTTTTTTAGTTTTTCATACTGAAAATATAGGATGGAATGTGGGATAGAAATATTTGATATGATACAACAGGACAAAATAATATTTTTAAAAATTTATGTAGATTAGAACTTAAGCAAATTAAGTATATGAATTATCTAAAGATATTTATCCAAAGATGAAAAAGGAAACAAAAATCTGGAAGTATTATTATTTATTAGCATTAATGGATAATGAAAGAGGTGTAATGACAAGACACTCGTGTGGAAGGACTAAGGAGCAGCTAATGGAACAGGACACGAGAACACGTGCAAAACAGAAGTGTATCACGTGCACCGGCCGGCGTCCAATGCTGCATGGTTGACCGCGGACAGAGCAGCCGTCGCTTCTGCCACCCGCGCGCCGCTCAACCGCGGCGGCGCCACCCCCATGCAGCTTTCCTTTCCCTTTACTGAAAATCATTCTTTACAATACTCCCCATTAACTATAAATTAATGCAACACTTCGACCAATGTTGACTCTTTAAAAAAATTTCAAATATCGGCAGACGCCTGGAAAATTTAGCCATTGGTATATGCACGTTTTAAAGGTTAATAATATATATGTCGATAATATATATATGTAGGATAATTGCACAAATTTTTATTCCCTAGAGGATGTCAATGTTGAATTGTTGCTCATGAGTGATGTACATTATGAGAATTATTTTTTAGGATTATCTATATGGTACACACAATTTTTTAATAACATGTATTATATTAGAATGTTTTGTCTCAAAAAAAAAAAAAAAAAAAAAAAAAGAATGATTTTATTTTGATTTGCATTTTCGTCTTGGATTACATTTTATGGTTTTTTCTTCTTTCTAATGCAGTGACCAGTGAGTAAGAGAAGATATTTAATTTTAATAAATAAATATTTTATTCGCATTAAAACGATTCCATTCATAATTCGGTGTGTTTTTCCAATCATATATATCTCATTTTTTTATGTTCTTTTAACCAAATGCCACCTTGTGAATTCTACCAAAAAAAGAAAAAAAAAAAAAAAGCCACCTTGTGAATAATAGTTCATCTAATTTATTTGTTCATTCAATTTATGACTTTGGATTTTAATCAGTTTGAGGGAGTGTTTGTAAACTATAAAAATAAGCACTTGTAAGATAAGTGCTTATTTTTAACAGTTTTGGAGTGTTTGAAATGTGGGTCTTGGCATCATGATACGAGATCAAAATGGAAGTTGTGTTGAGTGGCAGAGCCTGAAAATTAAAGGTATTTGGGAACCAGAAGTGGTGGAGACGCTTGCAGCAAAAGAGGCGTCTTTACTTGCTCAGAAACGGGGATACAAGAGGATTATTATTGAAAGCGATTGCCTGAACCTGGTTACTAAACTTCAGTCTCATGAGTTGGATCTTTCCAGCACAGGCAATATCATAGCAGATATTCAAAGGGCACTTGCACACTTGGAGAAAGCTGTCTTCTCTTTCGTTAGAAGAAACGGAAACAAAGTTGCCCATCCGCTTGCGCGTTTGGCGCTCAACGCTAGTTATGGGGACATTGAAATCCCTGATATTGTTGCTTCTAGTTTGGCAGAGGATTTAAGTCATTTGTAATAAGTCTTAGAGCTGCTTTCCCTTCAAAAAAAAAAAAAAAAAAAAAAAAAAAAAAAAAACACCAACTTCTGTTTATTTTAAGCTGAAACAAGGCACAATCTAAAAGCAGCCCAAGACATGTTTCTGGATTGTGCTTATAGCTTATTCAGTTTTCTGTCGTTAATTAAATTCTGCTTAGACAATAATATCTTCATTAAAATATTAATATTCCTTAATTAACCTTTTTATATCGATATAGAACTCTATGGTTTATATGATCATTATTTCTTTTCTTTTCCTACGGATAATCTTAAAATTTTAATTAATTACAAGTCTGATAAAAAATATGTAATTACTAAGTAATTTTTTTTATAAATTTATTTTTCTCTTTTCTTAATTTTTATGAATTTATTTATTTTAAAATAGTTCCATTTTACTTTTTTTTCATTATCTATTTTTTACATGCATTTTATTTACTATACATAATTATCTTATATAATTTTAAACTATTATTTGATCGTGCTCGAAATCGGTCAGGTGGCTTGGTTCGACTCCGGGAGCTCGACCACTTATAATTTATATAATGTGGACTCTCGAGTGTTAGCTGTCAAAGAATAGCAAATGTGAGCTGAGGGCCAAACTGGGGCAATGAGAGTTTATCCCAGATTTGACACTCCGACGCTCAAGTCGGGTACTTGCTCAAAAGAGGTAGAGAAAGTATAAACGGTTGAATGAACAGTAGAAAGCTTACCAATGCCATAAACGTTGGGGATATTTATAGGCCCAAGAGGTGAGTGTGACACCTATTCACGCACTAACGGTTCATTAAATGTTCTAGCCAGTTTGTTAGACTTGGTGCCTTCGTACTTGCATTAGGTTCGAGCCATAGTAGTCGTACTTGATGTCCAGTCGATGACCACTTGCGGTCGATTACTAAGGCTATCGAGACGGTCCTTTGGTCGAGTTGTACTAGCTTAGCGCGACACCCGAGTGCAATAAACGGTCGATGTGCCCATTATATGGGAGCGGATCGACCAGATGGGGAAACTTTGGTCAATTGTAGTCAACCCACCTTTGGGATGACGTGTCATGTTGGTGACATATCTCTCCAAGTGGCAGAAAGTGTCTACGTGTCTTTTGCGGGTGATTTTATCACGTGGTGACACGTGGCATTTCCGGAATGTGCCTCGTCATTAGCCCCCCAGGTTGGCAGGTACGTGTGACATGGCTGGCAACCTTTGCTCAGAAGGGGCACATCCGTACACACATCGACCATCACGTGGGTTGACTTTTTAGGCTGGAATTTTTTATTTTTGACTTTTGCTAGGCGGGAAAGGGGTAATCAATGCACTTGATGGCGGTTCAGGGTGCAATCATTGCGACCTTTCAAATCCCGAGCACCCTCCTTATAAATAGGGGTCCCCTGTCACTCTCATTCCGTTCGCCACTTTTGAAGTGAATCAACCCTTTCATTTTCCTCTCGAGGCACCTCCTGGAGATTAAAATCCTTGAATTCTCTTGTTAAGGCCTTTACTTTTGCTAAGTACTTGACCATCGAGTCCTCTCTTGCTTCGTATGTCCCTGCTACTTAACTGGCAACAAGTTACGAACCCGTAAGAGCTTTAAGCCTCTTGACCCCTTGCTCTCAAGCGATCCTCATTCCGGCTATGAGCGCTTCATACTCCATTTCATTGTTTGTAGTTGGGAATTTCAAGCAGATGAAGAAATCAAGCTCATCTCCTACAACGTTCCTAAGGGAAACCCCTAACCCTTCCCCAGATGTGGTTGATGAGCTATCGACTGACAAGATCCATGTGGTCGAATGCTCTTGGGTCGAGGATGGGACTCCCTTTTCAATCAAAAAATCAGCTAGGACTTGTGCTTAATAGGTGGTTCGAGGTTGATAGATCAAGTCATATTGCCCCAATTCGATCACCCACTTGATTAACCTTTTGAACGCGTCTGGCTTTTCAAGCACCTGTCTCAGAGGTTGGTCGGTTAGCACAATGATCAAGTGAGCTTGAAAGTATAGCTTCAATTTTCGAGGGTGTGCACCAGAGCTAAGGCGAACTTCTCAATTTCCAAGTATCGAGTTTTAGAGCCATGGAGAATCTTACTAACATAGTACACTGGCATGTGTTTCTTGTCTCGAACTGCGACCAGGATGGAACTTATGGCTTGCTCGGATATGGCCAAATATATGTACAACCTCTCCCTCTGGTCGGGTTTGGCGAGCAGGGGTGGGGACTTGAGATAAGAATTGAGATCCTCGAAGGCTCGATCAAACTCCTCCATCCACTCGAAATTCTTGATATTCCTCAAAATCTTGAAGAAAGGAAGGTTCCTATATTTTGACCTCGAGATAAATCGATTCAAAGGGATGATCCTCTCGACTAGGCATTGTACCTCTCGGATGGTTTGGGGTCGATAAAGTAAACTGATCGCTTTTATCTTTCGGGGTTTGTCTCGATTCCTCTGTGTCTCACCATGTACCCTAGGAATTTTTCCCCTTTGACCCCAAAGGTGCACTTGCTAGGGTTGAACGTCCTTCAAGCGGTATTGAATCCACATCCCTTGAATGACACTTTCTTCTTCTTCGAGACTCCAAAATAGCAGTCCTCTAGAATGTATCCACACCCACCTCGATCACGATCAAAATAGGGAGAATGCTAGTTCTGTATTTTGTGTAAAGACTAGGGTTTGTTCTTTTCTCAAGAACTGACTTTTCGTATATCCGGAATAGAGAGAATTCAAGGCACTTATTGAATGTCTTTCTAAAGAGAATGAATGAGGTTTCTTCTCTTTTTATCTGACTAAGAAAAGTTTACTATTCTTTTTTTGTTAGGAAAAGAGTCTTATCTTTTCTTAATCATTTTATTAATTAATGAGATAATACATTATAATTAATTAATAATCACTTTATTAATTAAAAAAAAATTATCTTAACAACTTGAAGATATTATCTCATAATTATTTATTTCATAAATAAATAATTTGTGACATTATCCATTATTTATTTCATAAATAAATATTTTATGTTATTATCTTTATATTTATTTCATAGATTAATATATATATGATAATAACAAGTTGATATTATCTTTGTATTTATTAAATAAATAAATACTAACGATATTAACAACTTAGATATTATCTCACTTATCTATTTTATAAATAAATAAGTCTTGATATTATCGTTCACTTATTTCTCAAATAACATAAGATAATATTTTTCTTTATTTCTTAAATAAAGATGATAATATCATTTATTTATTTCCTAAATAAATAAAGTTGGATGATGTCATATTTATTTCATAAATAAATAATGCCAATTTCCAATTAATAATTCATTCATAATTAATTATTTATTGAAACTTTTTTATTCCGGATCGGGTTTTATAATTAATTCCTAATTAATTAAAATCCAAAATTAATTATACCATATAATTAATTGAAGCACTAGCACATGTGTGACATATGCCACACGTGTGACACTACATGACACGTGCCACGCACGTGTGCCCCATCCGGCTACATTTAGCCAGTTCGATCAATTCAATTAATTCGATCGAGCCTATACCCTCGTGACCGAGCTTTTGTGTGTGACCCTCTAGGTTCATTATTCGATTATCAATGAACCTAATTAATTAATTATCTCACCGATCACACGACCATAGTCTAGCAACAGATGTGTGACCCCTATTAGAATAACAAATTATTCAAAAGAACCTTTCAATCAATGACAACTCGTGAAATACGATCCTCCTACTATTTCTCTCTCTCGATTAATGTCTAGTGCACGAGAATAAATAAAACACTAATAATATTAATCTTAAGGTTAAGTTCGTTTCATATCCATTTGATCTCGATCTAAGAAGCCCATTTCTTGAACTCGATCCACTGCCTTGGCCAAGGACTCCGACATGGATTATGAACAACTTATGTAATAAGAGATCTTCTTGCCTTAAGCAAGTGTAGGTCATTTATTGACTTTCATATGTCTCCATGTGCCACTTTTGCAACCCCAACACAAGTCATAATTCAAGTGTCTGAAACGACACCCTTTTAAACCCGTGTCCAAGATTACCTAGTAAGCTCACACAAGATATAAATGAAATCTCAAGTTTAAGGATTAATGAATCACATCATTGACCTATGAGATCTTTCCTAATCTGAAAGTCTGTATGTCTTGAATTAGTTACTTCTTTTCCCATTTTGGAATCTTCTCACGCGAGACACCTCGGTGTACTCGTTCTAAGCAGCGGGCACCCTTGTGTATTGCGTACGCATCGACTATGCACTTTACACCCCATGAAATAGGATGTGTAGCACCTGGAACGATAGGCACCATATCCCCCGCACTATAGTCTAGTCCATACATGAAATGGATAGTCCATATATCAACCAGACTCATAGCGAATGGGTGACAAAGAGGGGATGAACCAGACTCATAACGAACGGCTCGACTCCCGTATAGTAAAACCTGCAAGAACTGAAAGGTTGGAAAGAGGGGTTAGTCTCTAGAAGACTGAGTGAGCAGGAGTTGTACAAATATATAAAAATATACACATGCAAGTCATAAAACACGAGTAATACGGGTGTCTATTCGATCACGACATCTCCGCCCTGGAGAAGAATTGCATAAGAGAAGGAACAATGTGTACTCATGAGAAATGGCTCAATATGAAACCAAATAGGACACACGACATTGATATTTGGTAGGTTTGTGTTTTGGTCTTACATTTGTTTTCCTTGGTGATTATATAAATATATAAATAATGCACAAACCTACCATATATATACATATATATATACATACATATATATACACATATATATACATATATATATACACATATATATATATATAATTATACATAAAAATTCATTCAAATAATGCAAGAAATGAAGAGGGGTTTACCAGAATAAGTAGGGAAAAGATGTTACCGGAATCGTGGTGGTTGAATGGAGGTAAATGGTAGCTTAAGTGGTGCCGGTTGTGCTTGGAGATGAAGGGTGATGAAGGAGCTTTGTGGTGGTTAATGGTGGCCAGATGGTGATGGACAGTGGAGCTTGTGGCGGTTGAACTTGGTGGTGCCGGCGAAGTAAGGCGGTGGCACAACGACAAGGTGATGGAGAAATGGTGGTGTCTCGGTTGGGACAAGAAGAAAAGGGGGAATGTGACACCCTGCTTTTTCGATCGTCTGAGTAGGCGCCACGTGTTAACTACCCTGTCTGTTTAATTATTTAATTTACTTTTGCTTGATGCTTAACGTGCCTTATATATTTTTAATTATGCGATTCTGTGCGTTATGTGGCCCTATTTTCAGCTCTTTAAAAGTTTAGGAGCCTATTTGCAATTTTCTCTTTTTACTGGTGTTTTGGTCATTTATCATTCGATCGAGATTTTGACCTAACGGACCTCTTTAACGCATTCAGGACATCAAAATGAGCTTGTAAACTCTAAGTTTTCCCCATTCGACATCGTACGTTAAGGACCTGGGATAAAACACCTGGATCCGTGGTGTATTGATCAGACCAATCACGCTCACTCTCTCTCCTCACTCGATCCTCTCTCATCTCTCTCTCTCCTTCTACATACACTTCACACAAAATACACATTAACCTCAAACTCAGCCATTTCTCGATGGAATTCAACGAACGAATAGTCATTTTTGACGTACTCAATGACATGAACACAAAGGTACCAAGATCATGGCCCGACGACGAGCGGATATGGAGTTATTGTGTGTTTTCAGTCACGCGCTAGAGAGCAGCCACTTTCATAGTAGCTCGCGGCGGTCTCCGGTGGCGGGATTGGATGAAAAATGACTAGGCCTGGTGCGGAATGGTCTGGCGTAACTTTCGGCGATCACGACGAGGCTATCGGAGCAGCGACGGTGCCTCATGCGCTGGCGGAAGGCCACGATGGACGGCGCATGAACAGTGCAGATGGCTTTTTTCAAGGAGCATTGGTGGTTTCCTACACTTTTCGACCTCCTAATTGTTAGGAATAATGCCCTTAAAGCAGATGTCTGCTTTACTATTTTCTTGTAAAATTAGAAACAGTCTTTGAATAATAAACGAAATAATTTTGTTCATAGGCAATCACTCCTTTATGTGCTTATTTATGTCTGTTTGAGTTTGACTTTGTTTTGCATGTACTGAACTCCCCTAATCCAATGAGGTTGTTAAGAACTTTATCGTTATGGGAACGTCACATGAAACAAGTTCTTAACTCTATAGGCAAGGATTAGAAACTTCTCCAATTCAATGAGTCCGACAGACAGTGGGAGTGTCGACCTTGACTCTGCTGAGACTTGCTTATATAATTATGTCCTTTTGAAGGATCACTCAGTTTTATGGAGTGATAAGTGCATACGTTGATGCGTTCATGATACGTAAGTGTAGCACCCCAAACGGAAGGCGCCGCATCCCCCGCACTCAGACCCGACCCGACCCGTATATGAAATGCGGAATCCATACACGTGCCAAATAAGAGCGAACAGGGACTTACTCACTAACTATGCTAGGCGGGAACTAAACCTTCGAAACCAATTAAACAATTCCAACAAGATAAATGCAAATGTAGAGGTGGAACATATATTAAAAAATTATATCAATCATAGAGACGGGTTCAATCTGTCCCTAGAAGCCTGTCCCCGAATCAATAATATAAAATCAATATAATTCAAGGTAATATAATCAATTACAATATGCGATGGTGTGACTTGAACTAGACCACAAGACTCGACAGACCCGAACTCCCGCCTAGCACTCCAAACCTACAAAAGAATTGAAAACAAAGTCGGGTTCATTCTATAGGAGACTGGTGGGTATAAAACAAAGCATATTATAATAATAACTCAAAATTTAAACACCCACACATGCAAGCCATAATCCCGTGTGAGGTTTTTGAAATATTTTTCCAAGTGGGGTGAAAATAAAGAAAACAGCGCTCAGGATTACAACAATCAATTTCATTCATTCGATATAATCAAGCGGTCAATACGTGAGCCCGACGAGAGGGCCAATTCTCCAACCTTCTCCTCGTGTGTGCATTTATTCAATTATTCATTTGTTTATTAGTATTCACATAATCATGCAATAGTTCACACTCGTTCATTTGGTCAATCGTTCATTCGTTCAATCATTCATTCAATCAATCATTCGTTCGTTCAATCATTCATTCATTCAATCAATCATTCAATCACTTACACCTTTTCCCTCCGGGTGATGGATGGGCTTGCAAGACCCGGCCATCTCAATCATTGTGGCCAGTGAGGTTCATGAGTCCCCAAAGGCCCGATTCCCATTCCTCGCTAATCTCCTAGCGAGGGTCGGTATCACCGTCTTTGTGTTGGGACTAGCGCATGAGGATCACCGTCAGCCCATGCTTCCCCGGATAGCCATGTACATATAGTCCCAGGGCCCCCATTAACAATGTGGTCACTGATCTCGCCAAAACATTAGGTTAGAGATTCAATAAATAAGAAAAGACTTTAATGTGAAATCAATGACTCCCTTGAAATGATTCGATATACTTATATACATATTCTGGCTTAAAACTTACACGTTGAGGTATATCGGGTCGTTATTTAACTAATAGAAGAAAACCCCACCTGTTAGACCTTACCGCACTAAAATCAAGAAGACAAGAAGACTAGAGGAAAAACCTATGAACCCGACACCTCCGCCCTGGAGAAAACTGTACAAAGGACAATACAGTGCACTCGTGAGACTCAAGAATCCAAATGAACCACATAGACTCACGGCAATGTAATGAGTATGATATGAATGCATAAGGGATGATATGATGTCATGAAAATGCTCATGTGCACGATTAATGTCTCTTAAAACATATAAACAAGTCATTCGTTCATTCAAGGAAGCGTTAATATTCATTCAAGTTTATAACTTTCACCCTTCATATCAAATCAATCTATAAAATTCATATAACGATCATAACACGTACTATATCACGTATACAATTCATATGAATCATAAAAGAGAAGATAAGTAAGCAATTAGGGTTCATAATGGTAGCAAGGAACCATGCATGCACGTACTTGGAGTAAAGGAGGCATATTTGATCATAACACAGAAAATAAACCACGAAATCATGCCATAATTCATAACACATAAGATAATACATTATAGGACATGTTAATGAAGTGTGTGAACCGAAAACAAACCACGGAAACCAAGAAAAATACGTTTGAAATTCAAACTTCATGCATGCATGTGAGAGGGTCGCGGCCGTGACCTCATTCTTCACAAAATGTGGCGTGGCCGTGACACTACACCAGATTCACCACTAGAATGGCGTCGCGACCGCGACACAAAATCAACATAAATGCGGCACGGCCGCGACAAGGAACAACAGCAGGTGCAGAACGAAAACAGAGCAACAATTGAAAGCAAAACAGGGCTGAACTCTCACGCACAAATCAACCAACACTCAAGCAACAAACAAGGTAAGGAAAAGCAGTAAATGACAACAAATTTCATTCCCAAAACACAGCAGCAGTCCATAACGTGAGGAAGGAGACGTAATAGATCATTTCATTCAATTTCATCCAAGTACCATTAATGGAAACTCATTAAATCTTCAACTACCACAAAATACATGTCCATAAATGAAATAAGGGAGTTAAGATGATCACTTTCATGCTTTAAAACAATCAAAATCATCAAGGAATTCATGAGATCAAGAAATCATAATATAACCTAACTATTCATTCATCAACTTCAAACTCCATGAATGTAAGCTCAAAATTAGAGATGCATGGCTCAAAATGATCACAAATGAATGTATATCACAATTCTAAACTCACCTCTTGAATTGGTTGAAGGTTGGAAGGGATTTGAGCTCAAAATCTCCAAGCTTGGAAGAGTAGCGAAAATGGGACTGGAATGCTGGAGATTTGCTAAGTTTTTCTCCCTTGTTTCAGGTATGGTACGAACGGGAGTGGGTAGGGGCTGATATTGGGTTTAGTTAGGTTTCCAAAAAGTCTAATCATGGTTAATTTGGTTAAGTATGGTGAGAGTTATGATTAAAATGGTAAAGTGTGGCAGTTTTGCGACCTATTCGTTTTTCGGTTGAATTTTGAGGGTCCAAATAGGCTTAGAAAAATATGAGGCTAGGTTCATTAGACCCAAATCATTGACACGAGTCCAACGAAGTTGACACAACTCAAATCCGAGTTCCCGAGCTCAAGATATCACACACGGAACCAAGGGTACGCCAATTACTCGTTAGCCCCCGTTTTGGTTCCAAGATTCAAAATAAATTCAAAACTCAAACAAATAAATCCAAAAACATGAAACGAGAATGTATACACATTCATAACACATATATCTCCAACATATTAAATTTCAACGAAATTTCAAATTCAAATCATATAGAAATGGCATGCAAACAAATCACACATGCGCAAGTAGTTCAAGTAATCATATAAATTCCAATTCAAATATTTCATATATTTCAATTAATCACATATTTAACAATTAAATAATAAAATTAATTATACAAAATACTTATAAACAATTAATTTACGCAATTTGCAAAACACATACGTCATGCTATTCGACTGAAAAGCTGGGGCGTTACATAAGGGTGATTGTTACAAGAACTTCATCACTGAGATGTCCCGCGTGAGAACATTCCTAAATGGGAAAGGAAGTTTTCAGAAACTTCCAGATTAGGAAATATCTCACAGGTCAATGAAGTGATTCATTAATCCTTAGACTTGAGGTTCTGTAATGTCTCATATAAGCTAACTCTGTAATCTTTGATATAGGCTCAAAAGGGTGTCGCCATATAGACACCTGAACCACGACCTATGTTGGGATTACACAAGTGGCATGTGTAGAATTAGTAGAATCGATAAAGGACCTACACTTGTTAAGAACAAGGATGATCTCTTACTGATTGAGTTGTTCGTAGTTCATTAAACATTAAACCCTTAGCCAAGGTGGATAAAAGATCAAGATCTCAAGAAAATGGGGTTTTCTTGGATTGAGATCTAAATGGATATGAAACGAACTTAACTTTAAAGATCAAGAATATTTAGGCTCTGAGAATATTCCCATGCCTTAGTTCTTGATTGAGAGATGGAGTTGTAGGAGGATCGTATTTCACTGATTGTCATTGACCGAAAGGTTCTTCAATTCATTTCGTTATTCGGCTAGGGGTCACACACCCATTGCTAGATTACGGTAGTGTGATATGTGAAGTGATTAATTAATTGGAGAATTAATTAATTACTATCACTGCTAAACGAATAATGAACCTAAAAGGTCATATACAAATGCCAGAATACGAGGGTTATGGTAGGATGTTAATATGATTAACAAATGATCAAATTGTTGATCGAAAATGGGGCTGGAACACGTGGGCATTGCCACGCGTCAAAGACACGTGACTGCCACGTGTCACGTAGCCTGTGTGGCTACCACGTGTCACGCACACGTGGTACGTACGTGGCTCCAAACGTGTAATTATATGACACGTGAATTCTTTTCTAGAATTAATTAATTAAATTATAATTAATTAATTTTAGTCTTTTAATTAGTCTTGAAGTAATTGTTAAGACTATTCTCAAATAAACTTAACCCAATAAATAATTAATTAGGAATTAAATTATTTATTAAATCTTGACTTTTAACTTTAGAAAAGTTGAAAAGTCCAACTTCCTATTGTAGGAGAGAGAGGATTATTCTTGCAAGACTTGGAGAACAAGTTGAGAACTTATTCTTCTAATTAAATTAATAATTAAATTAGTTAATTAGTGAGCAAGAAAACAAAGTCCACTAGTGATAAGGGGAAAATTGGGGGTGTATGACTGGGGCTCCACGTGTCTTGCCACGTAGGAGAACGGAGCCAGGTCAGTCTCCCCAAAATCCGACCCAGGTCTGTTGGTCTATCAAGCCAGGACTTGGTCTTCTAAAGGAGTGGTTGCGTACTAGGCGAGGGACGGTTTCGACCCAGGGTCTCTCTTCGACCGAGAGGCGGCCGACCCAGGTGTCTGATGGGTGTCGAGACCACCAAAAATAAATTCCCAAGTACCGAATACAAACAACTTGTAAATAGTGGTAAAATGGTATCGATCCTCGAGGATTGGGTGAGATTGTACCTCTTCATATGCCAAGGAAATGAAATAAAACAATTAAAATAAAAGGGAGGGGGGTTTGAGATTTGATTTAACTAAGAACAAACTAATTAAACAAACGACAAATTAACTGAAATAAATTGAGACATAAACTAAACTTAGATAAATTCAGTGGATATCAAATAACCGGGATTTTCCTATGCATGTATCAGACTATGATCACGAACAGGGTGATTAATTCCTCGTTAGGCTAGCTATAGTTACCAATTACCTTAGGCTCCCTCGTTTCTTCGTATTTTTAGAATAATCTAAAGAAACTCCTAAAGACTATTCCAATAACCTTTTCGGAAACTCCCTCTAAGATTCAATTAGCTAATTGCTTTACTGGCTAAAGAAACACTAACGCTAATTTACTTAGTGAGAACTCCTACCTCGTCTAATTAGACCAAATTATTCCACAACACAAAATTCAGCCGAACTTAACAACCTAGTGTTGATTGCCACTTTGTTAATTATCCGGTTAACACCACCAAATAGATTAACTAGCTATATGCGAATTGCTAACTCTAAGATTCGAGCTCTTAAATCAAATAATAAGGCAAAACCCAATATAATGAAATCGAAAATAAAACGGATAACTTTGATTAATCAACCACAAGAAATTGTCTCACATAATCTAATGCATACTAGGAAAATCCTGACAAAAACGAAACTAGAAAATCACGAACAAAGGAATTTAACAAAGTCTAAAAATAATGAAAAGAAAGAAAGAAAGCTCCCGTTACTGCTGCGTATTTCTCTTTGTGTGCCGCAACGTGTTTAAGCTCTCGGTTCTTCTTCTATTTGTAGTGAAAAAAGCATGAATTCCACTCCCACTCCTCCTTCCACATTCTGCCGGAATTGATGACCACTAACTCCCACGTTCTCAATGAGTGCGCCCAAGTTGCTACCCTAAAAACGGGTCAGGCTTCCTGACCGTGATCTCAGGTAAGCTTCTTCACTATTTTTCCACATTCTCTCTCTTCTTCAAGTATCTGATCATAAACGCCCACTATCTCCATCAAGTAATGCCATTAATCTTGGGAAAGTGCTGAAGAGTTGTAACGTCTGTAACTTTCTTCATAAAATTAGGGTTTGGGCTTCATGAACTCATTCCCAACGTGGCTGGACTTTGAACCTAATTAACAGGCCAATCTTCTTTTCTTTATAAAGCCCATGATTGCTCCTTTCGCTCTTGTGGGCTTGGACTCTCACACATGTGGCTGTCAATTTGCAAGAAAGCACCCTATAGAATATATTTGCACAACTTCCTCACAGCTCGTATTTTCCTGCATAAAACCATAGATTTCAAATAATAACCCACAATTAAACCAAATCAAGCATCTAATTATAACAATTCAAGTTCCAAAGTCCGTCAATTATACACCTTATCAGTGTCCAATCGACCCACACGCTACTTGACAACCGCATTCAATGCGCATACCACCTGTACCAGGCTGCATTAATTGCAGCCACCCCTAGTACTGTGTCAGGCATCCTGGCAGGAGCAGATAAAACAGTGCTTTAGCTGGAAAAGCACTGTTCAGGCCCCCAACCGTCGCTCTCCCACCAGACCAGATCCACACTTTCTTGGAGGTGTACTTGCGCCTAGGGAGTCCATCTCCCTCCTATATAAGCCCGTCTCCGCCATTGACAATGGTAAGCTTTCCTTTACATCCTAAGTCCTTACTCACCTTGCATGCTCGACCTAGGGCTTCAGCTGACTTGAGCATCGGAGTGTCAAAGCGGGTTCAACCCCCATCTTCCCCCGTTTGGCCTTTGAGTTCACATTTGTTATCTTCTTTCAGTCTAGGAAAGCATCAGAGTTACCTCACTTCAACAAATATCTGGGGTGATTGGGACTCCTAATCTGCAGTCCAGCACATAGCCATATTCTGACACCATCATCTTGGCGCCGTCTGTGGAAAGCCTGAACTAAAAGCCTAAAACCTTTTCAAGACAAACCCCGTTAATTCTTCGTAAAGATGGTTCAAACCCGTTATGGTTGCCGTGTCTACAGGAAAATAGGGAAGAGATCTTCCCCGATCTCAACACCCTAGGAGGAAACTTCCCGCCCCTCATGCTAGAGATAGCTACTATGGAGGCCGGCCCAAGTGTAACGGGCGTGATCTTGTCAAAGGCAGACTTGACCACCTATGTTGAGCAATGTAGGGCGGAGGCCCTGGCGGCTGCAAAGGAAAACAGGGAGCCCAACATGTCGGCTCCCCCACGGGAAAGTCCCCTCGCGTTAACCCAGCAAAACGCCACCTACCCCACGGTCCAAGGGCCCTCAGCTCCCCTGGCGTACGCTGTCCAACAGCCTACGAACCTGTAACGCCCGAGTTTTTCAAGGGTTTAAATATAACGTATGTGTTTACTAATGTGCACAATTTAATTAATTATATATGCTTCATTATTATTTCTTTTATTAATTTTATTATTTAATTGTGAATTCTTGAGACGTTTGCGCATGTGTGTTTATGTTTGAATGTCGTTTCTATTTGATTTGATTTCTGTTTTTCGTGGAAACTTAGCATGAGTGAATTATGTACCTTTTGATCATGTTTATTTGCTTGTTGCATGATTTCGTTCTTGTATGTTTGCATTTTGTGTTCGTTGTGTGATCGGAACCGAAAAGGGAGCTAAAGAGCATTTAGCGTACCTTGTGTTCCGGAGGCATATCTTGAGCTTGGGAACTCGGAATCGAGTTTCGTCACCTCCATTGGATTCCCATCGACGATTCGAAGACAACGGGTCAAGCCTCATATTTTTCTAAGACCATTTGGATCCCCAAATTTTAACCGAAATCCCACCCCCATCTAAAATGACCATTCATGACTCTACCTAAGCTACGAACCTAAATTAACACACCTATGACCTACCCATTGACCCTAACACCACTTGCACCCTCTCTCTCTCTCCCTATCAGCCCTCACACGAAATCCCACCCCCTAAAACAAGATATTTTCAACCAAAAGAAGAAGAAAGAAAGAGAAAGGGAAGAGAAAAGAAGAGAAAGAAGAAAACTATTCCCCAAGTGAGAGTTTGAGCTCATCTCACACCCATTTCTTCTCCAATTTGAAAGGGAAGCTTATTTGTATGTTGTTTATCTCCTTGTGTTTCTTTTAAGTCCAATTTTGTATAATTTCACCATGATTTGAGTTAGGTTTGATATATTGAATGAATAGTAAGGGTTTGTGAAATTTTGATGATTCTTGCTTGAAATCTTGAGAATTCTTTTAGTATGAAGCATGATATATGATCCTAAGACACCCATATATGATTCTTTGATCTTATTTTGAGTGGTGGTTAAGATATCATGAAGTTGCCATTGTTGGACCTTGAGTGAATGTAAGAGTTGGATCTCATTCTTTTGCCTCTCAACATATGCATGATTGTGGCTCGGTTTGGTGTGGATTTTGAGCTTAATTTGCTGTGGTTTGAAGATTTATGTTCCCTCAATGTGTGTTAGTTGTTGCTGCTATGTTTTGAGAAGGGATGCAGGGGTGAACAGGACCAATTTTGGAAGAAGAAGGCCGCTGTTGCCATTAACGCCCATTACTGCCTTCCTGCACAAAACTGGGTAACGATCGTTACCTGGTACAGAACCTTTACCTATTATAACAACTCCGATTGACCTGAATTTTGAACCCAGAGAAACCTCTTGAAGTCTATAACATCCTACAATTGGAATCACCTTAAAATTCTTTGTGGTTTGTGAGATATGATTGTCTGAAAATTGTATCGCCACTTCGCCGAATTTCTGCATTTGTCCAACTTCAAACCTACGCCATTTTCACCTCGCTTTGAACCACAATTCGAGTCTCATACCATTTTAAAGATCTATTTGTGTAGTTTCATCTCCAATAAACAAAACCCAATTTGGACTTCTCAAACTTCAGATATCCTCATTTCACGGCGGCTTGCGCATTGTGGAAAACTGTCAGATTTTGCAAGATCTTGTTCGAAGTTTCTTCCTATGCTTCTTTTCCGTTTTTCTTGTAATTTCCCACCCCAATTATGACCCTAACATGTTATATGGTGTGTTTTGGTCATTTTTTAAAATTTATGGATTCGTTTGGCGTGTTATGTGCAAGATATGAATTCACATGCCTTTATTGCTCATTAATGCGCATGAATGCCTTGATGCTTGGAGGGTGAACCCTAATTGCCTACTTTATCCTTCTTTTCTGATTCACATGAAGTGTGTACTTGTTGAAATATGCGTTATGATCATTGTTCAGAATTTATGGATCGATTTGATATGATACGTGGGAGATATGAACATGAATGATTATGAACGCTCCAAGAAAGAATGAAGTGATTGACTATGTGCCTTAATACATCTCCATGACATGATTTATTCTTTTATGCATACCATATCACATTCATTGCATTGTCGTGCTTCTTATATGGTTCATTGGGAGTCTTGAGTCTCACGACCAGATAATGTTATCTTTGAACAGTTTGCTCTAGAAGCCGGGTTCATAGGTGTTCCTCAAACTTCTTTTCTTCTTGGTATTGTCGGTAAGGTGTAACAGGTGGGTTTCTCTTCTACTAGCTAAATAATGAACAATATCCCTCAATGTGTATGCTTTAAGCAAAAGTAAGTATATATTTATATTGAGTCGTTTTCAAGGAGTCTATGATTTTGATTGTTAAAACGCTTTTTCTTTTATGAATACCTTACCTAATGTTTTGGTGAGTATTTATTGATTGCACATATGGGGACCCGGGGCTTGGTACATATGGCGATCCGGGGAGGCAAGGGCCGACGGTGATCCTATGTGCTAGTCCCAACCAAATTACAGATTTCGGAACTCGCTAGGAGATTAGCGAGGGAAGAGGGCTGAGCACCTTTGGGGAACTCATGACACCCCTTTGGTCAATGATTGAGGTGGTCGGGTCTTGCTAACCCGTCCACCACCCGGAGGAAGAAGGTGTAAGTTTATTGATTGCATGAATGCATGAATGTATGAATGAATTAATGAATGAACGAACGAACGAATGAACGAATGATTGTGACTGAATGAATGATTGTATGATCATTAATGAACGAATAAATGAATAAATGCACACACGAGGTGGAGGTTGGAGAATTCGCCCACTCGCCGGGCTCACGTATTGACCTCATGAATGAATGAATGAATGATATTGATGGTTGTAATCCCGAGTGTTGTTTTATTTCATTTTCACCCACTTGGGCAAATATTTCAAAAACCTCGCACGGGATTACAGCTTGCATGCGTGGGTATTTAAATTCTTGTAACATTATATTATTAAGCCCTGTTTTATACCCACCAGTCTCCTATAGACTGAACCCGGCTTTGTTTTCAGTTCTTGCAGGTTTTGGAGTGCTGGGCGGGAGTTTGAGTCTATCACGTCTTTTGGTCTAGTCCGAGTCACACTACACGCATATTGTAATTGATTGAGTTATGCATTGAATGTATGAAATATTAATGGTACTTTGTGATATTCGGGACAGGCTTATAGGAATAGTTGAACCCGTGAATTGTGAAATTTTGATTTATGATTTATGTATGAATTTCGGGACTAGGTATTTATGTTAGTTGAACCCGTCACTTGCTGCTTATGTTATAATTGAACTTATGATTTGCTTCCACACGTGAATTTAATTTTGGTTAATTGCTTATTTGGTTTCGGAGTTTTAGCCCCGCCTAACATAGTGTATGAGTGGTCTCCCGTTCGCTATGATACGGATTCGGGTATGGACTTCCCATTTCGTAACCGAGAATGGGTCATAGTGTTGGGGATGTGGCGCCTTCTGTTTGGGGTGCTACAGAACCAGCCCATCTTTTGGGGGTATCCGCCGCTCCCCTATACTCAGAACCCACATGCTCAACCTCAAACCATCTACATCGCCCTAGCTCCGGGGGTCCAACGCCAAGTCCATCTTGGTGCTCACTCAGAAGAAGGTTTCGATGACAATGACAACCCGCCTCCCCGCCGGGAGCCCATGAGAAGGAGGGTGGACCAAGAGGAGGAGCGTCCCTCACAGATCCTCAGAAACATGGGGGAGGACGATAGAGGCTCGCCATATCGCCAGGACTACAAGCGAAATGAACAGGGACACGCCTGTTCCTAGAAACGTCCCAGTATTCGATCGCCTGGGGGCTAGGGTCCATCCCGATGCCTACCTGCGGGCCAACCACGGACATTGGGTCGGCCCCGGCGACCTTCGAAATCAGCTCCCTAGGAGAGGACAACAACCACGACAGCAACAACAACAACAACCACAACAACAGCAGCAATACCAACCCGACCCCGACCATGGGTCGGAATACTTTGATCCACAGGAGGAAGTGTCATCACACGTTCCTTGCGGGCATGCCCATGAGGCAAGGGTGCCCGCCCACCATGACGATCACCCTTCCCAACATCAGGGAAGGGTGTATCGCAGCAAAAGGGAGGTAAGATCCCCCTTTTGCGATGCAAACATCGACGCAAAGGTGGTGGATAAGTGCTGGGAGGCGGGCCCAGAACAGTAGCGGTCCGGGACCACATTTTAAAATTTTGTTTATAATACAAGTCTTAAAATATTTCTAAAACATTTTAATACAATAGCGGAAGACTAGCCGGATCTACTCAAGTATATACATGCAATTGATAATAAATTTTAAATCACTTAAGCAGATAAATATCTAACATGCAAGTAAGATCCCCCTTTTGCGATGCAAACATCGACGCAAAGGTGGTGGATAAGTGCTGGGAGGCGGGCCCAGAACAGTAGCGGTCCGGGACCACATTTTAAAATTTTGTTTATAATACAAGTCTTAAAATATTTCTAAAACATTTTAATACAATAGCGGAAGACTAGCCGGATCTACTCAAGTATATACATGCAATTGATAATAAATTTTAAATCACTTAAGCAGATAAATATCTAACATGCAATTAACACTTAAGAGCACATAATTTATCATATTTAAAATAAAATAACTGAAAAATATTACCGTACTGCAAACATGGCTATCTAACGGAATTTTTTCAGCTCCCGAATTCACCTCCAGAACCCGATACCTGATCTCCTCGTGAAACCGGCAGAGCTTCCCTGCAATAACCCCAGAGAAACCCTCGAAGTGTGGGCTCCGAAAGTATTTCTCTAAATACTTAGAGAAAACAAACTTTAAACTAGAAAACACTTTTCAGGGTTTAATCTCCCGAACTTAGGCGTTTTATACAAACACCTAATTAAAATTAATTCCAAAATAAATCGGAATTAGCTAGGAGAAAAGGGATATGGTTTCAAAGCCGAAAGTTCAGCCAAAACCTCTCCCAAACTTGTATGAAGAAATGAGGACCCAAGGCCCCTATTTATAGGGGAAAAACCGAGGGTAAAATAGTAATTTCACACCCCACTTGCGTGTGTAACTTGGATATAAAAACCGAGGACACTACCTTGAAGGTCTCGTCACCACGAGTCGAACGCCGCCGGCCGCTTTCCGGAATTCCCCTCAAGCTCCCGCACGCGCTACCTGAAGGTGGCGCGTGTGAAATACATGCGGCTAGGGTTTGTTGGCCTTGGTCCGGTCCGACCGAACCGGTTCTACACGTGGCCAGTCCTAGTGACGCCACGTGTCCGGTCTGGTCTGACACTATTCATTTGACCCGGCCCGTTGACCGGACCCTGACCCGTTGATACGGCCCGTTGGTCCGTTTGACCGACCCGGTCCAGATCCAGTCTGGACCGTTGCTTTACGTCGACGTGGCGCGATCATAGCCTTCCACGTGTCACACCACCTGGCGCCCAGTTAGCGCTACATCACCTGCCTCTGCTGACGTGGAATGCCACGTCAGCTGCCACGTCATCGATTTTTTTTTTTTTCGATGAAAATTTTATTTTCTCCAAATTAAAATTCCGGGCATTTCCAACTCTTTGGAACTTCCTTGGCTATTTTCAAACACTTTGAAAATTCATTTCTCTTTCTCCTTTTAATATTTTCTCTTTGGGTTTTTAAATTTGGGGCTTGTAGGGGGACCTGCAGGACTAATTAATTTTAGCTCCGAACGGATTAATATATTATCATCTCATGACAATAATTAATTACCGTTTAATGATATTTAATTCCACTAAATAAATATTGTTGCACTCTAAAATTAATTAAATTATTCACGAATTTCTCGATCTAGAATAATTTTGCATTTTACTCTTCCGTGTTGATATCCATGAAAAATAAATTGCAAATGAAAAATAAATTGCAACTACTATCATTTATTTTTCATCTCTAATTTGAAATTTATTGATTCACCTTAAGTTCAAATTTTCTGTATGTGAAACACATTCAACATACAACTTCGGTGACGTATCACGATAAGTACTTTGGCCAAAGTCTTAATTCGAACTTTTGCAAATCTATTTCAAGGCCACAGATTCCTCGATCAATATAACTCTTTAGCACATTTCATGTTGTCATTGAACGTACAAAGTATTTTGGCCACCTGTTACCGAGACCTCACTTCGAGTATATTACAGTGACTAACACTATATGCCTAAAGCCGAAATATTATCAGGATTAAGAGTACAATGTTTCCTTAGATTTTATTCATTTTAGATAGCAGTATAATATGAATAATCTCAGTGGTAGGGTTCGATGTTTCCAATCCTATTGAAACTCATCAACGTGTTATAATTGGAATCACCATTCCCTATGACGAAAGACTAATCATCTTATATAACCACGTTATAGTCTTGATAAGAACATATTCTTATCTTACTGACTAGAACTTTAATGACACGTGATTTCGGTATTCAAAGTCTTTTCCTGTGAAACGCATTTCATATTAGAATACCACCACACGCCATTAATTATCAGTACGTGAAATACTCACAACTTGTTATAAATTAAGGTAAATAAATTTAACAAATTGAATTTTTAGGGCACTTTTCCCAATAATAAGGTCCCCACCAATTTGCCGATTTATCACGGGAACACCGATCCCGTGAAACATTGTTCAAATTTTGAGGCTCAGGTTAGCCTCTACGGCCACTCCAAGCACATTTGGGCAAAAATCTTCGAAACCACGCTCGATGGTCCAGCCCAAGACTGGTTTGAAAGGCTAGCTCCCCATAGAATCAAATACTATGCCCATTTGGCTGAAATATTCAAGGCCCACTTCTCCTCCATGGAGGGAGTCAAGCTCCCGTCAACCTATCTGTCGAATCCGAACATTCCAATTCAGCTAGGGGTTAAACACCTGTTGCTAGACTATGGTCGTTTAATCTGTGGACTGATTAATTAATTAGTGAATTAATTAATTAGGGTCACTGCTAATTGAATTGAGAACCTAGAGGGTCACACACAACAACTTGGTTACATGAGTTGAGGCTTTAAAATGATTAAACGAGTTAATCAGGCCAAAGGGTTCCACACGTGTGAAATCACACGTGTGGGTCACGTGCGTGACACGTGTCCTTCATGGACACATGTGCATGTGCGTGAATAATTATTTTGGTGATTAGATAATTAATTTGTTAATTATTTAATAGACTTTGGTTTAATTTTGAATTAAAAAGAAAGTCTTATTTTGGAGAAAAATAATCTAGTTAATTAATTATGAATTAATTAATTAGATAAAATAAGTTATTTATTTTAAATAAATAAAGTATAAAATTATCCAAAAATAGTTTGGATATTTTTTAGTTCTCTTGAAAGTTGATTTGAATTAGAATTCAAAGTCAAAGTCAAAATTACTTGATGATCAAGTAATAGGAGAGAGAGAGAGACCAAAATCCTAGCCCATTAAGGACTAGGAATTTCGGCACTCCCCTCTTTATAAATAGGAGAGCTCGAGCTCCTTATGGAGTGACTTGGCAATTCTTTTGGTTCATGTGTTGAACACCATCCTTTCTCCAAGATAAAAGAAACCCTAGGTTAAGCCTAAACACTAACTAGAGAACTAGCATCCTTACTAGTTAGATTGTGATCAAGTTGGTGGACTATCTCTAGAGAGCTTCAAGTTAGAAGTTTGAAGATTCGAGCTTTACCAAGGAGAGGGAATGACGCCGCGAGAAGAGCGTTCTTGGGTGGCTTGAAACGCTTCAAGAAAGAATAAAATAAAAGTAAGTTTTCTATCTCTACGAATTTGGTTACACGATTGTGAGTCCAAGGTCCTTTTGTTGGGAAAATTTTTTTAAATTCCGCTGCTTTCTGATTCGTATTTTCCAAACAAGTGGTATCAGAGCCACCTCGTTAATCGTGTTTCTGATTCGTCTCAATTATTCTGAATTTGGTAGAAATTCTTAGGCTTGATGCGATTGAGTATTTGTAATTGTTTTAGAAAGCCTGAATTACGAAACTGTATTTTTTCCTGAAAGTTTCTGAAAATTAGTTTTTACAAAATTTAATTTTTGAAAACAATTTTAGATTTGGAACTGTATAAACTGTTTTTGGATTTCTTGGATTGGTTTTGCTTTTGAACGAAAACACGAAACAAAACCCGGATTACGACGAACACGCGAAACCCCGCGCGCGAAGGCGTACCGCGCGCGGGCTTCTCGCGCCACCGCCCGCCTGGCCTAGGCGTGCGCAGGGCATCCGCCCAGCACCCTCCCGCAACCGCGCGGAAGGTCCTTCCGGCCGAGACTGGCCGTCCATCGCCCGCCCGCACTGGCCGAGAGGGCCGCGCGCATGATGCGAGCGCACTCGCGCACGCGGCGCGCGGATCCCTTTCGCGTACGTGCCCCGTTTTCTCCATCGTAATCCGATTTTTCATGTTTCGTGCAATCCAGTCCCAATTTTATTTTTAATTTTAAAATTTTATTTTTGAATATTTATTTTAATTTTTGAATAAAACTTAAAATTGAGATTTTTGAGAAATTGAAACGGTTTATATTTTGGGAAAATACAATCCTTGATAAAATTATTAATTTTCAGAAATTAATTGAAATTTTATTTGTTTTTGTTAATTTGGGATTTATTGAAAACTTTTATAAACAAGACTCGCATCAAGTCGTGTTTTAAGTCATTAGGACTTGAAACGAGAATTTTAATTTATTGGCTAAATTTAAATTCTCGCAAAAGCATGTTAGGTGATCGTGGGTTTAGACTTATGTATGGTTTTAATTTATGCACATGGATGGTTTAAATTGGGGTTGGAGCCCTATAGTTGCGTTTTTCAATTGAGGTTGGAGCCTCACTTATGTGCGTACTGTTATGTGATTTGTTATGTGGCTTTCCATATTACTGTTTTTGAGGCCGGGGTATGCCCCGTGTAATTGTCTAAGGCCAATATGAAGATTGAGCCTTATTGCTTTATATCTTTTTCTTTTATTGTAATTTGAGAGTAGAGATAGGTGGTGAGGTTTTATTTTCATTTTGGAGACAATGCACCCATGGAGTAAGATGGACCACATTCAAGTAACAAGGAGGCCATAAGTGAAGACCCCTCAAAATGTTAGGGAGGGGAATCTCAATTGTAAAAATGTAATAGAGATAGGGCTCGTATTTTGTTACCGCTTTCCCTTATGTGATTTAAACTGTTTATGTGGCATGTATGTTAGAATTTGTGATTGTGGAGTGGCTCCCACATATCACGCATAAGATAGGTAGAACCCATGATCATTACATGTTAGTATCATGCTAGGACATGTTATCTGTTTATGTGCTTGTTTGAAATGCATTTAAGTGTACTTGCATTAATCAAGACTAATAAAATTGGATAACATATATGTTGGTGAGGTCGAACCGGACAACTCTCCGGTTGATTCGAAAATTCCCATTAAATATTAAGCTAATTTCGAACAAATAGGTGTTTAATTCGAGATGCAAATTTTGAATTAAATTCCTAGCATTCCATCAATAGGTTTTAAGTTTAGTAAGTGAAGCTAGTTATTGTCCGCGAGTCGTGGGATAGCTAGTGGAGCTTATTAGTTCTTAGTTACCTAATTGATCATTTTAAATGATCAATATTTCATGGTCAATTTTAGCAAGGGCGATGTCCGCGAGTCGTGGGTCGTTCGAACTAAGTTTTGGTCATGATCTTATGATTGATGGGTCTAGCTTAACACCTAAGTAAATATGGATGTCGCACAAGTCGTGGGTCCATGTTGAAAGATAGGTGATGCCAAAACAATTACTAAGAGTTCTAAAGGTGTTAGAATTGGTAAGTTGTACCTACCTAGGGTTCTTACTTAGAATGTCCGCAAGTCGTGGGTTCGAGGTAAAATGCCTAGGATCTTAGTACCCATTGGGAAACGTGTTCCTCTTAGATCTTTGGGAATTATAGATCTTTGAAAAACAGTGGGAGCTACATTAGATTAAAGACCTTATCTTTTGTATATCGTTATAATTCAGCATGCTCACATAGTTCTCTGTTTTACCATTTAGGTCGTAGATTCTGTGATTCTCTACGTGTTTTGAAATGGCAACCAAAAACCCTCTTGTATCGATCCTCGAGTCTAACAAGTTGACTGGTCCCAACTATTCTGATTGGCTGAGGAATCTAAAAATCATTTTAGATTCTGACAAGAGAACTTATGTCCTCTTCGAATGGGAGCCTAGTCCCGAAGGGGAGGCTCTCACTCGGGCCGAGCGGGACGCGATTCAGAAGTGGAAGGATGATAATCTCCAAGCCCGTTGCCTTATGTTGGCTAACATGTCTCCGGACTTGTAAAGGCAACATGAGGCCATGGAATTCGCTTGGGAGATTTACGACCACTTAGAGCAATTTTACCGCCCTCATGAACGTGTTACAAGGTATAACACTTCAAAGGAATTGTTCCACTTGAGAATGAGGGAAGGTTCAAGTGTCCATGAATATGGACTCAAGTTTCTCGCCCTTACTGAGAAACTTGCTTCCATGGACATGCCACTGAAAGATGAGCTTTCAGTGGATTTGTTGCTAGCTTCGCTCCTACCATCATTCAACCCATTTGTCCTTAACTTCAATATGAATCATGCTGGTGCTACTGTAGCTGAGCTGATTAGTCAGCTTGTGACTGCTGAAAGCACGATCAAGAAGGACAATAAGGTTTTGATGGTGAATGCTCCATCTTCCTCTTTTGGGTCTTCTAAAGGTAAGGGCAAGAAAGCCCAAAGGAAGAAGAAGAAACCCCTTAGGCCCACTGGTGGCATTTCGAAGGGGAAGGCCCAAAAGAAGAAGCGTGATCAGAAAGAGGATGTTTGCTTCCCTTGTGGCAAAGCGGGACATTGGAGGAGAAACTGCCCAGAGTACAAGACTACTCTAAAGAAAGGTATCTTTCTCGTTGAAGTAAATCTTTCTATTAATTCTAGTTCTTGGGTACTTGATACCGGTTGTGGAACTCATATCTTTAATGATGTACAGATGCTAAGTGAAGTCCAACAACTCAAAGAAGGAGAATGTGTCTTGAAGATCGGCGATGGCTCAAACGTTGAAGCTCGAGCTTTAGGTACAATTAGATTAGATTTAGGTAGTTTTGAGTTAGTCTTAAATAAAGTCCTTTATGTACCGAGCATTATTCGTCATATAATTTCAGTTCCAATATTAGATTGTGAAGGTTATGAAACTTATATTAAGAATGGTAAATACTTTATCAAACGGAACAACTCTTCCGTTCACATTGGTACTCTAAGTAATGGACTTTATCTAACTCAGAATATCAATATTATGAATATACAACGAGAAACGAAGCGTAAGAGAGATGACAAAGTTTCAGCTCCCTTATGGCACGCTAGATTAGGACACATTTCTAAGAACAGAATTAGCAAGATAAACACTTTAGGATCATTCTCTGAAAATGATCTTAAGGAGTTAACTTCTTGCGAATCCTGTCTCAAAGGAAAGATGTCCAAAGTTCCTTTTAAAGGAACTGTGGAACATGCCACTAAGGTTTTGGATTTGATCCATACTGATGTTTGTGGACCGCTTAGTGTAAGCACTAGAAACAATCATCAGTATTTCATAACCTTTACTGATGACTTTAGTCGGTATGGTTATGTATACTTAATGAAGTATAAATCTGAAGCTTTTGAGAAATTCTTAGAATTTTAAAAGGAGGTTGAGAACCAAACTGGTCACAAGATCAAAACACTTCGATCTGATCGAGGAGGCGAGTATCTTAGTGAAGAATTCCTTAATCATCTCAAAGATAATGGGATTATCTCTCAGTGGACTCCTCCGGGAACTCCTCAGCTTAATGGAGTTTCTGAGAGAAGGAATCGAACCTTACTTGATATGGTTCGTTCCATGATGAGTTTCACTGACTTACCACCTTCTTTCTGGGGTTATACCCTAGAAAGTGCCGCAAAGATTTTGAATCTAGTTCCCTCTAAGTGAGTCCCTAAAACGCCCTATGAAATGTGGCATGGTAAAATCCCTAGCTATTCTTACTTAAGAATTTGGGGTTGTCCTGCTTACGTGAAGAGGACAGTGGGAGATAAGTTAGAATCTCGTTCTAACTTATGCTACTTTGTAGGTTATCCTAAGGAATCTATAGGATACTACTTCTATGATCAATCTGAGCAAAAGGTGTTTGTTTCCAGAAATGTCATTTTTCTTGAGGAACCGTTCCTTAAAGAAAAGAAAGGCAAGATCATAGAATTAGAAGAAGTACAAAGTGATCCCACACCACCCACTGAAGAAACGTCTCCTCCTGATCAACTACAACCAATCACGAATTTCGATACACATGAAAATCCTCCTCTGAGGCATTCTAAACGCACTCCTAGACAGTCGGAGAGGTGGTATGGATTCTTCCATGAAATCTCTCAAAAGGATAATGATCCTTTAACATATGAGGAGGCACTTTCAGATTCTGACTCTGAACAGTGGATAGAAGCCATGAAATCCGACATGGACTCCATGAACTCCAACCAAGTTTGGACCTTGGTAGATTTTCCTGATGGGGTCAAACCCATAGGTTGCAAATGGATCTTTAAGAGAAAGCTTGGAGTTGATGGAAGCATTGCAGCCTACAAAGCAAGACTGGTTGCAAAAGGATTCACTCAAAGACCCTGTGTGGACTTTGATTAAACTTTTTCGCCAGTTGCAATGCAAAAGTCTATTCGGATAATGCTTGCCATTGCTGCATATTATGACTATGAGATATGGCAAATGGATGTGAAAACTGCCTTTCTCAATGGTGACATTGACAAAGACATTTATATGGAGCAACCCATAGGTTTCACATTCAGTGGGAGTGAGCAAAAGGTTTGCAAACTCCAAAGATCAATCTATGGATTGAAACAGGCTTCTAGGAATTGGAACATTCGATTTGATGAATCAGTCAAAGCGTTTGGCTTCATTCAAATTTCGAGTGAGTCCTGTGTGTATAGAAAGGAATTGGAGACCTCAGTGCAATTCTTAGTACTTTATGTTGATGACATCCTTCTTATTGGGAATTCGAAGGATGACATGAAAGTAACTAAGTTATGGTTATCGAACCAATTCGAGATGAAAGATCTTGGTGATGCGTCCTATATCCTTGGAATTAAAATCTATAGAGATAGATCTAGAAGGTTAATAGGACTATCACAGTCGATGTACATTGACAAAATATTGAAGAGATTCAATATGGAGTCAGCAAAGGTTAAGAACCTTCCTATGAGTGTAGGAACATGTCTTTCAAAGAAGATGTGTCCTAAGACTAACCTTGAGAAGAAAAGAATGACTCATACACCTTATGCATCAGCAATAGGTAGCATAATGTATGCAATGTTATGTACTCGACCGGATGTGGCTTATGCACTTAGTGTGACAAGTCATTTCCAATCTGACCCTGGAGATGGTCACTGGCTGCCCTAAAGAATATTCTTAAGTACTTGAAAAGTACTAAAGATTTATTCTTAGTTTACGGAGGTCAGAAAGATCTTACTATCGAAGGATACTGCGATGCAAGCTTTGCATCTGACTTAGATGATTTTAAGTCAATGTCAGGACACATTTTCTGCCTAAACGGCGGAGCAGTGAGTTGGAAGAGTTCCAAGCAAACAACCACTGCAGATTCGACCACTGAGGCCGAATACTTAGCTGCAAATGATGTAGCTAAGGTAGGTGTTTGGATTAGAAACTTCATTCAAGAATTGAATGTTGTTCCTAGCATGAAAGACCCCATTTCGGTGTTTTGTGACAACACTGGGGCGGTTGCTCAAGCAAGAGAACCAAGATCTCACCAACGGACCAAGCACATTATGAGGAAGTATCACCTAATCCGTGATATTATCAAAAGAGGAGATGTGCAAATTGAGAGGGTCACATCAGCAGAGAACGTGGCAGATCCACTTACTAAACCCCTTAGTCGAGAAGCTTTCCAAGGTCATCTTCAGAAGATGGGACTTAGAGTAGCTTTAGAATGGCTTTGACGAGCAAGTGGGAGATTGTTAGGAATAGTGCCCTAGAAAGCCGGTTGTAAATCCGCTTTGTGCTTTTCCTTATTGTAATCACAGACAATCTTTGAATGAAATAACGAATTGAGGCAACACTTCTTTATATGCTCTTGTTTGGTATGCGTTTACTTTAGCTGTGCATGTACGAGAACTCCCCTAATCCTGATGACTTTAGGACTCTACCATTTAGGTGAAATGGTTCATGAAACGAGCCCTATATCACATAAGTCATGATTAGTAAAATACTCCAAGCCAATGAGTCCTACAGACAGTGGGAGTGTCAACCTGACTCCTCTAAGGCTTGCTTGTGGGATCACGCCCTTAAGAAGGACCACCTTGTTTCATGGAGGTGCAAAGTGTATAGTTGATACGTGCGTGATACATGAGGGTGCTTACTTCAATAAGTAAGTTCACTGAGGTGCCCCGTGTGAGAAGATTCCTAAATGGGAAATGAAGTTTCTATTTCAGGAAATGGAAACTTCCAGATTAGGAAATATCTCACGAGTCATTGATGTGATTAATTGATCCTTAAGACTTGAGGTTCCTTGTCACTTTATGAGTTAACTCTGGAGTCTTAGGTATAAGCTTTAAAGGGTGTCGCCTTAGACAACTGATTCAAGGCTTATGCTGGGGCTGCACAAGTGATTCATGAAAGTGAATGAGAATCAAGAAAGGACCTACACTTGCATTTGCAAGGTGATCTCTTATTGTGTAAGTCATTCATATGCCATGTGGAGTCCTTGGCCAAGGCAGTAGATCAAGACATCAAGAAAAGGGTTTCTTGGATTGAGATCAAATGGATATGAAATGCATTTAGCTTTAAGACCGGATTATTAGGGTTCTGATTATTCTCTTGCCCTAGATCTTGGTTGAGAGATAGTAAGTAGGAGGATTGTATCTCACATGAATCAATGACTTAAAGGTTCTGTCGAATCCGAACATTCCAATTCAGCTAGGGGTTAAACACCTGTTGCTAGACTATGGTCGTTTAATCTGTGGACTGATTAATTAATTAGTGAATTAATTAATTAGGGTCACTGCTAATTGAATTGAGAACCTAGAGGGTCACACACAACAACTTGGTTACATGAGTTGAGGCTTTAAAATGATTAAACGAGTTAATCGGGCCAAAGGGTTCCACACGTGTGAAATCACACGTGTGGGTCACGTGCGTGACACGTGTCCTTCATGGACACGTGTGCATGTGCGTGAATAATTATTTTGGTGATTAGATAATTAATTTGTTAATTATTTAATAGACTTTGGTTTAATTTTGAATTAAAAAGAAAGTCTTATTTTGGAGAAAAATAATCTAGTTAATTAATTATGAATTAATTAATTAGATAAAATAAGTTATTTATTTTAAATAAATAAAGTATAAAATTATCCAAAAATAGTTTGGATATTTTTTAGCTCTCTTGAAAGTTGATTTGAATTACAATTCAAAGTCAAAGTCAAAATTACTTGATGATCAAGTAATAGGAGAGAGAGAGAGACCAAAATCCTAGCCCATTAAGGACTAGGAATTTCGGCACTCCCCTCTTTATAAATAGGAGAGCTCGAGCTCCTTATGGAGTGACTTGGCAATTCTTTTGGTTCATGTGTTGAACACCATCCTTTCTCCAAGATAAACGAAACCCTAGGTTAAGCCTAAACACTAACTAGAGAACTAGCATCCTTACTAGTTAGATTGTGATCAAGTTGGTGGACTATCTCTAGAGAGCTTCAAGTTAGAAGTTTGAAGATTCGAGCTTTACCAAGGAGAGGGAATCACGCCGCGAGAAGAGCGTTCTTGGGTGGCTTGAAACGCTTCAAGAAAGAATAAAATAAAAGTAAGTTTTCTATCTCTACGAATTTGGTTACACGATTGCGAGTCCAAGGTCCTTTTGTTGGGAATTTTTTTTTAAATTCCGCTGCTTTCTGATTCGTATTTTCCAACAGTTTCTTCGCCGGCTTCAATGAAGCTTTTGTTAAGGTTGAGCACCCAGGGATTGATGTCTTGACCTAAACCGTTTACAAAGCCATCCGCCACGCGAAATGTGCCAATGAAATCATCATCCAGTCCCCAAAAAACATGAAGGAGGTCATGGCTATTGCCCGCCGTTTTATGCGCCTAGAAGAGGTCAAGTCAACCACTCACGTGGAAGGACGAAGGAATGAAAGGCGAACTTATGAGCTTACCGCCGATCGATTTCCTAGGTCCGACCCACCTTGGTCGAAACCCCCCAGGCTCTCAAGTTGGATGGAACAGAGACTCAAGAGGGAGATGCCCTCAGGAAGCAGGGCTAAGAAGGCGTATACTCCGTTAGTCTGCCCCATTGAGGAGATTTATGAGGTTCTGGACAGGGGGCTGCTCAAAAAGCCCAAACAGCTGAAAGAGACCAAAAAGGCTAAGGAATCGGGCAAGCGCTGCGCCTACCATATGCAGTTTGGGCACTGGACCTCAGAGTGCATAGCCCTGAGAGAAGAAGTTGAGTGATTGATCCAAGGGGGCCACCTGATGGAATTCATTAAAAAGCTAGACGAACGAGCCCGCCAAGCCTTCGACCCAAGAGACTCCCCACCTCCAAGAAGAGGACGCAAGCCGCCGCTCGAGAAACCTAAAGAAGAAAACCCCCACAACCTGCCCACCAATAGATATTCAAGATCGCGGGGGGCCCCACGGGGGAGATTCGAAGACTACTCGCAAGCGGTCGTGGCGACAGGTGGGTCGAGAGCTCTATGGGCCCAGGAAAGTGATGCAAGTGGAGTCTGGACGTGAGTGGCTAGAGCAAGAGATTTTTTTTAGTGATAGGGACTTTGTACCAGTGATGCCACGGGACGGCGGAATACCGAGTTGTCCGATGGTGCTCACACTTGATGTTGCTAGTTGCGCTATACACAAGACCCTTGTTGATAGTGGAAGCTCAGCCAACATTATCTTTTACTCGACCTTGCAAAAAATGAACATTCATAACTCACTTGACTATGAATTAAAACACCTTTGACAGGTTTTGGTGGATCAGAAGTCTATTCCAAGGGGCGAGTCAAGCTCGTCACTTCCATGGGAAAATTGCCAAGAAGAGCCACTCAGCTGCTCGAGTACTTGGTGGTGGAAGGCCCATCCGCTTACAATATCATTATAGGGCACCCCACCCACCTAAGTTTCAGAGCGGTGATCTCCACGTACCACCAAACCATCAAAATGCCAACACCACACGGAATCGGTGAGCTCAGGTGCAACATACTGGAATCCTGGGAATGCTATTTTGTTTCCATGGAGAAGGTAAAGCTTCCCAACAAAACCATTGTCCCTTTGTTGAACGTCGATGACTTCCTGGATACGGAACTCACCGACCCCGATGACCCAACGGCAGAGATGTGCTCCAAGCAAATGACTTCCACAATTGCCCGAAAAAAGAGGAAGTTAGATGACGGAAAGATCGCCGCAGAGGGCGCCATCGTTCCTGTTCAATTGGTGCCCGACGATGAAGAGAAAACCACTAATATTGGGGCGAACCTGAAAGGTAAACAACAGTGTATGCTCATTCAATTCCTCCGAGAAAACGCAGATGTATTTACCTGGAAATCCTCCGATTTGGTCGGCGTCGATCCAAAAGTCATTGAGCATCACTTGAATGTCGACCCAAGCTTTCGACCCATTAAGCAGCGGCTGAGGGCACAGAGTGATGAGCGTAATGAAATAATCGAGCAAGAAGTTAACAAACTCTTGGACGTCGGGTACATCACGCCCGCGAAATATATCGACTGACTCTGCAATGTCGTCTTGGTCGCCAAAACAGGAGGAAAGTGGCAAATGTACAATGACTTTACAGACTTGGACAAAGCGTGCCCCAAGGACCCTTACCCTCTCCTGCGGATCGACCAACTGGTTGATTCCACCACTAGGTGTGAGCTCCTGAGCATGATGGACGCCTTTCAAGGCTATTACCAAATTTTTATGGCCCAGGAGGATAAGAAAAAGACTGCTTTCATGGTGGTCAAGGGTATTTATTGCTTCGAAGTCATGCTCTTCGGATTGAAGAACACAGGAGCCACTTACCAGAGGCTAGTCAATAAGGTCTTTCAGGGTGAGATTGGAAAAACAATGGAGGTATATGTTGACGACATGATCGTCAAGAGCGAAAAGGCTGAAATGCACCTGACGGATTTGGGTCGGACTTTCGACCTGCTACGTAAGTATCGGATGAAGTTGAACCCAAGCAAATGCTCGTTCGGCATAGATGGAGGTAAATTCCTGGGCTATATTGTCAGTCAGAGGTGAATTGAGGCCAACCCAGAAAAGATCCTATCACTGAAAAGCATCAACAGGCCTCACACGATCAGGGACGTTCAGCGTCTTGTGGGTCGAATCATTTCGTTAAACAGGTTCATCTCTCGCTCTTCTGAGAAAAACCTCCCTTTCTTTAAAATTTTGCATAATATCAAAAAAATTGAGTGGACTGACGAATGTGATGAGGCTTTTAAGAGGCTCAAGGAATATCTTGCATCCCCCCTCTGTTAGCAAAACCCATTGCAGAGGAAACCATGTACGTGTACCTGGCGGTTATAGTGGAGGTGGTCAGCTCGGTGTTGGTTGCCCTGCACAAAAGGAAACACATGCCGGTATACTATGTGAGCAAGATATTGCATGGGGGTGGAAGCACGCTGGAGATTGAAAATTCGCTCTGGCACTTGTATACACATCCAGGAAGCTGAGGCCATATTTCCAATCCCATCCCATTGTGGTCCTCACGGACCAATGATTGCACCAAGTCTTAGAAAAGCCTAAAGCCACAGGGAGGATAGTTAAATGGGTCATTGAGTTAAGTCAGTTTGATATCAGCTATCAGCCCAGGACGGCCTACCAAGCCCAAATCCTTGCAGATTTCCTCATGGAGAAGGACGACCCAGACAAGCAGACCCCACGCTCGGTGCTACGGACCATGTCGGTCGATGGCTCCTCAACCTCTTGGGAGGGGGGGTTGAGGGGATATCCTTGATAAGCACAGAAGGACAAGAGCTCGATTTCTCCATCTCTCTTGATTTTCCAGCCACCAATAATGAAGTGGAGTATGAGGCGCTCATTGCAGGCCTCAAAATTGCCAAAGAGCATGGGATTGAGAAGATGTCTGTGACCACGGATTCGCAGCTAGTGTCAAGCCAAGTGGAATGCTCTTATGAGGCATGAGAAGACTCAATGATTAAGTATCTGGCCAAGGTCAAATCCTTGGCATCCCAATTCAAAGAATTCAAGCTGCAATAGGTTCCCAGGGAGGAGAACACGCGGACAGATGCGTTACCCAAATTCGCGAATGTAATGAGGGGCTCTAAAGACTGGAACATCACATACCTCTCAAGCAATGGGCGAGTGATTGATGGAGAGCTAGAAATGATATGTTCCATCGACCCAACTGAGCCCTACTGACTTGATGAGTTTATATTGTACCTTAGGGACGGAGTCCTGCCCATCGACAGGAACTCGGTAAGGCGCTTTAAATACAAAGTTGTGAGTTACTCCCTTGATTCGGAAGGAAGACTGTACAAGAAGGCGTACATGGGGCCGACAAAGAGATGCCTTCGTCCCTCTCAGGCCTTGGACGTATTGGAGGAAATTCATAGCGGGCAGTGTGGAAACCATACGGGCGGTTGATCCCTAGCAAAGAAAGTGTCAAGGAGTGGGTTTTACTGGCCCACTCTAAATGATGATGCTAGGGAATATGCCCGCAAGTGCGTAAACTGTCAGAAGCATGCCAACATCCCACATCAGCATCATGCAAAAATGGTGCCTATCAATATTTGCTAGCCTTTTGATCAATGGGGGATTGACATAGTGGGACCCCTTCCCCTGGCAACCGGTCAAAGGCAATACCTACTACTCACGGATGAGTACTTCTCCAAATGGTTCGAAGCCCAACTAGTCGCGAAGATCACTAATAAAGTTATTCAGAACTTCCTTTGGCGTAATATCATTTGCAGGTTTGGGGTCCCCAGGGTCCTGATCTGCGACAATGAAACTCAGTTGCAGAGCGCCAACACAAGGTCCTACTGTTCAGACATGGGAATCAGTCAGCATTTTGCATCAGTTGGCCATCCCCAGGCAAACGGCCAAGTCGAAGTCATCAACCGCATCATCATTCAGAACCTCCAGACCAGGCTCGAAGCTAAGAAAGGTGCCTGGGCCGACGAACTTGACGGGGTCCTTTGGGCTTACGGACCACTCCAAGGACCGCGACAAGGCTAACTCCCTTCTCAATGGTTTATGGGTCGAAAGCCATAATCCCAGCAGAACTACTCTATCAAACAACCAGAGTCTCCATATACTAAAAGGCAATAAGCAAATGTAAAGTACGAGTACAAACTTGGTTCAAGTTAAGTTACTTTCATTTCATAGTGGGGTCCAGCCCCAATCAGATTACAAAACACGTGCAGAGAAATGGAAATTATAATGCTTAACTCTGAAAAGCGAGGTACAATTTAAGAATTGAAAGTAGGAGGGTTCGTGACTTCAGTAACAGGCTCTTCGATCAAAGCCGGGGGACTTGTTTCTATCACCGGAGTGACGTTTATAGGGGTTGGAATCGCGGCGACCGTTGGCTCATTTTCTCTAATCATGGGAGCCGGGGGCAGTGTCGTCAGGGACTCCTCCCCCAGGCACATTTCCTCTATTTTCGCCGCCATATATTCCACCGTCTCTGCGTCAATTCCACCTTTCCTCCCTTCGCTCAAGGATACGGAGTCAACCTCTACAGACTAGTCACTTCCAGTCGCCTCCCTGGAAACAGGTCCGGTGGCTTCCTCAACCATCAGGGGAATATACATCTCCGTATCAGGGTCCTCCCATATATTCTTCCCAGGACGTTTCACCCCAATGCATTCCACGGACACCTCCGGATCAGATGACATATCCCTTGGCCCATAATTTCTTTACGGTGGTGCTGTGGGTTAGCTCTCAAGGGGTACGGTTGTGGACTTTTTGGGGGCTATGTTTTGAAGTGGCGATTCGGGTGGAGAAATGAAGAAAGGAGGTTTTTAGGAATGAAAGGCATACCTCAGGGATTTGCTTGGAATGTTCTCTGGGATTAATTCTCTTGCGATGAGCTCTGAATGCTGGGAACTCTCCAACCTTAGGGTTTTTTCCTTTCAAGTAGCGTGAAAAGGGGAAAAACCATCTAAGTCCCCTATTTATAGCTGGGATTAATCAAATCACAATTAATTGGCACCACGTGTCAGTTAATTAACTCGTGTGGGGAAGAACGTGGCCCGTTACCCAATAGCGGCTGTAACCGCCTCTCAGGATCCGCGCCCAACGCCCCAAAATTCAAAAGTGCAATCATTCCGCTGATAAGGGAAAAAACCTAATGTTTCCCGCCCAGTAGACTCCAGAAGGCACGCGTGCGTGACGCCACGGCCTAGCCACCGCCTATCGTGGATCGATGTCAGCTCTTGGATCGATGGGATCTGGATCGATGAGCCCTGGCTCGATAAGAGCTGGCTCGACAATATGGGCACGACCCAACTCAGGCGCGCGTGGTCACCTGGCTAGTCTTCTTCCTTTCCCAAGCAATCAAGATACATTTCTCAAGGTCCGCCACCACTGGAAGTGTGCCGCCTGACCTTGGGGGGGGGGGGGGAGGGGGTGGAGATGATAAGGGGAAATTTGGGGTTTATGACTGGGGCTCCACGTGTCTTGCCACGTAGGAGAACGAAGCTAGGTCAGTCTCCCTAAAATCCGACCCAGGTCTGTTGGTCTATCGAGCAAGGACTTAGTCTTCTAAAGGAGCGGTTGCGTACTAGGCGAGGGACAGTTTCGACCCAGGGTCTCTCTTCGACTGAGAGACGACCGACCCAGGTGTCCGATCGACCCACACGCTACTTCATAGCCACATTCAATGCGTGTACCACCTGTAGCAGGCTGCATTAATTTCGGCCACCCCAAGTACTGTGTCAGGCATCCTGGCAGGAGCAGACAAAGCAGTGCTTTATTTGGAAAAGCACTGTTCTGGCCACCAACCGTCGCTCTCCCACCAGACCAGATCCACACTTTCTTGGAGGCCTACTTGCACCTAGAGAGTTCATCTCCCTCCTATATACGCTCGTCCCCTCCATTGACAATGGTAAGCTTTCCTTTACATCCTGAGTCCTTACTCACCTTGCATTCTCGACCCAGGGCTTCAGCTAGCTTGAGCGTCGGAGTGCGAAAACGGGTTCAACCCCCATCTTTCCCCGTTTGGCCTTTGAGTTCATGTTTGTTACCTTCTTTCAGTTCAGGAAAGCATCAGAGTTACCTCACTTCAACAAATATCTTGGGTGATTGGGAGTCCTAATCTGCAGTCCAGCACATAGCCAGATTTTGACACCATCAACAAGGTTTGAGAAACCCTAGGGATTTTTGAACCCCCTAGTATAAATACTAGTGGAGATGCTTCTCTTATTCTTTAGACCAACACTCAAGAAGTGTCAAACTTTTTAGAAAATCCAAAAGAAAAGTTTTAAAAGTAAATCGTAGCCTAACACAAGCCATAGAACTAGCATTCTCACTCGCTTGATCGTGTTCTAGGACTGGTGTGGATACGCTTTGGAGGGCTTCTAATTTGGAGTCTAATTCGAAGGCCGTTCGAGGGATTCCGCTTGAAGGGTGTTCGTTAGGCGGTAAAGACATCACTAGAAAGCTTCTACCTTTGTGAGTTTCTAAAACACCCTACGATACGATACGAAAATTGTAAGACAACGATTAAACTTTTGAAAAGTTTTAAGCTTCCGCTGCTCAACTCTTTCGTGTTTTCCAACAAGTGGTATCAGAGCCACCTTGCAATGCTCGTATTATGTCTTTACTGCTTTACGAATTTTGACTGAAAATTCTTGAATTTGGATATTGGTTATGTATTCTTGGTTTTTGTTTAAAAACAAGTCTATCGGATCAATACTGTTTCTTGAAAATTTTGGATAAATTATTTTCGGATAAATTTGGTTTTAAGCTATTTTAATTTGGATTGAGTTGAACTATTTTAATTCCAAATTGGATTTCTTGAATTTGTCGAAATTACGATACGAAATTGGAACGAGGGCATAACCACGCGCGTGATGCACGCAGCTTGAGCAATTAGCTCGTGGGGCGGCAGGAGTCGCCTCGCCATGTCTGCCCTAGCGGGCATCATGCGGGGACTGCGGGGATCACGCACGGATGGCGTCCCAGCGCCAACGCCGTACTGTTCTGCCTCTCCCGCCCGCGCGAGTTGCTGCTTCCCTGCCCGGTATCCGCCGCACGCCAGCGCGGGCTGTGTGCGCGAAGCTGCACGGCGGAAGCGCGCCTTGTGAGGGGTCCGGTTTGATCCCGGGACTTTGTATCGTGTTTCCAAGTTTCGCTAAAATCCCATTTTGTAATTATTTATTTTTGAAATAATTATAAAATTTGGGATTTTTATGAATTAAAGTCAAGTTCTCACTTTTCGAGAAAATAATAAATATCACTTTGAATGATATTTTTGACAAAAATTTAATTTTGAATTAATTGAGATTTTGTCATTTGATCCGGGTTCGATTTTGAATAAATTCTTGAATAATGAACTAATATTCAAATTACTTAAGTTATGTGTAACTTGAAGTCAAGAGAATTTTAAATTTAATTGGTAAATTTAAATTCGAGCCGAATCATGCTGATTTAGGTGATCGTGGGTTAGTCTTATGTATGTTTTAGTTCTGCACATGGATGATTTCAATTGGGGTCGGAGCCCCATAGTTGCGTGCTTTCAATTAGGGTTGGAGCCCTACTTATGTGCCTACTATTATGTGTTTATTATGTGGCTTTCCTTATTATTATTTTTGGGCCAGGGTATGCCCGTGTATTTGTCTATGGCCAATATGAAAATTGAGTCATATTACTTTATGTAAAGAGAGTAGAACTTAGGAAGTGAGGTTTTAATTTCATTTTGGAGACATGCACCTATGGAATAAGGAGGATCCACAAGGAGCATTTGAAGAACGGTGGCCATAACAAGACCCCTCAAAATGTTTAGGAGGGTTTCTATTAAATGTAATAGATAAGGCGTTTTTCCATTAAATTATGTACCCCTATGTGATATGAAATGTCTTATGTGGCATGAATATTAGAACTAGTGATTTTGGAGTGGCTCCCAAAATCACATATAAGATAGGAACCCATGATCATCTCATAATTAGTATCATGCTAGGACATGTTATCTGCTAATTGTTTCTATGATGCACTTTATGAGAAACTGTATTAAACAAGACAATTAAAATTTGGATAACAATTTATGTTGGTGAGGTCATTCCGAACAACTCTCTGGAAATTGGAAAATCCTTTTATTAAATATTGAGCAATTTCGAAAAAATAGGTATTTTATCACGATAATAAAATCCCTAGCATTCCATCAATAGGATTTAGGACTTAATAAGTGAAACTAATTGCTGTCTCACGAGTCGTGGGGTAATTAGTGTAGCTTATTAACTCTTAATTTCCTGATTAATTATTTTAAATAATTAATATTTCTTGACCATTTTAGAATGGGCGATGTCTCACGAGTCGTGGGTAATTCTGGACTAAGTTTGGTTGAGATCTTATGATTTATGGGTCCTGCTCAACACTAAAGTAGATATAGATGTCTCATGAGTCGTGGGTCCATGATCGAAAGATTAGTGATGCAAAAATATTACTAAGAATTACATGGGGATGGAATCGGCAATTCGTACCTACCTAAAGATTCTTAGATTTTAGATGTCTCGCGAGTCGTGGGTCCAAAACTAAGAATGCTTGGGATCCTAGTACCCATTGAGAAAATAAGTTTCTTCTAAAGTCGTTTGGGATTTATAGGCTTTTTAAAAACAGTGGGAGAACATATTTCTAAAGACCTTGATAATATGTAATCGTTATTATTCAACATGTTCATGATTTCTCTGTTTTTCCATTTAGGTTGTAGTTCTGTGATTCTCTACATTTTGAAATAGCAACCAAAAACCCTTTGGTATCCATCCTCGAATCAAATAAGTTGATAGGGCCCAATTACTCTGATTGGCTTCGGAATCTAAAGATAGTTTTAGATTCTGAAAAGAGAAAATATATTCTCTTCGAGGGAGAGCCTGTCGCTGAAGGCGAGGCTTCGACTCGGGCCTAAAGCGAGGCGATCGTGAAATGGTCTAAAGATAATCTTCAAGCCCGTTTCCTCATATTGACCAACATGTCTCAGGATATGCAAAGACAACATGAGTCTATGGAAAACGCTTGGGAGATTTATGACCATCTCGAGCAATTGTATCGCCCCAAAGAGCGTGTTCTCAGGTAGAACACCTCTAAGGAGCTCTTTCATCTTGGAATGAAAGAAGGTACAAGTGTCCATGAGCACGGTCTCAAGTTTCTTGCTTTGAACGAGAAACTGACCTCATAGAAATGCCACTAAGTGAAGAACTCATCGCAGATTTGTTGCTCGCATCGTTCCACCATCATTCAATATTTTTGTGTTAAACTTCAACATGAATCATCCTCATGCTACTGTAGCTGAGTTGATTAGTCAACTTGTGATTGCTGAAGACACGATAAAGAAGGATCATAAGGTAATGATGGTCACTTCCTCTTCTAGGCCATCTAAAGATAAAGGGAAGAAAGTTCCCAAGAAGAAGGGATCTCTTAAACCCGAACGGGAGGTTAAAAAGAGAAGGACCAAGAAGAAAAGGGATCAGAGAGAGGACGTTTGCCACTATTGTGGCAAGAAAGGGCATTGGAAGAGGAACAACTAAGAGTATAAGGATACTCTAAAGAAAGGTGCGTTTATTATTGAAATAAAGCTATCTATTGATTCTAATTCTTAGGTACTTAATACCGGCTGTGGAGCTCATATCTGTAATGATGTACAGATGCTAAATGAGGTTCGGTATCTTGAAGAAGGAGAATGCGTCTTGAAGGTTGGGAATGGATCAAGCGTTCAATCTCAAGCCATTGGGACGTGTAGATTAGATTTAGGTGTCTTTACTTTAGTTTTGAACAAAGTCCTTCATGTACCTTCTATTATTCGTAATATCATTTCCATTCCAATACTTGATTGTAAAGGTTTTGAAACTTTTTCTAGAAATGGAAACTTTTATCTTAAGAAGAATAAAACTTTCGTTTTACTTGGTACATTATCTAATGGACTTTATACAACTAAAGACTCTAATATTCTGAATATACAGCAATTAAACAAACGCAAAAGAGATGACAAGATCTCGGCTTCTTTATGGCACGCACGTTTAGGCTACGTTTCCAAAGATAGGATTGCTAAGTTAACTAATTTAGGATCATTCTACGATAATGAACTTAAAGAGTTAACTCATTGTGAATCATGTCTTAAAGGAAAGATGGCCAAAACTCCCTTTAATGGTAAAGTGGAACGCGCCACTAAAGTATTGGATTTAATGTATACTGATGTTTGTGGAACACTTAGTGTAAGTACGAGAAACAATCATCAGTATTTCATAACCTTCATAGACGACTTTAGTCGTTTTGGTTATGTGTACTTAATGAAGTATAAATCCAAAGCCTTTGACAAAGTCTTGAAATTTCAAAAGGAGGTTGAGAATCAAACAGGTCACAAGATTAAGGCACTTCAATCTTATCGAGGTGGTGAATATCTAAGTGATGAATTCCTTAGTCATCTCAGAGATAATGGAATTATCTCTCAGTGGACTCCTCCGGGAACTCCTAAATTAAATGGAGTTTCGGAGAGAAGGAACAGAAGCTTACTTGATATGGCTCGTTCCATGATGAGTTTCACTGAATTATCACCTTCATTCTGGGGTTATGCCCTTGAATCAGCAGTTAAGATTCTGAATCTTGTTCCCTCCAAATCTGTACCCAAAACCCCATTTGAGGTGTGGTTTAACAAAATCCCTAACTATTCTTACCTATGAATTTGGGGTTGTCCTGCTTATGTGAAGAGGACAGCGGGAGATAAGCTTGAAGCTAGATCAAGATTATGTAACTTCGTAGGATATCCTAAAGAGTCAATAGGATATTATTTCTACGATCCTCTTGAACAAAAGGTCTTTGTGTCAAGAAACGCTACTTTTCTTGAGCACTCATTCCTTAAAGAAAAGAAAGGCAAGATCGCAGAACTCGAAGAAGTTCGAAAACAAGGTCCCACTCCAAGTTTAGAGACTAACGTCCCTCAGCCAATCCAAGAGAGTGATACACGCAAAAATCCTCATCAAATAAGATGTTCTGAACTTATTCCTAGACAACCAGAGAGATGGTATGGTTTTCTCCACCAAACATGTCAAATGGATAACGATCCATTAACTTATGAAGAGACACTGTTAGATTCGGAATCAGAACAGTGGAAAGAAGCAATGAAATCCAAAATGGATTCCATGTACTCTAATCAAGTTTGGACCTTGGTTGATCCACCTGATGGGATCAGGCCCATAGGGTGCAAATGGATATATAAGCGCAAGCTTGGAGTGGATGGAAGCGTGGCAGCCTTTAAAACAAGATTAGTTGCTAAAGGTTTCACTCAAAGACCAGGTGTAGACTTTGATGAAACCTTCTCACTGGTTGCAATGCAAAAATCCATTCGGATCTTGCTTGCCATTGCTGCATGTTATGACTAACAAATATGGCAAATAGATGTGAAAACTGCCTTTCTCAATGGAGACATTGACGAAGACATTTACATGGAACAACCCATTGGTTTCAAATTCAGTGGGAGCGAACAAAAGGTTTGTAAGCTCCAACGTTCACTCTATGGATTGAAACAAGCGTCTAGGAATTGGAATATTCAGTTTGTGAGGCAGTCAAATCGTTTGGCTTAATTCAAAATCCAAATGAATCCTGCGTGTACAAGAAAGAATTGGAAACCTCGATTCAATTTCTGATACTGTATGTAGATGACATTCTTCTCAGTAGGAATGCGAAGGATGACATGAAAGTAACAAAGTCTTGGTTATCGAACGAATTTGAGATGAAGGATTTGGTGATGCATCCTACATTCTTGGGATAAAAATATATCAGGATAGATCTAGGAGATTGTTAGGATTATCACAGTCGGTTTACATAGACAAAATACTAAAGATTTTTAGTATGGAAGAATCCAAACGTGAAAAACTTCCAATGGTCCCCGGAACAGTTCTTTCGAAGAAGCTGTATCCCAAGACTGAACTTGAAAAGTCCAGGATGTCCAGAATTCCATATGCATCAGCTATAGGAAGCATAATATATGCAATGCTATGTACTCGACCGGATGTGGCTTATGCACTTGGTGTGACTAGGTGATTCTGATCTGACCCTGGTGAAGGTCACTGGACTGCTATAAAGAACATCCTTAAGTACTTGCGAAGAACTAAGGATTTGTTCATGGTTTACGGAGGTCAGCAAGATCTTGTCATTAGAGGATACTATGATGCAAGCTTTGCATCAGACATGGATGACTTTAAATCCATGTCGGGATACATATTCTCTACCTGAATGGCGGAGCAGTGAGTTGAAAAAGTTCCAAGCAAGCGACCACTACAGATTTGACCAGTGAGGTCGAATACTTAGCTGCAAATAACGCAGCTAAGGAAGGTGTTTGGGTAAGAAACATTATCCAAGAGTTGGGTGTAGTTCCTAGCATTAAAGACCCCGTTACAGTGTTTTGTGACAACACCGAGGTGGTTGCTCAAGCCAGAGAAACACCGGAGCGGTTGCTCAAGCAAGAGAACCAAGATCTCACCAAAGGACCAAGCACATTTTGAGGAAGTATCAATTGATTCGTGATATCGTTAAGAGAGGAGATGTGCAAATTGAAAGGTTCAAATCGGCAGAGAACATGGCAGATCCACTTATTAAAGCCCTTAGTCAACAGGCTTTCGAAGGACATCTTCAGAAGATGGGACTTAGATTAGCACCTGAGTGGCTTTGACGGGCAAGTGGGAGATTGTTAGGAACAGTGCCCTTAAAGTAGATGTTTGCTTTACTATTTCCTTGTAAAATCACAAACAGTGTTTGAATAATAAATGAAATGATTTTGTTCATAGGCAATTACTTCTTTTTGTGCTTATTTATGTCTGTTTGGGTTTGACTGTGTTTTGCATGTACTGAACTCCCCTAATCCTATGAGGCTGTTAAGAACTTTGTCGTTATAGGAACGGCACATGAAACAAGTTCTTAACTTCATAGGTGAGGGTTAGAAACTTCTCCAAGTCAACGAGTCCGACAAACAGTGGGATTGTCGACCTTGACTCTGTTGAGACTTACTTATGTGATTATGTCCTTTTGAAGGATCACTCAGTTTCATGGAGTGATAAGTGCATACATTGATGCGTTCATAATATACATAAGGGTGATTGTTACAAGAACTTCATCACTGAGATATCCCGTACGAGAACATTCCTAAATGGGAAAGGAATTTTTCAGAAACTTCCAGATTCAGAAATATCTCACAGGTCAATGACTTGATTCATTAATCCTTAGACTTGACGTTCTGTAATGTCTCATAGAGCTAACTATGTAATCTTTGATATAGGCTCAAAACGGTGTAGCCATATAGAAACCTGAACCACGGCCTATGTTGGGATTACAGAAGTGGCATATGTAGAATTAGTAGAATCGATGAAGGACCTACACTTGTTAAGAACAAGGATGATCTCTTAATGATTGAGTTGTTCGTAGTCCATTAAACATTAAACCCTTGGCCAAGGTGGATAAAAGACCAAGACATCGAAGAAAATGGGGTTTTCTTGGATTGAGACCTAAATGGATATGAAACGAACTTAACTTTAAAGCTCAAGAATATTTAGGCTCTGAGAATATTCACATGCCTTAGTTCTTGATTGAGAGATGGAGTTGTAGGAGGATCGTATTTCACTGATTGTCATTGACCGAAAGGTTCTTCGATTCATTTCGTTATTCGGCGAGGGGTCACACACCCATTGCTAGATTAAAATAGTGTGATCTGTGAAGTGATTAATTAATTAGGGAATTAATTAATTATTGTCACTGCTAATTAAATAACGAACCTAAAGGATCATGCACAAATGATAGAATACGAGGGTTATGGTAGGATGTTCATATGATTAACGAAGGACCAAATTGTTGATCGAAAATGGGGCTGGAACACGTGGGCATTGCCACGTGTCAAAGACACATGATTGCCACATGTCACGTAGCCTGCGTGGCTGCCACATGTCACGCACAGGTGGCTCCAAACGTGTAATTATATTACATGAGAATTCATTTCTAGAATTAATTAATTAATTTTAGTCTTTTAATTAATTTTGAATTAATTGTTAAGACTATTCTCAAATAAACTTAACCCAATAAATAATTAATTTGGAATTAAATTATTTATTGAATCTTGACTTTTAACTTTAGGAAAGTTGAAGAGTCCAACTTTTTATTGTAGGAGAGAGAAGATTATTCTAGCAAGACTTGGAGAACAAGTTGGGAACTTTTTTTTTCCAATTAAATTAATAATTATATTAGTCAATTAGTGAGCAAGAAAACAAAGTCCACTAGGTTTGAGAAACCCTAGGGATTTTCGAACCCCCTAGTATAAATACTAGTGGAGGTGCTTCTCTTATTATTTAGACCAACACTCAAAAAGTGTTAAGTTTTTGAGAAAATCCAAAAGAAAAGTTTTCAAAGTAAATCCTAGCCTAACACAAGCCATAGAACTAGCATTGTCACTCGCTTGATCATGTTCTAGGACTGGTGTGCTTTGGAGGGCTTCTAATTTGGTGTCTAATTCGAAGGCCGTTTGAGGGATTCCGCTTGAAGGGTGTTCTTTAGGCGGTAACGACATCACTAGAAAGCTTCTACCTTTGTAAGTTTCTAAAACACCCTACGATACAATACAAAAATTGTAAGACAACGATTAAACTTTTGGAAAATTTTAAACTTTCGCTGCTCGACTCTTCCATGTTTTCCAGCACTACTTTCATTTTCGGCATCGGATTCTTCTGAAAATGGTTGTAGGAGGCGGATTTCAACCACGGCAGTGGCGGCGGAACTTTGACGGCTATCGGGGGCCTTTTCTGGTGATCTTTTGGCGATGGGCCCTTCATGAATGTTGTTTAGCTTGACTAGGTTGATCTTTTCGCGTTGGCCCCGACTCAAAAAATCGACCGTTTCGCGGTGGTCAATGCCAATCAATGCTTCAGCGTCTATTTTCGACAATTGTGTTGGGCATTTCAAAGTTCTATACGAGGCCTTTCCAATGGTATGCTTGGATTTCATTTTTGTCAAGTGGTTTGGATTTAATTTCGTTTCTTGGCCTTTAGGATTTAATTGTTGATTTGGGTCAGTTTTTCTTTAATTAAATCCGGTGGATTTCGTATTTTCAGAAATTGATTAAGGGGTTTTGTTGTGCTGGCTGTGTAACACCCCGGTTTTCCCATTCAATCATTATGTGATATTATATGTTACTTTGTAATTTTCACAACATTATATGCATTATGTTTACATTAACTTATGTGAAATAAATGTTAACGTGGAATTTACGTGAATTAAATGATAACGTGTCTAATTGTTTATATATGACCTTACTTGATCTATTTTCATAATGTGAACTTAATTGCATAGCATGAAATGGCTTTAATTGATCATTTGCTATGGAATGAGACTTGATTGCATTAATTCAAATATTAGAGGGACTTAGGTGCAAAATGAGATGACTCATACATATAATTGCATGACTTTTTGGCATATACATTCATCTCTCCCACATTCCATTCATTTCATGATATTTCATCCAAATCTCACACACACACACACTAAAAATCGGTCCATCACACCAAAGAAGGAAGGAAGAGATTTTATCATAATTCAAGCTAGAATTCAAGTAGGAGATTTGCATAAGTGGCGCATCTCATAATTTCATCCTTTCTTTCTTTCATATCAAGGTAAAATGAGAGATTAATGAAACTCTTGAGATTTATGTGAGTAGGGTTTGATGCTTATGGTATGAATTCTTGTGTATATGTAATTAGAAGCATGCTTAGGACCTTTATACTTGAAATTTTGATTGAAATCTTGAGTTATATGGAAGTTGGAGATATGAAATTTTATGGGGCTTGAATGATGATTCTTGATGATCTAAGTATGTTTCCTTGGATTAAATGTTACCTAAATGACGTCTCCAAGTTATATGCATGATATATGATTGTTTTGGAGCATTTTAGTTGAGTTTGCTTTGGGTTTTGATCCCTTTTCTTCCCTCCACGAAGCAATGTAACGCCCCGTGCTTTCACACGTGCAGGTAAGTGTTACGTGCGCATTTACATTTAATTATATGACTTTATATTTTGAATTATTAATTGAATTCGTTTCTAATTTGATTTATTTGTTTAAATTCCTTATGAATGTCAATGTGAGCTATGAATATATGAATTAAATTGTGAGAATGTGAATTTCGTGAATTCGGTGTTAATTGAATGGAATTACGTGTTTCGTGTAATCCGTGGGCTTGATTGTAACTGATTTGAATGTTTTGGAGCCAATTGGAAATTGAGTTTGGGCTTAATTGCCACATTTTGAAAGTTTAGGGACCTATTTGTAAAATAGGCAACCCTGAACGGTTTTCGCGATATCTTGAGCTTCGGACCTCGAAATCGAGATCCGTAAACGGCGTTGAACTTGTTTCGACGATACCTATCCTTTAAACTTGACCTTTTATCTTTTCGATATTGTTTGAACCTTCGAAAACGAACCTTTCTATAGCCTCGACTTTATAACTTGTTTGAACCGTTTCTTAAACAAACCAGACTTGGACCGACCCGTATCCTACCCGTTTCCTTACTAAATATCAGCATTTGCTTCCTTGTACTTCCATTTTTTTGATCGATCAATTCTTCATCTCAAGAGACAAGGGAAAAACTCCAAGAAACCCTCCTTTTGATCAACCAAACTTTGAGCTCAAGAGCAATCAATCCTCCATCTCTTTTCAAGGTAATTGATGATTTGTATTCTCCATCTCCTCCTCTATCTTTTCATCTATGGATAGCTTGGTATGAGTGAAAGATTCATGTTGTTTGAATATGAGCATGAATTGGGGTTTGATCTTGAATTTGGGATTTTAATGGTTTAAAGTGAGAGTTGATGCATGGAAATTGTTGCTTGAAGCTTCCTTACCATTGCTATATCTTTAAATTTCATGTTGGTGGATTATAGCATGAATTGCCATTGAAGGAGCTTGAAGCTCCATGTTTGATGATCATGAGAATTGATGATGATTTGGCCAATTTTGAGCATGTATTCTTGTGTTTTAGCTTGGGTTACATGTTATATATGAATTATATGGATTGAATTCGTGTCTAAGTGTACCTAAGAGCTTCCTTGTTGCTGCCCTGCTTCTCCAAATCTTTTCCCTCGCGAAACAGAGCTTTTGCTCTGTTTTCTTTTTGAAGACGACGAGCTGACACGGCCGTGTCAGCTTTGAACTGAAAATGGACACGGCCGTGTTGGGCTCTCGACTTTGGAAAATTATTTTTAGAAAATCGGACACGGCCGTGTCCAAATGCTTTGAAAACTCAACACGGCCGTGTCAAGCCCTCGACTTGGAAAATTTGATTTTTAAACCTCGAACACGGCCGTGTCCATTTCCTTTGAAAACTCAACACGGCCGTGTCATTTGAAATGGCAGCTTTGGGGGAACTCTTTTATTGCTTGTATTGCGTTTATGGTTCGTATTCGTGAATTATATGCAATGTGAATTCATTTAAACTTTGAATTATGATTGATATATGACCTCAAGGACTATATGAATGCAAGAATGAAAAGTATGAAAGCTATGAACGGGAATGAATACGGTTTTACCGTATATTGAACGAAACTTGGTGAATTACGTGTTTAATTGAATTCAACGGTTTTCATGATCATAATTGGACATGCTCTTATGTTTCAAGCATTCCATAGTATGTCATTTCATTGCCGAGTGTCAAATGTGGTCATAATTGAGTCTCACACTACCTTTGTCACACAGATATTGACCTAGTGGGAGATGGGGTTGAGCAGTGAGGGCTTTGTCGAGCTCTTTGGTCTACCAGGTGGGTTTTTCTTCTATTAGTTAAAGATATGATCCCAATATACCCAATGTGCAAGATTTTGGCCAAAGATATATATATCTATATTGAGTTTTCCAACGAATCAATGTTTTCAACGTTAAGCCTTTAATTTGAATATCCTACCAAAAGTTTTGGCGAGAAATGAATGTTCACAATGAATGGGGGCCCGGGACTTAGTGTATTGGTGAACCGGGGAAGCTTGGGCTGACGGGAATCCACATATACTAGTTCCATCAATTTCGCTAACCTAGACTTCACTAGGAGATTAGTGAAAGAAGGGGGACCCACGCTTTTGGGGATTCATGTACCCCTCTAGCACTAATGAATGAGGGTTCGGGCCTTGCAAACCCGTCCCTAACCGGAGGAAGAAGGAGAATATGAATGATCTAATGAATGTGCATGAAAGAATGAATGCATGAACGAATGAATGAATGAATGATTAACGAATTACACGAGGTGTTGGTTGGAGATAATGCACGCCCCCTCGCCGGGCCACAAACGACCTAATGAATGTAATGAATTGTTATAATCCTATTCGTTGTATTTTATTTTCCCACTTGGGAAAAATGCTTCTAAACCTCGAATAAGGATTATAGCTTGCATGTATGTGTTTAAATTCCGCCATATTATGATATTAGGCCTGTTTTTATACCCACCAGTCTGTCTAAGACTGAACCCGGAGTTGTTTCAGTTTCTTTTTGCAGGAAGGGATGCTAGGCGGGATACAAGTCTGAGAGAGTCTTGCATAGTGTCTAACCTTTCTTTCTTTACACTCATACGCTTACTTTTTATGATCTTTTTGGATATTGTATATGTATTCCGAGCGTACATGTTCGTATTAGAATTACTGAGCTTACTCGAACTTAAATGGTGGTACCTAGAGCATATAGCTCAATATATGGAGTACATGTTGGTATCTAGAGCATATAGCTCAGTATATGGTATATAAATTATTGCTTCCGCTTTTCTGTTACTCTGATTGTTGTTGTTGTTGTTGTTGTTGTTGTTGTTGTTGGGGTTTAAGTGATAGGTTAGTCCCGCCTGGCTTAGCGAGTGTGTATGTCTCCGTTCGCTATGATTTGACACGTGTATGGAAATCCATTTCATATACGGGTTGGGTCATGGTACAGGGGATGTGACGTCTCGCGCTCGGGCATTACAAGCAACCCCTGTTTTGCCCCCTTTTCCAGCGCTGGAAGGGTACCCGGGCGGGTACTTTTGTGCCGAAAAGCTTCTGGACAGCTTTACCCGGTCGGAGAACTTTTCCCTTGAATTTTACCCGGCTGGGTACTCCCTCATCCAAACTCTGATTGACCTGATTTTTGGACCCACGGAAACCTTTTGAAGTCTAGAACAACCTCAAATTGGAATCACCTCAATATCTTTTCCCATTTGTGAGATATTATCAATTCTTTTTGGTGTCGCCACTTTACCGACAAACTGCTTTCACCCAACTTCAAGCTTACGCCATTTTCTCCTCGCTTTGAACTAGAAAACGAGCCATATATCATCGGAAAGGTTCTTGTGTCTAGTTTCATTTCCAACAAACAAAACTCAATTCCCACTTCTAGAATTAAAGATATTCCAGTTTTCCCTCAGCATGTACATTTCCTAAAATTGTCCATTTTTACCAAACTTCACCAAAACCTCTCTTATCGCATCCCTTTCACTCTCTTGGCTCCCATATGTGAATTATACGATATATATACTTGTTTAACTGATAATCATGCTCCTACTTAACATTTTCTTAAGTGTTATTGAATGACTTATTGATCATGACTTTGCCGTGCGTCGTAAATGGTTCATACGAGTCGTGTCTCAAGAACACTTGTCCTTTTTACACAGATTGTCTTCCGTTGATGAGGAGCAAGCTTCATAGTTGTATCCTTGTTAATTGTCGGCACAGATGAGGTTTAATTACTAGATATATGGAACCCGTACGACCCCTATGTGATGTTTTCGGCCAAAATGTATATATATATATATATATATTCAAAACCTTTATCAATTGCAAATGATTTATCATAAGATATTGAACTTATTGTGATTGATTGATTGATTGGGGGAGTAAAGTATGTTCATTTTAGGCCCGAGGGTAGTGTATTGAGTAATCCGAGGAGGCATCGGGCCGACGGTGATCTCTTGCACTATCCTCACCTATTGTTGGGGTCACCCTTGAATCCACCAAGAGGTTTGGTGGAGGAAGGAGCCCGCCGGGCATAGGGACTCATGACCCTATGCCCCGATTGATTGGGTGGTGGGGCCTTGCAATCCCACCATCAACCGGAGGAAGAAGGGTTCATGAAACTGCTAATTGTGCACTGTAACAACTTACATGATAACTATTGAATTGAAACCTAAATATTGATTGTTCACTATTGGTGTAAGGTTGGAGAATTGCCCTCACTCATCGGGCCACTGATTGAAGTGAATTGTAATTGATTGTATTTTTAAATTGGATAGTTGTAGTTTCGGGCGAGATCTATTCTAATATTGAACTTATATTGTTTCTTTTATAAAACCTTACCCGAGACTATAACTTGCATGATATGTGTGCTAATACTTATTTAAACCCCTCACTCAGTCTTTCATAGACTGACACCTAACATTTTCAGGTTGCAGGGTTCGTGTTAGGCGGGATAGAGTCTTTCATGTTGGGTCTAACACGTGTCTTTCTCATTTTCTTGTACATTATTGATGCATATATAGATTGTTATAGCTTTTGGTACTTTTGTATGTTATGTTTTCGTTTTGGAAGGTTGAATTGTATACGTAAGTAATGAAGTTGAACTTGAAGGGTGATAATGAAATGCATGTACCTTATGCTTCCATTTTATTATTTGTGCATGTTGGTATTAAGTGAGGGTTAGTCCCGCCGAGCTAGTGGTTTCTTTTCTTTTGTCACCCGTTCGCTATAGTTTTGGTTCATGTACGGATTATCCATTTCGTATGTGGACCGAGCTATAGTGCGAGGGTGTGGCATCTCGGCGTTCTGGGTGCTACATGCTGAGACGTACGATTCGCCGTTCACGGGGATTTTTCCGGCCTCGGGAGGTGGTGGTCCGGCGGCTACTGGTGGCGGTTTGGCCAGCTCAGGCTGCGGCGTTCTGACGCCCTTTAGATAGCAGGTCCGTTTTGTTATGGTGAGTCCAACGCCACTTTTCGTTCTTCAATCGGATGGCCGGTTAATTTGTTATGAATTTTTGAAGTTACTGTATTTTATTCATTAATTGTTTTTAATTGTAAAATTCGATCCTTTATGTACGATGAATTGAAATTATGAGTTGTATGATATTTGAAAATATGTTATGATGCATGAAAAACCCAATTCTTGATTTGTTGAATTTAATTACCTCGTTTATGACGCTTTCTCATATATGTTTCTTGCATTTAAGGGGGTGTTAGTGTAATTTTGGAAACTAATCGATTATGAAATTATATGAAACATACGTAATAAATTATGAAATGATAAGTTATATTTAATTTAAATAAATTGTTTAAGTATGCTAATTGTTGGGAATGCTATAAAATATGCCACTATGTATTTATGTATAAATTGTTATACAATTTATGTTTATTTTCTCGAGACCTAGTGCATGATACAAATTAAATTATATTGTCTTGATTTGTTTCTTTATTTGATGTAATGAATTTTATGTTGATATGCAAACCCCTAATGTGCAATGTGAATGTAATTTGCTATGAATGACTTGTTTGTATAAATGTGAATTATATGTTGCCTCTTTTGTACTCATAAGCATAGTCGTGCGTCTTGGTGGTTGTTGTTTGAGTCTGAGTCTTGTGTTCTGTCTGCTCAGTTGTTCAGGGGTTCTCCAGGGAGTGTCTATCAGCTGTTTGGGTTCTAGTGGGACTACCTTGCTCGTGTTTTCCATTCTCGTCGGTGTAAGGTGAGGTTTTAGGAATTTTCTTTTAGTTAAAGCGACCTACAACCCTCTATACTCATTTTCAAGCATGCATGCGATTATTCTATTATATTTATATACTAGATATCTGTTTATTCGATACGTTTATGACTTTGTTGTATGAATAAAGGTTTTTGAACTATATGTACGTGCGTATGTAAGCTTGAATTGTTTTGCAACGAAGGCTATGCTCCAAACTGTGTGCCTTCATGCCAGCTAAGGATTAAGATGACACGAAAAGGTACGTTTATAGCATATGCTAAGTTGCAAGGTAAGGTATGTCTGATAAGGTACATAAGTTATGATATGATAAGTATGATTTGTAGCGAGTTAAGATTTATAATTGTATTGGATTTGTTATTGGGCCCCCGGAGACGCAGGTAAGGATACTCGAGGCGGTGTTGGGCCATCGGGTTTGGCCTGTGCACGATCTCCATTTGAAGTACCTACACGCGGCTCTTGGCGGTTGGGGAGGCACGGTGTTTTGAGCCCTCGACGAATAACCGAGGAAGGTACGATGTGGACTAGCTATCCCCACGTATATTGAGTTGCACGATATGGGCCCGTACCCCGCGTACAGACTTCCAGGTTGTGAGGATACATACAGGATTTGAATTATGATTATGTTTATGATTATTTCGGTTTTTCTTACTTATGATATGATATGGATGTTGGAAAACACGAATCAGAAAGAAGCGGAATTTAAAAAATTTTCCCAACAAAAGGACCTAGAACTCGCAATCGTGTAACCAAATTCGTAAAGATAGAAAACTTACTTTTCTTTTATTCTTTCTTGAAGCGTTTCAAGCCACCCAAGAACGCTCTTCTCGCGGCTTGATCCCCTCTCCTTGGTATAGCTCGAATCTTCAAACTTCTAACTTGAAGTCTCTAGAGAAAGTCCACCAACTTGATCACAATCTAACTAGTAAGGATGCTAGTTCTCTAGTTAGTGTTTAGGCTTAACCTAGGGTTTAATTTAATCTTGGAGAAAGGAAGGTGTTCAACACATGAACCAAGAATTGTCTATATGCTCTAAAGGGGAGCATGAGCTCCCCTATATATAGGAAAGGGGAGGGGCGGCCGAACCTAGTCCTAATGGACAAAGGATTTGGTCCCTCTCTCTCCTATTACTTGATGATCAAGTATTTTCCAACTTTGACTTTGAATTCTAATTCAAGTCAACTTTTAAGAGAGCTAAAAATATCCAAACTATTTTTGGATAATTTTATACTTTATTTATTATAAAATAAATAACTTATTTTTATCTAATTAATTAATTCGTAATTAATTAACTAGATTATTTTCTCCAAAATTAGACTTTCTTTTTTAATTCAAAATTAAACCAAAGTCTATTAAATAATTAACTAATTAATTATTTAATATATATATAATATATATATATATACACACGTGTGTGACACGTGTCACAGTGACACGTGTCACTCACGTGAGCCACACGTGTGATTTCACACGTGTGGAACCCTCTTGGCCCGATTAACTCGTTTAATCACTTTCAAGCCTCAACTCATGTAACCAAGTTGTTGTGTGTGACCCTCTAGGTTCTCAATTCAATTAGCAGTGACCCTAATTAATCAATTCACTAATTAATTAATCAGTCCACAGATTAAACGACCATAGTCTAGCAACAGGTGTTTAACCCCTAGCTGAATTGGAATGTTCGGATTCGACAGAACCTTTAAGTCATTGATTCATGTGAGATACAATCCTCCTACTTACTATCTCTCAACCAAGATCTAGGGCAAGGGAATAATCAGAACCCTAATAATCCGGTCTTAAAGCTGAGTGCATTTCATATCCATTTGATCTCAATCCAAGAAACCCTTTTCTTGATGTCTTGATCTACTGCCTTGGCCAAGGCCTCCATATGGCATATGAATGACTTACACAATAAGAGATCACCTTGCAAATGCAAGTGTAGGTCCTTTCTTGATTCTCATTCACTTTCATGAATCACTTGTACAGCCCCAGCATAAGCCTTGAATCAGTTGTCTAAGGCGACACCCTTTAAAGCTTATACCAAAGACTATAGAGTTAACTCATAAAGTGACAAGGAACCTCAAGTCTAAGGATCAATTAATCACATCAATGACTCGTGAGATATTTCCTAATCTGGAAGTTTCCATTTCCTGAAATAGAAACTTCCTTTCCCATTTAGGAATGTTCTCACACGGGGCACCTCAGTGAACTTACTTATTAAAGCAAGCACCCTCATGTATCACGCACGTATCAACTATACACTTTCCACCTCCATGAAACAAGGTGGTCCTTCTTAAGGGCGTGATCCCACAAGCAAGCCTTAGAGGAGTCAGGTTGACACTCCCACTGTCTGTAGGACTCATCGGCTTGGAGTATTTTACTAATCATGACTTATGTGATATAGGGCTCGTTTCATGAACTATTTCACCTAAATGGTAGAGTCCTAAAGTCATCAGGATTAGGGGAGTTCTCATACATGCACAGCTAAAGTAAACGCATACCAAACAAGAGCATATAAAGAAGTGTTGCCTCAATTCGTTATTTTATTCAAAGATTGTCTGTGATTACAATAAGGAAAAGCACAAAGCGGATATACAATCGGCTTTCTAGGGCACTATTCCTAACAATCTCCCACTTGCCCGTCAAAGCCATTCTAAAGCTACTCTAAGTCCCATCTTCTGAAGATGACATTGGAAAGCTTCTCGACTAAGGGGTTTAGTAAGTGGATCTGCCACGTTCTCTGCTGATGTGGCCCTCTCAATTTGCACATCTCCTCTTTTGATAATATCACGGATTAGGTGATACTTCCTCATAATGTGCTTGGTCCGTTGGTGAGATCTTGGTTCTCTTGCTTGAGCAACCGCCCCAGTGTTGTCACAAAACACAGTAATGGGGTCTTTCATGCTAGGAACAACATTCAACTCTTGAATGAAGTTTCTAATCCAAACACCTTCCTTAGCTGCATCATTTGCAGCTAAGTATTCGGCCTCAGTGGTCGAATCTGCAGTGGTTGTTTGCTTGGAACTCTTCCAACTCACTGCTCCGCCGTTTAGGTAGAAAATGTATCCTGACATTGACTTAAAATCATCTAAGTCAGATGCAAAGCTTGCATCACAGTATCCTTCAACAGAAAGATCTTTCTGACCTCCGTAAACTAAGAATAAATCTTTAGTACTTTTCAAGTACTTAAGAATATTCTTCACGGCAGCCCAGTGACCATCTCCAGGGTCAGATTAGAAACGACTCGTTACACTAAGTGCATAAGCCACATCCGGTCGAGTACATATCATTGCATACATTATGCTACCTATTGCTGATGCATAAGGTGTATGAGTCATTCTTTCCTTCTCAAGGTTAGTCTTAGGACACATCTTCTTTGAAAGACATGTTCCTACACTCATAGGAAGGTTCTTAACCTTTGCTGACTCCATATTGAATCTCTTCAATACTTTCTCAATGTACATCGACTGTGATAGTCCTATTAACCTTCTAGATCTATCTCTATAGATTTTAATTCCAAGGATGTAGGATGCATCACCAAGATCTTTCATCTCGAATTGGTTCGATAACCATAACTTAGTCACTTTCATGTCATCCTTCGAATTCCCAATAAGAAGGATGTCATCAACATAAAGTACTAAGAATTGCACTGAGGTCTCCAATTCCTTTCTATAGACACATGATTCATTCGTAATCTGGATGAAGCCAAACGCTTTGACTGATTCATCAAATCGAATGTTCCAATTCCTAGAAGCCTGTTTCAATCCATAGATTGATCTTTGGAGTTTGCAAACCTTTTGCTCACTCCCATTGAATGTGAAACCTATGGGTTGCTCCATATAAATGTCTTTGTCAATGTCACCATTGAGAAAGGCAGTTTTCACATCCATTTGCCATATCTCATAGTCATAATATGCAGCAATGGCAAGCATGATCCGAATAGACTTTTGCATTGCAACTGGTGAAAAGGTTTCATCAAAATCCACGCCGGGTCTTTGAGTGAATCCTTTTGCAACCAGTCTTGCTTTGTAGGCTGCAATGCTTCCATCAACTCCAAGCTTTCTCTTAAAGATCCATTTGCAACCTATGGGTTTGACCCCATCAGGCAAGTCTACCAAGGTCCAAACTTGGTTGGAGTTCATGGAGTCCATTTCGGATTTCATGGCTTCTATCCACTGTTCAGAGTCAGAATCTGAAAGTGCCTCCTCATATGTTAAAGGGTCATTATCCTTTTGAGAGATTTCATGGAAGAATCCATACCATCTCTCCGGCTGTCTAGGATTGCGTTCAGAACGCCTTAGAGGAGGATTTTCATGTGTATCGAAATTCGTGATTGGTTGTAGTTGATCAGAGTGGGACGTTTCTTCAGTGGGTGATGTGGGGTCATTTTGTACTTCTTCTAATTCTATGATCTTGCCTTTCTTTTCTTTAAGGAACGGTTCCTCCAGAAAAGTAGCATTTCTTGAAACAAACACCTTTTGCTCAGATTGATCATAGAAGTAGTATCCTATGGATTCCTTAGGATAACCTACAAAGTAGCATAAGTTAGAACGAGATTCTAACTTATCTCCCACTGTCCTCTTCACGTAAGCAGGACAACCCCAAATTCTTAAGTAAGAATAACTAGGGATTTTACCATGCCACATTTCATAGGGCGTTTTAGGGACTGACTTAGAGGGAACTAGATTCAAAATCTTTGCTGCACTTTCTAGGGCATAACCCCAGAAAGAAGGTGGTAAGTCAGTGAAACTCATCATGGAACGAACCATATCAAGTAGGGTTCGATTCCTTCTCTCAGAAACTCCATTAAGTTGAGGAGTTCCCGGAGGAGTCCACTGAGAGATAATCCCATTATCTTTGAGATGATTAAGGAATTCTTCACTAAGATATTCGCCTCCTCGATCAGATCGAAGTGCTTTGATCTTGTGACCAGTTTGGTTCTCAACCTCCTTTTGAAATTCTAAGAATTTCTCAAAAGCTTCAGATTTATACTTCATTAAGTATACATAACCATACCGACTAAAGTCATCAGTAAAGGTTATGAAGTACTGATGATTGTTTCTAGTGCTTACACTAAGCGGTCCACAAACATCAGTATGGATCAAATCCAAAACCTTAGTGGCACGTTCCACAGTTCCTTTAAAAGGGACTTTGGACATTTTTTCTTTGAGACAGGATTCGCAAGAAGTTAACTCTTTGAGATCATTTTCAGAGAATGATCCTAAAGTGTTTATCTTGCTAATTCTGTTCTTGGAAATGTGTCCTAATCTAGTGTGCCATAAGGGAGCTGAAACTTTGTCATCTCTCTTACGCTTTGTTTCTCGTTGTATATTCATAATATTGATATTTTGAGTTAGGTAAAGTCCATTACTTAGAGTACCGATATGAACGGAAGAGTTGTTCCGTTTGATAAAATATTTACCATTCTTAATATAAGTTTCATAACCTTCACAATCTAATATTGGAACTGAAATTATATTACGAATAATGCTCGGTACATAAAGGACTTTATTTAATACTAACTCAAAACTACCTAAATCTAATCTAATTGTGCCTAAAGCTCGAGCTTCAACGTTTGAGCCATCGCCGATCTTCAAGACACATTCTCCTTCTTTGAGTTGCTGGACTTCACTTAGCATCTGTACATTATTACAGATATGAGTCCCACAACCGGTATCAAGTACCCAAGAACTAGAATTAATAGAAAGATTTACTTCAACGAGAAAGATACCTTTCTTTAGAGTAGCCTTGTACTCTGGGCAGTTTCTCCTCCAATGTCCCGCTTTGCCACAATGGAAGCAAACATCCTCTTTCTGATCACGCTTCTTCTTTTGGGCCTTCCCCTTCGAAATGCCACTAGTGGGCCTAAGGGATTTCTTCTTCTTCTTTTGGGCTTTCTTGCCCTTACCTTTAGAAGGCCCAGAAGAGGAAGATGGAGCATTCACCATCAAAACCTTATTGTCCTTCTTGATCGTGCTTTCAGCAGTCACAAGCTGACTAATCAGCTCAGCTACAGTAGCACCAGCATGATTCATGTTGAAGTTAAGGACAAATGGGTTGAATGATGGTGGGAGCGAAGCTAGCAACAAATCCACTGAAAGCTCATCTTTCAGTGGCATGTCCATGGAAGCAAGTTTCTCAGTAAGGGCAAGAAACTTGAGTCCAAATTCATGGACACTTGAACCTTCCCTCATTCTCAAGTGGAACAATTCCTTTGAAGTGTTATACCTTGTAACACGTTCATGAGGGCGGTAAAGTTGCTCTAAGTGGTCGTAAATCTCCCAAGCAAATTCCATGGCCTCATGTTGCCTTTGCAAGTCCGGAGACATGTTAGCCAACATAAGGCAACGGGCTTGGAGATTATCATCCTTCCACTTCTGAATCGCGTCCCGCTCAGCCCGAGTGGGAGCCTCCCCTTCGGGACTAGGCTCCCCTTCAAAGAGAACATAAGTTCTCTTCTCAGAATCTAAAATGATTTTTAGATTCCTCAGCCAATCAGAATAGTTGGGACCAGTCAACTTGTTTGACTCGAGGATCGATACAAGAGGGTTTTTGGTTACCATTTCAAAACACGTAGAGAATCACAGAATCTACGACCTAAATGGTAAAACAGAGAACTAATGAGCATGCTGAATTATAACGATATACAAAAGATAAGGTCTTTAATCTAATGTAGCTCCCACTGTTTTTCAAGGATCTTGAATTCCCAAAGATCTAAGAGGAACACGTTTCCCAATGGGTACTAAGATCCTAGGCATTTTACCTCGAACCCACGACTCGCGGACATTCTAAGTAAGAACCCTAGGTAGGTACAACTTACCAATTCTAACACCTTTAGAACTCTTAGTAATTGTTTTTGCATCACCTATCTTTCAATATGGACCCACGACTCGTGCGACATCCATATTTACTTAGGCGTTAAGCTAGACCCATCAATCATAAGATCATGACCAAAACTTAGTTCGAACGACCCACGACTCGCGGACATCGCCCTTGCTAAAATTGACCATGAAATATTGACCATTTAAAATGATTAATTAGGTAACTAAGAACTAATAAGCTCCACTAGCTATCCCACGACTCGCGGACAATAACTAGCTTTACTTACTAAACTTAAAACCTATTGATGGAATGCTAGGAATTTAATTCAAAATTTGCATCTCGAATTAAACACCTATTTGTTCGAAATTAGCTTAATATTTAATGGGAATTTTCGAATCAACCGGAGAGTTGTCCGGTTCGACCTCACCAACATATATGTTATCCAATTTTGTTAGTCTTGATTAATGCAAGTACACTTAAATGCATATCAAACAAGCACATGAACAGATAACATGTCCTAGCATGATACTAACATGTAATGATCATGGGTTCTACCTATCTTATGCGTGATATGTGGGAGCCACTCCACAATCACAAGTTCTAACATACATGCCACATAAACAGTTTAAATCACATAAGGGAAAGCGGTAACAAAATACGAGCCCTATCTCTATTACATTTAACAATTGAGATTCCCCTCCCTAACATTTTGAGGGGTCTTCACTTATGGCCTCCTTGTTACTTGAATGTGGTCCATCTTACTCCATGGGTGCATTGTCTCCAAAATGAAAATAAAACCTCACCACCTATCTCTACTCTCAAATTACAATAAAAGGAAAAAGACATAAAGTAATAAGGCTCAATCTTCATATTGGCCTTAGACAATTACACGGGGCATACCCCGGCCTAAAAAACAGTAATATGGAAAGCCACATAATAAATCACATAACAGTACGCACATAAGTGAGGCTCCAACCTCAATTGAAAAACGCAACTATAGGGCTCCAACCCCAATTTAAACCATCCATGTGCATAAATTAAAACCATACATATATCTGAACCCATGATCACCTAACATGCTTTTGCGAGAATTTAAATTTAGCCAATAAATTAAAATTCTCGTTTCAAGTCCTAATGACTTAAAACACGACTTAGATGCAATTCTTGTTCAAAAGCTGCTGCGCGCACCGCCGCGCACAGTGCGCGGCAGTTGCCGCTCGCGTGCGTACGCTGGGCGTGCATCATGCGCGCGCCGCACGCAGCAGCGCCCGCCGCGACTAGGCGGGCTGAGCAGGCGTCCCGCGCGATTGCGGGACGGGCGCGCCCGGGACGGCTCCCGCGCTGTTGCGGGAGGAGCTGGGCGTCGGCGACGGGCCTGGGCGTGCGACGTGCTAGCACGCCTAGGCTCGTTGCTTTTCGTGTTCGTTTCGTATTTCTGGGTTTCTCGAAAACCCGGTTCAATCCAAAAATTAAAAATTCGATTCAAACATATTTCAATCAAAACGGTTTTCAGAATCACAATTTAAGAAAATAGTTTCAGAAATTCAGGAAAAATTACAGTTTCGTATTTCAGGCTTTCTAAAAGAACTCATGAATACCTAATTCGCATCTAAGCCTAAGAATTTCTACCAAATTCAGAATAATTGAGACGAATCAGAAACACGATTAACGAGGTGGCTCTGATACCACTTGTTGGAAAACACGAATCAGAAAGCAGCGGAATTTAAAAAATTTTCCCAATAAAAGGACCTAGAACTCGCAATCGTGTAACCAAATTCGTAAAGATAGAAAACTTACTTTTCTTTTATTCTTTCTTGAAGCGTTTCAAGCCACCCAAGAACGCTCTTCTCGCGGCTTGATCCCCTCTCCTTGGTAAAGCTCGAATCTTCAAACTTCTAACTTGAAGTCTCTAGAGAAAGTCCACCAACTTGATCACAATCTAACTAGTAAGGATGCTAGTTCTCTAGTTAGTGTTTAGGCTTAACCTAGGGTTTAATTTAATCTTGGAGAAAGGAAGGTGTTCAACACATGAACCAAGAATTGTCTATATGCTCTAAAGGGGAGCATGAGCTCCCCTATATATAGGAAAGGGGAGGGGCGGCCGAACCTAGTCCTAATGGACAAAGGATTTGGTCCCTCTCTCTCCTATTACTTGATGATCAAGTATTTTCCAACTTTGACTTTGAATTCTAATTCAAGTCAACTTTTAAGAGAGCTAAAAATATCCAAACTATTTTTGGATAATTTTATACTTTATTTATTATAAAATAAATAACTTATTTTTATCTAATTAATTAATTCGTAATTAATTAACTAGATTATTTTCTCCAAAATTAGACTTTCTTTTTTAATTCAAAATTAAACCAAAGTCTATTAAATAATTAACTAATTAATTATTTAATATATATATAATATATATATATACACACGTGTGTGACACGTGTCACAGTGACACGTGTCACTCACGTGAGCCACACGTGTGACTTCACACGTGTGGAACCCTCTTGGCCCGATTAACTCGTTTAATCATTTTCAAGCCTCAACTCATGTAACCAAGTTGTTGTGTGTGACCCTCTAGGTTCTCAATTCAATTAGCAGTGACCCTAATTAATCAATTCACTAATTAATTAATCAGTCCACAGATTAAACGACCATAGTCTAGCAACAGGTGTTTAACCCCTAGCTGAATTGGAATGTTCGGATTCGACAGAACCTTTAAGTCATTGATTCATGTGAGATACAATCCTCCTACTTACTATCTCTCAACCAAGATCTAGGGCAAGGGAATAATCAGAACCCTAATAATCCGGTCTTAAAGCTGAGTGCATTTCATATACATTTGATCTCAATCCAAGAAACCCTTTTCTTGATGTCTTGATCTACTGCCTTAGCCAAGGACTCCATATGGCATATGAATGACTTACACAATAAGAGATCACCTTGCAAATGCAAGTGTAGGTCCTTTCTTGATTCTCATTCACTTTCATGAATCACTTGTGCAGCCCCAGCATAAGCCTTGAATCAGTTGTCTAAGGCGACACCCTTTAAAGCTTATACCAAAGACTACAGAGTTAACTCATAAAGTGACAAGGAACCTCAAGTCTAATGATCAATTAATCACATCAATGACTCGTGAGATATTTCCTAATCTGGAAGTTTCCATTTCCTGAAATAGAAACTTCCTTTCCCATTTAGGAATGTTCTCACACGGGGCACCTCAGTGAACTTACTTATTAAAGCAAGCACCCTCATGTATCACGCACGTATCAACTATACACTTTCTACCTCCATGAAACAAGGTGGTCCTTCTTAAGGGCGTGATCCCACAAGCAAGTCTTAGAGGAGTCAGGTTGACACTCCCACTGTCTGTAGGACTCATCGGCTTGGAGTATTTTACTAATCATGACTTATGTGATATAGGGCTCGTTTCATGAACCATTTCACCTAAATGGTAGAGTCCTAAAGTCATCAGGATTAGGGGAGTTCTCATACATGCACAACTAAAGTAAACGCATACCAAACAAGAGCATATAAAGAAGTGTTGCCTCAATTCGTTATTTTATTCAAAGATTGTCTGTGATTACAATAAGGAAAAGCACAAAGCGGATATACAATCGGCTTTCTAGGGCACTATTCCTAACAATGGAAGTAAGGTTGGAAACCCCGTACTCGCCGGGTATAAGAATTTATTCTGTTATGTTGATTATGAAATGGGATAGGATGTTTTCGTTACATTATGATTTGATTTGAATATGTTAAGTATAAGTTTGCTTTGTAAATGGTTTTGGTATGCAAAACCCTACTCCCGGTTCATAGTCTTTCTTTTGATATGTGCTCTGCTCTATACTATGTAACGTATGTGTGTGTTCAGCCCCCTCACTCAGTCAATGGAGTGACCCTCGCCCCACCTATGTTTTTAGTTTGCAGGTACAGGTTGTTGGCGTTGGAGGTAGACGGTGTGTCGTGTCTGTCGAGTTTGTATCGTCTGTTAAGTGTATTAAGTGATTTGTTTCAGTTATGATTGTAATTATGTAAATGTATATACTTTGTATAGGTTATGATTATGGATTGAATATTTAGATTTCGGGACAGGCTTCTAGGACCAATTGAACCCGTGTAGTTGACAATGATTGAATTGATATGTTTGATATCTTAAATATTTGTAAATTCATATTCTTTACTTTACTTCCGATTCCAGGTTCTTGTTTTCTCTGCTGTACAGGGTCTAGGTACCGCCTAACTTAGGCAGGGTCTTGTCTGTCTCCCGTTCGCTACTGCATGGTTCGTGTACGGATATCCCATTTCATATGCGGATTGAGCTTTAGTGGCGGGGATATGGTGGCCCAGCATTTCGGGCACTACAAGGAAGGAATGAAAATGAAGAAGAAATGGGGAAAGAAGAAAGGAAAAAGAAAGTATGGGGTGGGGATCTGTCTCTCATGTGTGTGTGTGTGTGTGAGAGAGAGAGAGAGAGAGAAAGAGAGAGAGGTCAAAATGTGGGGCCCGGTGATAGATATTTTGTTGTTTGGATATTCTCATGTGGTTTCGGCTCGAATTTGAAATACAGTTGGTAAAGAATTAGGTTCCCGAATTAAACAAAAAGATTGGCAACGGGTTCGAAAATTTACGAAGAGTGAAATGACGAGGCTCGAAAAATACGGATATGCATGTTTGTGTGTGATATTGCAATTAAATTCAAATAAATAATTCATCGACCGAGTGAACATGCCCACTACCTTCTACCCCGTTGTCCCTTCTTTCATAGAAAGGGGTTCAAGACTACTAAGCTGATCGTTTTGTCCCTGCAAGATCTCCTCAGTCTTCTCTAGAAGCTTATCCTCTTCATCAGACTCAGCTCACTAATTAGGTCTATGTGCTCGATCCGATCAACGAAAATCAATCCTGAAATAACATAGATAATAATCGAAATCATTTAGTACGCTAATAATGACAGTTTACATTTTCGATTGAGGGCTGGAGGAACTTCAATCAGTGTATCTTTCCAGAATGCCAAAAGGTGGGGGAGCAGTTGGCACAGCGCTTTCGCTTTAAATCAAAATAGAGTTTTCCGGAAAAACCTGCTAGTGGAGGAGCCATAACTGGAGAAAGCACAAGGCCCCCATAGGGTTGGCAAAAGAATCCTGTAGAAAGTACTTGATGATAGAAGGAAGCGAGGGCAAGGGTGAGATTTAGATGCTAGACGGACGACAAATTGGAACCATTAACTGTTGACCGCTTACTTCGAATTTATCAACAATTGGGAATTTGAATCTTAAATAACCGTAAACCCTGCTGGAAGTGCTTTCAGCAATAAGAATAGCTCCTGGTCTTTCGTACGTAATTATAAATAAATCACATAATTAAATAATTAAACACATAAAACACTTAAGTTACATAATCAATTAAATAAAACACGTAACAATCGGCTTGACCTCACTCGTGACATCATACCTGATTAGTCTTTAAAACATGGGGCTTCACAGGATGATTCCTTCTAAAGGACGCAATCCCATAAGCAAGTCTCAAGTAAGCCTAGTTGACACTCCCACTATTCGTTAGGTTCATCGACTTTGAGTAATTTCTAATCCAACTTAGATTAGGGCTTGTTTCATGAATCATTACTCTGAATGACTATAAGTTCTAAAAGCTTGATGGATTAGGAGAGTTCTAATACATGCACACATAAATGTAAAAACCCAAAACATACAAGAGCATATATAGAGAAGTGTTTTCCTCTGATATAAATCAGTTTGTCTATTATTCAAAGATTGATTGTGCTTTTACAAAGAAATATACAAAGCGAACCATACAAAGTCGGCTTTAAGGGCACTATTCTTAACAGTCATTTTGTGCAACTTTTCTGGATCGACCACGTCTCGATCCAGAAAATCCCCTTCGTCAAAATTTGACAGAGATACCACTGGTATTACTTGCTTGTTTTGCAACTTTACCTTTTCCATCGATATCAAGTAATAGGCCCAAGTAGTTGGTACACCGCACCTTAACTCTCTTATCCCCTACGAAGTTAGTAGTTTTACAAGCTGATGGTAAGTCGAGATTATTGCTCTAGAATCGATCAATTCGGGACGTTAAAAAATTATATTATACGCGGAAGGCTGATCGACTACCAAGTACTCGATTTCTAAGGCCGCCCTCTTAGGAAATCAACCGGATTCGACCTTTTAGATAAACCTCTGATCCTCTGAAACCTATCAAGAAATTTTTATAGTTTCAAATTGTATGCATTTATCAATCTTCATTTTCTCAAGAGTAAAGTAAAAGATAATGTTGGTCGAGCTTCCATTATCAATCATGTGTTTTGGATACAACAAAATTAGCGACATTTAGAGTAACCACCATCGGACAACTAGGCGTTTCTCCCTCCCATGGTGGTTCATCAATTAGGTCCCTATCGCTAAATGTGATTTCTTTTTAAATCCAAGGCTCTTTTGGCTCGATCTTCATCACCTCTCTCGACCCATTGTAACTTTTTTGCTCTTCTCTCAGAGTGTGTTTCTAGGCCATTTTCGAGTCCCCACCAGCTGGTCCTCCTACGATCATCTCAATCCAACCATAGCAAGGTAGGTTGTGAATATTCCACTCGATCAGTTGCTTTACCTGTCGGGGGAGACTTCGCTCGATTTTCTCCTCAGCTCAGAAAGCCAGCTCATCCATCTTTTTCACACTCTTGGAGATGGCCTCCCTTGATCAGCCTCTCAATCTCGTCTCTCAGCGAAAAACATTCGGAAGTATTATGCCCCGATTGTCGGTGAAAACTGCAATACTTCCCTGACTCCTTAGTCTTCTAAGTTTCTTTGATAAACTTAGGGTTTTTGAATAGCTTTTTGTTGGAGACATTGTATATCTCCTCTACGGACCTATTGAGGGGACTACAATGTTTCTTGGACCTACTCCCCGATGCCTGTTTGACCCTGGGTCTTGGGTCTTATCTCTGCTCGACCTTTGGGGGTCTGGAGGAATCACCCTTCTTGCGCTGAGCCGCGTCTTGGGCTAGCTTAACCTCCTCCACCCTCATCCAATCTCTTGCTATCTCTAAGATTTTAGCGATCAAGTTGGGCTTCTAGACTATGATCTGTCTACTGACATGTTTATCGCAGAGGGAATAATAGAGGGCAGTGGTCAACATATTCATGCTCGGTGTCCCAACTTGAACTACCATTCAAGAGAAATGAGTAAAAAACTCCCTCAGAGTTTCGTTCTCTCCTTGTATGAGATTGTAGAGATATGTTGAAGGCAGCTTATCGCTTTTCAAGGAGGAAAAGTAGGCAATAAATTGTTCGACCAAATCGTCGTAAGAGTTTATACTTCTTGGAGAAAACCTTAAGAACAAATCCTGGGCTGCCCCCATCAGAGTAGTGGCGAAGATTTTTCTCTCATGTCGGACGAATGGCCGAACATGCTGACTTCGATCTCAAATCGATCGACATGTCTCTCGGTGTCGGTGGTACCCCCGTAAGTTAGCAAATTGGCAGGCATTTTGTCCTCGGCCATGGCCAAGATGATTTCCTCACAAAAGGAGGACCTAGCATCCCTTATACTTCGATACCCCTGAAGAGGGGCTAGTGGTGGTGGGATCGGATCCCTGCACCATTCAAGGGGTTGTTGACGTTGTTGCTCCCTCTACGGGGGATTATAGTAGGATTGTTAGTCGTTCTCAATCTCATAGACCGGGGGATTTTGAACTCTGGGCTTCCGACGCTCTACGGGTGCCCTGTCTGGAGATGATGTTGGTAAATCGTGAGGTGGCAATCGATTCCTAAGGTCATCTTTTCCCACTAGTAATTGTTGGAAAACACGAATCAGAAAGCAGCGGAATTTAAAAAAAAAATTTCCCATAAAAAGGACCTTGAACTCGGAATCGTGTAACCAAATTCGTAAAGATAGAAAACTTACTTTTCTTTTATTCTTTCTTGAAGCGTTTCAAGCCACCCAAGAACGCTCTTCTCGCGGCTTGATCCCCTCTCCTTGGTAAAGCTCGAATCTTCAAACTTCTAACTTGAAGTCTCTAGAGAAAGTCCACCAACTTGATCACAATCTAACTAGTAAGGATGCTAGTTCTCTAGTTAGTGTTTAGGCTTAACCTAGGGTTTAATATAATCTTGGAGAAAGGAAGGTGTTCAAAACATGAACCAAAAGAATTGTCTATTAGCTCTAAAGGGGAGCTCGAGCTCCCCTATATATAGGAGGGAGTGCCGATCCAAATCCTTGTTGGACAAGGATTTGGTTCCTCTCTCTCCTATTACTTGATTATCAAGTATTTTCCAACTTTGACTTTGAATTCTAATTCTAGTCAACTTTTAAGAGAGCTAAAAATATCCAAACTATTTTTGGATAATTTTATACTTTATTTATTATAAAATAAATAACTTATTTTTATCTAATTAATTAATTCGTAATTAATTAACTAGATTATTTTCTCCAAAATTAGACTTTCTTTTTAATTCAAAATTAAACCAAAGTCTATTAAATAATTAACACATTAATTATTTAACATCACATAATCACGTGTGGCACACGTGTCTTAATGACACGTGTCCAATCACGTGAGTCACACGTGTGATTTCACACGTGTGGAACCCCTTAGGCTCGATTAACTCGTTTAATCATTTTTAAGCCTCAACTCATGTAACCAAGTTGTTGTGTGTGACCCTCTAGGTTCTCAATTCAATTAGCAGTGACCCCAATTAATTAATTCACTAATTAATTAATCAGTACACAGATTAAACGACCATAGTCTAGCAACAGGTGTTTAACCCCTAGCTGAATTGGAATGTTCGGATTCGACAGAACCTTTAAGTCATTGATTCATGTGAGATACAATCCTCCTACTTACTATCTCTCAACCAAGATCTAGGGCAAGGGAATAATCAGAACCCTAATAATCCGGTCTTAAAGCTAAGTGCATTTCATATCCATTTGATCTCAATCCAAGAAACCCTTTTCTTGATGTCTTGATCTACTGCCTTGGCCAAGGACTCCATATGGCATATGAATGACTTACACAATAAGAGATCACCTTGCAAATGCAAGTGTAGGTCCTATCTTGATTCTCATTCACTTTCATGAGTCACTTGTGCAGCCCCAGCATAAGCCTTGAATCAGTTGTCTAAGGCGACACCCTTTAAAGCTTATACCTAAGACTACAGAGTTAACTCATAAAGTGACAAGGAACCTCAAGTCTAAGGATCAATTAATCACATCAATGACTCGTGAGATATTTCCTAATCTGGAAGTTTCCATTTCCTGAAATAGAAACTTCATTTCCCATTTAGGAATGTTCTCACACGGGGCACCTCAGTGAACTTACTTATTAAAGTAAGTACCCTTATGTATCACGCACGTATCAACTATACACTTTGCACCTCCATGAAACAAGGTGGTCCTTCTTAAGGGCGTGATCCCACAAGCAAGCGTTAGAGGAGTCAGGTTGACACTCCCACTGTCTGTAGGACTCATCGGCTTGGAGTATTTTACTAATCATGACTTATGTGATATAGGGCTCGTTTCATGAACCATTTCACCTAAATGGTAGAGTCCTAAAGTCATCAGGATTAGGGGAGTTCTCATACATGCACAGCTAAAGTAAACGCATACCAAACAAGAGCATATAAAGAAGTGTTGCCTCAATTCGTTATTTCATTCAAAGATTATCTGTGATTACAATAAGGAAAAGCACAAAGCGGATATACAATCGGCTTTCTAGGGCACTATTCCTAACAGTAATCCCCTGTTGGCTCTCTTCGGAGCGTTGGGGTCAATCCTAGCTCTGAGACGATCGAAAACTCGAAGGGTTTTTGGGTCAGTCGATTTCCCAACCTCTGGTAATCGGGCGTGGAACTTGCTTGCTGTTCCTGCTACATGAGGCCCCTCTTTCGACCTGATTCTTCTTCGGTTGAGCTTCAGCCACTCAATTTTCTTCTGTGGGCCTTTTGCCTGCGTCTCGACACCGTTGCCTTGACATAGCTACTTTTTTTCGGGCCTTGGCTCCTCTAGGGGCCATCCCTTGCCAGTAGGTATAACTTAGTGGGGGCGGCGGCGCTTTATAATATTGGGCTTGATAGTGGCCAGACAGAGAAGATAGCGGATATCCCCAAGGACTCGGGGAAGAATATCCGTACGGCACTGGGGGGGCCCATATACCGAAGTGTAATAGACTTAGGCGATCGTTTGTCCGATCATGGTAGGTCTAGGCTTGTCCGGAAAAAACGATGCCCTTCCCTCAGTTGCAGCTGCCACCATTTCAACCTGGCATCGAGCTAGGTAATCATCGAGTTCAGGCTCAAAGAAAATCGTCTGGAGATGAACCTCCATCTGATTATCTCCTACCTAAGGTTGAGTGGCACTTGTGCCAACTTCAACGACTGCATTGGTGAGTTCTTCAAATTCAACTTCAACGACTTGTTGCTCGCATCGCTTCCACCATCATTCAACCCTTTCGTACTGAACTTCAACATGAAACATGAACTTCAACGACACCGTTGCCTTGACATAGCTACTTTTTCTCGGGCCTGGGCTCCTCTAGGGGCCATCCCTTGCCAGTAGGTATAACTTAGTGGGGGCGGCGGCGCTTTATAATATTGGGCTTGATAGTGGCCAGACAGAGAAGATAGCGGATATCCCCAAGGACTCGGGGAAGAATATCCGTACGGCACTGGGGGGGCCCATATACCGAAGTGTAATAGACTTAGGCGATCGTTTGTCCGATCGTGGTAGGTCTAGGCTTGTCCGGAAAAAACGATGCCCTTCCCTCAGTTGCAGCTGCCACCATTTCAACCTGGCATCGAGCTAGGTAATCATCGAGTTCAGGCTCAAAGAAAATCGTCTGGAGATGAACCCCCATCTGATTATCTCCTACCTAAGGTTGAGTGGCACTTGTGCCAACTTCAACGACTGCATTGGTGAGTTCTTCAAATTCAACTTCAACGACTTGTTGCTCGCATCGCTTCCACCATCATTCAACCCTTTCGTACTGAACTTCAACATGAATCATGCTCATGCTACTGTAGCTGAGCTGATTAGTCAACTTATGACTGCTGAACACATGATCAAAAGGGACAACAAAGTAATGATGGTCACATCCTCTTCTAAGCCTTCAAAAGGCAAAGGGAAGAAAGATCCCAAGAAGAAGGGATCTTTTAATCCTGAAGGAGGGGTTAAGAAAAGAATGGCCAAGAAGAAAACAGATCAGAGAGAGGACGTTTGCCACCATTGTGGCAAGAAAGGGCATTGGAAGAGGAATTGCCAAGAATACAAGGATACTCTAAAGAAATATGTGTTTATTGTTGAAGTTAATCTATCTATTGATTCTAATTCTTGGGTACTTGATACCGGCTGTGGAGTTCATACCTATGATGATGTGCAAATGCTAAATGAGGTTCTGCAGCTTGAAGAAAGAGAATGCATCTTGAAGGTTGGAGATGGATCAAGTGTTCAGGCTCAAGCCATTGGGACGTGTAGATTAGATTTAGGTGTCTTTATTTAGGTTTTGAACAAAGTCCTTTATGTACCTTCTATTATTCGTAATATTATTTCCATCCCAATATTAGATTGCGAAGGATATGAAACTTTCACTAAGAATGGAAATTTCTTTCTTAAGAAGAATAAAACTTCTGTTATTCTTGGTACATTAGCCAATGGACTTTATACAACCAAAGACACTAATATTTTGAATATACAACAATTAAACAAACGAAAAATAGGTGACAAGATTTCAGCTTTTTTATGGCACGCGCGTTTAGGACATATTTCTAAAGATAGGATTGCTAAGTTAACCAATTTAGGATCATTCTATGATAATGAACTTAAATATTTAACTCATTGTGAATCATGTCTTAAAGGAAAAATGACCAAAACTCCCCTTAAAGGTAAAGTGGAACATGCCACTAAAGTATTGGATTTAATCCATACTGATATTTGTGGACCACTTAGTGTAAGTACTAGAAACAATCATCAGTATTTCATAACCTTTATAGACAACTTTAGTCGTTTTGGTTATATGTACTTAATGACGTATAAATCCGAAGCCTTTGAGAACTTCTTAGAATTTTAAAAGGAGGTTGAGAACTAAACCGGTCACAAGATAAAGACACTTTGATCTGATCAAGGTGGCGAGTATCTAAGTGATGAATTCCATAGTCATCTCAAAGATAATGGACTTATCTCTCAGTGGACTCATCCGGGAACTCCTCAATTAAATGGAGTTTCGGAGAGAAGGAACAAAACCTTAGTTGATATGGTTCATCCCATGATGAGCTTCACTAAATTGTCACCTTCGTTCTGCGGTTATGCCCCAGAATCAATAGTTAAGATTCTGAATCTTGTTCCCTCCAAATCTGTACCCAAAACCCCAATTGAAATGTGGTTTGGTGAAATCCCTAATTATTCTTACTTAAGAATTTGGGGTGGTCCTGCTTACGTGAAGAGGGCAGTGGGAGATAAGCTTGATCTAGATCAAGCTTATGCAACTTCGTAAGATATCCTAAGGAGTAAATAGGATATTATTTCTATGATCCTCTTGAACAAAAGGTCTTTGTATCAAGAAATGCTACTTTTCTTGAGAAATCGTTACTTAGAGAAAAGAAAGGCAAGATCGCAAAACTCGAAGAAATTCAAGACCAAAGACCCACGCCTAGTTTAGAACAAAACATCCCTCAGCCAATCCAAGAGAGTAATACACATGAAAACTCTCCTCAAATAAGACGTTTTGAACACATTCCTAGACAACCAGAAAGATGGTATGATTTTCTCCACCAAACATCTCAAATGGATAATAATCCACTGGCTTATGAGGAGGCACTATTAGATTTGAACTCTGAATAGTGTAAAGAAGCAATGAAATCTGAAATGGATTCCATGTAATATAGTCAAGTTTGGACCTTGGTTGATCCACCTGATGGGATCAGGCCCATAGGGCGCAAATGGATATACAAGTGTAAGCTTGGAGTAGATGGACGCATGGCAGCCTTTAAAACAATATTATTTGCTAAGGGTTTCACTCAAAGACCAGGTGTAGACTTTGATGAAACCTTCTCACCGGTTACAATGCAAAAATCCATTCGAATCATGTTTGCCATAGCTGCATATTACAACTATGAGATATGTCAAATGGATGTGAAAACTATCTTTCTCAATGGAGACATTGACAAAGACATTTACATGGAGCAACCCATGGGTTTCACATTCATTGGAAGCGAATAAAAGATTTGTAAGCTCCAAAGATCAATCTATGGATTGAAACAAGTTTCTAGGAATTGGAATATTCGGTTTGATGAAGCAGTTAAATCATTTGGCTTCATACAAAATCTGAATGAATCCTGAGTATACAAGAAAGAATTGGAATCCTCAGTTCAATTTTTGATACTTTATGTAGATGACATCCTCCTCATTGGGAATGTGAAGGATGACATGAAAGTAACAAAGTCTTGGTTATCAAATCAATATGAGATGAAGGATCTTGGTGATGCATCCTACATTCTCAGTATAAAGATCTATCGAGATAGATCTAGGAGATTGATAGGATTATCACAGTCGACTTACATAGACAAAATACTAAAGAGGTTTAGTATGGAAGATTCCAAACATGGGAAACTTCTAATTGGGCACGGGAATAGTTCTTTCGAAGAAACTGTGTCCCAAGACTGAAATTGAAAAGTTCAGGATGTCCAGAATTCCTTATGCATCAACAATAGGAAGCATAATGTATGCAATGCTATGTACTCGTCCGGGTGTGGCTTATGCATTTAGCGTGATAAGCCGATTTCAATCTGACTCTGGTGAAGGTCACTGGACTGCTGTAAAGAACATCCTTTAAATACTTGAGAAGAAATAAGGATTTGTTCTTGGTTTACGAAAGCTAACAAGATCTTGTCATTAGAGGATACTGTGATGCAAGCTTTGCATCGGATATGGATGATTTTAAATCCATGTTGGGATACATATTTTGCCTAAATGGCGGAGCAGTGAGTTGAAAAAGTTCCAAGCAAGTGACCACTGCAGATTCGACCACTGAGGTCGAATACTTAGCTACAAATGATGCTACTAAGGAAGGTGTTTAGGTAAGAAACTTCATCCACGAGTTGGGTGTAGTTCCTAGCATTAAAGACCTCGTCACAGTGTTCTGTGACAATATAAGGATGGTTGCTCAATCGAGAGAACCAAGATCTCACCAAAGGACCAAGCACATTTTGAGGAAGTATCACTTAATTCGTGATATAATCAAGAGATGAGATGTGCAAATTGAAAGGGTCACATCGACAGAGAACATGACAGATTCACTAACTAAAGCTCTTAGCCAGCAGCCTTTTGAAGGACATCTTCAGAACATGGGAGTTAGGATTGTACCTAAATGGCTTTGACGGGCAAGTGGGAGATTATTAGGAATAGTGCCCTTAAAGCAGCTATTTTGCTTTGCTATTTCCTTGTAAAATCACAAACAGTTTTTGAACAATAAACGAAATAATTTTGTTCAAAGGCAATGTGTTATTTTATGTCTGTTTGGGTTTGACTGTGTTTTGCATGTTTTGAACTCCCCTAATCTAATGAGGCCATTAAGAACTTTGTCCTTATGAGAACGACACATGAAATAAGTTCTTAACTCCATAGGTGAGGATTAGAAACTTCTCCAAGTCAATGAGTCCGACAGACAGTGGGAGTGTCGACCTTGACTCCGTTGAGACTTGCTTATATGATTATGTCCTTGAGAAGGATCACTCTGTTGGGAAAACACGAAAAGAAAACGCAGCGAAAATTTAAAATTTTTCCAAACGGCAGAATCTACACTTGCAATTCCTATTCCCAATTCATAAGGATTCAAGAACTTACCTAGATCGATGCTTTCTTGACACGTTTAAACGCTCTTCAAGCGGCAAGTCCCCAAGCTCCTTCGAATCTTTCAAGACTCCGCGAAAGCAGCCCTCTAGAGTAATAATCCACACCAACCTTGATCACGATCTAAACAGAGAGGATGCTAGTTCTATGTTTAGTGTTTAGGCTATCTAGGGTTTGTGTGATATAATTTGGAGAAGGAGAACTGCTATCAATCATCAAAGGGTTCGAACCCCTTGTATATATAGCTATAGGTTTCGAACCCCCATATCCTATTTGGAATAGGATTCTTATCCCACTAGCTAATTAATTCCTTGCTTGGAGAGAAAGACTCTCTACTTTGACCAAAAGTCTCCCTTTGACCAACTTATCTTCCAAGGAAAAATATCTAAATCTTTTAGATATATTATTTAATTATTTATTTATTCATAATAAATAACTTGATGCTAATAATTAATTAATTCATAATTAATTATTTATTAAACTTAAAATCTCCAAATTAGAACTTTAATAATAATAATTCATAATTAAATTAAAGTCCATTAAATAATTAACTAATTAATTATTTAATCACCACGTGACACGTGTCACGCATGGACACGTGTCCCACACGTGTGGCCCTTAACCAACATCTTGTTGGTTCGATCAACTTATTTAATCGATTTAAGCCTTAACCCTCGTGACCGGGCATTTGTGTGTGACCCTCTAGGTTCCTAATTCAATTAGTAGTAACCCTAATAAATTAATTCTCAATTAATTAATGAGTCCATAGATCACACTACCATAGTTTAGCAACAGGTGTGTGGCCCCTAGCTGAATAAGAATGTCTCAATTCGAAAGAACCTTTAGGTCATTGACATATGTGAAATAAGGTCCTCCTACAACCTATCTGTCGATCAAGATCTAGGGCAAGGGAATAATTAGAACCCTAATTGTAACACACCAAATTCCGGAAGTTCAGGTAAGCACGCCACGAGCGGGTCTTCGGGAGTTGGGAGGTTTAAAATTAATTATTTCATTGTTTATTTATAACTTTCATCCTATTATATGCATTACATCTCTATGCATTTATATGAATTGTTATTAATGAGGATTATATGAACTAAGTGATATAATTGCTCTAATTGTAAAATAAGCCTTAATTGTTCCTTTGTGTAAATTAGGGACTTAATTGTGTATCATGAATTGGACTTAATTGCTCTTATGGTTAGAGGTGGACTAACTTGCATGAATTCAAATAAATGGAGGACTTAGGTGGAAATTGGAGAGAATCACATATTTTCATGCTAGACTTAGGATATATCATGAATTCTTCCATTTCCTTCCACCATATTCCATTCATCCAAGAGAGTAAAAATCACACACACATTCACACACTTAAAACCGACATTTACACCTCAAGAAAGGAAGAAGATTTCATCTCAAATTCAAGCTAGATATTGAGGAATTGTGAAGATAGGAGCATCAACATCATCATATCTTCATCTCACCAATTATTTCTTGGATTCAAGGTATAGTATGGAGATTTGAAAATTCTTGAATTATATGATTGAGTAGGGTTATGAAATAATTGTTGAATTCTTACATGTTGGGAGCTAGAGCATGCTTAGGAGTGAAAAGAAATTGAAATTGTATGGAAATATTGAATTTCATGAAAGTTAGAAGCATGATCATATTTGGGGTTTTCAAGCTTGATTCTAGGTGCTTTGATGTATATATCTTGGTTAGAATGATGAATAATTGAAGTAAAGTGTGTAATTGATGTGTTTCAATATTTGTTATGGAGTGGAATTGCATTTGTTGATGAGTTTTGTGGTTTTGGCATGAAAAACCCCCGTTTTTTCCCTATTTTTCTCCTGCCGCGCAGCAGGTCGCGGCCGCGACCTAAAACAGAACAAAATTTATCGCGCCCGCGATCCCATTTTAGCCAAGTTTCGAGATTTTGAAAAATGGATGAAAATTCGGCCAAAAATAGGTGGCCGTGCCCGCGACCCTTTTATGAAGAAAATTAGTCACGACCGCGACCAAAATTTGGGCATGTTTCAAGATTTTGAAAAATTGGAGAAAAATTCGGGTAAAAATACTTGGTCGCGACCGTGACCCTTTTGTGAAGAATTTTGGTCGTGCCCGCGACCCTGTCTTTTCTGCATGAAAATTTGAATTTTTAAACTTTTCTTGCATGGTTTTATTGGCTCGATTTTGGCATGAACACTTCATTATTATGTCATTTAATGCATTATATTATATGTATTGCTCATATCATGTAATTTCATATTTGAGTTTCATAGGGGAGGTTTGTGTAATAATTTGCATACTTTGATTGAACCTTGAATACTAGATCTTTGTTACCTCTTTTGCTAACTTGAGTAAGTTTATGATATTTATTGATCTCAATTGCATGATTGACACTAAGTGAACATGTCGTTCGTCTTAATTGGTTCATAGGAGTCGAGTCTCACGTACACTTGTCCTTGTTACACAGATCACGGTCCAAGAGACAAGGAGCACGCTCCTTAGGGCTTTCTTTCCACTTTTGGGTTGGTTGGTAAAGGTGAGGTTTAATTCTAGCTATATAGAACCCGTATAACCCTATGTGATATTTTCAACCAAAAGTATCTATATATCTATAGTTTTCAAACTTTATGAATTTCAAATGATTTCATGAAATGATTGAACGGATTGATTGATTGGGCGAGTAAAGCATGTTCACGTGGGGCCCGAGGGTAGTGTATTGAGCCAACCGGGAAAGCACGGGCTGATGGGTAACTCTTGCACTATCCTCACCATTTTGGGATCACCTCTGAATCCACCAGGAGGTTTGGTGGAGGAAGAAATCCCGTGCGTGGGAGTCATGTTCCCGACGTACACCATGATTAGATGGTTGGGTCTTGCAAGCCCGCCATCACCCGGAGGGAAAAGGGTTCATGAAACTACTATTTGATTGCACTTGAATAACTTGCATGCTCACTTGATAAATGGAAATGTTCATGATTGTACACTTTTGGAGTAAGGTTGGAGAATGCCCTCACTCGTCGGGCCACGTATTGAATTGATAATTAATTAAATTGTTAAATTGGTTCAGTTGTAATCTCGGGCGAGAATTCCTTCAATTCTTGAACTTATATTGTGTTTCCTATAAAATCTTACCCGAGGCTATAACTTGCATGATACGTGCGCCTATATTTATTTACACCCCTCACTCAGTCTGTGGTAGACTGACACCTCACATTTTCAGGTTCTGCATATGGAATGCTAGGCGGGTTTGGGTCTTTTGGTCAAGTCTAGCGTCTCATTCTTATTTTGGCATTTATATATTTTGTAATATGTGAAAGCTTGTGTACATTATGGTTTCATGATAAGAACTTGAAATGCATGTTATGGAAACAATGAATAATTTTGCTTTTGGAATGTATGTAAATGGTTAATCTCTCTTCTCTTTATGTGTTGTTGTATTAATTGAGGGTTGCCCGCCTAGCTAGTGTTGTCTTTTTTTTTATTGTCTCCCGTTCGCTATAGGCTTGATTCATGTATGGGTGCTCGTTCCATATGTGGATTGAACTATAGTGCGGGGGATGTGGTGGCTTTGCGTTAAGGGTGTTACACTAATAATCTTGATCTTAAAGTTAAGTTCACTTCATATCCATTTGATCTCAATCCAAGAAACCTATTTCTTGATCTCGATCTACTGCCTTGGTCAAGGACTCCTTTATGGCATATGAATGACTTACACAATAAGAGATAAACTTGCTTACGCAAGTGTAGGTCCTTTATCGATTCTCATATGCTTCCATGTACGACTTGTGCAGCCCCAGCATAAGCTTTGAGTCAGTTGTCTCGGGCAACATCCTTTAAAGCTTATACCTAAGACTACAGAGTTAGCCCACAAAGCATCAATGGAATCTCAAGTCTAAGGACTACTGAATCACATCAATGACTCGTGAGATATTTCCTAATCTGGAAGTTTCTATTTCCAGAAATAGAAACTTCCTTTCCCATTTAGGAATCTTCTCACAGGGGACACCTCAGTGTACCTACTTAGAATAAGTAAGCACCCTCATGTATCACGCACATATCATCAATACACTTTGCACCCCATGAAATAAGGTGGTCCTTCTTAAGGGCACGATCACACGAGCAAGCCTCGAACGAGTCATATCGACACTCCCACTGTCTTTTGGACCCATCGGCTTGGAGTGATTTCTAATCATGACTTAAGTGATTTAGGGCTCGTTTCATGAACCACTTCACCTAAATGGTTGAGTCCTATAAGTTATATTGATTAGAGGATTTCTTATACATGCACAAAAAGTAAACATACAATTAAACAAGAGCATATAAAGAAGTGTTACCTTAGTTCATTTATTATTCAAAGATTATCTGTGATTTACAAACGGAAAAGTATTAAGCAAACTATTACATCGGCTTTCAAGGCACTGTTCCTAACATACTCAGTTTCATGGAGTGATAAGTGCATATGATGATGCGTTCATAATACATAAGGGTGATTGTTACAAGAACTTCATCACTGAGATATCCCGTGTGAGAACATTCCTAAATGGGAAATGAAGTTTCCAGAAACTTCCAGATTAGGAAATATCTCACAGGTCAATGACGTGATTAATAATCCTTTGACTTGAAATTTTATATTGTCTCATATGAGCTAACTCTGTAATCTTTGATATAGGTTCAAAAGGGTGTCGCCATATAGACACCTGAATTACGGCCTACATTGGGATTACACAAGTGGCATATGGAGAATTAGTAGAATCAATAAAGGACCTACACTTCTTAAGAACAAGAATGATCTCTTACTGATTAGGTTGTTCGTAGTTCATTAAAAATTAAACCCTTGGCCAAGGTGGTTAAAAGATCAAGACATCAAGAAAATGGGGTTTTCTTGGATTGAGATCTAAATGAATATGAAACAAAATTAACTTTAAAGATCAAGAGTAGCAAGACTCTAAGTTTGTTCTCATGCCTTAAATTCTTGATTGAGAGATGGAGTTGTAGGAGGATCGTATTTCACAGATTGTCATTAACTAAAAGGTTCTTAGATTCATTTCATTATTCGGATAGGGGTCACACACCCATTGCTAGATTACGGTAGTGTGATCTATGAACTGATTAATTAATTATGAAAATTAATTAATTAGTGTCATTGCTAATCGAATAATGAACTTAAAGGGGTCACACACAAATGCCAGGTCACGAAGGTTTTGGTAGAAAGTTACTCGGATTAACGAAGTGATCAAAATATTGATCAAATGGGGCCACACGTGCGTGGGCCCTATGGCACGTGTCACGCACGTGACCGGACATGTATCGTACACATGTGAAGCTTTTCTTGATTAATTAAATTGTTAATTAATTTTTGGTCTTTTAATTAATTGTGAATTAATTGTTAAGTCCAAATTCAAAAATAATTAACCCAATAAATAATTAATTATGAATTAAATTATTTATTGAATTTTGATATTTAATTTTATGCAAGAGAAAGTTGAATAGTCAAACTTCCTAAAGTAGGGGAGAGAAAGATTTCTTGGAGTATCTTGGACACTAAGATAAGATCTTATTTTCAATTAAAAGATAATAATTAATTAGTGAATGATTGAGCAAGAAATTAAAAACCTAGGAGACTTAGTCTCCTAGGGTTCGAACCACCTTGTATAAATACAAGGGGTAGGATTCTTTCTTGGGCTTAGACCAACGTTCTTGAAACGTTAATTATTTTTGAGAAAATCAAAAGAAAAGTTTTCAAAGATAATTTCCTAGCCAAAACACAAGCCACATAACTAGCATTCTCAATAGCTTGATCGGGATCTAGGACTGGTGTGGATACGCTTTGGAGGATCACCTGCTTTGGGATCTTTTCGAGAGCCGTGCGACAGACAATCTGCACGAAGGGTGTTTGTTAGGCAGTATCAAACACTAGAAAGCTTCTATCTTCGTAAGTTTCTTGAAACCTTCTTAGTTTTGAAACGAACATTGCAAGAATACGATTTGCTTTTGGAAAATTTTTTAATATTCCGCTGCTCAAACTCTGTGTTTTCCAACAGTTAGGGGACAACAAGTACCTAAAAGTACTAGAGTGTCAGACTTGGTCCGTTCGTACTTGCATTAGGTTCGAGCCATAGTAGTCGTACTTAATGTCCAGTCGATGTCCACTTGCGGTCGATTGCTAAGGCAATCAAGATGGTCCTTTGGTCGAGTTGTACTAGTTGAGCGCGGCGCCCGAGTGCCATGACCCGTCGATGTGCCCATCATATGGGAGCGGATTGAGCAGGTGAGGAAACTTGGGTCGATTGTAGTCGACCCACCGTTGGGATGACGTGTCTCTCCACGTGGCAGAAAGTGTCTACATGTCTCTTTCGCGGGTTATTTTGTCACGTGGCGACACGTGACATTTTCGGAATGTGCCCCGTCATTATTTATATTAATATATTATTTAAATCATATTAAATTGCTCAAAATAATTTAAAAAAATTTAGGGGTAAATTAGTAACTTAATAAAAATTAAAATTGATTCTCAACTTTTCTCTGCAAACACTCAACTGATTATTTTTCTACTTTTCACATTTTTTTCCTAAGCACTCACTGTACTACTGCAAATTTTAACAACTTTCACTTCTACTTATTCAATAGAGTTTGCAAACACTCCCTTAGAGTATTTGGAAAACTAACTTTTGTTTATTTTAAGCAGAAATAAATTAGATTCCAGAAGTAGCACAGGACATGCTTCTGGATTCTACTTATAAATTATACGATTTTTTGTATTTATTTAAAATTTTATTTTAACAATAATATCCTTACTAAAACATTAATATTTCTAAATTAACTTTTTAGATACAAATATTACTCTAAAGTGTATATGCTTGTTACATCTTTTTTTTCTACTCGTTATTTATTTTTTATTTTCTACTCCAATTAGAATAATTCCTAATTTCGAAAAATCTCACAGCTAAAAAATCTACAATTACTAGATAAATCTTTTCTCTTTCCTTAAATTTAGGTATACATAAAATAATCCTATGTTTGATTAATTATAAATAATCTTATATAAATTTATAATAGTTTATATTTAATATAATAGTTGCATCATATTATAACACCAACAAATTTCAAAATATTTTAGGGTAAATTAGTAAGTTTATAAAAGTTAGAAGTGATTACTAACTTTTTCACCGCAAACACTCAACTGATTATTTTTCTATTTATTATTTTTTTTTTTCCAAACACTCACTACTGCGACTTTTTACAAATTTAGCTCCTTCTTTAACTTCTACTTATGGAATAGAGTGTGCAAACACCCCTTTGTACTTTATTTATATAGTGCTAATATAATGCAAAAGATGACATGTCCAAAAAATTGGAACACCCGCTCAACTTTTGCACTCAATTATTCAATTCAGTCTTTCAACTCATCCACTCTGTTCATTCCATTCCGATTCTATACTATCGTGATCAATCTGCACTATGCTCCTGTCATTATGTCTCGTTCGTCACACTTCGTGGGGCATTTATACACTCGACTTATTCCTCTCGACTTCCCTCAATAGGATAGTATTAAGAGTTTCTGAGCCTGATGGTTACTCACTTTTAACCACCACTCAACTAACTTGCACACGTGGTGCTGCAATAAATGTATGTATCTCGATGTATGAGGAAAACCTTTATGGATTTGCTTAGCCTAGCCAGCAACGACGCTCCGTTGATTTAAACCAAACAATATAAATACTTTCATTATCAAAAGGTTAGATAAGCACTTTTACGTATCGAAATTTTGTTAAATTTTTTATTTATCTTTTACTTAACCTAAATAATTTAATTGTTTTGATTGTCAGAGTGTCAACATGGAAAACAACTTCCCCTTGATATTTTAACATTTCGTTCATCTTAACCAATCAAAATCAAAAGCCACAATTTGACTGATTAGTTGAAGATTTGTAGCCAATTTCCTCTGTCACTCAACAACCCAATATCCTACATCATCATATAGTTATGTCTGAATACACATATTTTATAACAATCTTTTCCACTATAACTTTTTATCTTCTTTTCTTCACCTTCTCCGTATAAAGAATTTGCTCATTCATATAAATTTCGTAGCTAACATAGTCTATTCAAAACAGATATACTAAAGCACACCATTATCTCTTAAAAACCTACAAAACCACAATCAAGAACAAGTAAGAAATTGTAACCGAGTAATACATGAATATGAAAGAGACCGTGATGATGAAACATGTGAATTGCATAATAAAAGAGATTCTGTGTGCTCCAGACTCCAGTAGAGTGAGTGAAGTGGGCCCCATCAATGTGGTGGGTTCCACTTAATCAACATCGTAAATAACCTCGGTGGGGACACGTCCAAATCCGATCCCCATTTTTCCTAACTTAAATGTTTTTATTATTTATTATTATAGTGTTGTCCACCACAGTAAAAATAGTTTCGAAAAATTCTATTCCAAACTCGATTCGATCGAACTCAATGAATTAAAAGAATAAATATATTATACTTATTATTGAATTGATCATTCTTTCTAAATTTTCTATCAACCATACGATAAGTATAAAACACTCATCATGCGTTATATCGATTTGATCGAATTAGATTCGGGTGGGAGGACTTCAAATAAATAAAGTAGTGACTAGTGAGAGAAGAGGCCAGTCGCTGTTCATCTTTGACCTTGGACCATACCAGTCCTTTCTCTCTCCACCCACCTTGCACCCAACTGAGACCCCACATACACTCCAAACATATCATATATAAATATAGTAATAAGATCTTCATAATCAATATAAACATTAATCCATTCCCATCGCCATGCTATAATTGCTATTGCTAGCTGTGCTGATTCAATATTATTATTATTATTATTGTTAGTCCCTTTGACCGTCCTAATCAAAATCTTGCTGTTTTTGTAACTTTAATCATTTCGATCGGAGACAGGTTTGTCATCAACATCCCTGGAATGTATATCTGCATACATGAACTGCTTCCTGAATCATCATAATTGTGAATTTCTCTTTTCCTCTCTTTACCATTTACTTGCATTAGACTGCAAGATTTTATTTTTTTCCTACTATAATTCGAGTTGGTAATGACTTTTCCTACTATTTTAAATCTTGTCAAATTGTCTCAAATATTTAAATATTTAATAATAAGTTTTTAGATTAATCGGTCATTTCATATGGTATCAGAATCCAAATCTAAGAGATCACGAGGTTAAATATTTACAGTCATCCAATTAAAAAGAAAATTCACATGCAAGGCCAAACACTTGTATATGAGGAATAATATTCATATTTAACAACTTAGAATTTTAAATTAGGTAGTCATTCACTACAAATAGCTAAGGCCTTGTTCGCATTTTTCTTTTTCTTTTTCTTTTTTTATCGTGAATTTCTTTTGCTTTGGCCTTGCGCATATATTTTTCTTTTTTAAAATGAAAAACAATAAGGATTCGACCACATAGCTTCATGCAGATGGACTTCTTTTGGTCTGACCTTATATGTGTATATCTTTTAAATAAATAATGTTGAGTATTTAACTGTAGGATCTCTTGAGCGTGTACTCTGATACTATATTGAATGACTATTTAATTTAAAAACTTAAATGGTTAAAAATAAATATTAATAAATATTTAAACATCTCTACAAATTAATAATATCTACATTACTTGAGTTTCAAAAATAAAATTTATAATTAAATTATAATACCACGGAATATCTAAATTACATCAAACCACAATAAACCTAGCTCATGAGGAGCAATGAGTTCATTCAACAAACCTATAATTAAGGAGTGTTGTCTAAGTATTGGTGATCAAGAATAGCCATTAGGAAGTATTGTTTCGTACGAGATTGAATTTTGAAAGATGGGTCGTTTTTCTCTTGGGGATCTCCATCCTCAACATAAATGTTACAAAGGCAACTGCATTTGCTATCATCAATGAAGAGTTGACAACACCCAACCAGAGATCAACACCCAACTAATCTTCATTTACTGCTCAATCACTGACCTCGAACCTTCTTTCAATGCTCTCTGCCTCTCGCTAACAACTTCTCCTTTAGCACTTCCCTAAATAGCCCTAAATAGGTGGGGCAATTTTTTCATTTTCTCGTATCACTAATTAAACGTATAATCTTGAAATTAAAAAGGACCGATTATTGCAAAGTTTTGTACATAGGCATAGATCATATAATTTTCCGCTTCTTCCTTATGAAAGTTAAGTCTATTTACTATGAGACTAATTGAGTAGCTCTTATGTACTAAAAAATTATAGCTTTGGTTTACGTTCGCTCATTGCAACTTCGACTTGTATTATTCTGACTTTTATCACGCGTTGATTGTACTACCTGATTTGATTATATGATATTGTTCTTGCTTTTCGAAAAAAGTAACACCACTATAATTTTAACTTTTTCATACGCATGAAAGAATTTAAAATTTTCTTAGTCTGTTAATTTTTATACATGATTTTTGTGTTTTATCTTGTTTGCATCTCCAATTTATTTTAATAATTTGTAATTTCTTGCACATTTGGTTCAGATAAGTTGAAACTAATATTCAACGAAAGGAGATGACCAAAAAGGAACTTAGTTACTAAACGAAAATTGCAATTTACAATTTTCAAGTTTGTTATGTCATCACAAAGTGAACTGATTGGCATCAGTTCATCAAAAACTCTCCAAATTTTATTGATAACTACATGACCAAACATGCATGATCTTAACCAAACTTTATAATTTTTGATAATTAAAATCAGAGTAAAAATGAAAAGAAATGGAGCATTATCAGCTTTCTATCTCATGCAAAAGTATTGAGTGTGTATTATTAAACCATGGGAGACATAATTGTTGGTCTGAAAGCTAATAGTCTAGTTTTGATTAGCATTTTGCATGCTTGGTCAGTATAGTCAATAGTGCTTGGGGGACCCCTTGGCTAGTACTAAATGGTCAGAGATCACATTTTTGGTAAGATAAATACCACCTATAAATGTATATACATATTGCTTTTTTCAATTGAGTTTTATCAACCTTTGACCTATTATTGTACGTACTACTGTTGCTATTATAGCCAAAATCGGACCTTAACCACATTTCAGTATAAATTAGTGAAATCTGTTGGTTCTACTATTTTAATACAAGGATGGAATCAATGCTTCGTCACATCTTAGGGAGTGATAAGATTATTCGAGTCAGGGAAAAGAAGAAGAAAACTTTGCAATTACTTGGTAAAAAATAATACATTTTGTTATAATCGATTTATGCCTAGCAAAGTCTGTTGTATTTAAAAAAAAATCGCACATGATTTAAGCATTTAATTTCTTATTTCACTCACTAATACACATTAATTATATTTATAAGTCGTTGAGATCAAAAGATATAGTCTTTTTGAATTTTATTTTATATTATAATATGTTTTTTTATTAATGTATGACACAAATAATGTATGTACCTAATTAAAATAAAAAATAAAATACAAAACTTAAAAAAACAACCTTCAAACCCACCTTTCCCCCTTGGGAAGATAAGGGTCACATTTATCAATCTTAAAAGCAAGTGAATTATATTAAATAGTTGAGGGGTAATGGCGGTTTAGATAATAAAAAAAAAAATACATATATAATTTCCTAAAATAATATTATTTTTACGCTCATTAATTCATAGTGGGAAAGCTTAGTTGGGAGAATTCAATTACCGTAACATCAATGGTCAAAGTAAGTCATCCATGAATTCAAATACGCATGAAGCCATTATGGGACAGTAACTTTTCGAAACACTATTAAAGTTATCAAAATTCTGATTGACTGGCAACATCCCAGAAATATAAAGGGCAAGGCCCTTTTTATACGGTGGTAAAAAACCACACCCCACGGACACACACACGCCATGAGAATGGAGAACTGAGAAGGACCATTTTTTCACAAAAAATTAAATTCATTAAAAATAAATATATAAATGGGAGGCTCAGGTCAGTGACTGAAATTCCCTTTGACCATGAATCTCTAACCATGGTTAAAAAGCCAACCCTACCCAAGAGTAAATGAACCACACGTGTGGTGGACGAAATTGGGGTACGTACAAATCGGTCAGAATAAATATGCAGAGAAATGTTTCTCTGTTCTTTATTTCGTATATAAATATAACCCCATCACTCCCCCAGCAAAGAAAGCGAAAGAGAATTTGCAGTCCTCTCTGATTCTCTCTCTACTTCACTAGTTCGTTTCCCTTTTTTTCTTGATTCTAAATTAATTTCACGTGAAAGAGAGATATACAGAGAAAGAGAGGGAGTGAAGAACATGCCTGGGAGTTTGGAGCCGTTGGATATCGGCGTTCAGATCCCCTATCATTTCCGGTGTCCGATTTCGTTGGAGCTCATGTGTGACCCTGTCACCGTTTGTACCGGTCAGACATACGACCGTTCCAGCATAGAGGCCTGGGTGGCCACCGGGAATACCACGTGTCCGGTCACCAGGGTCCCCCTCACGGATTTCACGCTGATTCCGAACCACACGCTCCGACGCCTTATTCAGGAATGGTGCGTCGAGAACCGTGCTTTTGGAGTGGAGCGGATACCCACTCCGAAGCAGCCTGCGGATCCGATTTTGGTTCGGAGTTTGTTGAACCAAGCCTCGTCCGGATCGGGTCCGTTTAGCTTGAGAGTCTCGGCTCTGAGAAGGTTGAGAGGATTGGCGCGTGACTCAGAGAAGAACCGGTCCGTCATTGCTGCCAATAATGCAAGAGAGATTTTGCTAGCAATGGTGTTCGCCGATGTCGGTTCTGAGCCGTCCGAATTGAGCCTTGAGCCGCTTGCGATTCTGTCTATGTTTGCGCTGTCTGAACCGGAGTGCCTTTTCGTGGCCTCGGATGAGGAGAGGATCAGGTACTTGGTGAATCTACTGTTCCATTCATCGATCGACGTACGGGTGAACGCGGCGGCGGTGATTGAGGTTATTGTGGCGGCGATACGGTCGCCGGAGATCCGCGCGCAGGTCAGCAGGGCTGACGGAGTGTTTGAGGGTATAGTTGGGATTCTGAATTATCCTCTGGCTTATCCCAGGGCGCTGAAAATCGGGGTAAAAGCGTTGTTCGCTCTGTGTTTGGTGAAGCAGCACCGGCACAACGCAGTGGCGGCCGGGGCGGTGGAGGCGTTGATCGACAGACTTTCCGAGTTCGAAAAGTGCGACGCTGAGAGAGCGCTGGCGACGGTGGAGCTGCTTTGCCGGATCCCCTCCGGTTGCGCGGCGTTCGCGTCGCACGCTCTGACGGTTCCGCTTCTGGTGAAGATAATCCTCAAAATCTCCGACCGCGCTACCGAGTATGCCGCCGGGGCTCTACTGTCGCTGTGCTCGTCGTCGGAGGTGGCGCAGACTGAGGCGGTGGCGGCAGGCGTGCTGACTCAGCTGCTTTTGCTGGTTCAGAGTGATTGCACGGAGAGAGCGAAACGTAAAGCGCAAATGCTGCTCAAGTTGCTGCGCGACTCATGGCCCGATGACTCCGTAGTCAATTCTGATGACTTTGCTGGAACCGACGTCGTTCGGTTCTAATCCCTTGACGTTTTTCCTTATTTAATTTCCCCCCAAATTTCATGATTTCCCTTTAATTAAAGGAATCTACATTAGTTAGATGGGCATTTAAAAAAAAAAAAAAAAGTGATTCCTAAAGAGAAGAGGTTAAGAAGGTTTAGATATGGTACATAGGGGCAGCTGGTGTACGTATTTGTAAGTAGCTTATTACTATTATTTACTATTCCCGTCAACGATTTTAGTTTCGTTAAAGTAAAAAGAACGAGACTGTCGCTTGTGACATATTAACTTTTATTTGTTCTTGTTTTAATAGAAGGTTAAGTTTGTTGTGAATTATATTGATATATGGGGTCTTTTTTAAAAAGTACCTAAAAGTTGAAAAAATTTGCTTTAACTTTCCATTTTTAAAAAAATTCCTCTTTGCTCCCTAGATGACAAGCCAAATTTGTTTTAACTCTCCATTTTTTTTGAAGGTTGTATTAAAACTCAAGAATCTCGTACCCAAACCCCGAAATCACGTACTTAAATGTCCAAATGATATATTTGCCCCCAAATACATCATTTGGGCATTTAAGTACGTGATTTCGGGGTTCAGGTACGAGATTCTTGAATTTTAATACAACCATTGGGAGTTAAAGCAAATTTGGCTTGTCATCTAGGGAGCAAAGAGGAACTTTTTTAAAAATGGGGAGTTAAAGCAAATTTGAGTTCTCATTTGGGGATTTTTCGGAAATTTTCCGTTGATGTATTTTGTTTTCTCATAATCAATCAAGAATACCATAATTCTTACAAAAAAATCATGCATCCTATGACCCTAAGGAAAATAACTTGACAGGGACATTGCATGCGATGACCCAAATTCAAAATGACGCATTTAATTCATTGCCATACATGCATATATTCAAACATAACTGCGTACAAGAAAGATGACAATAATTGCAGGAATTGATGTGCCCATGTATTTGTCTTGTTTGTGAGTGTTAAGCTTATGGTGGGCGTTCGATGTTGTGGGGGGTTGTGGAGACATATACACCTAGGTTTGACCATGGATTGGAAGCAGTAAAGGCGCGTGCTTAGTGCTTACAAAAGGGTCTCTATTAGGAATAATGGCATCTTAGCAAGAATGCCCCACCAACCCAACCAATTTTCCAAAGTTTATATGGTTTTAAGTGGCTATTATTGTGTTCAATTCAAAGATGAGAGGTACAAGAGAAAGCGATGGATTCACATGCCAATTAGTTGGGTGTTTTTTAATTTTCTTTTTTATTTTTCCACCGGAAAAATAAATAGTCTTAATTTTGAAATAAAGAATTTGCAGGGAAATTCGTGTTTTATACGAGTTTTTATAGTTGGTTTGGGCGTTTTTCGTTTCACTTTTGTATTTTACAAATTGATTCTATAAGGCATGTTTTCATCTTGTATTATGATTTGAGAAATTCTATCCCAAACTCGACTCGGTCGAACCCAACCAATTAAAAGGGTAAGTGTATTACACTTACCATTTGATTGGTCATTCTCCCTAAATTTTTCACTAATCAAACGTCAAGTATAAAATACTTGCTTTTTCATTATACCGATTTAACAAAACCAGACTCCATTTAAATAGAATTGATATTGAATTAGAATTTTCTTTCCTAGACTACTAAGGGGAAAAAAGAAGAGGAAAAATATTGAAGGGTAGAACGAAACGTGTTTAGAATGGACCATGAATTTGGAATCTCACGTGGGCTTTTGGATTTTTCGTTTTGTTGATTGGCACCGGTGACATATATGCCCAACTCGTATTTGTTCCACACAAATATAGACGTATAACAAGAATATCTGGCAAAGGAATTTAATTCTCTGCTCAAAGACAAATTTAGAAAGAGGTATTGGTAATTTGTAGTATAGCCATCAAGGTTTCCCCACAAACATTTACCCGTTTTTTTTTACATGTGTAATTATGAACTATTATTACATTTTTTTGGTACGTATACTAATTATTATGAGCTATTATTATTGCTTTGAGACTATTCTTCCGAGTTTGGATGACATGTTTTAGTCTTAAATTTTATTTCAAATTTTACTCATATATATACCTACGTGTTGAGATTAGAAAAAATAAATGAGATATAAAAAAATTTAAAAAAAATTCTCCTATAATTTGACTCTTTTATCAATACACTTAATGTGTATTGATAAATAAATAAGAAATAAAACATGTAATTTAAATCGGAATTCTAAACAACTCTTTCGATATGGATAGGGTCGGGTGGGATTGGGGTATACGGCAATACGGGTATACCTTCTAAAATTAGTCGGTTTCTTGTGTGGTGCTTTTTAATGGAAAAATATTCTGTGCAGTCTTTTAAATCTTTTCTTTTATAAAGTGGATAGAAAGCATATTATTTTTATTTTGGTGTTTTCTGAGTTAAAAGCCCATTTATAAAGCAAAGCTACGGGCCCAAAGATATTGGTGGCCTGTCTCCTCGAGAGCTTGCTAGGCCCATAAGTTCAGTGCAGTTCGATTGTGTCGATATAAATTTATATATATAACTTATTTTGGCTTTTTTATCCCATATTGTAGGGTGGATCTCGAAAGATATGAAAGATCTCCCTCCAAGCTGTACATACGACTTTCATCGAATACGGCTTTCCGCAGAATTCTAATATTTTGATTGTGTCGATATAAATTTATATATATAGATTGTTGAATTCCTCTCTTAATGCTTTCCTTTTCTCTTTTTTATAATTTTTCGTTTTCCCTCTCTCTTGGCCTTTTACCTTGTATTTATAAATTACAATATTCCTTATTAATTTCAATAGTCTCTTCCTTAACCTAGATTTGTCTTTATCCATTCGTGAGCTCGTTACTTATTGGTCACTCCTTTAGAGTTCTTCATCCGTCATTCTCTTTCTTATCCTTATCTATTACCCTCTTAATGCTGCTCGCCTTTATGCGCTAATCCACCCTCTCCCCTAACATGCTTGTCCTTTGTACTTGAAATGACATCATCCTCCTAAGCCAATTCCCTTCACGAGTGTGTCGATCCTAATACCTCCACCAAAACTTGTATGACTATCACGCTGATATGCATCTAATCCTTTATGCGCTAATCCACCCTCTCCCCTAACATGCTTGTCCTTTGTACTTGAAATGACATCATCCTCCTAAGCCAATTCCCTTCACGAGTGTGTCGATCCTAATACCTCCACCAAAACTTGTATGACTATCACGCTGATATGCATCTAATAGAAAAAAAAGGTTAGGGCCTTGTTTATAATTCCTCCAAATCATGCTACCATTTTTCCTAATGAAACTCAGGAAGCCAAAAATTGGCTGACCGACGGTATACCCATATTATGCGACCAACTTCTAGCCCGATTAAAGTTTTCTCTTGCTTATGGCTTAGTGAACTTGTGTCGATTATATAAAATACCCCCAAATCAGCTTCACCCTAATTCCATTCGCACCTTACTTGGTTTTATGGCTTAGTGTCACGAAGTCTGGCTAAATCCTTTTGTCCAATTATTTAGTACTTGCTATTTAGGCTCCCATTCTATTTTTCGACTTTAATACATCCCCCAGCAGTGGATATGAGTTTCTTCAAAAAATCCAAATGGGAAGTGGACTTTCTTTTCATATGCTATCTAGGAGAGTGGAATGTACCCACGGACCCTCTATCTGCGAATCCACATCATTACAAACCTCACTATATGTTGGGAAAACGAAACAGAAATGCAGTAAAAATTTAAAATTTTTCCCAATAAGATAGAATCGAATCTTGCAATTCCTATTCCCAAATTCGTAGAGATCAAGAAACTCACTTAAATAGTAGCTTTCTTGACACGTTCTAGCCACCCAAGAACGCTCTTCACTCGGCTTGTCCCTAAAAGCTCCTTCGAATCTTTCAAGACTTCACGATAATAGCCCTCTAGAGAATTAGTCCACCAACCTCGACCACGATCCGAATAGGGAGGATGTTAGTTCTATATTCTGTGTTTAGGCTCTAGGGTTTAGTGTATAATATTTGGAGAAGGAGAATTTTTCTATCAATCATCAAGGGATTCGTGCTTCTTGATTGTGCTTTCAGCAGTCACAAGTTGACTAATCAGCTCAGCTACACTAGCATTTGCATGATTCATGTTGAAGTTAAGGACAAATGGGTTGAATGATGGTGGGAGAGAGGCTAGCAACAAGTCCACCGAGAGCTCAACTCTTAGTGGCATGTCCATGGAAGCAAGTTTCTCACTAAGAGCAAAAAACTTGAGTCCATACTCATGGACACTTGTACCCTCCCTCATTCTCAAATGGAACAATTCTTTTGAGGTGTTATACCTTATAACACGCTCATGAGAGCGGTAAAGTTGCTCTAAGTGGTCGTAAATCTCCCAAGCGAATTCCATGGACTCATGCTGTCTTTGCATGTCCATAGACATGTTAGTAAGCATGAGGCAACGTGCTTGGAGATTATCATCATTCCATTTCTGGATCGCGTCCCGCTCAGCTCGGGTCGGAGCTTCCCCTTCGGGAACGGGCTTCACCTCGTAGAGAACATAAGTTCTCTTTTCAGAATCTAGAACAATTTTTAGATTCCTAAGCCAATCAGAATAGTTGGGACCAGTCAACTTGTTTGACTCGAGGATCGATACTAGAGGGTTTTTGGTTGCCATTTCAAAACACGTAGAGAATCACAGAATCTACGACCTAAATGGAAAACAGAGAACTAAGTAAGCATGCTAAATAATAACGATATACATGAGATTAAGTCTTTAATCTATGTTGCTCCCACTGTTTTTAGAAGATCTATAATTCCCAAAGATCTTAGAGGATACTTTTTATCCCAATGGGTACTAAGATCCTAAGCACTTTATCTTGAACCCACGACTCGTGGACATTCTTGATAAAGCCTAAGGTAGGTACACCGTACCAATTCCAACTCGATGGAATTCTTAGTAATATTTTTTGCATCACCTATCTTTTTAATATGAACCCACGACTCGTGCGACATCCATATTTACTTAAGCGTTAAGCTAAAGTCATCAATCATAAGATTAAGATCAAAACTTAGTTCGAACGACTCATGACTAGCGGGCATCGCCCTCCCTAAAATTGATCTCGAAATATTGATCATTAAAATGATCAATTAGGAAACTAAGAACTAATAGATTTCACATAGTCACCCCACAACTCATGGACAATAACTAGTTTCCTCTATTAAACTTAAATCCTATTGATGGAATGCTAGGAATTTAATTCAAAGTTTGCACCTCGAATTAAACACCTATTTCCAAAATTAGTTTAATATTTTAAGGGAATTTTTTATTTAACTGGAGAGTTGTCCGGTTCGACCTCACGAACATATATGTTATCCAATTTAATTAGTCTTGATTAATGCAAGTATAACTTAAATGCATTTCACACAAGCACATAGCAGATAACATGTCCTAGCATGATACTAACATGTGATGATCATGAGTTCTACCTATCTTATGCGTGATATGTGGGAGCCACTCCACAATCACAAGTTCTAACATACATGCCACATAAAACAGTTTAAATCACATAAGGGAATAAAACGATGCCCTATCTATTACAATAATAGCAACCCTCTCTAACACTTTGAGAGGTCTTCACTTATGGCCTCCATCTTGTTACTTGATGTGTGAATCCATCTTACTTAATAGGTGCATTATCTCCAAAATGAAAGAAAAAGACCTCATCACCTATATCTACTCTCAAATTACAATAAAAGAAAAAGACATAAAGTAATAAGGCTCAATCTTCATATTGGCCTTAGACAATTACATGGGGCATACCCCTGCCTCAAAAGCAGTAATATGGAAAGCCACATAATTTAACATAACAGTATGCACATAAAGTGGGGCACCGACCCCAATTGAAAAACGCAACTATGGGGCTCCAACCCCAATTTAAACCATCCGTGTGCATAAATTAAAACCATTCATAAGACTAAACCCATGATCACCTAACATGCATAAATAGCAAGAATTTAAATTTAACCAATAAATTAAAATTCTCGCTTTAAGCCCTAATGACTTAAAACACGACTTAGATGCAATTCTTGTTCATGTGACTTTTCTATAAAATCCAAGAAAATAATAAACCAATAAAATTCCAATTAATTTCTGAAAATTAATAATTTTATTCCCTTTCAATATTTCAAAAATAATGATAATAATTTTTTCGAAAAATCTAAATCGTTCTAATTTTTCAAAAGCCCAATTTAAACAATTATTTCAAAAATAATTCTAATTTAATAAAACTAAATTTTAAAAGATAAAATTAAAATTAAATCGGGATTTCAAGGACCGAAATACAAAAACACGAAACATAAAAACACAAGCCCGGAATCCCCGGCCAAGCGAAGTATCGCCCGAGCAGCAACGCGTGCGAGCGCGCGCCTGCCGCATGAATGCGCGCGTCGCGCACAGCAGCATCGGCGGACCCGAGGGGGGGGGGTGGGGAGGGGATCGAACGAACGCTCCCGTGCGGTTGCGGGAGGAGCCGGGCGGACACGCCTAGAATGGCTCCCGCGCGGTTGCGGGAGGTGCTAGGCGGTGATGTGCGAGCCTAGGCGTGCGAGGCCTTAGCACGCCTAGGTTCGCATTTTCGTATCGCGTTTTGTTTTTCAAATTACAGGTTTCTCCAAAAACCAATTCAATCCAAAATTAAAACACAATTTAAAGTTTCAAAATTAGATTTTCAGAAAACAGTTTTTCAGAAACTTTCAGGAAAATTACAGATTCAATTTCTCAGATTTTCTAAAAGAACCCATGAATACTCAATTCGCATCTAAGCCTAAGAATTTCTATCAAATTCAGAATAAGAGAGATGAATCAGAAATAGGCCTTGCAAGGTGGCTCTGATACCACTTGTTGGGAAAACAAAACAGAAACGCAGCGAAAATTTAAAAATTTTCCCAATAAGATAGAATCGAGTCTTGCAATTCCTATTCCCAAATTCGTAGAGATAAAGAAACTCACTTAGATAGTAGCTTTCTTGACACATTCTAGCCACCCAAGAACGCTCTTCATGCGGGTTGTCCCCAAAAGCTCCTTCGAATCTTTCAAAGCTCCACGATAGTAGCCCTCTAGAGAATTAGTCCACCAACCTCGACCACGATCCGAATAGGGAGGATGCTAGTTCTATATTCGGTGTTTAGGCTCTAGGGTTTAGTGTATAATATTTGGAGAAGGAGAATTTTTCTATCAGTCATCAAGGGGTTCGAACCCCTAATCCTTAATGGAATAGGATTCTTATCCTTTTTGCTATTTGATTGCTTGCTTGGAGAGAAAGACTCTTACTTTGACGGTACGGTACACATTCTAAACACGCCAGTTACTGCTTTATATGATCCTGGCGCACGCATTCATTTATTGCATCTCAATTATGTGCGCAATTCAATTTTCCACTTGAATCTTTACCTTATATGCTCGAAATAAGTTCTCTTTTGGGAGCTTGTTTTACTACGGATAGAGGATATAAACGCTGTCCTATACGGATTGGTACCCAATACTACCCGATAGATCTTATAGAATTACCGATGTCGAGATATGGAATTATTCTGGGAATAGATTGGCTTAGTAAATACCATGCTAAGTTGGATTGTTTCAAGAAAGAGGTCACCTTAGGGAAAGGTGATAGCTCTGGGTCGAAAGAAAATTTTGAATCGGTACCAGTGGTTACAACAGCAGAAGCTAAGAGGTTAGTGGGTGAAGGAGCTATTGGATTCATTGCCTATCTATTAAATAGGCCCAAAGATCAGCTGAAAATTGAGGAAGTAGAGATGGTAAAAGAATTCACTGATGTCTTTCCTGAGCATCTGAATTCATTACCTCCTGACAGGGAACTAGAATTTGTAATCGACTTAGTCCCTGGAGCTGAGCCATTCTCTAAAACACCCTATCGAATGGCTCCAGTTGAGCTCCAAGAATTGAGAAAACAACTTGATGAGTTGTTAGCTTCAGGGTACATCCGTCCTAGCACATCCCCATGGGGAGCGCCTGTGCTATTTGTAAAAAAGAAAGACGGAGCATTGCGATTGTGTATCGATTATCGAGAACTCAATCGTATGACCATCAAGAACAAATACCCTCTTCCCCATATTGAAGAACTGTTTGATATTCTTCAAGGATCACGAGTGTACTCCAAGTTGGATTTAAGGAAAGGGTATTATCAACTAAGGATTAAAAAGGAGGACATTCCGAAGACTGCTTTTCATACCCGCTACGGTCAGTTCGAATTTGTAGTAATGCCTTTTGGGTTAACCAATGCCCCGGCTGCATTCATGGATTTAATACACCGAACCTTCCTACCATATTTGGACCAGTTCGTGGTCATCTTTATTGACGACATTCTGGTATTCTCAAGAACCCCAGAAGAACATGCTGAACACCTTCGTAAAGTGTTAAGAGCTTTAAGAGATCATAAGTTATACACGAAGTTCAGCAAGTGTGAATTTTGGTTGGAAAGAGTGTCCTTCCTTGGACATATAATATCCGGTTCTGGAATAGAAGTAGACCCTTCAAAGGTTGAAACTGTGATGAATTGGCAAACGCCAAAGAATCCATCAGAAGTGAGAAGTTTTCTAGGACTTGCCGGATATTACAGGAGATTTGTAAAAGATTTCTCCAGGATAGCAGCGCCTCTTACTCAGTTAAACAAGAAACAAGGAAAATTTGAATGGACAGAAAAGTGTGAACGGAGTTTTCAGGAATTGAAGCAAAGATTAACGTCTGCCCCAGTATTAGTTTATACAGATGCATCCAAAGAAGGATTAGGGTGTGTCCTAATGCAAAATGGTAAGGTTATAGCCTATGCCTCAAGGAAACTTAAACCTTATGAAGAGAATTACCCCACACATGATTTGGAGTTAGCTGCGATTGTATTCGCCTTAGCTAAGTGGAGGCACTATCTATACGGGGTAACTTTTGAAGTCTTTATCGACCATAAAAGTTTGAGATACTTATTCACTCAAAAGGAGTTGAATATGAGACAGAGAAGATGGATGGAATTTCTGGAAGACTACGACTGTAAATTGTAACACCCCGATTTTCAGACAGTCAGGTATGCTCGGCACGTGTGGGTTTCGAGCGTTAGGATTTTATTTTATTATTTTCGTTTATTTAATTTAAACGTGTTACATTAATTTCTATAAATTGTGTTCAATATGATTACGTGAACCTTATATGATGTTCATTTCAAATTGAGAATTACTGTATGAATGGAATTTAATTGTTACATGAATTAATTGTCCAATTTGCATTAATTACATATTTGTCCTTGATTGCTTATTTCCCTTTCTTTAAGGACCTAATTGCATGAAATTGTTAGGGGACTAAATCGATCCTTTTCCACACTTTGCATCCTTAATTGCATGACTTACACTTTGAGGGATTTAATTACAAATATTACATCTTTCCCTAAAATATCACGGTATACACATCTCTTCCTCAATCATCAATTTCATTTCATGCCAATCATTCCATTCTTGCTCCCTTGCTCTACCGATCCAAACCTCAACCAAGAGAAGGAGGGATTTCATCATTTCTTGCCAAAATCTTTGAGGAATTGGAAGTCTTGAGCTACCATTTTTATCACATCTCCATCTTTTCTTCTCCTTCTTTTATCCCAAGGTATATTTGATCATTTATATGATTTCTTGATATTTATGCATGAAGCTAGGGTTAGTGTTTAAGCTTGCCAACTTGATTATTTGATGTTAGGAGCATGATTTCATGCTTTTAGCTTGAATTTGTGTTTGAATTCTTGAAGAATTTGAAGTTATATGCTAAACTCAATTATGAGCTTGAAGTGGATGATTTGTGTGTTGGAAAACACGAATCAGAAAGCAGCGGAATTTAAAAAAAAATTTCCCAACAAAAGGACCGTGGACTCGCAATCGTGTAACCAAATTCGTAAAGATAGAAAACTTACTTTTCTTTTATTCTTTCTTGAAGCGTTTCAAGCCACCCAAGAACTCTCTTCTCGCGGCTTGATCCCCTCTCCTTGGTAAAGCTCGAATCTTCAAACTTCTAACTTGAAGCTCTCTAGAGATAGTCCACCAACTTGATCACAATCTAACTACTAAGGATGCTAGTTCTCTAGTTAGTGTTTAGGCTTAACCTAGGGTTTCGTTTATCTTGGAGAAAGGATGATGTTCAACACATGAACCAAAAGAATTGCCAATTAGCTCCTAGAGGAGCTCGAGCTCCCCTATTTATAAGAGGGGGAGTGCCGAAATTCCTAGTCCTTAATGGGCTAGGATTTTGGTCTCTCTCTCTCCTATTACTTGATCATCAAGTAATTTTGACTTTGACTTTGAATTATAATTCAACTCAACTTTCAAGAGAGCTAAAAATACCCAAAATATTTTTGGATAATTTTATACTTTATTTATTTAAAATAAATAACTTATTTTTTTATCTAATTAATTAATTCATAATTAATTAACTAGATTATTTTCTCCAAAATAAGACTTTCTTTTTAATTCAAAATTAAACCAAAGTCTATTAAATAATTAACACATTTAATTATTTAATATATATATACAATATATATATTCACACGTGTGGGACACGTGTCACAAGGACACGTGTCACTCACGTGACCCACACGTGTGGTTTCACACGTGTGGAACCCTCTAGGCCCGATTAACTCGTTTAATCATTTTTAAGCCTCAACTCATGTAACCAAGTTGTTGTGTGTGACCCTCTAGATTCTCAATTCAATTAGCGGTGACCCTAATTAATTAATTCACTAATTAATTAATCAGTCCACAGATTAAACGACCATAGTCTAGCAACAGGTGTTTAACCCCCTAGCTGAATTGGAATGTTCGGATTCGACAGAACCTTTAAGTCATTGATTCATGTGAGATACAATCCTCCTACTTACTATCTCTCAACCAAGATCTAGGGTAAGGGAATAATCAGAACCCTAATAATCCAGTCTTAAAGCTAAGTGCATTTCATATCCATTTGATCTCAATCCAAGAAACCCTTTTCTTGATATCTTGATCTACTGCCTTGGCCAAGGACTCCATATGGCATATGAATGACTTACACAATAAGAGATCACCTTGTAAATGCAAGTGTAGGTCCTTTCTTGATTCTCATTCACTTTCATGAATCACTTGTGCAGCCCCAGCATAAGCCTTGAATCAGTTGTCTAAGGTGACACCCTTTAAAGCTTATACCTAAGACTACAGAGTTAACTCATAAAGTGACAAGGAACCTCAAGTCTAAGGATCAATTAATCACATCAATGACTCGTGAGATATTTCCTAATCTGGAAGTTTCTATTTCCTGAAATAGAAACTTCCTTTCCCATTTAGGAATCTTCTCACACGGGGCACCTCAGTGAACTTACTTATTAAAGTAAGCACCCTCATGTATCACGCACGTATCAACTATACACTTTGCACCTCCATGAAACAAGGTGGTCCTTCTTAAGGGCGTGATCACACAAGCAAGCCTTAGAGGAGTTAGGTTGACACTCCCACTATCTGTAGGACTCATCGTCTTGGAGTATTTTACTAATCATGACTTATGTGATATAGGGCTCGTTTCATGAACCATTTCACCTAAATGGTAGAGTCCTAAAGTCATCAGGATTAGGGGAGTTCTCATACATGCACAGCTAAAGTAAACGCATACCAAACAAGAGCATATAAAGAAGTGTTGCCTCAATTCGTTATTTCATTCAAAGATTGTCTGTGATTACAATAAGGAAAAGCACAAAGCGGATATACAATCGGCTTTCTAGGGCACTATTCCTAACAATCTCCCACTTGCCCGTTAAAGCCATTCTAAAGCTACTCTAAGTCCCATCTTCTGAAGATGACCTTGGAAAGCTTCTCGACTAAGGGGTTTAGTAAGTGGATCTGCCACGTTCTCTACTGATCTGACCCTCTCAGTTAGCACATCTCCTCTTTTGATAATATCACGGATAGGTGATACTTCCTCATAATGTGCTTGGTCCGTTGGTGAGATCTTGGTTCTCTTGCTTGAGCAACCGGCCCAGTGTTGTCACAAAACACAGTAATGGGGTCTTTCATACTAGGAACAACATTCAACCCTTGAATGAAGTTTCTAATCCAAACACCTTCCTTAGCTGCATCATTTGCAGCTAAGTATTCGGCCTCAGTGGTCGAATCTGCAGTGGTAGTTTACTTGGAACTCTTCCAACTCACTGCTCCACCGTTTAATCAGAAAATGTATCCTGACATTGACTTAAAATCATCTAAGTCAGATGCAAAGCTCGCATCGCAGTATCCTTCGATAGTAAGATCTTTCTGACCTCCATAAACTAAGAATAAATCTTTAGTACTTTTCAAGTACTTAAGAATATTCTTCATGGCAGCCCAGTGACCATCTCCAGGGTCAGATTGGAAACGACTTGTTACACTAAGTGCATAAGCCACATCCGGTCGAGTTATGCATACATTATGCTACCTATTGCTGTTGCATAAGGTGTATGAGTCATTCTTTCCTTCTCAAGGTTAGTCTTAGGACACATCTTCTTTGAAAGACATGTTCCTACACTCATAGGAAGGTTCTTAACCTTTGCTGACTCCATATTGAATCTCTTCAATACTTTGTCAATGTACATCGACTGTGATAGTCCTATTAACCTTCTAGATCTATCTCTATAGATTTTAATTCCAAGGATATAGGACGCATCACCAAGATCTTTCATCTCGAATTGGTTCGATAACCATAACTTAGTCACTTTCATGTCATCCTTCGAATTCTCAATAAGAAGGATGTCATCAACATAAAGTACTAAGAATTGCATTGAGGTCTCCAATTCCTTTCTATACACACAGGACTCATTCAAAATTTGAATGAAGCCAAACGATTTGACTGGCTCATCAAATCGAATGTTCCAATTCCCAGAAGCCTGTTTCAATCCATAGATTGATCTTTGGAGTTTGCAAACCTTTTGCTCACTCCCACTGAATGTGAAACCTATGGGTTGCTCCATATAAATGTCTTTGTCAATGTCACCATTGAGAAAGGTAGTTTTCACATCCATTTGCCATATCTCATAGTCATAATATGCAGCAATGGCAAGCATGATCCGAATAGACTTTTGCATTGCAACTGGCGAAAAAGTTTCATCAAAGTCCACGCCGGGTCTTTGAGTGAATCCTTTTGCAACCAGTCTTGCTTTGTAGGCTGCAATGCTTCCATCAACACCAAGCTTTCTCTTAAAGATCCATTTGCAACCTATGGGTTTGACCCCATCAGGCAAATCTACCAAGGTCCAAACTTGGTTGGAGTTCATGGAATCCATTTCGGATTTCATGGCTTCTATCCACTGTTCAGAGTTCGAATCTGAAAGTGCCTCCTCATATGTTAAAGGATCATTATCCTTTTGAGAGATTTCATGGAAGAATCCATACCATCTCTCCGGCTGTCTAGGAGTGCGTTCAGAACGCCTTACAGGAGGATTTTCATGTTTATCGAAATTCGTGATTGGTTGTAGTTGATCAGAAGGGGACGTTTCTTCAGTGGGTGGTGTGGGATCACTTTGTACTTCTTCTAATTCTATAATCTTGCCTTTCTTTTCTTTAAGGAACGGTTCCTCAAGAAAAGTGGCATTTCTGGAAACAAACACCTTTTGCTCAGATTGATCATAGAAGTAGTATCCTATGGATTCCTTAGGATAACCTACAAAGTAACATAAGTTAGAACGAGATTCTAACTTATCTCCCACTGTCCTCTTCACGTAAGCAGGACAACCCCAAATTCTTAAGTAAGAATAACTAGGGATTTTACCATGCCACATTTCATAGGGTGTTGTAGGGACTGACTTAGAGGGAACTAGATTCAAAATCTTTGCTGCACTTTCTAGGGCATAACCCCAGAAAGAAGGTGGTAAGTCAGTGAAACTCATCATAGAACGAACCATATCGAGTAAGGTTCGATTCCTTCTCTCAGAAACTCCATTAAGCTGAGGAGTTCCCGGAGGAGTCCATTGAGAGATAATCCCATTATCTTTGAGATGATTAAGGAATTCTTCACTAAGATATTCGCCTCCTTGATCAGATCGAAGTGCTTTGATCTTGTGACCAGTTTGGTTCTCAACCTCCTTTTGAAATTCTAAGAATTTCTCAGAAGCTTCAGATTTATACTTCATTAAGTATATATAACCATACCAACTAAAGTCATCAGTAAAGGTTATGAAATACTGATGATTGTTTCTAGTGCTTACACTAAGCGGTCCACAAACATCAGTATGGATCAAATCCAAAACCTTATTGGCATGTTCCACAGTTCCTTTAAAAGGGACTTTGGACATTTTTCCTTTGAGACAGGATTCGCAAGAAGTTAACTCCTTAAGATCATTTTCAGAGAATGATCCTAAAGTTTTTATCTTGCTAATTCTGTTCTTGGAAATGTGTCCTAATCTAACGTGCCATAAGGAAGCTGAAACTTTGTCATCTCTCTTACGCTTGGTTTCTCGTTGTATATTCATACTATTGATATTCTGAGTTAGATAAAGTCCATTACTTAGAGTACCGATGTGAACGGAAGAGTTGTTCCGTTTGATAAAGTATTTACCATTCTTAATATAAGTTTCATAACCTTCACAATCTAATATTGGAACTGAAATTATATTACGAATAATGCTCGGTACATAAAGGACTTTATTTAAGACTAACTCAAAACTACCTAAATCTAATCTAATTGTGCCTGAAGCTCGAGCTTCAACGTTTGAGCCATCGCCAATATTCAAGACACATTCTCATTCTTTGAGTTGTTGGACTTCACTTAGCATCTGTACATCATTACAGATATGAGTTCCACAACCGGTATCAAGTACCCAAGAACTAGAATTAATAGAAAGATTTACTTCAACGAGAAAGATACCTTTCTTTAGAGTAGCCTTGTACTCTGGGCAGTTTCTCCTCCAATGTCCCGCTTTGCCACAATGGAAGCAAACATCCTCTTTCTGATCACGCTTCTTCTTTTGGGCCTTCCCCTTCGAAATGCCACCAGTGGGCCTAAGGGGTTTCTTCTTCTTCTTTTGGGCTTTCTTGCCCTTACCTTTAGAAGGCCCAGAAGAGGAAAATGGAGCATTCACCATCAAAACCTTATTGTCCTTCTTGATCGTGCTTTCAGCAGTCACAAGCTGACTAATCAGCTCAGCTACAGTAGCACCAGCATGATTCATGTTGAAGTTAAGGACAAATGGGTTGAATGATGGTGGGAGCGAAGCTAGCAACAAATCCACTGAAAGCTCATCTTTCAGTGGCATGTCCATGGAGGCAAGTTTCTCAGTAAGGGCAAGAAACTTGAGTCCATATTCATGGACACTTGAACCTTCCCTCATTCTCAAGTGGAACAATTCCTTTGAAGTGTTATACCTTGTAACACGTTCATGAGGGCGGTAAAGTTGCTCTAAGTGGTCGTAAATCTCCCAAGCGAATTCCATGGCCTCATGTTGCCTTTACAAGTCCGGAGACATGTTAGCCAACATAAGGCAACGGGCTTGGAGATTATCATCCTTCCACTTCTGAATCGCGTCCCGCTTGGCCCGAGTGGGAGCCTCCCCTTCGTGACTAGGCTCCCCTTCGAAGAGAACATAAGTTCTCTTCTCAGAATCTAAAATGATTTTTAGATTCCTCAGCCAATCAGAATAGTTGGGACCAGTTAACTTGTTTGACTCGAGGATCGATACAAGAGGGTTTTTAGTTGCCATTTCAAAACACGTAGAGAATCACAGAATCTACGACCTAAATGGTAAAACAGAGAACAAGTGAGCATGCTGAATTATAAGGATATACAAAAGATAAGGTCTTTAATCTAATGTAGCTCCCACCGTTTTTCAAAGATCTATAATTCCCAAAGATCTAAGAGGAACACGTTTCCCAAGGGGTACTAAGATCCTAGGCATTTTACCTCGAACCCACTACTCGCGGACATTCTAAGTAAGAACCCTAGGTAGGTACAACTTACCAATTCTGACACCTTTAGAACTCTTAGTAATTGTTTTTGCATCACCTATCTTTCAATATGGACCCACGACTCGTGCGACATCCATATTTACTTAGGCGTTAAGCTAGACCCATCAATCATAAGATCATGACCAAAACTTAGTTCGAACGACCCACGACTCCCGGACATCGCCCTTGCTAAAACCACGAAATATTGACCATTTAAAATGATCAATTAGGTAACTAAGAACTAATAAGGTCCACTAGCTATCCCACGACTCGCGGACAATAACTAGCTTCACTTACTAAACTTAAAACCTATTGATGGAATGCTAGGAATTTAATTCAAAGTTTGCATCTCTAATTAAACACCTATTTGTTCGAAATTAGCTTAATATTTAATGGGAATTTTCGAATCAACCGGAGAGTTGTCCGGTTCGACCTCACCAACATATATGTTATCCAATTTTATTAGTCTTGATTAATGCAAGTACACTTAAATGCATTTCAAACAAGCACATAAACAGATAACATGTCCTAGCATGATACTAACATGTAATGATCATGGGTTCTACCTATCTTATGCGTGATATGTGGGAGCCACTCCACAATCACAAGTTCTAACATACATGCCACATAAACAGTTTAAATCACATAAGGGAAAGCGGTAACAAAATACGAGCCCTTTCTCTATTACATTTAACAATTGAGATTCCACTCCCTAACATTTTGAGGGGTCTTCACATATGGCCTCCTTGTTACTTGAATGTGGTCTATCTTACTCCATGGGTGCATTGTCTCCAAAATGAAAATAAAACCTCACCACCTATCTCTACTCTCAAATTAAAAGAAAAAGAAATAAAGTAATAAGGCTCAATCTTCATATTGGCCTTAGACAATTACACGGGGCATACCCCGGCCTAAAAAACAGTAATATGGAAAGCCACATAATAAATCACATAACAGTACGCACATAAGTGAGGCTCCAACCTCAATTGAAAACCGCAACTATAGGGCTCCAACCCCAATTTAAACCATCCATGTGCATAAATTAAAACCATACATAGATCTAAACCCATGATCACCTAACATGCTTTTGCGAGAATTTAAATTTAACCAATAAATTAAAATTCCCGTTTTAAGCTCTAATAGCTTAAAACACGACTTGATGCAAGTCTTATTTATAAAAGTTTTCAATAAATCCCAAATTACCAAAACAAATAAAATTCCAATTAATTTCTGAAAATTAATAATTTTATCAAAGATGTACTTTCCCAAAATATAAACCGTTTCTATTTCTCAAAAATCCCAATTTTAAGTTTTATTCAAAAATTAAAATAAATATTCAAAAAATAAAATTTTTAAAATTAAAATAAAAAAATTGGGACTGGATTGCAAGAAACACGAAAAATCGGATTGCGACAGAGAAAACGGGGCCCGTACGCGAAAGGACTGCGCTGCACGCGCACGCGGCGCCCTGATGCGCGCGGCCCTCTCGACCAGTGCTGGCGGGCGATGGGCGGCCAGTCTCGGCCGCCCTGGGTGGGCGCGCCTAGGCCAGGCGGGCGGTGCGCGCGAAGCCCGCGCGCGCGACTCCTTCGCGCGCGGGGTTTTGCGTGTTCGTCGTATTCCGTATTTTCGTTGCGTGTTTTCGTTCAAAAGCAAAACCAATCCAAGAAATCCAAAAACAGTTTATACAGTTTCAAATCTAAAATTGTTTTCAAAAAATAAATTTTGTAAAAACTAATTTTCAGAAACTTTCAGGAAAAAATACAGTTTCATAATTCAGGCTTTCTAAAACAATCACAAATACTCAATCGCATCAAGCCTAAGAATTTCTACCAAATTTAGAATAATCGAGACGAATCAGAAAAACGATTAACGAGGTGGCTCTGATACCACTTGTTGGAAAACACGAATCAGAAATCAGCGGAATTAAAAAAAAAAATTCCCAACAAAAGGACCTTGGACTCGCAATCGTGTAACCAAATTCGTAAAGATAGAAAACTTACTTTTCTTTTATTCTTTCTTGAAGCATTTCAAGCCACCCAAGAACGCTCTTCTCGCGGCTTGATCCCCTCTCCTTGGTAAAGCTCGAATCTTCGAACTTCTAACTTGAAGCTCTCTAGAGATAGTCCACCAACTTGATCACAATCTAACTAGTAAGGATGTTAGTTCTCTAGTTAGTGTTTAGGCTTAACCTAGGGTTTCGTTTATCTTGGAGAAAGGATGGTGTTCAACACATGAACCAAAAGAATTGCCAATTAGCTCCTAGTGGAGCTCGAGCTCCCCTATTTATAAGAGGAGGAGTGCCGAAATTCCTAGTCCTTAATGGGCTAGGATTTTGGTCTCTCTCTCTCCTATTACTTGATCATCAAGTAATTTTGACTTTGACTTTGAATTATAATTCAAATCAACTTTCAAGAGAGCTAAAAATATCCAAACTATTTTTGGATAATTTTATACTTTATTTATTTAAAATAAATAACTTATTTTTTTATCTAATTAATTAATTCATAATTAATTAACTAGATTATTTTCTCCAAAATAAGACTTTCTTTTTAATTCAAAATTAAACCAAAGTCTATTAAATAATTAACACATTTAATTATTTAATATATATATACAATATATATATTCACACTTGTGGGACACGTGTCACAAGGACACGTGTCACTCACGTGACCCACACGTGTGGTTTCACACGTGTGGAACCCTCTAGGCCCGATTAACTCGTTTAATCATTTTTAAGCCTCAACTCATGTAACCAAGTTGTTGTGTGTGACCCTCTAGGTTCTCAATTCAATTAACAATGACCCTAATTAATTAATTCACTAATTAATTAATCAGTCCACAGATTAAACGACCATAGTCTAGCAACAGGTGTTTAACCCCTAGCTGAATTGGAATGTTCGGATTCGACATAACCTTTAAGTCATTGATTCATGTGAGATACAATCCTCCTACTTACTATCTCTCAACCAAGATCTAGGGTAAGGGAATAATCAGAACCCTAATAATCCGGTCTTAAAGCTAAGTGCATTTCATATCCATTTGATCTCAATCCAAGAAACCCTTTTCTTGATGTCTTGATCTACTGCCTTGGCCAAGGACTCCATATGGCATATGAATGACTTACACAATAAGAGATCACCTTGCAAATGCAAGTGTAGGTCCTTTCTTGATTCTCATTCACTTTCATGAATCACTTGTGCAGCCCCAGCATAAGCCTTGAATCAGTTGTCTAAGGTGACACCCTTTAAAGCTTATACCTAAGACTACAGAGTTAACTCATAAAGTGACAAGGAACCTCAAGTCTAAGGATCAATTAATCACATCAATGACTCGTGAGATATTTCCTAATCTGGAAGTTTCTATTTCCTGAAATAGAAACTTCCTTTCCCATTTAGGAATCTTCTCACACGGGGCACCTCAGTGAACTTACTTATTAAAGTAAGCACCCTCATGTATCACGCACGTATCAACTATACACTTTGCACCTCCATGAAACAAGGTGGTCCTTCTTAAGGGCGTGATCACACAAGCAAGCCTTAGAGGAGTTAGGTTGACACTCCCACTATCTGTAGGACTCATCGTCTTGGAGTATTTTACTAATCATGACTTATGTGATATAGGGCTCGTTTCATGAACCATTTCACCTAAATGGTAGAGTCCTAAAGTCATCAGGATTAGGGGAGTTCTCATACATGCACAGCTAAAGTAAACGCATACCAAACAAGAGCATATAAAGAAGTGTTGCCTCAATTCGTTATTTCATTCAAAGATTGTCTGTGATTACAATAAGGAAAGCACAAAGCGGATATACAATCGGCTTTCTAGGGCACTATTCCTAACAATCTCCCACTTGCCCGTTAAAGCCATTCTAAAGCTACTCTAAGTCCCATCTTCTGAAGATGACCTTGGAAAGCTTCTCGACTAAGGGGTTTAGTAAGTGGATCTGCCACGTTCTCTACTGATGTGACCCTCTCAGTTAGCACATCTCCTCTTTTGATAATATCACGGATTAGGTGATACTTCCTCATAATGTGCTTGGTCCGTTGGTGAGATCTTGGTTCTCTTGCTTGAGCAACCGGCCCAGTGTTGTCACAAAACACAGTAATGGGGTCTTTCATACTAGGAACAACATTCAACCCTTGAATGAAGTTTCTAATCCAAACACCTTCCTTAGCTGCATCATTTGCAGCTAAGTATTCGGCCTCAGTGGTCGAATCTGCAGTGGTAGTTTACTTGGAACTCTTCCAACTCACTGCTCCACCGTTTAATCAGAAAATGTATCCTGATATTGACTTAAAATCATCTAAGTCAGATGCAAAGCTCGCATCGTAGTATCCTTCGACAGTAAGATCTTTCTGACCTCCGTAAACTAATAATAAATCTTTAGTACTTTTCAAGTACTTAAGAATATTCTTCATGGCAGCCCAGTGACCATCTCCAGGGTCAGATTGGAAACGACTTGTTACACTAAGTGCATAAGCCACATCCGGTCGAGTACATAACATTGCATACATTATGCTACCTATTGCTGATGCATAAGGTGTATGAGTCATTCTTTCCTTCTCAAGGTTAGTCTTAGGACACATCTTCTTTGAAAGACATGTTCCTACACTCATAGGAAGGTTCTTAACCTTTGCTGACTCCATATTGAATCTCTACAATCCTTTGTCAATGTACATCGACTGTGATAGTCCTATTAACCTTCTAGATCTATCTCTATAGATTTTAATTCCAAGGATATAGGACGCATCACCAAGATCTTTCATCTCGAATTGGTTCGATAACCATAACTTAGTCACTTTCATATCATCCTTCGAATTCTCAATAAGAAGGATGTCCTTGAATTATAGTCTCATGCACGTACATTGTCCCGTTTCTTGTCCAGTTATTCTTCAGGACGGAGATTATCAAGCATGAGCACGTTCACGCATTCACGAGTCGTGTGTCGCCTGTCAGGTGAGGTTTAATTTCTAGTTATATAGAACCCGTATAACCTTTACGTGATTTTTGGCCAAAGGTATTTATATTATAATTTCATGAAAGCACTTATCCTTTCAAGTTATGTTATTGTTAATGAATTAAGCAAGTAGGTTATGTTAGTGTTCACGAATCAAGCATGCCATGTTGATGAAAGCAAGTACGTGCGTTCTCCTGGCCAGGCTCTCCTTAGTGAGGGTGCTGGGCTGGTCTTCGGGCTGGTGGTTGCCCGTCCAACCACCGGAAGAACAATACCCTATCGTGTACGTGTGTTCTCTTGGCCAGGTCCTTCCTGGTGAGGGTGCTGGGCTGGTCTTCGGGCTGGTGGTTGTCCGTCCAACCACAGGAAGAACAATACCCTATCGTGTACGTGTGTTCTCTTGGCCAGGTCCTTCCTAGTGAGGGCGCTGGGCTGATCTTCGGGCTGGTGGTTGTCCGTCCAACCACAAGAAGAACAAAGCCCTATCGTGTACCTGTGTTCTCCTGGCCAGGTTCTCCTTAGCGAGGGCGCTGGGCTAGTCTTAGAGCTGGTGGTTGTCCGTCCAACCACAGGAGGAACAAACCCTATCGTGTTACAAGCAAGCCATGTATTGATTGCATGATTTCCATTCCATGAATGTGCTAATTGATTACAACATCGCACGATTGCACGATAATTGAATTGCATGATCACCTAATGATTAACAAGCAAGCAAGCATGTTTATCAATTGCATGAAAGAACAAGTATTTAATATTGATAGTTGTATTCTCGGGCGAAGCTATATTATTATTGAACTTGTATATTTATCTTTTATAAATCTTTACCCGAGAATATGACTCGCATGTTATCTGTGCTAATATGTATATAAACCCCTCACTCGGTCTTCACAGACTGACGCCTCCACCTTTCAGGTTATTGCAGGTGCACGCTAGGCGGGAGTTGAGTCGAGTCGAGTCGAGTCGAGTCCAGTTCATGTAGTCGTGTCATCCGTGGTTCGTGTATTTAATTATTCTTGTTAATTATGGAATTGTAGTTACTGTTATTGTTTAATTGAAGATGATAATGTATTGATATGTAACTTTGGAATATATCTTAATTGGAAATGAGAAATGTCATGATTGGATAAATGGAAATATTTGATAGAAACTAGTTTATGCTTCCGCTTTATTTTGTTGCATGTATTAGTAATCCCGCCTAGCTTGTCGTGTATTGCATTGTCACCCTTTCGCTATAGGTTAGTTTATGTACGGATTGGCCGTTTCGTGTGTGGATCGACCTATAGTGCGGGGGTGTGGCACCTCCACGTGTCCGGGGTGCTACAAAAATTCAGTACCATCCAGGAAAAGCCAACGTAGTGGCAGATGCTTTAAGCCGGAAATCCAGTCTATCAGCATTAGACGGAAAAAGCAAACCCATAACTGTCATTTCAAAATCCCGACTGGCTAATATAGTGATATCCTCACCATTAAAAGAAAAACTTAGGGAAGCCCAAACACAGGATGAATGGATAAAGAAGTGTCTCAATTCCAAGGAAAAGGATATTGAGACCAAATTCACAACAGATGACCATGGGATCTTGAGATATAAAGGCCGAGTCTGTGTACCTCCTACAATTCGGAAGGAAATACTGGATGAGGCACATAAGACTCGATATACGATACATTCAGGAGGAACAAAAATGTATCATGATCTCAAGAAACATTTTTGGTGGAATGGAATGAAACGAGATATTGTCGGATATGTCAAAAGGTGTTTGACGTGCCAGCAAGTCAAAGTGGACCACCAGAAACCCGGAGGAAAGTTACAACCACTACCAGTTCCTACTTGGAAATGGGAACAAATCACCATGGATTTTATTACGGGTTTACCAAAAGTTAAAGGAGGATATGAGAGTATATGGGTTATCATTGATCGATTGACTAAGTCGGCACATTTCTTACTAATCAAAACTACTGACAAGGTCGGTTCTCTAGCAAAGCTGTATCAAAAAGAGATTATAAGGTTACATGGTGTACCCACTAGTATAGTCTCCGATAGAGATCCGAAATTCACTTCACAGTTATGGCAAAGTCTTCAAGAAACAATGGGGACTAAGCTACATTTCAGTTCAGCCGCACATCCTCAGACCGATGGTCAATCAGAAAGGACGATCAAATATCTAGAGGATATGTTGCGAGCTTGTGCCTTAGATTTTCAAGAGGACTGGAAAGAATGTTTGCCTCTTGTGGAATTTGCGTACAACAATAGTTATCAAGCATCGATCAAGGCGGCACCTTATGAAGCATTGTATGGGAGAAAATGTAAATCTCCGTTATACTGGGACATAGAAGAGACTAAGGCAATTGAAAGAGGAGAGACAAAGAAAACCATCAGAAAATGGATAACGGAGTCTACAGAAAAGATTGAAATTATCCGACAAAGAATGAAAGCTGCTCAAGATAGGCAAAAGAGTTATGCCGATACCCAAAGAAAGGATATAGAATTTACAGTGGGCAATAAAGTGTTTTTAAAAGCATCACCAAGGAAAGGTTTCAAAAGCATTGGGAAAGGTGGAAAACTGAATCCCAAATACATAGGACCTTTTGAAATCATAGAGCGTGTTGGACCAACAGCCTATCGCCTAGATTTACTAGCAAACCTCACTGGAATACATGACGTATTCCATGTGTCTCAGCTCCGTAAATATTTTGCGGATGAATCCCACATTTTGCCGATAGAAGAAGTTCCTCTAAAGCCCAACTTGACTTATACAGTAAGACCAACCGAAATCTTGGATAGGAAGTTCCAAGAATTAAGGAATCGAAAAATCCCCCTTGTTAAAGTGTTATGGAAAGGAAATGGAACAGAAGAACAAACCTGGGAAACTGAGGAAAAGATGCAGAAACATTACCCAGAGTTGTTCCGAAATAGGAATAGAATCTGAGGACAGATTCTCTTTAAGGGGGGAAGATTGTAACAACCCGGGTTTTTGAGATCAGGATAGCACGGGTAAGTAAAGGGTTAAGAGGAAAGCGTTTATAGCCTTGGTCCATTACACATTTCATTCTATGTGAATTACGTGCATCTATGTTTCGATTTACAATTGTGCCTTCTTGAGAGAACCATATTACTATTCATTCACCAAACCCTAGACCTTTACCTAAACCTTAAGAAACCTTAGAAAGCTGATTTCCATATTTTCCAAATTCATATAATAGCTTTCATCATTCCGAAATACATTTTTAAAATTGTTTGTTGATTTAGGTCCCTAGTTACTATTCACCCTTAACTGTAGGAATTTTCGAAACACTTTTACCTATCCAATATTGGGTTCGATAGAATTCTTGCAAAATTTTATGAATTTTGGTATGATTCCCAAACCCTAATTCTTAACATAGTTTCCGTAGAAATCAAAACCGACCGAAAAACCCTAGTTTTGCCCTAAATTAGAAATTTTCGAATTTCAACGTTTTTCCTATACAATATTATAACCATTACGATCCTTGGATTATTTTATGAATTTTAGGATCTTTTCCAAACTCTAGTTCAAACCCTAACTCGTTTTATAAATTTTTCCTATTTTCCCAAAGTACTATTTCCACCGTAAAACTAATTTTCAAACCATCCAACATTTGGTATCCAATATTACAGTCAAAATGATCCTTGAATTATTTCAAGAATCATGGATACTTTCTTGGAAATCAATTCACATTCTAGCTTCGTTTATGAATTTTATCGTAATTTTCAAAATTCCCAAACGACTACTACTTTAAATGTAGAAATTTAAACGTTAAGTGTTTATAACCAATAGAAAGCTCTTTCGATTCTCTTTCTTTTGCAATTTCTCTCATTTCAAACGAAAACCTAGACATTCTTCTACGAATTTATTATCATTTTCATCCTATTTTAGAATTATTTTTATTTTGTCATAATTACTAGATTAATTAATTATATCTTAGTTATACACCTAAGTATACACCTAAATCCCCCTAATAAATGAACCTAGCTTACTCACACCATGAATCATCTAATTAAGTCTTCAAAATTACAACATAAGCCCCCAAGACATACCTATAAATACCCTAGGAAGCATAACATAAAAATCACACAAAAATCATCACTCTCTCCCCAAAAGTCACGGCCAAACCCTCTCTTCTCTCATAAGGTGAAATTTTATTTTATTATTTCATGCTTTATATTATGTTTTTAATATAATAATATTAGTAGCATGCTTAGGTGTAATTAAATCATGCATCTAATTAAATAAAATTCCATAATGTAGGCATATTGCACATAAAGCTAACAATTGTGCATATATTTTATAAAATAAATTCTCTCCCCAAAAGTCATGGCCAAACCCTCTCTTCTCTCATAAGGTGAAATTTTATTTTATTATTTCATGCTTTATATTATGTTTTTAATATAATAATATTAGTAGCATGCTTAGGTATAATTAAATTATGCTTTAGGAATTTATTTTATAAAATATATGCACAATTATTAGCTTTATGTGTAATGTGCCTACATTATGGAATTTTATTTAATTAGATGCATGATTTATGATATGATATAATATGAATATGTATTTAAATAATTATGTTCTTATTTGATTCAATTTATGCTTAGAATAATTTATTTAGATTTAATTTTATGATTAAATTGTTACATTTGAATTTAATTATATGTTATGAATTCAAAAATTTATTAAATGTGATCATGAACTAGTATGAACATCTTCATAAGCTTAAGAACACATTCATAATGTTCTTGAATCAAAATCATGTGCACGTGTGATAGTGTGTGTGTGTGTGTGTTTAATTTTATGTTATAAAGTGTTTAATTCATAAGAAATTGAATAGTAAATGTTTTCAATAGTAATTTTGACTTTTTGGTCAACATTTAATTAAATAATTTCGAAATTAATTTAAAATTAATTATAAAATAGGATTTTGGAATTTTAAATAAAGATTTTTTCCTAATTAATTCAAAAATTAATAAAATTACAAAATAATTTCAAAATTAACCTACATTGTTGAATTAAATTCTAAATTTAATTCCTAATACTCTAATTAAGGTCACAACATGATTAATAAATATTTAAGTGGTTAAAGAATTCATAAAACCTAATTAATTAATTAAATTTTCTTAAAGAAGTTAAAATTAAATTTTACCGAGAAAATTTCTAAATGTTATAAGAATTTTCTAATATGTTATATTTCTTAACCTTATGTGATTATTTGATTAGAATAATAAGACCCTAGTTCTATGTCAGTAGTAATTACTTTCAGACGACAATTGCACTGAACAGTGGGATCCGTTCCAACCTGTTTGAATTTCGATACTAGGTGAGGGTTAAAACATTTTCATCTGGAATCATGTTTATACCTATACCTAATTATAAAATGATTTCCAAACCTATCTATTATTTGATTTCCTATCTATATATATTAATATAATACATATTCCGCTTTATGAGGAAAATACTATTAAGTCGGAATCAGGATCTTACCCGGACATTATATACTTCAGTCCTAATAATATTAAGAACTGATTCCCGACTAAGCAAGCAAATCATTATTATTTATCAAAATGGGCCCGGCGCGCAGCTGTGTCGAGTAATACTTGGAAGGTATCGGGCCGAAGGTATTGTTGGTGCCACAGACTGCCACCAACTCTTGGTAGTGGGTTAGCTGGAGGTTAGTTACTCCACGCCAAGAGACTTACAAGGGAGACAACCTCCCTGGGAGAGATAGCTTCCTCCCACATATTACATATCGTCGGTAGGGTTTGCTCCCCCTACTGACACTACCGTGTTGCGGAGTTATTATCTTAATTAGTTTTATTAAAGTAATGGTGCCTTGATCAGCCCGGTACTATTTTACAAATATTTTAAGGAGATTGGAGGGAGACGCCTTGCTTGCAGGCGGTACAAATCTTTTATCAAACGGTTCATCAATTATAAATTAAACTCCAAGTACCCCTATCCCAGTTTCAAACTTATGAACCGTATCATATTTGCTATATCCTATTGCCATCATTTTATATATATATATATATATCTATATATATAACCATATATATCTAAATCTAATCTTCCTTCACTTAGTCACTTTGACTAATTCCTCGCCAGTTTCAAATACATGATTTCAGGGAGCGAGGACAACGACACCTATAGGTATCTTGAAGCTATAGGTGTCATACTTATTAGATCAGGTTTAGAATAAGAGCATTTAATCCTGATCATATATATAACAAATTGCTCTTATACATTAACTCCGTACACTACACTACCATATTACCCCCTTACAATATCATGCACTGTTATATGTGTTATCATGTTGCTTGTTGCGATTTTTAAATTCTTTTATCTTCCACTGCATTTTATCCTACGCTCTACTTAAGTACCGTCTATACCGTTCGCCGTAGTATTTCTCGAGTGCTAGGTCTCACATCCACTCGAGGGTAGTACGGTGCGGGAGTTGTAGTGTTAGGGGGCGCTACATTCTCTCTCTCTCTCTCTCTCTCTCTCTCCTAACATAAGTATAGACTAGTCACCGCCGCACACCGTCCCTGCGTGCATAAAAAACTTGATGCAATTTGTATTTCACTTAAAAAATAAATATATTTTAATCTTTATCTATATGGTGAATTTGATAGCAAAATTCACCAAAACTTTACTATCTTTTACTAACCGCAAAATACAAATTAAATTAATAAATAAAGAAAGAGGAAGAAGAAAGCAACTCAATTGTATAAATACGTACCGAAAGTCCCTTCTTAGTTTTCATTAAAGTCGAACCAGAGTTGAATCTCAAGTAATTGCTCCTCTTTATCATGTGAATATCTCAAACAATTGCTCATCTTTGTCATGCGAAGATCACAACATAAAAATTGAAAAATAGAAAAAAATTTATTAATCGAAGAAAAAAAATTGAAGAATAGAAAAACAAAATGGGAGTTATTAATCGGAGAAAAACTAATACTTTATCGTTCTGAAATATGGATAATGTCAAAAAGAATTTTAGATCATGAGATTTTTAAAGGGGAGTTTTGATAATGCTTGAACATGGTCGGAGAAAAACTGATACTTTAACGTTTTAAGATTTGGATAATGACAAAAAGAATTTTAGATCGTGAGATTTTTAGAGGGGAGTTTTGATAATTCTTGAACGTGGGTTCACAAATTACGTGAGTAGCCAAATTCCAAAAAAGTCCATTAATGTTACACATGCTTAGTAATATTATTGAGGGCAAAATAGGTAGTTCAAAAAATTGGTCTGTCAACATAAGAAAACCATCGTTTGTGAGAGAAAAGACGCTTTCTTTTTTATATAGTATAGATACACATGCTTTGTAATATTATTGAGGGCAAAAGAGGTAGTTCAAAAAATTGGTCTGTCACCCTGAGAAAACCGTCGTTTGTGAGAGAAAAGACACTTCCTTTTTTATATAGTATAGATATATCAAAATCTCTCTAACCCTAATTTCAAATCTCCCACACGCCCCATTTAATCTCAATCTACATTCGCCGCACTCCACCACCTTAGGCCTCCACCACCGCCAAACGCCACCACCCTTTAGATCTGCACTCACGCAGCCCCAACCTACCCGCACCACTACGCCGCCGTACACCCTACCCCCACCCCTTTCTCTCTCCACAACTGAGTTTACGCTACTGCCGAACGTCGTACATCGCCACACCACTAGTGTTTGTAGTCAATTTGGATGTGTTCAATTTGAGAGCAAATCTTAGAGATAGGCTTACAAAAGGTGTGAAATTGAGAAGAAATTGTTGTTTATATGTTTTTAAATTTTGAATGAATGGTTCTACTCAAAGTTTATAGGTTCTACTCAAAGTTTGTATTTTTGATTTTTGAATGGAGGGTTTTCGAATTATGAAAGATTTGGTTTCTTTTCTGGTTAAGAAACTCAAAGTTCGTATTTTGAATGGAGTTTCTGCAATTATGAATGGTGTATTGTTGTGTGATTTGGGTTTTCTGTTTGGTTCTGGAACGATGAAAGGAAGGAATAGTGCAGAGGTAACCTGACTCGCGAGCCGAGCCGAGCCGAGCCAGTTCGAGCGAAGCCCGAGCCAGAAAACTAAGGTTCGATGGCTCGTGAACCAGGTTCGAAACCTTAGTTTTTAGGGCAAGCTCGATCCCGAACCTCAAAAAAATACCAAGGCTCGGCTCGGCTCAGCTCGTTGCCATCCCTACCGACCGCCACCGGCCACGCTACCACCAGACTCTCCTCCTTTTCTTACTCCATTTTTGTAAGCTCTTCCCTAATCATCTTGCATATATATATATATATGTGTGTCTGTGTTTGTGTGTATATATTTATATATATATTGTATAATTGTGGGCTTGTGTAAATTGATGAATTAGTAGTGATATATGTATATATGTGATGTATTTGGGTGTTTTGTGGGTTTTGGCGTGTTGTCGGAGCAAACGGGAGCTCAAAATGAGCTCCCTTGAACTTCCGCCATGGAAATATGGCGGCCGCAATCGTTTTACCCTTAAAAGTGTAGCGGCCGCGACCGTACCATGTCAGGAATCCCTAGACCAGCTTCGCTGCCACAACAGTTTTCATAATAAAAATATTACGGCCGCAACACCCTCAAAGGTGCTCCCCTTGTCCTGAAATTTTGACTATAGAAACCAATTTGAGTTTAGAGTATTCTACAATTTGAATCACGTTTAAATCATTTCAGAGGAGTGAGTTATAACCATTTTAATTTTGTGTCGCCACTTTACAAATATCCTGCATTCGCACGATTTCAAGCCTACGCCATTTTCACATCGCTTTGAACCACGATCCGAGCCATGTATCATTGGAAAGCCCTATTTTTCTAGTTTCATATCCAATAAACAAAACACAATTCGAACTTCTCAAACTCAAGATATTTCTATTTTCCTACAACTTACACATTTCGGGAAAACTCCAAACCTTATCCATTCTCGCCTGAAATTCATTCTCGTGCTTTTCTTTTATCCCCTTGACTCTTATGAGTGATATGCATGTTAATTATCTTGAAATTATATGTCATAATGCTATTAAATGTTAATTCTTGATAAGATTTGCCTCTTTATGTTGATTTTGTTTCGGAGGTGATTAAATGTTCTTGCATGCAAAGATGTGACCTTGGGTGCTATTATACTATATCAATTGGTTGGCAATTGTGCTCAAATGTGTCTTAAGATGCTCATATGTGTATGATTGATCTTTTATGTTATGATATGGATTGTATTGAATCATAAACATGCTCTAATATACTTTAATTGAATAGTTTGATATGTTTGTGGATTGTTTAAGTGCTTGATTATTGTATGACTTGAATTGCTTGTTTAATTGCTAAGATTGATTGTTGTGTATATGTAGTTAGTTTAATTATATTCTAAAATGTGTTTAATGACCACGTATCACACATACACTTAAATGCTACGTCTATTTGCTACGTGAGACATTAATTGTGCACATGAAAATGTTCACAACATATCATGGTATTTCATGATGCCATATCTATGTCATAACATTTCATATCCCCTCATGTTATTTCATGATCAATTGTCGTGCATCTATATGGTTCCCTGATTGAGTCATATCTCACGAGTACACCGTGTTTCTTCTTTTGAATAGTGATCTCCAAGATGGAGACAAATAGATCGAGTAGGCACTTGTCTTGTCAGTTCCTCTTGTAATGTAACACCCCAAGCGGTGGGGCATCACACCCCCGCACTATGACCCGACACGTATACGAAATGGAGAGTCCGCACACGCACCAAGTCACAGCGAACGGGTGACTAACGAAAAACACACCCACTAGCTAGGCGGTACCTAACCCTGTATAGAAGAAAATAAGCGAAACATGATAGCGAGAGCAATACAAAATGGCAACTTTCAAAAACTTTCATACGTTAAAGATATAGAGCAATATAGAAATCAAAATCATCTACACGAGTTCAACTAATCTATCGAACATGTCCTATCCTGTCCCGAACAATTACACAGCAAGATGGGTTCAACTAATCCGAGCACCTGTCCTAACCTGTCCCGAATTCCATTCAATCAAATCATACATGCAACCTGCTCACAACATATCTTATACAAAATTTACAAATTATAAATCAGAACAAAATACTTAACAAACTGAAACGTGCAGACACAGACTCAAAAGACACTACACACCACAGTCTAGCACGAACTCCAACACGAACCCAAGCCGAAACCTGCACACTAAAAACATAAACGGGGAGCGGTCAGTCCAAAGACTGAGCGAGGGGCTACCCACACACACCTACATATATATAGAGCACAACACGTAGAACAAGCAACGTTCGTGAACCCGGGGTTAGTTTTTGCACCCCAAAACATTTCCCGTGATAATATACATATAGGGAGACTTATCAAACAGACCAAACAAATCTTAAATCAAAGGTTTCTTAGGGCACAAACTCAGATTCATGCAGACTTAGCACACATACCGGAACGTAGCTCATTAGTATAAAAGTATACCAAGTTTTATCTTAATTTAAGAATCTACCCCCGTTTCACGAACTTATGACAGATCGACAGACAAAACACTCGGCGAGTATGAATTTAATCCAACTAAACTCCTCAGATCACACACAGGCATAAACAAACGGAATCAAAACAAACATACCTTCCTTCACACCGTTTGGGGAAGAGAGGTGCCCCTCTCAACCCACCACAGAACGAAACTTGTGAACCGGAGGATCCCGCCCGGTTCCTTCGACGGCCAGCCAAAATGCGCTGCGTCAGCATATGAGAACTGAGTCTCCCGTTAGTGGAGAAGTGCACAGGGGGTCGTAACCGGCGACCCCATGGTCGTCCCGGGTCTCCCTTACCCACAACTCCGGGGCCCATCACACAGATAAACAGACATATATCGGAAACTTAACCCGCCACACACAGACAGACAGACATATCTCATGCATATCGTACGTACATATCACGCAGACTGACCTCGAAATCATAACATATCAAAGCTAAGCATACATAGGCTCGTACATAGCGTTTCTTACTTTCAAACTTATGACAAAACCATCAAAGTACATATTTCACACATATCTACGTATATACAAGGCTTATAAACCGCACACATTCGAAAACGGGCACATTGCAATAGGGTATAACTATAACCTAACCTCACTTGACACCAAACACAGCCGAAGACACAGCAGATGGTTCACCCCGGAACCTGCACGACTCACTTGTCACCACCCCGGGTGCACCTGAACCAAAAGGACACACACACCAAACACAACAATGAGCTCAGACAGACTCAAACAACCACACAAAGACGCACGGCACATGCTCAACCACTTAAGAAATGTAACCACATAAGTAGGGCTCAGATTCACATCAATTATATGCAAAAGAAAACCTTAGGACATATTCATGATTGCACAAAAGCGAAATTCATATGATGCATATTTACAAAACAACAAACTAAATTCACATAACACCTTTCATACAAAAGCAGGTATTACAAGACCAAATAAATCATATTAAAGCATGCTACGAATTTCATTTAATTCATAAGATTACATATCAAATTCCAACTAAATCACTCAACCCTACTAAGTTCATACAATTCATACATTACATATTAGATTCAAATTCAAGTTAGGTAATTAAACTGTAATTGCAAAAGTCTCAAATTTAATCATCTAAGGCATGCTAATTCAACTTTTACTTAAATCAAAATTAGCTTAATCATTTTCAAATGATAAGGTTCAATTAATTCAAGTTATACAAATTTTTATTTTCTAAAATTACATAAACACCCCTTGTACAAGAATTATACCCAAATGGCATGAAACGAAACTAATATCAACAACAATTCATAAATTTATACATTCATAATTCATTATATATTTTCAAATACCAAGCAATTCATATTCATCAATTTATCGAACATACAAGTACGAATTACATTTTAAACAATTAACAACTAATACAATTTCGGCATAACGGGGTTCAATTTACAATTCAAAGCATCAATGCATATCACATTTCATTAAATGTAAGATTTCGTATACATCGGAGTTCATATAAATCGATAAGTCAAGCAAATCGCAATTAAATTAGATTTAGTTCAATTAATCAAATAAATCACAAATGCACAAATAAATTCGCAGAAATTAAACCGAGTGTCCGATTGACGAACGGAAAGTGGTGTTGGACTCACCACGACGAAGCAGACAAGCTGTCCGAAGGTTGCCGGAGCGCCGCCGCCGGAGCTGCCAGAACAGTGGTCGGCCGCCGTTCGGCTGCCGCCAGAACGTGTCGGAAAAATCCCGAAAATTCACCCGTGCAAGGATTCCTCGTGCCCATTCCAAATCCTCGATCAATTTCTGGAAAATCCAAGCCAATCGTCACCAATTTCAGATCCAAGAATACGAAAACCCTAAAATCTTCAAATCCAAATTACTTGCAAACCGGTGAACCAAAATGCGATCCGAAAGAAGCATTGTCTTACCCGTGACGAGCTCTTCGAAAGCCCTAGGGTAGCTCGCCGGAAAAATCCTCGGAGCTAGCCCCGCCGTTGCACCGCCACTGTGCCGCCGCGATCCGCCGTCAATCGGCCAAATCTGGAGTCGCGTGATCAATGGCGACTAGTTCTCGTCGTTCCGAACAACTTTCGTGAAGGGCCCAAGACCAAAAGATCACCGGAAAAGGGCCCCGTTGGCCGCCGAAGTTTCTGCCGCCGCTCCCATCGCCGAAACCACCACCTACGACCAAAATCGGATGAAATCGATGCCGGAAATGGATTCAGGGGGTGGAAAAAGGGTAACAAACACTAACCTTCATCGACAAAGATCGCCGGAACGGCGAAATCTCCGCACTACAGTGCCGCGCCACCGCCGCCGCGAGCTTCAAGCGGCGCGTGTGGCCCAACTGCGGCCCCAATGGCCGCACCGCCAACGTCCTTAGGTGCGTCGGGAAGCTTACTTCATGGGTCTGGGGCGCGTATCACCGGAACCCCATCGGAAACCTCCGCGAGGGGCGGCGAAGTGGCGGTGGTCCGCCCCCTTTTCTGCCACGACTGAAAATCTCTGAAATGGGCCTCCTCCGCTCATCGGTTGGTCGAGATCTTGGTACGGTTGTGACCGCGTCGTCGAGCTCTCCGAAATGGACTATCCATTTGTTGAAATCCGTCGAGAAACGAGCGAGTTCCGGATTGTACGTGAAATCACACCTCAAGTATGTGTGGGTGTCGTGTTTCGCCTGGGGGAGAGAGAGAGAGAGGCTGCTGAGTTATGTCACGTTAAACGAGGATCCGGGCGTTTTATCCCGGGTCCTCGCGTGAAAAACGAATGGTAGAAGGGGCAAACGACATCAGAAATAAACAAACTCAGAGTCTAGGGACTCGTCTCGATGCCCCGAACGCATTGAAGAGGTCAAAATGGTCAAAATCTCGTTCGAACGATAAATAACCAAAAACCCCTAAAAAGAGAAAATTACAAAGGGGCCCCCTAAACTCTAAAAGAGTTCAAAATAAGGCCACGCAAAACACAAAATCACATAATTAAACACGTAAAATGGTTGAAATGAGACGTACCTTATAAGTCGGACGAACGGGATGTTACAAACTCCCCTCCTTCAAAAGGACCTATCCTCAGGTCCAAAAGCAAGATCTTGAACGACTTTGAAACGAATTCCACTCCAAGCTTCCGCTGTGCAACTCTGATCTAGGCGAACTGCAAACCCCTTAGGATACTTCTCCCTTAACTGACATCAACTCCCTTCATGGTGACTCGTTGTCACTGAAGTTCCACTGAGCGCTTGACCGTTGGTCACTTCAAACTCATTTGATCCCCACTAGGCCACTACACCTAAAGCCCGATACCGTCACGTCCTCGTCGCTTGCAAACTGTCGTCTGGCCAGAAGTAACGGAACCGCAACAAAAAAGAGAGAGAATCCCATCTCTCGACACACAAGCGAAGGAACCCCGTCCCTCAGCACACAAAAGAGAAAACCCCGTTCCTCAACTCACAAAAGAGAGAACCCCGTCTCTCAGGCACACAATTGAGAGAACCCCGTCTCTCAGCCTAGGTCTATCAGATTCCACATCTTCCAGACATTCTAGTTTGAGAAAATCCAGCATCTCTCAAACCCCTAAACCCAAGGGAATCCAACATCCCTCGAATACCTAAGTACAAGAGAATCCAAAATCTCTCGTGCACAGAACTCAGAAAGACTCCAGCATCTTTCCGTCACATATTTAGAGAGAATCCAGCATCTCTCTAACACATAAATAGAGAGAATCAAATCTCTCTCACTCAAGCACATAGACAGACTTAGGATATCACAACAGTTAACACATATCATACTTAGCAAATATATCACGTAACAACAAGAATTAATTAAGTAAACGATGCATGTATGCTCGTGCCATGAATGCTTAGTGTACCGTTCACCGTGGTGTTTGAAATCTTGACCATAATGTTGCAATGATGTCATGGAAGCTGGTTAAATTGTTGGTATTACAGCCCTGCAATTAAAACACTAAAGTTGGTGCATGCTGGTTAGAGATGCAAATCAAAGGTGGCACTTAAGCCACGTGAATGCAACAATTCAATATAGTTAAAAGCACAATCATAAAGTGTTACACAATCATAGTCATAGAGCACACAAAATTACATAATTCAAAACAATTCATGCTGAGAAAGCAAAATTTCATGCCAAACGGATGCAATGCGCACATATTCCTATGCCGTACGACCTAGACTGACATAACACGACTCCAGAGCACCGGTTCTGAACCTGGTAGCTCTGATACCACTTAAGATGTAACACCCCAAGCGGTGGGGTATCACACCCCCGCACTATGACCCGACACGTGTACGAAATGGACAGTCCGCACACGCACCAAGTCACAACGAACGGGTGACTAACGAAAAATACACCCACTAGCTAGGCTGTACCTAACCCTGTATAGAAGAAAATAAGCGAAACATGATAGCGAGAGCAATACAAAATGGCAACTTTTAAAAACTTTCATACGTTAAACATATAGAGCAATACAGAAATCAAAATCATCTACACGGGTTCAACTAATCTATCGAACCTGTCCTATCCTGTCCTGAACAATTACACAGCAAGACGGGTTCAACTAATCCGAGCACCTGTCTTAACCTGTCCCAATTCCATTCAATCAAATCATACATGCAACCTGCTCACAACATATCGTATACACAATTTACAAATTATAAATCAGAACAAAATACTTAACAAACTGAAACCTGCAGAAACAGACTCAAAAGACACGACACACCGCCGCCTAGCACGAACTCCAACGTGAACCCAAACCGAAACCTGCACACTAAAAACATAAACGAGGAGGGGTCAGTCCAAAGACTGAGCGAGGGGCTACCCACACACACCTACATATATATAGAGCACAACACGTAGAACAAGCAACGTTCGTGAACCCGGGGTTAGTTTTTGCACCCCAAAACATTTCCCGTGATAATATACATATAGGGAGACTTATCAAACAGACCAAACAAATCTTAAATCAAATGTTTCTTAAGGCACAAACTCAGATTCATGTAGACTTAGCACACATACCGGAACGTAGCTCATTAGTATAAAAGTATACCAATTTTTATCTTAATTTAAGAATCTACCCTCGTTTCACGAACTTATGACAGACGGACAGACAGAACACTCGGCGGGTACGAATTCAATCCAATCAAACTCCTCAGATCACACACAGGCATAAACAAATGGAATCAAAATAAACATACCTTCCTTCACACCGTTTGGGGAAGAGAGGTGACCCTCTCAACCCACCACAGAACGAAACTTGTGAACCGCAGGATCCCACCCGGTTCCTTCGAAGGCCAGCCAAAATGCGCTCCGTCGGCATAGGAGAACTGAGTCTCCCGTTGGTGGAGAAGTGCACAGGGGTCGTAACCGGCGACCCCATGGTCGTCCCGGGTCTCCCTTACCCACAACTCCGGGGCCCATCACACAGATAAACAGACATATATCGGAAACTTAACCCGCCACACATAGACAGACAGACATATCTCATGCATATCGTATGTACATATCATGCAGACTGACCTCGAAATCATAACATATCAAAGCTAAGCATACATAGGCTCGTACATAGCGTTTCTTACTTTCAAACTTATGACAAAACCATCAAAGTACATATTTCACACATATCTACGTATATACAAGGCTTATAAACCGCACACATTCGAAAACGGGCATATTGCAATAGGGTATAACTATAACCTAATCTCACCTGGCACCAAACACAGCCGAAGACACAGCAGATGGTTCACCCCGAAACCTGCACGACTCATTTGTCACCACCCCGGGTGCACCTGAACCAAAAGGACACACACACCAAACACAACAAAGAGCTCAGACAGACTCAAACAACCACACAAAGACGCATGACACATGCTCAACCACTTAAGAAATGTAACCACATAAGCACGGTTCAGATTCACATCAATTATATGCAAAAGAAAACCTTAGGACATATTCATGATTGCACAAAACGAATTCATATGATGCATATTTACAAAACAACAAACTAAATTCACATAACACCTTTCATACAAAAGCACGTATTACAAGACCAAATAAATCATATTAAAGCATGCTACGAATTTCATTTAATTCATAAGATTACATATCAAATTCCAACTAAATCACTCAACCCTACTAAGTTCATACAATTCATACATTACATATTAGATTCAAATTCAAGTTAGGTAATTAAACTGTAATTGCAAAAGTCTCAAATTTAATCATCCAAGGCATGCTAATTCAACTTTTACTTAAATCAAAATTAGCTTAATCGTATTCAAATGATAAGGTTCAATTAATTCAAGTTATACAAATTTTTATTTTCTAAAATTACATAAACACCCCTTGTACGAGAATTATACCCAAATGGCATGAAACGAAACTAATATCAACAACAATTCATAAATTTATACATTCATAATTCATTACATATTTTCAAATACCAAGCAATGCATATTCATCAATTTATCGAACATACAAGTACGAATTACATTTTAAACAATTAACAACTAATACAATTTCGGCATAACGGGGTTTAATTTACAATTCAAAGCATCAATGCATATCACATTTCATTAAATGTAAGATTTCGTATACATCGGAGTTCATATAAATCGATAAGTCAAGCAAATCGCAATTAAATTAGATTTAGTTCAATTAATCAAATAAATCACAAATGCACAAATAAATTTGCAGAAATTAAACCGAATGTCCGATTGGCGAAAGGAAAGTGGTGTTGGACTCACCACGATGAAGCAGACAAGCTATCCAAAGGTTTCCGGAGCGCCGCCGCCGGAGCTGCCGGAACAGTGGCCGGCCGGCGTTCGGCTGCCACCAGAACGTGCCGGAAAAATCTCGAAAATTCACCCGTGCAAGGATTCCTCGTGCCCATTCCAAATCCTCGATCAATTTCTGGAAAATCCAAGCCAATCGTCACCAATTTCAGATCCAAGAATACGAAAACCCTAAAATCTTCAAATCCAAATTACTTGCAAACCGGTGAACCAAAATGCGATCCGAAAGAAGCATTGTCTTACCCGTGACGAGCTCTTCGAAAGCCCTAGGGTAGCTCGCCGGAAAAATCCTCGGAGCTAGCCCCGCCGTTGCACCGCCACTGTGCCGCCGCGATCCGCCGTCAATCGGCCAAATCTGGAGTCGCGTGATCAATGGCGACTAGTTCTCGTCGTTCCGAACAACTTTCGTGAAGGGCCCAAGACCAAAAGATCGCCGGAAAAGGGCCCCGTTGGCCGCCGAAGTTTCTGCCGCCGCTCCCATCGGCGGAACCACCACCTACGGCCAAAATCGGATGAAATCGATGCCGGAAATAGATTCAGGGGGTCGAAAAAGGGTAGCAAACACTAACTTTCGTCAAAAAAGATCGCCGGAGCGGCGAAATCGCCGCCGCTACAGTGTCGCGCCACCGCCGCCGCGAGCTTCAAGCGGCGCGTGAGGCCCAACCACGACCACAATTGCCGCACCGCCAACGTCCTGAGGTGCTTCAGGAAGCCTACTTCATGGGTCTGGGGCGCGTGTCGCCGGAACCCCACCAGAAACCGCCGCGAGGGGCGGCGAAGTGGAGGGTCCGCTCCCTTTTCTGCCGCGACTGAAAATCGCTGAAACGGGCCTCCTCCGCTCATCGGTTGGTCAAGATCTTGGTACGGTTGTGACCGCGTCGTCGAGCTCTCCGAAATGGACTATACATTCGTCGAAATCCATCGAGAAACGAGCGAGTTCCGGGTTGTGCATGAAATCACACCTCAAGTGTGTGTGGGTGTCATGTTTCGCCTGGGGGAGAGAGAGAGAGGCTGCTGTGTTATGTCATGTTAAACGAGGATCCGGGTGTTTTATCCCGGGTCCTCGCTCGAAAAACGAACGGTAGAAGGGGCAAACGACGTCAGAAATAAACAAACTCAGAGTCTACGGACTCGTCTTGATGCCTCGAACGCGTTGAAGGGGTCAAAATGGTCAAAATCTCGTTTGAACGATAAATAACCGTAAACCCCTAATAAGAGAAAATTACAAAGGGGCCCCCTAAACTCTAAAAGAGTTCAAAATAGGGCCACGCAAAACACAAAATCACATAATTAAACATGTAAAAAGGTTGAAATGAGGCGTACCTTATAAGTCGGACGAACGGGATGTTACATGTAATATCCCGCTCGTCCGGCAGTATAGGTACCATGTAACGAGAGTGTTGTTTGTACTATTAAATTATTCAATTATGTGATTAGATGTTTATTTTAATGTTTAATTTCTATTCTTGAATTTATTTGAATTATTTGCTAAGTATGTATTTAAATACTTGAACGTTTTTTACCTTTTGACTCGTTTTTGATCCGTTTGAGTTCAGATTTATTTCTGATTTTTGTGACTTTGTGATATACATGAAATACGTATGTTATGAACTTGTTTACGTGCTCATTTTATGTTTTTAAGTTTGTTTGATATGGTTTTTGAACCGTTTTATTTGTTAGGGACTTGAGGGCCTAACTTGTTTTAGCGCGCCTTGGGTTCCGGAAAGCGTAACTTGAGCTCTGGAATTCGGATTCAAATTCTGGAAGTTTCTTTGGAGAAAGGAAGACAAAGAACCTAGCCTCATATTTTTCTAAGTCCATTTGATCCCCCGTATCTTCGCCCGAACCGAGCCCGTGTGACAGATTTACCACCTTTCACTAAAATAGCCATACCTCTTTCATTATTCAACCTTTTTGACTTAGTCCCACACTTCACCAACTCACACCTCTACCTCTCTCCCTCAGCCTCACTTCGAAATCACCCCAAAAAAAAGGAGAAATTCAGCCCCCAACTCAAACATAAGAGAAAAAGGAAGGAAAAGAAGAGGAACTATTGATCTCTCCAAGATTTGAGCTCTAGCCTTGATCAAATCTCTCCTAATTCAAGAGGTAACTTATTATTTGTGCTCTACATCCCTTTATGATCATTTTAACTCTAAGTTTGCAAGATTTCATCCATGTTTGAGCATTCTATTGCATATGGCATGAATAGTGAGAGTTTAGGACATTTTCATGATTCTTGCATGTTTTCTTATGAAATCTTTTGATGCAAAGCTAGTTATATGTTCCTAAGACCTTCCTCTTTGTAATTTTGAGCATGAATTTCGTGTTAATTTGCAACATATCTAACCACCATTAATGGATTTTTCAAAAACTTGAAGAACATGAACTTGTTTAAGCATCTTTTCCTTTCTTATGAGTTTAGCTTCGGTTTTTGCATGATTTAGGGCATGAATCTTTGGATCTTTGCTGCATAAACCTTTTATGATGTGTTGGCTTGAGTGTAGGGAGGGTTCTTTCGAGTTTTGGGGCTGGAACAGGGGCTGGAATTCAAAAATTCCAGCCCTGCCGGGCTAACACCCCGTTAGCGACTTGTGGTGTTTTTGGGAGTAACGGCCAGTTGGTGACTTCTGTACCAGGTAACAACCATTACCTGGGTTGTGCAGTTGGTGACTTCGAAAAGGATTGGTGTGTGTTTTGCACTAGTGAGCTTTGGACTTTGAAAGATAAGCTTTGTTATGTATATGCATTTTTGCACTTTGCCTTGGGCCCCAGAGAAATGGTATGGTATCTCGGGTCGGCCGTGGGATCGCCGAGCTCTCCTATCAACATAACTCCACCAATGGGAGACTTAGCCCAACCTCGGGAGGTCAAGGGAAAGGCGGGTCTTCTTGAGCGGACGTGGAATATCATCGAAGGAGCGGGTAGGATCCCCCATCTCATATGTTTTGTCGACAGCCAGGGTTGAGGGGTTGCGCCTCTCTTCCCCAAATGGAGAAGGTTGGATTGACTTTGCATTTCGCTTTGCCTTTGAATTTTGCTTATGAATATGGAGTAGGTGGGTTGGAAACTCGTACTCGCCGAGTTAGTATGTTTTTGCTTCTGCTTATGGTTTGTGAAACGGGAGTGGACTTCTAACTTCTAAAATTGGTTGATTTTGGTCTTCGGCCTTAAACCTTTTTCTTTATATGTATTATCATGGGTGAAAATGTTTTAGAATGCAAAAACCACGCCCTGGTTCATGAACTCTTTAATTTTGAATATGCTATGCTCTTATCTATATGTACGTGTGCGTGTGTTAGCCCCTTCACCAGTCTTTAGGACTGACCCCTTTTTCTTATTTTCTTTTCCCCTTTGTTTCTTTGAGTTGCAGGTTCAAGTGTCGGTTCGAGCTAGGCAGTGGTCTTTCTTTTGGGTCGTTGGAGTCTTGTAGTCGAGTTATTTGCATTTCTTGCATCTTTACTTTCTAGTTTGGTACTATGTATAAATATGTATAAGATTATGCTTCTGAATTTGAATTTTGAGCATTGGTATGATTTATTTGGCCCGTGGTGGGCATAACATGTATAACTTGACTCATTTTAATCTTGATATGTATGCATATATAATGTTTATGTTGAATCCTAGTAGCTTCCGCATTTGATATTCGTTATTTGTTTTATTGCGCACTCTGTATTAGGGTCTAGACCGTCTAGCCTAGGTGAGTTTTTGTTTATCTCCCGTTCGCTGTAGCTTGGTGCATGTGTGGAGTTTCTATTTCGTTACACGTGTCGGGCTATGGTGCGCGGGATGTGGTGCCCTTCGCTCCGGGGTGCTAAATACTAAAGTGGTATCAGAGCTCTTGGTTGTAAAACCGGAGCTCTAGCGTCGTATCGGGTCTGTCTGGGGTCATTCGGCTTAGGATTATGTGCTTGTTTGCATTCACTACATCACTTTATGTGAATTATTCGAATTATTTGTATTAATTATTCACAAGAACAGGCATTAAAAACCCGCACGCATCGATATTTTAGAATCAATCTCTTATTTCAGGATGGCAAATCCACATCAACTTGTATCATTAAAAGAAAAACAAGAGAAACAAGTACCTTTGGTCTACAAGAAGTTTAGGGATTTCGATCCGCCGAAGTGGTTTGGAGGTGATGATGTCGAAGCCAAGGAGTGGCTATCCTGGATTCTAAGGATTTGGAAAAATTGTTCGGGGACATCACAAGAAAAAGTAAATTGTACTTCCCGTTTACTACAAGGCCTAGCTTCAAAATGGCTAAAAGAAGCAAGATCAAGGGTAAAAGAGTCCGGAGAAGAGTTCACTTGGGAGAAATTCATCCTAGAATTTTACTACAAATATATTCCTCCAAGTGTGATGATGGAAAGACTTCAAGAATTCTTAGGCTTCGAACAAGAATTGAAGATGATGGACGATCTCATAGTAGAACTTGAGAGTTCGGGAACCGACAAGGAATGCCCTAAAGTTTAAAACTATATACAAGGGCGTAGAGATGATGTTCAACAAGATTTTCATGCTTCACCGGTGCATGAATGATCCGAGGATGTAAAAAGGGCGGTTCAATTAGAGATAGATAACTAACCGTTGAAGTCTCACACTTCTTATATGGGATAAGAACAAGGATCGAGTTCGAGTTCAAGCAAGAGACCTGTGTCCCGAGAGAAACTTCAAGAATTTCAGGATATCAACGACACCAAGAAGAAGAAGAGGCTTCCACTAGCGAAGATGAATTTGATGCCATCCCCACCGGAAATAATTCGATGTTCGTATTGCCAAGGCCCAAATCATACGGAAGAAGTTTGTCGGAAGAAGTCGGGTAGATTCTTCAAGTGCGGAGATTTGGGACATATAGCGAATGGTTGTCCGAAGAGCAAGAATCCGAGATCTATGAAGAGCCGTGATTCCAAACATCAATTCAAGCCAGAGTTAAAGCAAGTGAAAGTGAAGAATTTGATGCTAAGTTCGACACTACTGCCTCGGTGAAAGGTACACGAAGTATTCATGGCATTTCATACATGCATCTCTTATTTTATTTCGTGGAAACCCACTTGCTTGATTGATTTCTCTCCCTTAATTGCTTCTTGTGCTCATTGCTTGATGTTGTTGCGCTTGTTGCCTTCTTATGTGTAAACTCTCTTCTTGTAGAGAGTTTAGTGAGTTGAGTGCCCGAGAGTGTTTTTGGTTAGTTGTGAGAGCCGAGCTTGCCCTGTAGCTCTACTTGAAGACGCCTTGTTGTGGTACGGAGTAACCTTAGGCGTGGGTTGGGTGTTCGAGCGTCGTGTTGCTTTTGGGGCTGCTTTTAGAAGGTACATTTGGGGCTCAATGATATTTTCGGGTAATAGATTAAAGGCTAACCCGTTTGTATCCTTCGTCGAAGTGGTTGGTTATTCCGGGACGATGCGACAAGCTACGTGGCTTATCTTTGGGTTAACCGAGGGATCGAGCCAAGCTTGGAGAGACGAAGTGTAGCGCCCCACTTGTATATATATATGGAGAGGAACGCTCTAAGCCCCGCATCGATATACTCATCAAATAATGGTGTAAGCCATCACTCAACAAATGCACCGGCAAACGGTTGATGAAGATCATGATGAATGCTCGATGATAATGCAGCGGAAATAAGGAAAATTTGAAACTTTTAAATCCATGCGTGGTGGTGACAAGTAATGAGCACATATGATGAACAATACAGTCACGTTTAAGTAGAAGAGACAAGCAATGACATGATATAAGTAATTGGACAATATCACGGGAACATGTAGTAAGTATAGTAGCAGTGTATCAAGTTACAGAATAAAGCTAGGAACATATGTAGCCATATATCATATAGCAGGACACAAAATAGATTAATAACATATATGTCCTGACTCGGGAAAAATAGACATTCTAGAGCTTCAAGATACCTCTAGAGTGCGGCTGCAAGACCTAAAACCATGAGCCCAGAAAACAGGTAGAGGTATTAGTCAAAGTGACTAAGTGAGGGAGTACTTAAAAGAATGCTCTTGAAACGAAAGGATATTTGAAATGAATAAAGTTTACCTTGAAGAATGATTTGAAAGATAAATACTTTATGAAAACATTTGATATGCAAATGATGATGTGACACGCACACACATATGATATGATTTGGTTCATATGATTTTAATAAAGCGGGATAGGGGTAAAGGATAACTTCGATAAATATAAACCAATCTTTATAAAATGATTTATGCCCGCAAGCTAGGCATCTTCCACCCTTACTCCTTGAAAACAATGAACGATGAGCGATGTTGGACCCAGATCAACAACATCTTGAACATACACACATGCACCTCCCTTCTCCGGTGTCACTTGGGGTAGCTAGCCCTAGGTGACGGTAAACGATGAATGAGATAAGGATTTACGGTCCTTTCTCTGCCAGATTGTCCTGACTTAACCAACCTCCAATTAAAGGCGGTGTCAATTGTCTAATGGTGAGGGCCGGTATTAGTGATGTCATTGGCGCTCACCGTCCGAGCATCACTTCCTCACATAACCATCGGGCCCAATAACGATGAAACGATAATGCTTGCATATGAATGAACATCCGGAGTAAATCCAAATGCTTGAATAAAATGAAGTCCATGAAGGACATGTATAAATGATGCGATGATGAACGATGAACGATAAACTTTGAATAAATGAATATGATTGTTTGAAATGATAAATGAGATGAATATGACACTTGAACGATAAATGAATATGATATTTGAATAAAGGGTAAATTACGGTAACCCCCCTGTCCTTTGACACGTTTTGCACTTCCCCCCTTAACCTTTGATTTTGCTCGATTTGCCCCCTCACCTTTGAAAAATATCACACTTAACCCTTGTGACAAACTTTAACAAAGCAAATCTTTACAAAGATGATCTCAAATGTATTGATGTTATATATCAAATTGAAGCTCTCGACATAAGGAACACAACAATGATCTCAAAATCAAAATCCGACAAACGACGAATCAGAAATCATCGGTTTAAGACGACGCACGATGAACGAAGCATTTTGCGGCTAATAGGATCGATTGGGGTATGGATTTTGTTCTCCTTAGATAGACGAACACGATGACGGTGGTCTTGAAGCTTGGGTTACCATGACTGAGGAGAAATCGACCGTTAAAGTTTTATAAAGGGGTTAAGTGTGATATTTTTCAAAGGTGAGGGGGCAAATCGAGCAAAATCAAAGGTTAAGGGGGAAAGTGCAAAACGTGTCAAAGGACGGGGGGGTTGCCGTAATTTACCCTTTGAATAAATGATAAGTGAAGTAAATGATTGATGAAAGAGTTGTCCCGATAAGGGAATAATTTAAAGTAATGAAGTGAAAGAACTAGGTGTTGGTTTTGAAAACATTTAATGATATAGATATAATCATGGTTCTAGTTTGAAATAGTTAACCTCACCTAGTAAAAGGTAAAGATGCGTAGTATGATTAAACATTGCCCTGGGGATCCAAGTTCTCAACCTTAACTCCTGTAAGTGACGTACTAAAGTGAGCTTAAGAACAAAGACCCACTCTACATGATGTAAATGAATGATTAAGTCAAATAAGGAGATAACACATGAGAGTAATACCATTTAAGTTATTAGAGATAAGGTATCACATAAAGAAACACATTGAAGTGAGTTATCTTAATGTGAGACTATGATCTTACTAAAGCCGAGTAAGTATTAGTCAAATTATGAATCCTAACGTAACCCTAAGGTTATGAAACAAATCCACGAAAGAAAACTCATTTTGAAAAGATATTTTAGACTCGAGGTTGGGAAACCCTAAGTGCAAACGTCTAATTAGGTATCCCGAATTTTATTTCATTTTACTATTCAAAAGTACTATTCACAATTACTATTCCCATGTCGGGTCAAAGGGTTCGGGTCAAACCCACACACTAAACACACACTTGTGCACACACACGAACATGCACACCATGCACACATACGGCACGCGCGCGCACACACACATACACACACACACACACACACACACTCTCTCTCTCTCATATCAAATTATGATCTTGTTATAACCTATGGTTCAATTTCATATTATTAGAAGCATGTGTGATCTAGATTAAAAGGTATAACCTAAGGTTACAAGGTCTAATTAAAGTACTATTCTATCTTAGGTTATAAGGTGTGACACTAATCAAGTGTATAAGATATGATCAAATAATATTCCATTAATCCAAGTCATACATAAGATCAATTCATAATATATGAATCATATAACAATGTAACATCATATCATAACATAAGTCATAGCATAGCATGAGCATCGATCATATAATATGTGACAATTAAATCAATTGACAATATGCAACATGTTGTGACATTGATCATATAATATTATTCCATTAAATAACATGCATGAACATAATTTAAATATCATGAACATACATCAATATACAACATATATAATCCCTAAAGCATGATCATAGCATAAATAAAACTAATTCATAACATATCATAGCATATTATGAACAATTATATCACATGAACAACTATTCAAATATATCATAAAAACTATACCATAAATGCATAAAATAAAATCCTATATGGCTTAGGGAAGACCCTAAGACCCAACCTAAACATAATATAAATATACCATAACATAAAAACATAAACTAAACTAAAACATAACATAAAACTATAGCATAAAATAAATAAAACAACTAACCTAAGGGGAGGGGAGGCTCTCGGCCAAGAGGGAAAATGAGGGAGAGAGGAGTGCTTGTCAACAGAAGACTTGGTGCAAGAGGAAATGAATGAGTTAGGGGGGTATTTATACTTGTTGGGAGGCCCCTCACCTTGCAATAAAACTATCTCCAAGGGTAGAAGAGCAAATGGTAGTAGCTTCTCTTATAAACTTGGCCTTAGGAAATAAATAAAAATGGGAAATGAAGGGCATTTAGGTCATTTAACATGGTAAACACGAATACGAGTTTCTAGAAGTTGGCATATGTGAATCGGACAAAAATTAGCTTCGAAACAAATATTTACTCGATGAAAATGGATTTACCGTTAGAAAGATATATTACTTTTAAAGAATAGAAACTTAAACATTTTAAACGAATACGAATGAAAAACGACTTCCGAACATGATTTGAAAGTCCGAATTGTTTTAAAATTCCATCAAATAAATCGACAATCATTTTGAGCCCAATATTAACTATAAAAAGTTTTACCGATAAAAAGTTAGAAACGTAGGATGGATAGTAACTTTATTTTTAAAAATGTTTTATTCAAAACTCGAGTTAGGGCTTGAACGAAGACATGTAATCAATATCAAAAATCATGAAATGAATCAAGAAGTACTTTAAACCCAAATTTGAAGAGTAGAAGTTCTCCGAACGAAAAACCATTCGTAGAAGGAATAGAGAATTAGGGTTTTAAATAAACGTTTAACTTGAAATGAAGTTTGAAATAGATTTTTAAGTCAAGAATGATTTCAAAAGACTCACATCGACTCAAGGATCGATTTGACTATAAATTTGAGTAGTAAAAGGTGCCCGAATCAAAACACGTTTGTAAGATGAATAGTAACTTTGGACGGTAAGTGCCCGAAATGCCCTTAATGCTAAAGAAAGGACTCTGAACCTTGGAATACAAGTTCAAATGATTGGAAAACATGGATTATGAACCTATAGGGTTTGAGTGACAAGATGGGTAAAGTAGGCTCGGCAAATGAATAGTAAAGTGGTAAAAGATAAAGAATTCCCCCTTAACGTACTAAAATCACATGTGAGCACGTTGATCAGATAAGAATGCAATGCATGAGCTTTTGTAAAGTTGGATCATGGTCTATAAATGCTTTACCACTGCCCTTAGCTTACCATTTCAACCTGGGCCCCATTACGGGCTGTTACAATCACCCCTCCTTGAAAAGAATCTGTCCTCAAATTCCACAATCGTTTCTGAAAATAACTCAGGGTAATGTTTCTGCATCTTATCTTTTATTTCCCATGTTGCCTCTTCTGTGCCATGTCCCTTCCAAAGGACCTTAACTAGAGGAATCTTCCTATTCCTTAGTTCTTGAAATTTTCTGTCCAGAATCTTGGTCAGCTTCAACACATAAGTTAAGTTCGGTTCTAACGGTATCTCTTCCACTGCTACCACTTCTGACTCGTCTGAAAAGAACCTGCGAAGTTGAGATATGTGGAATACGTTGTGGATTCCCGTAAGACTTGCAGGTAAATCCAATCTATAAGCAATTTCTCAAATGCGTTCTAGTATCTCATATGGTCCAACGTATCTAGGGTTTAATTTACCGCCTTTACCAATTCGAGTAAACCTTTTTTAAAAACGTTTTATTCAAAACTCGAGTTAGGGCTTGAAGGAAGAGATGTAATCAATATCAAAAATCATGAAATGAATCAAGAAGTACTTTAAACCCAAATTTGAAGAGTAGAAGTTCTCCGAACGAAAAACCATTCGTAGAAGGAATAGAGAATTAGGGTTTTAAATAAACGTTTAATTTGAAATGAAGTTTGAAATAGATTTTTAAGTCAAGAATGATTTCAAAAGACTCGCATCGACTCAAGGATCGATTTGACTATAAATTTGAGTAGTAAAAGGTGTCCGAATCAAAACACGTTTGTAAGATGAATAGTAATTTTGGACGGTAAGTGCCCGAAATGCCCTTAATGCTAAAGAAAGGACTCTGAACCTTGGAAAACAAGTTCAAATGATTGGAAAACATAGATTATGAACCTATAGGGTTTGAGTGACAAGATGGGTAAAGTAGGCTCGGCAAATGAATAGTAAAGTGGTAAAAGATAAAGAATTCCCCCTTAACGTACTAAAATCACATGTGAGCACGTTGATCAGATAAGAATGCAATGCATGAGCTTTTGTAAAGTTGGATCATGGTCTATAAATGCTTTACCACTGCCCTTAGCTTACCATTTCAACCTGGCCCCCATTACGGGCTGTTACAATCACCCCTCCTTGAAAAGAATCTGTCCTCAGATTCCATAATCGTTTCTGAAAATAACTCGGGGTAATGTTTCTGCATCTTATCTTTTGTTTCCCATGTTGCCTCTTCTGTGCTATGTCCCTTCCAAAGGACCTTAACTAGAGGAATCTTCCTATTCCTTAGTTCTTGAAATTTTCTGTCCAGAATCTTGGTCGGCTTTAACACATAAGTTAAGTTCGGTTCTAATGGTATCTCTTCCACTGCTACCACTTCTGACTCGTCTGAAAAGAACTTGCGAAGTTGAGATATGTGGAATACGTTGTGGATTCCCGTAAGACTTGCAGGTAAATCCAATCTATAAGCAATTTCTCCAATGCGTTCTAGTATCTCATATGGTCCAACGTATCTAGGGTTTAATTTACCGCCTTTACCAATTCGAGTAAACCTTTTCCTCGGTGATGCTTTCAGAAACACTCTGTCGCCCACTGTGAATTCTAGATCTCTTCTGCGTCGATCAGCATAACTCTTCTGTCTGTCCTGGGCAGCTTTCATTCTTTGACAAATGATTTGAATCTTTTCTGTCGCTTCTTGAATCCACTTTTCCGAATTTGTTCTTTTCGGTCCATCCTCTGTTTGTCTTACTTCATCCAAATCCCAGTACAATGGTGATCTGCACTTCCTTCCATAATGGGCTTCATACGGCACGACTTGAATTGAAGCCTGATAACTGTTATTGTATGCAAACTCCACAATGGGTAAGTAATCTTTCCAACTATCTTGAAAATCCAATGAGCAAGCTCTTAGCATATCCTCTAAATACTTGATCATCCTCTCTGATTGTCCGTCCGTCTAAGGATGTGCTGCGGTACTGAAGTTTAACTTTGATCCCATCAAAGTCTGAATTCCTTGCCACAAATGCGAAGTAAACTTCGGATCTCTCTCAGACACTATGCTATTCGGAACTCCGTGTAGTCTCACAATCTCTTGTTGATACAGCTTTGCCAACGTGCTGACTTTATCCGTTGTTTTCACCGTCAAAAAGTGCGCTGACTTGGTGAGTCTATCAATGATCACCCATGTACTGTCTTGTCCTCCTTTGACTTTAGGTAATCCAGTGACGAAATCCATTGTGATATGTTCCCATTTCCATGATGGAATCGGTAGCGGTTGTAACATTCCACTTGGATTCTGGTGCTCAACTTTAACCTTCTGACAAGTTAAGCACGTCTCGATATAATTGGCTATGTCTCACTTCATACCATTCCACCAGAAATGCGTCTTGACATCTTGATACATCTTAGTTCCTCCTGGATGTACCGTATACTTGGTCTTATGCGCTTCATCAAGAATCTCTTTCCTTAAAATAGCTGGTACGCATATCCGACCCTTGTATCTCAAAATTCCATGTTAATCGGTCTTGAACTTTGTTTCATCATCCTTCTCCTTTGAATTGAGACACTTCTTAATCCATTCGTTGTTCTCTTGAGCTTCTAAATCTTCTCCTTCAAAGGTGATATCATTACAATATTTGTAATTCGAGTTTTATGTATCACCTGCAGTACGTCTTTTCGAACAATTTTCGGGTCTACTAAAATTTGTGCTAAAGAAGTCTTCCTGCTTAAGGCATCTGCAACAACATTTGCCTTTCCCGGATGGTATTGAATAACACAATCATAATCTTCTAGAATCTCCATCCATCTTCTTTGCCGTATATTCAACTGCTTCTGAGTAAATAGATAGCGTAAAATCTTGTGATATGTGAATATCTCAAATGAAACTCCATACAAGTAGTGTCTCCATTTCGATAGAGCGAAAATCACTGCGGCTAACTCCAAATCGTGTGTCGGGTAATTAGCTTCATATGGTTTTAGTTTCCTCGATGTGTAAGCAATCACCTTTCCATTCTGCATTAATACACTTCCCAAACCTTCTTTCGAGGCGTCGGTGTAAATAGTGTATCCTTCCTTGCCTTCAGGTAAAGTTAAGATTGGTGTTGTTGTCAATCTCCTCTTCAATTCTTGAAAACTCTGCTCACACTTGTCGGTCCACTCAAACTTTCCTTCCCTCTTGGTTAATTTTGTGAGCGGTGCTACAATCTTTGCAAAATCCTTGACAAATCTTCAGTAATAACTTGCTAGTCCCAAAAAGCTTCTTGCTTCTGATGGATTCCTTGATGGCTTCCAATCCATAACTGACTCGATCTTTGAAGGATCGACTTCAACTCCTGATCTTGAGATAATATGTCCAAGAAACGTAACTCGTTCTAACCAAAACTTGCATTTACTGAACTTTGCATATAGCTTATGATCCAACAAAGTGTTCAGCACTAAATGAAGATGCTCAGCATGTTCCTCTGGTGTCTTGGAAATACTAGAATTTCGTCAATGAAAATTACCACGAACTTGTCCTTGAATGGTCTGAATATTCGGCGCATCATATCCATGAATGCAGCTGGTGCGTTAGTCAGACCAAATGGCATTACTATGAACTCGTAATGACCATAACGACTGTTGAAAGCAGTCTTGGGAATTTTTGCTTCCTTGATCTTCTGTTGGTAGTATCCTTGTCTCAAATCTAACTTAGAATATACCCATGCTCCTTGAAGTATGTCGAATAACTCTTCGATGTGAGGGAGTGGGTACTTATTCTTGATCATCATTCTGTTGAGTTCTCTGTAATCAATGCACAAACGCAATGATCCATCTTTCTTCTTCACGAAAAGCACAGGCGCTCCCCATAGCGATGTGCTCGGTCGAATATATCCTGCCTCTATCAATTCATCCAATTGTTTTCTCAATTCTTGAAGTTTTGCTGGAGCCATCCTGAGATAATATGTCCAAGAAACGTAACTCGTTCTAACCAGAACTCGTATTTACTGAACTTTGCATATAGATTATGATCCAGCAAAGTGTTCAGCACTAAACGAAGATGCTCAGCATGTTCCTCTGGTGTCTTGGAAAACACTAGAATGTCGTCGATGAAAATTACCACGAACTTGTCGAGGAATGGTCTGAATATTCGGTGCATCATATCCATGAATGCAGCTGGTGCATTAGTAACCATCTCGCTCAGACTCGAGAAGGTGCACAACTCTATTAGGATATGAATACCCAGGTCTTCTATTGTTCCTCACTCTACGCCAGGTGTAGAAATGAGTGCCTCCACGACGAGATACAACTACAGTGCGTAGAGCCTCAAACTGCTCAAAGAATGCCTCAACCATCTGCTGCTGATTAGGATCACGGTGTTGCTCAACTGCCATAGCTATACAGAGAACACCATAGATATGAAAACCAGACAATAGAACCATGCATCCCCAAACAGTCTTTCTCGATGCAGTATGAGAATTATCCTGATGCAATGCGTGAACAATCCTTGATGCAACATGAGAGCAATCTAGGTTAAGTCTCTTCTTACTTAACCCGATGCTCTGATACCAACTTAAGCTATAGCGCCCCATTTGTATATATATATATGGAGAGGAACACTCCAACCCCCGCACCGATATACTCATCAAATAATGGCGTAAGCCATCACTCAACAAATACACCGACGAACGGTTGATGAAGATCATGATGAATGCTCGATGATAATGCAGTGGAAATTAGGAAAATTTGAAACTTTTAAATCCATGCATGGTGGTGACAAGTAATGAGCACATATGATGAACAATACTATTACGTTTAAGTAGAAGAGACAAGCAATGATATGATATAAGTAATTGGACAATATCACGAGAGTATGTAGTAAGTATAGTAGCAGTGTATCAAGTAACAGAATAAAGCTAGGAACATATGTAGCCATATATCATAAAGCAAGACACAAAATAGATTAATAACATATAAGTCCTGACTTGGGCAAAATAGACATTCTAGAGCTTCAAGATACCTCTAGAGTGCGACTGCAAGACCTGAAACCATGAGGCCAAAACACAGGTAGAGGTATTAGTCAAAGTGACTAAGTGAGGGAGTACTTAGAAAGAATACTCTTGAAATGAAAGGATATTTGAAATGAATAAAGTTTACCTTGAAGAATGATTTGAAAGATAAATACTTTATGAAAACATTTGATATGCAAATGATGATGTGACACGCTCACACATATAATATGATTTGGTTCATATGATTTTAATAAAGCGGGATAGGGGTAAAGGATAACTTCGATAAATATGAACCAATATTTACAAAATGATTTATGCCCGCAACCTAGTCATCTTCCACCCTTACTCCTTGAAAACAATGAACGATGAGCGATGTTGGACCGAGATCAACAACATCTTGAACATACACACATGCACCACCCTTCTCCGTTTTTAATTCGGGTAGCTAGCCCTAGGTGACGATAAACGATGAATGAGATAAGGATTTACGGTCCTTTCTCTGACAGATTGTCCTGACTTAACCAACCTCTGATTAAAGTCGGTGTCAATTATCTAATGGTGACGGACGGTATTAGTGATGTCGTTAGCGCTCACCTCCCGAGCATCACTTCCACACATAACCGTCGGGTCCAATAACGATGAAACGATAATGCTTTCATATGAATGAACATCCGAAGTAAATCCGAATGCTTGAATATAATGAAGTCCGTGAAGGACATATATAAATGATGCAATGATGAACGATGAACGATAAACTTTGAATAAATGAATATGATTGTTTGAAACGATAAATGAGATGAATATGATACTTGAATGATAAATAAATATGATATTTGAATAAATGATAAGTGAAGTAAATGATTGATGAAAGAGTTGTCCCGATAAGGGAATAGTTTAAAGAAATGCATTGAAAGAACTAGGTGTTGGTTTTGAAAACATTTAATGCTATAGATATAATCATGGTTCCAGTTTGAAATAGTTAACCTCACCTAGTAAAAGGTAAAGATGCGTAGTATGATTAAACAGTGCCCTGGGGATCCCAGTGCTCAACCTTAACTCCTGTAAGTGACGTACTAAAGTGAGCTTAAGACCCACTCTACATGATGCATATGAATGATTAAGTCACATAAGGAGATAACACATGAGAGTAATACTATTTAAGGTATTAGAGATAAGGTATCACATAAAGAAACACATTGAAGTGAGTTATCTTAATGTGAGACTATGATCTTACTAAAGCCGAGTAAGTATTTGTCAAATTATGAATCTTAACGTAACCCTAAGGTTATGAAACAATTCACGAAAGAAAACTCATTTTGAAAAGATATTTTAGAATCGAGGTTGGGAAACCCTAAGTGCAAATGTCTAATTAGGTATCCCGAATTTTATTTCATTTTACTATTCAAAAGTACTATTTAAGATTACTATTCAATATTACTATTCACAATTACTATTCACATATCGGGCCAAAGAGTTCGGGTCAAACCCACACACTAAACACACACTCATGCACACACACAAACACGTACACCATGCACACACATGGCACGCACACCGTGCACACACTCTCTCTCTCTAATCAAATTATGATCTTGCTATAACCTATGGTTCAAGTTCATATTATTAGAAGCATGTGTGATCTAGATTAAAAAGTATAACCTAAGGTTACAAGGTCTAATTAAAGTACTATTCTATCTTAGGTTATAAGGTGTGACACTAATCAAGTGTATAAGATATGATCAAATAATATTCCATTAATCCAAGTCATACATAAGATCAATTCATAATAATAAGATCATATAACAATGTAACATCATATCATAACATAATTTATAGCTTAACATGAGCATTGATCATATAATATGTGATAATTAAATCAATTGACAATATATAACATGTTTTGACATAATTGATCATATAATATTATTCCATTAAATAATATGCATGAACATAATTTAAATATCATAAACATACATCAATATACAACATATATAATCCCTAAAGCATGATCATAGCATAAATAAAACTAATTCATAACATATCATAGCATATTATGAACAATTATATCACATGAACAACTATTCAAATATATCATAAAAACTATACCATAAATGCATAAAATAAAATCCTATATGGCTTAGGGAAGACCCTAAGACCCAACCTAAACATAATATAAATATACCATAACATAAAAACATAAACTAAACTAAAACATAACATAAAACTATATCATAAAATAAATAAAACAACTAACCTAAGGGGAGGGGAGGCTCTCGGCCAAGAGGGAAAATGAGGGAGAGAGGAGTGCTTGTCAACAGAAGACTTGGTGCAAGAGGAAATTAATGAGTTAGGGGGGTATTTATACTTGTTGAGAGGCCCCTCACCTTGCAATAAAACTATCTCCAAGGGTAGAAGAGCAAATGGTAGTAGCTTCTCTTGTAAACTTGGCCTTAGGAATTAAATAAAAATGGGAAATGAAGGGTATTTAGGTCATTTAACATGGTAAACACGAATACGAGTTTTTGGAAGTTGGCATATGTGAATCGGACAAAAATTAGCTTCGAAACGAATATTTACTCGATGAAAACGGATTTACCGTTAGAAAGATATATTAGTTTTAAAGAATAGAAACTTGAACGTTTTAAACGAATACGAATGAAAAATGACTTCCGAACATGATTTGAAAGTCCGGATTTTTTTAAAATACCATAAAATAAATCGACAATCATTTTGAGCCCAATATTGACTATAAAAAGTTTTACCGATACAAAGTTAGAAACGTAGGATGAATAGTAACTTTATTTTTAAAAACATTTTATCAAAACTCGAGTTAGGACTTGAACGAAGAGATGTAATCAATCTCAAAAATCATGAAATGAACCAAGAAGTACTTTAAACCTAAATTTGAAGAGTAGAAGTTCGCCAAATGAAAAATCATTCGTAGAAGGAATAGTGAATTAGGGTTTTAAATAAACGTTTAATTTAAAATGAAGTTTAAAATAGATTTTCAAGTCAAGATTGTTTCAAAATACTCGTATCGACTTAAGGATCGATTTGACTATAAATTTGAGTAGTAAAAGGTGTCCGAATCAAAACACGTTTGCAAGATGAATAGTAACTTTGGACGGTAAGTGCCCGAAATGCCCTTAATGCTAAAGAAAGGACTCTGAACCTTGGAAAACAAGTTCAAATGATTGGAAAACATGGATTATGAACCTCTAGGGTTCGAGTGATAAGATGGGTAAAGTAGGATCGGTAAATAAATAGTAAAGTGGTAAAAGATAAAGAATTCCCCCTTAGCGTACTAAAATCACATATGAGCACGTTGATCAGATAAGAATGCAATGCATGAGGCTTTGTAAAGTTAGATCATGGTCTATAAACGCTTTAGCATTGCCCTTAGCTTACCCTTTCAACCCGGTCCCATTACTGGCTGTTACACGAAGATCGAAGTAAGACTCTCTTGGTATTTCCTTGAAGGATGGAATTATTTACCACCCGATAGGGACATTGAGGTTGTCGTGGTCTTTATCCCGGAGTTGAACCTATTAGGAATAGTTCCCTTAAAGCAGATGTTTTCTTTACTATTTCCTTGTAAAACCACAAACAGTCTTTGAATAATAAACAAGATGATTTTGTTCATAGGCAATCACTTCTTTATGTGCTTATTTATGTCTGTTTAGGTTGACTGTGTTTTGCATGTATTGAACTCCCCTAATCCGATGAGGCCTTTAAGAACTTTGTCGTTATGGGAACGGCACATGAAACAAGTTCTTAACTCCATAGGCGAGGATTAGAAACTTCTCCAAGTCAATGAGTCCGACAGACAGTGGGAGTGTCGACCTTGACTCTGCTGAGACTTGCTTATGTGATTATGTCCTTTTGAAGGATCACTCAGTTTCATGGAGTGATAAGTGTATACGTTGATGCGTTCATAATATATGAGGATGATTGTTACAAGAACTTCATCGCTGAGATGTCCCGTGTGAAAACATTCCTAAATGGGAAAGGAAGTTTCCTGGAACTTCCAGATTAAGAAATATCTCACAGGTCAATGACATGATTCATTAATCCTTAGACTTGAGATTCTGTAATGTCTCATATGAGCTAACTCTGTAATATTTGATATAGGCTCAAAAGGGTGTCGCCATATAGACACCTGAACCATGGCCTATGTTGGGATTACACAAGTGGCATATGTAGAATTAGTAGAATCGATAAAGGACCTACATTTGTTAAGAACAAGAATGATCTCTTACTGATTGAGTTGTTCGTAGTCCATTAAATATTAAATCCTTGGCCAAGGTGGATAAAAGATCAAGACATCTAGAAAATGGGGTTTTCTAGAATTGAGATCTAAATGGATATGAAACGAACTTAACTTTAAAGATCAAGAATATTTGGGCTCTGTGAATATTCCCATGCCTTAGTTCTTGATTGAGAGATGGAGTTGTAGGAGGATCGTATTTCACTGATTATCATTGACTGAAAGGTTCTTCTATTCATTTCGTTATTCGGCTAGGGGTCACACACCCATTGCTAGATTACGATAGTGTGATCTGTTAAGTGATTAATTAAATAGGGAATTAATTAATTGCTGTCTCTGCTAATCGAATAATGAACCTAAAGGGTCACACACAAATGCCAGAACATGAGGGTTATGGTAGGAAGTTAATATAATTAACGAAGGATCAAATTGTTGATTGAAATGGAGCAAGGATTGCATAAGTAGATGCCACTTGTCGAGCACACATGGCTGCCGCGTGATACGCATTCCATGTGGCTCGTACGTGACTTCATGCGTGTGGAATTTTCCACACGCGAATTCTTTTCTAGAATTAATTAATTAAATTGTAATTAATTAATTTTTGTCTTTTAATTAATTTTGAATTAATTGTTAAGAATTTTCTCAAATAAACTTAACCCAACAAATAATTAATTGGGAATTAATTGATTTATTAAATATTAACTTTTTAACTTTCGGAAAGTTGAAAAGTCCAACTTCCTATTGTAGGAGAGAGAAGGTTATTTTTGCAAGACTTGGAGAACAAGTTGGGAACTTATTTTCTCCAATTAAATTAATAATTAAATTAGTTAATTAGTGAGTAAGAAAGCAAAGCCCATTGGTTTAGGGAAACCCTAAGTGGCCGAACCCCCTAGTATTTATACTAGTGGTGGTGCTTCTCTTATGCTTTAGACCACCACTCACGAAATGTTAAGTTTTTGAGAAAATCTAAACGAAAAGTTTTCAAAACTACCCCGTTAGAATTGAGGTACTAAGGAATACTTTGGTTGTGTTCTGCTAACGGAGAGTGGAGCCTATGTCTCAAGAAGTGCTTGGTCATGAGACTAATCCCACTCCTGGTTCGAGGACTTGAAGAACCGGTAATGATGCATTGGCATAAGAAGAGATGTTGCAAACTTTGTGTAGCAATGTCAACGTGCCATCGGTAGAAGACCGAACATCAAGAACCAAAAGGATTCTCCAACTATTTTCGAATTCTGTTTGGAAGTGGGAGCAAATGACCGAGGATTTTATGTCCGGTTTGCTAAAGCTAAGGGGATTCACTCGGATTCGGTAAGTGGCACCGAGCTACCGAGATATGAGACGCTTTCCTTATTTCCAATTGAGGAAGTGATATCTCGAGGAATCTACAACCCATTTGGATCTGAGTGGCGCAGCGGAAGTGTGGAGTTGAGTTTGTTTTCGGAGCTGTTCAAGATCTTGCTCCGGACCTGAGGACAGGTCCTTTTGAAGGAGGGGAGTTTGTAACATCCCGCTCATCCGACCGTACAGGTATGATGTAACGAGAGTGTTGTTTGCGCTATTAAATTATTTAATTATGTGATTAGATGTTTATTTTAATGTTTAATTGCTATTCTTGAATTTATTTGAATTATTTGCTAAGTATGTTTTCAAATACTTGAACGCTTTTAACCTTTTGACTCGTTTTTGATCCGTTTGAGTTCAGATTTGTTTTCGATTTTTGTGACTTTGTGATATGCATGAAATACCTATGTTATGAACTTTTTTACGTGCTCGTTTTACATTTTTAAGTTCGTTTGATACGGTTTTAGAACCCTTTTATTTGTTACGGACTTGAGGGCCTAACTTGTTTTAACGCGCCTTGGGTTCCGGAAAGCGTAACTTGAGCTCAGGAATTCGGATTCAAATTTTGGAAGATGCATCGGACTCGTAGAAGAAAGAAAGATAAGAAACCTAGCCTCATATTTTTCTAAGCCCATTTGATCCCCCGTATCTTTTCCTGAACCGAGCCCGTGTGATTGATTTACCACCTTTGACTAAAATAGCCATAACTCTTTCATTATTCAACCTTTTTCTTGGTCCCACACTTCACCAACTCACACCTCTATCTCTCTCCCTCAGCCTCACTTTGAAATCACCCCAAGAAAAAGGAGAAATTCAACCCCCAACTCAGACATAATAGAAGAAGGAAGGAAAAGAAGAGGAACTATTCATCTCTCCAAGATTTGAGCTAAAGCCTTGATCAAATCTCTCCTAATTCAAGAGGTAAGTTATCATTTGTGCTCTACATCCCCTTGTCATCATTTTAATTCTAAGTTTGCAAGATTTCATCCATGTTTGAGCATTCTATGGCATGTGGCATGAATAGTGAGGGTTAAGGACATTTTCATGATTCTTTCATGTTTCCTTGTGAAATCTTTTGATGTATAGCTAGTTATATGTTCCTAAGACCTTCCTCTTTGTAATTTTGAGCATGAATTTCGTGTTAATTGGCTGCATATCAAACCACCATTAATGGATTTTTCATAAACTTGAAGAACATGAACTTGTTTAAGCATCTCTTCCTTTCTCATGAGTTTAGCTTCGGTTTTTGCATGATTTAGGGTATGAATCTTTGGATCTTTGCTACATAAACCTTTTATGATGTGTTGGCTTGAGTGTAGGGTGGGTTCTTTCGAGTGTTGGGGCTGGAACAGGGGTTGGAATTCGAAAATTCCAGTGTTGCGCGGGCTAGCTAACGCCCGTTAGCGACTTGTGGTGTTTTCGGGAGTTATTGTCGTTACTCCCAGCTGGTGACTTTTGTACCAGGTAACGGCCGTTACCTGGGTTGTCCAGGGATGGGACTAACGGCCATTAGTCCCCCCAGCTTGGGCGTTTGTGTGTTTTCTTCGTTTGTTTATTCATTTTGCTCGTTTCCTTCCCCGATCTTGATCCTAATCTGATTTATGCTTGTTTATATGTATGAAATGTTGTGCTATGACTTATTGATGTATAAATTTGGTATGTTTTATGTTTGAATAATGTGTTATGCATGTTGTATTAAGTTTATAGGTTCATTTGACCTGAAATGTGCATTATATGACTTAATATGCTCTCTTACATGAATGCATGACTTCATACCTTGTTTGTTTGCCTTACATGTAATTTCCTTGTTCGTTTATGAAGTGTATGTATTGCTAACATGTTGTATGATTCTTTATGTTCGATGTATGAAATTTATGAGCTTGTTTAAAGTGAAATATGTGAGTATGATTCAATATGACTCAATATGGCTTAATGTGACCTAAGTGATCTTTCATTACATTCTTTATGCATCATTAGCATCCATATGCATTTTCCAAGCGTCTAATTGGTTCATATTGAGTCTAAGTATGTCTCTTGTTCTTTGCTTTGTTCTTAAGTTCGTCCTCTTATTGAAGAGGTGGTCCTTTTGGTGTCTTTCGGTTCGTTTCGTTCGGTTTAGTCGACAAGGTGAGGTTTCTTTCTTTTAGCTAATATGACCTACAACCCTAAATGAGTTTTAAGCCCACATGTGACTTATATATATATATATATATATAGAGAGAGAGAGAGAGATACGTGTTTGATACGTATTTTGTGGGAATTAGGCCGTTTGCTATGGAACCTTTTGAAAACGTTTTTATATATATATATAAGCTACGTTTTTGTTTGTTTGTGTTCAAAAAGGGTTGGTGTGTGTTTTGCACTAGCTAGCTTTGGGCTTTGAAAGATAAGCTTTGTTATGTATATGCATTTTTGCACTTTGTCTTGGGCCCCGAAGAAGTGGTATGGTATCTCGGGTCGGTCGTGGGGTCGTCGAGCTCTCCCATCAACACAACTCCACCAATGGGAGACTTAGCCCAACCTCGGGAGGTCGAAAGGAAGGCGGGTCTTCTTGAGCCGATGTGGAATATCGTCGAAGGAGCGGGTAGGATCCCCCTTCTCATATGTAACATTCCAACTCTTCGACTTTCCAGGTACGACATCACAGGTGGGCTAAGTGTGTGTTTAATTAATTAATTATACGATTATGTGATTTATTTGAATATTTGTTATTTGCTTTACGCTTAAGTTTTTAAACGTTTTTGAACTTTTTCGACCCGTTTTTAATTCGTTTAACCTCCTCTTTAACCCCAATTTTCGTAACAACTTGCCAAAAGTGAATTAAGTGATTTATAATTTATTTGCATGCTCGTTTATTAATTTTGAGTTCGTTTGACACGGCTTTGAAGCCATTTTAGTTTTGAGGGACTCGAGGGCCTAACTTGTTTTAGAGCGCCTTGGGTTCCGGAAGGCATAACTTGAGCTCGGGAATTCGGATTCGAATTTTCGGAAGAGGCGCCGGACTCGTGACGAAGAAAGGAAACCAAGGAACCTAGATTCATATTTTTCTAAGCCCGTTTGATCCTCCGAATTTTGCCCGAAACACGACCCGTTTGACAGCTTTGCCATGTTTGCCCATTTTAATCATAACCGACCCGTTTCTTATCCGAATCGCCCCATAATTGAACCCATTTGACCCTAACTTAACCCTATTTCAACCCATTTGCTCCTCATTTTGGTCCAAGGAAGAAAAAGAAGGAAAAGCAGCAGTTCATCCCGAGAGAGAAGGAAAAGGGGGAAATCACTATTTATTTTGCAAGTTCTTGCTCCATACACCTCGAATTCGCCTCAAATTTGAAAGGTAAGTCCATGATTGTATTCTCCATCCTTTCCTATTTCTTTGGACTCCTTATTTGCTGAAATCCATGGAGAATTGATTGAGTTATTGATAATATGATGAATAGTAAGGGTTTGTGGAGATTTGATGAATTTGGCATGAAAACTCATGGTTCTTGTTAGTTTGATGCATCATTTATGACCTTATGACATCCAATATCAATTTTATGAACCCATTTCAGTTGGTAGTTGCATTTAATGAAGGATTCAATTAATGCCTTTTATATGAAAATGAAGAACATGAATGTTTTATGCCTTCTCTTCCATCCCTTGCATGTTTGGTTCGATTTTTGCATGTTATATAAACTGAATTTGATGTATAATTATTTTATGATCCTTCCCTTGCATGTTAGAATGATTTAGGATGAGTTTTGGTTGAGTTTTTGCCATTTTTCCCCTATTTTGCTGCTGTTACGTAACTGGTCGCGGCCGCGATCGCGACCAGTTCACTTTTGGTCGCGACTGCGACCATGGTAGCGGCCGCAACCATTTTCAGTTCATTTTTGGTAGTGGCTGCGACGCCATTTTGGCCCAGTTTCGAGTTGTGTTGTTTTTGTCGGTTGTCTTTCGGTTTGTTTGTGCTTTGATTGTCTTTCCTTGCTCTTATATGATTAATATATGACATAAATGATAGGTTAACATGTCAAATATGTGTTAGGTGTTATGTTGTGAATTTAGGGCGTGTTTTACGTGCTCGTGTTCGATTTATGACTCCATAAGTGTAATATGCTACCTTAACATGAGTATATGACTTCATGCTTCGTTTATGTGCCTTGAATGATTCTTCTTTGCTCTTATATGATAGGAAAATATCTTTCTAATATGTGGTATCAATAAAGGACCTACACTTGCTTAAAACAAGAAGATCTCTTATTGCATAAGTTGTTCATATACCATCCTAAAACCCTCGACAGAGGTAGTGGATCAAGACATCAAGAAAAGTGTTTCTTAGATTGAGATCAAATGGATACGAAACGAACTTAGCTTTAAGATTAAGATTAATGGGGTTCTCATTATTCCGATGCCCTAGGTCTTAACCGAGAGATAGAATGGTAGGAGGTTTGTATCTCATGGATGTCATTGATTGAAATGTTCTTTCGATTTAATTCGTTGTTCAGGTAGGGTTCACACACCTGTTGCTAGACTACGGTTGTGTGATATGTGAGTTGATTAATTAATAAGTGTATTAATTAATTAGGCCCACTGCTAACTAAATAATGAACCCAGAGGGTCACACACAAATGCCAGGTTCAAAGGGTATTGATGGAAAGATCAAATAATTGATCGAAACGAGACCACACCTGTAATGTACACGTGTGACATGTGAGCATTGATTTGGGCATGTGGTCCGATTGAGAAATTGGACCATGTATTAATTAATTGGAGAGTTAATTATAAAACCCAAGTACAATTAACTAGAGAATTAATTGTAAAACCCAAATATAATTAATTGAAGAATTAATTATAAAGCCCAAATACAATTAACTAGAGAATTAATTGTAAAACCCAAATATAATTAATTGGAGAATTAATTATGTAGGGCAATTAGAATTAATTAAAGAATTAATTCTAAGGCCCAATCCGGAATAAAAAAGCCCAATAAATAATTACTTATGAATTAATTATTAATTGGAAAATGACATTATTTATTTATGAAATAAATATAACTTTATCTTACTTTATTTACTTAAGAAATAAATAAAAGAGCTTATCATCCTTATTTGAGAAATAAAGGAGAAAATATTATCTTACGTTATTTAAGAAATAAGCGAGAAGATAATGCCAAGACTTATTTATTTATGAAATAACTAAGTGAGGTAATTTCAAGTTGTTATTATTAGTATTTATTTATGAAATAAACATAAAGATAATATCATGTGATTATTATCTTAACTATTTATTTATGAAATAAATAAAGATAAAGTCATAAGTTATTTATTTATGAAATTAATAATTAAGAGATAATATCCTAAAGTTGTTAGGATAAAGATATTGATTAATAATTCAATTATTAATTGATTATATCTTAATTATCTCATTACGTAAAATAGAGTTAGATAAGAAAAAGAAACTCTCTTTTCTCTCTCTCAAAAGTTATGTTTCTTATGAGATTAAAAGAGAAGAGTCTTCTCTCATTCTCTTAGACCGACATTCATGAAGTGCCATTCTTTATTTCAAAGAAAAGGAAAAACTCTCTCAACTCTAACCTATAGAAAAGATGGAGCTTTTGCTTTGAAAATCATGTGTGAATTATTTCACACATCAATTGGGTTTTACCAGAGAAATTTCTTGCTCTCTATTTCTCGTTTCATGTTCCTTTCAATACACATATTATAGTACTAGCATACTCACTAATCTGATTTGTGCCTAGGACTAGTGTGGATACATTCTAAAGGGCTTCTACTTTGAAGTCTCTAAGAAAGGAACCGATCGTGTGATGGGAAATTCATTACTGCATGAAGAACGTTTGAGGGTGGCTCAAAATGTTTCAAGAAAGCTTCTAGTAAAGTAAGTTGCTTTCTCTTGAGTTTTGAAATAAAAATTGTAAGCCAACGATCCTTATAGGAAAATTTTTAAAATTTTTGCTATTTTTCGAACCCGTTTTAACAACATCTTGAACAATTTCTTATCAGCTAAGGTATAAACCTCTGACATGGGTCTATTGAGGGGAATGCATTCCCTGCCAAACTTTCGTGGTTGGGGAACCTTTTTAGTGGTCTTAATCGTTAAGCTCCAGTGTCTATCGCTTTTGGGGTGATTGTGCAATTTTGAGGCTTCTGGCTTGTACATGTCTTTGAGGTCAAAGAACGGCTCGACAACCTTCTAAATATCAACGAGTGACTCGGGCCTCCATTCGACAATGGCTTCGGCAAAATTTTTGTTGACGGGAGACTTGTGGTTGAGGGCCTTAAACAGGACTTGTATTAAAAAATCAATCGAAGGTCGCTCTACTTGCAACACCTCTGGGTTAAAGTGACTAAACAAATTTAACAAAGACTCGCCTTTATCCTAAGTAAGCTCATACAAAGAGGTTGCTTTTGTGACGGGGGCCTTTAAGGAGTTGAAATGGTTGGCAAATGCTTTCGTGAGGTCACTATACCCCTTGATGGAATAAGGGGCAGCCTCTTGTACCATTCTTGACCGATCCCCGTCAAGGAGGTAACGAAGATTTTCATCCAATAATGACACCAATGATGGTAGAGGTGCATGAGATGCTGGAAGGGGACCAAATGTTCCTCAGGATCGGTAGTCCCGTCATAACGGTTTATGGAGGTTGGGATCTTTCCTCCTCTAGCTTGAGCCATCAAAACCTCGTTGACGAGGGGTCCCTCAACAATGGGTGGTATTATCGATCGGCATCCTGATCAACACAGTCTTCTTTGTTCCTTCTTCTTTGAGGGGGCCTGTTGCGAGGATGGTAGGTGTCTCTAGCGCGAGGTTTGTCATCCCTTGCTGGAGGGACTTGAGACCGGGCTCGAGAGAGCTGTCCCACTAATTCCTGGATTTCGACAAGTTATTCCAGACGATAGCAAACACATTGCGGTTTTCCACGTTCTCTTTGCTTCCTATTTTCTAGGCCTGTGAATAGTCCTCCTCTTCAGGTGCCTTTTCATCGGCCGGGGCTCTTCCTCTATCTTCTCCTTGAGATTGTACCTGACCATCCTTCACAGGGTCATTGTTCCCCGAGTGCTAGCGGTGGCGGCTGTGCTTGTAGAACAACCTACGCAGCCACGAGGGCATTAGCCTGCCACCCCATCATTTGAGGGTAAACTGAGGTGCTATGCACGTTTGGTTGAAAACAAACATTTAATGCTCCCAGGCGTTCTGAGTTGCCTAGATCTCGTACTGCGTGCTTTGAGCTAAAGAGGGTTCTTGATAGGCATTTTCTCTCTCTCTGACGCTCAAGTCAGTAAATCTTGTATGAAGATTTAAGTGAGCTTAGAGAGAGAGAGAAAATGCTGAGAAAAATAGCTTAGAAGTGCTTACAACCTCAGTGGAAACCACTATAGCTTATAAATAGGAGTAGGGCAAGGGCCTTTGTGTAATTTCATTGACATCTCGTACAAGGGATGTAACCCTAGACACGTGGCCTAATGGATGAGAGGTTAGGGGAAAACATCGGTAGCCCTGAAAAGGTAGCCGTGAAGGTGGCTGCAGTAGGTGCATTATCAAGTAGGGAGTGTCCGAGTGTAGTAGACTGTTACCAAGGGAAAACCCTATCAGTAGTTCGAGGGATTCTAACCTAGGAAGATAATTCCCAAAGATGCAAAGCCGAAAGGCAATTGTCGAAGTGACTCCCTTGCTCGAAGCTCGAGGGGTACTATTTGGGAAATCAATCATTTTTGGACTTTGCAGGAGTTCCTTTCGAGGAGGCATGACATGTCAAGATAGCCATGCAACCGATTATGAGTAGTTGGGGAGTGATGACATGACGTTTTTGTATTTGGCCATATTAGTTGTAATGTTTTATAATTTCAATAAACAATATTTGTTATCGTTCATTTTCTTCTAACATTGATATTCATATTGTTAACTATATTTGTTTTCTAGCTTTGCTCCAATCTTTATTTATTGTTTTTATTTCTTATTAAAGTTTTTGGATATTGTTATTATGTTTTTCTTATAATATTTTTTTTATCATTAGTAATTTTTATTCATATATTTTATTTTTTTTAACTACATATTCAAAAAATTTCCATAAGTTGTATGGATAGTCGAGTTATATTGATTTTCAGTTTCGAATCTTTATTTTTGTAGCGCCGAGTGGCGAGCCACCACATTGTTGGGAAAACGGAACAGAAACGCAGTGGAAATTTAAAAATTTTCCTAGTAAGTTAGGATCGAAACTTGCAATTCCTATTCCCAAATTCGTAGAGATCAAGAAACTCACTTAGATAGTAGCTTTCTTGACACGTTCTAGCCGCCCAAGAACGCTCTTCACTCGGCTTGATCCCCAAAACCTCCTTTGAATCTTTCAAGACTTCACGATAGTAGCCCTCTAGAGAATTAGTCCACCAACCGCGACCATGATCCGAATAGGGAGAATGCTAGTTCTATAGTTGGTGTTTAGGCTCTAGGGTTTAGTGTATAATTATTGGAGGACAAATTGTGTATCCATGTCCCTAGGGGTTTGAAGCCCTCATATAAATAGGCTTAGGGTTCGAACCCCATTCCTTGTTGGACAAGGATTCCAAACTCTCTTGGAAAGGGATTTCTTTGCTTGGAGAGTAAGGCTCTTACTTTGACCAAATGTCTCATTTTGACCAACTTGTCAAGCAAGAATAATATCTAACTCTCTTAGATATTTTATCTTGCTTTATTTATTAAATAATAAATAACTTGAAGACTAATAATTAATTAATTCATACTTAATTATTTTTTAGACTTTAATTCTCCAAATTAGGACTTCAATATTAATTCAAAATTAAATCAAAGTCCATTAAATAATTAACACATTAATTATTTAATATATACACATAAAACCACGTGACTACAAGTGTCCCCAAGGACACGTGTCATACACGCCTCCCACAAGTGTGCTTCACATGTGTGGGCCCCACCATTCTTAATGGTTCGATCAACTCGTTTAATCGATTCAAGTCTTAACCCACATGACCGGGTTGTTGTATGTGACCCCCTAGGTTCTTAATTCAATTAGTTGTAACCCTAATTAATCCCTAATTAATTAATCAGTCCACAAATCAAACGTCCATAGTCTAGCAACAGGTGTTTGACCCCTAGCTGAATAAGAATGTCTCGATTCGACAGAACCTTTAAGTCATTGACATATGTGAGATACAATCCTCCTAAGTCCCATCTCTCAATCAAGATCTAGGGTAAGGGAATAATTAGAACCCTAATAATCTCGATCTTAATGTTAAGTGCATTTCATATCCATTTGATCTCAATCCAAGAAACTCATTTCTTGATGTCTTGATCCACTGCCTTGGCCAAGGACTCCTAGATGGCATATGAATGACTTATACAATAAGAGATCATCATCTTGCCAATGCAAGCGTAGGTCCTTTATCGATTCTCATATACTTTCATGTGCCACTTGTGCAGCCCCAGCATAAGCCTTGAATCAGTTGTCTAAGGCGACACCCTTTAAAGCTTACACCTAAGACTACTGAGTTAGCTCATAAAGTATCGATGGAACCTCAAGTCTAAGGATCACTTAATCACATCAATGACTCATGAGATATTTCCTAATCTGGAAGTTTCTATTTCTAGATATAGAAACTTCCTTTCCCATTTACGGATCTTCTCACACGGGACACCTCAGTGTACTTACTTAGAATAAGTAAGCACCCCCATGTATCACGCACGTATCAACTATACACTTTGCACCCCATGAAACAAGGTGGTCCTTCTTAAGGGCGTGATCATACGAGCAAGCCTCGAACGAGTCAGGTTGACACTCCCACTGTCTATTGGACTCATCGGCTTGGAGTGATTTCTAATCATGACTTATGTGATATAGGGCTCGTCTCATGAACCACTTCGCCTAAATGGTTGAGTCCTATAAGTTATATTGATTAGGGGAGTTCTTATACATGCGCTGTCAAAAGTAAAACACAATCAAACAAGAGCATATAAATAAGTGTTGCCTTAATTCGTATTATTCAAAGATTGTCTGTGATTTACAAAAAGGAAAGTATTAAAGCAGACTATTACATCGGCTTTCAGGGTACTACTCCTAACACACATCCCCCGCACGTAGCCCCGAACCCACATACGAAAATGGAAGTCCATACATGAGCCCAAGACTAAGTGAATGGGGACCTACACACACACTCTAAGCCAGGCGGAGCTAAACTAAACAAGAGAGCACAAAAACATCAAGTAGAGCGGAAGGTTGCATATAAAATTCGAAGCATAAATCAATAATTGATGGGTTCAACTAACCCTAAAAGCCTGTCCCGAATATATTCATAACAAAATACATACAACAATACATAATTCGATCAATGTATACAAATCTTGTACATAAATACAACCGTATGCAAAATGAATGCAACTCGATCTAGACGTCTAAAGGAACTCAATCGACACACTTCTCCGCCTAGCTCGAACCAAAACCTGCAAGCTAAAAAGTTGAAGGAGAGGGTCAGTCCACCGACTGAGTGAGGGGGCTAACGCACACCTACACATATATACATGAGCAAAGCACATATTAAAAGAAAGACTTTAAACCGGGAGTAGGGTTTTGCACACCAAAACCATTTTCAAAGCAAACTTATACTTATCCTTATCATATTCAAAACATATCAAACCGAAGAGAAGAAATCCTATCCCGTTTCATAATTAATATATCATAACGTACTCATATACCCGACGAATATGGGTCTCCAACCTTACTCCCATATCATTATATCATATGTATAAAAACCAAAATAAACATAAAACGTATAACTTATCCACCCTTCACAACCATGGTAGCTCGAGAGTCACCTTACCACCCAGTGAAGCCTGCACATGGGGTAGGGGGCCCACAACTATGCACCTCTATGTAAGTGGGGTAGCTAACCCACAACGTACCTTCCCCAGTATCTATCGGACGCATAAATCACCACGCCTCCTCGGCCTCCTATAGTCGCGCGTGAATACTTCGATTGGAGATCGTGCAAAGGCTTAACCGATGGCCCAATACCATCCTGAGCATCCTTACCCACGTCTCTGGGGCCCAATCACACTTATGAACCATTCTTATCAACATTCTTAACTCGCTACATAACATATCATAACTTTAACTTAACACAACATACGTACCTTAGCTTTCATACCTTACTTGCAACTTGGCATATACCTTAAACGTACCTCTCCATGTCATCCAATTCATAACATGTTGAGGTTGATCATAGCTTGCATGAAAGCATACGGTTTGGAGCATAGTCTCGTTGCAAAACACTAAGCTTACATATGCTCATACGTATAGTTTTCAAAACCCACAATCAATTGACAAAGTCATAAACATACCATATTAACATATATCTATTATATAAATATAATAATATATTCGTATGCGGGCTTGAAAACGAGCACATAGGGTTGTAGGTCGCATTAACTAAAAAGAAAACAAACCTAACCTTACCTTTTTACCAAAAGTGCTCGCGGACGAGCATTGACGATTGAGAAAGGCTGGTGGATCCGACACCTCCCAAACCGAACTCTGAGACAAAAAAACGTGAACTTGTGACTTAGACTCAATCATGAACCAATTAGACTCATGGTGATACAAATGAATGCAATGAATGCGTAAGAGTGGTCATGCGGGAGCACTTAAAGCATTCAAGAGCATAACTCATATAAACATATTGTAATCACTCCAAAATTTCAATATGAAAAGCATAACACATTATACTACATGTTAAAAATGTATAGGAATCAAATTGGGGTGAAAGAAATTCATTAGAATACATAAAGGATGAAAGGAATGCAAGATACACCTTAAGGTAACACTCAAACGCTTATGCAACAAAGTCACATTTTCACCCTGGAAATCAAGCCATAAAATTCATAAACATTTCATAACATATCATAAAATAAGCAAAAAACATCATAGATATAAGTTTGAGAGAAAAAAAAAAAGATCATTTAATCGCATAACGAATGCATGGAAAGCAACCGAGGAGGTATGAGGAAGCACTTAGGTCATTCAAGTCCGTAGCTCATTTAAAACGTATTAAATTTTATCATAAACTTAATACAAGAATATTATCACATAATGTTACATGTTAATAAAATTTAGAAGTTATAAACAAGGTAAGAAAATAACGAAACAAATAAAAGAAAACAACTACACATGTATGAAGCACAAAAGGGATGTACCACGGGGGTGACAACTTTCTAGTGCAATTAGTGTCACCCCCGTGTGCTGGGGCAGTAGCATAATTCACAAAAAATCACCATGAGACACGGGGGTTTGCCTCCCCAAGGCTTGGGGTAGCCATGGGCATGTCTCATGTCAGAAGAACAACCCCAAAACTGCACAACAAGATACGGGAGTGGCTCCAAAAGTTTACATGACTGTATGATCGTCTTCTTCATGAAGCCCTGCTATAATCCACTGTTCCTTACTCCATAATAATAACAGAAATGCAGTAGGTAACCTAGCAACACACAACAACACAATATCATGCAAATCAGGCACGAAACTAAGGCAAAATAACCACATAATCTCATGTATGCAACCGAAAAGAATATGGAGGCAAATGATCAACTATTTCCATCTTTTTCTTGCAAGAAAACTTATGGTCATTAATGGTAACTCAATAATACTTAAACTACCATGAAATAGACATATATATATATATATATATATATATATATATATATATGCAATAAATGAGACACAAGGATTAACATACAACTCTCAAAACTCAAAATGGTGCAAAAATGGCCAAGATATTCATAAAAGACTTCAAACCCTTGCTATTCATTCAAGAACTCAAAGCATGCTCAAACCTAAGTTAAAATCTAAGAATCATGGCTTAAAAGAATCACCAAGAAGTGGAGAACATGAAAGTACACTTACCTCTTGGATTGGATAAAGAATGAAGGAGATATGAGCTCAAATGGTTCAAGGTGTGAATAGTTGTTGTTCCTCTTCTTCTTTCTTGCTTTAGCTTCACTTTTCCTTTCTTTATTAGGGTGGGGTCCGAATGTGAGGGTAAGGGAGTGTATAGAAATGAGTTGGTTAGATGTGGGTCCAAGTTTAGATCAAAAAGGAACAAAAATGAGTAAGATATGGTTAAAACGGTCAAGGGTGGCAAATCCGATACATAAGCTGGGTTCGGTGAAGTTTCGGAGGTTCAAACAGGATTAGAAAATTTTGAGGCTTATTTTGTTGGTTTGGAATTATCGATAAAATTCCAACGGTGGTGTTGGAATTTGAATCCAAATTCCCGAGCTCAAATTATGCAGCCCAAAACCTAATGTACTCTAAAAGCTCTTTAGGCCCTTAAGTATTCACAAAAATGGTCCAAGACCACCACAAAAAAGTTCCAAAACTGTAATAAGAATATAAACAAGTTTATAACTCATATATTTCATGTATATCATGTATTCACAAAAATCGGAATCAAATTCAAAGTCGAAGGGATCGGATATGGAGTCAAAGTAGCAATGTGACACCCCGTCTCTTTGGCAATCCAGGTACGACGTCACAAATGGGTTTAATTATGTAATTTAATTATTTTAATAGCAAATATGTGATGTCGCATGCCCTACGTGTTAATATGGATTTTATTTCAAGTCATTTGTTGCCTTAGAAAATAATTATTATGTGATTGGACTCAGAAGTCCATTTAATTGAAGTTTAGGGACCTAATAGATATTAGGGTTTTTGGGCCATTCTTTGGCTAACTTGAGCTCAAGAATTTGGATTCAAATTTTGACTTTACCATTGGATTTGTTTTGACGATTCGGGTCCAACAGAACAAGCATCACCATTTTCTGAAACCGTTTGAACCCTCTGCCGATTTAAATTCTAGCCGATTGAATCGAACCTGTCTTGAATCGAATCGAACTGGTTTTTCCTTGACCTTAAGAACCGGACGAACTCTTTTCTCTCTCATTCTCACGTGTATGATCCAAAGAGAAAAGGAAGGAAGAAGAAGGGTTTTTCCTCCCCACACCTTGAGCTCAAGATTTCGTCTTCATTCCTCGCCTGATCAATGATCCAAGGTAAGCATTGAATTCCTCTCTTCGTGTGTTTCGTTTCTATCTAATTAAATTCCGGACATAATGATAGTAAAACACCCAGTTGTAATTCAGGACCGGAAGATGCAAGAGTTAAGGAACCCACAGATTCCCTTGGTCAGAGTTCTTTGGAGATATCAAAAGTCCGAAGAGTCTACTTGGGAGACCGAGGAGAAGATGAGAAGTTTGTACCCGGAGTTGTTCAGTGCCAAGGAGTGAACTTGGGGACTAGGTTCTCTTAACCGGGGAGGGCGCCGGGGGGAGGGGGGGAGGTTGTGGCACCCCGTCTGCTCGTACGTCAGGTTAGTGCCACGTGTGAGTTTAATTCCCATATTCGCATTTAATCTCATATTTAATTGATGAATTTATTTGAATTCTATTTCATTATTCAATTCTTATATGAATTATTTGATAAGAATATGCCTCAAGTGAGATTATGATATGAATTCTTATGAATTGTAAATTTATGAAATATGGATTTAATTCCCGAGCATGCTAATTTCGTGAATTATGTGGTTTATAGGATTTTAGGACTTAATTGTATGATTTTAATTTGGTTTGGACTTGTTTGAACCTTAGTGACTCAATTGAACTTTTTCTTAAAGTTTTGGGCCTTTTTGCAAAATTGGCCACCCTTGAGTCTTTTAATCAAAACTTGAGCTCGAGAACTCGGATTCGAGTTCTGTCTTCACCGTTGGACTCATTTCAACAATTCGGATCTAATGGAATAAGCCTTGTAATTTTTTGATGCCGTCTCAACCCCCGACGATGCTAATTTCAGTCAGAACTTACTATATTGATATCCTATCCGTTTTTATAGCTTTTAACCTCGTTTTTTAACCCATTTTCCGACCCGTATTCAACCCATATCTGAAATTTATACCCTTATCTCTCTCCCACCTCTGTTATACATGAGTTTTGAGCTAAGAAAGAAGCAAGAGAGCAAGCAACAACAACCATTTCTCCATTTTCATCCTTTGAGCTCATTTGAAGCCATTTCTTGCTCCAACTTCAAAGATAAGAATGGAATCTTGTTCTCCAAATTCTTATGATTATTTTCATCCATATGAATCATGTTTTAAGCTTGATAATTCATGGCAACGGCTTTTATGATGAATAGTTAGGGTTTGTTAGAATTTTTTAAGAATATGATCATCCCTTGCTTGATTTGAGTTTTAAGACTTGTATATGTTACTTAATGCTAATTTATTGCAAATCCTTGGTCTTATTTCATGGTAGTTGATTGGTAGTTGAATTGCCATTAATATAAGAAAATGGAAGAAACACATGCCTCTTTTGAACTCATTTCTTGTCGGTTTGTAACTTGTGTTTATGGGGCTGAATTTGCTTGAATTTCTTGCATATTTTCGTGGATTAAGCTGCTGCCTTTGCTGTACTTTGTTGCTGCTGTTGTTATGTATGGAAAAATTGGGGAAAATCTATTGAACTCCATAAAGAAGACGAGCAAAAATGAATGACACGCCCTTATCATCAATACAACACACGGCATGTATGGCCGTGTCTCTTAGGCCTAATTTTCTGACCTGAGGCACAGCTGTGCCTCATTTTGCACTGAGGGAGGGATACGATTCATTTTATTCTATTTCAATATTGAAATAGAATAAAATTAGGATATATGTTAGCATAAGTAAGTGAGTCTCATGGGGTTGTGGCTCTGTATTGAGTCATGGTCGTGTCCCCTTTTTCACTAAGGTGGTGACATGGCCGTGTCTCACCTCTCTTCGTGTGACTGCTGCTCTTTTCCATTTTTGTTTGCTTGTTTTGTTATTTTCTTGGTTCGTTTATGACTTTTAATTTTTATTAACATGTTATATTATGTGTTAACTTGTTTGTATTAAGTTTATGGATCAATTTGGTATGATTTGTACGAGTTATGAACCTATATGTCTTAAGTGGTATGTGTTTGCACTTCATATACATACATCGCATTCATGAGCATCGTCGGGCGTCTAATTAGTACATAATTGAGTTTAAATCTCGGGTATTGTGTTCTTTTGTTTTAGAGACACTTTCGGACGTCGTCGAGCCCAAGGTTTAGGTGTTCGATTGCTTATTTTGGCCCCGGATTCTACCTACTTTTGTTATAAGGTGAGGTTTAGGTTTCTTCTTTTAGTTAAGTGACTTATAGCCGATTATGTGTTGATTTCTCACCCCGCATGCGACTATATCTTATATATAGGTAAATATGTATGTTTAAGCTATGTTTATGATCTTACGAATACACTTTAAGTTTATGAAATCGGTATAAGTATGAGCATACGTAAGCTTATGACTTGAATCCTTTTGTATGTATATGTTATGGTATGAGCAAGGTATGCCCTGAAATATGAGAATTTGGTAAGTTATGGTATCTTGGGCCCTGAGAATTATGGGTAAGGATACTCGGGATGGCAAGGGCCGTCAGGTTTGGCCTGTGCATAGTTCCCATTTGAAGTATTTACGTACGACTCTTACAGGTTGAGAAGCGTGGTACTTTGAGCCATCGGTGGATAACCGGAGAAGGCATATTGTGGGTTAGCTACCCCGTGTATATTTGTATTGTAGAAGAAGAGGGTTTGCTTCCCGAAGCACCAAGGTTGTGCGGATGGATTTGTATTTGTGAATTCGGTTTTTATGTTATGATTTAAGGTATGTAGGTGGAGGTGGTACTCACCGGACATTTGTTTCTATTTATATATCGATGGATTATGAATCGAGTTAGGCTTTCTTTTACATATTATATGGTATGCTTTTGAAAATGATTTGGTATGCAAAAACCATAGCTCGATTCATAACCATCCTTTTTGTTATATGTTATGCTCTATATGTATACGTGTGTGGGTGTGCGTTAGCCCCCTCACTCAGTCAAGTTTAGACCGACCCTCTCTTTTAACACTTTCGTTGCAGGTTGCTCGAGTTAGACGGGGAAGTACGTCATCGTCGTCGAGTCGTACTTACGTGTTTAGGTCGAGTCTGCATTTATACTACTTCTTTTGGACTTGATTATGATATGGGATTGTATATTTGGAGAATTTATTGATACTTGATGTATTTTTGGGCCGTGTGGCCATGTATATATTAACGTAGTCTCGTGATGAGCTCTTATTTGGATCCTGTTAATTGCTTCTGCATTTTGTTTAATTGTTTAGCATGCTCTGTCCATTTTTTAGCCCCGTTTAGCCTGTGTGTGTGTGTAGGTCCCCGTTCTCTTAGACTTGGGCTCATGTATGGATTCCTATTTCATATATGGGTTCGGGTTTTGGTGCGGGGGATGTGGTGGTCCTCCGCTCCGGGCACTATAATGCCTACATGATTATATCTCTTAAGTGCTCAAGCATACGCCGTGCGTCTATATAGTTCATTTTTTAGTCTAAGTCTTGTGTTTGTCCAGATACACCCGGGGTGGTGTTTTGTTGGCCAAGTTGATTCCGGGGTGAATCGATCGTGTATCTTCAGCTTTGTCGGTGTAAGGTGATGTTCGGATATAGTTAGACCCTAATGCAATGTGCCCGTTTTCGAATGCAGGCTACTTATAAGCCTTACGTATAAGTAAATATGTGCGAAGTACGTATTTTGATGATTTTTTCCATACGTTTGGAAGTATGAACGCTACGTATGAGCCTATTTATGCTTGTTTTCGATTTTTATATGATTTTGAAGTAAGTATGTGTGTATGGTATGATACACATAGTATGTGTGTATGGTATAATACGTATAGTATGTGTGTGTGGTATGATACGTATGGTATGTGTGTGGTATGACACGTATGGTAAGTACGATATGATTATGTATGTCGGTCTGTAGCGGGTTAAGAATATGAATTTGAATATGACTCTGAAATGGATTTGAATTTGATGGGCACCGGAGATTTGTGCGAAGGAGCCCCGGGACGGTGTTGGGCAGTCGGGTCAACTCCTGAGTATGATTTCCATTTGAAATGATCAACCCGGAACCCATCCGTAGGTTTGGTTAGGGGATGGAATCCTCGGGCGTGAGAGTCATGCACTCATGACCCACACATATCTGTCTGGATGGCTAGGGCGTATACACCCTTCCATCACTCTAAGATGAGGTAGGTTTGTCTGAATTTGAATATGTTTGAATTGTTTTGATTTGAAATGAATCTGAGGAGTTGGTTGGAGTTTGAGCTCGTACCTGTCAAGCGTTCGGTCTGTTTTGATATAGTTCAGGAAACGGGGGTAGATTCATAAATTAAGATAAAATTTGGAATATTCATAACCTAATAGAACTTGCTTTGAAATGTTTGCTAAATTTGCTTTGATATGAATGTACTCTTTGACTTATATTTAAGCTAAGCCTCGTTTTGTTATGTTTGTTAAGTCACCCTATATATATATATATATATTATCACGGACAAATGTTTTGGCGTGCAAAAACTAATCCCGGATTCACGAATATTTAATTTTGAACGTGTTGTGCTCTACGTGTATGTAGGTGTGTGTGCGTAGCCCCTCACTCAGTCTTTGGATTGACCCCTCCCCTCCCTATGTTTTTTTAGTTTGCAGGTTTTGCTTCGGGGTTCGAGCTAGGCGGCGTGTGTCGGTCTTTGGAGTCTATTTCGAGTCAAGTTTTGTTAAGTTCAAGTCCTTTACATATGTAATTGCAATTCGACTAAGATTGTACATTTGATTTATGTATGTTCATACTTATGCATTGTTTGGATTATGTTATGTATCCTTTTTTTTTTTTGGGACAGGTTTCTAGGGACAGTATGAACCCGTTGCATTTATGATTTATGTTTGATTTTTTTGGATTAGGAATTTATGCTAGTTGAACCCGTTACCTGCTTATGTATGTTTGAATTTTGTATGACATGTTTACGCTTCCGCACTTGTGTTTTGTTTTTGGGGTCTACATTCCGCCTAGCTTAGGTGTGAGTTTGTCTGTCTCCCGTTCGCCTATGCTTGGTTCATGTACGGACCTTTCATCTCGTATGTGGATTGGGCTTAGGTGCGGGGTATGTGGTGACCCACCACGCGGGGTGCTACAAGCAAAAACGTTCAAAGTTCATCAGAAGTTCAAAATATAAGACATATATCATGAGATCATCATTTAAATATCAAATTCTTCACATAATTACATAAATAAATAATTTAAATACGCAAGTAGCACACTAGTAATGTCATACCTGGCTCGTCGAAGAAATGAGGTGTCACAATTTTTGTGTTTTAAACTTTGATTACCAGACTTAGATGATTCTATATGTATATTTTATCCGCCATTTGAAGATTTAACTTTACATTCAATTTTAAAAACTATTAATTTCAAATAATTATTTAGTTTGTATTTTAATAAACTTATTATTCAATAATGACTTGTTTATACCAAATAATTAATTTTATTAGAATATTTTAATATATTTAATTATATATTAATACATATTTTACAAAAGTAAAATGAATTAAGGTATTAGTTTACGCAAATCCCTCGTCCTTTGGGTCTTAGGGTGGGTTGTCCCCCATCCTTTCATTTTGGGCGATTTATCCCCCAACATTTCAAAATTGTTGCACTTAATCCCTTTTTAATGTTTTCGTCGGAATATTGTGGGAATATTCCGATCAAGTTGAACTTTGACTGTCGATTTCTCCTCCGTCACACCGACCTAAGAGTCAAGACCACTGCCATTGTGGTCCTCTCCCACAAGAAGAACAAAATTCATATCCTATTCGACGGTATTGCCCATCGGAAGCGTTGGAATTTGCATGCGAAGTTTCACCGGCCGTTCGTTATCTTTGACCGATGATTCCTTATTCGTTGGTTGTCGGAATTTGATTTTGAGACTACCGTTTTGTTCTTTGCGTTGAAGCTTTCATTTTGATGTATAATATCAACACGTTTGAAATCTAATTTGTACAAATTTAGCCTTATAAATCACACCCCCAAAAAATTAATGGAATATTCTTTAAGATTCCACCGGAAAGGGGTTAAGTGCAACAATTTTGAAAGGTTAGGGGCAAATCGCCCAAAATGAAAGGATAGAGGGCAACCCACCCTAAGGCTTAAAGGATGGGGGGTCTTGTGTAATTAACTCTATTAGTTATTGGCAATATATACCGATCCTTTTAACCTCTAAAGCACGGACACTCCAGAAAATATCGCCGTGCAGCGTTGAACACGAATACGGTTCCAACACGTGTCTGACACATTTAATCTGTGTCTTAAATAAAAAAATTAGAATAAATAAGGATACTGTCTCGGACACTCTGCAACGGAGTGTCCAACATAGCTTGGACACGGATCTAGAAGGATTTAGATTTTGGACGAAGGAAGCTCCATCACGACATCTCTTATCGACTCAGATGGTAAAGACTCAGCTATTGTGGTGGTAATAATGGTGGTTGTGAGTGCTTCGGAAGGTAACAACATCATCGTGGTATCTTCTGCCAAATCAGATGTCCACGGCAATAATGGTAGCAATGGAGGTTGGGTTTTTGGGGGGGAGGGCCAGTGGCAGTTGGGAGGGGGAGGGTCTATGCACGGGTAGCGAAGAATATGTCGGGAAGAAATGTAGATGAATATGCGCGGTGCTGTAATGGTAATTAGAATTTAGGGTAAGTCATAAATATTTTTCAAACCTCAAACTTTGTTGGTTAATCTTTTGGGCCCATAGAATTTCAAAATATGTGTTACTTTATCCAGTTTGTTTTTTTAATTTATCCAATTTCTTTCAAAGGCAATATGACACTAAGTCATTAATAAATAATGATGACTACAACCGAGTATATATATTCACTTTGTAGTGTGATAATTTTAAATATTAGTAATTCAATATTTAGTTTATGTAGGTCAAAATATATTTTATATAAAATAAAGAATGTTTGGCTTAGTGTAAATTAATATATATATATATATATATATATATATAGACAAATTACACCAAGGTCCCCTGAGATTTGGTATAATTACAAATTAATCCCTCCACTTCTGGAAATTACGGATTAGTCCCTACAAATACTGTTTCAATTGAGGTCCCTAGACGCCGTTAGGGTTCCATTAATTTTGACATTTGAATTTTCGAAAAATATTACAAAAAAGTCCCTGAACTATGAATTTTCTTACAAAACGACCCCTTAACTAAATCACATCAACAATGTAGTCCTGTCAAAATTAACGGAACCTTAACGGCGTCTAGGGATCTCAATTGAAACAGTATTTATAAGGACTAATCCGTAATTTTCAGAAGTGGAGGGATTAATTTGTAATTATGTCAAACCTCAGGGGACCTTGGTGTAATTTGCCCTATATATAATAACCGTGTCGTGTCCTAAAATTTTGAAAAAGTTCGTGTCTCCATATTTGTGTTGTGTCGTATTCGTATCGTCGTATCCGTATCCGTGCATTATTGTTTTCAACATTTAGCAAATCTTTTACATTTTATCCTTTTTCTAGTTTTCATTATTTTCCCATTTAATTGACATTTGGAATTTTTTTTCCGCACAATACATCCCAATAGAATTTTAACTCGTGACCTTTTTTTTTTTTTTTTTTTTTTTTTTTTCCCACACACACACCCCAAGTGGCGTGAAGGATTTGAACCCGGGTCTTTGCCTTCGAGAAACAACCCTCAAACCACTTGACCAACCCCTGTTGACTAGTGTAGATACTTACCACTACTAAATAGCCTCTTTGTCCCCATTGACATTTGAAAACTGAAAATATGTAACTACCGATTATGAAACATATTAGTAACAAAAAAAACAAAGGCTTTCTTTTTTTTTTTTTTTTAATGCATATGGCATGTTTTATTTTCTATTTCTTTTTTTCTCCCTTTTTATTTCATTAATAATGTTTATATACTAATAAATTTTAAAATAATAATATTTGTATTTTTAAAGAAAATTTTTGATATAATTATTCTTTGTTCTTTTTTTTTTTCCCATCACATCTTATATGACTCCTATAAAATTTATTAAAGTATTTTTAAAACATCCGTGTAACGCACGGAGATAATGCTAATAAACAATTAAGGGCGAACACATACCCATTTTAGAGTACCCTGGCCTCCCGAATGAATTCAATTTTGTTAACTATATCTTTAATTTACCTTTTTTTTTCAAAACACACATGAACTTCCAAGCGAGATTTGAATCCGGGACCTTGCCTTAAAAAATGAGTCCATTAACCACCTGAACGAATCCCAAGTGGCATATCTTTAATTTACTTGGAGTAATTATATTTAAAATAAAGTAAATCTGGACCATAGAACTCATAAGTGAATCATACATCCAATTCATGATTATATTTATTTAGTCAATAAAGACAATAAGGCACCGATAAACATTATACTGAAATGTCATATACTAGAAATAAAGTAAAGATATGTCACCTGAAAAGTAAATTATTAGAAAAACTGAAGAGCAATTAAAGGGCCTAAGTGTTGCATTAAACTCTATAAATCGCTGCTAAGCAGGATTTAGGTTTAGAATATTTTGATTAGTCTCTCGTTTGAGTGAAAATTCCAATAGAGTGTAGGTAAAATATTTTGCGATTACGCTTAGATATTTAACCTACAAATAATGTTTCTTAGGATCTTTAGTTTGGATTTAAGAAATGCTGATTATTTATTAATTTTAAGTCAATAAAAAGTAAAATGTGTCAATTAATTAGTAGACTCATACTCCCCCCCATATGGTGCTTCTATGAATACTTCCCAAGTTTTTTGGGTTATTATTTGTAAATATTACTAGCTAGTTACAAGTATCTACACTTATGAATTGATAGATTATCGTTTCGAGCTTCATTGGAGTGTATGTGTTGTATTAAAAGATAAAAAACCTTCAAATATAGTTAACCGGTTGAGTTGGCTTAATTGATATTGAAATTTGAATGTAAATGGTTTAATTACTTCACCGAACTATAGATATTTCCCATCAAATATTCCATTCGTTGGACATATCCTAGAATTGAATTTGATAATAAGATTGAATTAACATTTGAAGTATCCACAACCCTATTCTGGGTAACTTTCAAGTTTAAACCCTAATGGACTTCAATTAATTAAGATTACTGCCAATAACCAACAATTTGTAATTTGTAAACATTTCATTATGGTTGAATACAGACACCGTAAGTATAGGGTGAATTATATCTAGACCCTTTAAAGTATGTCCTAATTACAACTTTTTCCTTCCGGTTTTCATTTTTACTAAAAACTCCTGAGGGTTTGTATCCCGTATAGAATTCCTAGGTTTCGGTTAATGTCCGTTCAATTTTCTGTTTTTGGTAAGAAGTTACATTTTCTAATATGGTTCTGGCATGGGACTAAATGCTCAAATTAATTAAGATAGAAATATGGAAATTATAGATGAAAAACATCATACTTCTGCATAATAATAATAATAATAATAAGTATACACACGATAAAAGTATAGAATTTATAATATAATTGTCAACTTCTAGGTACATTTTTCAGCCAAATTATGAGTTAACCCACAACATCAATTCAGCTGCTGCTTGCTTGTATATTTCTTCGACTGCAAATCCCTGTTGGAACTGGTCTGAGCCTCCATTTGCCTGCTACAATCACATATCACAATTGTGATTAGAAATCAATTTTCCATATGATTGTGAGCATCATATTCACATATGATACAATTGGAAGTAACAAATCAATTTGTTGTAAACTTGAATCCCCAATCTCCATATATATATATATTGGATTCAATAAATTAACATGTTTCTTGGTTTTAAATAACCAAAAACTTTTTCTAGAAATGCAATCCATTGGATTAATAGGCAAAATTCCCTAGATTTATTCCAAGTTTTGGAATTTTGGGAGTTCATTCTTACCACGTAGCAAGATTTCATTGGCTAAAAACCACGAGTTTTATGCGCTGAAACCGTTATGGAAACATGCAATGTAATAGATACAAAATGACAAATAAATCATAAAGGTGGTTTCCAACATTTGATTCGTTTTACTGTGCCGGTCTGTGTGATTCAACAACTATTTAAATTTTCTACCTCGCGAATCATCCACTTAAATGCACATACCATGTGTGACCTATAAGCAAATCATGGATAAATGCAGGCAACCTAATTATCATTATTTAGTTTTCTATCCAAAATAAGCAAATATTTCTCTGTAACATTTTTGTTAAAAAAGAAACAATAAGGAAAAACCACAGTTTCCAAAAACCCTAGTTAGAAGTTTTCACTTTTGTTTTCACAGAAAAAAAGGGAGAAGCGCGATCTCAATTAAAAACCCTAATTAGAAGAAAACTCGAGAATACTGTATGAGTTACTGAAAAACCAACAACATATGCACATGATCTAACCATGATTCGCCAGAACACCACCGTTAATATTAAAGAAAAAACTTAAAATTAAATTTAATAAACTTACTCGGGCATGAATCATATACATGCATCTACTGCGATCAGATGAAACTTGAAGAGATACCATTTCCAATTTGTGCTTCTCCATCACAAAGCAGATTGCGGTCAACAAACCGGGCTTTTTCGGGCTGCACACACTTATGTGAGCATCGTTTCCACAGATGTTGAGTATTACATTTGGAGAAGTCCACGTCTTGAAAATGGCTGGAAAATCAGGGCCCGGAAAAGGCTGATTCTGGTTTGGCAAAGCACTTGTAGACCCCTGCTCGGCTAAGAAAGCTTCCCTTGATTGCATTGCAAGCTTTTGATGGCTGATTATGGATGGATCAATGTAGTTAATAGGATTAGTAATACTAATCACCCCATGGAGCCTTTCAAGCTTCTGTTTCTCCATTTTCTCAAGGGTTTCCTGCAGTTTCTTGATGTAGTTTACTGCTTCATCGACAATGGTCGATTTGTCTGCCTGCACACATGTGTTTAGCAGGAATATAATTATACAATTGTGGTATATATATATATATATATATATATATATATATATATATATACTTCATAATTTATATTTGTTTAAGATGTGAAATTAAAAAATTTTGAAAATTAAAGAGCTGAACATAAAATTATGCACTAATAAATGAACCACCCTTTTCCGTTTGAAAAGAAATTAATGTTGCCAAAAAGGGTATTAATGAATCTAAGCAATTCTTTATGAATCAATACAGCCATAGTTATCAATATTGGATTCTAATGATATAGAGATGAAGTAATTAATTTGAAATGAACTTCGATTAATGCTTTCCTGATCACCAGTTAGGGGATTTATATTCTTATAATTGTTCATATAAGACATTTCAAGAAATTATTTTCCTAATCAATATTTATTATAACAGTTTTACATGCCTAAATAAAATAATTACTCTACTTTCCGATTTTTTTTTTTTTTTTTCTTTTCAAGCTGGCAAAAATCCAGGAGAAATTAAATCAAGGATCTTTAAGGTACACTGAGAGTGCAAAGAAATCACAATTAATTCAAAGAATTTTTTTGTTACATAAAAAAAAAAAAAAAAAAAAAAAATTCAAAGAATTTCCCAAAAAAGAGAAATGTGCAGATTGATGCATACATAGTTTGCATGCAGGCTTTATAATTATAGAAATTAGAAAGCAAAATTGGGATAACTTAAATGTTGGTTCTAGCTAGTTTATGATGAAGAGTGAGAAGTGAGAACTCACTGTGACATTAACATTGTCTTATTAATTACCTAAAATAGGAAAAATTGAAAGAATCTCAGTTAAAAAGCAATCTAAAGTTAGATCCTTGATTTTGACAGAGAACCATGTCTTCTCTAAACAAAGCAGAAGATTCTTCTGAAACTGCTCAGTTTAGACAGATCCAGAAAAACCCCAATCATAAAACAAAGAAATTTAAACTCAAAAGCATCCCCCTTTACTCATTTCCTCAACTGCGTGTTATCTCTGTGTGTGCCACCAAGAAAGCTACTTTTTCCCAGAAACAAACTCCAATTATATATATATATATATATAAATCAACAAATAAAATAGGGGAAAGAAAGAGATCAATGCCCTAGCTTGCACAAGTACACACACAGCACACACTAAATAAATTCAACTTTTAGGGAAGAAAATCCTTTGCAAAAAAAAATTACCTTTGGGGGAAGGTGGGGGATCAAAGCATGAAGATTGGCAAACATGTTCCTCATCTTCTTTCTCCTCTCCCTCTCCGTCCATATATGCAGCTCATGATCATCGGATTCTCCACCGCCACCATTATTGTTATTATTTTGTCCATTCTCACCACCACCGCCTTCCTTCACGGCCGCCGCAGTCCTCTTCTTCCCCTTGGGGGCAGGCATAGGCGGAGCCGGAGCCAGAGCTGGAGTCGGAGCCTCCTCTTCCTCCGCCTCCTGCACGTCGGCGGTGGGGGCGAATTCCGGTGACTTCCTATTGCACTCTTCCTCAGCACCAGCTAAATTCGGGAAAGACCATGTTTGGTCGTCCCATAACAGGTTGTCATGGCTAAAATCTTCGGCCATAGCTAACATGGCCAAAAAGCCAACTTCTGAGTGCGGAGATTGAAATGGCTTTGTTGGAATACTGGGGTCCGAGGCTAGTATGGGAAGGGTATAAATATACAACATGTATGTGTATGTATGTATATGTGTACGTATATGTGTGTGTATTCGTATGTGCATATGTATATACGCATGCATGTATGTATGGAGAGAAAGCATGATTTGCTGGAGAGTGTAAATAAGAATACACCGAAATACAATCATAAGCCTAAAATGCTGTTACGGCTTCAAAACAAAAAACGATGGCTAAAGCACGACGTCACAGATAATTTCTCAGTATTTGGGTCCCACTTTGCCTATATATCCTACTCGTCCAGTCGTCCTTCTTGAGCAATGAAATGGCCAAATTTTTATTACTTTATAACGTATCCGAATTTATGGAGAATATTTTGAAAATATTTATCATGTGCTTTATCAAAATATGATGACATATAGAGATTAGGAGGTGCAAGTTACTTAGGATGTTGTCCGAATCCACTTTATATAAAAGGAAATTCGTGATAATATTAAAACTTGCCGCAGATTGTATTATTTAATGACAAAATATTTTTTTTTGTGGCAAGAATAATTTTTATTTTTAAATTTAAATTAAGATATCTGTCGTCAATTATAGTAACTAGTTTCCTCACTAAATTTTAAATATTCAAGCGACATGAATTTTATTAAAAATATAATGACAAGATTGTGTTTGAAATGTCACAATTAATAATTAGGGCAAATTACATCCTACTACCCTCACGATAGGCGAAATTACAAATCAGGACGTCTAGTTTGAAAAAATACATATTAGTCCCTAACCTTTATGCTCCGTTTCAGGTCCCTCCATTCCGTTAGGGTTCCGTCAAATTTGACCCTTGTGATGACCAAAATACCCTCGGGAATGTTTTGTAATATACATAAAAGCGAGGGTTCGTTTTGTTAAAATATTTGACCCCAGGGACTATTTTGTTATATATTAAATGTTAAGAGATCGATTTGTTAATATTTATAAATTTTAAGGATTATTATGTACATTTTTATATATATTACAAAATAATCCCCCCGAGGGTATTTTGGTCATCATAGGGGTCAAATTTGACGGAACCCTAACGGAATGGAGGGACCTCAAACGGAGCATAAAGATTAGGGACTAATATGTAATTTTTCAAACTAGACATCCTGATTTGTAATTTCGCTTATCGTGAGGGTAGTTGGATGTAATTTCCCGTAATAATTATTGACAAATTTATATTGCGTTCACTTTGTTACATGTAAATGTAAGACTTACATATATTATAAATATAAACTATGCAAAGGCCTCCCTAGTTTTCCATTCAGGGAGAATTATATCTGATTATCCTGCATTTAGGCCTAATTACAACACTGTCCATTATTATCGAGAAATTATATTTTAGTCCCTAACTTTGAGAACCGTTTGTGATCCCTAGGGTTCCGTTATGTCATTCCAAAAATACTCCTGATTTGTTGTTAAAGTCATATTTTGTAGGGATTGTTTTGTTATTTTTATAAACTTTAGGGATGATTTTGTAATTTTGGTTATATATTCAATATACCACTCATAAAACAGTTAGGGGCATAAGTGTACTTTTACAAATTCCGTTAAGGGACCTCAGATCAAACAAGATTCATAGGGACTAAAATGTAATTTCCCGATAATGATGGACTACGTTGTAATTAGGCCTAAATGCAGGGTAGTCAGATGTAATTCTCCCTTTCTATTATGATAAGTAGATACTATCTATAATTCTTATTGAGTTAATTGCATCAAAAACCCTGTGTTATTCGTAATTAGCACACAAAAACCTGTGTTTCAACAATTAGCATAAAAAACCCTGTGAAATTTTAAATTTGCTCACCGTCCCCTTTAACACTCAAACGACAATCAAGGGCGGGAAATGTCTGTTTTGCCCCTTTGGGAGTTACCAAGATATTTCACATTCCTTTCTCATTCTTGTTTATGTTAATATATATCTATATGTATATACTTTATAACTAATTAAAATTAATACTAAAATAATATATTTTATGATATAGATTTATATATATCATATGATTAATGATGTGTATTATATATATCATATATATAATATTATATATTAACGTAATATATATCTATATGTATATATGTATTATATCTATATCATAAATATAATATTATATATTAACGTAATATATATCTATATATCTATATTATTTAATTACATATATACATTTAAAAAAAAAAATTTAAAAAGGGAAAAAGATCATCTTCTCCAACGCTTCTCTGCTCTCTCACTCAACACAGCAACGCAGCCGCGGCGCCCTTGCCGGCCGCCATGGGTTCCGGTGACCTTTTTCTCTTTCCCCGCTTCCGTTCTCTCTCTCTCACAATCTCAGAAACTCTGGCCACCATCCCCTTCACCTTTGCCTTCTCTGCTCTCTCTCCCTCAACACAGCAATGCAGTTGTGGCGCCCTCGGCCGCCATGGTTTCCGGTGAGTTCTAACCCCCTTCATCTCCACCATCGCCCCGCCCCGTCCCGCCACCACCCCCAACCCCTCACCACTTCCGCCACCATCATCGCGCTAGATCTGGCTCCGCCACCCACCCCCCACCCCCACCTCTTCAACCTCAAGCAACCGCACACCATCCCCCTTTTCCTTTCCAGGCCATCTTCCGACACCCAACCATGGTCCCCCGACTCACCCGCACCTCCAAAACAGGATAAAGCATAGGGCGGCGACGAGAGTTCAGACCTGCGACCAGATCTGGTTCGAGGTGAAGCGGACAGCGGCGGCGATGGGGTGGGAGAGACTTGGTTCGAGCTGAGGCGGAGGCGGGAGAGATCTGCAAGAATGGTGAAATCCCAACTCAAGAATTGAGGCAAGAAAGGGAGATGGGATTTTCATGGGTGGTTGCCCCTCTCTTCTCGCCTTTGATTTCTAACAAAATCAACCACCCTTTTCATCTTACAATCACCCGGGGTGTGTGTGACTCTGTGAGATTGCTCTGTTTCCGGGGTATTATTACTGGAAAAAACTTATAGCTATGAAGTTCATGAAATGATACCACATTCTTGATCAATCATCAACTGCGTCTGCTGCTGCTTCTCATTCTTCATGAATAATTGTCAAAAAAAAAAAAAAAAAGGAAAGGAAATATTAGAAGAAAAAATATTTAAAATATGATTAAAAAAATCGTTAATTATAATTTTTTATAAAAACATCAAACATGAAAATTTACATTATAATATTTAAATTTATTTATTTATTTTTTAAATAATAAAATAAATATATATTTTATTAATCATCATCTTACTATATATATATATATATATATGAGTTTATTTTTATTAGGTTAAGAAGGGTTATTAATGTCATTTTACAGCCAATAAATGCAAGAATTCGTAATTCCAGTCGCAATTAGAGCGTGTGTATCAACAATCACTGATGCAGGATTTTCGGTGATAATTAAAGTAATTCACAGGGTTTTCTACGCTAATTGTTGAAACACAGGGTTCAGAGTGCTAATTAGGCATAACACAGGGGGTATGCGTGCAAAAAACTCAATTCTTATTACTAAATCATTCTAGGATAGAGAAGGACAATTATTGTCACCGGACTAAATTGAATCTCCAGTTTTAGTTCTGTTGTTTTATCTTTTGATTTACTTTTTGATTTACATATCAAGCGCATGGAGACGGTTAAGATTAAAAATAAGAAACAATTGTAATAGACTGATATGAAAAAAAAAAAAAAAAAAAAAAATAGAGAACACGAAATTAATCTCATATCGGGCAAATTAGTGAGGAAGTGGGTGATTATCATTTCATGTATATGATTGATAACAACTTAAATTGCCACTTATGTTTATTAATAGCATTATGTTTCTTAGTTATATATGGTGATTACTTATTGGTATGTCTGTTGATAATTACGAAAAGAGTGCAACAATATAGAAAAAAAAATACAATTTTAGTATACCATCGGACTCATTTTAATAATTTTGGTACAATATATTTTTTTTTTCTGATAAAAATTATAATTCAAAACTTCAAAAATTTGATTTAAACTCACAACTCAAAAACTTTGCAATTTAATGCAATTTTTTTTATCAAGAATTACTAATCGCTACCGAAAAACATCCACATTTTCTCACGGTTTTTTGTGGGAATGATTGGTTTTTGATGAAAAGTTACATTAAATTACTAATTTTTTAAATTGTTGGATTATAATTTTTATTAAAAAAAAAATTGTACCAAAATTATTAAATAAGCCGGTTAATATACTAAAATTGCATTTTCGCTGTAACAATATTATTTAAGAGAAAACTAGAACTACATTTTCCATGATTATGTTCTATTGATGGTGAATGTAACAACTTACCAAATAATTCACATACCATGTATTATTCAATTATGTATGTAAAGACAAGTAGAGTGATGAGTGGACTAGCTATGACACTTGTAAATATTTAGTCTGTTCCTTAATTGCAACCTCTTCCATGTTATTACCTCGTGACAAAAAAACATTCTTATTATGTTCCTTAAAACTTGTTAGGAGAGTTAATACTTAAAGTTAGTAAGTTGCCTAAGTTTATATATATCATATTAATTAAATTTGGATATTGCATTTACATTTTTGGTGCAAGGAAATCAACAAATTACCAAATATACTTCACTAACATCATCTGGAATTTTGTGGACATCCATTAATTATTTTTTGGCTAAGTGTTGAGATACTTGAGATCAGTTGTATTTTTTTTTTTTTTCTTTTTAAGGGAAAAATGCAAAATCAAGATACCAACTTTTCCCCACTAGTGTTTTCAGGACATTAAATTTTTCGGTGACAAAAGAAGTCCAGTAACTCCAAAAATGTGTCAATTTAAGGACAAATGCGCCAGAAATTGCCAAATCATCACCGGAAATCAGTTGACGTGTCCAATTTGATGACATGTCATTGCCATGTGTCTTAGGTTGAGAGACACGTCAGCCCATTCCGGCGAGCTTTTTCCCAGATTTGACACAATTTTGTAATTATTGGCCTTTTTTTGTCGCCGAAAAAAATAAGTATCCTGAAAATGTTAGTTGGGGTCAGTTGATATATCCCGACACAGAGGACCACATGTGCGCCACGTATGCTCCATGTCGGTCCATGTGTCCGACACAGAGGACCACGTGGAGGCCGAAGAAGGCCACGACGTGGATGTCGGACACCCTGCCATGTGGCACCCTAAGCCGACTCAGATCGATAAAACCACCTCAAAGCTAGCCCACTTGTCAAAGGTAGCAGATCGATAAGACTAGAGCCAGATCGATATGGTTCTAGCTCACTCCAGATCGAGATGATACTGTTAGGAATAGTGCCCTAGAAAGCCGATTGTATATCCGCTTTGTGCTTTTCCTTATTGTAATCACAGACAATCTTTGAATGAAATAACGAATTTAGGCAACACTTCTTTATATGCTCTTGTTTGGTATGCGTTTACTTTAGCTGTGCATGCATGAGAACTCCCCTAATCCTGATGACTTTAGGACTCTACCATTTAGGTGAAATGGTTCATGAAACGAGCCCTATATCATATAAGTCATGATTAGTAAAATACTCCAAGCCGATGAGTCCTACCGACAGTGGGAGTGTCAACCTGACTCCTCTAAGGCTTGCTTGTGGGATCACGCCCTTAAGAAGGACCACCTTGTTTCATGGAGGTGCAAAGTGTATAGTTGATACGTGTGTGATACATGAGGGTGCTTACTTTAATAAGTAAGTTCACTGAGGTGCCCCGTGTGAGAACATTCCTAAATGGGAAAGGAAGTTTCTATTTCAGGAAATGGAAACTTCCAGATTAGGAAATATCTCATGAGTCATTGATGTGATTAATTGATCCTTAGACTTGAGGTTCCATGTCACTTTATGAGTTAACTCTGTAGTCTTAGGTATAAGCTTTAAAGGATGTCGGCTTAGACAACTGGTTCAAGGCTTATGCTGGGGCTGCACAAGTGATTCATGAAAGTGAATGAGAATCAAGAAAGGACCTACACTTGCATTTGCAAGGTGACCTCTTATTCTGTAAGTCATTCATATGTCATATGGAGTCCTTGGCCAAGGCAGTAGATCAGGATATCAAGAAAAGGGTTTCTTAGATTGAGATCAAATGGATATGAAATGCACTTAGTTTTGAGACCGGATTATTAGGGTTCTGATTATTCCCTTACCCTAGATCTTGGTTGAGAGATAGTAAGTAGGAGGATTGTATCTCACATGAATCAATGACTTAAAGGTTCTGTCGAATCCGAACATTCCAATTCAGCTAGGGGTTAAACACCTGTTGCTAGACTATGGTCGTTTAATCTGTGGACTGATTAATTAATTAGTGAATTAATTAGTGAATTAATTAATTAGGGTCACTGCTAATTGAATTGAGAGCCTAGAGGGTCGCACACAACAACTTGGTTACATGAGTTAAGGCTTAAAAATGATTAAACGAGTTAATCGGGCCTAGAGGGTTCCACACGTGTGAAACCACACGTGTGGGTCACGTGACTGGACACGTGTCATTGTGACATGTGTGCCACACGTGATTATTTAATTATATATTAAATAACTAATTTGTTAATTATTTAATAGACTTTGGTTTAATTTTGAATTTAAAAAGGAAAGTCTTATTTTGGAGAAAAATAATCTAGTTAATTAATTATGAATTAATTAATTAGATAAAATAACTTATTTATTTTAAATAAATAAAGTATAAAATTATCCAAAAATAGTTTGGATATTTTTAGCTCTCTTGAAAGTTGATTTGAATTTGAATTCAAAGTCAAAGTCAAAATTACTTGATGATCAAGTAATAGGAGAGAGGGACCAAATTCTTTTGGTTCATGTGTTGAACACCATCCTTTCTCCAAGATAAACGAAACCCTAGGTTAAGCCTAAACACTAACTAGAGAACTAGCATCCTTACTAGTTAGATTGTAGTCAAGTTAGTGGACTATCTCTAGAGAGCTTCAAGTTAGAAGTTTGAAGATTCGAGCTTTACCAAGGAGAGGGGATCAAGCGGCGAGAAGAGCGTTCTTGGGTGTCTTGAAACGCTTCAAGAAAGACAATTAAGAAAGTAAGTTTCTAATCCCTACGAATTTGGTTACACGATTGCGAGTCCAAGATCCTTTTGTTGGTAAAATTTTTAAATTCCGCTGCTTTCTGATTCGTGTTTTCCAACAAGTGGTATCAGAGCCACCTCGTTAATCATGTTTCTGATTCGTCTCAATTATTCTGAATTTGGTAGAAATTCTTAGGCTTAGATGCGAATTGAGTATTCTTGAGTTCTTTTAGAAAGCCTGAAATACGAAACTGTAATTTTTCCTGAATTTCTAAAACTGTTTTCTCAAATCGTGGTTTTGAAAATCGTTTTAGTTGAAATTTATCTAAATCGAATTTTTTAATTTTGGATTGAATTGGTTTTGAGAAACCTAGACACGAAACGAGACGAGAAACAAACGTGCGGGATTGGGACGTGCCAATGTGTAGCACGCCCTAGGCCCACGCGCGCACGTCGCCCAGCCCCTCCCACAACCGCGCGGGAGCCATCCTGGGCATGCCTAGGCGCACCCACCCAGTCCGTCCCGCAACCGCGCGGGACGCCTGCACAGCCCGCCTAGTCGCGGCGCGCGCATGATGCGCACCCAGCGTGCGCACGCGAGTGGCAAATGCCGCGCGTCCGCGCACGCTGCTGCGCGGCGGTGCCTCGCGCGGCTGGGCCCTTTTCGGGCTCGTTTTCGTGTTTCGTGTTTTCGATCCTTAAAATCCCGATTTAATTTTATTTTAATTTTATCTTTTAAAATTAGTTTTGATAATATAAAATTATTTTAAAATTTTGATTAAATTGGGATTTTGAGAAATTAAAGCGATTTTGAATTTTGGGAAAATTATGAACTTTATTTTCTGAAAATAATAAAAGAATAAAATTATTAATTTTTGGAAATTAATTGGAATTTTATTGGTTTATTGTTTTTCGGGTTTTATTGAAAAGGCTCTTGAACAAGAATTGCATCTAAGTCGTGTTTTAAGTTATTAGGACTTGAAACGGGAATTTTAATTTATTGGGTAAATTTAAATTCTCGCAAGAGCATGTTAGGTGATCATGGGTTTTAGACTTATGTATGGTTTTAATTTATGCACATGGATGGTTTAAATTGGGGTTGGAGCCCTATAGTTGCGTTTTTCAATTGAGGTTGGAGCCTCACTTATGTGCGTACTGTTATGTGATTTATTATGTGGCTTTCCATATTACTGTTTTTTAGGCCGGGGTATGCCCCGTGTAATTGTCTAAGGCCAATATGAAGATTGAGCCTTATTACTTTATGTCTTTTTCTTTTTATTGTAATTTGAGAGTAGAGATAGGTGGTGAGGTTTTATTTTCATTTTGGAGACAATGCACCCATGGAGTAAGATGGACCACATTCAAGTAACAAGGAGGCCATAAGTGAAGACCCCTCAAAATGTTAGGGAGGGGAATCTCAATTGTACAAATGTAATAGAGATAGGGCTCGTATTTTGTTACCGCTTTCCCTTATGTGATTTAAACTGTTTATGTGGCATGTATGTTAGAACTTGTGATTGTGGAGTGGCTCCCACATATCACGCATAAGATAGGTAGAACCCATGATCATTACATGTTAGTATCATGCTAGGACATGTTATCTGTTTATGTGTTTGTTTGAAATGCATTTAAGTGTACTTGTATTAATCAAGACTAATAAAATTGGATAACATATATGTTTGTGAGGTCGAACCGGACAACTCTCCGGTTGATTCGAAAATTTCCATTAAATATTAAGCTAATTTCGAACAAATAGGTATTTAATTCGAGATGCAAATTTTGAATTAAATTCCTAGCATTCCATCAATAGGTTTTAAGTTTAGTAATTGAAGCTAGTTATTGTCCGCGAGTCGTGGGATAGCTAGTGGAGCTTATTAGTTCTTAGTTACCTAATTGATCATTTTAAATGGTCAATATTTCGTGGTCAATTTTGGCAAGGGCGATGTCCGCGAGTCGTGGGTCGTTCGAACTAAGTTTTGATCATGATCTTATGATTGATGGGTCTAGCTTGACGCCTAAGTAAATATGGATGTCGCACGAGTCGTGGGTCCATATTGAAAGATAGATGATACAAAAACAATTACTAAGAGTTCTAAAGGAGTTAGAATTGGTAAGTTGTACCTACCTAGGGTTTTACTTAGAATGTCCGCGAGTCGTGGGTTCGAGGTAAAATGCCTAGGATCTTAGTACCCATTGGGAAAGGTGTTCCTCTTAGATCTTTGGGAATTCTAGATCTTTGAAAAACAGTGGGAGCTACATTAGATTAAAGACCTTATCTTTTGTATATCGTTATAATTCAGCATGCTCACTAGTTCTCTGTTTTACCATTTAGGTCGTAGATTCTGTGATTCTCTACGTGTTTTGAAATGGCAACCACAAACCCTCTTGTATCGATCCTCGAGTCAAACAAGTTGACTGGTCCCAACTATTCTGATTGGCTGAGGAATCTAAAAATCATTTTAGATTCTGAGAAGAGAACTTATGTTCTCTTCGAAGGGGAGCCTAGTCCCGAAGGGGAGGCTCCCACTCGGGCCGAGCGGGACGCGATTCAGAAGTGGAAGGATGATAATCTCCAAGCCCATTGCCTTATGTTGGCTAACATGTCTCCGGACTTGCAAAGGCAACATGAGACCATGGAATTCGCTTGGGAGATTTATGACCACTTAGAGCAACTTTACCGCCCTCATGAACGTGTTACAAGGTATAACACTTCAAAGGAATTGTTCCACTTGAGAATGAGGGAAGGTTCAAGTGTCCATGAATATGGACTCAAGTTTCTCGCCCTTACTGAGAAACTTGCTTCCATGGACATGCCAGTGAAAGATGAGCTTTCAGTGGATTTGTTGCTAGCTTCGCTCCCACCATCATTCAACCCATTTGTCCTTAATTTCAACATGAATCATGCTGGTGCTACTGTAGCTGAGCTGATTAGTCAGCTTGTGACTGCTGAAAGCACGATCAAGAAGGACAATAAGGTTTTGATGGTGAATGCTTCATTTTCCTCTTCTGGGTCTTCTAAAGGTAAGGGCAAGAAAGCCCAAAAGAAGAAGAAGAAACCCCTTAGGCCCACTGGTAGCGTTTCGAAGGGGAAGGCCCAAAAGAAGAAGCGTGATCAGAAAGAGGATGTTTGCTTCCATTGTGGCAAATCGGGACATTGGAGGAGAAACTGCCCAGAGTACAAGGCTACTCTAAAGAAAGGTATCTTTCTCGTTGAAGTAAATCTTTCTATTAATTCTAGTTCTTGGGTACTTGATACCGGTTGTGGAACTCATATCTGTAATGATGTACAGATGCTAAGTGAAGTCCAACAACTCAAAGAAGGAGAATGTGTCTTGAAGATCGGTGATGGCTCAAATGTTGAAGCTCGGGCTTTAGGCACAATTAGATTAGATTTAGGTAGTTTTGAGTTAGTCTTAAATAAAGTCCTTTATGTACCGAGCATTATTCGTAATATAATTTCTGTTCCAATTTTAGATTGTGAAGGTTATGAAACTTATATTAAGAATGGTAAATACTTTATCAAACGGAACAACTCTTCTGTTCACATCGGTACTCTAAGTAATGGACTTTATCTAACTCAGAATGTCAATATTATGAATATACAACGAGAAACAAAGCGTAAGAGAGATGACAAAGTTTCAGCTCCCTTATGGCACGCTAGATTAGGACACATTTCCAAGAACAGAATTAGCAAGATAAACACTTTAGGATCATTCTCTGAAAATGATCTTAAGGAGTTAACTTCTTGCGAATCCTGTCTCAAAGGAAAAATGTCCAAAGTCCCTTTTAAAGGAACTGTGGAACGTGCCATTAAGGTTTTGGATTTGATCCATACTGATGTTTGTGGATCGCTTAGTGTAAGCATAAGAAACAATCATCAGTATTTCATAACCTTTACCGATGACTTTAGTCGATATGGTTATGTATACTTAATGAAGTATAAATCTGAAGCTTTTGAGAAATTCTTAGAATTTCAAGAGGAGGTTGAGAACCAAACTGGTCACAAGATCAAAGCACTTCGATCTGATCAAGGAGGCGAGTATCTTATTGAAGAATTCCTTAATCATCTCAAAGATAATGGGATTATCTCTCAGTGGACTCCTCCGGGAACTCTTCAGCTTAATGGAGTTTCTGAGAGAAGGAATCGAACCTTACTTGATATGGTTCGTTCCATGATGAGTTTCACTGACTTACCACCTTCTTTCTGGGGTTATGCCCTAGAAAGTGCAGCAAAGATTTTGAATCTAGTTCCCTCTAAGTCAGTCCCTAAAACGTCCTATGAAATGTGGCATGGTAAAATCCCTAGTTATTCTTACTTAAGAATTTGGGGTTGTCTTGCTTACGTGAAGAGGACAGTGGGAGATAAGTTAGAATCTCGTTCTAACTTATGCTACTTTGTAGGTTATCCTAAGGAATCTATAGGATATTACTTCTATGATCAATCTGAGCAAAAGGTGTTTGCTTCCAGAAATGCCACTTTTCTTGAGGAACCGTTCCTTAAAGAAAAGAAAGGCAAGATCATAGATTTAGAGGAAGTACAAAGTGAGCCCACGCCTCCCACTGAAGAAACGTCTCCTTCTGATCAACTACAACCAATCACGAATTTCAATACACACGTAAATCCTCCTCTAAGGCGTTCTGAACGCACTCCTAGACAGCCGGAGAGATGGTATGGATTCTTCCATGAAATCTCTCAAAAGGATAATGATCCTTTAACATATGAGGAGGCACTTTCAGATTCTGACTCTGAACAGTGGATAGAAGCCATGGAATCCGAAATGGATTCCATGAACTCCAACCAAGTTTAGACCTTGGTAGATTACCTGATGGGGTCAAACCCATAGGTTGCAAATGGATCTTTAAGAGAAAGCTTGGAGTTGATGGAAGCATTGCAGCCTACAAAGCAAGACTGGTTGCAAAAGGATTCACTCAAAGACCCGGCGTGGACTTTGATGAAACCTTTTCACCAGTTGTAATGCAAAAGTCTATTCGGATCATGCTTGCCATTGCTGCGTATTATGACTACGAGATATGACAAATGGATGTGAAAACTGCCTTTCTCAATGGTGACATTGATAAAGACAATTATATGGAGCAACCCATAGGTTTCACATTCAGTGGGAGTGAGCAAAAGGTTTGCAAACTCCAAAGATCAATCTATGGATTGAAACAGGCTTCTAGGAATTGAAATATTCGATTTGATGAATCAGTCAAAGTGTTTGGTTTCATTCAAATTTCGAATGAATCATGTGTGTATAGAAAGGAATTGGAGACCTCAGTGCAATTCTTAGTACTTTATGTTGATAACATCCTTCTTATTTGGAATTCGAAGGATGACATGAAAGTGACTAAGTTATGGTTATCGAACCAATTCGAGATGAAAGATCTAGGTGATGCGTCCTATATCCTTGGAATTAAATTCTATAGAGATAGATCTAGAAGGTTAATAGGACTATCACAGTCGATGTACATTGACAAAGTATTGAAGAGATTCAATATGGAGTCAACAAAGGTTAAGAACCTTCCTATGAGTGTAGGAACATGTCTTTCAAAGAAGATGTGCCCTAAGACTAACCTTGAGAAGGAAAGAATGACTCATACACCTTATGCATCAGCAATAGGTAGCATAATGTATGCAATGTTATGTACTCGAACGGATGTGGCTTATGCACTTAGTGTAACAAGTTGTTTCCAATCTGACCCTGGAGATGGTCATTGGGCTGCCGTGAAGAATATTCTCAAGTACTTGAAAAGTACTAAAGATTTATTCTTAGTTTACGGAGGTCAGAAAGATCTTACTGTCGAAGGATACTGCGATGCAAGCTTTGCATCTGACTTAGATGATTTTAAGTCAATGTCAGGATACATTTTCTACCTAAACGGCGGAGCAGTAAGTTGGAAGAGTTCTAAGCAAACTACCACTGCAGATTCGACCACTGAAGCCGAATACTTAGCTGCAAATGATGCAGCTAAGGAAGGTGTTTGGATTAGAAACTTCATTCAAGAGTTGAATGTTGTTCCTAGCATGAAAGACCCCATTTCTGTGTTTTGTGACAACACTGGGGCGGTTGCTCAAGCAAGAGAACTAAGATCTCACCAACAAACCACGCACATTATGAGGAAGTATCACCTAATCCGTGATATTATCAAAAGAGGAGATGTGCAAATTGAGAGGGTCACATCAGCAGAGAACGTGGCAGATCCACTTACTAAACCCCTTAGTCGAGAAGCTTTCCAAGGTCATCTTCAGAAGATGGGACTTAGAGTAGCTTTAGAATGACTTTGACGGGCAAGTGGGAGATTGTTAGGAAAAGTGCCCTAGAAAGCCGATTGTATATCCGCTTTGTGCTTTTCCTTATTGTAATCACAGACAATCTTTGAATGAAATAACGAATTTAGGCAACACTTCTTTATATGCTCTTGTTTGGTATGCGTTTACTTTAGTTGTGCATGCATGAGAACTCCCCTAATCCTGATGACTTTAGGAATCTACCATTTAGGTGAAATGGTTCATGAAACGAGCCCTATATCACATAAGTCATGATTAGTAAAATACTCCAAGCCAATGAGTCCTACCGACAGTGGAAGTGTCAACCTGACTCCTTTAAGGCTTGCTTGTGGGATCACGCCCTTAAGAAGGACCACCTTATTTCATGGAGGTGCAAAGTGTATAGTTGATACGTGTGTGATACATGAGGGTGCTTACTTTAATAAGTAAGTTCACTGAGGTGCCCCGTGTGAGAACATTCCTAAATGGGAAAGGAAGTTTCTATTTCAGGAAATGGAAACTTCCAGATTAGGAAATATCTCACGAGTCATTGATGTGATTAATTGATCCTTAGACTTGAGGTTCCATGTCACTTTATGAGTTAACTCTGTAGTCTTATGTATAAGCTTTAAAGGATGTTGCCTTAGACAGCTGATTCAAGGCTTATGCTGGGGCTACAAAAGTGATTCATGAAAGTGAATGAGAATCAAGAAAGGACCAACACTTGCATTTGCAAGGTGATCTCTTATTGTGTAAGTCATTCATATGCGATATGGAGTCCTTGGCCAAGGCAGTAGATCAAGACATCAAGAAAATGGTTTCTTGGATTGAGATCAAATGGATATGAAATGCACTTAGCTTTAAGACCGGATTATTAGGGTTCTGATTATTCCCTTACCCTAGATCTTGGTTGAGAGATAGTAAGTAGGAGGATTGTATCTCACATGAATCAATGACTTAAAGGTTCTGTCAAATCCGAACATTCCAATTCAGCTAGGGGTTAAACACCTGTTGCTAGACTATGGTCGTTTAATCTGTGGACTGATTAATTAATTAGTGAATTAATTAGTGAATTAATTAATTAGGGTCACTGCTAATTGAATTGAGAGCCTAGAGGGTCGCACACAACAACTTGGTTACATGAGTTAAGGCTTAAAAATGATTAAACGAGTTAATCGGGCCTAGAGGGTTCCACACGTGTGAAACCACACGTGTGGGTCACGTGAATGGACACGTGTCATTGTGACACGTGTGCCACACGTGATTATTTAATTATATATTAAATAATTAATTTGTTAATTATTTAATAGACTTTGGTTTAATTTTGAATTTAAAAAGGAAAGTCTTATTTTGGAGAAAAATAATCTAGTTAATTAATTATGAATTAATTAATTAGATAAAATAACTTATTTATTTTAAATAAATAAAGTATAAAATTATCCAAAAATAGTTTGGATATTTTTACCTCTCTTGAAAGTTGATTTGAATTTGAATTCAAAGTCAAAGTCAAAATTACTTGATGATCAAGTAATAGGAGAGAGGGACCAAATCCTTAGTCCATGAGGACTAGAAATTTCGGCCACTCCCTTATTATAAATAGGGGAGCTCGAGCTCCCCTTAGAGCTAATTGGCAATTCTTTTGGTCCATGTGTTGAACACCATCCTTTCTCCAAGATAAATGAAACCCTAGGTTAAGCCTAAATACTAACTAGAGAACTAGCATCCTTACTAGTTAAATTGTAGTCAAGTTGGTGGACTATCTCTAGAGAGCTTCAAGTTAGAAGTTTGAAGATTCGAGCTTCACCAAGGAGAGGGGATCAAGTCGCGAGAAGAGCGTTCTTGGGTGGCTTGAAACGCTTCAAGAAAGACAATTAAGAAAGTAAGTTTCTAATCCCTACGAATTTGGTTACACGATTGGAAGTCCAAGATCCTTTTGTTGGAAAAATTTTTAAATTCCGCTGCTTTCTGATTCATGTTTTCCAACAGATACGACCTCAGTTCGATGGGCGTACACCCTGCCATGTGGCACCCTAAGCCGACTCAGATCGATAAAACGACCTCAAAGCTAGCCCCACTTGTCTAAGGTAGCAGATCGATAAGACTAGAGCCAGATCGATATGGTTCTAGCTCACTCCAGATCGAGATGATACGACCTCAGTTCGATGGGCGTATCCACCTGAAAATACGGACGCTGACGACAAAGTATTGATCCCTTGGATCGATATCATACGTCACCAGATTTAAGCTAGATCAATATTGATCATGCTCGAAGTAGCGACTGGTGCTCTGGTCGATTTCGGAGCTCAAATCACTTAGAATTTATAAGGATTGGATGACTCTCGATCGGATCTGAAAGAGTAACAAACGTGAGCTGAAGGACAAATGGGGGAATGGGGGCTATATCCCAGTTTGGTACTTCGAGGCTCAAGTCAGGTACTTGCTTAAAGAAGTTAGAGTAGTACTGAAGGTCGAATAAACAGTAATTGTGCTTACGAATGCCATAGATGCTATGAATATTCATAGACCCAATGTGGGTGTGTGACACATGTTCACGCGCTGGAGATACATTTAACGTTCTGGCCAGTTTGTTAAGGAACAGTAAGTACGGTATGATACCTTTATGTCAGACTTGGTCTCTTGTTTCCCCTTACATGTCTCGACCCCTTATCATGCTCTTTGCCAGCCGTACGGCCTTGTGCGGTCGACGGGTTTGGTGGTCGAGAAATCCTTTTGAGGTCAAGAGCCTCACGTGGTGGGGGTTGGTACCCGAATACCTTGCCTGGTCGATTGACCTCTACGGGATGCTCATTGACTGGTTAGGCTCAAGGTGTCGAGGCTGGCGGATCGACTCTCCCAACGGAGTATTGTGTTGACGTGTCAATCCACGTGGAGCATGTTGTTGAGGTGTCACTCCTTAGTCATCGGGCCACGTGGCGACACGTGGTGCTCTTGGAAAGTGCCCCGTCAAATATATATTCACACTTCATTATTTAATTCCGCGATTGCTTCTATCAGGATTCAATATATACTACCAATTGATATAGTTTCATTATTATTATTTCAAGAAAAATGCAAAATTGGGATACCAACTGACCCAACTAACATTTTCAGGACACTTATTTTTTTCGGCGACAAAAAAAGGCCAATAACTATAAAATTGTGTCAAATCTGGGAAAAAGCTCGCCGGAATGGGCTGACGTGGAAAAGTTGCTGACGTGTCTCTCAACCTAAGACACATGGCAATGACACGTCATCAAATTGGACACGTCAACTGATTTCCGGTGATGATTTGAATTTAGTGTCCTGAAAACACTAGTGGGAGAAAGTTGGTATCCTGATTTTGCATTTTTCCCTATTTTTAATGCACACACCCCAAGCGGTCAGCAAGATTTGAACCCGAGTTATTGCCTTCGAAAAATAACCCATCAACCACTTGAACCAACCCATGTTGGCTTGAGATCAGTTGTATTTGATTGGTCTCATAAATGAAATATACGTTATTTGGGTAAATTTTTCATCCTTTTTGTTTTCTTTGTTCAAGTCCAAAATTTTAATTTTCATTGCTACTTAAAAGGGATTATGATTATTATAAAGTATTCTAATAATTTTGATATTCATACAATACTTGTACGAATATTATTTTGATATCGTATCACGTCAGATATGTGTAAGCAATTATCATGTAAAAATTCAAAAAAATATATATATTGTTCGCAAGGCTAGCTATTTTGTACCATCCCACTTTATATAGTTTTTTTTTTTGTGAACATATTATATTATATTGTAATATATATACATCTATATATATATATTAGTTCTTTTTGCTGCATTACTTTATAGAAAAGACAATTCCTTTTATGTTTGTATTTTTCTAATTACAAATATGAGTCTTTGTGTTTTCCCTCTTTTCATACTCTGCACACAGTTTTGGCTGGGGAAAATTACCAAATCGGGACACTAAGTGACCCCTACTAGCAATTCCGGGACACTAATTTCTCCGACGACAAAATGTGTCAGTAAGTCCCAAAATTTGTCAATTTCAGGACAAAGGTCGCCGGAGCCTGCTGATGTGGTGCCGGAATGCTGACGTGGACATACGTGGACATTGACTCCCAAAATTTTGTGTCCATGTCAGCACTCCGACACCACATCAGCAGGCTCCGGAGACCTTTGTCCTGAAATTGACAAAATTTGGGACTTACTGGTACACTTTTGTCACCGGAGAAATTATTGTCCTGGAATTGCTAGTAGGGGTCACTTAGTGTCCCGATTTTGTAATTTTCTTTATCATATATTAATCCACTCCGTGAATAACACTTTTCATGACAAACATGAAGGAGAGTAGTTCAAGTAGTGCAAAACCCCAATTCAGATAATGAAAATAAAGGCTATCTTATCTTTCTACTACAAAAACCAGTAGCTAGTCACTTCCCATCATCATCTCCATCCCCCTCAAGCGGTACAATTGCAGGAAGAGGATAATTGTACCCGTCGTCACCAAATTCTTCACTAAGGATGACGTTCTCGTACAATGAGTTGTTATTGTTGTTTGAAAGAGAGTTGTTATTGTTGTTTGAAAGAGAAGACATATTTTTTCTTCTTAAAATATACCTTAAAGTATGGAAACGAGGGAATTAATAATTAGTGATACACTTGCTAGTAATATATTTTATTGAATTTTTTTATGGACGCCATAGCAAGTGAAGACCATAGACACTTATATAAGCTCAAGAAAGCTCAAAATTCAACCGAGCGTGAGGTAGCTTAGGGTTTGAACGTGAAAGGGTGTGCTCATTGTGTCTCAATTATGTGGACGAGTCGACGCCGTCTCGCATATTGTGTCGTGATTCATCCATATGGAAGCTCCACTTGATATGGATGCAAGGTTTTTTTTGTTAATTTGGAGATTGAAGTATTGCATTTATCAATACTAAAATTCAAATGGGGTCTTTGCTTTCATAATTTGTGTTTCATCTCATATTTCACTCATATACATAGAGATACATAAACTACATTGAGCTATATAAAGTTAAAATAGTAAAACTTCGAAGGTTCCTAGTTAACCTATGCCGAATTATAAGTCTATAACATTACAAAGCTACATTTCTTATATTAATCTACTCCGTAAAGAACACTTCCGTGACAAACATGAAGGTGGTCTCTCGCAGGGCAATCTTCAAGCAACCGGCGCGTAATCGTATATCCCATCGTCATTTTGATCATCATCTCCATCCCTTTCAATCAGGTTGTGAGTCATTGGCGAAGGGTAACTGTACCCTTCGTCACCGAAGCTTTGACTACCAACATCGTCAATCTTGTACAAATTGTTGTTGATGTTGGAGAGGTGAGACATATTTCTCTTACAAATGTACCTTAAAGTTTGGAAAGAAAAGAGGAACTTATAACTTAGTTATCAAACACACACAAGTTTGAATATTGATGGATGAGAAAATAGGGGAAGACAATTGCCATATATATAAGCTCAAGAAAAGCTTCAAACTTGTATGTGTTTCTACGTGTATAGATGACACGTGGCAGCTTCTGATTCGTCCACATGGGGGCTCAACTTAACAAATCAAGGATTAGTGTTTGGAAATCGAACTACATTTCATTTGAGATTACTATAATTCGAGAGGAATTTGTGTTTTTTTCCGACAAATGGTATATTTTGAAAATTACAAAATCGGGACACTAAGTGACCCCTACTAGCAATTCCGGGACAGTAATTTCTCCGACGACAAAAGTGTTCCAGTAAGTCCCAAAATTTGTCAATTTCAAGACAAGGTCGCCGGAGCCTGGTGATGTGGCCCCGGAGTGCTGACGTGGACACATATACTTTACACGTGGACATTGACTCCCAAAATTTTGTGTCCACGTGTAAAGTATATATGTCTACGTCAGCACTCCGATGCCACATCAGCAGGTTCCGGCGACCTTTGTCCTGAAATTGACAAATTTTGGGACTTACTGGCACATTTTGTCGCCGGAGAAATTAGTGTCCCGGAATTACTGGTAGGGGTCACTTAGTGTCCCAATTTTATAATTTTCCCGTTTTGGCTGCGTCTCCTTTTCCATAGTACTCTCTTACATGTTCAAAATTGATTGATCTTCATTATATAGTCCATTTTTTCACATCTTTCAAGTTAAATAAATTCACAAATAGTCCAATAAGTGATATATATCGAAAAAAAAAAAAAAAAGGTGATATATATCGAAACAAATTACTGTTTAATTATTTCCATTGCTGATTATGTAACAAATACATAGTTGTCTTAACTATAATCAATCATATATATATATATTTTGTTTTTTGGTCTGCATAATAAATCATAATATATTCTCAATAATCCTGTGATTGAGCCAACATATACATGGTAGTCTTAATAATCGTTAACAGGCTTGAAAGCGTGAAGGTTTTACGTATATACGTACCGTATCACGTTCATATATAATTTCCATGTACAAAAAGTGATTAGTTTTACTGTTTTACGTGACACAAATGCCTGTCTTTGTTCTTTTATCAAACTCCTGGTAAAAAGCATGGAGTTGAACTAATTACTTAAATGTTTTTCACCCTCCTTGACAGGTTTGTATACCATAAAAATGTGACTGCCTTGTAATAAGTAACGTGCAGTGCTAGCCGCAGCAGTTTCATGCAAGGGCCAAAAACATAATAATTTAATTACTTTAATTAGGACGATTAGCGTTTTAATTACACGCGTCGTAATTTATAAAGAAAAAAAGAAAGAAAGGAAAAAAGGTATTGATATTATAGACTTCATAGTTAATTTATTCACGATTTTAAATATCGATGTAATTGATTGAATGTAATTGGTTGTGCTCTTATACATTTGTCTATCATACGTATGTATATAACCTCCTTCATGAGTTAAGTTAATTTGGAGTGATGATTTTATGTAGGTAGTTCTTTTAATGTGAAAAGGGGACTAGGATTGAAGAACTTAGTCATAGAAATTTAAGAATGTACTATAAAATATAGTCATGGGGTAAGAATTTATCACTTCTATTAATTAAGTTGTTAAGTGACAGAACTCATGTATAATTTTAGGGTACTTGTAATCTTTCAATTTCAAAATTTCCCTACACATATAGTATCAGGAGAATATCATGAGTGGGGGAGAGCTCAAAAGGGTTTGACTATTTGGAACCCTAACTTTGTAACTATTTCTATATTTATAGGTTTTATTCGACTGTCCAAATAAAATCATCCTAATTCTGAGGTCACTTCTTCCATCCAAACAAAAGAACGAAAAGAAAAATTATCCAGACAAGAAAATGGCAAATGAAATAAAATTATTAAAATTTCCATGTGCAAATATTAATTAATGTAAAGACGTGGTATTTTGTTTCAAAGAATATGTTATGTATTTCCTAAAACATAACAATTGCGATCGGAAAAAGTTAAGAGTGGTGATACAGGGTTCCTTATTTTAGGGGGGAATCGAAATATTTGATTACTTATTATATATATTATTATAGGTGAGAAGGAGAGATTAAGGGCGAGTAGGAGTTTGTTGTGTGACGTATAATAATAGTGATGTTGTGGTTCGAAAGAATCCAATATTTTCTACTCTTATCTGCAAAAGCAAAGGCAAAGGTAAAGTTGTTCGTATTTTCTGTGTTTTATAGCAAAGGCTTGCGTTTAACTAATCATGGTATTATGTCTCTTTCCCCCTCCCTTCCTTCTTCGACCTAACCAAATACCCATTTCTCTCTCAATTCCATCCCTAACTATTTCTTGGACCCCACCCTCGCCCCTTTTCCCCCTTTTCTTTCTCCCCCATAGTATTAATAATTTAAAACACTATAGTATATATACATGTACGTATATGCGTGTTAGAGAGAGAGAGGATGGGGTATGTGAGAGAATTGTTCTTGCTGTCTTTGTAACACTCGTGGATACACTTCCTGCTGTGTGGCATGCGGATCCCAATTAGTGTTGCAGAAATTTTGTCAATTTGATACAAATATATAATGCTCATATAAGCTAACTTACGAGTGTGGAGATTGAAATGGCTAGTGTTGGAATACTGGGGCCCGAGGCTGGTATGGGAAGGGTATAAATATACAACATGTATGTGTATGTATGTATGTGTGTGTGTATATGGGTGTATTTGTATGTGCATATGCATATACTCATGCATGTATGTATGTATGTATGGGGAGAGAGCATGATTTGCTGGAGGGTGTAAATAAGAATAAACCAAAGTACAATCCTAAGCCAAAAATGCTGTTACGGCTTCAAAACGAAAAAGGGTAGCCAAAGCACATCACAGATAATTTCTCAGAGTATTTGAGTCCCACTTTGCTTATATATCATACTCGTCCTTCTTGAGAAATTTGCAATGAAATGGCCAAATTTTAATTCCTTTATAACGTATCTGAATTTGTGGAGAATACTTTCAAAATATTTATCATGTTCTTTATCGAAATATGATGACATATAGAGATTAGGAGGTGCAAGTTACTTAGGATGTTGTCCGAATCCACTTTATATAAAAGGAAATTCGTGACAATATGAAAAGTTGTCGCAGATTGTATTATTTAATGACAAAATAATTATTTTTTTCCGCAAGAATAATTTTTATTTTTAATTAAATTTAAATTAAGATATCTGTCATTAACTATAATGACCAGTTTCTTCACTAAATTTTAAATATTCGAACGACATGATTTTTATTAAAAATATAATAGCAAGATTGTGTTTGAAATGTCAAAATTAATAATTATTGACAAGCTTATATTGCGATTGAAGGGAAAATCCCTAAACCGTAACAAACATGTCGAAATCATCGAGAACACACAAGCGGAAGCGTACCTTGATCCATAGCAATCCGTAATCGACCAGCAATCCAAGGTTGAGGTCTTCTAAGCCTTGATACGCCGTCTATTCTATTCTTTCTGGGATGGGGCAGAAAAGAAGACAAAGAACGTATCTGACTTAGGGACCACAACCCTAATTTATAATCCAAAGTAGGGCACCTTAATTATGGGCCCATCAATCATAATTAAGTGTCCATGGGTTTCTACACATAAAAGACCCATACTTCAACCAATATTCCTATAAGCCCACATAAATAAATATATCTTAAATAGATCACTTAATTGGGCTCGTATTATGAGATAACCCATGTACAATTATAAATATGTGAGACCACCTTAATAGAAAATCCAACAATCTCCCACTTGGTCCACATATGTTTCCAAATGATTGTACATAGTTTAAACCTTAGTGCGCGCAACCTTATGCTATCTCAATCATTCGAAATATTTCCAAACAATCTGGTCCATCAATTATGTTATTATAGGATCAAAGCAGCTTTCGTTACACAATTCGTAACTAAACCGAACAATGGTCACAATATTAACACAATCAATGACATAGATCAAAAGTATGGCATGTAGCATGGAAATTACATGTAATGTGATCTTAGTCATGCCTATTTCCAACTGGTCCTACCTTATGACTCAAAGAGTCCCAAAGCACTTTCAAATACTTAATGCAAAACCGCAATAGAAAGCCAAAATCCTTATTATCAGAGTATTCAATCAAATAAAATTTTATTTGTCTCATAAAACCTTAGTCTGTACAGAACATAAAACATGTCAATAAGCAAGATGGAAAAACCACAAACTCATACCACTAAGACATGTCATCTAGTTTGATGACACCCATATGAGCCACATGTCCATGAAACACTTTAGGTGGCAATCCCTTAGTAAGTGGATCTGCTAGCATTGAGTTTGTACTTATATGCTCTATTGACACTTGAAGACTCTGAACTCTTTCCTTCACAACCAGATACTTAATATCTATGTGCTTAGATTTAGATGAACTCCGGTTGTTCTTTGAATATAACTCTGCAGCCTTATTATCACAATTAATTCTCAGTGGCCTTTCAATGCCAATGACAATTTTCAGCCCAGTGATAAAATTTCGGAGCCATATCCCCTGATTTGATGCCTCAAAGCATGCTACAAATTCAGCCTCCATAGTGGAAGAAGCTATTAGTGTCTGTTTGACACTTTTCCAAGAGACAGCTCCTTCAGCCATCATGAAGACATAACCTGATGTGGATCTTCTGCTGTCAAGGTATCCAGCATAGTCTGAATCGGAGTATCCAATGATCTCCAAATGATCCGATCTCCGATAGGTGAGCATGTAATCCTTAGTCTTTTGTAGATACCTCATAACCCGTTTTGCTGCCCTCCAATGATCCATTCCTGGGTTACTTAGATATCTGCCTAACATCCCCACTATGTACGCTAAATCCGGACGCGTACACACTTGAGCATACATGAGACTCCCTACTGCAGATGCATAAGGGATTTCCTCCATCTCTTTCTTCTCTAGGTCCGTCTTAGGACATTGGAACAAGCTAAATTTATCACCTTTTGACACAGGTGTGTCCCCTGGTGCACAGTTCTGCATGCCAAAACGGCTCAGCACCTTATCGATATAGGCCTTTTGCGACAAGCCAAGTATACCTTTGAAACGATCCCGATGGATCTGTATACCCAGAACATATGAAGCCTCCCCAAGATCTTTCATCTCAAATTTACTTGATAGAAATTTCTTGGTTTCATGCAATAGGCTGATATCGCTGCTTGCTAGTAGAATATCATCTACGTACAACACCAGGATAATAAATTTGCTCCCACTGACCTTGAGATGTATGCATTGGTCAACAGTGTTTTCCTTAAAACCAAAAGAGGAAATCACCTTATCAAATTTCCGGTACCACTGACGGGATGCCTGCTTTAGACCATAAATGGACTTCTTTAGTTTACATACTAGGTGCTTTGAATCTTTGGACTCAAAGCTCTCCGGTTGCACCATGTATGTAGTTTCTTCAATGTCTCCATTGAGAAACGCTGTCTTTACGTCCATTTGATGGAGCTCTAAATCATAATGAGCTACAAGTGCCATAATGATTCTAAAAGAGTCTTTCGTTGAAACTGGAGAGAAAGTCTCTTTAAAATCAATGCCTTCCTTTTGAGTGAAGCCCTTGGCAACAAGACGTGCTTTATATCTTTCGATGTTACCATTTGAATCCCGTTTGGTTTTAAAAATCCATTTACAACCAATTGGTTTTACTCCTTGTGGTAAACGTCATTGTCCATCATAGATTTCATCTCTTCATTCATGGCTTTGATCCATTCATTAGAGTTCGAACATAACTTTACTTGATTGAAAGATGTAGGATCATCTTGTAATCCCATATCAAATTCATGTTCATGGAGGTAAACGACATAGTCATCTGAAATCGCTTTCCTCTTTTCTCCAGAGGACCTCCGTATAGGCACTTCATTTTGAGGTTGTTGTGGTGCATCATTTTGAATAGATGATGGTTCTGGATCTGATTCAGTGGGTCCTAACTCATTATTTTGAGTCAATGATGAACCCGTAACTGATTCAGTAGGAATCCCAAATGTGATTGTGTTTTCTGAATTTACTAGATTCGCAGGCTGAGGAGTGATAGGAATATTCATCCAATCATTCTCAGCTGCAACTATAGTGGGAATGTTAACACATTCCTCGTCAAACACAATCTTTCCAATTTGATCCCTCCCACTGTAATCAACATCCTCAATGAATTTGGCATTTCCCGTTTCGAAAAAGGACTTGTTTGAGGGGTCATAAAACTTAAATCCCCTCGACCTTTCCGAGTAACCTACAAAGTAGCAGCTGATTGTTCTTGAATCCAATTTTCTTTCGTTAGGCTTATAGGGCCTAGCTTCAGCTGGACATCCCCAGACATGCAAGTGCCTAATACTAGGCTTCTTGCCTATCCACAACTCGTATGGGGTTTTGTCTACTACTTTGCTTGGAACTCGATTTAAAATATAAACTGCAGTCTTTAGTGCTTCGCCCCAAAGTGATTCTGGCAATGAAGAATGATTAATCATACTTCTCACCATATCCTTAAGAGTTCGGTTTCGTCTCTCAGAAACACCATTTTGGTTTGGACTCCCCGGCATGGTGTACTGAGGTACAATCCCGCACTCACTTAAGTATTTGGCGAAGGGTCTTGGACGTTGTTCACCGGATCCGTCATATCTACCATAATATTCTCCACCACGGTCAGATCTGACAGCTTTAATTTTCTTGCCTAGTTGATTCTCAACTTCGGCTTTGAAAGCCTTAAACACGTCCAAAGACTGTGACTTCTCATGGATTAGGTACAAATATCCATAACGAGAGTAATCATCAATAAAGTTGATAAAGTATCGTTGTCCATTCCAAGAAGCTGTAGGGAATGGACCACAAATATCTGTATGTATCAACTCTAAAGGTTCTTTACTCCTATTGGCACCTAATTTCCTCATATTTGTTTGTTTTCCCTTTATACATTCTATACAGATTTTAAAGTCTGTAAAATCAAGGGAATCAAGAATTCCTTGTGATATAAGCCTCTGTATTCTCTTTTCAGAGATATGTCCTAAACGCTTATGCCACAACATTGATGAATTCTCATTTGTTAACTTACGTTTAGTACCAAAGTTACTTGAATGCAGATTTTCAATATCAGTTGAAGCCTTAGTGTTCAATTTATACAAATTATCAATTAGAGTACCAGTACCAATAACATTTGAATTTAAAGAAAAAACACAACTTCCATTCCCAAATGAACAAGAATATCCAGATTTGTCCAAACAAGAAATAGAAATCAAGTTCCGTCTAAATGACGGTACAACGAAAGTTTCTTCCAAATTCAAATAAAAACCAGTATCTAAATGAATTCTAAAAACACCAATAGCTTCTACTAAAGCTTTATTGCCATTCCCCACATAGATGTATCTTTCAGCATCAGTTGGTACTCGGCACCTTAGGCAATCCTGCATTGTGACACTTATGTGAGTAGTTGCACCCGTATCTATCCACCAAGTGTCACTAGGTACTAAAGTCAAATTAACTTCTGAACAAACAAAGTTGAGAAGTCTACCTTTCTTTTCACGCCAGGAGGCGTATTTGGGACAATCCTTCTTTATGTGATCAGGCTTCTTGCAAAAGTAACAGGAAATAACCGAATTCTGTTTGTTTTGCACCTTAGGTTGGGTTGTCCCAAATTCTGCAGTTTCCTTATCCTTATTCCTTTTCCTCTTATTGGTGGTAGCCCTAGCCTTAGAAGTCATAGCCAAATGAGCACTTTCAGTCCTATCTTGTTTCAGTCTCTCCTCTTCTTGCACACATTGAGCTATAAGCTCATTTAGAGTCCATTTCTCCTTTTGAGTATTATAGGAGATTTTAAATGGATTAAATTGTGCAGGAAGTGAGATCAAGACCAAGTGCACAAGTATGTCATCCGACACCTCAAGCTTTAAGCCCTTAAGTCTTGTCACAAGATTAGACATCTCCATAATGTACTCCCTTATGTTTCCTTTACCTTTATACCGCGTAGAAACCAGCTTACTTAGAGTAGTGCTGGTCTCAACCTTTTCATTAGTTTTGAATCGGTTTGCTATTTGGTCAAGGAAACTTTTGGCATTTTCTTCATCAGGAATACCACCCCTTATGGCTTCCGGAATTGAGCGCGTCATGATCATCAAACTCATGCAATTTGATCGCTCCCACTTCTCGTATGCGGATCTCTGTACAGCAGTGCTAGTATCAGTGAGATCCGCGGGGCGATCAAACCTTAATGCATGATCGAGATCCGCACAGCCAAGCATAATCATAACATGCTCTTTCCATTGCTTGAAATTGGAACCATTAAGCTCAGGGATGTTATTCAAGTTGGCAGATATGGAAGACACTATAAAAGAAAACAATATGCTCACAATTAATTAAAAATCGAAACATGCATATACAAAGATAAAACCAAATATCAAAATATATATGCACTGGTGGACCCATCTCAAGATACCTAGCACAACATTATTATTTAGTCTTTGGACAGAAATAATAATTTGTAAGTGGTACTCTTATAGTCAAAATATTGATAACCAAAAAAGGCCTTACAATATGTCTTTCTTTGGACCGACACATTGTAAGCATGTTAACACCAAATGTATCACATATTCATGACTATCATTATCTGGCCAAAATAATCTTCCTTTGGGCCGATTATTTCGCATAGATAACAAAAGAAAAACTTAATGGACGAAAATTAACCAAATCTTACCCAAAAGAGGTTACTTTGGCAACATTTTGGTTCAATCTAATTAATTTTCAAAAATTACCGAAATACAAGTACCAGAATTAAGCATATAATTGATTTGATAGAACTAAATTCCGAATCAATTGCAAACTGAATTTTCGCAACTCTGGTACATATACGTTCATACAACAATGGTCTTAAATGTATTTCATTCTAATCATTCTGCACGTTTAACGAGATAACCAACCAGAATTCCAATACCACATGAATGAATAAATATATACAGAACTGCTGTAATCATCAGGAATACCAAATTGATATTTCTCCAACAAACATGCATAAGTCTCAAATCACGCACTCAAGCATACCTTAGCACATGTATATATTGAACATTAGACTCGTACTTCAACCGCAAATAATTAAACATGTCATCCATTAAATCTAATGACAATGTATAAGGAGAGACTGTATTAACTTAATGGTATGTTTTTTCCTCAATTCGCACACAAAACGAGAAAACTGATATGCAATAAGAATTCTGCAGCAAATATACACTAACAGCAGCATAATCAATTCACTAATAAGGATTGTGCAAGTATTTGCCCAACTATCAATCATATCATATAAAAGTATTTCCTCTGTACATGAATTCATAATTAATAATTTAACCAAATTCATTAATCATGCAGTCGGCCGATAAAGTGCATAAAACGAAAATTATACTGACCGATTTGTCGAGAATCACCATATAACTAATTTCACTAGGCAATTGACAAATCGAAATCAATAACCAATATAAATTTTCGATCTATTTGTTATCACTCGAAAATAAATCTCAATCCTTCGACATGAGAGTGGCTCTGATACCACTTGAAGGGAAAATCCCTAAACCGTAACAAACATGTCGAAATCATCGAGAACACACAAGCGGAAGCGTACCTTGATCCATAGCAATCCGTAATCGACCAGCAATCCAAGGTTGAGGTCTTCTAAGCCTTGATACGCCGTCTATTCTATTCTTTCTGGGATGGGGCAGAAAAGAAGACAAAGAACGTATCTGACTTAGGGACCACAACCCTAATTTATAATCCAAAGTAGGGCACCTTAATTATGGGCCCATCAATCATAATTAAGTGTCCATGGGTTTCTACACATAAAAGACCCATACTTCAACCAATATTCCTATAAGCCCACATAAATAAATATATCTTAAATAGATCACTTAATTGGGCTCGTATTATGAGATAACCCATGTACAATTATAAATATATGAGACCACCTTAATAGAAAATCCAACAGCGATCACTTTGTTACATGTAAATGTAAGACTTACATATAGTATAAAAATAAACTATGCAAAGGCGTCACTAGTTTTCCATTATGATAAGTAGATACTATCTATAATTCTTATTACTAAATCATTTTGGGATAGAGGAGGACAATTATTGTCACCGGACTAAATCACATTTTGATCTACGTATCAAGCGTATGGAGACGGTTAAGATTAAAAATAAGAAAGAATTGTAGTATACTGATATGCAAAAAAAAAATAATAATAATAATAAAATAAAATACAGAACACGAAATTAATCTCTTATCGGGCAAATTAGTGAGGAAGTGGGTGATTATCATTTAATGCAATTTTGCACACATGTGCAAATAAAAAATAATTATTATATAAATATATTAAAATTATTTTTTGTATTATATTAAAATTATTTTTTGTATTATATATATATTCTATAATTATTTTTAATATAATCACTAATAAATAAATGAATAAGTAGTATAAGATAATGTTATATTAATAATTATAAAAATTTAAAGTATAAGTGAAAAGTAATAAAAAATATATAACAGAAAAATAAAAAGAATGCAAGCGAAGAGAAAGAAAAGAAAAATTAAGAAGAAAAATAATGGGACCAAGTTAAAAAAACGTGCAAAAGATAAAGTTGGATGAAAAAAAGTAAATAAATAAATAAAAAATAAAAATATTTTTAAAGTTCATGACACCAAATGAGTCTCTCGCTTAATATAATAGTATAGATGATTGATAACAACTTAAATTGTCACTTATGTTTATTAATAGCATTATGTTTCTTAATTATATATGGCGATTAATTATTGGTGTGTCTGTTGATAATTACGAAAAGAGTGTAACAATATAGAAAAAAAAATATACAATTTTAGTATACCAACAGACTCATTTTAACAATTTTGGTACAATCTTTTTTTCGGCAAATTATTGAACAATCCCTAATAAGGCAACAATGTTATCCTAAACCTCCCAATTTGAAATCTAACTATTTTACATCCCCAATACACAACATATTTTTTCAAAACCCCCTAAATCGCCTAAAATTACCAAAGTATCCATGCTAAAATTGAATAATCACAATCCATACCAAGTATCCAAATCCCTCCTCCATCGGCGGGAATTTGACATTCTTCACCATCCCGCCACCGCCGGCCGCTGTAGAAGAAGTTATTGGGGACTGAACGGCCCACGCACCCACAATTAGAGGAGAAACCCCTACAAGCTAGCAACCACGCCCCCACGCACCCACGATGCACACTCGGGTTTAACTCGTCGCTTGAAATGGTAAGGTTTGAGAGGAAGTTACGTCGCACCCAACCTGTCGAGGTTAGTTTACTTCCATAAATGGTCAGAAATTCAACTTTTTTCCATCCTATTCCAGTTTGTACTTGGTAATTGATGATTTTAACTCAACAAGTAAGGGTTTCAAGAGTTTGTTAAATAAGGAACATTGAATCGATTTTTATTCGATAGATGGTTCGCTCAATGTCGACGACGCCGTTGATGATTGTTCCTCCCCGGCCGAAACAAGCAGGGGAAAGAGAAAAAGATCAGAGGTAGACATCCATGAGCCTGATGAGGGCATGCTTTCGAAGAAGCGGGTGTATTCGATTTTGCATCAGTGCGTTTTGGAGATATTCAGTGAGGTTATCTCTAAAATTCGTGACCAAATGTCTCCTGGTCAACTCGATGCAGTTAAGAAATCACCGGTTAGTTGTTTTTTGGGAGCGCCTGTTCAGAAGGGGACCATTAACAGAGTTGGGTTGTTGCTCCATTACTACAACTGTAGCACAAATACATTTAAATTTGGAAGCTAAGAAGTTTTATTTTGTGAGGAGGAATTCAGCATTGTTATTGGTATGCGGCATTCCAGTCATCCTGTCGTGGTAGTGGGCAAGAGTAAATCCAATACCTTGATCAAGCATTTTGGCAATAAGGGAAACAATGTCTCCCGAGCTAACATCGAGAGTAAACTGCACGAATTCGTCGGAAGGACTGATGACGATGGCATTGAAGATTTTGTACGGATGTACATTTTATACGTTTTTAATTGTTTGTTGTTCCCGCGTAGCAGTGTACGTGTGCCTGCTGCGCTTATTTGGTATGTTGATGATTTGTCCAGGATTGGATAGTACGCGTGGGTCACGGCGGCTCATATGTTTTTGATTCAAGGTATTAGGAAGCATGTTGTGGATAAACATGATTTTCTTGATGGATGTACTATGGGTTTGTTAGTAAGTCGTTGGCTTGGTTTTGTAGATTGTGTCGTTTATACCTATATATACACCTACTTAAGTTATTGTTTATGCCAGGCATGGTTTCATGAACGAATCCAGAAGTTTGGCATCTCAAGAAGGTTGGCAGCATTCCCTCGGTTGTTTAAATGGAAAGGGAGTGCACTGCCTAGTACGAAAGAGAATGCAAAGAAGGCACTGGAAAGTATTTGCCAGTCAGATGTAAGTCCGTAATCTTTGGTAATTTAAACCAATATGCATATTTTTATTCAAATGTTTTGTAAGAAAGTCTATTGATTTAAAAATACGCAGATTGTTCCCTTACGAGCGGCTAACAAAATGGAGAGAAGTCTGTCCAAAGCGGAGGAATAAATTTTTGTTGACGAAGGGGATCAAGTTGTTTGTGTAGCAGAAAAAGCGCAAGGTGTCGATCAAGGAGTTCAAACCATTTATGTGGAAGAGGCACTTGAATGTATCAATGTAGGAGTTCAAGTTGATTTGATTGATGATGGGGAAGGTGATTATGATTCCGGACGAGCTGAGGTTAGATCGAAGAGGAAGAACGATGTGAGGGAGCGTGTGGAAGAAAATGTGAGAAAATATTAATATTACAATGTCTTTTGTTTATGCGTGTATGTTTTATTTGTCATTGGATACTTATGTATTAGGTTGTGCTTGATGGAGCTCAAGCGGACAGTAGGCCTAAAGAGGCCCCAGGCTGTGAGGTTGTCACTGAGGACCAACGGAATAGGGCATTTAATTTGATTATGAGCTACACGGAGGCGCAAAAGTAAGTGTTCTTACTTAATTCAATAAATTTAGTTGGCAGAATCTTGTTGATTGTTTCATTATAATCTTTTGCAGCCATGATGTTTTGTATACAAGTAAGATGAGTTTTATCTTCGTGTACGATCTACGAGATCTAATCTTGGGGAAGGAGACCAATGACGATGTTATTCTGGCCTATGACGACCTGCTAACAAGTCCTGGTTACCTTGTGCCCAAATTCCACGATGTACATTTTGTTAACCCCCATGTGTCAGTTGAGTTTGTGATGAAATTGAAGAACAGCATCATAGGAAAGACAAAGAAGAAGACTGTCCCTTACATTGTCCCATCTGCAATCAACGACTTCATGATGAACCGGATGAAAAGTGATTACGTTATGACCCTAAACGAGGTGTCTTCAACAATTATGTTCTCATGTCGTTATGTTATTTTCCCTCCACTGACAAATTCTCACTGGCATATGTTGGTGTATGAGACCGAGAACAAACGTTTCAGTTACTACAACTCAATGCATACAGAAGAAGTTGCCACCGATGTCGCAGTATACTCAGATTTCCTGCGGAAATTGTGGATTAAGAACAATGTTGTCAAGGGTTCCAAAGAGAGGGAATTGGGGCGGGGACGAATGAGAATTCAGGATAAGGGGAGCGGTGATTGTGGTGTATTAATGTGTCTGTATAGTGAGATGCTTGTTCGAGAGACTGACTAGTTCAGGAGATATGCTGAGACATGCAACATCGCCGAATACCGCTTTAAGTTAGCCAATGCATCTCTAGAAAAATAATCTGGTTCATCTATCTAATTGAAAGGATTGTTATTTATTTTTTGCTGTCTTTTACGTATTCTAGTGTCAAAAAAATGCATAATAATGCGTAATTGGATGGGTGAAGTGTCCTGTGAAACTCTAATAATGCGTAATTGAAAGGGGACTTTGTTAAGTGAAACTGTAATAATGCGTAATTGAAAGGGTGAAGTGTCCAGTGAAACTATAATAATGCGTAATTGGATGGGTGAAGTGTCCAGTGAAGTTGTGCTAATGCGTAATTGGATGGGTGAAGTGTCCAGTGAAACTGTAATAATGCGTAATTGGAAGGGTGAAATGTCCAGTGAAACTGTAATAATGCGTAATTGAAAGCGTGAAGTGTCCAGTGAAACTGTAATAATGCGTAATTGGATGGGTGAAGTGTCTAGTGAAACTCTAAAAATGCGTAATTGGATGGGTGAAGTGTCCAGTGAAACTGTAATAATGCGTAATTGAAAGGGTGAAGTGTCCAGTGAAACTGTAATAATGCGTAATTGGATGGGTGAAGTGTCTAGTGAAACTCTAAAAATACGTAATTGGATGGGTGAAGTGTCCTGTGAAACTGTACTAATGCGTAATTGGATGGGGACTTTGTCCAGTGAAACTGTGATAATGCGTAATTGAAAGGGTGAAGTGTCCAGTGAAACTGTACTAATGCGTAATTAGAAGGGTGAAGTGTCCAGTGAAGCTGTAATAATGCGTAATTGAAAGGGTGAAGTGTCCAGTGGAACTGTAATAATGAGTAATTGGATGAGTGAAGTGTCCAGTGAAACTGTACTAATGCGTAATTGGATGGGGACTTTGTCCAGTGAAACTGTGATAATGCGTAATTGAAAGGGTGAAGTAATAATGCGTAATTGAAAGGGTGAAGTGTCCAGTGAAACTGTACTAATGCGTAATTGGATGGGTGAAGTGTCCAGTTAAAGGAAAAAATGCAATCATGTTACAATGTTATCATATAGAATCAATGAAACTAATAATGTTGTAATGTTGTAATGTTCTGATCATGATTCAATTATATATTGTTGTTAATGTTGCAATGTTTTAGTGACAATCTTGTTCATAACTATGTTGTTGTAATGATGTGATCATCATTCAATCAATCTTGTTAATGTTGCAATGTTTTAATCACAATCTTGTTCATAACTATATTGTTGTACTGATGTGATCTTGTAAATGTTGTAATGATGTGATCATGATTCAATTAAATGTTGTAATGTTGTAATGATGTGATCATGATTCAATTAAATGTTGTCATGATGTGATCATGATGTAATCTTGTAAATCTCATCATGATTACTTTATTTTCCTTTCACTGGACAAACCCAAGATCCAATTACGCATTATTACAGTTTCACTGGACACTTCACCCATCCAATTATGTATTAGTACAGTTTCACTGGACACCCCACCCATCCAATTACGTATTAGTACAGTTTCAATGGACACTTCACCCTTCCAATTACGCATTAGTACAGTTTCACTGGACACTTCACCCATCCAATTACGCATTATCACAGTTTCACTGGACACTTCACCCATCCAATTGGACACTTCACCCTTCAAATTACGCATTAGTACAGTTTCACTGGACACTTCACCCATCCAATTACGCATTAGTACAGTTTCACTGGACACTTCACCCTTCCACTTACGCATTAGTACAGTTTCACTGGACACCTCACCCATCCAATTACTCATTAGTATAGTTTCATTGGACACCTCACCCATCCAATTTCGCATTATTGCAGTTTCACTGGACACTTCACCCATCCAATTGCGCATTAGCACAGCTTAACTGGACACTTCACCCATCCAATTACGTATTTTACAGTTTCACTGGACACTTCACCCATGCAATTACGCATTAGTACAGTTTTCACTGGACACCTCACCCATCCAATTATGCATTTGTATAGTTTCACTGGACACTTCACCCATCCAATTACGCATTATTGCAGTTTCACTGGACACTTCACCAATCCAATTACGCATTAGTACAGTTTCACGGGACACTTCACCCGTCCAATTACGCATTAGCTCAGCTTAACTGGACACTTCACCCATCCAATTACGCATTTTTACAGTTTCACTAGACACTTCATCCATCCAATTACGCATTAGTACAGTTTTACTGGGCACTTCACCAATCCAATTATGCATTAGCACAGCTTAACTAGACACTTTACCCATCCAATTATGCATTTTTACAGTTTTACCCATCCAATTACGCATTAGTACAATTTCACTTCACCATACAATAATTTTTACAAAGACAAGTGAAAAAAAGTTAAAAAAAATTCATTCACCATACAACAAAAAATACAAACACAAAATAGACCTCTTCCAAAGACAGATCATCCTGCCATCTCCATCATCAAGCCAAAATGGCAAGCATCCACTGAAATCTCTGCCAATCTTCAGTTTCTGTGCGAAAACAAATCATATAAACGTGATTAGGATCCCGAATTGAACAACATACCCAACAGCATACAAACAGTCAATTTGACACAGGGCCCCTGCATGTTCTCTTGTTATGCCCAGGCCTTTTACATGATGAGCATACTGTAACAGCTTTGACGACCTGCGATGGGAATCTATTCCTCTTCGGTCGACCAGGCTGAGGCCTCATATCGGGAGGCATGATCTGAACCTCGACATTTGAGACCATATCAGCATTTGGTACAGGGAAAATAATGTTCTCATATGCTTTTTTATACGTTTCAACTGAATAAGCATCATCACAAAAATCGTATACCGACCACCTTTTCTTGTCAATGCATGCACAAGCATGTTTGCAGGGGAGCTTCAAGATCTGTCAGTAATTACAAGAACATTCTCGCTTGCCAAGGTCTACTGTGTGTCGGAATTCCCCTTCATTCACCTCAAATGTCACTGAGTTGGCTCGTACAACATTCAAGCTCATTCCTACTTAAAATTCAGCCTTGACCATCACCTCTATATCCATACAAAGGTGCGTTTGCAATTCATGACTTTGCCCCCTTCTATTGCACATCATGGTCATTATCTGCTACCTAATCCGGTCAATCAAAGCAACAATTGGGAGGGATCTCGCATCCTTCACCCAACTGTTCCAACACTCTGCAATGTTGTTGTTGATGATACAAAATCGATTACCGGTAAATAATGAATTAGCCCAGTTTTCAGGAGCGGAGTTATTTAAGAAATCTGCAGCCAATGGCATTGCTTTAAGGATTTTGTTGATGTGCAGGGAGTACTCAGCCCTGGTAGGAGCATATGCTGCTGCATTGAATACATTGGTCCAATGTTTTTTGTTCAGTTTGGGATAATGCTTCCTAAGGACTTGCGATCATGACAACCAACAACCACTTTATTATCAAGAAAAGGAGCATACATATCAACTCATCACACTAATCAATAAACAAATACCTGAGTTCTGAAGTTATCCACCAAATGTCTGATTCAGAATGCATGTTGGGAGCCTGGAAATACCCTTGGCACATGCGTAACAAGACCCAAGTGCCTGTCGGAGAAGAATGTGTACTGTCTAAAATCACAAAGCACAGGCTGACTTTCAAGAGCATGTCTCAACTTTTGGCAAAACCATTCCCAATTCTCATCATTCTCTAAGTCAACGACAGCGTATTCAATTGTGAACAACTGATTGTTTCCATCCTTCATTGTCGCACAAAGCAAATGACCTTTGAATTTGCTCTTGATATGAGTGTCGTTAAGGAAAACTATTTTCCTACAACCTCTAAGAAATCCTACCAAACAAGCATTCAAAGCCATAAACAAGCGGTTAAACCTGTTATCCAGTTGTTTTGTCTCCAAATCACAAATGCTACCGGGATTCGATCATCTCACAGCATCCACATACCAATGGAGTCGGTTATAAGACCCAACATCAGAACCATGGATATTATGTAGTGCTATCTCCTTGCCCGGCCAAGCAGTATGGTATGGAATTTCCACATTGTGCTCGTTCCGGATATAAGAAACTATATATTTCGGTTTGTATTTAGGATTTGCCATGATATGGGCCTTCATTACACCCGCAGCCCAATTTGAATCGGTATTGGGGTGTGACCTTTTATTCGTAACAGTTTCCAAACCACAAACATGGTCAACATTTAACTTTCTTATAGTAAACTCACCGTCTCTCCTACAATAAGAGGCATAAAACCTCCAGTTGCAGTTCTCATCCGGGTAAGTAGCTATAATCTTATCAGTATCATTCTTCATATATTTAAACTTTCGATTCACTGCAATGTGATAATTTCTTAAATGAACCCTACAATCATTAGCATCCTTAAAGGCCTGTCCAACGCGACGGATGCAATGATTCCAGGATTCATTGTTGTTTGAATTATGAACGACTAGGGCTTGACTTGTCGAGGTCATTCCCTGGTCATCAGTTTTCAAATAAGACACAAGCCAAACGAATAACGCATCACATATGCATCACAATTACAAATCAGCCATACAACAGAGCAAATTAAAATATAGGGACTACCTTCTCTAAGATGAACTTGAAGGGGGCTGAATTGCTCTCAATTTTGCAATGTTTTGTTTTGCTAGACCATGCACTGCCACCATACTCTCAACATCTTGATCTTTCTTCAAAGTAATCCATGATTCATCTTCCATATGGGCAGCCTTGTACTGCACCACATATGTATCACAATCGAATGTAGGCCAATGGGTCTCAATCTCCGAAAACACTTTTGCAAGTGTATCGCTCTCCTGAAGTTGAAAGATATGATCTTGGCCTTCAAAAAATACACTACACCAAATCGAACAAGTCACCAATGTAACATCCCGCTCGTCCGACTTATCAGATACGCCACGTTTCAACCTTTTTATGTGTTTACTTATGTGATTTTATATTTCTTGTGGCCCTATTATAAACTCTTTTAGAGTTTAGGGGCCTGTTTGTAATTTTCCCTTTTTGGGGTTTTTCGGTCATTCCTCGTTCGATCGAGATTTCGACCCTTGAACCTCTTCGGCACGTTCGGGGCATCGAAATGAGTCCGTAGGCTCTAAGTTTGCCCTATTCTGACGTCGTTAGCTTCTCCAACCGATCGTTTTACGCACGAGGACCAGGGATAAAAGACCCGAATCCTCGTTTAACGTGACAGAACATGCTCAGCTCTCTCTCCCTCTCTCGTTCTCCAGGCGAAACACACACACCCAAGGTATGATTTCACACACATTTCAAACTTAGTTGTTTCTCGACGGAATTCGACGAACCAATAATCCATTTCGAAGAGCTCGACGACGCGGTCACAACCGTACCAAGATCTCGGCCACCGGATTTCAGTCGCGCCCGGTGGGTGGCGGCGGACAGCGGCTTGGCCGCCCTTTTGCGGCGGTTTCCGGCGAGACTTTGGCAGCACGCGCCCCAGACCCAGGTAAAGGACTTCTCGGCGCATCGTTTGTCGTTGACGGTGCAGCCAATGGCCGGCGGACGGCGGCACACGTGGTCACCGTAGCGGCGTCTCCCGCCGTGCTCCGGTGGCTTTTTCTGATGACTCAGGATGGTTTCCAAGGTTTTCCGAACCCCCGGTTTGATTTCCGAACTCGGTTTGGCTCAATTCGCGGCGTAGGTGGTGGTTCCGGCGATTGGAGTGGCAGCAGAAACTTCGGAGGTTAACGGGGGCCCTTTTCGTCGATCCTTTGGCTACGGACTCTTCACGAAAGTTGTTCGGAACGACGAGAACTATCATGCATTGATCACGCGTTTCCATATTTGGCAGTTTGGTGGCGGATCGCGGCAGCACAGCAGCGGCTCACGGCGGAGGTTAGCTCCGAGGATATTTTACGGCGACCACCTTAGGGGTTTCGAAGAGCTCGTTACGGGTAAGACTATGCTTCTTTCGGATTTGATTTTCGTTCATCGGTTTGGAAGTAATTTTGATTTGAAGATTTTAGGGTTTTCGTATTCTTGGATTTGAAATTGGAGACGATCGGCTTGGAATTTGCAGAAATTGGTTGAGGAATTGGAACAAGCACGAGGAATACTTGCACGAGTGAATTTTGGGGAATTGGAACGCCACTTTCCGTTCGTCAATCGGATGCCCGGTTGATTTGTTATGATTTATTTTGTGTAATTTGAATATTTGAAATTAATTGTTTTAATTGCTAATTGCTTGATTTGTCGATCGAATTGTATTCCAATGTGTACGAAATCATGTATTAATGAATTATGAGATGTATTGATGCTTTGATTTGCAATTTGAATTCCGATATATCGAATTTAAGCTATTTGTCTAACTTGAAGGGGGTGTATGTGTAATTTCCCTAAACGTATAAATTGTATGACTTATCCTTGTCGATTCATAAACAAATATGCTAATTATGATTTCGATTAAGAGAAGTTATTATGCCTAAGCTTGAAGCTTTCTAATTAATCTAATCAACTAAATTGAATTGGTTATTTGATATATGAATTTATATGAAATAAGGTAACATGCATTGTCTTTCCATTTTGTTTGTCTGAATTAATTGTTTGCTTTGAATTACCCGATCCTTGTCCTTTGAATACGAACATGCTATTCTTGATAACTTAGAAATAATTTACCGTGCTATGTATGATTTAATTGGAAACTCTTGGAAGTAAGAAATGATTTATTCGTAATTATGAATTTGGTTATGTAATGAATGAATATGTCCCAATATTTAATATGATTTGATTGAACTATGTAATGTTTGCTTTTGCATGTAATTAATATGAATTTGGACTCTATTTACGTGACTGCATCTCTTGAGTGTTTTAGCATCTGCAATACGTCTTTGTGTGGTTGACTGAGTCTGAGTCTGAGTTCTGTGTTGTGTTTTGCATGTCAGTTGGTTCAGGTGCACCCGGGGTGGTGACAAGTGGGTCGTGCAGGTTCCGGGGTGAACCATTTGCTGTGTCTTCAGCTTTGTCTGGTACCAGGTGAGGTTTTAGGATTTTGTTTTAGTTACAACGACCTACAGCCCTCTATGCTCGTTTTCAAGCCTGCATGCGATTATTCTATTATATTTATATAATAGATATGTGTTTATACGATACGTTTATGATTTTGTCATATGATTAAAGGTCTTCGAACTGTATATGTACGAGCGTATGTAAGCTTGAAAATATTTTGCAATGAGGCTATGCTCCAAACCGTGTGTATTCATACCAGTTCCGGATTAAGATGACACGGAGAGGTACGTTTATAGCATATGCTAAGTTGCAAGGTATGGTATGTCTAATCAGGTACGTAAGTCTGTTATGATTTGATAAGTATGATATGCAGCGAGTTATGATCTGATATGCTCCGTTCTGTTGTGTTGGGCCCCGAGACGTGGGTAAGGGAGACCCGGGACGACCATGGGGTGGTCGTCGGTTATGACCCCTATGCACGTTCTCATTTGAGATACTCACGTGCGACCTATGGAGGTTGGGAAGACGTAGTATCTTGAGCCCTCGGTGGATAATCGGGGAAGGCACAGTGTGGGTTAGCTACCCCATGTGTGTTTGTATTGGTATGAGTAGTGACGGTTTGCTCCCCAAACTACATGGTGTTGGGGTTGGATTGTTTATGATATTTGTTGGTTTTCTGTTATGATACGTATGATACGATATGGAAGTAAGGTAGGAGAACTGTACTCGCCGGGTATATGAATATGATCTGCTATGTTGATTATGAAACGGGATAGGAGCTTTCTCTTTCGATATGTTTCGAGTTTGTTCAGTCTGATATGATTTGAATAAGTACACGTTTGATTTGAAAATGGATTTAGTATGCAAAACCCTACTCCCGGTTCATAATCTTTCTTTTGATACGTGCTCTACTCCTTATTATGTATAGTGTGTGTGAGTTCATCCCCCTCACTCAGTCAGTGGACTGATCCTCGCCCCACCTATATTTTTAGTTTGCAGGTGCAGGTTGTTGGAGTTCGAGCTAGGCGGCTTTGAGTCGGGTTTGTCGAGTCTGTGTCGGTCTATTTGATTTGTTAAGTACTTTGTTTTGATTTGTGTGGGAAACTATGTGTATGATTTATATTATGCAGGTTGGTACTTATGATTTGTATGTTTGAAATTGGGGACAGGTTAGGACAGGTTCGTGGATTTAGTTGAAACCGTTTTCATTGTATAATTTCGGGACAGGTTAGGACTGGATTACTTGATTAGTTGAACCCGTTTAATTGTGCTTGTTGATTAAAGTTCTTGATAGCTCATATTTTGCATCGCTTCCGCATTCAGGTTTTTCTTATTTTACTTGTACAGGGTTTAGGTACCGCCTAGCTTAGGTTGGTTTTTTTGTTTTGTTTGTCACTCGTTCGCTCTGACTTGGTGCGTGTGCGGACTTTCCATTTCGTACACGTGTTGGGTCATGGTGCGGGGGTGTGGTGCCCCACCGCTTGGGGTGCTACATCTTAAGTGGTATTAGAGCTACCAGGTTCAGAACCGGTACTCTGGAGTCGTGTCGTGTCAGTTTAGGTCGTACGGTGTAGGAATACTTGTGTATTGCATTTGTCTGATCTGAAATTTTGACTACTTTGCATGAATTTGTCTGAGCTTATGCGATTGTGTGCACACTATGATTACGATTTTTGCAAAATTATCATTTTTATGCTTTAAATTTTAGTAAATTACTTGTTGCATCTGCATTAATTAGGTTCTCTTAATTGCTTTTATTACTTGACATATCCACGTACTAACCTGCATGCATAGATATTTATTCAATTTGTGAATTACAGGGTGTTGCCTCGATGCCAAAAATTGAAGTTGATCGAGACAACACTTCCCACTTCTACAAATTCGTGAAGGAGGATTTGAAACTTCCATCTTCTGACTACTTGGATGAAAAGCAAATGAATCTCTACAAGAATTCAACAAAGTCTTCGATGCTAATATTATGGAAACAGGTATCCTGCATTCATAGCACATGCATCATGCATTGGATTAGATTGTAAATTAAATTTGAACCTTTGTCCTACTGCTTCATTGTTTTCCTTATTCATTAATGAGTGTATGCCATTCACATCCCTAACCCCACATGCATTAGACTCGTGGTTGTAATTTAGGTGTTCATCTATCTGATCCACCGAGTACTGTTTAGTTGAAGCCACTTCGGAATCTGAATAGGGGTTGACCAAAAAATATGCAATCGAGCTAACACAGTCAGGGCATAAGGTGGATAAAAGAAGACATTTGTATACAAAGAAGACAAGAGATCTTTTAATTATCGAGGTGCCTTTGGGATATATACTTAACTACTTGGAGGTGCTGGGGAGTGACATACTTTATAAGAACCCCATAATTTCTAAGTATAGATAGCATGCGGTAGCATTGAAGAAATCGAGGCATTTATATCATTTAGAGATTCTCTAGTGGAGGACAGATTATTATAAATACACCAACAATGGTAGCTATACTTGTACTAAAGGAAAAGGGTAAACTATATAAACTACAAAATTTTGGTGATGATGTTATTGAGGGCTAACTTCACCAAATATTAAGGATGGGGGACATCATTTAAAACGACGGTATCAAAGTAGGATTGTTTAAAGATTCTTCATTGATCACTCCACGGTTGTTTTGAGAGACCTTCTATTGGTAGAGATAGCCACTCCCTATTCTCGAGGATTTTATTTGGACTTCAGGAGAGACCCCACAAATCACTTTACTCAGAGTATCAAGTTAAACAGCTCAAGACCCTTTGAAACCCGAGCATTCGGAAAAAAAAAAAAAAACAAAACCAAAGGATGCAAATTTGAACGGGAAGTTGGAACTACGGCCAGATAAGGATTTGATTATCCTTTCAAGTTAAAGATATTGTCAACCTCGACTTCACTACTACGGTGAACGGTACATTGAGCATTCATGGCATTTGCACACATGCATTTCATAAGTAATTATATTTTATTTTGCTTGACATGTGTGACGACGTGTAATGTTTGATGCTGCTTTGATTGTAATAACGTGGCTAATTGATTTAATTTTTATAACTTAAGATTTATTGTTGTTGTGAATTCTTGTAAACTGAATGGATTACATGCTTGCGTGGATTGTTCGTGCTTTAGTGTTTATAATTTCCTTATTGGCTCACTAACCCTTCATGCACATACAAGTACATTGCAATCTTATTTTACAGAGATTCCATCGCGATATCCCCCTTGAGTTGAGCATGGATGATGAGTTTATACTCTAGGGACACCGATATCAGTCGCGTAAAGGTACACTATACATGCATCCCATGTTTTGCATCCAGTGTTATTTTGATGTGTGTATGTGTAAATGCTGAGTAAGTGGACTTGTATGCTAGAGAGTTGTTGAGATCTCTCTCTTTACGTGTTAGGGAGATGTTGGATTCTCCCTATTTATGTGATAGAAAGATGTTGGATTCTTTCTAAATTATGTGAGCAAGAGATGCTGAATTCTCTTGGAGTTAGATATTTAGGAGATGTTGGATTCTCTTGAATCTAGGGGTTTGAGAAATGCTGGAATTTCTCAAACTAGAATGTCTGGGAGATGTGGAATTTGTCAGACTTAGGTTGAGAGACGGGGTTCTCTCGATTCTGTGTTTGAGAGACGGGGTTCTCTCAATCTTGTGCCTGAGAGACGGGGTTTCTCTCTTTTGTGTGTGTTGAGGGACGGGGTTCTCTCACTTTCGTGTTGAGAGATGGGATTCTCTCTTGCTTATCGTAGTTGCGTTGCTCGTGGCCTGACGACAGTTTGCAAGTAACGAGGATGCGATAGTGTCAAGCTATGGGTGCAGTGACCTAGTGGTGATCGAATGAGTTTGAAGTGATCAGCGGTCAAGTGCTCAGTGGGACTTCAGTGACAACGAGACACTTTGAAGGGAGTTGATGCCAACTAAGGGAGAAGTACCCTAAGGAGGTTGCAGTTCGCCTAGATTAGAGTTGCGCAGTGGAAGCTTGAAGTGGAATTCATTTCGGAGTCGTTAAAAATCCTGTTTCCGGACCTGAGGACAGGCCCTTTTGAAGGAGGGAAGTTTGTAACATCCCGCTCGTCCGACTTATAAGGTACGCCACATTTTAACCTTTTTATGTGTTTACTTATGTGATTTTATATTTCTCGTGGCCCTATTTTGAACTCTTTTAGAGTTTAGGAGCCTGTTTGTAATTTTTCCTTTTTCGGGGTTTTTCGATCATTCCTCGTTCGATCGAGATTTCGACCTCTTGAACCCCTTTGGCGCGTTCGGGGCATCGAAACGAGTCCGTAGACTCTAAGTTTGCCCTATTCTGACGTCGTTAGCTTCTCCTACCGATCATTTTGCGCGCGAGGACCCAGGATAAAAGACCTGAATCCTCGTTTAACGTGACAAAACACGCTCAGCTCTCTCTCTCCCTCTCTCGTTCTCCGGGCGAAACACACACACCCAAGGTGTGATTTCACACACATTTCAAACTTGGTTGTTTCTCGACGGAATTCGACGAACCAATAGTCCATTTCGAAGAGCTCGACGACGCGGTCACAACCGTACTAGGATCTCGGCCCGACGACGACGGACGGCGGAGAAATCTCCAGATTTCAGTCGCTCCAGGCGGGTGGCGGTGGACAGCGGCTTCGCCGCCCTTTCGCTGTGGTTTCCGGCGAGACTTTGGCAGCACGCGCCCCAGACCCAGGTAAAGGAGTGGTTTCCGGCGAGACTTTGGCAGCACGCGCCCCAGACCCAGGTAAAGGACTTCCCGGTGCATCGTTTGCCGTTGACGGCGCAGCCAACGGCCAACGGATGGCGGCACACGCGCCGCCTGAAGTTGACGCAGCGGCGGCACGTCACTGTAGCGGCGTCTCCTGCCGTGCTCCGGCGGCTTTTTCCGATGAATCAGGATGGTTTCCAAGGTTTTTCGACCCCCCGATTTCATTTCCGAACTCGGTTTGGCTCAATTCGCGGCGTAGGTGGTGGTTCCGGCGATTGGAGTGGCGGCAAAAAGTTCGGAGGTTAACGGGGGCCCTTTTCGTTGATCTTTTGGCTACGGACTCTTCACGGAAGTTGTTCGGAACGACGAGAACTATCATGCATTGATCACGCGTTTCCAGATTTGGCAGTTTGGTGGCGGATCGCGGCGGCACAGCGGCGGCTCACGACGGAGGTCAGCTCCGGGGATATTTTTCGGCGACCACCTTAGGGGTTTCGAAGAGCTCGTTACGGGTAAGACGAAGCTTCTTTCGGATTCGATTTTCATTCACCGGTTTGGAAGTAATTTTGATTTGAATATTTTAGGGTTTTCGTATTCTTGGATTTGAAATTGGAGACGATCGGCTTGGAATTTGTAGAAATTGGTTGAGGAATTGGAACGAGCACGAGGAATACTTACACGAGTGAATTTTGGGGATTTTTTCGGCACGTTCCGGTGGCAGCCGAGCGGCGGGTGGCGGCGTTCCGGTGGCTCCGGTGGCGGCGTTCCGGCGGTCTTCGGACAGTTTGTCCGCCTCATTGTGGTGAGTCCAACGCCACTTTTCGTTCGTCAATCGGATGCCCGGTTGATTTGTTATGATTTATTTTGTGTAATTTGAATATTTGAAATTAATTGTTTTAATTGCTAATTGCTTGATTTGTCGATCGAATTGTATTCCAATGTGTACGAAATCATGTATTAAATGAATTATGAGATGTATTGATGCTTTGATTTGCAATTTGAATTCCGATATGTCGAATTTAAGCTATTTATCTAACTTGAAGGGGGTGTATGTGTAATTTCCCTAAACGTATAAATTGTATGACTTATCCTTGTCGATTGATAAAAAAATATGCTAATTATGATTTCGATTAAGAGAAGTTATTATGCCTAAGCTTGAAGCTTTCTAATTAATCTAATCACCTAAATTGAATTGGTTATTTGATATATGAATTTATATGAAATAAGGTAACATGCATTGTCTTTCCATTTTGTTTGTCTGAATTAATTGTTTGCTTTGAATTACCCGATCCTTGTCCTTTGAATACGAGCATGCTATTCTTGATAACTTAGAAATAATTTACCGTGCTATGTATGATTTAATTGGCAACTCTTGGAAGTAAGAAATGATTTATTCGTAACTATGAATTTGGTTATGTAATGAATGAATATGTCCCAATATTTAATATGATTTGATTGAACTATGTAATGTTTGCTTTTGCATGTAATTAATATGAATTTGAACTCTATTTACGTGACTGCATCTCTTTAGTGTTTGAGCATCTGCCGTACGTCTTTGTGTGGTTGACTGAGTCTGAGTCTGAGTTCTGTGTTGTGTTTTGCATGTCAGTTGGTTCAGGTGCACCCGGGGTGGTGACAAGTGGGTCGTGCAGGTTCCGGGGTGAACCATTTGCTGTGTCTTCAGCTTTGTCTGGTACCAGGTGAGGTGTTAGGATTTTATTTTAGTTACAACGACCTACAGCCCTCTGTGCTCGTTTTCAAGCCTGCATGCGATTATTCTATTATATTTATATAATAGATATGTGTTTATACGATACGTTTATGATTTTGTCATATGATTAAAGGTCTTCGAACTGTATATGTACGAGCGTATGTAAGCTTGAAAATGTTTTGCAACGAGGCTATGCTCTAAACCGTGTGTCTTCATACCAGTTCCGGATTAAGATGACACGGAGAGGTACGTTTATAGCATATGCTAAGTTGCAAGGTATGGTGTGTCTAATCAGGTACGTAAGTCTGTTATGATTTGATAAGTATGATATGTAGCGAGTTATGATCTGATATGCTCCGTTCTGTTGTGTTGGGCCCCGAGACGTGGGTAAGGGAGACCCGGGACGATCATGGGGTGGTCGCCGGTTATGACCCCTATGCACGTTCTCATTTGAGATACTCACGTGCGACCTACGGAGGTTGGGAAGACGTAGTATGTTGAGCCCTCGGTGGATAACTGGGGAAGACACAGTGTGGGTTAGCTACCCCGTGTGTGTTTGTATTGGTATGAGTAGTGAGGGTTTGCTCCCCAAACTACACGGTGTTGGGGTTGGATTGTTTATGATATTTGTTGGTTTTCTGTTATGATACGTATGATACGATATGGAAGTAAGGTAGGAGAACTGTACTCGCCGGGTATATGAATATGATCTGCTATGTTGATTATGAAACGGGATAGGAGCTTTCTCTTTCGATATGTTTCGAGTTTGTTCAGTCTGATATGATTTGAATAAGTATACGTTTGATTTGAAAATGGATTTAGTATGCAAAACCCTACTCCCGGTTCATAATCTTTCTTTTGATACGTGCTCTACTCCTTATTATGTATAGTGTGTGTGAGTTCATCCCCCTCACTCAGTCAGTGGACTGATCCTCGCCCCACCTATGTTTTTAGTTTGCAGGTGCAGGTTGTTGGAGTTCGAGCTAGGCGGCTTTGAGTCGGGTTTGTCGAGTCTGTGTCGGTCTATTTGATTTGTTAAGTACTTTGTTTTGATTTGTGTAGGAAACTATGTGTATGATTTATATTATGCAGGTTGGTACTTATGATTTGTATGTTTGAAATTCGGGACAGGTTAGGACAGGTTCGTGGATTTAGTTGAACCCGTTTTCATTGTATAATTTCGGGACAGGTTAGGACAGGATTACTTGATTAGTTGAACCCGTTTAATTATGCTTGTTGATTAAAGTTCTTGATAGCTCATATTTTGCATCGCTTCCGCATTCAGGTTTTGCTTATTTTACTTGTACAGGGTTTAGGTACCGCCTAGCTTAGGTTGGTTTTTTTGTTTTGTTTGTCACCCGTTCGCTCTGACTTGGTGCGTGTGCGGACTTTCCATTTCGTAGACGTGTTGGGTCATGGTTCGGGTGTGTGGTGCCCCACCGCTTGGGGTGCTACAACCAAGCTGCCGGAATCCATCTTCACAGATTGGGCTTTCTCGATTTCGTATCAAACAAGTGGTGTCCGCTTCGGTTATCAAATCAAAATACTAATACCAACAATTGGGGGTGCTATGATATTAGGCTTATGGCTGCGACGGGGGCGGCGGTGGACTCAGAATCACGGGAAGAAGCAGAGGCAGTTTAGTTGCAAGCTGGTGAATCAATCATGTGTGTATCAGAGTAAAACTTGAGGGCAAAGTAGTCTTTTAAGGTGTTTGGGGGGTTTACAAAAAATATGTGTTCTATTGGTGATCACAAATGAAGAATTTTCAAATTAGGGGGTTTAGGATAACTTTTGAGAAAATTTGGTCCTTTGAAATAACTTCCCCTCTTTTTTTCTGATAAGAATTATAATCCAAAACTTCAAAAATTTGCAATTTAAATTCTCAACTCAAAAACTTTGCAATTTAATGCAATTTTTTTTTCGAGAATTATTAATCCCTACTGGAAAACATCCACATTTTTCCATGGTTTTTTTGGTGGGAATTAGTGGTTTTCGATGAAAAGTTACATTAAATTTCTAAGTTTTAAAATTGTGGATTATAGTTTTTATTAAAAAAAATTTGTACCAAAATTATTAAAATAAGTCGATTGATATATTAAAATTGCATTTTCCCTGTAACAATATTATTTAAGAGAAAAACTAGGTTCCATGACTATGTTCTATTGATGTTGAATGTAACAACTTACCAAATAATTCACATACCATGTATTATTCAATTATGTAGGTAAAGACAAGTAGAGTGATGAGTGGACTAGCTATGAGACTTGTAAATATTTAGTCTGTTTCTATATGTTAGGTCATGACCCACTAGGCCATTCTTCTCAAATTGTGACACTTGTCATTTCTCTCTCTTATTTATTTTTTATGGATTCTCCTTGTTTTTATTTAGTTTTTTTCTCTCTTTTTCTTTTTGGTTAGATTGTTATTATTTCTTATAAAAATATATAATTCTATTTATTTTTCAATTATAATATGTATATGTATAAAATAAAACTTAATTATTTATATTAATTTTTTATCTAATAAAATATTGTATATGGAGAATTAATTTCTTTTTTATATCTACATATTAATTTTACTTTCAAAATATGTTCATTTTATATTTTAACGACTCAAATTAGTTATATTTGTTTTTTTAAATAATAATAATATTTTATAATTGAATAATATCTTAAGAAAAAATTAAGCAATATATTAGATTTAGAAAAAACGTATATACATAATTAAATTTTATTTTATACATATCATAGTTAAAAAATAAATAGAACTATATATTTTATAAGAAATAATAATCTAAACGAAATAGAAAAAGTGAGAAAAAACTAAACAAAAATAAGAATAATGCATAAAAAGTAAAGAAGAGATAGAAAATAACAAGTGTCACAATTTAAGAGGCATATTAGGGGTGTTGTCCCTCTCCTCATACTTTGGTATATATGGGTGGAACGAAACAGATCCAAACACAAAAGGACAACCTTTTCTACGTATAATATTATCCGGGGGGTCAAAGATCATATCTAGGGGTGTGCAGAGTTCGGTAATACCGACCGAACCGACCGAAACCGAAAATTCGGTACGTACCGAAAACCGAACCGATAATTCGGTTCGGTATTCGGTATATAGATTTTCAAATTTTCGGTATTCGGTTCGGTATCGGTAATTACCTACGGTATACCGAACCGACCGAAATACCGAAATAATTTTTTTAATATTTTTTACATATATTTTTAGATATTATTATAATTTTTTATATACATATATAATATATTATATATTGATTCCTAAATTATATTACTGTATTTGTTTTATACATATATTATATATTATATATATCTTATAATTAGGTGTACAATTAATTTATTTAAGTTTTTAACTCTTCAAAAATGTATTAAAACTTTTAATTCCCAAGTCCCAATTTCTATTCTGTTAGTCATAAAATGAGAATCGAGAGTTTGATACTTGAAAGTTTAAAGTGCCAAATTCGAGACTTCCGAGTGTTTTTGTCATATTGATATATTTTTCGTTTTTTTTTTATTTTTAATTTTTTTTCGGTAATTCGGTTTTATACCGAACCGTACCAAAATAATTTCGGTAAAAACCGAGCCGATAATTTCGGTTCGGTATTCGGTATACCGAAATTTCGGTTCTGTCGGTTCGGTATATACCGATTGAACACCCCTAATCGTATCTTTCACTGGGGTAGGTTTGGAGAGGAGATATTAGAAGGGCGAGAGAATTCGGGGTTCGCCTCCAAAAACCCCCTGAACATGTCTGCAAGAAAGTCATCTGGAGACGGCCACAACAGGGGAGCTTCAAACTAAATACAGATGGAGCCGCCTGGGGCTATTCGGGGCCTGCGGGAATCGGAGGGGTTATTCGTAACGACGAGGGTAATGTAGTCAGTGCCTTCAGCTGCGGCATCGGGACGACGTCAAATACGGTGGTTGAATTGAGGGCTCTGGTTCACGGTGTTCGAGTTGCTGCTGCTATGAGAGTTTCCCTCCTGTGGATCGAGGTTGATGCACAAGTTGTCATGACAATTATTAAATGGGGTAAGGTTGGGGATATTACCACCAATCAACTCATCCAAGAATTCCGTTTGCACGCCAGGAATATGTCTATTAGGATGACACATATCTATCGGGAAGGCAATGCTATCGCAGATCGTCTTGCGACAAGAGGCGCGGACACTCAGACTGAATTGAATTTTCCGGAAGAACAAATGTTAAATGAGGTAAAAGGCTTTATTATTGTGGATAAGTGGGAATTACCAAGCTTTCGTTTCCATTAATGATGTACAGGTTCGGTAATCATAACTCTGTCAAGGCAGAGTTGCACGCTAACATGTTTTTTGAAGCTGTGCTGTATAGCCCTGTTCTCTTCTTGGATAGGCAGCGGAAAGGTAATGGTAATGGCCTTACTTCGAGTAATGCCCAAGTGAGTCAGAAGCTGTTGGAAGCACGGGAGGAGAATAAAAAGGGAGGTTTGGACTATTTTCATCATTACAGTTACTCCTTTCTTTCGGATATCCCCTCTCACAATGAATTGGATTTTATGCTGCATCTTTCCATGTTGCCAGAAGGTATCTTAATTTGGTAGGTTGCATTTTGTGGCAAGAGCGGCACTTGGTGGAATTGTTCCCGCTGGCAGCTAGTTTTATACTTGGATATTGATGGTTGGCTTCTTGTACATGATGTCAGACACCAACCGAACACCCATAATTCGTGCCCTGTGGAAGCTATCGTCGAGTTCGTGTACATTGGTTGCAAGATGTGGACCACATTGGCCCATGTCGTCTTTGCCCGGACGTCTGGGCGCCTTCTTAGAGGGCCAACGAGTGTTCCTTTGATGACGATTAGTGTTAGGGGTGATCATATCAATTTTACTCAGGTTTTGTGGTACCTTACTAGTTATTTTCATGGGCACTTTAACCTTTGTTGTTTAAACGATCCCTGGATCATGAACAAATGCATTCACTTTGTGGTTTCGGTTGGTTAATATATGAGGTGGGGGCCTCGCTTCTAACCCCACGGTCTCTCTAACCGGTTTCGAAAAAAAAAAAAAAAAGTGTCACAATTTAAGAGGAATGACCTAGTGGGTCATGACCTAGCATATAGTAAACCATTCCTTAATAGCAACCTATTCCATGTTATTAACTCGTGACAAAAAAACATTCTTATTATGTTCCTTAAAACTTGTTAGGAGAGATAATACTTAAAGTTAGCAAGTTGCCTAAGTTTATACATTTCATATTAATTAAACGAGGATATTGCATTTACATTTTTGGTGGAAATCAACAAATTACCAAATATACTTCACTAACATCATTTGGAATTTTGTGGACATCCATTAATTATTTTTTGTCTAAGTGTTGAGATACTTGAGATCAGTAGTATTATTTGATTGTTTTCATAAATGAAATATACGTTTGTGTAAATTTTTCATCCTTTTTTTTTTTTCAAGTCCCAAAATTTAATTTTCATTGCTAATTAAAGGGATTATGACTATTATAAAGTATTCTAATAATTTTGATATATAGATAATACTTCTATAAATATTATTTTGATATTATACCACGGTAGATATCATGTTAGCAATTATAATTTAAAAATTTATATATATATATATATGGTGTTAAGGCCGTATTACTATATCCATACATGTGCTTTATAGATTCATACTTAATAAATGGCATTTAGGGTGGACCAAAAAAAAAAAAAAATAATAAACGGCATTTAGGAATCTTGTCGCAAGGCTAGCTATTCTATACCATCCCACTTTACATAGTTTTTTTTCTTTTTCTGAACAAATTAATTATATATATATATATATATATATATATTATAGTTTTTTCGCTGCATTACTTTATAGAAAAGACAATTCCTTTTATTTTTTTTTCTAATTACAAGTATGAGTCTTTGTGTTTTCCCTCTTTTCATACTCTGCACACAGTTTTGGCCGCTTCTCCTTTTCGATAGTACTCTTGCGTGTTCAAAATTTATTAATCTTCATTATATAGTCCATTTTTTCACCTCTCTCAAGTTAAATTAGTTCAAAAAAGTCTTAATAAGTGATATATATCGGAAAAAAATTACTATTTAATTATTTCCATTGCTGATTGTGTAACAAATACATAGTTGTCTTAAATATAATCAATCATAATACATTCTCAATAATCCTGTGATTGAGCCAACATATATATGGTAAGTCTTAATAATTGTTAACAGGCTTGAAAGCAAGAAGGTTTTAACTTTTACGTATATACGTACAGTATCACGTTCATATATAATTTCCATGTACAAAATGTGATTAGTTTTACTGTTTTACGTGACACAAATGCCTCTCTTTGTTCTTTTATCAAACTTCTGGTAAAGATCATGGAGTTGAACTAATTACTTAAATGTTTTGCACCCTCTTTGACAGGTTTGTATACCATAAAAATGTGACTGCCTTGTAAGTAACGTGCAGTGCTAGCTGCAGCAGTTTCATGCAAGGCCAAAAACATAATAATTTACTTACTTTAATTAGGGCAATTAAGACTACACGCGTCGTAATTTATAACGAACAAACGAACGAAAGAAATATATTAATATTATAGACTTATAGTTAATTTATTCACGATTTTAAATATCGATGTAATTGGTTGCATTACCAAAATGAAAAAACTTAAATAGTTTTTTCAGCTCTCACTTCCATTAAATGTATATATTTGTCTATCATATTATAACCTGCTTCATGAGTTAAGTTAATTTGGAGTGATGATTTTATCTAAGTAGTTATTTTGATGTGAAAAGGGAACAAGGATCGAAGAACTTAGTCATAGAAACCTAAGAATGTATGATAAAATATAGTCATGGGTTAAGAGTTTATTACTTCTATTAATTTTTTTTGATCTATCCCCACTCAATTGAGTAAAGGACTAATCTCCCGAGACAGCTAAAGACGCTTATTGCAGGGACCTCTCCCAACGTAGTTTTTTACATTCACAAGGTTTGAACCCGAGACCTTGCTTAAGTGAACTCAAACCCCTATCCACTTGAGTCAACTGCCCGTTGGTATTACTTCAATTAATTAAGTGGTTAAGTGACTAGACCCCATCTTTTTTTTTTTTTGAGGAAATTGCTGTTTTAGTCCCGTAAATTACCCACTTTTTAATTTTGGTCTCAACCATTAGGGTTTTCGCAATTTAAGTCTCATATTGTTCCAATTTTTGTAGATGTAGTCCCAAGCTCCAATTTCCGTCAATAGTTAACGGTGCACGCACGTGATTATCACGTGCACATTAGTTTAGGGTCTGCGAACGAATTCTTACCCCCAATTGCACTATGCCCAAAATCCCTAAACTCATTCCACTTGCCCTAAAGCTTGCACAGAACGATTCCTGAAATTCTGACTTCAGTGTTGGAAGAAGAGCTGGCATTGCAAGACCCAACAAAGAACTCCAACCTAGTACCTTATTACCATAAGAGCTTTAATCTTCGCTGCGTTTTTTCACCATGGGTAAAGTTATAATGGAATACTTTATCATGTATGTTCGGTAAAGTGAGGTTCTTTCACGTAGTGTTTGTCTTGTTGCTTGGTACTGTTGAAGATGTGGTCCCTATTGCTTTAGATTTTTTTTAATGGCAAGCTCTGTTACAAAACCCTAACATAGGTTTTTGTTGTTTATAGATCCAGACGAACTCACTGTCACACTTGTTATCCACCATGGAGGATTTTTTAGCAAAGGAAACAAAGGTGCTGACTATTTTGGGGAAAGTTTAGTAAGTTCGACTATGTTAACCTAAATAGGATTGGGTTTCATTATGTGGATAAGTTGTGTGAGGGATTAGGCTATAAGTGGACTAAAAGGTATTACAGGATTGAAAATGGTGAATTTGTTTTGTTCAAAGAGAGTCATCACATTCTTCATCTTTGTTTGTGTCATGAAGAAGATAGAGAAGTTCCAATTTTCTTAGAATCTCTGTATCAAGTTGATGATGATGTTGATAATTATGATGTTGATGTGCAAAGTTCTGAGCATGAAGAATTTTCAGAAAGTGATTACAGTTTAGGTGAAGAGGATATTGGTGATGAACCTGATAACAATTTGAATACATCTAATGTTGATGAAAGGGCTAAACGGGGGGAAAGTACATCTGAGCCTAATGTTGTTAATGAAGAGGATAGTGACACTTATTTAGACTCTGATTCTTCAAACTTTAATAGTGGGAAAGATTCTGATGATGAACAAACTGAAAAATATCCAGTATTTACTGTGTAGGATACATATGATCCAAAGTTCTTTTTAGGTCAGTGATTTGATAACAAGGGTGACTTTAAAAAGGCTGTTGATTCTTATGCTATAAAAAATAGGACAAACATTGGTTTTACTAAGAATGATCTAAGGAGGATTTATGCTCTTTGTGAGGAAGAAGGTTGTGGATGGAGAATAAATGCATTAGCTAGGGATGGTAAGGAAGGTAGTAAGGGAGATGGTTAAGGTGGTAAAGCTGGTAAGGGTGGCAAAAAAGATAAAAATGATAATGTGCCTTTCCAAATTGCAGAATTTAGGGATACACACAATTGTGATGGAAACTATCATGGGAAAAATATTGTCTTCATGGTTGGGAGAGAGGTATGAGAGTCATTTTAGGACTGATGCTAAGAGAAAAATTAAGGGTTGGAGGGAAGATATAGTTGCACATATGAATGTGAATGTAAAAACCCATCAAGCCTAGAGCAAAGTGGGTAGCTATGAAAAGGATAGAAGGTGAATCTGAAGATCAATATGGCAAATTATGGGACTATGTAGAAGAGATTAGAACATCAAACCCAGGGTCCACATGCTCCTGTAGAAAGTGGGAACTTTCTGAACCTATGTTTTTATCAATTTTAGAACCCAGGGTCAAACTATTATTTTTGTGTTTGCTTAATTGTTTTTGTCAAACTACTATATTTGGACATATGTTTTTATCAATTTTAGAAGCTACTGTCAAGCTACTGTATTCAGTAATTTGGACCTATGTTTTAATCAATGAAGTATGCTTTATGTTGTCCAATTTTACTTGAAGATATTGCTTAATGTGTTATTGAAATTTTTAGATTGAAATTTTCAATTTTCTTAAAGTATACTGGCTAAAAAATACAGAGCAAAACAGAGTGAATATTTCCTCTAAACACCATTAGATTGATAAGAAAGAGACATAATATAAAATGGAGATTTTTACATTGATTCATTCCAGCCTACTAACAACAACAAACAACAACATAACTACACCAACTGGAAAAGAAGATTGACACCTAAAAATTCTACCAAACCAAGAAAAGACACCAGAAAATCAGAACCACGTAGGTTAACACTTTGACACTTTTGCGTAGTTTCTCTACCTCAGCCAGGATTTTCCTTAAATCTTCTACCTTAGCCTGGATTTCCTTAGATCTTCACGGAGAAGTGAGGGATGTCTTCCCATGGGTTGGTCTTGCCCAAGAAAAAAATCATAGCCACCAACAATGTCTGCATAATTGTAAAATCTCCTACCTGGGTTCGCCCTTGTCGCCGAGGTCCTCAGACAAGCCTCCCTTCCACAAAAACACATGATTTTCTCAGGTGATTGAGTGGTGGTGAAGCTGGCTGTGGACATTTTTCAAAGCACCCAAATCTCAATTTGAAGAGGAATGAGAGAAATAAGAAAATTAGGGTTGGAAGATATTAAAAGGGGGTAAGAATTCATTCACAGACCCTAAACTAACGTGCAAGTGATAATCACGTGCGTGCACCGTTAACTATTGACGAAAATTGGAGCTTGGGACTACATTTGCAAAACTTGAAACAATATGGGACTTAAATTGCAAAATCTTAATGGTTGGGACCAAAATTAAAAGTGGGTAATTTATGGGACTAAAATAACAATTTTCTCTTTTTTTTTTTTAATAACACACTCTCAAGGTGTTAAAGGGATTTGAACCCGACTCATTATCTTGGAAAAAGAACCCTTTAATGATTTGAACCAACCCTTATTGACAAGTGACAAAACCCACATATAAATTTGAGATACTTGTAATCTTTCAATTTCAAATTATCCCTACACATGTAATATCAAGACTCAAGAGAATATGATTAGTGGTGAGAGCTAAAAAATGTTTGACTATTCAGAACCCTAACTTTATAATTATCTATATATTTATAGGTTTCATTCATCTTTCCAAATATCATCATTCCTACACTACTAGAAAACATGGTTTTTGCAACCGAAAATTTTTGGTTGCTGATGGGTCCAGAAATGGATGGGTCTGAATCCGATCACTTTACAATTTGTATTTTGTGGAGGAAACCACCGGAGCTTCGCCGGAAAAAGAGAAAGGGGTTCAACCTGTTGGGACAAGCACAAGAAGAGTCAGAAGGCCAAGCTGGGGGAACTGGGGGTGATACCCAGTTTGGCTCTCCGACGCTCAAGTCAGTTTTGTGTATGAAGGAATGTAAGTTCAGTCACAGTTGCAGAAGTGAAGAAAGCTTACTTGTGTAGAAGACGACTTGGATTATTTATAGTTGAGGGTCAAGGGCCCTTTGGTCATTTGCCTCAAGTGGTCCTGGCCGAATGTTGCCCTAACACGTGGCGCTGTGAGAGAGAAACCTAGGAGGAATCTTCTGCAAAAGTGGCCGAAAGTTAGTGCTGGCAACAGTGGCAGGTGCGCGGGCATGTACGTTGTGTCAGAGAGCCATTTGGGTGGTTGGTGACGAGGGCTTAAGAGCGCGCTTGTGACAACCTGGAGTATTGGAGGCCACGATATCCGCTGAGGGGGATGAAGGCTCCAGTTCAAGTGACGAGCCAAAGGGGAGGCCACTCTGAGGGAGTGTGACGCTCGAAGAGTGCTCCCTTGGCACGTGGGCGTACCAATCGTTCAGTTTGTTGGACGCTCGTGGGAGTGATAGCGCTCGTTGGGCTTAACTCCTTGAAGAAGGATTGCGCTTGTTGGGCTTGGCGCTCGTGCGCAGATGGATTCACCCTTGATGGCGGCTGGCTTAGCGCATGGCTTAGCGCTCGTGCGCTGATGGGTGCAGCCTTGTGGAGACAGATGTCATCAGCTCGGTGATGCCACGTGTCTTCATGTGGGACGATCGTATTTTGACCCCATCATTTTGCCCCCCAATTCTGTAGTCCTTAGTGATAAGGACTGTAGAATTTTATCTCGCTCTATCTCTTGTTTATAGCGCTCGTGCAAAGCTTGGCGTGTTGAGCAATTTTTCCTCTGATGGTGTCATTAATGCGGTCTTTTCAACCGACCGCTCGTAACAGTTCCGCATTAAATGTTTGTACTATTCTGAAGCCCTTGAATCGTCAGAGCATTAAATGCGGGTGCGCGTGGGGCGCGTGAGCATTGGGAAGCATGTGCCGGTTCCATAAAGTGGGCGGTTTCCTAGGCGGGAAATGATTACCATTTTGAATTTATTGCCGAAAACGGTACCAACTCCCATCCCTACAAATACGGGATTCTGAGATCTTGCCACTCTTTACGCATCCAAAACTTCCAAACATCCTCTGCAAGAAGAATTCCCTTGCATTCCAGTTCTCAGAGCACCTTCAACATCTTCTCCAGTTTTCTCAAACACCTTTAAGGTAAATTTCCAGTGTGACTTTCTAACTTTGCTAACCATAGATTTGGACTTTAGGATTTCGTAATCCCTCAGATTTTCGCCTTTCTGAACCTTAACCTCTTTCCAAGAAAAACTTCCGAAATCCTCCGTTTCTGCCATGGCCGACCAACACATTGAAGAATTTGCCCGTGAAATCCAAGAGATGGCCACTGAGAGTTCTTCTTCCCATGATTCCCCCAGAGATGAAGAATTGGGGGCAGCGGTGATGGCTATGGAAGATAGAAACCCAGGCGGAGTGGATCCTCTTTTTGAGGAGATGGATCTGGTGATGGAGGCAGAACGGCAAGGGACTGTTCTCCCCATAACTCAAAGTGCCACACATCCCCACCGCCATACCGTGACCGTGGCGGTTGCAAACCCGCTTCCAGTGGCGGAAGCCGTGACTGGGCCTTCAGAAAGGGCCCGTGATAAGGGAAAAAGTAAGAAAACCCAAAAATCCAAAGGACCCAACGAGGGCGAAGGGTCAGGCTACCAGGCTACCGAGAGTACGCCTGATGAAACTCCCAGCACTGTCACCGTGGGAGATGTAAAAACGATGATGGCCCCCATTTACTGGGATGAGCGGTACACGTGGAGAATCCCAGAAAGCCACGAGCGTGCAAATAATCCGCCCCCTGGGGAGATGGCAGTGTACGTGGACACCGTGCGCTCGGGAGGCCTGAGGTTCCCTATCTCGGTCTCAATGGCCCATTTGCTGAATGACCTGGGCTTGTGTCCATCCCAAATAGTGCCCAATGGCTTGGCCCTCTTGACGTGCTTCATTATCTTGATGAGGAGTATGGGTTACGAGCCTTATTTGCGGAATTTCAACGCCCTTTTCCAAGTGGTCAGCTCATCCCGCTCATCCCCCGAGGCCGGTTTTTACTATGTCCAAGCGAAGGCCCATATGAAGCTGATCAACTCGCCCTCGACCACTTATGGCACTGACTGGAAAGAGAAGTTCATCTTTGTCAGGGCTCCAGCAGAAGAGGGCTTTGGGGTGATCACGGAATGGGGCTCGTACTCAAAGAGCCGTCTGCCACATGCACTCCCCAAAGATTGGGCCAAAAGCCTGGCAGCAACCCTAAGGGACGAGGGTCACCTTATACAAGCGAAGGACTGGATAGACGATGCGGAACTCATGTTCTTGTGTGGTCTTACCAACGACCCTCATTTCCTTAACCACCCTCCGGCTCGTGACATAGAGAGAGATGGTTAGATCCTTAGGGCACTAACTTTAGATAGGAATAAATGCTAACTCCTTTCTGTACTTGAGTAGATGATTAGAATACTTCTAACCCCTGAAAATTTTCGTACTTACAGGAGTCGCTATTTTAGAAATGGCCGGAGGAATCAGACAAGCGGCTCGTTTCGCCCACGCGAACAGGAACCAAACCCCTCAGGGGAACCAGCAGCGAGAACAACAGCGACCACGTAACCGTAACGACCGCGGGGACGCTCGTGAAGGCGCGAGTTCGAGCGCCCAAAATGAGGTACAACCCCCTCGTGGCCGAGGGGAACGCAGAGTGGTCAGCAGGGAGACCAGAGGGCGGTCTTCTTCAGAAAGAGCGGGCGACGCTCAACCCCCCATCCCTGCAGAACAGACGAGGCGGCCAGTGACTACCCTGGCGATAAGAGAAGCTTCTCCGAGCGCGAGCGCAAGCAGGCCTTCCCGCAAGAGGAAGAGGATGCCCGATTCCGTGGCAATCCAGGGCAAGGGGAAGCAAGTGGTTGAGGGCCCCAGGGGCCAAGGAGATACTTCCTCCTCAGAGGAGGAACATGCATGGGAGTTCCCCCGACGAGGGGACAGGGGCTTTACAGGCGCCCCAGACGGTGGGCCAGTTTTGCTGAGGCCCGGCTCGGTCGCACAAACTATCACCGAGGATCTGTTCAGCAGATCCCAGTTCTCGGCCGACCATCGTTACCTCTACAGCGAGTCTGTGGAGCAAGTGACCCTCGACGCGGCCCACGCTCTGATTTCCGTAAGTAATTATTCCTTGCACTTTTTCTCTTCTGTAAGCCACCATTTTTTTTTTTTTGTAACACTTTTCCCCTCGTTCGCGCAGCAAGTTCTTCCCCGGCTCAAAAACGTGCAAATGCGAGCCTCAACTTACGCCGAGCGCAAGGCCAAATACAAGAAGATGGCCCGCTCGAATGATCCGGCTCAAATCCAGGCGGAGCTTGATGCGGAAATCGCCAAGTACGAGTCCCTCAAGGGCTTGTACAATACGTCGGAGGAGGAGCTGTCGAAACTGAAAGAGGATTTCTTGGCGGTTGACGGCGCTCGAATCCGTTTGGGCAACCAGTTGGCCGAAGCCAACGAGCGGTGCAAGAAGGCCGAGGCAGAGAGGGAGAGCTGGAGAACAAGGGCTCTGGAGGCCGAGCGCAAGTTTAATGATACTGTTAGCGAGTGGCCTCGGAGCTTAGAGCGTGCGACCAAGGAGGCGTTGATCAAATTCTGTCATTCCAAAGCTTTCAACTTTGCGGCCTCGTTACACTGCTTGGACGAGGCTCAAAATGCCTTCAACCTGGCAGTGGATCAGGGCATCCACAAAGGTCTGACAGATCCGGCGATGAAGGGTGCTGAGGGTACGGGGCTCATGTTCAATGAGCGCTGTGAGGAGGCAGATGAGGATCCAAACGACCCCGCGGACATCATAGCGGAAATGGAGTATGACTTCCTGGTAAAACTGATCCAGGACGAGTACACCGATGCCCACAGGGAAAGGGGTGTGGGTCCATCTGATGATCCCGATAACGAGTCTCAAGCGCCCATCATAGAAGAAGCCCCAGTTCAAGCCGCTGAAAATGCCAATCCCCCAGAAGACGCTGCATATGAGCCCAACGATGAGCCCAACGATCCCCACGCTCAACAACAAGAGCCTGAGGGCCCAGTTCAAGGCCCCATTCTGGTGATTGTTGATGAGGACGTTGCCCCCGCCGCTTGAAGCCTTCCCCTTAGCAATTTCCTGTATTTTTCAGACTTTCTGCTATTTCTTGTAATAGAATTTCATGGGCCTTTGAGCCCTTTTGCTTTGTAATAATTCCCTTTTTCAATGAATAAAGATTCCGTTTTCCATGCCCTTGTTCTTCATTTCCTTTATGAATCATATAATAAGATTGTGTAGTATACCCCTGTGAATGCTTTATTCCTTTGATGCAATGAAAATTTGTCTAAGTCTTGAGCGATCGTGGGGGTCTTATTGTGAGATTGCCCCTACGCTCAAGACTTGTATAAATTTTATTTTTGCTCTTGAAAATTTGTCTAAGTCTTGAGCGGTCGTGAGGGTCTTATAGTGTGATTGCCCCCCGGCTCAAGACTTGTATAAATTTCTGCCTTTGTAAATTTGTCTAAGTCTTGAGCGATCGTGAGGGTCTTACTGTGAGATTGCCCCTACGCTCAAGACTTGTATAAATTTCTGCCTTTGTAAATTTGTCTAAGTCTTGAGCGATCGTGGGGGGTCTTATTGTGGGATTGCCCCCCTGCTCAAGACTTGTATGAATTTCTTCTTTTGTAAATTTATCTTGAAAATTTGTCTAAGTCTTGAGCGATCGTGGGGGTCTTACTGTGAGATTGCCCCTACGCTCAAGACTTGTATAAACTTTTGCTTTGGGAGAATTTGGCTAAGCCTTGAGTGTGTGCGAGGGTCTTACTGAGTGGTTGCCCTCGTTCAAGACTTGCGACATTCTTTCCGCCCTTGGGGGGATTTTGCTAGGTCTTGAGTATTTACGAGGGTCTTACTGAGTGGTTGCCCTCGTTCAAGACTTGTGCAATTCCTATTTGATTCTGAGGTCATCGTTCGAGCGCTCTGGCTCTTGTCGTTTTCTTGGTTCTGCAGGAAATCCCCTTTTCGAGCGCAAGGCGTTTTAAGAAACGACCAAGGCCTACTAGGACTATTTCTGTGGTAGATCCCGTTTTCGAGCGCAAGGCGTTTTAATAAACAACCAAGGCCCACTAGGATGCGTTCTTGTAGGAGATCCCATCTTCGAGCGCAAGGCGTTTTAAGAAACAGCCAAGGCCTACTAGGATCCGTTCTTGTAGGAGATCCCGTTTTCGAGCGCAAGGCGTTTTAAGAAACAGCCAAGGCCTACTAGGATCCGTTCTTGTAGGAGATCCCGTTTTCGAGCGCAAGGCGTTTTAAGAAACAGCCGAGGCCTACTAGGATTTTCTTCACAATCTTCTTCCAACTCACCTGCTTGGTTGTGAGCGTAACCAGTCTATCCTTATGAGGGCGTCCCCCCATTCGGAGTAGAGTGCTGGCCAGCGTAACCCATACGAGATAACAGCATACATATTGGAATGAGTTGCCAACCACGCTCGCAAAGACGAGGGACGTGGGACTTATTCATTCAATCAACCAAAGAAACAGGAATATTAAAGAAATTAAAAAGATCATGTTACCTTTTACTTGTGATTGGAAGTACATTGAACCCGTCAAAGAGGGTTGTTACATCAGGGTTTGTAAAGAGCTTTTAAACATAAAACCGCCGGAGGTTACATGCGTTCCAAGGGCGAGGCAAGCGCTCACCTTGAAGTGTCTCCAGGGTGTAAGTGTTGTTAGCTCTGAGTCGTACGACTTTGAATGGGCCTTCCCAATTGGGGTCCAATTTCCCCACGTGCTTGGATACTTCCACTTTCTTCAAGACCAAATCTCCCAGCTGGAAAGTTCTTTCCTTCACACGCTTGTTGTACTGTTGGGCCACAGAGGCTTTATAGTGGTGGATCTTAGCCCACGCTCGGTCTCTCCTTTCATCCAGCAGGTCCAACTCCAAGCCCCTGTTGCCATCGTTGAGCTGAGGCTCGAAATAGCCGACACGAGCGGATTCATTTACAATCTCCGCTGGTATCATTGCTTCTGATCCATAAACTAGCGCGTAAGGTGTTTCTCCAGTGGCCGCTCGTGGGGTGGTGCGATAAGCCCAAAGCGCTCCTTGCAGCTCCTCAGCCCATTCACCTTTCTTGCTTTCCAGCATGGTTTTCAGATGTTGCAAGATGATCCTATTGGTAACTTCTGCTTGCCCATTGGATTGTGGATGTCCTACAGAGGTAAATCGCTGTTCTATACCCAACTCAGAACACCATTCTCGTGTGTCTGCCGCTATGAACTGGGACCCGTTGTCAGAAATGAGCACCCTCGGTATACCGTACCTGCAAATGATGTTCTTCCAAATGAAGTCCCTCACAACCTTGAAAGTGATTTTCGCAACAGCTTCAGCCTCGGCCCACTTGGTGAAGTAGTCGACGGCTAAAATGACAAACTTCCTTTGTCCCGCAGCCATGGGCAAGGGGCCCACAATGTCTATTCCCCACTGGTCAAAAGGCCAAGAGACGTCTATTGGGATCATTTGTGCGGCTGGCAATTGAGGGAGATTCGAATGGAATTGGCATTTGGGGCACTTCCTTGAAAATTCGATGGCATCCTGGAGAACTGTAGGCCAATAAAACCCACTTCTCAGAACCTTCTTTGCCAAAATACGCCCTCCAGAGTGATTTCCACAGCTTCCATTATGTATGTGTTCGAGCGTCTCCTTTGCTTGTGAAGGCCTCAGGCATCTCATTGGGGGCCCTTGAAATGATTTTTTGAACAACCTCCCCTCGGTATCCAAAGCGAAACGAGGGGCTTTACTTCGGACTTTCCTTGCTTCCACCTTGTCAGTGGGAAGAATTCCATCCTTAAGGAAAATAATGACGTCATCAAGCCAGCAGGGCTCGTTTGGATCAATCATGGCAATTATCTTGGTGGCGGCCTTCTCCTTGATCAAAGGTTCCTCAGTTCTAAGGAACGTAACAGAACGTTCAGAAGTACCCTCTAAAGCGGATGCAAACTTTGACAGAGCGTCCGCACGCTCGTTTTCTCCTCTGGGCACTTGAAGTAGGTTAAATTCCTTGAACTTCCCAATGATTTCTCTAGCTTTCTGTAAGTACTGTACCATGGTGGTTTCTCGAGCCTCATAAGTTCCTTCAATCTGGCTCGCTATTAACTGTGAATCCACGTAAGCGGTGATTCGGGAAGCTCCATTCTGAAAAGCAATATTCAATCCTTGCACGAGGGCTTCATACTCTGCTTCATTATTAGTGACTTGGAAATCCAGCTTAATTGCAAAGTCCAGCTCAACCCCATCGGGGTTTCTGAGGGCCACTCCTACTCCTCCCCCTTGTGAGGTTGAGGAACCATCTGTGTGCAGTACCCATAACCCCTCATTTTCCGCAACGGTGGGCTCGAAACCAAAGCGTTCAACCAACAAATCTGCTACAACCTGAGCCTGTATCGCCGTCCTAGGCTCGAAGCATAGGTCAAACTGGCTCAATTCGATGGCCCATTTGATTAATCTACCAGATACGTCCGGCTTGGACAACACTTGCTTCAAGGGTTGGTCGGTGAGGACCGTTATGGAGTGCGCTTGAAAGTAAGGCCTTAGCCTTCTTGAGGCGTTGATAAGTGCGAACGCGAATTTTTCAATCTCCAAATACTTCTTTTCAGCTCCTTGCAATGTTTTGCTCAGATAATAGACAGGCAAATGTTTCCGCTCTCGTACGGCTACCAGAACAGCGCTTGTGGCTTCGGGAGAAACGGAAAGATACATAAATAATCTCTCACCTTCGACGGGCTTAGTTAGCAGTGGTGCGCTCGACAAGTAAGCCTTCATATCCTGCAACGCCCTTTCGCATTCTTCTGTCCAAGCAAAGTTACGAGCGTTCCTCAAAATTTTGAAGAAGGGAAGGTTCCTGTCCGCCGAGCGCGAAATAAACCTGTTCAACGAAATGATTTTTCCCACCAGGACCTGCACTTCCCTCAAATTTCGAGGGGAAGGGATCTCCAAAATAGCCTTGATCTTTTCCGGATTGGCCTCAATTCCCCTCTGACTGACCATGTACCCTAGGAATTTTCCCCCTTGCACTCCAAAGGTGCACTTTGAAGGGTTCAACTTCATCCCATACTGGCGCAAGATTGAAAAGGTGCGCTTGAGATCTTCCAAGTGGGAAACCTGGCGCTCGCTTTTGACAATCATATCATCCACGTAAACCTCCATGGATTTACCAATTTCCTTTTCAAACATCTTGTTAACGAGCCGCTGATATGTAGCTCCGGCGTTCTTAAGTCCAAAGGGCATGACTAGGAAGCAATATACCCCCAGATGGACAACGAACGAGGTTTTGGGGCGATCTTCTGGAGCCATAAAAATCTGATAGTATCCCTGGAAGGCGTCCATCATGCTCATTAGCTCGCAACCAGCGGTCGAATCCACCAATTGATCAATCCGGGGCAGCGGGTAAGGATCTTTGGGGCAGGCTTTGTTGAGATCAGTGAAATCGTTGCACATGCGCCACTTGTTCGCGCTCTTGGGCACCAAGACGACGTTGCACAGCCATTCCGGATACAAAATGGGCTCGATATATTGAGCCTCTAGGAGTTTATTAACTTCCTCTTCGATGACTTTTTTCCGAAAGCCATGTACATCTCGCTTTTTCTGCTTGATGGGTTTGAATGAGGGATCCACATTGAGCCTATGGACTATGACGCTCGGGTCAATCCCTGTGAGATCTGAAGCTTTCCATGCAAACACATCCCTGTTCTCCCTCAGAAAATCAATCATCATGATCTGAGAAGGCCCTGAGAGGTTTGAGCCTATCTGTGTAGTCTTATCCTTGTTTCCAGGCTCCAGCTCAATGGTAAGGAACTTTTCCGAGGGTTCGATCCTTACCTCAGGGCGAGGAAGTTCGAGCGCCCTCTTCTTTCCTGTCAAACGGTCGCCAGATGCTGGTTCACTCTCTTCCGGCTCGTCTTCTTCTGAGGACGATCCACCAACGACCCCTGGGGGGACATTTTCGAGGGGATGCTCCCCGTTGTCTCCCCTCTTCTTCTTGTTCTTCTTCTTATTCAACTTTGCCCTCTTTCGTGCCGGGCTGTCCTCGTCTAGATTGGGGAAATCTACTGACTTCTTGGTGGAGCCGACTTGGAAGGTTTTCTCCGCCTTTGGCTTTCTGAGGGATAACATGTAACATTCCCAAGCCTCTCGTACATTGCAGAGCACTTCTCCGACGCCCTCGGAAGTAGGAAACTTAATCTTCTGGTGGTATGTGGAGATGATGGCTTTGAAATCAACGAGGGCAGGGCGCCCAATTATGATGTTATATGGAATGTCTATCTCCACCACCGCGTACGTTACCAGGAGTGTTTTGCGTTGAGGGGCTCGGCCAAACGAAGTAGCCAGGCGTATTTGCCCTCGTGGGACAACTTCCGAGCCTCCAAAGCCAATGAGGGCTGTTTTAAGAGGCTCGAGCGGGAGATCAACCTTCATTTTTAAGAATGTAGAGTAAGGCAAAACATTAACGGAGCTTCCACTATCTACCAATACCCTCTTTACAACATGGTTATGAACATCTAAACTAACCACCATGGGGCAATCTGAGGTTACACCCTCCCCATGGGGCGTTACAATATGTTCTAGATCCCTATCATCGAAGCCTATTACATCATTTTCTCTTGACCTTTGAGCGCTTGATCTCTGGATGGCGTAGATAGGCTTGGGCACTGATGGGCGTTGGTTGTAGCTCCGGACGAACCTCCGTCGGGAGGCGTTTGAATCCCCTCCTGATGAGCCTCCTGCGATCATATTTATGACTGCGAAGGGCTCGTTTTCTTGTTCAGGGGCTTTGCCTTTATTACCTCGGCGGCTGCTGCTTTCAGGGGGTCCCCTACCCCTTGGGCTCTTTGACCGGGAAGGGCTTCTCCTTCTTCTTCCAGAGCGCTCATTGCATTGTTCATCGTAGCGCTCGAGCACTCGGACAAATTCCTTCAAGTGGCCCCCTGCGACGAGCCTTTGGATTTCAGCCTCCAATTGGCGACACTCATCCGTGTCGTGCCCTCTCTGCTTGTGGAAGGCGCAGTATTTGTTCGAGCGCCTGAGTGAGTCTGTCTCTCTCATTTTGATGGGTCTTTTGAAGAGCTTCTTATCGGAGAGATTGTAGACTTCAGAATTTGGCCTGGTGAGCGGAATGCGCTCGAATCTACGAGGGGGTGGTGGCGACCTTCTGCGCTCTTGAGGGCGCTCTTTCTTGACTGCCACATCCCGCCTCCGCTCGTGATGAGGTCGCTCGTTCCCGGCCGGGCTATGATGTCGGGGACCGTTCGTCCCATACATATCTTCGAGCGCGAAGAACGGCTCGGCTATTTCTCTTAGGCCCATGAGAGTCCCAGGCCTTCTCTCCACGATGGCATCAGCAAATTTTTTGCTCACATATTGTTTGTGATCCACAGCCTGGAAGAGCACTGGGATCAAGAAATCCATCGAGGGCCTTTCCACCTGCAAGATCTCCTTATTGAAGCGGGCGAAGAACGAGCGCAGTGATTCGCTCTTGCCCTGAACCACGTTATAAAGGGCTGTGGGTGCGGTGACTGGTGCCTTCAAAGAGTTGAAGTGGTTGAGGAAGGCGTCGGCCAGTTCTTCATACGAGTGTATCGAGCGCGGTGGCAGGCGCTTATACCACTCTTGAGCCATCCCTACCAAGGAAGTGACAAACACTTTCGCCCAGTAATGGCTGGAATGCTCGTAAAGGTGCATGAGATGCACAAAATGATCCAGGTGCTCCGCTGGATCGGTTGTCCCGTCGTATCTGTTGATGGATGTGGGGACTTTGGCCATGCCGGCTTGGGCCATCAGAACTTCTTCGACGAGGGGTGAGCCTCTCGCCAGTGGGTGATATTCGTACGTGCCGAAATTTTCCTCCGGCTCCTTGCGACGGGGGACCCTTGGTGGAGGGTCCTTGGTGCGGGTGCTCCTGGCGTCAACCCGTTCATCCCGACTATGGGAGATCTGAGTTGAGCGCCCTCGTGAGAGCTGTCCCACGATATCCTTGAGGCCCTGCAGCTGGTCTTGCACAGCCGCGAGGACGTCAGGATTTACTTCCACTTGCTTGTCCTTGTGGGCTCGTGAGCCCCTCCTGGAGACATGAGAGTCTCCTTCATTTTCATTCACCCGCTCCGTGGGCTCTTTGTTCCTGCCCACGGAGACGCGCTCGTTGCCCTCCTGCTGGGGCACTTCTCTCGTTGGTGGTGGTGGTGGTTGTGCCCTCAGGACAGCCTGGGCTTCTCTGAGGGGAAAGTTTTGCTGTCCGCCTAAAGGGGCCGCAACCTGAGTGGCCTGCCCAGAGGGAAAGTACATGGAATGGAACCTTTCCCATGCCCCCTGAGCCGCCTGAACCTCACATTGGGCGTATAGAGCCCTCAATTGTTGGGTGGTCAGTGGAGGTAACTCCACTCCTTCAATCTCCCTGGGGACCACCACTGGGAGCTGGAGTTGTCCGGCACGGTATGGCTGGACTGGTGGCATCATCATCGCCGGAGTAAGGGAGTATCCAGGAGGAGGCATCAGGTAACCTTGCATTCCAAGGTTCATCTGGGGATGGACCCAGGAATTCTGTGCAAGCGGCGGTGGAACTGAGAGAGAAACTCCTCCCGCGGTGGTGGGAACCTGTGGTGCCGGCGGTGCAGGTGGTGGTACAGAGGATTCCGCCTGTGGAGTCACTCCTGCGGCGGGAGGTGCTCCACCACCAGCGACGGAAGGAGGTGGCGGGGCTCCACCAGTAGCGGTGGAGGGAAGAACGATATTCGTGTCTGGGGAGGTGTTATCTCCCCCTCCCACTGCTCCAGATCTCGTTGCAACCATGGCTGTTGAAAGTGAAGATGTGCTTGTTTTTCAACCAACAAAAAGAAAGGATGAAGATGTAAGACTGGTTTCCCACAGACGGCGCCAAAAATGATGGGTCCAGAAATGGATGGGTCTGAATCCGATCACTTTACAATTTGTATTTTGTGGAGGAAACCACCGGAGCTTCGCCGGAAAAAGAGAAAGGGGTTCAACCTGTTGGGACAAGCACAAGAAGAGTCAGAAGGCCAAGCTGGGGGAACTGGGGGTGATACCCAGTTTGGCTCTCCGACGCTCAAGTCAGTTTTGTGTATGAAGGAATGTAAGTTCAGTCACAGTTGCAGAAGTGAAGAAAGCTTACTTGTGTAGAAGACGACTTGGATTATTTATAGTTGAGGGTCAAGGGCCCTTTGGTCATTTGCCTCAAGTGGTCCTGGCCGAATGTTGCCCTAACACGTGGCGCTGTGAGAGAGAAACCTAGGAGGAATCTTCTGCAAAAGTGGCCGAAAGTTAGTGCTGGCAACAGTGGCAGGTGCGCGGGCATGTACGTTGTGTCAGAGAGCCATTTGGGTGGTTGGTGACGAGGGCTTAAGAGCGCGCTCGTGACAACCTGGAGTATTGGAGGCCACGATATCCGCTGAGGGGGATGAAGGCTCCAGTTCAAGTGACGAGCCAAAGGGGAGGCCACTCTGAGGGAGTGTGACGCTCGAAGAGTGCTCCCTTGGCACGTGGGCGTACCAATCGTTCAGTTTGTTGGACGCTCGTGGGAGTGATAGCGCTCGTTGGGCTTAACTCCTTGAAGAAGGATTGCGCTTGTTGGGCTTGGCGCTCGTGCGCAGATGGATTCACCCTTGATGGCGGCTGGCTTAGCGCATGGCTTAGCGCTCGTGCGCTGATGGGTGCAGCCTTGTGGAGACAGATGTCATCAGCTCGGTGATGCCACGTGTCTTCATGTGGGACGATCGTATTTTGACCCCATCAGTTGCAAATTTGACTGATTTAGTAACCAAATTTACAACTGAAAACCAAAATTTGTCCATTTGGCTTTGCAACCGAATATTCAGTTACCAAATCGGTTGCAAAAATTTTGCAACCGAAATTTAGTTGCAATATTAGTTGCAAAAAAAAGTTGAATGGTCAACATTTTTTAATGTATTTGCAACAGAAAATTAGGTTGCTAATTCAGTTGCTAATTTGGTTGAAAAAAGAATTGAAAAAATGGAACCTGGTTAAAGTATTTGCAACAGAATATTCGGTTGCAAAATAAGTTGCACAAGAATTGCAACCAAAATTTTCGGCTGCAAAATTATTAAAAATCATTTCAAAAATACTTTTGCAACCGAAATTTCGGTTGCAAAGTTTTGAATTAATTTAATTATTTTAATGTTAAATTTGCAACTAGAATTCGGTTGCAAAATTTTCATATAACCTCTTTGCAACCGAATTTCGGTTGCAACAATCTTTTTATTTATTATAATTTATAAAATTAAAATAAGTAATATCTTTTTAAAATATATGTTGTTATTCGGTTGCAAAATCGGTTGCAAAAGTTTTTTTCTTTTATTAAATTTAATATATACATAATAATTATTAATTACTCGTCTCCTAAAAAGTTTTAAATCCTTTAATCATTGTATAATATAAGTTTTCTAATTAAAATGATAATAAATGTTATAATTTATAATATATTTGTAAAGTGAAAAAAAATTAATTAATTATAATTATTTTATATGATCATATTATGGTAGTATTAATTAATAATTGTTAATATATTGTTGTAATTACTATAAATTATGCAATAAAGTTTAAAATTATGTTTCATAAGATATAATATACATTATAAATCATTAAGATATTATACTTGTATAATGATATGATATCGATCATATAACATATAAAATATTTTGAGTATTGATATAACGCGTAATGTTATATATGGTGTACAGAGATTCAAGTAATTTCTACAAACGATAGATATGGTATAATAAATATTAAATGATTATAGTTACTTATATAATCATATTGTGGTAATATTAATTAATAATTATCGTTATATTGTTGTAGCTACTGAAAACTTTGTAATAGTATTTAAAGGTTATGTTTTATAAGATATAATATTTATTATGAATCATAAAGGTGTTATACCTGTATAGTGATATCATATTATGTATCATATACGACATTTAATTTTGAGAATTGACATTACACACGATATTATATATGATATGTTAGGGTAATTTTCACAAGTGATAGCTATAAAAGATATCAAATGATATAATACATGATTATACGTCTATTAAATACTATAATATACTGATATTACATTTAAGATTGATATTATATATTAATATGATATTATATATGATGTACAGATCGAGTTAATTTCTACAAGAGAAGATATAATATAATAGATGTTAAATGATATAATTGATAACTATATATCTATTAAATAATATAATATAAAAATGCTTACATTTATGATAGATGTTATATAACATGTAATATAGGAAAAAGAAATTGCATAATAAGTTTTCCAAAACGATTATATATGTTATAACATAATATATATATATATATATATAAAATTCTAAAGTGAAAATAAGAAAATTAATTATAGTAGTATTAATTATAATTACTTATATGATCATAGTTGATAGTATTAATTGATAATTATTGATATATTATTGTAACTACTGAAAACTATGTAATAAAATTTAAAGGTTATGTTTCATAAGATATATAATATATATTGTAAAACATTAAGGTGTTATACTTTATATTATATATCATATATGACATTTAATTTTGAGAATTTACAAAACACACGATATTTTATACATAAACATATATATATATATTAACACACACACCCCAAGTGGTCCAAAGGATTCGAACCCGGGACCTTGCCTTCGAGAAAGAACCCTCAGACAACTTGACCAACCCCTGTTGGCCACACGATATTATATATGATATGATAGCGTGATTTTCACAAGTGATCACTATAAAAGATATCAAATGGTATAATAGATGATTATATGTCTATTCAATATTGTAATATACTGATATTACATTTATGATAGATATTAGATACTGAAATTTTGTGTACATGTCACACGATGAATGAAATCAGGTTGTAATTTATTAAAAAAAATATTTGAGGGTTGATAATATATAGTTACAAGTCTACTAAATATTATAAGGGATAGACTATATGTCTATTAAATAATATAATATACAGATGTTTACATTTAAGATTGATATTATATGCCATAACATATATATATAATACTACCTTACTCTCATTGATAATGTAATATTGAAAAGTGTATTAAACCATGTAATATACAGTTAGGACGAGTTTACTTTGAGAGCTAGCAAACCACCGTGAGTGGGTTAGAAAATATAAAAATTTTGGGAATATACCCAGAATTCTCATTTACTTTAATTGATAAGTTGTCGTTTAAATAGCCTTAAATTCTCATGTTTTCACTTTTCTATTTTATAATCATTATATTCCCATATTTATCGTTACCTTATTTTACTAAAATAATTGATATCCAAATAATCTATGTTTTTAAACTAAATAAATGTCACATTAATGTTCTTTTTAAAAGTATAATTTATTTTCTTCATTTAATAACATTACAGCAGAATATATAGAATACAAAAATCTAACAATCTATACAAAATATTTTAGATAATTCTATAAGATAATTACATTAAATTATATCCTAAATATAATACTAAAACAATATCCATAAACATAATAACAGAAAATCCTACAAAAGATCATATACACAATATCTTCTACCAAATACGTAATAATATAACTTCACACTTTTACCAAGTAGAAGAAAAGCAAATAAAATTATGTGGGAAAGAAAGTGAGAAAAATTTTCAACGGAATTATCTCCAAAAAGAAGAATGTGATATTTAGATATAACGAAAAAAAGGACATTACAGTAAAAACACTTTCTCAGAAAAAAATTGGTTATTTAGCGGCTAATTTCAACCAAGATTATATAGTCAAGTTTTTTCCATCTTTATCTCGAGGCTCCAAGAAAAGAACAGATTTCTTTTTTATTAAAGTAAAGCGTAAAATATGGGTCTTTATTTTCCCAAACTCCATATTTATCTCGGGGCTCCAAGAAAAGAACAGATTTCTTTTCTATTAAAGTAAAACGTAAAATATGGATCTTTATTTTCCCAAACCCCCTTATTCTGCTAAAGTAAACTCGTCCTTATAATAATATATAGATACTTACAATTAATGGTAAATTATTATATATTATATGATATATTAGATATATGTGATATATCCATTATCTTAGAACATTATAATATATTGTTACATGTCTAGAAATGACTATACATTATATGATACATAACTAGTTTACTAATCATAATTCATTTATTTATATGCAACACTAAGTCATATTAAAATATATTTTTTTTAAAGTAATACAACAGTACTATTTTCAATTTGTTCATATTATATCATATAGTTCATAAGACAAATAATATAATATATAATGTTAAATCTACTAAATAATATAATATAATCATATAATCTTAACAATCATTTTTCAGATATTAATATACTTTATTCTCTCAAAATCAATTTCATTCCCCCCAAAATTAACTTCTTTCCCACCCAAATTATCTGATTTATTTCATTTTCCCAAAAATTAACATCATTCCCCCCAATTTCTTGCCCTAAACTCAAACAAATCCCTCAATCCATTTTCCTCCACCTTTTTCTCTCCCAACGCCGCGTTCATCTCCCCGCGTCTGCAACCTCACAGCCACCCCCTCTCCCACCGACGACGCTCCCTTCAACCCGTCGTTTAAACATACCTTGCAGTCCCATTTTCTTGAAGAAGGAAATGACTGGGCGTCGAGATCTGCTCGAGGTCGGCGTGGCTTGTCGACGGGCTGCGAAGTTTTTCGGAGAGTCTCCTCCGGGTTTGAGATGGCTGGGCCTTAACTCATGAAGATGTTTTCCAGATCTGGCGGAGGCGAAGGGGTTTTCCAAATCAGAAAGATCCGCGAAGCTGACAACCTTTAGGTGAGTTCTTCACTTCCAATGAATAAAATTGCATTGGTCGTTGGTTGAATTTCGATGAATGGGGTCACATGGATTGTTGATTTGTGTTTCAGTGAATGAAATTGGAATGTGTGTTCATCGGGTTCCCATGAATAGAAAATGTGATTGATTCTTGATTTTTTCTTTTCTTGAACTTTGATGAATAAAATCAAACTGAGTAAATAATACTCCTCGATTGAAGAACGATAAGTTAAAGCTCCTTTAATAATACTCTTGGTCATTAAATGTATATTTTTCCTGTAAAGATTCATAGTATTCTTACATTGTATATTTTTCTGCATTTCTGTCACCTTCGGCTAATAATTTGATGCTACAAGTCATTGCCAATCTTATGTACCACCTAATTTGCTCTTATTCTTACTCTGTTGAGTAGTTCATGAGATCAACCATATTGTTATTATCACTAAAGATTGTGCATTTTTTAACTTTATTATATAATACGGACAAACTACTACTCTTATTCTTACGTTGTTGTCTGTTGTCTGTTGGCTGTTGTTGCACCAGCACATGGAGAATGTGTATCCCAGATCCAATATTCTTGTCATAATGCTGACGAATGGAGAATCCAAACGCATCGAAGCACAATCAGATGAAGATACAATGAGAGAAGCAATGGAAGTGCTAAGAAACATGTTTGGGCCTCACATTCCGGATGCCACAGACAAACTCGTCCCTCGGTGGTGGAACAATCGCTTCCAACGTGGGAGTTATATGAATTACCCAATATACGGGAACCGTCCACTTGTAGATGATATAAAGGTTTGTTTCTTCTTGACCCCCAACTTCTTTCTACTTGGGACAGGACAAAACGGGGTTGATGGGGGGCATTCACCCCTCAAATCTACATAAAGCTATCAGCCATGAATTTTTGCCACATAACTTATCATATTATGTTTGAATTTATGTTCTAGGCAGCAGTAGGACGGATATTTTTCACAGGCGAACATACCAGTGAAAAGTTTAGTGGCTACGTGCCTGGGGGTTACCTCTCAGGTGACAAAATTTATCGAGCTTCTAATACATAAAAAAACTTTATACTTGAGGAATCGTGACTAATTTCTTTAGTATTATTTCCAAATCGAACAGGCATCGACACTACAAACGCTTTACTAGAAAATGGGTGTTAATTACTGACTGGGAAATTGCATTATTGCAGGTGTATGTATATCTATTGCCAATTCTTTGCCCTTGTTTTGATAATTTATGAGCTTAAATTAGTGTATTTTGCCTTATCTAAACAACATCCTTAACTTAAGTTATGCTAATTATAGAATTGCCACCCTTCAATGTATTTGTTGATAAATAAGGTTGGATGCATAAGAGAGGCCCCCTGTTGCCTAAGTCTCGAACTATGTCATGTCTTGTTGTACGTATTAATCAAGCATTGAATCTTTATCCAGGTTTCTCTCTATCTCTGCTTGCTTATGCACTCATGATATTTGTTGCTCCATGATTCTCTCTATCCTCTCCCTATCCAACACCCTGGACCAGAAGGAGAAGCAGGTAAATGTTTATTTGCGTGTAGGAAATTTGAGATATGTTTTCTCCTGGTTCTAACTTTTGGTATTAAGAGGAGCTTAAATGTGAAAATGAATTGATTGTCCATAATGTCCAAAACAGATAGATTGTACATTTTCTGGTTCGAATGTGTATGTTTAAGAACTTGCAAACCCATTTATCATGTCCATTTCTTTTTTTATTAATTCAGCTTATTATTTTTGCTAGGTTGTATATCATGGACTCTATGTATTCAATCATTCAATCCCTTTCAAACTGTCAAGCTCTAATATACATTCTAATGGTTCTCTTTACCAAGAGCACTACTCCGTTTGTGAATCTGAGATGGTAAGCTTAGGAAATACAAATACTTAATTCAATTTCCTTAGTTTTAGCCATTTCTATGGTTACAATATCTATTTGTTTCTTTTGATATAATCAGGTATCTTGGTATTGTTTGAGAAGTTGCTCACTTTATATTTCCAACGGAACAAGGACAGATTGTTGCAAAATTCCCACCTCTTAAGGTTGATCAGAGTGCTGAGTTAAAATCTCCAGGTTCACCTCATTCTACTAGTAATTACTATTAATTTTTCTGAATAAATACTGCAAAACAGTAATGAATATATGTGTTGCTCATGTATTATGATATTCAATGGAATAAATATGGTGAAATTGAGTTTTTTGTGCTTGCATGGTGGGTGAGGTGTGTGTAGCTTTTTTTCCCCACAAAGCTTACTTGTTGAGTTTTAAAAATAATTTAGGGCCTATATGCAGTTATACTTAACAATACTGCATCGATAATGCAGGAGTTCAAGGTTATGTGTTCTTCAAGATCATGGGAGGTTGTTACAACAAAGATTTCTTCATGGCCATGATTGTTGATTTTTGTTATGTTTGTGAATTTTGGAGTTTGAAAACAATTAACTTTAGGTTACTGACTTATTTGTAGATGTTGGATTATTGATGTATTTGCATGTTTGGAAACTTTTTGTAGTGTTTTATGTTAGAAAATGATTTGGAATTGTTACTTATATCTTGAATATTAAATTTTAAATAATGCAACAAAAATTTCATTGCAATTTTGATATTATTTTACAATTAGAAAATTTATTTTTTGCGGTAGATATTTATAGCAAATAAATATAAAAAAAATTTAAAATAATTAATATTTGTAACCGATTTTTGGTTGCAAAATTGATAGCCATTTGTAGCTGATTAAAAAAATATAAAATAATTTATTTTTGCAACTGAATTTCGGTTGCAAAATTAGCAAACATTTTTAACCAACTTTGCAACAGAGAGGTTGGTTGCAAAAATTATGTGCCACGTCAACTTTGCAACTGAATATTTGGTTGCAAAATTAGTCATCTTTTGCAACCGAATATTCGGTTGCAAAGTGACGTGGCACAATGGTCACGTCTACGCCACTTGCAACCAGATATTCGGTTGCAATCACGGTTGCAAACAATTCGGTTGCAAAAATCGATTACTAAATTTTGCAACTAAGGTTTTCGCAACAGAATTGTTCGGTTGCAATTCACTACAAGAAAAAACCCTTTTCCCTACATCAACTTTATCTACACTTGTAAAAACGTAAGGATTAAATTTTTCATTACGGTTTTTTATGCGTAGTCTTAACAATTTATAAAAGACTACGGTAAAGATTAAAATCGTAGGGAATAATTGATCATTGCTTACGATAGTACAATCGTAAGGAATAAAATTTTAAATGACTACAATTTTAAGTTAAACCGTAATCAATAATTCATTATTGCTTACATTTGTACAAGTCTAGTTAATAAACTTATTAAAAAAACTACGGTTCTAACTAAAAACGTAAGCAAAGATCCAAGTATTGTCTACAATTATGTAAGCGTAATTAATAATCTTATAAAAGCTTACGGTAATAAAAAAAAAAACGTAAGTAATAATTTTTTGAAAAACTACACTAAAACTAATAGCATAAGTAATACTTAATAATTCAAGTATTTTTTTTTTTTTCCGGTCCACTATAATTCAAGTATCGAGTATGATGAGTCCACTATAATAAGTGAAAATATAACTTTTGATTTATGTCGAAAGTAAAAAGACAAATCGAAAGTTATATTATAAAGTTTAAAAAGTGAATGTAAAAATATATTTATTAACATTTTATTTGTTTATACCAAACTAGCAACCTTGTACACCCGATGTGTGTGTAAAAATAAATAAATAAATTAATTAATTAAAATTTTCATATTATTACTAAATTTATAATTACTTTTAATATAATTATAATTTTATGATCAATAAATTAAATAATATAAAATCAAATTGAGGAAAAAAGAAGTAAAGATAAATAAGTGATATAAATAAAAAAGAAAAAAATTTAAGTGATATAAATAAAAAAGAAAAGAATTTGAGAGCCATAGAAGAGGTTAAGCAGAAATGTGGCTAGAATTTATATTAAAAAATAAAGAAAAAGAAAAAAGGAAAAAAAAAAAAAGAGTCCACGTTCATAGTATAGATTAAAAATAACCATCCCCTAATTTTGAGCTCCCACCCACATCAATCAAAAATTCAAAACTTTTATTCCATCTTTTTTTTAAAAATAAAAACAAAAACTTTTAATCAACTTTTCGTACTCCCGCCTTAATTTTGTACTCTCCCTTTTATAGTTCTCTCAAAATTCTCATTCCCTCTCTTTAATTTTTTGCAAAACCTCTCAAAATTCTCGTTCCCTCTCTTTAATTTTCTGCAAAACCAACCTTTTTACAAATAGAGAAGGTCACCACGGACGAGCAACCATCTTCCACACTAAAGGTTTCAAATTTCTTTCTTAATTGCTATAGTTATATTATATAATGTTATTTTTAACAATTCATTTTCTATGTTTTTGGAGTTATATCACTCGAATGGCTTTTCGTATTTATGGGATGGTGGTGTGAACTGTGACCTTCAAATTTGGATAGGTACAAGAATTGGAGTGAGACTCTTGTGATAAGAATTAGGGAAGGTTTTGAGTTGGTTGCTTACTTTATCGAAATACTTGGAGAGTTGGGCTTCTTCTGTATTCTCCTTTCACAAAGGATCTCTATTGGTTTCCCTGGCTAAAAATCCATCAATTTTCCAGGTTTGTAACATTTTTTCTTATTTTTTTTATTTCTGCTATCATGTGTTAAGTATAAGATATTATAAACTAATTAATTAAATTTGTTCATTTACAGGATGTGGCAGAGCTGAATAAGGAAACAAACAATTGATTTATTGCCATTTTTGGAGAAGAAGATGACTTGTTTTAAGATAATTTTAGAGTATTTTTTGGATTTTTAGAATCGAAAATAGATAGAACATTTGTTAGATTAGGTAGGCGTTATTGCTTTCGGCAGAGTCATTTAGTTGATATTTAGAACTATTTGGTTGGTATTTATTTTGTAATGATTGAATTTGTATATATATGAATATATTATTGAATGAATTTGTGTTTAATGTAAGTAATGATTTGAAAGTACTTATGAATATTTATATTAATTTTGGATTAGATTTCTTTATTTTTAATAAAAAAAAAATTAAATATTAAAAAATGTCGATATTAAAATATATAAATATTTGAAACTAATTATATATTAATGGTAATGGTATGTGATATAATTAAAAGAATATTTTTTTAAAATATTTATTGCATATTTTAAAATTTTATAAATGAATCGTAGATAAAATCTAGAATTATTGATTACGGATTGAAATTGTAGTTAATAATTTACGATATCGACTACAATTAGCTAAACCGTAGCCAATAATGTTATTGACTACGAGTTTACAAGTGTAAATATTGTTCGTAGAATATCCACCACGTTATAAAATACCGTAACTAATACTATACTCAAGTGTAAGGAAATCTTTGACTACGCTTTTCAAACCGTAGCGAAGTATTAACCACGGCTGCAGTTGTTACGGCTGCCAAAGCGTAGCAAAACCGTCGCCAATAATGTATTACCTACGGTTTGCACTTTTTCATTACGATTTAGGTACCGTAGTTAAAAACTATTTTTTTTGTAGTGTCGGTTGCTAAACACAATTTTTCGGTTACAAAAGGCCCTTTTTCGGTTGCAACGTCGGTTGCTAAACACATGTTTTCTAGTAGTGCTACTCCGGGTTCACTCCTTCCATCCAAACAAAAGAACGAAAAGAAAAATTATTGAGACAAGAAAATGGCAAATGAAAAAAAATTATTTAAATTTCCATGTACGAATATTAATGTAAAGACATGGAATTTTGTTTCAAAGAATATGTTATATATTTCCTAAAACGTAACAATTGCGACCGAAAAAAATTAAAAGTGGTAATACAGGGTTCCTTATTTTAGGTGGGAATCGAAATATTTGATTATTTATTATATATATTATTATAGGTGAGAAGGAGAGAATAAGGGTGAGTAGGAGTTTATTGAGTGACGTATAATAATAGTGATGTTGTGGTTCGAAAAAATCCAATATTTTCTACTCTCATCTCTGCAAAAGCAAAGCCGAAGGTAAAGTTGTTCGTATTTTCAGTGTTTTATAGCAAAGGCTTGTGTTTCACTAATCATGGTATTATGTCTCTTTCCCCCTCCCTTCCTTCTTCGACCTTACCAAATACCCATTTCTCTCTCAATTCCATCCCCAACTATTTCTTGGACCCCACCCTCCCCCTTTTCGCCCTTTTCGTTCTCCCCCGTAGTATTAATAATTTAAAACACTGTAGTATATATACATGTACGTAAATGTGTGTTAGAGAGAGAGAAAATGGGATATGTGAAAGTATTGTTCTTGCTGTCTTTGTAACACTCGTCGATACACTTCCTACTATGTTGCATGCGAATCCTAATTAGTGTTGCAGAAGTTGTGTCAATTTGACACAAATATATAATGCTCATATAATAGTAATAAGTTAAGTTTTTTTTTTTTTTTTTTTTTTTTTGCAGGAGCACCCCTGTGAAATGCGTAACGTTCAACTTAGACCCTGAGTTTTGAAAAATTTCAAAGAAAACCCTATGTAATTAGAAATATGCACTGAAAACCCTCTGCCTGGCAATTGTGCCTTACACGTGGGTTATCCGATTTTTTTTTGAAAATTTTTATTTTTTAATGTACAGAAAACCCTGTGTTATTCATAATTGGCAAGCTGAACCCCGTGTTTAAAAAATTAGCATAAAAACCCTGTATTATAATCATAGAGGTTCTATTTTAAATGTGTTAAATTCTAAAAGGTTCTATTTTAAATGTGTTTAATTATGTAATGTTATCTTCTAGTTCAAAATTTTCTAATATAATCGTGGAAGCTCTATTTTAAATGGTTTCAGATTCTTGCTTTTAAAATATCTTTCAAGGTTGGTAATAGTGATATCTAGCTTGTTCTTTCCGTATAATTAATTTAACAATAAGTGTGAATATTCTCCCCCCTCCTGGTGACTAGAGAAAAAATTGCTATCTGGAATATATTATTGTTCGAGTTCATGATCAATTGTTTCTAATTTATGCATTTGTTCATTTGTATATTGAAGTTGCTCAGATAATAATTTTATTATATTAGCTAGAGATTGAATTTGTGTAGATAATGTTTCTACAAATTTTTGCATTTTCTTGTGTTAAACTCATTTATTTGGCATATATAAACTCATTTAAACTGTCAGGGTTTTTTATGCATGTTTTATAAACATAGGGTTTTTTGTGTAAAATTTTAATTTAAAGAAGGAAATTTTGGTGCATAATTTAGAAAATACAGGGTTTTTTATGCTAATTTTTGAAACATGGGGTTCAACTTGCCAATTATGAATAACACAGGGTTTTTCGTGCATTAAACTCAATAATTTAAATATAAGTAAATAACGGTTGGCTTGTAGAGTCACGCAACTTAACCTTGCCTCCCCTCCGTGTAGGTGTACCACCCCCAAAATAAAATCTAAAAGGCCACAATCGACGTCTCCAATTGTGAGCACGATCACAAGAAAATTAAAGAACAAAATTTTATCATGTTGTCCAAAATAATATATGAAAATAGTGGTTTTAGTATAGTGAGAAGTAGAATGTTTGTGTTAACTTTATCCCAAACCCTATAAGCAGCGTTCCCAACAACATATAAGTCCCATTGCTATCTAATTACTTCTTCACGCTTGTCGGATTTCACCCTCATAGCTTTCAATTTTTATTTCTTCTTATTAGTTGACTCCATGAGCCAATTCTCTCTGCTCAACAGACCTAAAAATAATGAGAATGTGGTCTGAATGAGCAAACTAGTTCCCTAGGATCCAAATTATAGTGTTAGAATGCATTGTGTGACCTAAGAAATTTAAATCAAATAATAAAAATTGTGGGGAGTAACAAAATTATTGTATAGGTTATGATTTTGAAGTTTTGAAACTTTTCAAATTTCAACAATCCCCCACAAGGTTTAAAACTTCAAAGATATAAATATATATATATGAAAATATATTGGCACAACTAAATACCATGCAATAAGTATAGGAGCCTTTTGTGCTAGAGACTATACTTAGTGTTGATGATTTTCATTTGTGGGAGCCATAATGGACTACGCCTTGAATTAGGTACCTTGGCCAAACTTCAATATATCACATATATGGTATTGACATCAGTTTTCGTTCAAGCGGGTTAGTGCTATTAATGGTCATGCGCTCTTATCTTGATTTTAATGAGAGTCTCTAGGATCAACCCTTATCCATAGCCACGGTCTCGTGACAACTCTCATTTAGGTGAAACCTCCAAGGACACATGTGAATTGTATCCCGTGGAATTCCTGTCTTGGTTTTATTAAGGATCAAAGTTCAACCTAACATCACACTATCTTGCACTATAACCATAGGGATGGGAAGGAGACACTCTCCTTATAAGCAGTGCAAAACGAATCATGCAGTACAGGTAATTATTCCTAGCCAGTGAACCTTCTTCATGTGGTTTCCAATCATAAAGGTTGGGTTACTCCTGTAGCACCCCTATACGTGGAGATGCCACACCCCCGTACTACAGGCCGATCCACCCACAAAATGGATAGTCGGTACATGAATCAACCTGCAGCGAACGGGTGACAGTAACAAATAAAACGACAAGCTAGGCGGGGTAACTTATAAATGCAACAGAAATAAAGCGGAAGCATACCATATCCCATATCAATGGCCAACTATTACAAACATGCTATGTAACGCCCCGGTTTTTCCATTCAATCATTATGCGATATTATATGTACTTTATAATTTTCATAACATTATATACATTATGTTTATATAGATTTACATGAATTAGCGTTAACATGAAATCTATGTGAATTATTTATTAATGTGATTAAATGTTCTTATATGTTCTTACTTGATCATTTCATAAATTTGTGAACTTAATTGCATTAGATTCTTTGAACTTAATTAATCATTCTTTCCTAGTTGATACTTAGTTGCATGAATTCATATAGTTTAGGGACTTATATGCAAAAAGTGGTGATTTAGTGGGAGATATAATATATCTTATATGCATCTCTTCTCTCACATTTCATACATTACATACTTATCAAGAAATCTCACACATATACACACACCAAACAATGATTTTTACACCAAGAGGAAGGAAGGGGATTTCATCTCATTTTCAAGCTAGAATTCAAGGAGAAAGTGTACAAGTTGAAGCATCTTCATCATCTCATCATTTCATCCCATCTTTCTCTCATTTCAAGGTATAGATGGAGTAATTTTATGTATCTCTTGAGTTTATATGAATTAGGGTTTGTTGATTATGTGATTGTTTCTTGTTTATAAGTGATTAGAAGCATGATCATGAGTATTAGGCTTGGGTGCTTGCATGAATTCATGGATTATTTGAGAGTTAGAAGCTATGATAAATATATGGGTTTGTTGGATGATTTCTTGAGGATTAAAGCATGTTTCCATGGATTAAATGTTGCCTAATTGATTTATATGATCATATACATGTTATATGTTAGTTTTAGGTTGATTTCTTGCATTGATTTTGTGTTGGGAAGGCTTGGGAACCAATGCCAGTGCTTAGCCCCTGTTTTTTGCCCTGATCTCTTCCAAACGCCTGTTTGGTACCTTAGTTATAACACCAAACACCCGTTTGGGAACCTACTGCATCACCCAAGTGCTTCCAAACGGTCGTTTCTGCTTTCAGTTCATTTTTCAAACGGGCATTTCTCCCTCATACGAACTCCAAATGACCTGATTTCTGAAGCCACGAAAACCTCTTGAAGTCTAGAACAACCTCAAATTAGAATAATTTCAATATATTTTCTAGTTTGAGAGTTATAATCAATTATTTTAGGTGTCACTACTTTCCCGACAAATTGCACTCGCCTAACTTCAAGCGCATGCCATTTTCTCCTCGCTTTGAACTAGAAAACGAGCCATATATCATCAGAAAGGTCTTTGTGTCTACTTTCATTCAAACTAAACAAAACTCAATTCTCATTTCTAGAATTAAAGATATCCCAGTTTTTCTTCAGCGTGTGCATTTTCGGAAATTGTCCGTTTTTGCCATACTTCACCAAAACCTTCCTTATTGCATCCCTTTCACTCTCTTGGCTCCCATACGTGAATTATATGTTATATATGCTTGATTAATTGATAACTATGCTCCTACTTGACACTTATTGGTACTTAATTGCTCAAACGTTATTGTGTGACTCCATGCCCGATATGAATTGAACTTGAATTGATTGAATGATATGAACATGTGACTCCTTGAGATTTATTTCATCTCTTAGATGTTAATTGGTTCTCATACATGTTAAGTGTCACTTGATTTCTAGTTTTACTTAATTACATGAGCATTGTCGTGTGTCATACTTGGTCTCATATTGAGTCTTGTCCCATGAGTTCACGTTATTTCCTTCCTGGTCCAGTTTTCCTCTAGGGCGGAGATCTTTGATCGTTTGGGCACTTCCTTGCATCCTTGTTAGTTGTCGGCACAGGTGAGGTTTAATTCTAGATATATAGAACCCATATGGCTCTATGTGATTTTTTAAGCCAAAATGTATCTATATATCTATAGTTTTCCAAACCATATGGATTTTAAACGGATTTCATGATTGAACTGAACGGACTGAATTGATTGCTTGATTGTTTTGGCGAGTAAAGCATGTTCACTTTGTGTAGCACCTGGAACGTTAGGCACCACATCCCCCACACTATAGTTCAATCCACATATGAAATAGTCAATCCATACATGAACCAAAGCTATAGCGAACGGGAGACAATAAAAAAAAAACGACCACAAAGCTAGGCGGGACTAACCCCAAATCAACCAATCAACTCAGAGCAATAAAAGTGGAAACAATAATTCAATCTTTACTTATAGGTACCAATATACATATCAATACAATATCATACCACTTATCAACCAAAGCAACAGGCATAAGTATCAATAAGGTACATGCCAAAGTAAAATGACAATGCTAGACCCAAAGCGGTAAAACTTGACTCGACCCCGCCTAGCACACAACCTGCAAAACTGAAAAGTTGAGGTGTCAGTCCAACACGGACTGAGCGAGGGGTTTATAAATAAATATTAGCGCAATTACCATGCAAGCCATAATCTCGGGAAGGGTTTATAGAAGAGAAGCAACATAAGTTCAATAATAAAAGACAACTCGCCCGAGATTACAACTAATCAATTTAACAATACAATCAATTCAATTCAATTCAATTCAATCAGTGGCCCAGCGAGTGAGGGCAAATCTCCAACCTTTCTCCGACAGTGTACAATAATTCAGTTGTAATTAATTAAGTGATCAAACAATACAAATTAGTGCACACTTAGCAATTTTCGTCCATCCTTCTTCCTCCGGGTGATGGTATCCGCTTTGGGTGGGAACCAGACCCCGAAGGTAACCACCCTCACGGTTTTGCTTCTTGCCGGTAGGAACCAGACCCCGAAGGGAACCGCCAGGAAAATACCTCACCACTCAATCACTATGTACGTTAGAAGCATGACTCCTACGTAGGGGATTTCTTCCTCCACCAAACCTTCTGGTGGATTCAGAGGTGATCCCAAAATGGTGAGGATAATGCAAGAGTTACCCGTCAGCCCTTGCTTCCTCGGTTGGCTCAATACACTACCCTCGGGCCCACGGTGAACATGTTTTACTCGCCAAAATAGTCAATCAATCAATCAATCAATCGGTTCAATGGAATCAGTTACAAATCAATAGAGCTTGGAAAACAATAGATATATACATACATTTTGGCTTAAATCATCACATAGGGTTATATAGGTTCTATATATTTGGAAACTAAACCTCACCTGACGAGCGATGGAACAAGACAAGGATACAAAAAGTACGTAAATGGTCAATGATCTCCGCCCTGTAGAAAAACTGGACAAGAAGGAAATAACGGGAACTCGTGAGACGAGACTCAATATGAGACCAAGTATGACGCACGGCCATGCTCATGTAAATTAATAAACTAGCAATCAAGTGACACTTAGCATGTATGAGAACCAATTAACACCTAAGAGATGAGATTAATATCAAGAAATTATGTATTCATATCGTTCAATCATTTCAAGTTCAATTCATATAAGGCATGAAGTCACACAATCACGTTTGAGCAATTAAGTACCAAGAAGTGTCAATTAGGTGCATATTTATCAATTAATCAAGTGTATATATCATATACTTCACATATGGGAGCCAAGAGAGTGAAAGGAATACAAGAAGAAAGGTTTTGGTGAAGTTTGGCAAAAATGGACAATTTTAGAAAATGTACACACTGTAGGAAAACTGGAATATCTTTAATTTTAGAAGTGGGAATTGAGTTTTTTTTCTTGAGAATGAAACTAGACACAAAGACCTTTTCGAGGATATATGGCTCGTTTTCTAGTTCAAAGCGAGGAGAAAACGGCGTAAACTTGAAGTTAGGCGAGTGTAGTTTTCCGGAAAAGTAGCGACACCTAGAAGAATGGATTATATCTCACAAATGGGAAAATATATTGAGATGATTCCAATTGGAGATTGTTTTAGACTTCAAGAGGTTTCCAACGGTTCAAAAATCACGTTATTCGGAGTTCAGATGAGGGAGAAACGCCCATTTGAAAATTGGTCTAAAAGCAGAAACGAGCGTGTGAAAACCTTCTGTAACAGTGCCAAACATGCGTTTGGTGAATGAACTGGATAACCAAACGGGCGTTTGGGAGTGTTCTGTCCGAAAAAACAGGGGAACAAACAGTGGAGTCACGGGAAATGGCTCCCAAGCCATATAATCACCAAATTAATGCAAGAAATCAACTCCACACTAACATATAACATGTATATGATCATATATATCATTTAGGCCACATTCAATCCATGAAATCAAGCATAGATCATCAAGAATTCATCATGAAAACCCTATATATACACACTTGCTTCCAACTTTCATATGCATCAAGATATTCATGCAAGATTCCACTCTCATCATCCTAATCATGCTCCTAACTCAAATATTGCAAGGATCCAACATCTAATCCATGAACCCTACTTCTATTCCAATCAAAAGATTCAAGCAAGTACATGTTATACCTTGAGATGAACTAGAAATGGGATGAAATGGCAAGATGAGGAAGATGATGATGCTAGCTCATCAATTCATTCAAAATATGTCTTGAAATGAGATGCAAATTCCTTCCTTCCCTTGGTGTTTTTACCGTTTCTTAGTGTGTGTGTGTGTGTGTGTGTAGTTCTTGTTTGTAATGTAAGGAATGAAATGTATGAGATATAATGTATATGATATAATATAAGATATCTCCCACTAACCATGATGAATCACCACTAATTGCATTTAAGTCCCTAAGTTATTTAAGTGAATGCAATCAAGTTTCACTCCAAGAAAAAAGATCATATAACTCCAATTATGATAATGCAATTAAGTCCTCATAATTAAGAAATGATCAAGTAAAGACATGTAGAAGCAATTAGGCACATTAACAATTAATTCACTTAAATTTCACATAAACGACAACTTCATATAAATTATGAAAATATGATACATATAAAGTTATGAAATTAATATAATGTCACATATCATAAAATTTTCAAACGGGGCGTTACAATTCTCCCCCCCCCTTAAAAGGACCTGGTCCCCTGGGCCACTGTCGAGTTTTAAAATGATGTACAACAACAAGAGAGTCCTATCTCTTGTACAAGCAATGAGAGAAACCCCGTCCCTCAACAAGGTAGGAGAGAGCCCCGTCTCTCAAACACGAAATGAGAGCACCCCGTCTCTCAACACGAAATGAGAGCACCCCGTCTCTCAAACACACCCAAAGCAACGATGCAAGAGAACAAATTGTAAAAATATTCACACAAATATCACGCAAGAAAAAGTTTCAATTACATCAATTACCGTTCGTATAAAAGCAATTGGAAACTAATAAGAAATAATATAAGATAATAATGAAATCCATGATGCACGTGGTACGCATGTTTAAGTGTACCGTTCACCATTATTCGGGAATCCTCCATGGTAGTAATCCATTTTAACGCTCGATTTGATGTTGGAGATTCCTCCACCCAAAGCATCAAACATTGAAATCCTCGAAATCCAATACTTAAATGACAATTCAATCCCGTTTCCATGATCAATTCTCTTATCCTAATTGGTACCACGGTCCAAAATCCCAATCTTGGCTGCACACTTAATATTAATCCAATTCACTTCTTCTTCACCACGAATTATACTCTACCTTTTTCGAATACTTAAGTTAATCTTTAGTAGCTTGAATTCTAACCTCTAATCCCAAGAGTATCCCCGGTTCATCATGGAAACAACTGACAAGCCAGTAACCTGTCCTATTCATGCGATGACCAATGCTAGATCGAATTACTTTCACTTTGTCCGTCACGAAATGTGATAATTAGATAGGCTCCGTATTACAAACTGTACCCGGTTCCTTAATTACTCGGTCCAATCTTTAATAACTCGAATCATAGTCCTCACCCTAATGGTGTCTCCGGTTTATTATGGAAAACAACCGACAACCCGCATGCTCTTATCCGATACCTTCCTTACCAAATTTTCTCGAAGTTTTTCTTATGGCCCCATCATTTCCAAGATAGGAAACACGTTTTCTGGCGAACTCAATCCGTTCAACCTTGGAAGACCTAAATTCATACATGTCCGATAATAAGAGTCTAATGATGTTAATCCTCTTCTGATATTATTCCCGAAGTCTTTTCCCGCCTCGATCTCTAATTTCACCGGGTGTTAAAATCTCTCAATTCGTCTTTTGTCCTTGCTTTGTAGGATCTCGTTACCGATTACCGCTTGCATTTCCATTATTCCTTTTTGACACAACCCGTTTGAGCACAACCGTGAATTCAAGTCATCTCCCGGATGCTCTCCCCCTTAAGAATTTCTATTCTTATCCGTTGAACTAGTTTAATCGCTTCTTCGATCCAAGATTCTCAACTCCTTCAACTAAACTTCCTTGGTATAAATGATCCTCGCTACTCCGCGTGTTCGGTGACCGTGCTCTCATTTACTTTGAATTTGGGTAGGGATAAAACTCACTTCTTCTTTTGTTCCAAACCTTCAGCTCTATTCTCAACCTCTTCGACTTAGCTTCCTCGAAATATGTAATTCCAGTCATGTCACGTCCGATAATTACACTCGCATTCGCTTTGAAGTGATCGAAAATAATAGTAATACACTCCTTTCCCTCCTAATTCCGGCTCTACTTTTCCTGAACCTCAAAATTCCCATTCCTTTTTACTCAGCCTGTGCAACCCAAAATTTTCCTTGTTCTTGATTCAAATATGGCTCGGTTGAAAATAATTGATGAGTGAGTTGAAGAAAACTTCCTATCAAGTAAACACCTAACAATGCATGTCATTAATATGCCAATGCACATAACACTCTTTAAACAGTTAAGGATATGAGATGTTGGAGAAATTATGTCAAATAAACATGCACAAACGTATAAATAAAAGAGATTAACTAATTGAATGCGATGTACGATGCACGTGCTTATGGATGCGTTGAACCTGTCACCGTGGTAGTGATAAGCTTTAACTCGACATTTGTTCCTTGTTTGTTGAATCATAAACTTGTCCCGAACGGTTGATCATTTCTTGTTTTCCCCCACGGTCTTCTAAATCCTTAGTGTTCTCGGGCATCGACTTATACATTTCCATCGCCCGGGATTGAAATTTCTTGAACCCGATTCTTCACCACAATTATCTCCTCGATCGAAGTTTCCTTATATCACTCGTATAACCTTATCATCCGAAATTGTAATTCTTGAATTCAAATTCTTTTCCACTTATGGAGTTAGTATCCCAATTTCTCTCAAGGGACCAATCTCCCATTGTTGTCCCGACTTCATTTAGGCGTTACCTCGGTTGAAGTCTTCTCAATTTACTCTTTCTGAACTTGAATTGGTTGTATAACTTGTCTTTCTTCACGGTTTCCATTTGTTGCTCCATATCTCCCAATTTACCGTACATATAGCAATTCCTCTTGGATTCGAAAATTAACTAAATTTGACTGAAGATAGAATCTTAAGTATCTTGGCTTTCCATGAACTTGAACCCACTATATTAATCAATCTTCTTTACTCCTTTATTTCCATCTTCCTTTTTAACCCGAAATCTAAAATATTCGGACTCTTTGTAGAGTTACATTGATTACTTCAATGTTCTATTCTTTTACTTGTTGTTTCCAAGAACCTAAAATAGATCAATTTCTTAAATCCTCCCAATTGATCCACACCCTATTTCAAAGTTCGAAGTGTCTCGATCCATCTCAAACTTAATTCACATATTTCGACCTCAACCCAAATCATTTAAGTTACTTTCCTCTCATATCTTGATTTTAGTTCCAATTAGTAGAAGATCCTCGACTTGGTTGAAATTCCAAACCTTGAATCCTTAGTAACCGCAAAACTTCCTTCTCTCTCTCTTGAGTTAAATGAACTTCTTGTCCCCGGTTAACCAACTTTTCAAGATCCCTAAGTATTCCTTCCAAGGTATTGATTTCTAAGTGTTGCTTGAACTCTCACCTTAACCATCTTCTAACTTCCTAGAGCTTGTAAATTATTCCCACAATTAATTCTTCTAATCCAGATCTTATCACTTAAATCTTAACTCAATGGAAGTATACCATTGCGCTTGAATCATTGGATGAATTTTTCCCGGTGCAAGCCGTTACCCTTCCAGACTAGAGAAAAGAATTTGTAATAGACTGAGGTTGTCGTTGTCATAAAGATTGGCCGTGGTTTGATATCATCTTCCTATCCTGAACTCACAACCATCTCAAGAACAATTGCATGCGGTTAATACATGCTCATGCCACATATTTGATGCCAAAGACATGGATTGATGCAAAATGCAACGATTAATTCAACAAAGTGAAAACTAAATTCAAGCAAAATTATAAATAAACACATCGAAGATATAGATTCCCAAACCATAGAAGGTCAATTACTCAACAAGTAGTAACACGAATTAATGTCATGCACAAGTCATCAAGTAGTTCAAAGACGTTCAAGTAAGTTCAAGTAAATTCAAATAAGTTCAAGTAGCTCCACATAAGATGCAAGACTCGTAAATTATCAATTAATCCTATGCCGTTCGACCTAGACTTGACACGACACGAAGCTAGAACCGCGGTTTTACAACCGGGCTCTGATACCACCTAAGATGTAGCACCCGGATCGCTAGGCACCACATCCCCCGCACTATAGTTCGATCCACATATGAAATGGTCAATCCATACATGAACCAAAGCTATAGCGAACGGGAGACAATAAAAAAAAAACGACCACAAAGCTAGGCGGGACTAACCCCCAAACCAACCAATCAACTCAGAGCAATAAAAGCGGAAAGAATAATTCAATCTTTACTTATAGGTACCAATATACATATCAATACAATATCATACCACTTATCAACCAAAGCAACAGGCATAAGTATCAATAAGGTACATGCCAAGGTAAAATGACAATGCTAGACCCAAAGCGGTAAAACTTGACTCAACCCCGCCTAGCACACAACCTGCAAAACTGAAAAGTTGAGGTGTCAGTCCAACACGGACTGAGCGAGGGGTTTATAAATAAATATTAGCGCAATTACCATGCAAGCAATAATCTCGGGTAAGGGTTTATAGAAGAGAAGCAACATAAGTTCAATAATAAAAGACAACTCGCCCGAGATTACAACTAATCAATTTAACAATACAATCAATTCAATTCAATTCAATCAGTGGCCCGACGCGTGAGGGCAAATCTCCAACCTTTCTCCGATAGTGTATAATAATTCAGTTGTAATTAATTAAGTGATCAAACAATACAAATTAGTGCACAATTAACAATTTTCGTCCATCCTTCTTCCTCCGGGTGATGGTGCCGCTTTGGGTGGGAACCAGACCCCGGAGGGAACCACCCTCACGGTTTTGCTTCTCGCTGGTGGGAACCAAACCCCGAAGGGAACCACCAGGAAAATACCTCACCACCCAATCACTATGTAAGTTAGGAGCATGACTCCTACGTATGGGATTTCTTCCTCCACCAAACCTCCTGGTGGATTCAGAGTGATCCCAAAATGGTGAGGATAGTGCAAGAGTTACCCGTCAGCCCTTGCTTCCTCGGTTGGCTCAATACACTACCCTCGGGCCCAAAGTGAACATGTTTTACTCGACAAAACAGTCAATCAATCAATCAATTAATCGGTTCAATGGAATCAGTTAAAAATCAATAGAGCTTGGAAAACTATAGATATATAGATACATTTTGGCTTAAATCATCACATAGTGTTATATGGGTTCTATATATCTAGAAATTAAACCTCCCCTGACGAGCGACGGAACAATACAAGCATACAAAAAGTTTCTAAACGGTCAATGATCTCCGCCCTGGAGAAAAACTGGACAAGAAGAAAATAACGGGAACTCGTGAGACGAGACTCAATATGAGACCAAGTATGACGCATGGCCATGCTCATGTAAATTAATAAACTAGCAATCAAGTGACACTTAGCATGTATGAGAACCAATTAACACCTAAGAGATGAGATTAATATCAAGAAATTATGTATTCATATCGTTCAATCATTTCAAGTTCAATTCATATAAGGCATGAAGTCACACAATCACGTTTGAGCAATTAAGTACCAAGAAGTGTCAATTAGGCGCATATTTATCAATTAATCAAATGTATATATCATATACTTCACATATGGGAGCCAAGAGAGTGAAAGGAATACAAGAAGAAAGGTTTTGGTGAAGTTTGGCAAAAATGGACAAATTTAAAAAATGTACACGCTGTAGGAAAACTGGAATATCTTTAATTATAGAAGTGGGAATTGACTTTTGTTTCTGAGGATATATGGATCGTTTTCTAGTTCAAAGCGAGGAGAAAACGACGTAAACTTGAAGTTAGGCGAGTGTAGTTTTCCGGAAAAGTGGCGACACCTAGAAGAATGGATTATATCTCACAAATGGGAAAATATATTGAGATGATTCCAATTGGAGATTGTTTTAGACTTCAAGAGGTTTCCAACGGTTCAAAAATCAGGTTATTCGGAGTTCAGATGAGGGAGAAACGCCCGTTTGAAAATTGGTCTAAAAGCAAAAACGGGCGTGTGAAAACCTTCTGTAACAGTGCCAAACGGGCGTTTGGTGAATGCACTGGAAAACCAAACGGGCGTTTGGGAGTGTTCTGTCCGAAAAAATAGGGGAACAAACAGGGGAGTCACGGGAAATGGCCCCCAAGCCATATAATCACCAAATTAATGCAAGAAATCAACTCCACACTAACATATAACATGTATATGATCATATATATCATTTAGGCCACATTCAATCCATGAAATCAAGCATAGATCATCAAGAATTCATCATGAAAACCCTATATATATACACATGCTTCCAACTTTCATATGCATCAAGATATTCATGCAAGATTCCATTCTCATCATCCTAATCATGCTCCTAACTCAAATATTGCAAGGATCCAACATCTAATCCATGAACCCTACTTCTATTCCAATCAAAAGATTCAAGCAAGTACATGTTATACCTTGAGATGAACTAGAAATGAGATGAAATGGCAAGATGATGAAGATGATGATGCTAGCTCCTCAATTCCTTCAAAATATGTCTTGAAATGAGATTCAAATTCCTTTCTTCCCTTGGTGTTTTTACTGTTTCTTAGTGTGTGTGTGTGTGTGTAGTTCTTGTATGTAATGTAAGGAATGAAATGTATGAGATATAATGTATATGATATAATATAAGATATCTCCCACTAACCATGATGAATCACCACTAATTGCATTTAAGTCCCTAAGTTATTTAAGTGAATGCAATCAAGTTTCACTCCAAGGAAAAAGATCATATAACTCCAATTATGATAATGCAATTAAGTCCTCATAATTAAGAAATGATCAAGTAAAGACATGTAGAAACAATTAGGCACATTAACAATTAATTCACTTAAATTTCACATAAACGACAACTTCATATAAATTATGAAAATATGATACATATAAAGTTATGAAATTAATATAATGTCACATATCATAAAATTTTCAAACGGGGCGTTACACTTTGGGCCCGAGGGTAGTGTATTGAGCCAACCGGGGAAGCAAGGGCTGGCGGGTAACTCTTGCACTATTCTCATAACTTTTGGGATCCCCTCTGAATCCACCAGGAGGTTGGTAGAGGAAGAAATCCCGTGCGTGGGAGTCGTGTTCCTGACGCACAACATGCATGGATGGTTGGGTCTTGCAATCCCACCATCACCCGGAGGAAGAAGGGTTCATGAAACTGCTAATTGTGCACTGTAATAACTTGCATGATAACCATTGAATTGAAACCTAAATATTGATTGTACACTTTTGGAGAAAGGTTGGAGAATTGCCCTCACTCACCGGGCCACGGATTGAATTGATCATGATTGAATTATTAAATTGATTAGTTGTAATCTCGGGCGAGAATTACTTTAATATTTGAATTATATTGTTTCTTTTATGAAAACTTACCCGAGATTATAGCTTGAATGGTAATTGCGCTTATATTTATTTAAACCCCTCACTCAGTCTTCGGTAGACTGACACCCTCACTTTTCAGGTACTCATGGTCGTGTGCTAGGCGGGAGTCCGAGTTGTGTCTTTTGTTCAGCTGAGTCTAGCATCGCATTTTCATGTTCTTGGTATTTCCGGCTTTATCATGTTAGGGTTCCTGTTAGTTTGGAGACTTATGCATGTATAATATGTTGTAGATGATAATGTATTGATATATGAGCTAGAATAGGATGAACTTTTGGATAATTGGTATATGATATTGAAATGTTAGTGTTTATACTTCCGCTTTCGAATTTTCATGTATTGGATTTAATTGAATTGGGGTCTAGTCCCGCCTAGCTAGATTGTTTCTTGCATTGTCACCCGTTCGCTATAGTTTTGGTGTAACACCCCCGGAGCGAAGGGCGCCACATCCCCCGCATTAAGGTCTAACCCGAGTAACGAAATGGAGGGTTTGCACCCGAATCAAACCATAGCGAACGGGAGACACACAAAACACACCCTCGCTAGGCGGCCTAGACCCTCAAGAACTGAGCAAATTAAAACGAGAGTAGCGGAAGCGTAAACATGCATACATAACTCCCAAGATCTCAAATCGTAGCATAAGAGGGTTCAAGTTGTCAAGATAAACTATAAGAACAAATATATATACATCATATACAATGCCCATCCGGGGCCAAAATAGCATGAGTAATCAAGAAACATAAATCAAAAGTGCATAAAGTTAAGGTACATAATCCAAAAACAAATGCATGAGACCCGAGCTACACCACAAGACAACTCGACAGACTCTTGCCACCTAGCTCAACTCAAGAGGTACCTGCAACTCAAAAGAAAGGGGGAAAAGAAGGAAAAACAACGACGGTTAGTCCTAAAGACTAGTGAGGGGGGTTAAACTCACACACCGGATATACATATAGAGCATAGCACTTAACAACATAAAGAATCCATGGACCGAGAATGGTTTTTGCAAGCCAAAGTGTTTTCCCGTGTTATAGATATGTACATACTTTAGAGAAAACAAGGGTCGGAGGCCAAATAACAAGTTTTAAGCACTTATAAATCCTTTCTCGTTCCATTGATTGTACAAGATCCACTACTCGGCGAGTACGAGTCACACCTCCAAACTCCTATAACAAAGGGACAAAACAAAACAAAACAAAATCCTCCTTAACTCCGGGTGATAGACCGGTTAACGACCTTAACTATCCAAAAAGCACGAGAGACAAGGCTTAATCACTACCTTGAACCTTCGACGGTTGCCTCCGCCGGCTCAAGAGAAACACCCTTCTCCAAACCTCCCGAAGTTGGGTGAGTCTCTCAAAGGGAAAATGTTGATGGAAGAGCTCGGCAACCCCATGGTCGACCCGAGATTACCATACCATTCTCCGGGGCCCAAACATCTCACAAAATCACGCAAAGAGCAAAGCTTATCTTTCAAAGCCACATATCTCGCTTACATACACATGCTTAATCGAAGGCTTTTCAAAACAAGGGCAAAATAGCTTATATACTTATACAAAGCGTTTTCAAGATCATATAACAAATGGGACAAGCCCTCAAGATACATATCTTACACTTATCTATCATATAATATACGTATTTCGCATGCGAGGCTTCAAACCAAATAGGGGTTGTAGGTCAAATAACTAAAAGAACAAAACCTCACCTTAACACCGATAACGGAGACAAAAGAAAGTAACCAGGCACTTAGGGGGCAACCTCGTCGTCCACGGGAAGAACCTCTGAACAAAACAAACAACAAAGGGGTACTCTTAGACTCAAAATGAACCACATTGACGCTCGGTAAATGCATATGTATGTTCATGATGCAAATGACATAAAATGAATTCACACTTAAGTCATATGAGAGCATGCATTACATATAAGATCATAATTCACAAAAGAGGGTATAAAACGAGTCAATGATTCACAACATAAAGCTTAACACATAATATGACAAGTTAATCAAGCATACAAGTCATAAAACGAGACAAGAAAACCAACGAAAAGTAATGGAACAACAAAAGAAACCTCCCCGGAAGCTACCGTGTTAAGTACGACCGTACCCAAAACTCAAGGGCCTGCACTCCATCTCCCCGCCAGGGGAAATTTTGAACTTAAAAGTACCTGCCTGAGTAGTTAACATGCAGAAAGTTTCTGCATAGGCCGGGTACTTTCCAAGCCAAAATCTCCCCGCCCTGGGAGATCCTTCCAGCCACGAAATGAGGTGGCTTCACCTCTGCTCAGCCCTACAAACCTTCCCAAACAAATACCAACTCATCTAGGCATGTTAAGGCATGAAGTAAGGCAGCAAATCAACACAAAACTCCATCAAACTTGATCAAATCGAGCAGCAACTGATAGGAATGAAAAGGAAGAAATAAATAAGCATAACTCTTCTAAAACCTCAAGAACACTAATGGTGGATTCATGTAATAAACTCTAACACTTGAAACAAGTCCATACAACTTAAAGTAGATAACTAAGGAATCACAATCATGCATCAAGCTCAAATAATTCACAAGGAAACATGCTAGGGAACTCAAAATCCACAAAACCCTTACTATTCATAAGGTAGGTCCAAACTCATGCAATCCAAGGTTATAGCTCAACTTATTACACTTAAAAGAATCACATACTCAAGGAGGACTCAAAAATATGCTTACCTTTAAAATTTGAGGAGAAATGGAGGAGTGGATTGGCCAAAATCTTCAAAAATGCAATAGTGTCACCTTCTTCCTTGGGTTCTCTCTTGGGGCTGAGTTTGGGGAACTTTTCTTCCTTCTTAGGGTGGTTTGCACGAAATGGGAGAGGGAGAGGGGGTATATGCTGAGTTAGGTACAAAGTAACCAAGGTTAAGGGGTTAGGTTGGGGTTCAGGGGTCCCACAAGTGAGACTAGTCAACAAAAGAGGCTAACTTGCAACAAAGGCTCGTTCCGGTCTATTTTCGAGGGTCCAAATGGGCTTAGAAAAGTGTGAGGCTAGGTTCCAAAGCTTACAAATCTCGTCACGAGTCCAACGCCTCTTCCAGAATTCGAATATGATTTCCCTAGCTCAAGAACCAAATAAATAATTTCATAACATGATAATAAATAACCAAATAAAAAGCATCGTGCCTGACACTACTACAAGAACTGAACTCGACTCACTCCCCGCCTAGCGTGCACCTGCAATAACCTGATAGGTGACATGACGACTCAAGAATGCATGCACATGCTCATCGATCAATAATCTCCGCCTTGGAGACACACTTGAAAGAAAGAGATGAGAGATGGTGATGGAGCTTCAAAGATGAAATTCCTTGACAAATTCTAGCTTGACGATTATGATTTCCCAATTTCCTTTTCTTCTTGGTTGACCTCGTGAATGAGGGAGAGGGAGATAAAAAGGATTTCTATGATTTTTGATGAAATGAAAATGATATGGAAGAGCATGAAAGCTTTTAACGTGAATCATCACTTTGAATTTGATGAAATGTATGAATTGTAATTAAGTCCCTCAAAGATATAAGTCATGCAATTAAGTATGACAAGTTTGGAAAATGATCAATTTGGTCCAAGAGTATTTTCATGCAATTTGGTCCACTAATTTAAATAAATGTCAATTAAGGACATTTAAGCCATTAAACAAGTTTGGCAATTAATTCATGTAACAATTAGATCCAACTTATGAAATAATTCTCAAGTCGACACATATTTCACACATTTCCACGTAGCCATATTGAAATGGAATTTATAAAATTAATATAACTCATATAAGTTGAATAAGCAAAAGTAATAAAATAAAATCCTAACGCTCGAAACTCACACGTGTCGAGTGTACCTAACTGTCTGAAAATTGGGGTGTTACAACTCCCTTGTGGGTTAATGCCCATCCCCCTCGATGATTCATAGACTCCCTTATTGGGTAGTCCTTCAGTGAAATTACCCGCCAAGTTTTTAAACTGATTTCACAAAATTTAGAGATACCATATTTATCTTTAATAAAGATTTATGGATTTATTCATCGCTTGTAAGTAGGGTGCAAATGGATAATAAACGAAGCAGATGTACAATATTTGAATTCGAATATGAATCCAAATTCGTTTAGCATATCAGTTATCCGACGACTAATAAAAGTACTATCTGCATCCGAATCCAGTAGATATTATCCGGATATTGGATTACCGTAAGGATATCCGATTACTGAATTATCCGATATCCGAATCCGATTACCTATTTTACATACATTTTTTTCACTAAAAATAATAAATTAAAATTTCATAGCATAATCAAATATTAAATATATATATAAATATTAGTTTACCAAACTATAAATGTTTTAAATCTACACACAGTAACTCATAAGCATAATATATAATTTATAATATATTCATTGTTATTAATGATGTTGATTAATATCAATAATATGATATATGTTTATTGTTATTTTTTTTATGTTTCTCAAATGATTTTATAACATATAAATCAATATTTATTTCATTACGGTATAAAGGAATATATAGATATATATTATCGGATACAGATTACGGATAATCGAAAAATGGATGTATAAAGGGATAGAATGCTAAACGGATTAAATATGTGTTTACCATATCCTTATCTGTTTATAATCAAGATGACTATAATCAGATACATATAATATCATCTTTCAATGGATACAGATAATATCCTCTTTAAACGAACTTGAATGCGGATGTGTTGACGTGGCTCCAAAAGTCCATAAGTTTATGGAACTTTCATAGAAGCGGTTTTACAATCAGTTTTTGAGCCCACTTAGAAAACATATCTTTATTAGTGGGTAGTTTCTGTATAAGAAAAAACTGAGATTTTCTCTACGTTAGTTTCTCAGATATTGAGAGTACCTCAGTAATTCCTCTGTACCTTCTTCAAAATAGTAAATTAATCTCTCTCTTTCTCACCTGTGGACGTAGCTAAATTGGTGAACCACGTAAATTCTTATGTCAATATACTGTTTTCTTTTACTTTATTTGTGTTAATTGCAACTGGTATCAGAGCTAAATTGGTTCTGATACTTTTTTTTTTTTTTTTTTTTTTTGGGACGACTTCCGTTAAACATGAAATCGAAAATTTTGGTCACAAGACCCATTTTTCATTATGGAAAACGAGGATGTTAGTGGTTTTGACACTGGTGGATCTCGATGATTCTTTGCTAGGAAAAAATAAGATGCCTGCAAATTACTTTGATGACAAGAAAGATAAAGTTATTACAAAAGTTGTAGCTTCAATTGCACTTGTCTAACGAAATCTTACAAGACGTGATGAAAGAAGAGGATGCTACAAAACTATGACATAAATTGTAGGAGATTTGTATGGAAAAGAACCTGACACATAAGTTGCATTTAAAGTAACTTCTTTATTCTTTCAAGATGGTTGAAGGTAAGCAATTTAGTCTCATATCGATAAATTCAAAATTATCGTTACTGATTTGGAGAATTTAAAACTAAAATATGATGATGAAGATTTGACCTAACTGTTGTTATGTTCTTTACCTTCCGTCTATTCGAATTTTGAGATACTAGTTTACATGGTAGAGATACAATTACTTCAAAAGATGTCCAAGAAGTTCTTTTGAGTAAATACTCTATTGACGGAGAGATTACATTTAGTATTTCTAAAAATCAAGGTGAAGGTCTTTTTGTGCGTGGAAGAAATAAGGAGAAAAATTATGACAATAACAAATAGAGAGGTAGATCACAGTTTAGTAAGCTAATTAGGTGTCAATACTAAAAGGAAAAGAGACACTCTAACACAAATTGTTGGAAACTGAAATGAAAAAACCGGTGAGGCTAGTGCTGTTGAGACAGATAGTGAAGGGGGTGTTCTTCTAGTTAGTTCAGATAATTCAAGATCAAATAATGTCTGGATCATGGATTTTTCATGTTCCTTCCATATGTGTCCTTATAAGGATTGGTTCTCCACATATGAAAAATTAGAAGGAGTCATTCTTATAGGCAATGATGTTGCGTGCAAAGTAGCTAGGAAGGGAACAATGAAGATTCGGATGCATGACAGTGTGATCAGGACTTTGACAGATGTTAGATACGTACCTGACTTAAATAAGAATCTTATATCTTTGGGCACTCTTGACACTCTTGGATAAAAGTACACTAGCTCAGATGGTGTTTTGATGGTTTTTGTAACGCCCCGGCTTTTCAGATGTGTTAATTATGTTCGCATTCAATTTATTCTAATTACATAATTATATGTCTTACTTTTATATTAATTGTAATTCTTGAATATGTGAATTATTTGAATTTGAATTTATATGAATCCCTGAATGATATGCGCATGTGTGATTGTTTGCATCCCGTTTCTATTCGATTTGAATACCGAATTTCGTGAAAATTTGATATGTTGTCTCTATATGTGTTATAAATGCGTATATGTGCTCGTTTTATGATTTTGGATTCTTTTGCTTGATTTTTGTATTTAATTTGAGTTTGGGAACCAAAACGGGGGCTAACGAGCAATTAGCGCACCTTTGGTTCCGGGTGTGATATCTTGAGCTCAGGAACTCGGAATCGAGTTTCGTCACCTCCATTGGACTCGTATCGACGATTCAGATCCGATGGAACAAACCTCATATTTTTCTAAGATCGTTTGGATCCCCAAATTTCAACCGAAACGAGCACCTCATGCCTAAAATAGCAAACTATTGACTTTTCCAAGCTACGGGCCTATATGAACGTCCCTAGACCCTAAACCCATGACCTAGACCACTTGATACACTCTCTCACTCCCCACTCAGCCCCCCAACCGATCCAAACCCCCCTCACAACCCCAAAATATCAGCCAAGAAAGAAAGAGAAGGAGAAAAGAGAAGAAGAAAAAGGAATAGTGCAAACCCTTGGAGATTTGAGCTCATCTCCTTACCACTTCCCATCCTTTCTTAAAGGTAAGCTCATATTTGTGTAGCATATTCTCTTGTGATCATTTTATGCTAGATTTTACATGTTTTCTTCAAGTATTGAATTAGGATTGGAGAAGATGATGAATAGTAGCACTCTTGCACTTTTTATGAATCAACTTGAATTCCATGGATTTTCTTTGAGATACATGAGTGTTAAGTGATTCTAAAACATGTATTATGTTGGTATGGACTTATTTTGCATGGTTGTTGAGGATTTATGAACTTCCCATTAATGAAGCTTGGAGATTTGATTTTGATGATGAATTCTTGATGCTTTCCTTGAAGTTCTTGTTGGTGAATATGTTATAGCTTGCATATATGAATTCATGACCTGAATTAGCATGATTTTGGGTTGAGTTTTGAGTTGGTTATGTGTTCTGTGGTTTGCATTTCGTACCTGCCCTGTTTGTGTGTTTTTTTAGCTACTGACTCAAATCCACTGGGATGGATTTGAGTCAGTGGAGTTTCTGACCAGAATCCATGGGGGTGGATTTTTCCCTTTAGCAAAATCCATGGGGGTGGATTCTATCTAGCCGGTTTTCGTTACTCCGGTTCCAACTTTTTCTTGTTTTTCTTTGCTTGTTTGATCTTTCTCCACCTCTTTTATGACTTTTATGCTATGCTAACATGTATTATTATGTGTTATCATTAATGTATCAAGTTTATGGATTCAATTGATGTGAAACGTGCAAGATATGATCTTATATGGCCTACGTGCTACCTCTTTTGTGTTACATTGTTTCGTGGAGTATTATATGATCTCTCATACTTTGTTTATGAATCATGTACTTCATTAACTTGACTCATCGCATGTTATGCTCCTCATTATGGATTTATGATATGATTTTGGTGTTATGATATGAATGACCATGATCGGACACGATTCATTCGTGTGATGAAGGATTGAATGATTTACGTGATTAAGTGACGCTAATTGTATACATGAACGTTTCTTGGCACGTTATTACTTCATATGCATGTCATACCATGTTAATGTATTGTTGTGCGTCTTATATTGTTCATTTAGAGTCTCAAGTCTCACAACCACAGTATGTTGTCCTTTGTACAGTCTTCTCCAGGGAGGAAACGTGCCAGGTTCATAGGTTACTTTCAAGCCTTTTTTTCTTCTTGGTATTGTTCGGTAAGGTGTAACAGGTGGGTTTCTCTTCCATTAGCTATGATGACCCGATATATCCTTTATGTGAATGTTTTAAGCCAAAATTTATATTATACATATATCGAGTCATTTCAAATGAGTAAATGATTTCAAACGTAAGCCTTTCTTTCATGAACCCTTACCCAATGTTTTGGCGAGATCAGTGAACACAATGTTTATAAGGGCCATGGACTATGTGTACGTGGCTATCCGAGGAAGCTCGGGCTGACGGTGATCCCCGTGCACTAGTCCCAACAAACAATGACGATGCAACTGATCTCGTTAGGAGTTTTAACGAGGAAGAGGAATCGGGCTTTTGAGGGTTCATGAACCTCACTAGCCACCATGAATGAGGTGGCCGGGTCTTGCTAACCCGTCCACTGCCCGGAGGAAAAAGGTGTAAGTGTTTATGATTATGAATGTTAATGATTATAAATGATTGTTAATGAATGAATGAATGAACGAATGAATGATTGTGGTGTGATCACTAATGAATGAACGAATGAATGAATAAATACACACACGAGGTGAAGGTTGGAGAATTTGCCCTCTCGCCGGGCTCACGTAATAGCCGCATGATTGAATGAATGAATGAAATTGATCGTTGTAATCCCGAGCGTTGTTTTTCTTTGTTTTTACCCACTTGGGAAATATCTCAAAACCTCGCACGGGATTATAGCTTGCATGTGTGGGTGTTTAAATTCTGCGATATTACTAGAATATGCCCTGTTTTATACCCACCAGTCTCCTATAGACTGAACCCGGCTTTGTTTTCAGTTCTTTGCAAGTTCTGGAGTGCTAGGCGGGATTTTATGTCGGTCAAGTCCTTTGGTTAAGTCAGGGTCCTTCCACACGTGCATTGTAATTTAATGGAGTCATATTGAAACATATATAAATGCTAAGATTATGATTATAATTTCGGGACTAGGTATTTATGCTAGATGAACCCGTCACTTGCTACCTGTATTATGATTGATTACATGATATGCTTCTGCATGTGCATTTTGTCCTACTGAATTGCTTATTTGGTTTCGAGGTTCTAGCTCCCGCCTAGCATAGCGAGTGAGTGAGTCCCCGTTCGCCGTGACTTGGCACGTGTATAGACTTTTCATTTCATATGCGGGTTGGGTCTCGGTGCGGGGGATGTGACACCTTCCGTTTGGGGTGTTACAGTTTCCACCAGAGCGCTCTTTGTTATGAAATGTGTCAAAATAAGTGGCAGTTTGTATATTTTGTAGGGAACTACTGTTTTAGATGGAGCTGTAGTTTCGCGATCTTCTATGACAGACTCACAGGTTACTAAGTTGTGACATATGCGACTGGAACATATGAGCGAATGAGGACTCACTATTTTGAATAAGCGGGGCTTGTTTCTCGACAAAGCACTCCAGCATTGGACTTTTGTGAACATTATATTTTTGGGAAACATAAAAGAACTAGTTTCAGCAAAGGTGTTCATAGAACCAAAGAAGCTCTTGATTACGTACATTCAGATCTTTAGGATCCGTCTCGGGTAACCTCAAAGTGTTATGTGCTTTAATTGTATATTATGTGTTAATTATATATTTAATTTATTTAATTACGTGAATTAACTGCTACTGCATGACTCACGTATCTAAATTATTAATTGTCCTTAATTGTCAATGCTTCAAAATTTGTGAACTTAATTGAAATAGGTATGTTGAACCTATTTATTCTTTATTTAAAATCTCTTGGGTCAATTTGTAACTATTAGACGTTAGGAACTTATCTACAAATATGTCACACGACCACTCATTTGCATTCTCAAACCCCACCATTTCGTTCCTTATAATTTTACGACTCCGTTGACTATCCCTTTTTTTGGATCGGAGTTCGTTGCCTTGAGAACCCATATTTTAATTCTCACCTAAAACCAGTCAAAACGCTCCAGAAACCACCCAACTAGATATTGAAAATATCTCTCTCCCTCACCTCTCCTACACTGATCCACCCCCTCCAGATCTCTCATTTTTCTCCCTTGCTTTCACCTTCCTCTCTACTCCTCTCCCTCCCTCATGATTTGGCAAGAAAAAGGGAAAAAGGACAAAGTCTCCACCACCATACAACTACTCCATCGCCACCATCAAGCCACCACACTACTACCACACTTTTTTTCTTTCTTCTTTTTCTTCCTTGGTAAGGGACCTCCATGCGCATTTATATATATACATACACATATATGAGTATTTTAATGTGGGTTTCTAGATTTTAGGCTTGATTCTTGAGAATTTTTGTTGTTAATATGTGTATAATATGTTAAAGCACGTATTTTGATTGTTGATTTTGGATTTTTGGTGTTCGGTAACGAACTGGGGTGGTTTGAAACCACCCCTACATCTTCATCTTCGAGTTGCTACTCTTTTTTTGGTTCTGTTGATGCAAATGACCATTTGTAGCCATGAGAAAAGGGTTGAACGGATATTCATATCAATAAAGATAACTTTTCCTTGCCTGTATCTCCAAATGGTCGTTCGTGGATATGGCCTAGAGCTCAAAAGTTGTTCATATCGACATAGAGGCATTCTTTGTTTCAACCATTCTACACAGTTGTTCTCCATCTCTTGTGTTCTGATTGGTCAAAAATTTTAAGCACAAAATCAAAATAAAGTGTAGAGTGTTGTCCTTTTGACTGCATGCTAAAATTTGTCTTGAGGAGTGTGTTATAACCATTTGAAAATTGTGTCACCAAGTTTTTGAAATCCTGCTTTCTCCCAACTTCAAATCTTAACCTGTTTAAACTCGCTTTGAACTAAACTTTGAACCATATATGGTTGAAAATACCTTTTTATCTAGTTTCATATCTAATAAACAAAACTCAATTATGACTTCTCAAAGTATATATACTTCCATTTCTCTACAGCTTGCGTGTTTTGGAGAACTCTTAACTTTTGCTTAATCTTGCCCGAAACCTTTTTCTTACTTTTCTTTCACTCTCTCGACTTTTGTATGTGAATTATATGAATTTTATGTGTGTTTAATTGATAGATTGGTTATTAAGTTGTACTCTATGGCCTGTAATTACTTCAACTTGATTAATGGGTTCCGTATTTGTTACAATATGTTTCGCATGCGTGCATGATCTAAATGGAAATTATTGCATCCTCTACGTACTAATTGAATAGCATGCATGATTATATATGTCAATTACTTGTTAATTGGTTTAATTATGAATTGTTTGTTATGAAATGATTGCATGTAATTGTCTCGTGTACTTGCTTATCCTTAATTGAATGTTTGTCACCCACATATCACACGAACACTTACATGAATTGGTTGCTTGCTATGTGGGGGCATTAATTATGCACACGAATACATTCACAACATTCTATTTCTTTAAGCCACTGCTCAGCTTTCATATCATCTCCTTTATAGAATTTTGGATGATTTTAGCACCTGAAGTCTGTGTATACGCCAGTAATCTGTCCTCCTTCCTATCCTCCAGCAGGTGGGGTTTGATTCTTCAATCTTTGATCAATAAGGTTAAGGACCACATTTTTAAAAGTCTCAGATTGAGGTTATGTCGGGGAGGTGGTGGTGGTGGATAATCATAGCGGCACCTATGGTTAGGCAGACGATTGCGTGGTGGTCTATCACGAGGCATCCTGTATACAATACACTGAAAGAATGCATGTAGGTTAGCATATGTGAATTAGTGCAATTAAGATCAGCAAATAGAAATAAGGCATATAATTCAAATAAGCACAAGTTACAATGTAAAACTCTCACATTAACAAGTAATTCCATATGTCACACGACCTAGACTGATGAGACACGACACTAAAGCCTCGGGTTTGCGACCTAAATATCTAATACCACTTAAGAATGTAGCGCTCAGGATGTTGGACTACCACATCCCCCGCACTAGAGTTCGATATGTATACGAAATGGGATAATTTGTATACACACCAAATAATAAAGAATGGGAGATAAGTAAAAGAAAGACAACCTAGCTAGGTGGAACTAACCCTGAACCAAAATAACCATATCCAAGAAGTGCAATGCGCAAGCGATAAAAGATAATACATACAAAGCATGAGCTCACAGGCTCCACATAATATCAACAACAGGCTACAAGCCCTCAAAAAAATAAAAATAATGGTCGACACGACCTACATTATAACAAATCGTACTTGGCACACAGAGCACAAAAATAATACAAGTGAAGAATTATGGATAACATAACATGACTGTTCAGTGCTAGACACAAATTAAAGACTCGACTGACTCTAACCAGCAAAAGAACTGAAAGGTAGGAGGAATCAGTCTATGGAAGACTGAGTGAGGGGCATCGTAAATAGAAAGTACAAGTACCACGCAAGCCATAATCCTAGGTAAGGTTTTATAAGGTAGTTCTTAAGTGGGCAAGAAAGTTAGAGTTAGTCATTAGTCGGGATTACAACATTCAAGATTATTATTAAGTCAAGGTAGGCAAGTAGTAGCCCGGTAAGTAGAAAAGTCTCCAACATTTACACTAACTGTTTACAAGATTAAGTTATAGTTTTTGGGATGATCATGTAGTACAAGAATTACAGGACAAGAAGACAAGACAAGACAAGTAATCAAGCAAAAACTCAAAATCATGACAGGCTATTTATATCCCCGACCTTTTCTAGCGGACTTCTTTTTCCTCCAAGGTAATAGTCGGGTTTACAAGGCTCATGCCACCTATCAAGACAAGTGAGATGGGGGATCATGACTCCTACCCTCTCCATCAATGTTAGAAACCATTGGCTCGAGAATATTCAGCCTACTAAGCTTCTAGGTCGTGCAGAATACCTCAAAGGGAAACACATACAAAGGCTAGACCGACGGCCCGATGTATATTGTGTTCCAATCCTACATTTCCCTAGGGCCCCAGGCATTGCAGGTGCAAGGTTTTGCTAAAATCAAAAAAGGTTTAAGAAAGCTCTTATAAAACAAGTGGTTCATTTAAAAAAGATTGAAGTTTAGAAAATTATAGATATAATATATGGTCTTGGCTTAAAACATCACATATAGTTGTACGAATTCTAAATACCTAGAAAAGAAAACCTCACCTGGGTAAAACAAAAGGAGAGGCCGGCGGTAGCCTACTGAGTCTGCTCTTCATCGACCTGAAGTTGGTCTATGCAAGAAAGGACAAGTGCAAGTGCGCCAGAAGGGTGGGCGCCGGAGAACTAGGTGACTGGGGAGCTTTCTTTTCTCCTTTCCTTATCTTAGCCGATGGTGAGGGAGACAGGAAAGAAATGCGGTGTGTGTATTTGTGTGATCGGCTGAGAGAGATAAAAGAGAGGGAGGGAGGGATTTTCCAAAACTCACAATCAAGTCCTCGTTTTTTAAATTAATTCAAATAGCCCCCAAAAATTTTATATAAAGTCAAATAGGTCCAAAAGAGAAAATTCAATGATGTATATAAATTTTTGAAAAAGACTCAATCAAGAACAATTAATCACATTAGGAATGCTCAATAATTAATTTACGTAATAGAAATATAGAACATGCAATTATAACATAAATTTGAATTTAAATCATATTGTTTCATATAAAATTCAATTTAAACATTTAAAGCATAAATAATAAGTAAATAATTAAATAACCTAACTCTAGGAAAACTACATGTGTAGCGCGCGTACCTGTATGGATGAAAACACAAGATGTCACAAATTGGGTCTTGAGGAGTCATATTGAACCCTCTAACCACCATGATTGGATGGAACAAGTCTTCCTAACCTATCTATTAACCAGAGAAAAAAGGTTCAATTGAATGATTAGTTGTGTATAAAAGATTGATTGATTGGTCACCTAATTAATTGATTGTTAAAATTTAATCATTATACACGAAAAAGAGTATGGATGGAGAGTTTAACCCCTCGCCAAGGCTCACGTATTAACGCCTTAATGATTTGAATTAAGTTGAATTGAACAATCATAATTCCACCGTGATGATCTTATTTACTTTCTTTTACCCACTAGGGAAATATTTTAACAAACCTCACGTGAAATTATGGCATGCATGAAATTTAGTTACTTTAATTATTATATATCAATTATAAGTCTCTTTTTTATACCTACTAGTCTCCTATAGACTGAACTCGAATTGTTTTTAGTATTTTGCACATTTGAGCTAGGTGATGAATCTTATTCGTACACTCGAGTCCTTGTATCTTGCACACATTTTTTTCATATATTGTAGGATTGTTATTGTTTTGAGCCATGGAGATTATTGATTATTGATTTTCGGGGCAAGTTGCATGCTAAGTTGAACCCATTGCTAGGTGCATGTGATTGTTTGGTTGATTGATTGAATGCCTGAGTTTTTATTGAGAGTGTTGAGATCATTGTGATTAAGCTTTTGTATCATGCATTAAAATTGATTGGTGCAGGGTGAGTTTCGTCTAGCCAGAATGTCCATGTCGTGTCTCATGTTCGCTAGTACTTGGTGTATATACGGGGTTGTCCATTTCGTATATGGACCGATTTCTAGTGCGGGGGATGTGGCATCATGTGATCCGAGTGCTACAATACAGTTGTAGGGATGCCACAACAGAATGAATAAAACGAACATTGATTGAGAGAACTCGTTGCATGCTCTCCAATTCTGGATTGCCTAAAGAGTTTTGTGTTGAGGCTGCATCTACAGCCTAACATCCATTGAATTGATAACTCTTAAGGTGGTATGATCTGGTAATGTACTAGATTATTCTAATCTTAAAGTATTTCGTTGTACTGCTTACATAAATGTTAATGAGAGAAAACTTGAACCTAGATCTAGAAAGTGTATTTTTCTTGGTTAAACAAATAGTGTGAAAGGATTTAGGGTTTGGAGTCTTAAAACATGTAAGGTTATTACTAGTAGTGCGATGCCCCGTGTTTTCACACACGTGTGATTTTTGAGAATTTAGGTTAACTACTTGTTTAATTTCGTACTCGCATGTGTTATTATTTGATAACCTTATTTGAATTACTTGATCTAATTGAATTATGTGAAATACATGAATTTTATTTGCAAGCCATTTCATAACATATAAATGTTTCGAAAAATTCATTCATAATCATTTCATAAATTTTCTTCTAACTTATACATATGTATATATATATATTGCATACACACATATTCACTTACATACATTCCTACACAAATTCACATTTTATAATATATAGTACATGTACTAATATAATTATATATTCACATCATACTTTATACATACGCTTATATGAATATACATACATACATATATATATATATATATATATATATATATATATATATGTACACTTCATACACACATTTCATATTATAAGATAAAGTATATGTACTTATATACATATTATATATCATAATATCTCCAACTACACTTTATACATACATATACATACAACTATATCATATTATATTATACATATATACACACATACACACAAAATATCACCCAATCATTACACACACTAAATCTCTAACACACACACAAACACACAATTTCTCTCAATCTCTTCACACACACACTCCATTTGATTCAAGCAAGAGAAAGAGAAGGAGGAGCCATGCCATCAACACCATCATCTTTATAATCTCCATCATTTCATTCCTCCATTCCTTCATTTCATTCCAAGGTTTGTATATATATGTGTATATAAGTGTGTGAATGTGTGTTTTTGTTAGGGCTTTTATAATCTAAGTTTAGATTCTTGTTTCTTGATGATATCATTCTTATATATGTTAGGATCTATGAATTTATTGCATAATTTGGTTGATGTATATGTGTATATAGATGTGTATATATATGTGTGTGTTTTGATGTGGGTTTGTGGATTAATGTGTTCTAAATTTCCCTAAACTTGCATTTGATGTTCCTACATGATAAATTATATGTTTTAAGTGATTTGGGTTGCGTTTTGGTTAAGTTTTAAGCCTTGGGAGGGTTCCCCTTCTTCCGTTTATCCCCTGTTTTCCGTGTTCCTGGAGCCCAATCCCGGCCTTGACCCTTTTTAATCCCGGCCGGGATTCAACCTCAGAAAATCAGCTACTCCCTAATCCCGACCTTAACACTTTTTAATCTCGTCTGGGATGCCCTAACCTGCTCCATTTGTTCTTAATGTTTTACTGGAGTAAGTACTTGAAGTGTAGAGCATTCTCCTTTATACGGCTCGTCAATATCAGTTCCGAGGAGTGAGATATGGCCGTTTCAATTTGGTGCCACCAAGCTGTTGCGAATCTGCGTTAACCCAACTTCGGACCTAAGCCATTTTCATTCCGCTTTGTACTAGAATTCGAGCTATATATGTTTGGAAAGATCTATTTGTCTACCTTCATGTACAACAAATGAAACCCCTTTTCGACTTCTAAATCTTGAGATATTTGCATTTCTTTACAACTTGTGCATTTTGGAACTTCCAACTTTTGTTCAAACTCTATTCCAAACTCCATTTTCATGCTTCCTCTTCGTTTTCCCGACCCCGTACGTGACTTATATGCTTTTTATACATGCCTAATTATTTGATGGTGATTGAATTCATATTCCATGACAAGTATTTGTTTGTCGTCATACATGCCTACGTGATTTAAATTGATGCCAATTTGCTTGCCTTATGTGTTAAATGATTTAATTATGTTCTAATATTTTATTGCACGACCATATACCTTGAATTATATGCCTATTTGATACATGGAACATTAATTGTGCACATGAACACTATCATAACATAGCATATCATTTTATAATTCTCGCACACATGTTATATCATTTCATATCATTCCAAGACACCTCATAGCAATGTCGTGCATCTTATTTGGTTTCATATTGAGTTATTTCTCACGAGTACACATCGTTCCTTCTCTTATACAGTTCATTTCCAGGGCAGAGACTTCCGGATCGAATAGGCACCCATATTGTTTATGTTTCTTGTCTCGTCGTATTCTAGGTGAGGGTGTTTTGGTTCTAGTTACGTATCAAACCCTACAATATTTATGTGATAAGTTTTGGCCAAAAACCTAACGTATATATATATTGATTTCAAAGCAAAGTTTCGAGTAAATTCTTATCGAGTAAATCTTTTCTCATGAAATTGAAATGTATTATTGATATTATTCTCACGACTTGAACGTTTTAGCGAGATTACGTACGATCATGTTCAGATATTATTGGGCCCGGGGAAAAGTGTGCGTGGAGACCTGGACGGCATCGGGCCGTCGAACCATCCATTCACATGAAGTACCCTTTGAGAATTTCTCACGCAACCGTCTAGTGTAGAAGGTGAGTTATTCTTGAGCTGGTGGTGTTACCCCATCGACGGAGCGGGTAGGAGTCATGATCCCTCGACTCGATACGAACGAACGAGGTGGTAGGGCCTTGAAAACCCTTCCACCACCCCGGAGGAAGAAGGATGGAAAAAACTATGTTTTTATTACGATTACGATTATTACGGTTATTTCTTGAATGTGCTACGCATATATTATTATGTATTGCATGATCACGTATTCAAAAAGTATTAATCATGTTTCTTGTACACGGTCGGAGTTTGGTTGGAGATTATGCATACTCACTCGTCGTGCCACAACGATTATTTACGAATTACGAACTTAATGAATTTAATTTGAATTAGTCATAAAGTCCGAGCATTGCCTAGCTATTTCTTGCCCTTCGCGGGAACTAACTTCAAATAAAATTTTGCTCGGGATTTATGGCTTGCATGTGCATGTTTTTATAAATAGGTATAGCTCCTGCTCACTCAGTCTTCTAGAGACTGACCCCTCTTTCCCACTTTTCCAGCTTCTTACAGGTTTAGCTAGGCGGGAGTCGAGTCTTCACTTTCTAGTTCAAGTTACTTGTAAACTCAAGTCTCATTTCATATTGTTACGATTTAACTTGTATCACATTATGTATTTGGGTCTGTGTGCGAATTACGATTATTGATTTTTGACTCGGGACACGTTGCATGCTTAGTCGAACCCGTTGTTAGGTTGCATGATTGAATTTAATTATGTTATGTTAATGTTTTGAGCTTAGAGCTATTATTGGAATTTATGCATGACATTGTTGCTTCCGCACCGCATTTTGGGATTTGTGATTAATTGGTACAGGGTTAGATTCTGCCTAGCCAGGGTTGTTTTTATTTGTCACCCGTTTGCTATGAGTCCGGTTCATGTATGGACTACTCATTTCATACGTAGACTAGACTTATGATGCGGGGGATGTGGTGTCTATCGTCGCAAGTGCTACAAGTAGAAATGTTATATATGATGAATCTACCATGATTAATCCAAGAGGGGGTAGCACTGTTAAGTTTGATGCAGGTGCTCATACATCACCCAATCACGTGGAGTTAGAAGTCCATGTTCCTACACATGAGACCACTTCGGATGATTTAGTTTAAAATGAGCCACCTCATACATATGTTGAGACTTGTTCAATTCCAAGCGATAGACTAAGGAGATAAATTAAACCTCCTAAAAGATTTGTTGAAGCTGATTTGGTGGCAAATACTCTTACTATTGATGAGGATACAATTTCTAATGAGCTCGTTTTATTTTTAAATGCTAATTCCTACAATAAGTCTGCACATTGGATTGGTGCTATGACAGAAGAAATTGAGTCTTTGCATAAAAATAAAACTTGGATTTTAGTAAAGCCAACGAAGAATTAGAAAATTATTGGATATAAATGGGAATTCACAAAGGAGCAGGATGCACCCGGTGTTAGTGATGTGAGATTCAAGGCGAGATGAGTTGCAAATGGTTATAAATAGAAGTATGGAGTCGACTTCAATCAAGTATTCTCACCAATGGTGAAACATAACTACATACATTTGATATTATCTATTGTTGCTCAATTTAATTTGGAACTGGAGTAATTAGATTTGAAGACGGCTTTCCTGCATGGTAAGCTTGAGGAAACCATCTACATATATAGATCAACTAGAGGGATTCACTATTAAAAGAAAGGAGGACCATGTTTGTCTTTTGAAAAAGTCTATTTTATGGTTCGAACTAATCCCCGAGACAGTGATACAAGCGTTTTGATACTTATATGGTCACTATTGGATACAATAAAATTGATTTTGATGCTTGTGTCTAATATCAAAGATTGAATGACAATTCTTTATCTACTTATTCCTTTATGTGGATGACATGTTGATTGCTCCATGAAGCATATTGATATTAATGAGCTCAAAAAATAGTCGAGTTGTGAGTTTGATATGAAAGACTTAGGTGGTGCTAAGAAGATTTTAGGTATGGAGATACAATGGAATCGTCGTGCCGGGAAGTTGTTCTTGTTTCAGAAGCACTACATTGAGAAAATATTTGAGAGGTTCAGGATGCATGATGGAAAGCCTACTAGGATTCCACCTTCACCACATTTTAAGTTGTTAGCTTCTTTATCACCTCAGTCTACCAAAGAAGAAGAATACTTATCTCGTGTTCCGTGTAGCACCCCTGTACGAAGAGATACTACACCCCCGCACTATAGGCCGATCCACATACGAAATGAACAGTCCGTACATGAACTAACCTACAGCGAACGGGTGACCAGTGAAAGAAACAAGCTAGCTAGGCGGGACTATACCCCAAAGTAAAACCAAATCGAGACATAAAAGGTAAAAGCGGAAGCATAATATCATTAATACATATATATACCATATTTACATTCAAATTCATAGATACTAATAGGTACCATCATGAATCAATACATTATCATCTCCTATATATTATACAGATAAAAGTCTCCAGACACTGACAATAACCATAACATATTAATTCTGAAATATCAAGAACAATAACATGAAAGTGTATGAAGAGCTAGACTCAGCTGGACGACAAGACACGACTCTGACTCCCGCCTAGCACACGACCGCGACGACCTGAAAGGTGGGGCGTCAGTCCATGGAAGACTGAGTGAGGGACAATAAGTATATATATTAGCGCAGTTAACATGCAAGTTATAATCTCGGGTAAGGTTTTACAATTAAAAGTAATATAAGTTCAAAGTAACATAGAACTCGCCCGAGATTACAACTATCAATCTTAAATACTTTGATCAATTTCATGCGTTCAATACATACAATACGTGGCCTAGCGAGTGAGGGCGATCTCCAACCTTACTCCAACTGTGTACAATACATGCTTGCTTTATTATTCAATAGGTGATCATGCAATTCAACTATCGTGCAATCGTGCATGTGTATTCAGGCAAGACAATCAATAAGTGAAACATGACAATAACCCGAGGATAATCCGTGGTGCCGGACCCGTCCCCAGTCTCCTTCTTCCTCCGGTGATGGTGGGATTGCAAGGCCCCACCATCCAATCTCATTGAGCAGAGGGTACATGAATCCCTAAGCCCGGAACTCCTTCCTCCATTAATCTCCTAGCGGATTCAGGGGTCATCCCAATGTGGTGAGGATAGCATTCGAGTTACCCGTCAGCCCATGCTTTCCCGGTTGGCTCAAATTACTATCCTCGGGCCCAACGCGACATGCTTTACTCGCCAAAACACGATCAATCAATCAATCACGATACATGACTTGCTTTTCATGAACATGGCTTGCTTGCAATTGTTATAAGTTTAGAAATCACTATAAATAAATATAAGTACCTTTTGGCTTGAAATCCATATAAAGGTTATATGGGTTCTATATAACTAACAAATTAAACCTCACCTTTACCGACAAAAGACGAGTAGGATACGGTCTACGGGGCTTGTTCCTCGTCCCGGTGAAGCTGGTCTGTGCAAGATAGATGTGTACACGTGAGACATGACTCTAAATGGACCAAATATGACGAACGGCGAAAATGCAACGAGATGACATGCAATATATAATGTAGCATGAAAACATCTTGTTTTAGCATGTAATCAATCATATAATAGCAATTTGGGGTCAAATAAGCCATGGGATTAACATCCCAAAAATCCAATTTTATGAAGTAACTTTTGTTCTGCCAGAGGCATGGGAACGGCCGCTCCGGCCCATAGTGTAAATTGGGAAGGGCCGTTCCCATGCTTCACCGAAAACGCCCCTACGTTTTATGATTTAAAATGGCGACTTTGCTGGGAACGGCTCTTCCGGCTTGTAAGCCAAAATGAGAACGACCGTTCACATACGCGCGCCGTCTTTGAATTCAAATAAGTGGGAACGGTCGTTCCCAGAATGAACTGGGGATGGGAAGGGCCGTTCCCATTCCTCTGTAAATGTAGAAACAGAGCAGAACAGGGGGTGGCTCTCGGGATAAAAACAACAACTCCAAAACATCATTCAATTCACTTTAAAGTGCAAGAATTCTGGAAATAATCATGCATACATGTTCAATTTCCAACAAAATGTAATTGAAACACTTAAATCACTCAGCAACACTAAGAATTCCCACTTTCATGTTCACACACCAACCCATCACTTAAGCTCAATTTCTTCAAGAATTCATGCTTCTAATCATGGTGTGATCATGTATTTAAGCATCCAACAACATATAATTCATGTATCACACAGAATCACTAACCCTAGCTTTCGCATAAATGATCAAGAATTCATATATATCCACTCACATGCTCTTGAAGGTAAAGAAATGGATGAAGAAGATGATGATGGCAATTAAGCTTCAAGGCTTAGATTTCCTTGAGTAAACTTGATGAAATTTGATAAAATCCTTTCTCCTTTTCCTCATGAAAGAACCAAAGCAAGAAGGAAGCAATATGTGGTGAATTTTTTGGATGAAATGATCTTGGGAAGCTTGGAGATGCATTTTTACGTGATTCACCATCCTTGAATTGTGTGAAATGCTTTATTTGCAATTCAATCCTCCAACTTGGTAAGTCATGAAATCAAGGATGCTTTGTTTTGAAATGTGAGCATTTAAGTCCTAAGAAATAAAATGCAATTTGGTCCTTGATTTATAAAGAAGGATCATTTAAGGACAAGTTGGCAATTAAATCATATTCGTCAATTATTTTACGAAATAAATATTTTCAAGTTATGAAATAAATTCTCAGTTTAATATGAATTCATGAAATTCCATGAAAGTTTGATAAAATATAATTTATAGAATTATATTAAACATGAGAATGCAATTAATGAAATTCGGGGCGTTACATTCCGTATTCTAGTATTGTTGAGAGCATGATGTGTGTCATGGTATTATGCACTAGAACCCATATTTCAAAAGTTGTTAGTGTGGTGAGTCGCTATATGGCACATCTTGGTAATTAGGAACATTGGCAAGCTATAAAATGGATTTTGAGGTATTTGAAAGGTACATCTCATTTTTTGTCTTCTATTTGATGGTTTGAGAAGTTCAAAGGTGGAGTTGTTGGTTATGTTGAACCGAATTTTGCTGGAAACTTGGATAAAAGATGTTCTCTCATAGGATATATTTTCACTTTGTTTGGAGGTATAGTTATTTGGAAAGAGGTTTTTCAGCCTACAGGTTGCCTTATCTGTTGGAAAATCGAGTTGTGAAAAGCAACGAAAATTAAAAATTTTCACAAGTATCGTTTACTTGCAATTTTTATTTCAAAACAACCACAAGAAGCAGGGGCGGAGCCAGTTAAGGCGGGGGAGGGTGAGGGGGGCAGGCTGCCCCACCCCACCCCACCCCACCCCACTAATCCTCTCAAATTTAATTTTTAAAATACAAATATATATTATTGAAAATAAATAAATTAACATTTTTTAAAAGTATAAAATTTACTAGCTATTATATATAATAAATGTTATATGTATATATTATATTAGATATAATTCAAGTTTTGAATATGAAAATAATTAAACGTGTGAAAACTTTGTTATGATGCGTTGATCACTTTATGAAAAAATCAATTGTATTGTGTTTTTATGCAAGAAAAAATTAGTGTAATGTATGTTATTTTATAGATAATGTATCATATAATATTAGAGAGATAAAAATATCATATCACGTCGGTAATTCTAATCAAAACCTAACTCTATCAAATTAATATCACAAAAAACTCAAATTTTCAATACATATTATTTTAATAAAATATTGTGAATTCGAATCTTAATTACGATTATAAAAGACTTAATAGTTTTTTTAATTTAACTGTTTATATTTTAACTTACCTATAATTTACCAAAAGGATTAATTACTACACTCTCGATAGTGGATATTATAATCCTAAAATAAATTTTAGTTTTTTTTTTTTTTAAATAAGGGACTATATTAGTATCTGTACGTGAAGACTTTAGTTTGAGAAAAAATGGTGGGAGTAAATTGAAGGGAGTACGAATCATCGAAAATAATTATAATCTATGAATTGTAGTTTCAAGTTATTATTATTTTTTTAATATATTGAGATCTAGGAATTTTCAGCCCCGGCTGATGAAAAATCCTGGATCGGCCCCTGACAAGAAGGTTCAAGTTACTTACAAAAATTGAAGCTTTCTTGAAACGCAGCTCAAAAGTTCGTCATGATATAATGAATTTCCCATTTCTTGAAGATTCTTTCCACTGAAACTTCAAAGTAGAAGTCCTCTAGAAGTATCCACACCAATCCTAGATTCAAATCAGATCAATAAGTATATTAGTACTATAAACTATGTATTGAAAGAAACAAGAAACGAGAAGAAAAATAGAGCAAGAAAAATCTCGCTTTCAAAACCCTAGTTGATGGAAAGAGAAATCCCATAACCTTTACCCTAGAGAAATTAGACGTTATTTTTTTATTTTTTTCCCTCTTTGTGGAACGTTTTCTCCCTCTCTTTTTTCTCCTAGTGAGAAACGTTCCATAAGCCCCTTTTTATCTAGGGAATTTCTCAAATCCCCTAGTTTTAGTAGGATAGGATTCCTAATTTTACATTTCTTCTATTTAGATCTTATCCAAATAATATCTTATCCTTTAATAAAAATGAATTCATGATCAAATTAGGAATATTTTATTATTTTAACCATATTATAATAATTAAATATTTTATCCCAATAATATCTATTCTAGTCATATTAGAATAATAAATAAAAGATATATTTTTATATTTATTTATTCTAATCAAATTCGAATAACTAGATAATTAAATACTTATAATTAATTTCCTATGTAATTCCATAATGGGATTTAGAATTAATTTTCTAATTAATTCCAACAGGCTAAAATTAATTCTCTAATTAATTTTATTTGGACTTTATACTTAATTTTCTAATTAATTATATTAGGGCTTTATATTTAATTATCTAATTAATTATATTTCAGCTTTATGATTAATTCGCTAATTAATTAATACATGGTCCAGTTTCTCAATTGCCCAAAACCTTGCTCACGTGCCACACGTGTACTTTACACGTGTGGTCTCTCGTTTCGATCAACTATTTGATCTCTCCAACAATACCCTTCGAACCTGGCATTCGTGTGTGACCCTCTAGGTTCATTTTCAGTTAACAGTGAGTCTAATTAATTGATACACATATCAGTTAATTAGCTCACAGATCACGCAACTGTAGCCTAGCAATAGGTGTGTGACCCCTGCCGAACAACGAATTAAATCGAAAGAACCTTTCAGTTAATTACATTCCTTAGGTACAATCCTCCTACCATCCCATCTCTCGATTAAAATTTAGGGCATGAAAATAATGAGAGCCCTACTAATCTTAATCTTAAAACTAAGTTCGTTTCACATCCGTTTGATCTCAAACCAATAAACTTTTTTCTTGATATCTTGATCTTCTACCTCGGCTGAGGGTTTTAGGATGGCATATGAACAACTTATTTATGCAATTAGAGATCTTCTTGACTTAAGCAAGTGTAGGTCCTTTGTTGACTCTCACATGCCTCCATGTGTCACTTTTTTAACCCCATCATGAATCATAATTAGGTGTCTCGAGCGACACCTTTTTTAGATATATATCTAAGATTACCTAGTTTGCTCACACAAAACATCAATGAAATCTTAAGTCAAAGGATTAATTACTCAAGCCATTGACCTGTGAGATGTTTCTTAATCTGAAAGTTTCCTCTTCATAAAGTGAAAACTTCCTTTCTTATTTAGGAATGTTCTCACACGGGACACCTCAGTATACCTACTCTAAGTAACGAGCAACCTCATCTATTGCGTACACATCAGCTATGCACTTTACACCCCATGAAACAGGATGATCCTTCTTAAGGACACAATCTTATGGGCAAGTTTTAATCGAACCTAATTGACACTCTCACTATTCATTGGACTCATCGACTTGAAGTGGTTTCTAATCCGCCTTGAGTTAGGGCTTGTTTTAAGTGTTATTCACCTAATGACAAAGTCCCTAATAACCTTATGGATTAGGGGAATTCTAATACATGCACAGATAATGGAAACACACAAAACATGAATTGTATATAAAGAAGTGTTTGCGTATGATAATAATCAATTGAATATTATTTAAAGATTGTCTGTGATGCAAGGAAAGTCCCAAAACAGATTATGTCGAATCGACTTTCTAGAACACTATTCCCGACATTATCAACTGCAGAAGCGGGGTATATGGCGATTATCGAAGCAATTAAAGGAGGTTTGTGGTTGAAAGGTTTAGCTCAAAGTTTGGGTCTCGAAGTGTTGGTTCCTATTTGTGATAGTCAAAGTGCAATTCACATTACACAAAATCAGATGTATCATGAGAGGACAAAACATATTGATATTCGGTACCATTTTATTCGTGCTCACATATCTAGTGATAAAGTTTATGTTACCAAGGTTGCTAACAAAGATAATCTAGCTGACATGATAACAAAGTCATTACCTTTGAACAAATTCAAGCATTTCTTGGGTTTGGTCCGAGTTTTTAGTTTGATTGATTACCCGTTCGGGCTTATTGGAGAGATTGTGAGGAATTTAATATTTTTTCTGTAATTGAGATCTTATAATTTGGCCTTTACAGAGCAAAGGTGGAGATTTGTTGGCGTGACTCCAAAAGTCCATAAGTTTTAGGGAACTTTCATAGAGACAGTTTTACATTCAGTTTTTGAGCCACTTAGGAAATGTATCTTTATTATTGGGCAGTTTCTGCAGAAGAAAAAACTAAGATTTTTTCTGCATTAGTTTCTCAAATTTTGAGAGCATCTCAGTGACTCCTTTGTACCTCCCTCAAGATAGTAAATTAATCTCTCTCTTTCTTGGACGTAGCCAAATTGGTGAACTACGTAAATTCTTGTGTCAATTTACTGTTTGCTTTTATTTTGTTTGTGTTAGTTGCGTAATAGGACGGATATTGAATTCTTACATATGCATTTACAGCCTTACTCGTAAGTGTCTACTCATTTTCTTGTTAGAGCGTGTTTACTTCACAAGATCTATCATAGCCTTATAATCACAATGTATGGAAATAACTGGTAAAGGTTTATCTCCCAATGAAATATCAAGTAATAAGTCTCTTAGCCACTCAACAGTTGTACAAGTTGTATCTAAAGCTATTAACTCAGCTTCTATAGTACTTCTAGATATAACAATTTGTTCCTTTGAACCCCAACTTATTGTAGCTCCTCCTAATATGAATACAAACCCACTAGTAGATTTAATATCAGAACTATCAGTAATCCAATTTGCATCATTATATCCTTCGATCACGTTAGGAAAACCTTTATAACATAAAGAATAGTTTATTGTACCAATAAGATACTTAAGAACTCTTTCTAAGGCATCTCAATGCTCTTTGATGGGATTATGAGTATATCTACTAAATCTATCAACTGTATATGCAATATCAGGTCTACTTCTATTGATAAAGTATAAAAGCGATTCAATTATTTGAGAATATTATAACTGAGAAACTGACTCAAATGCACATTGGGTTATAGAGAGTAGACACTAGACACAATCTTACAATCGTAATAATTGAACTTCTTTAAAAAAAATTCTACAGCACTAGATTAATTTAGTAAAATTCTTTCTTGAGTTCGGAAAATTTTCATTTCCAAAATAATATGTGCTTTCCTAAATTCTTCATTTCAAATTTCTTGGACAAATAATTTTTTAAATTAATAAAAAATTCCAAATTAGAACGAAGAATTAGTATGTCATCAACATTTAGGCACAATTTCACACATTTACCATTTTCCGTTTTAGAATACACACATTTATCATGATCATTGGACTTAAAGTTATAAATTTAGGATAACTTTATTGAAGTTTGCGTGCCACTATTTGGGAGCTTGTTTCAAACCATACAAAGATTTAACTAGTTTACACACCTTATATTTTTATGTTTTAATCTTAAAACCCTTTGGTTGTTCCATATAAATCTCTTCTTCTAAATCTCCATTTAAAAATATTATTTTTACATCCATCCGATGAATCTAACTTTTGTATAGATCCTAAAGCTAAAAGAGTTCTAATGGTTAAAATTTTGGCAACAGGAGAATAAATATCAAAATAACATATTCCTTGTTGTTGTATGAATCCTTTAGCTACTAATCTAACCTTGTAATTTTGAGGATCACCTTCTACCAAAAAAAAAATAGGGGTTGTCTATTATTAGGTTGGATTCGTACTGAACTTACGTTAGGTCGATCCGTACTTATCTGTACTAATTTTATTTAATTTAAAAATATGTATTTTTAAATCAACCATCATGTTGAAGTTCCTATTTTTCTCTAACCAACTACGTTAATTTAATATATTTATTTTAAATTAAAACATTATTTGCTATAATTCTTCTACTTTATCTCTAATAATTTATTAAAAAAATATAATCTATAATTGATAATCATTTTTTAAAAAACTTTTAAACTCCTATTTTTTCTCCAATCATTTTCTTTAATTAGAAAGTTCTACGTATTTTAATATTAAAAATTTTGCACCAACAAAATATTAAAAATTAATTAAAAATATGTTGTTTGTGAGTATATCATCTTATAATTGATTTTCTCTAGTCTGACAAATACCAAAATTTTATTAGATTCTCATAAATTATGTTTCTACTAAATAATTACTAAATTTCTAATGAAATTTAATTTTTTATAAATTTGAAATACAATTATGTGTGTTTAGCAATGAAACAAACATAGAAAATTATTAGTTTCATGTAGAGTCAAATAATATCGACTGAATTGAATTTATAAAATTGATCTTGATTTATATTAGTACAATCAATTTATTCTCCAAACAAGTTTAAAATGTTAACTTCATTTTACCACATGCATTGAATAAGTTTTATGTTTATACTATATGTGATTTTTTTTTTAAAATAAAAAAATTTAGAAAAAATTATAACTTGATTATTATACATATTATCTTTATATTGATGAAAAATATAAGATTATGTCAATTTAAAAAGTGAGTCATATTAGTTTTGTACTTCAATGTTGTAACAGCCCTGATTTGGGGCCAAGAAGAAATAGGTAAGTAAAGAGTGAGAAGAAGACATTTATAACCTCAATCCCTATTAATTCTCTTCATGCATTGCATTTTATGTGACTTATGTGCTATAATTTAATTAAATGTTCGTAAATTTAATTCTTTCCTCTATTTAGCTTGTACCTCGAAACTCTTTTCATAGAATCCTAGAAATCTAGTATTCATTCCTTTCTAGCACCTAAAATTCCTTCATATGCTTCAAAACCCATTCCTACAATTTTAAGTTGGAAATTACAAAAATACCCTAAAGCCCTAGAATTTTCCTACATTCTCCGAAATACTTTTCCTATCCGATATTATAGTCAAAACGATCCTTGAATTATTTTATGAATTTTCATACATTTACCAAAACTCGATTCCACCCATAGCATATTTTATAAATATTTTCCCTTTTTAAAAATTGTCATTTTATTTTAAACAATTAGCTTTCATTCAATATTCGAAATTTTATTTAAAACGTTTCTTGAATCTTTCCCTAAAGTATGATAATTTTTACAACCTTTAAACTTTATCATAGCTTCGTTTATATAATTTTCTCATGATTTTCATCATCTTTAACGTTCATAATTTATAAACGAAAACTCTAAATATTCCCCATTTATAATCATAACGAAGCTTATTTTTCACTCGTTCTTTCATTAATTTACTACTTCAAGTTTTTACCTCTCGACTCTTGAATAAATTTTATATCATTTTATATTTATTTTTATTCAACACGACATCATTCATGGCAACATAGTCTTCTAGAAAGTTTAAATAAGTGAATATAATTTCTCCACAATTCTTATATTATTACCAAGCATATGTTTAAGTTATTAGACAACCACATCTCTTAAATAATTACCAAGCATTTGTTTGAATTAAGAGACATCCACATCTCCCCTAAATTCTTAGAAATTGCTCTAAGACCCCTCATGACTACCTATAAATACCCCTCTCAAGCATCATTTCTAACTCACAAATCAACACACAAATCTCTCCCCTCACTCTCCTCCCACACGCCACACCCCTCCCATTCAAGAGACAAAGGTTAGTTTTTGTGCTTTAATTCATTCTTTATTATATATTTAAATTATGCAATTTAATTTATATTTTATATGTTTTAAATTATGTTAGAGAATTATGCTTTAGGAAATTTATTTTCATGAATTAAAGTTAGGAATTTAAATGCATGATTGTTATATGTATTTATTTAAATGTGTGTTTGAATATTCATAAGTATGTTCTTGAATGTTAGAACAAATGCATGTTTAAAGAATTTATTTAGAATTATTTTTCGTAGAGAATTTATATATTTTGTTATATTATGCTTCAATTCTATGTTATAAATATGAATATGATTAAGCATGTTACACACCCTCTTTGAATATTCAAATAGGCTCAAGAACATGTTCTTAATGTTCTTGAGGTGTGTGTGTACCGTGTGTGCCTAGTGTGTGTAAGTATGTGTTCGATTTTGTGTTTAAAAGTGTTTAATCCCCTATAATTAAATAGTAACCGTTTTTCAAAAGTAACTTTGACTTTTAATTTCAAATGAACACTTTGACTCATAAAATCTTGTAGAAATTTCAAATATTAAAATAAAATAATATTTTGGATTTTTAGAAAGAACTTTTATCTAGAATTTCCAAAAACGGGGATTAAATAACAATTTCCAAAATATAACTCTAGCTTATTAAAATTTCTTGTTCATTGTTTATTTGAGTATTAAGACTTAGTCCTAAACCGGTAGTAGTACTTTCAGGCGAGGATATAATTGAACAGTTGAATCCCAAGGATTTTATCTAAACCGTCAAGACACTCGGTGAGGGTTAAAATACTTTCAACTGGAATCATGCCTATACATACGTATCTATATAAAAACTATTTTCAAGCCTACCTACTATTTTGATTTATTACCCTATATACATATTACTTTACTACACTATCCCTCTTAAGGGAAAAATACTTTCATGTTCATGTTACAGTATCCCTTTCAAGGGAAAAATACTTTCATGCCAGAATCAACGTTTTACCAGGACATTATATACTAAGTCCACTTTATCAAACGTTGATTTTGGGTTATGCAAGCAAAATATTGTTCTTGATTCATGTTATGGGCCCCGGCTGTATCCGTAGCGAGCAATTACCCGGAAGATATCAGGCCGAGGGTATTGTTGGTGTTGCGGACTGCCACCACCTCTTGGTAGTGGTTTAACTGGAGGTTAGTTACTCCACGCCAAGGGATGAGGGAGAGATAGCTGCCTCCCGAATCGTGTTCGTGGTCTCTAGGGTTTGATTCCCTATTGACATCAAGGAGTAGTGGAGTTAATATTCTTGGTTTTATGGAAGTATCGGTGTCTTGATCAGCGTCGTTACTATTTTATCATGATTTAAGGAGTTATGGATGGAGAGGCCTAGCTTGTAGGGCATTAATGTTCTTGTTACAAACGGTTCATATTTCTATAAATATTCCAAACTACCCCTATCCCTATTTTATAATTATTATGAACCATTTCCTATTTGTTATATCCTATTCTTAATATTTCAGATCAAGATCTTCTTGATCATAATATATATATATATATATACATCTACATATAAGTTATTAAACCCCTTCACTTAGTCACTTTGACTAACCTCTCGCCTGGTTTCAAATGCATGATTTCAGGAATCCACGGAACGACGTCTTAGAGGTATCTTGAAGCCTTAAGGTGTCATATCTTAGTCAATCAGGATTATATTAAGAGTGCATGTACATCTTTTAATAATCACTCTCGTGTTGGCTCTAGACTTCTCACTGTAAATATCTTACTTCTTAACCTAGTAATATAAATTTCGGTTGACTTGAGATATCAAATTCTTTTGTTTTAAATTGTTTATCTTCTGCTGCACTTTAAATTCTCTTCTCTAGTATTGCATTGTCCTGTCCATTCGCCGAAGTATTTCTCGAGTGCTAGGACTCACATCCACTCGGGAAGTGCTACGGTGCGGGGTTGTAGTGTTAGGGGGCGCTACAACTAAAGTGGTATCAAAGCCCGGTTAAGTTAAGAAGAGACTTAACTGAAAGGGTGCTCTAACCTCTTGTCTGTTGCTTTATAAGTTAACGTTGCTTCAAGATACCAGTAGGACCGTAAGTTAACATGATATTCTCCTGTATCTTTGTATGCCTTATCTCTGCTACGATTTATGTGATATTACGTGTATTGATTGCCATTATTTGGAAAATTCCTACCTAATTGATTATCTGCGAGTCATTCTTAACCATCATGTATCATATTCATTCTAAAGTACATTGTAGCTCATAATGTCTCCACGAAGAACCACCCAAGATAGCACTCCGCCAAGTGAAGATGTATCATCGGCCGGAGGAAATTCTGAGTTAGTAAATGCTTTAAAGGAAATAGTGCAAACATGCGCCAATGGATTAAAAGGTGATAATGAGAAGACTCTTGAAAAGTTTCTACGGATGGATCCACCTAAGTTCTTCGGAGAACCCAACGATGTTAAGACCGAAAACTGGATAGCAAGTCTTGAGAAAATTTTTGAAGCAATGGGTATTAATCCTGAAGAACCCGAAAGACTTCAGTATGCTGTCTTCGTGCCAGAAGAAGCAGTCTTAAGTTGGTGGAAATATATAAAACGAGTTTGGGCAGCAAATCAAGTGAATTATAGGTGGAATGACTTTGTAAGAGTGTTCTATGACAAGTATATTCCCCAGGTGACTAGGGATGCCCGAGAAGCAGAGTTTATGAATCTAGTTCAAGGCAAAGCATAGGTGGCCGAATATGAAGCTCAGTTTGTTAGACTAATCCAGTATGCCCCACATATCCTACACGATGAACACCGTAAAATTAAACGGTTTGTTGATGGTCTTAGATCCAATCTTCGATCGGCCTTAGCTCCATTTTAATTGGAAACTTACACTAAGGCTGTAGAAACGGCTATGAAAACGGAGGCCACACATAAGGAAGTCCATCTGGTAGATAATCGTTCCGAGCCACCCTATAAGTCATCCCAAGAATCCAAACGTCCCGCTGAACCATTTAAGTCAACTTCCAGAAAGAAACAAGTACAATCCTGGACCAGGCCTCAACAGGCACCACCAAAACTTCAGGAATAGATTATTTGTGAGTACTGTCAGAGGCTAGGGCATATAGAGGAGGAATGTCGAAGGAAGGCTGGTACATGTTTATGGTGCGGAAACCCCGATCATCAAATGGAGAATTGTTCGAAAAGATCAAAATCAAGGAATAAAGGAAATACTACAGAAGGAACATCTGAGAAACCAACGGTCAAAGCACGAGCTTATGTTGTAGAAGGAAACATGAAACCGAATCTTGCCAATAATGTTGAGGGTACGGTACACCTTCTAAGCATGCCAGTCACTACTTTATATGGTCCTGGCGCCACGCATTCATTACATCATTTATGTGTGCGTTTAAATTTCTTACTTGAACAATTGCCTTATGTGTTTAAAAGTAAGTTCTCTTTTGGAAACCTGCTTATCATGGATAGAGGATACGAACATTACCTAAAGCTATTATGAAACATGAGTAGAATCTGAGGACAGATTCTCTTTAAGGGGGAAGGATTGTAACAGCCCTGATTTGGGGCCAAGAAGAAATAGGTAAGTAAAGAGTGAGAAGAAAACATTTATAACCTCGATCCCTATTAATTCTCTTCATGCATTGCATTTTATGTGACTTATGTGCTATAATTTAATTAAATGTTCGTAAATTTAATTCTTTCCTCTATTTAGCTTGTACCTCGAAACTCTTTTCATAGAATCCTGGAAATCTAGTATTCATTCCTTTCTAGCACCTACAATTCCTTCATATGCTTCAAAACCCATTCCTACAATTTTAGGTTGGAAATTGCAAAAATACCCCTAAAGCCCTAGAATTTTCCTATATTCTCCGAAATACTTTTCCTATCCGATATTATAGTCAAAACGATCCTTGAATTATTTTATGAATTTTCATACATTTACCAACACTCGATTCCACACATAGCATATTTTATAAATATTTTCCCTTTTTAAAAATTGTCATTTTATTTTAAATAATTAGCTTTCATTCAATATTCGAAATTTTATTTAAAACGTTTCTTGAATCTTTCCCTAAAGTATGATAATTTTTACAACCTTTAAACTTTATCATAGCTTCGTTTATATAATTTTCTCATGATTTTCATCATCTTTAACGTTCATAATTTATAAACGAAAACTCTAAATATTCCCCATTTATAATCATAACGAAGCTTATTTTTCACTCGTTCTTTCATTAATTTACTACTTCAAGTTTTTACCTCTCGACTCTCGAATAAATTTTATATCATTTTATATTTATTTTTATTCAACACGACATCATTCATGGCAACATAGTCTTCTAGAAAGTTTAAATAAGTAAATATAATTTCTCCACAATTCTTATATTATTACCAAGCATATGTTTAAGTTATTAGACAACCACATCTCTTAAATAATTACCAAGCATTTGTTTGAATTAAGAGACATCCACATCTCCCCTAAATTCTTAGAAATTGCTCTAAGACCCCTCATGACTACCTATAAATACCCCTCTCAAACATCATTTCTAACTCACAAATCAACACACAAATCTCTCCCCTCACTCTCCTCCCACACGCCACACCCCTCCCATTCAAGAGACAAAGGTTAGTTTTTGTGCTTTAATTCATGCTTTATTATATATTTAAATTATACAATTTAATTTATATTTTATATGTTTAAAATTATGTTAGAGAATTATGCTTTAGGAAATTTATTTTCATGAATTAAAGTTAGGAATTTAAATGCATGATTGTTATATGTATTTATTTAAATGTGTGTTTGAATATTCATAAGGATTATCTTGAATGTTAGAACAAATGCATGTTTAAAGAATTTATTTAGAATTATTTTTCATAGAGAATTTATATATTTTGCTATATTATGCTTCAATTCTATATTATGAATATGAATATGAATATGATTAAGCATGTTACACACCCTCTTTGAATATTCAAATAGGCTCAAGAACATGTTCTTAATGTTCTTGAGGTGTGTGTGTACCGTGTGTGCCTAGTGTGTGTAAATATATGTTCGATTTTGTGTTTAAAAGTGTTTAATCCCCTATAATTAAATAGTAACCTTTTTTCAAAAGTAAGTTTGACTTTTAATTTCAAATGAACACTTTGACTCATAAAATCTTGTAGAAATTTCAAATATTAAAATAAAATAATATTTTTGATTTTTAGAAAGAACTTTTATCTAGAATTTCCAAAAACGGGGATTAAATAACAATTTCTAAAATATAACTCTAGCTTATTAAAATTTCTTGTGCATTGTTTATTTGATTATTAAGACTTAGTCCTAAACCGGTAGTAGTACTTTCAGGCGAGGATATAATTGAACAGTGGAATCCCAAGGATTTTATCTAAACCGTCAAGACACTCGGTGAGGGTTAAATACTTTCAACTGGAATCATGCCTATACATACGTATCTATATAAAAACTATTTGCAAGCCTACCTAATATTTTGATTTATTACCCTATATACATATTACTTTACTACACTATCCCTCTTAAGGGAAAAATACTTTCATGTTCATGTTACAGTATCCCTTTCAAGGGAAAAATACTTTCATGCCGAAATCAACGTTTCACCAGGACATTATATACTAAGTCCACTTTATCAAACGTTGATTCTGGGTTATGCAAGCAAAATATTGTTCTTGATTCATGTTATGGGCCCCGGCTGTATCCATAGCGAGCAATTACCTGGAAGGTATCGGGCCGAGGGTATTGTTGGTGCTGCGGACTGCCAACAACTCTTGGTAGTGGTTTAACTGGAGGTTAGTTACTCCACGCCAATGGATGAGGGAGAGATAGCTGCCTTCCGAATCGTGTTCGTGGTCTCTAGGGTTTGATTCCCTATTGACATCAAGGAGTAGTGGAGTTAATATTCTTGGTTTTATTAAAGTATCGGTGTCTTGATCAACACCGTTACTATTTTATCATGATTTAAGGAGTTATAGATGGAGAGGCCTAGCTTGCGGGGCATTAATGTTCTCATTACAAACGGTTCATATTTCTACAAATATTCCAAACTACCCCTATCCCTGTTTTATAATTATTATGAACCGTTTCCTATTTGTTATATCCTATTCTTAATATTTCAGATTAAGATCTATATATATATATACATATACATATAAGTTATTAAACCCCTTCACTTAGTCACTTTGACTAACCTCTCGCCTGGTTTCAAATGCATGATTTCAGGAATCCACGGAATGACGTCTTAGAGGTATCTTGAAGCCTTAAGGTGTCATATCTTAGTCAATCAGGATTATATTAAGAGTGCATGTACATCTTTTAATAATCACTCTCGTGTTGGCTCTAGACTTATCACTGTAAATATCTTACTTCTTAACCTAGTAATATAAATTTCGGTTGACTTGAGATATCAAATTCTTTTGTTTTAAATTGTTTATCTTCTGCTGCACTTTAAATTCTATGCTCTAGTATTGCATTGTCCTATCCGTTCGCCGAAGTATTTCTCGAGTGCTAGGACTCACATCCACTCGGGAAGTGCTACGGTGCGGGGTTGTAGTGTTAGTGATAATCCGTACATGAACCAACACTATAGCGAACGGGTGACAAAGCAAGAAACAATCTAGCTAGGCGGGACTAATGCCAACACAATCAAACCAAAACATGATAAATTAAAAATGGAAGCATTATATCAATACATATAGGTACCATATTTACATCAAAAGTATATATAGTAGTAGGTACCAACACTTATCAATACATTATCATCTCCTATACAACACACATACATAAATATCCAAAAACCACTAACATGATACTCGAAAATCCATACATGAAATGAAATGCTAGACTCAAAGGTAAAGACCTGACTCGACCCCGCCTAGCACTCTACCTGCAAAACTGAAAATGTGAGGTGTCAGTCTATGAAAGACTGAGTGAGGGGTTTAAATAAATATAAGCGCAATTACCATGCAAGCTATAATCTCGGGTAAGTTTTCATAAAAGATGCAATATAAGTTCAAATATTAAAGTAATTCTCGCCCGAGATTACAACTAATCAATTTAATAATTCAATCATTATCAATTCAATCCGTGGCCCGACGAGTGAGGGCAATTCTCCAACCTTTCTCCATAAGTGTACAATCATGAGTGTTTCAATTTATTAGGTTATCATGCAAGTAATTACAGTGCACAATTAACAGTTTCATGAACTCCTTCTTCCTCCAGGTGATGGTGGGCTTGCAAGACCCAACCATCCATGCATGGTGTACGTCATGAACTTGACTCCCACGTACGGGATTTCTTCCTCCACCAAACCTCCTGGTGGATTCAGAGGTGATCCCAAAATTGGTGAGGATAGTGCAAGAGTTACCCGTCAGCCGTTGCTTCCTCGGTTGGCTCAATACACTACCCTCGGGGCCCAACGTGAACATGCTTTACTCACCAAATCAATCAATCAATCAATCAGTTCAATTCGGTAAATTATTTAAAAATCAATAAGGTTTTGGAAATTATAGATATATAGATACATTTTGGCCGAAAGATCACATAGGGTTGTAAAGGTTCTATATATCTAGAAATTAAACCTCACCTTAACCAACCAAATGGAACAAAGAAACACCTATGGAGTGTGCTCCTCGTCTCCGGGACCGAGATCTGTGCAACAAGGACAAGTATGACATAAGACTCAACTCGAATGAACCAATTATGACGAACGACAATGATATGTAACCTCAATCATGCATTTATAATCAATGAGTGTCAAATAGGAGCATACTTATCAATAAAGTAGGCATATAATTCATATAAGTCACATATGGGAGCCAAGAAAGTGAAAGGAACGCAATAACAAGGGTTTTGGTGAAGTTTGGCAAAAATCGGCAATTTTTTAAAATGACCAAGCTGTGGAAAAAGGGAAATATCTAAAGTTCTAGAGATTGGAATTAGGTTTTGTTTGTTGGGAATGAAACTAGACAGGTATACCTTTAAAATGGTATATGGCTCGTTTTCTAGTTCAAAGCGAGGAGAAAATGGCGAATGGTTGAAGTTGGGTGAGTGCAGTTTGTCGGTAAAGCAGCGACACCAAAAATAATTGATCATAACTCACAAATGGGAAGAGATATTGTGATTATTCCAATTGGAGGTTGTTCTAGACTTCAAGATCTTTCCAAAGAATTAAAAATCAGGTCATTTGGAGTTCGGATGAGGGAGTACCCGGCCAGGTAAAATTCAAGGGAAAAGTTCCCCGACCGGGTAGAGCAGTCCAAAAACTCCTCGGCATAACACTACCCGCCCGGGTACTTTTTATGCACAAAAAGTACCCGGCCGGGTACTGTTCCAGGGCTGGAAAAAAGGGCAAAACAGGGGAAGCTTCGGGGGAGGAAGAAAAAGGATGAAAACCCAAAGCAAACTCAACCAAAATGCTCCAAATAATCATATATCATGCATATAACTCAAATATATCAATTAAACATCATATAATCCAAGGAAACATACATCAAATCATCAAGAATTATCATTCCAAACCCCAAAGTATTTCATGAAATCAACTTCCCATTTCTTCAAGAATTCATGCAAGTTGGCAAGCTAAATGATCAAGATCATGCTTCTAGCCATATATAACCAAGGAATTCTTATCATTATCACCAAACCCTACTCAATCACACATCAAGAGATTCAATCAAATTCTCCCTATACCTCAAGATGGAAGAAGAAATTGATGAAAGAATGAGATGAGGATGATGCTTCCACTTATGCAAATATCTTCCTTGAATTCTAGCTTGGAAAATGATGAAATCCCTCTTCCTCCTTCCTTGGTGTTTTGATCGGTTTTTGGTGTGTGTGTGTGTGAAACTCTTGTATGAAATGAGGAATGAAATGGAAGGGTATGGAAGAGATGATATTAGATACAAAAGTCTTCCACTATATGGCATGACTCATCACTTATTGCATGTTAGTCCCTCAATTGTTTAAATGAATGCACACAAGTATCATTTCTAGCAAATAAACATTTTACTCCCAAATCATGAAATGCAATTTAGTCCAAGAATTCAGGAAATGATCAAATAAGATCACATAAGAACATTTAATCATGTTGGCAATTAGTTCGCGTAAATTTCACGTTAATGATAGTTCATATAAATGCATAAGAATATATTACATATAGTGTTATGAAAATTATAATTTAATAGATAATATTTGAATGGAAAACCGGGGCGTTACAACTCTCCCCCCCTCCCCCTCCCCCCCCCCCCCCCCGGAAGAATCTGGTCCCCAGATTCACTGTCGAGTTTTAAAAAATGATGCTCAAGCAATAAGAGAGCCCCGTCTCTTAGACAAGTAATGAGAGAGCCCCGTCTCTCAACTAGAAATGAGAGAACCCCGTCTCTCAACAAGCAATGAGAAAACCCCGTTTCTCAAACACATACAAAACAACGAGGCAAAAGAACAAATTGTAAAACATTCACGTAAGTGTCACATAGGGCAAGTAGCATCACGTTAATCACATACTCCTCACTCATATATAACCAAGTTACCGCTAACAAGAAAGTAAGTATAACAACAATAAAATCCCTGATGCACGTGATATGCATGGTTAGGTGTACCGTTCACCGTTGATTATGCCATGAATATAGTTGATACCTTCGGCTACCACGTTCGGATAGACATCCACATTTTGCACCTCTCTCTCCAGAGCATATGCATGAGCCTGAACAAGTGGCCTCTGTCCCCCGACAGCTAACTCTCGCCGCTTCGGACACGTGTCCACTTGATGCTCATCACTTCCACATCGTAAACATAAGCCCAAACGCCATCTGCAACCGTCATAAGTATGTGTATCACGTCCGCAATAGGTGCAAAGAGGCTTTCCCGAAGATGAAGTATGTGAAACTCCCGAACCCAATCCAAATGATCGATTCTTTTCTTCTTTTGAGACCCTTCTTAAGGTAAGGGTGTATGATGAGAAATAGGCCGCTTTCCTTTATTAAAATTTTGTCCTAATTTTGAACCTGAAGCCTGTCCGGGTTGAGAATTAGGCCTTCTTGCCATCAAAGGAGGGGTACCTTGAACCTTCTCTTGAGAGTCACGCGGGATAAGTTCCCAAACTCTTTTACCTTTCTTGAGCCATGGCCCGGTTTGTATATCACTTCCATCAGAGATCTTTGGATTTTGCTGATTCTGAAACTCCTTAAATATAATAGAAATTTGAGCCGGTTGTGGTGTCGCTATAGGGACATATTCTCTTATCCTCTAATCCACAAGACGAACCAAGGAATCAAAAAAATCTTGAGGTTGAACCGGATGGCGCAGATGTGGGGGAACCCTAGGAGGACGATCACAATGATGGTGACCTCGAGGCATCCTATAATTAAGGCACTGAATATGCATGTTGAATTAATATGTCAATGCACGTAACACACTTGTAACTAATAAAATTCCACACATTGGAACAATTAAACTCAATTAGAAATGCGCATATAAATAAAGGAATTTAAACGATTTAGAGTAGCGTATGATGCACGTGCTCATGTATGCGTTGGACCTGTCACCGTAGTTGCATCTTTTAACTTGACACTTGTTTCTTGTTTTGTTGAATTTCGAGCTTGCCTCGATTTTGTTGGTTATTTCTTGTTACCCACGGTCTTCTAAATCTTTAGAATTCCCTAATATCAACTTGTGCATCTCTATCACTCGAGACTTGAAATTTCTAGAACTTGATTCCTTCCCCAAGTATTCCTTCCAAAGTATTGATTTCTAAGTGTTGCCCGAACCTTCACCTTAACCATCTTCTTGATCAAAGTTTCCTTGTATCACCCCGCATAATTTTATAGTCGAAAATATGATTCTTGAGCTTATCGCTTCTTACTTTCATGTGATTGATACCTTGCCTTCTTCCAAAGAATAATCTTTAATGGTTATCCGGAATCCTCCCCTAGCCATCACCTCAATTGAAGTTCTTAGTTGAATTTGTATAAGTTTAAATGGTCGAGCGAACTCACCCTGTAATTGCTTACACTTAAGCATATAGTTTCCCTCTAAAAGCTCGTTACCTTCTTTCACCGTTTCCATTTGTTGCTCCATATCTCCCTATTTAACCTCTCCACATAGTAATTTATCTTGGATCAAAAAAATCAAATCAATCTAACCGAAGATGGAATCATAAGTATTTTGACTTTTCATAAACTTGAAACCACTATCTCTATCCTTCTCTTTAAGTTCCACGTATCCGACTTCTTTCTTTACCCAAAATCCATAGTATCTCGATTCCCTGTAGAGCTATATTGGTTACCTCCATGTTCTATTCTTCTCTCTCTTGCGTTAAATGAACCTCTTGTCCCCGGTTAACCAACTTCTTTAATAATATATTCTCACGTGTTTATTTTGCAAATTATAAACATCACTTCTTGGTGTTAGAACCCTCAACCTAAGCATCTTCGAAACTTTGTTCACCTTTCTCATGAATGTAGGTTCCTACAAAATCCGGTTGAAAAGTCTTCATAACGTGGCATACATGTTGATCTTATGAATAAATCATTACACCCCAACCTTCCATCGTAGGGAGGGTTCACCATTGCTACCATAGTTTGCAAACTTTTCTCTTCTATCCTCTACTTCATAAAGCTTGTGAACTATTCCCACAATTCCTTCTTCTCTCCCGGATCTTGTCACTTAAATTATAACCCGAATAAAGAAGGCCATGGCTCTTGAATTCTTGTATGAAATTCCCCGGTGAATTCCTCACAACTCCAAAGCTAGAGAGAGGAACTTGCGGTAGATTGATATTATCATAGAAATTAGCCGTGGTTTGATATTATCTTTATAGCCTATAAGTCAGAAATCAATTTAAAGCTAAATGCATGCGGTTAGTGCATGCTCATGTCACATAATTAGCATTTAAACACATATTCAACGCAAAATGCAATAGTTAATTCAACTAAATTTAAGATAAAACACGTTGACACATAAATTCCGCAAAAGTTTAAATAAACACGTTGAACATATAAATTTCCAAACCATAGAGGGTCAACTAATCAACAATTTGTAACAGGAATCAATGTCATGCACTAGTCATCAAGTAGTTCAAAGACGTTCAGGTAAGTTCATGTAATTCCAAATAAGTTCAAGTAGTTCCAAATAAGATGCAAGACTCGTAAATTTTTAATTAATCCTATGCCGTTCGACCTAGACTTGACACGACACGACGCTAGAACCGCGGTTTTGCAACCGGGCTCTGATACCACCTAAGATGTAACACCCGGAACGCCGAGATACCACACCCCCGCACTATAGCTCAGTCCACATACGAAATGGATAATCTGTACATGAACCAAGACTATAGCGAACCGGTGACAAAGCAAGAAACAATCTAGCTAGGCGGGACTAACGCCAACACAATCAAACCAAAACATGATAAATTAAAAACGGAAGCATTATATCAATACATATAGGTACCATATTTACATCAAAAGTATATATATAGTAGTAGGTACCAACACTTATCAATACATTATCATCTCCTATACAACACACATACATAAATATCCAAAAACCACTAACATGATACTCCAAAATCCATACATGAAATGAAATGCTAGACTCAAAGGTAAAGACCTGACTCGACCCGGCCTAGCACTCTTGTAACACACGAGCGTAAGGTGTCACATCCCCCGCACCGAGACCCGACCCGAATATGAAATGGACGATCCATACCCGAGCTAAATCACGGCGAACGGGGACAAACACACACTCTATGCTAGGCGGGACTAACCCTTGAACCATAAAATCAGAATTGCACATTAAAGCGGAAGCAATAAACGAACAAAGCATATCATATATATACCATGAGCATCCAAGCTCCAAAATATAATTCATATACATCAATGCAAGCCATCACAGCCCAAAACATGTGTACGCTCCAATAGAATATCCATATACAATAATCAAAAGTGTGAGATGCAAGTGTAAGACCAAAATACAGAGCTAGAGACGAATGCAAGACCTAGGACTCATATTCCCGCCTAGCTCTCTCGACACCTGCACCAAACAACTGAAAACCAAACGGGTTCAGTCCAAAAGGGACTGGTGGGTATAAAACATTGGCATAAATATAATATATAACTGAATTTAAACAATCACATGCAGATTATAATCCCAAGCGAGGTTTTAGAAACGGTTCCCAAGTAGGAAAAATAGAGGAATCATCGGAAGGGATTATAATGATCAATTTTACAATAGGTCATTAGTGGCCCGGCGAGTGGGCGTGCCTCAACTCCAACCAACACCATGTGTGATTCAACAATCATTCATTCATTAAGTCTTTCATGCATATCATTCTTTTGTGCACAATCAATGGATTCTATTCAATCGGTCATATACACCTTCTTCCTCCGGGTTGGTGGGCGGGCTTGCAAGACCCGGCCACCCAATCATTGGCCAAAAGGGGTTACATGACTCCCCAGATGGCACTCAGCTCCCTTTCCCCGCCAATCTCCTGACGAGGTCCGGCACCGCCGTTCATTAGTGGGAACTAGTGTGAGGGATCACCGTCAGCCCATGCTTCCTCGGATAGCCACTCACACCAAGAACCCCGGGCCCCAATCAGTGCAATCAATCAATCAATACTCGCCAAAACATTGGTAGGATATTAAAAGAAAAGGGATTGTATGTTTGCAATCATTTACTCGATAAAAGACTCAATATATATATCGTATTACTTTGGCTTAAAGCTTTTCACATAGGGAGATATATCGGGTCGTTTTATCTAAGTAGAAGAGAAACCCACCTTGTACTGACAAAAGAAGATACGAAAGCCTCAAGGATTGGCCTCGTCTCCAACGGGATCAAAATCTGTGCAAGAAAGGTAAAGTGAGACTCAAAATGACCAATTAAGACGCTCGGCAATGAAATGATTATGACATGAGCGTATAAAAGATAAAATTATGTTATGAAATGTTCATGTGCACGATTAAGAAATTTAATTCATATAATCAAGTCATTCCATCATTCATTCACGTTCGTTCAAATCATAATTCACATTTTCAATCAACTTAATGCAAGAATTTCAATTAAATCTTAGCATAAAGTAAATCACATATAAAATTAGGAATTCGATAATTAAATACATTCAATCACATTTACAATTAGAAAATAAACAAGTAAATACATTCAATTAAATTTAGGAAATTAAATAAAACATGAAATAAATAACAATTAAATTCTAAAGTTTAAACAAATTAAACCATAATTAATATATATATATATATATATATCATAATTTATGATATATATATATATATATATATATATATATATATATATATAGTGCACGTATGCATGGGTATCATGCATGCAAATATAAAATGAAACTTTGCAATTAATGCATGCATGCATTCTACACTTAAATCATGATTTATGCATGAATTACCATGCATATACATATATATATACACGTTCACAATTCATGCATGCAGGAAGGAAAGGAAAAAATTAAAATTACAGTCTACACACACACAGCAACTTCGACTGAAATTTTCAGAAAAACAGGGGGTCGCCGCCGCGACCCATTTTCTTCACGAAATGGTAGCGGCCGCTACCCTTAATTTCCAGCATTTTTTCCAATTTAAAGAATACGAGGGCAGCGTACTGTACAGTCGCGGGCGCGACCCAAATTACAAGCAATCAAGGTCGCGGGCCCGACCTGCGCGACAGCAACAAAACTGACGCAGCAACCATGGCGAAACAGAGCAGAAACCAACTCAATCTTCTCCCAACAAGATCAGGTAAGTAAGGACATGAAATAGACAACAGAACTCAGCAAAAACAAGCCTCAAACACCTCTCAAACGCAGCCATAAAACTGACGCAGGTAGCTTGGCCGAAAACAGAGCAACACAACAACCTTCAATATCTCATTAATGATAGCTCATGAAAGCTTCAACTACCAGCTAAAACATTACCATAAATGCCAAGAAGAGATCAAGACAATCATTTTCAAGCTTGGAATCATCCAAAAAGCTCAAGTATGGAAAGAGATCAACCAATTCAAACCTAAATCTATATATATCCATTTCTGCCCAAAAGCTCACGAAATCATGCTCAAATTTAGGGATGAATGAATGAAAATGACTCATAATGGATGTACATAACATAACCAAGCTTACCTTGTGGATTAATGGAGGTTTGGAAGAGATTTGAGCTTGAATCTCAAAAGGTTTGCTTGGGCTACGGGATTTCTGGAAACAGAGGAAAGAGTGCTGAATTTCTCTAAGTGAGAGAGACTATTTCGGTTGGGGAGGATAATGATCAGCTAGATGGTTGAGTTAGGGTCTCATAGGTTCAAACCATGGTTAATTTGGTCAAGTATGGTAAGAGATATGGCTATTTTGGTGAAATGTGGCAGTTTTGGCGCCGTTTGAGTTTTTCGGTTGAATTTCGGAGGTTGAAATGAGTTGGGAAAAATATGTGGCTAAGCTTACTAAACTCGAATTTTCGTTGCGAGTTCAGCGAAGTTGACGAAACTCGAATCCGAGTTTCCTAGCTCAAGATATTAAATTCGGAACCAAGGGTGCGCTAAGTGCTCGTTAGCCCCCGACTTGGTTCCACGATTCAAATTTAATTCGTTAACAAGTCAAATGAATTCGAAAACATAAACCGAGAATAATAGCATGTTCATAACACACATATTTACGCCATATTACAATTGCACGATATTTCGATATCATTTCATATAAGAACGATGCACCTTTTCAACAAATGCATGAATTAGCCAACTAAATGAAATTAAATTCAAACCTATATATCCTATTCAACGATTCAATTTGAATAAATTAATTAATATGATTAAACATGATTAATTAGCATAATACTTAATTAACATTAATCATTAAATTAACCAACAATTAACGAATTATAAATATATATATATTTATATATTTAAAATACAAATTATTTTAAAATAATATTGAATTAAAATAAATTATAATAAAATAAAATAATAACAATTTATAATAAAATTAATATAAAAAACGTAAAGACAATTATTTTGCGCAAATTGGTAAACACATACGTCATACCTTTACGTTTGAAAAGTCGGGGCGTCACAACTCTACCTGCAAAACTGAAAATGTGAGGTGTCAGTCTATGAAAGACTGAGAGAGGGGTTTAAATAAATATAAGCGCAATTACCATGCAAGCTATAATCTCGGGTAAGTTTTCATAAAAGATGCAATATAAGTTCAAATATTAAAGTAATTCTCGCTCGAGATTACAACTAATCAATTTAATAATTCAATCATTATCAATTCAATCCGTGGCCCGGCGAGTGAGGGCAATTCTCCAACCTTTCTCCGTAAGTGTACAATCATGAGTGTTTCAATTTATTAGGTTATCATGCAAGTAATTACAGTGCACAATTAACAGTTTCATGAACTCCTTCTTCCTCCAGGTGATGGTGGGCTTGCAAGACCCAACCATCCATGCATGGTGTACGTCAGGAACATGACTCCCACGTACGGGATTTCTTCCTCCACCAAACCTCCTGGTGGATTCAGAGGTGATCCCAAAATTGGTGAGGATAGTGCAAGAGTTACCCGTCAGCCCTTGCTTCCTCGGTTGGCTCAATACACTACCCTCGGGGCCCAACGTGAACATGCTTTACTCGCCAAATCAATCAATCAATCAATCAGTTCAATTCGGTAAATTATTTGAAAATCAATAAGGTTTTGGAAATTATAGATATATAGATACATTTTGGCCGAAAGATCACATAGGGTTGTAAAGGTTCTATATATCTAGAAATTAAACCTCACCTTAACCAACCAAAAGGAACAAAGAAACACCTATGGAGCATGCTCCTCGTCTCCGGGACCGAGATCTGTGCAACAAGGACAAGTATGACATAAGACTCAACTCGAATGAACCAATTATGACGAACGGCAATGATATGTAACCTCAATCATGCATTTATAATCAATGAGTGTAAAATAGGAGCATACTTATCAATAAAGTAGGCATATAATTCATATAAGTCACATATAGGAGCCAAGAAAGTGAAAGGAACGCAATAACAAGGGTTTTGGTGAAGTTTGGCAAAAATCGGCAATTTTTAAAAATGACCAAGCTGTGGAAAAAGGGAAATATCTAAAGTTCTAGAGATTGGAATTGGGTTTTGTTTGTTGGGAATGAAACTAGACAGGTATACCTTTAAAATGGTATATGACTCGTTTTCTAGTTCAAAGCGAGGAGAAAATGGCGAATGGTTGAAGTTGGGTGAGTGCAGTTTGTCGGTAAAGCAGCGACACCAAAAATAATTGAACATAACTCACAAATGGGAAAAGATATTGTGATGATTCCAATTGGAGGTTGTTCTAGACTTCAAGAGATTTCCAAAGAATAAAAAAACAGGTCATTTTGAGTTCGGATGAGGGAGTACCCGGCCGGGTAAAATTCAAGGGAAAAGTTCCCCAACCGGGTAGAGCATTCCAGAAACTCCTCGGCATAAAACTACCCGCCCGGGTACTTTTTATGTACAAAAAGTACCAGGCCGGGTACTGTTCCAGGGCTGGAAAAAAGGGCAAAACAGGGGAAGCTTCGGGGAAGGAAGAAAAGGGACGAAAACCCAAAGCAAACTCAACCAAAATGCTCCAAATAATCATATATCATGCATATAACTCAAATATATCAATTAAACATCATATAATCCAAGAAAACATACATCAAATCATCAAGAATTATCATTCCAAACCCCAAAGTATTTCATGAAATCAACTTCCCATTTCTTCAAGAATTCATGCAAGTTGGCAAGCTAAATGATCAAGATCATGCTTCTAGCCATATATAACCAAGGAATTCTTATCATTATCACCAAACCCTACTCAATCACACATCAAGAGATTCAATCAAATTCTCCCTATACCTCAAGATGGAAGAAGAAATGGATGAAAGAATGAGATGAGGATGATGCTTCCACTTATGCAAATATCTTCCTTGAATTCTAGCTTGGAAAATGATGAAATCCCTCTTCCTCCTTCCTTGGTGTTTTGATCGGTTTTTGGTGTGTGTGTGTGTGAAACTCTTGTATGAAATGAGGAATGAAATGGAAGGGTATGGAAGAGATGATATTAGATACAAAAGTCTTCCACTATATGGCATGACTCATCACTTATTGCATGTTAGTCCCTCAATTGTTTAAATGAATGCACACAAGTATCATTTCTAGCAAATAAACATTTTACTCCCAAATCATGAAATGCAATTTAGTCCAAGAATTCAGGAAATGATCAAATAAGATCACATAAGAACATTTAATCATGTTGGCAATTAGTTCGCGTAAATTTCACGTTAATGATAGTTCATATAAATGCATAAGAATATATTACATATAGTGTTATGAAAATTATAATTTAATAGATAATATTTGAATGGAAAACCGGGGCGTTACATAGGGGGCACTACAACTAAAGTGGTATCAGAGCCCGGTTAAGTTAAGAAGAGACTTAACTGAGAGGGTGCTCTAACCTCTTGTCTGTTGCTTTATAAGTTAACGTTGCTTCAAGATACCAGTAGTACCGTAAGTTAACAAGATATTCTCCTGTATCTTTGTATGCCTTATCTCTGCTACGATTTATGCGATATTACGTGTATTGATTGCCATTATTTGGAAAATTCCTACCTAAGTGATTATCTGCGAGTCATTCTTAACCATCATGTATCATATTCCTTCTAAAGTTGATTGTAGCAATGTCTCCACGAAGAACCACCTAAGATAGCACTCCGCCAAGTGAAGATGTATCATCGGCCGGAGGAAATTCTGAGTTAGTAAATGCTTTAAAGGAAATAGTGCAAACATGCGCCAATGGATCAAAAGGTGATAATGAGAAGACTCTTGAAAAGTTTCTACAGATGGATCCACCTAAGTTCTTCGGAGAACCCAACGATGTTAATGTCGAAAACTGGATAGCAAGTCTTGAGAAAATCTTTGAAGCAATGGGTATTAATCCTAAAGAACCCGAAAGACTTCAGTATGCTGTCTTCATGCCAGAAGAAGCAGCCTTAAGTTGGTGGAAACATATAAAACGAGTTTGGGCAGCAAATCAAGTGAATTATAGGTGGAATGACTTTGTAAGAGTATTCTATGACAAGTATATTCCCCAGGTGACTAGGGATGCCCGAGAAGCAGAGTTTATGAATCTAGCTCAAGGCAAAGCATCGGTGGCCGAATATGAAGCTCAGTTTGTTAGACTAATCCAGTATGCCCCACATATCCTACACGATGAACGTCGCAAAATTAAACGGTTTGTTGATGGTCTTAGATCCAATCTTCGATGGGCCTTAGCTCCATTTTAATTGGAAACTTACACTAAGGCTATAGAAACGGCTATGAAAACGGAGGCCACACATAAGGAAGTCCATCTGGCAGATAATCGTTCCGAGCCACCCTATAAGTCATCCCAAGAATCTAAACGTCCCGCTGAACCATTTAAGTCAACTTCCGGAAAGAAACAAGTACAATCCTGGACCAGGCCTCAACAGGCACCACCAAAACTTCAGGAAGAGATTATTTATGAGTACTGTCAGAGGCGAGGGCATACAGAGGAGGAATGTCGAAGGAAGGCTGGTAGATGTTTATGGTGCGGAAACCCCGATCATCAAATGGAGAATTGTTCGAAAAGATCAAAATCAAGGAATAAAGGAAAAACTACAAAAGGAACATCTGAGAAACCAATGGTCAAAGCACGAGCTTATGCTGTAGAAGGAAACATGAAACCGAATCTTACCAATAATGTTGAGGGTACGGTACACCTTCTAAACACGTCAGTCACTACTTTATATGGTCCTGGCGCCACGCATTCATTACATCATTTATGTGTGCGTTTAAATTTCTTACTTGAACAATTGCCTTATGTGTTTAAAAGTAAGTTCTCTTTTGGAAACCTGCTTATCATGGATAGAGGATACAAACATTACCTAAAACTCACTACTAGAAAACAGGCGAATTCCGAGGGAGAATTCTGAGGGAAAAAATCCCGAGGGCGAATTCCGAGGGAGAATTCCCGAGGGATTTTTTCCCTCGGAAATTTCCGAGGGACTTCCGAGGGAAATCGAGGGAAATTTCCGAGGGAGTTCCGAGGGAAATATTCCCTCGAAAATGTTCGTATAATTCAATTTAGTATTTTCCAAGGGAAAATTCCCTCAGAAAATTGAAATTTATTTAATTTATAAATTAAAATTATTTTCCGAGGGATTTCCAAGGGAAATATTCCCTCGGAAATGTTCGCATAATTCAATTTAGTATTTTCCGAGGGAATTTCCGAGGGAAAATTCCCTCGGAAAATTCAAATTTATTTAATTATTAAAATAAAACTACTTTCCGAGGGAAATATTCCCTCGGAAATTAATTTGATAAAGTCCCTCGGAATTCCCTCGCAATTCCCTCGAAATTTTGAATTGTTATTTTTTAATTATTAATTATATTATAATTTGTTGAACTTAGGCAAAATCAATGACAATTATAAATATTATTAGTGAATTAAGAGCTATAATGATATCTATTAAATTAGTAATTGCAAGTTATATATTTGTAGTCGAACTTTCGAGTATAGTATATTTTTCGAGCAATATGTTAGTGTTTAATTATTTAAAATGAAATCGAATTTCGTTTTTACATATTTTTTGGAAGAGATTTCTTTTAATTAATTTATTAACAAATAAAACTTTAAGTCATTAAATCAAATAATTAAAAACATGTTTTTTAATTTTCCAAAAATTTATTTTATGCTAAATTCCTCGGAATTTGCAATATATATTTTTTAAAATTAATCACTACATAATAATTTGTTGAGTTTAAATACAATCCATGACAATTATATGTATAATTAGTGAAGAAAATAAGATAATTTTAGTTATTAAATGAGTGAATTGATGGTTATACATATGTAATCAAACATTCGGTAAGTATTTGGAACGATATCATAACGTTAAGGAGATTCGTTTTATTTTAAATTGAAATCGAATTTCATTTTCACATATTTTTGGAAGATAATTTTTTCATATTTAATTAACTAACAAATAAAACATCATGTTATTACATTTAATATTTAAAAATAATATTTTCTCTTTTTTTTAATATTTAGTTTTTTCGAAATTCCGAGGGAATTCCGAGGGGAAACGGTTTTCCCTCGGAATTCCCTCGGAATTTACAATATATATTTTTTAAAATTAAGCACTACATAATAATTTGTTGAGTTTAACTACAATCCGGGACAATTATACGTATAATTAGTGAATAAAATAAGATAATTTTAGTTATTAAATGAGTGAATTGATGGTTATACATATGTAATCAAACATTCGGTAAGTATTTGGAACGATATAATAACGTTAAGGAGATTCGTTTTATTTTAAATTGACATCGAATTTCATTTTCACATATTTTTGGAAGATAATTTTTTCATATTTAATTAACTAACAAATAAAACATCATGTTATTACATTTAATATTTAAAAACAATATTTTCTCTTTTTTCTAATATTTAGTGTTTTCGAAATTACGAGGGAATTCCGAAGGAAAACGGTTTTCCCTCGGAAATCCCTCGAAATTTGCAATATATATTTTTTTAAAATTAAGCACTACATAATAATTTGTTGAGTTTAAATACAATCCATGACAATTATATGTATAATTAGTGAATATAATAAGATAATTTTAGTTATTAAATGAGTGAATTGATGGTTATACATATGTAATCAAACATTCGGTAAGTATTTGGAACGATATCATAACGGTAAGGACATTCGTTTTATTTTAAATTGAAATCAAATTTCATTTTCACATATTTTTGGAAGATAATTTTTTCTTATTTAATTAATTAACAAATAAAATATCATGTTCTTACATTTAATATTTAAAAACAATATTTTCTGTTTTCTTTTAATATTTAGTTTTTTCAAAATTCCGAGGGATTTCCGAGGGAAAACGGTTTTCCCTCGGAAATCCCTTGAAATTTGCAATACATATTTTTTAAAATTAAGCACTACATAATAATTTGTTGAGTTTAAAGACAATCCATGACAATTATATGTATAATTACTGAATAAAATAAGATCATTTTAGTTATTAAATGAGTGAATTGATGGTTATACATATGTAATCAAACATTCGGTAAGTATTTGGAACGATATCATAACGTTAAGGACATTCGTTTTATTTTAAATTGAAATCGAATTTCATTTTCACATATTTTTGGGAGATAATTTTTTCTTACTTAATTAACTCACAAATAAAACATCATGTTATTACAATTAATTTTTAAAAACAATATTTTCTCTTTTTTTTAATATTTAGTTTTTTCGAAATTCCGAGGGAAAACGGTTTTCCCTCGGAAATCCCTCGGAATTCCCTCGGAATTTGCACTATATATTTTTTAAAATTAAGCACTACATAATAATTTGTTGAGTTTAAATACAATCCATGACCATTATATGTATAATTAGTGAATAAAATAAGATAATTTTAGTTATTAAATGAGTGAATTGATGGTTATACATATGTAATCAAAAATTCGGTAAGTATTTGGAACGATATCATAATGTTAAGGACATTCGTTTTATTTTAAATTGAAATTAAATTTCATTTTCACATATTTTTTCCCTAGGAAATCCAACGGAATTCCCTATAAATTTACAATATATATTTTTTAAAATTAAGCACTACATAATAAATTGTTGAGTTTAAATACAATCCGTGATAATTATATGTATAATTAGTGAATAATATACGATAATTTTAGTAATTAAATGAGTGAATTGATGGTTATACATATGTAATCAAACATTCGCTAAGTATTTGGAACGATATCATAACGTTAAGGACATTCGTTTTATTTTAAATTGAAATCGAATTTCATTTTCACATATTTTTGGAAGATAATTTTTTCATATTTAATTAACTAACAAATAAAACATCATGTTATTACATTTAATATTTAAAAACAATATTTTCTCTTTTTTTTTTAATATTTAGTGTTTTCGAAATTCCGAGGGATTTCCGAGGGAAAACGGTTTTCCCTCGGAAATCCCACGAAATTTACAATATATATTTTTTAAAATTAAGCACTACATAATAATTTGTTGAGTTTAAATACAATCCGTGACAATTATAGGTAAAATTAGTGAATAAAATAAGATAATTTTAGTTATTAAATGAGTAAATTGATGGTTATACGTATGTAATCAAACATTCGGTAAGTATTTGGAACGATATCATAAGGTTAAGGACATTCGTTTTATTTTAAATTGAAATCGAATTTCATTTTCAGATATTTTTGGAAGATAATTTTTTCTTATTTAATTAACTAACAAATAAAACATCAGGTTATTACATTTAATATTTAAAAACTATATTTTCTCTTTTTTTTAATATTTAGTGTTTTTGAAATTCCGAGGGATTGTCGAGGGAAAATGGTTTTCCCTCGGAAATCCCTCGGAATTCCCTCGGAATTGGCTATATATATTTTTTAAAATTAAGCATTACATAATAATTTGTTGAGTTTAAATACAATCCATGACAATTATATGTATAATTAGTGAATAAAATAAGATAATTTTAGTTATTAAATGAGTGAATTGATGGTTATACATACGTAATCAAACATTCGGTAAGTATTTGGAACGATATCATAACTTTAAGGACATTCGTTTTATTTTAAATTGAAATCGAATTTCATTTTCACATATTTTTGGAAGATAATTTTTTCATATTTAATTAACTAACAAATAAAACATCATGTTATTACATTTAATATTTAAAAACAATATTTTCTCTTTTTTTTTTAATATTTAGTGTTTTCGAAATTCCGAGGGATTTCCGAGGGAAAACGGTTTTCCCTCGGAAATCCCACGAAATTTACAATATATATTTTTTAAAATTAAGCACTACATAATAATTTGTTGAGTTTAAATACAATCCGTGACAATTATAGGTAAAATTAGTGAATAAAATAAGATAATTTTAGTTATTAAATGAGTAAATTGATGGTTATACGTATGTAATCAAACATTCGGTAAGTATTTGGAACGATATCATAAGGTTAAGGACATTCGTTTTATTTTAAATTGAAATCGAATTTCATTTTCAGATATTTTTGGAAGATAATTTTTTCTTATTTAATTAACTAACAAATAAAACATCAGGTTATTACATTTAATATTTAAAAACTATATTTTCTCTTTTTTTTAATATTTAGTGTTTTTGAAATTCCGAGGGATTGTCGAGGGAAAATGGTTTTCCCTCGGAAATCCCTCGGAATTCCCTCGGAATTGGCTATATATATTTTTTAAAATTAAGCATTACATAATAATTTGTTGAGTTTAAATACAATCCATGACAATTATATGTATAATTAGTGAATAAAATAAGATAATTTTAGTTATTAAATGAGTGAATTGATGGTTATACATACGTAACCAAACATTCGGTAAGTATTTGGAACGATATCATAACGTTAAGGAGATTCGTTTTATTTTAAATTGAAATCGAATTTCATTTTCACATATTTTTGGAAGATAATTTTTTCATATTTAATTAACTAACAAATAAAACATCATGTTATTACATTTAATATTTAAAAATAATATTTTCTCTTTTTTTTAATATTTAGTTTTTTCGAAATTCCGAGGGAATTCCGAGGGGAAACGGTTTTCCCTCGGAATTCCCTCGGAATTTACAATATATATTTTTTAAAATTAAGCACTACATAATAATTTGTTGAGTTTAACTACAATCCGGGACAATTATACGTATAATTAGTGAATAAAATAAGATAATTTTAGTTATTAAATGAGTGAATTGATGGTTATACATATGTAATCAAACATTCGGTAAGTATTTGGAACGATATAATAACGTTAAGGAGATTCGTTTTATTTTAAATTGACATCGAATTTCATTTTCACATATTTTTGGAAGATAATTTTTTCATATTTAATTAACTAACAAATAAAACATCATGTTATTACATTTAATATTTAAAAACAATATTTTCTCTTTTTTCTAATATTTAGTGTTTTCGAAATTACGAGGGAATTCCGAAGGAAAACGGTTTTCCCTCGGAAATCCCTCGAAATTTGCAATATATATTTTTTTAAAATTAAGCACTACATAATAATTTGTTGAGTTTAAATACAATCCATGACAATTATATGTATAATTAGTGAATATAATAAGATAATTTTAGTTATTAAATGAGTGAATTGATGGTTATACATATGTAATCAAACATTCGGTAAGTATTTGGAACGATATCATAACGGTAAGGACATTCGTTTTATTTTAAATTGAAATCAAATTTCATTTTCACATATTTTTGGAAGATAATTTTTTCTTATTTAATTAATTAACAAATAAAATATCATGTTCTTACATTTAATATTTAAAAACAATATTTTCTGTTTTCTTTTAATATTTAGTTTTTTCAAAATTCCGAGGGATTTCCGAGGGAAAACGGTTTTCCCTCGGAAATCCCTTGAAATTTGCAATACATATTTTTTAAAATTAAGCACTACATAATAATTTGTTGAGTTTAAAGACAATCCATGACAATTATATGTATAATTACTGAATAAAATAAGATCATTTTAGTTATTAAATGAGTGAATTGATGGTTATACATATGTAATCAAACATTCGGTAAGTATTTGGAACGATATCATAACGTTAAGGACATTCGTTTTATTTTAAATTGAAATCGAATTTCATTTTCACATATTTTTGGGAGATAATTTTTTCTTACTTAATTAACTCACAAATAAAACATCATGTTATTACAATTAATTTTTAAAAACAATATTTTCTCTTTTTTTTAATATTTAGTTTTTTCGAAATTCCGAGGGAAAACGGTTTTCCCTCGGAAATCCCTCGGAATTCCCTCGGAATTTGCACTATATATTTTTTAAAATTAAGCACTACATAATAATTTGTTGAGTTTAAATACAATCCATGACCATTATATGTATAATTAGTGAATAAAATAAGATAATTTTAGTTATTAAATGAGTGAATTGATGGTTATACATATGTAATCAAAAATTCGGTAAGTATTTGGAACGATATCATAATGTTAAGGACATTCGTTTTATTTTAAATTGAAATTAAATTTCATTTTCACATATTTTTTCCCTAGGAAATCCAACGGAATTCCCTATAAATTTACAATATATATTTTTTAAAATTAAGCACTACATAATAAATTGTTGAGTTTAAATACAATCCGTGATAATTATATGTATAATTAGTGAATAATATACGATAATTTTAGTAATTAAATGAGTGAATTGATGGTTATACATATGTAATCAAACATTCGCTAAGTATTTGGAACGATATCATAACGTTAAGGACATTCGTTTTATTTTAAATTGAAATCGAATTTCATTTTCACATATTTTTGGAAGATAATTTTTTCATATTTAATTAACTAACAAATAAAACATCATGTTATTACATTTAATATTTAAAAACAATATTTTCTCTTTTTTTTTTAATATTTAGTGTTTTCGAAATTCCGAGGGATTTCCGAGGGAAAACGGTTTTCCCTCGGAAATCCCACGAAATTTACAATATATATTTTTTAAAATTAAGCACTACATAATAATTTGTTGAGTTTAAATACAATCCGTGACAATTATAGGTAAAATTAGTGAATAAAATAAGATAATTTTAGTTATTAAATGAGTAAATTGATGGTTATACGTATGTAATCAAACATTCGGTAAGTATTTGGAACGATATCATAAGGTTAAGGACATTCGTTTTATTTTAAATTGAAATCGAATTTTATTTTCAGATATTTTTGGAAGATAATTTTTTCTTATTTAATTAACTAACAAATAAAACATCAGGTTATTACATTTAATATTTAAAAACTATATTTTCTCTTTTTTTTAATATTTAGTGTTTTTGAAATTCCGAGGGATTGTCGAGGGAAAATGGTTTTCCCTCGGAAATCCCTCGGAATTCCCTCGGAATTGGCTATATATATTTTTTAAAATTAAGCACTACATAATAATTTGTTGAGTTTAAAAACAATCCGTGACAATTATATGTAAAATTAGTGAATAAAATAAGACAATATTAGTTATTAAATGAGTGAATTGATGGTTATACATATGTAATCAAACATTCGGTAAGTATTTGGAACGATATCATAACGTTAAGGACATTCGTTTTATTTTAAATTGAAATCGAATTTCATTTTCACATATTTTTGGAAGATAATTTTTTCTTATTTAATTAACTAACAAATAAAACATCATGTTATTACATTTAATATTTAAAAACAATATTTTCTCTTTTTTTTAATATTTAGTTTTTTCGAAATTCCGAGGGAAAACGGAAATCCCTCGGAATTCCCTCGGAATTTGCAATATATATTTTTTAAAATTAAGCACTACATAATAATTTGTTGAGTTTAAATACAATCCATGACAATTATATGTATAATTAGTGAATAAAATAAGATAATTTTAGTTATTAAATGAGTGAATTGATGGTTATACATATGTAATCAAACATTCGGTAAGTATTTGGAACGATATCATAACGTTAAGGACATTCGTTTTATTTTAAATTAAATTGAATTTCATTTTCACATATTTTTGGAAGATAATTTTTTCATATTTAATTAACTAACAAATAAAACATCATGTTATTACATTTTAATATTTAAAAACAATATTTTGTCTTTTTTATAATATCTAGTGTTTTCGAATTTCCGAGGGATTTCCAAGGGAAAACGGTTTTCCCTTGGAAATCCCTCGAAATTTACAATATATATTTTTTAAAATTAAGCACTACATAATAATTTGTTGAGTTTAAAAACAATCCGTGACAATTATATGTAAAATTAGTGAATAAAATAAGACAATATTAGTTATTAAATGAGTGAATTGATGGTTATACATATGTAATCAAACATTCGGTAAGTATTTGGAACGATATCATAACGTTAAGGACATTCGTTTTATTTTAAATTGAAATCAAATTTCATTTTCACATATTTTTGGAAGATAATTTTTTCTTATTTAATTAATTAACAAATAAAACATCATGTTCTTACATTTAATATTTAAAAACAATATTTTCTGTTTCTTTTAATATTTAGTTTTTTCAAAATTCCGAGGGATTTCCGAGGGAAAACGGTTTTCCCTCGGAAATCCCTTGAAATTTGCAATACATATTTTTTAAAATTAAGCACTACATAATAATTTGTTGAATTTAAACACAATCCATGACAATTATATGTATAATTACTGAATAAAATAAGATAATATTAGTTATTAAATGAGTGAATTGATGGTTATACATATGTAATCAAACATTCGGTAAGTATTTGGAACGATATCATAACGTTAAGGACATTCGTTTTATTTTAAATTGAAATCGAATTTCATTTTCACATATTTTTGGGAGATAAGTTTTTCTTATTTAATTAACTCACAAATAAAACATCATGTTATTACAATTAATTTTTAAAAACTATATTTTCTTTTTTTTTTAATATTTAGTTTTTTCGAAATTCCGAGGGAAAACGGAAATCCCTCGGAATTCCCTCGGAATTTGCACTATATATTTTTTAAAATTAAGCACTACATAATAATTTGTTGAGTTTAAATAAAATCCATGACAATTATATGTATAATTAGTGAATAAAATAAGATAATTTTAATTATAAAATGAGTGAATTGATGGTTATACATATGTAATCAAACATTCGGTAAGTATTTGGAACGATATCATAACGTTAAGGACATTCGTTTTATTTTAAATTGAAATCAAATTTCATTTTCACATATTTTTGGAAGATAATTTTTTCTTATTTAATTAATTAACAAATAAAATATCATGTTCTTACATTTAATATTTAAAAACAATATTTTCTGTTTTCTTTTAATATTTAGTTTTTTCAAAATTCCGAGGGATTTCCGAGGGAAAACGGTTTTCCCTCGGAAATCCCTTGAAATTTGCAATACATATTTTTTAAAATTAAGCACTACATAATAATTTGTTGAGTTTAAAGACAATCCATGACAATTATATGTATAATTACTGAATAAAATAAGATCATTTTAGTTATTAAATGAGTGAATTGATGGTTATACATATGTAATCAAACATTCGGTAAGTATTTGGAACGATATCATAACGTTAAGGACATTCGTTTTATTTTAAATTGAAATCGAATTTCATTTTCACATATTTTTGGGAGATAATTTTTTCTTACTTAATTAACTCACAAATAAAACATCATGTTATTACAATTAATTTTTAAAAACAATATTTTCTCTTTTTTTTAATATTTAGTTTTTTCGAAATTCCGAGGGAAAACGGTTTTCCCTCGGAAATCCCTCGGAATTCCCTCGGAATTTGCACTATATATTTTTTAAAATTAAGCACTACATAATAATTTGTTGAGTTTAAATACAATCCATGACCATTATATGTATAATTAGTGAATAAAATAAGATAATTTTAGTTATTAAATGAGTGAATTGATGGTTATACATATGTAATCAAAAATTCGGTAAGTATTTGGAACGATATCATAATGTTAAGGACATTCGTTTTATTTTAAATTGAAATTAAATTTCATTTTCACATATTTTTTCCCTAGGAAATCCAACGGAATTCCCTATAAATTTACAATATATATTTTTTAAAATTAAGCACTACATAATAAATTGTTGAGTTTAAATACAATCCGTGATAATTATATGTATAATTAGTGAATAATATACGATAATTTTAGTAATTAAATGAGTGAATTGATGGTTATACATATGTAATCAAACATTCGCTAAGTATTTGGAACGATATCATAACGTTAAGGACATTCGTTTTATTTTAAATTGAAATCGAATTTCATTTTCACATATTTTTGGAAGATAATTTTTTCATATTTAATTAACTAACAAATAAAACATCATGTTATTACATTTAATATTTAAAAACAATATTTTCTCTTTTTTTTTTAATATTTAGTGTTTTCGAAATTCCGAGGGATTTCCGAGGGAAAACGGTTTTCCCTCGGAAATCCCACGAAATTTACAATATATATTTTTTAAAATTAAGCACTACATAATAATTTGTTGAGTTTAAATACAATCCGTGACAATTATAGGTAAAATTAGTGAATAAAATAAGATAATTTTAGTTATTAAATGAGTAAATTGATGGTTATACGTATGTAATCAAACATTCGGTAAGTATTTGGAACGATATCATAAGGTTAAGGACATTCGTTTTATTTTAAATTGGAATCGAATTTTATTTTCAGATATTTTTGGAAGATAATTTTTTCTTATTTAATTAACTAACAAATAAAACATCAGGTTATTACATTTAATATTTAAAAACTATATTTTCTCTTTTTTTTAATATTTAGTGTTTTTGAAATTCCGAGGGATTGTCGAGGGAAAATGGTTTTCCCTCGGAAATCCCTCGGAATTCCCTCGGAATTGGCTATATATATTTTTTAAAATTAAGCACTACATAATAATTTGTTGAGTTTAAAAACAATCCGTGACAATTATATGTAAAATTAGTGAATAAAATAAGACAATATTAGTTATTAAATGAGTGAATTGATGGTTATACATATGTAATCAAACATTCGGTAAGTATTTGGAACGATATCATAACGTTAAGGACATTCGTTTTATTTTAAATTGAAATCGAATTTCATTTTCACATATTTTTGGAAGATAATTTTTTCTTATTTAATTAACTAACAAATAAAACATCATGTTATTACATTTAATATTTAAAAACAATATTTTCTCTTTTTTTTAATATTTAGTTTTTTCGAAATTCCGAGGGAAAACGGAAATCCCTCGGAATTCCCTCGGAATTTGCAATATATATTTTTTAAAATTAAGCACTACATAATAATTTGTTGAGTTTAAATACAATCCATGACAATTATATGTATAATTAGTGAATAAAATAAGATAATTTTAGTTATTAAATGAGTGAATTGATGGTTATACATATGTAATCAAACATTCGGTAAGTATTTGGAACGATATCATAACGTTAAGGACATTCGTTTTATTTTAAATTAAATTGAATTTCATTTTCACATATTTTTGGAAGATAATTTTTTCATATTTAATTAACTAACAAATAAAACATCATGTTATTACATTTTAATATTTAAAAACAATATTTTGTCTTTTTTATAATATCTAGTGTTTTCGAATTTCCGAGGGATTTCCAAGGGAAAACGGTTTTCCCTTGGAAATCCCTCGAAATTTACAATATATATTTTTTAAAATTAAGCACTACATAATAATTTGTTGAGTTTAAAAACAATCCGTGACAATTATATGTAAAATTAGTGAATAAAATAAGACAATATTAGTTATTAAATGAGTGAATTGATGGTTATACATATGTAATCAAACATTCGGTAAGTATTTGGAACGATATCATAACGTTAAGGACATTCGTTTTATTTTAAATTGAAATCAAATTTCATTTTCACATATTTTTGGAAGATAATTTTTTCTTATTTAATTAATTAACAAATAAAACATCATGTTCTTACATTTAATATTTAAAAACAATATTTTCTGTTTCTTTTAATATTTAGTTTTTTCAAAATTCCGAGGGATTTCCGAGGGAAAACGGTTTTCCCTCGGAAATCCCTTGAAATTTGCAATACATATTTTTTAAAATTAAGCACTACATAATAATTTGTTGAATTTAAACACAATCCATGACAATTATATGTATAATTACTGAATAAAATAAGATAATATTAGTTATTAAATGAGTGAATTGATGGTTATACATATGTAATCAAACATTCGGTAAGTATTTGGAACGATATCATAACGTTAAGGACATTCGTTTTATTTTAAATTGAAATCGAATTTCATTTTCACATATTTTTGGGAGATAAGTTTTTCTTATTTAATTAACTCACAAATAAAACATCATGTTATTACAATTAATTTTTAAAAACTATATTTTCTCTTTTTTTTAATATTTAGTTTTTTCGAAATTCCGAGGGAAAACGGAAATCCCTCGGAATTCCCTCGGAATTTGCACTATATATTTTTTAAAATTAAGCACTACATAATAATTTGTTGAGTTTAAATAAAATCCATGACAATTATATGTATAATTAGTGAATAAAATAAGATAATTTTAATTATAAAATGAGTGAATTGATGGTTATACATATGTAATCAAACATTCGGTAAGTATTTGGAACGATATCATAACGTTAAGGACATTCGTTTTATTTTAAATTGAAATCAAATTTCATTTTCACATATTTTTGGAAGATAATTTTTTCTTATTTAATTAATTAACAAATAAAATATCATGTTCTTACATTTAATATTTAAAAACAATATTTTCTGTTTTCTTTTAATATTTAGTTTTTTCAAAATTCCGAGGGATTTCCGAGGGAAAACGGTTTTCCCTCGGAAATCCCTTGAAATTTGCAATACATATTTTTTAAAATTAAGCACTACATAATAATTTGTTGAGTTTAAAGACAATCCATGACAATTATATGTATAATTACTGAATAAAATAAGATCATTTTAGTTATTAAATGAGTGAATTGATGGTTATACATATGTAATCAAACATTCGGTAAGTATTTGGAACGATATCATAACGTTAAGGACATTCGTTTTATTTTAAATTGAAATCGAATTTCATTTTCACATATTTTTGGGAGATAATTTTTTCTTACTTAATTAACTCACAAATAAAACATCATGTTATTACAATTAATTTTTAAAAACAATATTTTCTCTTTTTTTTAATATTTAGTTTTTTCGAAATTCCGAGGGAAAACGGTTTTCCCTCGGAAATCCCTCGGAATTCCCTCGGAATTTGCACTATATATTTTTTAAAATTAAGCACTACATAATAATTTGTTGAGTTTAAATACAATCCATGACCATTATATGTATAATTAGTGAATAAAATAAGATAATTTTAGTTATTAAATGAGTGAATTGATGGTTATACATATGTAATCAAAAATTCGGTAAGTATTTGGAACGATATCATAATGTTAAGGACATTCGTTTTATTTTAAATTGAAATTAAATTTCATTTTCACATATTTTGTCCCTAGGAAATCCAACGGAATTCCCTATAAATTTACAATATATATTTTTTAAAATTAAGCACTACATAATAAATTGTTGAGTTTAAATACAATCCGTGATAATTATATGTATAATTAGTGAATAATATACGATAATTTTAGTAATTAAATGAGTGAATTGATGGTTATACATATGTAATCAAACATTCGCTAAGTATTTGGAACGATATCATAACGTTAAGGACATTCGTTTTATTTTAAATTGAAATCGAATTTCATTTTCACATATTTTTGGAAGATAATTTTTTCATATTTAATTAACAAACAAATAAAACATCATGTTATTACATTTAATATTTAAAAACAATATTTTCTCTTTTTTTTTTAATATTTAGTGTTTTCGAAATTCCGAGGGATTTCCGAGGGAAAACGGTTTTCCCTCGGAAATCCCACGAAATTTACAATATATATTTTTTAAAATTAAGCACTACATAATAATTTGTTGAGTTTAAATACAATCCGTGACAATTATATGTAAAATTAGTGAATAAAATAAGATAATTTTAGTTATTAAATGAGTAAATTGATGGTTATACGTATGTAATCAAACATTCGGTAAGTATTTGGAACGATATCATAAGGTTAAGGACATTCGTTTTATTTTAAATTGAAATCGAATTTTATTTTCAGATATTTTTGGAAGATAATTTTTTCTTATTTAATTAACTAACAAATAAAACATCAGGTTATTACATTTAATATTTAAAAACTATATTTTCTCTTTTTTTTAATATTTAGTGTTTTTGAAATTCCGAGGGATTGTCGAGGGAAAATGGTTTTCCCTCGGAAATCCCTCGGAATTCCCTCGGAATTGGCTATATATATTTTTTAAAATTAAGCACTACATAATAATTTGTTGAGTTTAAAAACAATCCGTGACAATTATATGTAAAATTAGTGAATAAAATAAGACAATATTAGTTATTAAATGAGTGAATTGATGGTTATACATATGTAATCAAACATTCGGTAAGTATTTGGAACGATATCATAACGTTAAGGACATTCGTTTTATTTTAAATTGAAATCGAATTTCATTTTCACATATTTTTGGAAGATAATTTTTTCTTATTTAATTAACTAACAAATAAAACATCATGTTATTACATTTAATATTTAAAAACAATATTTTCTCTTTTTTTTAATATTTAGTTTTTTCGAAATTCCGAGGGAAAACGGAAATCCCTCGGAATTCCCTCGGAATTTGCAATATATATTTTTTAAAATTAAGCACTACATAATAATTTGTTGAGTTTAAATACAATCCATGACAATTATATGTATAATTAGTGAATAAAATAAGATAATTTTAGTTATTAAATGAGTGAATTGATGGTTATACATATGTAATCAAACATTCGGTAAGTATTTGGAACGATATCATAACGTTAAGGACATTCGTTTTATTTTAAATTAAATTGAATTTCATTTTCACATATTTTTGGAAGATAATTTTTTCATATTTAATTAACTAACAAATAAAACATCATGTTATTACATTTTAATATTTAAAAACAATATTTTGTCTTTTTTATAATATCTAGTGTTTTCGAATTTCCGAGGGATTTCCAAGGGAAAACGGTTTTCCCTTGGAAATCCCTCGAAATTTACAATATATATTTTTTAAAATTAAGCACTACATAATAATTTGTTGAGTTTAAAAACAATCCGTGACAATTATATGTAAAATTAGTGAATAAAATAAGACAATATTAGTTATTAAATGAGTGAATTGATGGTTATACATATGTAATCAAACATTCGGTAAGTATTTGGAACGATATCATAACGTTAAGGACATTCGTTTTATTTTAAATTGAAATCAAATTTCATTTTCACATATTTTTGGAAGATAATTTTTTCTTATTTAATTAATTAACAAATAAAACATCATGTTCTTACATTTAATATTTAAAAACAATATTTTCTGTTTCTTTTAATATTTAGTTTTTTCAAAATTCCGAGGGATTTCCGAGGGAAAACGGTTTTCCCTCGGAAATCCCTTGAAATTTGCAATACATATTTTTTAAAATTAAGCACTACATAATAATTTGTTGAATTTAAACACAATCCATGACAATTATATGTATAATTACTGAATAAAATAAGATAATATTAGTTATTAAATGAGTGAATTGATGGTTATACATATGTAATCAAACATTCGGTAAGTATTTGGAACGATATCATAACGTTAAGGACATTCGTTTTATTTTAAATTGAAATCGAATTTCATTTTCACATATTTTTGGGAGATAAGTTTTTCTTATTTAATTAACTCACAAATAAAACATCATGTTATTACAATTAATTTTTAAAAACTATATTTTCTCTTTTTTTTAATATTTAGTTTTTTCGAAATTCCGAGGGAAAACGGAAATCCCTCGGAATTCCCTCGGAATTTGCACTATATATTTTTTAAAATTAAGCACTACATAATAATTTGTTGAGTTTAAATAAAATCCATGACAATTATATGTATAATTAGTGAATAAAATAAGATAATTTTAATTATAAAATGAGTGAATTGATGGTTATACATATGTAATCAAACATTCGGTAAGTATTTGGAACGATATCATAACGTTAAGGACATTCGTTTTATTTTAAATTGAAATCAAATTTCATTTTCACATATTTTTGGAAGATAATTTTTTCTTATTTAATTAATTAACAAATAAAATATCATGTTCTTACATTTAATATTTAAAAACAATATTTTCTGTTTTCTTTTAATATTTAGTTTTTTCAAAATTCCGAGGGATTTCCGAGGGAAAACGGTTTTCCCTCGGAAATCCCTTGAAATTTGCAATACATATTTTTTAAAATTAAGCACTACATAATAATTTGTTGAGTTTAAAGACAATCCATGACAATTATATGTATAATTACTGAATAAAATAAGATCATTTTAGTTATTAAATGAGTGAATTGATGGTTATACATATGTAATCAAACATTCGGTAAGTATTTGGAACGATATCATAACGTTAAGGACATTCGTTTTATTTTAAATTGAAATCGAATTTCATTTTCACATATTTTTGGGAGATAATTTTTTCTTACTTAATTAACTCACAAATAAAACATCATGTTATTACAATTAATTTTTAAAAACAATATTTTCTCTTTTTTTTAATATTTAGTTTTTTCGAAATTCCGAGGGAAAACGGTTTTCCCTCGGAAATCCCTCGGAATTCCCTCGGAATTTGCACTATATATTTTTTAAAATTAAGCACTACATAATAATTTGTTGAGTTTAAATACAATCCATGACCATTATATGTATAATTAGTGAATAAAATAAGATAATTTTAGTTATTAAATGAGTGAATTGATGGTTATACATATGTAATCAAAAATTCGGTAAGTATTTGGAACGATATCATAATGTTAAGGACATTCGTTTTATTTTAAATTGAAATTAAATTTCATTTTCACATATTTTTTCCCTAGGAAATCCAACGGAATTCCCTATAAATTTACAATATATATTTTTTAAAATTAAGCACTACATAATAAATTGTTGAGTTTAAATACAATCCGTGATAATTATATGTATAATTAGTGAATAATATACGATAATTTTAGTAATTAAATGAGTGAATTGATGGTTATACATATGTAATCAAACATTCGCTAAGTATTTGGAACGATATCATAACGTTAAGGACATTCGTTTTATTTTAAATTGAAATCGAATTTCATTTTCACATATTTTTGGAAGATAATTTTTTCATATTTAATTAACTAACAAATAAAACATCATGTTATTACATTTAATATTTAAAAACAATATTTTCTCTTTTTTTTTTAATATTTAGTGTTTTCGAAATTCCGAGGGATTTCCGAGGGAAAACGGTTTTCCCTCGGAAATCCCACGAAATTTACAATATATATTTTTTAAAATTAAGCACTACATAATAATTTGTTGAGTTTAAATACAATCCGTGACAATTATAGGTAAAATTAGTGAATAAAATAAGATAATTTTAGTTATTAAATGAGTAAATTGATGGTTATACGTATGTAATCAAACATTCGGTAAGTATTTGGAACGATATCATAAGGTTAAGGACATTCGTTTTATTTTAAATTGAAATCGAATTTTATTTTCAGATATTTTTGGAAGATAATTTTTTCTTATTTAATTAACTAACAAATAAAACATCAGGTTATTACATTTAATATTTAAAAACTATATTTTCTCTTTTTTTTAATATTTAGTGTTTTTGAAATTCCGAGGGATTGTCGAGGGAAAATGGTTTTCCCTCGGAAATCCCTCGGAATTCCCTCGGAATTGGCTATATATATTTTTTAAAATTAAGCACTACATAATAATTTGTTGAGTTTAAAAACAATCCGTGACAATTATATGTAAAATTAGTGAATAAAATAAGACAATATTAGTTATTAAATGAGTGAATTGATGGTTATACATATGTAATCAAACATTCGGTAAGTATTTGGAACGATATCATAACGTTAAGGACATTCGTTTTATTTTAAATTGAAATCGAATTTCATTTTCACATATTTTTGGAAGATAATTTTTTCTTATTTAATTAACTAACAAATAAAACATCATGTTATTACATTTAATATTTAAAAACAATATTTTCTCTTTTTTTTAATATTTAGTTTTTTCGAAATTCCGAGGGAAAACGGAAATCCCTCGGAATTCCCTCGGAATTTGCAATATATATTTTTTAAAATTAAGCACTACATAATAATTTGTTGAGTTTAAATACAATCCATGACAATTATATGTATAATTAGTGAATAAAATAAGATAATTTTAGTTATTAAATGAGTGAATTGATGGTTATACATATGTAATCAAACATTCGGTAAGTATTTGGAACGATATCATAACGTTAAGGACATTCGTTTTATTTTAAATTAAATTGAATTTCATTTTCACATATTTTTGGAAGATAATTTTTTCATATTTAATTAACTAACAAATAAAACATCATGTTATTACATTTTAATATTTAAAAACAATATTTTGTCTTTTTTATAATATCTAGTGTTTTCGAATTTCCGAGGGATTTCCAAGGGAAAACGGTTTTCCCTTGGAAATCCCTCGAAATTTACAATATATATTTTTTAAAATTAAGCACTACATAATAATTTGTTGAGTTTAAAAACAATCCGTGACAATTATATGTAAAATTAGTGAATAAAATAAGACAATATTAGTTATTAAATGAGTGAATTGATGGTTATACATATGTAATCAAACATTCGGTAAGTATTTGGAACGATATCATAACGTTAAGGACATTCGTTTTATTTTAAATTGAAATCGAATTTCATTTTCACATATTTTTGGAAGATAATTTTTTCTTATTTAATTAACTAACAAATAAAACATCATGTTATTACATTTAATATTTAAAAACAATATTTTCTCTTTTTTTTAATATTTAGTTTTTTCGAAATTCCGAGGGAAAACGGAAATCCCTCGGAATTCCCTCGGAATTTGCAATATATATTTTTTAAAATTAAGCACTACATAATAATTTGTTGAGTTTAAATACAATCCATGACAATTATATGTATAATTAGTGAATAAAATAAGATAATTTTAGTTATTAAATGAGTGAATTGATGGTTATACATATGTAATCAAACATTCGGTAAGTATTTGGAACGATATCATAACGTTAAGGACATTCGTTTTATTTTAAATTAAATTGAATTTCATTTTCACATATTTTTGGAAGATAATTTTTTCATATTTAATTAACTAACAAATAAAACATCATGTTATTACATTTTAATATTTAAAAACAATATTTTGTCTTTTTTATAATATCTAGTGTTTTCGAATTTCCGAGGGATTTCCAAGGGAAAACGGTTTTCCCTTGGAAATCCCTCGAAATTTACAATATATATTTTTTAAAATTAAGCACTACATAATAATTTGTTGAGTTTAAAAACAATCCGTGACAATTATATGTAAAATTAGTGAATAAAATAAGACAATATTAGTTATTAAATGAGTGAATTGATGGTTATACATATGTAATCAAACATTCGGTAAGTATTTGGAACGATATCATAACGTTAAGGACATTCGTTTTATTTTAAATTGAAATCAAATTTCATTTTCACATATTTTTGGAAGATAATTTTTTCTTATTTAATTAATTAACAAATAAAACATCATGTTCTTACATTTAATATTTAAAAACAATATTTTCTGTTTCTTTTAATATTTAGTTTTTTCAAAATTCCGAGGGATTTCCGAGGGAAAACGGTTTTCCCTCGGAAATCCCTTGAAATTTGCAATACATATTTTTTAAAATTAAGCACTACATAATAATTTGTTGAATTTAAACACAATCCATGACAATTATATGTATAATTACTGAATAAAATAAGATAATATTAGTTATTAAATGAGTGAATTGATGGTTATACATATGTAATCAAACATTCGGTAAGTATTTGGAACGATATCATAACGTTAAGGACATTCGTTTTATTTTAAATTGAAATCGAATTTCATTTTCACATATTTTTGGGAGATAAGTTTTTCTTATTTAATTAACTCACAAATAAAACATCATGTTATTACAATTAATTTTTAAAAACTATATTTTCTCTTTTTTTTAATATTTAGTTTTTTCGAAATTCCGAGGGAAAACGGAAATCCCTCGGAATTCCCTCGGAATTTGCACTATATATTTTTTAAAATTAAGCACTACATAATAATTTGTTGAGTTTAAATAAAATCCATGACAATTATATGTATAATTAGTGAATAAAATAAGATAATTTTAATTATAAAATGAGTGAATTGATGGTTATACATATGTAATCAAACATTCGGTAAGTATTTGGAACGATATCATAACGTTAAGGACATTCGTTTTATTTTAAATTGAAATCAAATTTCATTTTCACATATTTTTGGAAGATAATTTTTTCTTATTTAATTAATTAACAAATAAAATATCATGTTCTTACATTTAATATTTAAAAACAATATTTTCTGTTTTCTTTTAATATTTAGTTTTTTCAAAATTCCGAGGGATTTCCGAGGGAAAACGGTTTTCCCTCGGAAATCCCTTGAAATTTGCAATACATATTTTTTAAAATTAAGCACTACATAATAATTTGTTGAGTTTAAAGACAATCCATGACAATTATATGTATAATTACTGAATAAAATAAGATCATTTTAGTTATTAAATGAGTGAATTGATGGTTATACATATGTAATCAAACATTCGGTAAGTATTTGGAACGATATCATAACGTTAAGGACATTCGTTTTATTTTAAATTGAAATCGAATTTCATTTTCACATATTTTTGGGAGATAATTTTTTCTTACTTAATTAACTCACAAATAAAACATCATGTTATTACAATTAATTTTTAAAAACAATATTTTCTCTTTTTTTTAATATTTAGTTTTTTCGAAATTCCGAGGGAAAACGGTTTTCCCTCGGAAATCCCTCGGAATTCCCTCGGAATTTGCACTATATATTTTTTAAAATTAAGCACTACATAATAATTTGTTGAGTTTAAATACAATCCATGACCATTATATGTATAATTAGTGAATAAAATAAGATAATTTTAGTTATTAAATGAGTGAATTGATGGTTATACATATGTAATCAAAAATTCGGTAAGTATTTGGAACGATATCATAATGTTAAGGACATTCGTTTTATTTTAAATTGAAATCAAATTTCATTTTCACATATTTTTTCCCTAGGAAATCCAACGGAATTCCCTATAAATTTACAATATATATTTTTTAAAATTAAGCACTACATAATAAATTGTTGAGTTTAAATACAATCCGTGATAATTATATGTATAATTAGTGAATAATATACGATAATTTTAGTAATTAAATGAGTGAATTGATGGTTATACATATGTAATCAAACATTCGCTAAGTATTTGGAACGATATCATAACGTTAAGAACATTCGTTTTATTTTAAATTGAAATCGAATTTCATTTTCACATATTTTTGGAAGATAATTTTTTCATATTTAATTAACTAACAAATAAAACATCATGTTATTACATTTAATATTTAAAAACAATATTTTCTCTTTTTTTTTTAATATTTAGTGTTTTTGAAATTCCGAGGGATTTCCGAGGGAAAACGGTTTTCCCTCGGAAATCCCACGAAATTTACAATATATATTTTTTAAAATTAAGCACTACATAATAATTTGTTGAGTTTAAATACAATCCGTGACAATTATAGGTAAAATTAGTGAATAAAATAAGATAATTTTAGTTATTAAATGTGTAAATTGATGGTTATACGTATGTAATCAAACATTCGGTAAGTATTTGGAACGATATCATAAGGTTAAGGACATTCGTTTTATTTTAAATTGAAATCGAATTTTATTTTCAGATATTTTTGGAAGATAATTTTTTCTTATTTAATTAACTAACAAATAAAACATCAGGTTATTACATTTAATATTTAAAAACTATATTTTCTCTTTTTTTTAATATTTAGTGTTTTTGAAATTCCGAGGGATTGTCGAGGGAAAATGGTTTTCCCTCGGAAATCCCTCGGAATTCCCTCGGAATTGGCTATATATATTTTTTAAAATTAAGCACTACATAATAATTTGTTGAGTTTAAAAACAATCCGTGACAATTATATGTAAAATTAGTGAATAAAATAAGACAATATTAGTTATTAAATGAGTGAATTGATGGTTATACATATGTAATCAAACATTCGGTAAGTATTTGGAACGATATCATAACGTTAAGGACATTCGTTTTATTTTAAATTGAAATCGAATTTCATTTTCACATATTTTTGGAAGATAATTTTTTCTTATTTAATTAACTAACAAATAAAACATCATGTTATTACATTTAATATTTAAAAACAATATTTTCTCTTTTTTTTAATATTTAGTTTTTTCAAAATTCCGAGGGAAAACGGAAATCCCTCGGAATTCCCTCGGAATTTGCAATATATATTTTTTAAAATTAAGCACTACATAATAATTTGTTGAGTTTAAATACAATCCATGACAATTATATGTATAATTAGTGAATAAAATAAGATAATTTTAGTTATTAAATGAGTGAATTGATGGTTATACATATGTAATCAAACATTCGGTAAGTATTTGGAACGATATCACAACGTTAAGGACATTCGTTTTATTTTAAATTAAATTGAATTTCATTTTCACATATTTTTGGAAGATAATTTTTTCATATTTAATTAACTAACAAATAAAACATCATGTTATTACATTTTAATATTTAAAAACAATATTTTGCCTTTTTTTTAATATCTAGTGTTTTCGAATTTCCGAGGGATTTCCAAGGGAAAACGGTTTTCCCTTGGAAATCCCTCGAAATTTACAATATATATTTTTTAAAATTAAGCACTACATAATAATTTGTTGAGTTTAAAAACAATCCGTGACAATTATATGTAAAATTAGTGAATAAAATAAGACAATATTAGTTATTAAATGAGTGAATTGATGGTTATACATATGTAATCAAACATTCGGTAAGTATTTGGAACGATATCATAACGTTAAGGACATTCGTTTTATTTTAAATTGAAATCGAATTTCATTTTCACATATTTTTGGAAGATAATTTTTTCTTATTTAATTAACTAACAAATAAAACATCATGTTATTACATTTAATATTTAAAAACAATATTTTCTCTTTTTTTTAATATTTAGTTTTTTCGAAATTCCGAGGGAAAATGGAAATCCCTCGGAATTCCCTCGGAATTTGCAATATATATTTTTTAAGATTAAGCACTACATAATAATTTGTTGAGTTTAACTACAATCCGGGACAATTATACGTATAATTAGTGAATAAAATAAGATAATTTTAGTTATTAAATGAGTGAATTGATGGTTATACATATGTAATCAAACATTCGGTAAGTATTTGAAACGATATCATGAGATTAAGGAGATTCGTTTTATTTTAAATTGAAATCGAATTTCATTTTCACATATTTTTGGAAGATAATTTTTTCATATTTAATTAACTAACAAATAAAACATCATGTTATTACATTTAATATTTAAAAACAATATTTTCTCTTTTTTTTAATATTTAGTGTTTTCGAAATTACGAGGGAATTCCGAGGGAAAACGGTTTTCCCTCGGAAATCCCTCGAAATTTGCAATATATATTTTTTAAAATTAAGCACTACATAATAATTTGTTGAGTTTAAATACAATCCATGACAATTATATGTATAATTAGTGAATATAATAAGATAATTTTAGTTATTAAATGAGTGAATTGATGGTTATACATTTGTAATCAAACATTCGGTAAGTATTTGGAACGATATCATAACGTTAAGGACATTCGTTTTATTTTAAATTGAAATCGAATTTCATTTTCACATATTTTTGGAAGATAATTTTTTCTTATTTAATTAATTAACAAATAAAACATCATGTTCTTACATTTAATATTTAAAAACAATATTTTCTGTTTTCTTTTAATATTTAGTTTTTTCAAAATTCCGAGGGATTTCCGAGGGAAAACGGTTTTCCCTCGGAAATCCCTTGAAATTTGCAATACATATTTTTTAAAATTAAGCACTACATAATAATTTGTTGAATTTAAACACAATCCATGACAATTATATGTATAATTACTGAATAAAATAAGATAATAATAGTTATTAAATGAGTGAATTGATGGTTATACATATGTAATCAAACATTCGGTAAGTATTTGGAACGATATCATAACGTTAAGGACATTCGTTTTATTTTAAATTGAAATCGAATTTCATTTTCACATATTTTTGGGAGATAAGTTTTTCTTATTTAATTAACTCACAAATAAAACATCATGTTATTACAATTAATTTTTAAAAACTATATTTTCTCTTTTTTTTAATATTTAGTTTTTTCGAAATTCCGAGGGAAAACGGAAATCCCTCGGAATTCCCTCGGAATTTGCACTATATATTTTTTAAAATTAAGCACTACATAATAATTTGTTGAGTTTAAATACAATCCATGACCATTATATGTATAATTAGTGAATAAAATAAGATAATTTTAGTTATTAAATGAGTGAATTGATGGTTATACATATGTAATCAAACATTCGGTAAGTATTTGGAACGATATCATAATGTTAAGGACATTCGTTTTATTTTAAATTGAAATCGAATTTCATTTTCACATATTTTTTCCCTAGGAAATCCATCGGAATTCCCTATAAATTTACAATATATATTTTTTAAAATTAAGCACTACATAATAAATTGTTGAGTTTAAATACAATCCGTGATAATTATATGTATAATTAGTGAATAATATACGATAATTTTAGTAATTAAATGAGTGAATTGATGGTTATACATATGTAATCAAACATTCGCTAAGTATTTGGAACGATATCATAACGTTAAGGACATTCGTTTTATTTTAAATCGAAATCGAATTTCATTTTCACATATTTTTGGAAGATAATTTTTTCATATTTAATTAACTAACAAATAAAACATCATGTTATTACATTTAATATTTAAAAACAATATTTTTTTGTTTTTTTTTTAATATTTAGTGTTTTCGAAATTCCGAGGGATTTCCGAGGGAAAACGGTTTTCCCTCGGAAATCCCACGAAATTTACAATATATATTTTTTAAAATTAAGCACTACATAATAATTTTTTGAGTTTAAATACAATCCGTGACAATTATATGTAAAATTAGTGAATAAAATAAGATAATTTTAGTTATTAAATGAGTAAATTGATGGTCATACGTATGTAATCAAACATTCGGTAAGTATTTGGAACGATATCATAAGGTTAAGGACATTCGTTTTATTTTAAATTGAAATCGAATCTTATTTTCAGATATTTTTGGAAGATAATTTTTTCTTATTTAATTAACTAACAAATAAAACATCAGGTTATTACATTTAATATTTAAAAACTATTTTTTCTCTTTTTTTTAATATTTAGTGTTTTTGAAATTCCGAGGGATTGTCGAGGGAAAATGGTTTTCCCTCGGAAATCCCTCGGAATTCCCTCGGAATTGGCTATATATATTTTTTAAAATTATGCATTACATAATAATTTGTTGAGTTTAAATACAATCCATGACAATTATATGTATATTTAGTGAATAAAATAAGATAATTTTAGTTATTAAATGAGTGAATTGATGGTTATACATACGTAATCAAACATGCGGTAAGTATTTGGAACGATATCATAACGTTAAGGACATTCGTTTTATTTTAAATTGAAATCGAATTTCATTTTAACATATTTTTGGAAGATAATTTTTTCTTATTTAATTAACTAACAAATAAAACATCATGTTATTACATTTAATATTTAAAAACAATATTTTCTCTTTTTTTTAATATTTAGTTTTTTCGAAATTCCGAGGGAAAACAGAAATCCCTCGGAATTCCCTCGGAATTTGCAATATATATTTTTTTAAATTAAGCACTACATAATAATTTGTTGAGTTTAAATACAATCCATGACAATTATATGTATAATTAGTGAATATAATAAGATAATTTTAGTTATTAAATGAGTGAATTGATGGTTATACATATGTAATCAAACATTCGGTAAGTATTTGGAACGATATCATAACGTTAAGGACATTCGTTTTATTTTAAATTGAAATCGAATTTCATTTTCACATATTTTTGGAAGATAATTTTTTCTTATTTAATTAATTAACAAATAAAACATCATGTTCTTACATTTAATATTTAAAAACAATATTTTCTGTTTTCTTTTAATATTTAGTTTTTTCAAAATTCCGAGGGATTTCCGAGGGAAAACGGTTTTCCCTCGGAAATCCCTTGAAATTTGCAATACATATTTTTTAAAATTAAGCACTACATAATAATTTGTTGAATTTAAACACAATCCATGACAATTATATGTAAAATTAGTGAATAAAATAAGATAATATTAGTTATTAAATGAGTGAATTGATGGTTATACATATGTAATCAAACATTCGGTAAGTATTTGGAACGATATCATAACGTTAAGGACATTCGTTTTATTTTAAATTGAAATCGAATTTTATTTTCACATATTTTTGGAAGATAATTTTTTCTTATTTAATTAACTAACAAATAAAACATCATGTTATTACATTTAATATTTAAAAACAATATTTTCTCTTTTTTTTAATATTTAGTTTTTTCGAAATTCCGAGGGAAAACGGAAATCCCTCGGAATTCCCTCGGAATTTGCAATATATATTTTTTAAAATTAAGCACTACATAATAATTTGTTGAGTTTAAATACAATCCATGACAATTATATGTATAATTAGTGAATAAAATAAGATAATTTTAGTTATTAAATGAGTGAATTGATGGTTATACATATGTAATCAAACATTCGGTAAGTATTTGAAACGATATCATAACGTTAAGGACATTCGTTTTATTTTAAATTAAATTGAATTTCATTTTCACATATTTTTGGAAGATAATTTTTTCATATTTAATTAACTAACAAATAAGACATCATGTTATTACATTTTAATAATTAAAAACATTATTTTGTCTTTTTTTTTAATATTTACTGTTTTCGAATTTCCGAGGGAAAACGGTTTTCCCTGGGAAATCCCTCGAAATTTACAATATATATTTTTTAAAATTAAGCACTACATAATAATTTGTTGAGTTTAAATACAATCCGTGACAATTATATGTAAAATTAGAGAATAAAATAAGATAATATTAGTTATTAAATGAGTGAATTGATGGTTATACATATGTAATCAAACATTCGGTAAGTATTTGGAACGATATCATAATGTTAAGGACATTCGTTTTATTTTAAATTAAAATCGAATTTCATTTTCACATATTTTTTCCCTAGGAAATCCATCGGAATTCCCTATAAATTTGCAATATATATTTTTTAAAATTAATCACTACATAAAAAATTGTTGAGTTTAAATACAATCCGTGATAATTATATGTATAATTAGTGAATAATATACGATAATTTTAGTAATTAAATGAGTGAATTGATGGTTATACATATGTAATCAAACATTCGCTAAGTATTTGGAACGATATCATAACGTTAAGGACATTCGTTTTATTTTAAATTGAAATCGAATTTCATTTTCACATATTTTTGGAAGATAATTTTTTCATATTTAATTAACTAACAAATAAAACATCATGTTATTACATTTAATATTTAAAAACAATATTTTCTCTCTTTTTTTTAATATTTAGTGTTTTCGAAATTCCGAGGGATTTCCGAGGGAAAACTGTTTTCCCTCGGAAATCCCACGAAATTTACAATATATATTTTTTAAAATTAAGCACTACATAATAATTTGTTGAGTTTAAATACAATCCGTGACAATTATATTTAAAATTAGTGAATAAAATAAGATAATTTTAGTTATTAAATGAGTAAATTGAAGGTTATACGTATGTAATCAAACATTCGGTAAGTATTTGGAACGATATCATAAGGTTAAGGACATTCGTTTTATTTTAAATTGAAATCGAATTTTATTTTCAGATATTTTTGGAAGATAATTTTTTCTTATTTAATTAACTAATAAATAAAACATCAGGTTATTACATTTAATATTTAAAAACTATATTTTCTCTTTTTTTTAATATTTAGTGTTTTTGAAATTCCGAGGGAATTCCGAGGGATTGTCGAGGGAAAATGGTTTTCCCTCGAAAATCCCTCGGAATTCCCTCGGAATTGGCTATATATATTTTTTAAAATTAAGCACTACATAATAATTTGTTGAGTTTAAATACAATCCATGACAATTATATGTATAATTAGTGAACAAAATAAGATAATTTTAGTTATTAAATGAGTGAATTGATGGTTATACATGCGTAATCAAACATTCGGTAAGTATTTGGAACGATATCATAACGTTAAGGACATTCGTTTTATTTTAAATTGAAATCGAATTTCATTTTCACATATTTTTGGAAGATAATTTTTTCTTATTTAATTAACTAACAAATAAAACATCATGTTATTACATTTAATATTTAAAAACAATATTTTCTCTTTTTTTTAATATTTAGTTTTTTCGAAATTCCGAGGGAAAACGGAAATCCCTCGGAATTCCCTCGGAATTTGCAATATATATTTTTTAAAATTAAGCACTACATAATAATTTGTTGAGTTTAAATACAATCCATGACAATTATATGTATAATTAGTGAATAAAATAAGATAATTTTAGTTATTAAATGAGTGAATTGATGGTTATACATATGTAATCAAACATTCGGTAAGTATTTGGAACGATATCATAACGTTAAGGACATTCGTTTTATTTTAAATTAAATTGAATTTCATTTTCACATATTTTTGGAAGATAATTTTTTCATATTTAATTAACTAACAAATAAGACATCATGTTATTACATTTTAATATTTGAAAACAATATTTTGTCTTTTTTTTTAATCTTTAGTGTTTTCGAATTTCCGAGGGATTTCCGAGGGAAAACGGTTTTCCCTGGGAAATCCCTCGAAATTTACAATATATATTTTTTAAAATTAAGCACTACATATTAATTTGTTGAGTTTAAATACAATCCGTGACAATTATATGTAAAATTAGAGAATAAAATAAGATAATATTAGTTATTAAATGAGTGAATTGATGGTTATACATATGTAATCAAACATTCGGTAAGTATTTGGAACGATATCATAATGTTAAGGACATTCGTTTTATTTTAAATTAAAATCGAATTTCATTTTCACATATTTTTTCCCTAGGAAATCCATCGGAATTCCCTATAAATTTGCAATATATATTTTTTAAAATTAATCACTACATAATAAATTGTTGAGTTTAAATACAATCCGTGATAATTATATGTATAATTAGTGAATAATATACGATAATTTTAGTAATTAAATGAGTGAATTGATGGTTATACATATGTAATCAAACATTCGCTAAGTATTTGGAACGATATCATAACGTTAAGGACATTCGTTTTATTTTAAATTGAAATCGAATTTCATTTTCACATATTTTTGGAAGATAATTTTTTCATATTTAATTAACAAACAAATAAAACATCATGTTATTACATTTAATATTTAAAAACAATATTTTCTCTCTTTTTTTTAATATTTAGTGTTTTCGAAATTCCGAGGGATTTCCGAGGGAAAACGGTTTTCCCTCGGAAATCCCACGAAATTTACAATATATATTTTTTAAAATTAAGCACTACATAATAATTTGTTGAGTTTAAATACAATCCGTGACAATTATATGTAAAATTAGTGAATAAAATAAGATAATTTTAGTTATTAAATGAGTAAATTGATGGTTATACGTATGTAATCAAACATTCGGTAAGTATTTGGAACGATATCATAAGGTTAAGGACATTCGTTTTATTTTAAATTGAAATCGAATTTTATTTTCAGATATTTTTGGAAGATAATTTTTTCTTATTTAATTAACTAATAAATAAAACATCAGGTTATTACATTTAATATTTAAAAACTATATTTTCTCTTTTTTTTAATATTTAGTGTTTTTGAAATTCCGAGGGATTGTCGAGGGAAAATGGTTTTCCCTCGGAAATCCCTCGGAATTCCCTCGGAATTGGCTATATATATTTTTTAAAATTAAGCATTACATAATAATTTGTTGAGTTTAAATACAATCCATGACAATTATATGTATAATTAGTGAATAAAATAAGATAATTTTAGTTATTAAATGAGTGAATTGATGGTTATACATACATAATCAAACATTCGGTAAGTATTTGGAACGATATCATAACGTTAAGGACATTCGTTTTATTTTGAATTGAAATCGAATTTCATTTTCACATATTTTTGGGAGATAAGTTTTTCTTATTTAATTAACTCACAAATAAAACATCATGTTATTACAATTAATTTTTAAAAACTATATTTTCTCTTTTTTTTAATATTTAGTTTTTTCGAAATTCCGAGGGAAAACGGAAATCCCTCGGAATTCCCTCGGAATTTGCACTATATATTTTTTAAAATTAAGCACTACATAATAATTTGTTGAGTTTAAATACAATCCATGACCATTATATGTATAATTAGTGAATAAAATAAGATAATTTTAGTTATTAAATGAGTGAATTGATGGTTATACATATGTAATCAAACATTCGGTAAGTATTTGGAACGATATCATAATTTTAAGGACATTCGTTTTATTTTAAATTGAAATCGAATTTCATTTTCACATATTTTTGGAAGATAATTTTTTCATATTTAATTAACTAACAAATAAAACATCATGTTATTACATTTTAATATTTAAAAACAATATTTTGTCTTTTTTTTAATATTTAGTGTTTTCAAATTTCCGAGGGATGTCCGAGGGAAAACGGTTTTCCCTCGGAAATCCCACGAAATTTACAATATATATTTTTTAAAATTAAGCACTACATAATAATTTTTTGAGTTTAAATACAATCCGTGACAATTATATGTAAAATTAGTGAATAAAATAAGATAATTTTAGTTATTAAATGAGTAAATTGATGGTCATACGTATGTAATCAAACATTCGGTAAGTATTTGGAACGATATCATAAGGTTAAGGACATTCGTTTTATTTTAAATTGAAATCGAATCTTATTTTCAGATATTTTTGGAAGATAATTTTTTCTTATTTAATTAACTAACAAATAAAACATCAGGTTATTACATTTAATATTTAAAAACTATTTTTTCTCTTTTTTTTAATATTTAGTGTTTTTGAAATTCCGAGGGATTGTCGAGGGAAAATGGTTTTCCCTCGGAAATCCCTCGGAATTCCCTCGGAATTGGCTATATATATTTTTTAAAATTATGCATTACATAATAATTTGTTGAGTTTAAATACAATCCATGACAATTATATGTATATTTAGTGAATAAAATAAGATAATTTTAGTTATTAAATGAGTGAATTGATGGTTATACATACGTAATCAAACATTCGGTAAGTATTTGGAACGATATCATAACGTTAAGGACATTCGTTTTATTTTAAATTGAAATCGAATTTCATTTTAACATATTTTTGGAAGATAATTTTTTCTTATTTAATTAACTAACAAATAAAACATCATGTTATTACATTTAATATTTAAAAACAATATTTTCTCTTTTTTTTAATATTTAGTTTTTTCGAAATTCCGAGGGAAAACAGAAATCCCTCGGAATTCCCTCGGAATTTGCAATATATATTTTTTTAAATTAAGCACTACATAATAATTTGTTGAGTTTAAATACAATCCATGACAATTATATGTATAATTAGTGAATATAATAAGATAATTTTAGTTATTAAATGAGTGAATTGATGGTTATACATATGTAATCAAACATTCGGTAAGTATTTGGAACGATATCATAACGTTAAGGACATTCGTTTTATTTTAAATTGAAATCGAATTTCATTTTCACATATTTTTGGAAGATAATTTTTTCTTATTTAATTAATTAACAAATAAAACATCATGTTCTTACATTTAATATTTAAAAACAATATTTTCTGTTTTCTTTTAATATTTAGTTTTTTCAAAATTCCGAGGGATTTCCGAGGGAAAACGGTTTTCCCTCGGAAATCCCTTGAAATTTGCAATACATATTTTTTAAAATTAAGCACTACATAATAATTTGTTGAATTTAAACACAATCCATGACAATTATATGTATAATTACTGAATAAAATAAGATAATTTTAGTTATTAAATGAGTGAATTGATGGTTATACATATGTAATCAAAAATTCGGTCAGTATTTGGAACGATATCATAACGTTAAGGACATTCGTTTTATTTTAAATTGAAATCGAATTTCATTTTCACATATTTTTGGGAGATAATTTTTTCTTATTTAATTAACTCACAAATAAAACATCATGTTATTACAATTAATTTTTAAAAACAATATTTTCTCATTTTTTTAATATTTAGTTTTTTCGAAATTCCGAGGGAAAAACGGTTTTCCCTCGGAAATCCCTCGGAATTCCCTCGGAATTTGCACTATATATTTTTTAAAATTAAGCACTACATAATAATTTGTTGAGTTTAAATACAATCCATGACCATTATATGTATAATTAGTGAATAAAATAAGATAATTTTAGTTATTAAATGAGTGAATTGATGGTTATACATATGTAATCAAACATTCGGTAAGTATTTGGAACGATATCATAATGTTAAGGACATTCGTTTTATTTTAAATTGAAATCGAATTTAATTTTCACATATTTTTTCCCTAGGAAATCCATCGGAATTCCCTATAAATTTACAATATATATTTTTTAAAATTAAGCACTACATAATAAATTGTTGAGTTTAAATACAATCCGTGATAATTATTTGTATAATTAGTGAATAATATACGATAATTTTAGTAATTAAATGAGTGAATTGATGGTTATACATATGTAATCAAACATTCGCTAAGTATTTGGAACGATATCATAACGTTAAGGACATTCGTTTTATTTTAAATTAAATTGAATTTCATTTTCACATATTTTTGGAAGATAATTTTTTCATATTTAATTAACTAACAAATAAAACATCATGTTATTACATTTTAATATTTAAAAACAACATTTTGTCTTTTTTTTAATATTTAGTGTTTTTGAATTTCCGAGGGATTTCCGAGGGAAAACGGTTTTTATTTGGAAATCCCTCGAAATTTACAATATATATTTTTTAAAATTAAGCACTACATAATAATTTGTTGAGTTTAAATACAATCCGTGACAATTATATATAAAATTAGTGAATAAAATAAGATAATTTTAGTTATTAAATGAGTAAATTGATGGTTATACGTATGTAATCAAACATTCGGTAAGTATTTGGAACGATATCATAAGGTTAAGGACATTCGTTTTATTTTAAATTGAAATCGAATTTCATTTTCAGATATTTTTGGAAGATAATTTTTTCTTATTTAATTAACTAACAAATAAAACATCAGGTTATTACATTTAATATTTAAAAACTATATTTTCTCTTTTTTTTAATATTTAGTGTTTTTGAAATTCCGAGGGATTGTCGAGGGAAAATGGTTTTCCCTCGGAAATCCCTCGGAATTCCCTCGGAATTGGCTATATATATTTTTTAAAATTAAGCATTACATAATAATTTGTTGAGTTTAAATACAATCCATGACAATTATATGTATAATTAGTGAATAAAATAAGATAATTTTAGTTATTAAATGAGTGAATTGATGGTTATACATACGTAATCAAACATTCGGTAAGTATTTGGAACGATATCATAACGTTAAGGACATTCGTTTTATTTTAAATTGAAATCGAATTTCATTTTCACATATTTTTGGAAGATAATTTTTTCTTATTTAATTAACTAACAAATAAAACATCATGTTATTACATTTAATATTTAAAAACAATATTTTCTCTTTTTTTTAATATTTAGTTTTTTCGAAATTCCGAGGGAAAACAGAAATCCCTCGGAATTCCCTCGGAATTTGCAATATATATTTTTTTAAATTAAGCACTACATAATAATTTGTTGAGTTTAAATACAATCCATGACAATTATATGTATAATTAGTGAATAAAATAAGATAATTTTAGTTATTAAATGAGTGAATTGATGGTTATACATATGTAATCAAACATTCGGTAAGTATTTGGAACGATATCATAACGTTAAGGACATTCGTTTTATTTTAAATTAAATTGAATTTCATTTTCACATATTTTTGGAAGATAATTTTTTCATATTTAATTAACTAACAAATAAAACATCATGTTATTACATTTTAATATTTAAAAACAATATTTTGTCTTTTTTTTAATATCTAGTGTTTTCGAATTTCCGAGGGATTTCCAAGGGAAAACGGTTTTCCCTTGGAAATCCCTCGAAATTTACAATATATATTTTTTAAAATTAAGCACTACATAATAATTTGTTGAGTTTAATAACAATCCGTGACAATTATATGTAAAATTAGTGAATAAAATAAGACAATATTAGTTATTAAATGAGTGAATTGATGGTTATACATATGTAATCAAACATTCGGTAAGTATTTGGAACGATATCATAACGTTAAGGACATTCGTTTTATTTTAAATTGAAATCGAATTTTATTTTCACATATTTTTGGAAGATAATTTTTTCTTATTTAATTAACTAACAAATAAAACATCATGTTATTACATTTAATATTTAAAAACAATATTTTCTCTTTTTTTTAATATTTAGTTTTTTCGAAATTCCGAGGGAAAACGGAAATCCCTCGGAATTCCCTCGGAATTTGCAATATATATTTTTTAAAATTAAGCACTACATAATAATTTGTTGAGTTTAAATACAATCCATGACCATTATATGTATAATTAGTGAATAAAATAAGATAATTTTAGTTATTAAATGAGTGAATTGATGGTTATACATATGTAATCAAACATTCGGTAAGTATTTGGAACGATATCATAATGTTAAGGACATTCGTTTTATTTTAAATTGAAATCGAATTTAATTTTCACATATTTTTTCCCTAGGAAATCCATCGGAATTCCCTATAAATTTACAATATATATTTTTTAAAATTAAGCACTACATAATAAATTGTTGAGTTTAAATACAATCCGTGATAATTATTTGTATAATTAGTGAATAATATACGATAATTTTAGTAATTAAATGAGTGAATTGATGGTTATACATATGTAATCAAACATTCGCTAAGTATTTGGAACGATATCATAACGTTAAGGACATTCGTTTTATTTTAAATTAAATTGAATTTCATTTTCACATATTTTTGGAAGATAATTTTTTCATATTTAATTAACTAACAAATAAAACATCATGTTATTACATTTTAATATTTAAAAACAACATTTTGTCTTTTTTTTAATATTTAGTGTTTTTGAATTTCCGAGGGATTTCCGAGGGAAAACGGTTTTTATTTGGAAATCCCTCGAAATTTACAATATATATTTTTTAAAATTAAGCACTACATAATAATTTGTTGAGTTTAAATACAATCCGTGACAATTATATATAAAATTAGTGAATAAAATAAGATAATTTTAGTTATTAAATGAGTAAATTGATGGTTATACGTATGTAATCAAACATTCGGTAAGTATTTGGAACGATATCATAAGGTTAAGGACATTCGTTTTATTTTAAATTGAAATCGAATTTCATTTTCAGATATTTTTGGAAGATAATTTTTTCTTATTTAATTAACTAACAAATAAAACATCAGGTTATTACATTTAATATTTAAAAACTATATTTTCTCTTTTTTTTAATATTTAGTGTTTTTGAAATTCCGAGGGATTGTCGAGGGAAAATGGTTTTCCCTCGGAAATCCCTCGGAATTCCCTCGGAATTGGCTATATATATTTTTTAAAATTAAGCATTACATAATAATTTGTTGAGTTTAAATACAATCCATGACAATTATATGTATAATTAGTGAATAAAATAAGATAATTTTAGTTATTAAATGAGTGAATTGATGGTTATACATACGTAATCAAACATTCGGTAAGTATTTGGAACGATATCATAACGTTAAGGACATTCGTTTTATTTTAAATTGAAATCGAATTTCATTTTCACATATTTTTGGAAGATAATTTTTTCTTATTTAATTAACTAACAAATAAAACATCATGTTATTACATTTAATATTTAAAAACAATATTTTCTCTTTTTTTTAATATTTAGTTTTTTCGAAATTCCGAGGGAAAACAGAAATCCCTCGGAATTCCCTCGGAATTTGCAATATATATTTTTTTAAATTAAGCACTACATAATAATTTGTTGAGTTTAAATACAATCCATGACAATTATATGTATAATTAGTGAATAAAATAAGATAATTTTAGTTATTAAATGAGTGAATTGATGGTTATACATATGTAATCAAACATTCGGTAAGTATTTGGAACGATATCATAACGTTAAGGACATTCGTTTTATTTTAAATTAAATTGAATTTCATTTTCACATATTTTTGGAAGATAATTTTTTCATATTTAATTAACTAACAAATAAAACATCATGTTATTACATTTTAATATTTAAAAACAATATTTTGTCTTTTTTTTAATATCTAGTGTTTTCGAATTTCCGAGGGATTTCCAAGGGAAAACGGTTTTCCCTTGGAAATCCCTCGAAATTTACAATATATATTTTTTAAAATTAAGCACTACATAATAATTTGTTGAGTTTAATAACAATCCGTGACAATTATATGTAAAATTAGTGAATAAAATAAGACAATATTAGTTATTAAATGAGTGAATTGATGGTTATACATATGTAATCAAACATTCGGTAAGTATTTGGAACGATATCATAACGTTAAGGACATTCGTTTTATTTTAAATTGAAATCGAATTTTATTTTCACATATTTTTGGAAGATAATTTTTTCTTATTTAATTAACTAACAAATAAAACATCATGTTATTACATTTAATATTTAAAAACAATATTTTCTCTTTTTTTTAATATTTAGTTTTTTCGAAATTCCGAGGGAAAACGGAAATCCCTCGGAATTCCCTCGGAATTTGCAATATATATTTTTTAAAATTAAGCACTACATAATAATTTGTTGAGTTTAAATACAATCCATGACAATATATGTATAATTAGTGAATAAAATAAGATAATTTTAGTTATTAAATGAGTGAATTGATGGTTATACATATGTAATCAAACATTCGGTAAGTATTTGAAACGATATCATAACGTTAAGGACATTCGTTTTATTTTAAATTAAATTGAATTTCATTTTCACATATTTTTGGAAGATAATTTTTTCATATTTAATTAACTAACAAATAAGACATCATGTTATTACATTTTAATAATTAAAAACATTATTTTGTCTTTTTTTTTAATATTTACTGTTTTCGAATTTCCGAGGGAAAACGGTTTTCCCTGGGAAATCCCTCGAAATTTACAATATATATTTTTTAAAATTAAGCACTACATAATAATTTGTTGAGTTTAAATACAATCCGTGACAATTATATGTAAAATTAGAGAATAAAATAAGATAATATTAGTTATTAAATGAGTGAATTGATGGTTATACATATGTAATCAAACATTCGGTAAGTATTTGGAACGATATCATAATGTTAAGGACATTCGTTTTATTTTAAATTAAAATCGAATTTCATTTTCACATATTTTTTCCCTAGGAAATCCATCGGAATTCCCTATAAATTTGCAATATATATTTTTTAAAATTAATCACTACATAAAAAATTGTTGAGTTTAAATACAATCCGTGATAATTATATGTATAATTAGTGAATAATATACGACAATTTTAGTAATTAAATGAGTGAATTGATGGTTATACATATGTAATCAAACATTCGCTAAGTATTTGGAACGATATCATAACGTTAAGGACATTCGTTTTATTTTAAATTGAAATCGAATTTCATTTTCACATATTTTTGGAAGATAATTTTTTCATATTTAATTAACTAACAAATAAAACATCATGTTATTACATTTAATATTTAAAAACAATATTTTCTCTCTTTTTTTTAATATTTAGTGTTTTCGAAATTCCGAGGGATTTCCGAGGGAAAACGGTTTTCCCTCGGAAATCCCACGAAATTTACAATATATATTTTTTAAAATTAAGCACTACATAATAATTTGTTGAGTTTAAATACAATCCGTGACAATTATATTTAAAATTAGTGAATAAAATAAGATAATTTTAGTTATTAAATGAGTAAATTGAAGGTTATACGTATGTAATCAAACATTCGGTAAGTATTTGGAACGATATCATAAGGTTAAGGACATTCGTTTTATTTTAAATTGAAATCGAATTTTATTTTCAGATATTTTTGGAAGATAATTTTTTCTTATTTAATTAACTAATAAATAAAACATCAGGTTATTACATTTAATATTTAAAAACTATATTTTCTCTTTTTTTTAATATTTAGTGTTTTTGAAATTCCGAGGGAATTCCGAGGGATTGTCGAGGGAAAATGGTTTTCCCTCGGAAATCCCTCGGAATTCCCTCGGAATTGGCTATATATATTTTTTAAAATTAAGCACTACATAATAATTTGTTGAGTTTAAATACAATCCATGACAATTATATGTATAATTAGTGAACAAAATAAGATAATTTTAGTTATTAAATGAGTGAATTGATGGTTATACATGCGTAATCAAACATTCGGTAAGTATTTGGAACGATATCATAACGTTAAGGACATTCGTTTTATTTTAAATTGAAATCGAATTTCATTTTCACATATTTTTGGAAGATAATTTTTTCTTATTTAATTAACTAACAAATAAAACATCATGTTATTACATTTAATATTTAAAAACAATATTTTCTCTTTTTTTTAATATTTAGTTTTTTCGAAATTCCGAGGGAAAACGGAAATCCCTCGGAATTCCCTCGGAATTTGCAATATATATTTTTTAAAATTAAGCACTACATAATAATTTGTTGAGTTTAAATACAATCCATGACAATTATATGTATAATTAGTGAATAAAATAAGATAATTTTAGTTATTAAATGAGTGAATTGATGGTTATACATATGTAATCAAACATTCGGTAAGTATTTGGAACGATATCATAACGTTAAGGACATTCGTTTTATTTTAAATTAAATTGAATTTCATTTTCACATATTTTTGGAAGATAATTTTTTCATATTTAATTAACTAACAAATAAGACATCATGTTATTACATTTTAATATTTGAAAACAATATTTTGTCTTTTTTTTTAATCTTTAGTGTTTTCGAATTTCCGAGGGATTTCCGAGGGAAAACGGTTTTCCCTGGGAAATCCCTCGAAATTTACAATATATATTTTTTAAAATTAAGCACTACATATTAATTTGTTGAGTTTAAATACAATCCGTGACAATTATATGTAAAATTAGAGAATAAAATAAGATAATATTAGTTATTAAATGAGTGAATTGATGGTTATACATATGTAATCAAACATTCGGTAAGTATTTGGAACGATATCATAATGTTAAGGACATTCGTTTTATTTTAAATTAAAATCGAATTTCATTTTCACATATTTTTTCCCTAGGAAATCCATCGGAATTCCCTATAAATTTGCAATATATATTTTTTAAAATTAATCACTACATAATAAATTGTTGAGTTTAAATACAATCCGTGATAATTATATGTATAATTAGTGAATAATATACGATAATTTTAGTAATTAAATGAGTGAATTGATGGTTATACATATGTAATCAAACATTCGCTAAGTATTTGGAACGATATCATAACGTTAAGGACATTCGTTTTATTTTAAATTGAAATCGAATTTCATTTTCACATATTTTTGGAAGATAATTTTTTCATATTTAATTAACAAACAAATAAAACATCATGTTATTACATTTAATATTTAAAAACAATATTTTCTCTCTTTTTTTTAATATTTAGTGTTTTCGAAATTCCGAGGGATTTCCGAGGGAAAACGGTTTTCCCTCGGAAATCCCACGAAATTTACAATATATATTTTTTAAAATTAAGCACTACATAATAATTTGTTGAGTTTAAATACAATCCGTGACAATTATATGTAAAATTAGTGAATAAAATAAGATAATTTTAGTTATTAAATGAGTAAATTGATGGTTATACGTATGTAATCAAACATTCGGTAAGTATTTGGAACGATATCATAAGGTTAAGGACATTCGTTTTATTTTAAATTGAAATCGAATTTTATTTTCAGATATTTTTGGAAGATAATTTTTTCTTTTTTAATTAACTAATAAATAAAACATCAGGTTATTACATTTAATATTTAAAAACTATATTTTCTCTTTTTTTTAATATTTAGTGTTTTTGAAATTCCGAGGGATTGTCGAGGGAAAATGGTTTTCCCTCGGAAATCCCTCGGAATTCCCTCGGAATTGGCTATATATATTTTTTAAAATTAAGCATTACATAATAATTTGTTGAGTTTAAATACAATCCATGACAATTATATGTATAATTAGTGAATAAAATAAGATAATTTTAGTTATTAAATGAGTGAATTGATGGTTATACATACATAATCAAACATTCGGTAAGTATTTGGAACGATATCATAACGTTAAGGACATTCGTTTTATTTTGAATTGAAATCGAATTTCATTTTCACATATTTTTGGGAGATAAGTTTTTCTTATTTAATTAACTCACAAATAAAACATCATGTTATTACAATTAATTTTTAAAAACTATATTTTCTCTTTTTTTTAATATTTAGTTTTTTCGAAATTCCGAGGGAAAACGGAAATCCCTCGGAATTCCCTCGGAATTTGCACTATATATTTTTTAAAATTAAGCACTACATAATAATTTGTTGAGTTTAAATACAATCCATGACCATTATATGTATAATTAGTGAATAAAATAAGATAATTTTAGTTATTAAATGAGTGAATTGATGGTTATACATATGTAATCAAACATTCGGTAAGTATTTGGAACGATATCATAATTTTAAGGACATTCGTTTTATTTTAAATTGAAATCGAATTTCATTTTCACATATTTTTGGAAGATAATTTTTTCATATTTAATTAACTAACAAATAAAACATCATGTTATTACATTTTAATATTTAAAAACAATATTTTGTCTTTTTTTTAATATTTAGTGTTTTCGAATTTCCGAGGGATGTCCGAGGGAAAACGGTTTTCCCTTGGAAATCCCTCGAAATTTACAATATATATTTTTTAAAATTAAGCACTACATAATAATTTGTTGAGTTTAAATACAATCCGTGACAATTATATGTAAAATTAGTGAATAAAATAAGATAATATTAGTTATTAAATGAGTGAATTGATGGTTATACATATGTAATCAAACATTCGGTAAGTATTTGGAACGATATCATAACGTTAAGGACATTCGTTTTATTTTAAATTGAAATCGAATTTCATTTTCACATATTTTTGGAAGATAATTTTTTCTTATTTAATTAACTAACAAATAAAACATCATGTTATTACAATTAATGTTTAAAAACAATATTTTCTCTTTTTTTTTTAAATTTAGTTTTTTCGAAATTCCGAGGGAAAACGGAATTCTCTCGGAATTCCCTCGGAATTTGCAATATATATTTTTTAAAATTAAGCACTACATAATAATTTGTTGAGTTTAAATACAATCCATGACAATTATATGTATAATTAGTGAATAAAATAAGATAATTTTAGTTATTAAATGAGTGAATTGATGGTTATACATATGTAATCAAACATTCGGTAAGTATTTGGAACGATATCATAACGTTAAGGACATTCGTTTTATTTTAAATTAAATTGAATTTCATTTTCACATATTTTTGGAAGATAATTTTTTCATATTTAATTAACTAACAAATAAGACATCATGTTATTACATTTTAATATTTGAAAACAATATTTTGTCTTTTTTTTTAATCTTTAGTGTTTTCGAATTTCCGAGGGATTTCCGAGGGAAAACGGTTTTCCCTGGGAAATCCCTCGAAATTTACAATATATATTTTTTAAAATTAAGCACTACATATTAATTTGTTGAGTTTAAATACAATCCGTGACAATTATATGTAAAATTAGAGAATAAAATAAGATAATATTAGTTATTAAATGAGTGAATTGATGGTTATACATATGTAATCAAACATTCGGTAAGTATTTGGAACGATATCATAATGTTAAGGACATTCGTTTTATTTTAAATTAAAATCGAATTTCATTTTCACATATTTTTTCCCTAGGAAATCCATCGGAATTCCCTATAAATTTGCAATATATATTTTTTAAAATTAATCACTACATAATAAATTGTTGAGTTTAAATACAATCCGTGATAATTATATGTATAATTAGTGAATAATATACGATAATTTTAGTAATTAAATGAGTGAATTGATGGTTATACATATGTAATCAAACATTCGCTAAGTATTTGGAACGATATCATAACGTTAAGGACATTCGTTTTATTTTAAATTGAAATCGAATTTCATTTTCACATATTTTTGGAAGATAATTTTTTCATATTTAATTAACAAACAAATAAAACATCATGTTATTACATTTAATATTTAAAAACAATATTTTCTCTCTTTTTTTTAATATTTAGTGTTTTCGAAATTCCGAGGGATTTCCGAGGGAAAACGGTTTTCCCTCGGAAATCCCACGAAATTTACAATATATATTTTTTAAAATTAAGCACTACATAATAATTTGTTGAGTTTAAATACAATCCGTGACAATTATATGTAAAATTAGTGAATAAAATAAGATAATTTTAGTTATTAAATGAGTAAATTGATGGTTATACGTATGTAATCAAACATTCGGTAAGTATTTGGAACGATATCATAAGGTTAAGGACATTCGTTTTATTTTAAATTGAAATCGAATTTTATTTTCAGATATTTTTGGAAGATAATTTTTTCTTATTTAATTAACTAATAAATAAAACATCAGGTTATTACATTTAATATTTAAAAACTATATTTTCTCTTTTTTTTAATATTTAGTGTTTTTGAAATTCCGAGGGATTGTCGAGGGAAAATGGTTTTCCCTCGGAAATCCCTCGGAATTCCCTCGGAATTGGCTATATATATTTTTTAAAATTAAGCATTACATAATAATTTGTTGAGTTTAAATACAATCCATGACAATTATATGTATAATTAGTGAATAAAATAAGATAATTTTAGTTATTAAATGAGTGAATTGATGGTTATACATACATAATCAAACATTCGGTAAGTATTTGGAACGATATCATAACGTTAAGGACATTCGTTTTATTTTGAATTGAAATCGAATTTCATTTTCACATATTTTTGGGAGATAAGTTTTTCTTATTTAATTAACTCACAAATAAAACATCATGTTATTACAATTAATTTTTAAAAACTATATTTTCTCTTTTTTTTAATATTTAGTTTTTTCGAAATTCCGAGGGAAAACGGAAATCCCTCGGAATTCCCTCGGAATTTGCACTATATATTTTTTAAAATTAAGCACTACATAATAATTTGTTGAGTTTAAATACAATCCATGACCATTATATGTATAATTAGTGAATAAAATAAGATAATTTTAGTTATTAAATGAGTGAATTGATGGTTATACATATGTAATCAAACATTCGGTAAGTATTTGGAACGATATCATAATTTTAAGGACATTCGTTTTATTTTAAATTGAAATCGAATTTCATTTTCACATATTTTTGGAAGATAATTTTTTCATATTTAATTAACTAACAAATAAAACATCATGTTATTACATTTTAATATTTAAAAACAATATTTTGTCTTTTTTTTAATATTTAGTGTTTTCGAATTTCCGAGGGATGTCCGAGGGAAAACGGTTTTCCCTTGGAAATCCCTCGAAATTTACAATATATATTTTTTAAAATTAAGCACTACATAATAATTTGTTGAGTTTAAATACAATCCGTGACAATTATATGTAAAATTAGTGAATAAAATAAGATAATATTAGTTATTAAATGAGTGAATTGATGGTTATACATATGTAATCAAACATTCGGTAAGTATTTGGAACGATATCATAACGTTAAGGACATTCGTTTTATTTTAAATTGAAATCGAATTTCATTTTCACATATTTTTGGAAGATAATTTTTTCTTATTTAATTAACTAACAAATAAAACATCATGTTATTACAATTAATGTTTAAAAACAATATTTTCTCTTTTTTTTTTAAATTTAGTTTTTTCGAAATTCCGAGGGAAAACGGAATTCTCTCGGAATTCCCTCGGAATTTGCAATATATATTTTTTAAAATTAAGCACTACATAATAATTTGTTGAGTTTAAATACAATCCATGACAATTATATGTATAATTAGTGAATAAAATAAGATAATTTTAGTTATTAAATGAGTGAATTGATGGTTATACATATGTAATCAAACATTCGGTAAGTATTTGGAACGATATCATAACGTTAAGGACATTCGTTTTATTTTAAATTAAATTGAATTTCATTTTCACATATTTTTGGAAGATAATTTTTTCATATTTAATTAACTAACAAATAAGACATCATGTTATTACATTTTAATATTTGAAAACAATATTTTGTCTTTTTTTTTAATCTTTAGTGTTTTCGAATTTCCGAGGGATTTCCGAGGGAAAACGGTTTTCCCTGGGAAATCCCTCGAAATTTACAATATATATTTTTTATAATTAAGCACTACATATTAATTTGTTGAGTTTAAATACAATCCGTGACAATTATATGTAAAATTAGTGAATAAAATAAGATAATATTAGTTATTAAATGAGTGAATTGATGGTTATACATATGTAATCAAACATTCGGTAAGTATTTGGAACGATATCATAACGTTAAGGACATTCGTTTTATTTTAAATTAAATTGAATTTCATTTTCACATATTTTTGGAAGATAATTTTTTCATATTTAATTAACTAACAAATAAAACATCATGTTATTACATTTTAATATTTAAAAACAATATTTTGTCTTTTTTTTAATATTTAGTGTTTTCGAATTTCCGAAGGATTTCCGAGGGAAAACGGTTTTTCCTTGGAAATCCCTCGAAATTTACAATATATATTTTTTAAAATTAAGCACTACATAATAATTTGTTGAGTTTAAATACAATCCGTGACAATTATATGTAAAATTAGTGAATAAAATAAGATAATATTAGTTATTAAATGAGTGAATTGATGGTTATACATATGTAATCAAACATTCGGTAAGTATTTGGAACGATATCATAACGTTAAGGACATTCGTTTTATTTTAAATTGAAATCGAATTTCCTTTTCACATATTTTTGGAAGATAATTTTTTCTTATTTAATTAACTAACAAATAAAACATCATGTTATTACATTTAATATTTAAAAACAATATTTTCTCTTTTTTTTAATATTTAGTTTTTTCGAAATTCCGAGGGAAAACGGAAATCCCTCGGAATTCCCTCGGAATTTGCAATATATATTTTTTAAAATTAAGCACTACATAATAATTTGTTGAGTTTAAATACAATCCATGACAATTATATGTATAATAAATAAGATAATTTTAGTTATTAAATGAGTGAATTGATGGTTATACATATGTAATCAAACATTCGGTAAGTATTTGGAACGATATCATAACGTTAAGGACATTCGTTTTATTTTAAATTAAATTGAATTTCATTTTCACATATTTTTGGAAGATAATTTTTTCATATTTAATTAACTAACAAATATGACATCATGTTATTACATTTTAATATTTAAAAACAATATTTTGTCTTTTTTTTAATATTTAGTGTTTTCGAATTTCCGAGGGATTTCCGAGGGAAAACGGTTTTTCCTTGGAAATCCCTCGAAATTTACAATATATATTTTTTAAAATTAAGCACTACATAATAATTTGTTGAGTTTAAATACAATCCGTGACAATTATATATAAAATTAGTGAATAAAATAAGATAATTTTAGTTATTAAATGAGTAAATTGATGGTTATACGTATGTAATCAAACATTCGGTAAGTATTTGGAACGATATCATAAGGTTAAGGACATTCGTTTTATTTTAAATTGAAATCGAATTTCATTTTCAGATATTTTTGGAAGATAATTTTTTCTTATTTAATTAACTAACAAATAAAACATCAGGTTATTACATTTAATATTTAAAAACTATATTTTCTCTTTTTTTTAATATTTAGTGTTTTTGAAATTCCGAGGGATTGTCGAGGGAAAATGGTTTTCCCTCGGAAATCCCTCGGAATTCCCTCGGAATTGGCTATATATATTTTTTAAAATTAAGCATTACATAATAATTTGTTGAGTTTAAATACAATCCATGACAATTATATGTATAATTAGTGAATAAAATAAGATAATTTTAGTTATTAAATGAGTGAATTGATGGTTATACATACGTAATCAAACATTCGGTAAGTATTTTGGAACGATATCATAATGTTAAGGACATTCGTTTTATTTTAAATTGAAATCGAATTTCATTTTCACATATTTTTGGAAGATAATTTTTTCTTATTTAATTAACTAACAAATAAAACATCATGTTATTACATTTAATATTTAAAAACAATATTTTCTCTTTTTTTTAATATTTAGTTTTTTCGAAATTCCGAGGGAAAACGGAAATCCCTCGGAATTCCCTCGGAATTTGCAATATATATTTTTTAAAATTAAGCACTACATAATAATTTGTTGAGTTTAAATACAATCCATGACAATTATATGTATAATTAGTGAATAAAATAAGATAATTTTAGTTATTAAATGAGTGAATTGTTGGTTATACATATGTAATCAAACATTCGGTAAGTATTTGGAACGATATCATAACGTTTAGGACATTCGTTTTATTTTAAATTAAATTGAATTTCATTTTCACATATTTTTGGAAGATAATTTTTTCATATTTAATTAACTAACAAATAAAACATCATGTTATTACATTTTAATATTTAAAAACATTATTTTGTCTTTTTTTTAATATTTAGTGTTTTCGAATTTCCGAGGGATGTCCGAGGGAAAACGGTTTTCCCTTGGAAATCCCTCGAAATTTACAATATATATTTTTTAAAATTAAGCACTACATAATAATTTGTTGAGTTTAAATACAATCCGTGACAATTATATGTAAAATTAGTGAATAAAATAAGATAATATTAGTTATTAAATGAGTGAATTGATGGTTATACATATGTAATCAAACATTCGGTAAGTATTTGGAACGATATCATAACGTTAAGGACATTCGTTTTATTTTAAATTGAAATCGAATTTCATTTTCACATATTTTTGGAAGATAATTTTTTCTTATTTAATTAACTAACAAATAAAACATCATGTTATTACAATTAATGTTTAAAAACAATATTTTCTCTTTTTTTTTAAAATTTAGTTTTTTCGAAATTCCGAGGGAAAACGGAATTCTCTCAGAATTCCCTCGGAATTTGCAATATATATTTTTTAAAATTAAGCACTACATAATAATTTGTTGAGTTTAAATACAATCCATGACAATTATATGTATAATTAGTGAATAAAATAAGATAATTTTAGTTATTAAATGAGTGAATTGATGGTTATACATATGTAATCAAACATTCGGTAAGTATTTGGAACGATATCATAACGTTAAGGACATTCGTTTTATTTTAAATTAAATTGAATTTCATTTTCACATATTTTTGGAAGATAATATTTTCATATTTAATTAACTAACAAACAAAACATCATGTTATTACATTTTAATATTTAAAAACAATATTTTGTCTTTTTTTTAATATTTAGTGTTTTCGAATTTCCGAAGGATTTCCGAGGGAAAACGGTTTTTCCTTGGAAATCCCTCGAAATTTACAATATATATTTTTTAAAATTAAGCACTACATAATAATTTGTTGAGTTTAAATACAATCCGTGACAATTATATGTAAAATTAGTGAATAAAATAAGATAATATTAGTTATTAAATGAGTGAATTGATGGTTATACATATGTAATCAAACATTCGGTAAGTATTTGGAACGATATCATAACGTTAAGGACATTCGTTTTATTTTAAATTGAAATCGAATTTCCTTTTCACATATTTTTGGAAGATAATTTTTTCTTATTTAATTAACTAACAAATAAAACATCATGTTATTACATTTAATATTTAAAAACAATATTTTCTCTTTTTTTTAATATTTAGTTTTTTCGAAATTCCGAGGGAAAACGGAAATCCCTCGGAATTCCCTCGGAATTTGCAATATATATTTTTTAAAATTAAGCACTACATAATAATTTGTTGAGTTTAAATACAATCCATGACAATTATATGTATAATTAGTGAATAAAATAAGATAATTTTAGTTATTAAATGAGTGAATTGATGGTTATACATATGTAATCAAACATTCGGTAAGTATTTGGAACGATATCATAACGTTAAGGACATTCGTTTTATTTTAAATTAAATTGAATTTCATTTTCACATATTTTTGGAAGATAATTTTTTCATATTTAATTAACTAACAAATAAGACATCATGTTATTACATTTTAATATTTGAAAACAATATTTTGTCTTTTTTTTTAATCTTTAGTGTTTTCGAATTTCCGAGGGATTTCCGAGGGAAAACGGTTTTCCCTGGGAAATCCCTCGAAATTTACAATATATATTTTTTAAAATTAAGCACTACATATTAATTTGTTGAGTTTAAATACAATCCGTGACAATTATATGTAAAATTAGAGAATAAAATAAGATAATATTAGTTATTAAATGAGTGAATTGATGGTTATACATATGTAATCAAACATTCGGTAAGTATTTGGAACGATATCATAATGTTAAGGACATTCGTTTTATTTTAAATTAAAATCGAATTTCATTTTCACATATTTTTGGAAGATAATTTTTTCTTATTTAATTAACTAACAAATAAAACATCATGTTATTACATTTAATATTTAAAAACAATATTTTCTCTTTTTTTTAATATTTAGTTTTTTCGAAATTCCGAGGGAAAACGAAAATCCCTCGGAATTCCCTCGGAATTTGCAATATATATTTTTTAAAATTAAGCACTACATAATAATTTGTTGAGTTTAAATACAATCCATGACAATTATATGTATAATAAATAATATAATTTTAGTTATTAAATGAGTGAATTGATGGTTATACATATGTAATCAAACATTCGGTAAGTATTTGGAACGATATCATAACGTTAAGGACATTCGTTTTATTTTAAATTAAATTGAATTTCATTTTCACATATTTTTGGAAGATAATTTTTTCATATTAAATTAACTAACAAATAAAACATCATGTTATTACATTTTAATATTTAAAAACAATATTTTGTTTTTTTTTAATATTTAGTGTTTTCGAATTTCCGAGGGATTTCCGAGGGAAAACGGTTTTTCCTTGGAAATCCCTCGAAATTTACAATATATATTTTTTAAAATTAAGCACTACATAATAATTTGTTGAGTTTAAATACAATGCGTGACAATTATATGTAAAATTAGTGAATAAAATAAGATAATATTAGTTATGAAATGAGTGAATTGATGGTTATAAATATGTAATCAAACATTCGGTAAGAATTTGGAACGATATCATAACGTTAAGGACATTCGTTTTATTTTAAATTGAAATCGAATTTCATTTTCACATATTTTTGGAAGATAATTTTTTCTTATTTAATTAACTAACAAATAAAACATCATGTTATTACATTTAATATTTAAAAACAATATTTTCTCTTTTTTTTTAATATTTAGTTTTTTCGAAATTCTGAGGGAAAACGGAAATCCCTCGGAATTCCCTCGGAATTTGCACTATATATATTTTAAAATTAAGCACTACGTAATAATTTGTTGAGTTTAAATACAATCCATGACAATTATATGTATAATTAGTGAATAAAATAAGATAATTTTAGTTATTAAATGAGTGAATTGATGGTTATACATATGTAATCAAACATTCGGTAAGTATTTGGAACGATATCATAACGTTAAGGACATTCGTTTTATTTTAAATTAAATTGAATTTCATTTTCACATATTTTTGGAAGATAATTTTTTCATATTTAATTAACTAACAAATAAGACATCATGTTATTACATTTCAATATTTAAAAACAATATTTTGTCTTTTTTTTTATTATTTAGTGTTTTCGAATTTCCGAGGGATTTCCGAGGGAAAACGGTTTTCCCTTGGAAATCCCTCGAAATTTACAGTATATATTTTTTAAAATTAAGCACTACATAATAATTTGTTGAGGTTAAATACAATCCGTGACAATTATATGTATAATTAGTGAATAAAATAAGATAATTTTAGTTATTAAATGAGTGAGTTGATGGTTATACATACGTAATCAAACATTCGGTAAGTATTTGGAACGATATCATAACGTTAAGGACATTCGTTTTATTTTAAATTGAAATCGAATTTCATTTTCACATATTTTTGGAAGATAATTTTTTCTTATTTAATTAACTAACAAATAAAACATCATGTTATTACATTTAATATTTAAAAACAATATTTTTTCTTTTTTTTAATATTTAGTTTTTTCGAAATTCCGAGGGAAAACGGAAATCCCTCGGAATTCCCTCGTAATTTGCAATATATATTTTTTAAAATTAAGCACTACATAATAATTTGTTGAGTTTAAATACAATCCATGACAATTATATGTATAATTAGTGAATAAAATAAGATAATTTTAGTTATTAAATGAGTGAATTGATGGTTATACATATGTAATCAAACATTCGGTAAGTATTTGGAACGATATCATAACGTTAAGGACATTCGTTTTATTTTAAATTAAATTGAATTTCATTTTCACATATTTTTGGAAGATAATTTTTTCATATTTAATTAACTAACAAATATGACATCATGTTATTACATTTTAATATTTAAAAACAATATTTTGTCTTTTTTTTAATATTTAGTGTTTTCGAATTTCCGAGGGATTTCCGAGGGAAAACGGTTTTTCCTTGGAAATCCCTCGAAATTTACAATATATATTTTTTAAAATTAAGCACTACATAATAATTTGTTGAGTTTAAATACAATCCGTGACAATTATATGTAAAATTAGTGAATAAAATAAGATAATATTAGTTATTAAATGAGTGAATTGATGGTTATACATATGTAATCAAACATTCGGTAAGTATTTGGAACGATATCATAACGTTAAGGACATTCGTTTTATTTTAAATTGAAATCGAATTTCATTTACACATATTTTTGGAAGATAATTTTTTCTTATTTAATTAACTAACAAATAAAACATCATGTTATTACATTTAATATTTAAAAACAATATTTTCTCTTTTTTTTAATATTTAGTTTTTTCGAAATTCCGAGGGAAAACGGAAATCCCTCGAAATTCCCTCGGAATTTGCAATATATATTTTTTAAAATTAATCACTACATAATAATTTGTTGAGTTTAAATACAATACATGACAATTATATGTATAATTAGTGAATAAAATAAGATAATTTTAGTTATTAAATGAGTGAATTGATGGTTATACATATGTAATCAAACATTCGGTAAGTATTTGGAACGATATCATAACGTTAAGGACATTCGTTTTATTTTAAATTAAATTGAATTTCATTTTCACATATTTTTGGAAGATAATTTTTTCATATTTAATTAACTAACAAATAAAACATCATGTTATTACATTTAATATTTAAAAACAATATTTTCTCTTTTTTTTAATATTTAGTGTTTTCGAATTTTCGAGGGATTTCCGAGGGAAAACGGTTTTCCCTTGGAAATCCCTCGAAATTTACAATATATATTTTTTAAAATTAAGCACTACATAATAATTTGTTGAGGTTAAATACAATCCGTGACAATTATATGTAAAATTAGTGAATAAAATAAGATAATATTAGTTATTAAATGAGTGAATTGATGGTTATACATATGTAATCAAACATTCGGTAAGTATTTCGAACGATATCATAACTTTAAGGACATTCGTTTTATTTTAAATTGAAATCGAATTTCATTTTCACATATTTTTGGAAGATAATTTTTTCTTATTTAATTAAGTAACAAGTAAAACATCATGTTATTACATTTAATATTTAAAAATAATATTTTCTCTTTTTTTTAATATTTAGTTTTTTCAAAATTCCGAGGGAAAACGGAAATCCCTCGGAATTCCCTCGGAATTTGCAATATATATTTTTTAAAATTATGCACTACATAATAATTTGTTGAGTTTAAATACAATCCATGACAATTATATGTATAATTAGTGAATAAAATAAGATAATTTTAGTTATTAAATGAGTGAATTGATGGTTATACATATGTAATCAAACATTCGGTAAGTATTTGTAACGATATCATAACGTTAAGGACATTCGTTTTATTTTAAATTAAATTGAATTTCATTTTCACATATTTTTGGAAGATAATTTTTTCATATTTAATTAACTAACAAATAAAACATCATGTTATTACATTTTAATATTTAAAAACAACATTTTGTCTTTTTTTTAATATTTAGTGTTTTTGAATTTCCGAGGGATTTCCGAGGGAAAACGGTTTTCACTTGGAAATCCCTCGAAATTTACAATATATATTTTTTAAAATTAAGCACTACATAATAATTTGTTGAGTTTAAATACAATCCGTGACAATTATATGTAAAATTAGTGAATAAAATAAGATAATATTAGTTATTAAATGAGTGAGTTGATGGTTATACATATGTAATCAAATATTCGGTAAGTATTTGGAATGATATCATAACATTAAGGACATTCGTTTTATTTTAAATTGAAATCGAATTTCATTTTCACATATTTTTGGAAGATAATTTTTTCTTATTTAATTAACTAACAAATAAAACGTCATGTTATTACATTTAATATTTAAAAACAATATTTTCTCTTTTTTTTAATATTTAGTGTTTTCGAATTTCCGAGGGAAAACGGAAATCCCTCGGAATTTGCAATATATATTTTTTAAAATTAAGCACTACATAATAATTTGTTGAGTTTAAATACAATCCATGACAATTATATGTATAATTAGTGAATAAAATAAGATAATTTTTGTTATTAAATGAGTGAATTGATGGTTATACATATGTAATCAAACATTCGGTAAGTATTTGGAACGATATCATAACGTTAAGGACATTCGTTTTATTTTAAATTGAAATCGAATTTCATTTTCACATATTTTTGGAAGATAATTTTTTCATATTTAATTAACTAACAAATAAAACATCATGTTATTACATTTAATATTTAAAAACAATATTTTCTATTTTTTTTAATATTTAGTGTTTTTGAAATTCCGAGGGAAAAGGGTTTTCCCTCGGAAATCCCACAAAATTTACAATAGATATTTTTTAAAATTAAGCACTACATAATAATTTGTTGAGTTTAAATACAATCCGTGACAATTATATGTAAAATTAGTGAATAAAATAAGATAATATTAGTTATTAAATGAGTGAATTGATGGTTATACGTATGTAATCAAACATTCGGTAAGTATTTGGAACGATATCATAATGTTAAGGACATTCGTTTTATTTTCAATTGAAATTGAATTTCATTTTCACATATTTTTGGAAGATAACTTTTTCATATTTAATTAACTAACAAAAAAAACATCATGTTATTACATTTAATATTTAAAAACAATATTTTCTCTTTTTTTTAATATCTAGTGTTTTCGAAATTCCGAGGGATTTCCGAGGGAAAATGGTTTTCCCTCGGAAATCCCTTAAAATTTGCAATATATATTTTTTTAAAATTAAGCACTACATAATAATTTGTTGAGTTTAAATACAATCCATGACAATTATATGTATAATTAGTGAATAAAATAAGATAATTTTAATTATTAAATGAGTGAATTGATGGTTATAAATATGTAATCAAACATTCGGTAAGTATTTGGAACGATATCATAACGTTAAGGACATTCATTTTATTTTAAATTGAAATCGAATTTCATTTTCACATATTTTTGGAAGATAATTTTTTCTTATTTAATTAACGAACAAATAAAACATTATGTTATTTCATTTAATATTTAAAAACAATATTTTCTCTTTTTTTTAATGTTTAGTGTTTTCGAAATTCCGAGGGATTTCCGAGGGAAAACAGTTTTCCCTCGGAAATCCCACGGAATTTACAATATATATTTTTTAAAATTAAGCACTAAACAATAATTTGTTGAGTTTAAATACAATCCATGACAATTATTTGTATAATTAGTGAATAAAATAAGATAATTTTAGTTATTAAAAGAGTGAATTGATGGTTATAAATATGTAATCAAACATTCGGTAAGTATTTGGAACGATATCATAACGTTAAGGACATTCGTTTTATTTTAAATTGAAATCGAATTTCATTTTCACATATTTTTGGGAGATAATTTTTTCTTATTTAATTAACTAACAAATAAATCATCATGTTATTACAATTAATTTTTAAAAACAATATTTTTCTTTTTTTTAATATTTAGTTTTTTCGAAATTCCGAGGGAAAACGGTTTTCCCACGGAAATCCCTCGGAATTCCCTCGGAATTTGCACTATATATTTTTTAAAATTAAGCACTACATAATAATTTGTTGAGTTTAAATACAATCCATGACCATTATATGTATAATTAGTGAATAAAATAAGATAATTTTAGTTATTAAATGAGTGAATTGATGGTTATAGGTATGTAATCAAACATTCCGTAAGTATTTGGAACGATATCATAACGTTAAGGACATTCGTTTTATTTTCAATTGAAATCGAATTTCATTTTCACATATTTTTGGAAGATAACTTTTTCATATTTAATTAACTAACAAAAAAAACGTCATGTTATTACATTTAATATTTAAAAACAATATTTTCTCTTTTTTTAATATTTAGTGTTTTCGAAATTCCGAGGGATTTCCGAGGGAAAACGGTTTTCCCTCGGAAACCCCTCGAAATTTGCAATATATATCTTTTAAAATTAAGCACTACATAATAATTTGTTGAGTTTAAATACAATCCATGACAATTATATGTATAATTAGTGAATAAAATAAGATAATTTTAATTATTAAATGAGTGAATTGATGGTTATAAATATGTAATCAAACATTCGGTAAGTATTTGGAACGATATCATAACGTTAAGGACATTCATTTTATTTTAAATTGAAATCGAATTTCATTTTCACATATTTGTGGAAGATAATTTTTTCTTATTTAATTAACGAACAAATAAAACATCATGTTATTACATTTAATATTTAAAAACAATATTTTCTCTTTTTTTTAATATTTAGTGTTTTCGAAATTCCGAGGGATTTCCGAGGGAAACAGTTTTCCCTCGGAAATCCCACGGAATTTACAATATATATTTTTTAAAATTAAGCACTACATAATAATTTGTTGAGTTCAAATACAATCCGTGACAATTATATGTAAAATTAGTGAATAAAATAAGATAATATTAGTTATTAAATGAGTGAGTTGATGGTTATACATATGTAATCAAATATTCGGTAAGTATTTGGAATGATATCATAACGTTAAGGACATTCGTTTTATTTTAAATTGAAATCGAATTTCATTTTCACATATTTTTGGAAGATAATTTTTTCTTATTTAATTAACTAACAAATAAAACGTCATGTTATTACATTTAATATTTAAAAACAATATTTTCTCTTTTTTTTAATATTTAGTGTTTTCGAATTTCCGAGGGAAAACGGAAATCCCTCGGAATTTGCAATATATATTTTTTAAAATTAAGCACTACATAATAATTTGTTGAGTTTAAATACAATCCATGACAATTATATGTTTAATTAGTGAATAAAATAAGATAATTTTTGTTATTAAATGAGTGAATTGATGGTTATACATATGTAATCAAACATTCGGTAAGTATTTGGAACGATATCATAACATTAAGGACATTCGTTTTATTTTAAATTGAAATCGAATTTCATTTTCACTTATTTTTGGAAGATAATTTTTTCATATTTAATTAACTAACAAATAAAACATCATGTTATTACATTTAATATTTAAAAACAATATTTTCTATTTTTTTTAATATTTAGTGTTTTTGAAATTCCGAGGGATTTCCGAGGGAAAAGGGTTTTCCCTCGGAAATCCCACAAAATTTACAATAGATATTTTTTAAAATTAAGCACTACATAATAATTTGTTGAGTTTAAATACAATCCGTGACAATTATATGTAAAATTAGTGAATAAAATAAGATAATATTAGTTATTAAATGAGTGAATTGATGGTTATACGTATGTAATCAAACATTCGGTAAGTATTTGGAACGATATCATAATGTTAAGGACATTCGTTTTATTTTCAATTGAAATTGAATTTCATTTTCACATATTTTTGGAAGATAACTTTTTCATATTTAATTAACTAACAAAAAAAAACATCATGTTATTACATTTAATATTTAAAAACAATATTTTCTCTTTTTTTTAATATCTAGTGTTTTCGAAATTCCGAGGGATTTCCGAGGGAAAATGGTTTTCCCTCGGAAATCCCTTAAAATTTGCAATATATATTTTTTTAAAATTAAGCACTACATAATAATTTGTTGAGTTTAAATACAATCCATGACAATTATATGTACAATTAGTGAATAAAATAAGATAATTTTAATTATTAAATGAGTGAATTGATGGTTATAAATATGTAATCAAACATTCGGTAAGTATTTGGAACGATATCATAACGTTAAGGACATTCATTTTATTTTAAATTGAAATCGAATTTCATTTTCACATATTTTTGGAAGATAATTTTTTCTTATTTAATTAACGAACAAATAAAACATTATGTTGTTTCATTTAATATTTAAAAACAATATTTTCTCTTTTTTTTAATGTTTAGTGTTTTCGAAATTCCGAGGGATTTCCGAGGGAAAACAGTTTTCCCTCGGAAATCCCACGGAATTTACAATATATATTTTTTAAAATTAAGCACTAAACAAGAATTTGTTGAGTTTAAATACAATCCATGACAATTATTTGTATAATTAGTGAATAAAATAAGATAATTTTAGTTATTAAAAGAGTGAATTGATGGTTATAAATATGTAATCAAACATTCGGTAAGTATTTGGAACGATATCATAACGTTAAGGACATTCGTTTTATTTTAAATTGAAATCGAATTTCATTTTCACATATTTTTGGGAGATAATTTTTTCTTATTTAATTAACTAACAAATAAATCATCATGTTATTACAATTAATTTTTAAAAACAATATTTTTCTTTTTTTTAATATTTAGTTTTTTCGAAATTCCGAGGGAAAACGGTTTTCCCACGGAAATCCCTCGGAATTCCCTCGGAATTTGCACTATATATTTTTTAAAATTAAGCACTACATAATAATTTGTTGAGTTTAAATACAATCCATGACCATTATATGTATAATTAGTGAATAAAATAAGATAATTTTAGTTATTAAATGAGTGAATTGATGGTTATACGTATGTAATCAAACATTCCGTAAGTATTTGGAACGATATCATAACGTTAAGGACATTCGTTTTATTTTCAATTGAAATCGAATTTCATTTTCACATATTTTTGGAAGATAACTTTTTCATATTTAATTAACTAACAAAAAAAACGTCATGTTATTACATTTAATATTTAAAAACAATATTTTCTCTTTTTTTAATATTCAGTGTTTTCGAAATTCCGAGGGATTTCCGAGGGAAAACGGTTTTCCCTCGGAAACCCCTCGAAATTTGCAATATATATCTTTTAAAATTAAGCACTACATAATAATTTGTTGAGTTTAAATACAATCCATGACAATTATATGTATAATTAGTGAATAAAATAAGATAATTTTAATTATTAAATGAGTGAATTGATGGTTATAAATATGTAATCAAACATTCGGTAAGTATTTGGAACGATATCATAACGTTAAGGACATTCATTTTATTTTAAATTGAAATCGAATTTCATTTTCACATATTTGTGGAAGATAATTTTTTCTTATTTAATTAACGAACAAATAAAACATCATGTTATTACATTTAATATTTAAAAACAATATTTTCTCTTTTTTTTAATATTTAGTGTTTTCGAAATTCCGAGGGATTTCCGAGGGAAACAGTTTTCCCTCGGAAATCCCACGGAATTTACAATATATATTTTTTAAAATTAAGCACTACATAATAATTTGTTGAGTTCAAATACAATCCGTGACAATTATATGTAAAATTAGTGAATAAAATAAGATAATATTAGTTATTAAATGAGTGAGTTGATGGTTATACATATGTAATCAAATATTCGGTAAGTATTTGGAATGATATCATAACGTTAAGGACATTCGTTTTATTTTAAATTGAAATCGAATTTCATTTTCACATATTTTTGGAAGATAATTTTTTCTTATTTAATTAACTAACAAATAAAACGTCATGTTATTACATTTAATATTTAAAAACAATATTTTCTCTTTTTTTTAATATTTAGTGTTTTCGAATTTCCGAGGGAAAACGGAAATCCCTCGGAATTTGCAATATATATTTTTTAAAATTAAGCACTACATAATAATTTGTTGAGTTTAAATACAATCCATGACAATTATATGTATAATTAGTGAATAAAATAAGATAATTTTTGTTATTAAATGAGTGAATTGATGGTTATACATATGTAATCAAACATTCGGTAAGTATTTGGAACGATATCATAACGTTAAGGACATTCGTTTTATTTTAAATTGAAATCGAATTTCATTTTCACATATTTTTGGAAGATAATTTTTTCATATTTAATTAACTAACAAATAAAACATCATGTTATTACATTTAATATTTAAAAACAATATTTTCTATTTTTTTTAATATTTAGTGTTTTTGAAATTCCGAGGGATTTCCGAGGGAAAAGGGTTTTCCCTCGGAAATCCCACAAAATTTAAAATAGATATTTTTTAAAATTAAGCACTACATAATAATTTGTTGAGTTTGAATACAATCCGTGACAATTATATGTAAAATTAGTGAATAAAATAAGATAATATTAGTTATTAAATGAGTGAATTGATGGTTATACGTATGTAATCAAACATTCGGTAAGTATTTGGAACGATATCATAATGTTAAGGACATTCGTTTTATTTTCAATTGAAATTGAATTTCATTTTCACATATTTTTGGAAGATAACTTTTTCATATTTAATTAACTAACAAAAAAAACATCATGTTATTACATTTAATATTTAAAAACAATATTTTCTCTTTTTTTTAATATCTAGTGTTTTCGAAATTCCGAGGGATTTCCGAGGGAAAATGGTTTTCCCTCGGAAATCCCTCGAAATTTGCAATATATATTTTTTTAAAATTAAGCACTACATAATAATTTGTTGAGTTTAAATACAATCCATGACAATTATATGTACAATTAGTGAATAAAATAAGATAATTTTAATTATTAAATGAGTGAATTGATGGTTATAAATATGTAATCAAACATTCGGTAAGTATTTGGAACGATATCATAACGTTAAGGACATTCATTTTATTTTAAATTGAAATCGAATTTCATTTTCACATATTTTTGGAAGATAATTTTTTCTTATTTAATTAACGAACAAATAAAACATTATGTTATTTCATTTAATATTTAAAAACAATATTTTCTCTTTTTTTTAATGTTTAGTGTTTTCGAAATTCCGAGGGATTTCCGAGGGAAAACAGTTTTCCCTCGGAAATCCCACGGAATTTACAATATATATTTTTTAAAATTAAGCACTAAACAAGAATTTGTTGAGTTTAAATACAATCCATGACAATTATTTGTATAATTAGTGAATAAAATAAGATAATTTTAGTTATTAAAAGAGTGAATTGATGGTTATAAATATGTAATCAAACATTCGGTAAGTATTTGGAACGATATCATAACGTTAAGGACATTCGTTTTATTTTAAATTGAAATCGAATTTCATTTTCACATATTTTTGGGAGATAATTTTTTCTTATTTAATTAACTAACAAATAAATCATCATGTTATTACAATTAATTTTTAAAAACAATATTTTTCTTTTTTTTAATATTTAGTTTTTTCGAAATTCCGAGGGAAAACGGTTTTCCCACGGAAATCCCTCGGAATTCCCTCGGAATTTGCACTATATATTTTTTAAAATTAAGCACTACATAATAATTTGTTGAGTTTAAATACAATCCATGACCATTATATGTATAATTAGTGAATAAAATAAGATAATTTTAGTTATTAAATGAGTGAATTGATGGTTATACGTATGTAATCAAACATTCCGTAAGTATTTGGAACGATATCATAACGTTAAGGACATTCGTTTTATTTTCAATTGAAATCGAATTTCATTTTCACATATTTTTGGAAGATAACTTTTTCATATTTAATTAACTAACAAAAAAAACGTCATGTTATTACATTTAATATTTAAAAACAATATTTTCTCTTTTTTTAATATTTAGTGTTTTCGAAATTCCGAGGGATTTCCGAGGGAAAACGGTTTTCCCTCGGAAACCCCTGGAAATTTGCAATATATATCTTTTAAAATTAAGCACTACATAATAATTTGTTGAGTTTAAATACAATCCATGACAATTATATGTATAATTAGTGAATAAAATAAGATAATTTTAATTATTAAATGAGTGAATTGATGGTTATAAATATGTAATCAAACATTCGGTAAGTATTTGGAACGATATCATAACGTTAAGGACATTCATTTTATTTTAAATTGAAATCGAATTTCATTTTCACATATTTGTGGAAGATAATTTTTTCTTATTTAATTAACGAACAAATAAAACATCATGTTATTACATTTAATATTTAAAAACAATATTTTCTCTTTTTTTTAGTATTTAGTGTTTTCGAAATTCCGAGGGATTTCCGAGGGAAACAGTTTTCCCTCGGAAATCCCACGAAATTTACAATATATATTTTTTAAAATTAAGCACTACATAATAATTTGTTGAGTTTGAATACAATCCATGACAATTATTTGTATAATTAGTGAATAAAATAAGATAATTTTAGTTATTAAATGAGTGAATTGATGGTTATACATATGTAATTAAACATTCGGTAAGTATTTGGAACGATATCATAACGTTAAAGACATTCGTTTTATTTTAAATTGAAATCGAATTTCATTTTCACATATTTTTTCCCTAGGAAATCCCTCAGAATTCCCTCTAAATTTACAATATATATTTTTTAAAATTAAGCACTACATAATAAATTGTTGAGTTTAAATACAATCCGTGACAATTATATGTATAATTAGTGAATAATATACGATAATTTTAGTTATTAAATGAGTGAATTGATAGTTATACATATGTAATCAAACATTCGGTAAGTATTTGGAACGATATCATAATGTTAAGGACATTCGTTTTATTTTAAATTGAAATCGAATTTCATTTTCACATATTTTTGGAAGATAATTTTTTCTTATTTAATTAACTAACAAATAAAACTTCATGTTATTACATTTAATATTTAAAAACAATATTTTCTCTTTTTTTTTTAATACGTAGTTTTTTTCGAAATTCCGAGGGATTTCCGATGGGAAACGGTTTTCCCTTGGAAATCCCTCGAAATTTACAATATATATTTTTTAAAATTAAGCACTACATAATAATTTGTTGAGTTTAAATACAATCCGTGACAATTATATATAAAATTAGTGAATAAAATAAGATAATATTAGTTATTAAATGAGTGAATTGATGGTTATACGTATGTAATGAAACATTCGGTAAGTATTTGGAACGATATCATAACGTTAAGGACATTCGTTTTATTTTAAATTGAAATTGAATTTCATTTTCACGTATTTTTGGAAGATAAATTTTTCATATTTAATTAACTAACAAAAAAAAACATCATGTTATTACATTTAATATTTAAAAACAATATTTTCTCTTTTTTTTAATATTTAGTGTTTTCGAAATTCCGAGGGATTTAAGAGGGAAGACGGTTTTCCCTCGGATATCCCTCGAAATTTGCAATATATATTTTTTAAAATTAAGCACTACATAATAATTTGCTGAGTTTAAATAAAATCCATGACAATTATATGTATAATTTGTGAATAAAATAAGATAATTTTAATTATAAAATGAGTGAATTGATGGTTATAAATATGTAATCAAACATTCGGTAAGTATTTGGAACGATATCATAACGTTAAAGACATTCGTTTTATTTTAAATTGAAATCGAATTTCATTTTCAAAATATTTTTGGGAGATAATTTTTTCTTATTTAGTTAACTAACAAATAAAACATCATGTTATTACAATTAATTTTTCAAAACAATATTTTCTCTTTTTTTTAATATTTAGTTTTTTCGAAATTCCGAGGGAAAACGGTTTTCCCACGGAAATCCCTCGAAATTCCCTCGAAATTTGCACTATATATTTTTTAAAATTAAGCACTACATAATAATTTGTTGAGTTTAAATACAATCCATGACCATTATATGTATAATTAGTGAATAAAATAAGATAATTTTAGTTATTAAATGAGTGAATTGATGGTTATACATATGTAATCAAACATTCGGTAAGTTTTTGGAACGATATCATAACGTTAAGGACATTAGTTTTATTTTAAATTAAATTGAATTTCATTTTCACATATTTTTGGAAGATAATTTTTTCATATTTAATTAACTAACAAATAAAACATCATGTTATTACATTTAATATTTAATAACAATATTTTCTCTTTTTTTTAATATTTAGTGTTTTCGAATTTTCGAGGGATTTCCGAGGGAAAACGGTTTTCCCTTGGAAATCCCTCGAAATTTACAATATATATTTTTTAAAATTAAGCACTACATAATAATTTGTTGAGTTTAAATACAATCCGTGACAATTATATGTAAAATTAGTGAATAAAATAAGATAATATTAGTTATTAAATGAGTGAATTGATGGTTATACATATGTAATCAAACATTCGGTATGTATTTGGAACGATATCATAACGTTAAGGACATTCGTTTTATTTTTAATTGAAATCGAATTTCATTTTCACATATTTTTGGAAGATAATTTTTTCTTATTTAATTAACTAACAAATAAAACATCATGTTATTACATTTAATATTTAAAAACAATATTTTCTCTTTTTTTTAATATTTAGTTTTTTCGAAATTCCGAGGGAAAACGGAAATCCCTCGGAATTCCCTCGGAATTTCCAATATATATTTTTTTAAATTAAGCACTACATAATAATTTGTTGAGTTTAAATACAATCCATGACAATTATATGTATAATAAATAAGATAATTTTAGTTATTAAATGAGTGAATTGATGGTTATACATATGTAATCAAACATTCGGTGAGTATTTGGAACGATATCATAACGTTAAGGACATTAGTTTTATTTTAAATTAAATTGAATTTCATTTTCACATATTTTTGGAAGATAATTTTTTCATATTTAATTAACTAACAAATAAAACATCATGTTATTACATTTAATATTTAAAAACAATATTTTCTCTTTTTTTTAATATTTAGTGTTTTCGAATTTTCGAGGGATTTCCGAGGGAAAACAGTTTTCCCTTGGAAATCCCTCGAAATTTACAATATATATTTTTTAAAATTAAGCACTACATAATAATTTGTTGAGGTTAAATACAATCCGTGACAATTATATGTATAATTAGTGAATAAAATAAGATAATTTTAGTTATTAAATGAGTGAGTTGACGGTTATACATACGTAATCAAACATTCGGTAAGTATTTGGAACGATATCATAACGTTAAGGACATTCGTTTTATTTTAAATTGAAATCGAATTTCATTTTCACATATTTTTGGAAGATAATTTTTTCATATTTAATTAACTAACAAATAAAACATCATGTTATTACATTTAATATTTAAAAACAATATTTTCTCTTTTTTTTAATATTTAGTGTTTTTGAAATTCCGTGGGAATTCCGAGGGACTGTCGAGGGAAAACGGTTTTCCCTCAGAAATCCTTCGGAATTCCCTCGGAATTGGCTATTTATATTTTTTAAAATTAAGCACTACATAATAATTTGTTGAGTTTAAATACAATCCATGACAATTATATGTATAATTAGTGAATAAAATAAGACAATTTCAGTTATTAAATGAGTGAATTGATGGTTATACATATGTAATTAAACATTCGGTAAGTATTTGGAACGATATCATAACGTTAAAGACATTCGTTTTATTTTAAATTGAAATCGAATTTCATTTTCACATATTTTTTCCCTAGGAAATCCCTCGGAATTCCCTCTAAATTTACAATATATATTTTTTAAAATTAAGCACAACATAATAAATTGTTGAGTTTAAATACAATCCGTGACAATTATATGTATAATTAGTGAATAATATACGATAATTTTAGTTATTAAATGAGTGAATTGATAGTTATACATATGTAATCAAACATTCGGAAAGTATTTGGAACGATATCATAACGTTAAGGACATTCGTTTTATTTTAAATTGAAATCGAATTTCATTTTCACATATTTTTGGAAGATAATTTTTTCATATTTAATTAACTAACAAATAAAACATCATGTTATTACATTTAATATTTAAAAACAATATTTTCTCTTTTTTTTAATATTTAGTGTTTTTGAAATTCCGTGGGAATTCCGAGGGACTGTCGAGGGAAAACGGTTTTCCCTCAGAAATCCTTCGGAATTCCCTCGGAATTGGCTATATATATTTTTTAAAATTAAGCACTACATAATAATTTGTTGAGTTTAAATACAATCCATGACAATTATATGTATAATTAGTGAATAAAATAAGATAATTTTAGTTATTAAATGAGTGAATTGATGGTTATACATACGTAATCAAACATTCGGTAAGTATTTGGAACGATATCATAACTTTAAGGACATTCGTTTTATTTTAAATTGAAATCGAATTTCATTTTCACATATTTTTGGAAGATAAATTTTTCTTATTTAATTAACTGACAAATAAAACATCATGTTATTACATTTATTATTTAAAAACAATATTTTCTCTTTTTTTTAATATTTATTTTTTCGTAATTCCGAGGGTAAACGGAAATCCCTCGGAATTCCCTCGAAATTTGCAATAAATATTTTTTAAAATTAAGCACTATAGAATAATTTGTTGAGTTTAAATACAATCCGTGACAATAATATGTAAAATTAGTGAATAAAATAAGATAATATTAGTTATTAAATGAGTGAATTGATGGTTATACGTATGTAATCAAACATTCGGTAAGTATTTGGAACGATATCATAACGTTAAGGACATTCGTTTATTTTAAATTGAAATCGAATTTCATTTTCACATATTTTTGGAAGATAATTTTTTCTTATTTAATTAACTAACAAATAAAACATCATGTTATTACATTTAATATTTAAAAACAATATTTTCTCTTTTTTTTTTTAATACGTAGTTTTTTTCGAAATTCCGAGGGATTTCCGATGGGAAACGGTTTTCCCTTGGAAATCCCTCGAAATTTACAATATATATTTTTTAAAATTAAGCACTACATAATAATTTGTTGAGTTTAAATACAATCCTTGACAATTATATATAAAATTAGTGAATAAAATAAGATAATATTAGTTATTAAATGAGTGAATTGATGGTTATACGTATGTAATGAAACATTCGGTAAGTATTTGGAACGATATCATAACGTTAAGGACATTCGTTTTATTTTAAATTGAAATTGAATTTCATTTTCATGTATTTTTGGAAGATAAATTTTTCATATTTAATTAACTAACAAAAAAAAACATCATGTTATTACATTTAATATTTAAAAACAATATTTTCTCTTTTTTTTAATATTTAGTGTTTTCGAAATTCCGAGGGATTTAAGAGGGAAGACGGTTTTCCCTCGGATATCCCTCGAAATTTGCAATATATATTTTTTAAAATTAAGCACTACATAATAATTTGTTGAGTTTAAATAAAATCCATGACAATTATATGTATAATTAGTGAATAAAATAAGATAATTTTAATTACAAAATGAGTGAATTGATGGTTATAAATATGTAATCAAACATTCGGTAAGTATTTGGAACGATATCATAACGTTAAAGACATTCGTTTTATTTTAAATTGAAATCGAATTTCATTTTCAAAATATTTTTGGGAGATAATTTTTTCTTATTTAATTAACTAACAAATAAAACATCATGTTATTACAATTAATTTTTCAAAACAATATTTTCTCTTTTTTTTAATATTTAGTTTTTTCGAAATTCCGAGGGAAAACGGTTTTCCCACGGAAATCCCTCGAAATTCCCTCGAAATTTGCACTATATATTTTTTAAAATTAAGCACTACATAATAATTTGTTGAGTTTAAATACAATCCATGACCATTATATGTATAATTAGTGAATAAAATAAGATAATTTTAGTTATTAAATGAGTGAATTGATGGTTATACATATGTAATCAAACATTCGGTAAGTATTTGGAACGATATCATAACGTTAAGGACATTAGTTTTATTTTAAATTAAATTGAATTTCATTTTCACATATTTTTGGAAGATAATTTTTTCATATTTAATTAACTAACAAATAAAACATCATGTTATTACATTTAATATTTAAAAACAATATTTTCTCTTTTTTTTAATAGTTAGTGTTTTCGAATTTTCGAGGGATTTCCGAGGGAAAACGGTTTTCCCTTGGAAATCCCTCGAAATTTACAATATATATTTTTTAAAATTAAGCACTACATAATAATTTGTTGAGTTTAAATACAATCCGTGACAATTATATGTAAAATTAGTGAATAAAATAAGATAATATTAGTTATTAAATGAGTGAATTGATGGTTATACATATGTAATCAAACATTCGGTATGTATTTGGAACGATATCATAACGTTAAGGACATTCGTTTTATTTTTAATTGAAATCGAATTTCATTTTCACATATTTTTGGAAGATAATTTTTTCTTATTTAATTAACTAACAAATAAAACATCATGTTATTACATTTAATATTTAAAAACAATATTTTCTCTTTTTTTTAATATTTAGTTTTTTCGAAATTCCGAGGGAAAACGGAAATCCCTCGGAATTCCCTCGAAATTTGCAATATATATTTTTTAAAATTAAGCACTACATAATAATTTGTTGAGTTTAAATACAATCCATGACAATTATATGTATAATTAGTGAATAAAATAAGATAATTTTAATTATTAAATGAGTGAATTGATGGTTATAAATATGTAATCAAACATTCGGTAAGTATTTGGAACGATATCATAACGTTAAGGACATTCATTTTATTTTAAATTGAAATCGAATTTCATTTTCACATATTTTTGGAAGATAATTTTTTCTTATTTAATTAACGAACAAATAAAACATTATGTTATTTCATTTAATATTTAAAAACAATATTTTCTCTTTTTTTTAATGTTTAGTGTTTTCGAAATTCCGAGGGATTTCCGAGGGAAAACAGTTTTCCCTCGGAAATCCCACGGAATTTACAATATATATTTTTTAAAATTAAGCACTAAACAATAATTTGTTGAGTTTAAATACAATCCATGACAATTATTTGTACAATTAGTGAATAAAATAAGATAATTTTAGTTATTAAAAGAGTGAATTGATGGTTATAAATATGTAATCAAACATTCGGTAAGTATTTGGAACGATATCATAACGTTAAGGACATTCGTTTTATTTTAAATTGAAATCGAATTTCATTTTCACATATTTTTGGGAGATAATTTTTTCTTATTTAATTAACTAACAAATAAAACTTCATGTTATTACATTTTAATATTTAAAAACAATATTTTGTCTTTTTTTTAATATTTAGTGTTTTCGAATTTCCGAGGGATGTCCGAGGGAAAACGGTTTTCCCTTGGAAATCCCTCGAAATTTACAATATATATTTTTTAAAATTAAGCACTACATAATAATTTGTTGAGTTTAAATACAATCCGTGACAATTATATGTAAAATTAGTGAATAAAATAAGATAATATTAGCTATTAAATGAGTGAATTGATGGTTATACATATGTAATCAAACATTCGGTAAGTATTTGGAACGATATCATAACGTTAAGGACATTCGTTTTATTTTAAATTGAAATCGAATTTCATTTTCACATATTTTTGGAAGATAATTTTTTCTTATTTAATTAACTAACAAATAAAACATCATGTTATTACAATTAATGTTTAAAAACAATATTTTCTCTTTTTTTTTAAAATTTAGTTTTTTCGAAATTCCGAGGGAAAACGGAATTCTCTCGGAATTCCCTCGGAATTTGCAATATATATTTTTTAAAATTAAGCACTACATAATAATTTGTTGAGTTTAAATACAATCCATGACAATTATATGTATAATTAGTGAATAAAATAAGATAATTTTAGTTATTAAATGAGTGAATTGATGGTTATACATATGTAATCAAACATTCGGTAAGTATTTGGAACGATATCATAACGTTAAGGACATTCGTTTTATTTTAAATTAAATTGAATTTCATTTTCACATATTTTTGGAAGATAATTTTTTCATATTTAATTAACTAACAAATAAAACATCATGTTATTACATTTTAATATTTAAAAACAATATTTTGTCTTTTTTTTAATATTTAGTGTTTTCGAATTTCCGAAGGATTTCCGAGGGAAAACGGTTTTTCCTTGGAAATCCCTCGAAATTTACAATATATATTTTTTAAAATTAAGCACTACATAATAATTTGTTGAGTTTAAATACAATCCGTGACAATTATATGTAAAATTAGTGAATAAAATAAGATAATATTAGTTATTAAATGAGTGAATTGATGGTTATACATATGTAATCAAACATTCGGTAAGTATTTGGAACGATATCATAACGTTAAGGACATTCGTTTTATTTTAAATTGAAATCGAATTTCCTTTTCACATATTTTTGGAAGATAATTTTTTCTTATTTAATTAACTAACAAATAAAACATCATGTTATTACATTTAATATTTAAAAACAATATTTTCTCTTTTTTTTAATATTTAGTTTTTTCGAAATTCCGAGGGAAAACGGAAATCCCTCGGAATTCCCTCGGAATTTGCAATATATATTTTTTAAAATTAAGCACTACATAATAATTTGTTGAGTTTAAATACAATCCATGACAATTATATGTATAATAAATAAGATAATTTTAGTTATTAAATGAGTGAATTGATGGTTATACATATGTAATCAAACATTCGGTAAGTATTTGGAACGATATCATAACGTTAAGGACATTCGTTTTATTTTAAATTAAATTGAATTTCATTTTCACATATTTTTGGAAGATAATTTTTTCATATTTAATTAACTAACAAATAAAACATCATGTTATTACATTTTAATATTTAAAAACAATATTTTGTCTTTTTTTTAATATTTAGTGTTTTCGAATTTCCGAGGGATTTCCGAGGGAAAACGGTTTTTCCTTGGAAATCCCTCGAAATTTACAATATATATTTTTTAAAATTAAGCACTACATAATAATTTGTTGAGTTTAAATACAATCCGTGACAATTATATATAAAATTAGTGAATAAAATAAGATAATTTTAGTTATTAAATGAGTAAATTGATGGTTATACGTATGTAATCAAACATTCGGTAAGTATTTGGAACGATATCATAAGGTTAAGGACATTCGTTTTATTTTAAATTGAAATCGAATTTCATTTTCAGATATTTTTGGAAGATAATTTTTTCTTATTTAATTAACTAACAAATAAAACATCAGGTTATTACATTTAATATTTAAAAACTATATTTTCTCTTTTTTTTAATATTTAGTGTTTTTGAAATTCCGAGGGATTGTCGAGGGAAAATGGTTTTCCCTCGGAAATCCCTCGGAATTCCCTCGGAATTGGCTATATATATTTTTTAAAATTAAGCATTACATAATAATTTGTTGAGTTTAAATACAATCCATGACAATTATATGTATAATTAGTGAATAAAATAAGATAATTTTAGTTATTAAATGAGTGAATTGATGGTTATACATACGTAATCAAACATTCGGTAAGTATTTGGAACGATATCATAATGTTAAGGACATTCGTTTTATTTTAAATTGAAATCGAATTTCATTTTCACATATTTTTGGAAGATAATTTTTTCTTATTTAATTAACTAACAAATAAAACATCATGTTATTACATTTAATATTTAAAAACAATATTTTCTCTTTTTTTTAATATTTAGTTTTTTCGAAATTCCGAGGGAAAACGGAAATCCCTCGGAATTCCCTCGGAATTTGCAATATATATTTTTTAAAATTAAGCACTACATAATAATTTGTTGAGTTTAAATACAATCCATGACAATTATATGTATAATTAGTGAATAAAATAAGATAATTTTAGTTATTAAATGAGTGAATTGTTGGTTATACATATGTAATCAAACATTCGGTAAGTATTTGGAACGATATCATAACGTTTAGGACATTCGTTTTATTTTAAATTAAATTGAATTTCATTTTCACATATTTTTGGAAGATAATTTTTTCATATTTAATTAACTAACAAATAAAACATCATGTTATTACATTTTAATATTTAAAAACATTATTTTGTCTTTTTTTTAATATTTAGTGTTTTCGAATTTCCGAGGGATGTCCGAGGGAAAACGGTTTTCCCTTGGAAATCCCTCGAAATTTACAATATATATTTTTTAAAATTAAGCACTACATAATAATTTGTTGAGTTTAAATACAATCCGTGACAATTATATGTAAAATTAGTGAATAAAATAAGATAATATTAGTTATTAAATGAGTGAATTGATGGTTATACATATGTAATCAAACATTCGGTAAGTATTTGGAACGATATCATAACGTTAAGGACATTCGTTTTATTTTAAATTGAAATCGAATTTCATTTTCACATATTTTTGGAAGATAATTTTTTCTTATTTAATTAACTAACAAATAAAACATCATGTTATTACAATTAATCTTTAAAAACAATATTTTCTCTTTTTTTTAAAATTTAGTTTTTTCGAAATTCCGAGGGAAAACGGAATTCTCTCAGAATTCCCTCGGAATTTGCAATATATATTTTTTAAAATTAAGCACTACATAATAATTTGTTGAGTTTAAATACAATCCATGACAATTATATGTACAATTAGTGAATAAAATAAGATAATTTTAGTTATTAAATGAGTGAATTGATGGTTATACATATGTAATCAAACATTCGGTAAGTATTTGGAACGATATCATAACGTTAAGGACATTCGTTTTATTTTAAATTAAATTGAATTTCATTTTCACATATTTTTGGAAGATAATTTTTTCATATTTAATTAACTAACAAACAAAACATCATGTTATTACATTTTAATATTTAAAAACAATATTTTGTCTTTTTTTTAATATTTAGTGTTTTCGAATTTCCGAAGGATTTCCGAGGGAAAACGGTTTTTCCTTGGAAATCCCTCGAAATTTACAATATATATTTTTTAAAATTAAGCACTACATAATAATTTGTTGAGTTTAAATACAATCCGTGACAATTATATGTAAAATTAGTGAATAAAATAAGATAATATTAGTTATTAAATGAGTGAATTGATGGTTATACATATGTAATCAAACATTCGGTAAGTATTTGGAACGATATCATAACGTTAAGGACATTCGTTTTATTTTAAATTGAAATCGAATTTCCTTTTCACATATTTTTGGAAGATAATTTTTTCTTATTTAATTAACTAACAAATAAAACATCATGTTATTACATTTAATATTTAAAAACAATATTTTCTCTTTTTTTTAATAATTAGTTTTTTCGAAATTCCGAGGGAAAACGGAAATCCCTCGGAATTCCCTCGGAATTTGCAATATATATTTTTTAAAATTAAGCACTACATAATAATTTGTTGAGTTTAAATACAATCCATGACAATTATATGTATAATTAGTGAATAAAATAAGATAATTTTAGTTATTAAATGAGTGAATTGATGGTTATACATATGTAATCAAACATTCGGTAAGTATTTGGAACGATATCATAACGTTAAGGACATTCGTTTTATTTTAAATTAAATTGAATTTCATTTTCACATATTTTTGGAAGATAATTTTTTCATATTTAATTAACTAACAAATAAAACATCATGTTATTACATTTTAATATTTAAAAACAATATTTTGTCTTTTTTTTAATATTTAGTGTTTTCGAATTTCCGAGGGATTTCCGAGGGAAAACGGTTTTTCCTTGGAAATCCCTCGAAATTTACAATATATATTTTTTAAAATTAAGCACTACATAATAATTTGTTGAGTTTAAATACAATCCGTGACAATTATATATAAAATTAGTGAATAAAATAAGATAATTTTAGTTATTAAATGAGTAAATTGATGGTTATACGTATGTAATCAAACATTCGGTATGTATTTGGAACGATATCATAACGTTAAGGACATTCGTTTTATTTTTAATTGAAATCGAATTTCATTTTCACATATTTTTGGAAGATAATTTTTTCTTATTTAATTAACTAACAAATAAAACATCATGTTATTACATTTAATATTTAAAAACAATATTTTCTCTTTTTTTTAATATTTAGTTTTTTCGAAATTCCGAGGGAAAACGAAAATCCCTCGGAATTCCCTCGGAATTTGCAATATATATTTTTTAAAATTAAGCACTACATAATAATTTGTTGAGTTTAAATACAATCCATGACAATTATATGTATAATAAATAAGATAATTTTAGTTATTAAATGAGTGAATTGATGGTTATACATATGTAATCAAACATTCGGTAAGTATTTGGAACGATATCATAACGTTAAGGACATTCGTTTTATTTTAAATTAAATTGAATTTCATTTTCACATATTTTTGGAAGATAATTTTTTCATATTTAATTAACTAACAAATAAAACATCATGTTATTACATTTTAATATTTAAAAACAATATTTTGTCTTTTTTTTAATATTTAGTGTTTTCGAATTTCCGAGGGATTTCCGAGGGAAAACGGTTTTTCCTTGGAAATCCCTCGAAATTTACAATATATATTTTTTAAAATTAAGCACTACATAATAATTTGTTGAGTTTAAATACAATCCGTGACAATTATATATAAAATTAGTGAATAAAATAAGATAATTTTAGTTATTAAATGAGTAAATTGATGGTTATACGTATGTAATCAAACATTCGGTAAGTATTTGGAACGATATCATAAGGTTAAGGACATTCGTTTTATTTTAAATTGAAATCGAATTTCATTTTCAGATATTTTTGGAAGATAATTTTTTCTTATTTAATTAACTAACAAATAAAACATCAGGTTATTACATTTAATATTTAAAAACTATATTTTCTCTTTTTTTTAATATTTAGTGTTTTTGAAATTCCGAGGGATTGTCGAGGGAAAATGGTTTTCCCTCGGAAATCCCTCGGAATTCCCTCGGAATTGGCTATATATATTTTTTAAAATTAAGCATTACATAATAATTTGTTGAGTTTAAATACAATCCATGACAATTATATGTATAATTAGTGAATAAAATAAGATAATTTTAGTTATTAAATGAGTGAATTGATGGTTATACATACGTAATCAAACATTCGGTAAGTATTTGGAACGATATCATAATGTTAAGGACATTCGTTTTATTTTAAATTGAAATCGAATTTCATTTTCACATATTTTTGGAAGATAATTTTTTCTTATTTAATTAACTAACAAATAAAACATCATGTTATTACATTTAATATTTAAAAACAATATTTTCTCTTTTTTTTAATATTTAGTTTTTTCGAAATTCCGAGGGAAAACGGAAATCCCTCGGAATTCCCTCGGAATTTGCAATATATATTTTTTAAAATTAAGCACTACATAATAATTTGTTGAGTTTAAATACAATCCATGACAATTATATGTATAATTAGTGAATAAAATAAGATAATTTTAGTTATTAAATGAGTGAATTGTTGGTTATACATATGTAATCAAACATTCGGTAAGTATTTGGAACGATATCATAACGTTTAGGACATTCGTTTTATTTTAAATTAAATTGAATTTCATTTTCACATATTTTTGGAAGATAATTTTTTCATATTTAATTAACTAACAAATAAAACATCATGTTATTACATTTTAATATTTAAAAACATTATTTTGTCTTTTTTTTAATATTTAGTGTTTTCGAATTTCCGAGGGATGTCCGAGGGAAAACGGTTTTCCCTTGGAAATCCCTCGAAATTTACAATATATATTTTTTAAAATTAAGCACTACATAATAATTTGTTGAGTTTAAATACAATCCGTGACAATTATATGTAAAATTAGTGAATAAAATAAGATAATATTAGTTATTAAATGAGTGAATTGATGGTTATACATATGTAATCAAACATTCGGTAAGTATTTGGAACGATATCATAACGTTAAGGACATTCGTTTTATTTTAAATTGAAATCGAATTTCATTTTCACATATTTTTGGAAGATAATTTTTTCTTATTTAATTAACTAACAAATAAAACATCATGTTATTACAATTAATCTTTAAAAACAATATTTTCTCTTTTTTTTAAAATTTAGTTTTTTCGAAATTCCGAGGGAAAACGGAATTCTCTCAGAATTCCCTCGGAATTTGCAATATATATTTTTTAAAATTAAGCACTACATAATAATTTGTTGAGTTTAAATACAATCCATGACAATTATATGTACAATTAGTGAATAAAATAAGATAATTTTAGTTATTAAATGAGTGAATTGATGGTTATACATATGTAATCAAACATTCGGTAAGTATTTGGAACGATATCATAACGTTAAGGACATTCGTTTTATTTTAAATTAAATTGAATTTCATTTTCACATATTTTTGGAAGATAATTTTTTCATATTTAATTAACTAACAAACAAAACATCATGTTATTACATTTTAATATTTAAAAACAATATTTTGTCTTTTTTTTAATATTTAGTGTTTTCGGATTTCCGAAGGATTTCCGAGGGAAAACGGTTTTTCCTTGGAAATCCCTCGAAATTTACAATATATATTTTTTAAAATTAAGCACTACATAATAATTTGTTGAGTTTAAATACAATCCGTGACAATTATATATAAAATTAGTGAATAAAATAAGATAATTTTAGTTATTAAATGAGTAAATTGATGGTTATACGTATGTAATCAAACATTCGGTAAGTATTTGGAACGATATCATAAGGTTAAGGACATTCGTTTTATTTTAAATTGAAATCGAATTTCATTTTCAGATATTTTTGGAAGATAATTTTTTCTTATTTAATTAACTAACAAATAAAACATCAGGTTATTACATTTAATATTTAAAAACTATATTTTCTCTTTTTTTTAATATTTAGTGTTTTTGAAATTCCGAGGGATTGTCGAGGGAAAATGGTTTTCCCTCGGAAATCCCTCGGAATTCCCTCGGAATTGGCTATATATATTTTTTAAAATTAAGCATTACATAATAATTTGTTGAGTTTAAATACAATCCATGACAATTATATGTATAATTAGTGAATAAAATAAGATAATTTTAGTTATTAAATGAGTGAATTGATGGTTATACATACGTAATCAAACATTCGGTAAGTATTTGGAACGATATCATAATGTTAAGGACATTCGTTTTATTTTAAATTGAAATCGAATTTCATTTTCACATATTTTTGGAAGATAATTTTTTCTTATTTAATTAACTAACAAATAAAACATCATGTTATTACATTTAATATTTAAAAACAATATTTTCTCTTTTTTTTAATATTTAGTTTTTTCGAAATTCCGAGGGAAAACGGAAATCCCTCGGAATTCCCTCGGAATTTGCAATATATATTTTTTAAAATTAAGCACTACATAATAATTTGTTGAGTTTAAATACAATCCATGACAATTATATGTATAATTAGTGAATAAAATAAGATAATTTTAGTTATTAAATGAGTGAATTGTTGGTTATACATATGTAATCAAACATTCGGTAAGTATTTGGAACGATATCATAACGTTTAGGACATTCGTTTTATTTTAAATTAAATTGAATTTCATTTTCACATATTTTTGGAAGATAATTTTTTCATATTTAATTAACTAACAAATAAAACATCATGTTATTACATTTTAATATTTAAAAACATTATTTTGTCTTTTTTTTAATATTTAGTGTTTTCGAATTTCCGAGGGATGTCCGAGGGAAAACGGTTTTCCCTTGGAAATCCCTCGAAATTTACAATATATATTTTTTAAAATTAAGCACTACATAATAATTTGTTGAGTTTAAATACAATCCGTGACAATTATATGTAAAATTAGTGAATAAAATAAGATAATATTAGTTATTAAATGAGTGAATTGATGGTTATACATATGTAATCAAACATTCGGTAAGTATTTGGAACGATATCATAACGTTAAGGACATTCGTTTTATTTTAAATTGAAATCGAATTTCATTTTCACATATTTTTGGAAGATAATTTTTTCTTATTTAATTAACTAACAAATAAAACATCATGTTATTACAATTAATCTTTAAAAACAATATTTTCTCTTTTTTTTAAAATTTAGTTTTTTCGAAATTCCGAGGGAAAACGGAATTCTCTCAGAATTCCCTCGGAATTTGCAATATATATTTTTTAAAATTAAGCACTACATAATAATTTGTTGAGTTTAAATACAATCCATGACAATTATATGTACAATTAGTGAATAAAATAAGATAATTTTAGTTATTAAATGAGTGAATTGATGGTTATACATATGTAATCAAACATTCGGTAAGTATTTGGAACGATATCATAACGTTAAGGACATTCGTTTTATTTTAAATTAAATTGAATTTCATTTTCACATATTTTTGGAAGATAATTTTTTCATATTTAATTAACTAACAAACAAAACATCATGTTATTACATTTTAATATTTAAAAACAATATTTTGTCTTTTTTTTAATATTTAGTGTTTTCGAATTTCCGAAGGATTTCCGAGGGAAAACGGTTTTTCCTTGGAAATCCCTTGAAATTTACAATATATATTTTTTAAAATTAAGCACTACATAATAATTTGTTGAGTTTAAATACAATCCGTGACAATTATATGTAAAATTAGTGAATAAAATAAGATAATATTAGTTATTAAATGAGTGAATTGATGGTTATACATATGTAATCAAACATTCGGTAAGTATTTGGAACGATATCATAACGTTAAGGACATTCGTTTTATTTTAAATTGAAATCGAATTTCCTTTTCACATATTTTTGGAAGATAATTTTTTCTTATTTAATTAACTAACAAATAAAACATCATGTTATTACATTTAATATTTAAAAACAATATTTTCTCTTTTTTTTAATAATTAGTTTTTTCGAAATTCCGAGGGAAAACGGAAATCCCTCGGAATTCCCTCGGAATTTGCAATATATATTTTTTAAAATTAAGCACTACATAATAATTTGTTGAGTTTAAATACAATCCATGACAATTATATGTATAATTAGTGAATAAAATAAGATAATTTTAGTTATTAAATGAGTGAATTGATGGTTATACATATGTAATCAAACATTCGGTAAGTATTTGGAACGATATCATAACGTTAAGGACATTCGTTTTATTTTAAATTAAATTGAATTTCATTTTCACATATTTTTGGAAGATAATTTTTTCATATTTAATTAACTAACAAATATGACATCATGTTATTACATTTTAATATTTAAAAACAATATTTTGTCTTTTTTTTAATATTTAGTGTTTTCGAATTTCCGAGGGATTTCCGAGGGAAAACGGTTTTTCCTTGGAAATCCCTCGAAATTTACAATATATATTTTTTAAAATTAAGCACTACATAATAATTTGTTGAGTTTAAATACAATCCGTGACAATTATATGTAAAATTAGTGAATAAAATAAGATAATATTAGTTATTAAATGAGTGAATTGATGGTTATACATATGTAATCAAACATTCGGTATGTATTTGGAACGATATCATAACGTTAAGGACATTCGTTTTATTTTTAATTGAAATCGAATTTCATTTTCACATATTTTTGGAAGATAATTTTTTCTTATTTAATTAACTAACAAATAAAACATCATGTTATTACATTTAATATTTAAAAACAATATTTTCTCTTTTTTTTAATATTTAGTTTTTTCGAAATTCCGAGGGAAAACGAAAATCCCTCGGAATTCCCTCGGAATTTGCAATATATATTTTTTAAAATTAAGCACTACATAATAATTTGTTGAGTTTAAATACAATCCATGACAATTATATGTATAATAAATAAGATAATTTTAGTTATTAAATGAGTGAATTGATGGTTATACATATGTAATCAAACATTCGGTAAGTATTTGGAACGATATCATAACGTTAAGGACATTCGTTTTATTTTAAATTAAATTGAATTTCATTTTCACATATTTTTGGAAGATAATTTTTTCATATTTAATTAACTAACAAATAAAACATCATGTTATTACATTTTAATATTTAAAAACAATATTTTGTTTTTTTTTTAATATTTAGTGTTTTCGAATTTCCGAGGGATTTCCGAGGGAAAACGGTTTTTCCTTGGAAGTCCCTCGAAATTTACAATATATATTTTTTAAAATTAAGCACTACATAATAATTTGTTGAGTTTAAATACAATGCGTGACAATTATATGTAATATTAGTGAATAAAATAAGATAATATTAGTTATTAAATGAGTGAATTGATGGTTATAAATATGTAATCAAACATTCGGTAAGCATTTGGAACGATATCATAACGTTAAGGACATTCGTTTTATTTTAAATTGAAATCGAATTTCATTTTCACATATTTTTGGAAGATAATTTTTTCTTATTTAATTAACTAACAAATAAAACATCATGTTATTACATTTAATATTTAAAAACAATATTTTCTCTTTTTTTTAATATTTAGTTTTTTCGAAATTCCGAGGGAAAACGAAAATCCCTCGGAATTCCCTCGGAATTTGCACTATATATATTTTAAAATTAAGCACTACGTAATAATTTGTTGAGTTTAAATACAATCCATGACAATTATATGTATAATTAGTGAATAAAATAAGATAATTTTAGTTATTAAATGAGTGAATTGATGGTTATACTTATGTAATCAAACATTCAGTAAGTATTTGGAACGATATCATAACGTTAAGGACATTCGTTTTATTTTAAATTAAATTGAATTTCATTTTCACATATTTTTGGAAGATAATTTTTTCATATTTAATTAACTAACAAATAAGACATCATGTTATTACATTTCAATATTTAAAAACAATATTTTGTCTTTTTTTTATTATTTAGTGTTTTCGAATTTCCGAGGGATTTCCGAGGGAAAACGGTTTTCCCTTGGAAATCCCTCGAAATTTACAATATATATTTTTTAAAATTAAGCACTACATAATAATTTGTTGAGGTTAAATACAATCCGTGACAATTATATGTATAATTAGTGAATAAAATAAGATAATTTTAGTTATTAATTGAGTGAGTTGATGGTTATACATACGTAATCAAACATTCGGTAAGTATTTGGAACGATATCTTAACGTTAAGGACATTCGTTTTATTTTAAATTGAAATCGAATTTCATTTTCACATATTTTTGGAAGATAATTTTTTCTTATTTAATTAACTAACAAATAAAACATCATGTTATTACATTTAATATTTAAAAACAATATTTTTTCTTTTTTTTAATATTTAGTTTTTTCGAAATTCCGAGGGAAAACGGAAATCCCTCGGAATTCCCTCGGAATTTGCAATATATATTTTTTAAAATTAAGCACTACATAATAATTTGTTGAGTTTAAATACAATCCATGACAATTATATTTATAATTAGTGAATAAAATAAGATAATTTTAGTTATTAAATGAGTGAATTGATGGTTATACATATGTAATCAAACATTCGGTAAGTATTTGGAACGATATCATAACGTTAAGGACATTCGTTTTATTTTAAATTAAATTGAATTTCATTTTCACATATTTTTGGAAGATAATTTTTTCATATTTAATTAACTAACAAATATGACATCATGTTATTACATTTTAATATTTAAAAACAATATTTTGTCTTTTTTTTAATATTTAGTGTTTTCGAATTTCCGAGGGAAAACGGTTTTTCCTTGGAAATCCCTCGAAATTTACAATATATATTTTTTAAAATTAAGCACTACATAATAATTTGTTGAGTTTAAATACAATCCGTGACAATTATATGTAAAATTAGTGAATAAAATAAGATAATTTTAGTTATTAAATGAGTAAATTGATGGTTATACGTATGTAATCAAACATTCGGTAAGTATTTGGAACGATATCATAAGGTTAAGGACATTCGTTTTATTTTAAATTGAAATCGAATTTCATTTTCAGATATTTTTGGAAGATAATTTTTTCTTATTTAATTAACTAACAAATAAAACATCAGGTTATTACATTTAATATTTAAAAACTATATTTTCTCTTTTTTTTAATATTTAGTGTTTTTGAAATTCCGAGGGATTGTCGAGGGAAAATGGTTTTCCCTCGGAAATCCCTCGGAATTCCCTCGGAATTGGCTATATATATTTTTTAAAATTAAGCATTACATAATAATTTGTTGAGTTTAAATACAATCCATGACAATTATATGTATAATTAGTGAATAAAATAAGATAATTTTAGTTATTAAATGAGTGAATTGATGGTTATACATACGTAATCAAACATTCGGTAAGTATTTGGAACGATATCATAATGTTAAGGACATTCGTTTTATTTTAAATTGAAATCGAATTTCATTTTCACATATTTTTGGAAGATAATTTTTTCTTATTTAATTAACTAACAAATAAAACATCATGTTATTACATTTAATATTTAAAAACAATATTTTCTCTTTTTTTTAATATTTAGTTTTTTCGAAATTCCGAGGGAAAACGGAAATCCCTCGGAATTCCCTCGGAATTTGCAATATATATTTTTTAAAATTAAGCACTACATAATAATTTGTTGAGTTTAAATACAATCCATGACAATTATATGTATAATTAGTGAATAAAATAAGATAATTTTAGTTATTAAATGAGTGAATTGTTGGTTATACATATGTAATCAAACATTCGGTAAGTATTTGGAACGATATCATAACGTTTAGGACATTCGTTTTATTTTAAATTAAATTGAATTTCATTTTCACATATTTTTGGAAGATAATTTTTTCATATTTAATTAACTAACAAATAAAACATCATGTTATTACATTTTAATATTTAAAAACATTATTTTGTCTTTTTTTTAATATTTAGTGTTTTCGAATTTCCGAGGGATGTCCGAGGGAAAACGGTTTTCCCTTGGAAATCCCTCGAAATTTACAATATATATTTTTTAAAATTAAGCACTACATAATAATTTGTTGAGTTTAAATACAATCCGTGACAATTATATGTAAAATTAGTGAATAAAATAAGATAATATTAGTTATTAAATGAGTGAATTGATGGTTATACATATGTAATCAAACATTCGGTAAGTATTTGGAACGATATCATAACGTTAAGGACATTCGTTTTTATTTTAAATTGAAATCGAATTTCATTTTCACATATTTTTGGAAGATAATTTTTTCTTATTTAATTAACTAACAAATAAAACATCATGTTATTACAATTAATCTTTAAAAACAATATTTTCTCTTTTTTTTAAAATTTAGTTTTTTCGAAATTCCGAGGGAAAACGGAATTCTCTCAGAATTCCCTCGGAATTTGCAATATATATTTTTTAAAATTAAGCACTACATAATAATTTGTTGAGTTTAAATACAATCCATGACAATTATATGTATAATTAGTGAATAAAATAAGATAATTTTAGTTATTAAATGAGTGAATTGATGGTTATACATATGTAATCAAACATTCGGTAAGTATTTGGAACGATATCATAACGTTAAGGACATTCGTTTTATTTTAAATTAAATTGAATTTCATTTTCACATATTTTTGGAAGATAATTTTTTCATATTTAATTAACTAACAAACAAAACATCATGTTATTACATTTTAATATTTAAAAACAATATTTTGTCTTTTTTTTAATATTTAGTGTTTTCGAATTTCCGAAGTATTTCCGAGGGAAAACGGTTTTTCCTTGGAAATCCCTCGAAATTTACAATATATATTTTTTAAAATTAAGCACTACATAATAATTTGTTGAGTTTAAATACAATCCGTGACAATTATATGTAAAATTAGTGAATAAAATAAGATAATATTAGTTATTAAATGAGTGAATTGATGGTTATACATATGTAATCAAACATTCGGTAAGTATTTGGAACGATATCATAACGTTAAGGACATTCGTTTTATTTTAAATTGAAATCGAATTTCCTTTTCACATATTTTTGGAAGATAATTTTTTCTTATTTAATTAACTAACAAATAAAACATCATGTTATTACATTTAATATTTAAAAACAATATTTTCTCTTTTTTTTAATAATTAGTTTTTTCGAAATTCCGAGGGAAAACGGAAATCCCTCGGAATTCCCTCGGAATTTGCAATATATATTTTTTAAAATTAAGCACTACATAATAATTTGTTGAGTTTAAATACAATCCATGACAATTATATGTATAATTAGTGAATAAAATAAGATAATTTTAGTTATTAAATGAGTGAATTGATGGTTATACATATGTAATCAAACATTCGGTAAGTATTTGGAACGATATCATAACGTTAAGGACATTCGTTTTATTTTAAATTAAATTGAATTTCATTTTCACATATTTTTGGAAGATAATTTTTTCATATTTAATTAACTAACAAATATGACATCATGTTATTACATTTTAATATTTAAAAACAATATTTTGTCTTTTTTTTAATATTTAGTGTTTTCGAATTTCCGAGGGATTTCCGAGGGAAAACGGTTTTTCCTTGGAAATCCCTCGAAATTTACAATATATATTTTTTAAAATTAAGCACTACATAATAATTTGTTGAGTTTAAATACAATCCGTGACAATTATATGTAAAATTAGTGAATAAAATAAGATAATATTAGTTATTAAATGAGTGAATTGATGGTTATACATATGTAATCAAACATTCGGTATGTATTTGGAACGATATCATAACGTTAAGGACATTCGTTTTATTTTTAATTGAAATCGAATTTCAATTTCACATATTTTTGGAAGATAATTTTTTCTTATTTAATTAACTAACAAATAAAACATCATGTTATTACATTTAATATTTAAAAACAATATTTTCTCTTTTTTTTAATATTTAGTTTTTTCGAAATTCCGAGGGAAAACGAAAATCCCTCGGAATTCCCTCGGAATTTGCAATATATATTTTTTAAAATTAAGCACTACATAATAATTTGTTGAGTTTAAATACAATCCATGACAATTATATGTATAATAAATAGGATAATTTTAGTTATTAAATGAGTGAATTGATGGTTATACATATGTAATCAAACATTCGGTAAGTATTTGGAACGATATCATAACGTTAAGGACATTCGTTTTATTTTAAATTAAATTGAATTTCATTTTCACATATTTTTGGAAGATAATTTTTTCATATTTAATTTACTAACAAATAAAACATCATGTTATTACATTTTAATATTTAAAAACAATATTTTGTTTTTTTTTTAATATTTAGTGTTTTCGAATTTCCGAGGGATTTCCGAGGGAAAACGGTTTTTCCTTGGAAATCCCTCGAAATTTACAATATATATTTTTTAAAATTAAGCACTACATAATAATTTGTTGAGTTTAAATACAATGCGTGACAATTATATGTAAAATTAGTGAATAAAATAAGATAATATTAGTTATTAAATGAGTGAATTGATGGTTATAAATATGTAATCAAACATTCGGTAAGCATTTGGAACGATATCATAACGTTAAGGACATTCGTTTTATTTTAAATTGAAATCGAATTTCATTTTCACATATTTTTGGAAGATAATTTTTTCTTATTTAATTAACTAACAAATAAAACATCATGTTATTACATTTAATATTTAAAAACAATATTTTCTCTTTTTTTTAATATTTAGTTTTTTCGAAATTCCGAGGGAAAACGGAAATCCCTCGGAATTCCCTCGGAATTTGCACTATATATATTTTAAAATTAAGCACTACGTAATAATTTGTTGAGTTTAAATACAATCCATGACAATTATATGTATAATTAGTGAATAAAATAAGATAATTTTAGTTATTAAATGAGTGAATTGATGGTTATACATATGTAATCAAACATTCGGTAAGTATTTGGAACGATATCATAACGTTAAGGACATTCGTTTTATTTTAAATTAAATTGAATTTCATTTTCACATATTTTTGGAAGATAATTTTTTCATATTTAATTAACTAACAAATAAGACATCATGTTATTACATTTCAATATTTAAAAACAATATTTTGTCTTTTTTTTATTATTTAGTGTTTTCGAATTTCCGAGGGATTTCCGAGGGAAAACGGTTTTCCCTTGGAAATCCCTCGAAATTTACAATATATATTTTTTAAAATTAAGCACTACATAATAATTTGTTGAGGTTAAATACAATCCGTGACAATTATATGTATAATTAGTGAATAAAATAAGATAATTTTAGTTATTAATTGAGTGAGTTGATGGTTATACATACGTAATCAAACATTCGGTAAGTATTTGGAACGATATCATAACGTTAAGGACATTCGTTTTATTTTAAATTGAAATCGAAATTCATTTTCACATATTTTTGGAAGATAATTTTTTCTTATTTAATTAACTAACAAATAAAACATCATGTTATTACATTTAATATTTAAAAACAATATTTTTTCTTTTTTTTAATATTTAGTTTTTTCGAAATTCCGAGGGAAAACGGAAATCCCTCGGAATTCCCTCGGAATTTGCAATATATATTTTTTAAAATTAAGCACTACATAATAATTTGTTGAGTTTAAATACAATCCATGACAATTATATGTATAATTAGTGAATAAAATAAGATAATTTTAGTTATTAAATGAGTGAATTGATGGTTATACATATGTAATCAAACATTCGGTAAGTATTTGGAACGATATCATAACGTTAAGGACATTCGTTTTATTTTAAATTAAATTGAATTTCATTTTCACATATTTTTGGAAGATAATTTTTTCATATTTAATTAACTAACAAATATGACATCATGTTATTACATTTTAATATTTAAAAACAATATTTTGTCTTTTTTTTAATATTTAGTGTTTTCGAATTTCCGAGGGATTTCCGAGGGAAAACGGTTTTTCCTTGGAAATCCCTCGAAATTTACAATATATATTTTTTAAAATTAAGCACTACATAATAATTTGTTGAGTTTAAATACAATCCGTGACAATTATATGTAAAATTAGTGAATAAAATAAGATAATATTAGTTATTAAATGAGTGAATTGATGGTTATACATATGTAATCAAACATTCGGTAAGTATTTGGAACGATATCATAACGTTAAGGACATTCGTTTTATTTTAAATTGAAATCGAATTTCATTTTCACATATTTTTGGAAGATAATTTTTTCTTATTTAATTAACTAACAAATAAAACATCATGTTATTACATTTAATATTTAAAAACAATATTTTCTCTTTTTTTTAATATTTAGTTTTTTCGAAATTCCGAGGGAAAACGGAAATCCCTCGAAATTCCCTCGGAATTTGCAATATATATTTTTTAAAATTAAGCACTACATAATAATTTGTTGAGTTTAAATACAATCCATGACAATTATATGTACAATTAGTGAATAAAATAAGATAATTTTAGTTATTAAATGAGTGAATTGATGGTTATACATATGTAATCAAACATTCGGTAAGTATTTGGAACGATATCATAACGTTAAGGACATTCGTTTTATTTTAAATTAAATTGAATTTCATTTTCACATATTTTTGGAAGATAATTTTTTCATATTTAATTAACTAACAAACAAAACATCATGTTATTACATTTTAATATTTAAAAACAATATTTTGTCTTTTTTTTAATATTTAGTGTTTTCGAATTTCCGAAGGATTTCCGAGGGAAAACGGTTTTTCCTTGGAAATCCCTCGAAATTTACAATATATATTTTTTAAAATTAAGCACTACATAATAATTTGTTGAGTTTAAATACAATCCGTGACAATTATATGTAAAATTAGTGAATAAAATAAGATAATATTAGTTATTAAATGAGTGAATTGATGGTTATACATATGTAATCAAACATTCGGTAAGTATTTGGAACGATATCATAACGTTAAGGACATTCGTTTTATTTTAAATTGAAATCGAATTTCCTTTTCACATATTTTTGGAAGATAATTTTTTCTTATTTAATTAACTAACAAATAAAACATCATGTTATTACATTTAATATTTAAAAACAATATTTTCTCTTTTTTTTAATAATTAGTTTTTTCGAAATTCCGAGGGAAAACGGAAATCCCTCGGAATTCCCTCGGAATTTGCAATATATATTTTTTAAAATTAAGCACTACATAATAATTTGTTGAGTTTAAATACAATCCATGACAATTATATGTATAATTAGTGAATAAAATAAGATAATTTTAGTTATTAAATGAGTGAATTGATGGTTATACATATGTAATCAAACATTCGGTAAGTATTTGGAACGATATCATAACGTTAAGGACATTCGTTTTATTTTAAATTAAATTGAATTTCATTTTCACATATTTTTGGAAGATAATTTTTTCATATTTAATTAACTAACAAATAAAACATCATGTTATTACATTTTAATATTTAAAAACAACATTTTGTCTTTTTTTTAATATTTAGTGTTTTTGAATTTCCGAGGGATTTCCGAGGGAAAACGGTTTTCACTTGGAAATCCCTCGAAATTTACAATATATATTTTTTAAAATTAAGCACTACATAATAATTTGTTGAGTTTAAATACAATCCGTGACAATTATATGTAAAATTAGTGAATAAAATAAGATAATATTAGTTATTAAATGAGTGAGTTGATGGTTATACATATGTAATCAAATATTCGGTAAGTATTTGGAATGATATCATAACGTTAAGGACATTCGTTTTATTTTAAATTGAAATCGAATTTCATTTTCACATATTTTTGGAAGATAATTTTTTCTTATTTAATTAACTAACAAATAAAACGTCATGTTATTACATTTAATATTTAAAAACAATATTTTCTCTTTTTTTTAATATTTAGAGTTTTCGAATTTCCGAGGGAAAACGGAAATCCCTCGGAATTTGCAATATATATTTTTTAAAATTAAGCACTACATAATAATTTGTTGAGTTTAAATACAATCCATGACAATTATATGTATAATTAGTGAATAAAATAAGATAATTTTTGTTATTAAATGAGTGAATTGATGGTTATACGTATGTAATCAAACATTCGGTAAGTATTTGGAACGATATCATAACGTTAAGGACATTCGTTTTATTTTAAATTGAAATCGAATTTCATTTTCACATATTTTTGGAAGATAATTTTTTCATATTTAATTAACTAACAAATAAAACATCATGTTATTACATTTAATATTTAAAAACAATATTTTCTATTTTTTTTAATATTTAGTGTTTTTGAAATTCCGAGGGATTTCCGAGGGAAAAGGGCTTTCCCTCGGAAATCCCACAAAATTTACAATAGATATTTTTTAAAATTAAGCACTACATAATAATTTGTTGAGTTTAAATACAATCCGTGACAATTATATGTAAAATTAGTGAATAAAATAAGATAACATTAGTTATTAAATGAGTGAATTGATGGTTATACGTATGTAATCAAACATTCGGTAAGTATTTGGAACGATATCATAATGTTAAGGACATTCGTTTTATTTTCAATTGAAATTGAATTTCATTTTCACATATTTTTGGAAGATAACTTTTTCATATTTAATTAACTAACAAAAAAAACATCATGTTATTACATTTAATATTTAAAAACAATATTTTCTCTTTTTTTTAATATCTAGTGTTTTCGAAATTCCGAGGGATTTCCGAGGGAAAATGGTTTTCCCTCGGAAATCCCTCGAAATTTGCAATATATATTTTTTTAAAATTAAGCACTACATAACAATTTGTTGAGTTTAAATACAATCCATGACAATTATATGTATAATTAGTGAATAAAATAAGATAATTTTAATTATTAAATGAGTGATTTGATGGTTATAAATATGTAATCAAACATTCGGTAAGTATTTGGAACGATATCATAACGTTAAGGACATTCATTTTATTTTAAATTGAAATCGAATTTCATTTTCACATATTTTTGGAAGATAATTTTTTCTTATTTAATTAACGAACAAATAAAACATTATGTTATTTCATTTAATATTTAAAAACAATATTTTCTCTTTTTTTTAATGTTTAGTGTTTTCGAAATTCCGAGGGATTTCCGAGGGAAAACAGTTTTCCCTCGGAAATCCCACGGAATTTACAATATATATTTTTTAAAATTAAGCACTAAACAATAATTTGTTGAGTTTAAATACAATCCATGACAATTATTTGTATAATTAGTGAATAAAATAAGATAATTTTAGTTATTAAAAGAGTGAATTGATGGTTATAAATATGTAATCAAACATTCGGTAAGTATTTGGAACGATATCATAACGTTAAGGACATTCGTTTTATTTTAAATTGAAATCGAATTTCATTATCACATATTTTTGGGAGATAATTTTTTCTTATTTAATTAACTAACAAATAAATCATCATGTTATTACAATTAATATTTAAAAACAATATTTTTCTTTTTTTTAATATTTCGTTTTTTCGAAATTCCGAGGGAAAACGGTTTTCCCACGGAAATCCCTCGGAATTCCCTCGGAATTTGCACTATATATTTTTTAAAATTAAGCACTACATAATAATTTGTTGAGTTTAAATACAATCCATGACCATTATATGTATAATTAGTGAATAAAATAAGATAATTTTAGTTATTAAATGAGTGAATTGATGGTTATACGTATGTAATCAAACATTCCGTAAGTATTTCGAACGATATCATAACGTTAAGGACATTCGTTTTATTTTCAATTGAAATCGAATTTCATTTTCACATATTTTTGGAAGATAACTTTTTCATATTTAATTAACTAACAAAAAAAACGTCATGTTATTACATTTAATATTTAAAAACAATATTTTCTCTTTTTTTAATATTTAGTGTTTTCGAAATTCCGAGGGATTTCCGAGGGAAAACGGTTTTCCCTCGGAAACCCCTCGAAATTTGCAATATATATCTTTTAAAATTAAGCACTACATAATAATTTGTTGAGTTTAAATACAATCCATGACAATTATATGTATAATTAGTGAATAAAATAAGATAATTTTAATTATTAAATGAGTGAATTGATGGTTATAAATATGTAATCAAACATTCTGTAAGTATTTGGAACGATATCATAACGTTAAGGACATTCGTTTTATTTTAAATTGAAATCGAATTTCATTTTAACATATTTTTGGAAGATAATTTTTTCTTATTTAATTAACTAACAAATAAAACATCATGTTATTACATTTAATATTTAAAAACAATATTTTCTCTTTTTTTTAATATTTAGTTTTTTCGAAATTCCGAGGGAAAACAGAAATCCCTCGGAATTCCCTCGGAATTTGCAATATATATTTTTTTAAATTAAGCACTACATAATAATTTGTTGAGTTTAAATACAATCCATGACAATTATATGTATAATTAGTGAATAAAATAAGATAATTTTAGTTATTAAATGAGTGAATTGATGGTTATACATATGTAATCAAACATTCGGTAAGTATTTGGAACGATATCATAACGTTAAGGACATTCGTTTTATTTTAAATTAAATTGAATTTCATTTTCACATATTTTTGGAAGATAATTTTTTCATATTTAATTAACTAACAAATATGACATCATGTTATTACATTTTAATATTTAAAAACAATATTTTGTCTTTTTTTTAATATTTAGTGTTTTCGAATTTCCGAGGGATTTCCGAGGGAAAACGGTTTTTCCTTGGAAATCCCTCGAAATTTACAATATATATTTTTTAAAATTAAGCACTACATAATAATTTGTTGAGTTTAAATACAATCCGTGACAATTATATGTAAAATTAGTGAATAAAATAAGATAATATTAGTTATTAAATGAGTGAATTGATGGTTATACATATGTAATCAAACATTCGGTAAGTATTTGGAACGATATCATAACGTTAAGGACATTCGTTTTATTTTAAATTGAAATCGAATTTCATTTTCACATATTTTTGGAAGATAATTTTTTCTTATTTAATTAACTAACAAATAAAACATCATGTTATTACATTTAATATTTAAAAACAATATTTTCTCTTTTTTTTAATATTTAGTTTTTTCGAAATTCCGAGGGAAAACGGAAATCCCTCGAAATTCCCTCGGAATTTGCAATATATATTTTTTAAAATTAAGCACTACATAATAATTTGTTGAGTTTAAATACAATCCATGACAATTATATGTACAATTAGTGAATAAAATAAGATAATTTTAGTTATTAAATGAGTGAATTGATGGTTATACATATGTAATCAAACATTCGGTAAGTATTTGGAACGATATCATAACGTTAAGGACATTCGTTTTATTTTAAATTAAATTGAATTTCATTTTCACATATTTTTGGAAGATAATTTTTTCATATTTAATTAACTAACAAATAAGACATCATGTTATTACATTTCAATATTTAAAAACAATATTTTGTCTTTTTTTTATTATTTAGTGTTTTCGAATTTCCGAGGGATTTCCGAGGGAAAACGGTTTTCCCTTGGAAATCCCTCGAAATTTACAATATATATTTTTTAAAATTAAGCACTACATAATAATTTGTTGAGGTTAAATACAATCCGTGACAATTATATGTATAATTAGTGAATAAAATAAGATAATTTTAGTTATTAATTGAGTGAGTTGATGGTTATACATACGTAATCAAACATTCGGTAAGTATTTGGAACGATATCATAACGTTAAGGACATTCGTTTTATTTTAAATTGAAATCGAAATTCATTTTCACATATTTTTGGAAGATAATTTTTTCTTATTTAATTAACTAACAAATAAAACATCATGTTATTACATTTAATATTTAAAAACAATATTTTTTCTTTTTTTTAATATTTAGTTTTTTCGAAATTCCGAGGGAAAACGGAAATCCCTCGGAATTCCCTCGGAATTTGCAATATATATTTTTTAAAATTAAGCACTACATAATAATTTGTTGAGTTTAAATACAATCCATGACAATTATATGTATAATTAGTGAATAAAATAAGATAATTTTAGTTATTAAATGAGTGAATTGATGGTTATACATATGTAATCAAACATTCGGTAAGTATTTGGAACGATATCATAACGTTAAGGACATTCGTTTTATTTTAAATTAAATTGAATTTCATTTTCACATATTTTTGGAAGATAATTTTTTCATATTTAATTAACTAACAAATATGACATCATGTTATTACATTTTAATATTTAAAAACAATATTTTGTCTTTTTTTTAATATTTAGTGTTTTCGAATTTCCGAGGGATTTCCGAGGGAAAACGGTTTTTCCTTGGAAATCCCTCGAAATTTACAATATATATTTTTTAAAATTAAGCACTACATAATAATTTGTTGAGTTTAAATACAATCCGTGACAATTATATGTAAAATTAGTGAATAAAATAAGATAATATTAGTTATTAAATGAGTGAATTGATGGTTATACATATGTAATCAAACATTCGGTAAGTATTTGGAACGATATCATAACGTTAAGGACATTCGTTTTATTTTAAATTGAAATCGAATTTCATTTTCACATATTTTTGGAAGATAATTTTTTCTTATTTAATTAACTAACAAATAAAACATCATGTTATTACATTTAATATTTAAAAACAATATTTTCTCTTTTTTTTAATATTTAGTTTTTTCGAAATTCCGAGGGAAAACGGAAATCCCTCGAAATTCCCTCGGAATTTGCAATATATATTTTTTAAAATTAAGCACTACATAATAATTTGTTGAGTTTAAATACAATCCATGACAATTATATGTACAATTAGTGAATAAAATAAGATAATTTTAGTTATTAAATGAGTGAATTGATGGTTATACATATGTAATCAAACATTCGGTAAGTATTTGGAACGATATCATAACGTTAAGGACATTCGTTTTATTTTAAATTAAATTGAATTTCATTTTCACATATTTTTGGAAGATAATTTTTTCATATTTAATTAACTAACAAACAAAACATCATGTTATTACATTTTAATATTTAAAAACAATATTTTGTCTTTTTTTTAATATTTAGTGTTTTCGAATTTCCGAAGGATTTCCGAGGGAAAACGGTTTTTCCTTGGAAATCCCTCGAAATTTACAATATATATTTTTTAAAATTAAGCACTACATAATAATTTGTTGAGTTTAAATACAATCCGTGACAATTATATGTAAAATTAGTGAATAAAATAAGATAATATTAGTTATTAAATGAGTGAATTGATGGTTATACATATGTAATCAAACATTCGGTAAGTATTTGGAACGATATCATAACGTTAAGGACATTCGTTTTATTTTAAATTGAAATCGAATTTCCTTTTCACATATTTTTGGAAGATAATTTTTTCTTATTTAATTAACTAACAAATAAAACATCATGTTATTACATTTAATATTTAAAAACAATATTTTCTCTTTTTTTTAATAATTAGTTTTTTCGAAATTCCGAGGGAAAACGGAAATCCCTCGGAATTCCCTCGGAATTTGCAATATATATTTTTTAAAATTAAGCACTACATAATAATTTGTTGAGTTTAAATACAATCCATGACAATTATATGTATAATTAGTGAATAAAATAAGATAATTTTAGTTATTAAATGAGTGAATTGATGGTTATACATATGTAATCAAACATTCGGTAAGTATTTGGAACGATATCATAACGTTAAGGACATTCGTTTTATTTTAAATTAAATTGAATTTCATTTTCACATATTTTTGGAAGATAATTTTTTCATATTTAATTAACTAACAAATAAAACATCATGTTATTACATTTTAATATTTAAAAACAACATTTTGTCTTTTTTTTAATATTTAGTGTTTTTGAATTTCCGAGGGATTTCCGAGGGAAAACGGTTTTCACTTGGAAATCCCTCGAAATTTACAATATATATTTTTTAAAATTAAGCACTACATAATAATTTGTTGAGTTTAAATACAATCCGTGACAATTATATGTAAAATTAGTGAATAAAATAAGATAATATTAGTTATTAAATGAGTGAGTTGATGGTTATACATATGTAATCAAATATTCGGTAAGTATTTGGAATGATATCATAACGTTAAGGACATTCGTTTTATTTTAAATTGAAATCGAATTTCATTTTCACATATTTTTGGAAGATAATTTTTTCTTATTTAATTAACTAACAAATAAAACGTCATGTTATTACATTTAATATTTAAAAACAATATTTTCTCTTTTTTTTAATATTTAGAGTTTTCGAATTTCCGAGGGAAAACGGAAATCCCTCGGAATTTGCAATATATATTTTTTAAAATTAAGCACTACATAATAATTTGTTGAGTTTAAATACAATCCATGACAATTATATGTATAATTAGTGAATAAAATAAGATAATTTTTGTTATTAAATGAGTGAATTGATGGTTATACGTATGTAATCAAACATTCGGTAAGTATTTGGAACGATATCATAACGTTAAGGACATTCGTTTTATTTTAAATTGAAATCGAATTTCATTTTCACATATTTTTGGAAGATAATTTTTTCATATTTAATTAACTAACAAATAAAACATCATGTTATTACATTTAATATTTAAAAACAATATTTTCTATTTTTTTTAATATTTAGTGTTTTTGAAATTCCGAGGGATTTCCGAGGGAAAAGGGCTTTCCCTCGGAAATCCCACAAAATTTACAATAGATATTTTTTAAAATTAAGCACTACATAATAATTTGTTGAGTTTAAATACAATCCGTGACAATTATATGTAAAATTAGTGAATAAAATAAGATAACATTAGTTATTAAATGAGTGAATTGATGGTTATACGTATGTAATCAAACATTCGGTAAGTATTTGGAACGATATCATAATGTTAAGGACATTCGTTTTATTTTCAATTGAAATTGAATTTCATTTTCACATATTTTTGGAAGATAACTTTTTCATATTTAATTAACTAACAAAAAAAACATCATGTTATTACATTTAATATTTAAAAACAATATTTTCTCTTTTTTTTAATATCTAGTGTTTTCGAAATTCCGAGGGATTTCCGAGGGAAAATGGTTTTCCCTCGGAAATCCCTCGAAATTTGCAATATATATTTTTTTAAAATTAAGCACTACATAACAATTTGTTGAGTTTAAATACAATCCATGACAATTATATGTATAATTAGTGAATAAAATAAGATAATTTTAATTATTAAATGAGTGATTTGATGGTTATAAATATGTAATCAAACATTCGGTAAGTATTTGGAACGATATCATAACGTTAAGGACATTCATTTTATTTTAAATTGAAATCGAATTTCATTTTCACATATTTTTGGAAGATAATTTTTTCTTATTTAATTAACGAACAAATAAAACATTATGTTATTTCATTTAATATTTAAAAACAATATTTTCTCTTTTTTTTAATGTTTAGTGTTTTCGAAATTCCGAGGGATTTCCGAGGGAAAACAGTTTTCCCTCGGAAATCCCACGGAATTTACAATATATATTTTTTAAAATTAAGCACTAAACAATAATTTGTTGAGTTTAAATACAATCCATGACAATTATTTGTATAATTAGTGAATAAAATAAGATAATTTTAGTTATTAAAAGAGTGAATTGATGGTTATAAATATGTAATCAAACATTCGGTAAGTATTTGGAACGATATCATAACGTTAAGGACATTCGTTTTATTTTAAATTGAAATCGAATTTCATTATCACATATTTTTGGGAGATAATTTTTTCTTATTTAATTAACTAACAAATAAATCATCATGTTATTACAATTAATATTTAAAAACAATATTTTTCTTTTTTTTAATATTTCGTTTTTTCGAAATTCCGAGGGAAAACGGTTTTCCCACGGAAATCCCTCGGAATTCCCTCGGAATTTGCACTATATATTTTTTAAAATTAAGCACTACATAATAATTTGTTGAGTTTAAATACAATCCATGACCATTATATGTATAATTAGTGAATAAAATAAGATAATTTTAGTTATTAAATGAGTGAATTGATGGTTATACGTATGTAATCAAACATTCCGTAAGTATTTCGAACGATATCATAACGTTAAGGACATTCGTTTTATTTTCAATTGAAATCGAATTTCATTTTCACATATTTTTGGAAGATAACTTTTTCATATTTAATTAACTAACAAAAAAAACGTCATGTTATTACATTTAATATTTAAAAACAATATTTTCTCTTTTTTTAATATTTAGTGTTTTCGAAATTCCGAGGGATTTCCGAGGGAAAACGGTTTTCCCTCGGAAACCCCTCGAAATTTGCAATATATATCTTTTAAAATTAAGCACTACATAATAATTTGTTGAGTTTAAATACAATCCATGACAATTATATGTATAATTAGTGAATAAAATAAGATAATTTTAATTATTAAATGAGTGAATTGATGGTTATAAATATGTAATCAAACATTCGGTAAGTATTTGGAACGATATCATAACGTTAAGGACATTCATTTTATTTTAAATTGAAATCGAATTTCATTTTCACATATTTGTGGAAGATAATTTTTTCTTATTTAATTAACGAACAAATAAAACATCATGTTATTACATTTAATATTTAAAAACAATATTTTCTCTTTTTTTTAATATTTAGTGTTTTCGAAATTCCGAGGGATTTCCGAGGGAAACAGTTTTCCCTCGGAAATCCCACGGAATTTACAATATATATTTTTTAAAATTAAGCACTACATAATAATTTGTTGAGTTCAAATACAATCCGTGACAATTATATGTAAAATTAGTGAATAAAATAAGATAATATTAGTTATTAAATGAGTGAGTTGATGGTTATACATATGTAATCAAATATTCGGTAAGTATTTGGAATGATATCATAACGTTAAGGACATTCGTTTTATTTTAAATTGAAATCGAATTTCATTTTCACATATTTTTGGAAGATAATTTTTTCTTATTTAATTAACTAACAAATAAAACGTCATGTTATTACATTTAATATTTAAAAACAATATTTTCTCTTTTTTTTAATATTTAGTGTTTTCGAATTTCCGAGGGAAAACGGAAATCCCTCGGAATTTGCAATATATATTTTTTAAAATTAAGCACTACATAATAATTTGTTGAGTTTAAATACAATCCATGACAATTATATGTATAATTATTGAATAAAATAAGATAATTTTTGTTATTAAATGAGTGAATTGATGGTTATACATATGTAATCAAACATTCGGTAAGTATTTGGAACGATATCATAACGTTAAGGACATTCGTTTTATTTTAAATTGAAATCGAATTTCATTTTCACATATTTTTGGAAGATAATTTTTTCATATTTAATTAACTAACAAATAAAACATCATGTTATTACATTTAATATTTAAAAACAATATTTTCTATTTTTTTTAATATTTAGTGTTTTTGAAATTCCGAGGGATTTCCGAGGGAAAAGGGTTTTCCCTCGGAAATCCCACAAAATTTAAAATAGATATTTTTTAAAATTAAGCACTACATAATAATTTGTTGAGTTTAAATACAATCCGTGACAATTATATGTAAAATTAGTGAATAAAATAAGATAATATTAGTTATTAAATGAGTGAATTGATGGTTATACGTATGTAATCAAACATTCGGTAAGTATTTGGAACGATATCATAATGTTAAGGACATTCGTTTTATTTTCAATTGAAATTGAATTTCATTTTCACATATTTTTGGAAGATAACTTTTTCATATTTAATTAACTAGCAAAAAAAACATCATGTTATTACATTTAATATTTAAAAACAATATTTTCTCTTTTTTTTAATATCTAGTGTTTTCGAAATTCCGAGGGATTTCCGAGGGAAAATGGTTTTCCCTCGGAAATCCCTCGAAATTTGCAATATATATTTTTTTAAAATTAAGCACTACATAATAATTTGTTGAGTTTAAATACAATCCATGACAATTATATGTATAATTAGTGAATAAAATAAGATAATTTTAATTATTAAATGAGTGAATTGATGGTTATAAATATGTAATCAAACATTCGGTAAGTATTTGGAACGATATCATAACGTTAAGGACATTCATTTTATTTTAAATTGAAATCGAATTTCATTTTCACATATTTTTGGAAGATAATTTTTTCTTATTTAATTAACGAACAAATAAAACATCATGTTATTTCATTTAATATTTAAAAACAATATTTTCTCTTTTTTTTAATGTTTAGTGTTTTCGAAATTCCGAGGGATTTCCGAGGGAAAACAGTTTTCCCTCGGAAATCCCACGGAATTTACAATATATATTTTTTAAAATTAAGCACTAAACAATAATTTGTTGAGTTTAAATACAATCCATGACAATTATTTGTATAATTAGTGAATAAAATAAGATAATTTTAGTTATTAAAAGAGTGAATTGATGGTTATAAATATGTAATCAAACATTCGGTAAGTATTTGGAACGATATCATAACGTTAAGGACATTCGTTTTATTTTAAATTGAAATCGAATTTCATTTTCACATATTTTTGGGAGATAATTTTTTCTTATTTAATTAACTAACAAATAAATCATCATGTTATTACAATTAATTTTTAAAAACAATATTTTTCTTTTTTTTAATATTTAGTTTTTTCGAAATTCCGAGGGAAAACGGTTTTCCCACGGAAATCCCTCGGAATTCCCTCGGAATTTGCACTATATATTTTTTAAAATTAAGCACTACATAATAATTTGTTGAGTTTAAATACAATCCATGACCATTATATGTATAATTAGTGAATAAAATAAGATAATTTTAGTTATTAAATGAGTGAATTGATGGTTATACGTATGTAATCAAACATTCCGTAAGTATTTGGAACGATATCATAACGTTAAGGACATTCGTTTTATTTTCAATTGAAATCGAATTTCATTTTCACATATTTTTGGAAGATAACTTTTTCATATTTAATTAACTAACAAAAAAAAAGTCATGTTATTACATTTAATATTTAAAAACAATGTTTTCTCTTTTTTTAATATTTAGTGTTTTCGAAATTCCGAGGGATTTCCGAGGGAAAACGGTTTTCCCTCGGAAACCCCTCGAAATTTGCAATATATATCTTTTAAAATTAAGCACTACATAATAATTTGTTGAGTTTAAATACAATCCATGACAATTATATGTATAATTAGTGAATAAAATAAGATAATTTTAATTATTAAATGAGTGAATTGATGGTTATAAATATGTAATCAAACATTCGGTAAGTATTTGGAACGATATCATAACGTTAAGGACATTCATTTTATTTTAAATTGAAATCGAATTTCATTTTCACATATTTTTGGAAGATAATTTTTTCTTATTTAATTAACGAACAAATAAAACATTATGTTATTTCATTTAATATTTAAAAACAATATTTTCTCTTTTTTTTAATGTTTAGTGTTTTCGAAATTCCGAGGGATTTCCGAGGGAAAACAGTTTTCCCTCGGAAATCCCACGGAATTTACAATATATATTTTTTAAAATTAAGCACTAAACAAGAATTTGTTGAGTTTAAATACAATCCATGACAATTATTTGTATAATTAGTGAATAAAATAAGATAATTTTAGTTATTAAAAGAGTGAATTGATGGTTATAAATATGTAATCAAACATTCGGTAAGTATTTGGAACGATATCATAACGTTAAGGACATTCGTTTTATTTTAAATTGAAATCGAATTTCATTTTCACATATTTTTTCCCTAGGAAATCCCTCGGAATTCCCTCTAAATTTACAATATATATTTTTTAAAATTAAGCACTACATAATAAATTGTTGAGTTTAAATACAATCCGTGACAATTATATGTATAATTAGTGAATAATATACGATAATTTTAGTTATTAAATGAGTGAATTGATAGTTATACATATGTAATCAAACATTCGGTAAGTATTTGGAACGATATCATAATGTTAAGGACATTCGTTTTATTTTAAATTGAAATCGAATTTCATTTTCACATATTTTTGGAAGATAATTTTTTCATATTTAATTAACTAACAAATAAAACATCATGTTATTACATTTAATATTTAAAAACAATATTTTCTCTTTTTTTTTTCATACGTAGTTTTTTTCGAAATTCCGAGGGATTTCCGATGGGAAACGGTTTTCCCTTGGAAATCCCTCGAAATTTACAATATATATTTTTTAAAATTAAGCACTACATAATAATTTGTTGAGTTTAAATACAATCCGTGACAATTATATATAAAATTAGTGAATAAAATAAGATAATATTAGTTATTAAATGAGTGAATTGATGGTTATACGTATGTAATGAAACATTCGGTAAGTATTTGGAACGATATCATAACGTTAAGGACATTCGTTTTATTTTAAATTGAAATTGAATTTCATTTTCACGTATTTTTGGAAGATAAATTTTTCATATTTAATTAACTAACAAAAAAAAACATCATGTTATTACATTTAATATTTAAAAACAATATTTTCTCTTTTTTTTAATATTTAGTGTTTTCGAAATTCCTAGGGATTTAAGAGGGAAGACGGTTTTCCCTCGGATATCCCTCGAAATTTGCAATATATATTTTTTAAAATTAAGCACTACATAATAATTTGCTGAGTTTAAATAAAATCCATGACAATTATATGTATAATTAGTGAATAAAATAAGATAATTTTAATTATAAAATGAGTGAATTGATGGTTATAAATATGTAATCAAACATTCGGTAAGTATTTGGAACGATATCATAACGTTAAAGACATTCGTTTTATTTTAAATTGAAATCGAATTTCATTTTCAAAATATTTTTGGGAGATAATTTTTTCTTATTTAATTAACTAACAAATAAAACATCATGTTATTACAATTAATTTTTCAAAACAATATTTTCTCTTTTTTTTAATATTTAGTTTTTTCGAAATTCCGAGGGAAAACGGTTTTCCCACGGAAATCCCTCGAAATTCCCTCGAAATTTGCACTATATATTTTTTAAAATTAAGCACTACATAATAATTTGTTGAGTTTAAATACAATCCATGACCATTATATGTATAATTAGTGAATAAAATAAGATAATTTTAGTTATTAAATGAGTGAATTGATGGTTATACATATGTAATCAAACATTCGGTAAGTATTTGGAACGATATCATAACGTTAAGGACATTAGTTTTATTTTAAATTAAATTGAATTTCATTTTCACATATTTTTGGAAGATAATTTTTTTATATTTAATTAACTAACAAATAAAACATCATGTTATTACATTTAATATTTAAAAACAATATTTTCTCTTTTTTTTAATATTTAGTGTTTTCGAATTTTCGAGGGATTTCCGAGGGAAAACGGTTTTCCCTTGGAAATCCCTCGAAATTTACAATATATATTTTTTAAAATTAAGCACTACATAATAATTTGTTGAGTTTAAATACAATCCGTGACAATTATATGTAAAATTAGTGAATAAAATAAGATAATATTAGTTATTAAATGAGTGAATTGATGGTAATACATATGTAATCAAACATTCGGTATGTATTTGGAACGATATCATAACGTTAAGGACATTCGTTTTATTTTTAATTGAAATCGAATTTCATTTTCACATATTTTTGGAAGATAATTTTTTCTTATTTAATTAACTAACAAATAAAACATCATGTTATTACATTTAATATTTAAAAAAAATATTTTCTCTTTTTTTTAATATTTAGTTTTTTCGAAATTCCGAGGGAAAACGGAAATCCCTCGGAATTCCCTCGGAATTTGCAATATATATTTTTTTAAATTAAGCACTACATAATAATTTGTTGAGTTTAAATACAATCCATGACAATTATATGTATAATAAATAAGATAATTTTAGTTATTAAATGAGTGAATTGATGGTTATACATATGTAATCAAACATTCGGTGAGTATTTGGAACGATAACATAACGTTAAGGACATTAGTTTTATTTTAAATTAAATTGAATTTCATTTTCACATATTTTTGGAAGATAACTTTTTCATATTTAATTAACTAACAAAAAAAACGTCATGTTATTACATTTAATATTTAAAAACAATATTTTCTCTTTTTTTTAATATTTAGTGTTTTCGAATTTTCGTGGGATTTCCGAGGGAAAACAGTTTTCCCTTGGAAATCCCTCGAAATTTACAATATATATTTTTTAAAATTAAGCACTACATAATAATTTGTTGAGGTTAAATACAATCCGTGACAATTATATGTATAATTAGTGAATAAAATAAGATAATTTTAGTTATTAAATGAGTGAGTTGACGGTTATACATACGTAATCAAACATTCGGTAAGTATTTGGAACGATATCATAACGTTAAGGACATTCGTTTTATTTTAAATTGAAATCGAATTTCATTTTCACATATTTTTGGAAGATAATTTTTTCATATTTAATTAACTAACAAATAAAACATCATGTTATTACATTTAATATTTAAAAACAATATTTTCTCTTTTTTTTAATATTTAGTGTTTTCGAATTTTCGAGGGATTTCCGAGGGAAAACGGTTTTCCCTTGGAAATCCCTCGAAATTTACAATATATATTTTTTAAAATTAAGCACTACATAATAATTTGTTGAGTTTAAATACAATCCGTGACAATTATATGTAAAATTAGTGAATAAAATAAGATAATATTAGTTATTAAATGAGTGAATTGATGGTAATACATATGTAATCAAACATTCGGTATGTATTTGGAACGATATCATAACGTTAAGGACATTCGTTTTATTTTTAATTGAAATCGAATTTCATTTTCACATATTTTTGGAAGATAATTTTTTCTTATTTAATTAACTAACAAATAAAACATCATGTTATTACATTTAATATTTAAAAAAAATATTTTCTCTTTTTTTTAATATTTAGTTTTTTCGAAATTCCGAGGGAAAACGGAAATCCCTCGGAATTCCCTCGGAATTTGCAATATATATTTTTTTAAATTAAGCACTACATAATAATTTGTTGAGTTTAAATACAATCCATGACAATTATATGTATAATAAATAAGATAATTTTAGTTATTAAATGAGTGAATTGATGGTTATACATATGTAATCAAACATTCGGTGAGTATTTGGAACGATAACATAACGTTAAGGACATTAGTTTTATTTTAAATTAAATTGAATTTCATTTTCACATATTTTTGGAAGATAACTTTTTCATATTTAATTAACTAACAAAAAAAACGTCATGTTATTACATTTAATATTTAAAAACAATATTTTCTCTTTTTTTTAATATTTAGTGTTTTCGAATTTTCGAGGGATTTCCGAGGGAAAACAGTTTTCCCTTGGAAATCCCTCGAAATTTACAATATATATTTTTAAAAATTAAGCACTACATAATAATTTGTTGAGGTTAAATACAATCCGTGACAATTATATGTATAATTAGTGAATAAAATAAGATAATTTTAGTCATTAAATGAGTGAGTTGACGGTTATACATACGTAATCAAACATTCGGTAAGTATTTGGAACGATATCATAACGTTAAGGACATTCGTTTTATTTTAAATTGAAATCGAATTTCATTTTCACATATTTTTGGAAGATAATTTTTTCATATTTAATTAACTAACAAATAAAACATCATGTTATTACATTTAATATTTAAAAACAATATTTTCTCTTTTTTTTAATATTTAGTGTTTTTGAAATTCCGTGGAAATTCCGAGGGACTGTCGAGGGAAAACGGTTTTCCCTCAGAAATCCTTCGGAATTCCCTCGGAATTGGCTATTTATATTTTTTAAAATTAAGCACTACATAATAATTTGTTGAGTTTAAATACAATCCATGACAATTATATGTATAATTAGTGAATAAAATAAGACAATTTCAGTTATTAAATGAGTGAATTGATGGTTATACATATGTAATTAAACATTCGGTAAGTATTTGGAACGATATCATAACGTTAAAGACATTCGTTTTATTTTAAATTGAAATCGAATTTCATTTTCACATATTTTTTCCCTAGGAAATCCCTCGGAATTCCCTCTAAATTTACAATATATATTTTTTAAAATTAAGCACAACATAATAAATTGTTGAGTTTAAATACAATCCGTGACAATTATATGTATAATTAGTGAATAATATACGATAATTTTAGTTATTAAATGAGTGAATTGATAGTTATGCATATGTAATCAAACATTCGGAAAGTATTTGGAACGATATCATAACGTTAAGGACATTCGATTTATTTTAAATTGAAATCGAATTTCATTTTCACATATTTTTGGAAGATAATTTTTTCATATTTAATTAACTAACAAATAAAACATCATGTTATTACATTTAATATTTAAAAACAATATTTTCTCTTTTTTTTAATATTTAGTGTTTTTGAAATTCCGTGGGAATTCCGAGGGACTGTCGAGGGAAAACGGTTTTCCCTCAGAAATCCTTCGGAATTCCCTCGGAATTGGCTATATATATTTTTTAAAATTAAGCACTACATAATAATTTGTTGAGTTTAAATACAATCCATGATAATTATATGTATAATTAGTGAATAAAATAAGATAATTTTAGTTATTAAATGAGTGAATTGATGGTTATACATACGTAATCAAACATTCGGTAAGTATTTGGAACGATATCATAACGTTAAGGACATTCGTTTTATTTTAAATTGAAATCGAATTTCATTTTCACATATTTTTGGAAGATAAATTTTTCTTATTTAATTAACTGACAAATAAAACATCATGTTATTACATTTATTATTTAAAAACAATATTTTCTCTTTTTTTTAATATTTATTTTTTCTTAATTCCGAGGGTAAACGGAAATCCCTCGGAATTCCCTCGAAATTTACAATATATATTTTTTAAAATTAAGCACTACATAATAATTTGTTGAGTTTAAATACTATCCGTGACAATTATATGTAAAATTAGTGAATAAAATAAGATAATATTAGTTATTAAATGAGTGAATTGATGGTTATACATATGTAATCAAACATTCGGTAAGTATTTGGAACGATATCATAACGTTAAGGACATTCGTTTTATTTTTAATTGAAATCGAATTTCATTTTCACAAATGTTTGGAAGATAATTTTTTCTTATTTAATTAACTAACAAATAAAACATCATGTTATTACATTTAATATTTAAAAACAATATTTTCTCTTTTTTTTTTAATACGTAGTTTTTTTCGAAATTCCGAGGGATTTCCGATGGGAAACGGTTTTCCCTTGGAAATCCCTCGAAATTTACAATATATATTTTTTAAAATTAAGCACTACATAATAATTTGTTGAGTTTAAATACAATCCGTGACAATTATATATAAAATTAGTGAATAAAATAAGATAATATTAGTTATTAAATGAGTGAATTGATGGTTATACGTATGTAATGAAACATTCGGTAAGTATTTGGAATGATATCATAACGTTAAGGACATTCGTTTTATTTTAAATTGAAATTGAATTTCATTTTCACGTATTTTTGGAAGATAAATTTTTCATATTCAATTAACTAACAAAAAAAAAACATCATGTTATTACATTTAATATTTAAAAACAATATTTTCTCTTTTTTTTAATATTTAGTGTTTTCGAAATTCCGAGGGATTTAAGAGGGAAGACGGTTTTCCCTCGGATATCCCTCGAAATTTGCAATATATATTTTTTAAAATTAAGCACTACATAATAATTTGTTGAGTTTAAATAAAATCCATGACAATTATATGTATAATTAGTGAATAAAATAAGATAATTTTAATTATAAAATGAGTGAATTGATGGTTATAAATATGTAATCAAACATTCGGTAAGTATTTGGAACGATATCATAACGTTAAAGACATTCGTTTTATTTTAAATTGAAATCGAATTTCATTTTCAAAATATTTTTGGGAGATAATTTTTTCTTATTTAATTAACTAACAAATAAAACATCATGTTATTACAATTAATTTTTCAAAACAATATTTTCTCTTTTTTTTAATATTTAGTTTTTTCGAAATTCCGAGGGAAAACGGTTTTCCCACGGAAATCCCTCGAAATTCCCTCGAAATTTGCACTATATATTTTTTAAAATTAAGCACTACATAATAATTTGTTGAGTTTAAATACAATCCATGACCATTATATGTATAATTAGTGAATAAAATAAGATAATTTTAGTTATTAAATGAGTGAACTGATGGTTATACATATGTAATCAAACATTCGGTAAGTATTTGGAACGATATCATAACGTTAAGGACATTAGTTTTATTTTAAATTAAATTGAATTTCATTTTCACATATTTTTGGAAGATAATTTTTTCATATTTAATTAACTAACAAATAAAACATCATGTTATTACATTTAATATTTAAAAACAATATTTTCTCTTTTTTTTAATATTTAGTGTTTTCGAATTTTCGAGGGATTTCCGAGGGAAAACGGTTTTCCCTTGGAAATCCCTCGAAATTTACAATATATATTTTTTAAAATTAAGCACTACATAATAATTTGTTGAGTTTAAATACAATCCGTGACAATTATATGTAAAATTAGTGAATAAAATAAGATAATATTAGTTATTAAATGAGTGAATTGATGGTTATACATATGTAATCAAACATTCGGTATGTATTTGGAACGATATCATAACGTTAAGGACATTCGTTTTATTTTTAATTGAAATCGAATTTCATTTTCACATATTTTTGGAAGATAATTTTTTCTTATTTAATTAACTAACAAATAAAACATCATGTTATTACATTTAATATTTAAAAACAATATTTTCTCTTTTTTTTAATATTTAGTTTTTTCGAAATTCCGAGGGAAAACGGAAATCCCTCGGAATTCCCTCGGAATTTGCAATATATATTTTTTTAAATTAAGCACTACATAATAATTTGTTGAGTTTAAATACAATCCATGACAATTGTATGTATAATTAGTGAATAAAATAAGATAATTTTAGTTATTAAATGAGTGAATTGATGGTTATACATATGTAATCAAACATTCGGTGAGTATTTGGAACGATATCATAACGTTAAGGACATTAGTTTTATTTTAAATTAAATTGAATTTCATTTTCACATATTTTTGGAAGATAATTTTTTCATATTTAATTAACTAACAAATAAAACATCATGTTATTACATTTAATATTTAAAAACAATATTTTCTCTTTTTTTTAATATTTAGTGTTTTCGAATTTTCGAGGGATTTCCGAGGGAAAACGATTTTCCCTTGGAAATCCCTCGAAATTTACAATATATATTTTTTAAAATTAAGCACTAAATAATAATTTGTTGAGTTTAAATACAATCCGTGACAATTATATGTAAAATTAGTGAATAAAATAAGATAATATTAGTTATTAGATGAGTGAATTGATGGTTATACGTATGTAATCAAACATTCGGTAAGTATTTGGAACGATATCATAACGTTAAGGACATTCGTTTTATTTTAAATTGAAATCGAATTTCATTTTCACATATTTTTGGAAGATAACTTTTTCATATTTAATTAACTAACAAAAAAAACATCATGTTATTACATTTAATATTTAAAAACAATATTTTCTCTTTTTTTTAATATTTAGTGTTTTCGAAATGCCGAGGGATTTCCGGGGAAAACGGTTTTCCCCCGGAAATCCCTCGAAATTTGCAATATATATTTTTTGAAATTGAGCACTACATAATAATTTGTTGAGTTTAAATACAATCCATGACAATTATATCTATAATTAGTGAATAAAATAAGATAATTTTAATTATTAAATGAGTGAATTGATGGTTATAAATATGTAATCAAACATTCTGTAAGTATTTGGAACGATATCATAACGTTAAGGACATTCATTTTATTTTAAATTGAAATCGAATTTCATTTTCACATATTTTTGGTAGATAATTTTTTCTTATTTAATTAACGAACAAATAAAACATCATGTTATTACATTTAATATTTAAAAACAATATTTTCTCTTTTTTTTAATATTTAGTGTTTTCGAAATTCCGAGGGATTTCCGAGGGAAAACAGTTTTCCCTCGGAAATCCCACGGAATTTACAATATATATTTTTTAAAATTAAGCACTACACAATAATTTGTTGAGTTTAAATACAATCCATGACAATTATTTTTATAATTAGTGAATAAAATCAGATAATTTCAGTTATTAAATGAGTGAATTGATGGTTATACATATGTAATCAAACATTCGGAAAGTATTTGGAACGATATCATAACGTTAAGGACATTCGTTTTATTTTCAATTGAAATCGAATTTCATTTTCACATATTTTGGGGAGATAATTTTTTCTTATTTAATTAACTAACAAATAAAACATCATGTTATTACAATTAATTTTTAAAAATAATATTTTCTCTTTTTTTTTAATATTTAGTTTTTTCGAAATTCCAAGGGAAAACAGTTTCCCTCGTAAATCCCTCGGAATTCCCTCGGAATTTGCACTATATATTTTTTTAAATTAAGCACTACATAATAACTTGTTGAGTTTAAATACAATCCATGACATTATATGTATAATTAGTGAATAAAATAAGATAATTTTTGTTATTAAATGAGTGAATTGATGGTTATACATATGTAATCAAACATTCGGTAAGCATTTGGAACGATATCATAATGTTAAGGACATTCGTTTTATTTAAAATTGAAATCGAATTTCATTTTCACATATTTTTTCCCTAGGAAATCCCTCGGAATTCCCTCTAAATTTACAATATATATTTTTTAAAATTAAGCACTACATAATAAATTGTTGAGTTTAAATACAATCCGTGACAATTATATGTATAATTAGTGAATAATATACGATAATTTTTGTTATTAAATGAGTGAATTGATGGTTATACATATGTAATCAAACATTCGGTAAGCATTTGGAACGATATCATAATGTTAAGGACATTCGTTTTATTTTAAATTGAAATCGAACTTCATTTTCACATATTTTTTCCCTAGGAAATCTATCGGAATTCCCTCTAAATTTACAATATAAATTTTTTAAAATTAAGCACTACATAATAAATTGTTGAGTTTAAATACAAGCCGTGACAATTATATGTATAATTAGTGAATAATATACGATAATTTTAGTTATTAAATGAGTGAATTGATGGTTATACATATGTAATAAAACATTCGGCAAGTATTTGGAACGATATCATAACGTTAAGGACATTCGTTTTATTTTAAATTGAAATCGAATTTCATTTTCACATATTTTTGGAAGATAATTTTTTCATATTTAATTAACTAACAAATAAAACATCATGTTATTACATTTAATATTTAAAAACAATATTTTCTCTTTTTTTTAATATTTAGTGTTTTCGAAATTCCGAGGGATTTTCGAGGGAAAATGGTTTTCGCTCGGAAATCCCACGAAATTTACAATATATATTTTTTAAAATTAAGCACTACATAAGAATTTGTTGAGTTTAAATACAATCCGTGACAATTATATGTAAAATTAGTGAATAAAATAAGATAATTTTAGTTATTAAATGAGTAAATTGATGGTTATACGTATGTAATCAAACATTCGTTAAGTATTTGGAACGATATCATAAGGTTAAGGACATTCGTTTTATTTTAAATTGAAATCGAATTTCATTTTCAGATATTTTTGGAAGATAATTTTTTCTTATTTAATTAACGAACAAATAAAACATCATGTTATTTCATTTAATATTTAAAAACATTATTTTCTCTTTTTTTTAATGTTTAGTGTTTTCGAAATTCCGAGGGATTTCCGAGGGAAAACAGTTTTCCCTCGGAAATCCCACGGAATTTACAATATATATTTTTTAAAATTAAGCACTAAACAATAATTTGTTGAGTTTAAATACAATCCATGACAATTATTTGTATAATTAGTGAATAAAATAAGATAATTTTAGTTATTAAAAGAGTGAATTGATGGTTATAAATATGTAATCAAACATTCGGTAAGTATTTGGAACGATATCATAACGTTAAGGACATTCGTTTTATTTTAAATTGAAATCGAATTTCATTTTCACATATTTTTGGGAGATAATTTTTTCTTATTTAATTAACTAACAAATAAATCATCATGTTATTACAATTAATTTTTAAAAACAATATTTTTCTTTTTTTTAATATTTAGTTTTTTCGAAATTCCGAGGGAAAACGGTTTTCCCACGGAAATCCCTCGGAATTACCTCGGAATTTGCACTATATATTTTTTAAAATTAAGCACTACATAATAATTTGTTGAGTTTAAATACAATCCATGACCATTATATGTATAATTAGTGAATAAAATAAGATAATTTTAGTTATTAAATGAGTGAATTGATGGTTATACGTATGTAATCAAACATTCCGTAAGTATTTGGAACGATATCATAACGTTAAGGACATTCGTTTTATTTTCAATTGAAATCGAATTTCATTTTCACATATTTTTGGAAGATAACTTTTTCATATTTAATTAACTAACAAAAAAAAAGTCATGTTATTACATTTAATATTTAAAAACAATGTTTTCTCTTTTTTTAATATTTAGTGTTTTCGAAATTCCGAGGGATTTCCGAGGGAAAACGGTTTTCCCTCGGAAACCCCTCGAAATTTGCAATATATATCTTTTAAAATTAAGCACTACATAATAATTTGTTGAGTTTAAATACAATCCATGACAATTATATGTATAATTAGTGAATAAAATAAGATAATTTTAATTATTAAATGAGTGAATTGATGGTTATAAATATGTAATCAAACATTCGGTAAGTATTTGGAACGATATCATAACGTTAAGGACATTCATTTTATTTTAAATTGAAATCGAATTTCATTTTCACATATTTGTGGAAGATAATTTTTTCTTATTTAATTAACGAACAAATAAAACATCATGTTATTACATTTAATATTTAAAAACAATATTTTCTCTTTTTTTTAATATTTAGTGTTTTCGAAATTCCGAGGGATTTCCGAGGGAAACAGTTTTCCCTCGGAAATCCCACGGAATTTACAATATATATTTTTTAAAATTAAGCACTACATAATAATTTGTTGAGTTTGAATACAATCCATGACAATTATTTGTATAATTAGTGAATAAAATAAGATAATTTTAGTTATTAAATGAGTGAATTGATGGTTATACATATGTAATTAAACATTCGGTAAGTATTTGGAACGATATCATAACGTTAAAGACATTCGTTTTATTTTAAATTGAAATCGAATTTCATTTTCACATATTTTTTCCCTAGGAAATCCCTCGGAATTCCCTCTAAATTTACAATATATATTTTTTAAAATTAAGCACTACATAATAAATTGTTGAGTTTAAATACAATCCGTGACAATTATATATAAAATTAGTTAATAAAATAAGATAATATTAGTTATTAAATGAGTGAATTGATAGTTATACATATGTAATCAAACATTCGGTAAGTATTTGGAACGATATCATAATGTTAAGGACATTCGTTTTATTTTAAATTGAAATCGAATTTCATTTTCACATATTTTTGGAAGATAATTTTTTCATATTTAATTAACTAACAAATAAAACATCATGTTATTACATTTAATATTTAAAAACAATATTTTCTCTTTTTTTTTTAATACGTAGTTTTTTTCGAAATTCCGAGGGATTTCCGATGGGAAACGGTTTTCCCTTGGAAATCCCTCGAAATTTACAATATATATTTTTTAAAATTAAGCACTACATAATAATTTGTTGAGTTTAAATACAATCCGTGACAATTATATATAAAATTAGTGAATAAAATAAGATAATATTAGTTATTAAATGAGTGAATTGATGGTTATACGTATGTAATGAAACATTCGGTAAGTATTTGGAACGATATCATAACGTTAAGGACATTCGTTTTATTTTAAATTGAAATTGAATTTCATTTTCACGTATTTTTGGAAGATAAATTTTTCATATTTAATTAACTAACAAAAAAAAACATCATGTTATTACATTTAATATTTAAAAACAATATTTTCTCTTTTTTTTAATATTTAGTGTTTTCGAAATTCCGAGGGATTTAAGAGGGAAGACGGTTTTCCCTCGGATATCCCTCGAAATTTGCAATATATATTTTTTAAAATTAAGCACTACATAATAATTTGCTGAGTTTAAATAAAATCCATGACAATTATATGTATAATTAGTGAATAAAATAAGATAATTTTAATTATAAAATGAGTGAATTGATGGTTACAAATATGTAATCAAACATTCGGTAAGTATTTGGAACGATATCATAACGTTAAAGACATTCGTTTTATTTTAAATTGAAATCGAATTTCATTTTCAAAATATTTTTGGGAGATAATTTTTTCTTATTTAATTAACTAACAAATAAAACATCATGTTATTACAATTAATTTTTCAAAACAATATTTTCTCTTTTTTTTAATATTTAGTTTTTTCGAAATTCCGAGGGAAAACGGTTTTCCCACGGAAATCCCTCGAAATTCCCTCGAAATTTGCACTATATATTTTTTAAAATTAAGCACTACATAATAATTTGTTGAGTTTAAATACAATCCATGACCATTATATGTATAATTAGTGAATAAAATAAGATAATTTTAGTTATTAAATGAGTGAATTGATGGTTATACATATGTAATCAAACATTCGGTAAGTATTTGGAACGATATCATAACGTTAATGACATTAGTTTTATTTTAAATTAAATTGAATTTCATTTTCACATATTTTTGGAAGATAATTTTTTCATATTTAATTAACTAACAAATAAAACATCATGTTATTACATTTAATATTTAAAAAAATATTTTCTCTTTTTTTTAATATTTAGTGTTTTCGAATTTTCGAGGGATTTCCGAGGGAAAACGGTTTTCCCTTGGAAATCCCTCGAAATTTACAATATATATTTTTTAAAATTAAGCACTACATAATAATTTGTTGAGTTTAAATACAATCCGTGACAATTATATGTAAAATTAGTGAATAAAATAAGATAATATTAGTTATTAAATGAGTGAATTGATGGTAATACATATGTAATCAAACGTTCGGTATGTATTTGGAACGATATCATAACGTTAAGGACATTCGTTTTATTTTTAATTGAAATCGAATTTCATTTTCACATATTTTTGGAAGATAATTTTTTCTTATTTAATTAACTAACAAATAAAACATCATGTTATTACATTTAATATTTAAAAAAAATATTTTCTCTTTTTTTTAATATTTAGTTTTTTCGAAATTCCGAGGGAAAACGGAAATCCCTCGGAATTCCCTCGGAATTTGCAATATATATTTTTTTAAATTAAGCACTACATAATAATTTGTTGAGTTTAAATACAATCCATGACATTATATGTATAATAAATAAGATAATTTTAGTTATTAAATGAGTGAATTGATGGTTATACATATGTAATCAAACATTCGGTGAGTATTTGGAACGATATCATAACGTTAAGGACATTAGTTTTATTTTAAATTAAATTGAATTTCATTTTCACATATTTTTGGAAGATAACTTTTTCATATTTAATTAACTAACAAAAAAAACGTCATGTTATTACATTTAATATTTAAAAACAATATTTTCTCTTTTTTTTAATATTTAGTGTTTTCGAATTTTCGAGGGATTTCCGAGGGAAAACAGTTTTCCCTTGGAAATCCCTCGAAATTTACAATATATATTTTTTAAAATTAAGCACTACATAATAATTTGTTGAGGTTAAATACAATCCGTGACAATTATATGTATAATTAGTGAATAAAATAAGATAATTTTAGTTATTAAATGAGTGAGTTGACGGTTATACATACGTAATCAAACATTCGGTAAGTATTTGGAACGATATCATAACGTTAAGGACATTCGTTTTATTTTAAATTGAAATAGAATTTCATTTTCACATATTTTTGGAAGATAATTTTTTCATATTTAATTAACTAACAAATAAAACATCATGTTATTACATTTAATATTTAAAAACAATATTTTCTCTTTTTTTTAATATTTAGTGTTTTTGAAATTCCGTGGGAATTCCGAGGGACTGTCGAGGGAAAACGGTTTTCCCTCAGAAATCCTTCGGAATTCCCTCGGAATTGGCTATTTATATTTTTTAAAATTAAGCACTACATAATAATTTGTTGAGTTTAAATACAATCCATGACAATTATATGTATAATTAGTGAATAAAATAAGACAATTTCAGTTATTAAATGAGTGAATTGATGGTTATACATATGTAATTAAACATTCGGTAAGTATTTGGAACGATATCATAACGTTAAAGACATTCGTTTTATTTTAAATTGAAATCGAATTTCATTTTCACATATTTTTTCCCTAGGAAATCCCTCGGAATTCCCTCTAAATTTACAATATATATTTTTTAAAATTAAGCACAACATAATAAATTGTTGAGTTTAAATACAATCCGTGACAATTATATGTATAATTAGTGAATAATATACGATAATTTTAGTTATTAAATGAGTGAATTGATAGTTATACATATGTAATCAAACATTCGGAAAGTATTTGGAACGATATCATAACGTTAAGGACATTCGATTTATTTTAAATTGAAATCGAATTTCATTTTCACATATTTTTGGAAGATAATTTTTTCATATTTAATTAACTAACAAATAAAACATCATGTTATTACATTTAATATTTAAAAACAATATTTTCTCTTTTTTTTAATATTTAGTGTTTTTGAAATTCCGTGGGAATTCCGAGGGACTGTCGAGGGAAAACGGTTTTCCCTCAGAAATCCTTCGGAATTCCCTCGGAATTGGCTATATATATTTTTTAAAATTAAGCACTACATAATAATTTGTTGAGTTTAAATACAATCCATGACAATTATATGTATAATTAGTGAATAAAATAAGATAATTTTAGTTATTAAATGAGTGAATTGATGGTTATACATACGTAATCAAACATTCGGTAAGTATTTGGAACGATATCATAACGTTAAGGACATTCGTTTTATTTTAAATTGAAATCGAATTTCATTTTCACATATTTTTGGAAGATAAATTTTTCTTATTTAATTAACTGACAAATAAAACATCATGTTATTACATTTATTATTTAAAAACAATATTTTCTCTTTTTTTTAATATTTATTTTTTCGTAATTCCGAGGGTAAACGGAAATCCCTCGGAATTCCCTCGAAATTTACAATATATATTTTTTAAAATTAAGCACTACATAATAATTTGTTGAGTTTAAATACTATCCGTGACAATTATATGTAAAATTAGTGAATAAAATAAGATAATATTAGTTATTAAATGAGTGAATTGATGGTTATACATATGTAATCAAACATTCGGTAAGTATTTGGAACGATATCATAACGTTAAGGACATTCGTTTTATTTTTAATTGAAATCGAATTTCATTTTCACAAATGTTTGGAAGATAATTTTTTCTTATTTAATTAACTAACAAATAAAACATCATGTTATTACATTTAATATTTAAAAACAATATTTTCTCTTTTTTTTTTAATACGTAGTTTTTTTCGAAATTCCGAGGGATTTCCGATGGGAAACGGTTTTCCCTTGGAAATCCCTCGAAATTTACAATATATATTTTTTAAAATTAAGCACTACATAATAATTTGTTGAGTTTAAATACAATCCGTGACAATTATATATAAAATTAGTGAATAAAATAAGATAATATTAGTTATTAAATGAGTGAATTGATGGTTATACGTATGTAATGAAACATTCGGTAAGTATTTGGAACGATATCATAACGTTAAGGACATTCGTTTTATTTTAAATTGAAATTGAATTTCATTTTCACGTATTTTTGGAAGATAAATTTTTCATATTCAATTAACTAACAAAAAAAAAACATCATGTTATTACATTTAATATTTAAAAACAATATTTTCTCTTTTTTTTAATATTTAGTGTTTTCGAAATTCCGAGGGATTTAAGAGGGAAGACGGTTTTCCCTCGGATATCCCTCGAAATTTGCAATATATATTTTTTAAAATTAAGCACTACATAATAATTTGTTGAGTTTAAATAAAATCCATGACAATTACATGTATAATTAGTGAATAAAATAAGATAATTTTAATTATAAAATGAGTGAATTGATGGTTATAAATATGTAATCAAACATTCGGTAAGTATTTGGAACGATATCATAACGTTAAAGACATTCGTTTTATTTTAAATTGAAATCGAATTTCATTTTCAAAATATTTTTGGGAGATAATTTTTTCTTATTTAATTAACTAACAAATAAAACATCATGTTATTACAATTAATTTTTCAAAACAATATTTTCTCTTTTTTTTAATATTTAGTTTTTTCGAAATTCCGAGGGAAAACGGTTTTCCCACGGAAATCCCTCGAAATTCCCTCGAAATTTGCACTATATATTTTTTAAAATTAAGCACTACATAATAATTTGTTGAGTTTAAATACAATCCATGACCATTATATGTATAATTAGTGAATAAAATAAGATAATTTTAGTTATTAAATGAGTGAATTGATGGTTATACATATGTAATCAAACATTCGGTAAGTATTTGGAACGATATCATAACGTTAAGGACATTAGTTTTATTTTAAATTAAATTGAATTTCATTTTCACATATTTTTGGAAGATAATTTTTTCATATTTAATTAACTAACAAATAAAACATCATGTTATTACATTTAATATTTAAAAACAATATTTTCTCTTTTTTTTAATATTTAGTGTTTTCGAATTTTCGAGGGATTTCCGAGGGAAAACGGTTTTCCCTTGGAAATCCCTCGAAATTTACAATATATATTTTTTAAAATTAAGCACTACATAATAATTTGTTGAGTTTAAATACAATCCGTGACAATTATATGTAAAATTAGTGAATAAAATAAGATAATATTAGTTATTAAATGAGTGAATTGATGGTTATACATATGTAATCAAACATTCGGTATGTATTTGGAACGATATCATAACGTTAAGGACATTCGTTTTATTTTTAATTGAAATCGAATTTCATTTTCACATATTTTTGGAAGATAATTTTTTCTTATTTAATTAACTAACAAATAAAACATCATGTTATTACATTTAATATTTAAAAACAATATTTTCTCTTTTTTTTAATATTTAGTTTTTTCGAAATTCCGAGGGAAAACGGAAATCCCTCGGAATTCCCTCGGAATTTGCAATATATATTTTTTTAAATTAAGCACTACATAATAATTTGTTGAGTTTAAATACAATCCATGACAATTGTATGTATAATTAGTGAATAAAATAAGATAATTTTAGTTATTAAATGAGTGAATTGATGGTTATACATATGTAATCAAACATTCGGTGAGTATTTGGAACGATATCATAACGTTAAGGACATTAGTTTTATTTTAAATTAAATTGAATTTCATTTTCACATATTTTTGGAAGATAATTTTTTCATATTTAATTAACTAACAAATAAAACATCATGTTATTACATTTAATATTTAAAAACAATATTTTCTCTTTTTTTTAATATTTAGTGTTTTCGAATTTTCGAGGGATTTCCGAGGGAAAACGGTTTTCCCTTGGAAATCCCTCGAAATTTACAATATATATTTTTTAAAATTAAGCACTAAATAATAATTTGTTGAGTTTAAATACAATCCGTGACAATTATATGTAAAATTAGTGAATAAAATAAGATAATATTAGTTATTAGATGAGTGAATTGATGGTTATACGTATGTAATCAAACATTCGGTAAGTATTTGGAACGATATCATAACGTTAAGGACATTCGTTTTATTTTAAATTGAAATCGAATTTCATTTTCACATATTTTTGGAAGATAACTTTTTCATATTTAATTAACTAACAAAAAAAACATCATGTTATTACATTTAATATTTAAAAACAATATTTTCTCTTTTTTTTAATATTTAGTGTTTTCGAAATGCCGAGGGATTTCCGGGGAAAACGGTTTTCCCCCGGAAATCCCTCGAAATTTGCAATATATATTTTTTGAAATTGAGCACTACATAATAATTTGTTGAGTTTAAATACAATCCATGACAATTATATCTATAATTAGTGAATAAAATAAGATAATTTTAATTATTAAATGAGTGAATTGATGGTTATAAATATGTAATCAAACATTCTGTAAGTATTTGGAACGATATCATAACGTTAAGGACATTCATTTTATTTTAAATTGAAATCGAATTTCATTTTCACATATTTTTGGTAGATAATTTTTTCTTATTTAATTAACGAACAAATAAAACATCATGTTATTACATTTAATATTTAAAAACAATATTTTCTCTTTTTTTTAATATTTAGTGTTTTCGAAATTCCGAGGGATTTCCGAGGGAAAACAGTTTTCCCTCGGAAATCCCACGGAATTTACAATATATATTTTTTAAAATTAAGCACTACACAATAATTTGTTGAGTTTAAATACAATCCATGACAATTATTTTTATAATTAGTGAATAAAATCAGATAATTTCAGTTATTAAATGAGTGAATTGATGGTTATACATATGTAATCAAACATTCGGAAAGTATTTGGAACGATATCATAACGTTAAGGACATTCGTTTTATTTTCAATTGAAATCGAATTTCATTTTCACATATTTTGGGGAGATAATTTTTTCTTATTTAATTAACTAACAAATAAAACATCATGTTATTACAATTAATTTTTAAAAATAATATTTTCTCTTTTTTTTTAATATTTAGTTTTTTCGAAATTCCAAGGGAAAACAGTTTTCCCTCGTAAATCCCTCGGAATTCCCTCGGAATTTGCACTATATATTTTTTTAAATTAAGCACTACATAATAACTTGTTGAGTTTAAATACAATCCATGACATTATATGTATAATTAGTGAATAAAATAAGATAATTTTTGTTATTAAATGAGTGAATTGATGGTTATACATATGTAATCAAACATTCGGTAAGCATTTGGAACGATATCATAATGTTAAGGACATTCGTTTTATTTTAAATTGAAATCGAATTTCATTTTCACATATTTTTTCCCTAGGAAATCCCTCGGAATTCCCTCTAAATTTACAATATATATTTTTTAAAATTAAGCACTACATAATAAATTGTTGAGTTTAAATACAATCCGTGACAATTATATGTATAATTAGTGAATAATATACGATAATTTTTGTTATTAAATGAGTGAATTGATGGTTATACATATGTAATCAAACATTCGGTAAGCATTTGGAACGATATCATAATGTTAAGGACATTCGTTTTATTTTAAATTGAAATCGAACTTCATTTTCACATATTTTTTCCCTAGGAAATCTATCGGAATTCCCTCTAAATTTACAATATAAATTTTTTAAAATTAAGCACTACATAATAAATTGTTGAGTTTAAATACAAGCCGTGACAATTATATGTATAATTAGTGAATAATATACGATAATTTTAGTTATTAAATGAGTGAATTGATGGTTATACATATGTAATAAAACATTCGGCAAGTATTTGGAACGATATCATAACGTTAAGGACATTCGTTTTATTTTAAATTGAAATCGAATTTCATTTTCACATATTTTTGGAAGATAATTTTTTCATATTTAATTAACTAACAAATAAAACATCATGTTATTACATTTAATATTTAAAAACAATATTTTCTCTTTTTTTTAATATTTAGTGTTTTCGAAATTCCGAGGGATTTTCGAGGGAAAAGGGTTTTCGCTCGGAAATCCCACGAAATTTACAATATATATTTTTTAAAATTAAGCACTACATAAGAATTTGTTGAGTTTAAATACAATCCGTGACAATTATATGTAAAATTAGTGAATAAAATAAGATAATTTTAGTTATTAAATGAGTAAATTGATGGTTATATGTATGTAATCAAACATTCGTTAAGTATTTGGAACGATATCATAAGGTTAAGGACATTCGTTTTATTTTAAATTGAAATCGAATTTCATTTTCAGATATTTTTGGAAGATATTTTTTTCTTATTTAATTAACTAATAAATAAAACATCAGGTTATTACATTTAATATTTAAAAACTATATTTTCTCTTTTTTTTAATATTTAGTGTTTTTGAAATTCCGAGGGAATTCCGAGGGATTGTCGAGGGAAAACGGTTTTCCCTCGGAAATCCCTCGGAATTCCCTCGGAATTGGCTATATATATTTTTTAAAATTAAGCACTACATAATAATTTGTTGAGCTTAAATACAATCCATGACAATTATATGTATAATTAGTGAATAAAATAAAATAATATTAGTTATTAAATGAGTGAATTGATGGTTATACATATGTAATCAAACATTCGGTAAATATTTGGAACGATTTCATAACGTTAAGGACATTCGTTTTATTTTAAATTGAAATCGAATTTCATTTTCACATATTTTTGGAAGATAATTTTTTCTTATTTAATTAACTAACAAATAAAACATCATGTTATTACATTTAATATTTAAAAACAATATTTTCTCTTTTTTTTAATATTTAGTTTTTTCGAAATTCCGAGGGAATTCCGAGGGAAAACGGTTTTCCCTCGGAAATCCTTCGAAATTTGCAATCTATATTTTTTAAAATTAAGCACTACATAATAATTTGTTGAGTTTAAATACAATCCATGACAATTATATGTATAATTAGTGAGTAAAATAAGATAATTTTAGTTATTAAAAGAGTGAATTGATGGTTATACATATGTAATCAAACATTCGGTAAGTATTTGGAACGATATCATAACGTTAAGAACATTCGTTTTATTTTAAATTGAAATCGAATTTCATTTTCACATATTTTTGGAAGATAATTTTTTCTTATTTAATTAACTAACAAATAAAAAATCATGTTCTTACATTTGATATTTAAAAACAATATATTTTTTTTTTTTTAATATTTAGATTTTTCAAAATTCCGAGGGAATTCCGAGGGATGGATTTCCGAGGGAAAATGATTTTCCCTCGGAAATCCATCGGAATTTACAATATATATTTTTTAAAATTGAGCACTACATAATAATTTGTTGAGTTTAAATACAATCCATGACAATTATTTGTATAATTAGTGAATAAAATAAGATAATTTTAGTTATTAAACGAGTGAATTGATGGTTATACATATGTAATCATACATTCGGCAAGTATTTGGAACGATATCATAACGATAAGGACATTCGTTTTATTTTAAATTGAAATCGAATTTCATTTTCACATATTTTTGGAAGATAATTTTTTCTTATTTAATTAACAATCCATGCCACCTTCCTTGCATTTATGGTGAAGTATTAGATGGTAGTTGAAGCATTCATGAGTTACCATTAATGTATATTTGAAGTTTTTACATGAAATGATCATCCTTACCTCCTTAGCATGTTTCAACACTTTGGGAGCATGTTTGTGTGTTGTTGTGGAGTGGTTTTCTTGCGTTTTGATGATCTTAACTTACCTAAGTATGTTGGTTGGAGTTGGCATGGTGTTGCTCTGTTTTTCTGCTACGTTCTTTAGTTTTTTTTGGCTTCAGACTCAAATCCACGGGGGTGGATTTTTCCCTTTGGAAAAATCCGCGGGGGTGGATTTGAGTCAGTAGGTCTGGACCAAATCCATGGGGGTGGATTTTTCCCTTTGGAAAAATCCATGGGGGTGGATTTTGTCCAGTTTTTTTTTATTGCTCCGGTTTCGTTTTTTCTTGTTTTTCTTCGCTTGTTTTATATTCCTCCACCTCTTTTATGACTTTTATGCTATGCTAACATGTATTATCTTGAGTGTTATGAAATTTTATGATTTTTCGTGGAATATTTTCCGAGATATGCTTCAACGTGTCTTCTTTTCTCCTAATGTGTGCATGCATGGACTTTGCTCTTAAGTTTGAACCCTAATTGCTATTTATTCCTTATTTAATGACTTGTATGATATGTATACATGTTATACTACGTGTTATGATCGTTATTTGAATTTCTTGGACTAATTTAGTATGATTTATGGAGATGTTGAACTTTAACAAATTTGAACGCTTCATGGAAGAATGGAATGAATGTTTATATGTCTTTAAGACATTAATAGTGCACATGAACATTTCCATAACATAATTTAATCTCTTATATATTCATATCATGATCATTGCATTGCCGAGCGTCTTATTTGGTCATATTGAGTCTCACTTCACTTTTCTTGCACAGATTTTGATCACGTTGGAGACGAGGCCGGTCAGTGAGGCTCGTGCTTTCTTCTTTTGACGGTTTAAGGTGGGTTTTTCTTCTATGTAGATACAAGACCCTATATATACCTTCAATGTGAAAGCTTTCGACCAAAATTATATATATATAAAGAGTCGTTTTAAAGAGTAAATGTTTTCAATGTAAAGCCTTATTTTATCAATCCTACCTAATGTTTTGGCGAGAAATGATCGAATGCACGAATGGGGCCCAGGGACTTAGTGTGAGTGGCTATCCGGGGAGGCATGGGCCAACGGTGATCCCTCACACTAGTTCCACCAATTAACGGCGTAACCGGACCTCGTTAGGAGTTACCGAGGAATGGACGCTGAGCGCCATCTGGGGAGTCATGTAACCCCTTTTGGTCAATGAATGGGTGGTCGGGCCTTGCAAACCCACCACCAACCCGGAGGAAGAAGGAGTAAATGTTAATGAATGTGCACAAAAGATTGATTGCATGAACATAATAAATGAATGAATGTTTAAATGGTTTACACAAGGTGTTGGTTGGAGATAATGCACGCCCACTCGCCGGGCCAATAATGACCTAATGTTAATGATTCGTTATAATCCCTTTTGATGATTCTTTTCACCCCCTTGGGGAAGTCTTTAAAAACCTCACTTGGGATTATAGCTTGCATGTGATTGCTTAATTACCGTCATATATTATATCTATGCCCTGTTTTATACCCACCAGTCCCTTTTGGACTGAACCCGTTTGGTTTTCAGTTATTTTGTGCAGGTGTTGAGGGAGCTAGGCGGGAATACGAGTCCTAGGTCTTGCATTCGTCTCTAGCTCTGTATTTTGAGTCTTACACTTGCATACTTTTATTTTAATTATTGTATATGAATATTATCTCGGAGCGTACATGTTTTGGGCCGTGATGGCAATTGCTGATGTACATGAATGATTTTTGGAGCTTGGATGCTCATGATACATATATATGTTATATGTTCGTTCTTTGCTTCCGCTTTAATGTTTTATGTTGTTATTTGGTTTCAAGGGTTAGCCCGCCTAGCTTAGAGGGTGTGTTTGTCCCCGTTCGCCGTGATTTGGCTCGGGTATGGATCGTCCATTTCATATTCGGGTCGGGTCTCGGTGCGGGGGATGTGGCACCTTGCGCTCAGGTGTTACATCCTTAAGTGGTATCAGAGCCTAGGGTTGCAAAACCCGGGCTCTCGTGTCGTGTGAGTCAGTCTAGGTCGTTCGGCTTAGGGACTACTTGACAATGTGTTGCATATTCATCTCTTTTGTGCTTAATTGATTTAAATTTCGAATTTTGATTGAATTGATTGCATTATCATGCATAAACTAAAAATAGCACGCATTTTCAGTGTTTATTTCAGCATGCCACGTGGGAGGCCTCGTAGAGAGCATTCTCCGGGAGACAGGCATCACCATCATGAGCATGTTCCTCCACCTCCACAACCACCGCCGGCAGAGGCCTTTGTTAACTCAGTTATCAATATTATAGATCAAAGGCTACGAGATTATGTACCACCGGCACCTCCAGCACCACCTGCACCTGTTGTACAGCCCGAGGCACCGCTTTCTGTTATACTTAGGGAGTTTCAGAATCAAAGACCTCCCAAGTTCTTCAAAGGAAATGATATACAGGCGGAAATGTGGCTGAAAGAGGTAGAGAGGATATGGGAGCTCATTCCATGTGAGTCCCGAGAGAAGGCTCGATGCACTATCACTTTAATACAAGGGGAAGCCTACTCTTGGTGGGAAAGCACGCGGATTGTATTGGAGGCTACTGGAGAGGAGATCAATTGGGAAGTATTTACAAGGGAATTTAAGAACAAGTTCATCCCTCCCTCATCACGTACTCGAAGGTTGAGAGAATTTACCGAATTGAAGCAAGGATCGAGGTCTGTGGCCGAGTATGTTTCGGAGTATGAGAGGTTATCCCGCTATGCACCAAATATAGCAGGCGATGACTTCCATAAGGCTATGCAGTTTGTTCAAGGGCTTCGACCGGATATCCAGACCGCTTTAGAGGCAGTTAATACGAGCACTTGGGCAAAGGCTACTTCAAAAGCCTTAAAGGTTGAAGATTCGGTGAATGCGAGGAGGCCAGCTTATCGCCAAGGACAAGGATCAGGATTCGGATCGGGATTCAACAAAGGAAAGAGGCCGATGAATATACCAGCTCCACTACAAAAAGGGCCTTTCAAGAAGCCTAGAGTAGGAGGTCCGATTGCACCTGTTCCACGACCACCTCAGGCTCCACCGGCTCCTAAAGGATCTCGCAATGATCAGCCTCCCTGTACCTATTGTGGATGGCCAACTCATTCTTACAACAACTGCCGAAAGAGATTGAAGTTGTGCTTGATTTGTGGGAAGGGAGATCATATGGCTTTTGCATGCCCGGACAAGATTCCAGGATATCAAGCTGGAGCTCAGCGACCGATGGTTCAGGCACGAGCCTATGCTCTTGAGAGCGAGGAGGAGAATGTCGAGGTTGATCCAAACGCCGTGGTGGAAGGTACCGTTTGCATTCATAACACGAGCCTTCATGCATTGTTCGATCCGGGTGCCACGCATACTTTTATATCTTCTGATCTATGTGCTTCTCTGTGCCTACCTGTTATTTGCTCAAATTCCTGTTATTTTGTGAGTTCGCCTCTTGGAGGTAGTTTGCAGACAGATCGGGTTGTCAGGGGTTGTTCAGTTTTGATAGAGGGGAAAGATTATCCGGCAGATTTCATTGTTATGCCTATGAAGAAGTATGGGGTAATCTTCGGGATAGATTGGTTGTATCGGCACCGGGCCGAAGTTGATTGTTTTAAGAAGAGGATAAAGTTGGGTCAAGAGTTGATTGGAGAAGTGGGGTCGAAGAGTGTGCCACTCTTATCGTTTATGGAAGCTCGCAAGTTGGTGAAGGATGGAGCCATGGGATTTATCGCTTATCTCCTTAATAAACCAAAGGATAAATCAAGTTTTGAGGAGACGGCCGTGGTAAAGGAATATCCCGACGTATTTCCAGAAAATTTGGGTTCTCTACCACCGGATCGGGAGATCGAATTTGTTATTGATTTATATCCGGGATCAGAACCTTACTCCAAGACTCCTTATAGAATGGCTCCGGCGGAGTTAAAAGAGTTGAAGATTCAACTCGAGGAATTACTTAAGAGTGGATATATTCGACCGAGTTCGTCTTCGTGGGGTGCTCCGGTTCTCTTTGTCAAGAAGAAAGATGGAACATTGAGGATGTGTATAGATTACCGGGAGCTTAATCGGATGACCATCAAGAATAAGTACCCGTTGCCCCACATCGAGGATTTATTTGATATGTTGCAAGGTTCAAAGGTTTATTCGAAATTGGATTTAAGGCAGGGCTACTACCAGTTGAAAATCCGGGAAGAGGATATACCAAAGACAGGATTTAATACCCGGTATGGGCATTATGAGTTCGTAGTGATGCCTTTTGGTTTAACAAATGCCCCTGCAGCATTTATGGACATGATGAATCGGATTTTTCGGCCTTATTTGGATAAATTCGTCGTAATCTTTATTGATGACATTCTCGTGTATTTAAAGACTCCGGAAGATCACGCTAGGCATCTCAATTTGGTATTGGAGACGTTGAGAGAGCACCGGTTGTATGCAAAGTTTAGTAAGTGTGAGTTTTGGATCAACCGGGTTGCTTTTCTAGGCCATATTATTTCAAGTAAGGGTTTGGAAGTTGATCCTTCAAAGATCGAGACGGTTATTCAGTGGCAGAGTCCGAAAAATGCTTCCGAGGTTAGAAGTTTCTTGGGATTGGCAGGTTATTACCGAAGGTTTGTAAAGGAATTTTCAAAGTTAGCCGGTCCTTTAACTCGATTAACTAAGAAGGAAGCTAAATTTGAGTGGGACGAGGCATGCGAAGCAAGTTTCCAACTCTTGAAGGAAAAATTGACAACTGCACCGGTGTTAGCACTTCCCGAGGGCACTGAAGGATACATGGTTTATACGGACGCCTCGAAAGAAGGGTTGGGATGTGTTTTGATGCAGAATGGTAAGGTGATAGCTTATGCCTCGAGGAAATTGAAGGATCATGAACAGAATTATCCCACTCACGATCTCGAGCTTGCAGCAGTGATCTTCGCTTTGGGAAAGTGGAGACACTACCTTTACGGAGTTTCTTTTGAGATCTTTTCCGACCACAAGAGTCTCTAGTATTTGTTTTTTCAGAAGGAATTAAACAAGAGACAAAGACGTTGGATGGAGATGTTGGCAGATTATGAGTGTACGATTCGATATCATCCCGGAAAGGCCAACGTGGTCGCGGATGCGCTTAGTAGGAAAGCTAGCGTGTCCAGTGTTAAGGTGGAAACTATGGATGAATCTGAGTCCTTCAAGCTAAGAGCTAGTATTCGGAATATTACCGTTTAACCGGACCTTCGGCAGAGATTGTTTGAAGCTCAGAAAGTGGATTCCGAAGTTCAGAGGTTGGTGCAGAAAGCTAGAAATGATTCAGAAAGTCCTTTCGGATTTGATGACACCGGACTTCTAAGGTTTAAGAATAGAGTGGTGGTTCCGGAAGAGTTAAGACGGTTGATATTGGAAGAAGCTCATCGATCAGGGTATTCGATACATCCCGGGGGAAATAAGATGTATAAGGACTTAAGGAAATTTTATTGGTGGAATGGACTTAAGCGGGATGTGATCGACTTCGTGAGACATTGCTTGACTTGCCAAGTGGTGAAAGCAGAGCATCAGAAGCCATCGGGGCTATTGCAACCGTTACCGATTCCAGAATGGAAATGGCAGCAAGTGGCGATGGATTTCGTTTCGGGTCTTCCACGAGTGAAAGGTGGTTTAGATGGAATTTGGGTGATAGTGGATCGATTGACGAAATCGGCACATTTTCTTGCTATTCGGATGTCGGATAAGGTACCTAAATTGGCTAAGAAGTATGTGGATGAAATTTTCCGACTTCATGGAGTACCGGTTAGCATTGTATCAGATCGGGATCCGAGGTTTACTTCTAGATTTTGGCAAGAATTGCAAAGGAATCTGGGCACAAGGCTTCAATTCAGCACAACTTTCCATCCTCAGACAGACGGGCAATCAGAGAGATTAATTAAATATTTGGAGGATATGTTGAGAGCATGTGCATTGGATTTTTCGAGTTCGTGGAACGAGCAATTACCTTTGATTGAATTCGCCTATAATAACAGCTTTCAAGCATCGATAGAAATGGCTCCATATGAGGCTCTCTACGGACGGAAATGCAGGTCACCGTTGTTCTTTGATTTGGAAGAATGGAATTGGACCAAGCAAGAAGGTGTGAAACGAGGGGAGAATAAGGAAAACCCCTCTAAGGCCGTGCAAGAGGCAATTGATAAGGTCCAAATAATTAGACAACGGATGAAAGCAGCCCAGGATAGACAGAAAAGCTATGCCGATCACCGAAGGAAAGATCTTTAGTTTGAGGTTGGTGATAGGGTATTCTTGAAAGCCTCACCTCGTAAGGGATTTTCGAGGATTGGAAAAGGAGGGAAATTGAATCCTCGGTTTCTAGGACCGTATGAGATTTTGGAGAAAATTGGAGATACGGCCTATCGTTTGGACCTACCCCCCAGTTTGACCGGAATTCATAATGTATTTCATGTATCTCAGCTTCGGAAATATTATCCGGATAAGTCGGAAGTCATACCGGTCGAGGAAGTGGAGTTAGAACCGAATCTCACCTTCGTTCAGAAGCCGATTAAGATTTTGGATCGTAAATTTCAAGAACTTCGAAATCGGCAGATCCCACTAGTTAAAGTCTTATGGAGAAGTGATAAAACGGAAGAGGCTACGTGGGAGACGGAGGATAAGATGAAAAGATTCCATCCTGAGTTGTTTCCGGACAATCAGTGAATCCGAGGACGGATTCTCCTAAGGGGGGGAGATTGTAACGCCCCGACTTTTCAAGTCGTTCAGGTATGAATTATGTGATAATTACGTGCGCATTTAATTTATTTTAATTACGTTATTAATTATTTATTTTATATTATATGAAATTATGAAATAAGTGAATTATTTGAAAATGTTTGAATTTGAATTTATATGAATTTTGAACGATTTGCTCTTGTATGAATTGTTTGCTTACCGTTTCTACATGAAATGAATTCGGAATTTTGTGAAAATTTAATATGTTGGACTTATATGTGTTATGAATATGGATATATGTTCGTTTCATGTTTTCGGGTTCATTTTCATGAGTTATGAATTTATTTTGATTTTGGAATCCAAAACGGGGGCTAACGAGCAATTAGCGCACCATTGGTTCCTTATTTGATATCTTGAGCTAGGAAACTTGGATTCGAGTTTCGTCAACTTAGTTGAACTCGTATCGAAAATTTGAGTTTAATGAACTTAGCCTTATACTTTTCCAAAATTATTTGAACCTCCGAAATTCAACCAAAACACGCAACGGACGCCTAAACTGCCACGTTTTACTAAATAAGCCATAACTTATTCAAACCTTGACCAAATTAACCATGGTTTGATTCCTTGGAACCCTAACTCAACCCTATAACCAGCCTTAACCACCCCAAACCGAGATAACCCCCTTCACTTGGAGAAAATCAGCCAAACTTTCCCTACTTTCCAGTTTTCCCGTAGCTCAAGCCAATCCTTGGAGATTCAAGCTCAAATCTCTTCCAAACCTCCATTAATCCACAAGGTAAGCTTAGGATTGTTATATACATTCATTATGAGTCATTTTGATCCATTCTTCCCCAATTTTGAGCATGTTTTCATGGAGTTTGGAGAAGATGTTGAATAGTTAGGTTATATGTTAATTTGTTGAACTCTTTCATTCCTTGGTTGTTTTGGTTGATTCCAAGCTTGAATATGGTTGCCATGCCACCTTCCTTGCATTTATGGTGAAGTATTAGATGGTAGTTGAAGCATTCATGAGTTACCATTAATGTATATTTGAAGTTTTTACATGAAATGATCATCCTTACCTCCTTAGCATGTTTCAACACTTTGGGAGCATGTTTGTGTGTTGTTGTGGAGTGGTTTTCTTGCGTTTTGATGATCTTAACTTACCTAAGTATGTTGGTTGGAGTTGGCATGGTGTTGCTCTGTTTTTCTGCTACGTTCTTTATTTTTTTTTGGCTTCAGACTCAAATCCACGGGGGTGGATTTTTCCCTTTGGAAAAATCCGCGGGGGTGGATTTGAGTCAGTAGGTCTGGACCAAATCCATGGGGGTGGATTTTTCCCTTTGGAAAAATCCATGGGGGTGGATTTTGTCCAGTTTTTTTTTATTGCTCCGGTTTCGTTTTTTCTTGTTTTTCTTCGCTTGTTTTATATTCCTCCACCTCTTTTATGACTTTTATGCTATGCTAACATGTATTATCTTGAGTGTTATGAAATTTTATGATTTTTCGTGGAATATTTTCCGAGATATGCTTCAACGTGTCTTCTTTTCTCCTAATGTGTGCATGCATGGACTTTGCTCTTAAGTTTGAACCCTAATTGCTATTTATTCCTTATTTAATGACTTGTATGATATGTATACATGTTATACTACGTGTTATGATCGTTATTTGAATTTCTTGGACTAATTTAGTATGATTTATGGAGATGTTGAACTTTAACAAATTTGAACGCTTCATGGAAGAATGGAATGAATGTTTATATGTCTTTAAGACATTAATAGTGCACATGAACATTTCCATAACATAATTTAATCTCTTATATATTCATATCATGATCATTGCATTGCCGAGCGTCTTATTTGGTCATATTGAGTCTCACTTCACTTTTCTTGCACAGATTTTGATCACGTTGGAGACGAGGCCGGTCAGTGAGGCTCGTGCTTTCTTCTTTTGACGGTTTAAGGTGGGTTTTTCTTCTATGTAGATACAAGACCCTATATATACCTTCAATGTAAAAGCTTTCGACCAAAATTATATATATATAAAGAGTCATTTTAAAGAGTAAATGTTTTTAATGTAAAGCCTTATTTTATCAATCCTACCTAATGTTTTGGCGAGAAATGATCGAATGCACGAATGGGGCCCAGGGACTTAGTGTGAGTGGCTATCCGGGGAGGCATGGGCCAACGGTGATCCCTCACACTAGTTCCACCAATTAACGGCGTAACCGGACCTCGTTAGGAGTTACCGAGGAATGGACGATGAGCGCCATCTGGGGAGTCATGTAACCCCTTTTGGTCAATGAATGGGTGGTCGGGCCTTGCAAACCCACCACCAACCCGGAGGAAGAACGAGTAAATGTTAATGAATGTGCACAAAAGATTGATTGCATGAACATAATAAATGAATGAATGTTTAAATGGTTTACACAAGGTGTTGGTTGGAGATAATGCACGCCCACTCGCCGGGCCAATAATGACCTAATGTTAATGATTCGTTATAATCCCTTTTGATGATTCTTTTCACCCCCTTGGGGAAGTCTTTAAAAACCTCACTTGGGATTATAGCTTGCATGTGATTGCTTAATTACCGTCATATATTATATCTATGCCCTGTTTTATACCCACCAGTCCCTTTTGGACTGAACCCGTTTGGTTTTCAGTTATTTTGTGCAGGTGTTGAGGGAGCTAGGCGGGAATACGAGTCCTAGGTCTTGCATTCGTCTCTAGCTCTGTATTTTGAGTCTTACACTTGCATACTTTTATTTTAATTATTGTATATGAATATTATCTCAGAGCGTACATGTTTTGGGCCGTGATGGCAATTGCTGATGTACATGAATGATTTTTGGAGCTTGGATGCTCATGATACATATATATGTTATATGTTCGTTCTTTGCTTCCGCTTTAATGTTTTATGTTGTTATTTGGTTTCAAGGGTTAGCCCGCCTAGCTTAGAGGGTGTGTTTGTCCCCGTTCGCCGTGATTTGGCTCGGGTATGGATCGTCCATTTCATATTCGGGTCGGGTCTCGGTGCGGGGGATGTGGCACCTTGCGCTCAGGTGTTACATCCTTAAGTGGTATCAGAGCCTAGGGTTGCAAAACCCGGGCTCTCGTGTCGTGTGAGTCAGTCTAGGTCGTTCGGCTTAGGGACTACTTGACAATGTGTTGCATATTCATCTCTTTTGTGCTTAATTGATTTAAATTTCGAATTTTGATTGAATTGATTGCATTATCATGCATAAACTAAAAATAGCACGCATTTTCAGTGTTTATTTCAGCATGCCACGTGGGAGGCCTCGTAGAGAGCATTCTCCGGGAGACAGGCATCACCATCATGAGCATGTTCCTCCACCTCCACAACCACCGCCGGCAGAGGCCTTTGTTAACTCAGTTATCAATATTATAGATCAAAGGCTACGAGATTATGTACCACCGGCACCTCCAGCACCACCTGCACCTGTTGTACAGCCCGAGGCACCGCTTTCTGTTATACTTAGGGAGTTTCAGAATCAAAGACCTCCCAAGTTCTTCAAAGGAAATGATATACAGGTGGAAATGTGGCTGAAAGAGGTAGAGAGGATATGGGAGCTCATTCCATGTGAGTCCCGAGAGAAGGCTCGATGCACTATCACTTTAATACAAGGGGAAGCCTACTCTTGGTGGGAAAGCACGCGGATTGTATTGGAGGCTACTGGAGAGGAGATCAATTGGGAAGTATTTACAAGGGAATTTAAGAACAAGTTCATCCCTCCCTCATCACATACTCGAAGGTTGAGAGAATTTACCGAATTGAAGCAAGGATCGAGGTCTGTGGCCGAGTATGTTTCGGAGTATGAGAGGTTATCCCGCTATGCACCAAATATAGCAGGCGATGACTTCCATAAGGCTATGCAGTTTGTTCAAGGGCTTCGACCGGATATCCAGACCGCTTTAGAGGCAGTTAATACGAGCACTTGGGCAAAGGCTACTTCAAAAGCCTTAAAGGTTGAAGATTCGGTGAATGCAAGGAGGCCAGCTTATCGCCAAGGACAAGGATCAGGATTCGGATCGGGATTCAACAAAGAAAAGAGGCCGATGAATATACCAGCTCCACTACAAAAAAGGGCCTTTCAAGAAGCCTAGAGTAGGAGGTCCGATTGCACCTGTTCCACGACCACCTCAGGCTCCACCGGCTCCTAAAGGATCTCGCAATGATCAGCCTCCCTGTACTTATTGTGGATGGCCAACTCATTCTTACAACAACTGCCGAAAGAGATTGAAGTTGTGCTTGATTTGTAGGAAGGGAGATCATATGGCTTTTGCATGCCCGGACAAGATTCCAGGATATCAAGCTGGAGCTCAGCGACCGATGGTTCAGGCACGAGCCTATGCTCTTGAGAGCGAGGAGCAGAATGTCGAGGTTGATCCAAACGCCGTGGTGGAAGGTACCGTTTGCACACGAGCATTCATGCATTGTTCGATCCGGGTGCCACGCATACTTTTATATCTTCTGATCTATGTGCTTCTCTGTGCCTACCTGTTATTTGCTCAAATTCCTGTTATTTTGTGAGTTCGCCTCTTGGAGGTAGTTTGCAGACAGATCGGGTTGTCAGGGGTTGTTCAGTTTTGATAGAGGGGAAAGATTATCCGGCAGATTTCATTGTTATGGCTATGAAGAAGTATGGGGTAATCTTCGGGATGGATTGGTTGTATCGGCACCGGGCCGAAGTTGATTGTTTTAAGAAGAGGATAAAGTTGGGTCAAGAGTTGATTGGAGAAGTGGGCTCGAAGAGTGTGCCACTCTTATCGTTTATGGAAGCTCGCAAGTTGGTGAAGGATGGAGCCATGGGATTTATCGCTTATCTCCTTAATAAACCAAAGGATAAATCAAGTTTTGAGGAGATGGCCGTGGTAAAGGAATATCCCGACGTATTTCCAGAAAATTTGGGTTCTCTACCACCGGATCGGGAGATCGAATTTGTTATTGATTTATATCCGGGATCAGAACCTTACTCCAAGACTCCTTATAGAATGGCTCCGGCGGAGTTAAAAGAGTTGAAGATTCAACTCGAGGAATTACTTAAGAGTGGATATATTCGACCGAGTTCGTCTCCGTGGGGTGCTCCGGTTCTCTTTGTCAAGAAGAAAGATGGAACATTGAGGATGTGTATAGATTACCGGGAGCTTAATCGGATGACCATCAAGAATAAGTACCCGTTGCCCTACATCGAGGATTTATTTGATATGTTGCAAGGTTCAAAGGTTTATTCGAAATTGGATTTAAGGCAGGGCTACTACCAGTTGAAAATCCGGGAAGAGGATATACCAAAGACAGGATTTAATACCCGGTATGGGCATTATGAGTTCGTAGTGATGCCTTTTGGTTTAACAAATGCCCCTGCAGCATTTATGGACATGATGCATCGGATTTTTCGGCCTTATTTGGATAAATTCGTCGTAATCTTTATTGATGACATTCTCGTGTATTCAAAGACTCCGGAAGATCACGCTAGGCATCTCAATTTGGTATTGGAGACGTTGAGAGAGCACCGGTTGTATGCGAAGTTTAGTAAGTGTGAGTTTTGGATCGACCGGGTTGCTTTTCTAGGCCATATTATTTCAAGTAAGGGTTTGGAAGTTGATCCTTCAAAGATCGAGACGGTTATTCAGTGGCAGAGTCCGAAAAATGCTTCCGAGGTTAGAAGTTTCTTGGGATTGGCAGGTTATTACCGAAGGTTTGTAAAGGAATTTTCAAAGTTAGCCGGTCCTTTAACTCGATTAACTAAGAAGGAAGCTAAATTTGAGTGGGACGAGGCATGCGAAGCAAGTTTCCAACTCTTGAAGGAAAAATTGACAACTGCACCGGTGTTAGCACTTCCCGAGGGCACTGAAGGATACATGGTTTATACGGACGCCTCGAAAGAAGGGTTGGGATGTGTTTTGATGCAGAATGGTAAGGTGATAGCTTATGCCTCGAGGAAATTGAAGGATCATGAACAGAATTATCCCACTCACGATCTCGAGCTTGCAGCAGTGATCTTCGATTTGGGAAAGTGGAGACACTACCTTTACGGAGTTTCTTTTGAGATCTTTTCCGACCACAAGAGTCTCCAGTATTTGTTTTTTCAGAAGGAATTAAACAAGAGACAGAGACGTTGGATGGAGATGTTGGCAGATTATGAGTGTACGATTCGATATCATCCCGGAAAGGCCAACGTGGTCGCGGATGCGCTTAGTAGGAAAGCTAGCGTGTCCAGTGTTAAGGTGGAAACTATGGATGAATCTGAGTCCTTCAAGCTAAGAGCTAGTATTCGGAATATTACCGTTCAACCTGACCTTCGGCAGAGATTGTTTGAAGCTCAGAAAGTGGATTCCGAAGTTCAGAGGTTGGTGCAGAAAGCTAGAAATGATTCAGAAAGTCCGTTCGGATTTGATGACACCGGACTTCTAAGGTTTAAGAATAGAGTGGTGGTTCCGGAAGAGTTAAGACGGTTGATATTGGAAGAAGCGCATCGATCAGGGTATTCGATACATCCCGGGGGAAATAAGATGTATAAGGACTTAAGGAAATTTTATTGGTGGAATGGACTTAAGCGGGATGTGATCGACTTCGTGAGACATTGCTTGACTTGCCAAGTGGTGAAAGCAGAGCATCAGAAGCCATCGGGGCTATTGCAACCGTTACCGATTCCAGAATGGAAATGGCAGCAAGTGGCGATGGATTTCGTTTCGGGTCTTCCACGAGTGAAAGGTGGTTTAGATGGAATTTGGGTGATAGTGGATCGATTGACGAAATCGGCACATTTTCTTACTATTCGGATGTCGGATAAGGTACCTAAATTGGCTAAGAAGTATGTGGATGAAATTGTCCGACTTCATGGAGTACCGGTTAGCATTGTATCAGATCGGGATCCGAGGTTTACTTCTAGATTTTGGCAAGAATTGCAAAGGAATCTGGGCACAAGGCTTCAATTCAGCACAGCTTTCCATCCTCAGACAGACGGGCAATCAGAGAGATTAATTAAATATTTGGAGGATATGTTGAGAGCATGTGCATTGGATTTTTCGAGTTCGTGGAACGAGCAATTACCTTTGATTGAATTCGCCTATAATAACAGCTTTCAAGCATCGATAGAAATGGCTCCATATGAGGCTCTCTACGGACGGAAATGCAGGTCACCGTTGTTCTTTGATTTGGAAGAATGGAATTGGACCAAGCAAGAAGGTGTGAAACGAGGGGAGAATAAGGAAAACCCCTCTAAGGCCGTGCAAGAGGCAATTGATAAGGTCCAAATAATTAGACAACGGATGAAAGCAGCCCAGGATAGACAGAAAAGCTATGCCGATCACCGAAGGAAAGATCTTCAGTTTGAGGTTGGTGATAGGGTATTCTTGAAAGCCTCACCTCGTAAGGGATTTTCGAGGATTGGAAAAGGAGGGAAATTGAATCCTCGGTTTCTAGGACCGTATGAGATTTTGGAGAAAATTGGAGATACGGCCTATCGTTTGGACCTACCCCCGAGTTTGACCGGAATTCATAATGTATTTCATGTATCTCAGCTTCGGAAATATTATCCGGATAAGTCGGAAGTCATACCGGTCGAGGAAGTGGAGTTAGAACCGAATCTCACCTTCGTTCAGAAGCCGATTAAGATTTTGGATCGTAAATTTCAAGAACTTCGAAATCGGCAGATCCCACTAATTAAAGTCTTATGGAGAAGTGATAAAACGGAAGAGGCTACGTGGGAGACGGAGGATAAGATGAAAAGATTCCATCCTGAGTTGTTTTCGGACAATCAGTGAATCCGAGGACGGATTCTCCTAAGGGGGGGGGAGATTGTAACGCCCCGACTTTTCAAGTCGTTCAGGTATGAATTATGTGATAATTACGTGCGCATTTAATTTATTTTAATTACGTTATTAATTATTTATTTTATATTATATGAAATTATGAAATAAGTGAATTATTTGAAAATGTTTGAATTTGAATTTATATGAATTTTGAACGATTTGCTCTTGTATGAATTGTTTGCTTACCGTTTCTACATGAAATGAATTCGGAATTTTGTGAAAATTTAATATGTTGGACTTATATGTGTTATGAATATGGATATATGTTCGTTTCATGTTTTCGGGTTCATTTTCATGAGTTATGAATTTATTTTGATTTTGGAATCCAAAACGGGGGCTAACGAGCAATTAGCGCACCATTGGTTCCTTATTTGATATCTTGAGCTAGGAAACTCGGATTCGAGTTTTGTCAACTTCGTTGAACTCATATCGAAAATTTGAGTTTAATGAACTTAGCCTTATACTTTTCCAAAATTATTTGAACCTCCGAAATTCAACCAAAACACGCAACGGACGCCTAAACTGCCACGTTTTACTAAATAAGCCATAACTTATTCAAACCTTGACCAAATTAACCATGGTTTGATTCCTTGGAACCCTAACTCAACCTTCTAACCAGCCTTAACCACCCCAAACCGAGATAACCCCCTTCACTTGGAGAAAATCAGCCAAACTTTCCCTGCTTTCCAGTTTTCCCGTAGCTCAAGCCAATCCTTGGAGATTCAAGCTCAAATCTCTTCCAAACCTCCATTAATCCACAAGGTAAGCTTAGGATTGTTATATACATTCATTATGAGTCATTTTGATCCATTCTTCCCCAATTTTGAGCATGTTTTCATGGAGTTTGGAGAAGATGTTGAATAGTTAGGTTATATGTTAATTTGTTGAACTCTTTCATTCCTTGGTTGTTTTGGTTGATTCCAAGCTTGAATATGGTTGCCATGCCACCTTCCTTGCATTTATGGTGAAGTATTAGATGGTAGTTGAAGCATTCATGAGTTACCATTAATGTATATTTGAAGTTTTTACATGAAATGATCATCCTTACCTCCTTAGCATGTTTCAACACTTTGGGAGCATGTTTGTGTGTTGTTGTGGAGTGGTTTTCTTGCGTTTTGATGATCTTAACTTACCTAAGTATGTTGGTTGGAGTTGGCATGGTGTTGCTCTGTTTTTCTGCTACGTTCTTTATTTTTTTTTGGCTTCAGACTCAAATCCACGGGGGTGGATTTTTCCCTTTGGAAAAATCCGCGGGGGTGGATTTGAGTCAGTAGGTCTGGACCAAATCCATGGGGGTGGATTTTTCCCTTTGGAAAAATCCATGGGGGTGGATTTTGTCCAGTTTTTTTTTATTGCTCCGGTTTCGTTTTTTCTTGTTTTTCTTCGCTTGTTTTATATTCCTCCACCTCTTTTATGACTTTTATGCTATGCTAACATGTATTATCTTGAGTGTTATGAAATTTTATGATTTTTCGTGGAATATTTTCCGAGATATGCTTCAACGTGTCTTCTTTTCTCCTAATGTGTGCATGCATGGACTTTGCTCTTAAGTTTGAACCCTAATTGCTATTTATTCCTTATTTAATGACTTGTATGATATGTATACATGTTATACTACGTGTTATGATCGTTATTTGAATTTCTTGGACTAATTTAGTATGATTTATGGAGATGTTGAACTTTAACAAATTTGAACGCTTCATGGAAGAATGGAATGAATGTTTATATGTCTTTAAGACATTAATAGTGCACATGAACATTTCCATAACATAATTTAATCTCTTATATATTCATATCATGATCATTGCATTGCCGAGCGTCTTATTTGGTCATATTGAGTCTCACTTCACTTTTCTTGCACAGATTTTGATCACGTTGGAGACGAGGCCGGTCAGTGAGGCTCGTGCTTTCTTCTTTTGACGGTTTAAGGTGGGTTTTTCTTCTATGTAGATACAAGACCCTATATATACCTTCAATGTGAAAGCTTTCGACCAAAATTATATATATATAAAGAGTCGTTTTAAAGAGTAAATGTTTTCAATGTAAAGCCTTATTTTATCAATCCTACCTAATGTTTTGGCGAGAAATGATCGAATGCACGAATGGGGCCCAGGGACTTAGTGTGAGTGGCTATCCGGGGAGGCACGGGCCAACGGTGATCCCTCACACTAGTTCCACCAATTAACGGTGTAACCGGACCTCGTTAGGAGTTAGCGAGGAATGGACGCTGAGCGCCATCTGGGGAGTCATGTAACCCCTTTTGGTCAATGAATGGGTGGTCGGGCCTTGCAAACCCACCACCAACCCGGAGGAAGAAGGAGTAAATGTTAATGAATGTGCACAAAAGATTGATTGCATGAACAGAATAAATGAATGAATGTTTAAATGGTTTACACAAGGTGTTGGTTGGAGATAATGCACGCCCACTCGCCGGGCCAATAATGACCTAATGTTAATGATTCGTTATAATCCCTTTTGATGATTCTTTTCACCCCCTTGGGGAAGTCTTTAAAAACCTCACTTGGGATTATAGCTTGCATGTGATTGCTTAATTACCGTCATATATTATATCTATGCCCTGTTTTATACCCACCAGTCCCTTTTGGACTGAACCCGTTTGGTTTTCAGTTATTTTGTGCAGGTGTTGAGGGAGCTAGGCGGGAATACGAGTCCTAGGTCTTGCATTCGTCTCTAGCTCTGTATTTTGAGTCTTACACTTGCATACTTTTATTTTAATTATTGTATATGAATATTATCTCGGAGCGTACATGTTTTGGGCCGTGATGGCAATTGCTGATGTACATGAATGATTTTTGGAGCTTGGATGCTCATGATACATATATATGTTATATGTTCGTTCTTTGCTTCCGCTTTAATGTTTTATGTTGTTATTTGGTTTCAAGGGTTAGCCCGCCTAGCTTAGAGGGTGTGTTTGTCCCCGTTCGCCGTGATTTGGCTCGGGTATGGATCGTCCATTTCATATTCGGGTCGGGTCTCGGTGCGGGGGATGTGGCACCTTGCGCTCAGGTGTTACATCCTTAAGTGGTATCAGAGCCTAGGGTTGCAAAACCCGGGCTCTCGTGTCGTGTGAGTCAGTCTAGGTCGTTCGGCTTAGGGACTACTTGACAATGTGTTGTATATTCATCTCTTTTGTGCTTAATTGATTTAAATTTCGAATTTTGATTGAATTGATTGCATTATCATGCATAAACTAAAAATAGCACGCATTTTCAGTGTTTATTTCAGCATGCCACGTGGGAGGCCTCGTAGAGAGCATTCTCCGGGAGACAGGCATCACCATCATGAGCATGTTCCTCCACCTCCACAACCACCGCCGGCAGAGGCCTTTGTTAACTCAGTTATCAATATTATAGATCAAAGGCTACGAGATTATGTACCACCGGCACCTCCAGCACCACCTGCACCTGTTGTACAGCCCGAGGCACCGCTTTCTGTTATACTTAGGGAGTTTCAGAATCAAAGACCTCCCAAGTTCTTCAAAGGAAATGATATACAGGTGGAAATGTGGCTGAAAGAGGTAGAGAGGATATGGGAGCTCATTCCATGTGAGTCCCGAGAGAAGGCTCGATGCACTATCACTTTAATACAAGGGGAAGCCTACTCTTGGTGGGAAAGCACGCGGATTGTATTGGAGGCTACTGGAGAGGAGATCAATTGGGAAGTATTTACATGGGAATTTAAGAACAAGTTCATCCCTCCCTCATCACGTACTCGAAGGTTGACAGAATTTACCGAATTGAAGCAAGGATCGAGGTCTGTGGCCGAGTATGTTTCGGAGTATGAGAGGTTATCCCGCTATGCACCAAATATAGCAGGCGATGACTTCCATAAGGCTATGCAGTTTGTTCAAGGGCTTCGACCGGATTTCCAGACCGTTTTAGAGGCAGTTAATACGAGCACTTGGGCAAAGGCTACTTCAAAAGCCTTAAAGGTTGAAGATTCGGTGAATACGAGGAGGCCAGCTTATCGCCAAGGACAAGGATCAGGATTCGGATCGGGATTCAACAAAGGAAAGAGGCCGATGAATATACCAGCTCCACTACAAAAAGGGCCTTTCAAGAAGCCTAGAGTAGGAGGTCCGATTGCACCTGTTCCACGACCACCTCAGGCTCCACCGGCTCCTAAAGGATCTCGCAATGATCAGCCTCCCTGTACTTATTGTGGATAGCCAACTCATTCTTACAACAACTGCCGAAAGAGATTGAAATTGTGCTTGATTTGTGGGAAGGGAGATCATATGGCTTTTGCATGCCCGGACAAGATTCCAGGATATCAAGCTGGAGCTCAGCGACCGATGGTTCAGGCACGAGCCTATGCTCTTGAGAGTGAGGAGCAGAATGTCGAGGTTGATCCAAACGCCGTGGTGGAAGGTACCGTTTGCATTCATAACACGAGCATTCATGCATTGTTCGATCCGGGTGCCACGCATACTTTTATATCTTCTGATCTATGTGCTTCTCTGTGCCTACCTGTTATTTGCTCAAATTCCTATTATTTTGTGAGTTCGCCTCTTGGAGGTAATTTGCAGACAGATCGGGTTGTCAGGGGTTGTTCAGTTTTGATAGAGGGGAAAGATTATCCGGCAGATTTCATTGTTATGCCTATGAAGAAGTATGGGGTAATCTTCGGGATGGATTGGTTGTATCGGCACCGGGCCGAAGTTGATTGTTTTAAGAAGAGGATAAAGTTGGGTCAAGAGTTGATTGGAGAAGTGGGGTCGAAGAGTGTGCCACTCTTATCGTTTATGGAAGCTCGCAAGTTGTGAAGGATGGAGCCATGGGATTTATCACTTATCTCCTTAATAAACCAAAGGATAAATCAAGTTTTGAGGAGACGGCCGTGGTAAAGGAATATCCCGACGTATTTCCAGAAAATTTGGGTTCTCTACCACCGGATCGGGAGATCGAATTTGTTATTGATTTATATCCGGGATCAGAACCTTACTCCAAGACTCCTTATAGAATGGCTCCGGCGGAGTTAAAAGAGTTGAAGATTCAACTCGAGGAATTACTTAAGAGTGGATATATTCGACCGAGTTCGTCTCCGTGGGGTGCTCCGGTTCTCTTTGTCAAGAAGAAAGATGGAACATTGAGGATGTGTATAGATTACCGGGAGCTTAATCGGATGACCATCAAGAATAAGTACCCGTTGCCCCACATCGAGGATTTATTTGATATGTTGCAAGGTTCAAAGGTTTATTCGAAATTGGATTTAAGGCAGGGCTACTACCAGTTGAAAATCCAGGAAGAGGATATACCAAAGACAGGATTTAATACCCGGTATGGGCATTATGAGTTCGTAGTGATGCCTTTTGGTTTAACAAATGCCCCTGCAGCATTTATGGACATGATGCATCGGATTTTTCGGCCTTATTTGGATAAATTCGTCATAATCTTTATTGATGACATTCTCGTGTATTCAAAGACTCCGGAAGATCACGCTAGGCATCTCAATTTGGTATTGGAGACGTTGAGAGAGCACCGATTGTATGCGAAGTTTAGTAAGTGTGAGTTTTGGATCGACCGGGTTGCTTTTCTAGGCCATATTATTTCAAGTAAGGGTTTGGAAGTTGATCCTTCAAAGATCGAGACGGTTATTCAGTGGCAGAGTCCGAAAAATGCTTCCGAGGTTAGAAGTTTCTTGGGATTGGCTACCGAAGGTTTGTAAAGGAATTTTCAAAGTTAGCCGGTCCTTTAACTCGATTAACTAAGAAGGAAGCTAAATTTGAGTGGGACGAGGCATGCGAAGCAAGTTTCCAACTCTTGAAGGAAAAATTGACAACTGCACCGGTGTTAGCACTTCCCGAGGGCACTGAAGGATACATGGTTTATACGGACGCCTCGAAAGAAGGGTTGGGATGTGTTTTGATGCAGAATGGTAAGGTGATAGCTTATGCCTCGAGGAAATTGAAGGATCATGAACAGAATTATCCCACTCACGATCTCGAGCTTGCAGCAGTGATCTTCGATTTGGGAAAGTGGAGACACTACCTTTACGGAGTTTCTTTTGAGATCTTTTCCGACCACAAGAGTCTCCAGTATTTGTTTTTTCAGAAGGAATTAAACAAGAGACAGAGACGTTGGATGGAGATGTTGGCAGATTATGAGTGTACGATTCGATATCATCCCGGAAAGGCCAACGTGGTCGCGGATGCGCTTAGTAGGAAAGCTAGCGTGTCCAGTGTTAAGGTGGAAACTATGGATGAATCTGAGTCCTTCAAGCTAAGAGCTAGTATTCGGAATATTACCGTTCAACCTGACCTTCGGCAGAGATTGTTTGAAGCTCAGAAAGTGGATTCCGAAGTTCAGAGGTTGGTGCAGAAAGCTAGAAATGATTCAGAAAGTCCGTTCGGATTTGATGACACCGGACTTCTAAGGTTTAAGAATAGAGTGGTGGTTCCGGAAGAGTTAAGACGGTTGATATTGGAAGAAGCGCATCGATCAGGGTATTCGATACATCCCGGGGGAAATAAGATGTATAAGGACTTAAGGAAATTTTATTGGTGGAATGGACTTAAGCGGGATGTGATCGACTTCGTGAGACATTGCTTGACTTGCCAAGTGGTGAAAGCAGAGCATCAGAAGCCATCGGGGCTATTGCAACCGTTACCGATTCCAGAATGGAAATGGCAGCAAGTGGCGATGGATTTCGTTTCGGGTCTTCCACGAGTGAAAGGTGGTTTAGATGGAATTTGGGTGATAGTGGATCGATTGACGAAATCGGCACATTTTCTTGCTATTCGGATGTCGGATAAGGTACCTAAATTGGCTAAGAAGTATGTGGATGAAATTGTCCGACTTCATGGAGTACCGGTTAGCATTGTATCAGATCGGGATCCGAGGTTTACTTCTAGATTTTGGCAAGAATTGCAAAGGAATCTGGGCACAAGGCTTCAATTCAGCACAACTTTCCATCCTCAGACAGACGGGCAATCAGAGAGATTAATTAAATATTTGGAGGATATGTTGAGAGCATGTGCATTGGATTTTTCGAGTTCGTGGAACGAGCAATTACCTTTGATTGAATTCGCCTATAATAACAGCTTTCAAGCATCGATAGAAATGGCTCCATATGAGGCTCTCTACGGACGAAAATGCAGGTCACCGTTGTTCTTTGATTTGGAAGAATGGAATTGGACCAAGCAAGAAGGTGTGAAACGAGGGGAAAATAAGGAAAACCCCTCTAAGGCCGTGCAAGAGGCAATTGATAAGGTCCAAATAATTAGACAACGGATGAAAGCAGCCCAGGATAGACAGAAAAGCTATGCCGATCACCGAAGGAAAGATCTTCAGTTTGAGGTTGGTGATAGGGTATTCTTGAAAGCCTCACCTCGTAAGGGATTTTCGAGGATTGGAAAAGGAGGGAAATTGAATCCTCGGTTTCTAGGACCGTATGAGATTTTGGAGAAAATTGGAGATACGGCCTATCGTTTGGACCTACCCCCGAGTTTGACCGGAATTCATAATGTATTTCATGTATCTCAGCTTCGGAAATATTATCCGGATAAGTCGGAAGTCATACCGGTCGAGGAAGTGGAGTTAGAACCGAATCTCACCTTCGTTCAGAAGCCGATTAAGATTTTGGATCGTAAATTTCAAGAACTTCGAAATCGGCAGATCCCACTAGTTAAAGTCTTATGGAGAAGTGATAAAACGGAAGAGGCTACGTGGGAGACGGAGGATAAGATGAAAAGATTCCATCCTGAGTTGTTTCCGGACAATCAGTGAATCCGAGGACGGATTCTCCTAAGGGGGGGAGATTGTAACGCCCCGACTTTTCAAGTCGTTCAGGTATGAATTATGTGATAATTACGTGCGCATTTAATTTATTTTAATTACGTTATTAATTATTTATTTTATATTATATGAAATTATGAAATAAGTGAATTATTTGAAAATGTTTGAATTTGAATTTATATGAATTTTGAACGATTTGCTCTTGTATGAATTGTTTGCTTACCGTTTCTACATGAAATGAATTCGGAATTTTGTGAAAATTTAATATGTTGGACTTATATGTGTTATGAATATGGATATATGTTCGTTTCATGTTTTCGGGTTCATTTTCATGAGTTATGAATTTATTTTGATTTTGGAATCCAAAACGGGGGGCTAACGAGCAATTAGCGCACTATTGGTTCCTTATTTGATATCTTGAGCTAGGAAACTCGGATTCGAGTTTCGTCAACTTCGTTGAACTCGTATCGAAAATTTGAGTTTAATGAACTTAGCCTTATACTTTTCCAAAATTATTTGAACCTCCGAAATTCAACCAAAACACGCAACGGACGCCTAAACTGCCACGTTTTACTAAATAAGCCATAACTTATTCAAACCTTGACCAAATTAACCATGGTTTGATTCCTTGGAACCCTAACTCAACCCTCTAACCAGCCTTAACCACCCCAAACCGAGATAACCCCCTTCACTTGGAGAAAATCAGCCAAACTTTCCCTGCTTTCCAGTTTTCCCGTAGCTCAAGCCAATCCTTGGAGATTCAAGCTCAAATCTCTTCCAAACCTCCATTAATCCACAAGGTAAGCTTAGGATTGTTATATACATTCATTATGAGTCATTTTGATCCATTCTTCCCCAATTTTGAGCATGTTTTCATGGAGTTTGGAGAAGATGTTGAATAGTTAGGTTATATGTTAATTTGTTGAACTCTTTCATTCCTTGGTTGTTTTGGTTGATTCCAAGCTTGAATATGGTTGCCATGCCACCTTCCTTGCATTTATGGTGAAGTATTAGATGGTAGTTGAAGCATTCATGAGTTACCATTAATGTATATTTGAAGTTTTTACATGAAATGATCATCCTTACCTCCTTAGCATGTTTCAACACTTTGGGAGCATGTTTGTGTGTTGTTGTGGAGTGGTTTTCTTGCGTTTTGATGATCTTAACTTACCTAAGTATGTTGGTTGGAGTTGGCATGGTGTTGCTCTGTTTTTCTGCTACGTTCTTTATTTTTTTTTGGCTTCAGACTCAAATCCACGGGGGTGGATTTTTCCCTTTGGAAAAATCCGCGGGGGTGGATTTGAGTCAGTAGGTCTGGACCAAATCCATGGGGGTGGATTTTTCCCTTTGGAAAAATCCATGGGGGTGGATTTTGTCCAGTTTTTTTTTATTGCTCCGGTTTCGTTTTTTCTTGTTTTTCTTCGCTTGTTTTATATTCCTCCACCTCTTTTATGACTTTTATGCTATGCTAACATGTATTATCTTGAGTGTTATGAAATTTTATGATTTTTCGTGGAATATTTTCCGAGATATGCTTCAACGTGTCTTCTTTTCTCCTAATGTGTGCATGCATGGACTTTGCTCTTAAGTTTGAACCCTAATTGCTATTTATTCCTTATTTAATGACTTGTATGATATGTATACATGTTATACTACGTGTTATGATCGTTATTTGAATTTCTTGGACTAATTTAGTATGATTTATGGAGATGTTGAACTTTAACAAATTTGAACGCTTCATGGAAGAATGGAATGAATGTTTATATGTCTTTAAGACATTAATAGTGCACATGAACATTTCCATAACATAATTTAATCTCTTATATATTCATATCATGATCATTGCATTGCCGAGCGTCTTATTTGGTCATATTGAGTCTCACTTCACTTTTCTTGCACAGATTTTGATCACGTTGGAGACGAGGCCGGTCAGTGAGGCTCGTGCTTTCTTCTTTTGACGGTTTAAGGTGGGTTTTTCTTCTATGTAGATACAAGACCCTATATATACCTTCAATGTGAAAGCTTTCGACCAAAATTATATATATATAAAGAGTCATTTTAAAGAGTAAATGTTTTTAATGTAAAGCCTTATTTTATCAATCCTACCTAATGTTTTGGCGAGAAATGATCGAATGCACGAATGGGGCCCAGGGACTTAGTGTGAGTGGTTATCCGGGGAGGCATGGGCCAACGGTGATCCCTCACACTAGTTCCACCAATTAACGGCGTAACCGGACCTCGTTAGGAGTTACCGAGGAATGGACGATGAGTGCCATCTGGGGAGTCATGTAACCCCTTTTGGTCAATGAATGGGTGGTCGGGCCTTGCAAACCCACCACCAACCCGTAGGAAGAACGAGTAAATGTTAATGAATGTGCACAAAAGATTGATTGCATGAACATAATAAATGAATGAATGTTTAAATGGTTTACACAAGGTGTTGGTTGGAGATAATGCACGCCCACTCGCCGGGCCAATAATGACCTAATGTTAATGATTTGTTATAATCCCTTTTGATGATTCTTTTCACCCCCTTGGGGAAGTCTTTAAAAACCTCACTTGGGATTATAGCTTGCATGTGATTGCTTAATTACCGTCATATATTATATCTATGCCCTGTTTTATACCCACCAGTCCCTTTTGGACTGAACCCGTTTGGTTTTCAGTTATTTTGTGCAGGTGTTGAGGGAGCTAGGCGGGAATACGAGTCCTAGGTCTTGCATTCGTCTCTAGCTCTGTATTTTGAGTCTTACACTTACATACTTTTATTTTAATTATTGTATATGAATATTATCTCGGAGCGTACATGTTTTGGGCCGTGATGGCAATTGCTGATGTACATGAATGATTTTTGGAGCTTGGATGCTCATGATACATATATATGTTATATGTTCGTTCTTTGCTTCCGCTTTAATGTTTTATGTTGTTATTTGGTTTCAAGGGTTAGCCCGCCTAGCTTAGAGGGTGTGTTTGTCCCCGTTCGCCGTGATTTGGCTCGGGTATGGATCGTCCATTTCATATTCGGGTCGGGTCTCGGTGCGGGGGATGTGGCACCTTGCGCTCAGGTGTTACATCCTTAAGTGGTATCAGAGCCTAGGGTTGCAAAACCCGGGCTCTCGTGTCGTGTGAGTCAGTCTAGGTCGTTCGGCTTAGGGACTACTTGACAATGTGTTGCATATTCATCTCTTTTGTGCTTAATTGATTTAAATTTCGAATTTTGATTGAATTGATTGCATTATCATGCATAAACTAAAAATAGCACGCATTTTCAGTGTTTATTTCAGCATGCCACGTGGGAGGCCTCGTAGAGAGCATTCTCCGGGAGACAGGCATCACCATCATGAGCATGTTCCTCCACCTCCACAACCACCGCCGGCAGAGGCCTTTGTTAACTCAGTTATCAATATTATAGATCAAAGGCTACGAGATTATGTACCACCGGCACCTCCAGCACCACCTGCACCTGTTGTACAGCCCGAGGCACCGTTTTCTGTTATACTTAGGGAGTTTCAGAATCAAAGACCTCCCAAGTTCTTCAAAGGAAATGATATACAGGCGGAAATGTGGCTGAAAGAGGTAGAGAGGATATGGGAGCTCATTCCATGTGAGTCCCGAGAGAAGGCTCGATGCACTATCACTTTAATACAAGGGGAAGCCTACTCTTGGTGGGAAAGCACGCGGATTGTATTGGAGGCTACTGGAGAGGAGATCAATTGTGAAGTATTTACAAGGGAATTTAAGAACAAGTTCATCCCTCCCTCATCACGTACTCGAAGGTTGAGAGAATTTACCGAATTGAAGCAAGGATCGAGGTCTGTGGCCGAGTATGTTTCGGAGTATGAGAGGTTATCCCACTATGCACCAAATATAGCAGGCGATGACTTCCATAAGGCTATGCAGTTTGTTCAAGGGCTTCGACCGGATATCCAGACCGCTTTAGAGGCAGTTAATACGAGCACTTGGGCAAAGGCTACTTCAAAAGCCTTAAAGGTTGAAGATTCAGTGAATGCGAGGAGGCCAGCTTATCGCCAAGGACAAGGATCAGGATTCGGATCGGGATTCAACAAAGGAAAGAGGCCGATGAATATACCAGCTCCACTACAAAAAGGGCCTTTCAAGAAACCTAGAGTAGAAGGTCCGATTGCACCTGTTCCACGACCACCTCAGGCTCCACCGGCTCCTAAAGGATCTTGCAATGATCAGCCTCCCTGTACTTATTGTGGATGGCCAACTCATTCTTACAACAACTGCGGAAAGAGATTGAAGTTGTGCTTGATTTGTGGGAAGGGAGATCATATGGCTTTTGCATGCCCGGACAAGATTCCAGGATATCAAGCTGGAGCTCAGCGACCGATGGTTCAGGCACGAGCCTATGCTCTTGAGAGCGAGGAGCAGAATGTCGAGGTCGATCCAAACGCCGTGGTGGAAGGTACCGTTTGCATTCATAACACGAGCATTCATGCATTGTTCGATCCGGGTGCCACGCATACTTTTATATCTTCTGATCTATGTGCTTCTCTGTGCCTACCTGTTATTTGCTCAAATTCCTGTTATTTTGTGAGTTCGCCTCTTGGAGGTAGTTTACAGACAGATCGGGTTGTCAGGGGTTGTTCAGTTTTGATAGAGGGGAAAGATTATCCGGCAGATTTCATTGTTATGCCTATGAAGAAGTATGGGGTAATCTTCGGGATGGATTGGTTGTATCGGCACCGGGCCGAAGTTGATTGTTTTAAGAAGAGGATAAAGTTGGGTCAAGAGTTGATTGGAGAAGTGGGGTCGAAGAGTGTGCCACTCTTATCGTTTATGGAAGCTCGCAAGTTGGTGAAGGATGGAGCCATGGGATTTATCGCTTATCTCCTTAATAAACCAAAGGATAAATCAAGTTTTGAGGAGACGGCCGTGGTAAAGGAATATCCCGACGTATTTCCAGAAAATTTGGGTTCTCAACCACCGGATTGGGAGATCGAATTTGTTATTGATTTATATCCGGGATCAGAACCTTACTCCAAGACTCCTTATAGAATGGCTCCGGCGGAGTTAAAAGAGTTGAAGATTCAACTCGAGGAATTACTTAAGAGTGGATATATTCGACCGAGTTCGTCTCCGTGGGGTGCTCCGGTTCTCTTTGTCAAGAAGAAAGATGGATCATTGAGGATGTGTATAGATTACCGGGAGCTTAATCGGATGACCATCAAGAATAAGTACCCGTTGCCCCACATCGAGGATTTATTTGATATGTTGCAAGGTTCAAAGGTTTATTCGAAATTGGATTTAAGCCAGGGCTACTACCAGTTGAAAATCCGGGAAGAGGATATACCAAAGACAGGATTTAATACCCGGTATGGGCATTATGAGTTCGTAGTGATGCCTTTTGGTTTAACAAATGCCCCTGCAGCATTTATGGACATGATGCATCGGATTTTTCGGCCTTATTTGGATAAATTCGTCGTAATCTTTATTGATGACATTCTCGTGTATTCAAAGACTCCGGAAGATCACGCCAGGCATCTCAATTTGGTATTGGAGACGTTGAGAGAGCACCGGTTGTATGCAAAGTTTAGTAAGTGTGAGTTTTGGATCGACCGGGTTGCTTTTCTAGGCCATATTATTTCAAGTAAGGGTTTGGAAGTTGATCCTTCAAAGATCGAGACGGTTATTCAGTGGCAGAGTCCGAAAAATGCTTCCGAGGTTAGAAGTTTCTTGGGATTGGCAGGTTATTACCGAAGGTTTGTAAAGGAATTTTCAAAGTTAGCCGGTCCTTTAACTCGATTAACTAAGAAGGAAGCTAAATTTGAGTGGGACGAGGCATGCGAAACAAGTTTCCAACTCTTGAAGGAAAAATTGACAACTGCACCGGTGTTAGCACTTCCCGAGGGCACTGAAGGATACATGGTTTATACGGACGCCTCGAAAGAAGGGTTGGGATGTGTTTTGATGCAGAATGGTAAGGTGATAGCTTATGCCTCGAGGAAATTGAAGGATCATGAACAGAATTATCCCACTCACGATCTCGAGCTTGCAGCAGTGATCTTCGCTTTGGGAAAGTGGAGACACTACCTTTACGGAGTTTCTTTTGAGATCTTTTCCGACCACAAGAGTCTCCAGTATTTGTTTTTTCAGAAGGAATTAAACAAGAGACAGAGACGTTGGATGGAGATGTTGGCAGATTATGAGTGTACGATTCGATATCATCCCGGAAAGGCCAACGTGGTCGCGGATGCGCTTAGTAGGAAAGCTAGCGTGTCCAGTGTTAAGGTGGAAACTATGGATGAATCTGAGTCCTTCAAGCTAAGAGCTAGTATTCGGAATATTACCGTTCAACCAGACCTTCGGCAGAGATTGTTTGAAGCTCAGAAAGTGGATTCCGAAGTTCAGAGGTTGGTGCAGAAAGCTAGAAATGATTCAGAAAGTCCGTTCGGATTTGATGACACCGGACTTCTAAGGTTTAAGAATAGAGTGGTGGTTCCGGAAGAGTTAAGACGGTTGATATTGGAAGAAGCTCATCGATCAGGGTATTCGATACATCCCGGGGGAAATAAGATGTATAAGGACTTAAGGAAATTTTATTGGTGGAATGGACTTAAGCGGGATGTGATCGACTTCGTGAGACATTGCTTGACTTGCCAAGTGGTGAAAGCAGAGCATCAGAAGCCATCGGGGCTATTGCAACCGTTACCGATTCCAGAATGGAAATGGCAGCAAGTGGTGATGGATTTCGTTTCGGGTCTTCCACGAGTGAAAGGTGGTTTAGATGGAATTTGGGTGATAGTGGATCGATTGACGAAATCGGCACATTTTCTTGCTATTCGGATGTCGGATAAGGTACCTAAATTGGCTAAGAAGTATGTGGATGAAATTGTCCGACTTCATGGAGTACCGGTTAGCATTGTATCAGATCGGGATCCGAGGTTTACTTCTAGATTTTGGCAAGAATTGCAAAGGAATCTGGGCACAAGGCTTCAATTCAGCACAGCTTTCCATCCTCAGACAGACGGGCAATCAGAGAGATTAATTAAATATTTGGAGGATATGTTGAGAGCATGTGCATTGGATTTTTCGAGTTCGTGGAACGAGCAATTACCTTTGATTGAATTCGCCTATAATAACAGCTTTCAAGCATCGATAGAAATGGCTCCATATGAGGCTCTCTATGGACGGAAATGCAGGTCACCGTTGTTCTTTGATTTGGAAGAATGGAATTGGACCAAGCAAGAAGGTGTGAAACGAGGGGAGAATAAGGAAAACCCCTCTAAGGCCGTGCAAGAGGCAATTGATAAGGTCCAAATAATTAGACAACGGATGAAAGCAGCCCAGGATAGACAGAAAAGCTATGCCGATCACCGAAGGAAAGATCTTCAGTTTGAGGTTGGTGATAGGGTATTCTTGAAAGCCTCACCTCGTAAGGGATTTTCGAGGATTGGAAAAGGAGGGAAATTGAATCCTCGGTTTCTAGGACCGTATGAGATTTTGGAGAAAATTGGAGATACGGCCTATCGTTTGGACCTACCCCCGAGTTTGACCGGAATTCATAATGTATTTCATGTATCTCAGCTTCGGAAATATTATCCGGATAAGTCGGAAGTCATACCGGTCGAGGAAGTGGAGTTAGAACCGAATCTCACCTTCGTTCAGAAGCCGATTAAGATTTTGGATCGTAAATTTCAAGAACTTCGAAATCGGCAGATCCCACTAGTTAAAGTCTTATGGAGAAGTGATAAAACGGAAGAGGCTACGTGGGAGACGGAGGATAAGATGAAAAGATTCCATCCTGAGTTGTTTCCGGACAATCAGTGAATCCGAGGACGGATTCTCCTAAGGGGGGGAGATTGTAACGCCCCGACTTTTCAAGTCGTTCAGGTATGAATTATGTGATAATTACGTGCGCATTTAATTTATTTTAATTACGTTATTAATTATTTATTTTATATTATATGAAATTATGAAATAAGTGAATTATTTGAAAATGTTTGAATTTGAATTTATATGAATTTTGAACGATTTGCTCTTGTATGAATTGTTTGCTTACCGTTTCTACATGAAATGAATTCGGAATTTTGTGAAAATTTAATATGTTGGACTTATATGTGTTATGAATATGGATATATGTTCGTTTCATGTTTTCGGGTTCATTTTCATGAGTTATGAATTTATTTTGATTTTGGAATCCAAAACGGGGGGCTAACGAGCAATTAGCGCACTATTGGTTCCTTATTTGATATCTTGAGCTAGGAAACTCGGATTCGAGTTTCGTCAACTTCGTTGAACTCGTATCGAAAATTTGAGTTTAATGAACTTAGCCTTATACTTTTCCAAAATTATTTGAACCTCCGAAATTCAACCAAAACACGCAACGGACGCCTAAACTGCCACGTTTTACTAAATAAGCCATAACTTATTCAAACCTTGACCAAATTAACCATGGTTTGATTCCTTGGAACCCTAACTCAACCCTCTAACCAGCCTTAACCACCCCAAACCGAGATAACCCCCTTCACTTGGAGAAAATCAGCCAAACTTTCCCTGCTTTCCAGTTTTCCCGTAGCTCAAGCCAATCCTTGGAGATTCAAGCTCAAATCTCTTCCAAACCTCCATTAATCCACAAGGTAAGCTTAGGATTGTTATATACATTCATTATGAGTCATTTTGATCCATTCTTCCCCAATTTTGAGCATGTTTTCATGGAGTTTGGAGAAGATGTTGAATAGTTAGGTTATATGTTAATTTGTTGAACTCTTTCATTCCTTGGTTGTTTTGGTTGATTCCAAGCTTGAATATGGTTGCCATGCCACCTTCCTTGCATTTATGGTGAAGTATTAGATGGTAGTTGAAGCATTCATGAGTTACCATTAATGTATATTTGAAGTTTTTACATGAAATGATCATCCTTACCTCCTTAGCATGTTTCAACACTTTGGGAGCATGTTTGTGTGTTGTTGTGGAGTGGTTTTCTTGCGTTTTGATGATCTTAACTTACCTAAGTATGTTGGTTGGAGTTGGCATGGTGTTGCTCTGTTTTTCTGCTACGTTCTTTATTTTTTTTTGGCTTCAGACTCAAATCCACGGGGGTGGATTTTTCCCTTTGGAAAAATCCGCGGGGGTGGATTTGAGTCAGTAGGTCTGGACCAAATCCATGGTGGGTGGATTTTTCCCTTTGGAAAAATCCATGGGGGTGGATTTTGTCCAGTTTTTTTTTATTGCTCCGGTTTCGTTTTTTCTTGTTTTTCTTCGCTTGTTTTATATTCCTCCACCTCTTTTATGACTTTTATGCTATGCTAACATGTATTATCTTGAGTGTTATGAAATTTTATGATTTTTCGTGGAATATTTTCCGAGATATGCTTCAACGTGTCTTCTTTTCTCCTAATGTGTGCATGCATGGACTTTGCTCTTAAGTTTGAACCCTAATTGCTATTTATTCCTTATTTAATGACTTGTATGAAATGTATACATGTTATACTACGTGTTATGATCGTTATTTGAATTTCTTGGACTAATTTAGTATGATTTATGGAGATGTTGAACTTTAACAAATTTGAACGCTTCATGGAAGAATGGAATGAATGTTTATATGTCTTTAAGACATTAATAGTGCACATGAACATTTCCATAACATAATTTAATCTCTTATATATTCATATCATGATCATTGCATTGCCGAGCGTCTTATTTGGTCATATTGAGTCTCACTTCACTTTTCTTGCATAGATTTTGATCACGTTGGAGACGAGGCCTGTCAGTGAGGCTCGTGCTTTCTTCTTTTGACGGTTTAAGGTGGGTTTTTCTTCTATGTAGATATAAGACCCTATATATACCTTCAATGTGAAAGCTTTCGACCAAAATTATATATATATAAAGAGTCGTTTGAAAGAGTAAATGTTTTCAATGTAAAGCCTTATTTTATCAATCCTACCTAATGTTTTGGCGAGAAATGATCGAATGCACGAATGGGGCCCAGGGACTTAGTGTGAGTGGCTATCCGGGGAGGCACGGGCCAACGGTGATCCCTCACACTAGTTCCACCAATTAACGGCGTAACCGGACCTCGTTAGGAGTTAGCGAGGAATGGACGCTGAGCGCCATCTGGGGAGTCATGTAACCCCTTTTGGTCAATGAATGGGTGGTCGGGCCTTGCAAACCCACCACCAACCCGGAGGAAGAAGGAGTAAATGTTAATGAATGTGCACAAAAGATTGATTGCATGAACAGAATAAATGAATGAATGTTTAAATGGTTTACACAAGGTGTTGGTTGGAGATAATGCACGCCCACTCGCCGGGCCAATAATGACCTAATGTTAATGATTCGTTATAATCCCTTTTGATGATTCTTTTCACCCCCTTGGGGAAGTCTTTAAAAACCTCACTTGGGATTATAGCTTGCATGTGATTGCTTAATTACCGTCATATATTATATCTATGCCCTGTTTTATACCCACCAGTCCCTTTTGGACTGAACCCGTTTGGTTTTCAGTTATTTTGTGCAGGTGTTGAGGGAGCTAGGCGGGAATACGAGTCCTAGATCTTGCATTCGTCTCTAGCTCTGTATTTTGAGTCTTACACTTGCATACTTTTATTTTAATTATTGTATATGAATATTATCTCGGAGCGTACATGTTTTGGGCCGTGATGGCAATTGCTGATGTACATGAATGATTTTTGGAGCTTGGATGCTCATGATACATATATATGTTATATGTTCGTTCTTTGCTTCCGCTTTAATGTTTTATGTTGTTATTTGGTTTCAAGGGTTAGCCCGCCTAGCTTAGAGGGTGTGTTTGTCCCCGTTCGCCGTGATTTGGCTCGGGTATGGATCGTCCATTTCATATTCGGGTCGGGTCTCGGTGCGGGGGATATGGCACCTTGCGCTTAGGTGTTACATCCTTAAGTGGTATCAGAGCCTAGGGTTGCAAAACCCGGGCTCTCGTGTCGTGTGAGTCAGTCTAGGTCGTTCGGCTTAGGGACTACTTGACAATGTGTTGCATATTCATCTCTTTTGTGCTTAATTGATTTAAATTTCGAATTTTGATTGAATTGATTGCATTATCATGCATAAACTAAAAATAGCACGCATTTTCAGTGTTTATTTCAGCATGCCACGTGGAAGGCCTCGTAGAGAGCATTCTCCGGGAGACAGGCATCACCATCATGAGCATGTTCCTCCACCTCCACAACCACCACCGGCAGAGGCCTTTATTAACTCAATTATCAATATTATAGATCAAAGGCTACGAGATTATGTACCACCGGCACCTCCAGCACCACCTGCACCTGTTGTACAGCCCGAGGCACCGCTTTCTGTTATACTTAGGGAGTTTCAGAATCAAAGACCTCCCAAGTTCTTCAAAGGAAATGATATACAGGCGGAAATGTGGCTGAAAGAGGTAGAGAGGATATGGGAGCTCATTCCATGTGAGTCCCGAGAGAAGGCTCGATGCACTATCACTTTAATACAAGGGGAAGCCTACTCTTGGTGGGAAAGCACGCGGATTGTATTGGAGGCTACTGGAGAGGAGATCAATTGGGAAGTATTTACAAGGGAATTTAAGAACAAGTTCATCCCTCCCTCATCACGTACTCGAAGGTTGAGAGAATTTACCGAATTGAAGCAAGGATCGAGGTCTGTGGCCGATTATGTTTCGGAGTATGAGAGGTTATCCCGTTATGCACCAAATATAGCAGGCGATGACTTCCATAAGGCTATGCAGTTTGTTCAAGGGCTTCGACCGGATATCCAGACCGCTTTAGAGGCAGTTAATACGAGCACTTGGGCAAAGGCTACTTCAAAAGCCTTAAAGGTTGAAGATTCGGTGAATGCGAGGAGGCCAGCTTATCGCCAAGGACAAGGATCAGGATTCGGATCGGGATTCAACAAAGGAAAGAGGCCGATGAATATACCAGCTCCACTACAAAAAGGGCCTTTCAAGAAGCCTAGAGTAGGAGGTCCGATTGCACCTGTTCCACGACCACCTCAGGCTCCACCGGCTCCTAAAGGATCTCGCAATGATCAGCCTCCCTGTACTTATTGTGGATGGCCAACTCATTCTTACAACAACTGCCGAAAGAGATTGAAGTTGTGCTTGATTTGTGGGAAGGGAGATCATATGGCTTTTGCATGCCCGGACAAGATTCCAGGATATCAAGCTGGAGCTCAGCGACCGATGGTTCAGGCACGAGCCTATGCTCTTGAGAGCGAGGAGCAGAATGTCGAGGTTGATCCAAACGCCGTGGTGGAAGGTACCGTTTGCATTCATAACACGAGCATTCATGCATTGTTCGATCCGGGTGCCACGCATACTTTTATATCTTCTGATCTATGTGCTTCTCTGTGCCTACCTGTTATTTGCTCAAATTCCTGTTATTTTGTGAGTTCGCCTCTTGGAGGTAGTTTGCAGACAGATCGGGTTGTCAGGGGTTGTTCAGTTTTGATAGAGGGGAAAGATTATCCGGCAGATTTCATTGTTATGCCTATGAAGAAGTATGGGGTAATCTTCGGGATGGATTGGTTGTATCGGCACCGGGCCGAAGTTGATTGTTTTAAGAAGAGGATAAAGTTGGGTCAAGAGTTGATTGGAGAAGTGGGGTCGAAGAGTGTGCCACTCTTATCGTTTATGGAAGCTCGCAAGTTGGTGAAGGATGGAGCCATGGGATTTATCGCTTATCTCCTTAATAAACCAAAGGATAAATCAAGTTTTGAGGAGACGGCCGTGGTAAAGGAATATCCCGACGTATTTCCAGAAAATTTGGGTTCTCTACCACCGGATCGGGAGATCGAATTTGTTATTGATTTATATCCGGGATCAGAACCTTACTCCAAGACTCCTTATAGAATGGCTCCGGCGGAGTTAAAAGAGTTGAAGATTCAACTCGAGGAATTACTTAAGAGTGGATATATTCGACCGAGTTCGTCTCCGTGGGGTGCTCCGGTTCTCTTTATCAAGAAGAAAGATGGAACATTGAGGATGTGTATAGATTACCGGGAGCTTAATCAGATGACCATCAAGAATAAGTACCCGTTGCCCCACATCGAGGATTTATTTGATATGTTGCAAGGTTCAAAGGTTTATTCGAAATTGGATTTAAGGCAGGGCTACTACCAGTTGAAAATCCGGGAAGAGGATATACCAAAGACAGGATTTAATACCCGGTATGGGCATTATGAGTTCGTAGTGATGCCTTTTGGTTTAACAAATGCCCCTGCAGCATTTATGGACATGATGCATCGGATTTTTCGGCCTTATTTGGATAAATTCGTCGTAATCTTTATTGATGACATTCTCGTGTATTCAAAGACTCCAGAAGATCACGCTAGGCATCTCAATTTGGTATTGGAGACGTTGAGAGAGCACCGGTTGTATGCGAAGTTTAGTAAGTGTGAGTTTTGGATCGACCGGGTTGCTTTTCTAGGCCATATTATTTCAAGTAAGGGTTTGGAAGTTGATCCTTCAAAGATCGAGACGGTTATTCAGTGGCAGAGTCCGAAAAATGCTTTCGAGGTTAGAAGTTTCTTGGGATTGGCAGGTTATTACCGAAGGTTTGTAAAGGAATTTTCAAAGTTAGCCGGTCCTTTAACTCGATTAACTAAGAAGGAAGCTAAATTTGAGTGGGACGAGGCATGCGAAGCAAGTTTCCAACTCTTGAAGGAAAAATTGACAACTGCACCGGTGTTAGCACTTCCCGAGGGCACTGAAGGATACATGGTTTATACGGACGCCTCGAAAGAAGGGTTGGGATGTGTTTTGATGCAGAATGGTAAGGTGATAGCTTATGCCTCGAGGAAATTGAAGGATCATGAACAGAATTATCCCACTCACGATCTCGAGCTTGCAGCAGTGATCTTCGCTTTGGGAAAGTGGAGACACTACCTTTACGGAGTTTCTTTTGAGATCTTTTCTGACCACAAGAGTCTCCAGTATTTGTTTTTTCAGAAGGAATTAAACAAGAGACAGAGACGTTGGATGGAGATGTTGGCAGATTATGAGTGTACGATTCGATATCATCCCGGAAAGGCCAACGTGGTCGCGGATGCGCTTAGTAGGAAAGCTAGCGTGTCCAGTGTTAAGGTGGAAACTATGGATGAATCTGAGTCCTTCAAGCTAAGAGCTAGTATTCGGAATATTACCGTTCAACCGGACCTTCGGCAGAGATTGTTTGAAGCTCAGAAAGTGGATTCCGAAGTTCAGAGGTTGGTGCAGAAAGCTAGAAATGATTCAGAAAGTCCGTTCGGATTTGATGACACCGGACTTCTAAGGTTTAAGAATAGAGTGGTGGTTCCGGAAGAGTTAAGACGGTTGATATTGGAAGAAGCGCATCGATCAGGGTATTCGATACATCCCGGGGGAAATAAGATGTATAAGGACTTAAGGAAATTTTATTGGTGGAATGGACTTAAGCGGGATGTGATCGACTTCGTGAGACATTGCTTGACTTGCCAAGTGGTGAAAGCAGAGCATCAGAAGCCATCGGGGCTATTGCAACCGTTACCGATTCCAGAATGGAAATGGCAGCAAGTGGCGATGGATTTCGTTTCGGGTCTTCCACGAGTGAAAGGTGGTTTAGATGGAATTTGGGTGATAGTGGATCGATTGACGAAATCGGCACATTTTCTTGCTATTCGGATGTCGGATAAGGTACCTAAATTGGCTAAGAAGTATGTGGATGAAATTGTCCGACTTCATGGAGTACCGGTTAGCATTGTATCAGATCGGGATCCGAGGTTTACTTCTAGATTTTGGCAAGAATTGCAAAGGAATCTGGGCACAAGGCTTCAATTCAGCACAGCTTTCCATCCTCAGACAGACGGGCAATCAGAGAGATTAATTAAATATTTGGAGGATATGTTGAGAGCATGTGCATTGGATTTTTCGAGTTCGTGGAACGAGCAATTACCTTTGATTGAATTCGCCTATAATAACAGCTTTCAAGCATCGATAGAAATGGCTCCATATGAGGCTCTCTACGGACGGAAATGCAGGTCACCGTTGTTCTTTGATTTGGAAGAATGGAATTGGACCAAGCAAGAAGGTGTGAAACGAGGGGAGAATAAGGAAAACCCCTCTAAGGCCGTGCAAGAGGCAATTGATAAGGTCCAAATAATTAGACAACGGATGAAAGCAGCCCAGGATAGACAGAAAAGCTATGCCGATCACCGAAGGAAAGATCTTCAGTTTGAGGTTGGTGATAGGGTATTCTTGAAAGCCTCACCTCGTAAGGGATTTTCGAGGATTGGAAAAGGAGGGAAATTGAATCCTCGGTTTCTAGGACCGTATGAGATTTTGGAGAAAATTGGAGATACGGCCTATCGTTTGGACCTACCCCCGAGTTTGACCGGAATTCATAATGTATTTCATGTATCTCAGCTTCGGAAATATTATCCGGATAAGTCGGAAGTCATACCGGTCGAGGAAGTGGAGTTAGAACCGAATCTCACCTTCGTTCAGAAGCCGATTAAGATTTTGGATCGTAAATTTCAAGAACTTCGAAATCGGCAGATCCCACTAGTTAAAGTCTTATGGAGAAGTGATAAAACGGAAGATGCTACGTGGGAGACGGAGGATAAGATGAAAAGATTCCATCCTGAGTTGTTTCCGGACAATCAGTGAATCCGAGGACGGATTCTCCTAAGGGGGGAAGATTGTAACGCCCCGACTTTTCAAGTCGTTCAGGTATGAATTATGTGATAATTACGTGCGCATTTAATTTATTTTAATTATGTTATTAATTATTTATTTTATATTATATGAAATTATGAAATAAGTGAATTATTTGAAAATGTTTGAATTTGAATTTATATGAATTTTGAACGATTTGCTCTTGTATGAATTGTTTGCTTACCGTTTCTACATGAAATGAATTCGGAATTTTGTGAAAATTTAATATGTTGGACTTATATGTGTTATGAATATGGATATATGTTCGTTTCATGTTTTCGGGTTCATTTTCATGAGTTATGAATTTATTTTGATTTTGGAATCCAAAACGGGGGGCTAACGAGCAATTAGCGCACCATTGGTTCCTTATTTGATATCTTGAGCTAGGAAACTCGTATTCGAGTTTCGTCAACTTCGTTGAACTCGTATCGAAAATTTGAGTTTAATGAACTTAGCCTTATACTTTTCCAAAATTATTTGAACCTCCGAAATTCAACCAAAACACGCAACGGACGCCTAAACTGCCACGTTTTACTAAATAAGCCATAACTTATTCAAACCTTGACCAAATTAACCATGGTTTGATTCCTTGGAACCCTAACTCAACCCTCTAACCAGCCTTAACCACCCCAAACCGAGATAACCCCCTTCACTTGGAGAAAATCAGCCAAACTTTCCCTGCTTTCCAGTTTTCCCGTAGCTCAAGCCAATCCTTGGAGATTCAAGCTCAAATCTCTTCCAAACCTCCATTAATCCACAAGGTAAGCTTAGGATTGTTATATACATTCATTATGAGTCATTTTGATCCATTCTTCCCCAATTTTGAGCATGTTTTCATGGAGTTTGGAGAAGATGTTGAATAGTTAGGTTATATGTTAATTTGTTGAACTCTTTCATTCCTTGGTTGTTTTGGTTGATTCCAAGCTTGAATATGGTTGCCATGCCACCTTCCTTGCATTTATGGTGAAGTATTAGATGGTAGTTGAAGCATTCATGAGTTACCATTAATGTATATTTGAAGTTTTTACATGAAATGATCATCCTTACCTCCTTAGCATGTTTCAACCCTTTGGGAGCATGTTTGTGTGTTGTTGTGGAGTGGTTTTCTTGCGTTTTGATGATCTTAACTTACCTAAGTATGTTGGTTGGAGTTGGCATGGTGTTGCTCTGTTTTTCTGCTACGTTCTTTATTTTTTTTTGGCTTCAGACTCAAAAAGATTTTCCCTCGGAATTCCCTCGGAATTTACAATATATATTTTTTAAGATTAAGCACTACATAATAATTTGTTGAGTTTAAATACAATCCATGACAATTATATGTATAATTAGTGAATAAAATAAGATAATTTTAGTTATTAAATGAGTGAATTGATGGTTATACATATGTAATCAAACATTCGGTAAGTATTTGGAACGATATCATAACGTTAAGGACATTCGTTTTATTTTAAATTGAAATTGAATTTCATTTTCACATATTTTTGGAAGATAATTTTTTCTTATTTAATTAACTAACAAATAAAACATCATGTTCTTACATTTAATATTTGAAAACAATATTTTCTCTTTTTTTGAATATTTAGTTTTTCCAAAATTCAGAGGGAATTCCGAGGGATTTCCGAGGGAAACAGATTTTCACTCGGAATTCCCTCGGAATTTACAATATACATTTTTTAAGATAAAGCACTTGATAATAATTTGTTGAGTTTAAATACAATCCTTGACAATTATATGTATAATTAATGAATAAAATAAGATAATTTTAGTTGTTAAATGAGTGAATTGATGGTTATACATATGTAATCAAACATTCGGTAAGTATTTGGAACGATATCATAACGTTAAGAACATTCGTTTTATTTTAAATTGAAATCGAATTTCATTTTCACATATTTTTGGAAGATAATTTTTTCTTATTTAATTAACTAACAAATAAAACATCATGTTCTTACATTTAATATTTAAAAATAATATTTTCTCTTTTTTTTAATATTTAGTTATTTCAAAATTCCGAGGGAATTCCGAGGGATTTTCGAGGGAAAAAGATTTTCCCTCGGAATTCCCTCGGAATTTACAATATATATTTTTTAAGATTAAGCACTACATAATAATTTGTTGAGTTTAAATACAATCCATGACAATTATATGTATAATTAGTGAATAAAATATGTTAATTTTAGTTATTAAATGAGTGACTTGATGGTTATACATATGTAATCAAACATTCGGTAAGTATTTGGAACGATATCATAACGTTAAGGACATTCGTTTTATTTTAAATTGAAATCGAATTTCTTTTTCACAGATTTTTGGAAGATAATTTTTTCTTATTTAATTAACTAACAAATAAAACATCATGTTATTACATTTAATATTTAAAAACAATATTTTATCTTTTTTTTAATATTTAGTGTTTTCGAAATTCCGAAGGATTTCCTAGGGAAAAAGATTTTCCCTCGGAATTTACAATATATATTTTTTAAGATTAAGCACTACATAATAATTTATTGAGTTTAAATACAATCCATGACAATTATATGTATAATTAGTGAATAAAATAAGATAATTTTAGTTATTAAATAAGTGAATTGATGGTTATACATATGTAATCAAACATTCGGTAAGTATTTGGAACGATATCATAACGTTAAGGACATTCTTTTTATTTTAAATTGAAATCGAATTTCATTTTCACATATTTTTGGAAGATAATTTTTTCTTATTTAATTAACTAACAAATAAAACATCATGTTCTTACATTTAATATTTAAAAATAATATTTTCTCTTTTTTTTAATATTTTGTTATTTCAAAATTCCGAGGGAATTCCGAGGGATTTCCGAGGGAAAAAGATTTTCCCTCGGAATTTACAATATATATTTTTTAAGATTAAGCACTACATAATAATTTGTTGAGTTTAAATACAATCCATGACAATTATATGTATAATTAGTGAATAAAATAAGATAATTTTAGTTATTAAATGAGTGAATTGATGGTTATACATATGTAATCAAACATTCGGTAAGTATTTGGAACGATATCATAATGTTAAGGACATTCGTTTTATTTTAAATTGAAATCGAATTTCATTTTCACATATTTTTGGAAGATAATTTTTTCTTATTTAATTAACTAACAAATAAAACATCATGTTATTACATTTAATATTTAAAAACAATATTTTATCTTTTTTTTAATATTTAGAGTTTTTGAAATTCCGAGGGATTTCCGAGGGAAAAAGATTTTCCCTCGGAATTCCCTCGAAATTTACAATATATATTTTTTAAGATTAAGCACTACATAATAATTTGTTGAGTTTAAATACAATCCATGACAATTATATGTATAATTAGTGAATAAAATAAGATAATTTTAGTTATTAAATGAGTGAATTGATGGTTATACGTATGTAATCAAACATTCGGTAAGTATTTGGAACGATATCATAACGTTAAGGACATTCGTTTTATTTTAAATTGAAATCGAATTTCATTTTCAGATATTTTTGGAAGATAATTTTTTTGTAACGCCCCGATTTTTTCCTTTTATGCATTATGTGTTATTAATATAATTTTCATATCATTATATTTCTTTTTTTTTCATAAACTTATGTGAAATTTCTTTTAACGTGAAATCTATGTGAATTAATTACTAATGTGATTAAATTCAATTATTACATTTATTTATTATAAGTTTCATCATATTATATGCATCACATTTATATTCATTTATATGAATTGTCATTTATGTTAATTATATGAGGTAAGTGATTTAATTGTATTCCATGACATTTATTGCTTCTTTGTGTAAATTTATGGACTTTATTACATAATATGGATTGGAGCTAAGTGGTCTTTTGTGTAGAGATGGTACTTAATTGCATGAATTTAAATTAGAGAATGACTTAGTTGCAAATTGTGGTGATTCATCATAGTTAGTGGAAGAGATATAATATTGTATGTATACATTCATCTCTTATACTTGATCATCACATTTTCATCAAACTTCCACACACTTTCACACACAAGAAATCGGTATTTACACCTCAAGAAAGGAAGGAAGAATTTTACCATCATCCAAGCCATAATTTGAAGGATTTGAGGAGCTAGCATCACCATCTTCATCATCTTGCCATTTCATACCATTTCTAGTTCATCTCAAGGTATAACATGAACTTGTATGAATCTCTTGATTGGTGTAGAAGTAGGGTTCATGAATTAGATGATGGATTCTTGCATTATTTGAGTTAGAAGCTTGATCATGATCATTTAGCTTGCCAACTTGCATGAATTCTTGAATAATAAGAAGGAGGGATGTGATATTATATAGGGTTTGGTTGAAGAATTTTTGATGATCTATGCATGTTCCCATGGATTATATGTTACTAAATGGTGTATTTAAGTTATATGCATGTTATATGGTTGTTTTGGAGCATTTTGGTTGAGTTTGCTTTGGGTTTTCATCCCTTTTCTTCCTCCCCCGAAGCTACCCCTGTTTTACCCCTTTTTCCAGCCCTGGAACAGTACCCGGCTGGGTACTTTTTGTGCATAAAAAGTACCCGGGCGGGTAGTTTTCCCCCGAAAAGCTTCTGTACTACTTACCTGGCCGGGGAACTTTTCCCTTGAATTTTACCCGGCCAGGTACTCACTCATCCGAACTCCAAATGACCTGATTTTTTATTCTTTGGAAATCTATTGAAGTCTAGAACAACCTCCAATTGGAATCATCTCAATATCTTTTCCCATTTGTGAGTTATGATCAATTCTTTTTGGTGTCGCTGCTTTCCCGACAAACTACACTCGCCTAACTTCAACCGTTCTCCATTTTCTCCTCACTTTGAAATAGAAAACGAGACATATACCATTTTAAAGGTCTACTTGTCTAGTTTCATTCCCAACAAACAAAACTCAATTCCAATTTCTATAACTTTAGATATTCCCATTTTTCCAGAGCATGTGCATTTTTGGGAATTGTCGGTTTTGGCCAAACTTCACCAAAACCCTTCTTATTGCTTTTCTTTCACTCTATTGGCTCCCATATGTGAATTATATGATATATATACTTGGTTTATTGATAAGTATGCTCGTAATTTACATTCCTTGATTGTTATTGCATTATATATTGATTCATGACTTTGCCGTTCGTCTTAAATGGTTCATACGAGTCGAGTCTCACGTACACGTGTCCTTGTTATACAGATCACATTCCCGGTGACAAGGAGCACGCTCCTTAGGGTGTTTCCTTGCTTCTTTTGGTTGGTAAAGTAAAGGTGAGGTTTAATTTCTAGATATATAGAACCTTTACAACCCTATGTGATCTTTCGACCAAAATGTATCTATATATCTATAATTTTCCAAAACCTTGTTGGTTTTCAAATGATTTATCGTGACATATTGAACTTATCGTGATTGATTGATTTTTGGCGAGTAAAGCATGTTCACTTGGGCCCGAGGGTAGTGTATTGAGCCAACCGAGGAAGCAAGGGCTGACGGGTAACTCTTGCACTATCCTCACCAATTTTGGGATCACCTCTGAATCCACCAGGAGGTTTGGTGGAGGAAGAAATCCCGTGCGTGGGAGTCATGTTCCCGACGTACACCGTTCATGGATGGTTGGGCCTTGCAATCCCACCATCACCCGGAGGAAAAAGGGTTCATGAAATTGCTAGTTGTGCACTGTAATAACTTGCATGATAACCATTGAATTGAAACCTAAATATTGATTGTTCACTGTTGGTGTAAAGGTTGGAGAATTGCCCTCACTCGCCGGGCCACGAATTGAATTGATAATGATTAAATTGATAAATTGAATTAGTTGTAACCTCGGGCGATAGTATCTCTTATTTTACTAAATTGTATTGTTATTTTCCAAAATTATTACCCGAGATTATAACTTGTATGTATGTGCGCGAATATTTATTTATACCCCTCGCTCAGTCCGTGTTGGACTGACACCTCAACTTTTCAGCTTTTGCAGGTTCGTGCTAGGCGGGAATTAGAGTCTAGCCTGTCTTTTATTCGGGTCTAGCACTTCACCTTCATATTTTAGCACATGTATTGACACTTCTTATGTTTTGTATTATGCTTTACCTAATGTTGGAGGTGATATTGTATTTTATGAAATGTTGGTATCTATTAATAAATATGTAAATATGGTACATATAAGTATTGAATGTTATTGCTTCCGTCTTATTGATACAATTGTTTAGTGGTACTAATTGAGGGTACCCGCCTAGCTTTTGAGTTTTATTGTCTCCCATTCGTTATAGATTCGGTTCATGTATGAATTCCCCGTTTCATACGTGGATTGATTCTATAGTGCGGGGGATGTGGCGCCTAGCGTTTCGAGTGCTACATTTTTCTTATTTAATTAACTAATAAATAAAACATCAGGTTATTACATTTAATATTTAAAAACTATATTTTCTCTTTTTCTTAATATTTAGTGTTTTTGAAATTCCGAGGGAATTCCGAGGGATTGTCGAGGGAAAACGGTTTTCCCTCGGAATTCCCTCGGAATTGGCAATATATATTTTTTTAAATTAAGCACTACATAATAATTTGTTGAGTTTAAATACAATCCATGACAATTATATGTATAATTAGTGAAAAAAATAAGATATTCTTACTTATTAAATGAGTGAATTGATGGTTATACATATGTAATCAAACATTCGGTAAGTATTTGGAACGATATCATAACGTTAAGGACATTCGTTTTATTTTAAATTGAAATCGAATTTCATTTTCACATATTTTTGGAAGATAATTTTTTCTTATTTAATTAACTAACAAATAAAACATCATGTTCTTACATTTAATATTTAAAAATAATATTTTCTCTTTTTTTTAATATTTAGTTATTTCAAAATTCCGAGGGAATTCCGAGGGATTTTCGAGGGAAAAAGATTTTCCCTCGGAATTCCCTCGGAATTTACAATATATATTTTTTAAGATTAAGCACTACATAATAATTTGTTGAGTTTAAATACAATCCATGACAATTATATGTATAATTAGTGAATAAAATATGTTAATTTTAGTTATTAAATGAGTGACTTGATGGTTATACATATGTAATCAAACATTCGGTAAGTATTTGGAACGATATCATAACGTTGAGGACATTCGTTTTATTTTAAATTGAAATCGAATTTCATTTTCACAGATTTTTGGAAGATAATTTTTTCTTATTTAATTAACTAACAAATAAAACATCATGTTATTACATTTAATATTTAAAAACAATATTTTATCTTTTTTTTAATATTTAGTGTTTTCGAAATTCCGAAGGATTTCCTAGGGAAAAAGATTTTCCCTCGGAATTTACAATATATATTTTTTAAGATTAAGCACTACATAATAATTTGTTGAGTTTAAATACAATCCATGACAATTATATGTATAATTAGTGAATAAAATAAGATAATTTTAGTTATTAAATAAGTGAATTGATGGTTATACATATGTAATCAAACATTCGGTAAGTATTTGGAACGATATCATAACGTTAAGGACATTCTTTTTATTTTAAATTGAAATCGAATTTCATTTTCACATATTTTTGGAAGATAATTTTTTCTTATTTAATTAACTAACAAATAAAACATCATGTTCTTACATTTAATATTTAAAAATAATATTTTCTCTTTTTTTTAATATTTTGTTATTTCAAAATTCCGAGGGAATTCCGAGGGATTTCCGAGGGAAAAAGATTTTCCCTCGGAATTTACAATATATATTTTTTAAGATTAAGCACTACATAATAATTTGTTGAGTTTAAATACAATCCATGACAATTATATGTATAATTAGTGAATAAAATAAGATAATTTTAGTTATTAAATGAGTGAATTGATGGTTATACATATGTAATCAAACATTCGGTAAGTATTTGGAACGATATCATAATGTTAAGGACATTCGTTTTATTTTAAATTGAAATCGAATTTCATTTTCACATATTTTTGGAAGATAATTTTTTCTTATTTAATTAACTAACAAATAAAACATCATGTTATTACATTTAATATTTAAAAACAATATTTTATCTTTTTTTTAATATTTAGAGTTTTTGAAATTCCGAGGGATTTCCGAGGGAAAAAGATTTTCCCTCGGAATTCCCTCGAAATTTACAATATATATTTTTTAAGATTAAGCACTACATAATAATTTGTTGAGTTTAAATACAATCCATGACAATTATATGTATAATTAGTGAATAAAATAAGATAATTTTAGTTATTAAATGAGTGAATTGATGGTTATACGTATGTAATCAAACATTCGGTAAGTATTTGGAACGATATCATAACGTTAAGGACATTCGTTTTATTTTAAATTGAAATCGAATTTCATTTTCAGATATTTTTGGAAGATAATTTTTTTGTAACGCCCCGATTTTTTCCTTTTATGCATTATGTGTTATTAATATAATTTTCATATCATTATATTTCTTTTTTTTTCATAAACTTATGTGAAATTTCTTTTAACGTGAAATCTATGTGAATTAATTACTAATGTGATTAAATTCAATTATTTCATTTATTTATTATAAGTTTCATCATATTATATGCATCACATTTATATTCATTTATATGAATTGTCATTTATGTTAATTATATGAGGTAAGTGATTTAATTGTATTCCATGACATTTATTGCTTCTTTGTGTAAATTTATGGACTTTATTACATAATATGGATTGGAGCTAAGTGGTCTTTTGTGTAGAGATGGTACTTAATTGCATGAATTTAAATTAGAGAATGACTTAGTTGCAAATTGTGGTGATTCATCATAGTTAGTGGAAGAGATATAATATTGTATGTATACATTCATCTCTTATACTTGATCATCACATTTTCATCAAACTTCCACACACTTTCACACACAAGAAATCGGTATTTACACCTCAAGAAAGGAAGGAAGAATTTTACCATCATCCAAGCCATAATTTGAAGGATTTGAGGAGCTAGCATCACCATCTTCATCATCTTGCCATTTCATACCATTTCTAGTTCATCTCAAGGTATAACATGAACTTGTATGAATCTCTTGATTGGTGTAGAAGTAGGGTTCATGAATTAGATGATGGATTCTTGCATTATTTGAGTTAGAAGCTTGATCATGATCATTTAGCTTGCCAACTTGCATGAATTCTTGAATAATAAGAAGGAGGGATGTGATATTATATAGGGTTTGGTTGAAGAATTTTTGATGATCTATGCATGTTCCCATGGATTATATGTTACTAAATGGTGTATTTAAGTTATATGCATGTTATATGGTTGTTTTGGAGCATTTTGGTTGAGTTTGCTTTGGGTTTTCATCCCTTTTCTTCCTCCCCCGAAGCTACCCCTGTTTTACCCCTTTTTCCAGCCCTGGAACAGTACCCGGCTGGGTACTTTTTGTGCATAAAAAGTACCCGGGCGGGTAGTTTTCCCCCGAAAAGCTTCTGTACTACTTACCTGGCCGGGGAACTTTTCCCTTGAATTTTACCCGGCCAGGTACTCCCTCATCCGAACTCCAAATGACCTGATTTTTTATTCTTTGGAAATCTATTGAAGTCTAGAACAACCTCCAATTGGAATCATCTCAATATCTTTTCCCATTTGTGAGTTATGATCAATTCTTTTTGGTGTCGCTGCTTTCCCGACAAACTACACTCGCCTAACTTCAACCGTTCTCCATTTTCTCCTCACTTTGAAATAGAAAACGAGACATATACCATTTTAAAGGTCTACTTGTCTAGTTTCATTCCCAACAAACAAAACTCAATTCCAATTTCTATAACTTTAGATATTCCCATTTTTCCAGAGCATGTGCATTTTCGGGAATTGTCGGTTTTGGCCAAACTTCACCAAAACCCTTCTTATTGCTTTTCTTTCACTCTATTGGCTCCCATATGTGAATTATATGATATATATACTTGGTTTATTGATAAGTATGCTCGTAATTTACATTCCTTGATTGTTATTACATTATATATTGATTCATGACTTTGCCGTTCGTCTTAAATGGTTCATACGAGTCGAGTCTCACGTACACGTGTCCTTGTTATACAGATCACATTCCCGGTGACAAGGAGCACGCTCCTTAGGGTGTTTCCTTGCTTCTTTTGGTTGGTAAAGTAAAGGTGAGGTTTAATTTCTAGATATATAGAACCTTTACAACCCTATGTGATCTTTCGACCAAAATGTATCTATATATCTATAATTTTCCAAAACCTTGTTGGTTTTCAAATGATTTATCGTGACATATTGAACTTATCGTGATTGATTGATTTTTGGCGAGTAAAGCATGTTCACTTGGGCCCGAGGGTAGTGTATTGAGCCAACCGAGGAAGCAAGGGCTGACGGGTAACTCTTGCACTATCCTCACCAATTTTGGGATCACCTCTGAATCCACCAGGAGGTTTGGTGGAGGAAGAAATCCCGTGCGTGTGTAACGCCCCAGTTTTTCAATTATGTATTTCATGATATTTGTGAATTATTTGATCAAGTATTTACATGAAATTTTATCATCTTGCAATTTATGGCATGATTATATTTAATTGATTTGCGTCATTTAATTTTCTTGATTTGAATACTTGCAATTATGATTTAAGTTATGACTTCGTGAATTCAATTTCGTGAGTGTGTAATTAATTCTCCAAGCATGATTTAAGTGATTTAGCATAACATATATATATATTCAACTCCATTTCATCATATTCTTTTAGAGCTATATATATATGTGTTTATATAATCATCAACCATGCATGCCAAGTTGAAGCATCCCTAACTTGTAAATTCCTAAGAGGTAAGGGCTTGTGTGCAAATAACTTTTAATTAGCAAGACTTTTCTCCCCACTTGAATTATATAATGTATACATACATATATACATATCTATATATATATCTTGACTCATGAAAATATCTTATCCTTCCCCCACATTTCATTTATCCATTTTTCATCTAAGATTTCACACACTCACACACACTCAATCTCGTTCAAAACACCATGGAAGAGGAGGAGGAGATTTCATCATTTCTAGCTTGGTTTCAAGGGGAACTTGCATACTTTGAAGCATCATCATCATCATCACTCCATCATTTCTTCTCCTTTCTTTCATTCAAGGTAGAGTTTGAGACTTTGTTGAATTCTTGATGTTATGGTTGAAGAAGGGTTTGAGATTTATAATGCAATTCCTTGGTTATTTGTGATTAGAAGCATGATCTTGATCTTTATACTCCAAAGCTTGCATGAATTCATGAATAATGTGAGACTTAGATATCATGATATATATGGGATTTTGATGATGAATTCTTGATGATTTGATGCATGTTTCCTTGGATTATATGATGATTAATGGATATATATGATCATATACATGCTATATGTTGGTTTTGAACTAGTTTCATACATTTATAACTTGGGTTCATGAAGTGTGAAGCATGATTGATCATTTGACTTCATATTAGTTTCATGGATGAATTCTTGATGAGCTATGCATGTTTCATTGAATTAAATGGTGGCTAATTGATATATGTGAGATATATTCATGATATATGATAGTTTTGGGGTGAATTCTTGCCTTGGTTTGATGTGGGAAGGCTTGGGAGCCAATTCCCGTAGTTTTGCCCTGTTTTGCCTTGTTTTCTTCTGCTGCGTACAGTTGACACGGGGGTGTCAACCTTGCCTTGTTCCGCGTGACACGGGGGTGCAGGTTGGTTGGATTTTCTGTACCGTGACACGGGGGTGTCACGGTTTGCCTTGTAATGGTGACACGGGCGTGTCACTTTCCTGCATTTTGTCCAACTTCGGACGAACGCCATTTTCACCTCGGTTTGAATTAGAAGGCGTGCCATATAGCGTTGGAAAGGTCTATGTGTCTACTTTCATATCCAACAAACAAAACTCGATTCCCACTTCTAGAATTTAAGATATTCCAGTTTTCCCACAACATGTACATTTCCAAAAATTGTCGGTTTTGGCCAAACTTCACCAAAACCTTTCTTATTGCATTCCTTTCACTCTCTTGGCTCCCATATGTGAATTATATGTTGTATATACTTGATTAATTGATAAGCATGCTCTTACTTGACACTTCTTGGTACGTAATTGCTCAAACTTTATTGTGTAATTCCATGCCCTATATGAATTGAACTTGAAATGATTGAATGATATGAATATGTGACTCCTTGAGATTTATTTCATCTCTTAGATATTGATTGGTTCTCTTACATGCTAAGTGTCACTTGATTGCTAGTTTTACTTATTTACATGAGCATTGCCGTGCGTCATACTTGGTTTCATATTGAGTCTTGTCCCACGAGTTCACGTTATTTCCTTTCTTGTCCAGTTTTTCTCCAGGGCGGAGATCATTGATCGTTGGGCACTTTCTTGTATCCTTGTCTTGTTCTGTCGCTCGTCAGGTGAGGTTTGAATTCTAGATATATATAGAATCCTTATAACCCTTATGTGATTTTCGGCCCAAAACGTATCTATATATATCTATAGTTTTCGAATCTTATAATTTTCAAATGATTTCACGAAAATGGATTGATTGATTGATTGGTTGATCGATTGACGGATTGTCTTTGGCGAGTAACTATTGTTCACGTTGGGCCCGAGGGTAGTGTATTGAGCCAACCGGGAAAGCAAGGGCTGACGGGTAACTCTTGCACTATCCTCACCATTGTGGGATCACCTCTGAATCCACCAGGAGGTTTGGTGGAGGAAGAAATCCCGTGCGTGGGAGTCATGTTCCCGACGTACACCGTGATTGGATGGTTGGGTCTTGCAAGCCCGCCATCACCCGGAGGAAGAAGGAGTTATTGATTGAAATTGCTAATTGTGCACTAAGTTCTATTGCTTGATCACTTAATTAATTATAACTGAATTATTGTACACTGTTGGAGAAAGGTTGGAGATTTGCCCTCACTCGCCGGGCCACTGATTGAATTGAATTAAATTGAGTGTATTGTTAAATTGATTAGTTGTAATCTCGGGCGAGTTATCTTTTACTATTAAACTTATATTGTTTCTATTTTACGAACCCTTACCCGAGATTATGGCTTGCATGTTACTTGCGCGAATATTTATTTATAAACCCCTCACTCAGTCTGTGGTAGACTGACACCTCACACTTTTCAGGTACTGTCAGTGGCGTGCTAGGCGGGAGTCCGAGTCGTGTCCAGTGTTCGAGTTGAGTCTAGCATTGCATTTTCATGTTCTTGGTATTTTCGGCTTATCATGTTAGTGGTTTTGGGTTATTTATACATGTATGATGTATAGGAGATGATAATGTATTGATAAGTGTTGGTACCTACTATTATATAAATGTTGGTATCTATAAGTAAATATGTAAATATGGTACCTATAAGTATTGATTGCTATTGCTTCCGTTTTTATTGTTCTGAATTGTTTATTGGTAGTATTTGAGGGTACCCGCCTAGCTTTTGAGTTTTTTTTTTATTGTCACCCGTTCGCCATGAGTCCGGTTCATATATGGACTACCCATTTCATGTGTGAGCTAGACTCATGGTGCGGGGGTGTGGCATCTCAGCGTTCCGGGTGCTACATCTTAGGTGGTATCAGAGCCCGGTTGCAAAACCGCGGTTCTAGCGTCGAGTCGTGTCATGTCTAGGTCGAACGGCATAGGATTATTTGATAATTGCGAGTCTTGCATCTTATTTGGAACTACTTGAACTTATTTGAATTTATTTGAACTTACCTGAACATCTTTGAGCTACTTGATGACTTGTGCATGACATTGATTTATGTTACTACTTGATGATTAATTGATCTTCTATGACTTGGAATTTATATGTTTGATGTGTTTTCTTTAATTTAGTTGAATTAATTATTGCGTTCTGTAACAAATATGTGGTTAAATGCTAATTATGTGACATGAGCATGTACTAACAGCATGCATTTAGCTTTGAACTAATTTGGAGTTATAGGTTATGAAGATTATATCAAACCACGCCCAATTTCTACAACAACTTCAATCTACCCCAAGTTCTTTTCTTTTGCTTTGAAGTTGTAAGGAATGCACCGGGGAACTTCATACAAGAAAATCAAGAGTCATGGATTGCTCTAGTTGGGTTATACTTCAAGTGTTAAGATTTGGGAAGTGAAGGGCCAAAGGTGGGAGTAACTTTCAAGCTCTAATGAAGTTGGTAGATATTTAACGGGATAGTGGTAGGGCGTGATGCCTACAACTTGCAAGATTAACACTCACACGCCTGTATTGCAAAAGTCTTTTCAACGGGAATCCGTAGGATCATTTCATTCAAAAGCAAAACTGAAGAAAACCTCTAGAGTGTTTTAAGGTTCGAGGTCTCAATCAACAGGGGGCCTCGCGGATACTAGGGACTTAGGGTTCGGAGTTGAAAGCAAGTTGAGGATTTTCCACTATTAGAATCAAAAATCAAGTTGTGGGATGACCTACGAGCTTTAGGTAATTGGAAGAAGTTCAAAGAGGTGGAGTTGGGGTAGATGATGCTAGGTTATCATAAGACTAATACATACACCATGCCACATCGAAAGTTAAGTTAGTTAACCAAACTCAACGGGGTTTTGCAAACCGAGGGATGGAACGAAGGGAATCTTGGAGGAGGTTAGATCGATGAAGAAGAATGAAGAGATTAAGAAAAAGGGGAATTGAAGTCGCTACGGATTTTGAGTAAGGAAGAAGTTGAATTGGAAGATATGGAGCAAAAATGGAAACGGTGAAAGAGGGTAACGAGCTTATAGAAGGAAACTATATGCTTGAGTGTAAGCAATTGGAGGGTGAGTTCGTTCGACTATTTAAACTTATACAAATTAAATCGAGGATTTCGATTGAGGTGATAACTAGGTGAAGACTTCGGATAACAATTAGAGACTACTTTTCGAAAGAGGGCTAGTTATCAATTTCACGGAAGTAGAAGCGTTGGAGTTCAAGAATCATAATTTGATCACCAAGTTATACGAGTCGAGATAAGGAAGCTTTGAACAAGAAGATATTCAAGGTGAAGGCTCGAACCACACTTAGAATCTATAATTGGAAGGAATACTTGGGGACAGAATTGAGTTCAAGAAATTTCAATCCTCGAGTGATGGAAACGTACGGGTTGATGTTGGGGATTTTGAAGAAAATTGGAAGACCGTGGGTAACAAGGAATAACCAACAAATTCGAGGCAAGCTTGTAATTCAACAAAACAAAGAACAAGTGCTAAGTTAAAGGATGCAGCTACGGTGACAGGTCCAAAGCATTCATGGCACGTGCATCATACGTTATTTAAATTATTTAAATTCCTTTATTTATATGTGCATCTCTATTTGAGCTTAATTGTCTGATGTGTTGCATCTTTAATTGTTTATAAGTGTAATACGTGCATCGACATCTTAACCCAACATGCATTTTAAGTGTTTTCTTGATAGAAAATCTCTCCACCTCATCTATCAAGCATTACTTCAACCGAGACACAACTGAAGTATGATACGGAAAGAATTGGGTTGCAAAGTGAGGAAAAAAAAAAGGGATGAATTAGGAGATTGAGATGCTTGATGACCTCCAAGGTCAGGATGAAGATATTTAGGAAATGATTTTAGAAAGGGTGAAAGCTCCAAGAAATGGAATGGATATTCAAGAAATGAGGAAGGATTCAGTGTTCGTGGGATTTCCAATTGAGATAGAGAAATATTTCGGGAATGAGATCGAGAGTTAGAGGTATTTCAAGAGAATTAGAAAGAAGAGAAGCTTGGATTTGAGAAAGGGTAGAACTAGTTCTAGAAGTTAGATAGAAAATATTCCTATTTTCTTAAGGGGGAGAGCCGGTCGGGGAACAACTTAAAGTCGATGTTTGAATCTCACTTGGGAGAGTTGAAACTTCAAGGAAATGGTTCTTTCGGAAACTCCCTATCGGAACTAGGTGAATGAAGTCTTCAATAGTTTAAATCTCGTGCGCCTAGAGTTCTCAAATGGAGATTTTTAAAAGCCATAAGGAGGCATATCTTGAGCCGAGTTGAAATTGAAACAAATCTGAGGAGAAATGGGAGAGATCATGATTTTTATAAGTTGAGTAAGTTTACTTTGATCAAAGGTGAGAATTTTTCAAGGAAAGCGACTGTCATTCAAGATTTGCATGAAATGACCAATGAGGTGCGACACTATTACCATGGTATAAGATAAAAATAACTCGACGGGAACATTCTTTATCGCAAGGGATCACCTGAGAGTTACTTGAACCGGGAATATTTTGAAGGATAAAAGGTAGACCTCGAGTCATCAAATAATTAGTCCGGGCAGCGGAGGAGGTCAACTATAATTGGTAAAAAGAATGGGTGGTCGGATTACTACCAAGTGCATACTCAAGAATTGAATCTTCGAACCGTGGTGGTAGAAAGGTTAGAAAATTTGACTGCGGGATGGAGATGGAGTAATTATTGGGGTACATACTGACATCAGGCATCCGAGGAATGGCATTTTGGTTAGAAGGGATTCTGATCAAACAATCAAGTATTAAATCAAGTCGCTGCCATTGAAGTTTCTAAGACCATGGTGAATGGTACACCTAATCATGCATATCATGTGTAATATACATTTTATTATCAACCGTATGGTTCTTTGTCTTTATTAATTGCTTTTGTAAAACTAGGTGGTATATTTGATTTCCTTCACTTGTTCTTTACGTGAAGTTCTGTATGAATGTTTAATTAAGTGTTCTCTTGGAATCCTTGCTTGTGTGAGAGTCGGGGTACTCTCCTTAGTTGTTTGAGAGACGGGGAGCTCTCACTACGTGTTAGAGAGACGGGGTTCTCTCTTTACTTGCTAGAGAGACGGGGTTCTCTCATTTCTTGTTCGAGAGACGGGGTTCTCTCATTTCTTGTGGAGAGACGGGGCTCTCTCGTTACTTGTTTGAGAGACGGGGCTCTCTCACCGCTTGTTTTAAAGTTTTAGAACTCGAGTATGGACCTGGGGACCAGGTCCTCTTAAGGGGGAGAGAGTTGTAACGCCCCAGTTTTTCAATTATGTATTTCATGATATTTGTGAATTATTTGATCAAGTGTTTACATGAAATTTTATCATCTTGCAATTTATGGCATGATTATATTTAATTGATTTGCGTCATTTAATTTTCTTGATTTGAATACTTGCAATTATGATTTAAGTTATGACTTCGTGAATTCAATTTCGTGAGTGTGTAATTAATTCTCCAAGCATGATTTAAGTGATTTAGCATAACATATATATATATTCAACTCCATTTCATCATATTCTTTTAGAGCTATATATATATGTGTTTATATAATCATCAACCATGCATGCCAAGTTGAAGCATCCCTAACTTGTAAATTCCTAAGAGGTAAGGGCTTGTGTGCAAATAACTTTTAATTAGCAAGACTTTTCTCCCCACTTGAATTATATAATGTATACATACATATATACATATCTATATATATATCTTGACTCATGAAAATATCTTATCCTTCCCCCACATTTCATTTATCCATTTTTCATCTAAGATTTCACACACTCACACACACTCAATCTCGTTCAAAACACCATGGAAGAGGAGGAGGAGATTTCATCATTTCTAGCTTGGTTTCAAGGGGAACTTGCATACTTTGAAGCATCATCATCATCATCACTCCATCATTTCTTCTCCTTTCTTTCATTCAAGGTAGAGTTTGAGACTTTGTTGAATTCTTGATGTTATGGTTGAAGAAGGGTTTGAGATTTATAATGCAATTCCTTGGTTATTTGTGATTAGAAGCATGATCTTGATCTTTATACTCCAAAGCTTGCATGAATTCATGAATAATGTGAGACTTAGATATCATGATATATATGGGATTTTGATGATGAATTCTTGATGATTTGATGCATGTTTCCTTGGATTATATGATGATTAATGGATATATATGATCATATACATGCTATATGTTGGTTTTGAACTAGTTTCATACATTTATAACTTGGGTTCATGAAGTGTGAAGCATGATTGATCATTTGACTTCATATTAGTTTCATGGATGAATTCTTGATGAGCTATGCATGTTTCATTGAATTAAATGGTGGCTAATTGATATATGTGAGATATATTCATGATATATGATAGTTTTGGGGTGAATTCTTGCCTTGGTTTGATGTGGGAAGGCTTGGGAGCCAATTCCCGTAGTTTTGCCCTGTTTTGCCTTGTTTTCTTCTGCTGCGTACAGTTGACACGGGGGTGTCAACCTTGCCTTGTTCCGCGTGACACGGGGGTGCAGGTTGGTTGGATTTTCTGTACCGTGACACGGGGGTGTCACGGTTTGCCTTGTAATGGTGACACGGGCGTGTCACTTTCCTGCATTTTGTCCAACTTCGGACGAACGCCATTTTCACCTCGGTTTGAATTAGAAGGCGTGCCATATAGCGTTGGAAAGGTCTATGTGTCTACTTTCATATCCAACAAACAAAACTCGATTCCCACTTCTAGAATTTAAGATATTCCAGTTTTCCCACAACATGTACATTTCCAAAAATTGTCGGTTTTGGCCAAACTTCACCAAAACCTTTCTTATTGCATTCCTTTCACTCTCTTGGCTCCCATATGTGAATTATATGTTGTATATACTTGATTAATTGATAAGCATGCTCTTACTTGACACTTCTTGGTACGTAATTGCTCAAACTTTATTGTGTAATTCCATGCCCTATATGAATTGAACTTGAAATGATTGAATGATATGAATATGTGACTCCTTGAGATTTATTTCATCTCTTAGATATTGATTGGTTCTCTTACATGCTAAGTGTCACTTGATTGCTAGTTTTACTTATTTACATGAGCATTGCCGTGCGTCATACTTGGTTTCATATTGAGTCTTGTCCCACGAGTTCACGTTATTTCCTTTCTTGTCCAGTTTTTCTCCAGGGCGGAGATCATTGATCGTTGGGCACTTTCTTGTATCCTTGTCTTGTTCTGTCGCTCGTCAGGTGAGGTTTGAATTCTAGATATATATAGAATCCTTATAACCCTTATGTGATTTTCGGCCCAAAACGTATCTATATATATCTATAGTTTTCGAATCTTATAATTTTCAAATGATTTCACGAAAATGGATTGATTGATTGATTGGTTGATCGATTGACGGATTGTCTTTGGCGAGTAACTATTGTTCACGTTGGGCCCGAGGGTAGTGTATTGAGCCAACCGGGAAAGCAAGGGCTGACGGGTAACTCTTGCACTATCCTCACCATTGTGGGATCACCTCTGAATCCACCAGGAGGTTTGGTGGAGGAAGAAATCCCGTGCGTGGGAGTCATGTTCCCGACGTACACCGTGATTGGATGGTTGGGTCTTGCAAGCCCGCCATCACCCGGAGGAAGAAGGAGTTATTGATTGAAATTGCTAATTGTGCACTAAGTTCTATTGCTTGATCACTTAATTAATTATAACTGAATTATTGTACACTGTTGGAGAAAGGTTGGAGATTTGCCCTCACTCGCCGGGCCACTGATTGAATTGAATTAAATTGAGTGTATTGTTAAATTGATTAGTTGTAATCTCGGGCGAGTTATCTTTTACTATTAAACTTATATTGTTTCTATTTTACGAACCCTTACCCGAGATTATGGCTTGCATGTTACTTGCGCGAATATTTATTTATAAACCCCTCACTCAGTCTGTGGTAGACTGACACCTCACACTTTTCAGGTACTGTCAGTGGCGTGCTAGGCGGGAGTCCGAGTCGTGTCCAGTGTTCGAGTTGAGTCTAGCATTGCATTTTCATGTTCTTGGTATTTTCGGCTTATCATGTTAGTGGTTTTGGGTTATTTATACATGTATGATGTATAGGAGATGATAATGTATTGATAAGTGTTGGTACCTACTATTATATAAATGTTGGTATCTATAAGTAAATATGTAAATATGGTACCTATAAGTATTGATTGCTATTGCTTCCGTTTTTATTGTTCTGAATTGTTTATTGGTAGTATTTGAGGGTACCCGCCTAGCTTTTGAGTTTTTTTTTTATTGTCACCCGTTCGCCATGAGTCCGGTTCATATATGGACTACCCATTTCATGTGTGAGCTAGACTCATGGTGCGGGGGTGTGGCATCTCAGCGTTCCGGGTGCTACAGCGTGGGAGTCATGTTCCCGACGTACACCGTTCATGGATGGTTGGGCCTTGCAATCCCACCATCACCCGGAGGAAAAAGGGTTCATGAAATTGCTAGTTGTGCACTGTATTAACTTGCATGATAACCATTGAATTGAAACCTAAATATTGATTGTTCACTGTTGGTGTAAAGGTTGGAGAATTGCCCTCACTCGCCGGGCCACGAATTGAATTGATAATGATTAAATTGATAAATTGAATTAGTTGTAACCTCGGGCGATAGTATCTCTTATTTTACTAAATTGTATTGTTATTTTCCAAAATTATTACCCGAGATTATAACTTGTATGTATGTGCGCGAATATTTATTTATACCCCTCGCTCAGCCCGTGTTGGACTGACACCTCAACTTTTCAGCTTTTGCAGGTTCGTGCTAGGCGGGAATTAGAGTCTAGCCTGTCTTTTATTCGGGTCTAGCACTTCACCTTCATATTTTAGCACATGTATTGACACTTCTTATGTTTTGTATTATGCTTTACCTAATGTTGGAGGTGATATTGTATTTTATGAAATGTTGGTATCTATTAATAAATATGTAAATATGGTACATATAAGTATTGAATGTTATTGCTTCCGTCTTATTGATACAATTGTTTAGTGGTACTAATTGAGGGTACCCGCCTAGCTTTTGAGTTTTATTGTCTCCCATTCGCTATAGATTCGGTTCATGTATGAATTCCCCGTTTCATACGTGGATTGATTCTATAGTGCGGGGGATGTGGCGCCTAGCGTTTCGAGTGCTACATTTTTCTTATTTAATTAACTAATAAATAAAACATCAGGTTATTACATTTAATATTTAAAAACTATATTTTCTCTTTTTTTTAATATTTAGTGTTTTTGAAATTCCGAGGGAATTCCGAGGGATTGTCGAGGGAAAACGGTTTTCCCTCGGAATTCCCTCGGAATTGGCAATATATATTTTTTTAAATTAAGCACTACATAATAATTTGTTGAGTTTAAATACAATCCATGACAATTATATGTATAATTAGTGAATAAAATAAGATAATTTTAGTTATTAAATGAGTGAATTCATGGTTAAACATACGTAATCAAACATTCGGTAAGTATTTGGAACGATATCATAACGTTAAGGACATTCGTTTTATTTTAAATTGAAATCGAATTTCATTTTCACATATTTTTGGAAGATAATTTTTTCTTATTTAATTAACTAACAAATAAAACATCATGCTATTACATTTAATATTTAAAAACAATATTTTCTCTTTTTTTTAATAATTAGTTTTTTCAAAATTCCGAGGGAAAACGGAAATCCCTCGGAATTCCCTCGGAATTTGCAATATATATTTTTTAAAATTCAGCACTACATAATAATTTGTTGAGTTTAAATACAATCCATGACAATTATATGTATAATTAGTGAATAAAATAAGATAATTTTAGTTATTAAATGAGTGAATTGATGGTTATACATATGTAATCAAACATTCGGTAAGTATTTGGAACGATATCATCACGTTAAGGACATTCGTTTTATTTTAAATTAAATTGAATTTCATTTTCACATATTTTTGGAAGATAATTTTTTCATATTTAATTAACTAACAAATAAAACATCATGTTATTACATTTAATATTTAAAAATAATATTTTCTCTTTTTTTTAATATTTAGCGTTTTCGAATTTCCGAGGGATTTCCGAGGGAAAACGGTTTTCCCTTGGAAATCCCTCGAAATTTACAATAGATATTTTTTAAAATTAAGCACTACAGAATAATTTGTTGAGTTTAAATACAATCCGTGACAATTATATGTAAAATTAATGAATAAAATAAGATAATATTAGTTATTAAATGAGTGAATTGATGGTTATACGTATTTAATCAAACATTCGGTAAGTATTTGGAACGATATCATAACATTAAGGACATTTGTTTTATTTTAAATTGAAATCGAATTTCATTTTCACATATTTTTGAAAGATAATTTTTTCATATTTAATTAACTAACAAAAAAACATCATGTTATTACATTTAATATTTAAAAACAATATTTTCTCTTTTTTTTAATATTTAGTGATTTCGAAATTCCGAGGGAATTCCGAGGGAAAACGGTTTTCCCTCGGAAATCCCTCGAAATTTGCAATATATATTTTTTAAAATTAAGCACTACATAATAATTTGTTGAGTTTAAATACAATCCATGACAATTATATGTATAATTAGTTAATAAAATAAGATAATTTTAATTATTAAATGAGTGAATTGATGGTTATACATATGTAATCAAACATTCGGTAAGTATTTGTAACGATATCATAACGTTAAGGACATTCATTTTATTTTAAATTGAAATCGAATTTCATTTTCACATATTTTTGGAAGATAATTTTTTCTTATTTAATTAACGACCAAATAAAACATCATGTTATTACATTTAATATTTAAAAACAATATTTTCTATTTTTTTTAATATTTAGTGTTTTCGAAATTCCGAGGGAATTCCGAGGGAAAACGGTTTTCCCTCGGAAATCCTTCGAAATTTGCAATCTATATTTTTTAAAATTAAGCACTACATAATAATTTGTTGAGTTTAAAGACAATCCATGACAATTATATGTATAATTAGTGAATAAAATAAGATAATTTTAGTTATTAAATGAGTGAATTGATGGTTATACATATGTAATCAAACATTCGGTAAGTATTTGGAACGATATCATAACGTTAAGGACATTCGTTTTATTTTAAATTGAAATCGAATTTCATTTTTCAAATATTTTTGGAAGATAATTTTTTTTTATTTAATTAACTAACAAATAAAAAATCTTGTTCTTACATTTAATATTTAAAAACAATATTTTCTCTTTTTTTTTTAATATTTAGATTTTTTCTCTAATTATTCATTTTCCCTCGGAAATCCCTCGGAATTTACAATATATATTTTTTAAAATTAAGCACTACATAATAATTTGTTGAGTTTAAATACAATCCATGGCAATTATATGTATAATTAGTGAATAAAATAAGATAATTTTAGTTATTAAATGAGTGAATTGATGGTTATACATATGTAATGAAACATTCAGTAAGTATTTGGAACGATATCATAACGTTAAGGACATTCGTTTTATTTTAAATTGAAATCGAATTTCATTTTCACATATTTTTGGAAGATAATTTTTTCGTATTTAATTAACTAACAAATAAAACATCATGTTATTACATTTAATATTTAAAAACAATATTTTCTCTTTTTTTTAATATTTAGTGTTTTCGAAATTACGAGGGACTTCCGAGGGAAAAAGATTTTCCCTCGGAATTTACAATATATATTTTTTAAGATTAAGCACTACATAATAATTTGTTGAGTTTAAATACAATCCATGACAATTATATATATATTTAGTGAATAAAATAAGATAATTTTAGTTATTAAATGAGTGAATTGATGGTTATACATATCTAATCAAACATTCGGTAAGTATTTGGAACGATATCATAACGTCAAGGACATTCGTTTTATTTTAAATTGAAATCGAATTACATTTTCACATATTTTTTGAAGATAATTTTTTCTTATTTAATTAACTAAGAAATAAAACATCATGTTATTACATTTAATATTTAAAAACAATATTTTCTTTTTTTTTTAATATTTAGTGTTTTCGAAATTACGAGGGATTTCCGAGGGAAAAAGATTTTCCCTCGGAAATCCCTCGGAATTCCCTCGGAATTTACAATATATATTTTTTAAGATTAAGCACTACATAATAATTTGTTGAGTTTAAATACAATCCATGACAATTATATATATAATTAGTGAATAAAATAAGATAATTTTAGTTATTAAATGAGTGAAATGATGGTTATACATATCTAATCAAACATTCGGTAAGTATTTGGAACGATATCATAACGTCAAGGACATTCGTTTTATTTTAAATTGAAATCGAATTTCATTTTCACATATTTTTGGAAGATAATTTTTTCTTATTTAATTAACTAACAAATAAAACATCATGTTATTTCATTTAATATTTAAAAACAATATTTTCTCTTTTTTTTAATATTTAGTGTTTTCGAATTTCCGAGGGATTTCTGAGGGAAAACGGTTTTCCCTTGGAAATCCCTCGAAATTTACAATATATATTTTTTAAAATTAAGCACTACAGAATAATTTGTTGAGTTTAAATACAATCCGTGACAATTATATGTAAAATTAGTGAATAAAATAAGATAATATTAGTTATTAAATGAGTGAATTGATGGTTATACGTATGTAATCAAACATTCGGTAAGTATTTGGAACGATATCATAACGTTAAGGACATTCGTTTATTTTAAATTGAAATCGAATTTCATTTTCACATATTTTTGGAAGATAATTTTTTCTTATTTAATTAACTAACAAATAAAACATCATGTTATTACATTTAATATTTAAAAACAATATTTTCTCTTTTTTTTTAATATTTAGTGTTTTCGAAACTCCGAAGGAATTCCGAGGGATTTCCGAGGGAAAATGGTTTTCCCTCGGAAATCCCTCGAAATTTGCAATATATATTTTTTAAAATTAAGCACTACATAATAATTTGTTGAGTTTAAATACAGTCCATGACAATTATATGTATAATTAGTGAATAAAATAAGGTAATTTTAATTATTAAATGAGTGAATTGATGGTTATACATATGTAATCAAACATTCGGTAAGTATTTGGAACGATATCATAACATTAAGGACATTCCTTTTATTTTAAATTGAAATCGAATTTCATTTTCACATATTTTTGGAAGATAATTTTTTCTTATTTAATTAACAACCAAATAAAACATCATGTTATTACATTTAATATTTAAAAACAATATTTTCTCTTTTTTTTAATATTTAGTGTTTTCGAAATTTCGAGGGATTTCCGAGGGAAAACAGTTTTCCCTCGGAAATCCCACGGAATTTACAATATATATTTTTAAAATTAAGCACTACATAATAATTTGTTGAGTTTAAATGCAATCCATGACAATTATTTGTATAATTAGTGAATAAAATAAGATAATTTTAGTTATTAAATGAGTGAATTGATGGTTATACATATGTAATCATACATTCGGTAAGTATTTGGAACGATATCATAACAATAAGGACATTCGTTTTTATTTTAAATTGAAAACGAATTTCATTTTCACATATTTTTGGAAGATAATTTTTTCTTTTTTAATTAACTAACAAATAAAACATCATGTTATTACATTTAATATTTAAAAACAATATTTTCTCTATTTTTTAATACTTAGTGTTTTCGAAATTCCGAGGGAATTCCGAGGGAAAACGGTTTTCCCTCGGAATTCCCTCGGAATTTACAATATATATTTTTTAAGATTAAACACTACATAATAATTTGTTTTAAATACAATCCATGACAATTATATGTATAATTAGTGAATAAAATAAGATAATTTTAGTTATTAAATGAGTGAATTGATGGTTATACATATGTAATCAAACATTCGGTAAGTATTTGGAACGATATAATAACGTTAAGGACATTCGTTTTATTTTAAATTAAAATCGAATTTCATTTTCAAATATTTTTGGAAGATAATTTTTTCTTATTTAATTAACTAACAAATAAAACATCATGTTATTAAATTTAATATTTAAAAACAATATTTTCTCTTTTTTTTAATATTTAGTGTTTTCGAAATTCCGAGGGATTTCCGAGGGAAAAAGATTTTCCCACGGAAATCCCTCGGAATTCCCTCGGAATTTACAATATATATTTTTTAAGATTAAGCACTACATTATAATTTGTTGAGTTTAAATACAATCCATGACAATTATATGTATAATTAGTGAATAAAATAAGATAATTTTAGTTATTAACTGAGTGAATTGATGGTTATACATATGTAATCAAACATTCGGTAAGTATTTGGAACGATATCAAAAGGTTAAGGACATTCTTTTTATTTTAAATTGAAATCGAATTTCATTTTCACGTATTTTGGAAGATAATTTTTTCTTATTTAATTAACTAACAAATAAAACATCATGTTATTACATTTAATATTTAAAAACAATATTTTCTCTATTTTTTAATACTTAGTGTTTTCGAAATTCCGAGGGAATTCCGAGGGAAAACGGTTTTCCCTCGGAATTCCTTCGGAATTTACAATATATATTTTTTAAGATTAAACACTACATAATAATTTGTTTTAAATACAATCCATGACAATTATATGTATAATTAGTGAATAAAATAAGATAATTTTAGTTATTAAATGAGTGAATTGATGGTTATACATATGTAATCAAACATTCGGTAAGTATTTGGAACGATATAATAACGTTAAGGACATTCGTTTTATTTTAAATTAAAATCGAATTTCATTTTCAAATATTTTTGGAAGATAATTTTTTCTTATTTAATTAACTAACAAATAAAACATCATGTTATTAAATTTAATATTTAAAAACAATATTTTCTCTTTTTTTTAATATTTAGTGTTTTCGAAATTCCGAGGGATTTCCGAGGGAAAAAGATTTTCCCACGGAAATCCCTCGGAATTCCCTCGGAATTTACAATATATATTTTTTAAGATTAAGCACTACATAATAATTTGTTGAGTTTAAATACAATCCATGACAATTATATGTATAATTAGTGAATAAAATAAGATAATTTTAGTTATTAACTGAGTGAATTGATGGTTATACATATGTAATCAAACATTCGGTAAGTATTTGGAACGATATCAAAAGGTTAAGGACATTCGTTTTATTTTAAATTGAAATCGAATTTCATTTTCACGTATTTTGGAAGATAATTTTTTCTTATTTAATTAACTAACAAATAAAACATCATGTTATTACATTTAATATTTAAAAACAATATTTTCTCTTTTTTTTAATATTTAATGTTTTCGAAATTCCGAGGGATTTCCGAGAGAAAATGATTTTCCCTCGGAAATCCCTCGAAATTCCCTCGGAATTTACAATATATATTTTTTAAAATTAAGCACTACATAATAATTTGTTGAGTTTAAATACAATCCATGACAATTACATGTATAATTAGTGAATAAAATAAGATAATTTTAGTTAATAAATGAGTGAATTGATGGTTATACATATGTAATCAAACATTCGGTAAGTATTTGGAACGATATCATAACGTTAAGGACATTCGTTTTATTTTAAATTAAATTGAATTTCATTTTAACATATTTTTGGAAGATAATTTTTTCATATTTAATTAACTAACAAATAAAACATCATGTTATCACATTTAAAATGTAAAAACAATATTTTCTCTTTTTTTTAATATTTAGTGTTTTCGAATTTCCGAGGGATTTCTGAGGGAAAACTGTTTTCCCTTGGAAATCCCTCGAAATTTACAATATATATTTTTTAAAATTAAGCACTACAGAATAATTTGTTGAGTTTAAATACAATCCGTGACAATTATATGTAAAATTAGTGAATAAAATAAGATAATATTAGTTACTAAATGAGTGAATTGATGGTTATACGTATGTAATCAAACATTCGGTAAGTATTTGGAACGATATCATAACGTTAAGGACATTCGTTTATTTTAAATTGAAATCGAATTTCATTTTCACATATTTTTGGAAGATAATTTTTTCTTATTTAATTAACTAACAAATAAAACATCATGTTATTACATTTAATATTTAAAAACAATATTTTCTCTTTTTTTTTTAATATTTAGTGTTTTCGAAACTCCGAGGGAATTCCGAGGGATTTCCGAGGGAAAATGGTTTTCCCTCGGAAATCCCTCGAAATTTGCAATATATATTTTTTAAAATTAAGCACTACATAATAATTTGTTGAGTTTAAATACAGTCCATGACAATTATATGTATAATTAGTGAATAAAATAAGGCAATTTTAATTATTAAATGAGTGAATTGATGGTTATACATATGTAATTAAACATTCGGTAAGTATTTGGAAAGATATCATAACATTAAGGACATTCATTTTATTTTAAATTGAAATCGAATTTCATTTTCACATATTTTTGGAAGATAATTTTTTCTTATTTAATTAACAACCAAATAAAACATCATGTTATTACATTTAATATTTAAAAACAATATTTTCTCTTTTTTTTAATATTTAGCGTTTTCGAAATTTCGAGGGATTTCCGAGGGAAAACAGTTTTCCCTCGGAAATCCCACGGAATTTACAATATATATTTTTAAAATTAAGCACTACATAATAATTTGTTGAGTTTAAATGCAATCCATGACAAATATTTGTATAATTAGTGAATAAAATAAGATAATTTTAGTTATTAAATGAGTGAATTGATGGTTATACATATGTAATCATACATTCGGTAAGTATTTGGAACGATATCATAACAATAAGGACGTTCGTTTTTATTTTAAATTGAAAACGAATTTCATTTTCACATATTTTTGGAAGATAATTTTTTCTTTTTTAATTAACTAACAAATAAAACATCATGTTATTACATTTAATATTTAAAAACAATATTTTCTCTTTTTTTTAATACTTAGTGTTTTCGAAATTCCGAGGGAATTCCGAGGGAAAACGGTTTTCCCTCGGAATTCCCTCGGAATTTACAATATATATTTTTTAAAATTAAACACTACATAATAATTTGTTTTAAATACAATCCATGACAATTATATGTATAATTAGTGAATAAAATAAGATAATTTTAGTTATTAAATGAGTGAATTGATGGTTATACATATGTAATCAAACATTCGGTAAGTATTTGGAACGATATAATAACGTTAAGGACATTCGTTTTATTTTAAATTAAAATCGAATTTCATTTTCAAATATTTTTGGAAGATAATTTTTTCTTATTTAATTAACTAACAAATAAAACATCATGTTATTACATTTAATATTTAAAAACAATATTTTCTCTTTTTTTTAATATTTAGTGTTTTCGAAATTCCGAGGGATTTCCGAGGGAAAAAGATTTTCCCTCGGAAATCCCTCGGAATTCCCTCGGAATTTACAATATATATTTTTTAAGATTAAGCACTACATAATAATTTGTTGAGTTTAAATACAATCCATGACAATTATATGTATAATTAGTGAATAAAATAAGATAATTTTAGTTAATAACTGAGTGAATTGATGGTTATACATATGTAATCAAACATTCGGTAAGTATTTGGAACGATATCAAAAAGTTAAGGACATTCGTTTTATTTTAAATTGAAATCGAATTTCATTTTCACATATTTTGGAAGATAATTTTTTCTTATTTAATTAACTAACAAATAAAACATCATGTTATTACATTTAATATTTAAAAATAATATTTTCTCTTTTTTTTTAATATTTAGTGTTTTCGAAATTCCGAGGGATTTACGAGAGAAAATGATTTTCCCTCAGAAATCCCTCGAAATTCCCTCGGAATTTATAATATATATTTTTTAAAATTAAGCACTACATAATAATTTGTTGAGTTTAAATACAATCCATGACAATTACATATATAATTAGTGAATAAAATAAGATAATTTTAGTTAATAAATGAGTGAATTGATGGTTATACATATGTAATCAAACATTCGGTAAGTATTTGGAACGATATCATAACGTTAAGGACATTCGTTTTATTTTAAATTAAATTGAATTTCATTTTAACTTATTTTTGGAATATAATTTTTTCGTATTTAATTAACTAACAAATAAAACATCATGTTATTATATTTAATATTTAAAAACAATATTTTCTCTTTTTTTTAATATTTAGTGTTTTTGAATTTCTGAGGGATTTCTGAGGGAAAACGGTTTTCCCTTGGAAATCCCTCGAAATTTACAATATATATTTTTTAAAATTAAGCACTACAGAATAATTTGTTGAGTTTAAATACAATCCGTGACAATTATATGTAAAATTAGTGAATAAAATAAGATAATATTAGTTATTAAATGAGTGAATTGATGGTTATACGTATGTAATCAAACATTCGGTAAGTATTTGGAACGATATCATAACGTTAAGGACATTCGTTTATTTTAAATTGAAATCGAATTTCATTTTCACATATTTTTGGAAGATAATTTTTTCTTATTTAATTAACTAACAAATAAAACATCATGTTATTACATTTAATATTTAAAAACAATATTTTCTCTTTTTTTTTAATATTTAGTGTTTTCGAAACTCCGAGGGAATTCCGAGGGATTTCCGAGGGAAAATGGTTTTCCCTCGGAAATCCCTCGAAATTTGCAATATATATTTTTTAAAATTAAGCACTACATAATAATTTGTTGAGTTTAAATACAATCCATGACAATTATATGTATAATTAGTGAATAAAATAAGGTAATTTTAATTATTAAATGAGAGAATTGATGGTTATACATATGTAATCAAACATTCGGTAAGTATTTGGAATGATATCATAACGTTAAGGACATTCATTTTCTTTTAAATTGAAATCGAATTTCATTTTCACATATTTTTGGAAGATAATTTTTTCTTATTTAATTAACGAGCAAATAAAACATCATGTCATTACATTTAATATTTAAAAACAATATTTTCTCTTTTTTTTAATATTTAGTGTTTTCGAAATTCCGAGGGATTTCGGAGGGAAAAAGATTTTCCCTCGAAAATCCCTCGGAATTCCCTCGGAATTTACAATATATATTTTTTAAGATTAAGCACTACATAATAATTTGTTGAGTTTAAATACAATCCATGACAATTATATGTATAATTAGTGAATAAAATAAGATAATTTTAGTTAATAACTGAGTGAATTGATGGTTATACATATTTAATCAAACATTCGGTAAGTATTTGGAACGATATCAAAAAGTTAAGGACATTCGTTTTATTTTAAATTGAAATCGAATTTCATTTTCACATATTTTGGAAGATAATTTTTTCTTATTTAATTAACTAACAAATAAAACATCATGTTATTACATTTAATATTTAAAAATAATATTTTCTCTTTTTTTTTAATATTTAGTGTTTTCGAAATTCCGAGGGATTTCCGAGAGAAAATGATTTTCCCTCAGAAATCCCTCGAAATTCCCTCGGAATTTACAATACATATTTTTTAAAATTAAGCACTACATAATAATTTGTTGAGTTTAAATACAATCCATGACAATTACATATATAATTAGTGAATAAAATAAGATAATTTTAGTTAATAAATGAGTGAATTGATGGTTATACATATGTTATCAAACATTCGGTAAGTATTTGGAACGATATCATAACGTCAAGGACATTCGTTTTATTTTAAATTAAATTGAATTTCATTTTAACTTATTTTTGGAATATAATTTTTTCGTATTTAATTAACTAACAAATAAAACATCATGTTATTACATTTAATATTTAAAAACAATATTTTCTCTTTTTTTTAATATTTAGTGTTTTTGAATTTCTGAGGGATTTCTGAGGGAAAACGGTTTTCCCTTGGAAATCCCTCGAAATTTACAATATATATTTTTTAAAATTAAGCACTACAGAATAATTTGTTGAGTTTAAATACAATCCGTGACAATTATATGTAAAATTAGTGAATAAAATAAGATAATATTAGTTATTAAATGAGTGAATTGATGGTTATACGTATGTAATCAAACATTCGGTAAGTATTTGGAACGATATCATAACGTTAAGGACATTCGTTTATTTTAAATTGAAATCGAATTTCATTTTCACATATTTTTGGAAGATAATTTTTTCTTATTTAATTAACTAACAAATAAAACCTCATGTTATTACATTTAATATTTAAAAACAATATTTTCTCTTTTTTTTTAATATTTAGTGTTTTCGAAACTCCGAGGGAATTCCGAGGGATTTCCGAGGGAAAATGGTTTTCCCTCGGAAATCCCTCGAAATTTGCAATATATATTTTTTAAAATTAAGCACTACATAATAATTTGTTGAGTTTAAATACAATCCATGACAATTATATGTATAATTAGTGATTAAAATAAGGTAATTTTAATTAATAAATGAGAGAATTGATGGTTATACATATGTAATCAAACATTCGGTAAGTATTTGGAATGATATCATAACGTTAAGGACATTCATTTTCTTTTAAATTGAAATCGAATTTCATTTTCACATATTTTTGGAAGATAATTTTTTTTTATTTAATTAACGACCAAATAAAACATCATGTCATTACATTTAATATTTAAAAACAATATTTTCTCTTTTTTTTTAATATTTAGTGTTTTCGAAATTTCGAGGGATTTCCGAGGGAAAACAGTTTTCCCTCGGAAATTCCATGGAATTTACAATATATATTTTTAATATTAAGCACTACATAATAATTTGTTGAGTTTAAATGCAATCCATGACAATTATTTGTATAATTAGTGAATAAAATAATATAATTTTAGTTATTAAATGAGTGAATTGATGGTTATACATATGTAATCATACATTCGGTAAGTATTTGGAACGATATCATAACAATAAGGACATTCGTTTTTATTTTAAATTGAAATCGAATTTCATTTTCACATATTTTTGGAAGATAATTTTTTCTTTTTTAATTAACTAACAAATAAAACATCATGTTATTACATTTAATATTTAAAAACAATATTTTCTCTTTTTTTTAATATTTAGTGTTTTCGAAATTCCGAGGGAATTCCGAGGGAAAACGGTTTTCCCTCGGAATTTACAATATATATTTTTTAAGATTAAGCACTACATAATAATTTGCTTAGTTTAAATACAATCCATGACAATTATATGTATAATTAGTGAATAAAATAAGATAATTTTAGTTATTAAATGAGTGAATTGATGGTTATACATATGTAATCAAACATTCGGTAAGTATTTGGAACGATATCATAACAATAAGGACATTCGTTTTTATTTTAAATTGAAATCGAATTTCATTTTCACATATTTTTGGAAGATAATTTTTTCTTATTTAATTAACTAACAAATAAAACATCATGTTATTACATTTAATATTTAAAAACAATATTTTCTCTTTTTTTTAATATTTAGTGTTTTCGAAATTCCGAAGAATTTCCGAGAGAAAATGATTTTCCCTCGGAAATCCCTCGAAATTCCCTCGGAATTTAAAATATATATTTTTTAAAATTAAGCACTACATAATAATTTGTTGAGTTTAAATACAATCCATGACAATTACATGTATAATTAGTGAATAAAATAAGATAATTTTAGTTAATAAATGAGTGAATTGATGGTTATACATATGTAATCAAACATTCGGTAAGTATTTGGAACGATATCATAACAATAAGGACATTCGTTTTTATTTTAAATTGAAATCGAATTTCATTTTCACATATTTTTGGAAGATAATTTTTTCTTATTTAATTAACTAACAAATAAAACATCATGTTATTACATTTAATATTTAAAAACAATATTTTCTCTTTTTTTTAATATTTAGTGTTTTCGAAATTCCGAAGAATTTCCGAGAGAAAAAGATTTTCCCTCGGAAATCCCTCGAAATTCCCTCGGAATTTAAAATATATATTTTTTAAAATTAAGCACTACATAATAATTTGTTGAGTTTAAATACAATCCATGACAATTACATGTATAATTAGTGAATAAAATAAGATAATTTTAGTTAATAAATGAGTGAATTGATGGTTATACATATGTAATCAAACATTCGGTAAGTATTTGGAACGATATCATAACGTTAAGGACATTCGTTTTATTTTAAATTGAAATCGAATTTCATTTTCACATATTTTTGGAAGATAATTTTTTCTTATTTAATTAACTAAAAAATAAAACATAATGTTATTACATTTAATATTTAAAAATAATATTTTCTCTTTTATTTAAAATTTAGTGTTTTCGAAATTCCGAGGGAAAACGGAAATCCCTCGGAATTCCCTCGGAATTTGCAATGTATATTTTTTAAAATTAAGCACTACATAATAATTTGTTGAGTTTAAATACAATCCATGACAATTACAGGTATAATTAGTGAATAAAATAAGATAATTTTAGTTAAGAAATGAGTGAATTGATGGTTATACATATGTAATCAAACATTCGGTAAGTATTTGGAACGATATCATAACGTTAAGGACATTCGTTTTATTTTAAATAAAATTGAATTTCATTTTAACATATTTTTGGAAGATAATTTTTTCATATTTAATTAACTAACAAATAAAACATCATGTTATTACATTTAATATTTAAAAACAATATTTTCACTTTTTTTTAATATTTAGTGTTTTCGAATTTCCGAGGGATTTCTGAGGGAAAACGGTTTTCCCTTGGAAATCCCTCGAAATTTACAATATATATTTTTTAAAATTAAGCACTACAGAATAATTTGTTGAGTTTAAATACAATCCGTGACAATTATATGTAAAATTAGTGAATAAAATAAGATAATATTAGTTATTAAATGAGTGAATTGATGGTTTTACGTATGTAATCAAACATTCGGTAAGTATTTGGAACGATATCATAACGTTAAGGACATTCGTTTATTTTAAATTGAAATCGAATTCCATTTTCACATATTTTTGGAAGATAATTTTTTCTTATTTAATTAACTAACAAATAAAACATCATGTTATTACATTTAATATTTAAAAACAATATTTTCTCTTTTTTTTTAATATTTAGTGTTTTCGAAACTCCGAGGGAATTCCGAGGGATTTCCGAGGGAAAATGGTTTTCCCTCGGAAATCCCTCGAAATTTGCAATATATATTTTTTAAAATTAAGCACTACATAATAATTTGTTGAGTTTAAATACAATCCATGACAATTTTATGTATAATTAGTGAATAAAATAAGGTAATTTTAATTATTAAATGAGTGAATTGATGGTTATACATATGTAATCAAACATTCGGTAAGTATTTGGAACGATATCATAACGTTAAGGACATTCATTTTATTTTAAATTGAAATCGAATTTCTTTTTCACATATTTTTGGAAGATAATTTTTTCTTATTTAATTAACAACCAAGTAAAACATCATGTTATTACATTTAATATTTAAAAACAATATTTTCTCTTTTTTTTAATATTTAGTGTTTTCGAAATTTCGAGGGATTTCCGAGGGAAAACGGTTTTCCCTCGGAAATCCCACGGAATTTACAATATATATTTTTAAAATTAAGCACTACATAATAATTTGTTGAGTTTAAATGCAATCCATGACAATTATTTGTATAATTAGTGAATAAAATAAGATAATTTTAGTTATTAAATGAGTGAATTGATGGTTATACATATGTAATCATACATTCGGTAAGTATTTGGAACGATATCATAACAATAAGGACATTCGTTTTTATTTTAAATTGAAAACGAATTTCATTTTCACATATTTTTGGAAGATAATTTTTTCTTTTTTAATTAACTAACAAATAAAACATCATGTTATTACAATTAATATTTAAAAACAATATTTTCTCTTTTTTTTAATACTTAGTGTTTTCGAAATTCCGAGGGAATTCCGAGGGAAAACGGTTTTCCCTCGGAATTCCCTCGGAATTTACAATATATATTTTTTAAGATTAAACACTACATAATAATTTGTTTTAAATACAATCCATGACAATTATATGTATAATTAGTGAATAAAATAAGATAATTTTAGTTATTAAATGAGTGAATTGATGGTTATACATATGTAATCAAACATTCGGTAAGTATTCGGAACGATATCATAACGTTAAGGACATTCATTTTATTTTAAATTAAATTGAATTTCATTTTAACTTATTTTTGGAAGATAATTTTTTCATATTTAATTAACTAACAAATAAAACATCATGTTATTACATTTAATATTTAAAAACAATATTTTCTCTTTTTTTTAATATTTAGTGTTTTCGAATTTCCGAGGGATGTCTGAGGGAAAACGGTTTTCCCTTGGAAATCCCTCGAAATTTACCATATATATTTTTTAAAATTAAGCACTACTGAATAATTTGTTGAGTTTAAATACAATCCGTGACAATTATATGTAAAATTAGTGAATAAAATAAGATAATATTAGTTATTAAATGAGTGAATTGATGGTTATACGTATGTAATCAAACATTCGGTAAGTATTTGGAACGATATCATAACGTTGAGGACATTCGTTTATTTTAAATTGAAATCGAATTTCATTTTCACATATTTTTGGAAGATAATTTTTTCTTATTTAATTAACTAACAAATAAAACATCATGTTATTACATTTAATATTTAAAAACAATATTTTCTCTTTTTTTTTTAATATTTAGTGTTTTCGAAACTCCGAGGGAATTCCGAGGGATTTCCGAGGGAAAATGGTTTTCCCTCAGAAATCCCTCGAAATTTGCAATATATATTTTTTAAAATTAAGCACTACATAATAATTTGTTGAGTTTAAATACAATCCATGACAATTATATGTATAATTAGTGAATAAAATAAGGTAATTTTAATTATTAAATGAGTGAATTGATGGTTATACATATGTAATCAAACATTCGGTAAGTATTTGGAACGATATCATAACATTAAGGACATTCATTTTATTTTAAATTGAAATCGAATTTCATTTTCACATATTTTTGGAAGATAATTTTTTCTTATTTAATTAACAACCAAATAAAACATCATGTTATTACATTTAATATTTAAAAATAATATTTTCTCTTTTTTTTAATATTTAGTGTTTTCGAAATTTCGAGGGATTTCCGAGGGAAAACAGTTTTCCCTCGGAAATCCCACGGAATTTACAATATATATTTTTAAAATTAAGCACTACATAATAATTTGTTGAGTTTAAATGCAATCCATGACAATTATTTGTATAATTAGTGAATAAAATAAGATAATTTTAGTTATTAAATGAGTGAATTGATGGTTATACATATGTAATCATACATTCGGTAAGTATTTGGAACGATATCATAACAATAAGGACATTCGTTTTTATTTTAAATTGAAAACGAATTTCATTTTCACATATTTTTGGAAGATAATTTTTTCTTATTTAATTAACTAACAAATAAAACATCATGTTATTACATTTAATATTTAAAAACAATATTTTTTCTTTTTTTTAATATTTAGTGTTTTCGAAATTCCGAGGGAATTCCGAGGGAAAACGGTTTTCCCTCGGAATTCCCTCGGAATTTAAAATATATATTTTTTAAGATTAAACACTACATAATAATTTGTTTTAAATACAATCCATGACAATTATATGTATAATTAGTGAATAAAATAAGATAATTTTTGTAACACCCGAGCGCAAGATGTCACATCCCCCGCACCGAGATTCGACCCGAATATGAAATGGACGATCCATACCCGAGCCAAATCACGGCGAACGGGGACAAACACACACTCTATGCTAGGCGGGACTAACCCTTGAACCATAAAATCAGAATAAACATTAAAGCGGAAGCAATAAACGAACATACATCATATATACATTCAATGAGCATCAAAACTCCAAAAATAAGTCATAAACATTACTAATTGCCGTCACGGCTCGAAACAACCAATACTCTCCATTTTTAAACAATACAATGATCCAACGTGCAAAATGCGAATGTAAGACCAAAATACAAGGGTTAAAAGACGAAAGTAAAACCTATGACTCGAAATCCCGCCTAGCTCCCTCGACACCTGCACAACAAAACTAAAAGCCAAACGGGTTCAGTCCAAAAGGGACTGGTGGGTATAAAAGCAGGGCATAATATAATATACAACAATATTTAAACAATCACATGCAAGCTATAATCCCAAGTGAGGTTTTAAAGAATTTCCCAAGTGGGTGAATAGAAATCATCAAAAGGGATCATAACAATTCATTACCATTAGGTCATTATTGGCCCGGCGAGTGGGCGTGCATTATCTCCAACCAACACCTCGTGTACTACATTAACATTCATTAACATTCCTTAACGTTCATTCGTTCATTCATTCTTTCTTTTCATGCATATCATTCTTTCGTGCGCATTCAATAACATTTACACCTTCTTCCTCCGGGTTGGTGGCGGGTTTGCAAGGCCCATCCACCCATTCATTGACCAAAAGGGGAACATGACTCCCCAGATGGCACTCAGCGTCCATTCCTCGCTAACTCCTAACGAGGTCCGGTTACGCCGTTCATTGGTGGGACTAGTGTGAGGGTTTCCCGTCAGCCCATGCCTCCTCGGTTCCCCACTCACACCAAGCCCCTGGGCCCCCTTCATTGTGAACATTCATTCATTCTCGCCAAAACATTTGGTAGGTTCAAGAAACAAGGGCTTTACGTTTGCAATCATTTACTCGATAAAAGACTCAATATATATATCATATTACTTTGGCTTAAAACTTTGCACATAGGGAGATATATTGGGTCGTTTTATCTAAGTAGAAGAGAAACCCACCTTAACCGCAAAGAGGAGAACACAAGAGCCTCTCGGATCGGCCTCGTCTCCAACGGACTCAAAATCTGTGCAAGAGAGGTGAGGTGAGACTCAATACTCTAAATGAACCATATATGACGCACGGCAATGCATTAACGTGGTATGAGATGCATAAGAAGTAATACAATGTCATGGAGACATATAATCAAGCACTCAACCCATGTACATTCAATACATGAAGGTTTCACGTTCAATCATATCGTATCTTTCATAATTCAAATCAAAATGATCCAACAATTCCACACAATAATCATAAGACAAATATCAACATGTTTACAATGCACATGAATCATTTAGAGGTGAAAGGAATCCATTGAACACATAAGGGATGCGTTAGTTATAAGAAGAATCGCATTGTCACGTAATTCATTCAAGTACATTCGTTCATAACTTTCATAATCCATACCAAGTTAATTCAAGAAATTCAATTAACGAGCATAACACGTAATATAACATGTATACACATCATACAAGTCATAAAAGAGGAGATATATAAGCGATTAGGGTTCACATTGGAAGCAATCATCCATGCATGCACATATTAAAAGCAATGAAGATATTTGAATCATAACTCATAAAATATTCCACGAAAAATAATAAAAGTTCATAACACACAAGATAATACATGTTAGCATAGCATAGAAGTCATAAAAGAGGTGGAGGAAGATCAAAGAAACGAAGAAAAATGGAATCGGAGTAAAAAAAACAGGCTGGACAAAATCCACCCCCATGGATTTTTCCAAAGGGAAAAATCCACCCCCATGGATCTGGTCCAGTCCCACTGCCTCAAATCCACCCCCGCGGATTTTTCCAAAGGGAAAAATCCACCCTCGCGGATTTAGGTCAGTGGCGAAAAACTCACAACAAACTCAATCCAAAGGCATACCAAATGAACTCCAAATGCTCTGAAACTTAATATGCAACATATTTGGCATGTTATGAACATTTTTCATTTAGAATTCAAAGGCTAAATCACACGTTAAGATCATCAAATCCATGCAACAAAACTGGGTCGCCAAAATCGCACATATGAGCCCTAATGATTCTATCATGCCTTGATCAAGTACTTAGGGCTTGAATTTGGATCTGAAACTTTGGGGAATGCATGCTAACATACTAAACAACTAATATACATCATATATATGCAAAATGGCACAATTTAAAGCACATTAGGGTGACCAACAACCACACATAAGCAACAGCAACAAATCTGTCATGGAGCATGCGTACAAACAGGCCATGTATTTCGGTTTTGAGGCTTCACATGGATCCAAATACTTGAAACATGAATGCTAACATATAAAGTAATGAGTGTACATCCACTCCATGCAATTTCACACGAAATGGAGACCATTTGATCAAGCAACAACATCATATTTCACACAGCAGTTCAAAAACAGGGGAAATAGTTTGATCATCAAGTTTGGAGCTCCATATCTCAAAATTTTATAAAAGGAGCAAAAGATGAAATCCTCCTAACATCATATACTATCAGTTAGGAAAGAAATAAGTCAAGAAACACGTTCATATGATCACATATAAGCAAGAAATTCAGCCACACAAACATATAGGTCACAAGAACAAAATCCCTAAAAGTTCATACCAATCTCATAATTCAAACCCTAATCAAATCTGATCCAAATCATGTTTTAAATAGATGAAATCAAGCATAATAGAGTAGAGAAGACATAAATATTCATACCTTGAAGATTTGGTGTAAGAAGGTGGTGATTTGAGCTCAAAATCACAAAAGGCCAAGGTTTTCTTCTTCCTTCTCCTCTCTCTTTCTCTCTCGATCAGTTCCAGCTGCAAGAGGAGATGTATGGTTCGGTTTTTGCAGCTAAAAGGATAAGAGAAGGGTTTAACTCAAGTATACAAGCCATGGTTAAGGTATGGTTAGGTTAAGGGGTGTTATGGGGTCCCACCATGAAGACTAGTCAACGAAAGTAGTTCTTCTTGCACGAGTTGCTCGTTACGGTTGGATTTCGGAGGTCTTAATGCTCTCAAAAAGGCATGAGGCTTGTTCCATTGTCTCCGAATCGTCGATACGAGGGCAACGGAGTTGACGGAATTCGAATCCGAATTCCCGAGCTCAAGATATCACGCACGGAACCAAGGGTGCGCTAATTGCTCGTTAGCCCCCGATTTGGTTCCACAATCAAAATTAAATTCATAAACACGTCAAATAAATCCGAAAACATAAACCGAGCATATAGGCATGTTCATAACACACATATTTACGACATACTAAATTTCCATACCAATCCGATATCATTACATACATGAACGAAGCACAAAAGAACACTCATGCGCATGAACGAATTCATATTGTTATAATTAAATTACTAAACTTAAATTCCATATTAATTAAATTAAAACCAACTAATAACATGTTGAACTTAATTAATAGAATTACCGAAATAGTTAAGATAATACAAAACCTTAATCGAGAATTTAACACTAAATATCAAGTTGAAATAGAATGAATTAGATCAAAATAGCAACAGTCTATAGTTTAAACAAATATAAACATTTATAAACAATTAATCATATAATTAAATAATTAAATTGCGCAATTTATAAACAAATACGTCACATTATTAAAACTGAAAAACTGGGGCGTTACAATTTTAGTTATTAAATGAGTGAATTGATGGTTATACATATGTAATCAAACATTAGGTAAGTATTTGGAACGATATCATAACGTTAAGGACATTCGTTTTATTTTAAATTAAATTGAATTTCATTTTAACTTATTTTTGGAAGATAATTTTTTCATATTTAATTAACTAACAAATAAAACATCATGTTATTACATTTAATATTTAAAAACAATATTTTCTCTTTTTTTTAATATTTAGTGTTTTCGAATTTCCGAGGGATTTCTGAGGGAAAACGGTTTTCCCTCGGAAATCCCTCGAAATTCCCTCGGAATTTACAATATATATTTTTTAAAATTAAGCACTACATAATAATTTGTTGAGTTTAAATACAATCCATGACAATTACATGTATAATTAGTGAATAAAATAAGATAATTTTAGTTAATAAATGAGTGAATTGATGGTTATACATATGTAATCAAACATTCGGTAAGTATTTGGAACGATATCATAACGTTAAGGACATTCGTTTTATTTTAAATTGAAATCGAATTTCATTTTCACATATTTTTGGAAGATAATTTTTTCTTATTTAATTAACTAAAAAATAAAACATAATGTTATTACATTTAATATTTAAAAATAATATTTTCTCTTTTATTTAAAATTTAGTGTTTTCGAAATTCCGAGGGAAAACGGAAATCCCTCGGAATTCCCTCGGAATTTGCAATGTATATTTTTTAAAATTAAGCACTACATAATAATTTGTTGAGTTTAAATACAATCCATGACAATTACAGGTATAATTAGTGAATAAAATAAGATAATTTTAGTTAAGAAATGAGTGAATTGATGGTTATACATATGTAATCAAACATTCGGTAAGTATTTGGAACGATATCATAACGTTAAGGACATTCGTTTTATTTTAAATTAAATTGAATTTCATTTTAACATATTTTTGGAAGATAATTTTTTCATATTTAATTAACTAACAAATAAAACATCATGTTGTTACATTTAATATTTAAAAACAATATTTTCACTTTTTTTTAATATTTAGTGTTTTCGAATTTCCGAGGGATTTCTGAGGGAAAACGGTTTTCCCTTGGAAATCCCTCGAAATTTACAATATATATTTTTTAAAATTAAGCACTACAGAATAATTTGTTGAGTTTAAATACAATCCGTGACAATTATATGTAAAATTAGTGAATAAAATAAGATAATATTAGTTATTAAATGAGTGAATTGATGGTTTTACGTATGTAATCAAACATTCGGTAAGTATTTGGAACGATATCATAACGTTAAGGACATTCGTTTATTTTAAATTGAAATCGAATTCCATTTTCACATATTTTTGGAAGATAATATTTTCTTATTTAATTAACTAACAAATAAAACATCATGTTATTACATTTAATATTTAAAAACAATATTTTCTCTTTTTTTTTAATATTTAGTGTTTTCGAAACTCCGAGGGAATTCCGAGGGATTTCCGAGGGAAAATGGTTTTCCCTCGGAAATCCCTCGAAATTTGCAATATATATTTTTTAAAATTAAGCACTACATAATAATTTGTTGAGTTTAAATACAATCCATGACAATTATATGTATAATTAGTGAATAAAATAAGGTAATTTTAATTACTAAATGAGTGAATTGATGGTTATACATATGTAATCAAACATTCGGTAAGTATTTGGAACGATATCATAACGTTAAGGACATTCATTTTATTTTAAATTGAAATCGAATTTCTTTTTCACATATTTTTGGAAGATAATTTTTTCTTATTTAATTAACAACCAAGTAAAACATCATGTTATTACATTTAATATTTAAAAACAATATTTTCTCTTTTTTTTAATATTTAGTGTTTTCGAAATTTCGAGGGATTTCCGAGGGAAAACGGTTTTCCCTCGGAAATCCCACGGAATTTACAATATATATTTTTAAAATTAAGCACTACATAATAATTTGTTGAGTTTAAATGCAATCCATGACAATTATTTGTATAATTAGTGAATAAAATAAGATAATTTTAGTTATTAAATGAGTGAATTGATGGTTATACATATGTAATCATACATTCGGTAAGTATTTGGAACGATATCATAACAATAAGGACATTCGTTTTTATTTTAAATTGAAAACGAATTTCATTTTCACATATTTTTGGAAGATAATTTTTTCTTTTTTAATTAACTAACAAATAAAACATCATGTTATTACATTTAATATTTAAAAACAATATTTTCTCTTTTTTTTAATACTTAGTGTTTTCGAAATTCCGAGGGAATTCCGAGGGAAAACGGTTTTCCCTCGGAATTCCCTCGGAATTTACAATATATATTTTTTAAGATTAAACACTACATAATAATTTGTTTTAAATACAATCCATGACAATTATATGTATAATTAGTGAATAAAATAAGATAATTTTAGTTATTAAATGAGTGAATTGATGGTTATACATATGTAATCAAACATTCGGTAAGTATTCGGAACGATATCATAACGTTAAGGACATTCATTTTATTTTAAATTAAATTGAATTTCATTTTAACTTATTTTTGGAAGATAATTTTTTCATATTTAATTAACTAACAAATAAAACATCATGTTATTACATTTAATATTTAAAAACAATATTTTCTCTTTTTTTTAATATTTAGTGTTTTCGAATTTCCGAGGGATTTCTGAGGGAAAACGGTTTTCCCTTGGAAATCCCTCGAAATTTACCATATATATTTTTTAAAATTAAGCACTACTGAATAATTTGTTGAGTTTAAATACAATCCGTGACAATTATATGTAAAATTAGTGAATAAAATAAGATAATATTAGTTATTAAATGAGTGAATTGATGGTTATACGTATGTAATCAAACATTCGGTAAGTATTTGGAACGATATCATAACGTTGAGGACATTCGTTTATTTTAAATTGAAATCGAATTTCATTTTCACATATTTTTGGAAGATAATTTTTTCTTATTTAATTAACTAACAAATAAAACATCATGTTATTACATTTAATATTTAAAAACAATATTTTCTCTTTTTTTTTTAATATTTAGTGTTTTCGAATTTCCGAGGGATTTCTGAGGGAAAACGGTTTTCCCTTGGAAATCCCTCGAAATTTACCATATATATTTTTTAAAATTAAGCACTACTGAATAATTTGTTGAGTTTAAATACAATCCGTGACAATTATATGTAAAATTAGTGAATAAAATAAGATAATATTAGTTATTAAATGAGTGAATTGATGGTTATACGTATGTAATCAAACATTCGGTAAGTATTTGGAACGAAATCATAACGTTGAGGACATTCGTTTATTTTAAATTGAAATCGAATTTCATTTTCACATATTTTTGGAAGATAATTTTTTCTTATTTAATTAACTAACAAATAAAACATCATGTTATTACATTTAATATTTAAAAACAATATTTTCTCTTTTTTTTTTTAATATTTAGTGTTTTCGAAACTCCGAGGGAATTCCGAGGGATTTCCGAGGGAAAATGGTTTTCCCTCAGAAATCCCTCGAAATTTGCAATATATATTTTTTAAAATTAAGCACTACATAATAATTTGTTGAGTTTAAATACAATCCATGACAATTATATGTATAATTAGTGAATAAAATAAGGTAATTTTAATTATTAAATGAGTGAATTGATGGTTATACATATGTAATCAAACATTCGGTAAGTATTTGGAACGATATCATAACATTAAGGACATTCATTTTATTTTAAATTGAAATCGAATTTCATTTTCACATATTTTTGGAAGATAATTTTTTCTTATTTAATTAACAACCAAATAAAACATCATGTTATTACATTTAATATTTAAAAATAATATTTTCTCTTTTTTTTAATATTTAGTGTTTTCGAAATTTCGAGGGATTTCCGAGGGAAAACAGTTTTCCCTCGGAAATCCCACGGAATTTACAATATATATTTTTAAAATTAAGCACTACATAATAATTTGTTGAGTTTAAATGCAATCCATGACAATTATTTGTATAATTAGTGAATAAAATAAGATAATTTTAGTTATTAAATGAGTGAATTGATGGTTATACATATGTAATCATACATTCGGTAAGTATTTGGAACGATATCATAACAATAAGGACATTCGTTTTTATTTTAAATTGAAAACGAATTTCATTTTCACATATTTTTGGAAGATAATTTTTTCTTTTTTAATTAACTAACAAATAAAACATCATGTTATTACATTTAATATTTAAAAACAATATTTTTTCTTTTTTTTAATATTTAGTGTTTTCGAAATTCCGAGGGAATTCCGAGGAAAAACGGTTTTCCCTCGGAATTCCCTCGGAATTTAAAATATATATTTTTTAAGATTAAACACTACATAATAATTTGTTTTAAATACAATCCATGACAATTATATGTATAATTAGTGAATAAAATAAGATAATTTTAGTTATTAAATGAGTGAATTGATGGTTATACATATGTAATCAAACATTAGGTAAGTATTTGGAACGATATCATAACGTTAAGGACATTCGTTTTATTTTAAATTAAATTGAATTTCATTTTAACTTATTTTTGGAAGATAATTTTTTCATATTTAATTAACAAACAAATAAAACATCATGTTATTACATTTAATATTTAAAAACAATATTTTCTCTTTTTTTTAATATTTAGTGTTTTCGAATTTCCGAGGGATTTCTGAGGGAAAACGGTTTTCCCTTGAAATCCCTCGAAATTTACAATATATATTTTTTAAAATTAAGCACTACAGAATAATTTGTTGAGTTTAAATACAATCCGTGACAATTATATGTAAAATTAGTGAATAAAATAAGATAATAGTAGTTATTAAATGAGTGAATTGATGGTTATACGTATGTAATCAAACATTCGGTAAGTATTTGGAACGATATCATAACGTTAAGGACATTCGTTCATTTTAAATTGAAATCGAATTTCATTTTCACATATTTTTGGAAGATAATTTTTTCTTATTTAATTAACTAACAAATAAAACATCATGTTATTACATTTAATATTTAAAAACAATATTTTCTCTTTTTTTTTTAATATTTAGTGTTTTCGAAACTCCGAGGGAATTCCGAGGGATTTTCGAGGGAAAATGGTTTTCCCTCGGAAATCCCTCGAAATTTGCAATATATATTTTTTAAAATTAAGCACTACATAATAATTTGTTGAGTTTAAATACAATCCATGACAATTATATGTATAATTAGTGAATAAAATAAGGTAATTTTAATTATTAAATGAGTGAATTGATGGTTATACATATGTAATCAAACATTCGGTAAGTATTTGGAACGATATCATAACATTAAGGACATTCATTTTATTTTAAATTGAAATCGAATTTCATTTTCACATATTCTTGGAAGATAATTTTTTCTTATTTAATTAACAACCAAATAAAACATCATGTTATTACATTTAATATTTAAAAACAATATTTTCTCTTTTTTTTAATATTTAGTGTTTTCGAAATTTCGAGGGATTTCCGAGGGAAAACAGTTTTCCCTCGGAAATCCCACGGAATTTACAATATATATTTTTAAAATTAAGCACTACATAATAATTTGTTGAGTTTAAATGCAATCCATGACAATTATTTGTATAATTAGTGAATAAAATAAGATAATTTTAGTTATTAAATGAGTGAATTGATGGTTATACATATGTAATCATACATTCGGTAAGTATTTGGAACGATATCATAACAATATGGACATTCGTTTTTATTTTAAATTGAAAACGAATTTCATTTTCACATATTTTTGGAAGATAATTTTTTCTTTTTTAATTAACTAACAAATAAAACATCATGTTATTACATTTAATATTTAAAAACAATATTTTCTCTTTTTTTTAATATTTAGTGTTTTCGAAATTCCGACGGAATTCCGAGGGAAAACGGTTTTCCCTCGGAATTCCCTAGGAATTTACAATATATATTTTTTAAGATTAAACACTACATAATAATTTGTTTTAAATACAATCCATGACAATTATATGTATAATTAGTGAATAAAATAAGATAATTTTAGTTATTAAATGAGTGAATTGATGGTTATACATATGTAATCAAACATTCGGTAAGTATTTGGAACGATATAATAACGTTAAGGACATTCGTTTTATTTTAAATTAAAATAGAATTTCATTTTCAAATATTTTTGGAAGATAATTTTTTCTTATTTAATTAACTAACAAATAAAACATCATGTTATTACATTTAATATTTAAAAACAATATTTTCTCTTTTTTTTAATATTTAGTGTTTTCGAAATTCCGAGGGATTTCCGAGGGAAAAAGATTTTCCCTCGGAAATCCCCCGGAATTCCCGGGGAATTTACAATATATATTTTTTAAGATTAAGCACTACATAATAATTTGTTGAGTTTAAATACAATCCATGACAATTATATGTATAATTAGTGAATAAAATAAGATAATTTTAGTTATTAAATGAGTGAATTGATGGTTATACATATGTAATCAAACATTCGGTAAGTATTTGGAACGATATCAAAAAGTTAAGGACATTCGTTTTATTTTAAATTGAAATCGAATTTCATTTTCACATATTTTGGAAGATAATTTTTTCTTATTTAATTAACTAACAAAAAAAACATCATGTTATTATATTTAATATTTAAAAACAATATTTTCTCTTTTTTTTAATATTTAGTGTTTTCGAAATTCCGAGGGATTTCCGAGAGAAAATGATTTTCCCTCGGAAATCCCTCGAAATTCCCTCGGAATTTACAATATATATTTTTTAAAATTAAGCACTACATAATAATTTGTTGAGTTTAAATACAATCCATGACAATTACATGTATCATTAGTGAATAAAATAAGATAATTTTAGTTAATAAATGAGTGAATTGATGGTTATACATATGTAATCAAACATTCGGTAAGTATTTGGAACGATATCATAACGTTAAGGACATTCGTTTTATTTTAAATTAAATTGAATTTCATTTTAACTTATTTTTGGAAGATAATTTTTTCATATTTAATTAACTAACAAATAAAACATCATGTTATTACATTGAAAATGTAAAAACAATATTTTCTCTTTTTTTTAATATTTAGTGTTTTCGAATTTCCGAGGGATTTCTGAGGGAAAATGGTTTTCCCTTGGAAATCCCTCGAAATTTACAATATATATTTTTTAAAATTAAGCACTACTGAATAATTTGTTGAGTTTAAATACAATCCGTGACAATTATATGTAAAATTAGTGGATAAAATAAGATAATATTAGTTATTAAATGAGTGAATTGATGGTTATACGTATGTAATCAAACATTCGGTAAGTATTTGGAACGATATCATAACGTTAAGGACATTCGTTTATTTTAAATTGAAATCGAATTTCATTTTCACATATTTTTGGAAGATAATTTTTTCTTATTTAATTAACTAACAAATAAAACATCATGTTATTACATTTAATATTTAAAAATAATATTTTCTATTTTTTTTTTTAATATTTAGTGTTTTCGAAACTCCGAGGGAATTCCGAGGGATTTCCGAGGGAAAATGGTTTTCCCTCGGAAATCCCTCGAAATTTGCAATATATATTTTTTAAAATTAAGCACTACATAATAATTTGTTGAGTTTAAAAACAATCCATGACAATTATATGTATAATTAGTGAATAAAATAAGGTAATTTTAATTATTAAATGAGTGAATTGATGGTTATACATATGTAATCAAACATTCGGTAAGTATTTGGAACGATATCATAACGTTAAGGACATTCATTTTATTTTAAACTGAAATCGAATTTCATTTTCACATATTTTTGGAAGATAATTTTTTCTTATTTAATTAACGACCAAATAAAACATCATGTTATTACATTTAATATTTAAATACAATATTTTCTCTTTTTTTTAATATTTAGTGTTTTCGAAATTTCGAGGGATTTCCGAGGGAAAACAGTTTTCCCTCGGAAATCCCACGGAATTTACAATATATATTTTTAAAATTAAGCACTACATAATAATTTGTTGAGTTTAAATGCTATCCATGACAATTATTTGTATAATTAGTGAATAAAATAAGATAATTTTAGTTATTAAATGAGTGAATTGATTGTTATACATATGTAATCATACATTCGGTAAGTATTTGGAACGATATCATAGCAATAAGGACATTCGTTTTTATTTTAAATTGAAATCGAATTTCATTTTCACATATTTTTGGAAGATAATTTTTTCTTTTTTAATTAACTAACAAATAAAACATCATGTTATTACATTTAATATTTAAAAATAATATTTTCTCTTTTTTTTAATATTTAGTGTTTTCGAAATTCCGAGGGAATTCCGAGGGAAAACGGTTTTCCCTCGGAATTCCCTCGGAATTTACAATATATATTTTTTAAGATTAAACACTACATAATAATTTGTTTTAAATACAATCCATGACAATTATATGTATAATTAGTGAATAAAATAAGATAATTTTAGTTATTAAATGAGTGAATTGATGGTTATACATATGTAATCAAACATTCGGTAAGTATTTGGAACGATATCAAAAAGTTAAGGACATTCGTTCTATTTTAAATTGAAATCGAATTTCATTTTCACATATTTTGGAAGATAATTTTTTCTTATTTAATTAAGTAACAAATAAAACATCATGTTATTACATTTAATATTTAAAAACAATATTTTCTATTTTTTTTAATATTTAGTGTTTTCGAAATTCCGAGGGATTTCCGAGAGAAAATGATTTTCCCTCGGAAATCCCTCAAAATTCCCTCGGAATTTACAATATATATTTTTTAAAATTAAGCACTACATAATAATTTGTTGAGTTTAAATACAATCCATGACAATTACATGTATAATTAGTGAATAAAATAAGATAATTTTAGTTAATAAATGAGTGAATTGATGGTTATACATATGTAATCAAACATTCGGTAAGTATTTGGAACGATATCATAACGTTAAGGACATTCGTTTTATTTTAAATTAAATTGAATTTCATTTTAACTTATTTTTGGAAGATAATTTTTTCATATTTAATTAACTAACAAATAAAACATCATGTTATTACATTTAAAATGTAAAAACAATATTTTCTCTTTTTTCTAATATTTAGTGTTTTCGAATTTCCGAGGGATTTCTGAGGGAAAACGGTTTTCCCTTGGAAATCCCTCGAAATTTACAATATATATTTTTTAAAATTAAGCACTACAGAATAATTTGTTGAGTTTAAATACAATCCGTGACAATTATATGTAAAATTAGTGAATAAAATAAGATAATATTAGTTATTAAATGAGTGAATTGATGGTTATACGTATGTAATCAAACATTCGGTAAGTATTTGGAGCGATATCATAACGTTAAAGACATTCGTTTATTTTAAATTGAAATCGAATTTCATTTTCACATATTTTTGGAAGATAATTTTTTCTTATTTAATTAACTAACAAATAAAACATCATGTTATTACATTTAATATTTAAAAATAATATTTTCTATTTTTTTTTAATATTTAGTGTTTTCGAAACTCCGAGGGAATTCCGAGGGATTTCCGAGGGAAAATGGTTTTCCCTCGGAAATCCCTCGAAATTTGCAATATACATTTTTTAAAATTAAGCACTACATAATAATTTGTTGAGTTTAAATACAATCCATGACAATTATGTGTGTAATTAGTGAATAAAATAAGGTAATTTTAATTATTAAATGAGTGAATTGATGGTTATACATATGTAATCAAACATTCGGTAAGTATTTGGAACGATATCATAACGTCAAGGACATTCATTTTATTTTAAATTGAAATCAAATTTCATTTTCACATATTTTTGGAAGATAATTTTTTCTTATTTAATTAACAACCAAATAAAACATCATGTTATTACATTTAAAATTTAAAAACAATATTTTCTCTTTTTTTTAATATTTAGTGTTTTCGAAATTTCGAAGGATTTCAGAGGGAAAACAGTTTTCCCTCGAAAATCCCACGGAATTTGCAATATATATTTTTAAAATTAAGCACTACATAATAATTTGTTGAGTTTAAATGAAATCCATGACAATTATTTGTATAATTAGTGAATAAAATAAGATAATTTTAGTTATTAAATGAGTGAATCGATGGTTATACATATGTAATCATACATTCGGTAAGTATTTGGAACGATATCATAACAATAAGGACATTCGTTTTTATTTTAAATTGAAATCGAATTTCATTTTCACATATTTTTGGAAGATAATTTTTTCTTTTTTAATTAACTAACAAATAAAACATCATGTTATTACATTTAATATTTAAAAATAATATTTTCTCTTTTTTTTTAATATTTAGTGTTTTCGAAATTTCGAGGGAATTCCGAGGGAAAACGGTTTTCCCTCGGAATTCCCTCGGAATTTACAATATATATTTTTTAAGATTAAACACTACATAATAATTTGTTTTAAATGTAACACCCGAGCGCAAGGTGCCACATCCCCCGCACCGAGACCCGACCCGAATATGAAATGGACGATCCATACCCGAGCCAAATCACGGCGAACGGGGACAAACACACACTCTAAGCTAGGCGGGCTAACCCTTAAAACCATATAACAACATAAAACATTAAAGCGGAAGCAATGAACGAACATATACCATATATATATGTACCATGAGCATCCAAGCTCCAAAAATCATTCATATACATTAACAATTGCCATCACGGCCCAAAAATAAATACCCTCCACATCGATATTCATATACAATAATCCAAAAGTGTAATATGCAAGTGTAAGACTCCAAAATACAGAGCTAGAGACGAATACAAGACCTAGGACTCGTATTCCCGCCTAGCTCCCTCTACACCTGCACAAAATAACTGAAAACCAAACGGGTTAAGGGACTGGTGGGTATAAAACAGGGCATAGATATAATATATGACAGTAATTAAACAATCACATGCAAGCTATAATCCCAAATGAGGTTTTAAAATCTTTCCCAAGTGGGTGAAAAGAATCATCAAAAGGGATTATAACGATTCATTAACATTAGGTCATTATTGGCCCGGCGAGTGGGCGTGCATTATCTCCAACCAATACCTTGTGTAAACCATTTAAACATTCATTCATTTATTCTTTTCATGCAATAAATCTTTTGTGCATATTCATTAACATTTACACCTTCTTCCTCCGGGTTGGTGGTGGGTTTGCAAGGCCCGACCACCCATTCATTGACCAAAAGGGGTTACATGACTCCCCAGATGGCGCTCAGCGTCCATTCCTCGCTAACTCCTAACGAGGTCCGGTTACGCCGTTAATTGGTGGAACTAGTGTGAGGGATCACCGTCGGCCCGTGCCTCCCCGGATAGCCACTCACACTAAGTCCCTGGGCCCCATTCGTGCATTCGATCATTTCTCGCCAAAACATTAGGTAGGATTGATAAAATAAGGCTTTACGTTGAAAACATTTACTCTTTAAAACGAATCTTTATATATATATAATTTTGGTCGAAAGCTTTCACATTGAAGGTATATATAGGGTCTTGTATCTACATAGAAGAAAAACCCACCTTAAACCGTCAAAAGAAGAAAGCACGAGCCTCACTGACCGGCCTCGTCTCCAACGTGATCAAAATCTGTGCAAGAAAAGTGAAGTGAGACTCAATATGACCAAATAAGACGCTCGGCAATGAAATGATTATGATATGAATGCATAAAAGAGTACATTAGGTACTGAACACGTTCATGTGCACTATTAATGTCTTAAAGACATATAAACATTCATTCCATTCTTCCATGAAGCGTTCAAATTTGTTAAAGTTCAACATCTCCATAAATCATACTAAATTAGTCCAAGAAATTCAAATAACGATCATAACACGTAGTATAACATGTATACGTATCATACAAGCCATTAAATAAGGAATAAATAGCAATTAGGGTTCAAACTTAAGAGCAAAGTCCATGCATGCGCACATCAGGAGCAAAGAAGACACATTGAAGCATAACTCGTAAAATATTCCACGAAAAATCATAAAATTTCATAACACTCAAGATAATACATGTTAGCATAGCATAGAAGTCATAAAAGAGGTGGAGGAATATAAAACAAGCGAAGAAAAACAAGAAAAACAAAACCGGAGCAATAATAAAAAAAAACTGGCCGGAATCCACCCCCATGGATTTTTCCAAAGGGAAAAATCCACCCCCATGGATTTGGTCCAGACCTACTGACTCAAATCCACCCCCGCGTATTTTTCCAAAGGGAAAAATCCACCCCCGTGGATTTGAGTCTGAAGCCAAAAAAAATAAAGAACGTTGCAGAAAAATAGAGCAACACCGTGCCAACTCCAACCAACATACTTAGGTAAGTTAAGATCATCAAAATGCAAGAAAACCACTCCACAACAACACACAAACATGCTCCCAAAGTGTTGAAACATGCTAAGGAGGTAAGGATGATCATTTCATGTAAAAACTTCAAATATACATTAATGGTAACTCATGAATGCTTCAACTACCATCTAATACTTCACCATACATGCAAGGAAGGTGTCATGGCAACCATATTCAAGCTTGGAATCAACCAAAACAACCAAGGAATGAAAGAGTTCAACAAATTGACATATAACCTAACTATTCAACATCTTCTCCAAACTCCATGAAAACATGCTCAAAATTGGGGAAGAATGGATCAAAATGACTCATAATGAATGTATATAACAATCCTAAGCCTACCTTGTGGATTAATGGAGGTTTGGAAGAGATTTGAGCTTGAATCTCCAAGGATTGGCTTGAGCTACGGGAAAACTGGAAAGCAGGGGAAGTTTGGCTGATTTTCTCCAAGTGAAGGGGGTTATCTCGGTTTGGGGTGGTTAAGGCTGGTTATAGGGTTGAGTTAGGGTTCCAAGGAATCAAACCATGGTTAATTTGGTCAAGGTTTGAATAAGTTATGGCTTATTTAGTAAAACGTGGCAGTTTAGGCGTCCGTTGCGTGATTCGGTTGAATTTCGGAGGTTCAAATAATTTTGAAAAAGTATAAGGCTAAGTTCATTAAACTCAAATTTTCGATACGAGTTCAACAAAGTTGACGAAACTCGAATCCGAGTTTCCTAGCTCAAGATATCAAATAAGGAACCAATGGTGCGCTAATTGCTCGTTAGCCCCCGTTTTGGATTCCAAAATCAAAATAAATTCATAACTCATGAAAATGAACCCAAAAACATGAAACGAACATATATCCATATTCATAACGCATATAAGTCCAACATATTAAATTTTCACAAAATTCCGAATTCATTTCATGTAGAAACGGTAAGCAAACAATTCATACAAGAGCAAATCGTTCAAAATTCATATAAATTCAAATTCAAACACTTTCAAATAATTAAATTATTTCATAATTTCATATAATATAAAATAACTAATTAATAACGTAATTAAAATAAATTAAATGCGCACGTAATTATCACATAATTATACCTGAACGACTTGAAAAGTCGGGGCGTTACAATCTCCCCCCCTTAGGAGAATCCGTCCTCGGATTCACTGATTGTCCGGAAACAACTCAGGATGGAATCTTTTCATCTTATCCTCCGTCTCCCACGTAGCCTCTTCCGTTATATCACTTCTCCATAAGACTTTAACTAGTGGGATATGCCGATTTTGAAGTTCTTGAAATTTACGATCCAAAATCTTAATCGGCTTCTGAACGAAGGTGAGATTCGGTTCTAACTCCACTTCCTCGACCGGTATGACTTCCGACTTATCCGGATAATATTTCCGAAGCTGAGATACATGAAATACATTATGAATTCTGGTCAAACTCGGGGGTAGGTCCAAACGATAGGCCGTATCTCCAATTTTCTCCAAAATCTCATACGGTCCTAGAAACTGTGGATTCAATTTCCCTCCTTTTCCAATCCTCGAAAATCCCTTACGAGGTGAGGCTTTCAAGAATACCCTATCACCAACCTCAAACTGAAGATCTTTCCTTCGGTGATCGGCATAGCTTTTCTGTCTATCCTGGGCTGCTTTCATCCGTTGTCTAATTATTTGGACCTTATCAATTGCCTCTTACACGGCCTTAGAGGGGTTTTCCTTATTCTCCCCTCGTTTCACACCTTCTTGCTTGGTCCAATTCCATTCTTCCAAATCAAAGAACAACGGTGACCTGCATTTCCGTCCGTAGAGAGCCTCATATGGAGCCATTTCTATCGATGCTTGAAAGCTGTTATTATAGGCGAATTCAATCAAAGGTAATTGCTCGTTCCACGAACTCGAAAAATCTAATGCACATGCTCTCAACATATCCTCCAAATATTTAATTAATCTCTCTGATTGCCCGTCTGTCTGAGGATGGAAAGCTGTGCTAAATTGAAGCCTTGTGCCCAGATTCCTTTGCAATTCTTGCCAAAATCTAGAAGTAAACCTCGGATCCCGATCTGATACAATGCTAACCGGTACTCCATGAAGTCGGACAATTTCATCCACATACTTCTTAGCCAATTTAGGTACCTTATCCGACATCCAAACAGCTAGAAAATGCGCTGATTTCGTCAATCGATCCACTATCACCCAAATTCCATCCAAACCACCCTTCACTCGTGGAAGACCCGAAACGAAATCCATCGCCACTTGCTGCCATTTCCATTCTGGAATCGGTAACGGTTGCAATAGCCCCGATGGCTTCTGATGCTCTGCTTTCACCACTTGGCAAGTCAAGCAATGTCTCACGAAGTCGATCACATCCCGCTTAAGTCCATTCCACCAATAAAATTTCCTTAAGTCCTTATACATCTTATTTCCCCCGGGATGTATCGAATACCTTGATCGATGAGCTTCTTCCAATATCAACCGTTTCAACTCTTCCGGAACCACCACTCTATTCTTAAACCTTAGAAGTCCGGTGTCATCAAATCCGAACGGACTTTCTGAATCATTTCTAGCTTTCTGCACCAACCTCTGAACTTCAGAATCCACTTTCTGAGCTTCAAACAATCTCTGCCGAAGGTCCGGTTGAACGGTAATATTCCGAATACTAGCTCTTAGCTTGAAGGACTCAGATTCATCCATAGTTTCCACCTTAACACTGGACACGCTAGCTTTCCTACTAAGCGCATCCGCGACCACGTTGGCCTTTCCGGGATGATATCGAATCGTACACTCATAATCTGCCAACATCTCCATCCAACGTCTCTGTCTCTTGTTTAATTCCTTCTGAAAAAACAAATACTGGAGACTCTTGTGGTCGGAAAAGTTCTCAAAAGAAACTCCGTAAAGGTAGTGTCTCCACTTTCCCAAAGCGAAGATCACTGCTGCAAGCTCGAGATCGTGAGTGGGATAATTCTGTTCATGATCCTTCAATTTCCTCGAGGCATAAGCTATCACCTTACCATTCTGCATCAAAACACATCCCAACCCTTCTTTCGAGGCGTCCGTATAAACCATGTATCCTTCAGTGCCCTCGGGAAGTGCTAACACCGGTGCAGTTGTCAATTTTTCCTTCAAGAATTGGAAACTTGCTTCGCATGCCTCGTCCCACTTAAATTTAGCTTCCTTCTTAGTTAATCGAGTTAAAGGACCGGCTATCTTTGAAAAATCCTTTACAAACCTTCGGTAATAACCTGCCAATCCCAAGAAACTTCTAACCTCGGAAGCATTTTTCGGACTCTGCCACTGAATAACCGTCTCGATCTTTGAAGGATCAACTTCCAAACCCTTACTCGATATAACATGACCTAGAAAAGCAACCCGGTCGATCCAAAACTCACACTTACTAAATTTTGCATACAACCGGTGCTCTCTCAACGTCTCCAATACCAAGTTGAGATGCCTAACATGATCTTCCGGAGTCTTCGAATAAACAAGAATGTCATCAATGAAGATTACGACGAATTTATCCAAATACGGCCGAAAAATCCGATGCATCATGTCCATGAATGCTGCAGGGGCATTTGTTAAACCAAAAGGCATCACTACGAACTCATAATGCCCATACCGGGTATTAAATCCTGTCTTTGGTATATCCTCTTCCCGGATTTTCAACTGGTAGTAGCCCTGCCTTAAATCCAATTTCGAATAAACCTTTGAACCTTGCAACATATCAAATAAATCCTCGATGTGGGGCAACGGGTACTTATTCTTGATGGTCATCCGATTAAGCTCCCGGTAATCTATACACATCCTCAATGTTCCATCTTTCTTCTTGACAAAGAGAACCGGAGCACCCCACGGAGATGAACTCGGTCGAATATATCCACTCTTAAGTAATTCCTCGAGTTGAATCTTCAACTCTTTCAACTCCGCCGGAGCCATTCTATAAGGAGTCTTGCAGTAAGGTTCTGATCCCGGATATAAATCAATAACAAATTCGATCTCCCGATCCGGTGGTAGAGAACCCAAATTTTCTGGAAATACGTCGGGATATTCCTTTACCACGGCCGTCTCCTCAAAACTTGATTTATCCTTTGGTTTATTAAGGAGATAAGCGATATATTTAGTGTTTTCGAAACTCCGAGGGAATTCCGAGGGATTTCCGAGGGAAAACCAAATTTGCAATATATATTTTTTAAAATTAAGCACTACATAATAATTTGTTGAGTTTAAATACAATCCATGACAATTATATGTATAATTAGTGAATAAAATAAGGTAATTTTAATTATTAAATGAGTGAATTGATGGTTATACATATGTAATCAAACATTCGGTAAGTATTTGGAACGATATCATAACGTTAAGGACATTCATTTTATTTTAAATTGAAATCGAATTTCATTTTCACATATTTTTGGAAGATAATTTTTTTTTATTTAATTAACGACCAAATAAAACATCATGTTATTACATTTAATATTTAAAAACAATATTTTCTCTTTTTTTTTAATATTTAGTGTTTTCGAAATTTCGAGGGATTTCCGAGGGAAAACAGTTTTCCCTCGGAAATCCCACGGAATTTACGAGGGAAAACAGTTTTCCCTCGAAAATCCCACGGAATTTACAATATATATTTTTAAAATTAAGCACTACATAATAATTTGTTGAGTTTAAATGCAATCCATGACAATTATTTGTATAATTAGTGAATAAAATAAGATAATTTTAGTTATTAAATGAGTGAATCGATGGTTATACATATGTAATCATACATTCGGTAAGTATTTGGAACGATATCATAACAATAAGGACATTCGTTTTTATTTTAAATTGAAATCGAATTTCATTTTCACATATTTTTGGAAGATAATTTTTTCTTTTTTAATTAACTAACAAATAAAACATCATGTTATTACATTTAATATTTAAAAATAATATTTTCTCTTTTTTTTAATATTTAGGGTTTTCGAAATTCCGAGGGAATTCCAAGGGAAAACGGTTTTCCCTCGGAATTCCCTCGGAATTTACAATATATATTTTTTAAGATTAAGCACTACATAATAATTTGTTGAGTTTAAATACAAACCATGACAATTATATGTATAATTAGTGAATAAAATAAGATAATTTTAGTTATTAAATGAGTGAATTGATCGTTATACATATGTAATCAAACATTCGGTAAGTATTTGGAACGATATCATAACGTTAAGGACATTCATTTTATTTTAAATTGAAATCGAATATCATTTTCACATATTTTTGGAAGATAATTTTTTCTTATTTAATTAACGACCAAATAAAACATCATGTTATTACATTTAATATTTAAAAACAATATTTTCTCTTTTTTTTAATATTTAGTGTTTTCGAAATTTCGAGGGATTTCCGAGGGAAAACAGTTTTCCCTCGGAAATCCCACGGAATTTACAATATATATTTTTAAAATTAAGCACTACATAATAATTTGTTGAGTTTAAATGCAATCCATGACAATTATTTGTATAATTAGTGAATAAAATAAGATAATTTTAGTTATTAAATGAGTGAATCGATGGTTATACATATGTAATCATACATTCGGTAAGTATTTGGAACGATATCATAACAATAAGGACATTCGTTTTTATTTTAAATTGAAATCGAATTTGATTTTCACATATTTTTGGAAGATAATTTTTTCTTTTTTAATTAACTAACAAATAAAACAGCATGTTATTACATTTAATATTTAAAAATAATATTTTCTCTTTTTTTTAATATTTAGTGTTTTCGAAATTCCGAGGGAATTCCGAGGGAAAACGGTTTTCCCTCGGAATTCCCTCGGAATTTACAATATATATTTTTTAAGATTAAACACTACATAATAATTTGTTTTAAATACAATCCATGACAATTATATGTATAATTAGTGAATAAAATAATATAATTTTAGTTATTAAATGAGTGAATTGATGGTTATACATATGTAATCAAACATTCGGTAAGTATTTGGAACGATATAATAACGTTAAGGACATTCGTTTTATTTTAAATTAAAATCGAATTTCATTTTCAAATATTTTTGGAAGATAATTTTTTCTGATTTAATTAACTAACAAATAAAACATCATGTTATTACATTTAATATTTAAAAACAATATTTTCTCTTTTTTTTAATATTTAGTGTTTTCGAAATTCCGAGGGATTTCCGAGGGAAAAAGTTTTTCCCTCGGAATTCCCTCGGAATTTACAATATATATTTTTTAAGATTAAGCACTACATAATAATTTGTTGAGTTTAAATACAATCCATGACAATTATATGTATAATTAGTGAATAAAATAAGATAATTTTAGTTATTAAATGAGTGAATTGATGGTTATACATATGTAATCAAACATTCGGTAAGTATTTGGAACGATATCAAAAAGTTAAGGACATTCGTTTTATTTTAAATTGAAATCGAATTTCATTTTTACATATTTTGGAAGATAATTTTTTCTTATTTAATTAACTAACAAATAAAACATCATGTTATTACATTTAATATTTAAAAACAATATTTTCTATTTTTTTTAATATTTAGTGTTTTCGAAATTCCAAGGGATTTCCGAGAGAAAATGATTTTCCCACGGAAATCCCTCGAAATTCCCTCGGAATTTGCAATATATATTTTTTAAAATTAATCACTACATAATAATTTGTTGAGTTTAAATACAATCCATGACAATTACATGTATAATTAGTGAATAAAATAAGATAATTTTAGTTAATAAATGAGTGAATTGATGGTTATACATATGTAATCAAACATTCGGTAAGTATTTGGAACGATATCATAACGTTAAGGACATTCGTTTTATTTTAAATTAAATTGAATTTCATTTTAACTTATTTTTTGAAGATAATTTTTTCATATTTAATTAACTAACAAATAAAACATCATGTTATTACATTTAATATTTAAAAACAATATTTTCTCTTTTTTTTAATATTTAGTGTTTTCGAATTTCCGAGGGATTTCTGAGGGAAAACGGTTTTCCCTTGGAAATCCCTCGAAATTTACATTATACATTTTTTAAAATTAAGCACTACAGAATAATTTGTTGAGTTTAAATACAATCCGTGACAATTATATGTAAAATTAGTAATATTAGTTATTAAATGAGTGAATTGATGGTTATACGTATGTAATCAAACATTCGGTAAGTATTTGGAACGATATCCTAACGTTAAGGACATTCGTTTATTTTAAATTGAAATCGAATTTCATTTTCACATATTTTTGGAAGATAATTTTTTCTTATTTAATTAACTAACAAATAAAACATCATGTTATTACATTTAATATTTAAAAACAATATTTTCTATTTTTTTTTAATATTTAGTGTTTTTGAAACTCCGACGGAATTCCGAGGGATTTCCGAGGGAAAATGGTTTTCCCTCGGAAATCCCTCGAAATTTGCAATATATATTTTTTAAAATTAAGCACTACATAATAATTTGTTGAGTTTAAATACAATCCATGACAATTATATGTATAATTAGTGAATAAAATAAGGTAATTTTAATTATTAAATGAGTGAATTGATGGTTATACATATGTAATGAAACATTCGGTAAGTATTTGGAACGATATCATAACGTTAATGACCTTCATTTTATTTTAAATTGAAATCGAATTTCATTTTCAAATATTTTTGGAAGATAATTTTTTCTTATTTAATTAACGACCAAATAAAACATCATGTTATTACATTTAATATTTAAAAACAATATTTTCTTTTTTTTTTAATATTTAGTGTTTTCGAATTTCCGAGGGATTTCTGAGGGAAAATGGTTTTCCCTTGCAAATCCCTCGAAATTTACAATATATATTTTTTAAAATTAAGCACTACAGAATAATTTGTTGAATTTAAATACAATCCGTGACAATTATATGTAAAATTAGTGAATAAAATAAGATAATATTAGTTATTAAATGAGTGAATTGATGGTTATACGTATGTAATCAAACATTCGGTAAGTATTTGGAACGATATCATAACGTTAAGGACATTCATTTTATTTTAAATTGAAATCGAATTTCATTTTCACATATTTTTGGAAGATAATTTTTTCTTATTTAATTAACGACCAAATAAAACATCATGTTATTACATTTAATATTTAAAAACAATATTTTCTCTTTTTTTTAATATTTAGTGTTTTCGAAATTTCGAGGGATTTCCGAGGGAAAACAGTTTTCCCTCGGAAATCCCACGGAATTTACAATATATATTTTTTAAGATTAAACACTACATAATAATTTGTTTTAAATACAATCCATGACAATTATATGTATAATTAGTGAATAAAATAATATAATTTTAGTTATTAAATGAGTGAATTGATGGTTATACATATGTAATCAAACATTCGGTAAGTATTTGGAACGATATAATAACGTTAAGGACATTCGTTTTATTTTAAATTAAAATCGAATTTCATTTTCAAATATTTTTGGAAGATAATTTTTTCTGATTTAATTAACTAACAAATAAAACATCATGTTATTACATTTAATATTTAAAAACAATATTTTCTCTTTTTTTTAATATTTAGTGTTTTCAAAATTCCGAGGGATTTCCGAGGGAAAAAGTTTTTCCCTCGGAATTCCCTCGGAATTTACAATATATATTTTTTAAGATTAAGCACTACATAATAATTTGTTGAGTTTAAATACAATCCATGACAATTATATGTATAATTAGTGAATAAAATAAGATAATTTTAGTTATTAAATGAGTGAATTGATGGTTATACATATGTAATCAAACATTCGGTAAGTATTTGGAACGATATCAAAAAGTTAAGGACATTCGTTTTATTTTAAATTGAAATCGAATTTCATTTTTACATATTTTGGAAGATAATTTTTTCTTATTTAATTAACTAACAAATAAAACATCATGTTATTACATTTAATATTTAAAAACAATATTTTCTATTTTTTTTAATATTTAGTGTTTTCGAAATTCCAAGGGATTTCCGAGAGAAAATGATTTTCCCACGGAAATCCCTCGAAATTCCCTCGGAATTTGCAATATATATTTTTTAAAATTAATCACTACATAATAATTTGTTGAGTTTAAATACAATCCATGACAATTACATGTATAATTAGTGAATAAAATAAGATAATTTTAGTTAATAAATGAGTGAATTGATGGTTATACATATGTAATCAAACATTCGGTAAGTATTTGGAACGATATCATAACGTTAAGGACATTCGTTTTATTTTAAATTAAATTGAATTTCATTTTAACTTATTTTTTGAAGATAATTTTTTCATATTTAATTAACTAACAAATAAAACATCATGTTATTACATTTAATATTTAAAAACAATATTTTCTCTTTTTTTTAATATTTAGTGTTTTCGAATTTCCGAGGGATTTCTGAGGGAAAACGGTTTTCCCTTGGAAATCCCTCGAAATTTACATTATACATTTTTTAAAATTAAGCACTACAGAATAATTTGTTGAGTTTAAATACAATCCGTGACAATTATATGTAAAATTAGTAATATTAGTTATTAAATGAGTGAATTGATGGTTATACGTATGTAATCAAACATTCGGTAAGTATTTGGAACGATATCCTAACGTTAAGGACATTCGTTTATTTTAAATTGAAATCGAATTTCATTTTCACATATTTTTGGAAGATAATTTTTTCTTATTTAATTAACTAACAAATAAAACATCATGTTATTACATTTAATATTTAAAAACAATATTTTCTATTTTTTTTTAATATTTAGTGTTTTTGAAACTCCGACGGAATTCCGAGGGATTTCCGAGGGAAAATGGTTTTCCCTCGGAAATCCCTCGAAATTTGCAATATATATTTTTTAAAATTAAGCACTACATAATAATTTGTTGAGTTTAAATACAATCCATGACAATTATATGTATAATTAGTGAATAAAATAAGGTAATTTTAATTATTAAATGAGTGAATTGATGGTTATACATATGTAATGAAACATTCGGTAAGTATTTGGAACGATATCATAACGTTAATGACCTTCATTTTATTTTAAATTGAAATCGAATTTCATTTTCAAATATTTTTGGAAGATAATTTTTTCTTATTTAATTAACGACCAAATAAAACATCATGTTATTACATTTAATATTTAAAAACAATATTTTCTTTTTTTTTTAATATTTAGTGTTTTCGAATTTCCGAGGGATTTCTGAGGGAAAATGGTTTTCCCTTGCAAATCCCTCGAAATTTACAATATATATTTTTTAAAATTAAGCACTACAGAATAATTTGTTGAATTTAAATACAATCCGTGACAATTATATGTAAAATTAGTGAATAAAATAAGATAATATTAGTTATTAAATGAGTGAATTGATGGTTATACGTATGTAATCAAACATTCGGTAAGTATTTGGAACGATATCATAACGTTAAGGACATTCATTTTATTTTAAATTGAAATCGAATTTCATTTTCACATATTTTTGGAAGATAATTTTTTCTTATTTAATTAACGACCAAATAAAACATCATGTTATTACATTTAATATTTAAAAACAATATTTTCTCTTTTTTTTAATATTTAGTGTTTTCGAAATTTCGAGGGATTTCCGAGGGAAAACAGTTTTCCCTCGGAAATCCCACGGAATTTACAATATATATTTTTTAAGATTAAACACTACATAATAATTTGTTTTAAATACAATCCATGACAATTATATGTATAATTAGTGAATAAAATAATATAATTTTAGTTATTAAATGAGTGAATTGATGGTTATACATATGTAATCAAACATTCGGTAAGTATTTGGAACGATATAATAACGTTAAGGACATTCGTTTTATTTTAAATTAAAATCGAATTTCATTTTCAAATATTTTTGGAAGATAATTTTTTCTGATTTAATTAACTAACAAATAAAACATCATGTTATTACATTTAATATTTAAAAACAATATTTTCTCTTTTTTTTAATATTTAGTGTTTTCGAAATTCCGAGGGATTTCCGAGGGAAAAAGTTTTTCCCTCGGAATTCCCTCGGAATTTACAATATATATTTTTTAAGATTAAGCACTACATAATAATTTGTTGAGTTTAAATACAATCCATGACAATTATATGTATAATTAGTGAATAAAATAAGATAATTTTAGTTATTAAATGAGTGAATTGATGGTTATACATATGTAATCAAACATTCGGTAAGTATTTGGAACGATATCAAAAAGTTAAGGACATTCGTTTTATTTTAAATTGAAATCGAATTTCATTTTTACATATTTTGGAAGATAATTTTTTCTTATTTAATTAACTAACAAATAAAACATCATGTTATTACATTTAATATTTAAAAACAATATTTTCTATTTTTTTTAATATTTAGTGTTTTCGAAATTCCAAGGGATTTCCGAGAGAAAATGATTTTCCCACGGAAATCCCTCGAAATTCCCTCGGAATTTGCAATATATATTTTTTAAAATTAATCACTACATAATAATTTGTTGAGTTTAAATACAATCCATGACAATTACATGTATAATTAGTGAATAAAATAAGATAATTTTAGTTAATAAATGAGTGAATTGATGGTTATACATATGTAATCAAACATTCGGTAAGTATTTGGAACGATATCATAACGTTAAGGACATTCGTTTTATTTTAAATTAAATTGAATTTCATTTTAACTTATTTTTTGAAGATAATTTTTTCATATTTAATTAACTAACAAATAAAACATCATGTTATTACATTTAATATTTAAAAACAATATTTTCTCTTTTTTTTAATATTTAGTGTTTTCGAATTTCCGAGGGATTTCTGAGGGAAAACGGTTTTCCCTTGGAAATCCCTCGAAATTTACATTATACATTTTTTAAAATTAAGCACTACAGAATAATTTGTTGAGTTTAAATACAATCCGTGACAATTATATGTAAAATTAGTGAATAAAATAAGATAATATTAGTTATTAAATGAGTGAATTGATGGTTATACGTATGTAATCAAACATTCGGTAAGTATTTGGAACGATATCCTAACGTTAAGGACATTCGTTTATTTTAAATTGAAATCGAATTTCATTTTCACATATTTTTGGAAGATAATTTTTTCTTATTTAATTAACTAACAAATAAAACATCATGTTATTACATTTAATATTTAAAAACAATATTTTCTATTTTTTTTTAATATTTAGTGTTTTTGAAACTCCGACGGAATTCCGAGGGATTTCCGAGGGAAAATGGTTTTCCCTCGGAAATCCCTCGAAATTTGCAATATATATTTTTTAAAATTAAGCACTACATAATAATTTGTTGAGTTTAAATACAATCCATGACAATTATATGTATAATTAGTGAATAAAATAAGGTAATTTTAATTATTAAATGAGTGAATTGATGGTTATACATATGTAATGAAACATTCGGTAAGTATTTGGAACGATATCATAACGTTAATGACCTTCATTTTATTTTAAATTGAAATCGAATTTCATTTTCAAATATTTTTGGAAGATAATTTTTTCTTATTTAATTAACGACCAAATAAAACATCATGTTATTACATTTAATATTTAAAAACAATATTTTCTCTTTTTTTTAATATTTAGTGTTTTCGAATTTCCGAGGGATTTCTGAGGGAAAATGGTTTTCCCTTGCAAATCCCTCGAAATTTACAATATATATTTTTTAAAATTAAGCACTACAGAATAATTTGTTGAATTTAAATACAATCCGTGACAATTATATGTAAAATTAGTGAATAAAATAAGATAATATTAGTTATTAAATGAGTGAATTGATGGTTATACGTATGTAATCAAACATTCGGTAAGTATTTGGAACGATATCATAACGTTAAGGACATTCATTTTATTTTAAATTGAAATCGAATTTCATTTTCAAATATTTTTGGAAGATAATTTTTTCTTATTTAATTAACGACCAAATAAAACATCATGTTATTACATTTAATATTTAAAAACAATATTTTCTCTTTTTTTTAATATTTAGTGTTTTCGAATTTCCGAGGGATTTCTGAGGGAAAATGGTTTTCCCTCGGAAATCCCTCGAAATTTGCAATATATATTTTTTAAAATTAAGCACTATAGAATAATTTGTTGAGTTTAAATACAATCCGTGACAATTATATGTAAAATTAGTGAATAAAATAAGATAATATTAGTTATTAAATGAGTGAATTGATGGTTATACGTATGTAATCAAACATTCGGTAAGTATTTGGAACGATATCATAACGTTAAGGACATTCGTTTATTTTAAATTGAAATCGAATTTCATTTTCACATATTTTTGGAAGATAATTTTTTCTTATTTAATTAACTAACAAATAAAACATCATGTTATTACATTTAATATTTAAAAACAATATTTTCTCTTTTTTTTTTAATATTTAGTGTTTTCGAAACTCCGAGGGAATTCCGAGGGATTTCCGAGGGAAAATGGTTTTCCCTCGGAAATCCCTCGAAATTTGCAATATATATTTTTTAAAATTAAGCACTATATAATAATTTGTTGAGTTTAAATACAATCCATGACAATTATGTGTATAATTAGTGAATAAAATAAGGTAATTTTAATTATTAAATGAGTGAATTGATGGTTATACATATGTAATCAAACATTCGGTAAGTATTTGGAACGATATCGTAACGTTAAGGACATTCATTTTATTTTAAATTGAAATCGAATTTCATTTTCACATATTTTTGGAAGATAATTTTTTCTTGTTTAATTAACGACCAAATAAAACATCATGTTATTACATTTAATATTTAAAAACAATATTTTCTCTTTTTTTTAATATTTAGTGTTTTCGAAATTTCGAGGGATTTCCGAGGGAAAACAGTTTTCCCTCGGAAATCCCACGGAATTTACAATATACATTTTTAAAATTAAGCACTACATAATAATTTGTTGAGTTTAAATGCAATCCATGACAATTATTTGTATAATTAGTGAATAAAATAAGATAATTTTAGTTATTAAATGAGTGAATCGATGGTTATACATATGTAATCATACATTCGGTAAGTATTTGGAACGATATCATAACAATAAGGACATTCGTTTTTATTTTAAATTGAAATCGAATTTCATTTTCACATATTTTTGGAAGATAATTTTTTCTTTTTTAATTAAGTAACAAATAAAACATCATGTTATTACATTTAATATTTAAAAATAATATTTTCTCTTTTTTTTAATATTTAGTGTTTTCGAAATTCCGAGGGAATTCCGAGGGAAAACGGTTTTCCCTCGGAATTCCCTCGGAATTTACAATATATATTTTTTAAGATTAAGCACTACATAATAATTTGTTGAGTTTAAATACAAACCATGACAATTATATGTATAATTAGTGAATAAAATAAGATAATTTTAGTTATTAAATGAGTGAATTGATGGTTATACATATGTAATCAAACATTCGGTAAGTATTTGGAACGATATCAAAAAGTTAAGGACATTCGTTTTATTTTAAATTGAAATCGAATTTCATTTTCACATATTTTGGAAGATAATTTTTTTTTTTATTTAATTAACTAACAAATAAAACATCATGTTATTACATTTAATATTTAAAAACAATATTTTCTCTTTTTTTTAATATTTAGTGTTTTCGAAATTCCGAGGGATTTCCGAGAGAAAATGATTTTCCCTCGGAAATCCCTCGAAATTCCCTCGGAATTTACAATATATATTTTTTAAAATTAAGCACTACATAATAATTTGTTGAGTTTAAATACAATACATGACAATTACATTTATAATTAGTGAATAATATAAGATAATTTTAGTTAATAAATGAGTGAATTGATGGTTATACATATGTAATCAAACATTCGGTAAGTATTTGGAACGATATCATAACGTTAAGGACATTTGTTTTATTTTAAATTAAATTGAATTTCATTTTAACTTATTTTTGGAAGATAATTTTTTGATATTTAATTAACGACCAAATAAAACATCATGTTATTACATTTAATATTTAAAAACAATATTTTCTCTTTTTTTTATTATTTAGTGTTTTCGAAATTTCGAGGGATTTCCGAGGGAAAACAGTTTTCCCTCGGAAATCCCACGGAATTTACAATATACATTTTTAAAATTAAGCACTACATAATAATTTGTTGAGTTTAAATGCAATCCATGACAATTATTTGAATAATTAGTGAATAAAATAAGATAATTTTAGTTATTAAGTGAGTGAATCGATGGTTATACATATGTAATCATACATTCGGTAAGTATTTGGAACGATATCATAACAATAAGGACATTCGTTTTTATTTTAAATTGAAATCGAATTTCATTTTCACATATTTTTGGAAGATAATTTTTTCTTTTTTAATTAAGTAACAAATAAAACATCATGTTATTACATTTAATATTTAAACATAATATTTTCTCTTTTTTTTAATATTTAGTGTTTTCGAAATTCCGAGGGAATTCCGAGGGAAAACGGTTTTCCCTAGGAATTCCCTCGGAATTTACAATATATATTTTTTAAGATTAAGCACTACATAATAATTTGTTGAGTTTAAATACAAACCATGACAATTATATGTATAATTAGTGAATAAAATAAGATAATTTTAGTTATTAAATGAGTGAATTGATGGTTATACATATGTAATCAAACATTCGGTAAGTATTTGGAACGATATCAAAAAGTTAAGGACATTCGTTTTATTTTAAATTGAAATCGAATTTCATTTTCACATATTTTGGAAGATAATTTTTTTTTATTTAATTAACTAACAAATAAAACATCATGTTATTACATTTAATATTTAAAAACAATATTTTCTCTTTTTTTTAATATTTAGTGTTTTCGAAATTCCGAGGGATTTCCGAGAGAAAATGATTTTCCCTCGGAAATCCCTCGAAATTCCCTCGGAATTTACAATATATATTTTTTAAAATTAAGCACTACATATAAATTTGTTGAGTTTAAATACAATCCATGACAATTACATGTATAATTAGTGAATAATATAAGATAATTTTAGTTAATAAATGAGTGAATTGATGGTTATACATATGTAATCAAACATTCGGTAAGTATTTGGAACGATATCATAACGTTAAGGACATTTGTTTTATTTTAAATTAAATTGAATTTCGTTTTAACTTATTTTTGGAAGATAATTTTTTCATATTTAATTAACTAACAAATAAAACATCATGTTATTACATTTAATATTTAAAAACAATATTTTCTCTTTTTTTTAATATTTAGTGTTTTCGAATTTCCGAGGGATTTCTGAGGGAAAATGGTTTTCCCTTGCAAATCCCTCGAAATTTACAATATATATTTTTTAAAATTAAGCACTACAGAATAATTTGTTGAATTTAAATACAATCCGTGACAATTATATGTAAAATTAGTGAATAAAATAAGATAACATTAGTTATTAAATGAGTGAATTGATGGTTATACGTATGTAATCAAACATTCGGTAAGTATTTGGAACGATATCATAACGTTAAGGACATTCATTTTATTTTAAATTGAAATCGAATTTCATTTTCACATATTTTTGGAAGATAATTTTTTCTTATTTAATTAACGACCAAATAAAACATCATGTTATTACATTTAATATTTAAAAACAATATTTTCTCTTTTTTTTAATATTTAGTGTTTTCGAAATTTCGAGGGATTTCCGAGGGAAAACAGTTTTCCCTCGGAAATCCCACGGAATTTACAATATATATTTTTAAAATTAAGCACTACATAATAATTTGTTGAGTTTAAATGCAATCCATGACAATTATTTGTATAATTAGTGAATAAAATAAGATAATTTTAGTTATTAAATGAGTGAATCGATGGTTATACATATGTAATCATACATTTGGTAAGTATTTGGAACGATATCATAACAATAAGGACATTCGTTTTTATTTTAAATTGAAATCGAATTTCATTTTCACATATTTTTGGAAGATAATTTTTTCTTTTTTAATTAACTAACAAATAAAATATAATGTTATTACATTTAATACTTAAAAATAATATTTTCTATTTTTTTTAATATTTAGTGTTTTCGAAATTCCGAGGGAATTCCGAGGGAAAACGGTTTTCCCTCGGAAATCCCACGGAATTTACAATATATATTTTTAAAATTAAGCACTACATAATAATTTGTTGAGTTTAAATGCAATCCATGACAATTATTTGTATAATTAGTGAATAAAATAAGATAATTTTAGTTATTAAATGAGTGAATCGATGGTTATACATATGTAATCATACATTCGGTAAGTATTTGGAACGATATCATAACAATAAGGACATTCGTTTTTATTTTAAATTGAAATCGAATTTCATTTTCACATATTTTTGGAAGATAATTTTTTCTTTTTTAATTAACTAACAAATAAAACATCATGTTATTACATTTAATATTTAAAAATAATATTTTCTCTTTTTTTTTTAATATTTAGTGTTTTCGAAACTCCGAGGGAATTCCGAGGGATTTCCGAGGGAAAATGGTTTTCCCTCGGAAATCCCTCGAAATTTGCAATATATATTTTTTAAAATTAAGCACTACATAATAATTTGTTGAGTTTAAATGCAATCCATGACAATTATGTGTATAATTAGTGAATAAAATAAGATAATTTTAGTTATTGAATGAGTGAATCGATGGTTATACATATGTAATCATACATTCGGTAAGTATTTGGAACGATATCATAACAATAAGGACATTCGTTTTTATTTTAAATTGAAATCGAATTTCATTTTCACATATTTTTGGAAGATAATTTTTTCTTTTTTAATTAAGTAACAAATAAAACATCATGTTATTACATTTAATATTTAAACATAATATTTTCTCTTTTTTTTAATATTTAGTGTTTTCGAAATTCCGAGGGAATTCCGAGGGAAAACGGTTTTCCCTCGGAATTCCCTCGGAATTTACAATATATATTTTTTAAGATTAAGCACTACATAATAATTTGTTGAGTTTAAATACAAACCATGACAATTATATGTATAATTAGTGAATAAAATAAGATAATTTTAGTTTTTAAATGAGTGAATTGATGGTTATACATATGTAATCAAACATTCGGTAAGTATTTGGAACGATATCAAAAAGTTAAGGACATTCGTTTTATTTTAAATTGAAATCGAATTTCATTTTCACATATTTTGGAAGATAATTTTTTTTTATTTAATTAACTAACAAATAAAACATCATGTTATTACATTTAATATTTAAAAACAATATTTTCTCTTTTTTTTAATATTTAGTGTTTTCGAAATTCCGAGGGATTTCCGAGAGAAAATGATTTTCCCTCGGAAATCCCTCGAAATTCCCTCGGAATTTACAATATATATTTTTTAAAATTAAGCACTACATAATAATTTGTTGAGTTTAAATACAATCCATGACAATTACATGTATAATTAGTGAATAATATAAGATAATTTTAGTTAATAAATGAGTGAATTGATGGTTATACATATGTAATCAAACATTCGGTAAGTATTTGGAACGATATCATAACGTTAAGGACATTTGTTTTATTTTAAATTAAATTGAATTTCGTTTTAACTTATTTTTGGAAGATAATTTTTTCATATTTAATTAACTAACAAATAAAACATCATGTTATTACATTTAATATTTAAAAACAATATTTTCTCTTTTTTTTAATATTTAGTGTTTTCGAATTTCCGAGGGATTTCTGAGGGAAAATGGTTTTCCCTTGCAAATCCCTCGAAATTTACAATATATATTTTTTAAAATTAAGCACTACAGAATAATTTGTTGAATTTAAATACAATCCGTGACAATTATATGTAAAATTAGTGAATAAAATAAGATAATATTAGTTATTAAATGAGTGAATTGATGGTTATACGTATGTAATCAAACATTCGGTAAGTATTTGGAACGATATCATAACGTTAAGGACATTCATTTTATTTTAAATTGAAATCGAATTTCATTTTCACATATTTTTGGAAGATAATTTTTTCTTATTTAATTAACGACCAAATAAAACATCATGTTATTACATTTAATATTTAAAAACAATATTTTCTCTTTTTTTTAATATTTAGTGTTTTCGAAATTTCGAGGGATTTCCGAGGGAAAACAGTTTTCCCTCGGAAATCCCACGGAATTTACAATATATATTTTTAAAATTAAGCACTACATAATAATTTGTTGAGTTTAAATGCAATCCATGACAATTATTTGTATAATTAGTGAATAAAATAAGATAATTTTAGTTATTAAATGAGTGAATCGATGGTTATACATATGTAATCATACATTTGGTAAGTATTTGGAACGATATCTTAACAATAAGGACATTCGTTTTTATTTTAAATTGAAATCGAATTTCATTTTCACCTATTTTTGGAAGATAATTTTTTCTTTTTTAATTAACTAACAAATAAAATATAATGTTATTACATTTAATATTTAAAAATAATATTTTCTATTTTTTTTAATATTTAGTGTTTTCGAAATTCCGAGGGAATTCCGAGGGAAAACGGTTTTCCCTCGGAAATCCCACGGAATTTACAATATATATTTTTAAAATTAAGCACTACATAATAATTTGTTGAGTTTAAATGCAATCCATGACAATTATTTGTATAATTAGTGAATAAAATAAGATAATTTTAGTTATTAAATGAGTGAATCGATGGTTATACATATGTAATCATACATTCGGTAAGTATTTGGAACGATATCATAACAATAAGGACATTCGTTTTTATTTTAAATTGAAATCGAATTTCATTTTCACATATTTTTGGAAGATAATTTTTTCTTTTTTAATTAACTAACAAATAAAACATCATGTTATTACATTTAATATTTAAAAATAATATTTTCTCTTTTTTTTTTAATATTTAGTGTTTTCGAAACTCCGAGGGAATTCCGAGGGATTTCCGAGGGAAAATGGTTTTCCCTCGGAAATCCCTCGAAATTTGCAATATATATTTTTTAAAATTAAGCACTACATAATAATTTGTTGAGTTTAAATGCAATCCATGACAATTATGTGTATAATTAGTGAATAAAATAAGATAATTTTAGTTATTGAATGAGTGAATCGATGGTTATACATATGTAATCATACATTCGGTAAGTATTTGGAACGATATCATAACAATAAGGACATTCGTTTTTATTTTAAATTGAAATCGAATTTCATTTTCACATATTTTTGGAAGATAATTTTTTCTTTTTTAATTAAGTAACAAATAAAACATCATGTTATTACATTTAATATTTAAACATAATATTTTCTCTTTTTTTTAATATTTAGTGTTTTCGAAATTCCGAGGGAATTCCGAGGGAAAACGGTTTTCCCTCGGAATTCCCTCGGAATTTACAATATATATTTTTTAAGATTAAGCACTACATAATAATTTGTTGAGTTTAAATACAAACCATGACAATTATATGTATAATTAGTGAATAAAATAAGATAATTTTAGTTTTTAAATGAGTGAATTGATGGTTATACATATGTAATCAAACATTCGGTAAGTATTTGGAACGATATCAAAAAGTTAAGGACATTCGTTTTATTTTAAATTGAAATCGAATTTCATTTTCACATATTTTGGAAGATAATTTTTTTTTATTTAATTAACTAACAAATAAAACATCATGTTATTACATTTAATATTTAAAAACAATATTTTCTCTTTTTTTTAATATTTAGTGTTTTCGAAATTCCGAGGGATTTCCGAGAGAAAATGATTTTCCCTCGGAAATCCCTCGAAATTCCCTCGGAATTTACAATATATATTTTTTAAAATTAAGCACTACATAATAATTTGTTGAGTTTAAATACAATCCATGACAATTACATGTATAATTAGTGAATAATATAAGATAATTTTAGTTAATAAATGAGTGAATTGATGGTTATACATATGTAATCAAACATTCGGTAAGTATTTGGAACGATATCATAACGTTAAGGACATTTGTTTTATTTTAAATTAAATTGAATTTCGTTTTAACTTATTTTTGGAAGATAATTTTTTCATATTTAATTAACTAACAAATAAAACATCATGTTATTACATTTAATATTTAAAAACAATATTTTCTCTTTTTTTTAATATTTAGTGTTTTCGAATTTCCGAGGGATTTCTGAGGGAAAATGGTTTTCCCTTGCAAATCCCTCGAAATTTACAATATATATTTTTTTAAATTAAGCACTACAGAATAATTTGTTGAATTTAAATACAATCCGTGACAATTATATGTAAAATTAGTGAATAAAATAAGATAATATTAGTTATTAAATGAGTGAATTGATGGTTATACGTATGTAATCAAACATTCGGTAAGTATTTGGAACGATATCATAACGTTAAGGACATTCATTTTATTTTAAATTGAAATCGAATTTCATTTTCACATATTTTTGGAAGATAATTTTTTCTTATTTAATTAACGACCAAATAAAACATCATGTTATTACATTTAAAATTTAAAAACAATATTTTCTCTTTTTTTTAATAATTAGTGTTTTCGAAATTTCGAGGGATTTCCGAGGGAAAACAGTTTTCCCTCGGAAATCCCACGGAATTTACAATATATATTTTTAAAATTAAGCACTACATAATAATTTGTTGAGTTTAAATGCAATCCATGACAATTATTTGTATAATTAGTGAATAAAATAAGATAATTTTAGTTATTAAATGAGTGAATCGATGGTTATACATATGTAATCATACATTTGGTAAGTATTTGGAACGATATCATAACAATAAGGACATTCGTTTTTATTTTAAATTGAAATCGAATTTCATTTTCACATATTTTTGGAAGATAATTTTTTCTTTTTAAATTAACTAACAAATAAAATATCATGTTATTACATTTAATATTTAAAAATAATATTTTCTGTTTATTTTAATATTTAGTGTTTTCGAAATTCCGAGGGAATTCCGAGGGAAAACGGTTTTCCCTCGGAAATCCCACGGAATTTACAATATATATTTTTAAAATTAAGCACTACATAATAATTTGTTGAGTTTAAATGCAATCCATGACAATTATTTGTATAATTAGTGAATAAAATAAGATAATTTTAGTTATTAAATGAGTGAATCGATGGTTATACATATGTAATCATACATTCGGTAAGTATTTGGAACGATATCATAACAATAAGGACATTCGTTTTTATTTTAAATTGAAATCGAATTTCATTTTCACATATTTTTGGAAGATAATTTTTTCTTTTTTAATTAACTAACAAATAAAACATCATGTTATTACATTTAATATTTAAAAATAATATTTTCTCTTTTTTTTTAATATTTAGTGTTTTCGAAACTCCGAGGGAATTCCGAGGGATTTCCGAGGGAAAATGGTTTTCCCTCGGAAATCCCTCGAAATTTGCAATATATATTTTTTAAAATTAAGCACTACATAATAATTTGTTGAGTTTAAATGCAATCCATGACAATTATGTGTATAATTAGTGAATAAAATAAGATAATTTTAGTTATTAAATGAGTGAATCGATGGTTATACATATGTAATCATACATTTAGTAAGTATTTGGAACGATATCATAACAATAAGGACATTCGTTTTTATTTTAACTTGAAATCGAATTTCATTTTCACATATTTTTGGAAGATAATTTTTTCTTTTTTAATTAACTAACAAATAAAACATCATGTTATTACATTTAATATTTAAAAACAATATTTTCTCTTTTTTTTAATATTTAGTGTTTTCGAAATTCCGAGGGATTTCCGAGAGAAAATGATTTTCCCTCGGAAATCCCTCGAAATTCCCTCGGAATTTACAATATATATTTTTCAAAATTAAGCACTACATAATAATTTGTTGAGTTTAAATACAATCCATGACAATTACATGTATAATTAGTGAATAATATAAGATAATTTTAGTTAATAAATGAGTGAATTGGTGGTTATACATATGTAATCAAACATTCGGTAAGTATTTGGAACGATATCATAACGTTAAGGACATTTGTTTTATTTTAAATTAAATTGAATTTCGTTTTAACTTATTTTTGGAAGACAATTTTTTCATATTTAATTAACTAACAAATAAAACATCATGTTATTACATTTAATATTTAAAAACAATATTTTCTCTTTTTTTTAATATTTAGTGTTTTCGAATTTCCGAGGGATTTCTGAGGGAAAACGGTTTTCCCTTGCAAATCTCTCGAAATTTACAATATATATTTTTTAAAATTAAGCACTACAGAATAATTTGTTGAGTTTAAATACAATCCGTGACAATTATATGTAAAATTAGTGAATAAAATAAGATAATATTAGTTATTAAATGAGTGAATTGATGGTTATACGTATGTAATCAAACATTCGGTAAGTATTTGGAACGATATCATAACGTTAAGGACATTCATTTTATTTTAAATTGAAATCGAATTTCATTTTCACATATTTTTGGAAGATAATTTTTTCTTATTTAATTAACGACCAAATAAAACATCATGTTATTACATTTAATATTTAAACATAATATTTTCTCTTTTTTTTAATATTTAGTGTTTTCGAAATTCCGAGGGAATTCCGAGGGAAAACGGTTTTCCCTCGGAATTCCCTCGGAATTTACAATATATATTTTTTAAGATTAAGCACTACATAATAATTTGTTGAGTTTAAATACAAACCATGACAATTATATGTATAATTAGTGAATAAAATAAGATAATTTTAGTTTTTAAATGAGTGAATTGATGGTTATACATATGTAATCAAACATTCGGTAAGTATTTGGAACGATATCAAAAAGTTAAGGACATTCGTTTTATTTTAAATTGAAATCGAATTTCATTTTCACATATTTTGGAAGATAATTTTTTTTTATTTAATTAACTAACAAATAAAACATCATGTTATTACATTTAATATTTAAAAACAATATTTTCTCTTTTTTTTAATATTTAGTGTTTTCGAAATTCCGAGGGATTTCCGAGAGAAAATGATTTTCCCTCGGAAATCCCTCGAAATTCCCTCGGAATTTACAATATATATTTTTTAAAATTAAGCACTACATAATAATTTGTTGAGTTTAAATACAATCCATGACAATTACATGTATAATTAGTGAATAATATAAGATAATTTTAGTTAATAAATGAGTGAATTGATGGTTATACATATGTAATCAAACATTCGGTAAGTATTTGGAACGATATCATAACGTTAAGGACATTTGTTTTATTTTAAATTAAATTGAATTTCGTTTTAACTTATTTTTGGAAGATAATTTTTTCATATTTAATTAACTAACAAATAAAACATCATGTTATTACATTTAATATTTAAAAACAATATTTTCTCTTTTTTTTAATATTTAGTGTTTTCGAATTTCCGAGGGATTTCTGAGGGAAAATGGTTTTCCCTTGCAAATCCCTCGAAATTTACAATATATATTTTTTAAAATTAAGCACTACAGAATAATTTGTTGAATTTAAATACAATCCGTGACAATTATATGTAAAATTAGTGAATAAAATAAGATAATATTAGTTATTAAATGAGTGAATTGATGGTTATACGTATGTAATCATACATTCGGTAAGTATTTGGAACGATATCATAACAATAAGGACATTCGTTTTTATTTTAAATTGAAATCGAATTTCATTTTCACATATTTTTGGAAGATAATTTTTTCTTTTTTAATTAACTAACAAATAAAACATCATGTTATTACATTTAATATTTAAAAATAATATTTTCTCTTTTTTTTTAATATTTAGTGTTTTCGAAACTCCGAGGGAATTCCGAGGGATTTCCGAGGGAAAATGGTTTTCCCTCGGAAATCCCTCGAAATTTGCAATATATATTTTTTAAAATTAAGCACTACATAATAATTTGTTGAGTTTAAATGCAATCCATGACAATTATGTGTATAATTAGTGAATAAAATAAGATAATTTTAGTTATTAAATGAGTGAATCGATGGTTATACATATGTAATCATACATTTAGTAAGTATTTGGAACGATATCATAACAATAAGGACATTCGTTTTTATTTTAACTTGAAATCGAATTTCATTTTCACATATTTTTGGAAGATAATTTTTTTCTTTTTTAATTAACTAACAAATAAAACATCATGTTATTACATTTAATATTTAAAAACAATATTTTCTGTTTATTTTAATATTTAGTGTTTTCGAAATTCCGAGGGAATTCCGAGGGAAAACGGTTTTCCCTCGGAAATCCCACGGAATTTACAATATATATTTTTAAAATTAAGCACTACATAATAATTTGTTGAGTTTAAATGCAATCCATGACAATTATTTGTATAATTAGTGAATAAAATAAGATAATTTTAGTTATTAAATGAGTGAATCGATGGTTATACATATGTAATCATACATTCGGTAAGTATTTGGAACGATATCATAACAATAAGGACATTCGTTTTTATTTTAAATTGAAATCGAATTTCATTTTCACATATTTTTGGAAGATAATTTTTTCTTTTTTAATTAACTAACAAATAAAACATCATGTTATTACATTTAATATTTAAAAATAATATTTTCTCTTTTTTTTTAATATTTAGTGTTTTCGAAACTCCGAGGGAATTCCGAGGGATTTCCGAGGGAAAATGGTTTTCCCTCGGAAATCCCTCGAAATTTGCAATATATATTTTTTAAAATTAAGCACTACATAATAATTTGTTGAGTTTAAATGCAATCCATGACAATTATGTGTATAATTAGTGAATAAAATAAGATAATTTTAGTTATTAAATGAGTGAATCGATGGTTATACATATGTAATCATACATTTAGTAAGTATTTGGAACGATATCATAACGTTAAGGACATTTGTTTTATTTTAAATTAAATTGAATTTCGTTTTAACTTATTTTTGGAAGATAATTTTTTCATATTTAATTAACTAACAAATAAAACATCATGTTATTACATTTAATATTTAAAAACAATATTTTCTCTTTTTTTTAATATTTAGTGTTTTCGAATTTCCGAGGGATTTCTGAGGGAAAATGGTTTTCCCTTGCAAATCCCTCGAAATTTACAATATATATTTTTTAAAATTAAGCACTACAGAATAATTTGTTGAATTTAAATACAATCCGTGACAATTATATGTAAAATTAGTGAATAAAATAAGATAATATTAGTTATTAAATGAGTGAATTGATGGTTATACGTATGTAATCAAACATTCGGTAAGTATTTGGAACGATATCATAACGTTAAGGACATTCATTTTATTTTAAATTGAAATCGAATTTCATTTTCACATATTTTTGGAAGATAATTTTTTCTTATTTAATTAACGACCAAATAAAACATCATGTTATTACATTTAATATTTAAAAACAATATTTTCTCTTTTTTTTAATATTTAGTGTTTTCGAAATTTCGAGGGATTTCCGAGGGAAAACAGTTTTCCCTCGGAAATCCCACGGAATTTAAAATATATATTTTTAAAATTAAGCACTACATAATAATTTGTTGAGTTTAAATGCAATCCATGACAATTATTTGTATAATTAGTGAATAAAATAAGATAATTTTAGTTATTAAATGAGTGAATCGATGGTTATACATATGTAATCATACATTTAGTAAGTATTTGGAACGATATCATAACAATAAGGACATTCGTTTTTATTTTAAATTGAAATCGAATTTTATTTTCACATATTTTTGGAAGATAATTTTTTCTTTTTTAATTAACTAACAAATAAAATATCATGTTATTACATTTAATATTTAAAAATAATATTTTCTCTTTTTTTTAATATTTAGTGTTTTCGAAATTCCGAGGGAATTCCGAGGGAAAACGGTTTTCCCTCGGAAATCCCACGGAATTTACAATATATATTTTTAAAATTAAGCACTACATAATAATTTGTTGAGTTTAAATGCAATCCATGACAATTATTTGTATAATTAGTGAATAAAATAAGATAATTTTAGTTATTAAATGAGTGAATCGATGGTTATACATATGTAATCATACATTCGGTAAGTATTTGGAACGATATCATAACAATAAGGACATTCGTTTATATTTTAAATTGAAATCGAATTTCATTTTCACATATTTTTGGAAGATAATTTTTTCTTTTTTAATTAACTAACAAATAAAACATCATGTTATTACATTTAATATTTAAAAATAATATTTTCTCTTTTTTTTTAATATTTAGTGTTTTCGAAACTCCGAGGGATTTCCGAGGGAAAACAGTTTTCCCTCGGAAATCCCACGGAATTTACAATATATATTTTTAAAATTAAGCACTACATAATAATTTGTTGAGTTTAAATACAATCCATGACAATTATATGTATAATTAGTGAATAAAATAAGATAATTTTAGTTATTAAAAGAGTGAATTGATGGTTATACATATGTAATCATATATTCGGTAAGTATTTGGAACGATATCATAACAATAAGGACATTCGTTTTTATTTTAAATTGAAATCGAATTTCATTTTCACATATTTTTGGAAGATAATTTTTTCTTTTTTAATTAACTAACAAATAAAACATCATGTTATTACATTTAATATTTAAAAATAATATTTTCTCTTTTTTTTTAATATTTAGTGTTTTCGAAACTCCGAGGGAATTCCGAGGGATTTCCGAGGGAAAATGGTTTTCCCTCGGAAATCCCTCGAAATTTGCAATATATATTTTTTAAAATTAAGCACTACATAATAATTTGTTGAGTTTAAATGCAATCCATGACAATTATGTGTATAATTAGTGAATAAAATAAGATAATTTTAGTTATTAAATGAGTGAATCGATGGTTATACATATGTAATCATACATTTAGTAAGTATTTGGAACGATATCATAACAATAAGGACATTCGTTTTTATTTTAACTTGAAATCGAATTTCATTTTCACATATTTTTGGAAGATAATTTTTTCTTTTTTAATTAACTAACAAATAAAACATCATGTTATTACATTTAATATTTAAAAACAATATTTTCTCTTTTTTTTAATATTTAGTGTTTTCGAAATTCCGAGGGATTTCCGAGAGAAAATGATTTTCCCTCGGAAATCCCTCGAAATTCCCTCGGAATTTACAATATATATTTTTCAAAATTAAGCACTACATAATAATTTGTTGAGTTTAAATACAATCCATGACAATTACATGTATAATTAGTGAATAATATAAGATAATTTTAGTTAATAAATGAGTGAATTGGTGGTTATACATATGTAATCAAACATTCGGTAAGTATTTGGAACGATATCATAACGTTAAGGACATTTGTTTTATTTTAAATTAAATTGAATTTCGTTTTAACTTATTTTTGGAAGACAATTTTTTCATATTTAATTAACTAACAAATAAAACATCATGTTATTACATTTAATATTTAAAAACAATATTTTCTCTTTTTTTTAATATTTAGTGTTTTCGAATTTCCGAGGGATTTCTGAGGGAAAACGGTTTTCCCTTGCAAATCTCTCGAAATTTACAATATATATTTTTTAAAATTAAGCACTACAGAATAATTTGTTGAGTTTAAATACAATCCGTGACAATTATATGTAAAATTAGTGAATAAAATAAGATAATATTAGTTATTAAATGAGTGAATTGATGGTTATACGTATGTAATCAAACATTCGGTAAGTATTTGGAACGATATCATAACGTTAAGGACATTCATTTTATTTTAAATTGAAATCGAATTTCATTTTCACGTATTTTTGGAAGATAATTTTTTCTTATTTAATTAACGACCAAATAAAACATCATGTTGTTACATTTAATATTTAAAAACAATATTTTCTCTTTTTTTTAATATTTAGTGTTTTCGAAATTTCGAGGGATTTCCGAGGGAAAACAGTTTTCCCTCGGAAATCCCACGGAATTTACAATATATATTTTTAAAATTAAGCACTACATAATAATTTGTTGAGTTTAAATACAATCCATGACAATTATATGTATAATTAGTGAATAAAATAAGATAATTTTAGTTATTAAAAGAGTGAATTGATGGTTATACATATGTAATCATACATTCGGTAAGTATTTGGAACGATATCATAACAATAAGGACATTCGTTTTTATTTTAAATTGAAATCGAATTTCATTTTCACAAATTTTTGGAAGATAATTTTTTCTTATTTAATTAAATAACAAATAAAACATCATGTTATTACATTTAATATTTAAAAACAATATTTTCTCTTTTTTTTTAATATTTAGTGTTTTCGAAACTCCGAGGGAATTCCGAGGGAAAATGGTTTTCCCTCAGAAATCCCTCGAAATTTGCAATATATTTTTTTTAAAATTAAGCACTACAGAATAATTTGTTGAGTTTAAATACAATCCGTGACAATTATATGTAAAATTAGTGAATAAAATAAGATAATATTAGTTATTAAATGAGTGAATTTATGGTTATACGTATGTAATCAAACATTCGGTAAGTATTTGGAACGATATCATAACGTTAAGGACATTCGTTTATTTTAACTTGAAATCGAATTTCATTTTCACATATTTTTGGAAGATAATTTTTTCTTATTTAATTAACTAACAAATAAAACATCATGTTATTACATTTAATATTTAAAAACAATATTTTCTCATTTTTTTTAATATTTAGTGTTTTCGAAACTCCGAGGGAATTCCGAGGGATTTCCGAGGGAAAATGGTTTTCCCTCGGAAATCCCTCGAAATTTGCAATATATATTTTTTAAAATTAAGCACTACATAATAATTTGTTGAGTTTAAATACAATCCATGACAATTATGTGTATAATTAGTGAATAAAATAAGGTAATTTTAATTATTAAATGAGTGAATTGATGGTTACACATATGTAATCAAACATTCGGTAAGTATTTGGAACGATATCATAACGTTGAGGACATTCTTTTTATTTTAAATTGAAATCGAATTTCATTTTCACATATTTTTGGAAGATAATTTTTTCTTATTTAATTAACGACCAAATAAAACATCATGTTATTACATTTAATATTTAAAAACAATATTTTCTCTTTTTTTTTAATATTTAGTGTTTTCGAAATTTCGAGGGATTTCCGAGGGAAAACAGTTTTCCCTCGGAAATCCCACGGAATTTACAATATATATTTTTAAAATTAAGCACTACATAATAATTTGTTGAGTTTAAATGCAATCCATGACAATTATTTGTATAATTAGTGAATAAAATAAGATAATTTTAGTTATTAAATGAGTGAATCGATGGTTATACATATGTAATCATACATTCGGTAAGTATTTGGAACGATATCATAACAATAAGGACATTCGTTTTTATTTTAAATTGAAATCGAATTTCATTTTCACAAATTTTTGGAAGATAATTTTTTCTTATTTAATTAAATAACAAATAAAACATCATGTTATTACATTTAATATTTAAAAACAATATTTTCTCTTTTTTTTTAATATTTAGTGTTTTCGAAACTCCGAGGGAATTCCGAGGGAAAATGGTTTTCCCTCAGAAATCCCTCGAAATTTGCAATATATTTTTTTTAAAATTAAGCACTACAGAATAATTTGTTGAGTTTAAATACAATCCGTGACAATTATATGTAAAATTAGTGAATAAAATAAGATAATATTAGTTATTAAATGAGTGAATTTATGGTTATACGTATGTAATCAAACATTCGGTAAGTATTTGGAACGATATCATAACGTTAAGGACATTCGTTTATTTTAAATTGAAATCGAATTTCATTTTCACATATTTTTGGAAGATAATTTTTTCTTATTTAATTAACTAACAAATAAAACATCATGTTATTACATTTAATATTTAAAAACAATATTTTCTCATTTTTTTTAATATTTAGTGTTTTCGAAACTCCGAGGGAATTCCGAGGGATTTCCGAGGGAAAATGGTTTTCCCTCGGAAATCCCTCGAAATTTGCAATATATATTTTTTAAAATTAAGCACTACATAATAATTTGTTGAGTTTAAATACAATCCATGACAATTATGTGTATAATTAGTGAATAAAATAAGGTAATTTTAATTATTAAATGAGTGAATTGATGGTTACACATATGTAATCAAACATTCGGTAAGTATTTGGAACGATATCATAACGTTGAGGACATTCTTTTTATTTTAAATTGAAATCGAATTTCATTTTCACATATTTTTGGAAGATAATTTTTTCTTATTTAATTAACGACCAAATAAAACATCATGTTATTACATTTAAAATTTAAAAACAATATTTTCTCTTTTTTTTAATATTTAGTGTTTTCGAAATTTCGAGGGATTTCCGAGGGAAAACAGTTTTCCCTCGGAAATCCCACGGAATTTACAATATATATTTTTAAAATTAAGCACTACATAATAATTTGTTGAGTTTAAATGCAATCCATGACAATTATTTGTATAATTAGTGAATAAAATAAGATAATTTTAGTTATTAAATGAGTGAATCGATGGTTATACATATGTAATCATACATTTGGTAAGTATTTGGAACGATATCATAACAATAAGGACATTCGTTTTTATTTTAAATTGAAATCGAATTTCATTTTCACATATTTTTGGAAGATAATTTTTTCTTTTTAAATTAACTAACAAATAAAATATCATGTTATTACATTTAATATTTAAAAATAATATTTTCTGTTTATTTTAATATTTAGTGTTTTCGAAATTCCGAGGGAATTCCGAGGGAAAACGGTTTTCCCTCGGAAATCCCACGGAATTTACAATATATATTTTTAAAATTAAGCACTACATAATAATTTGTTGAGTTTAAATGCAATCCATGACAATTATTTGTATAATTAGTGAATAAAATAAGATAATTTTAGTTATTAAATGAGTGAATCGATGGTTATACATATGTAATCATACATTCGGTAAGTATTTGGAACGATATCATAACAATAAGGACATTCGTTTTTATTTTAAATTGAAATCGAATTTCATTTTCACATATTTTTGGAAGATAATTTTTTCTTTTTTAATTAACTAACAAATAAAACATCATGTTATTACATTTAATATTTAAAAATAATATTTTCTCTTTTTTTTTAATATTTAGTGTTTTCGAAACTCCGAGGGAATTCCGAGGGATTTCCGAGGGAAAATGGTTTTCCCTCGGAAATCCCTCGAAATTTGCAATATATATTTTTTAAAATTAAGCACTACATAATAATTTGTTGAGTTTAAATGCAATCCATGACAATTATGTGTATAATTAGTGAATAAAATAAGATAATTTTAGTTATTAAATGAGTGAATCGATGGTTATACATATGTAATCATACATTTAGTAAGTATTTGGAACGATATCATAACAATAAGGACATTCGTTTTTATTTTAACTTGAAATCGAATTTCATTTTCACATATTTTTGGAAGATAATTTTTTCTTTTTTAATTAACTAACAAATAAAACATCATGTTATTACATTTAATATTTAAAAACAATATTTTCTCTTTTTTTTAATATTTAGTGTTTTCGAAATTCCGAGGGATTTCCGAGAGAAAATGATTTTCCCTCGGAAATCCCTCGAAATTCCCTCGGAATTTACAATATATATTTTTCAAAATTAAGCACTACATAATAATTTGTTGAGTTTAAATACAATCCATGACAATTACATGTATAATTAGTGAATAATATAAGATAATTTTAGTTAATAAATGAGTGAATTGGTGGTTATACATATGTAATCAAACATTCGGTAAGTATTTGGAACGATATCATAACGTTAAGGACATTTGTTTTATTTTAAATTAAATTGAATTTCGTTTTAACTTATTTTTGGAAGACAATTTTTTCATATTTAATTAACTAACAAATAAAACATCATGTTATTACATTTAATATTTAAAAACAATATTTTCTCTTTTTTTTAATATTTAGTGTTTTCGAATTTCCGAGGGATTTCTGAGGGAAAACGGTTTTCCCTTGCAAATCTCTCGAAATTTACAATATATATTTTTTAAAATTAAGCACTACAGAATAATTTGTTGAGTTTAAATACAATCCGTGACAATTATATGTAAAATTAGTGAATAAAATAAGATAATATTAGTTATTAAATGAGTGAATTGATGGTTATACGTATGTAATCAAACATTCGGTAAGTATTTGGAACGATATCATAACGTTAAGGACATTCATTTTATTTTAAATTGAAATCGAATTTCATTTTCACGTATTTTTGGAAGATAATTTTTTCTTATTTAATTAACGACCAAATAAAACATCATGTTGTTACATTTAATATTTAAAAACAATATTTTCTCTTTTTTTTAATATTTAGTGTTTTCGAAATTTCGAGGGATTTCCGAGGGAAAACAGTTTTCCCTCGGAAATCCCACGGAATTTACAATATATATTTTTAAAATTAAGCACTACATAATAATTTGTTGAGTTTAAATACAATCCATGACAATTATATGTATAATTAGTGAATAAAATAAGATAATTTTAGTTATTAAAAGAGTGAATTGATGGTTATACATATGTAATCATACATTCGGTAAGTATTTGGAACGATATCATAACAATAAGGACATTCGTTTTTATTTTAAATTGAAATCGAATTTCATTTTCACAAATTTTTGGAAGATAATTTTTTCTTATTTAATTAAATAACAAATAAAACATCATGTTATTACATTTAATATTTAAAAACAATATTTTCTCTTTTTTTTTAATATTTAGTGTTTTCGAAACTCCGAGGGAATTCCGAGGGAAAATGGTTTTCCCTCAGAAATCCCTCGAAATTTGCAATATATTTTTTTTAAAATTAAGCACTACAGAATAATTTGTTGAGTTTAAATACAATCCGTGACAATTATATGTAAAATTAGTGAATAAAATAAGATAATATTAGTTATTAAATGAGTGAATTTATGGTTATACGTATGTAATCAAACATTCGGTAAGTATTTGGAACGATATCATAACGTTAAGGACATTCGTTTATTTTAAATTGAAATCGAATTTCATTTTCACATATTTTTGGAAGATAATTTTTTCTTATTTAATTAACTAACAAATAAAACATCATGTTATTACATTTAATATTTAAAAACAATATTTTCTCATTTTTTTTAATATTTAGTGTTTTCGAAACTCCGAGGGAATTCCGAGGGATTTCCGAGGGAAAATGGTTTTCCCTCGGAAATCCCTCGAAATTTGCAATATATATTTTTTAAAATTAAGCACTACATAATAATTTGTTGAGTTTAAATACAATCCATGACAATTATGTGTATAATTAGTGAATAAAATAAGGTAATTTTAATTATTAAATGAGTGAATTGATGGTTACACATATGTAATCAAACATTCGGTAAGTATTTGGAACGATATCATAACGTTGAGGACATTCTTTTTATTTTAAATTGAAATCGAATTTCATTTTCACATATTTTTGGAAGATAATTTTTTCTTATTTAATTAACGACCAAATAAAACATCATGTTATTACATTTAAAATTTAAAAACAATATTTTCTCTTTTTTTTAATATTTAGTGTTTTCGAAATTTCGAGGGATTTCCGAGGGAAAACAGTTTTCCCTCGGAAATCCCACGGAATTTACAATATATATTTTTAAAATTAAGCACTACATAATAATTTGTTGAGTTTAAATGCAATCCATGACAATTATTTGTATAATTAGTGAATAAAATAAGATAATTTTAGTTATTAAATGAGTGAATCGATGGTTATACATATGTAATCATACATTTGGTAAGTATTTGGAACGATATCATAACAATAAGGACATTCGTTTTTATTTTAAATTGAAATCGAATTTCATTTTCACATATTTTTGGAAGATAATTTTTTCTTTTTAAATTAACTAACAAATAAAATATCATGTTATTACATTTAATATTTAAAAATAATATTTTCTGTTTATTTTAATATTTAGTGTTTTCGAAATTCCGAGGGAATTCCGAGGGAAAACGGTTTTCCCTCGGAAATCCCACGGAATTTACAATATATATTTTTAAAATTAAGCACTACATAATAATTTGTTGAGTTTAAATGCAATCCATGACAATTATTTGTATAATTAGTGAATAAAATAAGATAATTTTAGTTATTAAATGAGTGAATCGATGGTTATACATATGTAATCATACATTCGGTAAGTATTTGGAACGATATCATAACAATAAGGACATTCGTTTTTATTTTAAATTGAAATCGAATTTCATTTTCACATATTTTTGGAAGATAATTTTTTCTTTTTTAATTAACTAACAAATAAAACATCATGTTATTACATTTAATATTTAAAAATAATATTTTCTCTTTTTTTTTAATATTTAGTGTTTTCGAAACTCCGAGGGAATTCCGAGGGATTTCCGAGGGAAAATGGTTTTCCCTCGGAAATCCCTCGAAATTTGCAATATATATTTTTTAAAATTAAGCACTACATAATAATTTGTTGAGTTTAAATGCAATCCATGACAATTATGTGTATAATTAGTGAATAAAATAAGATAATTTTAGTTATTAAATGAGTGAATCGATGGTTATACATATGTAATCATACATTTAGTAAGTATTTGGAACGATATCATAACAATAAGGACATTCGTTTTTATTTTAACTTGAAATCGAATTTCATTTTCACATATTTTTGGAAGATAATTTTTTCTTTTTTAATTAACTAACAAATAAAACATCATGTTATTACATTTAATATTTAAAAACAATATTTTCTCTTTTTTTTAATATTTAGTGTTTTCGAAATTCCGAGGGATTTCCGAGAGAAAATGATTTTCCCTCGGAAATCCCTCGAAATTCCCTCGGAATTTACAATATATATTTTTCAAAATTAAGCACTACATAATAATTTGTTGAGTTTAAATACAATCCATGACAATTACATGTATAATTAGTGAATAATATAAGATAATTTTAGTTAATAAATGAGTGAATTGGTGGTTATACATATGTAATCAAACATTCGGTAAGTATTTGGAACGATATCATAACGTTAAGGACATTTGTTTTATTTTAAATTAAATTGAATTTCGTTTTAACTTATTTTTGGAAGACAATTTTTTCATATTTAATTAACTAACAAATAAAACATCATGTTATTACATTTAATATTTAAAAACAATATTTTCTCTTTTTTTTAATATTTAGTGTTTTCGAATTTCCGAGGGATTTCTGAGGGAAAACGGTTTTCCCTTGCAAATCTCTCGAAATTTACAATATATATTTTTTAAAATTAAGCACTACAGAATAATTTGTTGAGTTTAAATACAATCCGTGACAATTATATGTAAAATTAGTGAATAAAATAAGATAATATTAGTTATTAAATGAGTGAATTGATGGTTATACGTATGTAATCAAACATTCGGTAAGTATTTGGAACGATATCATAACGTTAAGGACATTCATTTTATTTTAAATTGAAATCGAATTTCATTTTCACGTATTTTTGGAAGATAATTTTTTCTTATTTAATTAACGACCAAATAAAACATCATGTTGTTACATTTAATATTTAAAAACAATATTTTCTCTTTTTTTTAATATTTAGTGTTTTCGAAATTTCGAGGGATTTCCGAGGGAAAACAGTTTTCCCTCGGAAATCCCACGGAATTTACAATATATATTTTTAAAATTAAGCACTACATAATAATTTGTTGAGTTTAAATACAATCCATGACAATTATATGTATAATTAGTGAATAAAATAAGATAATTTTAGTTATTAAAAGAGTGAATTGATGGTTATACATATGTAATCATACATTCGGTAAGTATTTGGAACGATATCATAACAATAAGGACATTCGTTTTTATTTTAAATTGAAATCGAATTTCATTTTCACAAATTTTTGGAAGATAATTTTTTCTTATTTAATTAAATAACAAATAAAACATCATGTTATTACATTTAATATTTAAAAACAATATTTTCTCTTTTTTTTTAATATTTAGTGTTTTCGAAACTCCGAGGGAATTCCGAGGGAAAATGGTTTTCCCTCAGAAATCCCTCGAAATTTGCAATATATTTTTTTTAAAATTAAGCACTACAGAATAATTTGTTGAGTTTAAATACAATCCGTGACAATTATATGTAAAATTAGTGAATAAAATAAGATAATATTAGTTATTAAATGAGTGAATTTATGGTTATACGTATGTAATCAAACATTCGGTAAGTATTTGGAACGATATCATAACGTTAAGGACATTCGTTTATTTTAAATTGAAATCGAATTTCATTTTCACATATTTTTGGAAGATAATTTTTTCTTATTTAATTAACTAACAAATAAAACATCATGTTATTACATTTAATATTTAAAAACAATATTTTCTCATTTTTTTTAATATTTAGTGTTTTCGAAACTCCGAGGGAATTCCGAGGGATTTCCGAGGGAAAATGGTTTTCCCTCGGAAATCCCTCGAAATTTGCAATATATACTTTTTAAAATTAAGCACTACATAATAATTTGTTGAGTTTAAATACAATCCATGACAATTATGTGTATAATTAGTGAATAAAATAAGGTAATTTTAATTATTAAATGAGTGAATTGATGGTTACACATATGTAATCAAACATTCGGTAAGTATTTGGAACGATATCATAACGTTGAGGACATTCTTTTTATTTTAAATTGAAATCGAATTTCATTTTCACATATTTTTGGAAGATAATTTTTTCTTATTTAATTAACGACCAAATAAAACATCATGTTATTACATTTAATATTTAAAAACAATATTTTCTCTTTTTTTTTAATATTTAGTGTTTTCGAAATTTCGAGGGATTTCCGAGGGAAAACAGTTTTCCCTCGGAAATCCCACGGAATTTACAATATATATTTTTAAAATTAAGCACTACATAATAATTTGTTGAGTTTAAATGCAATCCATGACAATTATTTGTATAATTAGTGAATAAAATAAGATAATTTTAGTTATTAAATGAGTGAATCGATGGTTATACATATGTAATCATACATTCGGTAAGTATTTGGAACGATATCATAACAATAAGGACATTCGTTTTTATTTTAAATTGAAATCGAATTTCATTTTCACATATTTTTGGAAGATAATTTTTTCTTTTTTAATTAAGTAACAAATAAAACATCATGTTATTACATTTAATATTTAAAAATAATATTTTCTCTTTTTTTTTTAATATTTAGTGTTTTCGAAACTCCGAGGGAATTCCGAGGGATTTCCGAGGGAAAATGGTTTTCCCTCGGAAATCCCTCGAAATTTGCAATATATATTTTTTAAAATTAAGCACTACATAATAATTTGTTGAGTTTAAATGCAATCCATGACAATTATGTGTATAATTAGTGAATAAAATAAGGTAATTTTAATTATTAAATGAGTGAATTGATGGTTATACATATGTAATCAAACATTCGGTAAGTATTTGGAACGATATCATAACGTTAAGGACATTCATTTTATTTTAAATTGAAATCGAATTTCATTTTCACATATTTTTGGAAGATAATTTTTTCTTATTTAATTAACGACCAAATAAAACATCATGTTATTACATTTAATATTTAAAAACAATATTTTCTCTTTTTTTTAATATTTAGTGTTTTCGAAATTTCGAGGGATTTCCGAGGGAAAACAGTTTTCCCTCGGAAATCCCACGGAATTTACAATATATATTTTTAAAATTAAGCACTACATAATAATTTGTTGAGTTTAAATGCAATCCATGACAATTATTTGTATAATTAGTGAATAAAATAAGATAATTTTAGTTATTAAATGAGTGAATCGATGGTTATACATATGTAATCATACATTTGGTAAGTATTTGGAACGATATCATAACAATAAGGACATTCGTTTTTATTTTAAATTGAAATCGAATTTCATTTTCACATATTTTTGGAAGATAATTTTTTCTTTTTTAATTAACTAACAAATAAAATATCATGTTATTACATTTAATATTTAAAAATAATATTTTCTGTTTTTTTTAATATTTAGTGTTTTCGAAATTCCGATGGAATTCCGAGGGAAAACGGTTTTCCCTCGGAAATCCCACGGAATTTACAATATATATTTTTAAAATTAAGCACTACATAATAATTTGTTGAGTTTAAATGCAATCCATGACAATTATTTGTATAATTAGTGAATAAAATAAGATAATTTTAGTTATTAAATGAGTGAATCGATGGTTATACATATGTAATCATACATTCGGTAAGTATTTGGAACGATATCATAACAATAAGGACATTCGTTTTTATTTTAAATTGAAATCGAATTTCATTTTCACATATTTTTGGAAGATAATTTTTTCTTTTTTAATTAACTAACAAATAAAACATCATGTTATTACATTTAATATTTAAAAATAATATTTTCTCTTTTTTTTTAATATTTAGTGTTTTCGAAACTCCGAGGGAATTCCGAGGAATTTCCGAGGGAAAATGGTTTTCCCTCGGAAATCCCTCGAAATTTGCAATATATATTTTTTAAAATTAAGCACTACATAATAATTTGTTGAGTTTAAATACAATCCATGACAATTATGTGTGTAATTAGTGAATAAAATAAGGTAATTTTAATTATTAAATGAGTGAATTGATGGTTATACATATATAATCAAACATTCGGTAAGTATTTGGAATGATATCATAACGTTAAGGACATTCATTTTATTTTAAATTGAAATCGAATTTCATTTTCACATATTTTTGGAAGATAATTTTTTCTTATTTAATTAACGACCAAATAAAACATCATGTTATTACATTTAATATTTAAAAACAATATTTTCTCTTTTTTTTAATATTTAGTGTTTTCGAAATTTCGAGGGATTTCCGAGGGAAAACAGTTTTCCCTCGGAAATCCCACGGAATTTAAAATATATATTTTTAAAATTAAGCACTACATAATAATTTGTTGAGTTTAAATGCAATCCATGACAATTATTTGTATAATTAGTGAATAAAATAAGATAATTTTAGTTATTAAATGAGTGAATCGATGGTTATACATATGTAATCATACATTTCGTAAGTATTTGGAACGATATCATAACAATAAGGACATTCGTTTTTATTTTAAATTGAAATCGAATTTCATTTTCACATATTTTTGGAAGATAATTTTTTCTTTTTTAATTAACTAACAAATAAAATATCATGTTATTACATTTAATATTTAAAAATAATATTTTCTCTTTTTTTTAATATTTAGTGTTTTCGAAATTCCGAGGGATTTCCGAGAGAAAATGATTTTCCCTCGGAAATCCCTCGAAATTCCCTCGGAATTTACAATATATATTTTTTAAAATTAAGCACTACATAATAATTTGTTGAGTTTAAATACAATCCATGACAATTACATGTATAATTAGTGAATAATATAAGATAATTTTAGTTAATAAATGAGTGAATTGATGGTTATACATATGTAATCAAACATTCGGTAAGTATTTGGAACGATATCATAACGTTAAGGACATTTGTTTTATTTTAAATTAAATTGAATTTCGTTTTAACTTATTTTTGGAAGACAATTTTTTCATATTTAATTAACTAACAAATAAAACATCATGTTATTACATTTAATATTTAAAAACAATATTTTCTCTTTTTTTTAATATTTAGTGTTTTCGAATTTCCGAGGGATTTCTGAGGGAAAACGGTTTTCCCTTGCAAATCTCTCGAAATTTACGATATATATTTTTTAAAATTAAGCACTACAGAATAATTTGTTGAGTTTAAATACAATCCGTGACAATTATATGTAAAATTAGTGAATAAAATAAGATAATATTAGTTATTAAATGAGTGAATTGATGGTTATACGTATGTAATCAAACATTCGGTAAGTATTTGGAACGATATCATAACGTTAAGGACATTCATTTTATTTTAAATTGAAATCGAATTTCATTTTCACATATTTTTGGAAGATAATTTTTTCTTATTTAATTAACGACCAAATAAAACATCATGTTATTACATTTATTATTTAAAAACAATATTTTCTCTTTTTTTTAATATTTAGTGTTTTCGAAATTTCGAGGGATTTCCGAGGGAAAACAGTTTTCCCTCGGAAATCCCACGGAATTTACAATATATATTTTTAAAATTAAGCACTACATAATAATTTGTTGAGTTTAAATACAATCCATGACAATTGTATGTATAATTATTGAATAAAATAAGATAATTTTAGTTATTAAAAGAGTGAATTGATGGTTATACATATGTAATCATACATTCGGTAAGTATTTGGAACGATATCATAACAATAAGGACATTCGTTTTTATTTTAAATTGAAATCGAATTTCATTTTCACAAATTTTTGGAAGATAATTTTTTCTTATTTAATTAAATAACAAATAAAACATCATGTTATTACATTTAATATTTAAAAACAATATTTTCTCTTTTTTTTTAATATTTAGTGTTTTCGAAACTCCGAGGGAATTCCGAGGGATTTCCGAGGGAAAATGGTTTTCCCTCGGAAATCCCTCGAAATTTGCAATATATTTTTTTTAAAATTAAGCACTAAAGAATAATTTGTTGAGTTTAAATACAATCCGTGACAATTATATGTAAAATTAGTGAATAAAATAAGATAATATTAGTTATTAAATGAGTGAATTGATGGTTATACGTATGTAATCAAACATTCGGTAAGTATTTGGAACGATATCATAACGTTAAGGACATTCGTTTATTTTAAATTGAAATCGAATTTCATTTTCACATATTTTTGGAAGATAATTTTTTCTTATTTAATTAACTAACAAATAAAACATCATGTTATTACATTTAATATTTAAAAACAATATTTTCTCTTTTTTTTTAATATTTAGTGTTTTCGAAACTCCGAGGGAATTCCGAGGGATTTCCGAGGGAAAATGGTTTTCCCTCGGAAATCCCTCGAAATTTGCAATATATATTTTTTAAAATTAAGCACTACATAATAATTTGTTGAGTTTAAATACAATCCATGACAATTATGTGTATAATTAGTGAATAAAATAAGGTAATTTTAATTATTAAATGAGTGAATTGATGGTTATACATATGTAATCAAACATTCGGTAAGTATTTGGAACGATATCATAACGTTAAGGACATTCATTTTATTTTAAATTGAAATCGAATTTCATTTTCACATATTTTTGGAAGATAATTTTTTCTTGTTTAATTAACGACCAAATAAAACATCATGTTATTACATTTAATATTTAAAAACAATATTTTCTCTTTTTTTTAATATTTAGTGTTTTCGAAATTTCCAGGGATTTCCGAGGGAAAACAGTTTTCCCTCGGAAATCCCACGGAATTTACAATATACATTTTTAAAATTAAGCACTACATAATAATTTGTTGAGTTTAAATGCAATCCATGACAATTATTTGTATAATTAGTGAATAAAATAAGATAATTTTAGTTATTAAATGAGTGAATCGATGGTTATACATATGTAATCATACATTCGGTAAGTATTTGGAACGATATCATAACAATATGGAAATTCGTTTTTATTTTAAATTGAAATCGAATTTCATTTTCACATATTTTTGGAAGATAATTTTTTCTTTTTTGATTAAGTAACTAATAAAACATCATGTTATTACATTTAATATTTAAAAATAATATTTTCTCTTTTTTTTAATATTTAGTGTTTTCGAAATTCCGAGGGAATTCCGAGGGAAAACGGTTTTCCCTCGGAATTCCCTCGGAATTTACAATATATATTTTTTAAGATTAAGCACTACATAATAATTTGTTGAGTTTAAATACAAACCATGACAATTATATGTATAATTAGTGAATAAAATAAGATAATTTTAGTTATTAAATGAGTGAATTGATGGTTATACATATGTAATCAAACATTCGGTAAGTATTTGGAACGATATCAAAAAGTTAAGGACATTCGTTTTATTTTAAATTGAAATCGAATTTCATTTTCACATATTTTGGAAGATAATTTTTTTTTATTTAATTAACTAACAAATAAAACATCATGTTATTACATTTAATATTTAAAAACAATATTTTCTCTTTTTTTTAATATTTAGTGTTTTCGAAATTCCGAGGGATTTCCGAGAGAAAATGATTTTCCCTCGGAAATCCCTCGAAATTCCCTCGGAATTTACAATATATATTTTTTAAAATTAAGCACTACATAATAATTTGTTGAGTTTAAATACAATCCATGACAATTACATGTATAATTAGTGAATAATATAAGATAATTTTAGTTAATAAATGAGTGAATTGATGGTTATACATATGTAATCAAACATTCGGTAAGTATTTGGAACGATATCATAACGTTAAGGACATTTGTTTTATTTTAAATTAAATTGAATTTCGTTTTAACTTATTTTTGGAAGACAATTTTTTCATATTTAATTAACTAACAAATAAAACATCATGTTATTACATTTAATATTTAAAAACAATATTTTCCCTTTTTTTTAATATTTAGTGTTTTCGAATTTCCGAGGGATTTCTGAGGGAAAACGGTTTTCCCTTGCAAATCTCTCGAAATTTACAATATATATTTTTTAAAATTAAGCACTACAGAATAATTTGTTGAGTTTAAATACAATCCGTGACAATTATATGTAAAATTAGTGAATAAAATAAGATAATATTAGTTATTAAATGAGTGAATTGATGGTTATACGTATGTAATCAAACATTCGGTAAGTATTTGGAACGATATCATAACGTTAAGGACATTCATTTTATTTTAAATTGAAATCGAATTTCATTTTCACATATTTTTGGAAGATAATTTTTTCTTATTTAATTAACGACCAAATAAAACATCATGTTATTACATTTAATATTTAAAAACAATATTTTCTCTTTTTTTTAATATTTAGTGTTTTCGAAATTTCGAGGGATTTCCGAGGGAAAACAGTTTTCCCTCGGAAATCCCACGGAATTTACAATATATATTTTTAAAATTAAGCACTACATAATAATTTGTTGAGTTTAAATACAATCCATGACAATTATATGTATAATTAGTGAATAAAATAAGATAATTTTAGTTATTAAAAGAGTGAATTGATGGTTATACGTATGTAATCAAACATTCGGTAAGTATTTGGAACGATATCATAACGTTAAGGACATTCGTTTATTTTAAATTGAAATCGAATTTCATTTTCACATATTTTTGGAAGATAATTTTTTCTTATTTAATTAACTAACAAATAAAACATCATGTTATTACATTTAATATTTAAAAATAATATTTTCTCTTTTTTTTTTAATATTTAGTGTTTTCGAAACTCCGAGGGAATTCCGAGGGATTTCCGAGGGAAAATGGTTTTCCCTCGGAAATCCCTCGAAATTTGCAATATATATTTTTTAAAATTAAGCACTACATAATAATTTGTTGAGTTTAAATACAATCCATGACAATTATGTGTATAATTAGTGAATAAAATAAGGTAATTTTAATTATTAAATGAGTGAATTGATGGTTATACATATATAATCAAACATTCGGTAAGTATTTGGAACGATATCATAACGTTGAGGACATTCTTTTTATTTTAAATTGAAATCGAATTTCATTTTCACATATTTTTGGAAGATAATTTTTTCTTATTTAATTAACGACCAAATAAAACATCATGTTATTACATTTAATATTTAAAAACAATATTTTCTCTTTTTTTTTAATATTTAGTGTTTTCGAAATTTCAAGGGATTTCCGAGGGAAAACAGTTTTCCCTCGGAAATCCCACGGAATTTACAATATATATTTTTAAAATTAAGCACTACATAATAATTTGTTGAGTTTAAATGCGATCCATGACAATTATTTGTATAATTAGTGAATAAAATAAGATAATTTTAGTTATTAAATGAGTGAATCGATGGTTATACATATGTAATCATACATTCGGTAAGTATTTGGAACGATATCATAACAATAAGGACATTCGTTTTTATTTTAAATTGAAATCGAATTTCATTTTCACATATTTTTGGAAGATAATTTTTTCTTTTTTAATTAACTAACAAATAAAACATCATGTTATTACATTTAATATTTAAAAATAATATTTTCTCTTTTTTTTTAATATTTAGTGTTTTCGAAACTCCGAGGGAATTCCGAGGGATTTCCGAGGGAAAATGGTTTTCCCTCGGAAATCCCTCGAAATTTGCAATATATATTTTTTAAAATTAAGCACTACATAATAATTTGTTGAGTTTAAATACAATCCATGACAATTATGTGTATAATTAGTGAATAAAATAAGGTAATTTTAATTATTAAATGAGTGAATTGATGGTTATACATATGTAATCAAACATTCGGTAAGTATTTGGAACGATATCATAACGTTAAGGACATTCATTTTATTTTAAATTGAAATCGAATTTCATTTTCACATATTTTTGGAAGATAATTTTTTCTTATTTAATTAACGACCAAATAAAACATCATGTTATTACATTTAATATTTAAAAACAATATTTTCTCTTTTTTTTAATATTTAGTGTTTTCGAAATTTCGAGGGATTTCCGAGGGAAAACAGTTTTCCCTCGGAAATCCCACGGAATTTACAATATATATTTTTAAAATTAAGCACTACATAATAATTTGTTGAGTTTAAATGCAATCCATGACAATTATTTGTATAATTAGTGAATAAAATAAGATAATTTTAGTTATTAAATGAGTGAATCGATGGTTATACATATGTAATCATACATTTGGTAAGTATTTGGAACGATATCATAACAATAAGGACATTCGTTTTTATTTTAAATTGAAATCGAATTTCATTTTCACATATTTTTGGAAGATAATTTTTTCTTTTTTAATTAACTAACAAATAAAATATCATGTTATTACATTTAATATTGAAAAATAATATTTTCTGTTTTTTTTTTAATATTTAGTGTTTTCGAAATTCCGAGGGAATTCCGAGGGAAAACGGTTTTCCCTCGGAAATCCCACGGAATTTACAATATATATTTTTAAAATTAAGCACTACATAATAATTTGTTGAGTTTAAATGCAATCCATGACAATTATTTGTATAATTAGTGAATAAAATAAGATAATTTTAGTTATTAAATGAGTGAATCGATGGTTATACATATGTAATCATACATTCGGTAAGTATTTGGAACGATATCATAACAATAAGGACATTCGTTTTTATTTGAAATTGAAATCGAATTTCATTTTCACATATTTTTGGAAGATAATTTTTTCTTTTTTAATTAACTAACAAATAAAACATCATGTTATTACATTTAATATTTAAAAATAATATTTTCTCTTTTTTTTTAATATTTAGTGTTTTCGAAACTCCGAGGGAATTCCGAGGGATTTCCGAGGGAAAATGGTTTTCCCTCGGAAATCCCTCGAAATTTGCAATATATATTTTTTAAAATTAAGCACTACATAATAATTTGTTGAGTTTAAATACAATCCATGACAATTATGTGTATAATTAGTGAATATAATAAGGTAATTTTAATTATTAAATGAGTGAATTGATGGTTATACATATATAATCAAACATTCGGTAAGTATTTGGAACGATATCATAACGTTAAGGACATTCATTTTATTTTAAATTGAAATCGAATTTCATTTTCACATATTTTTGGAAGATAATTTTTTCTTATTTAATTAACGACCAAATAAAACATCATGTTATTACATTTAATATTTAAAAACAATATTTTCTCTTTTTTTTAATATTTAGTGTTTTCGAAATTTCGAGGGATTTCCGAGGGAAAACAGTTTTCCCTCGGAAATCCCACGGAATTTAAAATATATATTTTTAAAATTAAGCACTACATAATAATTTGTTGAGTTTAAATGCAATCCATGACAATTATTTGTATAATTAGTGAATAAAATAAGATAATTTTAGTTATTAAATGAGTGAATCGATGGTTATACATATGTAATCATACATTTAGTAAGTATTTGGAACGATATCATAACAATAAGGACATTCGTTTTTATTTTAAATTGAAATCGAATTTTATTTTCACATATTTTTGGAAGATAATTTTTTCTTTTTTAATTAACTAACAAATAAAATATCATGTTATTACATTTAATATTTAAAAATAATATTTTCTCTTTTTTTTAATATTTAGTGTTTTCGAAATTCCGAGGGAATTCCGAGGGAAAACGGTTTTCCCTCGGAAATCCCACGGAATTTACAATATATATTTTTAAAATTAAGCACTACATAATAATTTGTTGAGTTTAAATGCAATCCATGACAATTATTTGTATAATTAGTGAATAAAATAAGATAATTTTAGTTATTAAATGAGTGAATCGATGGTTATACATATGTAATCATACATTCGGTAAGTATTTGGAACGATATCATAACAATAAGGACATTCGTTTATATTTTAAATTGAAATCGAATTTCATTTTCACATATTTTTGGAAGATAATTTTTTCTTTTTTAATTAACTAACAAATAAAACATCATGTTATTACATTTAATATTTAAAAATAATATTTTCTCTTTTTTTTTAATATTTAGTGTTTTCGAAACTCCGAGGGATTTCCGAGGGAAAACAGTTTTCCCTCGGAAATCCCACGGAATTTACAATATATATTTTTAAAATTAAGCACTACATAATAATTTGTTGAGTTTAAATACAATCCATGACAATTATATGTATAATTAGTGAATAAAATAAGATAATTTTAGTTATTAAAAGAGTGAATTGATGGTTATATATATGTAATCATATATTCGGTAAGTATTTGGAACGATATCATAACAATAAGGACATTCGTTTTTATTTTAAATTGAAATCGAATTTCATTTTCACATATTTTTGGAAGATAATTTTTTCTTATTTAATTAAATAACAAATAAAACATCATGTTATTACATTTAATATGTAAAAACAATATTTTCTCTTTTTTTTTAATATTTAGTGTTTTCGAAACTCCGAGGGAATTCCGAGGGATTTCCGAGGGAAAATGGTTTTCCCTCGGAAATCCCTCGAAATTTGCAATATATATTTTTTAAAATTAAGCACTACAGAATAATTTGTTGAGTTTAAATACAATCCGTGACAATTATATGTAAAATTAGTGAATAAAATAAGATAATATTAGTTATTAAATGAGTGAATTGATGGTTATACGTATGTAATCAAACATTCGGTAAGTATTTGGAACGATATCATAACGTTAAGGACATTCGTTTATTTTAAATTGAAATCGAATTTCATTTTCACATATTTTTGGAAGATAATTTTTTCTTATTTAATTAACTAACAAATAAATCATCATGTTATTACATTTAATATTTAAAAACAATATTTTCTCTTTTTTTTTTAATATTTAGTGTTTTCGAAACTCCGAGGGAATTCCGAGGGAAAATGGTTTTCCCTCGGAAATCCCTCGAAATTTGCAATATATATTTTTTAAAATTAAGCACTACATAATAATTTGTTGAGTTTAAATACAATCCATGACAATTATGTGTATAATTAGTGAATAAAATAAGGTAATTTTAATTATTAAATGAGTGAATTGATGGTTATACATATGTAATAAAACATTCGTTAAGTATTTGGAACGATATCATAACGTTAAGGACATTCATTTTATTTTAAATTGAAATCGAATTTCATTTTCACATATTTTTGGAAGATAATTTTTTCTTATTTAATTAACGACCAAATAAAACATCATGTTATTACATTTAATATTTAAAGACAATATTTTCTCTTTTTTTTAATATTTAGTGTTTTCGAAACTCCGAGGGAATTCCGAGGGATTTCCGAGGGAAAATGGTTTTCCCTCGGAAATCCCTCGAAATTTGAAATATATATTTTTTAAAATTAAGCACTACATAATAATTTGTTGAGTTTAAATGCAATCCATGACAATTATTTGTATAATTAGTGAATAAAATAAGATAATTTTAGTTATTAAATGAGTGAATCGATGGTTATACATATGTAATCATACATTCGGTAAGTATTTGGAACGATATCATAACAATAAGGACATTCGTTTTTATTTTAAATTGAAATCGAATTTCATTTTCACATATTTTTGGAAGATAATTTTTTCTTTTTTAATTAACTAACAAATAAAACATCATGTTATTACATTTAATATTTAAAAACAATATTTTCTCTTTTTTTTAATATTTAGTGTTTTCGAAATTCCGGGGGATTTCCGAGGGAAAAAGATTTTCCCTCGGAAATCCCTCGGAATTCCCTCGAAATTTGCAATCCATATTTTTTAAAGTTAAGCACTACATAATAATTTGTTGAGTTTAAATACAATCCATGACAATTATATGTATAATTAGTGAATAAAATAAGATAATTTTAATTATTAAATGAGTGAATTGATGGTTATACACATGTAATCAAACATTCGGTAAGTATTTGGAACGATATCATAAAGTTAAGGACATTCGTTTTATTTTAAATTGAAATCGAATTTCATTTTCACATATTTTAGGAAGATAATTTTTTCTTATTTAATTAACTAACAAATAAAACATCATGTTATTACATTTAATATTTAAAAACAATATTTTCTCTTTTTTTTAATATATAGTGTTTTCGAAATTCCGAGGGATTTCCGAGAGAAAATGATTTTCCCTAGGAAATCCCTCGAAATTCCCTCGAAATTTACAATATATATTTTTTAAAATTAACCACTACATAATAATTTGTTGAGTTTAAATACAATTCGTGACAATTATATGTAAAATTAGTGAATAAAATAAGATAATTTTGGTTATTAAATGAGTTAATTGATGGTTATACGTATGTAATCCATCATTCGGTAAGTTTTTGGAACGATATCACAACGTTAAGGACATTCCTTTCATTTTAAATTGAAATGGAATTTCATTTTCACATATTTTTGGAAGATTATTTTTTCTTATTTAATTAACTAACAAATAAAACATCAGGTTATTACATTTTATATTTAAAAATAATATTTTCTCTTTTTTTTTTAATTTTTAGTGTTTTCGAAATTTCGAGGGATTTTCGAGGGAAAACGGTTTTCCCTAGGAAATCCCTCGGAATTTACAATATATATTTTTTAAAATTAAGCACACATAACAATTTGTTGAGTTTAAATACAATCCATGACAATTATATGTATAATTAGTGAATAAAATAAGATAATTTTAGTTATTAAATGAGTGAATTGATGGTTATACATATGTAATCAAACATTCGGTAAGTATTTGGAACGATATCATAACGTTAAGAACATTCGTTTTATTTTAAATTGAAATCGAATTTCATTTTCACATATTTTTGGTAGATAATTTTTTCTTATTTAATTAACTAACAAATAAAACATCATGTTATTACATTTAATATTTAAAAACAATATTTTCTCTTTTTTTTAAAATTTAGTGTTTTCGAAATTCCGAGGGATTTCCGAGGGAAAAGAATTTTCCCTCGGAAATACCTCGGAATTCCCTCGGAATTTACAAAATATATTTTTTAAAATTAAGCACTACATAATAATTTGTTGAGTTTAAATACAATCCGTGACAATTATATGTAAAATTAGTGAATAAAATATGATAATTTTAGTTATTAAATGAGTGAATTGATGGTTATACATATGTAATCAAACATTCGGTAAGTATTTGGAACGATATCATAACGTTAAGGACATTCGTTTTATTTTAAATTGAAATCGAATTTCATTTTCACATATTTTTGGAAGATAATTTTTTCTTATTTAATTAACTAACAAATAAAACATCATGTTATTACATTTAATATTTAAAAATAATATTTTCTCTTTTTTTTAATATTTAGTGTTTTCGAAATTCCGAGGGAATTCCGAGGGAAAGCGGTTTTCCCTCGGAAATCCTTCGAAATTTGCAATCTATATTTTTTAAAGTTAAGCACTACATAATAATTTGTTGAGTTTAAATACAAACCATGACAATTATATGTATAATTAGTGACTAAAATAAGATAATCTTAGTTATTAAATGAATGAATTGATGGTTATACATATGTAATCAAACATTCGGTAAGTATTTGGAACGATATCATAACGTTGAGGACATTCGTTTTATTTTAAATTGAAATCGAATTTCATTTTCACATATTTTTGGAAGATAATTTTTTCTTATTTAATTAACTAACAAATAAAACATCATGTTCTTACATTTAATATTTAAAAATAATATTTAATCTTTTTTTTAATATTTATTTATTTCGAAATTCCGAGGGAATTCCGAGGGAAAAAGATTTTCCCTCGGAATTCCCTCGGAATTTACAATATATATTTTTTAAGATTAAGCACTACATAATAATTTGTTGAGTTTAAATACAATCCATGACAATTATATGTATAATTAGTGAATAAAATAAGATAATTTTAGTTATTAAATTAGTGAATTGATGGTTATACATATGTAATCAAACATTCGGTAAGTATTTGGAACGATATCATAACATTAAGAACATTCGTTTTATTTTAAATTGAAATCGAATTTCATTTTCACATATTTTTGGTAGATAATTTTTTCTTATTTAATTTACTAACAAATAAAACATCATGTTATTACATTTAATATTTAAAAACAATATTTTCTCTTTTTTTTAATATTTAGTCTTTTTGAAATTCCGAGGGATTTCCGAGGGAAAACAATTTTCCCTAGGAAATACCTCGGAATTCCCTCGGAATTTACAATATATATTTTTTAAAATTAAGCACTACATAATAATTTGTTGAGTTTAAATACAATCCGTGACAATTATATGTAAAATTAGTGAATAAAATAAGATAATTTTAGTTATTAAATGAGTGAATTGATGGTTATACATATGTAACCAAACATTCGGTAAGTATTTGGAACGATATCATAACGTTAAGGACATTCGTTTTATTTTAAATTGAAATCGAATTTCATTTTCACATATTTTTGGAAGATAATTTTTTCTTATTTAATTAACTAACAAATAAAATATCATGTTCTTACATTTAATATTTAAAAACAATATTTTCTCTTTTTTTTAATATTTAGTTATTTCAAAATTCCGAGGGAATTCCGAGGGATTTCCGAGGGAAACAGATTTTCACTTGGAATTCCCTCGGAATTTACAATATACATTTTTTAAGATTAAGCACTACATAATAATTTGTTGAGTTTAAATACAATCCTTGACAATTATATGTATAATTAGTGAATAAAATAAGATAATTTTAGTTATTAAATGAGTGAATTGATGGTTATACATATGTAATCAAACATTCGGTAAGTATTTGGAACGATATCACAACGTTAAGGACATTCGTTTTTGTAGCACCCGGAACGCTAGGCGCCACATCCCCCGCACTATAGCCTCAATCCACATATGAAACGGACAATTCATACATGAACCGAAACTATAGCGAACGGGAGACAATAAAAACTCAAAAGCTAAGCGGGTACCCTCAATTAATACCACTAAACAATTGTATCAATAAAAGCGGAAGCAATAACATTCAATACTTATAGGTACCATATTTACATATTTATTAATAGATACCAACATTTCATACAATACAATATCGAATCCAACATGAATAAGGCATAATACAAAATAAAAGAAGTATCAATACATGAACCAAAATATGAGGTGAAGTGCTAGACCCGAATAAAAGACAAGCTAGACTCTAATTCCCGCCTAGCTCGATCCTGCAAAACTAAAAAGTTGAAGGGTCAGTCCAACACGGACTGAGCGAGGGGGTATAAATAAATATATGCGCAATTACCATGCAAGCTATAATCTCCGGTAAGATTTTATAAAAGAAGGCAATATAAGTTCAATAGAAAAGTAGGACTCGCCCGAGATTACAACTAATCAATTTAATAATTCAATCACGATCACTTCAATACGTGGCCCGGCGAGTGAGGGCAAATCTCCAACCTTTCACCAAAAGTGTACAATCATTCAATTCATTAGTGAGTTAGGTGATCACACAAACAATTCCGTGCACACTTAGCAATTTCAATCAATACATCCTTCTTCCTCCGGGTGATGGCGGGCTTGCAAGACCCAACCATCCAATCATGGTGTACGTCGGGAACATGACTCCCACGTACGGGATTTCTTCCTCCACCAAACCTCTTGGTGGATTCAGAGGTGATCCCACAATGGTGAGGGTAGTGCAAGAGTTACCCGTCAGCCCTTGCTTCCCCGGTTGGCTCAATACACTACCCTCGGGGCCCAACGTGAACAATAGTTACTCGCCAAAACATTCAATCAATCAATCCGTTCAATTCATGAAATCCGTTGTAAATCAATAAGATTTGAAAACTATAAATATACGTATACTTTTGGCCGAAAACACACGTATGGTTGTAAGGGTTCTAAGTAACTAGAATTTAAACCTCACCTGACGAGCGACGGGACAAGATAAGGCTACAAGACAATGCCCACACGATCCATGATCTCCGCCCTGGAGAAAAACTGGACAAGAAAGGGAATAGTAGGAACTCGTGAGACATGACTCAATATGGGACCAAGTATGACGCACGGCAATGTTCATGTAATTTAAATAAAACCAAGCAATCAATTAGCACGAAGCATTTATAAACACCAAATAACACCTAAGAGGTGAAATTAATAACAAGAAATCATGTATTCATATCATTCAATTATTTCAAGTTCAATTCATATAAGGCATGAAGTCAACCAATAACGTTTGAGCAATTAAGTACCAAGAAGTGTCAATTAATCAAGTATATATATCATATAATTCACATATGGGAGCCAAGAGAGTGAAAGGAATGCAATAAGGAAGGTTTTGGTGAAGTTTGGCAAAAACCGGCAATTTCCGAAAATGACCATACTGGGGAAAAATGGAAATAACTCAAGTTATAGAAATTGGAATTGGGTTTTGTTTATTGGGAATTAAACTAGACAAGTATACCTTTAAAATGGTATATGGCTCGTTTTCTAGTTCAAAGCGAGAAGAAAATGGCGTAAGCTTGAAGTTAGGCGAGTGCAGTTTGTCGGTAAAGCAGCGACACCAAAAAGAATTTATCATATCTCACAAATGGGAAAAGATATTGAGATGATTCCAATTGGAGGTTGTTCTAGACTTCAAGAGATTTCCAAAGAATCAAAAATCAGGTCATTTGGAGTTCAGATAAGGGAGTACCCGGCTGGGTAAAATTCAAGGGAAAAGTTCCCCGACCGGGTAGGCTATCCAGAAGCTTATCGGGGAAAAACTACCAGCCCAGGTAAAGCAGTACAGAAGCTCTCGGCATGAAACTACCCGCCCGGGTACTTTTTATGCACAAAAAGTACCCAGCCGGGTACTGTTCCAGGGGTGGAAAAAGACCCAAAACAGGGGTAGCTTCGGGGAAGGAAGAAAAGGGATGAAACCCCAAAATAAACTCAACCAAAATGCTCCAAAATAATCACATAACATGTATATAACTTAAAGATATCATTAAGTTAACATTTAATCCAAGGAAACATGCTTAGATCATCCAAAATTCATCATTCAAACCCATATAATTTCATGCCATCAACCTCCCCTATCTTCAAGAATTCATGCAAATTGGCAAGCTAAATGATCAAGATCATGCTTCTAACTCCAAATAACCAAGAAATCACATCATATTCATCAAACCCTACTATATATATATTCAAGAGATTCAATCAAGTTCTCCATCTATACCTTTAATATGTAAGAAAGAATGGATGAAATGATGAAGAGATGATGATGCTTCCAACTTAAGCAATATTCCTCAAGATCAAGCTTGCTATTGAGATGAAATATTCCTCCTTTCCCCCTTGGTGTTTTGATCGACATATGTAAGTGTAAGTGTGTGTATCTTTGTATGAAAATGAATGAAAGAGATATGAATGTATATGATATATTATGTATGTAATGTATAGATATACACAAAAGTCTTCCACTAACTCATATGACTCATCACATTTTGCAAACAAGTCCCTCCATTATATGAATGCATGCAATTAAGTTTTAATCCATGGAAAGTGAGTATCTAACTCCATTTAAGTCATGCAATTAAATCCACACATTTACATATATGAGCATTTAAGGTCATATAAGAGCATTTAGTCACATTAATAATTAATTCATAAAAGCTCATGGAAATATTATGCATCTAATGTTATGAAAAATATATAAAGTATCACATAATATCAATTAAGCACATTATCAATTATTTCATGTAAATTTCATGTTAAGGATAATTCACATAAATGCATAGAAATATAATACATATAATATTACGAAATCTAGATAAATTATCACATAATGCATAAATTGAAAACGGGGCGTTATAGTTTTATTTTAAATTGAAATCGAATTTCATTTTCACATATTTTTGTAAGATAATTTTTTCTTATTTAATTAACTAACAAATAAAACATCATGTTATTACATTTAATATTTAAAAACAATATTTTCTCTTTTTTTTTAATATTTAGTTTTTTTGAAATTCCGAGGGAAAACGGAATTCCCTCGGAATTTACAATATATATTTTTTAAAATTAAGCACTACATAATAATTTGTTGAGTTTAAATACAATCCATGACAATTATATGTATAATTAGTGAATAAAAAAAGATAATTTTAGTTATTAAATGAGTGAATTGGTGGTTATACATATGTAATCAAACATTCGGTAAGTATTTGGAACGATATCATAACATTAAGGACATTCGTTTTATTTTAAATTGAAATCGAATTTCATTTTCACATATTTTCGGAAGATAATTTTTTCTTATTTAATTTACTAAGAAATAAAACATCATGTTACTACATTTAATATTTAAAAACAATATTTTCTTTTTTTTTTTTAATATTTAGTGTTTTCGAAATTCCGAGGGATTTCCGAGGGAAAACGGTTTTTCCTCGGAATTCCCTCGGAATTTGCAATATATATTTTTTAAAATTAAGCACTACATAATAATTTGTTGAGTTTAAATACAATCCATGACAATTATATGTACAATTAGTGAATAAAATAAGATAATCTTAGTTATTAAATGAATGAATTGACGGTTATACATATGTAATCAAACATTCGGTAAGTATTTGGAACGATATCATAACGTTAAGGACATTCGTTTTATTTTAAATTGAAATCGAATTTCATTTTCACATATTTTTGGAAGATAATTTTTTCTTATTTAATTAACAAACAAATAAAACATCATGTTCTTACATTTAATATTTAAAAACAATATTTTCTCTTTTTTTTAATATTTAGTTTTTCCAAAATTCAGAGGGAATTCCGAGGGATTTCCGAGGGAAACAGATTTTCACTCGGAATTCCCTCGGAATTTACAATATAATTTTTTAAGATAAAACACTTGATAATAATTTGTTGAGTTTAAATACAATCCTTGACAATTATATGTATAATTAATGAATAAAATAAGATAATTTTAGTTATTAAATGAGTGAATTTATACATATGTAATCAAACATTCGGTAAGTATTTGGAACGATATCATAACGTTAAGGACATTCGTTTTATTTTAAATTGAAATCGAATTTCATTTTCACATATTTTTGGAAGATAATTTTTTCGTATTTAATTAACGGGATAATTACATTTTTGGTCCTCCAATTATACGACTTATTCTCTTTTCGTTCCCTACTGTTCAATTTAACAAAACTGGTCACTGAACTACTACTTTTTTTACACATTTGATCCCGCCGTCAGTTTTACCGTTAAATGAAACGGAATATGCTTGTTAGCATCAAGCTATTTCATGGAAGAGGCACGGGATCTGTTTGATAAAATTCCTGAACCAGACACTGTTTCACATAATGTTATGCTGGCTTGTTATTTCAAAAATGGTGCTGTGGAGGAAGCTAAGTCTTTCTTCAATCAAATTCCGGTTAAAGATATTGCGTCTTGGAATACTATGATTTCTGGTTTTTCACAAAATGGTAGGATGGATGAAGCTGAGCAGTTGTTTGGCATCATGGAAATTTTGAATGCCCCGTTGAAACTGTTTCCACTGACATTGAAAGTGGTGAGATTTGGAAATTGTCTGAAATCTAGATTTTCTATTGTGCCATTAAGGTTTGCTTCAGACAAGTTGATTTCAGAAACCGGGCCGGGCCCCGCGTTATTGCAACGAATGCCCGTCCTTCTGCAGAGGTTCCTGACGTTGTTGAGGGACCACGAAGTGAGTGAAGGAGATGAAGAAGATGGAGTTAAGGTGTTTTTCCATCTGATTAGAGCTTCTGCTTGTGTTCTTGCTGTGATTGATGATTCCTTCAAAGGGAGCAGGATTAGCAGAAAAAGATGAAGAAAGAAAAGGGAAGATGACTTCTTGGATGTTGGCATTCTTAATTTGATTGAGGTAATGATTATACTACATTCACTACATGTGCTTATATAACATGTTTCACAAATGAAGAATAATAGGGAAAAGCTATGAAATTTTGACAGAAGTAAATGTGGTTTATGTGATTAAACATGAACTTGAAAATTTTACCGAGTTCAAAGATGTTTCAAATGTGGACATACTCATTAACTTTGAGAATGTTTTATTTTATTTTTTTGGTCTTCTTTGAGAATGTTTTATGTTTTCTCCTTTATGTACCATATTTTCTAAATGAAAAGAAAATAACCTGTCATGCTTTCATAATGCAAGTTGCAGGAAATTTCTGATATGAGATAACAAGAACATCTATGCAAAAGCCAGAGCAACTGTTAATAGGTATTTTTCTTTTTTCAATTATATAAAACTATATAATTTTTTATGTTAAATTATTATTATTATTATTTTGTAAAGATCCAATTTTGTATTATAAATTATATTTTGGGCTCTGTTTCTTATCTACTTCTGTGCTGAAACTAACAATAGTGGGAACTGACTTTGAATGAAGTTCCCCAGATGTTCTCATGCTTGCTTGACTGAAAAGCTTCATTCGTATTTATTAGTCGTAAATCACACTGACATACCAGAAGGTTTAGTTCAATCACACAAACTTCGGTTGATGTTTGAGAAATTACAAAACTTCCTTTCAGGTACAGGGGAAGTTTTTGTAATTTCTTTTAACCTCAGGGGAAGTTTTTGTAATTTCTTTTCAGATATAATGTAGACTCTTTTACAGGGGAAGTTTTTGTAATTTCTTTTAACCTCAGGGGAAGTTTACATAATTATGCTCCAAAGAGTAAGTGTTAATGCATGATTCGTGTCCATGATTGTAGTGGCTAGGAGAAGAAGAAATGCATGATTCGTGTCCATGAATAAGATCATGTGCGTGGTTTCTACTGACTCTTTCTGACTGGTCCTTGGTTGTGCATGAATGCCATGAATGCATACTTACGAGTTGAGAAGTTGTCGTGATAGGAGGGTTGATCAAGTCCTCATAAATCCTCAAGTAAATCACCCATTTAGAAGAAAGAAATGAGAGAAAAGGTAAAAAAACGGCTCCAAAATTCGCCAAAAATTAGTTTTCTGTTTCATTTAACAGTAAAACTGACGGCAGGACCAAATATGTAAAAAAAGTGGTAGTTCAGTGACCAGTTTTGTTAAATTGAACAGTCGGGGACGAAAAGAGAATAAGTCGTATAGTTGGATGACCAAAAATGTAATTATCCCTTAATTAACTAACAAATAAAACATCATGTTATTACATTTAATATTTAAAAACAATATTTTCTCTTTTTTTTCATATTTAGTTTTTTTGAAATTCCGAGGGAATTCCGAGGGAAAACGGAATTCCCTCGGAATTTACAATATATATTTTTTAAAATTAAGCACTACATAATAATTTGTTGAGTTTAAATACAATCCATGACAATTATATGTATAATTAGTGAATAAAATAAGATAATTTTAGTTATTAAATGAGTGAATTGGTGGTTATACATATGTAATCAAACATTCGGTAAGTATTTGGAACGATATCATAACATTAAGGACATTCGTTTTATTTTAAATTGAAATCGAATTTCATTTTCACATATTTTCGGAAGATAATTTTTTCTTATTTAATTTACTAACAAATAAAACATCATGTTACTACATTTAATATTTAAAAACAATATTTTCTCTTTTTTTTTTAATATTTAGTGTTTTCGAAATTCCGAGGGATTTCCGAGGGAAAACGGTTTTCCCTCGGAATTCCCTCGGAATTTGCAATATATGTTTTTTAAAATTAAGCACTACATAAAGATTTGTTGAGTTTAAATACAATTCATGACAATTATATGTATAATTAGTGAATAAAATAAGATAATCTTAGTTATTAAATGAATGAATTGATGGTTATACATATGTAATCAAACATTCGGTAAGTATTTGGAACGATATCATAACGTTAAGGACATTCATTTTATTTTAAATTGAAATCGAATTTCATTTTCACATATTTTTGGAAGATAATTTTTTCTTATTTAATTAACAAACAAATAAAACATCATGTTCTTACATTTAATATTTAAAAACAATATTTTCTCTTTTTTTTAATATTTAGTTTTTCCAAAATTCAGAGGGAATTCCAAGGGATTTCCGAGGGAAACAGATTTTGACTCGGAATTCCCTCGGAATTTACAATATGCATTTTTTAAGATAAAGCACTTGATAATAATTTGTTGAGTTTGATTACAATCCTTGACAATTATATGTATAATTAATGAATAAACTAAGATAATTTTAGTTATTAAATGAGTGAATTGATGGTTATACATATGTAATCAAACATTCGGTAAGTATTTGGAACGATATCATAACGTTAAGGACATTCGTTTTATTTTAAATTGAAATCGAATTTCATTTTCACATATTTTTGGAAGATAATTTTTTCTTATTTAATTAACTAACAAATAAAACATCATGTTCATACATTTAATATTTAAAAACAATATTTTCTCTTTTTTTAAATATTTAGTTTTTTTGAAATTCCGAGGGAATTCCGAGTGAAAACGGAATTACCTCAAAATTTACAATATATATTTTTTAAAATTAAGCACTACATCATAATTTGTTGAGTTTAAATACAATCCATGACAATTATATGTATAATTAGTGAATAAAATAAGATAATTTTAGTTATTAAATGAGTGAATTGGTGGTTATACGTATGTAATCAAACATTCGTTAAGTATTTGGAACGATATCATAACATTAAGGACATTCGTTTTATTTTAAATTGAAATCGAATTTCGTTTTCACATATTTTCGGAAGATAATTTTTTTTTATTTAATTTACTAACAAATAAAACATCATGTTATTACATTTAATATTTAAAAACAATATTTTCTCTTTTTTTTAATATTTAGTGTTTTTGAAATTCCGAGGGATTTCCGAGGGAAAAAGATTTTCCCTCGGAAATCCCTCGGAATTTCCAATATATATTTTTTAAGATTAAGCACTACATAATAATTTGTTGAGTTTAAATACAAACCATGACAAATATATGTATAATTAGTGAATAAAATAAGATAATCTTAGTTATTAAATGAATGAATTGATGGTTATACATATGTAATCAAACATTCGGAAGGTATTTGGAACGATATCATAACGTTAAGGACATTCGTTTTATTTTAAATTGAAATCGAATTTCATTTTCACATATTTTTGGAAGATAATTTTTTCTTATTTAATTAACTAACAAATAAAACATCATGTTCTTACATTTAACATTTAAAAACATTATTTTCTCTTTTTTTTAATATTTCGTTTTTTCAAAATTCCGAGGGAATTCCGAGGGATTTCCGAGGGAAAAAGATTTTCACTCGGAATTCCCTCGGAATTTACAATATACATTTTTTAAGATTAAGCACTACATAACAATTTGTTGAGCTTAAATACAATCCTTGACAATTATATGTATAATTAGTGAATAAAATAAGATAATTTTAGTTATTAAATGAGTGAATTGATGGTTATACATATGTAATCAAACATTCGGTAAGTATTTGGAACGATATCATAACGTTAAGGACATTTGTTTTATTTTAAATTGAAATCGAATTTCATTTTCACATATTTTTGTAAGATAATTTTTTCTTATTTAATTAACTAACAAATAAAACAACATGTTATTACATTTAATATTTAAAAACAATATTTTCTCTTTTTTTTAATATTTAGTTTTTTTGAAATTCCGAGGGAAAACGGAATTCCCTCGGAATTTACAATATATATTTTTTAAAATTAAGCACTACATAATAATTTGTTGAGTTTAAATACAATCCATGACAATTATATGTATAATTAGTGAATAAAATAAGATAATTTTAGTTATTAAATGAGTGAATTGGTGGTTATACATATGTAATCAAACATTCGGTAAGTATTTGGAACGATATCATAACATTAAGGACAGTCGTTTTATTTTAAATTGAAATCGAATTTCATTTTCACATATTTTCGGAAGATAATTTTTTCTTATTTAATTTACTAACAAATAAAACATCATGTTATTTCATTTAATATTTAAAAATAATATTTTCTCTTTTTTTTTAATATTTAGTGTTTTCGAAATTCCGAGGGATTTCCAAGGGAAAAAGATTTTCCCTCGGAAATCCCTCGGAATTCCCTCAAAATTTCCAATATATATTTTTTAAGATTAAGCACTACATAATAATTTGTTGAGTTTAAATACAATCCTTGACAATTATATGTATACTTAGTGAATAAAATAAGATAATTTTAGTTATTAAATGAGTGAATTGATGGTTATACATATGTAATCAAACATTCGGTAAGTATTTGGAACGATATCATAATGTTAAGGACATTCGTTTTATTTTAAATTGAAATCGAATTTCTTTTTCACATATTTTTGGAAGATAATTTTTTCTTATTTAATTAACTAACAAATAAATCATCATGTTATTACATTTAATATTTAAAAACAATATTTTCTCTTTTTTTTAATATTTAGTTTTTTGGAAATTCCGAGGGAATTCCGAGTGAAAACGGAATTCCCTCGGAATTTACAATATATATTTTTTAAAATTAAGCACTACATAATAATTTGTTGAGTTTAAATACAATCCATGACAATTATATGTATAATTAGTGAATAAAATAAGATAATTTTAGTTATTAAATGAGTGAATTGGTGGTTATACATATGTAATCAAACATTCGGTAAGTATTTGGAACGATATCATAACATTAAGGACATTCGTTTCATTTTAAATTGAAATCGAATTTCATTTTCACATATTTTCGGAAGATAATTTTTTCTTATTTAATTTACTAACAAATAAAACATCATGTTATTTCATTTAATATTTAAAAATAATATTTTCTCTTTTTTTTAATATTTAGTGTTTTCGAAATTCCGAGGGATTTCCAAGGGAAAAAGATTTTCCCTCGGAAATCCCTCTGAATTCCCTCAAAATTTCCAATATATGTTTTTTAAGATTAAGCACTACATAATAATTTGTTGAGTTTAAATACAATCCTTGACAATTATATGTATACTTAGTGAATAAAATAAGATAATTTTAGTTATTAAATGAGTGAATTGATGGTTATACATATGTAATCAAACATTCGGTAAGTATTTGGAACGATATCATAATGTTAAGGACATTCGTTTTATTTTAAATTGAAATCGAATTTCTTTTTCACATATTTTTGGAAGATAATTTTTTCTTCTTTAATTAACTAACAAACAAAACATCATGTTATTACATTTAATATTTAAAAACAATATTTTCTCTTTTTTTTAATATTTAGTTTTTTGGAAATTCCGAGGGAATTCCGAGGGAAAACGGAATTCCCTCGGAATTTACAATATATATTTTTTAAAATTAAGCACTACATAATAATTTGTTGAGTTTAAATACAATCCATGACAATTATATGTATAATTAGTGAATAAAATAAGATAATTTTAGTTATTAAATGAGTGAATTGGTGGTTATACATATGTAATCAAACATTCGGTAAGTATTTGGAACGATATCATAACATTAAGGACATTCGTTTTATTTTAAATTGAAATCGAATTTCATTTTCACATATATTTGGAAGATAATTTTTTCTTATTTAATTAAATAACAAATAAAACATCATGTTATTACATTTAATATTTAAAAACAATATTTTCTCTTTTTTTTAATATTTAGTTTTTTTGAAATTCCGAGGGAATTCCGAGTAAAAACGGAATTCCCTCGGAATTTACAATATATATTTTTTATAATTAAGCGCTACATAATAATTTGTTGAGTTTAAATACAATCCTTGACAATTATATGTACAAATTGTGAATAAAAAAAGATAATTTTAGTTATTAAATTAGTGAATTGGTGGTTATACATATGTAATCAAACATTCGGTAAGTATTTGGAACGATATCATAACATTAAGTACATTCGTTTTATTTTAAATTGAAATCGAATTTCATTTTCACATATTTTCGGAAGATAATTTTTTCTTATTTAATTTACAAACAAATAAAACATCATGTTATTACATTTAATATTTAAAAACAATATTTTCTCTTTTTTTTTTTAATATTTAGTGTTTTCGAAATTCCGAGGGATTTCCGAGGGAAAACGGTTTTCCCTCGGAAATCCCTCGGATTTCCCTCGGAATTTGCAATTTATATTTTTTAAAATTAAGCACTACATAATAATTTGTTGAGTTTAAATACAATCCATGACAATTATATGTATAATTAGTGAATAAAATAAGATAATTTTAGTTATTAAATGAGTGAATTGGTGGTTATACATATGTAATCAAACATTCGGTAAGTATTTGGAACGATATCATAACATTAAGGACATTCGTTTTATTTTAAATTGAAATCGAATTTCATTTTCACATATTTTCGGAAGATAATTTTTTCTTATTTAATTTACTAACAAATAAAACATCATGTTATTACATTTAATATTTAAAAATAATATTTTCTCTTTTTTTTAATATTTAGTTTTTTTGAAATTCCGAGGGAATTCGGAGGGAAAACGGAATTCCCTCGGAATTTACAATATATATTTTTTAAAATTAAGCACTACATAATAATTTGTTGAGTTTAAATACAATCCATGACAATTATATGTATAATTAGTGAATAAAATAAGATAATTTTAGTTATTAAATGAGTGAATTGGTGGTTATACATATGTAATCAAACATTCGGTAAGTATTTGGAACGATATCATAACATTAAGGACATTCGTTTTATTTTAAATTGAAATCGAATTTCATTTTCACATATTTTCGGAAGATAATTTTTTCTTATTTAATTTACTAACAAATAAAACATCATGTTATTTCATTTAATATTTAAAAATAATATTTTCTCTTTTTTTTAATATTTAGTGTTTTCGAAATTCCGAGGGATTTCCAAGGGAAATAGATTTTCCCTCGGAAATCCCTCGGAATTCCCTCAAAATTTCCAATATATATTTTTTAAGATTAAGCACTACATAATAATTTGTTGAGTTTAAATACAATCCTTGACAATTATATGTATACTTAGTGAATAAAATAAGATAATTTTAGTTATTAAATGAGTGAATTGATGGTTATACATATGTAATCAAACATTCGGTAAGTATTTGGAACGATATCATAATGTTAAGGACATTCGTTTTATTTTAAATTGAAATCGAATTTCTTTTTCACATATTTTTGGAAGATAATTTTTTCTTATTTAATTAACTAACAAATAAAACATCATGTTATTACATTTAATATTTAAAAACAATATTTTCTCTTTTTTTTAATATTTAGTTTTTTGGAAATTCCGAGGGAATTCCGAGTGAAAACGGAATTCCCTCGGAATTTACAATATATATTTTTTAAAATTAAGCACTACATAATAATTTGTTGAGTTTAAATACAATCCATGACAATTATATGTATAATTAGTGAATAAAATAAGATAATTTTAGTTATTAAATGAGTGAATTGGTGGTTATACATATGTAATCAAACATTCGGTAAGTATTTGGAACGATATCATAACATTAAGGACATTCGTTTCATTTTAAATTGAAATCGAATTTGATTTTCACATATTTTCGGAAGATAATTTTTTCTTATTTAAATTACTAACAAATAAAACATCATGTTATTTCATTTAATATTTAAAAATAATATTTTCTCTTTTTTTTAATATTTAGTGTTTTCGAAATTCCGAGGGATTTCCAAGGGAAAAAGATTTTCCCTCGGAAATCCCTCTGAATTCCCTCAAAATTTCCAATATATATTTTTTAAGATTAAGCACTACATAATAATTTGTTGAGTTTAAATACAATCCTTGACAATTATATGTATACTTAGTGAATAAAATAAGACAATTTTAGTTATTAAATGAGTGAATTGATGGTTATACATATGTAATCAAACATTCGGTAAGTGTTTGGAACGATATCATAATGTTAAGGACATTCGTTTTATTTTAAATTGAAATCGAATTTCTTTTTCACATATTTTTGGAAGATAATTTTTTCTTATTTAATTAACTAACAAATAAAACATCATGTTATTACATTTAATATTTAAAAACAATATTTTCTCTTTTTTTTAATATTTAGTTTTTTGGAAATTCCGAGGGAATTCCGAGTGAAAACGGAATTCCCTCGGAATTTACAATATATATTTTTTAAAATTAAGCACTACATAATAATTTGTTGAGTTTAAATACAATCCATGACAATTATATGTATAATTAGTGAATAAAATAAGATAATTTTAGTTATTAAATGAGTGAATTGGTGGTTATACGTATGTAATCAAACATTCGGTAAGTATTTGGAACGATATCATAACATTAAGGACATTCGTTTTATTTTAAATTGAAATCGAATTTCGTTTTCACATATTTTCGGAAGATAATTTTTTCTTATTTAATTTACTAACAAATAAAACATCATGTTATTACATTTAATATTTAAAAACAATATTTTCTCTTTTTTTTAATATTTAGTGTTTTTGAAATTCCGAGGGATTTCCGAGGGAAAAAGATTTTCCCTCGGAAATCCCTCGGAATTTCCAATATATATTTTTTAAGATTAAGCACTACATAATAATTTGTTGAGTTTAAATACAAACCATGACAATTATATGTATAATTAGTGAATAAAATAAGATAATCTTAGTTATTAAATGAATGAATTGATGGTTATACATATGTAATCAAACATTCGGAAGGTATTTGGAACGATATCATAACGTTAAGGACATTCGTTTTATTTTAAATTGAAATCGAATTTCATTTTCACATATTTTTGGAAGATAATTTTTTCTTATTTAATTAACTAACAAATAAAACATCATGTTCTTACATTTAACATTTAAAAACATTATTTTCTCTTTTTTTTAATATTTCGTTTTTTCAAAATTCCGAGGGAATTCCGAGGGATTTCCGAGGGAAAAAGATTTTCACTCGGAATTCCCTCGGAATTTACAATATACATTTTTTAAGATTAAGCACTACATAACAATTTGTTGAGTTTAAATACAATCCTTGACAATTATATGTATAATTAGTGAATAAAATAAGATAATTTTAGTTATTAAATGAGTGAATTGATGGTTATACATATGTAATCAAACATTCGGTAAGTATTTGGAACGATATCATAAAGTTAAGGACATTTGTTTTATTTTAAATTGAAATCGAATTTCATTTTCACATATTTTTGTAAGATAATTTTTTCTTATTTAATTAACTAACAAATAAAACATCATGTTATTACATTTAATATTTAAAAACAATATTTTCTCTTTTTTTTAATATTTAGTTTTTTTGAAATTCCGAGGGAAAACGGAATTCCCTCGGAATTTACAATATATATTTTTTAAAATTAAGCACTACATAATAATTTGTTGAGTTTAAATACAATCCATGACAATTATATGTATAATTAGTGAATAAAATAAGATAATTTTAGTTATTAAATGAGTGAATTGATGGTTATACATATGTAATCAAACATTCGGTAAGTATTTGGAACTATATCATAACATTAAGTACATTCGTTTTATTTTAAATTGAAATCGAATTTCATTTTCACATATTCTCGGAAGATAATTTTTTCTTATTTAATTTACTAACAAATAAAACATCATGTTATTACATTTAATATTCAAAAACAATATTTTCTCTTTTTTTTTAATATTTAGTGTTTTCGAAATTCCGAGGGATTTCCGAGGGAAAACGGTTTTCCCTAGGAAATCCCTCGGAATTCCCTCGGAATTTGCAATATATATTTTTTAAAATTAAGCACTACATATTAATTTGTTGAGTTTAAATACAATCCTTGACAATTATATGTATACTTAGTGAATAAAATAAGATAATTTTAGTTATTAAATGAGTGAATTGGTGGTTATACATATGTAATCAAACATTCGGTAAGTATTTGGAACGATATCATAACATTAAGGACATTCGTTTTATTTTAAATTGAAATCGAATTTCATTTTCACATATTTTCGGAAGATAATTTTTTCTTATTTAATTTACTAACAAATAAAACATCATGTTATTTCATTTAATATTTAAAAATAATATTTTCTCTTTTTTTTAATATTTAGTGTTTTCGAAATTCCGAGGGATTTCCAAGGGAAAAAGATTTTCCCTCGGAAATCCCTCTGAATTCCCTCAAAATTTCCAATATATATTTTTTAAGATTAAGCACTACATAATAATTTGTTGAGTTTAAATACAATCCTTGACAATTATATGTATACTTAGTGAATAAAATAAGATAATTTTAGTTAATAAATGAGTGAATTGATGGTTATACATATGTAATCAAACATTCGGTAAGTATTTGGAACGATATCATAATGTTAAGGACATTCGTTTTATTTTAAATTTAAATCGAATTTCTTTTTCACATATTTTTGGAAGATAATTTTTTCTTATTTAATTAACTAACAAATAAAACATCATGTTATTACATTTAATATTTAAAAACAATATTTTCCCTTTTTTTTAATATTTAGTTTTTTGGAAATTCCGAGGGAATTCCGAGTGAAAACGGAATTCCCTCGGAATTTACAATATATATTTTTTAAAATTAAGCACTACATAATAATTTGTTGAGTTTAAATACAATCCATGACAATTATATGTATAATTAGTGAATAAAATAAGATAATTTTAGTTATTAAATGAGTGAATTGATGGTTATACATATGTAATCAAACATTCGGTAAGTATTTGGAACTATATCATAATGTTAAGGACATTCGTTTTATTTTAAATTGAAATCGAATTTCATTTTCACATATTTTTGGAAGATAATTTTTTCTTATTTAATTAAATAACAAATAAAACATCCTGTTATTACATTTAATATTTAAAAACAATATTTTCTCTTTTTTTTAATATTTAGTTTTTTTGAAATTCCGAGGGAATTCCGAGTAAAAACGGAATTCCCTCGGAATTTACAATATATATTTTTTAAAATTAAGCGCTACATAATAATTTGTTGAGTTTAAATACAATCCTTGACAATTATATGTACAATTAGTGAATAAAAAAAGATAATTTTAGTTATTAAATTAGTGAATTGGTGGTTATACATATGTAATCAAACATTCGGTAAGTATTTGGAACGATATCATAACATTAAGTACATTCGTTTTATTTTAAATTGAAATCGAATTTCATTTTCACATATTTTCGGAAGATAATTTTTTCTTATTTCATTTACTAACAAATAAAACATCATGTTATTACATTTAATATTTAAAAACAATATTTTCTCTTTTTTTTTTAATATTTAGTGTTTTCGAAATTCCGAGGGATTTCCGAGGGAAAACGGTTTTCCCTCGGAAATCCCTCGGAATTCCCTCGGAATTTGCAATATATATTTTTTAAAATTAAGCACTACATAATAATTTGTTGAGTTTAAATACAATCCATGACAATTATATGTATAATTAGTGAATAAAATAAGATAATTTTAGTTATTAAATGAGTGAATTGGTGGTTATACATATGTAATCAAACATTCGGTAAGTATTTGGAACGATATCATAACATTAAGGACATTCGTTTTATTTTAAATTGAAATCGAATTTCATTTTCACATATTTTCGGAAGATAATTTTTTCTTATTTAATTTACTAACAAATAAAACATCATGTTATTACATTTAATATTTAAAAACAATATTTTCTCTTTTTTTTAATATTTAGTTTTTTTGAAATTCCGAGGGAATTCCGAGGGAAAACGGAATTCCCTCGGAATTTACAATATATATTTTTTAAAATTAAGCACTACATAATAATTTGTTGAGTTTAAATACAATCCATGACAATTATATGTATAATTAGTGAATAAAATAAGATAATTTTAGTTATTAAATGAGTGAATTGGTGGTTATACATATGTAATCAAACATTCGGTAAGTATTTGGAACGATATCATAACATTAAGGACATTCGTTTTATTTTAAATTGAAATCGAATTTCATTTTCACATATTTTCGGAAGATAATTTTTTCTTATTTAATTTACTAACAAATAAAACATCATGTTATTTCATTTAATATTTAAAAATAATATTTTCTCTTTTTTTTAATATTTAGTGTTTTCGAAATTCCGAGGGATTTCCAAGGGAAAAAGATTTTCCCTCAGAAATCCCTCGGTATTCCCTCAAAATTTCCAATATATATTTTTTAAGATTAAGCACTACATAATAATTTGTTGAGTTTAAATACAATCCTTGACAATTATATGTATACTTAGTGAATAAAATAAGATAATTTTAGTTATTAAATGAGTGAATTGATGGTTATACATATGTAATCAAACATTCGGTAAGTATTTGGAACGATATCATAATGTTAAGGACATTCGTTTTATTTTAAATTGAAATCGAATTTCTTTTTCACATATTTTTGGAAGATAATTTTTTCTTATTTAATTAACTAACAAATAAATCATCATGTTATTACATTTAATATTTAAAAACAATATTTTCTCTTTTTTTTAATATTTAGTTTTTTGGAAATTCCAAGGGAATTCCGAGTGAAAACGGAATTCCCTCGGAATTTACAATATATATTTTTTAAAATTAAGCACTACATAATAATTTGTTGAGTTTAAATACAATCCATGACAATTATATGTATAATTAGTGAATAAAATAAGATAATTTTAGTTATTAAATGAGTGAATTGATGGTTATACATATGTAATCAAACATTCGGTAAGTATTTGGAACGATATCATAATGTTAAGGACATTCGTTTTATTTTAAATTGAAATCGAATTTCTTTTTCACATATTTTTGGAAGATAATTTTTTCTTATTTAATTAACTAACAAATAAAACATCATGTTATTTCATTTAATATTTAAAAATAATATTTTCTCTTTTTTTTAATATTTAGTGTTTTCGAAATTCCGAGGGATTTCCAAGGGAAAAAGATTTTCCCTCGGAAATCCCTCTGAATTCCCTCAAAATTTCCAACATATATTTTTTAAGATTAAGCACTACATAATAATTTGTTGAGTTTAAATACAATCCTTGACAATTATATGTATACTTAGTGAATAAAATAAGATAATTTTAGTTATTAAATGAGTGAATTGATGGTTATACATATGTAATCAAACATTCGGTAAGTATTTGGAACGATATCATAATGTTAAGGACATTCGTTTTATTTTAAATTGAAATCGAATTTCTTTTTCACATATTTTTGGAAGATAATTTTTTCTTATTTAATTAACTAACAAATAAAACATCATGTTATTACATTTAATATTTAAAAACAATATTTTCTCTTTTTTTTAATATTTAGTTTTTTGGAAATTCCGAGGGAATTCCGAGTGAAAACGGAATTCCCTCGGAATTTACAATATATATTTTTTAAAATTAAGCACTACATAATAATTTGTTGAGTTTAAATACAATCCATGACAATTATATGTATAATTAGTGAATAAAATAAGATAATTTTAGTTATTAAATGAGTGAATTGATGGTTATACATATGTAATCAAACATTCGGTAAGTATTTGGAACGATATCATAACATTAAGGACATTCGTTTCATTTTAAATTGAAATCGAATTTCATTTTCACATATTTTCGGAAGATAATTTTTTCTTATTTAATTTACTAACAAATAAAACATCATGTTATTTCATTTAATATTTAAAAATAATATTTTCTCTTTTTTTTAATATTTAGTGTTTTCGAAATTCCGAGGGATTTCCAAGGGAAAAAGATTTTCCCTCGGAAATCCCTCTGAATTCCCTCAAAATTTCCAACATATATTTTTTAAGATTAAGCACTACATAATAATTTGTTGAGTTTAAATACAATCCTTGACAATTATATGTATACTTAGTGAATAAAATAAGATAATTTTAGTTATTAAATGAGTGAATTGATGGTTATACATATGTAATCAAACATTCGGTAAGTATTTGGAACGATATCATAATGTTAAGGACATTCGTTTTATTTTAAATTGAAATCGAATTTCATTTTCACATATTTTTGGAAGATAATTTTTTCTTATTTAATTAACTAACAAATAAAACATCATGTTATTACATTTAATATTTAAAAACAATATTTTCTCTTTTTTTTAATATTTAGTTTTTTGGAAATTCCGAGGGAATTCCGAGTGAAAACGGAATTCCCTCGGAATTTACAATATATATTTTTTAAAATTAAGCACTACATAATAATTTGTTGAGTTTAAATACAATCCATGACAATTATATGTATAATTAGTGAATAAAATAAGATAATTTTAGTTATTAAATGAGTGAATTGATGGTTATACATATGTAATCAAACATTCGGTAAGTATTTGGAACTATATCATAATGTTAAGGACATTCGTTTTATTTTAAATTGAAATCGAATTTCATTTTCACATATTTTTGGAAGATAATTTTTTCTTATTTAATTAAATAACAAATAAAACATCATGTTATTACATTTAATATTTAAAAACAATATTTTCTCTTTTTTTTAATATTTAGTTTTTTTGAAATTCCGAGGGAATTCCGAGTAAAAACGGAATTCCCTCGGAATTTACAATATATATTTTTTATAATTAAGCGCTACATAATAATTTGTTGAGTTTAAATACAATCCTTGACAATTATATGTACAATTAGTGAATAAAAAAAGATAATTTTAGTTATTAAATTAGTGAATTGGTGGTTATACATATGTAATCAAACATTCGGTAAGTATTTGGAACGATATCATAATGTTAAGGACATTCGTTTTATTTTAAATTGAAATCGAATTTCTTTTTCACATATTTTTGGAAGATAATTTTTTCTTATTTAATTAACTAACAAATAAAACATCATGTTATTACATTTAATATTTAAAAACAATATTTTCTCTTTTTTTTAATATTTAGTTTTTTGGAAATTCCGAGGGAATTCCGAGTGAAAACGGAATTCCCTCGGAATTTACAATATATATTTTTTAAAATTAAGCACTACATAATAATTTGTTGAGTTTAAATACAATCCATGACAATTATATGTATAATTAGTGAATAAAATAAGATAATTTTAGTTATTAAATGAGTGAATTGGTGGTTATACATATGTAATCAAACATTCGGTAAGTATTTGGAACGATATCATAACATTAAGGACATTCGTTTCATTTTAAATTGAAATCGAATTTCATTTTCACATATTTTCGGAAGATAATTTTTTCTTATTTAATTTACTAACAAATAAAACATCATGTTATTTCATTTAATATTTAAAAATAATATTTTCTCTTTTTTTTAATATTTAGTGTTTTCGAAATTCCGAGGGATTTCCAAGGGAAAAAGATTTTCCCTCGGAAATCCCTCTGAATTCCCTCAAAATTTCCAATATATATTTTTTAAGATTAAGCACTACATAATAATTTGTTGAGTTTAAATACAATCCTTGACAATTATATGTATACTTAGTGAATAAAATAAGATAATTTTAGTTAATAAATGAGTGAATTGATGGTTATACATATGTAATCAAACATTCGGTAAGTATTTGGAACGATATCATAATGTTAAGGACATTCGTTTTATTTTAAATTTAAATCGAATTTCTTTTTCACATATTTTTGGAAGATAATTTTTTCTTATTTAATTAACTAACAAATAAAACATCATGTTATTACATTTAATATTTAAAAACAATATTTTCCCTTTTTTTTAATATTTAGTTTTTTGGAAATTCCGAGGGAATTCCGAGTGAAAACGGAATTCCCTCGGAATTTACAATATATATTTTTTAAAATTAAGCACTACATAATAATTTGTTGAGTTTAAATACAATCCATGACAATTATATGTATAATTAGTGAATAAAATAAGATAATTTTAGTTATTAAATGAGTGAATTGATGGTTATACATATGTAATCAAACATTCGGTAAGTATTTGGAACTATATCATAATGTTAAGGACATTCGTTTTATTTTAAATTGAAATCGAATTTCATTTTCACATATTTTTGGAAGATAATTTTTTCTTATTTAATTAAATAACAAATAAAACATCCTGTTATTACATTTAATATTTAAAAACAATATTTTCTCTTTTTTTTAATATTTAGTTTTTTTGAAATTCCGAGGGAATTCCGAGTAAAAACGGAATTCCCTCGGAATTTACAATATATATTTTTTAAAATTAAGCGCTACATAATAATTTGTTGAGTTTAAATACAATCCTTGACAATTATATGTACAATTAGTGAATAAAAAAAGATAATTTTAGTTATTAAATTAGTGAATTGGTGGTTATACATATGTAATCAAACATTCGGTAAGTATTTGGAACGATATCATAACATTAAGTACATTCGTTTTATTTTAAATTGAAATCGAATTTCATTTTCACATATTTTCGGAAGATAATTTTTTCTTATTTCATTTACTAACAAATAAAACATCATGTTATTACATTTAATATTTAAAAACAATATTTTCTCTTTTTTTTTTAATATTTAGTGTTTTCGAAATTCCGAGGGATTTCCGAGGGAAAACGGTTTTCCCTCGGAAATCCCTCGGAATTCCCTCGGAATTTGCAATATATATTTTTTAAAATTAAGCACTACATAATAATTTGTTGAGTTTAAATACAATCCATGACAATTATATGTATAATTAGTGAATAAAATAAGATAATTTTAGTTATTAAATGAGTGAATTGGTGGTTATACATATGTAATCAAACATTCGGTAAGTATTTGGAACGATATCATAACATTAAGGACATTCGTTTTATTTTAAATTGAAATCGAATTTCATTTTCACATATTTTCGGAAGATAATTTTTTCTTATTTAATTTACTAACAAATAAAACATCATGTTATTACATTTAATATTTAAAAACAATATTTTCTCTTTTTTTTAATATTTAGTTTTTTTGAAATTCCGAGGGAATTCCGAGGGAAAACGGAATTCCCTCGGAATTTACAATATATATTTTTTAAAATTAAGCACTACATAATAATTTGTTGAGTTTAAATACAATCCATGACAATTATATGTATAATTAGTGAATAAAATAAGATAATTTTAGTTATTAAATGAGTGAATTGGTGGTTATACATATGTAATCAAACATTCGGTAAGTATTTGGAACGATATCATAACATTAAGGACATTCGTTTTATTTTAAATTGAAATCGAATTTCATTTTCACATATTTTCGGAAGATAATTTTTTCTTATTTAATTTACTAACAAATAAAACATCATGTTATTTCATTTAATATTTAAAAATAATATTTTCTCTTTTTTTTAATATTTAGTGTTTTCGAAATTCCGAGGGATTTCCAAGGGAAAAAGATTTTCCCTCGGAAATCCCTCGGTATTCCCTCAAAATTTCCAATATATATTTTTTAAGATTAAGCACTACATAATAATTTGTTGAGTTTAAATACAATCCTTGACAATTATATGTATACTTAGTGAATAAAATAAGATAATTTTAGTTATTAAATGAGTGAATTGATGGTTATACATATGTAATCAAACATTCGGTAAGTATTTGGAACGATATCATAATGTTAAGGACATTCGTTTTATTTTAAATTGAAATCGAATTTCTTTTTCACATATTTTTGGAAGATAATTTTTTCTTATTTAATTAACTAACAAATAAATCATCATGTTATTACATTTAATATTTAAAAACAATATTTTCTCTTTTTTTTAATATTTAGTTTTTTGGAAATTCCAAGGGAATTCCGAGTGAAAACGGAATTCCCTCGGAATTTACAATATATATTTTTTAAAATTAAGCACTACATAATAATTTGTTGAGTTTAAATACAATCCATGACAATTATATGTATAATTAGTGAATAAAATAAGATAATTTTAGTTATTAAATGAGTGAATTGATGGTTATACATATGTAATCAAACATTCGGTAAGTATTTGGAACGATATCATAATGTTAAGGACATTCGTTTTATTTTAAATTGAAATCGAATTTCTTTTTCACATATTTTTGGAAGATAATTTTTTCTTATTTAATTAACTAACAAATAAAACATCATGTTATTTCATTTAATATTTAAAAATAATATTTTCTCTTTTTTTTAATATTTAGTGTTTTCGAAATTCCGAGGGATTTCCAAGGGAAAAAGATTTTCCCTCGGAAATCCCTCTGAATTCCCTCAAAATTTCCAACATATATTTTTTAAGATTAAGCACTACATAATAATTTGTTGAGTTTAAATACAATCCTTGACAATTATATGTATACTTAGTGAATAAAATAAGATAATTTTAGTTATTAAATGAGTGAATTGATGGTTATACATATGTAATCAAACATTCGGTAAGTATTTGGAACGATATCATAATGTTAAGGACATTCGTTTTATTTTAAATTGAAATCGAATTTCTTTTTCACATATTTTTGGAAGATAATTTTTTCTTATTTAATTAACTAACAAATAAAACATCATGTTATTACATTTAATATTTAAAAACAATATTTTCTCTTTTTTTTAATATTTAGTTTTTTGGAAATTCCGAGGGAATTCCGAGTGAAAACGGAATTCCCTCGGAATTTACAATATATATTTTTTAAAATTAAGCACTACATAATAATTTGTTGAGTTTAAATACAATCCATGACAATTATATGTATAATTAGTGAATAAAATAAGATAATTTTAGTTATTAAATGAGTGAATTGGTGGTTATACATATGTAATCAAACATTCGGTAAGTATTTGGAACGATATCATAACATTAAGGACATTCGTTTCATTTTAAATTGAAATCGAATTTCATTTTCACATATTTTCGGAAGATAATTTTTTCTTATTTAATTTACTAACAAATAAAACATCATGTTATTTCATTTAATATTTAAAAATAATATTTTCTCTTTTTTTTAATATTTAGTGTTTTCGAAATTCCGAGGGATTTCCAAGGGAAAAAGATTTTCCCTCGGAAATCCCTCTGAATTCCCTCAAAATTTCCAACATATATTTTTTAAGATTAAGCACTACATAATAATTTGTTGAGTTTAAATACAATCCTTGACAATTATATGTATACTTAGTGAATAAAATAAGATAATTTTAGTTATTAAATGAGTGAATTGATGGTTATACATATGTAATCAAACATTCGGTAAGTATTTGGAACGATATCATAATGTTAAGGACATTCGTTTTATTTTAAATTGAAATCGAATTTCATTTTCACATATTTTTGGAAGATAATTTTTTCTTATTTAATTAACTAACAAATAAAACATCATGTTATTACATTTAATATTTAAAAACAATATTTTCTCTTTTTTTTAATATTTAGTTTTTTGGAAATTCCGAGGGAATTCCGAGTGAAAACGGAATTCCCTCGGAATTTACAATATATATTTTTTAAAATTAAGCACTACATAATAATTTGTTGAGTTTAAATACAATCCATGACAATTATATGTATAATTAGTGAATAAAATAAGATAATTTTAGTTATTAAATGAGTGAATTGATGGTTATACATATGTAATCAAACATTCGGTAAGTATTTGGAACTATATCATAATGTTAAGGACATTCGTTTTATTTTAAATTGAAATCGAATTTCATTTTCACATATTTTTGGAAGATAATTTTTTCTTATTTAATTAAATAACAAATAAAACATCATGTTATTACATTTAATATTTAAAAACAATATTTTCTCTTTTTTTTAATATTTAGTTTTTTTGAAATTCCGAGGGAATTCCGAGTAAAAACGGAATTCCCTCGGAATTTACAATATATATTTTTTATAATTAAGCGCTACATAATAATTTGTTGAGTTTAAATACAATCCTTGACAATTATATGTACAATTAGTGAATAAAAAAAGATAATTTTAGTTATTAAATTAGTGAATTGGTGGTTATACATATGTAATCAAACATTCGGTAAGTATTTGGAACGATATCATAACATTAAGTACATTCGTTTTATTTTAAATTGAAATCGAATTTCATTTTCACATATTTTCGGAAGATAATTTTTTCTTATTTAATTTACTAACAAATAAAACATCATGTTATTACATTTAATATTTAAAAACAATATTTTCTCTTTTTTTTTTAATATTTAGTGTTTTTGAAATTCCGAGGATTTCCGAGGGAAAACGGTTTTCCCTCGGAAATCCCTCGGAATTCCCTCGGAATTTGCAATATATATTTTTTAAAATTAAGCACTACATAATAATTTGTTGAGTTTAAATACAATCCATGACAATTATATGTATAATTAGTGAATAAAATAAGATAATTTTAGTTATTAAATGAGTGAATTGGTGGTTATACATATGTAATCAAACATTCGGTAAGTATTTGGAACGATATCATAACATTAAGGACATTCGTTTTATTTTAAATTGAAATCGAATTTCATTTTCACATATTTTCGGAAGATAATTTTTTCTTATTTAATTTACTAACAAATAAAACATCATGTTATTACATTTAATATTTAAAAACAATATTTTCTCTTTTTTTTAATATTTAGTTTTTTTGAAATTCCGAGGGAATTCCGAGGGAAAACGGAATTCCCTCGGAATTTACAATATATATTTTTTAAAATTAAGCACTACATAATAATTTGTTGAGTTTAAATACAATCCATGACAATTATATGTATAATTAGTGAATAAAATAAGATAATTTTAGTTATTAAATGAGTGAATTGGTGGTTATACATATGTAATCAAACATTCGGTAAGTATTTGGAACGATATCATAACATTAAGGACATTCGTTTTATTTTAAATTGAAATCGAATTTCATTTTCACATATTTTCGGAAGATAATTTTTTCTTATTTAATTTACTAACAAATAAAACATCATGTTATTACATTTAATATTTAAAAACAATATTTTCTCTTTTTTTTAATATTTAGTTTTTTTGAAATTCCGAGGGAATTCCGAGGGAAAACGGAATTCCCTCGGAATTTACAATATATATTTTTTAAAATTAAGCACTACATAATAATTTGTTGAGTTTAAATACAATCCATGACAATTATATGTATAATTAGTGAATAAAATAAGATAATTTTAGTTATTAAATGAGTGAATTGGTGGTTATACATATGTAATCAAACATTCGGTAAGTATTTGGAACGATATCATAACATTAAGGACATTCGTTTTATTTTAAATTGAAATCGAATTTCATTTTCACATATTTTCGGAAGATAATTTTTTCTTATTTAATTTACTAACAAATAAAACATCATGTTATTTCATTTAATATTTAAAAATAATATTTTCTCTTTTTTTTCATATTTAGTGTTTTCGAAATTCCGAGGGATTTCCTAGGGAAAAAGATTTTCCCTCGGAAATCCCTCGGAATTCCCTCAAAATTTCCAATATATATTTTTTAAGATTAAGCACTACATAATAATTTGTTGAGTTTAAATACAATCCTTGACAATTATATGTATACTTAGTGAATAAAATAAGATAATTTTAGTTATTAAATGAGTGAATTGATGGTTATACATATGTAATCAAACATTCGGTAAGTATTTGGAACGATATCATAATGTTAAGGACATTCGTTTTATTTTAAATTGAAATCGAATTTCTTTTTCACATATTTTTGGAAGATAATTTTTTCTTATTTAATTAACTAACAAATAAAACATCATGTTATTACATTTAATATTTAAAAACAATATTTTCTCTTTTTTTTAATATTTAGTTTTTTGGAAATTCCGAGGGAATTCCGAGTGAAAACGGAATTCCCTCGGAATTTACAATATATATTTTTTAAAATTAAGCACTACATAATAATTTGTTGAGTTTAAATACAATCCATGACAATTATATGTATAATTAGTGAATAAAATAAGATAATTTTAGTTATTAAATGAGTGAATTGATGGTTATACATATGTAATCAAACATTCGGTAAGTATTTGGAACGATATCATAACATTAAGGACATTCGTTTCATTTTAAATTGAAATCGAATTTCATTTTCACATATTTTCGGAAGATAATTTTTTCTTATTTAATTTACTAACAAATAAAACATCATGTTATTTCATTTAATATTTAAAAATAATATTTTCTCTTTTTTTTAATATTTAGTGTTTTCGAAATTCCGAGGGATTTCCAAGGGAAAAAGATTTTCCCTCGGAAATCCCTCTGAATTCCCTCAAAATTTCCAACATATATTTTTTAAGATTAAGCACTACATAATAATTTGTTGAGTTTAAATACAATCCTTGACAATTATATGTATACTTAGTGAATAAAATAAGATAATTTTAGTTATTAAATGAGTGAATTGATGGTTATACATATGTAATCAAACATTCGGTAAGTATTTGGAACGATATCATAATGTTAAGGACATTCGTTTTATTTTAAATTGAAATCGAATTTCATTTTCACATATTTTCGGAAGATAATTTTTTCTTATTTAATTTACTAACAAATAAAACATCATGTTATTACATTTAATATTTAAAAACAATATTTTCTCTTTTTTTTAATATTTAGTTTTTTTGAAATTCCGAGGGAATTCCGAGGGAAAACGGAATTCCCTCGGAATTTACAATATATATTTTTTAAAATTAAGCACTACATAATAATTTGTTGAGTTTAAATACAATCCATGACAATTATATGTATAATTAGTGAATAAAATAAGATAATTTTAGTTATTAAATGAGTGAATTGGTGGTTATACATATGTAATCAAACATTCGGTAAGTATTTGGAACGATATCATAACATTAAGGACATTCGTTTTATTTTAAATTGAAATCGAATTTCATTTTCACATATTTTCGGAAGATAATTTTTTCTTATTTAATTTACTAACAAATAAAACATCATGTTATTACATTTAATATTTAAAAACAATATTTTCTCTTTTTTTTAATATTTAGTTTTTTTGAAATTCCGAGGGAATTCCGAGGGAAAACGGAATTCCCTCGGAATTTACAATATATATTTTTTAAAATTAAGCACTACATAATAATTTGTTGAGTTTAAATACAATCCATGACAATTATATGTATAATTAGTGAATAAAATAAGATAATTTTAGTTATTAAATGAGTGAATTGGTGGTTATACATATGTAATCAAACATTCGGTAAGTATTTGGAACGATATCATAACATTAAGGACATTCGTTTTATTTTAAATTGAAATCGAATTTCATTTTCACATATTTTCGGAAGATAATTTTTTCTTATTTAATTTACTAACAAATAAAACATCATGTTATTTCATTTAATATTTAAAAATAATATTTTCTCTTTTTTTTCATATTTAGTGTTTTCGAAATTCCGAGGGATTTCCTAGGGAAAAAGATTTTCCCTCGGAAATCCCTCGGAATTCCCTCAAAATTTCCAATATATATTTTTTAAGATTAAGCACTACATAATAATTTGTTGAGTTTAAATACAATCCTTGACAATTATATGTATACTTAGTGAATAAAATAAGATAATTTTAGTTATTAAATGAGTGAATTGATGGTTATACATATGTAATCAAACATTCGGTAAGTATTTGGAACGATATCATAATGTTAAGGACATTCGTTTTATTTTAAATTGAAATCGAATTTCTTTTTCACATATTTTTGGAAGATAATTTTTTCTTATTTAATTAACTAACAAATAAAACATCATGTTATTACATTTAATATTTAAAAACAATATTTTCTCTTTTTTTTAATATTTAGTTTTTTGGAAATTCCGAGGGAATTCCGAGTGAAAACGGAATTCCCTCGGAATTTACAATATATATTTTTTAAAATTAAGCACTACATAATAATTTGTTGAGTTTAAATACAATCCATGACAATTATATGTATAATTAGTGAATAAAATAAGATAATTTTAGTTATTAAATGAGTGAATTGATGGTTATACATATGTAATCAAACATTCGGTAAGTATTTGGAACTATATCATAATGTTAAGGACATTCGTTTTATTTTAAATTGAAATCGAATTTCATTTTCACATATTTTTGGAAGATAATTTTTTCTTATTTAATTAAATAACAAATAAAACATCATGTTATTACATTTAATATTTAAAAACAATATTTTCTCTTTTTTTTAATATTTAGTTTTTTTGAAATTCCGAGGGAATTCCGAGTAAAAACGGAATTCCCTCGGAATTTACAATATATATTTTTTATAATTAAGCGCTACATAATAATTTGTTGAGTTTAAATACAATCCTTGACAATTATATGTACAATTAGTGAATAAAAAAAGATAATTTTAGTTATTAAATTAGTGAATTGGTGGTTATACATATGTAATCAAACATTCGGTAAGTATTTGGAACGATATCATAACATTAAGTACATTCGTTTTATTTTAAATTGAAATCGAATTTCATTTTCACATATTTTCGGAAGATAATTTTTTCTTATTTAATTTACTAACAAATAAAACATCATGTTATTACATTTAATATTTAAAAACAATATTTTCTCTTTTTTTTTTAATATTTAGTGTTTTCGAAATTCCGAGGGATTTCCGAGGAAAACGGTTTTCCCTCGGAAATCCCTCGGAATTCCCTCGGAATTTGCAATATATATTTTTTAAAATTAAGCACTACATAATAATTTGTTGAGTTTAAATATAATCCATGACAATTATATGTATAATTAGTGAATAAAATAAGATAATTTTAGTTATTAAATGAGTGAATTGGTGGTTATACATATGTAATCAAACATTCGGTAAGTATTTGGAACGATATCATAACATTAAGGACATTCGTTTTATTTTAAATTGAAATCGAATTTCATTTTCACATATTTTCGGAAGATAATTTTTTCTTATTTAATTTACTAACAAATAAAACATCATGTTATTACATTTAATATTTAAAAACAATATTTTCTCTTTTTTTTAATATTTAGTTTTTTTGAAATTCCGAGGGAATTCCGAGGGAAAACGGAATTCCCTCGGAATTTACAATATATATTTTTTAAAATTAAGCACTACATAATAATTTGTTGAGTTTAAATACAATCCATGACAATTATATGTATAATTAGTGAATAAAATAAGATAATTTTAGTTATTAAATGAGTGAATTGGTGGTTATACATATGTAATCAAACATTCGGTAAGTATTTGGAACGATATCATAACATTAAGGACATTCGTTTTATTTTAAATTGAAATCGAATTTCATTTTCACATATTTTCGGAAGATAATTTTTTCTTATTTAATTTACTAACAAATAAAACATCATGTTATTTCATTTAATATTTAAAAATAATATTTTCTCTTTTTTTTCATATTTAGTGTTTTCGAAATTCCGAGGGATTTCCTAGGGAAAAGATTTTCCCTCGGAAATCCCTCGGAATTCCCTCAAAATTTCCAATATATATTTTTTAAGATTAAGCACTACATAATAATTTGTTGAGTTTAAATACAATCCTTGACAATTATATGTATACTTAGTGAATAAAATAAGATAATTTTAGTTATTAAATGAGTGAATTGATGGTTATACATATGTAATCAAACATTCGGTAAGTATTTGGAACGATATCATAATGTTAAGGACATTCGTTTTATTTTAAATTGAAATCGAATTTCTTTTTCACATATTTTTGGAAGATAATTTTTTCTTATTTAATTAACTAACAAATAAAACATCATGTTATTACATTTAATATTTAAAAACAATATTTTCTCTTTTTTTTAATATTTAGTTTTTTGGAAATTCCGAGGGAATTCCGAGTGAAAACGGAATTCCCTCGGAATTTACAATATATATTTTTTAAAATTAAGCACTACATAATAATTTGTTGAGTTTAAATACAATCCATGACAATTATATGTATAATTAGTGAATAAAATAAGATAATTTTAGTTATTAAATGAGTGAATTGGTGGTTATACATATGTAATCAAACATTCGGTAAGTATTTGGAACGATATCATAACATTAAGGACATTCGTTTCATTTTAAATTGAAATCGAATTTCATTTTCACATATTTTCGGAAGATAATTTTTTCTTATTTAATTTACTAACAAATAAAACATCATGTTATTTCATTTAATATTTAAAAATAATATTTTCTCTTTTTTTTAATATTTAGTGTTTTCGAAATTCCGAGGGATTTCCAAGGGAAAACGATTTTCCCTCGGAAATCCCTCTGAATTCCCTCAAAATTTCCAATATATATTTTTTAAGATTAAGCACTACATAATAATTTGTTGAGTTTAAATACAATCCTTGACAATTATATGTATACTTAGTGAATAAAATAAGATAATTTTAGTTATTAAATGAGTGAATTGATGGTTATACATATGTAATCAAACATTCGGTAAGTATTTGGAACGATATCATAATGTTAAGGACATTCGTTTTATTTTAAATTGAAATCGAATTTCTTTTTCACATATTTTTGGAAGATAATTTTTTCTTATTTAATTAACTAACAAATAAAACATCATGTTATTACATTTAATATTTAAAAACAATATTTTCCCTTTTTTTTAATATTTAGTTTTTTGGAAATTCCGAGGGAATTCCGAGTGAAAACGGAATTCCCTCGGAATTTACAATATATATTTTTTAAAATTAAGCACTACATAATAATTTGTTGAGTTTAAATACAATCCATGACAATTATATGTATAATTAGTGAATAAAATAAGATAATTTTAGTTATTAAATGAGTGAATTGATGGTTATACATATGTAATCAAACATTCGGTAAGTATTTGGAACTATATCATAATGTTAAGGACATTCGTTTTATTTTAAATTGAAATCGAATTTCATTTTCACATATTTTTGGAAGATAATTTTTTCTTATTTAATTAAATAACAAATAAAACATCATGTTATTACATTTAATATTTAAAAACAATATTTTCTCTTTTTTTTAATATTTAGTTTTTTTGAAATTCCGAGGGAATTCCGAGTAAAAACGGAATTCCCTCGGAATTTACAATATATATTTTTTAAAATTAAGCGCTACATAATAATTTGTTGAGTTTAAATACAATCCTTGACAATTATATGTACAATTAGTGAATAAAAAAAGATAATTTTAGTTATTAAATTAGTGAATTGGTGGTTATACATATGTAATCAAACATTCGGTAAGTATTTGGAACGATATCATAACATTAAGTACATTCGTTTTATTTTAAATTGAAATCGAATTTCATTTTCACATATTTTCGGAAGATAATTTTTTCTTATTTAATTTACTAACAAATAAAACATCATGTTATTACATTTAATATTTAAAAACAATATTTTCTCTTTTTTTTTAGTATTTAGTGTTTTCGAAATTCCGAGGGATTTCCGAGGGAAAACCGTTTTCCCTCGGAAATCCCTCGGAATTCCCTCGGAATTTGCAATATATATTTTTTAAAATTAAGCACTACATAATAATTTGTTGAGTTTAAATACAATCCATGACAATTATATGTATAATTAGTGAATAAAATAAGATAATTTTAGTTATTAAATGAGTGAATTGGTGGTTATACATATGTAATCAAACATTCGGTAAGTATTTGGAACGATATCATAACATTAAGGACATTCGTTTTATTTTAAATTGAAATCGAATTTCATTTTCACATATTTTCGGAAGATAATTTTTTCTTATTTAATTTACTAACAAATAACACATCATGTTATTTCATTTAAAATTTAAAAATAATATTTTCTCTTTTTTTTAATATTTAGTGTTTTCGAAATTCCGAGGGATTTCCAAGGGAAAAAGATTTTCCCTCGGAAATCCCTCGGAATTCCCTCGAAATTTCCAATATATATTTTTTAAGATTAAGCACTACATAATAATTTGTTGAGTTTAAATACAATCCTTGACAATTATATGCATACTTGGTGAATAAAATAAGATAATTTTAGTTATTAAATGAGTGAATTGATGGTTATACATATGTAATCAAACATTCGGTAAGTATTTGGAACGATATCATAATGTTAAGGACATTCGTTTTATTTTAAATTGAAATCGAAATTCTTTTTCACATATTTTTGGAAGATAATTTTTTCTTATTTAATTAACTAACAAATAAAACATCATGTTATTACATTTAATATTTAAAAACAATATTTTCTCTTTTTTTTAATATTTAGTTTTTTGGAAATTCCGAGGGAATTCCGAGTGAAAAAGTAATTCCCTCGGAATTTACAATATATATTTTTTAAAATTAAGCACTACATAATAATTTGTTGAGTTTAAATACAATCCATGACAATTATATGTATAATTAGTGAATAAAATAAGATAATTTTAGTTATTAAATGAGTGAATTGATGGTTATACATATGTAGTCAAACATTCGGTAAGTATTTGGAACTATATCATAACATTAAGTACATTCGTTTTATTTTAAATTGAAATCGAATTTCATTTTCACATATTCTCGGAAGATAATTTTTTCTTATTTAATTTACTAACAAATAAAACATCATGTTATTACATTTAATATTCAAAAACAATATTTTCTCTTTTTTTTTAATATTTAGTGTTTTCGAAATTCCGAGGGATTTCCGAGGGAAAACGGTTTTCCCTAGGAAATCCCTCGGAATTCCCTCGGAATTTGCAATATATATTTTTTAAAATTAAGCACTACATATTAATTTGTTGAGTTTAAATACAATCCTTGACAATTATATGTATACTTAGTGAATAAAATAAGATAATTTTAGTTATTAAATGAGTGAATTGGTGGTTATACATATGTAATCAAACATTCGGTAAGTATTTGGAACGATATCATAACATTAAGGACATTCGTTTTATTTTAAATTGAAATCGAATTTCATTTTCACATATTTTCGGAAGATAATTTTTTCTTATTTAATTTACTAACAAATAAAACATCATGTTATTTCATTTAATATTTAAAAATAATATTTTCTCTTTTTTTTCATATTTAGTGTTTTCGAAATTCCGAGGGATTTCCAAGGGAAAAAGATTTTCCCTCGGAAATCCCTCGGAATTCCCTCAAAATTTCCAATAAATATTTTTTAAGATTAAGCACTACATAATAATTTGTTGAGTTTAAATACAATCCTTGACAATTATATGTATACTTAGTGAATAAAATAAGATAATTTTAGTTATTAAATGAGTGAATTGATGGTTATACATATGTAATCAAACATTCGGTAAGTATTTGGAACGATATCATAATGTTAAGGACATTCGTTTTATTTTAAATTGAAATCGAATTTCTTTTTCACATATTTTTGGAAGATAATTTTTTCTTATTTAATTAACTAACAAATAAAACATCATGTTATTACATTTAATATTTAAAAACAATATTTTCTCTTTTTTTTAATATTTAGTTTTTTGGAAATTCCGAGGGAATTCCGAGTGAAAACGGAATTCCCTCGGAATTTACAATATATATTTTTTAAAATTAAGCACTACATAATAATTTGTTGAGTTTAAATACAATCCATGACAATTATATGTATAATTAGTGAATAAAATAAGATAATTTTAGTTATTAAATGAGTGAATTGGTGGTTATACATATGTAATCAAACATTCGGTAAGTATTTGGAACGATATCATAACATTAAGGACATTCGTTTCATTTTAAATTGAAATCGAATTTCATTTTCACATATTTTCGGAAGATAATTTTTTCTTATTTAATTTACTAACAAATAAAACATCATGTTATTTCATTTAATATTTAAAAATAATATTTTCTCTTTTTTTTCATATTTAGTGTTTTCGAAATTCCGAGGGATTTCCAAGGGAAAAAGATTTTCCCTCGGAAATCCCTCGGAATTCCCTCAAAATTTCCAATAAATATTTTTTAAGATTAAGCACTACATAATAATTTGTTGAGTTTAAATACAATCCTTGACAATTATATGTATACTTAGTGAATAAAATAAGATAATTTTAGTTATTAAATGAGTGAATTGATGGTTATACATATGTAATCAAACATTCGGTAAGTATTTGGAACGATATCATAATGTTAAGGACATTCGTTTTATTTTAAATTGAAATCGAATTTCTTTTTCACATATTTTTGGAAGATAATTTTTTCTTATTTAATTAACTAACAAATAAAACATCATGTTATTACATTTAATATTTAAAAACAATATTTTCCCTTTTTTTTAATATTTAGTTTTTTGGAAATTCCGAGGGAATTCCGAGTGAAAACGGAATTCCCTCGGAATTTACAATATATATTTTTTAAAATTAAGCACTACATAATAATTTGTTGAGTTTAAATACAATCCATGACAATTATATGTATAATTAGTGAATAAAATAAGATAATTTTAGTTATTAAATGAGTGAATTGATGGTTATACATATGTAATCAAACATTCGGTAAGTATTTGGAACTATATCATAATGTTAAGGACATTCGTTTTATTTTAAATTGAAATCGAATTTCATTTTCACATATTTTTGGAAGATAATTTTTTCTTATTTAATTAAATAACAAATAAAACATCATGTTATTACATTTAATATTTAAAAACAATATTTTCTCTTTTTTTTAATATTTAGTTTTTTTGAAATTCCGAGGGAATTCCGAGTAAAAACGGAATTCCCTCGGAATTTACAATATATATTTTTTAAAATTAAGCGCTACATAATAATTTGTTGAGTTTAAATACAATCCTTGACAATTATATGTACAATTAGTGAATAAAAAAAGATAATTTTAGTTATTAAATTAGTGAATTGGTGGTTATACATATGTAATCAAACATTCGGTAAGTATTTGGAACGATATCATAACATTAAGTACATTCGTTTTATTTTAAAATGAAATCGAATTTCATTTTCACATATTTTCGGAAGATAATTTTTTCTTATTTAATTTACTAACAAATAAAACATCATGTTATTACATTTAATATTTAAAAACAATATTTTCTCTTTTTTTTAATATTTAGTTTTTTTGAAATTCCGAGGGAATTCCGAGGGAAAACGGAATTCCCTCGGAATTTACAATATATATTTTTTAAAATTAAGCACTACATAATAATTTGTTGAGTTTAAATACAATCCATGACAATTATATGTATAATTAGTGAATAAAATAAGATAATTTTAGTTATTAAATGAGTGAATTGGTGGTTATACATATGTAATCAAACATTCGGTAAGTATTTGGAACGATATCATAACATTAAGGACATTCGTTTTATTTTAAATTGAAATCGAATTTCATTTTCACATATTTTCGGAAGATAATTTTTTCTTATTTAATTTACTAACAAATAAAACATCATGTTATTACATTTAATATTTAAAAACAATATTTTCTCTTTTTTTTAATATTTAGTTTTTTTGAAATTCCGAGGGAATTCCGAGGGAAAACGGAATTCCCTCGGAATTTACAATATATATTTTTTAAAATTAAGCACTACATAATAATTTGTTGAGTTTAAATACAATCCATGACAATTATATGTATAATTAGTGAATAAAATAAGATAATTTTAGTTATTAAATGAGTGAATTGGTGGTTATACATATGTAATCAAACATTCGGTAAGTATTTGGAACGATATCATAACATTAAGGACATTCGTTTTATTTTAAATTGAAATCGAATTTCATTTTCACATATTTTCGGAAGATAATTTTTTCTTATTTAATTTACTAACAAATAAAACATCATGTTATTACATTTAATATTTAAAAACAATATTTTCTCTTTTTTTTAATATTTAGTTTTTTGGAAATTCCGAGGGAATTCCGAGTGAAAACGGAATTCCCTCGGAATTTACAATATATATTTTTTAAAATTAAGCACTACATAATAATTTGTTGAGTTTAAATACAATCCATGACAATTATATGTATAATTAGTGAATAAAATAAGATAATTTTAGTTATTAAATGAGTGAATTGGTGGTTATACATATGTAATCAAACATTCGGTAAGTATTTGGAACGATATCATAACATTAAGGACATTCGTTTCATTTTAAATTGAAATCGAATTTCATTTTCACATATTTTCGGAAGATAATTTTTTCTTATTTAATTTACTAACAAATAAAACATCATGTTATTTCATTTAATATTTAAAAATAATATTTTCTCTTTTTTTTAATATTTAGTGTTTTCGAAATTCCGAGGGATTTCCAAGGGAAAACGATTTTCCCTCGGAAATCCCTCTGAATTCCCTCAAAATTTCCAATATATATTTTTTAAGATTAAGCACTACATAATAATTTGTTGAGTTTAAATACAATCCTTGACAATTATATGTATACTTAGTGAATAAAATAAGATAATTTTAGTTATTAAATGAGTGAATTGATGGTTATACATATGTAATCAAACATTCGGTAAGTATTTGGAACGATATCATAATGTTAAGGACATTCGTTTTATTTTAAATTGAAATCGAATTTCTTTTTCACATATTTTTGGAAGATAATTTTTTCTTATTTAATTAACTAACAAATAAAACATCATGTTATTACATTTAATATTTAAAAACAATATTTTCCCTTTTTTTTAATATTTAGTTTTTTGGAAATTCCGAGGGAATTCCGAGTGAAAACGGAATTCCCTCGGAATTTACAATATATATTTTTTAAAATTAAGCACTACATAATAATTTGTTGAGTTTAAATACAATCCATGACAATTATATGTATAATTAGTGAATAAAATAAGATAATTTTAGTTATTAAATGAGTGAATTGATGGTTATACATATGTAATCAAACATTCGGTAAGTATTTGGAACTATATCATAATGTTAAGGACATTCGTTTTATTTTAAATTGAAATCGAATTTCATTTTCACATATTTTTGGAAGATAATTTTTTCTTATTTAATTAAATAACAAATAAAACATCATGTTATTACATTTAATATTTAAAAACAATATTTTCTCTTTTTTTTAATATTTAGTTTTTTTGAAATTCCGAGGGAATTCCGAGTAAAAACGGAATTCCCTCGGAATTTACAATATATATTTTTTAAAATTAAGCGCTACATAATAATTTGTTGAGTTTAAATACAATCCTTGACAATTATATGTACAATTAGTGAATAAAAAAAGATAATTTTAGTTATTAAATTAGTGAATTGGTGGTTATACATATGTAATCAAACATTCGGTAAGTATTTGGAACGATATCATAACATTAAGTACATTCGTTTTATTTTAAATTGAAATCGAATTTCATTTTCACATATTTTCGGAAGATAATTTTTTCTTATTTAATTTACTAACAAATAAAACATCATGTTATTACATTTAATATTTAAAAACAATATTTTCTCTTTTTTTTTAGTATTTAGTGTTTTCGAAATTCCGAGGGATTTCCGAGGGAAAACCGTTTTCCCTCGGAAATCCCTCGGAATTCCCTCGGAATTTGCAATATATATTTTTTAAAATTAAGCACTACATAATAATTTGTTGAGTTTAAATACAATCCATGACAATTATATGTATAATTAGTGAATAAAATAAGATAATTTTAGTTATTAAATGAGTGAATTGGTGGTTATACATATGTAATCAAACATTCGGTAAGTATTTGGAACGATATCATAACATTAAGGACATTCGTTTTATTTTAAATTGAAATCGAATTTCATTTTCACATATTTTCGGAAGATAATTTTTTCTTATTTAATTTACTAACAAATAACACATCATGTTATTTCATTTAAAATTTAAAAATAATATTTTCTCTTTTTTTTAATATTTAGTGTTTTCGAAATTCCGAGGGATTTCCAAGGGAAAAAGATTTTCCCTCGGAAATCCCTCGGAATTCCCTCGAAATTTCCAATATATATTTTTTAAGATTAAGCACTACATAATAATTTGTTGAGTTTAAATACAATCCTTGACAATTATATGCATACTTGGTGAATAAAATAAGATAATTTTAGTTATTAAATGAGTGAATTGATGGTTATACATATGTAATCAAACATTCGGTAAGTATTTGGAACGATATCATAATGTTAAGGACATTCGTTTTATTTTAAATTGAAATCGAAATTCTTTTTCACATATTTTTGGAAGATAATTTTTTCTTATTTAATTAACTAACAAATAAAACATCATGTTATTACATTTAATATTTAAAAACAATATTTTCTCTTTTTTTTAATATTTAGTTTTTTGGAAATTCCGAGGGAATTCCGAGTGAAAAAGTAATTCCCTCGGAATTTACAATATATATTTTTTAAAATTAAGCACTACATAATAATTTGTTGAGTTTAAATACAATCCATGACAATTATATGTATAATTAGTGAATAAAATAAGATAATTTTAGTTATTAAATGAGTGAATTGATGGTTATACATATGTAGTCAAACATTCGGTAAGTATTTGGAACTATATCATAACATTAAGTACATTCGTTTTATTTTAAATTGAAATCGAATTTCATTTTCACATATTCTCGGAAGATAATTTTTTCTTATTTAATTTACTAACAAATAAAACATCATGTTATTACATTTAATATTCAAAAACAATATTTTCTCTTTTTTTTTAATATTTAGTGTTTTCGAAATTCCGAGGGATTTCCGAGGGAAAACGGTTTTCCCTAGGAAATCCCTCGGAATTCCCTCGGAATTTGCAATATATATTTTTTAAAATTAAGCACTACATATTAATTTGTTGAGTTTAAATACAATCCTTGACAATTATATGTATACTTAGTGAATAAAATAAGATAATTTTAGTTATTAAATGAGTGAATTGGTGGTTATACATATGTAATCAAACATTCGGTAAGTATTTGGAACGATATCATAACATTAAGGACATTCGTTTTATTTTAAATTGAAATCGAATTTCATTTTCACATATTTTCGGAAGATAATTTTTTCTTATTTAATTTACTAACAAATAAAACATCATGTTATTTCATTTAATATTTAAAAATAATATTTTCTCTTTTTTTTCATATTTAGTGTTTTCGAAATTCCGAGGGATTTCCAAGGGAAAAAGATTTTCCCTCGGAAATCCCTCGGAATTCCCTCAAAATTTCCAATAAATATTTTTTAAGATTAAGCACTACATAATAATTTGTTGAGTTTAAATACAATCCTTGACAATTATATGTATACTTAGTGAATAAAATAAGATAATTTTAGTTATTAAATGAGTGAATTGATGGTTATACATATGTAATCAAACATTCGGTAAGTATTTGGAACGATATCATAATGTTAAGGACATTCGTTTTATTTTAAATTGAAATCGAATTTCTTTTTCACATATTTTTGGAAGATAATTTTTTCTTATTTAATTAACTAACAAATAAAACATCATGTTATTACATTTAATATTTAAAAACAATATTTTCTCTTTTTTTTAATATTTAGTTTTTTGGAAATTCCGAGGGAATTCCGAGTGAAAACGGAATTCCCTCGGAATTTACAATATATATTTTTTAAAATTAAGCACTACATAATAATTTGTTGAGTTTAAATACAATCCATGACAATTATATGTATAATTAGTGAATAAAATAAGATAATTTTAGTTATTAAATGAGTGAATTGGTGGTTATACATATGTAATCAAACATTCGGTAAGTATTTGGAACGATATCATAACATTAAGGACATTCGTTTCATTTTAAATTGAAATCGAATTTCATTTTCACATATTTTCGGAAGATAATTTTTTCTTATTTAATTTACTAACAAATAAAACATCATGTTATTTCATTTAATATTTAAAAATAATATTTTCTCTTTTTTTTCATATTTAGTGTTTTCGAAATTCCGAGGGATTTCCAAGGGAAAAAGATTTTCCCTCGGAAATCCCTCGGAATTCCCTCAAAATTTCCAATAAATATTTTTTAAGATTAAGCACTACATAATAATTTGTTGAGTTTAAATACAATCCTTGACAATTATATGTATACTTAGTGAATAAAATAAGATAATTTTAGTTATTAAATGAGTGAATTGATGGTTATACATATGTAATCAAACATTCGGTAAGTATTTGGAACGATATCATAATGTTAAGGACATTCGTTTTATTTTAAATTGAAATCGAATTTCTTTTTCACATATTTTTGGAAGATAATTTTTTCTTATTTAATTAACTAACAAATAAAACATCATGTTATTACATTTAATATTTAAAAACAATATTTTCCCTTTTTTTTAATATTTAGTTTTTTGGAAATTCCGAGGGAATTCCGAGTGAAAACGGAATTCCCTCGGAATTTACAATATATATTTTTTAAAATTAAGCACTACATAATAATTTGTTGAGTTTAAATACAATCCATGACAATTATATGTATAATTAGTGAATAAAATAAGATAATTTTAGTTATTAAATGAGTGAATTGATGGTTATACATATGTAATCAAACATTCGGTAAGTATTTGGAACTATATCATAATGTTAAGGACATTCGTTTTATTTTAAATTGAAATCGAATTTCATTTTCACATATTTTTGGAAGATAATTTTTTCTTATTTAATTAAATAACAAATAAAACATCATGTTATTACATTTAATATTTAAAAACAATATTTTCTCTTTTTTTTAATATTTAGTTTTTTTGAAATTCCGAGGGAATTCCGAGTAAAAACGGAATTCCCTCGGAATTTACAATATATATTTTTTAAAATTAAGCGCTACATAATAATTTGTTGAGTTTAAATACAATCCTTGACAATTATATGTACAATTAGTGAATAAAAAAAGATAATTTTAGTTATTAAATTAGTGAATTGGTGGTTATACATATGTAATCAAACATTCGGTAAGTATTTGGAACGATATCATAACATTAAGTACATTCGTTTTATTTTAAAATGAAATCGAATTTCATTTTCACATATTTTCGGAAGATAATTTTTTCTTATTTAATTTACTAACAAATAAAACATCATGTTATTACATTTAATATTTAAAAACAATATTTTCTCTTTTTTTTAATATTTAGTTTTTTTGAAATTCCGAGGGAATTCCGAGGGAAAACGGAATTCCCTCGGAATTTACAATATATATTTTTTAAAATTAAGCACTACATAATAATTTGTTGAGTTTAAATACAATCCATGACAATTATATGTATAATTAGTGAATAAAATAAGATAATTTTAGTTATTAAATGAGTGAATTGGTGGTTATACATATGTAATCAAACATTCGGTAAGTATTTGGAACGATATCATAACATTAAGGACATTCGTTTTATTTTAAATTGAAATCGAATTTCATTTTCACATATTTTCGGAAGATAATTTTTTCTTATTTAATTTACTAACAAATAAAACATCATGTTATTACATTTAATATTTAAAAACAATATTTTCTCTTTTTTTTAATATTTAGTTTTTTTGAAATTCCGAGGGAATTCCGAGGGAAAACGGAATTCCCTCGGAATTTACAATATATATTTTTTAAAATTAAGCACTACATAATAATTTGTTGAGTTTAAATACAATCCATGACAATTATATGTATAATTAGTGAATAAAATAAGATAATTTTAGTTATTAAATGAGTGAATTGGTGGTTATACATATGTAATCAAACATTCGGTAAGTATTTGGAACGATATCATAACATTAAGGACATTCGTTTTATTTTAAATTGAAATCGAATTTCATTTTCACATATTTTCGGAAGATAATTTTTTCTTATTTAATTTACTAACAAATAAAACATCATGTTATTACATTTAATATTTAAAAACAATATTTTCTCTTTTTTTTAATATTTAGTTTTTTTGAAATTCCGAGGGAATTCCGAGGGAAAACGGAATTCCCTCGGAATTTACAATATATATTTTTTAAAATTAAGCACTACATAATAATTTGTTGAGTTTAAATACAATCCATGACAATTATATGTATAATTAGTGAATAAAATAAGATAATTTTAGTTATTAAATGAGTGAATTGGTGGTTATACATATGTAATCAAACATTCGGTAAGTATTTGGAACGATATCATAACATTAAGGACATTCGTTTTATTTTAAATTGAAATCGAATTTCATTTTCACATATTTTCGGAAGATAATTTTTTCTTATTTAATTTACTAACAAATAAAACATCATGTTATTTCATTTAATATTTAAAAATAATATTTTCTCTTTTTTTTCATATTTAGTGTTTTCGAAATTCCGAGGGATTTCCTAGGGAAAAAGATTTTCCCTCGGAAATCCCTCGGAATTCCCTCAAAATTTCCAATATATATTTTTTAAGATTAAGCACTACATAATAATTTGTTGAGTTTAAATACAATCCTTGACAATTATATGTATACTTAGTGAATAAAATAAGATAATTTTAGTTATTAAATGAGTGAATTGATGGTTATACATATGTAATCAAACATTCGGTAAGTATTTGGAACGATATCATAATGTTAAGGACATTCGTTTTATTTTAAATTGAAATCGAATTTCTTTTTCACATATTTTTGGAAGATAATTTTTTCTTATTTAATTAACTAACAAATAAAACATCATGTTATTACATTTAATATTTAAAAACAATATTTTCTCTTTTTTTTAATATTTAGTTTTTTGGAAATTCCGAGGGAATTCCGAGTGAAAACGGAATTCCCTCGGAATTTACAATATATATTTTTTAAAATTAAGCACTACATAATAATTTGTTGAGTTTAAATACAATCCATGACAATTATATGTATAATTAGTGAATAAAATAAGATAATTTTAGTTATTAAATGAGTGAATTGATGGTTATACATATGTAATCAAACATTCGGTAAGTATTTGGAACTATATCATAATGTTAAGGACATTCGTTTTATTTTAAATTGAAATCGAATTTCATTTTCACATATTTTTGGAAGATAATTTTTTCTTATTTAATTAAATAACAAATAAAACATCATGTTATTACATTTAATATTTAAAAACAATATTTTCTCTTTTTTTTAATATTTAGTTTTTTTGAAATTCCGAGGGAATTCCGAGTAAAAACGGAATTCCCTCGGAATTTACAATATATATTTTTTATAATTAAGCGCTACATAATAATTTGTTGAGTTTAAATACAATCCTTGACAATTATATGTACAATTAGTGAATAAAAAAAGATAATTTTAGTTATTAAATTAGTGAATTGGTGGTTATACATATGTAATCAAACATTCGGTAAGTATTTGGAACGATATCATAACATTAAGTACATTCGTTTTATTTTAAATTGAAATCGAATTTCATTTTCACATATTTTCGGAAGATAATTTTTTCTTATTTAATTTACTAACAAATAAAACATCATGTTATTACATTTAATATTTAAAAACAATATTTTCTCTTTTTTTTTTAATATTTAGTGTTTTCGAAATTCCGAGGGATTTCCGAGGAAAACGGTTTTCCCTCGGAAATCCCTCGGAATTCCCTCGGAATTTGCAATATATATTTTTTAAAATTAAGCACTACATAATAATTTGTTGAGTTTAAATATAATCCATGACAATTATATGTATAATTAGTGAATAAAATAAGATAATTTTAGTTATTAAATGAGTGAATTGGTGGTTATACATATGTAATCAAACATTCGGTAAGTATTTGGAACGATATCATAACATTAAGGACATTCGTTTTATTTTAAATTGAAATCGAATTTCATTTTCACATATTTTCGGAAGATAATTTTTTCTTATTTAATTTACTAACAAATAAAACATCATGTTATTACATTTAATATTTAAAAACAATATTTTCTCTTTTTTTTAATATTTAGTTTTTTTGAAATTCCGAGGGAATTCCGAGGGAAAACGGAATTCCCTCGGAATTTACAATATATATTTTTTAAAATTAAGCACTACATAATAATTTGTTGAGTTTAAATACAATCCATGACAATTATATGTATAATTAGTGAATAAAATAAGATAATTTTAGTTATTAAATGAGTGAATTGGTGGTTATACATATGTAATCAAACATTCGGTAAGTATTTGGAACGATATCATAACATTAAGGACATTCGTTTTATTTTAAATTGAAATCGAATTTCATTTTCACATATTTTCGGAAGATAATTTTTTCTTATTTAATTTACTAACAAATAAAACATCATGTTATTTCATTTAATATTTAAAAATAATATTTTCTCTTTTTTTTCATATTTAGTGTTTTCGAAATTCCGAGGGATTTCCTAGGGAAAAGATTTTCCCTCGGAAATCCCTCGGAATTCCCTCAAAATTTCCAATATATATTTTTTAAGATTAAGCACTACATAATAATTTGTTGAGTTTAAATACAATCCTTGACAATTATATGTATACTTAGTGAATAAAATAAGATAATTTTAGTTATTAAATGAGTGAATTGATGGTTATACATATGTAATCAAACATTCGGTAAGTATTTGGAACGATATCATAATGTTAAGGACATTCGTTTTATTTTAAATTGAAATCGAATTTCTTTTTCACATATTTTTGGAAGATAATTTTTTCTTATTTAATTAACTAACAAATAAAACATCATGTTATTACATTTAATATTTAAAAACAATATTTTCTCTTTTTTTTAATATTTAGTTTTTTGGAAATTCCGAGGGAATTCCGAGTGAAAACGGAATTCCCTCGGAATTTACAATATATATTTTTTAAAATTAAGCACTACATAATAATTTGTTGAGTTTAAATACAATCCATGACAATTATATGTATAATTAGTGAATAAAATAAGATAATTTTAGTTATTAAATGAGTGAATTGGTGGTTATACATATGTAATCAAACATTCGGTAAGTATTTGGAACGATATCATAACATTAAGGACATTCGTTTCATTTTAAATTGAAATCGAATTTCATTTTCACATATTTTCGGAAGATAATTTTTTCTTATTTAATTTACTAACAAATAAAACATCATGTTATTTCATTTAATATTTAAAAATAATATTTTCTCTTTTTTTTAATATTTAGTGTTTTCGAAATTCCGAGGGATTTCCAAGGGAAAACGATTTTCCCTCGGAAATCCCTCTGAATTCCCTCAAAATTTCCAATATATATTTTTTAAGATTAAGCACTACATAATAATTTGTTGAGTTTAAATACAATCCTTGACAATTATATGTATACTTAGTGAATAAAATAAGATAATTTTAGTTATTAAATGAGTGAATTGATGGTTATACATATGTAATCAAACATTCGGTAAGTATTTGGAACGATATCATAATGTTAAGGACATTCGTTTTATTTTAAATTGAAATCGAATTTCTTTTTCACATATTTTTGGAAGATAATTTTTTCTTATTTAATTAACTAACAAATAAAACATCATGTTATTACATTTAATATTTAAAAACAATATTTTCCCTTTTTTTTAATATTTAGTTTTTTGGAAATTCCGAGGGAATTCCGAGTGAAAACGGAATTCCCTCGGAATTTACAATATATATTTTTTAAAATTAAGCACTACATAATAATTTGTTGAGTTTAAATACAATCCATGACAATTATATGTATAATTAGTGAATAAAATAAGATAATTTTAGTTATTAAATGAGTGAATTGATGGTTATACATATGTAATCAAACATTCGGTAAGTATTTGGAACTATATCATAATGTTAAGGACATTCGTTTTATTTTAAATTGAAATCGAATTTCATTTTCACATATTTTTGGAAGATAATTTTTTCTTATTTAATTAAATAACAAATAAAACATCATGTTATTACATTTAATATTTAAAAACAATATTTTCTCTTTTTTTTAATATTTAGTTTTTTTGAAATTCCGAGGGAATTCCGAGTAAAAACGGAATTCCCTCGGAATTTACAATATATATTTTTTAAAATTAAGCGCTACATAATAATTTGTTGAGTTTAAATACAATCCTTGACAATTATATGTACAATTAGTGAATAAAAAAAGATAATTTTAGTTATTAAATTAGTGAATTGGTGGTTATACATATGTAATCAAACATTCGGTAAGTATTTGGAACGATATCATAACATTAAGTACATTCGTTTTATTTTAAATTGAAATCGAATTTCATTTTCACATATTTTCGGAAGATAATTTTTTCTTATTTAATTTACTAACAAATAAAACATCATGTTATTACATTTAATATTTAAAAACAATATTTTCTCTTTTTTTTTAGTATTTAGTGTTTTCGAAATTCCGAGGGATTTCCGAGGGAAAACCGTTTTCCCTCGGAAATCCCTCGGAATTCCCTCGGAATTTGCAATATATATTTTTTAAAATTAAGCACTACATAATAATTTGTTGAGTTTAAATACAATCCATGACAATTATATGTATAATTAGTGAATAAAATAAGATAATTTTAGTTATTAAATGAGTGAATTGGTGGTTATACATATGTAATCAAACATTCGGTAAGTATTTGGAACGATATCATAACATTAAGGACATTCGTTTTATTTTAAATTGAAATCGAATTTCATTTTCACATATTTTCGGAAGATAATTTTTTCTTATTTAATTTACTAACAAATAACACATCATGTTATTTCATTTAAAATTTAAAAATAATATTTTCTCTTTTTTTTAATATTTAGTGTTTTCGAAATTCCGAGGGATTTCCAAGGGAAAAAGATTTTCCCTCGGAAATCCCTCGGAATTCCCTCGAAATTTCCAATATATATTTTTTAAGATTAAGCACTACATAATAATTTGTTGAGTTTAAATACAATCCTTGACAATTATATGCATACTTGGTGAATAAAATAAGATAATTTTAGTTATTAAATGAGTGAATTGATGGTTATACATATGTAATCAAACATTCGGTAAGTATTTGGAACGATATCATAATGTTAAGGACATTCGTTTTATTTTAAATTGAAATCGAAATTCTTTTTCACATATTTTTGGAAGATAATTTTTTCTTATTTAATTAACTAACAAATAAAACATCATGTTATTACATTTAATATTTAAAAACAATATTTTCTCTTTTTTTTAATATTTAGTTTTTTGGAAATTCCGAGGGAATTCCGAGTGAAAAAGTAATTCCCTCGGAATTTACAATATATATTTTTTAAAATTAAGCACTACATAATAATTTGTTGAGTTTAAATACAATCCATGACAATTATATGTATAATTAGTGAATAAAATAAGATAATTTTAGTTATTAAATGAGTGAATTGATGGTTATACATATGTAGTCAAACATTCGGTAAGTATTTGGAACTATATCATAACATTAAGTACATTCGTTTTATTTTAAATTGAAATCGAATTTCATTTTCACATATTCTCGGAAGATAATTTTTTCTTATTTAATTTACTAACAAATAAAACATCATGTTATTACATTTAATATTCAAAAACAATATTTTCTCTTTTTTTTTAATATTTAGTGTTTTCGAAATTCCGAGGGATTTCCGAGGGAAAACGGTTTTCCCTAGGAAATCCCTCGGAATTCCCTCGGAATTTGCAATATATATTTTTTAAAATTAAGCACTACATATTAATTTGTTGAGTTTAAATACAATCCTTGACAATTATATGTATACTTAGTGAATAAAATAAGATAATTTTAGTTATTAAATGAGTGAATTGGTGGTTATACATATGTAATCAAACATTCGGTAAGTATTTGGAACGATATCATAACATTAAGGACATTCGTTTTATTTTAAATTGAAATCGAATTTCATTTTCACATATTTTCGGAAGATAATTTTTTCTTATTTAATTTACTAACAAATAAAACATCATGTTATTTCATTTAATATTTAAAAATAATATTTTCTCTTTTTTTTCATATTTAGTGTTTTCGAAATTCCGAGGGATTTCCAAGGGAAAAAGATTTTCCCTCGGAAATCCCTCGGAATTCCCTCAAAATTTCCAATAAATATTTTTTAAGATTAAGCACTACATAATAATTTGTTGAGTTTAAATACAATCCTTGACAATTATATGTATACTTAGTGAATAAAATAAGATAATTTTAGTTATTAAATGAGTGAATTGATGGTTATACATATGTAATCAAACATTCGGTAAGTATTTGGAACGATATCATAATGTTAAGGACATTCGTTTTATTTTAAATTGAAATCGAATTTCTTTTTCACATATTTTTGGAAGATAATTTTTTCTTATTTAATTAACTAACAAATAAAACATCATGTTATTACATTTAATATTTAAAAACAATATTTTCTCTTTTTTTTAATATTTAGTTTTTTGGAAATTCCGAGGGAATTCCGAGTGAAAACGGAATTCCCTCGGAATTTACAATATATATTTTTTAAAATTAAGCACTACATAATAATTTGTTGAGTTTAAATACAATCCATGACAATTATATGTATAATTAGTGAATAAAATAAGATAATTTTAGTTATTAAATGAGTGAATTGGTGGTTATACATATGTAATCAAACATTCGGTAAGTATTTGGAACGATATCATAACATTAAGGACATTCGTTTCATTTTAAATTGAAATCGAATTTCATTTTCACATATTTTCGGAAGATAATTTTTTCTTATTTAATTTACTAACAAATAAAACATCATGTTATTTCATTTAATATTTAAAAATAATATTTTCTCTTTTTTTTAATATTTAGTGTTTTCGAAATTCCGAGGGATTTCCAAGGGAAAAAGATTTTCCCTCGGAAATCCCTCTGAATTCCCTCAAAATTTCCAATATATATTTTTTAAGATTAAGCACTACATAATAATTTGTTGAGTTTAAATACAATCCTTGACAATTATATGTATACTTAGTGAATAAAATAAGATAATTTTAGTTATTAAATGAGTGAATTGATGGTTATACATATGTAATCAAACATTCGGTAAGTATTTGGAACGATATCATAATGTTAAGGACATTCGTTTTATTTTAAATTGAAATCGAATTTCTTTTTCACATATTTTTGGAAGATAATTTTTTCTTATTTAATTAACTAACAAATAAAACATCATGTTATTACATTTAATATTTAAAAACAATATTTTCCCTTTTTTTTAATATTTAGTTTTTTGGAAATTCCGAGGGAATTCCGAGTGAAAACGGAATTCCCTCGGAATTTACAATATATATTTTTTAAAATTAAGCACTACATAATAATTTGTTGAGTTTAAATACAATCCATGACAATTATATGTATAATTAGTGAATAAAATAAGATAATTTTAGTTATTAAATGAGTGAATTGATGGTTATACATATGTAATCAAACATTCGGTAAGTATTTGGAACTATATCATAATGTTAAGGACATTCGTTTTATTTTAAATTGAAATCGAATTTCATTTTCACATATTTTTGGAAGATAATTTTTTCTTATTTAATTAAATAACAAATAAAACATCATGTTATTACATTTAATATTTAAAAACAATATTTTCTCTTTTTTTTAATATTTAGTTTTTTTGAAATTCCGAGGGAATTCCGAGTAAAAACGGAATTCCCTCGGAATTTACAATATATATTTTTTAAAATTAAGCGCTACATAATAATTTGTTGAGTTTAAATACAATCCTTGACAATTATATGTACAATTAGTGAATAAAAAAAGATAATTTTAGTTATTAAATTAGTGAATTGGTGGTTATACATATGTAATCAAACATTCGGTAAGTATTTGGAACGATATCATAACATTAAGTACATTCGTTTTATTTTAAATTGAAATCGAATTTCATTTTCACATATTTTCGGAAGATAATTTTTTCTTATTTAATTTACTAACAAATAAAACATCATGTTATTACATTTAATATTTAAAAACAATATTTTCTCTTTTTTTTAATATTTAGTTTTTTTGAAATTCCGAGGGAATTCCGAGGGAAAACGGAATTCCCACGGAATTTACAATATATATTTTTTAAAATTAAGCACTACATAATAATTTGTTGAGTTTAAATACAATCCATGACAATTATATGTATAATTAGTGAATAAAATAAGATAATTCTAGTTATTAAATGAGTGAATTGGTGGTTATACATATATAATCAAACATTCGGTAAGTATTTGGAACGATATCATAACATTAAGGACATTCGTTTTATTTTAAATTGAAATTGAATTTCATTTTCACATATTTTCGGAAGATAATTTTTTCTTATTTAATTTACTAACAAATAAAACATCATGTTATTTCATTTAATATTTAAAAATAATATTTTCTCTTTTTTTTCATATTTAGTGTTTTCGAAATTCCGAGGGATTTCCAAGGGAAAAAGATTTTCCCTCGGAAATCCCTCGGAATTCCCTCAAAATTTCCAATATATATTTTTTAAGATTAAGCACTACATAATAATTTGTTGAGTTTAAATACAATCCTTGACAATTATATGTATACTTAGTGAATAAAATAAGATAATTTTAGTTATTAAATGAGTGAATTGATGGTTATACATATGTAATCAAACATTCGGTAAGTATTTGGAACGATATCATAATGTTAAGGACATTCGTTTTATTTTAAATTGAAATCGAATTTCTTTTTCACATATTTTTGGAAGATAATTTTTTCTTATTTAATTAACTAACAAATAAAACATCATGTTATTACATTTAATATTTAAAAACAATATTTTCCCTTTTTTTTAATATTTAGTTTTTTGGAAATTCCGAGGGAATTCCGAGTGAAAACGGAATTCCCTCGGAATTTACAATATATATTTTTTAAAATTAAGCACTACATAATAATTTGTTGAGTTTAAATACAATCCATGACAATTATATGTATAATTAGTGAATAAAATAAGATAATTTTAGTTATTAAATGAGTGAATTGATGGTTATACATATGTAATCAAACATTCGGTAAGTATTTGGAACTATATCATAATGTTAAGGACATTCGTTTTATTTTAAATTGAAATCGAATTTCATTTTCACATATTTTTGGAAGATAATTTTTTCTTATTTAATTAAATAACAAATAAAACATCATGTTATTACATTTAATATTTAAAAACAATATTTTCTCTTTTTTTTAATATTTAGTTTTTTTGAAATTCCGAGGGAATTCCGAGTAAAAACGGAATTCCCTCGGAATTTACAATATATATTTTTTAAAATTAAGCGCTACATAATAATTTGTTGAGTTTAAATACAATCCTTGACAATTATATGTACAATTAGTGAATAAAAAAAGATAATTTTAGTTATTAAATTAGTGAATTGGTGGTTATACATATGTAATCAAACATTCGGTAAGTATTTGGAACGATATCATAACATTAAGTACATTCGTTTTATTTTAAATTGAAATCGAATTTCATTTTCACATATTTTCGGAAGATAATTTTTTCTTATTTAATTTACTAACAAATAAAACATCATGTTATTACATTTAATATTTAAAAACAATATTTTCTCTTTTTTTTAATATTTAGTTTTTTTGAAATTCCGAGGGAATTCCGAGGGAAAACGGAATTCCCACGGAATTTACAATATATATTTTTTAAAATTAAGCACTACATAATAATTTGTTGAGTTTAAATACAATCCATGACAATTATATGTATAATTAGTGAATAAAATAAGATAATTCTAGTTATTAAATGAGTGAATTGGTGGTTATACATATATAATCAAACATTCGGTAAGTATTTGGAACGATATCATAACATTAAGGACATTCGTTTTATTTTAAATTGAAATTGAATTTCATTTTCACATATTTTCGGAAGATAATTTTTTCTTATTTAATTTACTAACAAATAAAACATCATGTTATTTCATTTAATATTTAAAAATAATATTTTCTCTTTTTTTTCATATTTAGTGTTTTCGAAATTCCGAGGGATTTCCAAGGGAAAAAGATTTTCCCTCGGAAATCCCTCGAAATTCCCTCAAAATTTCCAATATATATTTTTTAAGATTAAGCACTACATAATAATTTGTTGAGTTTAAATACAATCCTTGACAATTATATGTATACTTAGTGAATAAAATAAGATAATTTTAGTTATTAAATGAGTGAATTGATGGTTATACATATGTAATCAAACATTCGGTAAGTATTTGGAACGATATCATAATGTTAAGGACATTCGTTTTATTTTAAATTGAAATCGAATTTCTTTTTCACATATTTTTGGAAGATAATTTTTTCTTATTTAATTAACTAACAAATAAAACATCATGTTATTACATTTAATATTTAAAAACAATATTTTCCCTTTTTTTTAATATTTAGTTTTTTGGAAATTCCGAGGGAATTCCGAGTGAAAACGGAATTCCCTCGGAATTTACAATATATATTTTTTAAAATTAAGCACTACATAATAATTTGTTGAGTTTAAATACAATCCATGACAATTATATGTATAATTAGTGAATAAAATAAGATAATTTTAGTTATTAAATGAGTGAATTGATGGTTATACATATGTAATCAAACATTCGGTAAGTATTTGGAACTATATCATAATGTTAAGGACATTCGTTTTATTTTAAATTGAAATCGAATTTCATTTTCACATATTTTTGGAAGATAATTTTTTCTTATTTAATTAAATAACAAATAAAACATCATGTTATTACATTTAATATTTAAAAACAATATTTTCTCTTTTTTTTAATATTTAGTTTTTTTGAAATTCCGAGGGAATTCCGAGTAAAAACGGAATTCCCTCGGAATTTACAATATATATTTTTTAAAATTAAGCGCTACATAATAATTTGTTGAGTTTAAATACAATCCTTGACAATTATATGTACAATTAGTGAATAAAAAAAGATAATTTTAGTTATTAAATTAGTGAATTGGTGGTTATACATATGTAATCAAACATTCGGTAAGTATTTGGAACGATATCATAACATTAAGTACATTCGTTTTATTTTAAAATGAAATCGAATTTCATTTTCACATATTTTCGGAAGATAATTTTTTCTTATTTAATTTACTAACAAATAAAACATCATGTTATTACATTTAATATTTAAAAACAATATTTTCTCTTTTTTTTAATATTTAGTTTTTTTGAAATTCCGAGGGAATTCCGAGGGAAAACGGAATTCCCTCGGAATTTACAATATATATTTTTTAAAATTAAGCACTACATAATAATTTGTTGAGTTTAAATACAATCCATGACAATTATATGTATAATTAGTGAATAAAATAAGATAATTTTAGTTATTAAATGAGTGAATTGGTGGTTATACATATGTAATCAAACATTCGGTAAGTATTTGGAACGATATCATAACATTAAGGACATTCGTTTTATTTTAAATTGAAATCGAATTTCATTTTCACATATTTTCGGAAGATAATTTTTTCTTATTTAATTTACTAACAAATAAAACATCATGTTATTTCATTTAATATTTAAAAATAATATTTTCTCTTTTTTTTCATATTTAGTGTTTTCGAAATTCCGAGGGATTTCCAAGGGAAAAAGATTTTCCCTCGGAAATCCCTCGGAATTCCCTCAAAATTTCCAATATATATTTTTTAAGATTAAGCACTACATAATAATTTGTTGAGTTTAAATACAATCCTTGACAATTATATGTATACTTAGTGAATAAAATAAGATAATTTTAGTTATTAAATGAGTGAATTGATGGTTATACATATGTAATCAAACATTCGGTAAGTATTTGGAACGATATCATAATGTTAAGGACATTCGTTTTATTTTAAATTGAAATCGAATTTCTTTTTCACATATTTTTGGAAGATAATTTTTTCTTATTTAATTAACTAACAAATAAAACATCATGTTATTACATTTAATATTTAAAAACAATATTTTCTCTTTTTTTTAATATTTAGTTTTTTGGAAATTCCGAGGGAATTCCGAGTGAAAACGGAATTCCCTCGGAATTTACAATATATATCTTTTAAAATTAAGCACTACATAATAATTTGTTGAGTTTAAATACAATCCATGACAATTATATGTATAATTAGTGAATAAAATAAGATAATTTTAGTTATTAAATGAGTGAATTGATGGTTATACATATGTAATCAAACATTCGGTAAGTATTTGGAACTATATCATAATGTTAAGGACATTCGTTTTATTTTAAATTGAAATCGAATTTCATTTTCACATATTTTTGGAAGATAATTTTTTCTTATTTAATTAAATAACAAATAAAACATCATGTTATTACATTTAATATTTAAAAACAATATTTTCTCTTTTTTTTAATATTTAGTTTTTTTGAAATTCCGAGGGAATTCCGAGTAAAAAGGGAATTCCCTCGGAATTTACAATATATATTTTTTATAATTAAGCGCTACATAATAATTTGTTGAGTTTAAATACAATCCTTGACAATTATATGTACAATTAGTGAATAAAAAAAGATAATTTTAGTTATTAAATTAGTGAATTGGTGGTTATACATATGTAATCAAACATTCGGTAAGTATTTGGAACGATATCATAACATTAAGTACATTCGTTTTATTTTAAATTGAAATCGAATTTCATTTTCACATATTTTCGGAAGATAATTTTTTCTTATTTAATTTACTAACAAATAAAACATCATGTTATTACATTTAATATTTAAAAACAATATTTTCTCTTTTTTTTTTAATATTTAGTGTTTTCGAAATTCCGAGGGATTTCCGAGGGAAAACGGTTTTCCCTCGGAAATCCCTCGGAATTCCCTCGGAATTTGCAATATATATTTTTTAAAATTAAGCACTACATAATAATTTGTTGAGTTTAAATACAATCCATGACAATTATATGTATAATTAGTGAATAAAATAAGATAATTTTAGTTATTAAATGAGTGAATTGGTGGTTATACATATGTAATCAAACATTCGGTAAGTATTTGGAACGATATCATAACATTAAGGACATTCGTTTTATTTTAAATTGAAATCGAATTTCATTTTCACATATTTTCGGAAGATAATTTTTTCTTATTTAATTTACTAACAAATAAAACATCATGTTATTACATTTAATATTTAAAAACAATATTTTCTCTTTTTTTTTAATATTTAGTGTTTTCGAAATTCCGAGGGATTTCCGAGGGAAAACGGTTTTCCCTAGGAAATCCCTCGGAATTCCCTCGGAATTTGCAATATATATTTTTTAAAATTAAGCACTACATATTAATTTGTTGAGTTTAAATACAATCCTTGACAATTATATGTATACTTAGTGAATAAAATAAGATAATTTTAGTTATTAAATGAGTGAATTGGTGGTTATACGTATGTAATCAAACATTCGGTAAGTATTTGGAACGATATCATAACATTAAGGACATTCGTTTTATTTTAAATTGAAATCGAATTTCATTTTCACATATTTTCGGAAGATAATTTTTTCTTATTTAATTTACTAACAAATAAAACATCATGTTATTTCATTTAATATTTAAAAATAATATTTTCTCTTTTTTTTCATATTTAGTGTTTTCGAAATTCCGAGGGATTTCCAAGGGAAAAAGATTTTCCCTCGGAAATCCCTCGGAATTCCCTCAAAATTTCCAATATATATTTTTTAAGATTAAGCACTACATAATAATTTGTTGAGTTTAAATACAATCCTTGACAATTATATGTATACTTAGTGAATAAAATAAGATAATTTTAGTTATTAAATGAGTGAATTGATGGTTATACATATGTAATCAAACATTCGGTAAGTATTTGGAACGATATCATAATGTTAAGGACATTCGTTTTATTTTAAATTGAAATCGAATTTCTTTATCATATATTTTTGGAAGATAATTTTTTCTTATTTAATTAACTAACAAATAAAACATCATGTTATTACATTTAATATTTAAAAACAATATTTTCTCTTTTTTTTAATATTTAGTTTTTTGGAAATTCCGAGGGAATTCCGAGTGAAAACGGAATTCCCTCGGAATTTACAATATATATTTTTTAAAATTAAGCACTACATAATAATTTGTTGAGTTTAAATACAATCCATGACAATTATATGTATAATTAGTGAATAAAATAAGATAATTTTAGTTATTAAATGAGTGAATTGGTGGTTATACATATGTAATCAAACATTCGGTAAGTATTTGGAACGATATCATAACATTAAGGACATTCGTTTTATTTTAAATTGAAATCGAATTTCATTTTCACATATTTTCGGAAGATAATTTTTTCTTATTTAATTTACTAACAAATAAAACATCATGTTATTACATTTAATATTTAAAAACAATATTTTCTCTTTTTTTTAATATTTAGTTTTTTTGAAATTCCGAGGGAATTCCGAGGGAAAACGGAATTCCCTCGGAATTTACAATATATATTTTTTAAAATTAAGCACTACATAATAATTTGTTGAGTTTAAATACAATCCATGACAATTATATGTATAATTAGTGAATAAAATAAGATAATTTTAGTTATTAAATGAGTGAATTGGTGGTTATACATATGTAATCAAACATTCGGTAAGTATTTGGAACGATATCATAACATTAAGGACATTCGTTTTATTTTAAATTGAAATCGAATTTCATTTTCACATATTTTCGGAAGATAATTTTTTCTTATTTAATTTACTAACAAATAAAACATCATGTTATTTCATTTAATATTTAAAAATAATATTTTCTCTTTTTTTTCATATTTAGTGTTTTCGAAATTCCGAGGGATTTCCAAGGGAAAAAGATTTTCCCTCGGAAATCCCTCGGAATTCCCTCAAAATTTCCAATATATATTTTTTAAGATTAAGCACTACATAATAATTTGTTGAGTTTAAATACAATCCTTGACAATTATATGTATACTTAGTGAATAAAATAAGATAATTTTAGTTATTAAATGAGTGAATTGATGGTTATACATATGTAATCAAACATTCGGTAAGTATTTGGAACGATATCATAATGTTAAGGACATTCGTTTTATTTTAAATTGAAATCGAATTTCTTTTTCACATATTTTTGGAAGATAGTTTTTTCTTATTTAATTAACTAACAAATAAAACATCATGTTATTACATTTAATATTTAAAAACAATATTTTCTCTTTTTTTTAATATTTAGTTTTTTGGAAATTCCGAGGGAATTCCGAGTGAAAACGGAATTCCCTCGGAATTTACAATATATATTTTTTAAAATTAAGCACTACATAATAATTTGTTGAGTTTAAATACAATCCATGACAATTATATGTATAATTAGTGAATAAAATAAGATAATTTTAGTTATTAAATGAGTGAATTGATGGTTATACATATGTAATCAAACATTCGGTAAGTATTTGGAACTATATCATAATGTTAAGGACATTCGTTTTATTTTAAATTGAAATCGAATTTCATTTTCACATATTTTTGGAAGATAATTTTTTCTTATTTAATTAAATAACAAATAAAACATCATGTTATTACATTTAATATTTAAAAACAATATTTTCTCTTTTTTTTAATATTTAGTTTTTTTGAAATTCCGAGGGAATTCCGAGTAAAAACGGAATTCCCTCGGAATTTACAATATATATTTTTTATAATTAAGCGCTACATAATAATTTGTTGAGTTTAAATACAATCCTTGACAATTATATGTACAATTAGTGAATAAAAAAAGATAATTTTAGTTATTAAATTAGTGAATTGGTGGTTATACATATGTAATCAAACATTCGGTAAGTATTTGGAACGATATCATAACATTAAGTACATTCGTTTTATTTTAAATTGAAATCGAATTTCATTTTCACATATTTTCGGAAGATAATTTTTTCTTATTTAATTTACTAACAAATAAAACATCATGTTATTACATTTAATATTTAAAAACAATATTTTCTCTTTTTTTTTTAATATTTAGTGTTTTCGAAATTCCGAGGGATTTCCGAGGGAAAACGGTTTTCCCTCGGAAATCCCTCGGAATTCCCTCGGAATTTGCAATATATATTTTTTAAAATTAAGCACTACATAATAATTTGTTGAGTTTAAATACAATCCATGACAATTATATGTATAATTAGTGAATAAAATAAGATAATTTTAGTTATTAAATGAGTGAATTGGTGGTTATACATATGTAATCAAACATTCGGTAAGTATTTGGAACGATATCATAACATTAAGGACATTCGTTTTATTTTAAATTGAAATCGAATTTCATTTTCACATATTTTCGGAAGATAATTTTTTCTTATTTAATTTACTAACAAATAAAACATCATGTTATTACATTTAATATTTAAAAACAATATTTTCTCTTTTTTTTAATATTTAGTTTTTTTGAAATTCCGAGGGAATTCCGAGGGAAAACGGAATTCCCTCGGAATTTACAATATATATTTTTTAAAATTAAGCACTACATAATAATTTGTTGAGTTTAAATACAATCCATGACAATTATATGTATAATTAGTGAATAAAATAAGATAATTTTAGTTATTAAATGAGTGAATTGGTGGTTATACATATGTAATCAAACATTCGGTAAGTATTTGGAACGATATCATAACATTAAGGACATTCGTTTTATTTTAAATTGAAATCGAATTTCATTTTCACATATTTTCGGAAGATAATTTTTTCTTATTTAATTTACTAACAAATAAAACATCATGTTATTTCATTTAATATTTAAAAATAATATTTTCTCTTTTTTTTCATATTTAGTGTTTTCGAAATTCCGAGGGATTTCCTAGGGAAAAAGATTTTCCCTCGGAAATCCCTCGGAATTCCCTCAAAATTTCCAATATATATTTTTTAAGATTAAGCACTACATAATAATTTGTTGAGTTTAAATACAATCCTTGACAATTATATGTATACTTTGTGAATAAAATAAGATAATTTTAGTTATTAAATGAGTGAATTGATGGTTATACATATGTAATCAAACATTCGGTAAGTATTTGGAACGATATCATAATGTTAAGGACATTCGTTTTATTTTAAATTGAAATCGAATTTCTTTTTCACATATTTTTGGAAGATAATTTTTTCTTATTTAATTAACTAATAAATAAAACATCATGTTATTACATTTAATATTTAAAAACAATATTTTCTCTTTTTTTTAATATTTAGTTTTTTGGAAATTCCGAGGGAATTCCGAGTGAAAACGGAATTCCCTCGGAATTTACAATATATATTTTTTAAAATTAAGCACTACATAATAATTTGTTGAGTTTAAATACAATCCATGACAATTATATGTATAATTAGTGAATAAAATAAGATAATTTTAGTTATTAAATGAGTGAATTGGTGGTTATACATATGTAATCAAACATTCGGTAAGTATTTGGAACGATATCATAACATTAAGGACATTCGTTTCATTTTAAATTGAAATCGAATTTCATTTTCACATATTTTCGGAAGATAATTTTTTCTTATTTAATTTACTAACAAATAAAACATCATGTTATTTCATTTAATATTTAAAAATAATATTTTCTCTTTTTTTTAATATTTAGTGTTTTCGAAATTCAGAGGGATTTCCAAGGGAAAACGATTTTCCCTCGGAAATCCCTCTGAATTCCCTCAAAATTTCCAATATATATTTTTTAAGATTAAGCACTACATAATAATTTGTTGAGTTTAAATACAATCCTTGACAATTATATGTATACTTAGTGAATAAAATAAGATAATTTTAGTTATTAAATGAGTGAATTGATGGTTATACATATGTAATCAAACATTCGGTAAGTATTTGGAACGATATCATAATGTTAAGGACATTCGTTTTATTTTAAATTGAAATCGAATTTCTTTTTCACATATTTTTGGAAGATAATTTTTTCTTATTTAATTAACTAACAAATAAAACATCATGTTATTACATTTAATATTTAAAAACAATATTTTCCCTTTTTTTTAATATTTAGTTTTTTGGAAATTCCGAGGGAATTCCGAGTGAAAACGGAATTCCCTCGGAATTTACAATATATATTTTTTAAAATTAAGCACTACATAATAATTTGTTGAGTTTAAATACAATCCATGACAATTATATGTATAATTAGTGAATAAAATAAGATAATTTTAGTTATTAAATGAGTGAATTGATGGTTATACATATGTAATCAAACATTCGGTAAGTATTTGGAACTATATCATAATGTTAAGGACATTCGTTTTATTTTAAATTGAAATCGAATTTCATTTTCACATATTTTTGGAAGATAATTTTTTCTTATTTAATTAAATAACAAATAAAACATCATGTTATTACATTTAATATTTAAAAACAATATTTTCTCTTTTTTTTAATATTTAGTTTTTTTGAAATTCCGAGGGAATTCCGAGTAAAAACGGAATTCCCTCGGAATTTACAATATATATTTTTTAAAATTAAGCGCTACATAATAATTTGTTGAGTTTAAATACAATCCTTGACAATTATATGTACAATTAGTGAATAAAAAAAGATAATTTTAGTTATTAAATTAGTGAATTGGTGGTTATACATATGTAATCAAACATTCGGTAAGTATTTGGAACGATATCATAACATTAAGTACATTCGTTTTATTTTAAATTGAAATCGAATTTCATTTTCACATATTTTCGGAAGATAATTTTTTCTTATTTAATTTACTAACAAATAAAACATCATGTTATTACATTTAATATTTAAAAACAATATTTTCTCTTTTTTTTTAGTATTTAGTGTTTTCGAAATTCCGAGGGATTTCCGAGGGAAAACCGTTTTCCCTCGGAAATCCCTCGGAATTCCCTCGGAATTTGCAATATATATTTTTTAAAATTAAGCACTACATAATAATTTGTTGAGTTTAAATACAATCCATGACAATTATATGTATAATTAGTGAATAAAATAAGATAATTTTAGTTATTAAATGAGTGAATTGGTGGTTATACATATGTAATCAAACATTCGGTAAGTATTTGGAACGATATCATAACATTAAGGACATTCGTTTTATTTTAAATTGAAATCGAATTTCATTTTCACATATTTTCGGAAGATAATTTTTTCTTATTTAATTTACTAACAAATAACACATCATGTTATTTCATTTAAAATTTAAAAATAATATTTTCTCTTTTTTTTAATATTTAGTGTTTTCGAAATTCCGAGGGATTTCCAAGGGAAAAAGATTTTCCCTCGGAAATCCCTCGGAATTCCCTCGAAATTTCCAATATATATTTTTTAAGATTAAGCACTACATAATAATTTGTTGAGTTTAAATACAATCCTTGACAATTATATGCATACTTGGTGAATAAAATAAGATAATTTTAGTTATTAAATGAGTGAATTGATGGTTATACATATGTAATCAAACATTCGGTAAGTATTTGGAACGATATCATAATGTTAAGGACATTCGTTTTATTTTAAATTGAAATCGAAATTCTTTTTCACATATTTTTGGAAGATAATTTTTTCTTATTTAATTAACTAACAAATAAAACATCATGTTATTACATTTAATATTTAAAAACAATATTTTCTCTTTTTTTTAATATTTAGTTTTTTGGAAATTCCGAGGGAATTCCGAGTGAAAAAGTAATTCCCTCGGAATTTACAATATATATTTTTTAAAATTAAGCACTACATAATAATTTGTTGAGTTTAAATACAATCCATGACAATTATATGTATAATTAGTGAATAAAATAAGATAATTTTAGTTATTAAATGAGTGAATTGATGGTTATACATATGTAATCAAACATTCGGTAAGTATTTGGAACTATATCATAACATTAAGTACATTCGTTTTATTTTAAATTGAAATCGAATTTCATTTTCACATATTCTCGGAAGATAATTTTTTCTTATTTAATTTACTAACAAATAAAACATCATGTTATTACATTTAATATTCAAAAACAATATTTTCTCTTTTTTTTTAATATTTAGTGTTTTCGAAATTCCGAGGGATTTCCGAGGGAAAACGGTTTTCCCTAGGAAATCCCTCGGAATTCCCTCGGAATTTGCAATATATATTTTTTAAAATTAAGCACTACATATTAATTTGTTGAGTTTAAATACAATCCTTGACAATTATATGTATACTTAGTGAATAAAATAAGATAATTTTAGTTATTAAATGAGTGAATTGGTGGTTATACATAAGTAATCAAACATTCGGTAAGTATTTGGAACGATATCATAACATTAAGGACATTCGTTTTATTTTAAATTGAAATCGAATTTCATTTTCACATATTTTCGGAAGATAATTTTTTCTTATTTAATTTACTAACAAATAAAACATCATGTTATTACATTTAATATTTAAAAACAATATTTTCTCTTTTTTTTAATATTTAGTTTTTTTGAAATTCCGAGGGAATTCCGAGGGAAAACGGAATTCCCTCGGAATTTACAATATATATTTTTTAAAATTAAGCACTACATAATAATTTGTTGAGTTTAAATACAATCCATGACAATTATATGTATAATTAGTGAATAAAATAAGATAATTTTAGTTATTAAATGAGTGAATTGGTGGTTATACATATGTAATCAAACATTCGGTAAGTATTTGGAACGATATCATAACATTAAGGACATTCGTTTTATTTTAAATTGAAATCGAATTTCATTTTCACATATTTTCGGAAGATAATTTTTTCTTATTTAATTTACTAACAAATAAAACATCATGTTATTTCATTTAATATTTAAAAATAATATTTTCTCTTTTTTTTCATATTTAGTGTTTTCGAAATTCCGAGGGATTTCCTAGGGAAAAAGATTTTCCCTCGGAAATCCCTCGGAATTCCCTCAAAATTTCCAATATATATTTTTTAAGATTAAGCACTACATAATAATTTGTTGAGTTTAAATACAATCCTTGACAATTATATGTATACTTAGTGAATAAAATAAGATAATTTTAGTTATTAAATGAGTGAATTGATGGTTATACATATGTAATCAAACATTGGGTAAGTATTTGGAACGATATCATAATGTTAAGGACATTCGTTTTATTTTAAATTGAAATCGAATTTCTTTTTCACATATTTTTGGAAGATAATTTTTTCTTATTTAATTAACTAACAAATAAAACATCATGTTATTACATTTAATATTTAAAAACAATATTTTCTCTTTTTTTTAATATTTAGTTTTTTGGAAATTCCGAGGGAATTCCGAGTGAAAACGGAATTCCCTCGGAATTTACAATATATATTTTTTAAAATTAAGCACTACATAATAATTTGTTGAGTTTAAATACAATCCATGACAATTATATGTATAATTAGTGAATAAAATAAGATAATTTTAGTTATTAAATGAGTGAATTGGTGGTTATACATATGTAATCAAACATTCGGTAAGTATTTGGAACGATATCATAACATTAAGGACATTCGTTTTATTTTAAATTGAAATCGAATTTCATTTTCACATATTTTCGGAAGATAATTTTTTCTTATTTAATTTACTAACAAATAAAACATCATGTTATTTCATTTAATATTTAAAAATAATATTTTCTCTTTTTTTTCATATTTAGTGTTTTCGAAATTCCGAGGGATTTCCTAGGGAAAAAGATTTTCCCTCGGAAATCCCTCGGAATTCCCTCAAAATTTCCAATATATATTTTTTAAGATTAAGCACTACATAATAATTTGTTGAGTTTAAATACAATCCTTGACAATTATATGTATACTTAGTGAATAAAATAAGATAATTTTAGTTATTAAATGAGTGAATTGATGGTTATACATATGTAATCAAACATTCGGTAAGTATTTGGAACGATATCATAATGTTAAGGACATTCGTTTTATTTTAAATTGAAATCGAATTTCTTTTTCACATATTTTTGGAAGATAATTTTTTCTTATTTAATTAACTAACAAATAAAACATCATGTTATTACATTTAATATTTAAAAACAATATTTTCTCTTTTTTTTAATATTTAGTTTTTTGGAAATTCCGAGGGAATTCCGAGTGAAAACGGAATTCCCTCGGAATTTACAATATATATTTTTTAAAATTAAGCACTACATAATAATTTGTTGAGTTTAAATACAATCCATGACAATTATATGTATAATTAGTGAATAAAATAAGATAATTTTAGTTATTAAATGAGTGAATTGGTGGTTATACATATGTAATCAAACATTCGGTAAGTATTTGGAACGATATCATAACATTAAGGACATTCGTTTCATTTTAAATTGAAATCGAATTTCATTTTCACATATTTTCGGAAGATAATTTTTTCTTATTTAATTTACTAACAAATAAAACATCATGTTATTTCATTTAATATTTAAAAATAATATTTTCTCTTTTTTTTAATATTTAATGTTTTCGAAATTCAGAGGGATTTCCAAGGGAAAACGATTTTCCCTCGGAAATCCCTCTGAATTCCCTCAAAATTTCCAATATATATTTTTTAAGATTAAGCACTACATAATAATTTGTTGAGTTTAAATACAATCCTTGACAATTATATGTATACTTAGTGAATAAAATAAGATAATTTTAGTTATTAAATGAGTGAATTGATGGTTATACATATGTAATCAAACATTCGGTAAGTATTTGGAACGATATCATAATGTTAAGGACATTCGTTTTATTTTAAATTGAAATCGAATTTCTTTTTCACATATTTTTGGAAGATAATTTTTTCTTATTTAATTAACTAACAAATAAAACATCATGTTATTACATTTAATATTTAAAAACAATATTTTCCCTTTTTTTTAATATTTAGTTTTTTGGAAATTCCGAGGGAATTCCGAGTGAAAACGGAATTCCCTCGGAATTTACAATATATATTTTTTAAAATTAAGCACTACATAATAATTTGTTGAGTTTAAATACAATCCATGACAATTATATGTATAATTAGTGAATAAAATAAGATAATTTTAGTTATTAAATGAGTGAATTGATGGTTATACATATGTAATCAAACATTCGGTAAGTATTTGGAACTATATCATAATGTTAAGGACATTCGTTTTATTTTAAATTGAAATCGAATTTCATTTTCACATATTTTTGGAAGATAATTTTTTCTTATTTAATTAAATAACAAATAAAACATCATGTTATTACATTTAATATTTAAAAACAATATTTTCTCTTTTTTTTAATATTTAGTTTTTTTGAAATTCCGAGGGAATTCCGAGTAAAAACGGAATTCCCTCGGAATTTACAATATATATTTTTTAAAATTAAGCGCTACATAATAATTTGTTGAGTTTAAATACAATCCTTGACAATTATATGTACAATTAGTGAATAAAAAAAGATAATTTTAGTTATTAAATTAGTGAATTGGTGGTTATACATATGTAATCAAACATTCGGTAAGTATTTGGAACGATATCATAACATTAAGTACATTCGTTTTATTTTAAATTGAAATCGAATTTCATTTTCACATATTTTCGGAAGATAATTTTTTCTTATTTAATTTACTAACAAATAAAACATCATGTTATTACATTTAATATTTAAAAACAATATTTTCTCTTTTTTTTTAGTATTTAGTGTTTTCGAAATTCCGAGGGATTTCCGAGGGAAAACCGTTTTCCCTCGGAAATCCCTCGGAATTCCCTCGGAATTTGCAATATATATTTTTTAAAATTAAGCACTACATAATAATTTGTTGAGTTTAAATACAATCCATGACAATTATATGTATAATTAGTGAATAAAATAAGATAATTTTAGTTATTAAATGAGTGAATTGGTGGTTATACATATGTAATCAAACATTCGGTAAGTATTTGGAACGATATCATAACATTAAGGACATTCGTTTTATTTTAAATTGAAATCGAATTTCATTTTCACATATTTTCGGAAGATAATTTTTTCTTATTTAATTTACTAACAAATAACACATCATGTTATTTCATTTAAAATTTAAAAATAATATTTTCTCTTTTTTTTAATATTTAGTGTTTTCGAAATTCCGAGGGATTTCCAAGGGAAAAAGATTTTCCCTCGGAAATCCCTCGGAATTCCCTCGAAATTTCCAATATATATTTTTTAAGATTAAGCACTACATAATAATTTGTTGAGTTTAAATACAATCCTTGACAATTATATGCATACTTGGTGAATAAAATAAGATAATTTTAGTTATTAAATGAGTGAATTGATGGTTATACATATGTAATCAAACATTCGGTAAGTATTTGGAACGATATCATAATGTTAAGGACATTCGTTTTATTTTAAATTGAAATCGAAATTCTTTTTCACATATTTTTGGAAGATAATTTTTTCTTATTTAATTAACTAACAAATAAAACATCATGTTATTACATTTAATATTTAAAAACAATATTTTCTCTTTTTTTTAATATTTAGTTTTTTGGAAATTCCGAGGGAATTCCGAGTGAAAAAGTAATTCCCTCGGAATTTACAATATATATTTTTTAAAATTAAGCACTACATAATAATTTGTTGAGTTTAAATACAATCCATGACAATTATATGTATAATTAGTGAATAAAATAAGATAATTTTAGTTATTAAATGAGTGAATTGATGGTTATACATATGTAATCAAACATTCGGTAAGTATTTGGAACTATATCATAACATTAAGTACATTCGTTTTATTTTAAATTGAAATCGAATTTCATTTTCACATATTCTCGGAAGATAATTTTTTCTTATTTAATTTACTAACAAATAAAACATCATGTTATTACATTTAATATTCAAAAACAATATTTTCTCTTTTTTTTTAATATTTAGTGTTTTCGAAATTCCGAGGGATTTCCGAGGGAAAACGGTTTTCCCTAGGAAATCCCTCGGAATTCCCTCGGAATTTGCAATATATATTTTTTAAAATTAAGCACTACATATTAATTTGTTGAGTTTAAATACAATCCTTGACAATTATATGTATACTTAGTGAATAAAATAAGATAATTTTAGTTATTAAATGAGTGAATTGGTGGTTATACATATGTAATCAAACATTCGGTAAGTATTTGGAACGATATCATAACATTAAGGACATTCGTTTTATTTTAAATTGAAATCGAATTTCATTTTCACATATTTTCGGAAGATAATTTTTTCTTATTTAATTTACTAACAAATAAAACATCATGTTATTTCATTTAATATTTAAAAATAATATTTTCTCTTTTTTTTCATATTTAGTGTTTTCGAAATTCCGAGGGATTTCCAAGGGAAAAAGATTTTCCCTCGGAAATCCCTCGGAATTCCCTCAAAATTTCCAATATATATTTTTTAAGATTAAGCACTACATAATAATTTGTTGAGTTTAAATACAATCCTTGACAATTATATGTATAATTAGTGAATAAACTAAGATAATTTTAGTTATTAAATGAGTGAATTGATGGTTATACATATGTAATCAAACATTCGGTAAGTATTTGGAACGATATCATAATGTTAAGGACATTCGTTTTATTTTAAATTGAAATCGAATTTCTTTTTCACATATTTTTGGAAGATAATTTTTTCTTATTTAATTAACTAACAAATAAAACATCATGTTATTACATTTAATATTTAAAAACAATATTTTCTCTTTTTTTTAATATTTAGTTTTTTGGAAATTCCGAGGGAATTCCGAGTGAAAACGGAATTCCCTCGGAATTTACAATAAATATTTTTTAAAATTAAGCACTACATAATAATTTGTTGAGTTTAAATACAATCCATGACAATTATATGTATAATTAGTGAATAAAATAAGATAATTTTAGTTATTAAATGAGTGAATTGGTGGTTATACATATGTAATCAAACATTCGGTAAGTATTTGGAACGATATCATAACATTAAGGACATTCGTTTCATTTTAAATTGAAATCGAATTTCATTTTCACATATTTTCGGAAGATAATTTTTTCTTACTTAATTTACTAACAAATAAAACATCATGTTATTTCATTTAATATTTAAAAATAATATTTTCTCTTTTTTTTAATATTTAGTGTTTTCGAAATTCCGAGGGATTTCCAAGGGAAAAAGATTTTCCCTCGGAAATCCCTCTGAATTCCCTCAAAATTTCCAATATATATTTTTTAAGATTAAGCACTACATAATAATTTGTTGAGTTTAAATACAATCCTTGACAATTATATGTATACTTAGTGAATAAAATAAGATAATTTTAGTTATTAAATGAGTGAATTGATGGTTATACATATGTAATCAAACATTCGGTAAGTATTTGGAACGATATCATAATGTTAAGGACATTCGTTTTATTTTAAATTGAAATCGAATTTCTTTTTCACATATTTTTGGAAGATAATTTTTTCTTATTTAATTAACTAACAAATAAAACATCATGTTATTACATTTAATATTTAAAAACAATATTTTCCCTTTTTTTTAATATTTAGTTTTTTGGAAATTCCGAGGGAATTCCGAGTGAAAACGGAATTCCCTCGGAATTTACAATATATATTTTTTAAAATTAAGCACTACATAATAATTTGTTGAGTTTAAATACAATCCATGACAATTATATGTATAATTAGTGAATAAAATAAGATAATTTTAGTTATTAAATGAGTGAATTGATGGTTATACATATGTAATCAAACATTCGGTAAGTATTTGGAACTATATCATAATGTTAAGGACATTCGTTTTATTTTAAATTGAAATCGAATTTCATTTTCACATATTTTTGGAAGATAATTTTTTCTTATTTAATTAAATAACAAATAAAACATCATGTTATTACATTTAATATTTAAAAACAATATTTTCTCTTTTTTTTAATATTTAGTTTTTTTTAAATTCCGAGGGAATTCCGAGTAAAAACGGAATTCCCTCGGAATTTACAATATATATTTTTTAAAATTAAGCGCTACATAATAATTTGTTGAGTTTAAATACAATCCTTGACAATTATATGTACAATTAGTGAATAAAAAAAGATAATTTTAGTTATTAAATTAGTGAATTGGTGGTTATACATATGTAATCAAACATTCGGTAAGTATTTGGAACGATATCATAACATTAAGTACATTCGTTTTATTTTAAAATGAAATCGAATTTCATTTTCACATATTTTCGGAAGATAATTTTTTCTTATTTAATTTACTAACAAATAAAACATCATGTTATTACATTTAATATTTAAAAACAATATTTTCTCTTTTTTTTAATATTTAGTTTTTTTGAAATTCCGAGGGAATTCCGAGGGAAAACGGAATTCCCTCGGAATTTACAATATATATTTTTTAAAATTAAGCACTACATAATAATTTGTTGAGTTTAAATACAATCCATGACAATTATATGTATAATTAGTGAATAAAATAAGATAATTTTAATTATTAAATGAGTGAATTGGTGGTTATACATATGTAATCAAACATTCGGTAAGTATTTGGAACGATATCATAACATTAAGGACATTCGTTTTATTTTAAATTGAAATCGAATTTCATTTTCACATATTTTCGGAAGATAATTTTTTCTTATTTAATTTACTAACAAATAAAACATCATGTTATTTCATTTAATATTTAAAAATAATATTTTCTCTTTTTTTTCATATTTAGTGTTTTCGAAATTCCGAGGGATTTCCAAGGGAAAAAGATTTTCCCTCGGAAATCCCTCGGAATTCCCTCAAAATTTCCAATATATATTTTTTAAGATTAAGCACTACATAATAATTTGTTGAGTTTAAATACAATCCTTGACAATTATATGTATACTTAGTGAATAAAATAAGATAATTTTAGTTATTAAATGAGTGAATTGATGGTTATACATATGTAATCAAACATTCGGTAAGTATTTGGAACGATATCATAATGTTAAGGACATTCGTTTTATTTTAAATTGAAATCGAATTTCTTTTTCACATATTTTTGGAAGATAATTTTTTCTTATTTAATTAACTAACAAATAAAACATCATGTTATTACATTTAATATTTAAAAACAATATTTTCTCTTTTTTTTAATATTTAGTTTTTTGGAAATTCCGAGGGAATTCCGAGTGAAAACGGAATTCCCTCGGAATTTACAATATATATTTTTTAAAATTAAGCACTACATAATAATTTGTTGAGTTTAAATACAATCCATGACAATTATATGTATAATTAGTGAATAAAATAAGATAATTTTAGTTATTAAATGAGTGAATTGATGGTTATACATATGTAATCAAACATTCGGTAAGTATTTGGAACTATATCATAATGTTAAGGACATTCGTTTTATTTTAAATTGAAATCGAATTTCATTTTCACATATTTTCGGAAGATAATTTTTTCTTATTTAATTTACTAACAAATAAAACATCATGTTATTTCATTTAATATTTAAAAATAATATTTTCTCTTTTTTTTCATATTTAGTGTTTTCGAAATTCCGAGGGATTTCCAAGGGAAAAAGATTTTCCCTAGTAAATCCCTCGGAATTCCCTCAAAATTTCCAATATATATTTTTTAAGATTAAGCACTACATAATAATTTGTTGAGTTTAAATACAATCCTTGACAATTATATGTATACTTAGTGAATAAAATAAGATAATTTTAGTTATTAAATGAGTGAATTGATGGTTATACATATGTAATCAAACATTCGGCAAGTATTTGGAACGATATCATAATGTTAAGGACATTCGTTTTATTTTAAATTGAAATCGAATTTCTTTTTCACATATTTTTGGAAGATAATTTTTTCTTATTTAATTAACTAACAAATAAAACATCATGTTATTACATTTAATATTTAAAAACAATATTTTCTCTTTTTTTTAATATTTAGTTTTTTGGAAATTCCGAGAGAATTCCGAGTGAAAACGGAATTCCCTCGGAATTTACAATATATATTTTTTAAAATTAAGCACTACATAATAATTTGTTGAGTTTAAATACAATCCATGACAATTATATGTATAATTAGTGAATAAAATAAGATAATTTTAGTTATTAAATGAGTGAATTGATGGTTATACATATGTAATCAAACATTCGGTAAGTATTTGGAACGATATCATAATGTTAAGGACATTCGTTTTATTTTAAATTGAAATCGAATTTCTTTTTCACATATTTTTGGAAGATAATTTTTTCTTATTTAATTAACTAACAAATAAAACATCATGTTATTACATTTAATATTTAAAAACAATATTTTCTCTTTTTTTTAATATTTAGTTTTTTGGAAATTCCGAAGGAATTCCGAGGGAAAACGGAATTCCCTCGGAATTTACAATATATATTTTTTAAAATTAAGCACTACATAATAATTTGTTGAGTTTAAATACAATCCATGACAAATATATGTATTATTAGTGAATAAAATAAGATAATTTTAGTTATTAAATGAGTGAATTGGTGGTTATACATATGTAACCAAACATTCGGTAAGTATTTGGAACGATATCATAACATTAAGGACATTCGTTTTATTTTAAATTGAAATCGAATTTCATTTTCACATATTTTCGGAAGATAATTTTTTCTTATTTAATTTACTAACAAATAAAACATCATGTTATTACATTTAATATTTAAAAACAATATTTTCTCTTTTTTTTAATATTTAGTTTTTTTGAAATTCCGAGGGAATTCCGAGGGAAAACGGAATTCCCTTGGAATTTACAATATATATTTTTTAAAATTAAGCACTACATAATAATTTGTTGAGTTTAAATACAATCCATGACACTTATATGTATAATTAGTGAATAAAATAAGATAATTTTAGTTATTAAATGAGTGAATTGATGGTTATACATATGTAATCAAACATTCGGTAAGTATTTGGAACTATATCATAACATTAAGTACATTCGTTTTATTTTAAATTGAAATCGAATTTCATTTTCACTTATTTTCGGAAGATAATTTTTTCTTATTTAATTTACTAACAAATAAAACATCATGTTATTACATTTAGTATTTAAAAACAATATTTTCTCTTTTTTTTTAATATTTAGTGTTTTCGAAATTCCGAGGGATTTCCGAGGGAAAACGGTTTTCCCTAGGAAATCCCTCGGAATTCCCTCGGAATTTGCTATATATATTTTTTAAAATTAAGCACTACATAATAATTTGTTGAGTTTAAATACAATCCATGACAATTATATGTATAATTAGTGAATAAAATAAGATAATTTTAGTTATTAAATGAGTGAATTGGTGGTTATACATATGTAATCAAACATTCGGTAAGTATTTGGAACGATATCATAACATTAAGGACATTCGTTTTATTTTAAATTGAAATCGAATTTCATTTTCACATATTTTCGGAAGATAATTTTTTCTTATTTAATTTACTAACAAATAAAACATCATGTTATTACATTTAATATTTAAAAACAAAATTTTCTCTTTTTTTTAATATTTAGTTTTTTGGAAATTCCGAGGGAATTCCGAGTGAAAACGGAATTCCCTCGGAATTTACAATATATATTTTTTAAAATTAAGCACTACATAATAATTTGTTGAGTTTAAATACAATCCATGACAATTATATGTATAATTAGTGAATAAAATAAGATAATTTTAGTTATTAAATGAGTGAATTGATGGTTATACATATGTAATCAAACATTCGGTAAGTATTTGGAACTATATCATAACATTAAGTACATTCGTTTTATTTTAAATTGAAATCGAATTTCATTTTCACATATTCTCGGAAGATAATTTTTTCTTATTTAATTTACTAACAAATAAAACATCATGTTATTACATTTAATATTTAAAAACAATATTTTCTCTTTTTTTTTAATATTTAGTGTTTTCGAAATTCCGAGGGATTTCCGAGGGAAAACGGTTTTCCCTAGGAAATCCCTCGGAATTCCCTCGGAATTTGCAATATATATTTTTTAAAATTAAGCACTACATAATAATTTGTTGAGTTTAAATACAATCCATGACAATTATATGTATAATTAGTGAATAAAATAAGATAATTTTAGTTATTAAATGAGTGAATTGGTGGTTATACATATGTAATCAAACATTCGGTAAGTATTTGGAACGATATCATAACATTAAGGACATTCGTTTTATTTTAAATTGAAATCGAATTTCATTTTCACATATTTTCGGAAGATAATTTTTTCTTATTTAATTTACTAACAAATAAAACATCATGTTACTACATTTAATATTTAAAAACAATATTTTCTCTTTTTTTTAATATTTAGTCTTTTTGAAATTCCGAGGGAATTCCGAGGGAAAACGGAATTCCCTCGGAATTTACAATATATATTTTTTAAAATTAAGCACTACATAATAATTTGTTGAGTTTAAATACAATCCATGACAATTATATGTATAATTAGTGAAAAAAATAAGATAATTTTAGTTATTAAATGATTGAATTGGTGGTTATACATATGTAATCAAGCATTCGGTAAGTATTTGGAACGATATCATAACATTAAGGACATTCGTTTTATTTTAAATTGAAATCGAATTTCATTTTCACATATTTTCGGAAGATAATTTTTTCTTATTTAATTTACTAACAAATAAAACATCATGTTATTACATTTAATATTTAAAAACAATATTTTCTCTTTTTTTTAATATTTAGTTTTTTTGAAATTCCCAGGGAATTCCGAGGGAAAACGGAATTCCCTCGGAATTTACAATATATATTTTTTAAAATTAAGCACTACATAATAATTTGTTGAATTTAAATACAATCCATGACAATTATATGTATAATTAGTGAATAAAATAAGATAATTTTAGTTATTAAATGAGTGAATTGGTGGTTATACATATGTAATCAAACATTCGGTAAGTATTTGGAACGATATCATAACATTAAGGACATTCGTTTTATTTTAAATTGAAATCGAATTTCATTTTCACATATTTTCGGAAGATAATTTTTTCTTATTTAATTTACTAACAAATAAAACATCATGTTATTTCATTTAATATTTAAAAATAATATTTTCTCTTTTTTTTAATATTTAGTGTTTTCGAAATTCCGAGGGATTTCCAAGGGAAAAAGATTTTCCCTCGGAAATCCCTCGGAATTCCCTCGAAATTTCCAATATATATTTTTTAAGATTAAGCACTACATAATAATTTGTTGAGTTTAAATACAATCCTTGACAATTATATGTATACTTAGTGAATAAAATAAGATAATTTTAGTTATTAAAAGAGTGAATTGATGGTTATACATATGTAATCAAACATTCGGTAAGTATTTGGAACGATATCATAATGTTAAGGACATTCGTTTTATTTTAAATTGAAATCGAATTTCTTTTTCACATATTTTTGGAAGATAATTTTTTCTTATTTAATTAACTAACAAATAAAACATCGTGTTATTACATTTAATATTTAAAAACAATATTTTCTTTTTTTTTAATATTTAGTTTTTAGGGAATTCCGACTGAAAACGGAATTCCCTCGGAATTTACAATATATATTTTTTAAAATTAAGCACTACATAATAATTTGTTGAGTTTAAATACAATCCATGACAATTATATGTATAATTAGTGAATAAAATAAGATAATTTTAGTTATTAAATGAGTGAATTGATGGTTATACATATGTAATCAAACATTCGGTAAGTATTTGGAACTATATCATAATGTTAAGGACATTCATTTTATTTTAAATTGAAATCGAATTTCATTTTCTCATATTTTTGTAAGATAATTTTTTCTTATTTAATTAAATAACAAATAAAACATCATGTTATTACATTTAATATTTAAAAACAATATTTTCTCTTTTTTTTAATATTTAGTTTTTTTGAAATTCCGAGGGAATTCCGAGGGAAAACGGAATTCCCTCGGAATTTACAATATATATTTTTTAAAATTAAGCACTACATAATAATTTGTTGAGTTTAAATACAATCCTTGACAATTATATGTACAATTAGTGAATAAAAAAAGATAATTTTAGTTATTAAATTAGTGAATTGGTGGTTATACATATGTAATCAAACATTCGGTAAGTATTTGGAACGAAATCATAACATTAAGTACATTCGTTTTATTTTAAATTGAAATCGAATTTCATTTTCACATATTTTCGGAAGATAATTTTTTCTTATTTAATTTACTAACAAATAAAACGTCATGTTATTACATTTAATATTTAAAAACAATATTTTCTCTTTTTTTTTTAATATTTAGTGTTTTCGATATTCCGAGAGATTTCCAAGGGAAAACGGTTTTCCCTCGGAAATCCCTCGGAATTCCCTCGGAATTTGCAATATATATTTTTTAAAATTAAGCACTACATAATAATTTGTTGAGTTTAAATACAATCCATGACAATTATATGTATAATTAGTGAATAAAATAAGATAATTTTAGTTGTTAAATGAGTGAATTGGTGGTTATACATATGTAATCAAACATTCGGTAAGTATTTGGAACGATATCATAAAATTAAGGACATTCGTTTTATTTTAAATTAAAATCGAATTTCATTTTCACATGTTTTCGGAAGATAATTTTTTCTTATTTAATTTACTATCAAATAACACATCATGTTATTTCATTTAATATTTAAAAATAATATTTTCTCTTTTTTTTAATATTTAGTGTTTTCGAAATTCCGAGGGATTTCCAAGGGAAAAAGATTTTCCCTCGGAAATCCCTCGGAATTCCCTCGAAATTTCCAATATATATTTTTTAAGATTAAGCACTACATAATAATTTGTTGAGTTTAAATACAATCCTTGACAATTATATGTATACTTGGTGAATAAAATAAGATAATTTTAGTTATTAAATGAGTGAATTGATGGTTAAACATATGTAATCAAACATTCGGTAAGTATTTGGAACGATATCATAATGTTAAGGACATTCGTTTTATTTTAAATTGAAATCGAATTTCATTTTCACATATTTTCGGAAGATAATTTTTTCTTATTTAATTTACTAACAAATAAAACATCATGTTATTTCATTTAATATTTAAAAATAATATTTTCTCTTTTTTTTCATATTTAGTGTTTTCGAAATTCCGAGGGATTTCCAAGGGAAAAAGATTTTCCCTCGGAAATCCCTCGGAATTCCCTCAAAATTTCCAATATATATTTTTTAAGATTAAGCACTACATAATAATTTGTTGAGTTTAAATACAATCCTTGACAATTATATGTATAATTAGTGAATAAACTAAGATAATTTTAGTTATTAAATGAGTGAATTGATGGTTATACATATGTAATCAAACATTCGGTAAGTATTTGGAACGATATCATAATGTTAAGGACATTCGTTTTATTTTAAATTGAAATCGAATTTCTTTTTCACATATTTTTGGAAGATAATTTTTTCTTATTTAATTAACTAACAAATAAAACATCATGTTATTACATTTAATATTTAAAAACAATATTTTCCCTTTTTTTTAATATTTAGTTTTTTGGAAATTCCGAGGGAATTCCGAGTGAAAACGGAATTCCCTCGGAATTTACAATATATATTTTTTAAAATTAAGCACTACATAATAATTTGTTGAGTTTAAATACAATCCATGACAATTATATGTATAATTAGTGAATAAAATAAGATAATTTTAGTTATTAAATGAGTGAATTGATGGTTATACATATGTAATCAAACATTCGGTAAGTATTTGGAACTATATCATAATGTTAAGGACATTCGTTTTATTTTAAATTGAAATCGAATTTCATTTTCACATATTTTTGGAAGATAATTTTTTCTTATTTAATTAAATAACAAATAAAACATCATGTTATTACATTTAATATTTAAAAACAATATTTTCTCTTTTTTTTAATATTTAGTTTTTTTGAAATTCCGAGGGAATTCCGAGTAAAAACGGAATTCCCTCGGAATTTACAATATATATTTTTTAAAATTAAGCGCTACATAATAATTTGTTGAGTTTAAATACAATCCTTGACAATTATATGTACAATTAGTGAATAAAAAAAGATAATTTTAGTTATTAAATTAGTGAATTGGTGGTTATACATATGTAATCAAACATTCGGTAAGTATTTGGAACGATATCATAACATTAAGTACATTCGTTTTATTTTAAATTGAAATCGAATTTCATTTTCACATATTTTCGGAAGATAATTTTTTCTTATTTAATTTACTAACAAATAAAACATCATGTTATTACATTTAATATTTAAAAACAATATTTTCTCTTTTTTTTAATATTTAGTTTTTTTGAAATTCCGAGGGAATTCCGAGGGAAAACGGAATTCCCACGGAATTTACAATATATATTTTTTAAAATTAAGCACTACATAATAATTTGTTGAGTTTAAATACAATCCATGACAATTATATGTATAATTAGTGAATAAAATAAGATAATTCTAGTTATTAAATGAGTGAATTGGTGGTTATACATATATAATCAAACATTCGGTAAGTATTTGGAACGATATCATAACATTAAGGACATTCGTTTTATTTTAAATTGAAATTGAATTTCATTTTCACATATTTTCGGAAGATAATTTTTTCTTATTTAATTTACTAACAAATAAAACATCATGTTATTTCATTTAATATTTAAAAATAATATTTTCTCTTTTTTTTCATATTTAGTGTTTTCGAAATTCCGAGGGATTTCCAAGGGAAAAAGATTTTCCCTCGGAAATCCCTCGGAATTCCCTCAAAATTTCCAATATATATTTTTTAAGATTAAGCACTACATAATAATTTGTTGAGTTTAAATACAATCCTTGACAATTATATGTATACTTAGTGAATAAAATAAGATAATTTTAGTTATTAAATGAGTGAATTGATGGTTATACATATGTAATCAAACATTCGGTAAGTATTTGGAACTATATCATAATGTTAAGGACATTCGTTTTATTTTAAATTGAAATCGAATTTCATTTTCACATATTTTTGGAAGATAATTTTTTCTTATTTAATTAAATAACAAATAAAACATCATGTTATTACATTTAATATTTAAAAACAATATTTTCTCTTTTTTTTAATATTTAGTTTTTTTGAAATTCCGAGGGAATTCCGAGTAAAAACGGAATTCCCTCGGAATTTACAATATATATTTTTTAAAATTAAGCGCTACATAATAATTTGTTGAGTTTAAATACAATCCTTGACAATTATATGTACAATTAGTGAATAAAAAAAGATAATTTTAGTTATTAAATTAGTGAATTGGTGGTTATACATATGTAATCAAACATTCGGTAAGTATTTGGAACGATATCATAACATTAAGTACATTCGTTTTATTTTAAATTGAAATCGAATTTCATTTTCACATATTTTCGGAAGATAATTTTTTCTTATTTAATTTACTAACAAATAAAACATCATGTTATTACATTTAATATTTAAAAACAATATTTTCTCTTTTTTTTAATATTTAGTTTTTTTGAAATTCCGAGGGAATTCCGAGGGAAAACGGAATTCCCACGGAATTTACAATATATATTTTTTAAAATTAAGCATTACATAATAATTTGTTGAGTTTAAATACAATCCATGACAATTATATGTATAATTAGTGAATAAAATAAGATAATTCTAGTTATTAAATGAGTGAATTGGTGGTTATACATATATAATCAAACATTCGGTAAGTATTTGGAACGATATCATAACATTAAGGACATTCGTTTTATTTTAAATTGAAATTGAATTTCATTTTCACATATTTTCGGAAGATAATTTTTTCTTATTTAATTTACTAACAAATAAAACATCATGTTATTTCATTTAATATTTAAAAATAATATTTTCTCTTTTTTTTCATATTTAGTGTTTTCGAAATTCCGAGGGATTTCCAAGGGAAAAAGATTTTCCCTCGGAAATCCCTCGGAATTCCCTCAAAATTTCCAATATATATTTTTTAAGATTAAGCACTACATAATAATTTGTTGAGTTTAAATACAATCCTTGACAATTATATGTATACTTAGTGAATAAAATAAGATAATTTTAGTTATTAAATGAGTGAATTGATGGTTATACATATGTAATCAAACATTCGGTAAGTATTTGGAACGATATCACAACGTTAAGGACATTCGTTTTCGAAATTCCGAGGGATTTCCGAGGGAAAACGGTTTTCCCTAGGAAATCCCTCGGAATTCCCTCGGAATTTGCTATATATATTTTTTAAAATTAAGCACTACATAATAATTTGTTGAGTTTAAATACAATCCATGACAATTATATGTATAATTAGTGAATAAAATAAGATAATTTTAGTTATTAAATGAGTGAATTGGTGGTTATACATATGTAATCAAACATTCGGTAAGTATTTGGAACGATATCATAACATTAAGGACATTCGTTTTATTTTAAATTGAAATCGAATTTCATTTTCACATATTTTCGGAAGATAATTTTTTCTTATTTAATTTACTAACAAATAAAACATCATGTTATTACATTTAATATTTAAAAACAATATTTTCTCTTTTTTTTTAGTATTTAGTGTTTTCGAAATTCCGAGGGATTTCCGAGGGAAAACCGTTTTCCCTCGGAAATCCCTCGGAATTCCCTCGGAATTTGCAATATATATTTTTTAAAATTAAGCACTACATAATAATTTGTTGAGTTTAAATACAATCCATGACAATTATATGTATAATTAGTGAATAAAATAAGATAATTTTAGTTATTAAATGAGTGAATTGGTGGTTATACATATGTAATCAAACATTCGGTAAGTATTTGGAACGATATCATAACATTAAGGACATTCGTTTTATTTTAAATTGAAATCGAATTTCATTTTCACATATTTTCGGAAGATAATTTTTTCTTATTTAATTTACTAACAAATAACACATCATGTTATTTCATTTAAAATTTAAAAATAATATTTTCTCTTTTTTTTAATATTTAGTGTTTTCGAAATTCCGAGGGATTTCCAAGGGAAAAAGATTTTCCCTCGGAAATCCCTCGGAATTCCCTCGAAATTTCCAATATATATTTTTTAAGATTAAGCACTACATAATAATTTGTTGAGTTTAAATACAATCCTTGACAATTATATGCATACTTGGTGAATAAAATAAGATAATTTTAGTTATTAAATGAGTGAATTGATGGTTATACATATGTAATCAAACATTCGGTAAGTATTTGGAACGATATCATAATGTTAAGGACATTCGTTTTATTTTAAATTGAAATCGAAATTCTTTTTCACATATTTTTGGAAGATAATTTTTTCTTATTTAATTAACTAACAAATAAAACATCATGTTATTACATTTAATATTTAAAAACAATATTTTCTCTTTTTTTTAATATTTAGTTTTTTGGAAATTCCGAGGGAATTCCGAGTGAAAAAGTAATTCCCTCGGAATTTACAATATATATTTTTTAAAATTAAGCACTACATAATAATTTGTTGAGTTTAAATACAATCCATGACAATTATATGTATAATTAGTGAATAAAATAAGATAATTTTAGTTATTAAATGAGTGAATTGATGGTTATACATATGTAGTCAAACATTCGGTAAGTATTTGGAACTATATCATAACATTAAGTACATTCGTTTTATTTTAAATTGAAATCGAATTTCATTTTCACATATTCTCGGAAGATAATTTTTTCTTATTTAATTTACTAACAAATAAAACATCATGTTATTACATTTAATATTCAAAAACAATATTTTCTCTTTTTTTTTAATATTTAGTGTTTTCGAAATTCCGAGGGATTTCCGAGGGAAAACGGTTTTCCCTAGGAAATCCCTCGGAATTCCCTCGGAATTTGCAATATATATTTTTTAAAATTAAGCACTACATATTAATTTGTTGAGTTTAAATACAATCCTTGACAATTATATGTATACTTAGTGAATAAAATAAGATAATTTTAGTTATTAAATGAGTGAATTGGTGGTTATACATATGTAATCAAACATTCGGTAAGTATTTGGAACGATATCATAACATTAAGGACATTCGTTTTATTTTAAATTGAAATCGAATTTCATTTTCACATATTTTCGGAAGATAATTTTTTCTTATTTAATTTACTAACAAATAAAACATCATGTTATTTCATTTAATATTTAAAAATAATATTTTCTCTTTTTTTTCATATTTAGTGTTTTCGAAATTCCGAGGGATTTCCAAGGGAAAAAGATTTTCCCTCGGAAATCCCTCGGAATTCCCTCAAAATTTCCAATAAATATTTTTTAAGATTAAGCACTACATAATAATTTGTTGAGTTTAAATACAATCCTTGACAATTATATGTATACTTAGTGAATAAAATAAGATAATTTTAGTTATTAAATGAGTGAATTGATGGTTATACATATGTAATCAAACATTCGGTAAGTATTTGGAACGATATCATAATGTTAAGGACATTCGTTTTATTTTAAATTGAAATCGAATTTCTTTTTCACATATTTTTGGAAGATAATTTTTTCTTATTTAATTAACTAACAAATAAAACATCATGTTATTACATTTAATATTTAAAAACAATATTTTCTCTTTTTTTTAATATTTAGTTTTTTGGAAATTCCGAGGGAATTCCGAGTGAAAACGGAATTCCCTCGGAATTTACAATATATATTTTTTAAAATTAAGCACTACATAATAATTTGTTGAGTTTAAATACAATCCATGACAATTATATGTATAATTAGTGAATAAAATAAGATAATTTTAGTTATTAAATGAGTGAATTGGTGGTTATACATATGTAATCAAACATTCGGTAAGTATTTGGAACGATATCATAACATTAAGGACATTCGTTTCATTTTAAATTGAAATCGAATTTCATTTTCACATATTTTCGGAAGATAATTTTTTCTTATTTAATTTACTAACAAATAAAACATCATGTTATTTCATTTAATATTTAAAAATAATATTTTCTCTTTTTTTTAATATTTAGTGTTTTCGAAATTCCGAGGGATTTCCAAGGGAAAAAGATTTTCCCTCGGAAATCCCTCTGAATTCCCTCAAAATTTCCAATATATATTTTTTAAGATTAAGCACTACATAATAATTTGTTGAGTTTAAATACAATCCTTGACAATTATATGTATACTTAGTGAATAAAATAAGATAATTTTAGTTATTAAATGAGTGAATTGATGGTTATACATATGTAATCAAACATTCGGTAAGTATTTGGAACGATATCATAATGTTAAGGACATTCGTTTTATTTTAAATTGAAATCGAATTTCTTTTTCACATATTTTTGGAAGATAATTTTTTCTTATTTAATTAACTAACAAATAAAACATCATGTTATTACATTTAATATTTAAAAACAATATTTTCCCTTTTTTTTAATATTTAGTTTTTTGGAAATTCCGAGGGAATTCCGAGTGAAAACGGAATTCCCTCGGAATTTACAATATATATTTTTTAAAATTAAGCACTACATAATAATTTGTTGAGTTTAAATACAATCCATGACAATTATATGTATAATTAGTGAATAAAATAAGATAATTTTAGTTATTAAATGAGTGAATTGATGGTTATACATATGTAATCAAACATTCGGTAAGTATTTGGAACTATATCATAATGTTAAGGACATTCGTTTTATTTTAAATTGAAATCGAATTTCATTTTCACATATTTTTGGAAGATAATTTTTTCTTATTTAATTAAATAACAAATAAAACATCATGTTATTACATTTAATATTTAAAAACAATATTTTCTCTTTTTTTTAATATTTAGTTTTTTTGAAATTCCGAGGGAATTCCGAGTAAAAACGGAATTCCCTCGGAATTTACAATATATATTTTTTAAAATTAAGCGCTACATAATAATTTGTTGAGTTTAAATACAATCCTTGACAATTATATGTACAATTAGTGAATAAAAAAAGATAATTTTAGTTATTAAATTAGTGAATTGGTGGTTATACATATGTAATCAAACATTCGGTAAGTATTTGGAACGATATCATAACATTAAGTACATTCGTTTTATTTTAAATTGAAATCGAATTTCATTTTCACATATTTTCGGAAGATAATTTTTTCTTATTTAATTTACTAACAAATAAAACATCATGTTATTACATTTAATATTTAAAAACAATATTTTCTCTTTTTTTTAATATTTAGTTTTTTTGAAATTCCGAGGGAATTCCGAGGGAAAACGGAATTCCCACGGAATTTACAATATATATTTTTTAAAATTAAGCACTACATAATAATTTGTTGAGTTTAAATACAATCCATGACAATTATATGTATAATTAGTGAATAAAATAAGATAATTCTAGTTATTAAATGAGTGAATTGGTGGTTATACATATATAATCAAACATTCGGTAAGTATTTGGAACGATATCATAACATTAAGGACATTCGTTTTATTTTAAATTGAAATTGAATTTCATTTTCACATATTTTCGGAAGATAATTTTTTCTTATTTAATTTACTAACAAATAAAACATCATGTTATTTCATTTAATATTTAAAAATAATATTTTCTCTTTTTTTTCATATTTAGTGTTTTCGAAATTCCGAGGGATTTCCAAGGGAAAAAGATTTTCCCTCGGAAATCCCTCGGAATTCCCTCAAAATTTCCAATATATATTTTTTAAGATTAAGCACTACATAATAATTTGTTGAGTTTAAATACAATCCTTGACAATTATATGTATACTTAGTGAATAAAATAAGATAATTTTAGTTATTAAATGAGTGAATTGATGGTTATACATATGTAATCAAACATTCGGTAAGTATTTGGAACGATATCATAATGTTAAGGACATTCGTTTTATTTTAAATTGAAATCGAATTTCTTTTTCACATATTTTTGGAAGATAATTTTTTCTTATTTAATTAACTAACAAATAAAACATCGTGTTATTACATTTAATATTTAAAAACAATATTTTCTTTTTTTTTAATATTTAGTTTTTAGGGAATTCCGACTGAAAACGGAATTCCCTCGGAATTTACAATATATATTTTTTAAAATTAAGCACTACATAATAATTTGTTGAGTTTAAATACAATCCATGACAATTATATGTATAATTAGTGAATAAAATAAGATAATTTTAGTTATTAAATGAGTGAATTGATGGTTATACATATGTAATCAAACATTCGGTGAGTATTTGGAACTATATCATAATGTTAAGGACATTCATTTTATTTTAAATTGAAATCGAATTTCATTTTCTCATATTTTTGTAAGATAATTTTTTCTTATTTAATTAAATAACAAATAAAACATCATGTTATTACATTTAATATTTAAAAACAATATTTTCTCTTTTTTTTAATATTTAGTTTTTTTGAAATTCCGAGGGAATTCCGAGGGAAAACGGAATTCCCTCGGAATTTACAATATATATTTTTTAAAATTAAGCACTACATAATAATTTGTTGAGTTTAAATACAATCCTTGACAATTATATGTACAATTAGTGAATAAAAAAAGATAATTTTAGTTATTAAATTAGTGAATTGGTGGTTATACATATGTAATCAAACATTCGGTAAGTATTTGGAACGAAATCATAACATTAAGTACATTCGTTTTATTTTAAATTGAAATCGAATTTCATTTTCACATATTTTCGGAAGATAATTTTTTCTTATTTAATTTACTAACAAATAAAACGTCATGTTATTACATTTAATATTTAAAAACAATATTTTCTCTTTTTTTTTTAATATTTAGTGTTTTCGATATTCCGAGAGATTTCCAAGGGAAAACGGTTTTCCCTCGGAAATCCCTCGGAATTCCCTCGGAATTTGCAATATATATTTTTTAAAATTAAGCACTACATAATAATTTGTTGAGTTTAAATACAATCCATGACAATTATATGTATAATTAGTGAATAAAATAAGATAATTTTAGTTGTTAAATGAGTGAATTGGTGGTTATACATATGTAATCAAACATTCGGTAAGTATTTGGAACGATATCATAAAATTAAGGACATTCGTTTTATTTTAAATTAAAATCGAATTTCATTTTCACATGTTTTCGGAAGATAATTTTTTCTTATTTAATTTACTAACAAATAACACATCATGTTATTTCATTTAATATTTAAAAATAATATTTTCTCTTTTTTTTAATATTTAGTGTTTTCGAAATTCCGAGGGATTTCCAAGGGAAAAAGATTTTCCCTCGGAAATCCCTCGGAATTCCCTCGAAATTTCCAATATATATTTTTTAAGATTAAGCACTACATAATAATTTGTTGAGTTTAAATACAATCCTTGACAATTATATGTATACTTGGTGAATAAAATAAGATAATTTTAGTTATTAAATGAGTGAATTGATGGTTAAACATATGTAATCAAACATTCGGTAAGTATTTGGAACGATATCATAATGTTAAGGACATTCGTTTTATTTTAAATTGAAATCGAATTTCTTTTTCACATATTTTTGGAAGATAATTTTTTCTTATTTAATTAACTAACAAATAAAACATCGTGTTATTACATTTAATATTTAAAAACAATATTTTCTTTTTTTTTAATATTTAGTTTTTAGGGAATTCCGACTGAAAACGGAATTCCCTCGGAATTTACAATATATATTTTTTAAAATTAAGCACTACATAATAATTTGTTGAGTTTAAATACAATCCATGACAATTATATGTATAATTAGTGAATAAAATAAGATAATTTTAGTTATTAAATGAGTGAATTGATGGTTATACATATGTAATCAAACATTCGGTGAGTATTTGGAACTATATCATAATGTTAAGGACATTCATTTTATTTTAAATTGAAATCGAATTTCATTTTCTCATATTTTTGTAAGATAATTTTTTCTTATTTAATTAAATAACAAATAAAACATCATGTTATTACATTTAATATTTAAAAACAATATTTTCTCTTTTTTTTAATATTTAGTTTTTTTGAAATTCCGAGGGAATTCCGAGGGAAAACGGAATTCCCTCGGAATTTACAATATATATTTTTTAAAATTAAGCACTACATAATAATTTGTTGAGTTTAAATACAATCCTTGACAATTATATGTACAATTAGTGAATAAAAAAAGATAATTTTAGTTATTAAATTAGTGAATTGGTGGTTATACATATGTAATCAAACATTCGGTAAGTATTTGGAACGAAATCATAACATTAAGTACATTCGTTTTATTTTAAATTGAAATCGAATTTCATTTTCACATATTTTCGGAAGATAATTTTTTCTTATTTAATTTACTAACAAATAAAACGTCATGTTATTACATTTAATATTTAAAAACAATATTTTCTCTTTTTTTTTTTAATATTTAGTGTTTTCGATATTCCGAGAGATTTCCAAGGGAAAACGGTTTTCCCTCGGAAATCCCTCGGAATTCCCTCGGAATTTGCAATATATATTTTTTAAAATTAAGCACTACATAATAATTTGTTGAGTTTAAATACAATCCATGACAATTATATGTATAATTAGTGAATAAAATAAGATAATTTTAGTTGTTAAATGAGTGAATTGGTGGTTATACATATGTAATCAAACATTCGGTAAGTATTTGGAACGATATCATAAAATTAAGGACATTCGTTTTATTTTAAATTAAAATCGAATTTCATTTTCACATGTTTTCGGAAGATAATTTTTTCTTATTTAATTTACTAACAAATAACACATCATGTTATTTCATTTAATATTTAAAAATAATATTTTCTCTTTTTTTTAATATTTAGTGTTTTCGAAATTCCGAGGGATTTCCAAGGGAAAAAGATTTTCCCTCGGAAATCCCTCGGAATTCCCTCGAAATTTCCAATATATATTTTTTAAGATTAAGCACTACATAATAATTTGTTGAGTTTAAATACAATCCTTGACAATTATATGTATACTTGGTGAATAAAATAAGATAATTTTAGTTATTAAATGAGTGAATTGATGGTTATACATATGTAATCAAACATTCGGTAAGTATTTGGAACGATATCATAATGTTAAGGACATTCATTTTATTTTAAATTGAAATCGAATTTCTTTTTCACATATTTTTGGAAGATAATTTTTTCTTATTTAATTAACTAACAAATAAAACATCATGTTATTACATTTAATATTTAAAAACAATATTTTCTCTTTTTTTTAATATTTAGTTTTTTGGAAATTCCGAGGGAATTCCGAGTGAAAACGGAATTCCCTCGGAATTTACAATATATATTTTTTAAAATTAAGCACTACATAATAATTTGTTGAGTTTAAATACAAGCCATGACAATTATATGTATAATTAGTGAATAAAATAAGATAATTTTAGTTATTAAATGAGTGAAATGATGGTTATAAATATGTAATCAAACATTCGGTAAGTATTTGGAACTATATCATAATGTTAAGGACATTCATTTTATTTTAAATTGAAATCGAATTTCATTTTCACATATTTTTGGAAGATAATTTTTTCATATTTGATTAAATAACAAATAAAACATCATGTTAGTACATTTAATATTTAAAAACAATATTTTCTCTTTTTTTTAATATTTAGTTTTTTTGAAATTCCGAGGGAATTCCGAGTAAAAACGGAATTCCCTCGGAATTTACAATATATACTTTTTAAAATTAAGCACTACATAATAATTTGTTGAGTTTAAATACAATCCTTGACAATTATATGTACAATTAGTGAATAAAAAAAGATAATTTTAGTTATTAAATGAGTGAATTGGTGGTTATACATATGTAATCAAACATTCGGTAAGTATTTGGAACGATATCATAATGTTAAGGACATTCGTTTTATTTTAAATTGAAATCGAATTTCATTTTCACATATTTTCGGAAGATAATTTTTTCTTATTTAATTTACTAACAAATAAAACATCATGTTACTACATTTAATATTTAAAAATAATATTTTCTCTTTTTTTTTAATATTTAGTCTTTTTGAAATTCCCAGGGAATTCCGAGGGAAAACGGAATTCCCTCGGAATTTACAATATATATTTTTTAAAATTAAGCACTACATAAAAATTTGTTGAGTTTAAATACAATCCATGACAATTATATGTATAATTAGTGAATAAAATAAGATAATTTTAGTTATTAAATGATTGAATTGGTGGTTATACATATGTAATCAAACATTCGGTAAGTATTTGGAACGATATCATAACATTAAGGACATTCGTTTTATTTTAAATTGAAATCGAATTTCATTTTCACATATTTTCGGAAGATAATTTTTTCTTATTTAATTTACTAACAAATAAAACATCATGTTATTACATTTAATATTTAAAAACAATATTTTCTCTTTTTTTTAATATTTAGTTTTTTTGAAATTCCCAGGGAATTCCGAGGGAAAACGGAATTCCCTCGGAATTTACAATATATATTTTTTAAAATTAAGCACTACATAATAATTTGTTGAGTTTAAATACAATCCATGACAATTATATGTATAATTAGTGAATAAAATAAGATAATTTTAGTTATTAAATGAGTGAATTGGTGGTTATACATATGTAATCAAACATTCGGTAAGTATTTGGAACGATATCATAACATTAAGGACATTCGTTTTATTTTAAATTGAAATCGAATTTCATTTTCACATATTTTCGGAAGATAATTTTTTCTTATTTAATTTACTAACAAATAAAACATCATGTTATTTCATTTAATATTTAAAAATAATATTTTCTCTTTTTTTTAATATTTAGTGTTTTCGAAATTCCGAGGGATTTCCAAGGGAAAAAGATTTTCCCTCGGAAATCCCTCGGAATTCCCTCGAAATTTCCAATATATATTTTTTAAGATTAAGCACTACATAATAATTTGTTGAGTTTAAATACAATCCTTGACAATTATATGTATACTTAGTGAATAAAATAAGATAGTTTTAGTTATTAAATGAGTGAATTGATGGTTATACATATGTAATCAAACATTCGGTAAGTATTTGGAACGATATCATAATGTTAAGGACATTCGTTTTATTTTAAATTGAAATCGAATTTCTTTTTCACATATTTTTGGAAGATAATTTTTTCTTATTTAATTAACTAACAAATAAAACATCATGTTATTACATTTAATATTTAAAAACAATATTTTCTTTTTTTTTAATATTTAGTTTTTAGGAAATTCCGAGGGAATTCCAAGTGAAAACGGAATTCCCTCGGAATTTACAATATATATTTTTTAAAATTAAGCACTACATAATAATTTGTTGAGTTTAAATACAATCCATGACAATTATATGTATAATTAGTGAATAAAATAAGATAATTTTAGTTATTAAATGAGTGAATTGATGGTTATACATATGTAATCAAACATTCGGTAAGTATTTGGAACTATATCATAATGTTAAGGACATTCATTTTATTTTAAATTGAAATCGAATTTCATTTTCACATATGTTTGGAAGATAATTTTTTCTTATTTAATTAAATAACAAATAAAACATCATGTTATTACATTTAATATTTAAAAACAATATTTTCTCTTTTTTTTAATATTTAGTTTTTTTTGAAATTCCGAGGGAATTCCGAGGGAAAACGGAATTCCCTCGGAATTTACAATATATATTTTTTAAAATTAAGCACTTCATAATAATTTGTTGAGTTTAAATACAATCCATGACAATTATATGTATAATTAGTGAATAAAATAAGATAATTTTAGTTATTAAATGATTGAATTGGTGGTTATACATATGTAATCAAACATTCGGTAAGTATTTGGAACGATATCATAACACTAAGGACATTCGTTTTATTTTAAATTGAAATCGAATTCCATTTTCACATATTTTCGGAAGATAATTTTTTCTTATTTAATTTACTAACAAATAAAACATCATGTTATTACATTTAATATTTAAAAACAATATTTTCTCTTTTTTTTAATATTTAGTTTTTTTGGAATTCCCAGGGAATTCCGAGGGAAAACGGAATTCCCTCGGAATTTACAATATATATTTTTTAAAATTAAGCACTACATAATAATTTGTTGAGTTTAAATACAATCCATGACAATTATATGTATAATTAGTGAATAAAATAAGTTAATTTTAGTTATTAAATGAGTGAATTGGTGGTTATACATATGTAATCAAGCATTCGGTAAGTATTTGGAACGATATCATAACATTAAGGACATTCGTTTTATTTTAAATTGAAATCGAATTTCATTTTCACATATTTTCGGAAGATAATTTTTTCTTATTTAATTTACTAACAAATAAAACATCATGTTATTACATTTAATATTTAAAAACAATATTTTCTCTTTTTTTTAATATTTAGTTTTTTTGAAATTCCCAGGGAATTCCGAGGGAAAACGGAATTCCCTCGGAATTTACAATATATATTTTTTAAAATTAAGCACTACATAATAATTTGTTGAGTTTAAATACAATCCATGACAATTATATGTATAATTAGTGAATAAAATAAGATAATTTTAGTTATTAAATGAGTGAATTGGTGGTTATACATATGTAATCAAACATTCGGTAAGTATTTGGAACGATATCATAACATTAAGGACATTCGTTTTATTTTAAATTGAAATCGAATTTCATTTTCACATATTTTCGGAAGATAATTTTTTCTTATTTAATTTACTAACAAATAAAACATCATGTTATTTCATTTAATATTTAAAAATAATATTTTCTCTTTTTTTTAATATTTAGTGTTTTCGAAATTCCGAGGGATTTCCAAGGGAAAAAGATTTTCCCTCGGAAATCCCTCGGAATTCCCTCGAAATTTCCAATATATATTTTTTAAGATTAAGCACTACATAATAATTTGTTGAGTTTAAATACAATCCTTGACAATTATATGTATACTTAGTGAATAAAATAAGATAGTTTTAGTTATTAAATGAGTGAATTGATGGTTATACATATGTAATCAAACATTCGGTAAGTATTTGGAACGATATCATAATGTTAAGGACATTCGTTTTATTTTAAATTGAAATCGAATTTCTTTTTCACATATTTTTGGAAGATAATTTTTTCTTATTTAATTAACTAACAAATAAAACATCATGTTATTACATTTAATATTTAAAAACAATATTTTCTTTTTTTTTAATATTTAGTTTTTAGGAAATTCCGAGGGAATTCCAAGTGAAAACGGAATTCCCTCGGAATTTACAATATATATTTTTTAAAATTAAGCACTACATAATAATTTGTTGAGTTTAAATACAATCCATGACAATTATATGTATAATTAGTGAATAAAATAAGATAATTTTAGTTATTAAATGAGTGAATTGATGGTTATACATATGTAATCAAACATTCGGTAAGTATTTGGAACTATATCATAATGTTAAGGACATTCATTTTATTTTAAATTGAAATCGAATTTCATTTTCACATATGTTTGGAAGATAATTTTTTCTTATTTAATTAAATAACAAATAAAACATCATGTTATTACATTTAATATTTAAAAACATTATTTTATCTTTTTTTTAATATTTAGTTTTTTTTGAAATTCCGAGATATTTTTTAAAATTAAGCACTTCATAATAATTTGTTGAGTTTAAATACAATCCATGACAATTATATGTATAATTAGTGAATAAAATAAGATAATTTTAGTTATTAAATGATTGAATTGGTGGTTATACATATGTAATCAAACATTCGGTAAGTATTTGGAACGATATCATAACACTAAGGACATTCGTTTTATTTTAAATTGAAATCGAATTCCATTTTCACATATTTTCGGAAGATAATTTTTTCTTATTTAATTTACTAACAAATAAAACATCATGTTATTACATTTAATATTTAAAAACAATATTTTCTCTTTTTTTTAATATTTAGTTTTTTTGGAATTCCCAGGGAATTCCGAAGGAAAACGGAATTCCCTCGAAATTTACAATATATATTTTTTAAAATTAAGCACTACATAATAATTTGTTGAGTTTAAATACAATCCATGACAATTATATGTATAATTAGTGAATAAAATAAGATAATTTTAGTTATTAAATGAGTGAATTGGTGGTTATACATATGTAATCAAGCATTCGGTAAGTATTTGGAACGATATCATAACATTAAGGACATTCGTTTTATTTTAAATTGAAATCGAATTTCATTTTCACATATTTTCGGAAGATAATTTTTTCTTATTTAATTTACTAACAAATAAAACATCATGTTATTACATTTAATATTTAAAAACAATATTTTCTCTTTTTTTTAATATTTAGTTTTTTTGAAATTCCCAGGGAATTCCGAGGGAAAACGGAATTCCCTCGGAATTTACAATATATATTTTTTAAAATTAAGCACTACATAATAATTTGTTGAGTTTAAATACAATCCATGACAATTATATGTATAATTAGTGAATAAAATAAGATAATTTTAGTTATTAAATGAGTGAATTGGTGGTTATACATATGTAATCAAACATTCGGTAAGTATTTGGAACGATATCATAACATTAAGGACATTCGTTTTATTTTAAATTGAAATCGAATTTCATTTTCACATATTTTCGGAAGATAATTTTTTCTTATTTAATTTACTAACAAATAAAACGTCATGTTATTTCATTTAATATTTAAAAATAATATTTTCTCTTTTTTTTAATATTTATTGTTTTCGAAATTCCGAGGGATTTCCAAGGGAAAAAGATTTTCCCTCGGAAATCCCTCGGAATTCCCTCGAAATTTCCAATATATATTTTTTAAGATTAAGCACTACATAATAATTTGTTGAGTTTAAATACAATCCTTGACAATTATATGTATACTTAGTGAATAAAATAAGATAGTTTTAGTTATTAAATGAGTGAATTGATGGTTATACATATGTAATCAAACATTCGGTAAGTATTTGGAACGATATCATAATGTTAAGGACATTCGTTTTATTTTAAATTGAAATCGAATTTCTTTTTCACATATTTTTGGAAGATAATTTTTTCTTATTTAATTAACTAACAAATAAAACATCATGTTATTACATTTAATATTTAAAAACAATATTTTCTTTTTTTTTAATATTTAGTTTTTAGGAAATTCCGAGGGAATTCCAAGTGAAAACGGAATTCCCTCGGAATTTACAATATATATTTTTTAAAATTAAGCACTACATAATAATTTGTTGAGTTTAAATACAATCCATGACAATTATATGTATAATTAGTGAATAAAATAAGATAATTTTAGTTATTAAATGAGTGAATTGATGGTTATACATATGTAATCAAACATTCGGTAAGTATTTGGAACTATATCATAATGTTAAGGACATTCATTTTATTTTAAATTGAAATCGAATTTCATTTTCACATATGTTTGGAAGATAATTTTTTCTTATTTAATTAAATAACAAATAAAACATCATGTTATTACATTTAATATTTAAAAACAATATTTTCTCTTTTTTTTAATATTTAGTTTTTTTTGAAATTCCGAGATATTTTTTAAAATTAAGCACTTCATAATAATTTGTTGAGTTTAAATACAATCCATGACAATTATATGTATAATTAGTGAATAAAATAAGATAATTTTAGTTATTAAATGATTGAATTGGTGGTTATACATATGTAATCAAACATTCGGTAAGTATTTGGAACGATATCATAACACTAAGGACATTCGTTTTATTTTAAATTGAAATCGAATTCCATTTTCACATATTTTCGGAAGATAATTTTTTCTTATTTAATTTACTAACAAATAAAACATCATGTTATTACATTTAATATTTAAAAACAATATTTTCTCTTTTTTTTAATATTTAGTTTTTTTGGAATTCCCAGGGAATTCCGAGGGAAAACGGAATTCCCTCGGAATTTACAATATATATTTTTTAAAATTAAGCACTACATAATAATTTGTTGAGTTTAAATACAATCCATGACAATTATATGTATAATTAGTGAATAAAATAAGATAATTTTAGTTATTAAATGAGTGAATTGGTGGTTATACATATGTAATCAAGCATTCGGTAAGTATTTGGAACGATATCATAACATTAAGGACATTCGTTTTATTTTAAATTGAAATCGAATTTCATTTTCACATATTTTCGGAAGATAATTTTTTCTTATTTAATTTACTAACAAATAAAACATCATGTTATTACATTTAATATTTAAAAACAATATTTTCTCTTTTTTTTAATATTTAGTTTTTTTGAAATTCCGAGGGAATTCCGAGGGAAAACGGAATTCCCTCGGAATTTACAATATATATTTTTTAAAATTAAGCACTACATAATAATTTGTTGAGTTTAAATACAATCCATGACAATTATATGTATAATTAGTGAATAAAATAAGATAATTTTAGTTATTAAATGAGTGAATTGGTGGTTATACATATGTAATCAAACATTCGGTAAGTATTTGGAACGATATCATAACATTAAGGACATTCGTTTTATTTTAAATTGAAATCGAATTTCATTTTCACATATTTTCGGAAGATAATTTTTTCTTATTTAATTTACTAACAAATAAAACATCATGTTATTTCATTTAATATTTAAAAATAATATTTTCTCTTTTTTTTAATATTTAGTGTTTTCGAAATTCCGAGGGATTTCCAAGGGAAAAAGATTTTCCCTCGGAAATCCCTCGGAATTCCCTCGAAATTTCCAATATATATTTTTTAAGATTAAGCACTACATAATAATTTGTTGAGTTTAAATACAATCCTTGACAATTATATGTATACCTAGTGAATAAAATAAGATAGTTTTAGTTATTAAATGAGTGAATTGATGGTTATACATATGTAATCAAACATTCGGTAAGTATTTGGAACGATATCATAATGTTAAGGACATTCGTTTTATTTTAAATTGAAATCGAATTTCTTTTTCACATATTTTTGGAAGATAATTTTTTCTTATTTAATTAACTAACAAATAAAACATCATGTTATTACATTTAATATTTAAAAACAATATTTTCTTTTTTTTTAATATTTAGTTTTTAGGAAATTCCGAGGGAATTCCAAGTGAAAACGGAATTCCCTCGGAATTTACAATATATATTTTTTAAAATTAAGCACTACATAATAATTTGTTGAGTTTAAATACAATCCATGACAATTATATGTATAATTAGTGAATAAAATAAGATAATTTTAGTTATTAAATGAGTGAATTGATGGTTATACATATGTAATCAAACATTCGGTAAGTATTTGGAACTATATCATAATGTTAAGGACATTCGTTTTATTTTAAATTGAAATCGAATTTCATTTTCACATATTTTCGGAAGATAATTTTTTATTATTTAATTTACTAACAAATAAAACATCATGTTATTTCATTTAATATTTAAAAATAATATTTTCTCTTTTTTTTCATATTTAGTGTTTTCGAAATTCCGAGGGATTTCCAAGGGAAAAAGATTTTCCCTCGGAAATCCCTCGGAATTCCCTCAAAATTTCCAATATATATTTTTTAAGATTAAGCACTACATAATAATTTGTTGAGTTTAAATACAATCCTTGACAATTATATGTATACTTAGTGAATAAAATAAGATAATTTTAGTTATTAAATGAGTGAATTGATGGTTATACATATGTAATCAAACATTCGGTAAGTATTTGGAACGATATCATAATGTTAAGGACATTCGTTTTATTTTAAATTGAAATCGAATTTCTTTTTCACATATTTTTGGAAGATAATTTTTTCTTATTTAATTAACTAACAAATAAAACATCATGTTATTACATTTAATATTTAAAAACAATATTTTCGTTTTTTTTAATATTTAGTTTTTAGGAAATTCCGAGGGAATTCCAAGTGAAAACGGAATTCCCTCGGAATTTACAATATATATTTTTTAAAATTAAGCACTACATAATAATTTGTTGAGTTTAAATACAATCCATGACAATTATATGTATAATTAGTGAATAAAATAAGATAATTTTAGTTATTAAATGAGTGAATTGATGGTTATACATATGTAATCAAACATTCGGTAAGTATTTGGAACTATATCATAATGTTAAGGACATTCATTTTATTTTAAATTGAAATCGAATTTCATTTTCACATATGTTTGGAAGATAATTTTTTCTTATTTAATTAAATAACAAATAAAACATCATGTTATTACATTTAATATTTAAAAACAATATTTTCTCTTTTTTTTAATATTTAGTTTTTTTTGAAATTCCGAGATATTTTTTAAAATTAAGCACTTCATAATAATTTGTTGAGTTTAAATACAATCCATGACAATTATATGTATAATTAGTGAATAAAATAAGATAATTTTAGTTATTAAATGATTGAATTGGTGGTTATACATATGTAATCAAACATTCGGTAAGTATTTGGAACGATATCATAACACTAAGGACATTCGTTTTATTTTAAATTGAAATCGAATTCCATTTTCACATATTTTCGGAAGATAATTTTTTCTTATTTAATTTACTAACAAATAAAACATCATGTTATTACATTTAATATTTAAAAACAATATTTTCTCTTTTTTTTAATATTTAGTTTTTTTGGAATTCCCAGGGAATTCCGAGGGAAAACGGAATTCCCTCGGAATTTACAATATATATTTTTTAAAATTAAGCACTACATAATAATTTGTTGAGTTTAAATACAATCCATGACAATTATATGTATAATTAGTGAATAAAATAAGATAATTTTAGTTATTAAATGAGTGAATTGGTGGTTATACATATGTAATCAAGCATTCGGTAAGTATTTGGAACGATATCATAACATTAAGGACATTCGTTTTATTTTAAATTGAAATCGAATTTCATTTTCACATATTTTCGGAAGATAATTTTTTCTTATTTAATTTACTAACAAATAAAACATCATGTTATTACATTTAATATTTAAAAACAATATTTTCTCTTTTTTTTAATATTTAGTTTTTTTGAAATTCCGAGGGAATTCCGAGGGAAAACGGAATTCCCTCGGAATTTACAATATATATTTTTTAAAATTAAGCACTACATAATAATTTGTTGAGTTTAAATACAATCCATGACAATTATATGTATAATTAGTGAATAAAATAAGATAATTTTAGTTATTAAATGAGTGAATTGGTGGTTATACATATGTAATCAAACATTCGGTAAGTATTTGGAACGATATCATAACATTAAGGACATTCGTTTTATTTTAAATTGAAATCGAATTTCATTTTCACATATTTTCGGAAGATAATTTTTTCTTATTTAATTTACTAACAAATAAAACATCATGTTATTTCATTTAATATTTAAAAATAATATTTTCTCTTTTTTTTAATATTTAGTGTTTTCGAAATTCCGAGGGATTTCCAAGGGAAAAAGATTTTCCCTCGGAAATCCCTCGGAATTCCCTCGAAATTTCCAATATATATTTTTTAAGATTAAGCACTACATAATAATTTGTTGAGTTTAAATACAATCCTTGACAATTATATGTATACTTAGTGAATAAAATAAGATAGTTTTAGTTATTAAATGAGTGAATTGATGGTTATACATATGTAATCAAACATTCGGTAAGTATTTGGAACGATATCATAATGTTAAGGACATTCGTTTTATTTTAAATTGAAATCGAATTTCTTTTTCACATATTTTTGGAAGATAATTTTTTCTTATTTAATTAACTAACAAATAAAACATCATGTTATTACATTTAATATTTAAAAACAATATTTTCTTTTTTTTTAATATTTAGTTTTTAGGAAATTCCGAGGGAATTCCAAGTGAAAACGGAATTCCCTCGGAATTTACAATATATATTTTTTAAAATTAAGCACTACATAATAATTTGTTGAGTTTAAATACAATCCATGACAATTATATGTATAATTAGTGAATAAAATAAGATAATTTTAGTTATTAAATGAGTGAATTGATGGTTATACATATGTAATCAAACATTCGGTAAGTATTTGGAACTATATCATAATGTTAAGGACATTCGTTTTATTTTAAATTGAAATCGAATTTCATTTTCACATATTTTCGGAAGATAATTTTTTATTATTTAATTTACTAACAAATAAAACATCATGTTATTTCATTTAATATTTAAAAATAATATTTTCTCTTTTTTTTCATATTTAGTGTTTTTGAAATTCCGAGGGATTTCCAAGGGAAAAAGATTTTCCCTCGGAAATCCCTCGGAATTCCCTCAAAATTTCCAATATATATTTTTTAAGATTAAGCACTACATAATAATTTGTTGAGTTTAAATACAATCCTTGACAATTATATGTATACTTAGTGAATAAAATAAGATAATTTTAGTTATTAAATGAGTGAATTGATGGTTATACATATGTAATCAAACATTCGGTAAGTATTTGGAACGATATCATAATGTTAAGGACATTCGTTTTATTTTAAATTGAAATCGAATTTCTTTTTCACATATTTTTGGAAGATAATTTTTTCTTATTTAATTAACTAACAAATAAAACATCATGTTATTACATTTAATATTTAAAAACAATATTTTCTTTTTTTTTAATATTTAGTTTTTAGGAAATTCCGAGGGAATTCCAAGTGAAAACGGAATTCCCTCGGAATTTACAATATATATTTTTTAAAATTAAGCACTACATAATAATTTGTTGAGTTTAAATACAATCCATGACAATTATATGTATAATTAGTGAATAAAATAAGATAATTTTAGTTATTAAATGAGTGAATTGATGGTTATACATATGTAATCAAACATTCGGTAAGTATTTGGAACTATATCATAATGTTAAGGACATTCATTTTATTTTAAATTGAAATCGAATTTCATTTTCACATATGTTTGGAAGATAATTTTTTCTTATTTAATTAAATAACAAATAAAACATCATGTTATTACATTTAATATTTAAAAACAATATTTTCTCTTTTTTTTAATATTTAGTTTTTTTTGAAATTCCGAGATATTTTTTAAAATTAAGCACTTCATAATAATTTGTTGAGTTTAAATACAATCCATGACAATTATATGTATAATTAGTGAATAAAATAAGATAATTTTAGTTATTAAATGATTGAATTGGTGGTTATACATATGTAATCAAACATTCGGTAAGTATTTGGAACGATATCATAACACTAAGGACATTCGTTTTATTTTAAATTGAAATCGAATTCCATTTTCACATATTTTCGGAAGATAATTTTTTCTTATTTAATTTACTAACAAATAAAACATCATGTTATTACATTTAATATTTAAAAACAATATTTTCTCTTTTTTTTAATATTTAGTTTTTTTGGAATTCCCAGGGAATTCCGAGGGAAAACGGAATTCCCTCGGAATTTACAATATATATTTTTTAAAATTAAGCACTACATAATAATTTGTTGAGTTTAAATACAATCCATGACAATTATATGTATAATTAGTGAATAAAATAAGATAATTTTAGTTATTAAATGAGTGAATTGGTGGTTATACATATGTAATCAAGCATTCGGTAAGTATTTGGAACGATATCATAACATTAAGGACATTCGTTTTATTTTAAATTGAAATCGAATTTCATTTTCACATATTTTCGGAAGATAATTTTTTCTTATTTAATTTACTAACAAATAAAACATCATGTTATTACATTTAATATTTAAAAACAATATTTTCTCTTTTTTTTAATATTTAGTTTTTTTGAAATTCCGAGGGAATTCCGAGGGAAAACGGAATTCCCTCGGAATTTACAATATATATTTTTTAAAATTAAGCACTACATAATAATTTGTTGAGTTTAAATACAATCCATGACAATTATATGTATAATTAGTGAATAAAATAAGATAATTTTAGTTATTAAATGAGTGAATTGGTGGTTATACATATGTAATCAAACATTCAGTAAGTATTTGGAACGATATCATAACATTAAGGACATTCGTTTTATTTTAAATTGAAATCGAATTTCATTTTCACATATTTTCGGAAGATAATTTTTTCTTATTTAATTTACTAACAAATAAAACATCATGTTATTTCATTTAATATTTAAAAATAATATTTTCTCTTTTTTTTAATATTTAGTGTTTTCGAAATTCCGAGGGATTTCCAAGGGAAAAAGATTTTCCCTCGGAAATCCCTCGGAATTCCCTCGAAATTTCCAATATATATTTTTTAAGATTAAGCACTACATAATAATTTGTTGAGTTTAAATACAATCCTTGACAATTATATGTATACTTAGTGAATAAAATAAGATAGTTTTAGTTATTAAATGAGTGAATTGATGGTTATACATATGTAATCAAACATTCGGTAAGTATTTGGAACGATATCATAATGTTAAGGACATTCGTTTTATTTTAAATTGAAATCGAATTTCTTTTTCACATATTTTTGGAAGATAATTTTTTCTTATTTAATTAACTAACAAATAAAACATCATGTTATTACATTTAATATTTAAAAACAATATTTTCTTTTTTTTTAATATTTAGTTTTTAGGAAATTCCGAGGGAATTCCAAGTGAAAACGGAATTCCCTCGGAATTTACAATATATATTTTTTAAAATTAAGCACTACATAATAATTTGTTGAGTTTAAATACAATCCATGACAATTATATGTATAATTAGTGAATAAAATAAGATAATTTTAGTTATTAAATGAGTGAATTGATGGTTATACATATGTAATCAAACATTCGGTAAGTATTTGGAACTATATCATAATGTTAAGGACATTCATTTTATTTTAAATTGAAATCGAATTTCATTTTCACATATGTTTGGAAGATAATTTTTTCTTATTTAATTAAATAACAAATAAAACATCATGTTATTACATTTAATATTTAAAAACAATATTTTCTCTTTTTTTTAATATTTAGTTTTTTTTGAAATTCCGAGGGAATTCCGAGGGAAAACGGAATTCCCTCGGAATTTACAATATATATTTTTTAAAATTAAGCACTTCATAATAATTTGTTGAGTTTAAATACAATCCATGACAATTATATGTATAATTAGTGAATAAAATAAGATAATTTTAGTTATTAAATGATTGAATTGGTGGTTATACATATGTAATCAAACATTCGGTAAGTATTTGGAACGATATCATAACACTAAGGACATTCGTTTTATTTTAAATTGAAATCGAATTCCATTTTCACATATTTTCGGAAGATAATTTTTTCTTATTTAATTTACTAACAAATAAAACATCATGTTATTACATTTAATATTTAAAAACAATATTTTCTCTTTTTTTTAATATTTAGTTTTTTTGGAATTCCCAGGGAATTCCGAGGGAAAACGGAATTCCCTCGGAATTTACAATATATATTTTTTAAAATTAAGCACTACATAATAATTTGTTGAGTTTAAATACAATCCATGACAATTATATGTATAATTAGTGAATAAAATAAGATAATTTTAGTTATTAAATGAGTGAATTGGTGGTTATACATATGTAATCAAGCATTCGGTAAGTATTTGGAACGATATCATAACATTAAGGACATTCGTTTTATTTTAAATTGAAATCGAATTTCATTTTCACATATTTTCGGAAGATAATTTTTTCTTATTTAATTTACTAACAAATAAAACATCATGTTATTTCATTTAATATTTAAAAATAATATTTTCTCTTTTTTTTAATATTTAGTGTTTTCGAAATTCCGAGGGATTTCCAAGGGAAAAAGATTTTCCCTCGGAAAAAGATTTCGATTCTATTTGGTTCGAATAATGATAAAGAAAACCGAAGGGAGAAAAGAATTTACAAAAGGCGGGATTCCTAAAAAATGCATTGATTCTTGAATCCGATTCTATCTAATGGTTTACGTTATAGAAGAAAGACATGTATATGTGATATTAGATAGGTTTTTAAAAGATTCAAAAACTTCTGAACCGGGATTATCATATCCATATTCGTTGTCATCCATAAAATCCTTAGTAGGCCATAGAAGGAAAAGAAAATGAATCAGGTCCATCTTGATTGCCCTATCTTCAGGCAAAATCTTTTTTCTCAAAGAGGATAGGTTTTCCGATAAAAGATCGAGTGTTCTCGGATCTTATTTCTTGAAAAAAGGATCATATCCTTTCGATAAGTATCCTTTTCTCGAAGCTTTTTACACAATCGAGTCCTTGTTTCGAGTCTAAGTTTATTCAAAGAACTCGATTTCCAATATATATTTTTTAAGATTAAGCACTACATAATAATTTGTTGAGTTTAAATACAATCCTTGACAATTATATGTATACTTAGTGAATAAAATAAGATAATTTTAGTTATTAAATGAGTGAATTGATGGTTATACATATGTAATCAAACATTCGGTAAGTATTTGGAACGATATCATAATGTTAAGGACATTCGTTTTATTTTAAATTGAAATCGAATTTCTTTTTCACATATTTTTGGAAGATAATTTTTTCTTATTTAATTAACTAACAAATAAAACATCATGTTATTACATTTAATATTTAAAAACAATATTTTCGTTTTTTTTAATATTTAGTTTTTAGGAAATTCCGAGGGAATTCCAAGTGAAAACGGAATTCCCTCGGAATTTACAATATATATTTTTTAAAATTAAGCACTACATAATAATTTGTTGAGTTTAAATACAATCCATGACAATTATATGTATAATTAGTGAATAAAATAAGATAATTTTAGTTATTAAATGAGTGAATTGATGGTTATACATATGTAATCAAACATTCGGTAAGTATTTGGAACTATATCATAATGTTAAGGACATTCATTTTATTTTAAATTGAAATCGAATTTCATTTTCACATATGTTTGGAAGATAATTTTTTCTTATTTAATTAAATAACAAATAAAACATCATGTTATTACATTTAATATTTAAAAACAATATTTTCTCTTTTTTTTAATATTTAGTTTTTTTTGAAATTCCGAGATATTTTTTAAAATTAAGCACTTCATAATAATTTGTTGAGTTTAAATACAATCCATGACAATTATATGTATAATTAGTGAATAAAATAAGATAATTTTAGTTATTAAATGATTGAATTGGTGGTTATACATATGTAATCAAACATTCGGTAAGTATTTGGAACGATATCATAACACTAAGGACATTCGTTTTATTTTAAATTGAAATCGAATTCCATTTTCACATATTTTCGGAAGATAATTTTTTCTTATTTAATTTACTAACAAATAAAACATCATGTTATTACATTTAATATTTAAAAACAATATTTTCTCTTTTTTTTAATATTTAGTTTTTTTGGAATTCCCAGGGAATTCCGAGGGAAAACGGAATTCCCTCGGAATTTACAATATATATTTTTTAAAATTAAGCACTACATAATAATTTGTTGAGTTTAAATACAATCCATGACAATTATATGTATAATTAGTGAATAAAATAAGATAATTTTAGTTATTAAATGAGTGAATTGGTGGTTATACATATGTAATCAAGCATTCGGTAAGTATTTGGAACGATATCATAACATTAAGGACATTCGTTTTATTTTAAATTGAAATCGAATTTCATTTTCACATATTTTCGGAAGATAATTTTTTCTTATTTAATTTACTAACAAATAAAACATCATGTTATTACATTTAATATTTAAAAACAATATTTTCTCTTTTTTTTAATATTTAGTTTTTTTGAAATTCCGAGGGAATTCCGAGGGAAAACGGAATTCCCTCGGAATTTACAATATATATTTTTTAAAATTAAGCACTACATAATAATTTGTTGAGTTTAAATACAATCCATGACAATTATATGTATAATTAGTGAATAAAATAAGATAATTTTAGTTATTAAATGAGTGAATTGGTGGTTATACATATGTAATCAAACATTCGGTAAGTATTTGGAACGATATCATAACATTAAGGACATTCGTTTTATTTTAAATTGAAATCGAATTTCATTTTCACATATTTTCGGAAGATAATTTTTTCTTATTTAATTTACTAACAAATAAAACATCATGTTATTTCATTTAATATTTAAAAATAATATTTTCTCTTTTTTTTAATATTTAGTGTTTTCGAAATTCCGAGGGATTTCCAAGGGAAAAAGATTTTCCCTCGGAAATCCCTCGGAATTCCCTCGAAATTTCCAATATATATTTTTTAAGATTAAGCACTACATAATAATTTGTTGAGTTTAAATACAATCCTTGACAATTATATGTATACTTAGTGAATAAAATAAGATAGTTTTAGTTATTAAATGAGTGAATTGATGGTTATACATATGTAATCAAACATTCGGTAAGTATTTGGAACGATATCATAATGTTAAGGACATTCGTTTTATTTTAAATTGAAATCGAATTTCTTTTTCACATATTTTTGGAAGATAATTTTTTCTTATTTAATTAACTAACAAATAAAACATCATGTTATTACATTTAATATTTAAAAACAATATTTTCTTTTTTTTTAATATTTAGTTTTTAGGAAATTCCGAGGGAATTCCAAGTGAAAACGGAATTCCCTCGGAATTTACAATATATATTTTTTAAAATTAAGCACTACATAATAATTTGTTGAGTTTAAATACAATCCATGACAATTATATGTATAATTAGTGAATAAAATAAGATAATTTTAGTTATTAAATGAGTGAATTGATGGTTATACATATGTAATCAAACATTCGGTAAGTATTTGGAACTATATCATAATGTTAAGGACATTCATTTTATTTTAAATTGAAATCGAATTTCATTTTCACATATGTTTGGAAGATAATTTTTTCTTATTTAATTAAATAACAAATAAAACATCATGTTATTACATTTAATATTTAAAAACAATATTTTCTCTTTTTTTTAATATTTAGTTTTTTTTGAAATTCCGAGGGAATTCCGAGGGAAAACGGAATTCCCTCGGAATTTACAATATATATTTTTTAAAATTAAGCACTTCATAATAATTTGTTGAGTTTAAATACAATCCATGACAATTATATGTATAATTAGTGAATAAAATAAGATAATTTTAGTTATTAAATGATTGAATTGGTGGTTATACATATGTAATCAAACATTCGGTAAGTATTTGGAACGATATCATAACACTAAGGACATTCGTTTTATTTTAAATTGAAATCGAATTCCATTTTCACATATTTTCGGAAGATAATTTTTTCTTATTTAATTTACTAACAAATAAAACATCATGTTATTACATTTAATATTTAAAAACAATATTTTCTCTTTTTTTTAATATTTAGTTTTTTTGGAATTCCCAGGGAATTCCGAGGGAAAACGGAATTCCCTCGGAATTTACAATATATATTTTTTAAAATTAAGCACTACATAATAATTTGTTGAGTTTAAATACAATCCATGACAATTATATGTATAATTAGTGAATAAAATAAGATAATTTTAGTTATTAAATGAGTGAATTGGTGGTTATACATATGTAATCAAGCATTCGGTAAGTATTTGGAACGATATCATAACATTAAGGACATTCGTTTTATTTTAAATTGAAATCGAATTTCATTTTCACATATTTTCGGAAGATAATTTTTTCTTATTTAATTTACTAACAAATAAAACATCATGTTATTTCATTTAATATTTAAAAATAATATTTTCTCTTTTTTTTAATATTTAGTGTTTTCGAAATTCCGAGGGATTTCCAAGGGAAAAAGATTTTCCCTCGGAAAAAGATTTCGATTCTATTTGGTTCGAATAATGATAAAGAAAACCGAAGGGAGAAAAGAATTTACAAAAGGCGGGATTCCTAAAAAATGCATTGATTCTTGAATCCGATTCTATCTAATGGTTTACGTTATAGAAGAAAGACATGTATATGTGATATTAGATAGGTTTTTAAAAGATTCAAAAACTTCTGAACCGGGATTATCATATCCATATTCGTTGTCATCCATAAAATCCTTAGTAGGCCATAGAAGGAAAAGAAAATGAATCAGGTCCATCTTGATTGCCCTATCTTCAGGCAAAATCTTTTTTCTCAAAGAGGATAGGTTTTCCGATAAAAGATCGAGTGTTCTTGGATCTTATTTCTTGAAAAAAGGATCATATCCTTTCGATAAGTATCCTTTTCTCGAAGCTTTTTACACAATCGAGTCCTTGTTTCGAGTCTAAGTTTATTCAAAGAACTCGATTTCCAATATATATTTTTTAAGATTAAGCACTACATAATAATTTGTTGAGTTTAAATACAATCCTTGACAATTATATGTATACTTAGTGAATAAAATAAGATAATTTTAGTTATTAAATGAGTGAATTGATGGTTATACATATGTAATCAAACATTCGGTAAGTATTTGGAACGATATCATAATGTTAAGGACATTCGTTTTATTTTAAATTGAAATCGAATTTCTTTTTCACATATTTTTGGAAGATAATTTTTTCTTATTTAATTAACTAACAAATAAAACATCATGTTATTACATTTAATATTTAAAAACAATATTTTCTTTTTTTTAATATTTAGTTTTTAGGAAATTCCGAGGGAATTCCAAGTGAAAACGGAATTCCCTCGGAATTTACAATATATATTTTTTAAAATTAAGCACTACATAATAATTTGTTGAGTTTAAATACAATCCTTGACAATTATATGTACAATTTGTGAATAAAAAAAGATAATTTTAGTTACTAAATTAGTGAATTGGTGGTTATACATATGTAATCAAACATTCGGTAAGTATTTGGAACGATATCATAACATTAAGTACATTCGTTTTATTTTAAATTGAAATCGAATTTCATTTTCACATATTTTCGGAAGATAATTTTTTCTTATTTAATTTACTAACAAATAAAACATCATGTTATTACATTTAATATTTAAAAACAATATTTTCTCTTTTTTTTAATATTTAGTGTTTTCGAAATTCCGAGGGATTTCCGAGGGAAAAAGATTTTCCCTCGGAAATCCCTTGGAATTTCCAATATATATTTTTTAAGATTAAGCACTACATAATAATTTGTTGAGTTTAAATACAAACCATGACAATTATATGTATAATTAGTCAATAAAATAAGATAATCTTAGTTATTAAATGAATGAATTGATGGTTATACATATGTAATCAAACATTCGGTAAGTATTTGGAACGATATCATAACGTTGAGGACATTCGTTTTATTTTAAATTGAAATCGAATTTCATTTTCACATATTTTTGGAAGATAATTTTTTCTTATTTAATTAACTAACAAATAAAACATCATGTTCTTACATTTAATATTTAAAAACAATATTTTCTCTTTTTTTTAATATTTAGTTTTTTGGAAATTCCGAGGGAATTCCGAGGGATTTCCGAGGGAAAAAGATTTTCACTCGAAATTCCCTCGGAATTTACAATATATATTTTTTAAGATTAAGCGCAGCATAATAATTTGTTGAGTTTAAATACAATCCTTGACAATTATATGTATAATTAGTGAATAAAATAAGATAATTTTAGTTATTAAATGAGTGAATTGATGGTTTTACATATGTAATCAAACATTCGGTAAGTATTTGGAACGATATCATAACGTTAAGGACATTCGTTTTATTTTAAATTGAAATCGAATTTCAATTTCACATATTTTTGTAAGATAATTTTTTCTTATTTAATTAACTAACAAATAAAACATCATGTTATTACATTTAATATTTAAAAACAATATTTTCTCTTTTTTTTTAATATTTAGTGTTTTCGAAATTCCGAGGGATTTCCGAGGGAAAACGGTTTTCCCTCGGAAATCTCTCGGAATTCCCTCGGAATTTGCAATATATATTTTTTAAAATTAAGCACTACATAATAATTTGTTGAATTTAAATACAATCCATGACAATTATATGTATAATTAGTGAATAAAATAAGATAATTTTAGTTATTAAATGAGTGAATTGGTGGTTATACATATGTAATCAAACATTCGGTAAGTATTTGGAACGATATCATAACATTAAGGACATTCGTTTTATTTTAAATTGAAATCGAATTTCATTTTCACATATTTTCGGAAGATAATTTTTTCTTATTTAATTTACTAACAAATAAAACATCATGTTATTACATTTAATATTTAAAAACAATATTTTCTCTTTTTTTTAATATTTAGTTTTTTTGAAATTCCGAGGGAATTCCGAGGGAAAACGGAATTCCCTCGGAATTTACAATATATATTTTTTAAAATTAAGCACTACATAATAATTTGTTGAGTTTAAATACAATCCATGACAATTATATGTATAATTAGTGAATTAAATAAGATAATTTTAGTTATTAAATGAGTGAATTGGTGGTTATACATATGTAATCAAACATTCGGTAAGTATTTGGAACGATATCATAACATTAAGGACATTCGTTTTATTTTAAATTGAAATCGAATTTCATTTTCACATATTTTCGGAAGATAATTTTTCTTATTTAATTTACTAACAAATAAAACATCATGTTATTTCATTTAATATTTAAAAATAATATTTTCTCTTTTTTTTAATATTTAGTGTTTTCGAAATTCCGAGGGATTTCCAAGGGAAAAAGATTTTCCCTCGGAAATCCATCGGAATTCCCTCGAAATTTCCAATATATATTTTTTAAGATTAAGCACTACATAATAATTTGTTGAGTTTAAATACAATCCTTGACAATTATATGTATACTTAGTGAATAAAATAAGATAATTTTAGTTATTAAATGAGTGAATTGATGGTTATACATATGTAATCAAACATTCGGTAAGTATTTGGAACGATATCATAATGTTAAGGACATTCATTTTATTTTAAATTGAAATCGAATTTCTTTTTCACATATTTTTGGAAGATAATTTTTTCTTATTTAATTAACTAACAAATAAAACATCTTGTTATTACATTTAATATTTAAAAACAATATTTTCTCTTTTTTTTAATATTTAGTTTTTTGGAAATTCCGAGGGAATTCCGAGTGAAAACGGAATTCCCTCGGAATTTACAATATATATTTTTTAAAATTAAGCACTACATAATAATTTGTTGAGTTTAAATACAATCCATGACAATTATATGTATAATTAGTGAATAAAATAAGATAATTTTAGTTATTAAATGAGTGAATTGATGGTTATACATATGTAATCAAACATTCGGTAAGTATTTGGAACGATATCATAACATTAAGGACATTCGTTTTATTTTAAATTGAAATCGAATTTCATTTTCACAAATTTTTGGAAGATAATTTTTTCTTATTTAATTAAATAACAAATAAAACTTCATGTTATTACATTTAATATTTAAAAACAATATTTTCTCTTTTTTTTAATATTTAGTTTTTTTGGAATTCCCAGGGAATTCCGAGGGAAAACGGAATTCCCTCGGAATTTACAATATATATTTTTTAAAATTAAGCACTACATAATAATTTGTTGAGTTTAAATACAATCCATGACAATTATATGTATAATTAGTGAATAAAATAAGATAATTTTAGTTATTAAATGAGTGAATTGGTGGTTATACATATGTAATCAAGCATTCGGTAAGTATTTGGAACGATATCATAACATTAAGGACATTCGTTTTATTTTAAATTGAAATCGAATTTCATTTTCACATATTTTCGGAAGATAATTTTTTCTTATTTAATTTACTAACAAATAAAACATCATGTTATTTCATTTAATATTTAAAAATAATATTTTCTCTTTTTTTTAATATTTAGTGTTTTCGAAATTCCGAGGGATTTCCAAGGGAAAAAGATTTTCCCTCGGAAATCTCTCGGAATTCCCTCGGAATTTGCAATATATATTTTTTAAAATTAAGCACTACATAATAATTTGTTGAATTTAAATACAATCCATGACAATTATATGTATAATTAGTGAATAAAATAAGATAATTTTAGTTATTAAATGAGTGAATTGGTGGTTATACATATGTAATCAAACATTCGGTAAGTATTTGGAACGATATCATAACATTAAGGACATTCGTTTTATTTTAAATTGAAATCGAATTTCATTTTCACATATTTTCGGAAGATAATTTTTTCTTATTTAATTTACTAACAAATAAAACATCATGTTATTACATTTAATATTTAAAAACAATATTTTCTCTTTTTTTTAATATTTAGTTTTTTTGAAATTCCGAGGGATTTCCGAGGGAAAACGGTTTTCCCTCGGAAATCTCTCGGAATTCCCTCGGAATTTGCAATATATATTTTTTAAAATTAAGCACTACATAATAATTTGTTGAATTTAAATACAATCCATGACAATTATATGTATAATTAGTGAATAAAATAAGATAATTTTAGTTATTAAATGAGTGAATTGGTGGTTATACATATGTAATCAAACATTCGGTAAGTATTTGGAACGATATCATAACATTAAGGACATTCGTTTTATTTTAAATTGAAATCGAATTTCATTTTCACATATTTTCGGAAGATAATTTTTTCTTATTTAATTTACTAACAAATAAAACATCATGTTATTACATTTAATATTTAAAAACAATATTTTCTCTTTTTCTTAATATTTAGTTTTTTTGAAATTCCGAGGGAATTCCGAGGGAAAACGGAATTCCCTCGGAATTTACAATATATATTTTTTAAAATTAAGCACTACATAATAATTTGTTGAGTTTAAATACAATCCATGACAATTATATGTATAATTAGTGAATTAAATAAGACAATTTTAGTTATTAAATGAGTGAATTGGTGGTTATACATATGTAATCAAACATTCGGTAAGTATTTGGAACGATATCATAACATTAAGGACATTCGTTTTATTTTAAATTGAAATCGAATTTCATTTTCACAAATTTTTGGAAGATAATTTTTTCTTATTTAATTAAATAACAAATAAAACTTCATGTTATTACATTTAATATTTAAAAACAATATTTTCTCTTTTTTTTAATATTTAGTTTTTTTGGAATTCCCAGGGAATTCCGAGGGAAAACGGAATTCCCTCGGAATTTACAATATATATTTTTTAAAATTAAGCACTACATAATAATTTGTTGAGTTTAAATACAATCCATGACAATTATATGTATAATTAGTGAATAAAATAAGATAATTTTAGTTATTAAATGAGTGAATTGGTGGTTATACATATGTAATCAAGCATTCGTTAAGTATTTGGAACGATATCATAACATTAAGGACATTCGTTTTATTTTAAATTGAAATCGAATTTCATTTTCACATATTTTCGGAAGATAATTTTTTCTTATTTAATTTACTAACAAATAAAACATCATGTTATTTCATTTAATATTTAAAAATAATATTTTCTCTTTTTTTTAATATTTAGTGTTTTCGAAATTCCGAGGGATTTCCAAGGGAAAAAGATTTTCCCTCGGAAATCTCTCGGAATTCCCTCGGAATTTGCAATATATATTTTTTAAAATTAAGCACTACATAATAATTTGTTGAATTTAAATACAATCCATGACAATTATATGTATAATTAGTGAATAAAATAAGATAATTTTAGTTATTAAATGAGTGAATTGGTGGTTATACATATGTAATCAAACATTCGGTAAGTATTTGGAACGATATCATAACATTAAGGACATTCGTTTTATTTTAAATTGAAATCGAATTTCATTTTCACATATTTTCGGAAGATAATTTTTTCTTATTTAATTTACTAACAAATAAAACATCATGTTATTACATTTAATATTTAAAAACAATATTTTCTCTTTTTTTTAATATTTAGTTTTTTTGAAATTCCGAGGGATTTCCGAGGGAAAACCGTTTTCCCTCGGAAATCCCTCGGAATTCCCTCGGAATTTGCAATATATATTTTTTAAAATTAAGCACTACATAATAATTTGTTGAATTTAAATACAATCCATGACAATTATATGTATAATTAGTGAATAAAATAAGATAATTTTAGTTATTAAATGAGTGAATTGGTGGTTATACATATGTAATCAAACATTCGGTAAGTATTTGGAACGATATCATAACATTAAGGACATTCGTTTTATTTTAAATTGAAATCGAATTTCATTTTCACATATTTTCGGAAGATAATTTTTTCTTATTTAATTTACTAACAAATAAAACATCATGTTATTACATTTAATATTTAAAAACAATATTTTCTCTTTTTTTTAATATTTAGTTTTTTTGAAATTCCGAGGGAATTCCGAGGGAAAACGGAATTCCCTCGGAATTTACAATATATATTTTTTAAAATTAAGCACTACATAATAATTTGTTGAGTTTAAATACAATCCATGACAATTATATGTATAATTAGTGAATTAAATAAGATAATTTTAGTTATTAAATGAGTGAATTGGTGGTTATACATATGTAATCAAACATTCGGTAAGTATTTGGAACGATATCATAACATTAAGGACATTCGTTTTATTTTAAATTGAAATCGAATTTCATTTTCACATATTTTCGGAAGATAATTTTTCTTATTTAATTTACTAACAAATAAAACATCATGTTATTTCATTTAATATTTAAAAACAATATTTTCTTTTTTTTTAATATTTAGTTTTTAGGAAATTCCGAGGGAATTCCAAGTGAAAACGGAATTCCCTCGGAATTTACAATATATATTTTTTAAAATTAAGCACTACATAATAATTTGTTGAGTTTAAATACAATCCATGACAATTATATGTATAATTAGTGAATAAAATAAGATAATTTTAGTTATTAAATGAGTGAATTGATGGTTATACATATGTAATCAAACATTCGGTAAGTATTTGGAACGATATCATAATGTTAAGGACATTCGTTTTATTTTAAATTGAAATCGAATTTCTTTTTCACATATTTTTGGAAGATAATTTTTTCTTATTTAATTAACTAACAAATAAAACATCGTGTTATTACATTTAATATTTAAAAACAATATTTTCTTTTTTTTTAATATTTAGTTTTTAGGGAATTCCGACTGAAAACGGAATTCCCTCGGAATTTACAATATATATTTTTTAAAATTAAGCACTACATAATAATTTGTTGAGTTTAAATACAATCCATGACAATTATATGTATAATTAGTGAATAAAATAAGATAATTTTAGTTATTAAATGAGTGAATTGATGGTTATACATATGTAATCAAACATTCGGTGAGTATTTGGAACTATATCATAATGTTAAGGACATTCATTTTATTTTAAATTGAAATCGAATTTCATTTTCTCATATTTTTGTAAGATAATTTTTTCTTATTTAATTAAATAACAAATAAAACATCATGTTATTACATTTAATATTTAAAAACAATATTTTCTCTTTTTTTTAATATTTAGTTTTTTTGAAATTCCGAGGGAATTCCGAGGGAAAACGGAATTCCCTCGGAATTTACAATATATATTTTTTAAAATTAAGCACTACATAATAATTTGTTGAGTTTAAATACAATCCTTGACAATTATATGTACAATTAGTGAATAAAAAAAGATAATTTTAGTTATTAAATTAGTGAATTGGTGGTTATACATATGTAATCAAACATTCGGTAAGTATTTGGAACGAAATCATAACATTAAGTACATTCGTTTTATTTTAAATTGAAGTCGAATTTCATTTTCACATATTTTCGGAAGATAATTTTTTCTTATTTAATTTACTAACAAATAAAACATCATGTTATTACATTTAATATTTAAAAACAATATTTTCTCTTTTTTTTAATATTTAGTTTTTTTGAAATTCCGAGGGATTTCCGAGGGAAAACGGTTTTCCCTCGGAAATCTCTCGGAATTCCCTCGGAATTTGCAATATATATTTTTTAAAATTAAGCACTACATAATAATTTGTTGAATTTAAATACAATCCATGACAATTATATGTATAATTAGTGAATAAAATAAGATAATTTTAGTTATTAAATGAGTGAATTGGTGGTTATACATATGTAATCAAACATTCGGTAAGTATTTGGAACGATATCATAACATTAAGGACATTCGTTTTATTTTAAATTGAAATCGAATTTCATTTTCACATATTTTCGGAAGATAATTTTTTCTTATTTAATTTACTAACAAATAAAACATCATGTTATTACATTTAATATTTAAAAACAATATTTTCTCTTTTTTTTAATATTTAGTTTTTTTGAAATTCCGAGGGATTTCCGAGGGAAAACGGTTTTCCCTCGGAAATCTCTCGGAATTCCCTCGGAATTTGTAATATATATTTTTTAAAATTAAGCACTACATAATAATTTGTTGAATTTAAATACAATCCATGACAATTATATGTATAATTAGTGAATAAAATAAGATAATTTTAGTAATTAAATGAGTGAATTGGTGGTTATACATATGTAATCAAACATTCGGTAAGTATTTGGAACGATATCATAACATTAAGGACATTCGTTTTATTTTAAATTGAAATCGAATTTCATTTTCACATGTTTTCGGAAGATAATTTTTTCTTATTTAATTTACTAACAAATAAAACATCATGTTATTACATTTAATATTTAAAAACAATATTTTCTCTTTTTTTTAATATTTAATGTTTTCGAAATTCCGAGGGATTTCCGAGGGAAAAAGATTTTCCCTCGGAAATCCCTCGGAATTTCCAATATATATTTTTTAAGATTAAGCACTACATAATAATTTGTTGAGTTTAAATACAAACCATGACAATTATATGTATAATTAGTGAATAAAATAAGATAATCTTACTTATTAAATGAATGAATTGATGGTTATACATATGTAATCAAACATTCGGTAAGTATTTGGAACGATATCATAACGTTGAGGACATTCGTTTTATTTTAAATTGAAATCGAATTTCATTTTCACATATTTTTGGAAGATAATTTTTTCTTATTTAATTAACTAACAAATAAAACATCATGTTCTTACATTTAATATTTAAAAACAATATTTTCTCTTTTTTTTAATATTTAGTTTTTTTGAAATTCCGGGGGAATTCCGAGGGATTTCCGAGGGAAAAAGATTTTCACTCGGAATTCCCTCGGAATTTACAATATATATTTTTTAAGATTAAGCACTACGTAATAATTTGTTGAGTTTAAATACAATCCATGACAATTATATGTATAATTAGTGAATAAAAAAAGATAATTTTAGTTATTAAATGAGTGAATTGATGGTTATACATATGTAATCAAACATTCGGTAAGTATTTGGAACTATATCATAATGTTAAGGACATTCATTTTATTTTAAATTGAAATCGAATTTCATTTTCACATATTTTTGGAAGATAATTTTTTCTTATTTAATTAAATAACAAATAAAACATCATGTTATTACATTTAATATTTAAAAACAATATTTTCTCTTTTTTTTAATATTTAGTTTTTTTGAAATTCCGAGGGAATTCCGAGTAAAAACGGAATTCCCTCGCAATTTACAATATATATTTTTTAAAATTAAGCACTACATAATAATTTGTTGAGTTTAAATACAATCCTTGACAATTATATATACAATTAGTGAATAAAAAAAGATAATTTTAGTTCTTAAATTAGTGAATTGGTGGTTATACATATGTAATCAAACATTCGGTAAGTATTTGGAACGATATCATAACATTAAGTACATTCGTTTTATTTTAAATTGAAATCGAATTTCATTTTCACATATTTTTGGAAGATAATTTTTTCTTATTTAATTAAATAACAAATAAAACATCATGTTATTACATTTAATATTTAAAAACAATATTTTCTCTTTTTTTTAATATTTAGTTTTTTTGAAATTCCGAGGGAATTCCGAGTAAAAACGGAATTCCCTCGGAATTTACAATATATATTTTTTAAAATTAAGCACTACATAATAATTTGTTGAGTTTAAATACAATCCATGACAATTATATGTATAATTAGTGAATAAAATAAGATAATTTTAGTTATTAAATGAGTGAATTGGTGGTTATACATATGTAATCAAGCATTCGGTAAGTATTTGGAACGATATCATAACATTAAGGACATTCGTTTTATTTTAAATTGAAATCGAATTTCATTTTCACATGTTTTCGGAAGATAATTTTTTCTTATTTAATTTACTAACAAATAAAACATCATGTTATTACATTTAATATTTAAAAACAATATTTTCTCTTTTTTTTAATATTTAATGTTTTCGAAATTCCGAGGGATTTCCGAGGGAAAAAGATTTTCCCTCGGAAATCCCTCGGAATTTCCAATATATATTTTTTAAGATTAAGCACTACATAATAATTTGTTGAGTTTAAATACAAACCATGACAATTATATGTATAATTAGTGAATAAAATAAGATAATCTTACTTATTAAATGAATGAATTGATGGTTATACATATGTAATCAAACATTCGGTAAGTATTTGGAACGATATCATAACGTTGAGGACATTCGTTTTATTTTAAATTGAAATCGAATTTCATTTTCACATATTTTTGGAAGATAATTTTTTCTTATTTAATTAACTAACAAATAAAACATCATGTTCTTACATTTAATATTTAAAAACAATATTTTCTCTTTTTTTTAATATTTAGTTTTTTTGAAATTCCGAGGGAATTCCGAGGGATTTCCGAGGGAAAAAGATTTTCACTCGTAATTCCCTCGGAATTTACAATATATATTTTTTAAGATTAAGCACTACGTAATAATTTGTTGAGTTTAAATACAATCCATGACAATTATATGTATAATTAGTGAATAAAAAAAGATAATTTTAGTTATTAAATGAGTGAATTGATGGTTATACATATGTAATCAAACATTCGGTAAGTATTTGGAACTATATCATAATGTTAAGGACATTCATTTTATTTTAAATTGAAATCGAATTTCATTTTCACATATTTTTGGAAGATAATTTTTTCTTATTTAATTAAATAACAAATAAAACATCATGTTATTACATTTAATATTTAAAAACAATATTTTCTCTTTTTTTTAATATTTAGTTTTTTAGAAATTCCGAGGGAATTCCGAGTAAAAACGGAATTCCCTCGCAATTTACAATATATATTTTTTAAAATTAAGCACTACATAATAATTTGTTGAGTTTAAATACAATCCTTGACAATTATATGTACAATTAGTGAATAAAAAAAGATAATTTTAGTTATTAAATTAGTGAATTGGTGGTTATACATATGTAATCAAACATTCGGTAAGTATTTGGAACGATATCATAACATTAAGTACATTCGTTTTATTTTAAATTGAAATCGAATTTCATTTTCACATATTTTCGGAAGATAATTTTTTCTTATTTAATTTACTAACAAATAAAACATCATGTTATTACATTTAATATTTAAAAACAATATTTTCTCTTTTTTTTAATATTTAGTGTTTTCGAAATTCCGAGGGATTTCCGAGGGAAAAAGATTTTCCCTCGGAAATCCCTCGAAATTTCCAATATATATTTTTTAAGATTAAGCACTACATAATAATTTGTTGAGTTTAAATACAAACCATGACAATTATATGTATAATTAGTGAATAAAATAAGATAATCTTAGTTATTAAATGAATGAATTGATGGTTATACATATGTAATCAAACATTCGGTAAGTATTTGGAACGATATCATAACGTTGAGGACATTCGTTTTATTTTAAATTGAAATCGAATTTCATTTTCACATATTTTTGGAAGATAATTTTTTCTTATTTAATTAACTAACAAATAAAACATCATGTTCTTACATTTAATATTTAAAAACAATATTTTCTCTTTTTTTTTAATATTTAGTTTTTTTCAAATTCCGAGGGAATTCCGAGTAAAAACGGAATTCCCTCGGAATTAACAATATATATTTTTTAAAATTAAGCACTACATAATAATTTGTGGAGTTTAAATACAATCCTTGACAATTATATGTACAATTAGTGAATAAAAAAAGATAATTTTAGTTATTAAATTAGTGAATTGGTGGTTATACATATGTAATCAAACATTCGGTAAGTATTTGGAACGATATCATAACATTAAGTACATTCGTTTTATTTTAAATTGAAATCGAATTTCATTTTCACATATTTTCGGAAGATAATTTTTTCTTATTTAATTAACTAACAAATAAAACATCATGTTCTTACATTTAATATTTAAAAACAATATTTTCTCTTTTTTTTAATATTTAGTTTTTTCAAAATTCCGAGGGAATTCCGAGGGATTTCCGAGGGAAAAAGATTTTCACTCGGAATTCCCTCGGAATTTACAATATATATTTTTTAAGATTAAGCACTACATAATAATTTGTTGAGTTTAAATACAATCCATGACAATTATATGTATAATTAGTGAATAAAATAAGATAATTTTAGTTATTAAATGAGTGAATTGGTGGTTATACATATGTAATCAAACATTCGGTAAGTATTTGGAACGATATCATAACATTAAGGACATTCGTTTTATTTTAAATTGAAATCGAATTTCATTTCCACATATTTTCGGAAGATAATTTTTCTTATTTAATTTACTAACAAATAAAACATCATGTTATTTCATTTAATATTTAAAAACAATATTTTCTCTTTTTTTTAATATTTAGTGTTTTCGAAATTCCGAGGGATTTCCGAGGGAAAAAGATTTTCCCTCGGAAATCCCTCGGAATTTCCAATATATATTTTTTAAGATTAAGCACTACATAATAATTTGTTGAGTTTAAATACAAACCATGACAATTATATGTATAATTAGTCAATAAAATAAGATAATCTTAGTTATTAAATGAATGAATTGATGGTTATACATATGTAATCAAACATTCGGTAAGTATTTGGAACGATATCATAACGTTGAGGACATTCGTTTTATTTTAAATTGAAATCGAATTTCATTTTCAAATATTTTTGGAAGATAATTTTTTCTTATTTAATTAACTAACAAATAAAACATCATGTTCTTACATTTAACATTTAAAAACAGTATTTTCTCTTTTTTTTAATATTTTGTTTTTTCAAAATTCCGAGGGAATTCCGAGGGATTTCCGAGGGAAAAAGATTTTCACTCGGAATTCCCTCGGAATTTACAATATATATTTTTTAAGATTAAGCGCAGCATAATAATTTGTTGAGTTTAAATACAATCCTTGACAATTATATGTATACTTAGTGAATAAAATAAGATAATTTTAGTAATTAAATGAGTGAATTGGTGGTTATACATATGTAATCAAACATTCGGTAAGTATTTGGAACGATATCATAACATTAAGGACATTCGTTTTATTTTAAATTGAAATCGAATTTCATTTTCACATATTTTCGGAAGATAATTTTTTCTTATTTAATTTACTAACAAATAAAACATCATGTTATTACATTTAATATTTAAAAACAATATTTTCTCTTTTTTTTAATATTTAGTTTTTTCGAAATTCCGAGGGAATTCCGAGGGAAAACGGAATTCCCTCGGAATTTACAATATATATTTTTTAAAATTAAGCACTACATAATAATTTGTTGAGTTTAAATACAATCCATGACAATTATATGTATAATTAGTGAATTAAATAAGATAATTTTAGTTATTAAATGAGTGAATTGGTGGTTATACATATGTAATCAAACATTCGGTAAGTATTTGGAACGATATCATAACATTAAGGACATTCGTTTTATTTTAAATTGAAATCGAATTTCATTTTCACATATTTTCGGAAGATAATTTTTCTTATTTAATTTACTAACAAATAAAACATCATGTTATTTCATTTAATATTTAAAAATAATATTTTCTCTTTTTTTTAATATTTAGTGTTTTCGAAATTCCGAGAGATTTCCAAGGGAAAAAGATTTTCCCTCGGAAATCCATCGGATTTCCCTCGAAATTTCCAATATATATTTTTTAAGATTAAGCACTACATAATAATTTGTTGAGTTTAAATACAATCCTTGACAATTATATGTATACTTAGTGAATAAAATAAGATAATTTTAGTTATTAAATGAGTGAATTGATGGTTATACATATGTAATCAAACATTCGGTAAGTATTTGGAACTATATCATAATGTTAAGGACATTCGTTTTATTTTAAATTGAAATCGAATTTCTATTTCACATATTTTTGGAAGATTATTTTTTCTTATTTAATTAACTAACAAATAAAACATCTTGTTATTACATTTAATATTTAAAAACAATATTTTCTCTTTTTTTTAATATTTAGTTTTTTGGAAATTCCGAGGGAATTCCGAGTGAAAACGGAATTCCCTCGGAATTTACAATATATATTTTTTAAAATTAAGCACTACATAATAATTTGTTGAGTTTAAATACAATCCATGACAATTATATGTTTAATTAGTGAATAAAATAAGATAATTTTAGTTATTAAATGAGTGAATTGATGGTTATACATATGTAATCAAACATTCGGTAAGTATTTGGAACTATATCATAATGTTAAGGACATTCATTTTATTTTAAAATGAAATCGAATTTCATTTTCACAAATTTTTGGAAGATAATTTTTTCTTATTTAATTAAATAACAAATAAAACATCATGTTATTACATTTAATATTTAAAAACAATATTTTCTCTTTTTTTTAATATTTAGTTTTTTTGAAATTCCGAGGGAATTCCGAGTAAAAACGGAATTCCCTCGGAATTTACAATATATATTTTTTAAAATTAAGCACTACATAATAATTTGTTGAGTTTAAATACAATCCTTGACAATTATATGTACAATTAGTGAATAAAAAAAGATAATTTTAGTTATTAAATTAGTGAATTGGTGGTTATACGTATGTAATCAAACATTCGGTAAGTATTTGGAACGATATCATAACATTAAGTACATTCGTTTTATTTTAAATTGAAATCGAATTTTATTTTCACATATTTTCGGAAGATAATTTTTTCTTATTTAATTTACTAACAAATAAAACATCATGTTATTACATTTAATATTTAAAAACAATATTTTCTCTTTTTTTTAATATTTAGTGTTTTCGAAATTACGAGGGATTTCCGAGGGAAAAAGATTTTCCCTCGGAAATCCCTCGGAATTTCCAATATATATTTTTTAAGATTAAGCACTACATAATAATTTGTTGAGTTTAAATACAAACCATGACAATTATATGTATAATTAGTGAATAAAATAAGATAATCTTACTTATTAAATGAATGAATTGATGGTTATACATATGTAATCAAACATTCGGTAAGTATTTGGAACGATATCATAACGTTGAGGACATTCGTTTTATTTTAAATTGAAATCGAATTTCATTTTCACATATTTTTGGAAGATAATTTTTTCTTATTTAATTAACTAACAAATAAAACATCATGTTCTTACATTTAATATTTAAAAACAATATTTTCTCTTTTTTTTAATATTTAGTTTTTTTGAAATTCCGAGGGAATTCCGAGTAAAAACGGAATTCCCTCGCAATTTACAATATATATTTTTTAAAATTAAGCACTACATAATAATTTGTTGAGTTTAAATACAATCCTTGACAATTATATGTACAATTAGTGAATAAAAAAAGATAATTTTAGTTATTAAATTAGTGAATTGGTGGTTATACATATGTAATCAAACATTCGGTAAGTATTTGGAACGATATCATAACATTAAGTACATTCGTTTTATTTTAAATTGAAATCGAATTTCATTTTCACATGTTTTCGGAAGATAATTTTTTCTTATTTAATTTACTAACAAATAAAACATCATGTTATTACATTTAATATTTAAAAACAATATTTTCTCTTTTTTTTAATATTTAATGTTTTCGAAATTCCGAGGGATTTCCGAGGGAAAAAGATTTTCCCTCGGAAATCCCTCGGAATTTCCAATATATATTTTTTAAGATTAAGCACTACATAATAATTTGTTGAGTTTAAATACAAACCATGACAATTATATGTATAATTAGTGAATAAAATAAGATAATCTTAGTTATTAAATGAATGAATTGATGGTTATACATATGTAATCAAACATTCGGTAAGTATTTGGAACGATATCATAACGTTGAGGACATTCGTTTTATTTTAAATTGAAATCGAATTTCATTTTCACATATTTTTGGAAGATAATTTTTTCTTATTTAATTAACTAACAAATAAACCATCATGTTCTTACATTTAATATTTAAAAACAATATTTTCTCTTTTTTTTAATATTTAGTTTTTTTCAAATTCCGAGGGAATTCCAAGTAAAAACGGAATTCCCTCGGAATTTACAATATATATTTTTTAAAATTAAGCACTACATAATAATTTGTGGAGTTTAAATACAATCCTTGACAATTATATGTACAATTAGTGAATAAAAAAAGATAATTTTAGTTATTAAATTAGTGAATTGGTGGTTATACATATGTAATCAAACATTCGGTAAGTATTTGGAACGATATCATAACATTAAGTACATTCGTTTTATTTTAAATTGAAATCGAATTTCATTTTCACATATTTTCAGAAGATAATTTTTTCTTATTTAATTTACTAACAAATAAAACATCATGTTATTACATTTAATATTTAAAAACAATATTTTCTCTTTTTTTTAATATTTAGTGTTTTCGAAATTCCGAGGGATTTCCGAGGGAAAACGGTTTTCCCTCGGAAATCCCTCGGAATTTCCAATATATATTTTTTAAGATTAAGCACTACATAATAATTTGTTGAGTTTAAATACAAACCATGACAATTATATGTATAATTAGTCAATAAAATAAGATAATCTTAGTTATTAAATGAATGAATTGATGGTTATACATATGTAATCAAACATTCGGTAAGTATTTGGAACGATATCATAACGTTGAGGACATTCGTTTTATTTTAAATTGAAATCGAATTTCATTTTCACATATTTTTGGAAGATAATTTTTTCTTATTTAATTAACTAACAAATAAAACATCATGTTCTTACATTTAATATTTAAAAACAATATTTTCTCTTTTTTTTAATATTTCGTTTTTTCAAAATTCCTAGGGAATTCCGAGGGATTTCCGAGGGAAAAAGATTTTCACTCGGAATTCCCTCGGAATTTACAATATATATTTTTTAAGATTAAGCGCAGCATAATAATTTGTTGAGTTTAAATACAATCCTTGACAATTATATGTGTAATTAGTGAATAAAATAAGATAATTTTAGTTATTAAATAAGTGAATTGATGGTTATATATATGTAATCAAACATTCGGTAAGTATTTGGAACGATATCATAACGTTAAGGACATTCGTTTTATTTTAAATTGAAATCGAATTTCAATTTCACATATTTTTGTAAGATAATTTTTTCTTATTTAATTAACTAACAAATAAAACATCATGTTATTACATTTAATATTTAAAAACAATATTTTCTCTTTTTTTTTTAATATTTAGTGTTTTCGAAATTCCGAGGGATTTCCGAGGGATTTCCGAGGGAAAAAGATTTTCACTCGGAATTCCCTCGGAATTTACAATATATATTTTTTAAGATTAAGCACTACGTAATAATTTGTTGAGTTTAAATACAATCCATGACAATTATATGTATAATTAGTGAATAAAATAAGATAATTTTAGTTATTAAATGAGTGAATTGATGGTTATACATATGTAATCAAACATTCGCTAAGTATTTGGAACTATATCATAATGTTAAGGACATTCATTTTATTTTAAATTGAAATCGAATTTCATTTTCACATATTTTTGGAAGATAATTTTTTCTTATTTAATTAAATAACAAATAAAACATCATGTTATTACATTTAATATTTAAAAACAATATTTTCTCTTTTTTTTAATATTTAGTTTTTTTGAAATTCCGAGGGAATTCCGAGTAAAAACGGAATTCCCTCGCAATTTACAATATATATTTTTTTAAATTAAGCACTACATAATAATTTGTTGAGTTTAAATACAATCCTTGACAATTATATGTACAATTAGTGAATAAAAAAAGATAATTTTAGTTATTAAATTAGTGAATTGGTGGTTATACATATTTAATCAAACATTCGGTAAGTATTTGGAACGATATCATAACATTAAGTACATTCGTTTTATTTTAAATTGAAATCGAATTTCATTTTCACATATTTTCGGAAGATAATTTTTTCTTATTTAATTTACTAACAAATAAAACATCATGTTATTACATTTAATATTTAAAAACAATATTTTCTCTTTTTTTTAATATTTAATGTTTTCGAAATTCCGAGGGATTTCCGAGGGAAAAAGATTTTCCCTCGGAAATCCCTCGGAATTTCCAATATATATTTTTTAAGATTAAGCACTACATAATAATTTGTTGAGTTTAAATACAAACCATGACAATTATATGTATAATTAGTGAATAAAATAAGATAATCTTAGTTATTAAATGAATGAATTGATGGTTATACATATGTAATCAAACATTCGGTAAGTATTTGGAACGATATCATAACGTTGAGGACATTCGTTTTATTTTAAATTGAAATCGAATTTCATTTTCACATATGTTTGGAAGATAATTTTTTCTTATTTAATTAACTAACAAATAAAACATCATGTTCTTACATTTAATATTTAAAAACAATATTTTCTCTTTTTTTTTAATATTTAGTTTTTTTCAAATTCCGAGGGAATTCCGAGTAAAAACGGAATTCCCTCGGAATTTACAATATATATTTTCTAAAATTAAGCACTACATAATAATTTGTGGAGTTTAAATACAATCCTTGACAATTATATGTACAATTAGTGAATAAAAAAAGATAATTTTAGTTATTAAATTAGTGAATTGGTGGTTATACATATGTAATCAAACATTCGGTAAGTATTTGGAACGACATCATAACATTAAGTACATTCGTTTTATTTTAAATTGAAATCGAATTTCATTTTCACATATTTTCGGAAGATAATTTTTTCTTATTTAATTTACTAACAAATAAAACATCATGTTATTACATTTAATATTTAAAAACAATATTTTCTCTTTTTTTTAATATTTAGTGTTTTCGAAATTCCGAGGGATTTCCGAGGGAAAAAGATTTTTCCTCGGAAATCCCTCGGAATTTCCAATATATATTTTTTAAGATTAAGCACTACATAATAATTTGTTGAGTTTAAATACAAACCATGACAATTATATGTTTAATTAGTGAATAAAATAAGATAATCTTAGTTATTAAATGAATGAATTGATGGTTATACATATGTAATCAAACATTCGGTAAGTATTTGGAACGATATCATAACGTTGAGGACATTCGTTTTATTTTAAATTGAAATCGAATTTCATTTTCACATATTTTTGGAAGATAATTTTTTCTTATTTAATTAACTAACAAATAAAACATCATGTTCTTACATTTAATATTTAAAAACAATATTTTCTCTTTTTTTTAATATTTAGTTTTTTTCAAATTCCGAGGGAATTCCGAGTAAAAACGGAATTCCCTCGGAATTTACAATATATATTTTTTAAAATTAAGCACTACATAATAATTTGTGGAGTTTAAATACAATCCTTGACAATTATATGTACAATTAGTGAATAAAAAAAGATAATTTTAGTTATTAAATGAGTGAATTGATGGTTTTACATATGTAATCAAACATTCGGTAAGTATTTGGAACGATATCATAACGTTAAGGACATTCGTTTTATTTTAAATTGAAATCGAATTTCAATTTCACATATTTTTGTAAGATAATTTTTTCTTATTTAATTAACTAACAAATAAAACATCATGTTATTACATTTAATATTTAAAAACAATATTTTCTCTTTTTTTTTTAATATTTAGTGTTTTCGAAATTCCGAGGGATTTCCGAGGGAAAACGGTTTTCCCTCGGAAATCTCTCGGAATTCCCTCGGAATTTGCAATATATATTTTTTAAAATTAAGCACTACATAATAATTTGTTGAATTTAAATACAATCCATGACAATTATATGTATAATTAGTGAATAAAATAAGATAATTTTAGTTATTAAATGAGTGAATTGGTGGTTATACATATGTAATCAAACATTCGGTAAGTATTTGGAACGATATCATAACATTAAGGACATTCGTTTTATTTTAAATTGAAATCGAATTTCATTTTCACATATTTTCGGAAGATAATTTTTCTTATTTAATTTACTAACAAATAAAACATCATGTTATTTCATTTAATATTTAAAAATAATATTTTCTCTTTTTTTTAATATTTAGTGTTTTCGAAATTCCGAGGGATTTCCAAGGGAAAAAGATTTTCCCTCGGAAATCCATCGGAATTCCCTCGAAATTTCCAATATATATTTTTTAAGATTAAGCACTACATAATAATTTGTTGAGTTTAAATACAATCCTTGACAATTATATGTATACTTAATGAATAAAATAAGATAATTTTAGTTATTAAATGAGTGAATTGATGGTTATACATATGTAATCAAACATTCGGTAAGTATTTGGAACGATATCATAATGTTAAGGACATTCGTTTTATTTTAAATTGAAATCGAATTTCTTTTTCACATATTTTCGGAAGATAATTTTTTCTTATTTAATTAACTAACAAATAAAACATCTTGTTATTACATTTAATATTTAAAAATAATATTTTCTCTTTTTTTTAATATTTAGTTTTTTGGAAATTCCGAGGGAATTCCGAGTGAAAACGGAATTCCCTCGGAATTTACAATATATATTTTTTAAAATTAAGCACTACATAATAATTTGTTGAGTTTAAATACAATCCATGACAATTATATGTATAATTAGTGAATAAAATAAGATAATTTTAGTTATTAAATGAGTGAATTGATGGTTATACATATGTAATCAAACATTCGGTAAGTATTTGGAACTATATCATAATGTTAAGGACATTCATTTTATTTTAAATTGAAATCGAATTTCATTTTCACAAATTTTTGGAAGATAATTTTTTCTTATTTAATTAAATAACAAATAAAACATCATGTTATTACATTTAATATTTAAAAACAATATTTTCTCTTTTTTTTAATATTTAGTTTTTTTGAAATTCCGAGGGAATTCCGAGTAAAAACGGAATTCCCTCGGAATTTACAATATATATTTTTTAAAATTAAGCACTACATAATAATTTGTTGAGTTTAAATACAATCCTTGACAATTATATGTACAATTAGTGAAAAAAAAAAGATAATTTTAGTTATTAAATTAGTGAATTGGTGGTTATACGTATGTAATCAAACATTCGGTAAGTATTTGGAACGATATCATAACATTAAGTACATTCGTTTTATTTTAAATTGAAATCGAATTTTATTTTCACATATTTTCGGAAGATAATTTTTTCTTATTTAATTTACTAACAAATAAAACATCATGTTATTACATTTAATATTTAAAAACAATATTTTCTCTTTTTTTTAATATTTAGTGTTTTCGAAAACCGAGGGAAAAAGATTTTCCCTCGGAAATCCCTCGGAATTTCCAATATATATTTTTTAAGATTAAGCACTACATAATAATTTGTTGAGTTTAAATACAAACCATGACAATTATATGTATAATTAGTGAATAAAATAAGATAATATTACTTATTAAATGAATGAATTGATGGTTATACATATGTAATCAAACATTCGGTAAGTATTTGGAACGATATCATAACGTTGAGGACATTCGTTTTATTTTAAATTGAAATCGAATTTCATTTTCACATATTTTTGGAAGATAATTTTTTCTTATTTAATTTACTAAAAAATAAAACATCATGTTATTACATTTAATATTTAAAAACAATATTTTCTCTTTTTTTTTAATATTTAGTGTTTTCGAAATTCCGAGGGAATTCCGAGGGATTTCCGAGGGAAAAAGATTTTCACACGGAATTCCCTCGGAATTTCCAATATATATTTTTTAAGATTAACCACTACATAATAATTTGTTGATTTTAAATACAAACCATGACAATTATATGTATAATTAGTGAATAAAATAAGATAATCTTAGTTATTAAATGAATGAATTGATGGTTATACATATGTAATCAAACATTCGGTAAGTATTTGGAACGATATCATAACGTTGAGGACATTCGTTTTATTTTAAATTGAAATCGAATTTCATTTTCACATATTTTTGGAAGATAATTTTTTCTTATTTAATTAACTAACAAATAAAACATCATGTTCTTACATTTAATATTTAAAAACAATATTTTCTCTTTTTTTTAATATTTAGTTTTTTTGAAATTCCGAGGGAATTCCGAGGGATTTCCGATGGAAAAAGATTTTCACTCGGAATTCCCTCGGAATTTACAATATATATTTTTTAAGATTAAGCACTACGTAATAATTTGTTGAGTTTAAATACAATCCATGACAATTATATGTATAATTAGTGAATAAAATAAGATAATTTTAGTTATTAAATGAGTGAATTGATGGTTATACATATGTAATCAAACATTCGGTAAGTATTTGGAACTATATCATAATGTTAAGGACATTCATTTTATTTTAAATTGAAATCGAATTTCATTTTCACATATTTTTGGAAGATAATTTTTTCTTATTTAATTAAATAACAAATAAAACATCATGTTATTACATTTAATATTTAAAAACAATATTTTCTCTTTTTTTTAATATTTAGTTTTTTTGAAATTCCGAGGGAATTCCGAGTAAAAACGGAATTCCCTCGCAATTTACAATATATATTTTTTAAAATTAAGCACTACATAATAATTTGTTGAGTTTAAATACAATCCTTGACAATTATATGTACAATTAGTGAATAAAATAAGATAATTTTAGTTATTAAATTAGTGAATTGGTGGTTATACATATGTAATCAAACATTCGGTAAGTATTTGGAACGATATCATAACATTAAGTACATTCGTTTTATTTTAAATTGAAATCGAATTTTATTTTCACATATTTTCGGAAGATAATTTTTTCTTATTTAATTTACTAACAAATAAAACATCATGTTATTACATTTAATATTTAAAAACAATATTTTCTCTTTTTTTTAATATTTAGTGTTTTCGAAATTCCGAGGGATTTCCGAGGGAAAAAGATTTTCCCTCGGAAATCCCTCGGAATTTCCAATATATATTTTTTAAGATTAAGCACTACATAATAATTTGTTGAGTTTAAATACAAACCATGACAATTATATGTATAATTAGTGAATAAAATAAGATAATATTACTTATTAAATGAATCAATTGATGGTTATACATATGTAATCAAACATTCGGTAAGTATTTGGAACGATATCATAACGTTGAGGACATTCGTTTTATTTTAAATTGAAATCGAATTTCATTTTCACATATTTTTGTAAGATAATTTTTTCTTATTTAATTAACTAACAAATAAAACATCATGTTATTACATTTAATATTTAAAAACAATATTTTCTCTTTTTTTTTTAATATTTAGTGTTTTCGAAATTCCGAGGGATTTCCGAGGGAAAACGGTTTTCCCTCGGAAATCTCTCGGAATTCCCTCGGAATTTGCAATATATATTTTTTAAAATTAAGCACTACATAATAATTTGTTGAATTTAAATACAATCCATGACAATTACATGTATAATTAGTGAATAATATAAGATAATTTTAGTTAATAAATGAGTGAATTGATGGTTATACATATGTAATCAAACATTCGGTAAGTATTTGGAACGATATCATAACAATAAGGACATTCGTTTTTATTTTAAATTGAAATCGAATTTCATTTTCACATATTTTTGGAAGATAATTTTTTCTTATTTAATTAAATAACAAATAAAACTTCATGTTATTACATTTAATATTTAAAAACAATATTTTCTCTTTTTTTTAATATTTAGTTTTTTTGAAATTCCGAGGGAATTCCGAGTAAAAACGGAATTCCCTCGCAATTTACAATATATATTTTTTAAAATTAAGCACTACATAATAATTTGTTGAGTTTAAATACAATCCTTGACAATTATATGTACAATTAGTGAATAAAATAAGATAATTTTAGTTATTAAATTAGTGAATTGGTGGTTATACATATGTAATCAAACATTCGGTAAGTATTTGGAACGATATCATAACATTAAGTACATTCGTTTTATTTTAAATTGAAATCGAATTTTATTTTCACATATTTTCGGAAGATAATTTTTTCTTATTTAATTTACTAACAAATAAAACATCATGTTATTACATTTAATATTTAAAAACAATATTTTCTCTTTTTTTTAATATTTAGTGTTTTCGAAAACCGAGGGAAAAAGATTTTCCCTCGGAAATCCCTCGGAATTTCCAATATATATTTTTTAAGATTAAGCACTACATAATAATTTGTTGAGTTTAAATACAAACCATGACAATTATATGTATAATTAGTGAATAAAATAAGATAATATTACTTATTAAATGAATGAATTGATGGTTATACATATGTAATCAAACATTCGGTAAGTATTTGGAACGATATCATAACGTTGAGGACATTCGTTTTATTTTAAATTGAAATCGAATTTCATTTTCACATATTTTTGTAAGATAATTTTTTCTTATTTAATTAACTAACAAATAAAACATCATGTTATTACATTTAATATTTAAAAACAATATTTTCTCTTTTTTTTTTAATATTTAGTGTTTTCGAAATTCCGAGGGATTTCCGAGGGAAAACGGTTTTCCCTCGGAAATCTCTCGGAATTCCCTCGGAATTTGCAATATCTATTTTTTAAAATTAAGCACTACATAATAATTTGTTGAATTTAAATACAATCCATGACAATTATATGTATAATTAGTGAATAAAATAAGATAATTTTAGTTATTAAATGAGTGAATTGGTGGTTATACATATGTAATCAAACATTCGGTAAGTATTTGGAACGATATCATAACATTAAGGACATTCGTTTTATTTTAAATTGAAATCGAATTTCATTTTCACATATTTTCGGAAGATAATTTTTTCTTATTTAATTTACTAACAAATAAAACATCATGTTATTACATTTAATATTTAAAAACAATATTTTCTCTTTTTTTTAATATTTAGTTTTTTTGAAATTCCGAGGGAATTCCGAGGGAAAACGGAATTCCCTCGGAATTTACAATATATATTTTTTAAAATTAAGCACTACATAATAATTTGTTGAGTTTAAATACAATCCATGACAATTATATGTATAATTAGTGAATTAAATAAGATAATTTATTTATTAAATGAGTGAATTGGTGGTTATACATATGTAATCAAACATTCGGTAAGTATTTGGAACGATATCATAACATTAAGGACATTCGTTTTATTTTAAATTGAAATCGAATTTCATTTTCACATATTTTCGGAAGATAATTTTTCTTATTTAATTTACTAACAAATAAAACATCATGTTATTTCATTTAATATTTAAAAATAATATTTTCTCTTTTTTTTAATATTTAGTGTTTTCGAAATTCCGAGGGATTTCCAAGGGAAAAAGATTTTCCCTCGGAAATCCATCGGAATTCCCTCGAAATTTCCAATATATATTTTTTAAGATGAAGCACTACATAATAATTTGTTGAGTTTAAATACAATCCTTGACAATTATATGTATACTTAGTGAATAAAATAAGATAATTTTATTTATTAAATGAGTGAATTGATGGTTATACATATGTAATCAAACATTCGGTAAGTATTTGGAACGATATCATAATGTTAAGGACATTCGTTTTATTTTAAATTGAAATCGAATTTCTTTTTCACATATTTTTGGAAGATAATTTTTTCTTATTTAATTAACTAACAAATAAAACATCTTGTTATTACATTTAATATTTAAAAACAATATTTTCTCTTTTTTTTAATATTTAGTTTTTTGGAAATTCCGAGGGAATTCCGAGTGAAAACGGAATTCCCTCGGAATTTACAATATATATTTTTTAAAATTAAGCACTACATAATAATTTGTTGAGTTTAAATACAATCCATGACAATTATATGTATAATTAGTGAATAAAATAAGATAATTTTAGTTATTAAATGAGTGAATTGATGGTTATACATATGTAATCAAACATTCGGTAAGTATTTGGAACTATATCATAATGTTAAGGACATTCATTTTATTTTAAATTGAAATCGAATTTCATTTTCACAAATTTTTGGAAGATAATTTTTTCTTATTTAATTAAATAACAAATAAAACATCATGTTATTACATTTAATATTTAAAAACAATATTTTCTCTTTTTTTTAATATTTAGTTTTTTTGAAATTCCGAGGGAATTCCGAGTAAAAACGGAATTCCCTCGGAATTTACAATATATATTTTTTAAAATTAAGCACTACATAATAATTTGTTGAGTTTAAATACAATCCTTGACAATTATATGTACAATTAGTGAATAAAAAAAGATAATTTTAGTTATTAAATTAGTGAATTGGTGGTTATACGTATGTAATCAAACATTCGGTAAGTATTTGGAACGATATCATAACATTAAGTACATTCGTTTTATTTTAAATTGAAATCGAATTTTATTTTCACATATTTTCGGAAGATAATTTTTTCTTATTTAATTTACTAACAAATAAAACATCATGTTATTACATTTAATATTTAAAAACAATATTTTCTCTTTTTTTTAATATTTAGTGTTTTCGAAAACCGAGGGAAAAAGATTTTCCCTCGGAAATCCCTCGGAATTTCCAATATATATTTTTTAAGATTAAGCACTACATAATAATTTGTTGAGTTTAAATACAAACCATGACAATTATATGTATAATTAGTGAATAAAATAAGATAATATTACTTATTAAATGAATGAATTGATGGTTATACATATGTAATCAAACATTCGGTAAGTATTTGGAACGATATCATAACGTTGAGGACATTCGTTTTATTTTAAATTGAAATCGAATTTCATTTTCACATATTTTTGGAAAATAATTTTTTCTTATTTAATTTACTAAAAAATAAAACATCATGTTATTACATTTAATATTTAAAAACAATATTTTCTCTTTTTTTTTAATATTTAGTGTTTTCGAAATTCCGAGGGAATTCCGAGGGATTTCCGAGGGAAAAAGATTTTCACTCGGAATTCCCTCGGAATTTCCAATATATATTTTTTAAGATTAACCACTACATAATAATTTGTTGATTTTAAATACAAACCATGACAATTATATGTATAATTAGTGAATAAAATAAGATAATCTTAGTTATTAAATGAATGAATTGATGGTTATACATATATAATCAAACATTCGGTAAGTATTTGGAACGATATCATAACGTTGAGGACATTCGTTTTATTTTAAATTGAAATCGAATTTCATTTTCACATATTTTTGGAAGATAATTTTTTCTTATTTAATTAACTAACAATTAAAACATCATGTTCTTACATTTAATATTTAAAAACAATATTTTCTCTTTTTTTTAATATTTAGTTTTTTTGAAATTCCGAGGGAATTCCGAGGGATTTCCGAGGGAAAAAGATTTTCACTCGGAATTCCCTCGGAATTTACAATATATATTTTTTAAGATTAAGCACTACGTAATAATTTGTTGAGTTTAAATACAATCCATGACAATTATATGTTTAATTAGTGAATAAAATAAGATAATTTTAGTTATTAAATGAGTGAATTGATGGTTATACATATGTAATCAAACATTCGGTAAGTATTTGGAACTATATCATAATGTTAAGGACATTCATTTTATTTTAAAATGAAATCGAATTTCATTTTCACAAATTTTTGGAAGATAATTTTTTCTTATTTAATTAAATAACAAATAAAACATCATGTTATTACATTTAATATTTAAAAACAATATTTTCTCTTTTTTTTAATATTTAGTTTTTTTGAAATTCCGAGGGAATTCCGAGTAAAAACGGAATTCCCTCGGAATTTACAATATATATTTTTTAAAATTAAGCACTACATAATAATTTGTTGAGTTTAAATACAATCCTTGACAATTATATGTACAATTAGTGAATAAAAAAAGATAATTTTAGTTATTAAATTAGTGAATTGGTGGTTATACGTATGTAATCAAACATTCGGTAAGTATTTGGAACGATATCATAATGTTAAGGACATTCGTTTTATTTTAAATTGAAATCGAATTTCTTTTTCACATATTTTTGGATGACAATTTTTTCTTATTTAATTAACTAACAAATAAAACATCATGTTATTACATTTAATATTTAAAAACAATATTTTCTCTTTTTTTTTAATATTTAGTTTTTTGGAAATTCCGAGGGAATTCCGTGTGAAAACGGAATTCCCTCGGAATTTACAATATATATTTTTTAAAATTAAGCACTACATAATAATTTGTTGAGTTTAAATACAATCCATGACAATTATATGTATAATTAGTGAATAAAATAAGATAATTTTAGTTATTAAATGAGTGAATTAGTGGTTATACATTTGTAATCAAACATTCGGTAAGTATTTGGAACGATATCATAACATTAATGACATTCGTTTTATTTTAAATTGTAATCGAATTTCATTTTCACATATTTTCGGAAGATAATTTTTTCTTATTTAATTTACTAACAAATAAAACATCATGTTATTACATTTAATATTTAAAAACAATATTTTCTCTTTTTTTTAATATTTAGTTTTTTCAAAATTCCGAGGGAATTCCGAGGGATTTCCGAGGGAAAAAGATTTTCACTCGGAATTCCCTCGGAATTTACAATTTACATTTTTTAAGATTAAGCACTACATAATAATTTGTTGAGTTTAAATACAATCCTTGACAATTATTTGTATAATTAGTGAATAAAATAAAATAATTTTAGTTATTAAATGAGTGAATTGATGGTTATACCTATGTAATCAAACATTCGCTAAGTATTTGGAACGATATCATAATGTTAAGGACATTCGTTTTATTTTAAATTGAAATCGAATTTCATTTTCACATATTTTCGGAAGATAATTTTTTCTTATTTAATTAACTAACAAATAAAACATCATGTTATTACATTTAATATTTAAAAACAATATTTTCTCTTTTTTTTAATATTTAGTTTTTTGGAAATTCCGAGGGAATTCCGTGTGAAAACGGAATTCCCTCGGAATTTACAATATATATTTTTTAAAATTAAGCACTACATAATAATTTGTTGAGTTTAAATACAATCCATGACAATTATATGTATAATTAGTGAATAAAATAAGATAATTTTAGTTATTAAATGAGTGAATTGGTGGTTATACATTTGTAATCAAACATTCGGTAAGTATTTGGAACGATATCATAACATTAATGATATTCGTTTTATTTTAAATTGTAATCGAATTTCATTTTCACATATTTTCGGAAGATAATTTTTTCTTATTTAATTTACTAACAAATAAAACATCATGTTATTACATTTAATATTTAAAAACAATATTTTCTCTTTTTTTTAATATTTAGTTTTTTCAAAATTCCGAGGGAATTCCGAGGGATTTCCGAGGGAAAAAGATTTTCACTCGGAATTCCCTCGGAATTTACAATTTACATTTTTTAAGATTAAGCACTACATAATAATTTGTTCAGTTTAAATACAATCCTTGACAATTATTTGTATAATTAGTGAATAAAATAAAATAATTTTAGTTATTAAATGAGTGAATTGATGGTTATACCTATGTAATCAAACATTCGCTAAGTATTTGGAACGATATCATAATGTTAAGGACATTCGTTTTATTTTAAATTGAAATCGAATTTCATTTTCACATATTTTCGGAAGATAATTTTTTCTTATTTAATTTACAAACAAATAAAACATCATGTTATTACATTTAATATTTAAAAACAATATTTTCTCTTTTTTTTTATAAATTTAGTGTTTTCGAAATTCCGAGGGATTTCCGAGGGAAAACTGTTTTCCCTCGGAAATCCCTCGGAATTCCCTCGGAATTGCAATATATATTTTTTAAGATTAAGCACTACATAATAATTTGTTGAGTTTAAATACAATCCATGACAATTATATGTATAATTAGTGAATAAAATAAGATAATTTTAGTTATTAAATGAGTGAATTGGTGGTTATATATATGTAATCAAACATTCGGTAAGTATTTGGAACGATATCATCACATTAAGGACATTCGTTTTATTTTAAATTGAAATCAAATTTCATTTTCACATATTTTCGGAAGATAATTTTTTCTTATTTAATTTACTAACAAATAAAACATCATGTTATTACATTTAATATTTAAAAATAATATTTTCTCTTTTTTTTAATATTTAGTTTTTTCAAATTTCCGAGGGAATTCCGAGGGATTTCCGAGGGAAAAAGATTTTCACTCGGAATTCCCTCGGAATTTACAATATACATTTTTTAAGATTAAGCACTACATAATAATTTGTTGAGTTTAAATACAATCCTTGACAATTACATGTATAATTAGTGAATAAACTAAGATAATTTTAGTTATTAAATGAGTGAATTGATGGTTATACATATGTAATCAAACATTCGCTAAGTATTTGGAACGATATCATAATGTTAAGGACATTCGTTTTATTTTAAATTGAAATCGAATTTCATTTTCGAATATTTTTGGAAGATAATTTTTTCTTATTTAATAAAATAACAAATAAAACATCATGTTATTACATTTAATATTTAAAATCAATATTTTCACTTTTTTTTAATATTAAGTTTTTTTGAAATTCCGAGGGAATTCCGAGTGAAAACGGAATTCCATTGGAATTTACAATATATATTTTTTAAAATTAAGCACTACATAATAATATGTTGAGTATAAATACAATCCATGACAGTTATATGTACAATTAGTGAATAAAAAAAGATAATTTTTGTTATTAAATGAGTGAATTGGTGGTTATACATAAGTAATCAAACATTCGGTAAGTATTTGGAACGATATCATAACATTAAGGACATTCGTTTTATTTTAAATTGAAATCGAATTTCATTTTCACATATTTTCGGAAGATAATTTTTTCTTATTTAATTTACTAACAAATAAAACATTATGTTATTAAATTTAATATTTAAAAACAATATTTTCTCTTTTTTTTAATATTTAGTGTTTTCGAAATTCCGAGGGATTTCCGAGGGAAAAAGATTTTCCCTCGGAAATCCCTCGGAATTTCCAATATATATTTTTTAAGATTAAGCACTACATAATAATTTGTTGAGTTTAAATACAAACCATGACAATTATATGTATAATTAGTGAATAAAAAATGATACACTTAGTTATTAAATGAGTGAATTGATGGTTATACATATGTAATCAAACATTCGGTAAGTATTTGGAACGATATCATAACGTTGAGGACATTCGTTTTATTTTAAATTGAAATCGAATTTCATTTTCACATATTTTCGGAAGATAATTTTTTCTTATTTAATTAACTAACAAATAAAACATCATGTTCTTACATTTAATATTTAAAAACAATATTTTCTCTTTTTTTTAATATTTAGTTTATTCAAAATTCCGAGGGAATTCCGAGGGATTTCCGAGGGAAAAAGATTTTCACTCGGAATTCCCTCGGAATTTACAATATATATTTTTTAAGATTAAGCACTACATAATAATTTGTTGAGTTTAAATACAATCCATGACAATTATATGTATAATTAGTGAATAAAATAAGATAATTTTAGTTATTAAATGAGTGAATTGGTTGTTATACATATGTAATCAAACATTCGGTAAGTATTTGGAACGATATCATAACATTAAGGACATTCGTTTTATTTTAAATTGAAATCGAATTTCATTTCCACATATTTTCGGAAGATAATTTTTCTTATTTAATTTACTAACAAATAAAACATCATGTTATTTCATTTAATATTTAAAAATAATATTTTCTCTTTTTTTTAATATTTAGTGTTTTCGAAATTCCGAGGGATTTCCAAGGGAAAAAGATTTTCCCTCGGAAATCCATCGGAATTCCCTCGAAATTTCCAATATATATTTTTTAAGATTAAGCACTACATAATAATTTGTTGAGTTTAAATACAATCCTTGACAATTATATGTATACTTAGTGAATAAAATAAGATAATTTTAGTTATTAAATGAGTGAATTGATGGTTATACATATGTAATCAAACATTCGCTAAGTATTTGGAACGATATCATAATGTTAAGGACATTCGTTTTATTTTAAATTGAAATCGAATTTCATTTTCGAATATTTTTGGAAGATAATTTTTTCTTATTTAATAAAATAACAAATAAAACATCATGTTATTACATTTAATATTTAAAATCAATATTTTCACTTTTTTTTAATATTTAGTTTTTTTGAAATTCCGAGGGAATTCCGAGTGAAAACGGAATTCCATTGGAATTTACAATATATATTTTTTAAAATTAAGCACTACATAATAGTATGTTGAGTTTAAATACAATCCATGACAGTTATATGTACAATTAGTGAATTAAATAAGATAATTTTAGTTATTAAATGAGTGAATTGGTGGTTATACATATGTAATCAAACATTCGGTAAGTATTTGGAACGATATCATAACATTAAGGACATTCGTTTTATTTTAAATTGAAATCGAATTTCATTTTCACATATTTTCGGAAGATAATTTTTCTTATTTAATTTACTAACAAATAAAACATCATGTTATTTCATTTAATATTTAAAAATAATATTTTCTCTTTTTTTTAATATTTAGTGTTTTCGAAATTCCGAGGGATTTCCGAGGGAAAAAGATTTTCCCTCGGAAATCCCTCGGAATTTCCAATATATATTTTTTAAGATTAAGCACTACATAATAATTTGTTGAGTTTAAATACAAACCATGACAATTATATGTATAATTAGTGAATAAAAAATGATACACTTAGTTATTAAATGAGTGAATTGATGGTTATACATATGTAATCAAACATTCGGTAAGTATTTGGAACGATATCATAACGTTGAGGACATTCGTTTTATTTTAAATTGAAATCGAATTTCATTTTCACATATTTTCGGAAGATAATTTTTTCTTATTTAATTAACTAACAAATAAAACATCATGTTCTTACATTTAATATTTAAAAACAATATTTTCTCTTTTTTTTAATATTTAATTTTTTCAAAATTCCGAGGGAATTCCGAGGGATTTCCGAGGGAAAAAGATTTTCACTCGGAATTCCCTCGGAATTTACAATATATATTTTTTAAGATTAAGCACTACATAATAATTTGTTGAGTTTAAATACAATCCATGACAATTATATGTATAATTAGTGAATAAAATAAGATAATTTTAGTTATTAAATGAGTGAATTGGTGGTTATACATATGTAATCAAACATTCGGTAAGTATTTGGAACGATATCATAACATTAAGGACATTCGTTTTATTTTAAATTGAAATCGAATTTCATTTCCACATATTTTCGGAAGATAATTTTTCTTATTTAATTTACTAACAAATAAAACATCATGTTATTTCATTTAATATTTAAAAATAATATTTTCTCTTTTTTTTAATATTTAGTGTTTTCGAAATTCCGAGGGATTTCCAAGGGAAAAAGATTTTCCCTCGGAAATCCATCGGAATTCCCTCGAAATTTCCAATATATATTTTTTAAGATTAAGCACTACATAATAATTTGTTGAGTTTAAATACAATCCTTGACAATTATATGTATACTTAGTGAATAAAATAAGATAATTTTAGTTATTAAATGAGTGAATTGATGGTTATACATATGTAATCAAACATTCGTTAAGTATTTGGAACGATCTCATAATGTTAAGGACATTCGTTTTATTTTAAATTGAAATCGAACTTCTTTTTCACATATTTTTGGAAGATAATTTTTTCTTATTTAATTAACTAACAAATAAAACATCTTGTTATTACATTTAATATTTAAAAACAATATTTTCTCTTTTTTTTAATATTTAGTTTTTTGGAAATTCCGAGGGAATTCCGAGTGAAAACGGAATTCCCTCGGAATTTACAATATATATTTTTTAAAATTAAGCACTACATAATAATTTGTTGAGTTTAAATACAATCCATGACAATTATATGTATAATTAGTGAATAAAATAAGATAATTTTAGTTATTAAATGAGTGAATTCATGGTTATACATACGTAATCAAACATTCGGTAAGTATTTGGAACTATATCATAATGTTAAGGACATTCATTTTATTTTAAATTGAAATCGAATTTCATTTTCACAAATTTTTGGAAGATAATTTTTTCTTATTTAATTAAATAACAAATAAAACATCATGTTATTACATTTAATATTTAAAAACAATATTTTCTCTTTTTTTTAATATTTAGTTTTTTTGAAATTCCGAGGGAATTCCGAGTAAAAACGGAATTCCCTCGGAATTTACAATATATATTTTTTAAAATTAAGCACTACATAATAATTTGTTGAGTTTAAATACAATTCTTGACAATTATATGTACAATTAGTGAATAAAAAAAGATAAGTTTAGTTATTAAATTAGTGAATTGGTGGTTATACATATGTAATCAAACATTCGGTAAGTATTTGGAACGATATCATAATGTTAAGGACATTCCTTTTATTTTAAATTGAAATCGAATTTCTTTTTCACATATTTTTGGATGACAATTTTTTCGTATTTAATTAACTAACAAATAAAACATCATGTTATTACATTTAATATTTAAAAACAATATTTTCTCTTTTTTTTAATATTTAGTTTTTTGGAAATTCCGAGGGAATTCCGTGTGAAAACGGAATTCCCTCGGAATTTACAATATATATTTTTTAAAATTAAGCACTACATAATAATTTGTTGAGTTTAAATACAATCCATGACAATTATATGTATAATTAGTGAATAAAATAAGATAATTTTAGTTATTAAATGAGTGAATTGGTGGTTATATATTTGTAATCAAACATTCGGTAAGTATTTGGAACGATATCATAACATTAATGACATTCGTTTTATTTTAAATTGAAATCGAATTTCATTTTCACATATTTTCGGAAGATAATTTTTTCTTATTTAATTTACTAACAAATAAAACATCATGTTATTACATTTAATATTTAAAAACAATATTTTCTATTTTTTTTAATATTTAGTTTTTTCAAAATTCCGAGGGAATTCCGAGGGATTTCCGAGGGAAAAAGATTTTCACTCGGAATTCCCTCGGAATTTACAATTTACATTTTTTAAGATTAAGCACTACATAATAATTTGTTGAGTTTAAATACAATCCTTGACAATTATATGTATAATTAGTGAATAAAATAAAATAATTTTAGTTATTAAATGAGTGAATTGATGGTTATACCTATGTAATCAAACATTCGCTAAGTATTTGGAACGATATCATAATGTTAAGGACATTCGTTTTATTTTAAATTGAAATCGAATTTCATTTTCACATATTTTCGGAAGATAATTTTTTCTTATTTAATTTACAAACAAATAAAACATCATGTTATTACATTTAATATTTAAAAACAATATTTTCTCTTTTTTTTTATAAATTTAGTGTTTTCGAAATTCCGAGGGATTTCCGAGGGAAAACTGTTTTCCCTCGGAAATCCCTCGGAATTCCCTCGGAATTGCAATATATATTTTTTAAGATTAAGCACTACATAATAATTTGTTGAGTTTAAATACAATCCATGACAATTATATGTATAATTAGTGAATAAAATAAGATAATTTTAGTTATTAAATGAGTGAATTGGTGGTTATATATATGTAATCAAACATTCGGTAAGTATTTGGAACGATATCATAAGATTAAGGACATTCGTTTTATTTTAAATTGAAATCAAATTTCATTTTCACATATTTTCGGAACACAATTTTTTCTTATTTAATTTACTAACAAATAAAACATCATGTTATTACATTTAATATTTAAAAATAATATTTTCTCTTTTTTTTAATATTTAGTTTTTTCAAATTTCCGAGGGAATTCCGAGGGATTTCCGAGGGAAAAAGATTTTCACTCGGAATTCCCTCGGAATTTACAATATACATTTTTTAAGATTAAGCACTACATAATAATTTGTTGAGTTTAAATACAATCCTTGACAATTATATGTATAATTAGTGAATAAACTAAGATAATTTTAGTTATTAAATGAGTGAACTGATGGTTATACATATGTAATCAAACATTCGCTAAGTATTTGGAACGATATCATAATGTTAAGGACATTCGTTTTATTTTAAATTGAAATCGAATTTCATTTTCGAATATTTTTGGAAGATAATTTTTTCTTATTTAATAAAATAACAAATAAAACATCATGTTATTACATTTAATATTTAAAATCAATATTTTCACTTTTTTTTAATATTTAGTTTTTTTGAAATTCCGAGGGAATTCCAAGTGAAAACGGAATTCCATTGGAATTTACAATATATATTTTTTAAAATTAAACACTACATAATAATATGTTGAGTTTAAATACAATCCATGACAGTTATATGTACAATTAGTGAATAAAAAAAGATAATTTTTGTTATTAAATGAGTGAATTGGTGGTTATACATAAGTAATCAAACATTCGGTAAGTATTTGGAACGATATCATAACATTAAGGACATTCGTTTTATTTTAAATTGAAATCGAATTTCATTTTCACATATTTTCGGAAGATAATTTTTTCTTATTTAATTTACTAACAAATAAAACATTATGTTATTAAATTTAATATTTAAAAACAATATTTTCTCTTTTTTTTAATATTTAGTGTTTTCGAAATTCCGAGGGATTTCCGAGGGAAAAAGATTTTCCCACGGAAATCCCTCGGAATTTCCAATATATATTTTTTAAGATTAAGCACTACATAATAATTTGTTGAGTTTAAATACAAACCATGACAATTATATGTATAATTAGTGAATAAAAAATGATACACTTAGTTATTAAATGAGTGAATTGATGGTTATACATATGTAATCAAACATTCGGTAAGTATTTGGAACGATATCATAACGTTGAGGACATTCGTTTTATTTTAAATTGAAATCGAATTTCATTTTCACATATTTTCGGAAGATAATTTTTTCTTATTTAATTAACTAACAAATAAAACATCATGTTCTTACATTTAATATTTAAAAACAATATTTTCTCTTTTTTTTAATATTTAGTTTTTTCAAAATTCCGAGGGAATTCCGAGGGAAAAAGATTTTCACTCGGAATTCCCTCGGAATTTACAATATATATTTTTTAAGATTAAGCACTACATAATAATTTGTTGAGTTTAAATACAATCCATGACAATTATATGTATAATTAGTGAATAAAATAAGATAATTTTAGTTATTAAATGAGTGAATTGGTGGTTATACATATGTAATCAAACATTCGGTAAGTATTTGGAACGATATCATAACATTAAGGACATTCGTTTTATTTTAAATTGAAATCGAATTTCATTTCCACATATTTTCGGAAGATAATTTTTCTTATTTAATTTACTAACAAATAAAACATCATGTTATTTCATTTAATATTTAAAAATAATATTTTCTCTTTTTTTTAATATTTAGTGTTTTCGAAATTCCGAGGGATTTCCAAGGGAAAAAGATTTTCCCTCGGAAATCCATCGGAATTCCCTCGAAATTTCCAATATATATTTTTTAAGATTAAGCACTACATAATAATTTGTTGAGTTTAAATACAATCCTTGACAATTATATGTATACTTAGTGAATAAAATAAGATAATTTTAGTTATTAAATGAGTGAATTGATGGTTATACATATGTAATCAAACATTCGCTAAGTATTTGGAACGATATCATAATGTTAAGGACATTCGTTTTATTTTAAATTGAAATCGAATTTCATTTTCGAATATTTTTGGAAGATAATTTTTTCTTATTTAATAAAATAACAAATAAAACATCATGTTATTACATTTAATATTTAAAATCAATATTTTCACTTTTTTTTAATATTTAGTTTTTTTGAAATTCCGAGGGAATTCCAAGTGAAAACGGAATTCCATTGGAATTTACAATATATATTTTTTAAAATTAAACACTACATAATAATATGTTGAGTTTAAATACAATCCATGACAGTTATATGTACAATTAGTGAATAAAAAAAGATAATTTTTGTTATTAAATGAGTGAATTGGTGGTTATACATAAGTAATCAAACATTCGGTAAGTATTTGGAACGATATCATAACATTAAGGACATTCGTTTTATTTTAAATTGAAATCGAATTTCATTTTCACATATTTTCGGAAGATAATTTTTTCTTATTTAATTTACTAACAAATAAAACATTATGTTATTAAATTTAATATTTAAAAACAATATTTTCTCTTTTTTTTAATATTTAGTGTTTTCGAAATTCCGAGGGATTTCCGAGGGAAAAAGATTTTCCCACGGAAATCCCTCGGAATTTCCAATATATATTTTTTAAGATTAAGCACTACATAATAATTTGTTGAGTTTAAATACAAACCATGACAATTATATGTATAATTAGTGAATAAAAAATGATACACTTAGTTATTAAATGAGTGAATTGATGGTTATACATATGTAATCAAACATTCGGTAAGTATTTGGAACGATATCATAACGTTGAGGACATTCGTTTTATTTTAAATTGAAATCGAATTTCATTTTCACATATTTTCGGAAGATAATTTTTTCTTATTTAATTAACTAACAAATAAAACATCATGTTCTTACATTTAATATTTAAAAACAATATTTTCTCTTTTTTTTAATATTTAGTTTTTTCAAAATTCCGAGGGAATTCCGAGGGAAAAAGATTTTCACTCGGAATTCCCTCGGAATTTATAATATATATTTTTTAAGATTAAGCACTACATAATAATTTGTTGAGTTTAAATACAATCCATGACAATTATATGTATAATTAGTGAATAAAATAAGATAATTTTAGTTATTAAATGAGTGAATTGGTGGTTATACATATGTAATCAAACATTCGGTAAGTATTTGGAACGATATCATAACATTAAGGACATTCGTTTTATTTTAAATTGAAATCGAATTTCATTTCCACATATTTTCGGAAGATAATTTTTCTTATTTAATTTACTAACAAATAAAACATCATGTTATTTCATTTAATATTTAAAAATAATATTTTCTCTTTTTTTTAATATTTAGTGTTTTCGAAATTCCGAGGGATTTCCAAGGGAAAAAGATTTTCCCTCGGAAATCCATCGGAATTCCCTCGAAATTTCCAATATATATTTTTTAAGATTAAGCACTACATAATAATTTGTTGAGTTTAAATACAATCCTTGACAATTATATGTATACTTAGTGAATAAAATAAGATAATTTTAGTTATTAAATGAGTGAATTGATGGTTATACATATGTAATCAAACATTCGCTAAGTATTTGGAACGATATCATAATGTTAAGGACATTCGTTTTATTTTAAATTGAAATCGAATTTCATTTTCGAATATTTTTGGAAGATAATTTTTTCTTATTTAATAAAATAACAAATAAAACATCATGTTATTACATTTAATATTTAAAATCAATATTTTCACTTTTTTTTAATATTTAGTTTTTTTGAAATTCCGAGGGAATTCCGAGTGAAAACGGAATTCCATTGGAATTTACAATATATATTTTTTAAAATTAAGCACTACATAATAATATGTTGAGTTTAAATACAATCCATGACAGTTATATGTACAATTAGTGAATAAAAAAAGATAATTTTTGTTATTAAATGAGTGAATTGGTGGTTATACATAAGTAATCAAACATTCGGTAAGTATTTGGAACGATATCATAACATTAAGGACATTCGTTTTATTTTAAATTGAAATCGAATTTCATTTTCACATATTTTCGGAAGATAATTTTTTCTTATTTAATTTACTAACAAATAAAACATTATGTTATTAAATTTAATATTTAAAAACAATATTTTCTCTTTTTTTTAATATTTAGTGTTTTCGAAATTCCGAGGGATTTCCGAGGGAAAAAGATTTTCCCTCGGAAATCCCTCGGAATTTCCAATATATATTTTTTAAGATTAAGCACTACATAATAATTTGTTGAGTTTAAATACAAACCATGACAATTATATGTATAATTAGTGAATAAAAAATGATACACTTAGTTATTAAATGAGTGAATTGATGGTTATACATATGTAATCAAACATTCGGTAAGTATTTGGAACGATATCATAACGTTGAGGACATTCGTTTTATTTTAAATTGAAATCGAATTTCATATTCACATATTTTCGGAAGATAATTTTTTCTTATTTAATTAACTAACAAATAAAACATCATGTTCTTACATTTAATATTTAAAAACAATATTTTCTCTTTTTTTTAATATTTAATTTTTTCAAAATTCCGAGGGAATTCCGAGGGATTTCCGAGGGAAAAAGATTTTCACTCGGAATTCCCTCGGAATTTACAATATATATTTTTTAAGATTAAGCACTACATAATAATTTGTTGAGTTTAAATACAATCCATGACAATTATATGTATAATTAGTGAATAAAATAAGATAATTTTAGTTATTAAATGAGTGAATTGGTGGTTATACATATGTAATCAAACATTCGGTAAGTATTTGGAACGATATCATAACATTAAGGACATTCGTTTTATTTTAAATTGAAATCGAATTTCATTTCCACATATTTTCGGAAGATAATTTTTCTTATTTAATTTACTAACAAATAAAACATCATGTTATTTCATTTAATATTTAAAAATAATATTTTCTCTTTTTTTTAATATTTAGTGTTTTCGAAATTCCGAGGGATTTCCAAGGGAAAAAGATTTTCCCTCGGAAATCCATCGGAATTCCCTCGAAATTTCCAATATATATTTTTTAAGATTAAGCACTACATAATAATTTGTTGAGTTTAAATACAATCCTTGACAATTATATGTATACTTAGTGAATAAAATAAGATAATTTTAGTTATTAAATGAGTGAATTGATGGTTATACATATGTAATCAAACATTCGGTAAGTATTTGGAACGATATCATAATGTTAAGGACATTCGTTTTATTTTAAATTGAAATCGAACTTCTTTTTCACATATTTTTGGAAGATAATTTTTTCTTATTTAATTAACTAACAAATAAAACATCTTGTTATTACATTTAATATTTAAAAACAATATTTTCTCTTTTTTTTAATATTTAGTTTTTTGGAAATTCCGAGGGAATTCCGAGTGAAAACGGAATTCCCTCGGAATTTACAATATATATTTTTTAAAATTAAGCACTACATAATAATTTGTTGAGTTTAAATACAATCCATGACAATTATATGTATAATTAGTGAATAAAATAAGATAATTTTAGTTATTAAATGAGTGAATTCATGGTTATACATACGTAATCAAACATTCGGTAAGTATTTGGAACTATATCATAATGTTAAGGACATTCATTTTATTTTAAATTGAAATCGAATTTCATTTTCACAAATTTTTGGAAGATAATTTTTTCTTATTTAATTAAATAACAAATAAAATATCATGTTATTACATTTAATATTTAAAAACAATATTTTCTCTTTTTTTTAATATTTAGTTTTTTTGAAATTCCGAGGGAATTCCGAGTAAAAACGGAATTCCCTCGGAATTTACAATATATATTTTTTAAAATTAAGCACTACATAATAATTTGTTGAGTTTAAATACAATTCTTGACAATTATATGTACAATTAGTGAATAAAAAAAGATAAGTTTAGTTATTAAATTAGTGAATTGGTGGTTATACATATGTAATCAAACATTCGGTAAGTATTTGGAACGATATCATAATGTTAAGGACATTCCTTTTATTTTAAATTGAAATCGAATTTCTTTTTCACATATTTTTGGATGACAATTTTTTCGTATTTAATTAACTAACAAATAAAACATCATGTTATTACATTTAATATTTAAAAACAATATTTTCTCTTTTTTTTAATATTTAGTTTTTTGGAAATTCCGAGGGAATTCCGTGTGAAAACGGAATTCCCTCGGAATTTACAATATATATTTTTTAAAATTAAGCACTACATAATAATTTGTTGAGTTTAAATACAATCCATGACAATTATATGTATAATTAGTGAATAAAATAAGATAATTTTAGTTATTAAATGAGTGAATTGGTGGTTATACATTTGTAATCAAACATTCGGTAAGTATTTGGAACGATATCATAACATTAATGACATTCGTTTTATTTTAAATTGAAATCGAATTTCATTTTCACATATTTTCGGAAGATAATTTTTTCTTATTTAATTTACTAACAAATAAAACATCATGTTATTACATTTAATATTTAAAAACAATATTTTCTATTTTTTTTAATATTTAGTTTTTTCAAAATTCCGAGGGAATTCCGAGGGATTTCCGAGGGAAAAAGATTTTCACTCGGAATTCCCTCGGAATTTACAATTTACATTTTTTAAGATTAAGCACTACATAATAATTTGTTGAGTTTAAATACAATCCTTGACAATTATATGTATAATTAGTGAATAAAATAAAATAATTTTAGTTATTAAATGAGTGAATTGATGGTTATACCTATGTAATCAAACATTCGCTAAATATTTGGAACGATATCATAATGTTAAGGACATTCGTTTTATTTTAAATTGAAATCGAATTTCATTTTCACATATTTTCGGAAGATAATTTTTTCTTATTTAATTTACAAACAAATAAAACATCATGTTATTACATTTAATATTTAAAAACAATATTTTCTCTTTTTTTTTATAAATTTAGTGTTTTCGAAATTCCGAGGGATTTCCTAGGGAAAACTGTTTTCCCTCGGAAATCCCTCGGAATTCCCTCGGAATTGCAATATATATTTTTTAAGATTAAGCACTACATAATAATTTGTTGAGTTTAAATACAATCCATGACAATTATATGTATAATTAGTGAATAAAATAAGATAATTTTAGTTATTAAATGAGTGAATTGGAGGTTATATATATGTAATCAAACATTCGGTAAGTATTTGGAACGATATCATAACATTAAGGACATTCGTTTTATTTTAAATTGAAATCAAATTTCATTTTCACATATTTTCGGAAGATAATTTTTTCTTATTTAATTAACGAACAAATAAAACATCATGTTATTACATTTAATATTTAAAAATAATATTTTCTCTTTTTTTTAATATTTAGTTTTTTCAAATTTCCGGGGGAATTCCGAGGGATTTCCGAGGGAAAAAGATTTTCACTCGGAATTCCCTCGGAATTTACAATATACATTTTTTAAGATTAAGCACTACATAATAATTTGTTGAGTTTAAATACAATCCTTGACAATTATATGTATAATTAGTGAATAAACTAAGATAATTTTAGTTATTAAATGAGTGAATTGATGGTTATACATATGTAATCAAACATTCGCTAAGTATTTGGAACGATATCATAATGTTAAGGACATTCGTTTTATTTTAAATTGAAATCGAATTTCATTTTCGAATATTTTTGGAAGATAATTTTTTCTTATTTAATAAAATAACAAATAAAACATCATGTTATTACATTTAATATTTAAAATCAATATTTTCACTTTTTTTTAATATTTAGTTTTTTTGAAATTCCGAGGGAATTCCGAGTGAAAACGGAATTCCATTGGAATTTACAATATATATTTTTTAAAATTAAGCACTACATAATAATATGTTGAGTTTAAATACAATCCATGACAGTTATATGTACAATTAGTGAATAAAAAAAGATAATTTTTGTTATTAAATGAGTGAATTGGTGGTTATACATAAGTAATCAAACATTCGGTAAGTATTTGGAACGATATCATAACATTAAGGACATTCGTTTTATTTTAAATTGAAATCGAATTTCATTTTCACATATTTTCGGAAGATAATTTTTTCTTATTTAATTTACTAACAAATAAAACATTATGTTATTAAATTTAATATTTAAAAACAATATTTTCTCTTTTTTTTAATATTTAGTGTTTTCGAAATTCCGAGGGATTTCCGAGGGAAAAAGATTTTCCCTCGGAAATCCCTCGGAATTTCCAATATATATTTTTTAAGATTAAGCACTACATAATAATTTGTTGAGTTTAAATACAAACCATGACAATTATATGTATAATTAGTGAATAAAAAATGATACACTTAGTTATTAAATGAGTGAATTGATGGTTATACATATGTAATCAAACATTCGGTAAGTATTTGGAACGATATCATAACGTTGAGGACATTCGTTTTATTTTAAATTGAAATCGAATTTCATTTTCACATATTTTCGGAAGATAATTTTTTCTTATTTAATTAACTAACAAATAAAACATCATGTTCTTACATTTAATATTTAAAAACAATATTTTCTCTTTTTTTTAATATTTAGTTTTTTCAAAATTCCGAGGGAATTCCGAGGGATTTCCGAGGGAAAAAGATTTTCACTCGGAATTCCCTCGGAATTTACAATATATATTTTTTAAGATTAAGCACTACATAATAATTTGTTGAGTTTAAATACAATCCATGACAATTATATGTATAATTAGTGAATAAAATAAGATAATTTTAGTTATTAAATGAGTGAATTGGTGGTTATACATATGTAATCAAACATTCGGTAAGTATTTGGAACGATATCATAACATTAAGGACATTCGTTTTATTTTAAATTGAAATCGAATTTCATTTCCACATATTTTCGGAAGATAATTTTTCTTATTTAATTTACTAACAAATAAAACATCATGTTATTTCATTTAATATTTAAAAATAATATTTTCTCTTTTTTTTAATATTTAGTGTTTTCGAAATTCCGAGGGATTTCCAAGGGAAAAAGATTTTCCCTCGGAAATCCATCGGAATTCCCTCGAAATTTCCAATATATATTTTTTAAGATTAAGCACTACATAATAATTTGTTGAGTTTAAATACAAACCATGACAATTATATGTATAATTAGTCAATAAAATAAGATAATCTTAGTTATTAAATGAATGAATTGATGGTTATACATATGTAATCAAACATTCGGTAAGTATTTGGAACGATATCATAACGTTGAGGACATTCGTTTTATTTTAAATTGAAATCGAATTTCATTTTCACATATTTTTGGAAGATAATTTTTTCTTATTTAATTAACTAACAAATAAAACATCATGTTCTTACATTTAATATTTAAAAACAATATTTTCTCTTTTTTTTAATATTTCGTTTTTTCAAAATTCCGAGGGAATTCCGAGTGAAAAGGGAATTCCCTCGGAATTTACAATATATATTTTTTAAAATTAAGCACTACATAATAATTTGTTGAGTTTAAATACAATCCATGACAATTATATGTATAATTAGTGAATAAAATAAGATAATTTTAGTTATTAAATAAGTGAATTGATGGTTATACATATGTAATCAAACATTCGGTAAGTATTTGGAACTATATCATAATGTTAAGGACATTCATTTTATTTTAAATTGAAATCGAATTTCATTTTCACAAATTTTTGGAAGATAATTTTTTCTTATTTAATTAAATAACAAATAAAACATCATGTTATTACATTTAATATTTAAAAACAATATTTTCTCTTTTTTTTAATATTTAGTTTTTTTGAAATTCCGAGGGAATTCTGAGTAAAAACGGAATTCCCTCGGAATTTACAATATATATTTTTTAAAATTAAGCACTACATAATAATTTGTTGAGTTTAAATACAATTCTTGACAATTATATGTACAATTAGTGAATAAAAAAAGATAATTTTAGTTATTAAATTAGTGAATTGGTGGTTATACATATGTAATCAAACATTCGGTAAGTATTTGGAACGATATCATAATGTTAAGGACATTCGTTTAATTTTAAATTGAAATCGAATTTCTTTTTCACATATTTTTGGATGATAATTTTTTCTTATTTAATTAACTAACAAATAAAACATCATGTTATTACATTTAATATTTAAAAATAATATTTTCTCTTTTTTTTAATATTTAGTTTTTTGGAAATTCCGAGGGAATTCCGTGTGAAAACGGAATTCCCTCGAAATTTACAATATATATTTTTTAAGATTAAGCACTACATAATAATTTGTTGAGTTTAAATACAATTCTTGACAATTATATGTATAATTAGTGAATAAAATAAGATAATTTTAGTTATTAAATGAGTGAATTGATGGTTATACATATGTAATCAAACATTCAGTAAGTATTTGGAACGATATCATAACATTAATGACATTCGTTTTATTTTAAATTGAAATCGAATTTCATTTTCACATATTTTCGGAAGACAATTTTTTCTTATTTAATTTACTAACAAATAAAACATCATGTTATTACATTTAATATTTAAAAACAATATTTTCTCTTTTTTTTAATATTTAGTTTTTTCAAAATTCCGAGGGATTTCCGAGGGAAAAAGATTTTCACTCGGAATTCCCTCGGAATTTACAATTTACATTTTTTAAGATTAAGCACTACATAATAATTTGTTGAGTTTAAATACAATCCTTGACAATTATATGTATAATTAGTGAATAAAATAAAATAATTTTAGTTATTAAATGAGTGAATTGATGGTTATACCTATGTAATCAAACATTCGCTAAGTATTTGGAACGATATCATAATGTTAAGGACATTCGTTTTATTTTAAATTGAAATCGAATTTCATTTTCACATATTTTCGGAAGATAATTTTTTCTTATTTAATTTACAAACAAATAAAACATCATGTTATTACATTTAATATTTAAAAACAATATTTTCTCTTTTTTTTTATAAATTTAGTGTTTTCGAAATTCCGAGGGATTTCCGAGGGAAAAAGATTTTCACTCGGAATTCCCTCGGAATTTACAATATACATTTTTTAAGATTAAGCACTACATAATAATTTGTTGAGTTTAAATACAATCCTTGACAATTATATGTATAATTAGTGAATAAACTAAGATAATTTTAGTTATTAAATGAGTGAATTGATGGTTATACATTTGTAATCAAACATTCGCTGAGTATTTGGAACGATATCATAATGTTAAGGACATTCGTTTTATTTTAAATTGAAATCGAATTTCATTTTCACATATTTTCGGAAGATAATTTTTTCTTATTTAATTTACTAACAAATAAAACATCATGTTATTACATTTAATATTTAAAATCAATATTTTCTCTTTTTTTTAATATTTAGTTTTTTTGAAATTCCGAGGGAATTTCGAGTGAAAACGGAATTCCATCGGAATTTACAATATATATTTTTTAAAATTAAGCACTACATAATAATATGTTGAGTTTAAATACAATCCATGACAGTTATATGTACAATTAGTGAATAAAAAAAGATAATTTTTGTTATTAAATGAGTGAATTGGTGGTTATACATAAGTAATCAAACATTCGGTAAGTATTTGGAACGATATCATAACATTAAGGACATTCGTTTTATTTTAAATTGAAATCGAATTTCATTTTCACGTATTTTCGGAAGATAATATTTTCTTATTTAATTTACTAACAAATAAAACATTATGTTATTAAATTTAATATTTAAAAACAATATTTTCTCTTTTTTTTAATATTTAGTGTTTTCGAAATTCCGAGGGATTTCCGAGGGAAGAAGATTTTCCCTCGGAAATCCCTCGGAATTTCCAATATATATTTTTTAAGATTAAGCACTACATAATAATTTGTTGAGTTTAAATACAAACCATGACAATTATATGTATAATTAGTGAATAAAATAAGATACACTTAGTTATTAAATGAGTGAATTGATGGTTATACATATGTAATCAAACATTCGGTAAGTATTTGGAACGATATCATAACGTTGAGGACATTCGTTTTATTTTAAATTGAAATCGAATTTCATTTTCACATATTTTTGGAAGATAATTTTTTCTTATTTAATTTACTAACAAATAAAACATCATGTTATTTCATTTAATATTTAAAAATAATATTTTCTCTTTTTTTTAATATTTTGTGTTTTCGAAATTCCGAGGGATTTCCAAGGGAAAAAGATTTTCCCTTGGAAATCCCTTGGAATTCCCTCGAAATTTCCAATATATATTTTTTAAGATTAAGCACTACATAATAATTTGTTGAGTTTAAATACAATCCATGACAATTATATGTATAATTAGTGAATAAAATAAGATAATTTTAGTTATTAAATGAGTGAATTGGTGGTTATATATATGTAATCAAACATTCGGTAAGTATTTGGAACGATATCATAACATTAAGGACATTCGTTTTATTTTAAAGTGAAATCAAATTTCATTTTCACATATTTTCGGAAGATAATTTTTTCTTATTTAATTTACTAACAAATAAAACATCATGTTATTACATTTAATATTTAAAAATAATATTTTCTCTTTTTTTTAATATTTAGTTTTTTGGAAATTCCGAGGGAATTCCGAGTGAAAACGGAATTCCCTCGGAATTTACAATATATATTTTTTAAAATTGAGCACTACATAATAATTTGTTGAGTTTAAATACAATCCATGAGAATTATATGTATATTTAGTGAATAAAATAAGATAATTTTAGTTATTAAATGAGTGAATTGATGGTTATACATATGTAATCAAACATTCGGTAAGTATTTGGAACTATATCATAATGTTAAGGACATTCATTTTATTTTAAATTGAAATCGAATTTCATTTTCACATATTTTTGGAAGATAATTTTTTCTTATTTAATTAAATAACAAATAAAACATCAAGTTATTACATTTAATATTTAAAAACAATATTTTCTCTTTTTTTTAATATTTAGTTTTTTTTTAAATTCCGAGGGAATTCCGAGTAAAATTAAGCACTACATAATAATTTAGTTTTTTAATATTTAGTTTTTTTAATATTAAGCACTACATAATAATTTGTTGAGTTTAAATACAATCCATGACAATTATATGTATAATTAGTGAATAAAATAAGATAATTTTAGTTATTAAATGAGTGAATTGGTGGTTATACATATGTAATCAAACATTCGGTAAGTATTTGGAACGATATGATAACGTTGAGGACATTCGTTTTATTTTAAATTGAAATCGAATTTCATTTTCACATATTTTCGGAAGATAATTTTTTCTTATTTAATTTACTAACAAATAAAACACCATGTTATTACATTTAATATTTAAAAATAATATTTTCTTTTTTTTTTAATATTTAGTTTTTTCAAAATTCCGGGGGAATTCCGAGGGATTTCCGAGGGAAAAAGATTTTCACTCGGAAATCCCTCGGAATTTACAATTTACATTTTTTAAGATTAAGCACTACATAATAATTTGTTGAGTTTAAATACAATCCTTGACAATTATATGTATAATTAGTGAATAAACTAAGACAATTTTAGTTATTAAATGAGTGAATTGATGGTTATACATATGTAATCAAACATTCGCTAAGTATTTGGAACGATATCATAACGTTAAGGACATTCATTTTATTTTAAATTGAAATCGAATTTCATTTTCACATATTTTTGGAAGATAATTTTTTCTTATTTAATAAAATAACAAATAAAACATCATGTTATTACATTTAATATTTAAAAACAATATTTTCTGTTTTTTTTAATATTTAGTTTTTTTGAAATTCCGAGGGAATTCCGAGTCAAAACGGAATTCCCTCGGAATTTACAATATATATATTTTAAAATTAAGCAATACATAATAATTTGTTGAGTTTAAATACAATCGATGACAATTATATGTACAATTAGTGAATAAAAAAAGATAATTTTTGTTATTAAATGATGAATTAGTGGTTATACATATGTAATCAAACATTCGGTAAGTATTTGGAACGATATCATAACATTAAGGACATTCGTTTTATTTTAAATTGAAATCGAATTTCATTTTCACATATTTTTGAAAGATAATTTTTTCTTATTTAATTTACTAACAAATAAAACATCATGTTATTACATTTAATATTTAAAAACAATATTTTCTCTTTTTTTTAATATTTAGTGTTTTCGAAATTCCGAGGGATTTCCGAGGGAAAAAGATTTTCCCTCGGAAATCCCTCGGAATTTCCAATATATATTTTTTAAGATTAAGCAGTACATAATAATTTGTTGAATTTAAATACAAACCATGACAATTATATGTATAATTAGTGAATAAAATAAGATAATCTTAGTTATTAAATGAATGAATTTATGGTTATACATACGTAATCAAACATTCGGTAAGTATTTGGAACGATATCATAACGTTGAGGACATTCGTTTTATTTTAAATTGAAAACGAATTTCGTTTTCACATATTTTTGGAAGATAATTTTTTCTTATTTAATTAACTAACAAATAAAACATCATGTTCTTACATTTAATATTTAAAAACAATATTTTCTCTTTTTTTTAATATTTAGTTTTTTCAAAATTCCGAGGGAATTGCGAGGGATTTCCGAGGGAAAAAGATTTTCACTCGGAATTCCCTCGGAATTTCCAATATATATTTTTTAAGATTAAGCACTACATAATAATATGTTGAGTTTAAATACAATCCATGACAATTATATGTATAATTAGTGAATAAAATAAGATAATTTTAGTTATTAAATGAGTGAATTGATGGTTATACATATGTAATCAAACATTCGGTAAGTATTTGGAATGATATCATAACGTTAAGGACATTCGTTTTATTTTAAATTGAAATCGAATTTCAATTTCACATATTTTTGGAAGATAATTTTTTTTTATTTAATTTACTAACAAATAAAACATCATGTTATTTCATTTAATATTTAAAAATAATATTTTCTCTTTTTTTTAATATTTAGTGTTTTCGAAATTCCGAGGGATTTCCAAGGGAAAAAGATTTTCCCTCGGAAATCCCTCGGAATTCCCTCGAAATTTCCAATATATATTTTTTAAGATTAAGCACTACATAATAATTTGTTGAGTTTAAATACAATCCTTGACAATTATATGTATACTTAGTGAATAAAATAAGATAATTTTAGTAATTAAATGAGTGAATTGATGGTTATACATATGTAATCAAACATTCGGTAAGTATTTGGAACGATATCATAATGAAGGACATTCGTTTTATTTTAAATTGAAATCGAATTTCTTTTTCACATATTTTTGGAAGATAATTTTTTCTTATTTAATTAACTAAGAAATAAAACATCATGTTATTACATTTAATATTTAAAAACAATATTTTCTCTTTTTTTTAATATTTAGTTTTTTGGAAATTCCGAGGGAATTCCGAGTGAAAACGGAATTCCCTCGGAATTTACAATATATATTTTTTAAAATTGAGCACTACATAATAATTTGTTGAGTTTAAATACAATCCATGAGAATTATATGTATATTTAGTGAATAAACTAAGACAATTTTAGTTATTAAATGAGTGAATTGATGGTTATACATATGTAATCAAACATTCGCTAAGTATTTGGAACGATATCATAACGTTAAGGACATTCATTTTATTTTAAATTGAAATCGAATTTCATTTTCACATATTTTTGGAAGATAATTTTTTCTTATTTAATTAAATAACAAATAAAACATCAAGTTATTACATTTAATATTTAAAAACAATATTTTCTCTTTTTTTTAATATTTAGTTTTTTTTGAAATTCCGAGGGAATTCCGATTAAAATTAAGCACTACATAATAATTTAGTTTTTTAATACTTAGTTTTTTTAATATTAAGCACTACATAATAATTTGTTGAGTTTAAATACAATCCATGACAATTATATGTATAATTAGTGAATAAAATAAGATAATTTTAGTTATTAAATGAGTGAATTGGTGGTTATACATATGTAATCAAACATTCGGTAAGTATTTGGAACGATATCATAACATTAAGGACATTCGTTTTATTTTAAATTGAAATCGAATTTCATTTTCACATATTTTCGGAAGATAATTTTTTCTTATTTAATTTACTAACAAATACAACACCATGTTATTACATTTAATATTTAAAAACAATATTTTCTCTTTTTTTTAATATTTAGTTTTTTCAAAATTCCGAGGGAATTCCGAGGGATTTCCGAGGGAAAAAGATTTTCACTCGGAATTCCCTCGGAATTTACAATATATATTTTTTAAGATTAAGCACTACATAATAATTTGTTGAGTTTAAATACAATCCATGACAATTATATGTATAATTAGTGAATAAAATAAGATAATTTTAGTTATTAAATGAGTGAATTGGTGGTTATACATATGTAATCAAACATTCGGTAAGTATTTGGAACGATATCATAACATTAAGGACATTCGTTTTATTTTAAATTGAAATCGAATTTCATTTTCACATATTTTCGGAAGATAATTTTTTCTTATTTAATTTACTAACAAATAAAACATCATGTTATTTCATTTAATATTTAAAAATAATATTTTCTCTTTTTTTTAATATTTTGTGTTTTCGAAATTCCGAGGGATTTCCAAGGGAAAAAGATTTTCCCTTGGAAATCCCTTGGAATTCCCTCGAAATTTCCAATATATATTTTTTAAGATTAAGCACTACATAATAATTTGTTGAGTTTAAATACAATCCACGACAATTATATGTATAATTAGTGAATAAAATAAGATAATTTTAGTTATTAAATGAGTGAATTGATGGTTATACATATGTAATCAAACATTCGGTAAGTATTTTGAACGATATCATAACATTAAGGACATTCGTTTTATTTTAAATTGAAATCGAATTTCTTTTTCACATATTTTTGGAAGATAATTTTTTCTTATTTAATTAACTAACAAATAAAACATCTTGTTATTACATTTAATATTTAAAAACAATATTTTATCTTTTTTTTAATATTTAGTTTTTTGGAAATTCCGAGGGAATTCCGAGTGAAAACGGAATTCCCTCGGAATTTACAATATATATTTTTTAAAATTAAGCACTACATAATAATTTGTTGAGTTTAAATACAATCCATGAGAATTATATGTATATTTAGTGAATAAAATAAGATAATTTTAGTTATTAAATGAGTGAATTGATGGTTATACATATGTAATCAAACATTCGGTAAGTATTTGGAACTATATCATAATGTTAAGGACATTCATTTTATTTTAAATTGAAATCGAATTTCATTTTCACATATTTTTGGAAGATAATTTTTTCTTATTTAATTAAATAACAAATAAAACATCAAGTTATTACATTTAATATTTAAAAACAATATTTTCTCTTTTTTTTAATATTTAGTTTTTTTTGAAATTCCGAGGGAATTCCGAGTAAAATTAAGCACTACATAATAATTTAGTTTTTTAATATTTAGTTTTTTTAATATTAAGCACTACATAATAATTTGTTGAGTTTAAATACAATCCATGACAATTATATGTATAATTAGTGAATAAAATAAGATAATTTTAGTTATTAAATGAGTGAATTGGTGGTTATACATATGTAATCAAACATTCGGTAAGTATTTGGAACGATATCATAACATTAAGGACATTCGTTTTATTTTAAATTGAAATCGAATTTCATTTTCACATATTTTCGGAAGATAATTTTTTCTTATTTAATTTACTAACAAATAAAACACCATGTTATTACATTTAATATTTAAAAATAATATTTTCTCTTTTTTTTAATATTTAGTTTTTTCAAAATTCCGGGGGAATTCCGAGGGATTTCCGAGGGAAAAAGATTTTCACTCGGAATTCCCTCGGAATTTACAATTTACATTTTTTAAGATTAAGCACTACATAATAATTTGTTGAGTTTAAATACAATCCTTGACAATTATATGTATAATTAGTGAATAAACTAAGACAATTTTAGTTATTAAATGAGTGAATTGATGGTTATACATATGTAATCAAACATTCGCTAAGTATTTGGAACGATATCATAACGTTAAGGACATTCATTTTATTTTAAATTGAAATCGAATTTCATTTTCATATATTTTTGGAAGATAATTTTTTCTTATTTAATAAAATAACAAATAAAACATCATGTTATTACATTTAATATTTAAAAACAATATTTTCTGTTTTTTTTAATATTTAGTTTTTTTGAAATTCCGAGGGAATTCCGAGTCAAAACGGAATTCCCTCGGAATTTACAATATATATATTTTAAAATTAAGCAATACATAATAATTTGTTGAGTTTAAATACAATCGATGACAATTATATGTACAATTAGTGAATAAAATAAGATAATTTTAGTTATTAAATGAGTGAATTGGTGGTTATACATATGTAATCAAACATTCGGTAAGTATTTGGAACGATATCATAACATTAAGGACATTCGTTTTATTTTAAATTGAAATCGAATTTCATTTTCACATATTTTCGGAAGATAATTTTTTCTTATTTAATTTACTAACAAATAAAACACCATGTTATTACATTTAATATTTAAAAATAATATTTTCTCTTTTTTTTAATATTTAGTTTTTTCAAAATTCCGGGGGAATTCCGAGGGATTTCCGAGGGAAAAAGATTTTCACTCGGAATTCCCTCGGAATTTACAATTTACATTTTTTAAGATTAAGCACTACATAATAATTTGTTGAGTTTAAATACAATCCTTGACAATTATATGTATAATTAGTGAATAAACTAAGACAATTTTAGTTATTAAATGAGTGAATTGATGGTTATACATATGTAATCAAACATTCGCTAAGTATTTGGAACGATATCATAACGTTAAGGACATTCATTTTATTTTAAATTGAAATCGAATTTCATTTTCACATATTTTTGGAAGATAATTTTTTCTTATTTAATAAAATAACAAATAAAACATCATGTTATTACATTTAATATTTAAAAACAATATTTTCTCTTTTTTTTAATATTTAGTGTTTTCGAAATTCCGAGGGATTTCCGAGGGAAAAAGATTTTCCCTCGGAAATCCCTCGGAATTTCCAATATATATTTTTTAAGATTAAGCAGTACATAATAATTTGTTGAATTTAAATACAAACCATGACAATTATATGTATAATTATTGAATAAAATAAGATAATCTTAGTTATTAAATGAATGAATTTATGGTTATACATACGTAATCAAACATTCGGTAAGTATTTGGAACGATATCATAACGTTGAGGACATTCGTTTTATTTTAAATTGAAATCGAATTTCGTTTTCACATATTTTTGGAAGATAATTTTTTCTTATTTAATTAACTAACAAATAAAACATCATGTTCTTACATTTAATATTTAAAAACAATATTTTCTCTTTTTTTTAATATTTAGTTTTTTCAAAATTCCGAGGGAATTGCGAGGGATTTCCGAGGGAAAAAGATTTTCACTCGGAATTCCCTCGGAATTTCCAATATATATTTTTTAAGATTAAGCACTACATAATAATATGTTGAGTTTAAATACAATCCATGACAATTATATGTATAATTAGTGAATAAAATAAGATAATTTTAGTTATTAAATGAGTGAATTGATGGTTATACATATGTAATCAAACATTCGGTAAGTATTTGGAATGATATCATAACGTTAAGGACATTCGTTTTATTTTAAATTGAAATCGAATTTCAATTTCACATATTTTTGGAAGATAATTTTTTTTTATTTAATTTACTAACAAATAAAACATCATGTTATTTCATTTAATATTTAAAAATAATATTTTCTCTTTTTTTTAATATTTAGTGTTTTCGAAATTCCGAGGGATTTCCAAGGGAAAAAGATTTTCCCTCGGAAATCCCTCGGAATTCCCTCGAAATTTCCAATATATATTTTTTAAGATTAAGCACTACATAATAATTTGTTGAGTTTAAATACAATCCTTGACAATTATATGTATACTTAGTGAATAAAATAAGACAATTTTAGTAATTAAATGAGTGAATTGATGGTTATACATATGTAATCAAACATTCGGTAAGTATTTGGAACGATATCATAATGAAGGACATTCGTTTTATTTTAAATTGAAATCGAATTTCTTTTTCACATATTTTTGGAAGATAATTTTTTCTTATTTAATTAACTAAGAAATAAAACATCATGTTATTACATTTAATATTTAAAAACAATATTTTCTCTTTTTTTTAATATTTAGTTTTTTGGAAATTCCGAGGGAATTCCGAGTGAAAACGGAATTCCCTCGGAATTTACAATATATATTTTTTAAAATTGAGCACTACATAATAATTTGTTGAGTTTAAATACAATCCATGAGAATTATATGTATAATTAGTGAATAAAATAAGATAATTTTAGTTACTAAATGAGTGAATTGGTGGTTATACATATGTAATCAAACATTCGGTAAGTATTTGGAACGATATCATAACGTTGAGGACATTCGTTTTATTTTAAATTGAAATCGAATTTCATTTTCACATATTTTTGGAAGATAATTTTTTCTTATTTAATTAACTAACAAATAAAACATCATGTTCTTACATTTAATATTTAAAAACAATATTTTCTCTTTTTTTTAATATTTAGTTTTTTCAAAATTCCGAGGGATTTCCAAGGGAAAAAGATTTTCCCTCGGAAATCCCTCGGAATTCCCTCGAAATTTCCAATATATATTTTTTAAGATTAAGCACTACATAATAATTTGTTGAGTTTAAATACAATCCTTGACAATTATATGTATACTTAGTGAATAAAATAAGATAATTTTAGTAATTAAATGAGTGAATTGATGGTTATACATATGTAATCAAACATTCGGTAAGTATTTGGAACGATATCATAATGAAGGACATTCGTTTTATTTTAAATTGAAATCGAATTTCTTTTTCACATATTTTTGGAAGATAATTTTTTCTTATTTAATTAACTAAGAAATAAAACATCATGTTATTACATTTAATATTTAAAAACAATATTTTCTCTTTTTTTTAATATTTAGTTTTTTGGAAATTCCGTGGGAATTCCGAGTGAAAACGGAATTCCCTCGGAATTTACAATATATATTTTTTAAAATTAAGCACTACATAATAATTTGTTGAGTTTAAATACAATCCATGACAATTATATGTATAATTAGTGAATAAAATAAGATAATTTTAGTTATTAAATGAGTGAATTGGTGGTTATACATATGTAATCAAACATTCGGTAAGTATTTGGAACGATATCATAACATTAAGGACATTCGTTTTATTTTAAATTGAAATCGAATTTCATTTTCACATATTTTCGGAAGATAATTTTTTTTTATTTAATTTACTAACAAATAAAACATCATGTTATTTCATTTAATATTTAAAAATAATATTTTCTCTTTTTTTTAATATTTAGTGTTTTCGAAATTCCGAGGGATTTCCAAGGGAAAAAGATTTTCCCTCGGAAATCCCTCGGAATTCCCTCGAAATTTCCAATATATATTTTTTAAGATTAAGCACTACATAATAATTTGTTGAGTTTAAATACAATCCTTGACAATTATATGTATACTTAGTGAATAAAATAAGATAATTTTAGTAATTAAATGAGTGAATTGATGGTCATATGTAATCAAACATTCGGTAAGTATTTGGAACGATATCATAATGAAGGACATTCGTTTTATTTTAAATTGAAATCGAATTTCTTTTTCACATATTTTTGGAAGATAATTTTTTCTTATTTAATTAACTAAGAAATAAAACATCATGTTATTACATTTAATATTTAAAAACAATATTTTCTCTTTTTTTTAATATTTAGTTTTTTGGAAATTCCGAGGGAATTCCGAGTGAAAACGGAATTCCCTTGGAATTTACAATATATATTTTTTAAAATTAAGCACTACATAATAATTTGTTGAGTTTAAATACAATCCATGACAATTATATGTATAATTAGTGAATAAAATAAGATAATTTTAGTTATTAAATGAGTGAATTGATGGTTATACCTATGTAATCAAACATTCGGTAAGTATTTGGAACTATATCATAATGTTAAGGGCATTCATTTTATTTTAAATTAAAATCGAATTTCATTTTCACATATTTTTGGAAGATAATTTTTTCTTATTTAATTAAATAACAAATAAAACATCATGTTATTACATTTAATATTTAAAAACAATATTTTCTCTTTTTTTTAATATTTAGTTTTTTTGAAATTCCGAGGGAATTCCGAGTAAAAACGGAATTCCCTCGGAATTTACAATATATATTTTTTAAAATTAAGCACTACATAATAATTTGTTGAGTTTAAATACAATCCTTGACAATTATATGTACAATTAGTGAATAAAAAAAGATAATTTTAGTTATTAAATTAGTGAATTGGTGGTTATACATATGTAATCAAACATTCGGTAAGTATTTGGAACGATATCATAACATTAAGTACATTCGTTTTATTTTAAATTGAAATCGAATTTCATTTTCACATATTTTCGGAAGATAATTTTTTCTTATTTAATTTACTAACAAATAAAACATCATGTTATTACATTTAATATTTAAAAACAATATTTTCTCTTTTTTTTTAATATTTAGTGTTTTCGAAATTCCGAGGGAATTCCGAGGGATTTCCGAGGGAAAAAGATTTTCCCTCGGAAATCCCTCGGAATTTCCAATATATATTTTTTAAGATTAAGCAGTACATAATAATTTGTTGAATTTAAATACAAACCATGACAATTATATGTATAATTAGTGAATAAAATAAGATAATCTTAGTTATTAAATGAATGAATTGATGGTTATACATACGTAATCAAACATTCGGTAAGTATTTGGAACGATATCATAACGTTGAGGACATTCGTTTTATTCTAAATTGAAATCGAATTTCATTTTCACATATTTTTGGAAGATAATTTTTTCTTATTTAATAAAATAACAAATAAAACATCATGTTATTACATTTAATATTTAAAAACAATATTTTCTGTTTTTTTTAATATTTAGTTTTTTTGAAATTCCGAGGGAATTCCGAGTCAAAACGGAATTCCCTCGGAATTTACAATATATATATTTTAAAATTAAGCAATACATAATAATTTGTTGAGTTTAAATACAATCGATGACAATTATATGTACAATTAGTGAATAAAAAAAGATAATTTTTGTTATTAAATGATGAATTGGTGGTTATACATATGTAATCAAACATTCGGTAAGTATTTGGAACGATATCATAACATTAAGGACATTCGTTTTATTTTAAATTGAAATCGAATTTCATTTTCACATATTTTCGAAAGATAATTTTTTCTTATTTAATTTACTAACAAATAAAACATCATGTTATTACATTTAATATTTAAAAACAATATTTTCTCTTTTTTTTAATATTTAGTGTTTTCGAAATTCCGAGGGATTTCCGAGGGAAAAAGATTTTCCCTCGGAAATCCCTCGGAATTTCCAATATATATTTTTTAAGATTAAGCAGTACATAATAATTTGTTGAATTTAAATACAAACCATGACAATTATATGTATAATTATTGAATAAAATAAGATAATCTTAGTTATTAAATGAATGAATTTATGGTTATACATACGTAATCAAACATTCGGTAAGTATTTGGAACGATATCATAACGTTGAGGACATTCGTTTTATTTTAAATTGAAATCGAATTTCGTTTTCACATATTTTTGGAAGATAATTTTTTCTTATTTAATTAACTAACAAATAAAACATCATGTTCTTACATTTAATATTTAAAAACAATATTTTCTCTTTTTTTTAATATTTAGTTTTTTCAAAATTCCGAGGGAATTGCGAGGGATTTCCGAGGGAAAAAGATTTTCACTCGGAATTCCCTCGGAATTTCCAATATATATTTTTTAAGATTAAGCACTACATAATAATATGTTGAGTTTAAATACAATCCATGACAATTATATGTATAATTAGTGAATAAAATAAGATAATTTTAGTTATTAAATGAGTGAATTGATGGTTATACATATGTAATCACACATTCGGTAAGTATTTGGAATGATATCATAACGTTAAGGGCATTCGTTTTATTTTAAATTGAAATCGAATTTCAATTTCACATATTTTTGGAAGATAATTTTTTTTTATTTAATTTACTAACAAATAAAACATCATGTTATTTCATTTAATATTTAAAAATAATATTTTCTCTTTTTTTTAATATTTAGTGTTTTCGAAATTCCGAGGGATTTCCAAGGGAAAAAGATTTTCCCTCGGAAATCCCTCGGAATTCCCTCGAAATTTCCAATATATATTTTTTAAGATTAAGCACTACATAATAATTTGTTGAGTTTAAATACAATCCTTGACAATTATATGTATACTTAGTGAATAAAATAAGATAATTTTAGTAATTAAATGAGTGAATTGATGGTTATACATATGTAATCAAACATTCGGTAAGTATTTGGAACGATATCATAATGAAGGACATTCGTTTTATTTTAAATTGAAATCGAATTTCTTTTTCACATATTTTTGGAAGATAATTTTTTCTTATTTAATTAACTAAGAAATAAAACATCATGTTATTACATTTAATATTTAAAAACAATATTTTCTCTTTTTTTTAATATTTAGTTTTTTGGAAATTCCGAGGGAATTCCGAGTGAAAACGGAATTCCCTCGGAATTTACAATATATATTTTTTAAAATTGAGCACTACATAATAATTTGTTGAGTTTAAATACAATCCATGAGAATTATATGTATAATTAGTGAATAAAATAAGATAATTTTAGTTACTAAATGAGTGAATTGGTGGTTATACATATGTAATCAAACATTCGGTAAGTATTTGGAACGATATCATAACGTTGAGGACATTCGTTTTATTTTAAATTGAAATCGAATTTCATTTTCACATATTTTTGGAAGATAATTTTTTCTTATTTAATTAACTAACAAATAAAACATCATGTTCTTACATTTAATATTTAAAAACAATATTTTCTCTTTTTTTTAATATTTAGTTTTTTCAAAATTCCGAGGGATTTCCAAGGGAAAAAGATTTTCCCTCGGAAATCCCTCGGAATTCCCTCGAAATTTCCAATATATATTTTTTAAGATTAAGCACTACATAATAATTTGTTGAGTTTAAATACAATCCTTGACAATTATATGTATACTTAGTGAATAAAATAAGATAATTTTAGTAATTAAATGAGTGAATTGATGGTTATACATATGTAATCAAACATTCGGTAAGTATTTGGAACGATATCATAATGAAGGACATTCGTTTTATTTTAAATTGAAATCGAATTTCTTTTTCACATATTTTTGGAAGATAATTTTTTCTTATTTAATTAACTAAGAAATAAAACATCATGTTATTACATTTAATATTTAAAAACAATATTTTCTCTTTTTTTTAATATTTAGTTTTTTGGAAATTCCGTGGGAATTCCGAGTGAAAACGGAATTCCCTCGGAATTTACAATATATATTTTTTAAAATTAAGCACTACATAATAATTTGTTGAGTTTAAATACAATCCAAGACAATTATATGTATAATTAGTGAATAAAATAAGATAATTTTAGTTATTAAATGAGTGAATTGGTGGTTATACATATGTAATCAAACATTCGGTAAGTATTTGGAACGATATCATAACATTAAGGACATTCGTTTTATTTTAAATTGAAATCGAATTTCATTTTCACATATTTTCGGAAGATAATTTTTTTTTATTTAATTTACTAACAAATAAAACATCATGTTATTTCATTTAATATTTAAAAATAATATTTTCTCTTTTTTTTAATATTTAGTGTTTTCGAAATTCCGAGGGATTTCCAAGGGAAAAAGATTTTCCCTCGGAAATCCCTCGGAATTCCCTCGAAATTTCCAATATATATTTTTTAAGATTAAGCACTACATAATAATTTGTTGAGTTTAAATACAATCCTTGACAATTATATGTATACTTAGTGAATAAAATAAGATAATTTTAGTAATTAAATGAGTGAATTGATGGTTATACATATGTAATCAAACATTCGGTAAGTATTTGGAACGATATCATAATGAAGGACATTCGTTTTATTTTAAATTGAAATCGAATTTCTTTTTCACATATTTTTGGAAGATAATTTTTTCTTATTTAATTAACTAAGAAATAAAACATCATGTTATTACATTTAATATTTAAAAACAATATTTTCTCTTTTTTTTAATATTTAGTTTTTTGGAAATTCCGAGGGAATTCCGAGTGAAAACGGAATTCCCTTGGAATTTACAATATATATTTTTTAAAATTAAGCACTACATAATAATTTGTTGAGTTTAAATACAATCCATGACAATTATATGTATAATTAGTGAATAAAATAAGATAATTTTAGTGATTAAATGAGTGAATTGATGGTTATACCTATGTAATCAAACATTCGGTAAGTATTTGGAACTATATCATAATGTTAAGGGCATTCATTTTATTTTAAATTAAAATCGAATTTCATTTTCACATATTTTTGGAAGATAATTTTTTCTTATTTAATTAAATAACAAATAAAACATCATGTTATTACATTTAATATTTAAAAACAATATTTTCTCTTTTTTTTAATATTTAGTTTTTTTGAAATTCCGAGGGAATTCCGAGTAAAAACGGAATTCCCTCGGAATTTACAATATATATTTTTTAAAATTAAGCACTACATAATAATTTGTTGAGTTTAAATACAATCCTTGACAATTATATGTACAATTAGTGAATAAAAAAAGATAATTTTAGTTATTAAATTAGTGAATTGGTGGTTATACATATGTAATCAAACATTCGGTAAGTATTTGGAACGATATCATAACATTAAGTACATTCGTTTTATTTTAAATTGAAATCGAATTTCATTTTCACATATTTTCGGAAGATAATTTTTTCTTATTTAATTTACTAACAAATAAAACATCATGTTATTACATTTAATATTTAAAAACAATATTTTCTCTTTTTTTTTAATATTTAGTGTTTTCGAAATTCCGAGGGAATTCCGAGGGATTTCCGAGGGAAAAAGATTTTCCCTCGGAAATCCCTCGGAATTTCCAATATATATTTTTTAAGATTAAGCAGTACATAATAATTTGTTGAATTTAAATACAAACCATGACAATTATATGTATAATTAGTGAATAAAATAAGATAATCTTAGTTATTAAATGAATGAATTGATGGTTATACATACGTAATCAAACATTCGGTAAGTATTTGGAACGATATCATAACGTTGAGGACATTCGTTTTATTTTAAATTGAAATCGAATTTCGTTTTCACATATTTTTGGAAGATAATTTTTTCTTATTTAATTAACTAACAAATAAAACATCATGTTCTTACATTTAATATTTAAAAACAATATTTTCTCTTTTTTTTAACATTTAGTTTTTTCAAAATTCCGAGGGAATTCCGAGGGATTTCCGAGGGAAAAAGATTTTCACTCGGAATTCCCTCGGAATTTCCAATATATATTTTTTAAGATTAAGCACTACATAATAATTTGTTGAGTTTAAATACAATCCATGACAATTATATGTATAATTAGTGAATAAAATAAGATAATTTTAGTTATTAATTGAGTGAATTGATGGTTATACATATGTAATCAAACATTCGGTAAGTATTTGGAATGATATCATAACGTTAAGGACATTCGTTTTATTTTAAATTGAAATCGAATTTCAATTTCACATATTTTTGGAAGATAATTTTTTCTTATTTAATTAACTAAGAAATAAAACATCATGTTATTACATTTAATATTTAAAAACAATATTTTCTCTTTTTTTTAATATTTAGTTTTTTGGAAATTCCGAGGGAATTCCGAGTGAAAACGGAATTCCCTCGGAATTTACAATATATATTTTTTAAAATTAAGCACTACATAATAATTTGTTGAGTTTAAATACAATCCATGACAATTATATGTATAATTAGTGAATAAAATAAGATAATTTTAGTTATTAAATGAGTGAATTGATGTTTATACCTATGTAATCAAACATTCGGTAAGTATTTGGAACTATATCATAATGTTAAGGGCATTCATTTTATTTTAAATTGAAATCGAATTTCATTTTCACATATTTTTGGAAGATAATTTTTTCTTAGTTAATTAAATAACAAATAAAACATCATGTTATTACATTTAATATTTAAAAACAATATTTTCTCTTTTTTTTAATATTTAGTTTTTTTGAAATTCCGAGGGAATTCCGAGTAAAAACGGAATTCCCTCGGAATTTACAATATATATTTTTTAAAATTAAGCACTACATAATAATTTGTTGAGTTTAAATACAATCCTTGACAATTATATGTACAATTAGTGAATAAAAAAAGATAATTTTAGTTATTAAATTAGTGAATTGGTGGTTATACATATGTAATCAAACATTCGGTAAGTATTTGGAACGATATCATAACATTAAGTACATTCGTTTTATTTTAAATTGAAATCGAATTTCATTTTCACATATTTTCGGAAGATAATTTTTTCTTATTTAATTTACTAACAAATAAAACATCATGTTATTACATTTAATATTTAAAAACAATATTTTCTCTTTTTTTTTAATATTTAGTGTTTTCGAAATTCCGAGGGAATTCCGAGGGATTTCCGAGGGAAAAAGATTTTCACTCGGAATTCCCTCGGAATTTCCAATATATATTTTTTAAGATTAACCACTACATAATAATTTGTTGATTTTAAATACAAACCATGACAATTATATGTATAATTAGTGAATAAAATAAGATAATCTTAGTTATTAAATGAATGAATTGATGGTTATACATATGTAATCAAACATTCGGTAAGTATTTGGAACGATATCATAACGTTGAGGACATTCGTTTTATTTTAAATTGAAATCGAATTTCATTTTCACATATTTTTGGAAGATAATTTTTTCTTATTTAATTAACTAACAAATAAAACATCATGTTCTTACATTTAATATTTAAAAACAATATTTTCTCTTTTTTTTAATATTTAGTTTTTTCCAAATTCCGAGGGAATTCCGAGGGATTTCCGAGGGAAAAAGATTTTCACTCGGAATTCCCTCGGAATTTACAATATATATTTTTTAAGATTAAGCACTATATAATAATTTGTTGAGTTTAAATACAATCCTTGACAATTATATGTATAATTACTGAATAAAATAAGATAATTTTAGTTATTAAATAAGTGAATTGATGGTTATATATATGTAATCAAACATTCGGTAAGTATTTGGAACGATATCATAACGTTAAGGACATTCGTTTTATTTTAAATTGAAATCGAATTTCATTTTCACATATTTTCGGAAGATAATTTTTTTTTATTTAATTTACTAACAAATAAAACATCATGTTATTTCATTTAATATTTAAAAATAATATTTTCTCTTTTTTTTAATATTTAGTGTTTTCGAAATTCCGAGGGATTTCCTAGGGAAAAAGATTTTCCCTCGGAAATCCCTCGGAATTCCCTCGAAATTTCCAATATATATTTTTTAAGATTAAGCACTACATAATAATTTGTTGAGTTTAAATACAATCCTTGACAATTATATGTATACTTAGTGAATAAAATAAGATAATTTTAGTAATTAAATGAGTGAATTGATGGTTATACATATGTAATCAAACATTCGGTAAGTATTTGGAACGATATCATAATGAAGGACATTCGTTTTATTTTAAATTGAAATCGAATTTCTTTTTCACATATTTTTGGAAGATAATTTTTTCTTATTTAATTAACTAAGAAATAAAACATCATGTTATTACATTTAATATTTAAAAACAATATTTTCTCTTTTTTTTTATATTTAGTTTTTTCCAAATTCCGAGGGAATTCCGAGTGAAAACGGAATTCCCTCGGAATTTACAATATATATTTTTTAAAATTAAGCACTACATAATAATTTGTTGAGTTTAAATACAATCCATGACAATTATATGTATAATTAGTGAATAAAATAAGATAATTTTAGTTATTAAATGAGTGAATTGATGGTTATACCTATGTAATCAAACATTCGGTAAGTATTTGGAACTATATCATAATGTTAAGGGCATTCATTTTATTTTAAATTAAAATCGAATTTCATTTTCACATATTTTTGGAAGATAATTTTTTCTTATTTAATTAAATAACAAATAAAACATCATGTTATTACATTTAATATTTAAAAACAATATTTTCTCTTTTTTTTAATATTTAGTTTTTTTGAAATTCCGAGGGAATTCCGAGTAAAAACGGAATTCCCTCGGAATTTACAATATATATTTTTTAAAATTAAGCACTACATAATAATTTGTTGAGTTTAAATACAATCCTTGACAATTATATGTACAATTAGTGAATAAAAAAAGATAATTTTAGTTATTAAATTAGTGAATTGGTGGTTATACATATGTAATCAAACATTCGGTAAGTATTTGGAACGATATCATAACATTAAGTACATTCGTTTTATTTTAAATTGAAATCGAATTTCATTTTCACATATTTTCGGAAGATAATTTTTTCTTATTTAATTTACTAACAAATAAAACATCATGTTATTACATTTAATATTTAAAAACAATATTTTCTCTTTTTTTTAATATTTAGTGTTTTCGAAATTCCGAGGGAATTCCGAGGGATTTCCGAGGGAAAAAGATTTTCACTCGGAATTCCCTCGGAATTTCCAATATATATTTTTTAAGATTAAGCACTACATAATAATTTGTTGATTTTAAATACAAACCATGACAATTATATGTATAATTAGTGAATAAAATAAGATAATCTTAGTGATTAAATGAATGAATTGATGGTTATACATATGTAATCAAACATTCGGTAAGTATTTGGAACGATATCATAACGTTGAGGACATTCGTTTTATTTTAAATTGAAATCGAATTTCATTTTCACATATTTTTGGAAGATAATTTTTTCTTATTTAATTTACTAACAAATAAAACATCATGTTATTACATTTAATATTTAAAAACAATATTTTCTCTTTTTTTTTTTAAATTTAGTGTTTTCGAAATTCCGAGGGATTTCCGAGGGAAAACTGTTTTCCCTCGGAAATCCCTACGAATTCCCTCGGAATTTGCAATATATATTTTTTAAAATTAAGCACTACATAATAATTTGTTGAGTTTAAATACAATCCATGACAATTATATGTATAATTAGTGAATAAAATAAGATAATTTTAGTTATTAAATGAGTGAATTGGTGGTTATACATATGTAATCAAACATTCGGTAAGTATTTGGAACGATATCATAACATTAAGGACATTCGTTTTATTTTAAATTGAAATCAAATTTCATTTTTACATATTTTTGGAAGATAATTTTTTCTTATTTAATTTACTAACAAATAAAACATCATGTTATTACATTTAATATTTAAAAACAATATTTTCTCTTTTTTTTAATATTTAGTTTTTTCAAAATTCCGAGGGAATTCCGAGGGATTTCCGAGGGAAAAAGATTTTCACTCGGAATTCCCTCGGAATTTACAAAATACATTTTTTAAGATTAAGCACTACATAATAATTTGTTGAGTTTAAATACAATCCTTGACAATTATATGTATAATTAGTGAATAAACTAAGATAATTTTAGTTATTAAATGAGTGAATTGATGGTTATACATATGTAATCAAACATTCGCTAAGTATTTGGAATGATATCATAACGTTAAGGACATTCGTTTTATTTTAAATTGAAATCAAATTTCAATTTCACATATTTTTGGAAGATAATTTTTTCTTATTTAATTAACTAAGAAATAAAACATCATGTTATTACATTTAATATTTAAAAACAATATTTTCTCTTTTTTTTAATATTTAGTTTTTTGGAAATTCCGAGGGAATTCCGAGTGAAAACGGAATTCCCTCGGAATTTACAATATATATTTTTTAAAATTAAGCACTACATAATAATTTGTTGAGTTTAAATACAGTCCATGACAATTATATGTATAATTAGTGAATAAAATAAGATAATTTTAGTTATTAAATGAGTGAATTGGTGGTTATACATATGTAATCAAACATTCGGTAAGTATTTGGAACGATATCATAACATTAAGGACATTCGTTTTATTTTAAATTGAAATCGAATTTCATTTTCACATATTCTCGGAAGATAATTTTTTCTTATTTAATTTACTAACAAATAAAACATCATGTTATTTCATTTAATATTTAAAAATAATATTTTCTCTTTTTTTTAATATTTAGTGTTTTCGAAATTCCGAGGGATTTCCAAGGGAAAAAGATTTTCCCTCGGAAATCCCTCGGAATTCCCTCGAAATTTCCAATATATATTTTTTAAGATTAAGCACTACATAATAATTTGTTGAGTTTAAATACAATCCATGACAATTATATGTATAATTAGTGAATAAAATAAGATAATTTTAGTTATTAAATGAGTGAATTGATGGTTATACATATGTAATCAAACATTCGGTAAGTATTTGGAACGATATCATAACGTTGAGGACATTCGTTTTATTTTAAATTGAAATCGAATTTCATTTTCACATATTTTTGGAAGATAATTTTTTCTTAGTTAATTAAATAACAAATAAAACATCATGTTATTACATTTAATATTTAAAAACAATATTTTCTCTTTTTTTTAATATTTAGTTTTTTTGAAATTCCGAGGGAATTCCGAGTAAAAACGGAATTCCCTCGGAATTTACAATATATATTTTTTAAAATTAAGCACTACATAATAATTTGTTGAGTTTAAATACAGTCCATGACAATTATATGTATAATTAGTGAATAAAATAAGATAATTTTAGTTATTAAATGAGTGAATTGGTGGTTATACATATGTAATCAAACATTCGGTAAGTATTTGGAACGATATCATAACGTTGAGGACATTCGTTTTATTTTAAATTGAAATCGAATTTCATTTTCACATATTTTCGGAAGATAATTTTTTCTTATTTAATTTACTAAAAAATAAAACATCATGTTATTACATTTAATATTTAAAAACAATATTTTCTCTTTTTTTTTAATATTTAGTGTTTTCGAAATTCCGAGGGAATTCCGAGGGATTTCCGAGGGAAAAAGATTTTCACTCGGAATTCCCTCGGAATTTCCAATATATATTTTTTAAGATTAACCACTACATAATAATTTGTTGATTTTAAATACAAACCATGACAATTATATGTATAATTAGTGAATAAAATAAGATAATCTTAGTTATTAAATGAATGAATTGATGGTTATACATATGTAATCAAACATTCGGTAAGTATTTGGAACGATATCATAACGTTGAGGACATTCGTTTTATTTTAAATTGAAATCGAATTTCATTTTCACATATTTTTGGAAGATAATTTTTTCTTATTTAATTAACTAACAAATAAAACATCATGTTCTTACATTTAATATTTAAAAACAATATTTTCTCTTTTTTTTAATATTTAGTTTTTTCCAAATTCCGAGGGAATTCCGAGGGATTTCCGAGGGAAAAAGATTTTCACTCGGAATTCCCTCGGAATTTACAATATATATTTTTTAAGATTAAGCACTACATAATAATTTGTTGAGTTTAAATACAATCCTTGACAATTATATGTATAATTACTGAATAAAATAAGATAATTTTAGTTATTAAATAAGTGAATTGATGGTTATATATATGTAATCAAACATTCGGTAAGTATTTGGAACGATATCATAACGTTAAGGACATTCGTTTTATTTTAAATTGAAATCGAATTTCAATTTCACATATTTTTGTAAGATAATTTTTTCTTATTTAATTAACTAACAAATAAAACATCATGTTATTACATTTAATATTTAAAAACAATATTTTCTCTTTTTTTTTTAATATTTAGTGTTTTCGAAATTCCGAGGGATTTCCGAGGGAAAACGGTTTTCCCTCGGAATTCCCTCGGAATTCCCTCGGAATTTGCAATATATATTTTTTCAAATTAAGCACTACATAATAATTTGTTGAGTTTAAATACAATCCATGACAATTATATGTATAATTAGTGAATAAAATAAGATAATTTTAGTTATTAAATGAGTGAATTGATGGTTATACATATGTAATCAAACATTCGGTAAGTATTTGGAATGATATCATAACGTTAAGGACATTCGTTTTATTTTAAATTGAAATCGAATTTCAATTTCACATATTTTTGGAAGATAATTTTTTCTTATTTAATTAACTAAGAAATAAAACATCATGTTATTACATTTAATATTTAAAAACAATATTTTCTCTTTTTTTTAATATTTAGTGTTTTCGAAATTCCGAGGGAATTCCGAGGGATTTCCGAGGGAAAAAGATTTTCACTCGGAATTCCCTCGGAATTTCCAATATATATTTTTTAAGATTAAGCACTACATAATAATTTGTTGATTTTAAATACAAACCACGACAATTATATGTATAATTAGTGAATAAAATAAGATAATCTTAGTTATTAAATGAATGAATTGATGGTTATACATATGTAATCAAACATTCGGTAAGTATTTGGAACGATATCATAACGTTGAGGACATTCGTTTTATTTTAAATTGAAATCGAATTTCATTTTCACATATTTTTGGAAGATAATTTTTTCTTATTTAATTAACTAACAAATAAAACATCATGTTCTTACATTTAATATTTAAAAACAATATTTTCTCTTTTTTTTAATATTTAGTTTTTTCAAAATTCCGAGTGAATTCCGAGGGATTTCCGAGGGAAAAAGATTTTCACTAGGAATTCCCTCGGAATTTACAATATATATTTTTTAAGATTAAGCACTACATAATAATTTGTTGAGTTTAAATACAATCCATGACAATTATATGTATAATTAGTGAATAAAATAAGATAATTTTAGTTATTAAATGAGTGAATTGATGGTTATACACATATGTAATCAAACATTCGGTAAGTATTTGGAATGATATCATAACGTTAAGGACATTCGTTTTATTTTAAATTGAAATCGAATTTCAATTTCACATATTTTTGGAAGATAATTTTTTCTTATTTAATTAACTAAGAAATAAAACATCATGTTATTACATTTAATATTTAAAAACAATATTTTTTCTTTTTTTTAATATTTAGTTTTTTGGAAATTCCGAGGGAATTCCGAGTGAAAACGGAATTCCCTCGGAATTTAAAATATATATTTTTTAAAATTAAGCACTACATAATAATTTGTTGAGTTTAAATACAATCCTTGACAATTATATATATATTTAGTGAATAAAATAAGATAATTTTAGTTATTAAATGAGTGAATTGATGGTTATACATATCTAATCAAACATTCGGTAAGTATTTGGAATGATATCATAACGTCAAGGACATTCGTTTTATTTTAAATTGAAATCGAATTACATTTTCACATATTTTTTGAAGATAATTTTTTCTTAGTTAATTAAATAACAAATAAAACATCATGTTATTACATTTAATATTTAAAAACAATATTTTCTCTTTTTTTTAATATTTAGTTTTTTTGAAATTCCGAGGGAATTCCGAGTAAAAACGGAATTCCCTCGGAATTTACAATATATATTTTTTAAAATTAAGCACTACATAATAATTTGTTGAGTTTAAATACAATCCTTGACAATTATATGTACAATTAGTGAATAAAAAAAGATAATTTTAGTTATTAAATTAGTGAATTGGTGGTTATACATATGTAATCAAACATTCGGTAAGTATTTGGAACGATATCATAACGTTGAGGACATTCGTTTTATTTTAAATTGAAATCGAATTTCATTTTCACATATTTTCGGAAGATAATTTTTTCTTATTTAATTTACTAAAAAATAAAACATCATGTTATTACATTTAATATTTAAAAACAATATTTTCTCTTTTTTTTTAATATTTAGTGTTTTCGAAATTCCGAGGGAATTCCGAGGGATTTCCGAGGGAAAAAGATTTTCACTCGGAATTCCCTCGGAATTTCCAATATATATTTTTTAAGATTAGCCACTACATAATAATTTGTTGATTTTAAATACAAACCATGACAATTATATGTATAATTAGTGAATAAAATAAGATAATCTTAGTTATTAAATGAATGAATTGATGGTTATACATATGTAATCAAACATTCGGTAAGTATTTGGAACGATATCATAACGTTGAGGACATTCGTTTTATTTTAAATTGAAATCGAATTTCATTTTCACATATTTTTGGAAGATAATTTTTTCTTATTTAATTAACTAACAAATAAAACATCATGTTCTTACATTTAATATTTAAAAACAATATTTTCTCTTTTTTTTAATATTTTGTTTTTTCCAAATTCCGAGGGAATTCCGAGGGATTTCCGAGGGAAAAAGATTTTCACTCGGAATTCCCTCGGAATTTACAATATATATTTTTTAAGATTAAGCACTACATAATAATTTGTTGAGTTTAAATACAATCCTTGACAATTATATGTATAATTACTGAATAAAATAAGATAATTTTAGTTATTAAATAAGTGAATTGATGGTTATATATATGTAATCAAACATTCGGTAAGTATTTGGAACGATATCATAACGTTAAGGACATTCGTTTTATTTTAAATTGAAATCGAATTTCAATTTCACATATTTTTGTAAGATAATTTTTTCTTATTTAATTAACTAACAAATAAAACATCATGTTATTACATTTAATATTTAAAAACAATATTTTCTCTTTTTTTTTTAATATTTAGTGTTTTCGAAATTCCGAGGGATTTCCGAGGGAAAACGGTTTTCCCTCGGAATTCCCTCGGAATTCCCTCGGAATTTGCAATATATATTTTTTCAAATTAAGCACTACATAATAATTTGTTGAGTTTAAATACAATCCATGACAATTATATGTATAATTAGTGAATAAAATAAGATAATTTTAGTTATTAAATGAGTGAATTGATGGTTATACATATGTAATCAAACATTCGGTAAGTATTTGGAATGATATCATAACGTTAAGGACATTCGTTTTATTTTAAATTGAAATCGAATTTCAATTTCACATATTTTTGGAAGATAATTTTTTCTTATTTAATTAACTAAGAAATAAAACATCATGTTATTACATTTAATATTTAAAAACAATATTTTCTCTTTTTTTTAATATTTAGTTTTTTGGAAATTCCGAGGGAATTCCGAGTGAAAACGGAATTCCCTCGGAATTTACAATATATATTTTTTAAAATTAAGCACTACATAATAATTTGTTGAGTTTAAATACAGTCCATGACAATTATATGTATAATTAGTGAATAAAATAAGATAATTTTAGTTATTAAATGAGTGAATTGGTGGTTATACATATGTAATCAAACATTCGGTAAGTATTTGGAACGATATCATAACATTAAGGACATTCGTTTTATTTTAAATTGAAATCGAATTTCATTTTCACATATTTTCGGAAGATAATTTTTTCTTATTTAATTTACTAACAAATAAAACATCATGTTATTTCATTTAATATTTAAAAATAATATTTTCTCTTTTTTTTAATATTTAGTGTTTTCGAAATTCCGAGGGATTTCCAAGGGAAAAAGATTTTCCCTCGGAAATCCCTCGGAATTCCCTCGAAATTTCCAATATATATTTTTTAAGATTAAGCACTACATAATAATTTGTTGAGTTTAAATACAATCCATGACAATTATATGTATAATTAGTGAATAAAATAAGATAATTTTAGTTATTAAATGAGTGAATTGATGGTTATACATATGTAATCAAACATTCGGTAAGTATTTGGAACGATATCATAACGTTGAGGACATTCGTTTTATTTTAAATTGAAATCGAATTTCATTTTCACATATTTTTGGAAGATAATTTTTTCTTAGTTAATTAAATAACAAATAAAACATCATGTTATTACATTTAATATTTAAAAACAATATTTTCTCTTTTTTTTAATATTTAGTTTTTTTGAAATTCCGAGGGAATTCCGAGTAAAAACGGAATTCCCTCGTAATTTACAATATATATTTTTTAAAATTAAGCACTACATAATAATTTGTTGAGTTTAAATACAATCCTTGACAATTATATGTACAATTAGTGAATAAAAAAAGATAATTTTAGTTATTAAATTAGTGAATTGGTGGTTATACATATGTAATCAAACATTCGGTAAGTATTTGGAACGATATCATAACGTTGAGGACATTCGTTTTATTTTAAATTGAAATCGAATTTCATTTTCACATATTTTCGGAAGATAATTTTTTCTTATTTAATTTACTAAAAAATAAAACATCATGTTATTACATTTAATATTTAAAAACAATATTTTCTCTTTTTTTTTAATATTTAGTGTTTTCGAAATTCCGAGGGAATTCCGAGGGATTTCCGAGGGAAAAAGATTTTCACTCGGAATTCCCTCGGAATTTCCAATATATATTTTTTAAGATTAACCACTACATAATAATTTGTTGATTTTAAATACAAACCATGACAATTATATGTATAATTAGTGAATAAAATAAGATAATCTTAGTTATTAAATGAATGAATTGATGGTTATACATATGTAATCAAACATTCGGTAAGTATTTGGAACGATATCATAACGTTGAGGACATTCGTTTTATTTTAAATTGAAATCGAATTTCATTTTCACATATTTTTGGAAGATAATTTTTTCTTATTTAATTAACTAACAAATAAAACATCATGTTCTTACATTTAATATTTAAAAACAATATTTTCTCTTTTTTTTAATATTTAGTTTTTTCCAAATTCCGAGGGAATTCCGAGGGATTTCCGAGGGAAAAAGATTTTCACTCGGAATTCCCTCGGAATTTACAATATATATTTTTTAAGATTAAGCACTACATAATAATTTGTTGAGTTTAAATACAATCCTTGACAATTATATGTATAATTACTGAATAAAATAAGATAATTTTAGTTATTAAATAAGTGAATTGATGGTTATATATATGTAATCAAACATTCGGTAAGTATTTGGAACGATATCATAACGTTAAGGACATTCGTTTTATTTTAAATTGAAATCGAATTTCAATTTCACATATTTTTGTAAGATAATTTTTTCTTATTTAATTAACTAACAAATAAAACATCATGTTATTACATTTAATATTTAAAAACAATATTTTCTCTTTTTTTTTTAATATTTAGTGTTTTCGAAATTCCGAGGGATTTCCGAGGGAAAACGGTTTTCCCTCGGAATTCCCTCGGAATTTGCAATATATATTTTTTCAAATTAAGCACTACATAATAATTTGTTGAGTTTAAATACAATCCATGACAATTATATGTATAATTAGTGAATAAAATAAGATAATTTTAGTTATTAAATGAGTGAATTGATGGTTATACATATGTAATCAAACATTCGGTAAGTATTTGGAATGATATCATAACGTTAAGGACATTCGTTTTATTTTAAATTGAAATCGAATTTCAATTTCACATATTTTTGGAAGATAATTTTTTCTTATTTAATTAACTAAGAAATAAAACATCATGTTATTACATTTAATATTTAAAAACAATATTTTCTCTTTTTTTTAATATTTAGTTTTTTGGAAATTCCGAGGGAATTCCGAGTGAAAACGGAATTCCCTCGGAATTTACAATATATATTTTTTAAAATTAAGCACTACATAATAATTTGTTGAGTTTAAATACAGTCCATGACAATTATATGTATAATTAGTGAATAAAATAAGATAATTTTAGTTATTAAATGAGTGAATTGGTGGTTATACATATGTAATCAAACATTCGGTAAGTATTTGGAACGATATCATAACATTAAGGACATTCTGTTTATTTTAAATTGAAATCGAATTTCATTTTCACATATTTTCGGAAGATAATTTTTTCTTATTTAATTTACTAACAAATAAAACATCATGTTATTTCATTTAATATTTAAAAATAATATTTTCTCTTTTTTTTAATATTTAGTGTTTTCGAAATTCCGAGGGATTTCCAAGGGAAAAAGATTTTCCCTCGGAAATCCCTCGGAATTCCCTCGAAATTTCCAATATATATTTTTTAAGATTAAGCACTACATAATAATTTGTTGAGTTTAAATACAATCCTTGACAATTATATGTATACTTAGTGAATAAAATAAGATAATTTTAGTTATTAAATGAGTGAATTGATGGTTATACATATGTAATCAAACATTCGGTAAGTATTTGGAACGATATCATAATGAAGGACATTCGTTTTATTTTAAATTGAAATCGAATTTCTTTTTCACATATTTTTGGAAGGTAATTTTTTCTTATTTAATTAACTAAGAAATAAAACATCATGTTATTACATTTAATATTTAAAAACAATATTTTCTCTTTTTTTTAATATTTAGTTTTTTGGAAATTCCGAGGGAATTCCGAGTGAAAACGGAATTCCCTCGGAATTTACAATATATATTTTTTAAAATTAAGCACTACATAATAATTTGCTGAGTTTAAATACAATCCATGACAATTATATGTATAATTAGTGAATAAACTAAGATAATTTTAGTTATTAAATGAGTGAATTGATGGTTATACCTATGTAATCAAACATTCGGTAAGTATTTGGAACTATATCATAATGTTAAGGGCATTCATTTTATTTTAAATTGAAATCGAATTTCATTTTCACATATTTTTGGAAGATAATTTTTTCTTATTTAATTAAATAACAAATAAAACATCATGTTATTACATTTAATATTTAAAAACAATATTTTCTCTTTTTTTTAATATTTAGTTTTTTTGAAATTCCGAGGGAATTCCGAGTAAAAACGGAATTCCCTCGGAATTTACAATATATATTTTTTAAAATTAAGCACTACATAATAATTTGTTGAGTTTAAATACAATCCTTGACAATTATATGTACAATTAGTGAATAAAAAAAGATAATTTTAGTTATTAAATTAGTGAATTGGTGGTTATACATATGTAATCAAACATTCGGTAAGTATTTGGAACGATATCATAACATTAAGGACATTCGTTTTATTTTAAATTGAAATCGAATTTCATTTTCACATATTTTCGGAAGATAATTTTTTCTTATTTAATTTACTAACAACTAAAACAACATGTTATTACATTTAATATTTAAAAACAATATTTTCTCTTTTTTTTAATATTTAGTGTTTTCGAAATTCCGAGGGAATTCCGAGGGATTTCCGAGGGAAAAAGATTTTCACTCGGAATTCCCTCGGAATTTCCAATATATATTTTTTAAGATTAAGCACTACATAATAATTTGTTGATTTTAAAATACAAACCATGACAATTATATGTAAAATTAGTGAATAAAATAAGATAATCTTAGTTATTAAATGAATGAATTGATGGTTATACATATGTAATCAAACATTCGGTAAGTATTTGGAACGATATCATAACGTTGAGGACATTCGTTTTATTTTAAATTGAAATCGAATTTCATTTTCACATATTTTTGGAAGATAATTTTTTCTTATTTAATTAACGAACAAATAAAACATCATGTTCTTACATTTAATATTTAAAAACAATATTTTCTCTTTTTTTTAATATTTAGTTTTTTCAAAATTCCGAGGGAATTCCGAGGGATTTCCGAGGGAAAAAGATTTTCACTCGGAATTCCCTCGGAATTTACAAAAAACTAAATATTAAAAAAAAGAGAAATTATTGTTTTTAAATATTAAATGTAATAACATGAAGTTTTATTTCTTAGTTAATTAAATAAGAAAAAATTATCTTCCAAAAATATGTGAAAAAGAAATTCGATTTCAATTTAAAATAAAACGAATGTCCTTAACATTATGATATCGTTCCAAATACTTACCGAATGTTTGATTACATATGTATAACCATCAATTCACTCATTTAATAATTAAAATTATCTTATTTTATTCACTAAGTATACATATAATTGTCAAGGATTGTATTTAAACTCAACAAATTATTATGTAGTGCTTAATCTTAAAAAATATATATTGGAAATTTTGAGGGAATTCCGAGGGAATTCCGAGGGAAAAAGATTTTCACTCGGAATTCCCTCGGAATTTACAATATATATATTTTTTAAGATTAAGCACTACATAATAATTTGTTGAGTTTAAATACAATCCTTGACAATTATATGTATAATTAGTGAATAAAATAAGATAATTTTAGTTATTAAATAAGTGAATTGATGGTTATATATTTGTAATCAAACATTCGGTAAGTATTTGGAACGATATCATAACGTTAAGGACATTCGTTTTATTTTAAATTGAAATCGAATTTCAATTTCACATATTTTTGTAAGATAATTTTTTCTTATTTAATTAACTAACAAATAAAACATCATGTTATTACATTTAATATTTAAAAACAATATTTTCTCTTTTTTTTTTTAATATTTAGTGTTTTTGAAATTCCGAGGGATTTCCGAGGGAAAACGGTTTTCCCTCGGAAATCCCTCGGAATTCCCTCGGAATTTGCAATATATATTTTTTAAAATTAAGCGCTACATAATAATTTGTTGAGTTTAAATACAATCCATGACAATTATATGTATAATTAGTGAATAAAATAAGATAATTTTAGTTATTAAATGAGTGAATTGGTGGTTATACATATCTAATCAAACATTCGGTAAGTATTTGGAACGATATCATAACATTAAGGACATTCGTTTTATTTTAAATTGAAATCGAATTTCATTTTCACATATTTTCGGAAGATAATTTTTTCTTATTTAATTTACTAACAAATAAAACATCATGTTATTACATTTAATATTTAAAAACAATATTTTCTCTTTTTTTTAATATTTAGTTTTTTGGAAATTCCGAGGGAATTCCGAGGGAAAACGGAATTCCATCGGAATTTACAATATATATTTTTTAAAATTAAGCACTACATAATAATTTGTTGAGTTTAAATACAATCCATGACAATTATATGTATAATTAGTGAATAAAATAAGATAATTTTAGTTATTAAATGAGTGAATTGGTGGTTATACATATGTAATCAAACATTCGGTAAGTATTTGGAACGATATCATAACATTAAGGACATTCGTTTTATTTTAAATTGAAATCGAATTTCATTTTCATATATTTTCGGAAGATAATTTTTTCTTATATAATTTACTAACAAATAAAACATCATGTTATTTCATTTAATTTTTAAAAATAATATTTTCTCTTTTTTTTAATATTTAGAGTTTTCGAAATTCCGAGGGATTCCCAAGGGAAAAAGATTTTCCCTCGGAAATCCCTCGGAATTCCCTCGAAATTTCCAATATATATTTTTTAAGATTAAGCACTACATAATAATTTGTTGAGTTTAAATACAATCCTTGACAATTGTATGTATACTTAATGAATAAAATAAGATAATTTTAATTATTAAATGAGTGAATTGATGGTTATACATATGTAATCAAACATTCGGTAAGTATTTGGAACGATATCATAATGTTAAGGACATTCGTTTTATTTTAAATTGAAATCGAATTTCTTTTTCACATATTTTTGGAAGATAATTTTTTCTTATTTAATTAACTAAGAAATAAAACATCATGTTATTACATTTAATATTTAAAAACAATATTTTCTCTTTTTTTTAATATTTAGTTTTTTGGAAATTCCGAGGGAATTCCGAGTGAAAACGGAATTCCCTCGGAATTTACAATATGTATTTTTTAAAATTAAGCACTACATAATAATTTGTTGAGTTTAAATACAATCCATAACAATTATATGTATAATTAGTGAATAAAATAAGATAATTTTAGTTATTAAATGAGTGAATTGATGGTTATACATATGTAATCAAACATTCGGTAAGTATTTGGAACTATATCATAATGTTAAGGACATTCAATTTATTTTAAATTGAAATCGAATTTCATTTTCACATATTTTTGGAAGATAATTTTTTCTTATTTAATTAAATAACAAATAAAACATCATGTTATTACATTTAATATTTAAAAACAATATTTTCTCTTTTTTTTAATATTTAGTTTTTTTGAAATTCCGAGGGAATTCCGAGTAAAAACGGAATTCTTCCCTCGGAATTTACAATATATATTTTTTAAAATTAAGCACTACATAATAATTTGTTGAGTTTAAATACAATCCTTGACAATTATATGTACAACTAGTGAATAAAAAAAGATAATTTTAGTTATTAAATTAGTGAATTGGTGGTTATACATATGTAGTCAAACATTCGGTAAGTATTTGGAACGATATCATAACATTAAGCACATTCGTTTTATTTTAAATTGAAATCGAATTTCATTTTCACATATTTTCGGAAGATAATTTTTTCTTATTTAATTTACTAACAAATAAAACATCATGTTATTACATTTAATATTTAAAAACAATATTTTCTCTTTTTTTTAATATTTAGTGTTTTCGAAATTCCGAGGGATTTCCGAGGGAAAAAGATTTTCCCTCGGAAATCCCTCGGAATTTCCAATTTATATTATTTAAGATTAAGCACTACATAATAATTTGTTGAGTCTAAATACAAACCATGACAATTATATGTATAATTAGTGAATAAAATAAGATAATCTTAGTTATTAAATGAATGAATTGATGGTTATACATATGTAATCAAACATTCGGTAAGTATTTGGAACGATATCATAACGTTGAGGACATTCGTTTTATTTTAAATTGAAATCGAATTTCATTTTCACATATTTTTGGAAGATAATTTTTTCTTATTTAATTAACTAACAAATAAAACATCATGTTCTTACATTTAATATTTAAATACAATATTTTCTCTTTTTTTTTAATATTTAGATTTTTCAAAATTCCGAGGGAATTCCGAGGGATTTCCGAGGGAAAAAGATTTTCACTCGGAATTCCCTCGGAATTTACAATATATATTTTTTAAGATTAAGCACTACATAATAATTTGTTGAGTTTAAATGCAATCCTTGACAATTATATGTATAATTGGTGAATAAAATAAGATAATTTTAGTTATTAAATGAGTGAATTGATGGTTATACATATGTAATCAAACATTCGGTAAGTATTTGGGACGATATCATAACGTTAAGGACATTCGTTTTATTTTAAATTGAAATCGAATTTCAATTTCACATATTTTTGTAAGATAATTTTTTCTTATTTAATAAAATAACAAATAAAACATCATGTTATTACATTTAATATTTAAAAATAATATTTTCTCTTTTTTTTAATATTTAGTTTTTTTGAAATTCCGAGGGAATTCCGAGTGAAAACGGAATTCCATCGGAATTTACAATATATATTTTTTAAAATTAAGCACTACATAATAATTTGTTGAGTTTAAATACAATCCATGACAATTATATGTACAATTAGTGAATAAAAAAAGATAATTTTTGTTATTAAATGAGTGAATTGGTGGTTATACATATGTAATCAAACATTCGGTAAGTATTTGGAACGATATCATAACATTAAGGACATTCGTTTTATTTTAAATTGAAATCGAATTTCATTTTCACGTATTTTCGGAAGATAATTTTTTCTTATTTAATTTACTAAAAAAAAAAACATCATGTTATTACATTTAATATTTAAAAACAATATTTTCTCTTTTTTTTAGTATTTAGTTTTTTTGAAATTCCGAGGGAATTCCGAGTAAAAACGGAATTCCCTCGGAATTTACAATATATATTTTTTAAAATTAAGCACTACATAATAATTTATTGAGTTTAAATACAATCCTTGACAATTATATGTACAATTAGTGAATAAAAAAAGATAATTTTAGTTATTAAATTAGTGAATTGGTGGTTATACATATGTAATCAAACATTCGGTAAGTATTTGGAACGATATCATAACATTAAGTACATTCGTTTTATTTTAAATTGAAATCGAATTTCATTTTCACATATTTTCGGAAGATAATTTTTTCTTATTTAATTTACTAACAAATAAAACATCATGTTATTACATTTAATATTTAAAAACAATATTTTCTCTTTTTTTTTAATATTTAGTGTTTTCGAAATTCCGAGGGAATTCCGAGGGATTTCCGAGGGAAAAAGATTTTCACTCGGAATTCCCTCGGAATTTCCAATATATATTTTTTAAGATTAAGCACTACATAATAATTTGTTGATTTTAAATACAAACCACGACAATTATATGTATAATTAGTGAATAAAATAAGATAATCTTAGTTATTAAATGAATGAATTGATGGTTATACATATGTAATCAAACATTCGGTAAGTATTTTGAACGATATCATAACGCTGAGGACATTCGTTTTATTTTAAATTGAAATCGAATTTCATTTTCACATATTTTTGGAAGATAATTTTTTCTTATTTAATTAACTAACAAATAAAACATCATGTTCTTACATTTAATATTTAAAAACAATATTTTCTCTTTTTTTTAATATTTAGTTTTTTCAAAATTCCGAGGGAATTCCGAGGGATTTCTGAGGGAAAAAGATTTTCACTAGGAATTCCCTCGGAATTTACAATATATATTTTTTAAGATTAAGCACTACATAATAATTTGTTGAGTTTAAATACAATCCTTGACAATTATATGTATAATTAGTGAATAAAATAAGATAATTTTAGTTATTAAATGAGTGAATTGATGGTTATACATATGTAATCAAACATTCGGTAAGTATTTGGAACGATATCATAACGTTAAGGACATTCGTTTTATTTTAAATTGAAATCGAATTTCAATTTCACATATTTTTGTAAGATAATTTTTTCTTATTTAATAAAATAACAAATAAAACATCATGTTATTAAATTTAATATTTAAAAACAATATTTTCTCTTTTTTTTAATATTTAGTTTTTTTGAAATTCCGAGGGAATTCCAAGTGAAAACGGAATTCCATCGGAATTTACAATATATATTTTTTAAAACTAAGCACTACATAATAATTTGTTGAGTTTAAATACAATCCATGACAATTATATGTACAATTAGTGAATAAAAAAAGATAATTTTTGTTATTAAATGAGTGAATTGGTGGTTATACATATGTAATCAAACATTCGGTAAGTATTTGGAACGATATCATAACATTAAGGACATTCGTTTTATTTTAAATTGAAATCGAATTTCATTTTCACATATTTTCGGAAGAAAATTTTTTCTTATTTAATTTACTAACAAATAAAACATCATGTTATTACATTTAATATTTAAAAATAATATTTTCTCTTTTTTTTAATATTTAGTGTTTTCGAAATTCCGAGGGTTTTCCGAGGGAAAAAGATTTTCCCTCGGAAATCCCTCGGAATTTCCAATATATATTATTTAAGATTAAGCACTACATAATAATTTGTTGAGTCTAAATACAAACCATGACAATTATATGTATAATTAGTGAATAAAATAAGATAATCTTAGTTATTAAATGAATGAATTGATGGTTATACATATGTAATCAAACATTCGGTAAGTATTTGGAACGATATCATAACGTTGAGGACATTCGTTTTATTTTAAATTGAAATCGAATTTCATTTTCACATATTTTTGGAAGATAATTTTTTCTTATTTAATTAACTAACAAATAAAACATCATGTTCTTACATTTAATATTTAAATACAATATTTTCTCTTTTTTTTAATATTTAGATTTTTCAAAATTCCGAGGGATTTCCGAGGGATTTCCGAGGGAAAAAGATTTTCACTCGGAATTCCCTCGGAATTTACAATATATATTTTTTAAGATTAAGCACTACATAATAATTTGTTGAGTTTAAATACAATCCTTGACAATTATATGTATAATTGGTGAATAAAATAAGATAATTTTAGTTATTAAATGAGTGAATTGATGGTTATACATATGTAATCAAACATTCGGTAAGTATTTGGAACGATATCATAACGTTAAGGACATTCGTTTTATTTTAAATTGAAATCGAATTTCAATTTCACATATTTTTGTAAGATAATTTTTTCTTATTTAATAAAATAACAAATAAAACATCATGTTATTACATTTAATGTTTAAAAATAATATTTTCTCTTTTTTTTAATATTTAGTTTTTTTGAAATTCCGAGGGAATTCCGAATGAAAACGGAATTCCATCGGAATTTACAATATATATTTTTTAAAATTAAGCACTACATAATAATTTGTTGAGTTTAAATACAATCCATGACAATTATATGTACAATTAGTGAATAAAAAAAGATAATTTTTGTTATTAAATGAGTGAATTGGTGGTTATACATATGTAATCAAACATTCGGTAAGTATTTGGAACGATATCATAACATTAAGGACATTCGTTTTATTTTAAATTGAAATCGAATTTCATTTTCACATATTTTCGGAAGATAATTTTTTCTTATTTAATTTACTAACAAATAAAACATCATCTTATTACATTTAATATTTAAAAACAATATTTTCTCTTTTTTTTAGTATTTAGTTTTTTTGAAATTCCGAGGGAATTCCGAGTAAAAACGGAATTCCCTCGGAATTTACAATATATATTTTTTAAAATTAAGCACTACATAATAATTTGTTGAGTTTAAATACAATCCTTGACAATTATATGTACAATTAGTGAATAAAAAAAGATAATTTTAGTTATTAAATTAGTGAATTGGTGGTTATACATATGTAATCAAACATTCGGTAAGTATTTGGAATGATATCATAACGTTAAGGACATTCGTTTTATTTTAAATTGAAATCGAATTTCAATTTCACATATTTTTGGAAGATAATTTTTTCTTATTTAATTAACTAAGAAATAAAACATCATGTTATTACATTTAATATTTAAAAACAATATTTTCTCTTTTTTTTAATATTTAGTGTTTTCGAAATTCCGAGGGAATTCCGAGGGATTTCCGAGGGAAAAAGATTTTCACTCGGAATTCCCTCGGAATTTCCAATATATATTTTTTAAGATTAAGCACTACATAATAATTTGTTGATTTTAAATACAAACCACGACAATTATATGTATAATTAGTGAATAAAATAAGATAATCTTAGTTATTAAATGAATGAATTGATGGTTATACATATGTAATCAAACATTCGGTAAGTATTTGGAACGATATCATAACGTTGAGGACATTCGTTTTATTTTAAATTGAAATCGAATTTCATTTTCACATATTTTTGGAAGATAATTTTTTCTTATTTAATTAACTAACAAATAAAACATCATGTTCTTACATTTAATATTTAAAAACAATATTTTCTCTTTTTTTTAATATTTAGTTTTTTCAAAATTCCGAGGGAATTCCGAGGGATTTCCGAGGGAAAAAGATTTTCACTAGGAATTCCCTCGGAATTTACAATATATATTTTTTAAGATTAAGCACTACATAATAATTTGTTGAGTTTAAATACAATCCTTGACAATTATATGTATAATTAGTGAATAAAATAAGATAATTTTAGTTATTAAATGAGTGAATTGATGGTTATACATATGTAATCAAACATTCGGTAAGTATTTGGAACGATATCATAACGTTAAGGACATTCGTTTTATTTTAAATTGAAATCGAATTTCAATTTCACATATTTTTGTAAGATAATTTTTTCTTATTTAATAAAATAACAAATAAAACATCATGTTATTACATTTAATATTTAAAAACAATATTTTCTCTTTTTTTTAATATTTAGTTTTTTTGAAATTCCGAGGGAATTCCAAGTGAAAACGGAATTCCATCGGAATTTACAGTATATATTTTTTAAAACTAAGCACTACATAATAATTTGTTGAGTTTAAATACAATCCATGACAATTATGTGTACAATTAGTGAATAAAAAAAGATAATTTTTGTTATTAAATGAGTGAATTGGTGGTTATACATATGTAATCGAACATTCGGTAAGTATTTGGAACGATATCATAACTTTAAGGACATTCGTTTTATTTTAAATTGAAATCGAATTTCATTTTCACATATTTTCGGAAGATAATTTTTTCTTATTTAATTTACTAACAAATAAAACATCATGTTATTACATTTAATATTTAAAAACAATATTTTCTCTTTTTTTTAATATTTAGTTTTTTTGAAATTCCGAGGGAATTCCGAGTAAAAACGGAATTCCCTCGGAATTTACAATATATATTTTTTAAAATTAAGCACTACATAATAATTTGTTGAGTTTAAATACAATCCTTGACAATTATATGTACAATTAGTGAATAAAAAAAGATAATTTTAGTTATTAAATTAGTGAATTGGTGGTTATACTTATGTAATCAAACATTCGGTAAGTATTTGGAACGATATCATAACATTAAGTACATTCGTTTTATTTTAAATTGAAATCGAATTTCATTTTCACATATTTTCGGAAGATAATTTTTTCTTATTTAATTTACTAACAAATAAAACATCATGTTATTACATTTAATATTTAAAAACAATATTTTCTCTTTTTTTTTTTAATATTTAGTGTTTTCGAAATTCCGAGGGAATTCCGAGGGAAAAAGATTTTCACTCGGAATTCCCTCGGAATTTCCAATATATATTTTTTAAGATTAAGCACTACATAATAATTTGTTGATTTTAAATACAAACCACGACAATTATATGTATAATTAGTGAATAAAATAAGATAATCTTAGTTATTAAATGAATGAATTGATGGTTATACATATGTAATCAAACATTCGGTAAGTATTTGGAACGATATCATAAAGTTGAGGACATTCGTTTTATTTTAAATTGAAATCGAATTTCATTTTCACATATTTTTGGAAGATAATTTTTTCTTATTTAATTAACTAACAAATAAAACATCATTTTCTTACATTTAATATTTAAAAACAATATTTTCTCTTTTTTTTTAATATTTAGTTTTTTCAAAATTCCGAGGGAATTTCGAGGGATTTCCGAGGGAAAAAGATTTTCACTAGGAATTCCCTCGGAATTTACAATATATATTTTTTAAGATTAAGCACTACATAATAATTTGTTGAGTTTAAATACAATCCTTGACAATTATATGTATAATTAGTGAATAAAATAAGATAATTTTAGTTATTAAATGAGTGAATTGATGGTTATACATATGTAATCAAACATTCGGTAAGTATTTGGAACGATATCATAACGTTAAGGACATTCGTTTTATTTTAAATTGAAATCGAATTTCAATTTCACATATTTTTGTAAGATAATTTTTTCTTGTTTAATAAAATAACAAATAAAACATCATGTTATTACATTTAATATTTAAAAACAATATTTTCTCTTTTTTTTAATATTTAGTTTTTTTGAAATTCCGAGGGAATTCCAAGTGAAAACGGAATTCCATCGGAATTTATAATATATATTTTTTAAAACTAAGCACTACATAATAATTTGTTGAGTTTAAATACAATCCATGACAATTATATGTACAATTAGTGAATAAAAAAAGATAATTTTTGTTATTAAATGAGTGAATTGGTGGTTATACATATGTAATCAAACATTCGGTAAGTATTTGGAACGATATCATAACATTAAGGACATTCGTTTTATTTTAAATTGAAATCGAATTTCATTTTCACGTATTTTCGGAAGATAATTTTTTCTTATTTAATTTACTAACAAATAAAACATCATGTTATTACATTTAATATTTAAAAATAATATTTTCTCTTTTTTTTAATATTTAGTGTTTTCGAAATTCCGAGGGATTTCCGAGGGAAAAAGATTTTCCCTCGGAAATCCCTCGGAATTTCCAATATATATTATTTAAGATTAAGCACTACATAATAATTTGTTGAGTCTAAATACAAACCATGACAATTATATGTATAATTAGTGAATAAAATAAGATAATCTTAGTTATTAAATGAATGAATTGATGGTTATACATATGTAATCAAACATTCGGTAAGTATTTGGAACGATATCATAACGTTGAGGACATTCGTTTTATTTTAAATTGAAATCGAATTTCATTTTCACATATTTTTGGAAGATAATTTTTTCTTATTTAATTAACTAACAAATAAAACATCATGTTCTTACATTTAATATTTAAATACAATATTTTCTCTTTTTTTTAATATTTAGATTTTTCAAAATTCCGAGGGATTTCCGAGGGATTTCCGAGGGAAAAAGATTTTCACTCGGAATTCCCTCGGAATTTACAATATATATTTTTTAAGATTAAGCACTACATAATAATTTGTTGAGTTTAAATACAATCCTTGACAATTATATGTATAATTGGTGAATAAAATAAGATAATTTTAGTTATTAAATGAGTGAATTGATGGTTATACATATGTAATCAAACATTCGGTAAGTATTTGGAACGATATCATAACGTTAAGGACATTCGTTTTATTTTAAATTGAAATCGAATTTCAATTTCACATATTTTTGTAAGATAATTTTTTCTTATTTAATAAAATAACAAATAAAACATCATGTTATTACATTTAATGTTTAAAAATAATATTTTCTCTTTTTTTTAATATTTAGTTTTTTTGAAATTCCGAGGGAATTCCGAATGAAAACGGAATTCCATCGGAATTTACAATATATATTTTTTAAAATTAAGCACTACATAATAATTTGTTGAGTTTAAATACAATCCATGACAATTATATGTACAATTAGTGAATAAAAAAAGATAATTTTTGTTATTAAATGAGTGAATTGGTGGTTATACATATGTAATCAAACATTCGGTAAGTATTTGGAACGATATCATAACATTAAGGACATTCGTTTTATTTTAAATTGAAATCGAATTTCATTTTCACATATTTTCGGAAGATAATTTTTTCTTATTTAATTTACTAACAAATAAAACATCATCTTATTACATTTAATATTTAAAAACAATATTTTCTCTTTTTTTTAGTATTTAGTTTTTTTGAAATTCCGAGGGAATTCCGAGTAAAAACGGAATTCCCTCGGAATTTACAATATATATTTTTTAAAATTAAGCACTACATAATAATTTGTTGAGTTTAAATACAATCCTTGACAATTATATGTACAATTAGTGAATAAAAAAAGATAATTTTAGTTATTAAATTAGTGAATTGGTGGTTATACATATGTAATCAAACATTCGGTAAGTATTTGGAATGATATCATAACGTTAAGGACATTCGTTTTATTTTAAATTGAAATCGAATTTCAATTTCACATATTTTTGGAAGATAATTTTTTCTTATTTAATTAACTAAGAAATAAAACATCATGTTATTACATTTAATATTTAAAAACAATATTTTCTCTTTTTTTTAATATTTAGTGTTTTCGAAATTCCGAGGGAATTCCGAGGGATTTCCGAGGGAAAAAGATTTTCACTCGGAATTCCCTCGGAATTTCCAATATATATTTTTTAAGATTAAGCACTACATAATAATTTGTTGATTTTAAATACAAACCACGACAATTATATGTATAATTAGTGAATAAAATAAGATAATCTTAGTTATTAAATGAATGAATTGATGGTTATACATATGTAATCAAACATTCGGTAAGTATTTGGAACGATATCATAACGTTGAGGACATTCGTTTTATTTTAAATTGAAATCGAATTTCATTTTCACATATTTTTGGAAGATAATTTTTTCTTATTTAATTAACTAACAAATAAAACATCATGTTCTTACATTTAATATTTAAAAACAATATTTTCTCTTTTTTTTAATATTTAGTTTTTTCAAAATTCCGAGGGAATTCCGAGGGATTTCCGAGGGAAAAAGATTTTCACTAGGAATTCCCTCGGAATTTACAATATATATTTTTTAAGATTAAGCACTACATAATAATTTGTTGAGTTTAAATACAATCCTTGACAATTATATGTATAATTAGTGAATAAAATAAGATAATTTTAGTTATTAAATGAGTGAATTGATGGTTATACATATGTAATCAAACATTCGGTAAGTATTTGGAACGATATCATAACGTTAAGGACATTCGTTTTATTTTAAATTGAAATCGAATTTCAATTTCACATATTTTTGTAAGATAATTTTTTCTTATTTAATAAAATAACAAATAAAACATCATGTTATTACATTTAATATTTAAAAACAATATTTTCTCTTTTTTTTAATATTTAGTTTTTTTGAAATTCCGAGGGAATTCCAAGTGAAAACGGAATTCCATCGGAATTTACAGTATATATTTTTTAAAACTAAGCACTACATAATAATTTGTTGAGTTTAAATACAATCCATGACAATTATGTGTACAATTAGTGAATAAAAAAAGATAATTTTTGTTATTAAATGAGTGAATTGGTGGTTATACATATGTAATCGAACATTCGGTAAGTATTTGGAACGATATCATAACTTTAAGGACATTCGTTTTATTTTAAATTGAAATCGAATTTCATTTTCACATATTTTCGGAAGATAATTTTTTCTTATTTAATTTACTAACAAATAAAACATCATGTTATTACATTTAATATTTAAAAACAATATTTTCTCTTTTTTTTAATATTTAGTTTTTTTGAAATTCCGAGGGAATTCCGAGTAAAAACGGAATTCCCTCGGAATTTACAATATATATTTTTTAAAATTAAGCACTACATAATAATTTGTTGAGTTTAAATACAATCCTTGACAATTATATGTACAATTAGTGAATAAAAAAAGATAATTTTAGTTATTAAATTAGTGAATTGGTGGTTATACTTATGTAATCAAACATTCGGTAAGTATTTGGAACGATATCATAACATTAAGTACATTCGTTTTATTTTAAATTGAAATCGAATTTCATTTTCACATATTTTCGGAAGATAATTTTTTCTTATTTAATTTACTAACAAATAAAACATCATGTTATTACATTTAATATTTAAAAACAATATTTTCTCTTTTTTTTTTTAATATTTAGTGTTTTCGAAATTCCGAGGGAATTCCGAGGGAAAAAGATTTTCACTCGGAATTCCCTCGGAATTTCCAATATATATTTTTTAAGATTAAGCACTACATAATAATTTGTTGATTTTAAATACAAACCACGACAATTATATGTATAATTAGTGAATAAAATAAGATAATCTTAGTTATTAAATGAATGAATTGATGGTTATACATATGTAATCAAACATTCGGTAAGTATTTGGAACGATATCATAAAGTTGAGGACATTCGTTTTATTTTAAATTGAAATCGAATTTCATTTTCACATATTTTTGGAAGATAATTTTTTCTTATTTAATTAACTAACAAATAAAACATCATTTTCTTACATTTAATATTTAAAAACAATATTTTCTCTTTTTTTTTAATATTTAGTTTTTTCAAAATTCCGAGGGAATTTCGAGGGATTTCCGAGGGAAAAAGATTTTCACTAGGAATTCCCTCGGAATTTACAATATATATTTTTTAAGATTAAGCACTACATAATAATTTGTTGAGTTTAAATACAATCCTTGACAATTATATGTATAATTAGTGAATAAAATAAGATAATTTTAGTTATTAAATGAGTGAATTGATGGTTATACATATGTAATCAAACATTCGGTAAGTATTTGGAACGATATCATAACGTTAAGGACATTCGTTTTATTTTAAATTGAAATCGAATTTCAATTTCACATATTTTTGTAAGATAATTTTTTCTTGTTTAATAAAATAACAAATAAAACATCATGTTATTACATTTAATATTTAAAAACAATATTTTCTCTTTTTTTTAATATTTAGTTTTTTTGAAATTCCGAGGGAATTCCAAGTGAAAACGGAATTCCATCGGAATTTATAATATATATTTTTTAAAACTAAGCACTACATAATAATTTGTTGAGTTTAAATACAATCCATGACAATTATATGTACAATTAGTGAATAAAAAAAGATAATTTTTGTTATTAAATGAGTGAATTGGTGGTTATACATATGTAATCAAACATTCGGTAAGTATTTGGAACGATATCATAACATTAAGGACATTCGTTTTATTTTAAATTGAAATCGAATTTCATTTTCACATATTTTCGGAAGATAATTTTTTCTTATTTAATTAACTTACAAATAAAACATCATGTTATTACATTTAATATTTAAAAACAATATTTTCTCTTTTTTTTAATATTTAGTTTTTTTGAAATTCCGAGGGAATTCCGAGGAAAAACGGAATTCCCTCGGAATTTACAATATATATTTTTTAAAATTAAGCACTACATAATAATTTGTTGAGTTTAAATACAATCCTTGACAATTATATGTACAATTAGTGAATAAAAAAAGATAATTTTAGTTATTAAATTAGTGAATTGGTGGTTATACATATGTAATCAAACATTCGGTAAGTATTTGGAACGATATCATAACATTAAGTACATTCGTTTTATTTTAAATTGAAATCGAATTTCATTTTCACATATTTTCGGAAGATAATTTTTTCTTTTTTAATTTACTAACAAATAAAACATCATGTTATTACATTTAATATTTAAAAACAATATTTTCTCTTTTATTTTTTAATATTTAGTGTTTTCAAAATTCCGAGGGATTTCCGAGGGAAAATTTTCCCTCGGAAATCCCTCGGAATTCCCTCGGAATTTGCAATATATATTTTTTAAAATTAAGCACTACATAATAATTTGTTGAGTTTAAATACAATCCATGACAATTATATGTATAATTAGTGAATAAAATAAGATAATTTTAGTTATTAAATGAGTGAATTGGTGGTTATACATATGTAATCAAACATTCGGTAAGTATTTGGAACGATATCATAACATTAAGGACATTCGTTTTATTTTAAATTGAAATTTAATTTCATTTTCACATATTTTCGGAAGATAATTTTTTCTTATTTAATTTACTAACAAATGAAACATCATGTTCTTACATTTAATATTTAAATACAATATTTTCTCTTTTTTTTAATATTTAGATTTTTCAAAATTCCGAGGGAATTCCGAGGGAAAACGGAATTCCCACGGAATTTACAATATATATTTTTTAAGATTAAGCACTACATAATAATTTGTTGAGTTTAAATACAATCCATGACAATTATATGTATAATTAGTGAATAAAATAAGATAATTTTAGTTATTAAATGAGTGAATTGGTGGTTATACATATGTAATCAAACATTCGGTAAGTATTTGGAACGATATCATAACATTAAGGACATTCGTTTTATTTTAAATTGAAATCGAATTTCATTTTCACATATTTTCGGAAGATAATTTTTTCTTATTTAATTAACTTACAAATAAAACATCATGTTATTACATTTAATATTTAAAAACAATATTTTCTCTTTTTTTTAATATTTAGTTTTTTTGAAATTCCGAGGGAATTCCGAGGAAAAACGGAATTCCATCGGAATTTACAATATATATTTTCTAAAATTAAGCACTACATAATAATTTGTTGAGTTTAAATACAATCCTTGACAATTATATGTACAATTAGTGAATAAAAAAAGATAATTTTAGTTATTAAATTAGTGAATTGGTGGTTATACATATGTAATCAAACATTCGGTAAGTATTTGGAACGATATCATAACATTAAGTACATTCGTTTTATTTTAAATTGAAATCGAATTTCATTTTCACATATTTTCGGAAGATAATTTTTTCTTATTTAATTTACTAACAAATAAAACATCATGTTATTACATTTAATATTTAAAAACAATATTTTCTCTTTTTTTTTTTTTTAATATTTAGTGTTTTCAAAATTCCGAGGGATTTCCGAGGGAAAATTTTCCCTCGGAATTCCCTCGTAATTTGCAATATATATTTTTTAAAATTAAGCACTACATAATAATTTGTTGAGTTTAAATACAATCCATGACAATTATATGTATAATTAGTGAATAAAATAAGATAATTTTAGTTATTAAATGAGTGAATTGGTGGTTATACATATGTAATCAAACATTCGGTAAGTATTTGGAACGATATCATAACATTAAGGACATTCGTTTTATTTTAAATTGAAATTTAATTTCATTTTCACATATTTTCGGAAGATAATTTTTTCTTATTTAATTTACTAACAAATAAAACATCATGTTATTACATTTAATATTTAAAAACAATATTTTCTCTTTTTTTTAATATTTAGTATTTTTGAAATTCCGAGGGAATTCCGAGGGAAAACGGAATTCCCTCGAAATTTCCAATATATATTTTTTAAGATTAAGCACTACATAATAATTTGTTGAGTTTAAATACAATCCTTGACAATTATATGTACAATTAGTGAATAAAATAAGATAATTTTAGTTATTAAATGAGTGAATTGGTGGTTATACATATGTAATCAAACATTCGGTAAGTATTTGGAACGATATCATAACATTAAGGACATTCGTTTTATTTTAAATTGAAATTTAATTTCATTTTCACATATTTTCGGAAGATAATTTTTTCTTATTTAATTTACTAACAAATAAAACATCATGTTCTTACAATTAATATTTAAATACAATATTTTCTCTTTTTTTCAATATTTTGATTTTTCAAAATTCCGAGGGAATTCCGAGGGAAAACGGAATTCCCACGGAATTTACAATATATATTTTTTAAGATTAAGCACTACATAATAATTTGTTGAGTTTAAATACAATCCATGACAATTATATGTATAATTAGTGAATAAAATAAGATAATTTTAGTTATTAAATGAGTGAATTGGTGGTTATACATATGTAATCAAACATTCGGTAAGTATTTGGAACGATATCATAACATTAAGGACATTCGTTTTATTTTAAATTGAAATCGAATTTCATTTTCACATATTTTCGGAAGATAATTTTTTCTTGTTTAATTAACTTACAAATAAAACATCATGTTATTACATTTAATATTTAAAAACAATATTTTCTCTTTTTTTTAATATTTAGTTTTTTTGAAATTCCGAGGGAATTCCGAGGAAAAACGGAATTCCCTCGGAATTTACAATATATATTTTTTAAAATTAAGCACTACATAATAATTTGTTGAGTTTAAATACAATCCTTGACAATTATATGTACAATTAGTGAATAAAAAAAGATAATTTTAGTTATTAAATTAGTGAATTGTTGGTTATACATATGTAATCAAACATTCGGTAAGTATTTGGAACGATATCATAACATTAAGTACATTCGTTTTATTTTAAATTGAAATCGAATTTCATTTTCACATATTTTCGGAAGATAATTTTTTCTTATTTAATTTACTAACAAATAAAACATCATGTTATTACATTTAATATTTAAAAACAATATTTTCTCTTTTTTTTTTAATATTTAGTGTTTTCAAAATTCCGAGGGATTTCCGAGGGAAAATTTTCCCTCGGAATTCCCTCGTAATTTGCAATATATATTTTTTAAAATTAAGCACTACATAATAATTTGTTGAGTTTAAATACAATCCATGACAATTATATGTATAATTAGTGAATAAAATAAGATAATTTTAGTTATTAAATGAGTGAATTGGTGGTTATACATATGTAATCAAACATTCGGTAAGTATTTGGAACGATATCATAACATTAAGGACATTCGTTTTATTTTAAATTGAAATTTAATTTCATTTTCACATATTTTCGGAAGATAATTTTTTCTTATTTAATTTACTAACAAATAAAACATCATGTTATTACATTTAATATTTAAAAACAATATTTTCTCTTTTTTTTAATATTTAGTTTTTTTGAAATTCCGAGGGAATTCCGAGGGAAAACGGAATTCCCACGGAATTTACAATATATATTTTTTAAGATTAAGCACTACATAATAATTTGTTGAGTTTAAATACAATCCATGATAATTATATGTATAATTAGTGAATAAAATAAGATAATTTTAGTTATTAAATGAGTGAATTGGTGGTTATACATATGTAATCAAACATTCGGTAAGTATTTGGAACGATATCATAACATTAAGGACATTCGTTTTATTTTAAATTGAAATCGAATTTCATTTTCACATATTTTCGGAAGATAATTTTTTCTTATTTAATTTACTAACAAATAAAACATCATGTTATTACATTTAATATTTAAAAACAATATTTTCTCTTTTTTTTAATATTTAGTTTTTTCAAAATTCCGAGGGAATTCCGAGGGAAAACGGAATTCCCACGGAATTTACAATATATATTTTTTAAAATTAAGCACTACATAATAATTTGTTGAGTTTAAATACAATCCATGACAATTATATGTATAATTAGTGAATAAAATAAGATAATTTTAGTTATTAAATGAGTGAATTGGTGGTTATACATATCTAATCAAACATTCGGTAAGTATTTGGAACGATATCATAACATTAAGGACATTCGTTTTATTTTAAATTGAAATCGAATTTCATTTTCACATATTTTCGGAAGATAATTTTTTCTTATTTAATTTACTAACAAATAAAACATCATGTTATTACATTTAATATTTAAAAACAATATTTTCTCTTTTTTTTAATATTTAGTTTTTTGGAAATTCCGAGGGAATTCCGAGGAAAAACGGAATTCCCTCGGAATTTACAATATATATTTTTTAAAATTAAGCACTACATAATAATTTGTTGAGTTTAAATACAATCCATGACAATTATATGTATAATTAGTGAATAAAATAAGATAATTTTAGTTATTAAATGAGTGAATTGGTGGTTATACATATGTAATCAAACATTCGGTAAGTATTTGGAACGATATCATAACATTAAGGACATTCGTTTTATTTTAAATTGAAATCGAATTTCATTTTCACATATTTTCGGAAGATAATTTTTTTTTATTTAATTTACTAACAAATAAAACATCATGTTATTTCATTTAATATTTAAAAATAATATTTTCTCTTTTTTTTAATATTTAGTGTTTTCGAAATTCCGAGGGATTTCCAAGGGAAAAAGATTTTCCCTCGGAAATCCCTCGGAATTCCCTCGAAATTTCCAATATATATTTTTTAAGATTAAGCACTACATAATAATTTGTTGAGTTTAAATACAATCCTTGACAATTATATGTATACTTAATGAATAAAATAAGATAATTTTAATTATTAAATGAGTGAATTGATGGTTATACATATGTAATCAAACATTCGGTAAGTATTTGGAACGATATCATAATGTTAAGGACATTCGTTTTATTTTAAATTGAAATCGAATTTCTTTTTCACATATTTTTGGAAGATAATTTTTTCTTATTTAATTAACTAAGAAATAAAACATCATGTTATTACATTTAATATTTAAAAACAATATTTTCTCTTTTTTTTAATATTTAGTTTTTTGGAAATTCCGAGGGAATTCCGAGTGAAAGTGGAATTCCCTCGGAATTTACAATATATATTTTTTAAAATTAAGCACTACATAATAATTTGTTGAGTTTAAATACAATCCATGACAATTATATGTATAATTAGTGAATAAAATAAGATAATTTTAGTTATTAAATGAGTGAATTGATGGTTATACATATGTAATCAAACATTCGGTAAGTATTTGGAACTATATCATAATGTTAAGGACATTCATTTTATTTTAAATTGAAATCGAATTTCATTTTCACATATTTTTGGAAGATAATTTTTTCTTATTTAATTAAATAACAAATAAAACATCATGTTATTACATTTAATATTTAAAAACAATATTTTCTCTTTTTTTTAATATTTAGTTTTTTTGAAATTCCGAGGGAATTCCGAGTAAAATCGGAATTCCCTCGGAATTTACAATATATATTTTTTAAAATTAAGCACTACATAATAATTTGTTGAGTTTAAATACAATCCTTGACAATTATATGTACAACTAGTGAATAAAAAAAAGATAATTTTAGTTATTAAATTAGTGAATTGGTGGTTATACATATGTAGTCAAACATTCGGTAAGTATTTGGAACGATATCATAACATTAAGCACATTCGTTTTATTTTAAATTGAAATCGAATTTCATTTTCACATATTTTCGGAAGATAATTTTTTCTTATTTAATTTACTAACAAATAAAACATCATGTTATTACATTTAATATTTAAAAACAATATTTTCTCTTTTTTTTAATATTTAGTGTTTTCGAAATTTCGAGGGATTTCCGAGGGAAAAAGATTTTCCCTCGGAAATCCCTCGGAATTTCCAATATATATTATTTAAGATTAACCACTACATAATAATTTGTTGAGTCTAAATACAAACCATGACAATTATATGTATAATTAGTGAATAAAATAAGATAATCTTAGTTAATAAATGAATGAATTGATGGTTATACATATGTAATCAAACATTCGGTAAGTATTTGGAACGATATCATAACGTTGAGGACATTCGTTTTATTTTAAATTGAAATCGAATTTCATTTTCACATATTTTTGGAAGATAATTTTTTCTTATTTAATTAACTAACAAATAAAACATCATGTTCTTACATTTAATATTTAAATACAATATTTTCTCTTTTTTTTAATATTTAGATTTTTCAAAATTCCGAGGGAATTCCGAGGGATTTCCGAGGGAAAAAGATTTTCACTCGGAATTCCCTCGGAATTTTCAATATATATTTTTTAAGATTAAGCACTACATAATAATTTATTGAGTTTAAATACAATCCTTGACAATTATATGTATAATTGGTGAATAAAATAAGATAATTTTAATTATTAAATGAGTGAATTGATGGTTATACATATGTAATCAAACATTCGGTAAGTATTTGGAACGATATCATAACGTTAAGGACATTCGTTTTATTTTAAATTGAAATCGAATTTCATTTTCACATATTTTTGGAAGATAATTTTTTCTTATTTAATTAAATAACAAATAAAACATCATGTTATTACATTTAATATTTAAAAACAATATTTTCTCTTTTTTTTAATATTTAGTTTTTTTGAAATTCCGAGGGAATTCCGAGTAAAATCGGAATTCCCTCGGAATTTACAATATATATTTTTTAAAATTAAGCACTACATAATAATTTGTTGAGTTTAAATACAATCCTTGACAATTATATGTACAACTAGTGAATAAAAAAAAGATAATTTTAGTTATTAAATTAGTCAATTGGTGGTTATACATATGTAGTCAAACATTCGGTAAGTATTTGGAACGATATCATAACATTAAGCACATTCGTTTTATTTTAAATTGAAATCGAATTTCATTTTCACATATTTTCGGAAGATAATTTTTTCTTATTTAATTTACTAACAAATAAAACATCATGTTATTACATTTAATATTTAAAAACAATATTTCTCTTTTTTTTAATATTTAGTGTTTTCGAAATTTCGAGGGATTTCCGAGGGAAAAAGATTTTCCCTCGGAAATCCCTCGGAATTTCCAATATATATTATTTAAGATTAACCACTACATAATAATTTGTTGAGTCTAAATACAAACCATGACAATTATATGTATAATTAGTGAATAAAATAAGATAATCTTAGTTATTAAATGAATGAATTGATGGTTATACATATGTAATCAAACATTCGGTAAGTATTTGGAACGATATCATAACGTTGAGGACATTCGTTTTATTTTAAATTGAAATCGAATTTCATTTTCACATATTTTTGGAAGATAATTTTTTCTTATTTAATTAACTAACAAATAAAACATCATGTTCTTACATTTAATATTTAAATACAATATTTTCTCTTTTTTTTTTTAATATTTAGTGTTTTCGAAATTCCGAGGGAATTCCGAGGGAAAAAGATTTTCACTCGGAATTCCCTCGGAATTTACAATATATATTTTTTAAGATTAAGCACTACATAATAATTTATTGAGTTTAAATACAATCCTTGACAATTATATGTATAATTGGTGAATAAAATAAGATAATTTTAATTATTAAATGAGTGAATTGATGGTTATACATATGTAATCAAACATTCGGTAAGTATTTGGAACGATATCATAACGTTAAGGACATTCGTTTTATTTTAAATTGAAATCGAATTTCAATTTCACATATTTTTGTAAGATAATTTTTTCTTATTTAATAAAATAACAAATAAAACATCATGTTATTACATTTAATATTTAAAAATAATATTTTCTCTTTTTTTTAAAATTTAGTTTTTTTTGAAATTCCGAGGGAATTCCGAGAGAAAACGGAATTCCATCGGAATTTACAATATATATTTTTTAAAATTAAGCACTACATAATAATTTGTTGAGTTTAAATACAATCCATGACAATTATATGTACAATTAGTGAATAAAAAAAGATAATTTTTGTTATTAAATGAGTGAATTGGTGGTTATACATATGTAATCAAACATTCGGTAAGTATTTGGAACGATATCATAACATTAAGGACATTCGTTTTATTTTAAATTGAAATCGAATTTCATTTTCACATATTTTCGGAAGATAATTTTTTCTTATTTAATTTACTAGAAAATAAAACATCATGTTATTACATTTAATATTTAAAAACAATATTTTCTCTTTTTTTTAGTATTTAGTTTTTTTGAAATTCCGAGGGAATTCCGAGTAAAAACGGAATTCCCTCGGAATTTACAATATATATTTTTTAAAATTAAGCACTACATAATAATTTTTTGAGTTTAAATACAATCCTTGACAATTATATGTACAATTAGTGAATAAAAAAAGATAATTTTAGTTATTAAATTAGTGAATTGGTGGTTATACATATGTAATCAAACATTCGGTAAGTATTTGGAACGAAATCATAACATTAAGTACATTCGTTTTATTTTAAATTGAAATCGAATTTCATTTTCACATATTTTCGGAAGATAATTTTTTCTTATTTAATTTACTAACAAATAAAACATCATGTTATTACATTTAATATTTAAAAACAATATTTTCTCTTTTATTTAATATTTAGTGTTTTCGAAATTCCGAGGGAATTCCGAGGGATTTCCGAGGGAAAAAGATTTTCACTCGGAATTCCCTCGGAATTTCCACTATATATTTTTTAAGATTAAGCACTACATAATAATTTGTTGATTTTAAATACAAACCACGACAATTATATGTATAATTAGTGAATAAAATAAGATAATCTTAGTTATTAAATGAATGAATTGATGGTTATACATATGTAATCAAACATTCGGTAAGTATTTGGAACGATATCATATCGTTGAGGACATTCGTTTTATTTTAAATTGAAATCGAATTTCATTTTCACATATTTTTGGAAGATAATTTTTTCTTGTTTAATTAACTAACAAATAAAACATCATGTTCTTACATTTAATATTTAAAAACAATATTTTCTCTTTTTTTTAATATTTAGTTTTTTCAAAATTCCGAGGGAATTCCGAGGGATTTCCGAGGGAAAAAGATTTTCACTAGGAATTCCCTCGGAATTTACAATATATATTTTTTAAGATTAAGCACTACATAATAATTTGTTGAGTTTAAATACAATCCTTGACAATTATATGTATAATTAGTGAATAAAATAAGATAATTTTAGTTATTAAATGAGTGAATTGATGGTTATACATATGTAATCAAACATTCGGTAAGTATTTGGAACGATATCATAACGTTAAGGACATTCGTTTTATTTTAAATTGAAATCGAATTTCAATTTCACATATTTTTGTAAGATAATTTTTTCTTATTTAATAAAATAACAAATAAAACATCAAGTTATTACATTTAATATTTAAAAACAATATTTTCTCTTTTTTTTAATATTTAGTTTTTTTGAAATTCCGAGGGAATTCCAAGTGAAAACGGAATTCCATCGGAATTTACAATATATATTTTTTAAAACTAAGCACTACATAATAATTTGATGAGTTTAAATACAATCCATGATAATTATATGTACAATTAGTGAATAAAAAAAGATAATTTTTGTTATTAAATGAGTGAATTGGTGGTTATACATATGTAATCAAACATTCGGTAAGTATTTGGAACGATATCATAACATTAAGGACATTCATTTTATTTTAAATTGAAATCGAATTTCATTTTCACATATTTTCGGAAGATAATTTTTTCTTATTTAATTTACTAACAAATAAAACATCATGTTATTACATTTAATATTTAAAAACAATATTTTCTCTTTTTTTTAATATTTAGTTTTTTTGAAATTCCGAGGGAATTCCGAGTAAAAACGGAATTCCCTCGGAATTTACAATATATATTTTTTAAAATTAAGCACTACATAATAATTTGTTGAGTTTAAATACAATCCTTGACAATTATATGTACAATTAGTGAATAAAAAAAGATAATTTTAGTTATTAAATTAGTGAATTGGTGGTTATACATATGTAATCAAACATTCGGTAAGTATTTGGAACGATATCATAACATTAAGTACATTCGTTTTATTTTAAATTGAAATCGAATTTCATTTTCACATATTTTCGGAAGATAATTTTTTCTTATTTAATTTACTAACAAATAAAACATCATGTTATTACATTTAATATTTAAAAACAATATTTTCTCTTTTTTTTTTTTAATATTTAGTGTTTTCGAAATTCCGAGGGAATTCCGAGGGATTTCCGAGGGAAAAAGATTTTCACTCGGAATTCCCTCGGAATTTCCAATATATATTTTTTAAGATTAAGCACTACATAATAATTTGTTGATTTTAAATACAAACCACGACAATTATATGTATAATTAGTGAATAAAATAAGATAATCTTAGTTATTAAATGAATGAATTGATGGTTATACATATGTAATCAAACATTCGGTAAGTATTTTGAACGATATCATAACGTTGAGGACATTCGTTTTATTTTAAATTGAAATCGAATTTCATTTTCACATATTTTTGGAAGATAATTTTTTCTTATTTAATTAACTAACAAATAAAACATCATGTTCTTACATTTAATATTTAAAAACAATATTTTCTCTTTTTTTTAATATTTAGTTTTTTCAAAATTCCGAGGGAATTCCGAGGGATTTCCGAGGGAAAAAGATTTTCACTAGGAATTCCCTCGGAATTTACAATATATATTTTTTAAGATTAAGCACTACATAATAATTTGTTGAGTTTAAATACAATCCTTGACAATTATATGTATAATTAGTGAATAAAATAAGATAATTTTAGTTATTAAATGAGTGAATTGATGGTTATACATATGTAATCAAACATTCGGTAAGTATTTGGAACGATATCATAACGTTAAGGACATTCGTTTTATTTTAAATTGAAATCGAATTTCAATTTCACATATTTTTGTAAGATAATTTTTTCTTATTTAATAAAATAACAAATAAAACATCAAGTTATTACATTTAATATTTAAAAACAATATTTTCTCTTTTTTTTAATATTTAGTTTTTTTGAAATTCCGAGGGAATTCCAAGTGAAAACGGAATTCCATCGGAATTTACAATATATATTTTTTAAAACTAAGCACTACATAATAATTTGTTGAGTTTAAATACAATCCATGACAATTATATGTACAATTAGTGAATAAAAAAAGATAATTTTTGTTATTAAATGAGTGAATTGGTGGTTATACATATGTAATCAAACATTCGGTAAGTATTTGGAACGATATCATAACATTAAGGACATTCGTTTTATTTTAAATTGAAATCGAATTTCATTTTCACATATTTTCGGAAGATAATTTTTTCTTATTTAATTTACTAACAAATAAAACATCAAGTTATTACATTTAATATTTAAAAACAATATTTTCTCTTTTTTTTAATATTTAGTTTTTTTGAAATTCCGAGGGAATTCCGAGTAAAAACGGAATTCCCTCGGAATTTACAATATATATTTTTTAAAATTAAGCACTACATAATAATTTGTTGAGTTTAAATACAATCCTTGACAATTATATGTACAATTAGTGAATAAAAAAAGATAATTTTAGTTATTAAATTAGTGAATTGGTGGTTATACATATGTAATCAAACATTCGGTAAGTATTTGGAACGATATCATAACATTAAGTACATTCGTTTTATTTTAAATTGAAATCGAATTTCATTTTCACATATTTTCGGAAGATAATTTTTTCTTATTTAATTAACTAACAAATAAAACATCATTTTCTTACATTTAATATTTAAAAACAATATTTTCTCTTTTTTTTTAATATTTAGTTTTTTCAAAATTCCGAGGGAATTCCGAGGGATTTCCGAGGGAAAAAGATTTTCACTAGGAATTCCCTCGGAATTTACAATATATATTTTTTAAGATTAAGCACTACATAATAATTTGTTGAGTTTAAATACAATCCTTGACAATTATATGTATAATTAGTGAATAAAATAAGATAATTTTAGTTATTAAATGAGTGAATTGATGGTTATACATATGTAATCAAACATTCGGTAAGTATTTGGAACGATATCATAACGTTAAGGACATTCGTTTTATTTTAAATTGAAATCGAATTTCAATTTCACATATTTTTGTAAGATAATTTTTTCTTATTTAATAAAATAACAAATAAAACATCATGTTATTACATTTAATATTTAAAAACAATATTTTCTCTTTTTTTTAATATTTAGTTTTTTTGAAATTCCGAGGGAATTCCAAGTGAAAACGGAATTCCATCGGAATTTACAATATATATTTTTTAAAACTAAGCACTACATAATAATTTGTTGAGTTTAAATACAATCCATGACAATTATATGTACAATTAGTGAATAAAAAAAGATAATTTTTGTTATTAAATGAGTGAATTGGTGGTTATACATATGTAATCAAACATTCGGTAAGTATTTGAACGATATCATAACATTAAGGACATTCGTTTTATTTTAAATTGAAATCGAATTTCATTTTCACATATTTTCGGAAGATAATTTTTTCTTATTTAATTTACTAACAAATAAAACATCATGTTATTACATTTAATATTTAAAAACAATATTTTCTCTTTTTTTTAATATTTAGTTTTTTTGAAATTCCGAGGGAATTCCGAGTAAAAACGGAATTCCCTCGGAATTTACAATATATATTTTTTAAAATTAAGCACTACATAATAATTTGTTGAGTTTAAATACAATCCTTGACAATTATATGTACAATTAGTGAATAAAAAAAGATAATTTTAGTTATTAAATTAGTGAATTGGTGGTTATACATATGTAATCAAACATTCGGTAAGTATTTGGAACGATATCATAACATTAAGTACATTCGTTTTATTTTAAATTGAAATCGAATTTCATTTTCACATATTTTCGGAAGATAATTTTTTCTTATTTAATTAACTAACAAATAAAACATCATTTTCTTACATTTAATATTTAAAAACAATATTTTCTCTTTTTTTTTAATATTTAGTTTTTTCAAAATTCCGAGGGAATTCCGAGGGATTTCCGAGGGAAAAAGATTTTCACTAGGAATTCCCTCGGAATTTACAATATATATTTTTTAAGATTAAGCACTACATAATAATTTGTTGAGTTTAAATACAATCCTTGACAATTATATGTATAATTAGTGAATAAAATAAGATAATTTTAGTTATTAAATGAGTGAATTGATGGTTATACATATGTAATCAAACATTCGGTAAGTATTTGGAACGATATCATAACGTTAAGGACATTCGTTTTATTTTAAATTGAAATCGAATTTCAATTTCACATATTTTTGTAAGATAATTTTTTCTTATTTAATAAAATAACAAATAAAACATCATGTTATTACATTTAATATTTAAAAACAATATTTTCTCTTTTTTTTAATATTTAGTTTTTTTGAAATTCCGAGGGAATTCCAAGTGAAAACGGAATTCCATCGGAATTTACAATATATATTTTTTAAAACTAAGCACTACATAATAATTTGTTGAGTTTAAATACAATCCATGACAATTATATGTACAATTAGTGAATAAAAAAAGATAATTTTTGTTATTAAATGAGTGAATTGGTGGTTATACATATGTAATCAAACATTCGGTAAGTATTTGAACGATATCATAACATTAAGGACATTCGTTTTATTTTAGATTGAAATCGAATTTCATTTTCACATATTTTCGGAAGATAATTTTTTCTTATTTAATTTACTAACAAATAAAACATCATGTTATTACATTTAATATTTAAAAACAATATTTTCTCTTTTTTTTAATATTTAGTTTTTTCAAAATTCCGAGAGAATTCCGAGGGAAAACGGAATTCCCACGGAATTTACAATATATATTTTTTAAAATTAAGCACTACATAATAATTTGTTGAGTTTAAATACAATCCATGACAATTATATGTATAATTAGTGAATAAAATAAGATAATTTTAGTTATTAAATGAGTGAATTGGTGGTTATACATATGTAATCAAACATTCGGTAAGTATTTGGAACGATATCATAACATTAATGACATTCGTTTTATTTTAAATTGAAATCGAATTTCATTTTCACATATTTTTGGAAGATAATTTTTTCTTATTTAATTTACTAACAAATAAAACATCATGTTATTACATTTAATATTTAAAAACAATATTTTCTCTTTTTTTTAGTATTTAGTTTTTTTGAAATTCCGAGGGAATTCCGAGTAAAAACGGAATTCCCACGGAATTTACAATATATATTTTTTAAAATTAAGCACTACATAATAATTTGTTGAGTTTAAATACAATCCATGACAATTATATGTATAATTAGTGAATAAAATAAGATAATTTTAGTTATTAAATGAGTGAATTGGTGGTTATACATATGTAATCAAACATTCGGTAAGTATTTGGAACGATATCATAACGTTAATGACATTCGTTTTATTTTAAATTGAAATCGAATTTCATTTTCACATATTTTCGGAAGATAATTTTTTCTTATTTAATTTACTAACAAATAAAACATCATGTTATTACATTTAATATTTAAAAACAATATTTTCTCTTTTTTTTAATATTTAGTTTTTTTGAAATTCCGAGGGAATTCCGAGTAAAAACGGAATTCCCTCGGAATTTACAATATATATTTTTTAAAATTAAGCACTACATAATAATTTGTTGAGTTTAAATACAATGCATGACAATTATATGTATAATTAGTGAATAAAATAAGATAATTTTAGTTATTAAATGAGTGAATTGGTGGTTATACATATGTAATCAAACATTCGGTAAGTATTTGGAACGATATCATAACATTAAGGACATTCGTTTTATTTTAAATTGAAATCGAATTTCATTTTCACATATTTTCGGAAGATAATTTTTTCTTATTTAATTTACTAACAAATAAAACATCATGTTATTACATTTAATATTTAAAAACAATATTTTCTCTTTTTTTTAATATTTAGTTTTTTTGAAATTCCGAGGGAATTCCGAGTAAAAACGGAATTCCCTCGGAATTTACAATATATATTTTTTAAAATTAAGCACTACATAATAATTTTTTGAGTTTAAATACAATCCTTGACAATTATATGTACAATTAGTGAATAAAAAAAGATAATTTTAGTTATTAAATTAGTGAATTGGTGGTTATACATATTTAATCAAACATTCGGTAAGTATTTGGAACGATATCATAACATTAAGTACATTCGTTTTATTTTAAATTGAAATCGAATTTCATTTTCACATATTTTCGGAAGATAATTTTTTCTTATTTAATTTACTAACAAATAAAACATCATGTTATTACATTTAATATTTAAAAACAATATTTTCTCTTTTTTTTAATATTTAGTGTTTTCGAAATTCCGAGGGATTTCCGAGGGATAAAGATTTTCACTCGGAATTCCCTCGGAATTTCCACTATATATTTTTTAAGATTAAGCACTACATAATAATTTGTTGATTTTAAATACAAACCACGACAATTATATGTATAATTAGTGAATAAAATAAGATAATCTTAGTTATTAAATGAATGAATTGATGGTTATACATATGTAATCAAACATTCGGTAAGTATTTGGAACGATATCATAACGTTGAGGACATTCGTTTTATTTTAAATTGAAATCGAATTTCATTTTCACATATTTTTGGAAGATAATTTTTTCTTATTTAATTAACTAACAAATAAAACATCATGTTCTTACATTTAATATTTAAAAACAATATTTTCTCTTTTTTTTAATATTTAGTTTTTTCAAAATTCCGAGGGAATTCCGAGGGATTTCCGAGGGAAAAAGATTTTCACTAGGAATTCCCTCGGAATTTACAATATATATTTTTTAAGATTAAGCACTACATAATAATTTTTTGAGTTTAAATACAATCCTTGACAATTATATGTACAATTAGTGAATAAAAAAAGATAATTTTAGTTATTAAATTAGTGAATTGGTGGTTATACATATGTAATCAAACATTCGGTAAGTATTTGGAACGATATCATAACATTAAGTACATTCGTTTTATTTTAAATTGAAATCGAATTTCATTTTCACATATTTTCGGAAGATAATTTTTTCTTATTTAATTTACTAACAAATAAAACATCATGTTATTACATTTAATATTTAAAAACAATATTTTCTCTTTTTTTTAATATTTAGTGTTTTCGAAATTCCGAGGGATTTCCGAGGGATAAAGATTTTCACTCGGAATTCCCTCGGAATTTCCACTATATATTTTTTAAGATTAAGCACTACATAATAATTTGTTGATTTTAAATACAAACCACGACAATTATATGTATAATTAGTGAATAAAATAAGATAATCTTAGTTATTAAATGAATGAATTGATGGTTATACATATGTAATCAAACATTCGGTAAGTATTTGGAACGATATCATAACGTTGAGGACATTCGTTTTATTTTAAATTGAAATCGAATTTCATTTTCACATATTTTTGGAAGATAATTTTTTCTTATTTAATTAACTAACAAATAAAACATCATGTTCTTACATTTAATATTTAAAAACAATATTTTCTCTTTTTTTTAATATTTAGTTTTTTCAAAATTCCGAGGGAATTCCGAGGGATTTCCGAGGGAAAAAGATTTTCACTAGGAATTCCCTCGGAATTTACAATATATATTTTTTAAGATTAAGCACTACATAATAATTTGTTGAGTTTAAATACAATCCTTGACAATTATATGTATAATTAGTGAATAAAATAAGATAATTTTAGTTATTAAATGAGTGAATTGATGGTTATACATATGTAATCAAACATTCGGTAAGTATTTGGAACGATATCACAACGTTAAGGACATTCGTTTTATTTTAAATTGAAATCGAATTTCAATTTCACATATTTTTGTAAGATAATTTTTTCTTATTTAATAAAATAACAAATAAAACATCAAGTTATTACATTTAATATTTAAAAACAATATTTTCTCTTTTTTTTAATATTTAGTTTTTTTGAAATTCCGAGGGAATTCCAAGTGAAAACGGAATTCCATCGGAATTTACAATATATATTTTTTAAAACTAAGCACTACATAATAATTTGTTGAGTTTAAATACAATCCACGACAATTATATGTACAATTAGTGAATAAAAAAAGATAATTTTTGTTATTAAATGAGTGAATTGGTGGTTATACATATGTAATCAAACATTCGGTAAGTATTTGGAACGATATCATAACATTAAGGACATTCGTTTTATTTTAAATTGAAATCGAATTTCATTTTCACATATTTTCGGAAGATAATTTTTTCTTATTTAATTTACTAACAAATAAAACATCATGTTATTACATTTAATATTTAAAAAAAATATTTTCTCTTTTTTTTAATATTTAGTTTTTTTGAAATTCCGAGGGAATTCCGAGTAAAAACGGAATTCCCTCGGAATTTACAATATATATTTTTTAAAATTAAGCACTACATAATAATTTGTTGAGTTTAAATACAATCCTTGACAATTATATGTACAATTAGTGAATAAAAAAAGATAATTTTAGTTATTAAATTAGTGAATTGGTGGTTATACATATGTAATCAAACATTCGATAAGTATTTGGAACGATATCATAACATTAAGTACATTCGTTTTATTTTAAATTGAAATCGAATTTCATTTTCACATATTTTCGGAAGATAATTTTTTCTTATTTAATTAACTAACAAATAAAACATCATTTTCTTACATTTAATATTTAAAAACAATATTTTCTCTTTTTTTTTAATATTTAGTTTTTTCAAAATTCCGAGGGAATTCCGAGGGATTTCCGAGGGAAAAAGATTTTCACTAGGAATTCCCTCGGAATTTACAATATATATTTTTTAAGATTAAGCACTACATAATAATTTGTTGAGTTTAAATACAATCCTTGACAATTATATGTATAATTAGTGAATAAAATAAGATAATTTTAGTTATTAAATGAGTGAATTGATGGTTATACATATGTAATCAAACATTCGGTAAGTATTTGGAACGATATCATAACGTTAAGGACATTCGTTTTATTTTAAATTGAAATCGAATTTCAATTTCACATATTTTTGTAAGATAATTTTTTCTTATTTAATAAAATAACAAATAAAACATCATGTTCTTACATTTAATATTTAAAAACAATATTTTCTCTTTTTTTTAATATTTAGTTTTTTTGAAATTCCGAGGGAATTCCAAGTGAAAACGGAATTCCATCGGAATTTACAATATATATTTTTTAAAACTAAGCACTACATAATAATTTGTTGAGTTTAAATACAATCCATGACAATTATATGTACAATTAGTGAATAAAAAAAGATAATTTTTGTTATTAAATGAGTGAATTGGTGGTTATACATATGTAATCAAACATTCGGTAAGTATTTGAACGATATCATAACATTAAGGACATTCGTTTTATTTTAAATTGAAATCGAATTTCATTTTCACATATTTTCGGAAGATAATTTTTTCTTATTTAATTTACTAACAAATAAAACATCATGTTATTACATTTAATATTTAAAAACAATATTTTCTCTTTTTTTTAGTATTTAGTTTTTTTGAAATTCCGAGGGAATTCCGAGTAAAAACGGAATTCCCACGGAATTTACAATATATATTTTTTAAAATTAAGCACTACATAATAATTTGTTGAGTTTAAATACAATCCTTGACAATTATATGTACAATTAGTGAATAAAAAAAGATAATTTTAGTTATTAAATTAGTGAATTGGTGGTTATACATATGTAATCAAACATTCGGTAAGTATTTGGAACGATATCATAACATTAAGTACATTCGTTTTATTTTAAATTGAAATCGAATTTCATTTTCACATATTTTCGGAAGATAATTTTTTCTTATTTAATTTACTAACAAATAAAACATCATGTTATTACATTTAATATTTAAAAACAATATTTTCTCTTTTTTTTAATATTTAGTGTTTTCGAAATTCCGAGGGATTTCCGAGGGATAAAGATTTTCACTCGGAATTCCCTCGGAATTTCCACTATATATTTTTTAAGATTAAGCACTACATAATAATTTGTTGATTTTAAATACAAACCACGACAATTATATGTATAATTAGTGAATAAAATAAGATAATCTTAGTTATTAAATGAATGAATTGATGGTTATACATATGTAATCAAACATTCGGTAAGTATTTGGAACGATATCATAACGTTGAGGACATTCGTTTTATTTTAAATTGAAATCGAATTTCATTTTCACATATTTTTGGAAGATAATTTTTTCTTATTTAATTAACTAACAAATAAAACATCATGTTCTTACATTTAATATTTAAAAACAATATTTTCTCTTTTTTTTAATATTTAGTTTTTTCAAAATTCCGAGGGAATTCCGAGGGATTTCCGAGGGAAAAAGATTTTCACTAGGAATTCCCTCGGAATTTACAATATATATTTTTTAAGATTAAGCACTACATAATAATTTTTTGAGTTTAAATACAATCCTTGACAATTATATGTACAATTAGTGAATAAAAAAAGATAATTTTAGTTATTAAATTAGTGAATTGGTGGTTATACATATGTAATCAAACATTCGGTAAGTATTTGGAACGATATCATAACATTAAGTACATTCGTTTTATTTTAAATTGAAATCGAATTTCATTTTCACATATTTTCGGAAGATAATTTTTTCTTATTTAATTTACTAACAAATAAAACATCATGTTATTACATTTAATATTTAAAAACAATATTTTCTCTTTTTTTTAATATTTAGTGTTTTCGAAATTCCGAGGGATTTCCGAGGGATAAAGATTTTCACTCGGAATTCCCTCGGAATTTCCACTATATATTTTTTAAGATTAAGCACTACATAATAATTTGTTGATTTTAAATACAAACCACGACAATTATATGTATAATTAGTGAATAAAATAAGATAATCTTAGTTATTAAATGAATGAATTGATGGTTATACATATGTAATCAAACATTCGGTAAGTATTTGGAACGATATCATAACGTTGAGGACATTCGTTTTATTTTAAATTGAAATCGAATTTCATTTTCACATATTTTTGGAAGATAATTTTTTCTTATTTAATTAACTAACAAATAAAACATCATGTTCTTACATTTAATATTTAAAAACAATATTTTCTCTTTTTTTTAATATTTAGTTTTTTCAAAATTCCGAGGGAATTCCGAGGGATTTCCGAGGGAAAAAGATTTTCACTAGGAATTCCCTCGGAATTTACAATATATATTTTTTAAGATTAAGCACTACATAATAATTTGTTGAGTTTAAATACAATCCTTGACAATTATATGTATAATTAGTGAATAAAATAAGATAATTTTAGTTATTAAATGAGTGAATTGATGGTTATACATATGTAATCAAACATTCGGTAAGTATTTGGAACGATATCACAACGTTAAGGACATTCGTTTTATTTTAAATTGAAATCGAATTTCAATTTCACATATTTTTGTAAGATAATTTTTTCTTATTTAATAAAATAACAAATAAAACATCAAGTTATTACATTTAATATTTAAAAACAATATTTTCTCTTTTTTTTAATATTTAGTTTTTTTGAAATTCCGAGGGAATTCCAAGTGAAAACGGAATTCCATCGGAATTTACAATATATATTTTTTAAAACTAAGCACTACATAATAATTTGTTGAGTTTAAATACAATCCACGACAATTATATGTACAATTAGTGAATAAAAAAAGATAATTTTTGTTATTAAATGAGTGAATTGGTGGTTATACATATGTAATCAAACATTCGGTAAGTATTTGGAACGATATCATAACATTAAGGACATTCGTTTTATTTTAAATTGAAATCGAATTTCATTTTCACATATTTTCGGAAGATAATTTTTTCTTATTTAATTTACTAACAAATAAAACATCATGTTATTACATTTAATATTTAAAAAAAATATTTTCTCTTTTTTTTAATATTTAGTTTTTTTGAAATTCCGAGGGAATTCCGAGTAAAAACGGAATTCCCTCGGAATTTACAATATATATTTTTTAAAATTAAGCACTACATAATAATTTGTTGAGTTTAAATACAATCCTTGACAATTATATGTACAATTAGTGAATAAAAAAAGATAATTTTAGTTATTAAATTAGTGAATTGGTGGTTATACATATGTAATCAAACATTCGATAAGTATTTGGAACGATATCATAACATTAAGTACATTCGTTTTATTTTAAATTGAAATCGAATTTCATTTTCACATATTTTCGGAAGATAATTTTTTCTTATTTAATTAACTAACAAATAAAACATCATTTTCTTACATTTAATATTTAAAAACAATATTTTCTCTTTTTTTTTAATATTTAGTTTTTTCAAAATTCCGAGGGAATTCCGAGGGATTTCCGAGGGAAAAAGATTTTCACTAGGAATTCCCTCGGAATTTACAATATATATTTTTTAAGATTAAGCACTACATAATAATTTGTTGAGTTTAAATACAATCCTTGACAATTATATGTATAATTAGTGAATAAAATAAGATAATTTTAGTTATTAAATGAGTGAATTGATGGTTATACATATGTAATCAAACATTCGGTAAGTATTTGGAACGATATCATAACGTTAAGGACATTCGTTTTATTTTAAATTGAAATCGAATTTCAATTTCACATATTTTTGTAAGATAATTTTTTCTTATTTAATAAAATAACAAATAAAACATCATGTTCTTACATTTAATATTTAAAAACAATATTTTCTCTTTTTTTTAATATTTAGTTTTTTTGAAATTCCGAGGGAATTCCAAGTGAAAACGGAATTCCATCGGAATTTACAATATATATTTTTTAAAACTAAGCACTACATAATAATTTGTTGAGTTTAAATACAATCCATGACAATTATATGTACAATTAGTGAATAAAAAAAGATAATTTTTGTTATTAAATGAGTGAATTGGTGGTTATACATATGTAATCAAACATTCGGTAAGTATTTGAACGATATCATAACATTAAGGACATTCGTTTTATTTTAAATTGAAATCGAATTTCATTTTCACATATTTTCGGAAGATAATTTTTTCTTATTTAATTTACTAACAAATAAAACATCATGTTATTACATTTAATATTTAAAAACAATATTTTCTCTTTTTTTTAGTATTTAGTTTTTTTGAAATTCCGAGGGAATTCCGAGTAAAAACGGAATTCCCACGGAATTTACAATATATATTTTTTAAAATTAAGCACTACATAATAATTTGTTGAGTTTAAATACAATCCATGAAAATTATATGTATAATTAGTGAATAAAATAAGATAATTTTAGTTATTAAATGAGTGAATTGGTGGTTATACATATGTAATCAAACATTCGGTAAGTATTTGGAACGATATCATAACGTTAATGACATTCGTTTTATTTTAAATTGAAATCGAATTTCATTTTCAGATATTTTCGGAAGATAATTTTTTCTTATTTAATTTACTAACAAATAAAACATCATGTTATTACATTTAATATTTAAAAACAATATTTTCTCTTTTTTTTAATATTTAGTTTTTTTGAAATTCCGAGGGAATTCCGAGTAAAAACGGAATTCCCTCGGAATTTACAATATATATTTTTTAAAATTAAGCACTACATAATAATTTGTTGAGTTTAAATACAATCCATGACAATTATATGTATAATTAGTGAATAAAATAAGATAATTTTAGTTATTAAATGAGTGAATTGGTGGTTATACATATGTAATCAAACATTCGGTAAGTATTTGGAACGATATCATAACATTAAGGACATTCGTTTTATTTTAAATTGAAATCGAATTTCATTTTCACATATTTTCGGAAGATAATTTTTTCTTATTTAATTTACTAACAAATAAAACATCATGTTATTACATTTAATATTTAAAAACAATATTTTCTCTTTTTTTTAGTATTTAGTTTTTTTGAAATTCCGAGGGAATTCCGAGTAAAAACAGAATTCCCTCGGAATTTACAATATATATTTTTTAAAATTAAGCACTACATAATAATTTTTTGAGTTTAAATACAATCCTTGACAATTATATGTACAATTAGTGAATAAAAAAAGATAATTTTAGTTATTAAATTAGTGAATTGGTGGTTATACATATGTAATCAAACATTCGGTAAGTATTTGGAACGATATCATAACATTAAGTACATTCGTTTTATTTTAAATTGAAATCGAATTTCATTTTCACATATTTTCGGAAGATAATTTTTTCTTATTTAATTTACTAACAAATAAAACATCATGTTATTACATTTAATATTTAAAAACAATATTTTCTCTTTTTTTTAATATTTAGTGTTTTCGAAATTCCGAGGGATTTCCGAGGGAAAAAGATTTTCACTCGGAATTCCCTCGGAATTTCCACTATATATTTTTTAAGATTAAGCACTACATAATAATTTGTTGATTTTAAATACAAACCACGACAATTATATGTATAATTAGTGAATAAAATAAGATAATCTTAGTTATTAAATGAATGAATTGATGGTTATACATATGTAATCAAATATTCGGTAAGTATTTGGAACGATATCATAACGTTGAGGACATTCGTTTTATTTTAAATTGAAATCGAATTTCATTTTCACATATTTTTGGAAGATAATTTTTTCTTATTTAATTAACTAACAAATAAAACATCATGTTCTTACATTTAATATTTAAAAACAATATTTTCTCTTTTTTTTAATATTTAGTTTTTTCAAAATTCCGAGGGAATTCCGAGGGAATTCCGAGGGAAAAAGATTTTCACTAGGAATTCCCTCGGAATTTACAATATATATTTTTTAAGATTAAGCACTACATAATAATTTGTTGAGTTTAAATACAATCCTTGACAATTATATGTATAATTAGTGAATAAAATAAGATAATTTTAGTTATTAAATGAGTGAATTGATGGTTATACATATGTAATCAAACATTCGGTAAGTATTTGGAACGATATCATAACGTTAAGGACATTCGTTTTATTTTAAATTGAAATCGAATTTCAATTTCACATATTTTTGTAAGATAATTTTTTCTTATTTAATAAAATAACAAATAAAACATCAAGTTATTACATTTAATATTTAAAAACAATATTTTCTCTTTTTTTTAATATTTAGTTTTATTGAAATTCCGAGGGAATTCCAAGTGAAAACGGAATTCCATCGGAATTTACAATATATATTTTTTAAAACTAAGCACTACATAATAATTTGATGAGTTTAAATACAATCCATGACAATTATATGTACAATTAGTGAATAAAAAAAGATAATTTTTGTTATTAAATGAGTGAATTGGTGGTTATACATATGTAATCAAACATTCGGTAAGTATTTGGAACGATATCATAACATTAAGGACATTCATTTTATTTTAAATTGAAATCGAATTTCATTTTCACATATTTTCGGAAGATAATTTTTTCTTATTTAATTTACTAACAAATAAAACATCATGTTATTACATTTAATATTTAAAAACAATATTTTCTCTTTTTTTTAATATTTAGTTTTTTTGAAATTCCGAGGGAATTCCGAGTAAAAACGGAATTCCCTCGGAATTTACAATATATATTTTTTAAAATTAAGCACTACATAATAATTTGTTGAGTTTAAATACAATCCTTGACAATTATATGTACAATTAGTGAATAAAAAAAGATAATTTTAGTTATTAAATTAGTGAATTGGTGGTTATACATATGTAATCAAACATTCGGTAAGTATTTGGAACGATATCATAACATTAAGTACATTCGTTTTATTTTAAATTGAAATCGAATTTCATTTTCACATATTTTCGGAAGATAATTTTTTCTTATTTAATTTACTAACAAATAAAACATCATGTTATTACATTTAATATTTAAAAACAACATTTTCTCTTTTTTTTTTTAATATTTAGTGTTTTCGAAATTCCGAGGGAATTCCGAGGGATTTCCGAGGGAAAAAGATTTTCACTCGGAATTCCCTCGGAATTTCCAATATATATTTTTTAAGATTAAGCACTACATAATAATTTGTTGATTTTAAATACAAACCACGACAATTATATGTATAATTAGTGAATAAAATAAAATAATCTTAGTTATTAAATGAATGAATTGATGGTTATACATATGTAATCAAACATTCGGTAAGTATTTGGAACGATATCATAACGTTGAGGACATTCGTTTTATTTTAAATTGAAATCGAATTTCATTTTCACATATTTTTGGAAGATAATTTTTTCTTATTTAATTAACTAACAAATAAAACATCATGTTCTTACATTTAATATTTAAAAACAATATTTTCTCTTTTTTTTAATATTTAGTTTTTTCAAAATTCCGAGGGAATTCCGAGGGATTTCCGAGGGAAAAAGATTTTCACTAGGAATTCCCTCGGAATTTACAATATATATTTTTTAAGATTAAGCACTACATAATAATTTGTTGAGTTTAAATACAATCCTTGACAATTATATGTATAATTAGTGAATAAAATAAGATAATTTTAGTTATTAAATGAGTGAATTGATGGTTATACGTATGTAATCAAACATTCGGTAAGTATTTGGAACGATATCATAACATTAAGGACATTCGTTTTATTTTAAATTGAAATCGAATTTCATTTTCACATATTTTCGGAAGATAATTTTTTCTTATTTAATTTACTAACAAATAAAACATCATGTTATTACATTTAATATTTAAAAACAATATTTTCTCTTTTTTTTAATATTTAGTTTTTTTGAAATTCCGAGGGAATTCCGAGTAAAAACGGAATTCCCTCGGAATTTACAATATATATTTTTTAAAATTAAGCACTACATAATAATTTGTTGAGTTTAAATACAATCCTTGACAATTATATGTACAATTAGTGAATAAAAAAAGATAATTTTAGTTATTAAATTAGTGAATTGGTGGTTATACATATGTAATCAAACATTCGGTAAGTATTTGGAACGATATCATAACATTAAGTACATTCGTTTTATTTTAAATTGAAATCGAATTTCATTTTCACATATTTTCGGAAGATAATTTTTTCTTATTTAATTTACTAACAAATAAAACATCATGTTATTACATTTAATATTTAAAAACAATATTTTCTCTTTTTTTTTTTTTAATATTTAGTGTTTTCGAAATTCCGAGGGAATTCCGAGGGATTTCCGAGGGAAAAAGATTTTCACTCGGAATTCCCTCGGAATTTCCAATATATGTTTTTTAAGATTAAGCACTACATAATAATTTGTTGATTTTAAATACAAACCACGACAATTATATGTATAATTAGTGAATAAAATAAGATAATCTTAGTTATTAAATGAATGAATTGATGGTTATACATATGTAATCAAACATTCGGTAAGTATTTGGAACGATATCATAAAGTTGAGGGCATTCGTTTTATTTTAAATTGAAATCGAATTTCATTTTCACATATTTTTGGAAGATAATTTTTTCTTATTTAATTAACTAACAAATAAAACATCATTTTCTTACATTTAATATTTAAAAACAATATTTTCTCTTTTTTTTTAATATTTAGTTTTTTCAAAATTCCGAGGGAATTCCGAGGGATTTCCGAGGGAAAAAGATTTTCACTAGGAATTCCCTCGGAATTTACAATATATATTTTTTAAGATTAAGCACTGCATAATAATTTGTTGAGTTTAAATACAATCCTTGACAATTATATGTATAATTAGTGAATAAAATAAGATAATTTTAGTTATTAAATGAGTGAATTGATGGTTATACATATGTAATCAAACATTCGGTAAGTATTTGGAACGATATCATAACGTTAAGGACATTCGTTTTATTTTAAATTGAAATCGAATTTCAATTTCACATATTTTTGTAAGATAATTTTTTCTTATTTAATAAAATAACAAATAAAACATCATGTTATTACATTTAATATTTAAAAACAATATTTTCTCTTTTTTTTAATATTTAGTTTTATTGAAATTCCGAGGGAATTCCAAGTGAAAACGGAATTCCATCGGAATTTACAATATATATTTTTTAAAACTAAGCACTACATAATAATTTTCTGAGTTTAAATACAATCCATGACAATTATATGTACAATTAGTGAATAAAAAAAGATAATTTTTGTTATTAAATGAGTGAATTGGTGGTTATACATATGTAATCAAACATTCGGTAAGTATTTGGAACGATATCATAACATTAAGGACATTCGTTTTATTTTAAATTGAAATCGAATTTCATTTTCACATATTTTCGGAAGATAATTTTTTCTTATTTAATTTACTAACAAATAAAACATCATGTTATTACATGTAATATTTAAAAACAATATTTTCTCTTTTTTTTAATATTTAGTTTTTTTGAAATTCCGAGGGAATTCCGAGGGAAAACGGAATTCCCACGGAATTTACAATATACATTTTTTAAAATTAAGCACTACATAATAATTTGTTGAGTTTAAATACAATCCATGACAATTATACGTATAATTAGTGAATAAAATAAGATAATTTTAGTTATTAAATGAGTGAATTGGTGGTTATACATATCTAATCAAACATTCGGTAAGTATTTGGAACGATATCATAACGTTAAGGACATTCGTTTTATTTTAAATTGAAATCGAATTTCAATTTCACATATTTTTGTAAGATAATTTTTTCTTATTTAATAAAATAACAAATAAAACATCAAGTTATTACATTTAATATTTAAAAATAATATTTTCTCTTTTTTTTAATATTTAGTTTTTTTGAAATTCCGAGGGAATTCCGAGTGAAAACGGAATTCCATCGGAATTTACAATATATATTTTTTAAAATTAAGCACTACATAATAATTTGTTGAGTTTAAATACAATCCATGACAATTATATGTACAATTAGTGAATAAAAAAAGATAATTTTTGTTATTAAATGAGTGAATTGGTGGTTATACATATGTAATCAAACATTCGGTAAGTATTTGGAACGATATCATAACATTAAGGACATTCGTTTTATTTTAAATTGAAATCGAATTTCATTTTCACATATTTTCGGAAGATAATTTTTTCTTATTTAATTTACTAACAAATAAAACATCATGTTATTACATGTAATATTTAAAAACAATATTTTCTCTTTTTTTTAATATTTAGTTTTTTTGAAATTCCGAGGGAATTCCGAGGGAAAACGGAATTCCCACGGAATTTACAATATACATTTTTTAAAATTAAGCACTACATAATAATTTGTTGAGTTTAAATACAATCCATGACAATTATACGTATAATTAGTGAATAAAATAAGATAATTTTAGTTATTAAATGAGTGAATTGATGGTTATACATATGTAATCAAACATTCGGTAAGTATTTGGAACGATATCATAACGTTAAGGACATTCGTTTTATTTTAAATTGAAATCGAATTTCATTTTCACATATTTTTGGAAGATAATTTTTTCTTATTTAATTAACTAACAAATAAAACATCATTTTCTTACATTTAATATTTAAAAACAATATTTTCTCTTTTTTTTTAATATTTAGTTTTTTCAAAATTCCGAGGGAATTCCGAGGGATTTCCGAGGGAAAAAGATTTTCACTAGGAATTCCCTCGGAATTTACAATATATATTTTTTAAGATTAAGCACTACATAATAATTTGTTGAGTTTAAATACAATCCTTGACAATTATATGTATAATTAGTGAATAAAATAAGATAATTTTAGTTATTAAATGAGTGAATTGATGGTTATACATATGTAATCAAACATTCGGTAAGTATTTGGAACGATATCATAACGTTAAGGACATTCGTTTTATTTTAAATTGAAATCGAATTTCAATTTCACATATTTTTGTAAGATAATTTTTTCTTATTTAATAAAATAACAAATAAAACATCATGTTATTACATTTAATATTTAAAAACAATATTTTCTCTTTTTTTTAATATTTAGTTTTATTGAAATTCCGAGGGAATTCCAAGTGAAAACGGAATTCCATCGGAATTTACAATATATATTTTTTAAAACTAAGCACTACATAATAATTTTCTGAGTTTAAATACAATCCATGACAATTATATGTACAATTAGTGAATAAAAAAAGATAATTTTTGTTATTAAATGAGTGAATTGGTGGTTATACATATGTAATCAAACATTCGGTAAGTATTTGGAACGATATCATAACATTAAGGACATTCGTTTTATTTTAAATTGAAATCGAATTTCATTTTCACATATTTTCGGAAGATAATTTTTTCTTATTTAATTTACTAACAAATAAAACATCATGTTATTACATGTAATATTTAAAAACAATATTTTCTCTTTTTTTTAATATTTAGTTTTTTTGAAATTCCGAGGGAATTCCGAGGGAAAACGGAATTCCCACGGAATTTACAATATACATTTTTTAAAATTAAGCACTACATAATAATTTGTTGAGTTTAAATACAATCCATGACAATTATACGTATAATTAGTGAATAAAATAAGATAATTTTAGTTATTAAATGAGTGAATTGATGGTTATACATATGTAATCAAACATTCGGTAAGTATTTGGAACGATATCATAACGTTAAGGACATTCGTTTTATTTTAAATTGAAATCGAATTTCAATTTCACATATTTTTGTAAGATAATTTTTTCTTATTTAATAAAATAACAAATAAAACATCAAGTTATTACATTTAATATTTAAAAATAATATTTTCTCTTTTTTTTAATATTTAGTTTTTTTGAAATTCCGAGGGAATTCCGAGTGAAAACGGAATTCCATCGGAATTTACAATATATATTTTTTAAAATTAAGCACTACATAATAATTTGTTGAGTTTAAATACAATCCATGACAATTATATGTACAATTAGTGAATAAAAAAAGATAATTTTTGTTATTAAATGAGTGAATTGGTGGTTATACATATGTAATCAAACATTCGGTAAGTATTTGGAACGATATCATAACATTAAGGACATTCATTTTATTTTAAATTGAAATCGAATTTCATTTTCACATATTTTCGGAAGATAATTTTTTCTTATTTAATTTACTAACAAATAAAACATCATGTTATTACATTTAATATTTAAAAACAATATTTTCTCTTTTTTTTAATATTTAGTTTTTTTGAAATTCCGAGGGAATTCCGAGTAAAAACGGAATTCCCTCGGAATTTACAATATATATTTTTTAAAATTAAGCACTACATAATAATTTGTTGAGTTTAAATACAATCCTTGACAATTATATGTACAATTAGTGAATAAAAAAAGATAATTTTAGTTATTAAATTAGTGAATTGGTGGTTATACATATGTAATCAAACATTCGGTAAGTATTTGGAACGATATCATAACATTAAGTACATTCGTTTTATTTTAAATTGAAATCGAATTTCATTTTCACATATTTTCGGAAGATAATTTTTTCTTATTTAATTTACTAACAAATAAAACATCATGTTATTACATTTAATATTTAAAAACAACATTTTCTCTTTTTTTTTTTAATATTTAGTGTTTTCGAAATTCCGAGGGAATTCCGAGGGATTTCCGAGGGAAAAAGATTTTCACTCGGAATTCCCTCGGAATTTCCAATATATATTTTTTAAGATTAAGCACTACATAATAATTTGTTGATTTTAAATACAAACCACGACAATTATATGTATAATTAGTGAATAAAATAAAATAATCTTAGTTATTAAATGAATGAATTGATGGTTATACATATGTAATCAAACATTCGGTAAGTATTTGGAACGATATCATAACGTTGAGGACATTCGTTTTATTTTAAATTGAAATCGAATTTCATTTTCATATATTTTTGGAAGATAATTTTTTCTTATTTAATTAACTAACAAATAAAACATCATGTTCTTACATTTAATATTTAAAAACAATATTTTCTCTTTTTTTTAATATTTAGTTTTTTCAAAATTCCGAGGGAATTCCGAGGGATTTCCGAGGGAAAAAGATTTTCACTAGGAATTCCCTCGGAATTTACAATATATATTTTTTAAGATTAAGCACTACATAATAATTTGTTGAGTTTAAATACAATCCTTGACAATTATATGTATAATTAGTGAATAAAATAAGATAATTTTAGTTATTAAATGAGTGAATTGATGGTTATACGTATGTAATCAAACATTCGGTAAGTATTTGGAACGATATCATAACATTAAGGACATTCGTTTTATTTTAAATTGAAATCGAATTTCATTTTCACATATTTTCGGAAGATAATTTTTTCTTATTTAATTTACTAACAAATAAAACATCATGTTATTACATTTAATATTTAAAAACAATATTTTCTCTTTTTTTTAATATTTAGTTTTTTTGAAATTCCGAGGGAATTCCGAGTAAAAACGGAATTCCCTCGGAATTTACAATATATATTTTTTAAAATTAAGCACTACATAATAATTTGTTGAGTTTAAATACAATCCTTGACAATTATATGTACAATTAGTGAATAAAAAAAGATAATTTTAGTTATTAAATTAGTGAATTGGTGGTTATACATATGTAATCAAACATTCGGTAAGTATTTGGAACGATATCATAACATTAAGTACATTCGTTTTATTTTAAATTGAAATCGAATTTCATTTTCACATATTTTCGGAAGATAATTTTTTCTTATTTAATTTACTAACAAATAAAACATCATGTTATTACATTTAATATTTAAAAACAATATTTTCTCTTTTTTTTTTTTTAATATTTAGTGTTTTCGAAATTCCGAGGGAATTCCGAGGGATTTCCGAGGGAAAAAGATTTTCACTCGGAATTCCCTCGGAATTTCCAATATATGTTTTTTAAGATTAAGCACTACATAATAATTTGTTGATTTTAAATACAAACCACGACAATTATATGTATAATTAGTGAATAAAATAAGATAATCTTAGTTATTAAATGAATGAATTGATGGTTATACATATGTAATCAAACATTCGGTAAGTATTTGGAACGATATCATAAAGTTGAGGGCATTCGTTTTATTTTAAATTGAAATCGAATTTCATTTTCACATATTTTTGGAAGATAATTTTTTCTTATTTAATTAACTAACAAATAAAACATCATTTTCTTACATTTAATATTTAAAAACAATATTTTCTCTTTTTTTTTAATATTTAGTTTTTTCAAAATTCCGAGGGAATTCCGAGGGATTTCCGAGGGAAAAAGATTTTCACTAGGAATTCCCTCGGAATTTACAATATATATTTTTTAAGATTAAGCACTACATAATAATTTGTTGAGTTTAAATACAATCCTTGACAATTATATGTATAATTAGTGAATAAAATAAGATAATTTTAGTTATTAAATGAGTGAATTGATGGTTATACATATGTAATCAAACATTCGGTAAGTATTTGGAACGATATCATAACGTTAAGGACATTCGTTTTATTTTAAATTGAAATCGAATTTCAATTTCACATATTTTTGTAAGATAATTTTTTCTTATTTAATAAAATAACAAATAAAACATCATGTTATTACATTTAATATTTAAAAACAATATTTTCTCTTTTTTTTAATATTTAGTTTTTTTGAAATTCCGAGGGAATTCCAAGTGAAAACGGAATTCCATCGGAATTTACAATATATATTTTTTAAAACTAAGCACTACATAATAATTTTCTGAGTTTAAATACAATCCATGACAATTATATGTACAATTAGTGAATAAAAAAAGATAATTTTTGTTATTAAATGAGTGAATTGGTGGTTATACATATGTAATCAAACATTCTGTAAGTATTTGGAACGATATCATAACATTAAGGACATTCGTTTTATTTTAAATTGAAATCGAATTTCATTTTCACATATTTTCGGAAGATAATTTTTTCTTATTTAATTTACTAACAAATAAAACATCATGTTATTACATGTAATATTTAAAAACAATATTTTCTCTTTTTTTTAATATTTAGTTTTTTTGAAATTCCGAGGGAATTCCGAGTAAAAACGGAATTCCCTCGGAATTTACAATATATATTTTTTAAAATTAAGCACTACATAATAATTTGTTGAGTTTAAATACAATCCTTGACAATTATATGTACAATTAGTGAATAAAAAAAGATAATTTTAGTTATTAAATTAGTGAATTGGTGGTTATACATATGTAATCAAACATTCGGTAAGTATTTGGAACGATATCATAACATTAAGTACATTCGTTTTATTTTAAATTGAAATCGAATTTCATTTTCACATATTTTCGGAAGATAATTTTTTCTTATTTAATTTACTAACAAATAAAACATCATGTTATTACATTTAATATTTAAAAACAACATTTTCTCTTTTTTTTTTTTAATTTTTAGTGTTTTCGAAATTCCGAGGGAATTCCGAGGGATTTCCGAGGGAAAAAGATTTTCACTCGGAATTCCCTCGGAATTTCCAATATATATTTTTTAAGATTAAGCACTACATAATAATTTGTTGATTTTAAATACAAACCACGACAATTATATGTATAATTAGTGAATAAAATAAGAAAATCTTAGTTATTAAATGAATGAATTGATGGTTATACATATGTAATCAAACATTCGGTAAGTATTTGGAACGATATCATAACGTTGAGGACATTCGTTTTATTTTAAATTGAAATCGAATTTCATTTTCACATATTTTTGGAAGATAATTTTTTCTTATTTAATTAACTAACAAATAAAACATCATGTTCTTACATTTAATATTTAAAAACAATATTTTCTCTTTTTTTTAATATTTAGTTTTTTCAAAATTCCGAGGGAATTCCGAGGGATTTCCGAGGGAAAAAGATTTTCACTAGGAATTCCCTCGGAATTTACAATATATATTTTTTAAGATTAAGCACTACATAATAATTTGTTGAGTTTAAATACAAACCTTGACAATTATATGTATAATTAGTGAATAAAATAAGATAATTTTAGTTATTAAATGAGTGAATTGATGGTTATACATATGTAATCAAACATTCGGTAAGTATTTGGAACGATATCATAACATTAAGGACATTCGTTTTATTTTAAATTGAAATCGAATTTCATTTTCACATATTTTCGGAAGATAATTTTTTCTTATTTAATTTACTAACAAATAAAACATCATGTTATTACATTTAATATTTAAAAACAATATTTTCTCTTTTTTTTAATATTTAGTTTTTTTGAAATTCCGAGGGAATTCCGAGTAAAAACGGAATTCCCTCGGAATTTACAATATATATTTTTTAAAATTAAGCACTACATAATAATTTGTTGAGTTTAAATACAATCCTTGACAATTATATGTACAATTAGTGAATAAAAAAAGATAATTTTAGTTATTAAATTAGTGAATTGGTGGTTATACATATGTAATCAAACATTCGGTAAGTATTTGGAACGATATCATAACATTAAGGACATTCGTTTTATTTTAAATTGAAATCGAATTTCATTTTCACATATTTTCGGAAGATAATTTTTTCTTATTTAATTAACTTACAAATAAAACATCATGTTATTACATTTAATATTTAAAAACAATATTTTCTCTTTTTTTTAATATTTAGTTTTTTTGAAATTCCGAGGGAATTCCGAGGAAAAACGGAATTCCCTCGGAATTTACAATATATATTTTTTAAAATTAAGCACTACATAATAATTTGTTGAGTTTAAATACAATCCTTGACAATTATATGTACAATTAGTGAATAAAAAAAGATAATTTTAGTTATTAAATTAGTGAATTGGTGGTTATACATATGTAATCAAACATTCGGTAAGTATTTGGAACGATATCATAACATTAAGTACATTCGTTTTATTTTAAATTGAAATCGAATTTCATTTTCACATATTTTCGGAAGATAATTTTTTCTTATTTAATTTACTAACAAATAAAACATCATGTTATTACATTTAATATTTAAAAACAACATTTTCTCTTTTTTTTTTTAATATTTAGTGTTTTCGAAATTCCGAGGGAATTCCGAGGGATTTCCGAGGGAAAAAGATTTTCACTCGGAATTCCCTCGGAATTTCCAATATATATTTTTTAAGATTAAGCACTACATAATAATTTGTTGATTTTAAATACAAACCACGACAATTATATGTATAATTAGTGAATAAAATAAGATAATCTTAGTTATTAAATGAATGAATTGATGGTTATACATATGTAATCAAACATTCGGTAAGTATTTGGAACGATATCATAACGTTGAGGACATTCGTTTTATTTTAAATTGAAATCGAATTTCATTTTCACATATTTTTGGAAGATAATTTTTTCTTATTTAATTAACTAACAAATAAAACATCATGTTCTTACATTTAATATTTAAAAACAATATTTTCTCTTTTTTTTAATATTTAGTTTTTTCAAAATTCCGAGGGAATTCCGAGGGATTTCCGAGGGAAAAAGATTTTCACTAGGAATTCCCTCGGAATTTACAATATATATTTTTTAAGATTAAGCACTACATAATAATTTGTTGAGTTTAAATACAATCCTTGACAATTATATGTATAATTAGTGAATAAAATAAGATAATTTTAGTTATTAAATGAGTGAATTGATGGTTATACATATGTAATCAAACATTCGGTAAGTATTTGGAACGATATCATAACATTAAGGACATTCGTTTTATTTTAAATTGAAATCGAATTTCATATTCACATATTTTCGGAAGATAATTTTTTCTTATTTAATTTACTAACAAATAAAACATCATGTTATTACATTTAATATTTAAAAACAATATTTTCTCTTTTTTTTAATATTTAGTTTTTTTGAAATTCCGAGGGAATTCCGAGTAAAAACGGAATTCCCTCGGAATTTACAATATATATTTTTTAAAATTAAGCACTACATAATAATTTGTTGAGTTTAAATACAATCCTTGACAATTATATGTACAATTAGTGAATAAAAAAAGATAATTTTAGTTATTAAATTAGTGAATTGGTGGTTATACATATGTAATCAAACATTCGGTAAGTATTTGGAACGATATCATAACATTAAGTACATTCGTTTTATTTTAAATTGAAATCGAATTTCATTTTCACATATTTTCGGAAGATAATTTTTTCTTATTTAATTTACTAACAAATAAAACATCATGTTATTACATTTAATATTTAAAAACAACATTTTCTCTTTTTTTTTTTAATATTTAGTGTTTTCGAAATTCCGAGGGAATTCCGAGGGATTTCCGAGGGAAAAAGATTTTCACTCGGAATTCCCTCGGAATTTCCAATATATTTTTTTAAGATTAAGCACTACATAATAATTTGTTGATTTTAAATACAAACCACGACAATTATATGTATAATTAGTGAATAAAATAAGATAATCTTAGTTATTAAATGAATGAATTGATGGTTATACATATGTAATCAAACATTCGGTAAGTATTTGGAACGATATCATAACGTTGAGGACATTCGTTTTATTTTAAATTGAAATCGAATTTCATTTTCACATATTTTTGGAAGATAATTTTTTCTTATTTAATTAACTAACAAATAAAACATCATGTTCTTACATTTAATATTTAAAAACAATATTTTCTCTTTTTTTTAATATTTAGTTTTTTCAAAATTCCGACGGAATTCCGAGGGATTTCCGAGGGAAAAAGATTTTCACTAGGAATTCCCTCGGAATTTACAATATATATTTTTTAAGATTAAGCACTACATAATAATTTGTTGAGTTTAAATACAATCCTTGACAATTATATGTATAATTAGTGAATAAAATAAGATAATTTTAGTTATTAAATGAGTGAATTGATGGTTATACATATGTAATCAAACATTCGGTAAGTATTTGGAACGATATCATAACATTAAGGACATTCGTTTTATTTTAAATTGAAATCGAATTTCATTTTCACATATTTTCGGAAGATAATTTTTTCTTATTTAATTTACTAACAAATAAAACATCATGTTATTACATTTAATATTTAAAAACAATATTTTCTCTTTTTTTTAATATTTAGTTTTTTTGAAATTCCGAGGGAATTCCGAGTAAAAACGGAATTCCCTCGGAATTTACAATATATATTTTTTAAAATTAAGCACTACATAATAATTTGTTGAGTTTAAATACAATCCTTGACAATTATATGTACAATTAGTGAATAAAAAAAGATAATTTTAGTTATTAAATTAGTGAATTGGTGGTTATACTTATGTAATCAAACATTCGGTAAGTATTTGGAACGATATCATAACATTAAGTACATTCGTTTTATTTTAAATTGAAATCGAATTTCATTTTCACATATTTTCGGAAGATAATTTTTTCTTATTTAATTTACTAACAAATAAAACATCATGTTATTACATTTAATATTTAAAAACAACATTTTCTCTTTTTTTTTTTTAATATTTAGTGTTTTCGAAATTCCGAGGGAATTCCGAGGGATTTCCGAGGGAAAAAGATTTTCACTCGGAATTCCCTCGGAATTTCCAATATATATTTTTTAAGATTAAGCACTACATAATAATTTGTTGATTTTAAATACAAACCACGACAATTATATGTATAATTAGTGAATAAAATAAGATAATCTTAGTTATTAAATGAATGAATTGATGGTTATACATATGTAATCAAACATTCGGTAAGTATTTGGAACGATATCATAACGTTGAGGACATTCGTTTTATTTTAAATTGAAATCGAATTTCATTTTCACATATTTTTGCAAGATAATTTTTTCTTATTTAATTAACTAACAAATAAAACATCATGTTCTTACATTTAATATTTAAAAACAATATTTTCTCTTTTTTTTAATATTTAGTTTTTTCAAAATTCCGAGGGAATTCCGAGGGATTTCCGAGGGAAAAAGATTTTCACTAGGAATTCCCTCGGAATTTACAATATATATTTTTTAAGATTAAGCACTACATAATAATTTGTTGAGTTTAAATACAATCCTTGACAATTATATGTATAATTAGTGAATAAAATAAGATAATTTTAGTTATTAAATGAGTGAATTGATGGTTATACATATGTAATCAAACATTCGGTAAGTATTTGGAACGATATCATAACATTAAGGACATTCGTTTTATTTTAAATTGAAATCGAATTTCATATTCACATATTTTCGGAAGATAATTTTTTCTTATTTAATTTACTAACAAATAAAACATCATGTTATTACATTTAATATTTAAAAACAATATTTTCTCTTTTTTTTAATATTTAGTTTTTTTGAAATTCCGAGGGAATTCCGAGTAAAAACGGAATTCCCTCGGAATTTACAATATATATTTTTTAAAATTAAGCACTACATAATAATTTGTTGAGTTTAAATACAATCCTTGACAATTATATGTACAATTAGTGAATAAAAAAAGATAATTTTAGTTATTAAATTAGTGAATTGGTGGTTATACATATGTAATCAAACATTCGGTAAGTATTTGGAACGATATCATAACATTAAGTACATTCGTTTTATTTTAAATTGAAATCGAATTTCATTTTCACATATTTTCGGAAGATAATTTTTTCTTATTTAATTTACTAACAAATAAAACATCATGTTATTACATTTAATATTTAAAAACAACATTTTCTCTTTTTTTTTTTTATTATTTAGTGTTTTCGAAATTCCGAGGGAATTCCGAGGGATTTCCGAGGGAAAAAGATTTTCACTCGGAATTCCCTCGGAATTTCCAATATATATTTTTTAAGATTAAGCACTACATAATAATTTGTTGATTTTAAATACAAACCACGACAATTATATGTATAATTAGTGAATAAAATAAGATAATCTTAGTTATTAAATGAATGAATTGATGGTTATACATATGTAATCAAACATTCGGTAAGTATTTGGAACGATATCATAACGTTGAGGACATTCGTTTTATTTTAAATTGAAATCGAATTTCATTTTCACATATTTTTGGAAGATAATTTTTTCTTATTTAATTAACTAACAAATAAAACATCATGTTCTTACATTTAATATTTAAAAACAATATTTTCTCTTTTTTTTAATATTTAGTTTTTTCAAAATTCCGAGGGAATTCCGAGGGATTTCCGAGGGAAAAAGATTTTCACTAGGAATTCCCTCGGAATTTACAATATATATTTTTTAAGATTAAGCACTACATAATAATTTGTTGAGTTTAAATACAATCCTTGACAATTATATGTATAATTAGTGAATAAAATAAGATAATTTTAGTTATTAAATGAGTGAATTGATGGTTATACATATGTAATCAAACATTCGGTAAGTATTTGGAACGATATCATAACATTAAGGACATTCGTTTTATTTTAAATTGAAATCGAATTTCATTTTCACATATTTTCGGAAGATATATTTTTCTTATTTAATTTACTAACAAATAAAACATCATGTTATTACATTTAATATTTAAAAACAATATTTTCTCTTTTTTTTAATATTTAGTTTTTTTGAAATTCCGAGGGAATTCCGAGTAAAAACGGAATTCCCTCGGAATTTACAATATATATTTTTTAAAATTAAGCACTACAAAATAATTTGTTGAGTTTAAATACAATCCTTGACAATTATATGTACAATTAGTGAATAAAAAAAGATAATTTTAGTTATTAAATTAGTGAATTGGTGGTTATACATATGTAATCAAACATTCGGTAAGTATTTGGAACGATATCATAACATTAAGTACATTCGTTTTATTTTAAATTGAAATCGAATTTCATTTTCACATATTTTCGGAAGATAATTTTTTCTTATTTAATTTACTAACAAATAAAACATCATGTTATTACATTTAATATTTAAAAACAACATTTTCTCTTTTTTTTTTTAATATTTAGTGTTTTCGAAATTCCGAGGGAATTCCGAGGGATTTCCGAGGGAAAAAGATTTTCACTCGGAATTCCCTCGGAATTTCCAATATATATTTTTTAAGATTAAGCACTACATAATAATTTGTTGATTTTAAATACAAACCACGACAATTATATGTATAATTAGTGAATAAAATAAGATAATCTTAGTTATTAAATGAATGAATTGATGGTTATACATATGTAATCAAACATTCGGTAAGTATTTGGAACGATATCATAACGTTGAGGACATTCGTTTTATTTTAAATTGAAATCGAATTTCATTTTCACATATTTTTGGAAGATAATTTTTTCTTATTTAATTAACTAACAAATAAAACATCATGTTCTTACATTTAATATTTAAAAACAATATTTTCTCTTTTTTTTAATATTTAGTTTTTTCAAAATTCCGAGGGAATTCCGAGGGATTTCCGAGGGAAAAAGATTTTCACTAGGAATTCCCTCGGAATTTACAATATATATTTTTTAAGATTAAGCACTACATAATAATTTGTTGAGTTTAAATACAATCCTTGACAATTATATGTATAATTAGTGAATAAAATAAGATAATTTTAGTTATTAAATGAGTGAATTGATGGTTATACATATGTAATCAAACATTCGGTAAGTATTTGGAACGATATCATAACATTAAGGACATTCGTTTTATTTTAAATTGAAATCGAATTTCATTTTCACATATTTTCGGAAGATAATTTTTTCTTATTTAATTTACTAACAAATAAAACATCATGTTATTACATTTAATATTTAAAAACAATATTTTCTCTTTTTTTTAATATTTAGTTTTTTTGAAATTCCGAGGGAATTCCGAGTAAAAACGGAATTCCCTCGGAATTTACAATATATATTTTTTAAAATTAAGCACTACATAATAATTTGTTGAGTTTAAATACAATCCTTGACAATTATATGTACAATTAGTGAATAAAAAAAGATAATTTTAGTTATTAAATTAGTGAATTGGTGGTTATACATATGTAATCAAACATTCGGTAAGTATTTGGAACGATATCATAACATTAAGGACATTCGTTTTATTTTAAATTGAAATCGAATTTCATTTTCACATATTTTCGGAAGATAATTTTTTCTTATTTAATTAACTTACATATAAAACATCATGTTATTACATTTAATATTTAAAAACAATATTTTCTCTTTTTTTTAATATTTAGTTTTTTTTAAATTCCGAGGGAATTCCGAGGAAAAACGGAATTCCCTCGGAATTTACAATATATATTTTTTAAAATTAAGCACTACATAATAATTTGTTGAGTTTAAATACAATCCTTGACAATTATATGTACAATTAGTGAATAAAAAAAGATAATTTTAGTTATTAAATTAGTGAATTGGTGGTTATACATATGTAATCAAACATTCGGTAAGTATTTGGAACGATATCATAACATTAAGTACATTCGTTTTATTTTAAATTGAAATCGAATTTCATTTTCACATATTTTCGGAAGATAATTTTTTCTTATTTAATTTACTAACAAATAAAACATCATGTTATTACATTTAATATTTAAAAACAACATTTTTTCTTTTTTTTTTTAATATTTAGTGTTTTCGAAATTCCGAGGGAATTCCGAGGGATTTCCGAGGGAAAAAGATTTTCACTCGGAATTCCCTCGGAATTTCCAATATATATTTTTTAAGATTAAGCACTACATAATAATTTGTTGATTTTAAATACAAACCACGACAATTATATGTATAATTAGTGAATAAAATAAGATAATCTTAGTTATTAAATGAATGAATTGATGGTTATACATATGTAATCAAACATTCGGTAAGTATTTGGAACGATATCATAACGTTGAGGACATTCGTTTTATTTTAAATTGAAATCGAATTTCATTTTCACATATTTTTGGAAGATAATTTTTTCTTATTTAATTAACTAACAAATAAAACATCATGTTCTTACATTTAATATTTAAAAACAATATTTTCTCTTTTTTTTAATATTTAGTTTTTTCAAAATTCCGAGGGAATTCCGAGGGATTTCCGAGGGAAAAAGATTTTCACTAGGAATTCCCTCGGAATTTACAATATATATTTTTTAAGATTAAGCACTACATAATAATTTGTTGAGTTTAAATACAATCCTTGACAATTATATGTATAATTAGTGAATAAAATAAGATAATTTTAGTTATTAAATGAGTGAATTGATGGTTATACATATGTAATCAAACATTCGGTAAGTATTTGGAACGATATCATAACATTAAGGACATTCGTTTTATTTTAAATTGAAATCGAATTTCATATTCACATATTTTCGGAAGATAATTTTTTCTTATTTAATTTACTAACAAATAAAACATCATGTTATTACATTTAATATTTAAAAACAATATTTTCTCTTTTTTTTAATATTTAGTTTTTTTGAAATTCCGAGGGAATTCCGAGTAAAAACGGAATTCCCTCGGAATTTACAATATATATTTTTTAAAATTAAGCACTACATAATAATTTGTTGAGTTTAAATACAATCCTTGACAATTATATGTACAATTAGTGAATAAAAAAAGATAATTTTAGTTATTAAATTAGTGAATTGGTGGTTATACATATGTAATCAAACATTCGGTAAGTATTTGGAACGATATCATAACATTAAGTACATTCGTTTTATTTTAAATTGAAATCGAATTTCATTTTCACATATTTTCGGAAGATAATTTTTTCTTATTTAATTTACTAACAAATAAAACATCATGTTATTACATTTAATATTTAAAAACAACATTTTCTCTTTTTTTTTTTTATTATTTAGTGTTTTCGAAATTCCGAGGGAATTCCGAGGGATTTCCGAGGGAAAAAGATTTTCACTCGGAATTCCCTCGGAATTTCCAATATATATTTTTTAAGATTAAGCACTACATAATAATTTGTTGATTTTAAATACGAACCACGACAATTATATGTATAATTAGTGAATAAAATAAGATAATCTTAGTTATTAAATGAATGAATTGATGGTTATACATATGTAATCAAACATTCGGTAAGTATTTGGAACGATATCATAACGTTGAGGACATTCGTTTTATTTTAAATTGAAATCGAATTTCATTTTCACATATTTTTGGAAGATAATTTTTTCTTATTTAATTAACTAACAAATAAAACATCATGTTCTTACATTTAATATTTAAAAACAATATTTTCTCTTTTTTTTAATATTTAGTTTTTTCAAAATTCCGAGGGAATTCCGAGGGATTTCCGAGGGAAAAAGATTTTCACTAGGAATTCCCTCGGAATTTACAATATATATTTTTTAAGATTAAGCACTACATAATAATTTGTTGAGTTTAAATACAATCCTTGACAATTATATGTATAATTAGTGAATAAAATAAGATAATTTTAGTTATTAAATGAGTGAATTGATGGTTATACATATGTAATCAAACATTCGGTAAGTATTTGGAACGATATCATAACATTAAGGACATTCGTTTTATTTTAAATTGAAATCGAATTTCATTTTCACATATTTTCGGAAGATATATTTTTCTTATTTAATTTACTAACAAATAAAACATCATGTTATTACATTTAATATTTAAAAACAATATTTTCTCTTTTTTTTAATATTTAGTTTTTTTGAAATTCCGAGGGAATTCCGAGTAAAAACGGAATTCCCTCGGAATTTACAATATATATTTTTTAAAATTAAGCACTACATAATAATTTGTTGAGTTTAAATACAATCCTTGACAATTATATGTACAATTAGTGAATAAAAAAAGATAATTTTAGTTATTAAATTAGTGAATTGGTGGTTATACATATGTAATCAAACATTCGGTAAGTATTTGGAACGATATCATAACATTAAGTACATTCGTTTTATTTTAAATTGAAATCGAATTTCATTTTCACATATTTTCGGAAGATAATTTTTTCTTATTTAATTTACTAACAAATAAAACATCATGTTATTACATTTAATATTTAAAAACAACATTTTCTCTTTTTTTTTTTAATATTTAGTGTTTTCGAAATTCCGAGGGAATTCCGAGGGATTTCCGAGGGAAAAAGATTTTCACTCGGAATTCCCTCGGAATTTCCAATATATATTTTTTAAGATTAAGCACTACATAATAATTTGTTGATTTTAAATACAAACCACGACAATTATATGTATAATTAGTGAATAAAATAAGATAATCTTAGTTATTAAATGAATGAATTGATGGTTATACATATGTAATCAAACATTCGGTAAGTATTTGGAACGATATCATAACGTTGAGGACATTCGTTTTATTTTAAATTGAAATCGAATTTCATTTTCACATATTTTTGGAAGATAATTTTTTCTTATTTAATTAACTAACAAATAAAACATCATGTTCTTACATTTAATATTTAAAAACAATATTTTCTCTTTTTTTTAATATTTAGTTTTTTCAAAATTCCGAGGGAATTCCGAGGGATTTCCGAGGGAAAAAGATTTTCACTAGGAATTCCCTCGGAATTTACAATATATATTTTTTAAGATTAAGCACTACATAATAATTTGTTGAGTTTAAATACAATCCTTGACAATTATATGTATAATTAGTGAATAAAATAAGATAATTTTAGTTATTAAATGAGTGAATTGATGGTTATACATATGTAATCAAACATTCGGTAAGTATTTGGAACGATATCATAACATTAAGGACATTCGTTTTATTTTAAATTGAAATCGAATTTCATTTTCACATATTTTCGGAAGATATATTTTTCTTATTTAATTTACTAACAAATAAAACATCATGTTATTACATTTAATATTTAAAAACAATATTTTCTCTTTTTTTTAATATTTAGTTTTTTTGAAATTCCGAGGGAATTCCGAGTAAAAACGGAATTCCCTCGGAATTTACAATATATATTTTTTAAAATTAAGCACTACATAATAATTTGTTGAGTTTAAATACAATCCTTGACAATTATATGTACAATTAGTGAATAAAAAAAGATAATTTTAGTTATTAAATTAGTGAATTGGTGGTTATACATATGTAATCAAACATTCGGTAAGTATTTGGAACGATATCATAACATTAAGTACATTCGTTTTATTTTAAATTGAAATCGAATTTCATTTTCACATATTTTCGGAAGATAATTTTTTCTTATTTAATTTACTAACAAATAAAACATCATGTTATTACATTTAATATTTAAAAACAACATTTTCTCTTTTTTTTTTTAATATTTAGTGTTTTCGAAATTCCGAGGGAATTCCGAGGGATTTCCGAGGGAAAAAGATTTTCACTCGGAATTCCCTCGGAATTTCCAATATATATTTTTTAAGATTAAGCACTACATAATAATTTGTTGATTTTAAATACAAACCACGACAATTATATGTATAATTAGTGAATAAAATAAGATAATCTTAGTTATTAAATGAATGAATTGATGGTTATACATATGTAATCAAACATTCGGTAAGTATTTGGAACGATATCATAACGTTGAGGACATTCGTTTTATTTTAAATTGAAATCGAATTTCATTTTCACATATTTTTGGAAGATAATTTTTTCTTATTTAATTAACTAACAAATAAAACATCATGTTCTTACATTTAATATTTAAAAACAATATTTTCTCTTTTTTTTAATATTTAGTTTTTTCAAAATTCCGAGGGAATTCCGAGGGATTTCCGAGGGAAAAAGATTTTCACTAGGAATTCCCTCGGAATTTACAATATATATTTTTTAAGATTAAGCACTACATAATAATTTGTTGAGTTTAAATACAATCCTTGACAATTATATGTATAATTAGTGAATAAAATAAGATAATTTTAGTTATTAAATGAGTGAATTGATGGTTATACATATGTAATCAAACATTCGGTAAGTATTTGGAACGATATCATAACATTAAGGACATTCGTTTTATTTTAAATTGAAATCGAATTTCATTTTCACATATTTTCGGAAGATAATTTTTTCTTATTTAATTTACTAACAAATAAAACATCATGTTATTACATTTAATATTTAAAAACAATATTTTCTCTTTTTTTTAATATTTAGTTTTTTTGAAATTCCGAGGGAATTCCGAGTAAAAACGGAATTCCCTCGGAATTTACAATATATATTTTTTAAAATTAAGCACTACATAATAATTTGTTGAGTTTAAATACAATCCTTGACAATTATATGTACAATTAGTGAATAAAAAAAGATAATTTTAGTTATTAAATTAGTGAATTGGTGGTTATACATATGTAATCAAACATTCGGTAAGTATTTGGAACGATATCATAACATTAAGTACATTCGTTTTATTTTAAATTGAAATCGAATTTCATTTTCACATATTTTCGGAAGATAATTTTTTCTTATTTAATTTACTAACAAATAAAACATCATGTTATTACATTTAATATTTAAAAACAACATTTTCTCTTTTTTTTTTTAATATTTAGTGTTTTCGAAATTCCGAGGGAATTCCGAGGGATTTCCGAGGGAAAAAGATTTTCACTCGGAATTCCCTCGGAATTTCCAATATATATTTTTTAAGATTAAGCACTACATAATAATTTGTTGATTTTAAATACAAACCACGACAATTATATGTATAATTAGTGAATAAAATAAGATAATCTTAGTTATTAAATGAATGAATTGATGGTTATACATATGTAATCAAACATTCGGTAAGTATTTGGAACGATATCATAACGTTGAGGACATTCGTTTTATTTTAAATTGAAATCGAATTTCATTTTCACATATTTTTGGAAGATAATTTTTTCTTATTTAATTAACTAACAAATAAAACATCATGTTCTTACATTTAATATTTAAAAACAATATTTTCTCTTTTTTTTAATATTTAGTTTTTTCAAAATTCCGAGGGAATTCCGAGGGATTTCCGAGGGAAAAAGATTTTCACTAGGAATTCCCTCGGAATTTACAATATATATTTTTTAAGATTAAGCACTACATAATAATTTGTTGAGTTTAAATACAATCCTTGACAATTATATGTATAATTAGTGAATAAAATAAGATAATTTTAGTTATTAAATGAGTGAATTGATGGTTATACATATGTAATCAAACATTCGGTAAGTATTTGGAACGATATCATAACATTAAGGACATTCGTTTTATTTTAAATTGAAATCGAATTTCATTTTCACATATTTTCGGAAGATAATTTTTTCTTATTTAATTTACTAACAAATAAAACATCATGTTATTACATTTAATATTTAAAAACAATATTTTCTCTTTTTTTTAATATTTAGTTTTTTTGAAATTCCGAGGGAATTCTGAGTAAAAACGGAATTCCCTCGGAATTTACAATATATATTTTTTAAAATTAAGCACTACATAATAATTTGTTGAGTTTAAATACAATCCTTGACAATTATATGTACAATTAGTGAATAAAAAAAGATAATTTTAGTTATTAAATTAGTGAATTGGTGGTTATACATATGTAATCAAACATTCGGTAAGTATTTGGAACGATATCATAACATTAAGTACATTCGTTTTATTTTAAATTGAAATCGAATTTCATTTTCACATATTTTCGGAAGATAATTTTTTCTTATTTAATTTACTAACAAATAAAACATCATGTTATTACATTTAATATTTAAAAACAACATTTTCTCTTTTTTTTTTTAATATTTAGTGTTTTCGAAATTCCGAGGGAATTCCGAGGGATTTCCGAGGGAAAAAGATTTTCACTCGGAATTCCCTCGGAATTTCCAATATATATTTTTTAAGATTAAGCACTACATAATAATTTGTTGATTTTAAATACAAACCACGACAATTATATGTATAATTAGTGAATAAAATAAGATAATCTTAGTTATTAAATGAATGAATTGATGGTTATACATATGTAATCAAACATTCGGTAAGTATTTGGAACGATATCATAACGTTGAGGACATTCGTTTTATTTTAAATTGAAATCGAATTTCATTTTCACATATTTTTGGAAGATAATTTTTTCTTATTTAATTAACTAACAAATAAAACATCATGTTCTTACATTTAATATTTAAAAACAATATTTTCTCTTTTTTTTAATATTTAGTTTTTTCAAAATTCCGAGGGAATTCCGAGGGATTTCCGAGGGAAAAAGATTTTCACTAGGAATTCCCTCGGAATTTACAATATATATTTTTTAAGATTAAGCACTACATAATAATTTGTTGAGTTTAAATACAATCCTTGACAATTATATGTATAATTAGTGAATAAAATAAGATAATTTTAGTTATTAAATGAGTGAATTGATGGTTATACATATGTAATCAAACATTCGGTAAGTATTTGGAACGATATCATAACATTAAGGACATTCGTTTTATTTTAAATTGAAATCGAATTTCATATTCACATATTTTCGGAAGATAATTTTTTCTTATTTAATTTACTAACAAATAAAACATCATGTTATTACATTTAATATTTAAAAACAATATTTTCTCTTTTTTTTAATATTTAGTTTTTTTGAAATTCCGAGGGAATTCCGAGTAAAAACGGAATTCCCTCGGAATTTACAATATATATTTTTTAAAATTAAGCACTACATAATAATTTGTTGAGTTTAAATACAATCCTTGACAATTATATGTACAATTAGTGAATAAAAAAAGATAATTTTAGTTATTAAATTAGTGAATTGGTGGTTATACATATGTAATCAAACATTCGGTAAGTATTTGGAACGATATCATAACATTAAGTACATTCGTTTTATTTTAAATTGAAATCGAATTTCATTTTCACATATTTTCGGAAGATAATTTTTTCTTATTTAATTTACTAACAAATAAAACATCATGTTATTACATTTAATATTTAAAAACAACATTTTCTCTTTTTTTTTTTTATTATTTAGTGTTTTCGAAATTCCGAGGGAATTCCGAGGGATTTCCGAGGGAAAAAGATTTTCACTCGGAATTCCCTCGGAATTTCCAATATATATTTTTTAAGATTAAGCACTACATAATAATTTGTTGATTTTAAATACAAACCACGACAATTATATGTATAATTAGTGAATAAAATAAGATAATCTTAGTTATTAAATGAATGAATTGATGGTTATACATATGTAATCAAACATTCGGTAAGTATTTGGAACGATATCATAACGTTGAGGACATTCGTTTTATTTTAAATTGAAATCGAATTTCATTTTCACATATTTTTGGAAGATAATTTTTTCTTATTTAATTAACTAACAAATAAAACATCATGTTCTTACATTTAATATTTAAAAACAATATTTTCTCTTTTTTTTAATATTTAGTTTTTTCAAAATTCCGAGGGAATTCCGAGGGATTTCCGAGGGAAAAAGATTTTCACTAGGAATTCCCTCGGAATTTACAATATATATTTTTTAAGATTAAGCACTACATAATAATTTGTTGAGTTTAAATACAATCCTTGACAATTATATGTATAATTAGTGAATAAAATAAGATAATTTTAGTTATTAAATGAGTGAATTGATGGTTATACATATGTAATCAAACATTCGGTAAGTATTTGGAACGATATCATAACATTAAGGACATTCGTTTTATTTTAAATTGAAATCGAATTTCATTTTCACATATTTTCGGAAGATATATTTTTCTTATTTAATTTACTAACAAATAAAACATCATGTTATTACATTTAATATTTAAAAACAATATTTTCTCTTTTTTTTAATATTTAGTTTTTTTGAAATTCCGAGGGAATTCCGAGTAAAAACGGAATTCCCTCGGAATTTACAATATATATTTTTTAAAATTAAGCACTACATAATAATTTGTTGAGTTTAAATACAATCCTTGACAATTATATGTACAATTAGTGAATAAAAAAAGATAATTTTAGTTATTAAATTAGTGAATTGGTGGTTATACATATGTAATCAAACATTCGGTAAGTATTTGGAACGATATCATAACATTAAGTACATTCGTTTTATTTTAAATTGAAATCGAATTTCATTTTCACATATTTTCGGAAGATAATTTTTTCTTATTTAATTTACTAACAAATAAAACATCATGTTATTACATTTAATATTTAAAAACAACATTTTCTCTTTTTTTTTTTAATATTTAGTGTTTTCGAAATTCCGAGGGAATTCCGAGGGATTTCCGAGGGAAAAAGATTTTCACTCGGAATTCCCTCGGAATTTCCAATATATATTTTTTAAGATTAAGCACTACATAATAATTTGTTGATTTTAAATACAAACCACGACAATTATATGTATAATTAGTGAATAAAATAAGATAATCTTAGTTATTAAATGAATGAATTGATGGTTATACATATGTAATCAAACATTCGGTAAGTATTTGGAACGATATCATAACGTTGAGGACATTCGTTTTATTTTAAATTGAAATCGAATTTCATTTTCACATATTTTTGGAAGATAATTTTTTCTTATTTAATTAACTAACAAATAAAACATCATGTTCTTACATTTAATATTTAAAAACAATATTTTCTCTTTTTTTTAATATTTAGTTTTTTCAAAATTCCGAGGGAATTCCGAGGGATTTCCGAGGGAAAAAGATTTTCACTAGGAATTCCCTCGGAATTTACAATATATATTTTTTAAGATTAAGCACTACATAATAATTTGTTGAGTTTAAATACAATCCTTGACAATTATATGTATAATTAGTGAATAAAATAAGATAATTTTAGTTATTAAATGAGTGAATTGATGGTTATACATATGTAATCAAACATTCGGTAAGTATTTGGAACGATATCATAACATTAAGGACATTCGTTTTATTTTAAATTGAAATCGAATTTCATTTTCACATATTTTCGGAAGATAATTTTTTCTTATTTAATTTACTAACAAATAAAACATCATGTTATTACATTTAATATTTAAAAACAATATTTTCTCTTTTTTTTAATATTTAGTTTTTTTGAAATTCCGAGGGAATTCCGAGTAAAAACGGAATTCCCTCGGAATTTACAATATATATTTTTTAAAATTAAGCACTACATAATAATTTGTTGAGTTTAAATACAATCCTTGACAATTATATGTACAATTAGTGAATAAAAAAAGATAATTTTAGTTATTAAATTAGTGAATTGGTGGTTATACATATGTAATCAAACATTCGGTAAGTATTTGGAACGATATCATAACATTAAGTACATTCGTTTTATTTTAAATTGAAATCGAATTTCATTTTCACATATTTTCGGAAGATAATTTTTTCTTATTTAATTTACTAACAAATAAAACATCATGTTATTACATTTAATATTTAAAAACAATATTTTCTCTTTTTTTTTTTTTAATATTTAGTGTTTTCGAAATTCCGAGGGATTTCCGAGGGAAAAAGATTTTCACTCGGAATTCCCTCGGAATTTCCAATATATGTTTTTTAAGATTAAGCACTACATAATAATTTGTTGATTTTAAATACAAACCACGACAATTATATGTAGAATTAGTGAATAAAATAAGATAATCTTAGTTATTAAATGAATGAATTGATGGTTATACATATGTAATCAAACATTCGGTAAGTATTTGGAACGATATCATAACGTTGAGGACATTCGTTTTATTTTAAATTGAAATCGAATTTCATTTTCACATATTTTTGGAAGATAATTTTTTCTTATTTAATTAACTAACAAATAAAACATCATTTTCTTACATTTAATATTTAAAAACAATATTTTCTCTTTTTTTTTAATATTTAGTTTTTTCAAAATTCCGAGGGAATTCCGAGGGATTTCCGAGGGAAAAAGATTTTCACTAGGAATTCCCTCGGAATTTACAATATATATTTTTTAAGATTAAGCACTACATAATAATTTGTTGAGTTTAAATACAATCCTTGACAATTATATGTATAATTAGTGAATAAAATAAGATAATTTTAGTTATTAAATGAGTGAATTGATGGTTATACATATGTAATCAAACATTCGGTAAGTATTTGGAACGATATCATAACGTTAAGGACATTCGTTTTATTTTAAATTGAAATCGAATTTCAATTTCACATATTTTTGTAAGATAATTTTTTCTTATTTAATAAAATAACAAATAAAACATCATGTTATTACATTTAATATTTAAAAAAAATATTTTCTCTTTTTTTTAATATTTAGTTTTTTTGAAATTCCGAGGGAATTCCAAGTGAAAACGGAATTCCATCGGAATTTACAATATATATTTTTTAAAACTAAGCACTACATAATAATTTTCTGAGTTTAAATACAATCCATGACAATTATATGTACAATTAGTGAATAAAAAAAGATAATTTTTGTTATTAAATGAGTGAATTGGTGGTTATACATATGTAATCAAACATTCGGTAAGTATTTGGAACGATATCATAACATTAAGGACATTCGTTTTATTTTAAATTGAAATCGAATTTCATTTTCACATATTTTCGGAAGATAATTTTTTCTTATTTAATTTACTAACAAATAAAACATCATGTTATTACATTTAATATTTAAAAACAACATTTTCTCTTTTTTTTTTTAATATTTAGTGTTTTCGAAATTCCGAGGGAATTCCGAGGGATTTCCGAGGGAAAAAGATTTTCACTCGGAATTCCCTCGGAATTTCCAATATATATTTTTTAAGATTAAGCACTACATAATAATTTGTTGATTTTAAATACAAACCACGACAATTATATGTATAATTAGTGAATAAAATAAGATAATCTTAGTTATTAAATGAATGAATTGATGGTTATACATATGTAATCAAACATTCCGTAAGTATTTGGAACGATATCATAACGTTGAGGACATTCGTTTTATTTTAAATTGAAATCGAATTTCATTTTCACATATTTTTGGAAGATAATTTTTTCTTATTTAATTAACTAACAAATAAAACATCATGTTCTTACATTTAATATTTAAAAACAATATTTTCTCTTTTTTTTAATATTTAGTTTTTTCAAAATTCCGAGGGAATTCCGAGGGATTTCCGAGGGAAAAAGATTTTCACTAGGAATTCCCTCGGAATTTACAATATATATTTTTTAAGATTAAGCACTACATAATAATTTGTTGAGTTTAAATACAATCCTTGACAATTATATGTATAATTAGTGAATAAAATAAGATAATTTTAGTTATTAAATGAGTGAATTGATGGTTATACATATGTAATCAAACATTCGGTAAGTATTTGGAACGATATCATAACATTAAGGACATTCGTTTTATTTTAAATTGAAATCGAATTTCATTTTCACATATTTTCGGAAGATAATTTTTTCTTATTTAATTTACTAACAAATAAAACATCATGTTATTACATTTAATATTTAAAAACAATATTTTCTCTTTTTTTTAATATTTAGTTTTTTTGAAATTCCGAGGGAATTCCGAGTAAAAACGGAATTCCCTCGGAATTTACAATATATATTTTTTAAAATTAAGCACTACATAATAATTTGTTGAGTTTAAATACAATCCTTGACAATTATATGTACAATTAGTGAATAAAAAAAGATAATTTTAGTTATTAAATTAGTGAATTGGTGGTTATACATATGTAATCAAACATTCGGTAAGTATTTGGAACGATATCATAACATTAAGTACATTCGTTTTATTTTAAATTGAAATCGAATTTCATTTTCACATATTTTCGGAAGATAATTTTTTCTTATTTAATTTACTAACAAATAAAACATCATGTTATTACATTTAATATTTAAAAACAATATTTTCTCTTTTTTTTTTTTTAATATTTAGTGTTTTCGAAATTCCGAGGGAATTCCGAGGGATTTCCGAGGGAAAAAGATTTTCACTCGGAATTCCCTCGGAATTTCCAATATATGTTTTTTAAGATTAAGCACTACATAATAATTTGTTGATTTTAAATACAAACCACGACAATTATATGTATAATTAGTGAATAAAATAAGATAATCTTAGTTATTAAATGAATGAATTGATGGTTATACATATGTAATCAAACATTCGGTAAGTATTTGGAACGATATCATAAAGTTGAGGGCATTCGTTTTATTTTAAATTGAAATCGAATTTCATTTTCACATATTTTTGGAAGATAATTTTTTCTTATTTAATTAACTAACAAATAAAACATCATTTTCTTACATTTAATATTTAAAAACAATATTTTCTCTTTTTTTTTAATATTTAGTTTTTTCAAAATTCCGAGGGAATTCCGAGGGATTTCCGAGGGAAAAAGATTTTCACTAGGAATTCCCTCGGAATTTACAATATATATTTTTTAAGATTAAGCACTACATAATAATTTGTTGAGTTTAAATACAATCCTTGACAATTATATGTATAATTAGTGAATAAAATAAGATAATTTTAGTTATTAAATGAGTGAATTGATGGTTATACATATGTAATCAAACATTCGGTAAGTATTTGGAACGATATCATAACGTTAAGGACATTCGTTTTATTTTAAATTGAAATCGAATTTCAATTTCACATATTTTTGTAAGATAATTTTTTCTTATTTAATAAAATAACAAATAAAACATCATGTTATTACATTTAATATTTAAAAACAATATTTTCTCTTTTTTTTAATATTTAGTTTTTTTGAAATTCCGAGGGAATTCCAAGTGAAAACGGAATTCCATCGGAATTTACAATATATATTTTTTAAAACTAAGCACTACATAATAATTTTCTGAGTTTAAATACAATCCATGACAATTATATGTACAATTAGTGAATAAAAAAAGATAATTTTTGTTATTAAATGGGTGAATTGGTGGTTATACATATGTAATCAAACATTCGGTAAGTATTTGGAACGATATCATAACATTAAGGACATTCGTTTTATTTTAAATTGAAATCGAATTTCATTTTCACATATTTTCGGAAGATAATTTTTTCTTATTTAATTTACTAACAAATAAAACATCATGTTATTACATGTAATATTTAAAAACAACATTTTCTCTTTTTTTTTTTAATATTTAGTGTTTTCGAAATTCCGAGGGAATTCCGAGGGATTTTCGAGGGAAAAAGATTTTCACTCGGAATTCCCTCGGAATTTCCAATATATATTTTTTAAGATTAAGCACTACATAATAATTTGTTGATTTTAAATACAAACCACGACAATTATATGTATAATTAGTGAATAAAATAAGATAATCTTAGTTATTAAATGAATGAATTGATGGTTATACATATGTAATCAAACATTCGGTAAGTATTTGGAACGATATCATAACGTTGAGGGCATTCGTTTTATTTTAAATTGAAATCGAATTTCATTTTCACATATTTTTGGAAGATAATTTTTTCTTATTTAATTAACTAACAAATAAAACATCATGTTCTTACATTTAATATTTAAAAACAATATTTTCTCTTTTTTTTAATATTTAGTTTTTTCAAAATTCCGAGGGAATTCCGAGGGATTTTCTAGGGAAAAAGATTTTCACTAGGAATTCCCTCGGAATTTACAATATATATTTTTTAAGATTAAGCACTACATAATAATTTGTTGAGTTTAAATACAATCCATGACAATTATATGTACAATTAGTGAATAAAAAAAGATAATTTTTGTTATTAAATGAGTGAATTGGTGGTTATACATATGTAATCAAACATTCGGTAAGTATTTGGAACGATATCATAACATTAAGGACATTCGTTTTATTTTAAATTGAAATCGAATTTCATTTTCACATATTTTCGGAAGATAATTTTTTCTTATTTAATTTACTAACAAATAAAACATCATGTTATTACATTTAATATTTAAAAACAATATTTTCTCTTTTTTTTAATATTTAGTTTTTTTGAAATTCCGAGGGAATTCCGAGTAAAAACGGAATTCCCTCGGAATTTACAATATATATTTTTTAAAATTAAGCACTACATAATAATTTGTTGAGTTTAAATACAATCCTTGACAATTATATGTACAATTAGTGAATAAAAAAAGATAATTTTAGTTATTAAATTAGTGAATTGGTGGTTATACATATGTAATCAAACATTCGGTAAGTATTTGGAACGATATCATAACATTAAGTACATTCGTTTTATTTTAAATTGAAATCGAATTTCATTTTCACATATTTTCGGAAGATAATTTTTTCTTATTTAATTTACTAACAAATAAAACATCATGTTATTACATTTAATATTTAAAAACAACATTTTCTCTTTTTTTTTTTAATATTTAGTGTTTTCGAAATTCCGAGGGAATTCCGAGGGATTTCCGAGGGAAAAAGATTTTCACTCGGAATTCCCTCGGAATTTCCAATATATATTTTTTAAGATTAAGCACTACATAATAATTTGTTGATTTTAAATACAAACCACGACAATTATATGTATAATTAGTGAATAAAATAAGATAATCTTAGTTATTAAATGAATGAATTGATGGTTATACATATGTAATCAAACATTCGGTAAGTATTTGGAACGATATCATAACGTTGAGGACATTCGTTTTATTTTAAATTGAAATCGAATTTCATTTTCACATATTTTTGGAAGATAATTTTTTCTTATTTAATTAACTAACAAATAAAACATCATGTTCTTACATTTAATATTTAAAAACAATATTTTCTCTTTTTTTTAATATTTAGTTTTTTCAAAATTCCGAGGGAATTCCGAGGGATTTCCGAGGGAAAAAGATTTTCACTAGGAATTCCCTCGGAATTTACAATATATATTTTTTAAGATTAAGCACTACATAATAATTTGTTGAGTTTAAATACAATCCTTGACAATTATATGTATAATTAGTGAATAAAATAAGATAATTTTAGTTATTAAATGAGTGAATTGATGGTTATACATATGTAATCAAACATTCGGTAAGTATTTGGAACGATATCATAACGTTAAGGACATTCGTTTTATTTTAAATTGAAATCGAATTTCAATTTCACATATTTTTGTAAGATAATTTTTTCTTATTTAATAAAATAACAAATAAAACATCAAGTTATTACATTTAATATTTAAAAACAATATTTTCTCTTTTTTTTAATATTTAGTTTTTTTGAAATTCCGAGGGAATTCCAAGTGAAAACGGAATTCCATCGGAATTTACAATATATATTTTTTAAAACTAAGCACTACATAATAATTTGTTGAGTTTAAATACAATCCATGACAATTATATGTACAATTAGTGAATAAAAAAAGATAATTTTTGTTATTAAATGAGTGAATTGGTGGTTATACATATGTAATCAAACATTCGGTAAGTATTTGGAACGATATCATAACATTAAGGACATTCGTTTTATTTTAAATTGAAATCGAATTTCATTTTCACATATTTTCGGAAGATAATTTTTTCTTATTTAATTTACTAACAAATAAAACATCATGTTATTACATTTAATATTTAAAAACAATATTTTCTCTTTTTTTTAATATTTAGTTTTTTTGAAATTCCGAGGGAATTCCGAGTAAAAACGGAATTCCCTCGGAATTTACAATATATATTTTTTAAAATTAAGCACTACATAATAATTTGTTGAGTTTAAATACAATCCTTGACAATTATATGTACAATTAGTGAATAAAAAAAGATAATTTTAGTTATTAAATTAGTGAATTGGTGGTTATACATATGTAATCAAACATTCGGTAAGTATTTGGAACGATATCATAACATTAAGTACATTCGTTTTATTTTAAATTGAAATCGAATTTCATTTTCACATATTTTCGGAAGATAATTTTTTCTTATTTAATTAACTAACAAATAAAACATCATTTTCTTACATTTAATATTTAAAAACAATATTTTCTCTTTTTTTTTAATATTTAGTTTTTTCAAAATTCCGAGGGAATTCCGAGGGATTTCCGAGGGAAAAAGATTTTCACTAGGAATTCCCTCGGAATTTACAATATATATTTTTTAAGATTAAGCACTACATAATAATTTGTTGAGTTTAAATACAATCCTTGACAATTATATGTATAATTAGTGAATAAAATAAGATAATTTTAGTTATTAAATGAGTGAATTGATGGTTATACATATGTAATCAAACATTCGGTAAGTATTTGGAACGATATCATAACGTTAAGGACATTCGTTTTATTTTAAATTGAAATCGAATTTCAATTTCACATATTTTTGTAAGATAATTTTTTCTTATTTAATAAAATAACAAATAAAACATCATGTTATTACATTTAATATCTAAAAACAATATTTTCTCTTTTTTTTAATATTTAGTTTTTTTGAAATTCCGAGGGAATTCCAAGTGAAAACGGAATTCCATCGGAATTTACAATATATATTTTTTAAAACTAAGCACTACATAATAATTTGTTGAGTTTAAATACAATCCATGACAATTATATGTACAATTAGTGAATAAAAAAAGATAATTTTTGTTATTAAATGAGTGAATTGGTGGTTATACATATGTAATCAAACATTCGGTAAGTATTTGGAACGATATCATAACATTAAGGACATTCGTTTTATTTTAAATTGAAATCGAATTTCATTTTCACATATTTTCGGAAGATAATTTTTTCTTATTTAATTTACTAACAAATAAAACATCATGTTATTACATTTAATATTTAAAAACAATATTTTCTCTTTTTTTTAATATTTAGTTTTTTTGAAATTCCGAGGGAATTCCGAGTAAAAACGGAATTCCCTCGGAATTTACAATATATATTTTTTAAAATTAAGCACTACATAATAATTTGTTGAGTTTAAATACAATCCTTGACAATTATATGTACAATTAGTGAATAAAAAAAGATAATTTTAGTTATTAAATTAGTGAATTGGTGGTTATACATATGTAATCAAACATTCGGTAAGTATTTGGAACGATATCATAACATTAAGTACATTCGTTTTATTTTAAATTGAAATCGAATTTCATTTTCACATATTTTCGGAAGATAATTTTTTCTTATTTAATTAACTAACAAATAAAACATCATTTTCTTACATTTAATATTTAAAAACAATATTTTCTCTTTTTTTTTAATATTTAGTTTTTTCAAAATTCCGAGGGAATTCCGAGGGATTTCCGAGGGAAAAAGATTTTCACTAGGAATTCCCTCGGAATTTACAATATATATTTTTTAAGATTAAGCACTACATAATAATTTGTTGAGTTTAAATACAATCCTTGACAATTATATGTATAATTAGTGAATAAAATAAGATAATTTTAGTTATTAAATGAGTGAATTGATGGTTATACATATGTAATCAAACATTCGGTAAGTATTTGGAACGATATCATAACGTTAAGGACATTCGTTTTATTTTAAATTGAAATCGAATTTCAATTTCACATATTTTTGTAAGATAATTTTTTCTTATTTAATAAAATAACAAATAAAACATCATGTTATTACATTTAATATCTAAAAACAATATTTTCTCTTTTTTTTAATATTTAGTTTTTTTGAAATTCCGAGGGAATTCCAAGTGAAAACGGAATTCCATCGGAATTTACAATATATATTTTTAAAAATTAAGCACTACATAATAATTTGTTGAGTTTAAATACAATCCATGACAATTATATGTATAATTAGTGAATAAAATAAGATAATTTTAGTTATTAAATGAGTGAATTGGTGGTTATACATATGTAATCAAACATTCGGTAAGTATTTGAACGATATCATAACATTAAGGACATTCGTTTTATTTTAAATTGAAATCGAATTTCATTTTCACATATTTTCGGTAGATAATTTTTTCTTATTTAATTTACTAACAAATAAAACATCATGTTATTACATTTAATATTTAAAAACAATATTTTCTCTTTTTTTTAATATTTAGTTTTTTCATAATTCCGAGGGAATTCCGAGGGAATTCCGAGGGAAAACGGAATTACCACGGAATTTACAATATATATTTTTTAAAATTAAGCACTACATAATAATTTGTTGAGTTTAAATACAATCCATGACAATTATATGTATAATTAGTGAATAAAATAAGATAATTTTAGTTATTAAATGAGTGAATTGGTGGTTACACATATCTAATCAAACATTCGGTAAGTATTTGGAACGATATCATAACATTAAGGACATTCGTTTTATTTTAAATTGAAATCGAATTTCATTTTCACATATTTTCGGAAGATAATTTTTTCTTATTTAATTAACTTACAAATAAAACATCATGTTATTACATTTAATATTTAAAAACAATATTTTCTCTTTTTTTTAATATTTAGTTTTTTTGAAATTCCGAGGGAATTCCGAGTAAAAACGGAATTCCCTCGGAATTTACAATATATATTTTTTAAAATTAAGCACTACATAATAATTTGTTGAGTTTAAATACAATCCTTGACAATTATATGTACAATTAGTGAATAAAAAAAGATAATTTTAGTTATTAAATTAGTGAATTGGTGGTTATACATATGTAATCAAACATTCGGTAAGTATTTGGAACGATATCATAACATTAAGTACATTCGTTTTATTTTAAATTGAAATCGAATTTCATTTTCACATATTTTCGGAAGATAATTTTTTCTTATTTAATTTACTAACAAATAAAACATCATGTTATTACATTTAATATTTAAAAACAATATTTTCTCTTTTTTTTTTTAATATTTAGTGTTTTCAAAATTTCGAGGGATTTCCGAGGGAAAATTTTCCCTCGGAAATCCCTCGGAATTCCCTCGGAATTTGCAATATATATTTTTTAAAATTAAGCACTACATAATAATTTGTTGAGTTTAAATACAATCCATGACAATTATATGTATAATTAGTGAGTAAAATAAGATAATTTTAGTTATTAAATGAGTGAATTGGTGGTTATACATATGTAATCAAACATTCGGTAAGTATTTGGAACGATATCATAACATTAAGGACATTCGTTTTATTTTAAATTGAAATTTAATTTCATTTTCACATATTTTCGGAAGATAATTTTTTCTTATTTAATTTACTAACAAATAAAACATCATGTTATTACATTTAATATTTAAAAACAATATTTTCTCTTTTTTTTAATATTTAGTTTTTTTGAAATTCCGAGGGAATTCCGAGTAAAAACGGAATTCCCTCGGAATTTACAATATATATTTTTTAAAATTAAGCACTACATAATAATTTGTTGAGTTTAAATACAATCCTTGACAATTATATGTACAATTAGTGAATAAAAAAAGATAATTTTAGTTATTAAATTAGTGAATTGGTGGTTATACATATGTAATCAAACATTCGGTAAGTATTTGGAACGATATCATAACATTAAGTACATTCGTTTTATTTTAAATTGAAATCGAATTTCATTTTCACATATTTTCGGAAGATAATTTTTTCTTATTTAATTTACTAACAAATAAAACATCATGTTATTACATTTAATATTTAAAAACAATATTTTCTCTTTTTTTTTTTAATATTTAGTGTTTTCAAAATTCCGAGGGATTTCCGAGGGAAAATTTTCCCTCGGAAATCCCTCGGAATTCCCTCGGAATTTGCAATATATATTTTTTAAAATTAAGCACTACATAATAATTTGTTGAGTTTAAATACAATCCATGACAATTATATGTATAATTAGTGAGTAAAATAAGATAATTTTAGTTATTAAATGAGTGAATTGGTGGTTATACATATGTAATCAAACATTCGGTAAGTATTTGGAACGATATCATAACATTAAGGACATTCGTTTTATTTTAAATTGAAATTTAATTTCATTTTCACATATTTTCGGAAGATAATTTTTTCTTATTTAATTTACTAACAAATAAAACATCATGTTATTACATTTAATATTTAAAAACAATATTTTCTCTTTTTTTTAATATTTAGTTTTTTTGAAATTCCGAGGGAATTCCGAGGGAAAACGGAATTCCCACGGAATTTACAATATATATTTTTTAAGATTAAGCACTACATAATAATTTGTTGAGTTTAAATACAATCCATGACAATTATATGTATAATTAGTGAATAAAATAAGAGAATTTTAGTTATTAAATGAGTGAATTGGTGGTTATACATATGTAATCAAACATTCGGTAAGTATTTGGAACGATATCATAACATTAAGGACATTCGTTTTATTTTAAATTGAAATCGAATTTCATTTTCACATATTTTCGGAAGATAATTTTTTCTTATTTAATTAACTTACAAATAAAACATCATGTTATTACATTTAATATTTAAAAACAATATTTTCTCTTTTTTTTAATATTTAGTTTTTTTGAAATTCCGAGGGAATTCCGAGGAAAAACGGAATTCCCTCGGAATTTACAATATATATTTTTTAAAATTAAGCACTACATAATAATTTGTTGAGTTTAAATACAATCCTTGACAATTATATGTACAATTAGTGAATAAAAAAAGATAATTTTAGTTATTAAATTAGTGAATTGGTGGTTATACATATGTAATCAAACATTCGGTAAGTATTTGGAACGATATCATAACATTAAGTACATTCGTTTTATTTTAAATTGAAATCGAATTTCATTTTCACATATTTTCGGAAGATAATTTTTTCTTATTTAATTTACTAACAAATAAAACATCATGTTATTACATTTAATATTTAAAAACAATATTTTCTCTTTTTTTTTTTAATATTTAGTGTTTTCAAAATTCCGAGGGATTTCCGAGGGAAAATTTTCCCTCGGAAATCCCTCGGAATTCCCTCGTAATTTGCAATATATATTTTTTAAAATTAAGCACTACATAATAATTTGTTGAGTTTAAATACAATCCATGACAATTATATGTATAATTAGTGAGTAAAATAAGATAATTTTAGTTATTAAATGAGTGAATTGGTGGTTATACATATGTAATCAAACATTCGGTAAGTATTTGGAACGATATCATAACATTAAGGACATTCGTTTTATTTTAAATTGAAATTTAATTTCATTTTCACATATTTTCGGAAGATAATTTTTTCTTATTTAATTTACTAACAAATAAAACATCATGTTATTACATTTAATATTTAAAAACAATATTTTCTCTTTTTTTTAATATTTAGTTTTTTTGAAATTCCGAGGGAATTCCGAGGGAAAACGGAATTCCCACGGAATTTACAATATATATTTTTTAAGATTAAGCACTACATAATAATTTGTTGAGTTTAAATACAATCCATGACAATTATATGTATAATTAGTGAATAAAATAAGAGAATTTTAGTTATTAAATGAGTGAATTGGTGGTTATACATATGTAATCAAACATTCGGTAAGTATTTGGAACGATATCATAACATTAAGGACATTCGTTTTATTTTAAATTGAAATCGAATTTCATTTTCACATATTTTCGGAAGATAATTTTTTCTTATTTAATTAACTTACAAATAAAACATCATGTTATTACATTTAATATTTAAAAACAATATTTTCTCTTTTTTTTAATATTTAGTTTTTTTGAAATTCCGAGGGAATTCCGAGGAAAAACGGAATTCCCTCGGAATTTACAATATATATTTTTTAAAATTAAGCACTACATAATAATTTGTTGAGTTTAAATACAATCCTTGACAATTATATGTACAATTAGTGAATAAAAAAAGATAATTTTAGTTATTAAATTAGTGAATTGGTGGTTATACATATGTAATCAAACATTCGGTAAGTATTTGGAACGATATCATAACATTAAGTACATTCGTTTTATTTTAAATTGAAATCGAATTTCATTTTCACATATTTTCGGAAGATAATTTTTTCTTATTTAATTTACTAACAAATAAAACATCATGTTATTACATTTAATATTTAAAAACAATATTTTCTCTTTTTTTTTTTAATATTTAGTGTTTTCAAAATTCCGAGGGATTTCCGAGGGAAAATTTTCCCTCGGAAATCCCTCGGAATTCCCTCGTAATTTGCAATATATATTTTTTAAAATTAAGCACTACATAATAATTTGTTGAGTTTAAATACAATCCATGACAATTATATGTATAATTAGTGAGTAAAATAAGATAATTTTAGTTATTAAATGAGTGAATTGGTGGTTATACATATGTAATCAAACATTCGGTAAGTATTTGGAACGATATCATAACATTAAGGACATTCGTTTTATTTTAAATTGAAATTTAATTTCATTTTCACATATTTTCGGAAGATAATTTTTTCTTATTTAATTTACTAACAAATAAAACATCATGTTATTACATTTAATATTTAAAAACAATATTTTCTCTTTTTTTTTTTAATATTTAGTGTTTTCAAAATTCCGAGGGATTTCCGAGTAAAAACGGAATTCCCTCGGAATTTACAATATATATTTTTTAAAATTAAGCACTACATAATAATTTGTTGAGTTTAAATACAATCCTTGACAATTATATGTACAATTAGTGAATAAAAAAAGATAATTTTAGTTATTAAATTAGTGAATTGGTGGTTATACATATGTAATCAAACATTCGGTAAGTATTTGGAACGATATCATAACATTAAGTACATTCGTTTTATTTTAAATTGAAATCGAATTTCATTTTCACATATTTTCGGAAGATAATTTTTTCTTATTTAATTTACTAACAAATAAAACATCATGTTATTACATTTAATATTTAAAAACAACATTTTCTCTTTTTTTTTTTAATATTTAGTGTTTTCGAAATTCCGAGGGAATTCCGAGGGATTTCCGAGGGAAAAAGATTTTCACTCGGAATTCCCTCGGAATTTCCAATATATATTTTTTAAGATTAAGCACTACATAATAATTTGTTGATTTTAAATACAAACCACGACAATTATATGTATAATTAGTGAATAAAATAAGATAATCTTAGTTATTAAATGAATGAATTGATGGTTATACATATGTAATCAAACATTCGGTAAGTATTTGGAACGATATCATAACGTTGAGGACATTCGTTTTATTTTAAATTGAAATCGAATTTCATTTTCACATATTTTTGGAAGATAATTTTTTCTTATTTAATTAACTAACAAATAAAACATCATGTTCTTACATTTAATATTTAAAAACAATATTTTCTCTTTTTTTTAATATTTAGTTTTTTCAAAATTCCGAGGGAATTCCGAGGGATTTCCGAGGGAAAAAGATTTTCACTAGGAATTCCCTCGGAATTTACAATATATATTTTTTAAGATTAAGCACTACATAATAATTTGTTGAGTTTAAATACAATCCTTGACAATTATATGTATAATTAGTGAATAAAATAAGATAATTTTAGTTATTAAATGAGTGAATTGATGGTTATACATATGTAATCAAACATTCGGTAAGTATTTGGAACGATATCATAACATTAAGGACATTCGTTTTATTTTAAATTGAAATCGAATTTCATTTTCACATATTTTCGGAAGATAATTTTTTCTTATTTAATTTACTAACAAATAAAACATCATGTTATTACATTTAATATTTAAAAACAATATTTTCTCTTTTTTTTAATATTTAGTTTTTTTGAAATTCCGAGGGAATTCCGAGTAAAAACGGAATTCCCTCGGAATTTACAATATATATTTTTTAAAATTAAGCACTACATAATAATTTGTTGAGTTTAAATACAATCCTTGACAATTATATGTACAATTAGTGAATAAAAAAAGATAATTTTAGTTATTAAATTAGTGAATTGGTGGTTATACATATGTAATCAAACATTCGGTAAGTATTTGGAACGATATCATAACATTAAGTACATTCGTTTTATTTTAAATTGAAATCGAATTTCATTTTCACATATTTTCGGAAGATAATTTTTTCTTATTTAATTTACTAACAAATAAAACATCATGTTATTACATTTAATATTTAAAAACAACATTTTCTCTTTTTTTTTTTAATATTTAGTGTTTTCGAAATTCCGAGGGAATTCCGAGGGATTTCCGAGGGAAAAAGATTTTCACTCGGAATTCCCTCGGAATTTCCAATATATATTTTTTAAGATTAAGCACTACATAATAATTTGTTGATTTTAAATACAAACCACGACAATTATATGTATAATTAGTGAATAAAATAAGATAATCTTAGTTATTAAATGAATGAATTGATGGTTATACATATGTAATCAAACATTCGGTAAGTATTTGGAACGATATCATAACGTTGAGGACATTCGTTTTATTTTAAATTGAAATCGAATTTCATTTTCACATATTTTTGGAAGATAATTTTTTCTTATTTAATTAACTAACAAATAAAACATCATGTTCTTACATTTAATATTTAAAAACAATATTTTCTCTTTTTTTTAATATTTAGTTTTTTCAAAATTCCGAGGGAATTCCGAGGGATTTCCGAGGGAAAAAGATTTTCACTAGGAATTCCCTCGGAATTTACAATATATATTTTTTAAGATTAAGCACTACATAATAATTTGTTGAGTTTAAATACAATCCTTGACAATTATATGTATAATTAGTGAATAAAATAAGATAATTTTAGTTATTAAATGAGTGAATTGATGGTTATACATATGTAATCAAACATTCGGTAAGTATTTGGAACGATATCATAACATTAAGGACATTCGTTTTATTTTAAATTGAAATCGAATTTCATTTTCACATATTTTCGGAAGATAATTTTTTCTTATTTAATTTACTAACAAATAAAACATCATGTTATTACATTTAATATTTAAAAACAATATTTTCTCTTTTTTTTAATATTTAGTTTTTTTGAAATTCCGAGGGAATTCCGAGTAAAAACGGAATTCCCTCGGAATTTACAATATATATTTTTTAAAATTAAGCACTACATAATAATTTGTTGAGTTTAAATACAATCCTTGACAATTATATGTACAATTAGTGAATAAAAAAAGATAATTTTAGTTATTAAATTAGTGAATTGGTGGTTATACATATGTAATCAAACATTCGGTAAGTATTTGGAACGATATCATAACATTAAGTACATTCGTTTTATTTTAAATTGAAATCGAATTTCATTTTCACATATTTTCGGAAGATAATTTTTTCTTATTTAATTTACTAACAAATAAAACATCATGTTATTACATTTAATATTTAAAAACAACATTTTCTCTTTTTTTTTTTAATATTTAGTGTTTTCGAAATTCCGAGGGAATTCCGAGGGATTTCCGAGGGAAAAAGATTTTCACTCGGAATTCCCTCGGAATTTCCAATATATATTTTTTAAGATTAAGCACTACATAATAATTTGTTGATTTTAAATACAAACCACGACAATTATATGTATAATTAGTGAATAAAATAAGATAATCTTAGTTATTAAATGAATGAATTGATGGTTATACATATGTAATCAAACATTCGGTAAGTATTTGGAACGATATCATAACGTTGAGGACATTCGTTTTATTTTAAATTGAAATCGAATTTCATTTTCACATATTTTTGGAAGATAATTTTTTCTTATTTAATTAACTAACAAATAAAACATCATGTTCTTACATTTAATATTTAAAAACAATATTTTCTCTTTTTTTTAATATTTAGTTTTTTCAAAATTCCGAGTGAATTCCGAGGGATTTCCGAGGGAAAAAGATTTTCACTAGGAATTCCCTCGGAATTTACAATATATATTTTTTAAGATTAAGCACTACATAATAATTTGTTGAGTTTAAATACAATCCTTGACAATTATATGTATAATTAGTGAATAAAATAAGATAATTTTAGTTATTAAATGAGTGAATTGATGGTTATACATATGTAATCAAACATTCGGTAAGTATTTGGAACGATATCATAACATTAAGGACATTCGTTTTATTTTAAATTGAAATCGAATTTCATTTTCACATATTTTCGGAAGATAATTTTTTCTTATTTAATTTACTAACAAATAAAACATCATGTTATTACATTTAATATTTAAAAACAATATTTTCTCTTTTTTTTAATATTTAGTTTTTTTGAAATTCCGAGGGAATTCCGAGTAAAAACGGAATTCCCTCGGAATTTACAATATATATTTTTTAAAATTAAGCACTACATAATAATTTGTTGAGTTTAAATACAATCCTTGACAATTATATGTACAATTAGTGAAAAAAAAAGATAATTTTAGTTATTAAATTAGTGAATTGGTGGTTATACATATGTAATCAAACATTCGGTAAGTATTTGGAACGATATCATAACATTAAGTACATTCGTTTTATTTTAAATTGAAATCGAATTTCATTTTCACATATTTTCGGAAGATAATTTTTTCTTATTTAATTTACTAACAAATAAAACATCATGTTATTACATTTAATATTTAAAAACAATATTTTCTCTTTTTTTTTTTTTAATATTTAGTGTTTTCGAAATTCCGAGGGAATTCCGAGGGATTTCCGAGGGAAAAAGATTTTCACTCGGAATTCCCTCGGAATTTCCAATATATGTTTTTTAAGATTAAGAACTACATAATAATTTGTTGATTTTAAATACAAACCACGACAATTATATGTATAATTAGTGAATAAAATAAGATAATCTTAGTTATTAAATGAATGAATTGATGGTTATACATATGTAATCAAACATTCGGTAAGTATTTGGAACGATATCATAAAGTTGAGGGCATTCGTTTTATTTTAAATTGAAAACGAATTTCATTTTCACATATTTTTGGAAGATAATTTTTTCTTATTTAATTAACTAACAAATAAAACATCATTTTCTTACATTTAATATTTAAAAACAATATTTTCTCTTTTTTTTAATATTTAGTTTTTTCAAAATTCCGAGGGAATTCCGAGGGATTTCCGAGGGAAAAAGATTTTCACTAGGAATTCCCTCGGAATTTACAATATATATTTTTTAAGATTAAGCACTACATAATAATTTGTTGAGTTTAAATACAATCCTTGACAATTATATGTATAATTAGTGAATAAAATAAGATAATTTTAGTTATTAAATGAGTGAATTGATGGTTATACATATGTAATCAAACATTCGGTAAGTATTTGGAACGATATCATAACGTTAAGGACATTCGTTTTATTTTAAATTGAAATCGAATTTCAATTTCACATATTTTTGTAAGATAATTTTTTCTTATTTAATAAAATAACAAATAAAACATCAAGTTATTACATTTAATATTTAAAAACAATATTTTCTCTTTTTTTTAATATTTAGTTTTTTTGAAATTCCGAGGGAATTCCAAGTGAAAACGGAATTCCATCGGAATTTACAATATATATTTTTTAAAACTAAGCACTACATAATAATTTGTTGAGTTTAAATACAATCCATGACAATTATATGTACAATTAGTGAATAAAAAAAGATAATTTTTGTTATTAAATGAGTGAATTGGTGGTTATACATATGTAATCAAACATTCGGTAAGTATTTGGAACGATATCATAACATTAAGGACATTCGTTTTATTTTAAATTGAAATCGAATTTCATTTTCACATATTTTCGGAAGATAATTTTTTCTTATTTAATTTACTAACAAATAAAACATCATGTTATTACATTTAATATTTAAAAACAATATTTTCTCTTTTTTTTAATATTTAGTTTTTTTGAAATTCCGAGGGAATTCCGAGTAAAAACGGAATTCCCTCGGAATTTACAATATATATTTTTTAAAATTAAGCACTACATAATAATTTGTTGAGTTTAAATACAATCCTTGACAATTATATGTACAATTAGTGAATAAAAAAAGATAATTTTAGTTATTAAATTAGTGAATTGGTGGTTATGCATATGTAATCAAACATTCGGTAAGTATTTGGAACGATATCATAACATTAAGTACATTCGTTTTATTTTAAATTGAAATCGAATTTCATTTTCACATATTTTCGGAAGATAATTTTTTCTTATTTAATTTACTAACAAATAAAACATCATGTTATTACATTTAATATTTAAAAACAACATTTTCTCTTTTTTTTTTTAATATTTAGTGTTTTCGAAATTCCGAGGGAATTCCGAGGGATTTCCGAGGGAAAAAGATTTTCACTCGGAATTCCCTCGGAATTTCCAATATATATTTTTTAAGATTAAGCACTACATAATAATTTGTTGATTTTAAATACAAACCACGACAATTATATGTATAATTAGTGAATAAAATAAGATAATCTTAGTTATTAAATGAATGAATTGATGGTTATACATATGTAATCAAACATTCGGTAAGTATTTGGAACGATATCATAACGTTGAGGACATTCGTTTTATTTTAAATTGAAATCGAATTTCATTTTCACATATTTTTGGAAGATAATTTTTTCTTATTTAATTAACTAACAAATAAAACATCATGTTCTTACATTTAATATTTAAAAACAATATTTTCTCTTTTTTTTAATATTTAGTTTTTTCAAAATTCCGAGTGAATTCCGAGGGATTTCCGAGGGAAAAAGATTTTCACTAGGAATTCCCTCGGAATTTACAATATATATTTTTTAAGATTAAGCACTACATAATAATTTGTTGAGTTTAAATACAATCCTTGACAATTATATGTATAATTAGTGAATAAAATAAGATAATTTTAGTTATTAAATGAGTGAATTGATGGTTATACATATGTAATCAAACATTCGGTAAGTATTTGGAACGATATCATAACATTAAGGACATTCGTTTTATTTTAAATTGAAATCGAATTTCATTTTCACATATTTTCGGAAGATAATTTTTTCTTATTTAATTTACTAACAAATAAAACATCATGTTATTACATTTAATATTTAAAAACAATATTTTCTCTTTTTTTTAATATTTAGTTTTTTTGAAATTCCGAGGGAATTCCAAGTGAAAACGGAATTCCATCGGAATTTACAATATATATTTTTTAAAACTAAGCACTACATAATAATTTGTTGAGTTTAAATACAATCCATGACAATTATATGTACAATTAGTGAATAAAAAAAGATAATTTTTGTTATTAAATGAGTGAATTGGTGGTTATACATATGTAATCAAACATTCGGTAAGTATTTGGAACGATATCATAACATTAAGGACATTCGTTTTATTTTAAATTGAAATCGAATTTCATTTTCACATATTTTCGGAAGATAATTTTTTCTTATTTAATTTACTAACAAATAAAACATCATGTTATTATATTTAATATTTAAAAACAATATTTTCTCTTTTTTTTAATATTTAGTTTTTTTGAAATTCCGAGGGAATTCCGAGTAAAAACGGAATTCCCTCGGAATTTACAATATATATTTTTTAAAATTAAGCACTACATAATAATTTGTTGAGTTTAAATACAATCCTTGACAATTATATGTACAATTAGTGAATAAAAAAAGATAATTTTAGTTATTAAATTAGTGAATTGGTGGTTATACATATGTAATCAAACATTCGGTAAGTATTTGGAACGATATCATAACATTAAGTACATTCGTTTTATTTTAAATTGAAATCGAATTTCATTTTCACATATTTTCGGAAGATAATTTTTTCTTATTTAATTTACTAACAAATAAAACATCATGTTATTACATTTAATATTTAAAAACAACATTTTCTCTTTTTTTTTTTAATATTTAGTGTTTTCGAAATTCCGAGGGAATTCCGAGGGATTTCCGAGGGAAAAAGATTTTCACTCGGAATTCCCTCGGAATTTCCAATATATATTTTTTAAGATTAAGCACTACATAATAATTTGTTGATTTTAAATACAAACCACGACAATTATATGTATAATTAGTGAATAAAATAAGATAATCTTAGTTATTAAATGAATGAATTGATGGTTATACATATGTAATCAAACATTCGGTAAGTATTTGGAACGATATCATAACGTTGAGGACATTCGTTTTATTTTAAATTGAAATCGAATTTCATTTTCACATATTTTTGGAAGATAATTTTTTCTTATTTAATTAACTAACAAATAAAACATCATGTTCTTACATTTAATATTTAAAAACAATATTTTCTCTTTTTTTTAATATTTAGTTTTTTCAAAATTCCGAGTGAATTCCGAGGGATTTCCGAGGGAAAAAGATTTTCACTAGGAATTCCCTCGGAATTTACAATATATATTTTTTAAGATTAAGCACTACATAATAATTTGTTGAGTTTAAATACAATCCTTGACAATTATATGTATAATTAGTGAATAAAATAAGATAATTTTAGTTATTAAATGAGTGAATTGATGGTTATACATATGTAATCAAACATTCGGTAAGTATTTGGAACGATATCATAACATTAAGGACATTCGTTTTATTTTAAATTGAAATCGAATTTCATTTTCACATATTTTCGGAAGATAATTTTTTCTTATTTAATTTACTAACAAATAAAACATCATGTTATTACATTTAATATTTAAAAACAATATTTTCTCTTTTTTTTAATATTTAGTTTTTTTCAAATTCCGAGGGAATTCCGAGTAAAAACGGAATTCCCTCGGAATTTACAATATATATTTTTTAAAATTAAGCACTACATAATAATTTGTTGAGTTTAAATACAATCCTTGACAATTATATGTACAATTAGTGAAAAAAAAAAGATAATTTTAGTTATTAAATTAGTGAATTGATGGTTATACATATGTAATCAAACATTCGGTAAGTATTTGGAACGATATCATAACGTTGAGGACATTCGTTTTATTTTAAATTGAAATCGAATTTCATTTTCACATATTTTCGGAAGATAATTTTTTCTTATTTAATTTACTAACAAATAAAACATCATGTTATTACATTTAATATTTAAAAACAATATTTTCTCTTTTTTTTTTTTTAATATTTAGTGTTTTCGAAATTCCGAGGGAATTCCGAGGGATTTCCGAGGGAAAAAGATTTTCACTCGGAATTCCCTCGGAATTTCCAATATATGTTTTTTAAGATTAAGCACTACATAATAATTTGTTGATTTTAAATACAAACCACGACAATTATATGTATAATTAGTGAATAAAATAAGATAATCTTAGTTATTAAATGAATGAATTGATGGTTATACATATGTAATCAAACATTCGGTAAGTATTTGGAACGATATCATAAAGTTGAGGGCATTCGTTTTATTTTAAATTGAAATCGAATTTCATTTTCACATATTTTTGGAAGATAATTTTTTCTTATTTAATTAACTAACAAATAAAACATCATTTTCTTACATTTAATATTTAAAAACAATATTTTCTCTTTTTTTTTAATATTTAGTTTTTTCAAAATTCCGAGGGAATTCCGAGGGATTTCCGAGGGAAAAAGATTTTCACTAGGAATTCCCTCGGAATTTACAATATATATTTTTTAAGATTAAGCACTACATAATAATTTGTTGAGTTTAAATACAATCCTTGACAATTATATGTATAATTAGTGAATAAAATAAGATAATTTTAGTTATTAAATGAGTGAATTGATGGTTATACATATGTAATCAAACATTCGGTAAGTATTTGGAACGATATCATAACGTTAAGGACATTCGTTTTATTTTAAATTGAAATCGAATTTCAATTTCACATATTTTTGTAAGATAATTTTTTCTTATTTAATAAAATAACAAATAAAACATCAAGTTATTACATTTAATATTTAAAAACAATATTTTCTCTTTTTTTTAATATTTAGTTTTTTTGAAATTCCGAGGGAATTCCAAGTGAAAACGGAATTCCATCGGAATTTACAATATATATTTTTTAAAACTAAGCACTACATACTAATTTGTTGAGTTTAAATACAATCCATGACAATTATATGTACAATTAGTGAATAAAAAAAGATAATTTTTGTTATTAAATGAGTGAATTGGTGGTTATACATATGTAATCAAACATTCGGTAAGTATTTGGAACGATATCATAACATTAAGGACATTCGTTTTATTTTAAATTGAAATCGAATTTCATTTTCACATATTTTCGGAAGATAATTTTTTCTTATTTAATTTACTAACAAATAAAACATCATGTTATTACATTTAATATTTAAAAACAATATTTTCTCTTTTTTTTAATATTTAGTTTTTTTGAAATTCCGAGGGAATTCCGAGTAAAAACGGAATTCCCTCGGAATTTACAATATATATTTTTTAAAATTAAGCACTACATAATAATTTGTTGAGTTTAAATACAATCCTTGACAATTATATGTACAATTAGTGAATAAAAAAAGATAATTTTAGTTATTAAATTAGTGAATTGGTGGTTATACATATGTAATCAAACATTCGGTAAGTATTTGGAACGATATCATAACATTAAGTACATTCGTTTTATTTTAAATTGAAATCGAATTTCATTTTCACATATTTTCGGAAGATAATTTTTTCTTATTTAATTTACTAACAAATAAAACATCATGTTATTACATTTAATATTTAAAAACAACATTTTCTCTTTTTTTTTTTAATATTTAGTGTTTTCGAAATTCCGAGGGAATTCCGAGGGATTTCCGAGGGAAAAAGATTTTCACTCGGAATTCCCTCGGAATTTCCAATATATATTTTTTAAGATTAAGCACTACATAATAATTTGTTGATTTTAAATACAAACCACGACAATTATATGTATAATTAGTGAATAAAATAAGATAATCTTAGTTATTAAATGAATGAATTGATGGTTATACATATGTAATCAAACATTCGGTAAGTATTTGGAACGATATCATAACGTTGAGGACATTCGTTTTATTTTAAATTGAAATCGAATTTCATTTTCACATATTTTTGGAAGATAATTTTTTCTTATTTAATTAACTAACAAATAAAACATCATGTTCTTACATTTAATATTTAAAAACAATATTTTCTCTTTTTTTTAATATTTAGTTTTTTCAAAATTCCGAGTGAATTCCGAGGGATTTCCGAGGGAAAAAGATTTTCACTAGGAATTCCCTCGGAATTTACAATATATATTTTTTAAGATTAAGCACTACATAATAATTTGTTGAGTTTAAATACAATCCTTGACAATTATATGTATAATTAGTGAATAAAATAAGATAATTTTAGTTATTAAATGAGTGAATTGATGGTTATACATATGTAATCAAACATTCGGTAAGTATTTGGAACGATATCATAACATTAAGGACATTCGATTTATTTTAAATTGAAATCGAATTTCATTTTCACATATTTTCGGAAGATAATTTTTTCTTATTTAATTTACTAACAAATAAAACATCATGTTATTACATTTAATATTTAAAAACAATATTTTCTCTTTTTTTTAATATTTAGTTTTTTTGAAATTCCGAGGGAATTCCGAGTAAAAACGGAATTCCCTCGGAATTTACAATATATATTTTTTAAAATTAAGCACTACATAATAATTTGTTGAGTTTAAATACAATCCTTGAAAATTATATGTACAATTAGTGAAAAAAAAAGATAATTTTAGTTATTAAATTAGTGAATTGGTGGTTATACATATGTAATCAAACATTCGGTAAGTATTTGGAACGATATCATAACATTAAGTACATTCGTTTTATTTTAAATTGAAATCGAATTTCATTTTCACATATTTTCGGAAGATAATTTTTTCTTATTTAATTTACTAACAAATAAAACATCATGTTATTACATTTAATATTTAAAAACAATATTTTCTTTTTTTTTTTTTTTAATATTTAGTGTTTTCGAAATTCCGAGGGAATTCCGAGGGATTTCCGAGGGAAAAAGATTTTCACTCGGAATTCCCTCGGAATTTCCAATATATGTTTTTTAAGATTAAGCACTACATAATAATTTGTTGATTTTAAATACAAACCACGACAATTATATGTATAATTAGTGAATAAAATAAGATAATCTTAGTTATTAAATGAATGAATTGATGGTTATACATATGTAATCAAACATTCGGTAAGTATTTGGAACGATATCATAAAGTTGAGGGCATTCGTTTTATTTTAAATTGAAATCGAATTTCATTTTCACATATTTTTGGAAGATAATTTTTTCTTATTTAATTAACTAACAAATAAAACATCATGTTCTTACATTTAATATTTAAAAACAATATTTTCTCTTTTTTTTAATATTTAATTTTTTCAAAATTCCGAGGGAATTCCGAGGGATTTCCGAGGGAAAAAGATTTTCACTAGGAATTCCCTCGGAATTTACAATATATATTTTTTAAGATTAAGCACTACATAATAATTTGTTGAGTTTAAATACAATCCTTGACAATTATATGTATAATTAGTGAATAAAATAAGATAATTTTAGTTATTAAATGAGTGAATTGATGGTTATACATATGTAATCAAACATTCGGTAAGTATTTGGAACGATATCATAACGTTAAGGACATTCGTTTTATTTTAAATTGAAATCGAATTTCAATTTCACATATTTTTGTAAGATAATTTTTTCTTATTTAATAAAATAACAAATAAAACATCAAGTTATTACATTTAATATTTAAAAACAATATTTTCTCTTTTTTTTAATATTTAGTTTTTTTGAAATTCCGAGGGAATTCCAAGTGAAAACGGAATTCCATCGGAATTTACAATATATATTTTTTAAAACTAAGCACTACATAATAATTTGTTGAGTTTAAATACAATCCATGACAATTATATGTACAATTAGTGAATAAAAAAAGATAATTTTTGTTATTAAATGAGTGAATTGGTGGTTATACATATGTAATCAAACATTCGGTAAGTATTTGGAACGATATCATAACATTAAGGACATTCGTTTTATTTTAAATTGAAATCGAATTTCATTTTCACATATTTTCGGAAGATAATTTTTTCTTATTTAATTTACTAACAAATAAAACATCATGTTATTACATTTAATATTTAAAAACAATATTTTCTCTTTTTTTTAATATTTAGTTTTTTTGAAATTCCGAGGGAATTCCGAGTAAAAACGGAATTCCCTCGGAATTTACAATATATATTTTTTAAAATTAAGCACTACATAATAATTTGTTGAGTTTAAATACAATCCTTGACAATTATATGTACAATTAGTGAATAAAAAAAGATAATTTTAGTTATTAAATTAGTGAATTGGTGGTTATACATATGTAATCAAACATTCGGTAAGTATTTGGAACGATATCATAACATTAAGTACATTCGTTTTATTTTAAATTGAAATCGAATTTCATTTTCACATATTTTCGGAAGATAATTTTTTCTTATTTAATTAACTAACAAATAAAACATCATTTTCTTACATTTAATATTTAAAAACAATATTTTCTCTTTTTTTTTAATATTTAGTTTTTTCAAAATTCCGAGGGAATTCCGAGGGATTTCCGAGGGAAAAAGATTTTCACTAGGAATTCCCTCGGAATTTACAATATATATTTTTTAAGATTAAGCACTACATAATAATTTGTTGAGTTTAAATACAATCCTTGACAATTATATGTATAATTAGTGAATAAAATAAGATAATTTTAGTTATTAAATGAGTGAATTGATGGTTAAACATATGTAATCAAACATTCGGTAAGTATTTGGAACGATATCATAACGTTAAGGACATTCGTTTTATTTTAAATTGAAATCGAATTTCAATTTCACATATTTTTGTAAGATAATTTTTTCTTATTTAATAAAATAACAAATAAAACATCATGTTATTACATTTAATATCTAAAAACAATATTTTCTCTTTTTTTTAATATTTAGTTTTTTTGAAATTCCGAGGGAATTCCAAGTGAAAACGGAATTCCATCGGAATTTACAATATATATTTTTTAAAACTAAGCACTACATAATAATTTGTTGAGTTTAAATACAATCCATGACAATTATATGTACAATTAGTGAATAAAAAAAGATAATTTTTGTTATTAAATGAGTGAATTGGTGGTTATACATATGTAATCAAACATTCGGTAAGTATTTGAACGATATCATAACATTAAGGACATTCGTTTTATTTTAAATTGAAATCGAATTTCATTTTCACATATTTTCGGAAGATAATTTTTTCTTATTTAATTTACTAACAAATAAAACATCATGTTATTACATTTAATATTTAAAAACAATATTTTCTCTTTTTTTTAATATTTAGTTTTTTCAAAATTCCGAGGGAATTCCGAGGGAATTCCGAGGGAAAACGGAATTCCCACGGAATTTACAATATATATTTTTTAAAATTAAGCACTACATAATAATTTGTTGAGTTTAAATACAATCCATGACAATTATATGTGTAATTAGTGAATAAAATAAGATAATTTTAGTTATTAAATGAGTGAATTGGTGGTTACACATATCTAATCAAACATTCGGTAAGTATTTGGAACGATATCATAACATTAAGGACATTCGTTTTATTTTAAATTGAAATCGAATTTCATTTTCACATATTTTCGGAAGATAATTTTTTCTTATTTAATTAACTTACAAATAAAACATCATGTTATTACATTTAATATTTAAAAACAATATTTTCTCTTTTTTTTAATATTTAGTTTTTTTGAAATTCCGAGGGAATTCCGAGGAAAAACGGAATTCCCTCGGAATTTACAATATATATTTTTTAAAATTAAGCACTACATAATAATTTGTTGAGTTTAAATACAATCCTTGACAATTATATGTACAATTAGTGAATAAAAAAAGATAATTTTAGTTATTAAATTAGTGAATTGGTGGTTATACATATGTAATCAAACATTCGGTAAGTATTTGGAACGATATCATAACATTAAGTACATTCGTTTTATTTTAAATTGAAATCGAATTTCATTTTCACATATTTTCGGAAGATAATTTTTTCTTATTTAATTTACTAACAAATAAAACATCATGTTATTACATTTAATATTTAAAAACAATATTTTCTCTTTTTTTTTTTAATATTTAGTGTTTTCAAAATTCCGAGGGATTTCCGAGGGAAAATTTTCCCTCGGAAATCCCTAGGAATTCCCTCGGAATTTGCAATATATATTTTTTAAAATTAAGCACTACATAATAATTTGTTGAGTTTAAATACAATCCATGGCAATTATATGTATAATTAGTGAGTAAAATAAGATAATTTTAGTTATTAAATGAGTGAATTGGTGGTTATACATATGTAATCAAACATTCGGTAAGTATTTGGAACGATATCATAACATTAAGGACATTCGTTTTATTTTAAATTGAAATTTAATTTCATTTTCACATATTTTCGGAAGATAATTTTTTCTTATTTAATTTACTAACAAATAAAACATCATGTTATTACATTTAATATTTAAAAACAATATTTTCTCTTTTTTTTTAATATTTAGTTTTTTTGAAATTCCGAGGGAATTCCGAGGGAAAACGGAATTCCCACGGAATTTACAATATATATTTTTTAAGATTAAGCACTACATAATAATTTGTTGAGTTTAAATACAATCCATGACAATTATATGTATAATTAGTGAATAAAATAAGAGAATTTTAGTTATTAAATGGGTGAATTGGTGGTTATACATATGTAATCAAACATTCGGTAAGTATTTGGAACGATATCATAACATTAAGGACATTCGTTTTATTTTAAATTGAAATCGAATTTCATTTTCACATATTTTCGGAAGATAATTTTTTCTTATTTAATTAACTCACAAATAAAACATCATGTTATTACATTTAATATTTAAAAACAATATTTTCTCTTTTTTTTAATATTTAGTTTTTTTGAAATTCCGAGGGAATTCCGAGGAAAAACGGAATTCCCTCGGAATTTACAATATATATTTTTTAAAATTAAGCACTACATAATAATTTGTTGAGTTTAAATACAATCCTTGACAATTATATGTACAATTAGTGAATAAAAAAAGATAATTTTAGTTATTAAATTAGTGAATTGGTGGTTATACATATGTAATCAAACATTCGGTAAGTATTTGGAACGATATCATAACATTAAGTACATTCGTTTTATTTTAAATTGAAATCGAATTTCATTTTCACATATTTTCGGAAGATAATTTTTTCTTATTTAATTTACTAACAAATAAAACATCATGTTATTACATTTAATATTTAAAAACAATATTTTCTCTTTTTTTTTTTAATATTTAGTGTTTTCAAAATTCCGAGGGATTTCCGAGGGAAAATTTTCCCTCGGAAATCCCTCGGAATTCCCTCGGAATTTGCAATATATATTTTTTAAAATTAAGCACTACATAATAATTTGTTGAGTTTAAATACAATCCATGACAATTATATGTATAATTAGTGAATAAAATAAGATAATTTTAGTTATTAAATGAGTGAATTGGTGGTTATACATATGTAATCAAACATTCGGTAAGTATTTGGAACGATATCATAACATTAAGGACATTCGTTTTATTTTAAATTGAAATTTAATTTCATTTTCACATATTTTCGGAAGATAATTTTTTCTTATTTAATTTACTAACAAATAAAACATCATGTTATTACATTTAATATTTAAAAACAATATTTTCTCTTTTTTTTAATATTTAGTTTTTTTGAAATTCCGAGGGAATTCCGAGGGAAAACGGAATTCCCACGGAATTTACAATATATATTTTTTAAGATTAAGCAGTACATAATAATTTGTTGAGTTTAAATACAATCCATGACAATTATATGTATAATTAGTGAATAAAATAAGAGAATTTTAGTTATTAAATGAGTGAATTGGTGGTTATACATATGTAATCAAACATTCGGTAAGTATTTGGAACGATATCATAACATTAAGGACATTCGTTTTATTTTAAATTGAAATCGAATTTCATTTTCACATATTTTCGGAAGATAATTTTTTCTTATTTAATTTACTAACAAATAAAACATCATGTTATTACATTTAATATTTAAAAACAATATTTTCTCTTTTTTTTAATAATTAGTTTTTTTGAAATTCCGAGGGAATTCCGAGGGAAAACGGAATTCCCACGGAATTTACAATATATATTTTTTAAAATTAAGCACTACATAATAATTTGTTGAGTTTAAATACAATCCATGACAATTATATGTATAATTAGTGAATAAAATAAGATAATTTTAGTTATTAAATGAGTGAATTGGTGGTTATACATATGTAATCAAACATTCGGTAAGTATTTGGAACGATATCATAATATTAAGGACATTCGTTTTATTTTAAATTGAAATCGAATTTCATTTTCACATATTTTCGGAAGATAATTTTTTCTTATTTAATTTACAAACAAATAAAACATCATGTTATTTCATTTAATATTTAAAAATAATATTTTCTCTTTTTTTTTAATATTTAGTGTTTTCGAAATTCCGAGGGATTTCCAAGGGAAAAAGATTTTCCCTCGGAAATCCCTCGGAATTCCCACGAAATTTCCAATATATATTTTTTAAGATTAAGCACTACATAATAATTTGTTGAGTTTAAATACAATCCTTGACAATTATATGTATACTTAGTGAATAAAATAAGATAATTTTAGTTATTAAATGAGTGAATTGATGGTTATACATATGTAATCAAACATTCGGTAAGTATTTGGAACGATATCATAACATTAAGGACATTCGTTTTATTTTAAATTGAAATCGAATTTCTTTTTCAAATATTTTTGGAGGATAATTTTTTCTTATTTAATTAATTAACAAATAAAACATCATGTTATTACATTTAATATTTAAAAACAATATTTTCTCTTTTTTTTAATATTTAGTTTTTTGGAAATTCCAAGGGAATTCCGAGTAAAAACGGAATTCCCTCGGAATTTACAATATATATTTTTTAAAATTAAGCACTACATAATAATTTGTTGAGTTTAAATACAATCCTTGACAATTATATGTACAATTAGTGAATAAAAAAAGATAATTTTAGTTATTAAATTAGTGAATTGGTGGTTATACATATGTAATCAAACATTCGGTAAGTATTTGGAACGATATCATAACATTAAGGACATTCGTTTTATTTTAAATTGAAATCAAATTTCATTTTAACTTATTTTTGGAAGATAATTTTTTCTTATTTTATTAACTAACAAATAAACCATCATGTTATTGCATTTAATATTTAAAAACAATATTTTCTCTTTTTTTTTTTTTAATATTTAGTGTTTTCGAAATTCCGAGGGAATTCCGAGGGATTTCCGAGGGAAAAAGATTTTCACTCGGAATTCCCTCGGAATTTCCAATATATGTTTTTTAAGATTAAGCACTACATAATAATTTGTTGATTTTAAATACAAACCACGACAATTATATGTATAATTAGTGAATAAAATAAGATAATCTTAGTTATTAAATGAATGAATTGATGGTTATACATATGTAATCAAACATTCGGTAAGTATTTGGAACGATATCATAAAGTTGAGGGCATTCGTTTTATTTTAAATTGAAATCGAATTTCATTTTCACATATTTTTGGAAGATAATTTTTTCTTATTTAATTAACTAACAAATAAAACATCATTTTCTTACATTTAATATTTAAAAACAATATTTTCTCTTTTTTTTAATATTTAGTTTTTTTGAAATTCCGAGGGAATTCCGAGTGAAAACGGAATTCCATCGGAATTTACAATATATATTTTTTAAAACTAAGCACTACATAATAATTTTCTGAGTTTAAATACAATCCATGACAATTATATGTACAATTAGTGAATAAAAAAAGATAATTTTTGTTATTAAATGAGTGAATTGGTGGTTATACATATGTAATCAAACATTCGGTAAGTATTTGGAACGATATCATAACATTAAGGACATTCGTTTTATTTTAAATTGAAATCGAATTTCATTTTCACATATTTTCGGAAGATAATTTTTTCTTATTTAATTTACTAACAAATAAAACATCATGTTATTACATGTAATATTTAAAAACAATATTTTCTCTTTTTTTTAATATTTAGTTTTTTTGAAATTCCGAGGGAATTCCGAGGGAAAACGGAATTCCCACGGAATTTACAATATACATTTTTTAAAATTAAGCACTACATAATAATTTGTTGAGTTTAAATACAATCCATGACAATTATATGTATAATTAGTGAATAAAATAAGATAATTTTAGTTATTAAATGAGTGAATTGGTGGTTATACATATCTAATCAAACATTCGGTAAGTATTTGGAACGATATCATAACATTAAGGACATTCGTTTTATTTTAAATTGAAATCGAATTTCATTTTCACATATTTTCGGAAGATAATTTTTTCTTATTTAATTTACTAACAAATAAAACATCATGTTATTACATTTAATATTTAAAAACAATATTTTCTCTTTTTTTTAATATTTTGTTTTTTTGAAATTCCGAGGGAATTCCGAGGGAAAACGGAATTCCCACGGAATTTACAATATACATTTTTTAAAATTAAGCACTACATAATAATTTGTTGAGTTTAAATACAATCCATGACAATTATATGTATAATTAGTGAATAAAATAAGATAATTTTAGTTATTAAATGAGTGAATTGGTGGTTATACATATCTAATCAAACATTCGGTAAGTATTTGGAACGATATCATAACATTAAGGACATTCGTTTTATTTTAAATTGAAATCGAATTTCATTTTCACATATTTTCGGAAGATAATTTTTTCTTATTTAATTAACTTACAAATAAAACATCATGTTATTACATTTAATATTTAAAAACAATATTTTCTCTTTTTTTTAATATTTAGTTTTTTTGAAATTCCGAGGGAATTCCGAGGAAAAACGGAATTCCCTCGGAATTTACAATATATATTTTTTAAAATTAAGCACTACATAATAATTTGTTGAGTTTAAATACAATCCTTGACAATTATATGTACAATTAGTGAATAAAAAAAGATAATTTTAGTTATTAAATTAGTGAATTGGTGGTTATACATATGTAATCAAACATTCGGTAAGTATTTGGAACGATATCATAACATTAAGTACATTCGTTTTATTTTAAATTGAAATCGAATTTCATTTTCACATATTTTCGGAAGATAATTTTTTCTTATTTAATTTACTAACAAATAAAACATCATGTTATTACATTTAATATTTAAAAACAATATTTTCTCTTTTTTTTTTAATATTTAGTGTTTTCAAAATTCCGAGGGATTTCCGAGGGAAAATTTTCCCTCGGAAATCCCTCGGAATTCCCTCGGAATTTGCAATATATATTTTTTAAAATTAAGCACTACATAATAATTTGTTGAGTTTAAATACAATCCATGACAATTATATGTATAATTAGTGAATAAAATAAGATAATTTTAGTTATTAAATGAGTGAATTGGTGGTTATACATATGTAATCAAACATTCGGTAAGTATTTGGAACGATATCATAACATTAAGGACATTCGTTTTATTTTAAATTGAAATTTAATTTCATTTTCACATATTTTCGGAAGATAATTTTTTCTTATTTAATTTACTAACAAACAAAACATCATGTTATTACATTTAATATTTAAAAACAATATTTTCTCTTTTTTTTAATATTTAGTTTTTTTGAAATTCCGAGGGAATTCCGAGGGAAAACGGAATTTCCACGGAATTTACAATATATATTTTTTAAGATTAAGCACTACATAATAATTTGTTGAGTTTAAATACAATCCATGACAATTATATGTATAATTAGTGAATAAAATAAGAGAATTTTAGTTATTAAATGAGTGAATTGGTGGTTATACATATGTAATCAAACATTCGGTAAGTATTTGGAACGATATCATAACATTAAGGACATTCGTTTTATTTTAAATTGAAATCGAATTTCATTTTCACATATTTTCGGAAGATAATTTTTTCTTATTTAATTTACTAACAAATAAAACATCATGTTATTACATTTAATATTTAAAAACAATATTTTCTCTTTTTTTAAATATTTAGTTTTTTCAAAATTCCGAGGGAATTCCGAAGGATTTTCGACGGAAAATGGTTTTCCCTCGGAAATCCCTCGGAATTTACAATATATATTTTTTAAAATTAAGCACTACATAATAATTTGTTGAGTTTAAATACAATCCATGACAATTATATGTATAATTAGTGAATAAAATAAGATAATTTTAGTTATTAAATGAGTGAATTGGTGGTTATACATATGTAATCAAACATTCGGTAAGTATTTGGAACGGTATCATAACATTAAGTACATTCGTTTTATTTTAAATTGAAATCGAATTTCATTTTCACATATTTTCGGAAGGTAATTTTTTCTTATTTAATTTACAAACAAATAAAACATCATGTTATTTCATTTAATATTTAAAAATAATATTTTCTCTTTTTTTTTTTAATATTTAGTGTTTTCAAAATTCCGAGGGATTTCCGAGGGAAAATTTTCCCTCGGAAATCCCTCGGAATTCCCTCGGAATTTGCAATATATATTTTTTAAAATTAAGCACTACATAATAATTTGTTGAGTTTAAATACAATCCATGACAATTATATGTATAATTAGTGAATAAAATAAGATAATTTTAGTTATTAAATGAGTGAATTGGTGGTTATACATATGTAATCAAACATTCGGTAAGTATTTGGAACGATATCATAACATTAAGGACATTCGTTTTATTTTAAATTGAAATTTAATTTCATTTTCACATATTTTCGGAAGATAATTTTTTCTTATTTAATTTACTAACAAACAAAACATCATGTTATTACATTTAATATTTAAAAACAATATTTTCTCTTTTTTTTAATATTTAGTTTTTTTGAAATTCCGAGGGAATTCCGAGGGAAAACGGAATTTCCACGGAATTTACAATATATATTTTTTAAGATTAAGCACTACATAATAATTTGTTGAGTTTAAATACAATCCATGACAATTATATGTATAATTAGTGAATAAAATAAGAGAATTTTAGTTATTAAATGAGTGAATTGGTGGTTATACATATGTAATCAAACATTCGGTAAGTATTTGGAACGATATCATAACATTAAGGACATTCGTTTTATTTTAAATTGAAATCGAATTTCATTTTCACATATTTTCGGAAGATAATTTTTTCTTATTTAATTTACTAACAAATAAAACATCATGTTATTACATTTAATATTTAAAAACAATATTTTCTCTTTTTTTTTAATTTTTAGTGTTTTCGAATTTCCGAGGGAATTCCGAAGGATTTTCGACGGAAAATGGTTTTCCCTCGGAAATCCCTCGGAATTTACAATATATATTTTTTAAAATTAAGCACTACATAATAATTTGTTGAGTTTAAATACAATCCATGACAATTATATGTATAATTAGTGAATAAAATAAGATAATTTTAGTTATTAAATGAGTGAATTGGTGGTTATACATATGTAATCAAACATTCGGTAAGTATTTGGAACGGTATCATAATATTAAGGACATTCGTTTTATTTTAAATTGAAATCGAATTTCATTTTCACATATTTTCGGAAGGTAATTTTTTCTTATTTAATTTACAAACAAATAAAACATCATGTTATTTCATTTAATATTTAAAAATAATATTTTATCTTTTTTTTTAATATTTAGTGTTTTCGAAATTCCGAGGGATTTCCAAGGGAAAAAGATTTTCCCTCGGAAATCCCTCGGAATTCCCTCGAAATTTCCAATATATATTTTTTAAGATTAAGCACTACATAATAATTTGTTGAGTTTAAATACAATCCTTGACAATTATATGTATACTTAGTGAATAAAATAAGATAATTTTAGTTATTAAATGAGTGAATTGATGGTTATACATATGTAATCAAACATTCGGTAAGTATTTGGAACGATATCATAACATTAAGGACATTCGTTTTATTTTAAATTGAAATCGAATTTCTTTTTCAAATATTTTTGGAGGATAATTTTTTCTTATTTAATTAACTAACAAATAAAACATCATGTTCTTACATTTAATATTTAAAAACAATATTTTCTCTTTTTTTTAATATTTAGTTTTTTTGAAATTCCGAGGGAATTCCGAGTAAAAACGGAATTCCCTCGGAATTTACAATATATATTTTTTAAAATTAAGCACTACATAATAATTTGTTGAGTTTAAATACAATCCATGACAATTATATGTATAATTAGTGAATAAAATAAGATAATTTTAGTTATTAAATGAGTGAATTCATGGTTATACATATGTAATCAAACATTCGGTAAGTATTTGGAACTATATCATAATGTTAAGGACATTCATTTTATTTTAAATTGAAATCAAATTTCATTTTCACATATTTTTGGAAGATAATTTTTTCTTATTTAATTAAATAACAAATAAAACATCATGTTATTACATTTAATATTTAAAAATAATATTTTCTCTTTTTTTTAATATTTAGTTTTTTTGAAATTCCGAGGGAATTCCGAGTAAAAACGGAATTCCCTCGGAATTTACAATATATATTTTTTAAAATTAAGCACTACATAATAATTTGTTGAGTTTAAATACAATCCTTGACAATTATATGTACAATTAGTGAATAAAAAAAGATAGTTTTAGTTATTAAATTAGTGAATTGGTGGTTATACATATGTAATCAAACATTCGGTAAGTATTTGGAACGATATCGTAACATTAAGTACATTCGTTTTATTTTAAATTGAAATCGAATTTCATTTTCACATATTTTCGGAAGATAATTTTTTCTTATTTAATTTACTAACAAATAAAACATCATGTTATTACATTTAATATTTAAAAACAATATTTTCTCTTTTTTTTTTAATATTTAGTGTTTTCAAAATTCCGAGGGATTTCCGAGGGAAAACGGTTTTCCCTCGGAATTTACAATATATATTTTTTAAAATTAAGCACTACATAATAATTTGTTGAGTTTAAATACAATCCATGACAATTATTTGTATAATTAGTGAATAAAATAAGAGAATTTTAGTTATTAAATGAGTGAATTGGTGGTTATACATATGTAATCAAACATTCGGTAAGTATTTGGAACGATATCATAACATTAAGGACATTCGTTTTATTTTAAATTGAAATCGAATTTCATTTTCACATATTTTCGGAAGATAATTTTTTCTTATTTAATTTACTAACAAATAAAACATCATGTTATTACATTTAATATTTAAAAACAATATTTTCTCTTTTTTTTAATATTTAGTTTTTTTGAAATTCCGAGGGAATTCCGAGGGAAAACGGAATTCCCACGGAATTTACAATATATATTTTTTAAAATTAAGCACTACATAATAATTTGTTGAGTTTAAATACAATCCATGACAATTATATGTATAATTAGTGAATAAAATAAGATAATTTTAGTTATTAAATGAGTGAATTGGTGGTTATACATATGTAATCAAACATTCGGTAAGTATTTGGAACGGTATCATAATATTAAGGACATTCGTTTTATTTTAAATTGAAATCGAATTTCATTTTCACATATTTTCGGAAGGTAATTTTTTCTTATTTAATTTACAAACAAATAAAACATCATGTTATTTCATTTAATATTTAAAAATAATATTTTCTCTTTTTTTTTAATATTTAGTGTTTTCGAAATTTCGAGGGATTTCCAAGGGAAAAAGATTTTCCCTGGGAAATCCCTCGGAATTCCCTCGAAATTTCCAATATATATTTTTTAAGATTAAGCACTACATAATAATTTGTTGAGTTTAAATACAATCCTTGACAATTATATGTATACTTAGTGAATAAAATAAGATAATTTTAGTTATTAAATGAGTGAATTGATGGTTATACATATGTAATCAAACATTCGGTAAGTATTTGGAACGATATCATAACATTAAGGACATTCGTTTTATTTTAAATTGAAATCGAATTTCTTTTTCAAATATTTTTGGAGGATAATTTTTTCTTATTTAATTAACTAACAAATAAAACATCATGTTCTTACATTTAATATTTAAAAACAATATTTTCTCTTTTTTTTAATATTTAGTTTTTTTGTAATTCCGAGGGAATTCCGAGTAAAAACGGAATTCCCTCGGAATTTACAATATATATTTTTTAAAATTAAGCACTACATAATAATTTGTTGAGTTTAAATACAATCCATGACAATTATATGTATAATTAGTGAATAAAATAAGATAATTTTAGTTATTAAATGAGTGAATTGATGGTTATACATATGTAATCAAACATTCGGTAAGTATTTGGAACTATATCATAATGTTAAGGACATTCATTTTATTTTAAATTGAAATCAAATTTCATTTTCACATATTTTTGGAAGATAATTTTTTCTTATTTAATTAAATAACAAATAAAACATCATGTTATTACATTTAATATTTAAAAATAATATTTTCTCTTTTTTTTAATATTTAGTTTTTTTGAAATTCCGAGGGAATTCCGAGTAAAAACGGAATTCCCTCGGAATTTACAATATATATTTTTTAAAATTAAGCACTACATAATAATTTGTTGAGTTTAAATACAATCCTTGACAATTATATGTACAATTAGTGAATAAAAAAAGATAATTTTAGTTATTAAATTAGTGAATTGGTGGTTATACATATGTAATCAAACATTCGGTAAGTATTTGGAACGATATCGTAACATTAAGTACATTCGTTTTATTTTAAATTGAAATCGAATTTCATTTTCACATATTTTCGGAAGATAATTTTTTCTTATTTAATTTACTAACAAATAAAACATCATGTTATTACATTTAATATTAAAAAACAATATTTTCTCTTGTTTTTTTAATATTTAGTGTTTTCAAAATTCCGAGGGATTTCCGAGGGAAAACGGTTTTCCCTCGGAATTTACAATATATATTTTTTAAAATTAAGCACTACATAATAATTTGTTGAGTTTAAATACAATCCTTGACAATTATATGTACAATTAGTGAATAAAAAAAGATAATTTTAGTTATTAAATTAGTGAATTGGTGGTTATACATATGTAATCAAACATTCGGTAAGTATTTGGAACGATATCATAACATTAAGTACATTCGTTTTATTTTAAATTGAAATCGAATTTCATTTTCACATATTTTCGGAAGATAATTTTTTCTTATTTAATTTACTAACAAATAAAACATCATGTTATTACATTTAATATTTAAAAACAATATTTTCTCTTTTTTTTTTTTAATATTTAGTGTTTTCAAAATTCCGAGGGATTTCCGAGGGAAAACGGTTTTCCCTCGGAAATCCCTCGGAATTCCCTCGGAATTTGCAATATATATTTTTTAAAATTAAGCAGTACATAATAATTTGTTGAGTTTAAATACAATCCATGACTATTATATGTATAATTAGTGAATAAAATAAGATAATTTTAGTTATTAAATGAGTGAATTGATGGTTATACATATGTAATCAAACATTCGGTAAGTATTTGGAACTATATCATAATGTTAAGGACATTCATTTTATTTTAAATTGAAATCGAATTTCATTTTCACATATTTTTGGAAGATAATTTTTTCTTATTTAATAAAATAACAAATAAAACATCATGTTATTACATTTAATATTTAAAAACAATATTTTCTCTTTTTTTTAATATTTAGTTTTTTTGAAATTCCGAGGGAATTCCGAGTGAAAACGGAATTCCCTCGGAATTTACAATATATATTTTTTAAAATTAAGCACTACATAATAATTTGTTGAGTTTAAATACAATCCTTGACAATTATATGTACAATTAGTGAATAAAAAAAGATAATTTTAGTTATTAAATTAGTGAATTGGGGGTTATACATATGTAATCAAACATTCGGTAAGTATTTAGAACGATATCATAACATTAAGTACATTCGTTTTATTTTAAATTGAAATCGAATTTCGTTTTCACATATTTTCGGAAGATAATTTTTTCTTATTTAATTTACTAACAAATAAAACATCATGTTATTACATTTAATATTTAAAAACAATATTTTCTCTTTTTTTTAATATTTAGTGTTTTCGAAATTCCGAGGGATTTCCGAGGGAAAAAGATTTTCCCTCGGAAATCCCTCGGAACTTCCAATATATATTTTTTAAGATTAAGCAATACATAATAATTTGTTAAGTTTAAATACAATCCTTGACAATTATATGTACAATTAGTGAATAAAATAAGATAATTTTAGTTATTAAATGAGTGAATTGATTGTTATACATATGTAATCAAACATTCGGTAAGTATTTGGAACGATATCATAACGTTAAGGACATTCGTTTTATTTTAAATTGAAATCGAATTTCATTTTCACATATTTTCGGAAGATAATTTTTTCTTATTTAATTTACTAACAAATAAAACATCATGTTATTACATTTAATATTTAAAAACAATATTTTCTCTTTTTTTTTTAATATTTAGTGTTTTCAAAATTCCGAGGGATTTCCGAGGGAAAACGGTTTTCCCTCGGAATTTACAATATATATTTTTTAAAATTAAGCACTACATAATAATTTGTTGAGTTTAAATACAATCCTTGACAATTATATGTACAATTAGTGAATAAAAAAAGATAATTTTAGTTATTAAATTAGTGAATTGGTGGTTATACATATGTAATCAAACATTCGGTAAGTATTTGGAACGATATCATAACATTAAGTACATTCGTTTTATTTTAAATTGAAATCGAATTTCATTTTCACATATTTTCGGAAGATAATTTTTTCTTATTTAATTTACTAACAAATAAAACATCATGTTATTACATTTAATATTTAAAAACAATATTTTCTCTTTTTTTTTTTTAATATTTATTGTTTTCAAAATTCCGAGGGATTTCCGAGGGAAAACGGTTTTCCCTCGGAATTTACAATATATATTTTTTAAAATTAAGCACTACATAATAATTTGTTGAGTTTAAATACAATCCTTGACAATTATATGTACAATTAGTGAATAAAAAAAGATAATTTTAGTTATTAAATTAGTGAATTGGTGGTTATACATATGTAATCAAACATTCGGTAAGTATTTGGAACGATATCATAACATTAAGTACATTCGTTTTATTTTAAATTGAAATCGAATTTCATTTTCACATATTTTCGGAAGATAATTTTTTCTTATTTAATTTACTAACAAATAAAACATCATGTTATTACATTTAATATTTAAAAACAATATTTTCTCTTTTTTTTTTTTAATATTTAGTGTTTTCAAAATTCCGAGGGATTTCCGAGGGAAAACGGTTTTCCCTCGGAAATCCCTCGGAATTCCCTCGGAATTTGCAATATATATTTTTTAAAATTAAGCAGTACATAATAATTTGTTGAGTTTAAATACAATCCATGACTATTATATGTATAATTAGTGAATAAAATAAGATAATTTTAGTTATTAAATGAGTGAATTGATGGTTATACATATGTAATCAAACATTCGGTAAGTATTTGGAACTATATCATAATGTTAAGGACATTCATTTTATTTTAAATTGAAATCGAATTTCATTTTCACATATTTTTGGAAGATAATTTTTTCTTATTTAATAAAATAACAAATAAAACATCATGTTATTACATTTAATATTTAAAAACAATATTTTCTCTTTTTTTTAATATTTAGTTTTTTTGAAATTCCGAGGGAATTCCGAGTGAAAACGGAATTCCCTCGGAATTTACAATATATATTTTTTAAGATTAAGCACTACATAATAATTTGTCGAGTTTAAATACAATCCATGACAATTATATGTATAATTAGTGAATAAAATAAGATAATCTTAGTTATTAAATGAATGAATTGATGGTTATACATATGTAATCAAACATTCGGTAAGTATTTGGAACGATATCATAACGTTGAGGACATTCGTTTTATTTTAAATTGAAATCGAATTTCATTTTCACATATTTTTGGAAGATAATTTTTTCTTATTTAATTAACTAACAAATGAAACATCATGTTCTTACATTTAATATTTAAAAACAATATTTTCTCTTTTTCTTAATATTTAATTTTTTCAAAATTCCCAGGGAATTCCGAGGGAAAAAGATTTTCACTCGGAATTCCCTCGGAATTTACAATATATATTTTTTAAGATTAAGCACTACATAATAATTTGTTAAGTTTAAATACAATCCTTGACAATTATATGTACAATTAGTGAATAAAATAAGATAATTTTAGTTATTAAATGAGTGAATTGATTGTTATACATATGTAATCAAACATTCGGTAAGTATTTGGAACGATATCATAACGTTAAGGACATTCGTTTTATTTTAAATTGAAATCGAATTTCAATTTCACATATTTTTGTAAGACAATTTTTTCTTATTTAATTAACTAACAAATAAAACATCATGTTATTACATTTAATATTTAAAAACAATATTTTCTCTTTTTTTTTTAATATTTAGTGTTTTCGAAATTCCGAGGGATTTCCGAGGGAAAACGGTTTTCCCTCGGAAATCCCTCGGAATTCCCTCGGAATTTGCAATATATATTTTTTAAAATTAAGCACTACATAATAATTTGTTGAGTTTAAATACAATCCATGACAATTCTATATATAATTAGTGAATAAAATAAGATAATTTTAGTTATTAAATGAGTGAAATGGTGGTTATACATATGTAATCAAACATTCGGTAAGTATTTGGAACGATATCATAACATTAAGGACATTCGTTTTATTTTAAATTGAAATCGAATTTCATTTTCACATATTTTCGGAAGATAATTTTTTCTTATTTAATTTACTAACAAATAAAACATCATGTTCTTACATTTAATATTTAAAAACAATATTTTCTCTTTTTTTTAATATTATCTTTTTCAAAATTGCGAGGGAATTCCGAGGGATTTCCGAGGGAAAAAGATTTTCACTCGGAATTCCCTCGGAATTTACAATATACATTTTTTAAGATTAAGCACTACATAATAATTTGTTGAGTTTAAATACAATCCTTGACAATTATATGTATAATTAGTGAATAAAATAAGATAATTTTAGTTATTAAATGAGTGAATTGATGGTTATACATATGTAATCAAACATTCGCTAAGTATTTGGAACGATATCATAATGTTAAGGACATTCGTTTTATTTTAAATTGAAATCAAATTTCATTTTTACATATTTTTGGAAGATAATTTTTTCTTATTTAATAAAATAACAAATAAAACATCATGTTATTACATGTAATATTTAAAAACAATATTTTCTCTTTTTTTTAATATTTAGTTTTTTTGAAATTCCGAGGGAATTCCGAGTGAAAACGGAATTCCCTCGAATTTACAATATATATTTTTTAAAATTAAGCACTACATAAAATTTGTTGAGTTTAAATACAATCCATGACAATTATATGTACAATTAGTGAATAAAAAAAAGATAATTTTTGTTATTAAATGAGTGAATTGGTGGTTATACATATGTAATCAAACATTCGGTAAGTATTTGGAACGATATCATAACATTAAAGACATTCGTTTTATTTTAAATTGAAATCGAATTTCATTTTCACATATTTTCGGAAGATAATTTTTTCTTATAATTTACTAACAAATAAAACATCATGTTATTACATTTAATATTTAAAAACAATATTTTCTCCTTTTTTTAATATTTAGTGTTTTTGAAATTCCGAGGGATTTCCGAGGAAAAAAGATTTTCCCTCGGAAATCCCTCGGAATTTCCAATATTTATTTTTTAAGATTAAGCACTACATAATAATTTGTCGAGTTTAAATACAAACCATGACAATTATATGCACAATTAGTGAATAAAATAAGATAATCTTAGTTATTAAATGAATGAATTGATGGTTATACATATGTAATCAAACATTCGGTAAGTATTTGGAACGATATCATAACGTTGAGGACATTCGTTTTATTTTAAATTGAAATCGAATTTCATTTTCACATATTTTTGGAAGATAATTTTTTCTTATTTAATTAACTAACAAATAAAACATCATGTTCTTACATTTAATATTTAAAAACAATATTTTCTCTTTTTTTTTTAATATTTAGTGTTTTCGAAATTCCGAGGGATTTCCGAGGGAAAACGGTTTTCCCTCAGAAATCCCTCGGAATTTGCAATATATATTTTTTAAAATTAAGCACTACATATTAATTTGTTGAGTTTAAATACAATCCATGACAATTCTATATATAATTAGTGAATAAAATAAGATAATTTTAGTTATTAAATGAGTGAATTGGTGGTTATACATATGTAATCAAACATTCGGTAAGTATTTTGAACGATATCATAACATTAAGGACATTCGTTTTATTTTAAATTGAAATCGAATTTCATTTTCACATATTTTCGGAAGATAATTTTTTCTTATTTAATTTACTAACAAATAAAACATCATGTTCTTACATTTAATATTTAAAAACAATATTTTCTCTTTTTTTTAATATTATCTTTTTCAAAATTGCGAGGGAATTCCGAGGGATTTCCGAGGGAAAAAGATTTTCACTCGGAATTCCCTCGGAATTAACAATATACATTTTTTAAGATTAAGCACTACATAATAATTTGTTGAGTTTAAATACAATCCTTGACAATTATATGTATAATTAGTGAATAAAATAAGATAATTTTAGTTATTAAATGAGTGAATTGATGGTTATACATATGTAATCAAACATTCGCTAAGTATTTGGAACGATATCATAATGTTAAGGACATTCGTTTTATTTTAAATTGAAATCAAATTTCATTTTTACATATTTTTGGAAGATAATTTTTTCTTATTTAGTAAAATAACAAATAAAACATCATGTTATTACATTTAATATTTAAAAACAATATTTTCTCTTTTTTTTAATATTTAATTTTTTTTTAAATTCCGAGGGAATTCCGAGTGAAAACGGAATTCCCTCGAATTTACAATATATATTTTTTAAAATTAAGCACTACATAATAATTTGTTGAGTTTAAACACAATCCATGACAATTATATGTACAATTAGTGAATAAAAAAAGATAATTTTTGTTATTAAATGAGTGAATTGGTGGTTATACATATGTAATCAAACATTTGGTAAGTATTTGGAACGATATCATAACATTAAGGACATTCGTTTTATTTTAAATTGAAATCGAATTTCATTTTCACATATTTTCGGAAGATAATTTTTTCTTATAATTTACTAACAAATAAAACATCATGTTATTACATTTAATATTTAAAAACAATATTTTCTCCTTTTTTTAATATTTAGTGTTTTTGAAATTCCGAGGGATTTCCGAGGAAAAAAGATTTTCCCACGGAAATCCCTCGGAATTTCCAATATTTATTTTTTAAGATTAAGCACTACATAATAATTTGTTGAGTTTAAATACAAACCATGACAATTATATGTATAATTAGTGAATAAAATAAGATAATCTTAGTTATTAAATGAATGAATTGATGGTTATACATATGTAATCAAACATTCGGTAAGTATTTGGAACGATATCATAACGTTGAGGACATTCGTTTTATTTTAAATTGAAATCGAATTTCATTTTCACATATTTGGAAGATAATTTTTTCTTATTTAATTAACTAACAAATAAAACATCATGTTCTTACATTTAATATTTAAAAACAATATTTTCTCTTTTTTTTAATATTTAGTTTTTTCAAAATTCCGAGGGAATTCCGAGGGATTTCCGAGGGAAAAAGATTTTCACTCGGAATTCCCTCGGAATTTACAATATACATTTTTTAAGATTAAGCACTACATAATAATTTGTTGAGTTTAAATACAATCCTTGACAATTATATGTATAATTAGTGAATAAAATAAGATAATTTTAGTTATTAAATGAGTGAATTGGTGGTTATACATATGTAATCAAACATTCGGTAAGTATTTGGAACGATATCATAACGTTAAGGACATTCGTTTTATTTTAAATTGAAATCGAATTTCAATTTCACATATTTTTGTAAGATAATTTTTTCTTATTTAATTAACTAACAAATAAAACATCATGTTATTACATTTAATATTTAAAAACAATATTTTCTCTTTTTTTTAATATTTAGTTTTTTTTTGAAATTCCGAGGGAATTCCGAGGGAAAACGGAATTCCCTCGGAATTTACAATATATATTTTTTAAAATTAAGCACTACATAATAATTTGTTGAGTTTAAATGTAACGCCCTTGTTTTTCAATTATGTATTTCATGATATTTGTGAATTATTTGATCAAGTGTTTACATGAAATTTTACCAACTTGTAATTTATGGCATGATTTATATTTAATTGATTTGCGTCATTTAATTTTCTTGATTTGAATACTTGCAATTATGATTTAAATTATAACTTCGTGAATTCAATTTCGTGAGTGTGTATTTAATTCTCCAAGTATGATTTAAGTGATTTAGCATAACATATATATATTCAACTCCATTTCATCATACTCTTTTAGAGCTATATATATATATATGTTTATATAATCATCAACCATGCATGCCAAGTTGAAGCATCCCTAACTTGTAAATTCCTAAGAGGCAAGGGCTTGTATGCAAATAACTTTTATTTAGCAAGACTTTTCTCCCCACTTTAATTATATAATGTATACATACATATATATATATATATATATATATATATATATATATATATATATATCTTGACTCATGTAAATATCTTATCCATCCCCCACACTTCATTTATCCATTTTTCATCTAAGATTACACACACTTAATCACGATCAAAACACCATGGAAGAGGAGGAGGAGATTTCATCATTTCTAGCTTGGTTTCAAGGGGAACTTGCATCTTCTGAAGCATCATCATCATCACTCCATCATTTCTCTCCTTTCTTTCATTCAAGGTAGAGCTTGAGACTTTGTTGAATTCTTGATGTTATGATTGAAGAAGGGTTTGAGATTTATAATGCAATTCCTTGGTTATTTGTGATTAGAAGCATGATCTTGATCTTTATACTCCGAAGCTTGCATGAATTCATGAATAATGTGAGACTTAGATATCATGATATTTATGGGGTTTGGATGATGAATTCTTGATGATATATGCTTGGTTCCTTGGATTAATTGAAGTCTAATTGATATATGCGAGATATATGATAGTTTTGGGGTGAATTCTTGTCTTGGTTTGATGTGGGAAGGCTTGGGAGCCAATTCCCGTAGGTATGCCCTGTTTTGCCCTGTTTTTTTCTGCTGCGTACAGTTGACAAGGGCGTGTCAACTTTGCCTTGTTCAGCGTGACACGGGGGTGCATGTTGGTTTGATTTTCTGTACCGAGACACGGGGGTGTCACGGTTTGCCTTATAATGGTGACACGGGCGTGTCACCTTTTATTTTCCTGCATTTTGTCCAACTTCGGACGAACGCCATTTTCACCTCGCTTTGAATTAGAAAACATGCCATATACCGTCGGAAAGGTCTTTGTGTCTACTTTCATACCCAACAAACAAAACTCGATTCCCACTTCTAGAATTTAAGATATTTCAGTTTTCCCACAACATGTACATTTCCAAAAATTGTCGGTTTTGGCCAAACTTCACCAAAACCTTTCTTATTGCATTCCTTTCACTCTCTTGGCTCCCATATGTGAATTATATGATTTATATACTTGTTTAATTGATAAGTATGCTCCTATTTGATACTTCTTGGTACTTAATTGTGTGACTTCATGCCTTCTATGAATTGAACTTGAAATAATTGAATAATATGAGTATATGATTTCTTGTTATTAATTTCACCTCTTAGGTGTTAATTGGTCTTTATACATGCTTAGTGTTAATTGATTGATTGGTTTTATTTAAATTACATGAGCATTGCCGTGCGTCATACTTGGTCTCATATTGAGTCATGTCTCACGAGTTCCCACATTTCCTTTCTTGTCCAGTTTCTCCAGGGCGGAGATCATTGATCGTTTGGGCACTTTCTTGTATCCTTGTCTTGTTCTGTCGCTCGTCAGGTGAGGTTTAATTTCTAGATATATAGAACCCTTACAACCCTATGTGATCTTTCGGCCAAAATGTATCTATGTATCTATATTTTGCCAAAACCTTATTGTTTTCAAATGAATTACCGAATTGTACCGATTGATTGATTGATTGATTGATTAATTGTTTTAGCGAGTAAAGCATGTTCACATTGGGCCCGAGGGTAGTGTATTGAGCCAACTAGGAAGGCAAGGGCCGACGGGTAACTCTTGCACTATCCTCACCAAACGAGGGATGCCCCCTGAATCCACTAGGAGGTTAGTGGAGGAAGGAGTTCCGGGCATAGGGACTCATGAACCCTATGCTCAATGAGATTGGATGGCGGGGCCTTGCAATCCCTCATCACCCGGAGGAAGAAGGATGAGCGGAAATTGCTAATTGTGCACTAATTTCTATTGCTTGATCACCTAATTAATTACAACTGAATTATTGTACACTGTTGGAGAAAGGTTGGAGATTTACCCTCACTCGCCGGGCCACTGATTGAATTGAATTAAATTGATTGTATTGTTAAATTGATTAGCTGTAATCTCGGGCGAGTTATCTTTTACTATTAAACTTATATTGTTTCTATTTTATAAACCCTTACTCGAGATTATGGCTTGCATGTTACATGCGTGAATATTTATTTATAAACCCCTCACTCAGTCTGTGGTAGACTGACACCTCACACTTTTCAGGTACTGTCAGTGGCGTGCTAGGCGGGAGTCCGAGTCGTGTCCAGTTGTCGAGTTGAGTCTAACATTGCATTTTCATGTTATGGATATGTTGGAGATGATAATGTATTGATGAGTGTTGGTACCTACTACTATATATATACTTTTGATGTAAATATGGTACCTATATGTATTGATATAAAGTTGGAAGTTAATTCTTTTGAGATATTTGATATTTGCTAATGGAATTGTTATGCTTACGCTTTAAATTCCTAGATTTGAACTTGATTGGTTTGAGGGTTAGTCCCGCCTAGCTAGTGAGTTTTTTTTTTTATTGTTACCCGTTCGCCATGAGTTCGGTTCATATATGGACTACCCATTTCATGTGTGAGCTAGACTTATGGTGCGGGGGTGTGGCATCTCGGCGTTCCGGGTGCTACATTAAATACAATCCATGACAATTATATGTATAATTAGTGAATAAAATAAGATAATTTTAGTTATTAAATGAGTGAATTGGTGGTTATACATATGTAATCAAACATTCGGTAAGTATTTGGAACGATATCATAACATTAAGGACATTCGTTTTATTTTAAATTGAAATCGAATTTCATTTTCACATATTTTCGGAAGATAATTTTTTCTTATTTAATTTACTAACAAATAAAAAATCATGTTATTACATTTAATATTTAAAAACAATATTTTCTTTTTTTTTTTAATATTTAGTGTTTTCGAAATTCCGAGGGATTTCCGAGGGAAAAAGATTTTCCCTCGGAATTCCCTCGGAATTTCCAATATATATTTTTTAAGATTAAGCACTACATAATAATTTGTTGAGTTTAAATACAAACCATGACAATTATATGTATAATTAGTGAATAAAATAAGATAATCTTAGTTATTAAATGAATGAATTGATGGTTATACATATGTAATCAAACATTCGGTAAGTATTTGAAACAATATCATAACGTTAAGGACATTCGTTTTATTTTAAATTGAAATCGAATTTCATTTTCACATATTTTTGGAAAATAATTTTTTCTTATTTAATTAACTAACAAATAAAACATCATGTTCTTACATTTAATATTTAAAAACAATATTTTCACTTTTTTTTAATATTTAGTTTTTTCAAAATTTCGAGGGAATTCCGAGGGATTTCCGAGGGAAAAAGATTTTCACTCGGAATTCCCTCGTAATTTACAATATATATTTTTTAAGATTAAGCACTACATAATAATTTGTTGAGTTTAAATACAATCCTTGACAATTATATGCATAATTAGTGAATAAAATAAGATAATTTTAGTTATTAAATGAGTGAGTTGATGGTTATACATATGTAATCAAACATTCGGTAAGTATTTGGAACGATATCATAATGTTAAGGACATTCGTTTTATTTTAAATTGAAATCGAATTTCTTTTTCACATATTTTTGGAAGATAATTTTTTCTTATTTAATTAACTAACAAATAAAACATCATGTTATTACATTTAATATTTAAAAACAATATTTTCTCTTTTTTTTAATATTTAGTTTTTTGGAAATTCCGAGGGAATTCCGAGTGAAAACGGAATTCCCTCGGAATTTACAATATATATTTTTTAAAATTAAGCACTACATAATAATTTGTTGAGTTTAAATACAATCCATGACAATTATATGTATAATTAGTGAATAAAATAAGATAATTTTAGTTATTAAATGAGTGAATTGGTGGTTATACATATGTAATCAAACATTCGGTAAGTATTTGGAACGATATCATAACATTAAGGACATACGTTTTATTTTAAATTGAAATCGAATTTCATTTTCACATATTTTCGGAAGACAATTTTTTCTTATTTAATTTCCTAACAAATAAAACATCATGTTATTACATTTAATATTTAAAAACAATATTTTCTCTCTTTTTTTTAATATTTAGTGTTTTCGAAATTTCGAGGGATTTCCGAGGGATAACGGTTTTCCCTCGGAAATCCCTCGGAATTCCCTCGGAATTTACAATATATATTTTTTAAAATTAAGCACTACATAATAATTTGTTGAGTTTAAATACAATCCATGACAATTATAAGTATAATTAGTGAATAAAATAAGATAATCTTAGTTATTAAATGAATGAATTGATGGTTATACATATGTAATCAAACATTCGGCAAGTATTTGGAACGATATCATAACGTTAAGGACATTCGTTTTATTTTAAATTGAAATCGAATTTCATTTTCACATATTTTTGGAAGATAATTTTTTCTTATTTAATTAACTAACAAATAAAACATCATGTTCTTACATTTAATATTTAAAAACAATATTTTCTCTTTTTTTTAATATTTAGTTTTTTCAAAATTCCGAGGGAATTCCAAGGGAAAAAGATTTTCACTCGGAATTCCCTCGGAATTTACAATATACATTTTTTAAGATTAAGCACTACATAATAATTTGTTGAGTTTAAATACAATCCTTGACAATTATATGTATAATTAGTGAATAAAATAAGATAATTTTAGTTATTAAGTGAGTGAATTGATGGTTATACATATGTAATCAAACATTGGGTAAGTATTTGGAACGATATCATAACATTAAGGACATTCGTTTTATTTTAAATTGAAATCGAATTTCATTTTCACATATTTTTGGAAGATAATTTTTTCTAATTTAATTAACTAACAAATAAAACATCATGTTATTACATTTAATATTTAAAAACAATATTTTCTCTTTTTTTTAATATTTAGTTTTTTTGAAATTCCGTGGGAATTCCGAGTGAAAACGGAATTCCCTCGGAATTTACAATATATATTTTTTAAAATTAAGCACTACATAATAATTTGTTGAGTTTAAATACAATCCATGACAATTATATGTATAATTAGTGAATAAAATAAGATAATCTTAGTTATTAAATGAATGAATTGATGGTTATACATATGTAATCAAACATTCGGTAAGTATTTGGAACAATATCATAACGTTAAGGACATTCGTTTTATTTTAAATTGAAATCGAATTTCATTTTCACATATTTTTGGAAGATAATTTTTTCTTATTTAATTAACTAACAAATAAAACATCATTTTCTTACATTTAATATTTAAAAACAATATTTTCTCCTTTTTTTTAATATTTAGTTTTTTCAAAATTCCGAGGGAATTCCGAGGGAAAAAGATTTTCACTCGGAATTCCCTCGGAATTTACAATATACATTTTTTCAGATTAAGCACTACATAATAATTTGTTGAGTTTAAATACAATCCTTGAATATTATATGTATAATTAGTGAATAAAATCAGATAATTTTAGTTATTAAATGAGTGAATTGATGGTTATACATATGTAATCAAACTTTCGGTAAGTATTTGGAACGATATCATCACGTTAAGGACATACGTTTTATTTTAAATTGAAATGGAATTTCATTTTCACATATTTTTGGAAGATAAATTTTTTCTTATTTAATTAACTAACAAATCAAACATCATGTTATTACATTTAATATTTAAAAACAGATATTTTCTCTCTTTTTGAATATTTAGTTTTTTCGATATTCCGAGGGAAAACGGTTTTCCCTCGGAATTCCCTCGAAATTTGCAATATATATTTTTTAAAATTAAGCACAACATAATAATTTGTTGAGTTTAAATACAATCCATGACAATTACATGTATAATTAGTGAATAAAATAAGATAATTTTAGTTATTAAATGAGTGAATTGATGGTTATACATATGTAATGAAACATTCGGTAAATATTTGGAACGATATCATAACGTTAAGGACATTCGTTTTATTTTAAATTGAAATCGAATTTAATTTTCACATATTTTTGTTAGATAATTTTTTCTTATTTAATTAACTAACAAATAAAACATCATGTTATTATATTTAATATTTAAAAACAATATTTTCTCTGTTTTTTAATATTTAGTTTTTTCGAAATTCCGAGGGAATTCCGAGGGAAACTAAATTTCCTCGGAATTAACAATATATATTTTTTAAAATTAAGCACTACATAATAATTTGTTGAGTTTAAATACAATCCAAGACAATTATATGTATAATTAGTGAATAAAATAAGATAATTTTAGTTATTAAATGAGTGAATTGATGGTTATACATATGTAATCAAATATTCGGTAAGTATTTGGAACGATATCATAACGTTAAGAACATTCGTTTTATTTTAAATTGAAATCGAATTTCATTTTCACATATTTTTGGAAGATAATTTTTTCTTATTTAATTAACTAACAAATAAAAACTCATGTTCTTATATTTAATATTTAAAAACAATATTTTCTCTTTTTTTTAATATTTAGTTTTTTCAAAATTCCGGGGGAATTCCGAGGGATTTCCGAGGGAATATGATTTTCCCTGGGAAATCTCTCGGAATTTGCAATATATATTTTTTAAAATTAAGCACTACAAAATAATTTGTTGAATTTAAATACAGTCCTTGACAATTATATGTATAATTAGTGAATAAAATAAGATAATTTTAGTTATTAAATGAGTGAATTGATGGTTAGACATATGTAATCAAACATTCGGTAAGTATTTGGAACGATATCATAACGTTAAGGACATTCGTTTTATTTTAAATTGAAATCGAATTTCATTTTCACATATTTTCGTAAGATAATTTTTTCTTATTTAATTTACTAACAAATAAAACATCGAGTTATTACCTTTAATATTTAAAAAAAATATTTTCTCTTTTTTTTTAATATTAAGTGTTTTCGAAAATCCGAGGGATTTTCGAGGGAAAACGATTTTCCCTCGGAAATCCCTCGGAACTTACAATATATATTTTTTAAAATTAAGTACTACATAAAAAATTGTTGAGTTTAAATACAATTCGTGACAATTATATGTAAAATTAGTGAATAAAATAAGATAATTTTAGTTATTAAATGAGTAAATTGATGGTTATACGTATGTAATCAAACATTCGGTAAGTATATGGAACGATATCACAACGTTAAGGACATTCGTTTTATTTTAAATTGAAATCGAATTTCATTTTCACATATTTTTGGAAGATAATTTTTTCTTATTTAATTAACTAACAAATAAACCATCAGGTTATTACCTTTAATATTTAAATACAATATTTTCCCTTTTTTTTAATTTTTAGTGTTTTTGAAATTCCGAGGGAATTCCGAAGGATTTTCGAGGGAAAATGGTTTTCCCTCGGAATTCCCTCGGAATTTGCAATATATATTTTTTAAAATTAAGCACTACATAATAATTTGTTGAGTTTAAATACAATCCTTGACAATTATATGTATAATTAGTGAATAAAATAAGATAATTTTAGTTATTAAATGAGTGAATTGATGGTTATACATATGTAATCAAACATTCGGTAAGTATTTGGAACGATATCATAACGTTAAGGACATTCGTTTTATTTTAAATTGAAATCGAATTTAATTTTCACATATTTTTTGTTAGATAATTTTTTCTTATTTAATTAACTAACAAATAAAACATCATGTTATTATATTTAATATTTAAAAACAATATTTTCTTTTTTTTTAATATTTAGTTTTTTCGAAATTCCGAGGGAAAAGGGTTTTCCCTCGGAATTCCCTCGAAATTTGCAATATATATTTTTTAAAATTAAGCACTACATAATAATTTTTTGAGTTTAGAAACAATCCATGACAATTACATGTATAATTAGTGAAAAAAATAAGATAGTTTTAGTTATTAAATGAGTGAATTGATGGTTATACATGTGTAATGAAACATTCGGTAAATATTTGGAACGATATCATAACGTTAAGGACATTCGTTTTATTTTAAATTGAAATCGAATTTAATTTTCACATATTTTTGTTAGATAATTTTTTCTTATTTAATTAACAGACAAATAAAACATCATGTTATTATATTTAATATTTAAAAACAATAATTGCTCTTTTTTTTAATATTTAGTTTTTTCGAAATTCCGAGGGAATTCCGAGGGAATTCCGAAGGAAAACGGAATTCCCTCGGAATTTACAATATATATTTTTTAAAATTAAGCACTATATAATAATTTGTTGAGTTTAAATACACTCCAAGACAATTATATGTATAATTAGTGAATAAAATAAGATAATTTTAGTTATTAAATGAGTGAATTGATTGTTATACATATGTAATCAAATATTCGGTAAGTATTTGGAACGATATCATGACGTTAAGAACATTCGTTTTATTTATAATTGAAATCGAATTTCATTTTCACATATTTTTGGAAGATAATTTTTTCTTATTTAATTAACTAACAAATAAAAAATCATGTTCTTACATTTAATATTTAAAAACAATATTTTCTCTTTTTTTTTAATATTTAGTTTTTTCAAAATTCCGAGGGATTTCCGAGGGAATAAGATTTTCCTTGGGAAATCTCTCAAAATTTACAATATATATTTTTTAAAATTAAGCACTACAAAATAATTTGTTGAATTTAAATACAATTCATGACAATTATATGTATAATTAGTGAATAAAATAAGATAATTTTAGTTATTAAATGAGTGAATTGATGGTTATACATATGTAATCAAACTTTCGGTAAGTATTTGGAACGATATCATAACGGTAAGGATATTCGTTTTATTTTAAATTGAAATCGAATTTCATTTTCACATATTTTCGTAAGATAATTTTTTCTTATTTAATTTACTAACAAATAAAACATCATGTTATTACCTTTAATATTTAAAAAAATATTTTCTTTTTTTTTTAATATTAAGTGTTTTCTAAATTCCGAGGGATTTTCGAGGGAAAACGATTTTCCCTGGGAAATCCCTCGGAATTTACAATATATATTTTTTAAAATTAAGTACTACATAAAAATTTGTTGAGTTTAAATACAATTCGTGGTAATTATATGTAAAATTAGTGAATAAAATAAGATAGTTTTAGTTATTAAATGAGTAAATTGATGGTTATACGTATGTAATCAAACATTCGGTAAGTATTTGGAACGATATCACAACGTTAAGGACATTCGTTTTATTTTAAATTGAAATCGAATTTCATTTTCACATATTTTTGGAAGATAATTTTTTCTTACTTAATTAACTAACAAATAAACCATTAGGTTATTACATTTAATATTTAAATACAATATTTTCTCTTTTTTTTAATTTTTAGTGTTTTTGAAATTACGAGGGAATTTCGAAGGATTTTCGGGGGAAAATGGTTTTCCCTCGGAAATCCCTCGGAATTTGCAATATATATTTTTTAAAATTAAGCACTACATAATAATTTGTTGAGTTTAAATACAATCCTTGACAATTATATGTATAATTAGTGCATAAAATAAGATAATTTTAGTTATTAAATGAGTGAATCGATGGTTATACATATGTAATCAAACATTCGGTAAGTATTTGGAACGATATCATAACGTTAAGGACATTCGTTTTATTTTAAAATGAAATGGAATTTCATTTTCACATATTTTTGGAAGATAATTTTTTCTTATTTAATTAACTAACAAATAAAACATCATGTTATTATATTTAATATTTAAAAACAATATTTTCTCTTTTTTTTAATATTTAGTTTTATCGAAATTCCGAGGGAATTCCGAGGGAAAACGGAATTCCCTCGGAATTTACAATATATATTTTTTAAAATTAAGCACTACATAATAATTTATTGAGTTTAAATACTATCCAAGACAATTATATGTATAATTAGTGAATAAAATAAGATAATTTTAGTTATTAAATGAGTGAATTGATGGTTATACATATGTAATCAAATATTCGGTAAATATTTGGAACGATATCATAACGTTAAGGACATTCGTTTTATTTTAAATTGAAATCGAATTTCATTTTCACATATTTTCGTAAGATAAGTTTTTCTTATTTAATTTACTAACAAATAAAACATCATGTTATTACCTTTAATATTTAAAAAAAAATATTTTCTCTTTTTTTTAATATTTAGTGTTTTCGAAACTCGAAAATTCCTCGGAATTCCCTTGGAATTTACAATATATATTTTTTAAAATTAAGTACTACATAAAAATTTGTTGAGTTTAAATACAATTCGTGACAATTATATGTAAAATTAGTGAATAAAATAAGATAATTTTAGTTATTAAATAAGTAAATTGATGGTTATACGTATGTAATCAAACATTCGGTAAGTATTTGGAACAATATCACAACGTTAAGGACTTTCGTTTTATTTTAAAATGAAATGGAATTTCATTTTCACATATTTTTGGAAGATAAATTTTTCTTATTTAATTAACTAACAAATAAAACATCATGTTATTACATTTAATATTTAAAAACAGATATTTTCTCTCTTTTTGAATATTTAGTTTTTTCGATATTCGGAGGGAGAACGGTTTTCCCCCGAAATTCCCTCGAAATTTGCAATATATATTTTTTAAAATTAAGCAGTACATAATAATTTGTTGAGTTTAAATACAATCCATGACAATTACATGTATAATTAGTGAATAAAATAAGATAATTTTAGTTATTAAATGAGTGAATTGATGGTTATACATATGTAATGAAACATTCGGTAAATATTTGGAACGATATCATAACGTTAAGGACATTCGTTTTATTTTAAATTGAAATCGAATTTAATTTTCACATATTTTTGTTAGGTAATTTTTTCTTATTTAACTAACTAACAAATAAAACATCAAGTTATTATATTTAATATTTGAAAACAATATTTTCTCTTTTTTTTTAATATTTAGTTTTATCGAAATTCCGAGGGAATTCCGAGGGAAAATGGAATTTCCTCGGAATTTACAAGATATATTTTTTAAAATTAAGCACTACATAATAATTTATTGAGTTTAAATACTATCCAAGACAATTATATGTACAATTAGTGAATAAAATAAGATAATTTTAGTTATTAAATGAGTGAATTGATGGTTATACATATTTAATCAAATATTCGGTAAGTATTTGGAACGATATCATAACGTTAAGAACATTCGTTTTATTTTAAATTGAAATCGAATTTCATTTTTACATATTTTTGGAAGATAATTTTTTCTTATTTAATTAACTAACAAATAAAAAATCATGTTCTTACATTTAATATTTAAAAACAATATTTTCTCTTTTTTTTTTAATATTTAGTTTTTTCAAAATTCCTAGGGAATTCCGAGTGAAAACGGAATGGAATAAGATTTTCCTTGGGAAATCTCTCAGAATTTACAATATATATTTTTTAAAATTAAGCACTACAAAATAATTTGTTGAATTTAAATACAATCCATGACAATTATATGTATAATTAGTGAATAAAATAAGATAATTTTAGTTATTAAACGAGTGAATTGATGGTTATACATATGTAATCAAACATTCGGTAAGTATTTGGAACGATATCATAACGTTAAGGATATTCGTTTTATTTTAAATTGAAATCGAATTTCATTTTCACATATTTTCGTAAGATAATTTTTTCTTATTTAATTTACTAACAAATAAAACATCATGTTATTACCTTTAATATTTAAAAAAATATTTTCTCTTTTTTTTAATATTAAGTGTTTTCTAAATTCCGAGGGATTTTCGAGGGAAAACGATTTTCCCTCGGAAATTACAATATATATTTTTTAAAATTAAGTACTACATAAAAATTTGTTGAGTTTAAATACAATTCGTGACAATTATATGTAAAATTAGTGAATAAAATAAGATAATTTTAGTTATTAAATGAGTAAATTGATGGTTATACGTATGTAATCAAACATTCGGTAAGTATTTGGAACGATATCACAACGTTAAGGACATTCGTTTTATTTTAAATTGAAATCGAATTTCATTTTCACATATTTTTGGAAGATAATTTTTTCTTATTTAATTAACTAACAAATAAACCATCAGGTTATTACATTTAATATTTAAATACAATATTTTCTCTTTTTTTTAATTTTTAGTGTTTTTGAAATTCCGAGGGAATTTCGAAGGATTTTCGTGGGAAAATGGTTTTCCCTCGGAAATCCCTCGGAATTTGCAATATATATTTTTTAAAATTAAGCACTACATAATAATTTGTTGAGTTTAAATACAATCCTTGACAATTATATGTATAATTAGTGAATAAAATATGATAATTTTAGTTATTAAATGAGTGAATTGATGATTATACATATGTAATCAAACGTTCGGTAGGTATTTGGAACGATATCATAACGTTAAGGACATTCGTTTTATTTTAAAATGAAATGGAATTTCATTTTCACATATTTTTGGAAGATAATTTTTTCTTATTTAATTTACTAACAAATAAAACATCATGTTATTACCTTTAATATTTAAAAAAAATATTTTCTCTTTTTTTTAATATTTAGTGTTTTCGAAATTCCGAGGGATTTTCGAGGGAAAACGATTTTCCCTCGGAAATTCCTCGGAATTCCCTTGGAATTTACAATATATATTTTTTAAAATTAAGTACTACATAAAAATTTGTTGAGTTTAAATACAATTCGTGACAATTATATGTAAAATTATTGAATAAAATAAGATAATTTTAGTTATTAAATAAGTAAATTGATGGTTATACGTATGTAATCAAACATTCGGTAAGTATTTGGAACAATATCACAACGTTAAGGACATTCGTTTTATTTTAAATTGAAATCGAATTTCATTTTCACATATTTTTGGATGATAATTTTTTCTTACTTAATTAACTAACAAATAAACCATCAGGTTATTACATTTAATATTTAAATACAATATTTTCTCTTTTTTTTAATTTTTAGTGTTTTTGAAATTCCGAGGGAATTCCGAAGGATTTTCGAGGGAAAATGGTTTTCCCTCGGAAATCCCTCGAAATTTGCAATATATATTTTTTAAAATTAAGCACTACATAATAATTTGTTGAGTTTAAATACAATCCTTGACAATTATATGTATAATTAGTGAATAAAATAAGATAATTTTAGTTATTAAATGAGTGAATTGATGGTTATACATATGTAATCAAACATTCGGTAAGTATTTGGAACGATATCATAACGTTGAGGACATTCGTTTTATTTTAAAATGAAATGGAATTTCATTTTCACATATTTTTGGAAGATAAATTTTTCTTATTTAATTAACTAACAAATAAAACATCATGTTATTACATTTAATATTTAAAAACAGATATTTTCTCTCTTTTTGAATATTTAGTTTTTTCGGTATTCGGAGGGAAAACGGCTTTCCCTCGGAATTCCCTCGAAATTTGCAATATATATTTTTTAAAATTAAGCACTACATAATAATTTGTTGAGTTTAAATACAATCCATGACAATTACATGTATAATTAGTGAATAAAATAAGATAATTTTAGTTATTAAATGAGTGAATTGATGGTTATACATATGTAATCAAACATTCGGTAAGTATTTGGAACGATATCATAACGTTAAGGACATTCGTTTTATTTTAAATTAAATTGAATTTCATTTTCACATATTTTTGGAAGATAATTTTTTCATATTTAATTAACTAACAAATATGACATCATGTTATTACATTTAATATTTAAAAACAATATTTTCTCTTTTTTTTTAATAATTAGTGTTATCGAAATTCCGAGGGAATTCCGAGGGAAAACGGAATTCCCTCGGAATTTACAATATATATTTTTGAAAATTAAGCACTACATAATAATTTATTGAGTTTAAATACTATCCAAGACAATTATATGTATAATTAGTGAATAAAATAAGATAATTTAATTATTAAATGAGTGAATTGATGGTTATACATATGTAATCAAACATTCGGTAAGTATTTGGAACGATATCATAACGTTAAGAACATTCGTTTTATTTTAAATTGAAATCGAATTTCATTTTTACATATTTTTGGAAGATAATTTTTTCTTATTTAATTAACTAACAAATAAAAAATCATGTTCTTACATTTCATATTTAAAAACAATATTTTCTCTTTTTTTTTAATATTTAGTTTTTTCAAAATTCCGAGGGATTTCCGAGGGAATATGATTTTCCCTGGGAAATCTCTCGGAATTTACAACATATATTTTTTAAAATTAAGCACTACAAAATAATTTGTTGAATTTAAATACAATCCATGACAATTATATGTATAATTAGTGAATAAAATAAGATAATTTTAGTTATTAAAAGAGTGAATTGATGGTTATACATATGTAATCAAACATTCGGTAAGTATTTGGAACGATATCATAACGTTAAGGGCATTCGTTTTATTTTAAATTGAAATCGAATTTCATTTTCACATATTTTCGTAAGATAATTTTTTCTTATTTAATTTACTAACAAATAAAACATCATGTTATTACCTTTAATATTTAAAAAAAAATATTTTCTCTTTTTTTTAATATTTAGTGTTTTCGAAATTCCGAGTGATTTTCGAGGGAAAACGATTTTCCCTCGGAAATTCCTCGGAATTCCCTTGGAATTTACAATATATATTTTTTAAAATTAAGTGCTACATAAAAATTTGTTGAGTTTAAATACAATTCGTGACAATTATATGTAAAATTAGTGAATAAAATAAGATAATTTTAGTTATTAAATGAGTAAATTGATGGTTATACGTATGTAATCAAACATTCGGTAAGTATTTGGAACGATATCACAACGTTAAGGACATTCGTTTTATTTTAAATTGAAATCGAATTTCATTTTCACATATTTTTGGAAGATAATTTTTTCTTATTTAATTAACTAACAAATAAACCATCAGGTTATTACATTTTGTATTTAAATACAATATTTTCTCTTTTTTTTTTAATTTTTAGTGTTTTCGAATTTCCGAGGGAATTCCGAAGGATTTTCGACGGAAAATGGTTTTCCCTCGGAAATCCCTCGGAATTTGCAATATATATTTTTTAAAATTAAGCACTACATAATAATTTGTTGAGTTTAAATACAATCCTTGACAAATATATGTATAATTAGTGATTAAAATAAGATAATTTTAGTCATTAAATGAGTGAATTGATGGTTATACATATGTAATCAAACATTCGGTAAGTATTTGGAAAGATATCATAACGTTAAGGACATTCGTTTTATTTTAAATTGAAATGGAAATTCATTTTCATATATTTTTGGAAGATAAATTTTTTCTTCTTTAATTAACTAGCAAAGAAAACATTATGTTATTACATTTAATATTTAAAAACAGATATTTTCTCTCTTTTTGAATATTTAATTTTTTCGATATTCCGAGGGAAAACGGTTTTCCCTCGGAATTCACTCGAAATTTGCAATATATATTTTTTAAAATTAAGCACTACATAATAATTTGTTGAGTTTAAATACAATCCATGACAATTACATGTATAATTAGTGAATAAAATAAGATAATTTTAGTTATTAAATGAGTGATTTGATGGTTATACATATGTAATGGAACATTCGGTAAATATTTGGAACGATATCATAACGTTAAGGACATTCGATTTATTTTAAATTGAAATCGAATTTAATTTTCACATATTTTTGTTAGATAATTTTTTCTTATTTAATTAACTAACAAATAAAACATCATGTTATTATATTTAATATTTAAAAACAATATTTTCTTTTTTTTTAATATTTAGTTTTTTCGAAATTCCGAGGTAATTCCGAGGGAAAACGGAATTCCCTCGGAATTTACAATATATATTTTTGAAAATTAAGCACTACATAATAATTTGTTGAATTTAAATAGAATCCATGACAATCTATGTACAATTAGTGAATAAAATAAAATAATTTTAGTTATTAAATGAGTGAATTGATGGTTATACATATGTAATCAAACATTCGGTAAGTATTTGGAACGATATCATAACGTTAAGAACATTCGTTTTATTTTAAAATGAAATCGAATTTCATTTTCACATATTTTCGTAAGACAATTTTTTCTTATTTAATTTACTAACAAATAAAACATCATGTTATTACATTTATTATTTAAAAACAATATTTTCTCTTTTTTTTAATTTTTAGTGTTTTCGAAATTACGAGGGATTTCAGAGGGAAAAAGATTTTCCCTCGGAATTCCCTCGGAATTTCCAATATATATTTTTTAAGATTAAGCACTACTTAATAATTTGTTGAGTTTAAATACAATCCATGACAATTATATGTATAATTAGTGAATAAAACAAGATAATCTTAGTTATTAAATGAGTGAATTTATGGTTATACATATGTAATCAAACATTCGGTAAGTATTTGGAACGATATCATAACGTTAAGGACATTCGTTTTATTTTAAATTGAAATCGAATTTCATTTTCACATATTTTCGTAAGATAATTTTTTCTTATTTAATTTACTAACAAATAAAACATCATGTTATTACCTTTAATATTTAAAAAAAATATTTTCTCTTTTTTTTAATATTTAGTGTTTTCGAAATTCCGAGGGATTTTCGAGGGAAAACGATTTTCCCTCGGAAATTCCTCGGAATTCCCTTGGAATTTACAATATATATTTTTTAAAATTAAGTACTACATAAAAATTTGTTGAGTTTAAATACAATTCGTGACAATTATATGTAAAATTAGTGAATAAAATAAGATAATTTTAGTTATTAAATGAGTAAATTGATGGTTATACGTATGTAATCAAACATTCGGTAAGTATTTGGAACGATATCACAACGTTAAGGACATTCGTTTTATTTTAAATTGAAATCGAATTTCATTTTCACATATTTTTGGAAGATAATTTTTTCTTATTTAATTAACTAACAAATAAACCATCAGGTTATTACATTTTGTATTTAAATACAATATTTTCTCTTTTTTTTTTAATTTTTAGCGTTTTCGAATTTCCGAGTGAATTCCGAAGGATTTTCGACGGAAAATGGTTTTCCCTCGGAAATCCCTCGGAATTTGCAATATATATTTTTTAAAATTAAGCACTACATAATAATTTGTTGAGTTTAAATACAATCCATGACAATTATATGTATAATTAGTGAATAAAATAAGATAATTTTAGTTATTAAATGAGTGAATTGATGGTTATACATATGTAATCAAACTTTCGGTAAGTATTTGGAACGATATCATAACGGTAAGGATATTCGTTTTATTTTAAATTGAAATCGAATTTCATTTTCACATATTTTCGTAAGATAATTTTTTCTTATTTAATTTACTAACAAATAAAACATCATGTTATTACCTTCAATATTTAAAAAAATATTTTCTTTTTTTTTTAATATTAAGTGTTTTCTAAATTCCGAGGGATTTTCGAGGGAAAACGATTTTCCCTGGGAAATCCCTCGGAATTTACAATATATATTTTTTAAAATTAAGTACTACATAAAAATTTGTTGAGTTTAAATACAATTCGTGGTAATTATATGTAAAATTAGTGAATAAAATAAGATAGTTTTAGTTATTAAATGAGTAAATTGATGGTTATACGTATGTAATCAAACATTCGGTAAGTATTTGGAACGATATCACAACTTTAAGGACATTCGTTTTATTTTAAATTGAAATCGAATTTCATTTTCACATATTTTTGGAAGATAATTTTTTCTTACTTAATTAACTAACAAGTAAACCATTAGGTTATTACATTTAATATTTAAATACAATATTTTCTCTTTTTTTTAATTTTTAGTGTTTTTGAAATTCCGAGGGAATTTCGAAGGATTTTCGGGGGAAAATGGTTTTCCCTCGGAAATCCCTCGGAATTTGCAATATATATTTTTTAAAATTAAGCACTACATAATAATTTGTTGAGTTTAAATACAATCCTTGACAATTATATGTATAATTAGTGCATAAAATAAGATAATTTTAGTTATTAAATGAGTGAATCGATGGTTATACATATGTAATCAAACATTCGGTAAGTATTTGGAACGATATCATAACGTTAAGGACATTCGTTTTATTTTAAAATGAAATGGAATTTCATTTTCACATATTTTTGGAAGATAATTTTTTCTTATTTAATTAACTAACAAATAAAACATCATGTTATTATATTTAATATTTAAAAACAATATTTTCTCTTTTTTTTAATATTTAGTTTTATCGAAATTCCGAGGGAATTCCGAGGGAAAACGGAATTCCCTCGGAATTTACAATATATATTTTTTAAAATTAAGCACTACATAATAATTTATTGAGTTTAAATACTATCCAAGACAATTATATGTATAATTAGTGAATAAAATAAGATAATTTTAGTTATTAAATGAGTGAATTGATGGTTATACATATGTAATCAAATATTCGGTAAGTATTTGGAACGATATCATAACGTTAAGGACATTCGTTTTATTTTAAATTGAAATCGAATTTGATTTTCACATATTTTCGTAAGATAAGTTTTTCTTATTTAATTTACTAACAAATAAAACATCATGTTATTACCTTTAATATTTAAAAAAAAATATTTTCTCTTTTTTTTAATATTTAGTGTTTTCGAAACTCGAAAATTCCTCGGAATTCCCTTGGAATTTACAATATATATTTTTTAAAATTAAGTACTACATAAAAATTTGTTGAGTTTAAATACAATTCGTGACAATTATATGTAAAATTAGTGAATAAAATAAGATAATTTTAGTTATTAAATAAGTAAATTGATGGTTATACGTATGTAATCAAACATTCGGTAAGTATTTGGAACAATATCACAACGTTAAGGACTTTCGTTTTATTTTAAAATGAAATGGAATTTCATTTTCACATATTTTTGGAAGATAAATTTTTCTTATTTAATTAACTAACAAATAAAACATCATGTTATTACATTTAATATTTAAAAACAGATATTTTCTCTCTTTTTGAATATTTAGTTTTTTCGATATTCGGAGGGAGAACGGTTTTCCCCCGAAATTCCCTCGAAATTTGCAATATATATTTTTTAAAATTAAGCAGTACATAATATTTTGTTGAGTTTAAATACAATCCATGACAATTACATGTATAATTAGTGAATAAAATAAGATAATTTTAGTTATTAAATGAGTGAATTGATGGTTATACATATGTAATGAAACATTCGGTAAATATTTGGAACGATATCATAACGTTAAGGACATTCGTTTTATTTTAAATTGAAATCGAATTTAATTTTCACATATTTTTGTTAGGTAATTTTTTCTTATTTAACTAACTAACAAATAAAACATCAAGTTATTATATTTAATATTTGAAAACAATATTTTCTCTTTTTTTTTAATATTTAGTTTTATCGAAATTCCGAGGGAATTCCGAGGGAAAATGGAATTCCCTCGGAATTTACAAGATATATTTTTTAAAATTAAGCACTACATAATAATTTATTGAGTTTAAATACTATCCAAGACAATTATATGTATAATTAGTGAATAAAATAAGATAATTTTAGTTATTAAATGAGTGAATTGATGGTTATACATATTTAATCAAATATTCGGTAAGTATTTGGAACGATATCATAACGTTAAGAACATTCGTTTTATTTTAAATTGAAATCGAATTTCATTTTTACATATTTTTGGAAGATAATTTTTTCTTATTTAATTAACTAACAAATAAAAAATCATGTTCTTACATTTAATATTTAAAAACAATATTTTCTCTTTTTTTTTTAATATTTAGTTTTTTCAAAATTCCTAGGGAATTCCGAGTGAAAACGGAATGGAATAAGATTTTCCTTGGGAAATCTCTCAGAATTTACAATATATATTTTTTAAAATTAAGCACTACAAAATAATTTGTTGAATTTAAATACAATCCATGACAATTATATGTATAATTAGTGAATAAAATAAGATAATTTTAGTTATTAAATGAGTGAATTGATGGTTATACATATGTAATCAAACATTCGGTAAGTATTTGGAACGATATCATAACGTTAAGGATATTCGTTTTATTTTAAATTGAAATCGAATTTCATTTTCACATATTTTTTGAAGATAATTTTTTCTTATTTAATTTACTAACAAATAAAACATCATGTTATTACATTTAATATTTAAAAACAATATTTTCTCTTTTTTTTAATATTAAGTGTTTTCTAAATTCCGAGGGATTTTCGAGGGAAAACGATTTTCCCTCGGAAATCCCTCGGAATTTACAATATATATTTTTTAAAATTAAGTACTACATAAAAATTTGTTGAGTTTAAATACAATTCGTGACAATTATATGTAAAATTAGTGAATAAAATAAGATAATTTTAGTTATTAAATGAGTAAATTGATGGTTATACGTATGTAATCAAACATTCGGTAAGTATTTGGAACGATATCACAACGTTAAGGACATTCGTTTTATTTTAAATTGAAATCGAATTTCATTTTCACATATTTTTGGAAGATAATTTTTTCTTATTTAATTAACTAACAAATAAACCATCAGGTTATTACATTTAATATTTAAATACAATATTTTCTATTTTTTTTAATTTTTAGTGTTTTTGAAATTCCGAGGGAATTTCGAAGGATTTTCGTGGGAAAATGGTTTTCCCTCGGAAATCCCTCGGAATTTGCAATATATATTTTTTAAAATTAAGCACTACATAATAATTTGTTGAGTTTAAATACAATCCTCGACAATTATATGTATAATTAGTGAATAAAATATGATAATTTTAGTTATTAAATGAGTGAATTGATGATTATACATATGTAATCAAACGTTCGGTAAGTATTTGGAACGATATCATAACGTTAAGGACATTCGTTTTATTTTAAAATGAAATGGAATTTCATTTTCACATATTTTTGGAAGATAATTTTTTCTTATTTAATTTACTAACAAATAAAACATCATGTTATTACCTTTAATATTTAAAAAAAATATTTTCTCTTTTTTTTAATATTTAGTGTTTTCGAAATTCCGAGGGATTTTCGAGGGAAAACGATTTTCCCTCGGAAATTCCTCGGAATTCCCTTGGAATTTACAATATATATTTTTTAAAATTAAGTACTACATAAAAATTTGTTGAGTTTAAATACAATTCGTGACAATTATATGTAAAATTATTGAATAAAATAAGATAATTTTAGTTATTAAATAAGTAAATTGATGGTTATACGTATGTAATCAAACATTCGGTAATTATTTGGAACAATATCACAACGTTAAGGACATTCGTTTTATTTTAAATTGAAATCGAATTTCATTTTCACATATTTTTGGATGATAATTTTTTCTTATTTAATTAACTAACAAATAAACCATCAGGTTATTACATTTAATATTTAAATACAATATTTTCTCTTTTTTTTAATTTTTAGTGTTTTTGAAATTCCGAGGGAATTCCGAAGGATTTTCGAGGGAAAATGGTTTTCCCTCGGAAATCCCTCGGAATTTGCAATATATATTTTTTAAAATTAAGCACTACATAATAATTTGTTGAGTTTAAATACAATCCTTGACAATTATATGTATAATTAGTGAATAAAATAAGATAATTTTAGTTATTAAATGAGTGAATTGATGGTTATACGTATGTAATCAAACATTCGGTAAGTATTTGGAACGATATCATAACGTTGAGGACATTCGTTTTATTTTAAAATGAAATGGAATTTCATTTTCACATATTTTCGGAAGATAAATTTTTCTTATTTAATTAACTAACAAATAAAACATCATGTTATTACATTTAATATTTAAAAACAGATATTTTCTCTCTTTTTGAATATTTAGTTTTTTCGATATTCGGAGGGAAAACGGCTTTCCCTCGGAATTCCCTCGAAATTTGCAATATATATTTTTTAAAATTAAGCACTACATAATAATTTGTTGAGTTTAAATACAATCCATGACAATTACATGTATAATTAGTGAATAAAATAAGATAATTTTAGTTATTAAATGAGTGAATTGATGGTTATACATATGTAATGAAACATTCGGTATATATTTGGAACGATATCATAACGTTAAGGACATTCGATTTATTTTAAATTGAAATCGAATTTAATTTTCACATATTTTTGTTAGATAATTTTTTCTTATTTAATTAACTAACAAATAAAACATCATGTTATTATATTTAATATTTAAAAACAATATTTTCTCTTTTTTTTTAATATTTAGTGTTATCGAAATTCCGAGGGAATTCCGAGGGAAAACGGAATTCCCTCGGAATTTACAATATATATTTTTGAAAATTAAGCACTACATAATAATTTATTGAGTTTAAATACTATCCAAGACAATTATATGTATAATTAGTGAATAAAATAAGATAATTTAATTATTAAATGAGTGAATTGATGGTTATACATATGTAATCAAACATTCGGTAAGTATTTGGAACGATATCATAACGTTAAGAACATTCGTTTTATTTTAAATTGAAATCGAATTTCATTTTTACATATTTTCGTAAGATAATTTTTTCTTATTTAATTTACTAACAAATAAAACATCATGTTATTACCTTCAATATTTAAAAAAATATTTTCTTTTTTTTTTAATATTAAGTGTTTTCTAAATTCCGAGGGATTTTCGAGGGAAAACGATTTTCCCTGGGAAATCCCTCGGAATTTACAATATATATTTTTTAAAATTAAGTACTACATAAAAATTTGTTGAGTTTAAATACAATTCGTGGTAATTATATGTAAAATTAGTGAATAAAATAAGATAGTTTTAGTTATTAAATGAGTAAATTGATGGTTATACGTATGTAATCAAACATTCGGTAAGTATTTGGAACGATATCACAACTTTAAGGACATTCGTTTTATTTTAAATTGAAATCGAATTTCATTTTCACATATTTTTGGAAGATAATTTTTTCTTACTTAATTAACTAACAAATAAACCATTAGGTTATTACATTTAATATTTAAATACAATATTTTCTCTTTTTTTTAATTTTTAGTGTTTTTGAAATTCCGAGGGAATTTCGAAGGATTTTCGGGGGAAAATGGTTTTCCCTCGGAAATCCCTCGGAATTTGCAATATATATTTTTTAAAATTAAGCACTACATAATAATTTGTTGAGTTTAAATACAATCCTTGACAATTATATGTATAATTAGTGCATAAAATAAGATAATTTTAGTTATTAAATGAGTGAATCGATGGTTATACATATGTAATCAAACATTCGGTAAGTATTTGGAACGATATCATAACGTTAAGGACATTCGTTTTATTTTAAAATGAAATGGAATTTCATTTTCACATATTTTTGGAAGATAATTTTTTCTTATTTAATTAACTAACAAATAAAAAATCATGTTCTTACATTTCATATTTAAAAACAATATTTTCTCTTTTTTTTTAATATTTAGTTTTTTCAAAATTCCGAGGGATTTCCGAGGGAATATGATTTTCCCTGGGAAATCTCTCGGAATTTACAACATATATTTTTTAAAATTAAGCACTACAAAATAATTTGTTGAATTTAAATACAATCCATGACAATTATATGTATAATTAGTGAATAAAATAAGATAATTTTAGTTATTAAAAGAGTGAATTGATGGTTATACATATGTAATCAAACATTCGGTAAGTATTTGGAACGATATCATAACGTTAAGGGCATTCGTTTTATTTTAAATTGAAATCGAATTTCATTTTCACATATTTTCGTAAGATAATTTTTTCTTATTTAATTTACTAACAAATAAAACATCATGTTATTACCTTTAATATTTAAAAAAAATATTTTCTCTTTTTTCTAATATTTAGTGTTTTCGAAATTCCGAGGGATTTTCGAGGGAAAACGATTTTCCCTCGGAAATTCCTCGGAATTCCCTTGGAATTTACAATATATATTTTTTAAAATTAAGTGCTACATAAAAATTTGTTGAGTTTAAATACAATTCGTGACAATTATATGTAAAATTAGTGAATAAAATAAGATAATTTTAGTTATTAAATGAGTAAATTGATGGTTATACGTATGTAATCAAACATTCGGTAAGTATTTGGAACGATATCACAACGTTAAGGACATTCGTTTTATTTTAAATTGAAATCGAATTTCATTTTCACATATTTTTGGAAGATAATTTTTTCTTATTTAATTAACTAACAAATAAACCATCAGGTTATTACATTTTGTATTTAAATACAATATTTTCTCTTTTTTTTTAATTTTTAGTGTTTTCGAATTTCCGAGGGAATTCCGAAGGATTTTCGACGGAAAATGGTTTTCCCTCGGAAATCCCTCGGAATTTGCAATATATATTTTTTAAAATTAAGCACTACATAATAATTTGTTGAGTTTAAATACAATCCTTGACAATTATATGTATAATTAGTGATTAAAATAAGATAATTTTAGTCATTAAATGAGTGAATTGATGGTTATACATATGTAATCAAACATTCGGTAAGTATTTGGAAAGATATCATAACGTTAAGGACATTCGTTTTATTTTAAATTGAAATGGAAATTCATTTTCATATATTTTTGGAAGATAAATTTTTTCTTCTTTAATTAACTAGCAAAGAAAACATTATGTTATTACATTTAATATTTAAAAACAGATATTTTCTCTCTTTTTGAATATTTAATTTTTTTGATATTCCGAGGGAAAACGGTTTTCCCTCGGAATTCACTCGAAATATGCAATATATATTTTTTAAAATTAAGCACTACATAATAATTTGTTGAGTTTAAATACAATCCATGACAATTACATGTATAATTAGTGAATAAAATAAGATAATTTTAGTTATTAAATGAGTGAATTGATGGTTATACATATGTAATGAAACATTCGGTAAATATTTGGAACGATATCATAACGTTAAGGACATTCGATTTATTTTAAATTGAAATCGAATTTAATTTTCACATATTTTTGTTAGATAATTTTTTCTTATTTAATTAACTAACAAATAAAACATCATGTTATTATATTTAATATTTAAAAACAATATTTTCTTTTTTTTTAATATTTAGTTTTTTCGAAATTCCGAGGTAATTCCGAGGGAAAACGGAATTCCCTCGGAATTTACAATATATATTTTTGAAAATTAAGCACTACATAATAATTTGTTGAATTTAAATAGAATCCATGACAATCTATGTATAATTAGTGAATAAAATAAAATAATTTTAGTTATTAAATGAGTGAATTGATGGTTATACATATGTAATCAAACATTCGGTAAGTATTTGGAACGATATCATAACGTTAAGAACATTCGTTTTATTTTAAATTGAAATCGAATTTCATTTTCACATATTTTCGTAAGACAATTTTTTCTTATTTAATTTACTAACAAATAAAACATCATGTTATTACATTTATTATTTAAAAACAATATTTTCTCTTTTTTTTAATTTTTAGTGTTTTCGAAATTACGAGGGATTTCAGAGGGAAAAAGATTTTCCCTCGGAATTCCCTCGGAATTTCCAATATATATTTTTTAAGATTAAGCACTACTTAATAATTTGTTGAGTTTAAATACAATCCATGACAATTATATGTATAATTAGTGAATAAAACAAGATAATCTTAGTTATTAAATGAGTGAATTTATGGTTATACATATGTAATCAAACATTCGGTAAGTATTTGGAACGATATCATAACGTTAAGGACATTCGTTTTATTTTAAATTGAAATCGAATTTCATTTTCACATATTTTCGTAAGATAATTTTTTCTTATTTAATTTACTAACAAATAAAACATCATGTTATTACCTTTAATATTTAAAAAAAATATTTTCTCTTTTTTTTAATATTTAGTGTTTTCGAAATTCCGAGGGATTTTCGAGGGAAAACGATTCCCTCGGAATTCCCTTGGAATTTACAATATATATTTTTTAAAATTAAGTACTACATAAAAATTTGTTGAGTTTAAATACAATTCGTGACAATTATATGTAAAATTAGTGAATAAAATAAGATAATTTTAGTTATTAAATGAGTAAATTGATGGTTATACGTATGTAATCAAACATTCGGTAAGTATTTGGAACGATATCACAACGTTAAGGACATTCGTTATATTTTAAATTGAAATCGAATTTCATTTTCACATATTTTTGGAAGATAATTTTTTCTTATTTAATTAACTAACAAATAAACCATCAGGTTATTACATTTTGTATTTAAATACAATATTTTCTCTTTTTTTTTAATTTTTAGTGTTTTCGAATTTCCGAGGGAATTCCGAAGGATTTTCGACGGAAAATGGTTTTCCCTCGGAAATCCCTCGGAATTTGCAATATATATTTTTTAAAATTAAGCACTACATAATAATTTGTTGAGTTTAAATACAATCCTTGACAATTATATGTATAATTAGTGATTAAAATAAGATAATTTTAGTTATTAAATGAGTGAATTGATGGTTATACATATGTAATCAAACATTCGGTAAGTATTTGGAAAGATATCATAACGTTAAGGACATTCGTTTTATTTTAAATTGAAATGGAAATTCATTTTCACATATTTTTGGAAGATAAATTTTTTCTTCTTTAATTAACTAGCAAAGAAAACATTATGTTATTACATTTAATATTTAAAAACAGATATTTTCTCTCTTTTTGAATATTTAATTTTTTCGATATTCCGAGGGAAAACGGTTTTCCCTCGGAATTCACTCGAAATTTGCAATATATATTTTTTAAAATTAAGCACTACATAATAATTTGTTGAGTTTAAATACAATCCATGACAATTACATGTATAATTAGTGAATAAAATAAGATAATTTTAGTTATTAAATGAGTGAATTGATGGTTATACATATGTAATGAAACATTCGGTAAATATTTGGAACGATATCATAACGTTAAGGACATTCGATTTATTTTAAATTGAAATCGAATTTAATTTTCACATATTTTTGTTAGATAATTTTTTCTTATTTAATTAACTAACAAATAAAACATCATGTTATTATATTTAATATTTAAAAACAATATTTTCTTTTTTTTTAATATTTAGTTTTTTCGAAATTCCGAGGGAATTCCGAGGGAAAACGGAATTCCCTCGGAATTTACAATATATATTTTTGAAAATTAAGCACTACATAATAATTTGTTGAATTTAAATAGAATCCATGACAATCTATGTATATTTAGTGAATAAAATAAAATAATTTTAGTTATTAAATGAGTGAATTGATGGTTATACATATGTAATCAAACATTCGGTGAGTATTTGGAACGATATCATAACGTTAAGAACATTCGTTTTATTTTAAATTGAAATCGAATTTCATTTTCACATATTTTCGTAAGACAATTTTTTCTTATTTAATTTACTAACAAATAAAACATCATGTTATTACATTTAATATTTAAAAACAATATTTTCTCTTTTTTTTAATTTTTAGTGTTTTCGAAATTACGAGGGATTTCTGAGGGAAAAAGATTTTCCCTCGGAATTCCCTCGGAATTTCCAGTATATATTTTTTAGAATAAGCACTACTTAATAATTTGTTGAGTTTAAATACAATCCATGACAATTATATGTATAATTAGTGAATAAAACAAGATAATCTTAGTTATTAAATGAGTGAATTTATGGTTATAGATATGTAATCAAACATTCGGTAAGTATTTGGAACGATATCATAACGTTAAGGACATTCGTTTTATTTTAAATTGAAATCGAATTTCATTTTCACATATTTTTGGAAGATAATTTTTTCTTATTTAATTTACTAACAAATAAAACATCATGTTATTACATTTAATATTTAAAAACAATATTTTCTCTATTTTATAATATTTAGTGTTTTCGAAATTTCGAGGGATTTCCGAGGGAAAACAATTTTCCCTCGGAAATACCTCGGAATTCCTTCGGAATTTACAATATACATTTTTTAAGATTAAGCACTACATAATAATTTGTTGAGTTTAAATACAATCCATGACAATTATATGTATAATTATTGAATAAAATAAGATAATTTTAGTTATTAAATGAGTGAATTGATGGTTATACATATGTAATCAAACATTCGGTAAGTATTTGGAACGATATCATAACGTTAAGGACATTCGTTTTATTTTAAATTAAATTGAATTTCATTTTCACATATTTTTGGAAGATAATTTTTTCATATTTAATTAACTAACAAATATGACATCATGTTATTACATTTAATATTTAAAAATAATATTTTCTCTTTTTTTTTAATAATTAGTGTTATCGAAATTCCGAGGGAATTCCGAGGGAAAACGGAATTCCCTCGGAATTTACAATATATATTTTTGAAAATTAAGCACTACATAATAATTTATTGAGTTTAAATACTATCCAAGACAATTATATGTATAATTAGTGAATAAAATAAGATAATTTAATTATTAAATGAGTGAATTGATGGTTATACATATGTAATCAAACATTCGGTAAGTATTTGGAACGATATCATAACGTTAAGAACATTCGTTTTATTTTAAATTGAAATCGAATTTCATTTTTACATATTTTTGGAAGATAATTTTTTCTTATTTAATTAACTAACAAATAAAAAATCATGTTCTTACATTTCATATTTAAAAACAATATTTTCTCTTTTTTTTTAATATTTAGTTTTTTCAAAATTCCGAGGGATTTCCGAGGGAATATGATTTTCCCTGGGAAATCTCTCGGAATTTACAACATATATTTTTTAAAATTAAGCACTACAAAATAATTTGTTGAATTTAAATACAATCTATGACAATTATATGTATAATTAGTGAATAAAATAAGATAATTTTAGTTATTAAAAGAGTGAATTGATGGTTATACATATGTAATCAAACATTCGGTAAGTATTTGGAACGATATCATAACGTTAAGGGCATTCGTTTTATTTTAAATTGAAATCGAATTTCATTTTCACATATTTTCGTAAGATAATTTTTTCTTATTTAATTTACTAACAAATAAAACATCATGTTATTACCTTTAATATTTAAAAAAAATATTTTCTCTTTTTTTTAATATTTAGTGTTTTCGAAATTCCGAGGGATTTTCGAGGGAAAACGATTTTCCCTCGGAAATTCCTCGAAATTCCCTTGGAATTTACAATATATATTTTTTAAAATTAAGTGCTACATAAAAATTTGTTGAGTTTAAATACAATTCGTGACAATTATATGTAAAATTAGTGAATAAAATAAGATAATTTTAGTTATTAAATGAGTAAATTGATGGTTATACGTATGTAATCAAACATTCGGTAAGTATTTGGAACGATATCACAACGTTAAGGACATTCGTTTTATTTTAAATTGAAATCGAATTTCATTTTCACATATTTTTGGAAGATAATTTTTTCTTATTTAATTAACTAACAAATAAACCATCAGGTTATTACATTTTGTATTTAAATACAATATTTTCTCTTTTTTTTTAATTTTTAGTGTTTTCGAATTTCCGAGGGAATTCCGAAGGATTTTCGACGGAAAATGGTTTTCCCTCGGAAATCCCTCGGAATTTGCAATATATATTTTTTAAAATTAAGCACTACATAATAATTTGTTGAGTTTAAATACAATCCTTGACAATTATATGTATAATTAGTGATTAAAATAAGATAATTTTAGTTATTAAATGAGTGAATTGATGGTTACACATATGTAATCAAACATTCGGTAAGTATTTGGAAAGATATCATAACGTTAAGGACATTCGTTTTATTTTAAATTGAAATGGAAATTCATTTTCACATATTTTTGGAAGATAAATTTTTTCTTCTTTAATTAACTAGCAAAGAAAACATTATGTTATTACATTTAATATTTAAAAACAGATATTTTCTCTCTTTTTGAATATTTAATTTTTTCGATATTCCGAGGGAAAACGGTTTTCCCTCGGAATTCACTCGAAATTTGCAATATATATTTTTTAAAATTAAGCACTACATAATAATTTGTTGAGTTTAAATACAATCCATGACAATTACATGTATAATTAGTGAATAAAATAAGATAATTTTAGTTATTAAATGAGTGAATTGATGGTTATACATATGTAATGAAACATTCGGTAAATATTTGGAACGATATCATAACGTTAAGGACATTCGATTTATTTTAAATTGAAATCGAATTTAATTTTCACATATTTTTGTTAGATAATTTTTTCTTATTTAATTAACTAACAAATAAAACATCATGTTATTATATTTAATATTTAAAAACAATATTTTCTCTTTTTTTAATATTTAGTTTTTTCGAAATTCCGAGATAATTCCGAGGGAAAACGGAATTCCCTCGGAATTTACAATATATATTTTTGAAAATTAAGCACTACATAATAATTTGTTGAATTTAAATAGAATCCATGACAATCTATGTATAATTAGTGAATAAAATAAAATAATTTTAGTTATTAAATGAGTGAATTGATGGTTATACATATGTAATCAAACATTCGGTAAGTATTTGGAACGATATCATAACGTTAAGAACATTCGTTTTATTTTAAATTGAAATCGAATTTCATTTTCACATATTTTCGTAAGACAATTTTTTCTTATTTAATTTACTAACAAATAAAACATCATGTTATTACATTTATTATTTAAAAACAATATTTTCTCTTTTTTTTTAATTTTTAGTGTTTTCGAAATTACGAGGGATTTCAGAGGGAAAAAGATTTTCCCTCGGAATTCCCTCGGAATTTCCAATATATATTTTTTAAGATTAAGCACTACTTAATAATTTGTTGAGTTTAAATACAATCCATGACAATTATATGTATAATTAGTGAATAAAACAAGATAATCTTAGTTATTAAATGAGTGAATTTATGGTTATACATATGTAATCAAACATTCGGTAAGTATTTGGAACGATATCATAACGTTAAGGACATTCGTTTTATTTTAAATTGAAATCGAATTTCATTTTCACATATTTTTGTAAGATAATTTTTTCTTATTTAATTTACTAACAAATAAAACATCATGTTATTACCTTTAATATTTAAAAAAAATATTTTCTCTTTTTTTTAATATTTAGTGTTTTCGAAATTCCGAGGGATTTTCGAGGGAAAACGATTTTCCCTCGGAAATTCCTCGGAATTCCCTTGGAATTTACAATATATATTTTTTAAAATTAAGTACTACATAAAAATTTGTTGAGTTTAAATACAATTCGTGACAATTATATGTAAAATTAGTGAATAAAATAAGATAATTTTAGTTATTAAATGAGTAAATTGATGGTTATACGTATGTAATCAAACATTCGGTAAGTATTTGGAACGATATCACAACGTTAAGGACATTCGTTTTATTTTAAATTGAAATCGAATTTCATTTTCACATATTTTTGGAAGATAATTTTTTCTTATTTAATTAACTAACAAATAAACCATCAGGTTATTACATTTTGTATTTAAATACAATATTTTCTCTTTTTTTTTTAATTTTTAGTGTTTTCGAATTTCCGAGGGAATTCCGAAGGATTTTCGACGGAAAATGGTTTTCCCTCGGAAATCCCTCGGAATTTGCAATATATATTTTTTAAAATTAAGCACTACATAATAATTTGTTGAGTTTAAATACAATCCTTGACAATTATATGTATAATTAGTGATTAAAATAAGATAATTTTAGTTATTAAATGAGTGAATTGATGGTTATACATATGTAATCAAACATTCGGTAAGTATTTGGAAAGATATCATAACGTTAAGGACATTCGTTTTATTTTAAATTGAAATGGAAATTCATTTTCACATATTTTTGGAAGATAAATTTTTTCTTCTTTAATTAACTAGCAAAGAAAACATTATGTTATTACATTTAATATTTAAAAACAGATATTTTCTCTCTTTTTGAATATTTAATTTTTTCGATATTCCGAGGGAAAACGGTTTTCCCTCGGAATTCACTCGAAATTTGCAATATATATTTTTTAAAATTAAGCACTACATAATAATTTGTTGAGTTTAAATACAATCCATGACAATTACATGTATAATTAGTGAATAAAATAAGATAATTTTAGTTATTAAATGAGTGAATTGATGGTTATACATATGTAATGAAACATTCGGTAAATATTTGGAACGATATCATAACGTTAAGGACATTCGATTTATTTTAAATTGAAATCGAATTTAATTTTCACATATTTTTGTTAGATAATTTTTTCTTATTTAATTTACTAACAAATAAAACATCATGTTATTACCTTTAATATTTAAAAAAAATATTTTCTCTTTTTTCTAATATTTAGTGTTTTCGAAATTCCGAGGGATTTTCGAGGGAAAACGATTTTCCCTCGGAAATTCCTCGGAATTCCCTTGGAATTTACAATATATATTTTTTAAAATTAAGTGCTACATAAAAATTTGTTGAGTTTAAATACAATTCGTGACAATTATATGTAAAATTAGTGAATAAAATAAGATAATTTTAGTTATTAAATGAGTAAATTGATGGTTATACGTATGTAATCAAACATTCGGTAAGTATTTGGAACGATATCACAACGTTAAGGACATTCGTTTTATTTTAAATTGAAATCGAATTTCATTTTCACATATTTTTGGAAGATAATTTTTTCTTATTTAATTAACTAACAAATAAACCATCAGGTTATTACATTTTGTATTTAAATACAATATTTTCTCTTTTTTTTTAATTTTTAGTGTTTTCGAATTTCCGAGGGAATTCCGAAGGATTTTCGACGGAAAATGGTTTTCCCTCGGAAATCCCTCGGAATTTGCAATATATATTTTTTAAAATTAAGCACTACATAATAATTTGTTGAGTTTAAATACAATCCTTGACAATTATATGTATAATTAGTGATTAAAATAAGATAATTTTAGTTATTAAATGAGTGAATTGATGGTTATACATATGTAATCAAACATTCGGTAAGTATTTGGAAAGATATCATAACGTTAAGGACATTCGTTTTATTTTAAATTGAAATGGAAATTCATTTTCACATATTTTTGGAAGATAAATTTTTTCTTCTTTAATTAACTAGCAAAGAAAACATTATGTTATTACATTTAATATTTAAAAACAGATATTTTCTCTCTTTTTGAATATTTAATTTTTTCGATATTCCGAGGGAAAACGGTTTTCCCTCGGAATTCACTCGAAATTTGCAATATATATTTTTTAAAATTAAGCACTACATAATAATTTGTTGAGTTTAAATACAATCCATGACAATTACATGTATAATTAGTGAATAAAATAAGATAATTTTAGTTATTAAATGAGTGAATTGATGGTTATACATATGTAATGAAACATTCGGTAAATATTTGGAACGATATCATAACGTTAAGGACATTCGATTTATTTTAAATTGAAATCGAATTTAATTTTCACATATTTTTGTTAGATAATTTTTTCTTATTTAATTAACTAACAAATAAAACATCATGTTATTATATTTAATATTTAAAAACAATATTTTCTTTTTTTTTAATATTTAGTTTTTTCGAAATTCCGAGATAATTCCGAGGGAAAACGGAATTCCCTCGGAATTTACAATATATATTTTTGAAAATTAAGCACTACATAATAATTTGTTGAATTTAAATAGAATCCATGACAATCTATGTATAATTAGTGAATAAAATAAAATAATTTTAGTTATTAAATGAGTGAATTGATGGTTATACATATGTAATCAAACATTCGGTAAGTATTTGGAACGATATCATAACGTTAAGAACATTCGTTTTATTTTAAATTGAAATCGAATTTCATTTTCACATATTTTCGTAAGACAATTTTTTCTTATTTAATTTACTAACAAATAAAACATCATGTTATTACATTTATTATTTAAAAACAATATTTTCTCTTTTTTTTTAATTTTTAGTGTTTTCGAAATTACGAGGGATTTCAGAGGGAAAAAGATTTTCCCTCGGAATTCCCTCGGAATTTCCAATATATATTTTTTAAGATTAAGCACTACTTAATAATTTGTTGAGTTTAAATACAATCCATGACAATTATATGTATAATTAGTGAATAAAACAAGATAATCTTAGTTATTAAATGAGTGAATTTATGGTTATACATATGTAATCAAACATTCGGTAAGTATTTGGAACGATATCATAACGTTAAGGACATTCGTTTTATTTTAAATTGAAATCGAATTTCATTTTCACATATTTTTGTAAGATAATTTTTTCTTATTTAATTTACTAACAAATAAAACATCATGTTATTACCTTTAATATTTAAAAAAAATATTTTCTCTTTTTTTTAATATTTAGTGTTTTCGAAATTCCGAGGGATTTTCGAGGGAAAACGATTTTCCCTCGGAAATTCCTCGGAATTCCCTTGGAATTTACAATATATATTTTTTAAAATTAAGTACTACATAAAAATTTGTTGAGTTTAAATACAATTCGTGACAATTATATGTAAAATTAGTGAATAAAATAAGATAATTTTAGTTATTAAATGAGTAAATTGATGGTTATACGTATGTAATCAAACATTCGGTAAGTATTTGGAACGATATCACAACGTTAAGGACATTCGTTTTATTTTAAATTGAAATCGAATTTCATTTTCACATATTTTTGGAAGATAATTTTTTCTTATTTAATTAACTAACAAATAAACCATCAGGTTATTACATTTTGTATTTAAATACAATATTTTCTCTTTTTTTTTAATTTTTAGTGTTTTCGAATTTCCGAGGGAATTCCGAAGGATTTTCGACGGAAAATGGTTTTCCCTCGGAAATCCCTCGGAATTTGCAATATATATTTTTTAAAATTAAGCACTACATAATAATTTGTTGAGTTTAAATACAATCCTTGACAATTATATGTATAATTAGTGATTAAAATAAGATAATTTTAGTTATTAAATGAGTGAATTGATGGTTATACATATGTAATCAAACATTCGGTAAGTATTTGGAAAGATATCATAACGTTAAGGACATTCGTTTTATTTTAAATTGAAATGGAAATTCATTTTCACATATTTTTGGAAGATAAATTTTTTCTTCTTTAATTAACTAGCAAAGAAAACATTATGTTATTACATTTAATATTTAAAAACAGATATTTTCTCTCTTTTTGAATATTTAATTTTTTCGATATTCCGAGGGAAAACGGTTTTCCCTCGGAATTCACTCGAAATTTGCAATATATATTTTTTAAAATTAAGCACTACATAATAATTTGTTGAGTTTAAATACAATCCATGACAATTACATGTATAATTAGTGAATAAAATAAGATAATTTTAGTTATTAAATGAGTGAATTGATGGTTATACATATGTAATGAAACATTCGGTAAATATTTGGAACGATATCATAACGTTAAGGACATTCGATTTATTTTAAATTGAAATCGAATTTAATTTTCACATATTTTTGTTAGATAATTTTTTCTTATTTAATTAACTAACAAATAAAACATCATGTTATTATATTTAATATTTAAAAACAATATTTTCTTTTTTTTTAATATTTAGTTTTTTCGAAATTCCGAGGGAATTCCGAGGGAAAACGGAATTCCCTCGGAATTTACAATATATATTTTTGAAAATTAAGCACTACATAATAATTTGTTGAATTTAAATAGAATCCATGACAATCTATGTATAATTAGTGAATAAAATAAAATAATTTTAGTTATTAAATGAGTGAATTGATGGTTATACATATGTAATCAAACATTCGGTGAGTATTTGGAACGATATCATAACGTTAAGAACATTCGTTTTATTTTAAATTGAAATCGAATTTCATTTTCACATATTTTCGTAAGACAATTTTTTCTTATTTAATTTACTAACAAATAAAACATCATGTTATTACATTTAATATTTAAAAACAATATTTTCTCTTTTTTTTAATTTTTAGTGTTTTCGAAATTACGAGGGATTTCTGAAGGAAAAAGATTTTCCCTCGGAATTCCCTCGGAATTTCCAATATATATTTTTTAAGATTAAGCACTACTTAATAATTTGTTGAGTTTAATTACAATCCATGACAATTATATGTATAATTAGTGAATAAAACAAGATAATCTTAGTTATTAAATGAGTGAATTTATGGTTATAGATATGTAATCAAACATTCGGTAAGTATTTGGAACGATATCATAACGTTAAGGACATTCGTTTTATTTTAAATTGAAATCGAATTTCATTTTCACATATTTTTGGAAGAAAATTTTTTCTTATTTAATTAACTAACAAATAAAACATCATGTTATTACATTTAATATTTAAAAACAATATTTTCTCTTTTTTTTTTTTAATATTTAGTGTTTTCAAAATTCCGAGGGATTTCCGAGGGAAAACGGTTTTCCCTCGGAAATCCCTCGGAATTCCCTCGGAATTTGCAATATATATTTTTTAAAATTAAGCAGTACATAATAATTTGTTGAGTTTAAATACAATCCATGACAATTATATGTATAATTATTGAATAAAATAAGATAATTTTAGTTATTAAATGAGTGAATTGATGGTTATACATATGTAATCAAACATTCGGTAAGTATTTGGAACGATATCATAACGTTAAGGACATTCGTTTTATTTTAAATTGAAATCGAATTTCATTTTCACATATTTTTTGAAGATAATTTTTTCTTATTTAATTTACTAACAAATAAAACATCATGTTATTACATTTAATATTTAAAAACAATATTTTCTCTTTTTTTTAATATTTACTGTTTTCGAAATTTCGAGGGATTTACGAGGGAAAACAATTTTCCCTCGGAAATACCTCGGAATTTCTTCGGAATTTACAATATACATTTTTTAAGATTAAGCACTACATAATAATTTGTTGAGTTTAAATACAATCCATGACAATTATATGTATAATTAGTGAAGAAAATAAGATAATCTTAGTTATTAAATGAGTGAATTTATGGTTATACATATGTAATCAAACATTCGGTAAGTCTTTGGAACGATATCATAACGTTAAGGACATTCGTTTTATTTTAAATTGAAATCGAATTTCATTTTCACATATTTTTGGAAGATAATTTTTTCTTATTTAATTTACTAACAAATAAAACATCAACTTATTACATTTAATATTTAAAAACAATATTTTCTCTATTTTATAATATTTAGTGTTTTCGAAATTTCGAGGGATTTCCGAGGGAAAACAATTTTCCCTCGGAAATACCTCGGAATTCCTTCGGAATTTACAATATACATTTTTTAAGATTAAGCACTACATAATAATTTGTTGAGTTTAAATACAATCCATGACAATTATATGTATAATTAGTGAATAAAATAAGATAATTTTAGTTATTAAATGAGTGAATTGATGGTTATACATATGTAATCAAACATTCGGTAAGTATTTGGAACGATATCACAACGTTAAGGACATTCGTTTTATTTTAAATTGAAATCGAATTTCATTTTCACATATTTTTTGAAGATAATTTTTTCTTATTTAATTTACTAACAAATAAAACATCATGTTATTACATTTAATATTTAAAAACAATATTTTCTCTTTTTTTTAATATTTACTGTTTTCGAAATTTCGAGGGATTTACGAGGGAAAACAATTTTCCCTCGGAAATACCTCGGAATTCCTTCGGAATTTACAATATACATTTTTTAAGATTAAGCTCTACATAATAATTTGTTGAGTTTAAATACAATCCATGACAATTATATGTATAATTAGTGAATAAAATAAGATAATCTTAGTTATTCAATGAGTGAATTTATGGTTATACATATGTAATCAAACATTCGGTAAGTATTTGGAACGATATCATAACGTTAAGGACATTCGTTTTATTTTAAATTGAAATCGAATTTCATTTTCACATATTTTTGGAAGATAATTTTTTCTTATTTAATTTACTAACAAATAAAACATCATGTTATTACTTTTAATATTTAAAAACAATATTTTCTCTATTTTATAATATTTAGTGTTTTCGAAATTTCGAGGGATTTCCGAGGGAAAACAATTTTCCCTCGGAAATACCTCGGAATTCCTTCGGAATTTACAATATACATTTTTTAAGATTAAGCACTACATAATAATTTGTTGAGTTTAAATACAATCCATGACAATTATATGTATAATTAGTGAATAAAATAAGATAATTTTAGTTATTAAATGAGTGAAATGATGGTTATACATATGTAATCAAACATTCGGTAAGTATTTGGAACAATATCATAACGTTAAGGACATTCGTTTTATTTTAAATTGAAATCGAATTTCATTTTCACATATTTTTTGAAGATAATTTTTTCTTATTTAATTTACTAACAAATAAAACATCATGTTATGACATTTAATATTTAAAAACAATATTTTCTCTTTTTTTTAATATTTACTGTTTTCGAAATTCCGAGGGATTTCCGTGGGAAAACAATTTTCCCTCGTAAATACCTCGGAATTCCCTCGGAATTTACAATATACATTTTTTAAGATTAAGCTCTACATAATCATTTGTTGAGTTTAAATACAATCCATGACAATTATATGTATAATTAGTGAAGAAAATAAGATAATTTTAGTTATTAAATGAGTGAATTGGTGGTTATACATATCTAATCAAACATTCGGTAAGTATTTGGAACGATATCATAACGTTAAGGACATTAGTTTTATTTTAAATTGAAATCGAATTTCATTTTCACATATTTTTGGAAGATAATTTTTTCTTATTTAATTTACTAACAAATAAAACATCATGTTATTACATTTAAAATTTAAAAACAATATTTTCTCTTTTTTTTAATATTTAGTGTTTTCGAAATTCCGAGGGATTTCCGAGGGAAAACAATTTCCCCTCGGAATTCCCTCGGAATTTACAATATTCATTTTTTAAGATTAAGCACTACATAATAATTTGTTGAGTTTAAATACAATCCATGACAATTATATGTATAATTAGTGAAGATAATAAGATAATTTTAGTTATCAAATGAGTGAATTGGTGGTTATACATATGTAATCAAACATTCGGTAAGAATTTGGAACGATATCATAACATTAAGGACATTCGTTTTATTTTAAATTGAAATCGAATTTCATTTTCACGTATTTTCGGAAGATAATTTTTTCTTATTTAATTTACTAACAAATAAAACATCATGTTATTACATTTAATATTTAAAAACAATATTTTCTCTTTTTTTTAATATTTAGTGTTTTCGAAATTCCGAGGGATTTCCGAGGGAAAACAATTTTCCCTTGGAAATACCTCGGAATTCCCTCGAAATTTACAATATACATTTTTTAAGATTAAGCACTACATAATAAATTGTTGAGTTTAAATACAATCCATGACAATTATATGTATAATTAGTGAAGAAAATAAGATAATTTCAGTTATTAAATGAGTGAATTGGTGGTTATTCATAAGTAATCAAACATTCGGTAAGTATTTGGAACGATATCATAACGTTAAGGACATTCGTTTTATTTTAAATTGAAATCGAATTTCATTCTCACATATTTTTTGAAGATAATTTTTTCTTATTTAATTTACTAACAAATAAAACATCATGTTATTACATTTAATATTTAAAAACAATATTTTCTCTTTTTTTTAATATTTACTGTTTTGGAAATTTCGAGGGATTTACGAGGGAAAACAATTTTCCCTCGGAAATACCTCGGAATTCCTTCGGAATTTACAATATACATTTTTTAAGATTAAGCACTACATAATAATTTGTTGAGTTTAAATACAATCCATGACAATTATATGTATAATTAGTGAATAAAATAAGATAATCTTAGTTATTCAATGAGTGAATTTATGGTTATACATATGTAATCAAACATTCGGTAAGTATTTGGAACGATATCATAACGTTAAGGACATTCGTTTTATTTTAAATTGAAATCGAATTTCATTTTCACATATTTTTGGAAGATAATTTTTTCTTATTTAATTTACTAACAAATAAAACATCATGTTATTACTTTTAATATTTAAAAACAATATTTTCTCTATTTTATAATATTTAGTGTTTTCGAAATTTCGAGGGATTTCCGAGGGAAAACAATTTTCCCTCGGAAATACCTCGGAATTCCTTCGGAATTTACAATATACATTTTTTAAGATTAAGCACTACATAATAATTTGTTGAGTTTAAATACAATCCATGACAATTATATGTATAATTAGTGAATAAAATAAGATAATTTTAGTTATTAAATGAGTGAATTGATGGTTATACATATGTAATCAAACATTCGGTAAGTATTTGGAACGATATCATAACGTTAAGGACATTCGTTTTATTTTAAATTGAAATCGAATTTCATTTTCACATATTTTTTGAAGATAATTTTTTCTTATTTAATTTACTAACAAATAAAACATCATGTTATTACATTTAATATTTTAAAACAATATTTTCTCTTTTTTTTAATATTTACTGTTTTCGAAATTCCGAGGGATTTCCGTGGGAAAACAATTTTCCCTCGTAAATACCTCGGAATTCCCTCGGAATTTACAATATACATTTTTTAAGATTAAGCTCTACATAATCATTTGTTGAGTTTAAATACAATCCATGACAATTATATGTATAATTAGTGAAGAAAATAAGATAATTTTAGTTATTAAATGAGTGAATTGGTGGTTATACATATCTAATCAAACATTCTTTAAGTATTTGGAACGATATCATAACGTTAAGGACATTCGTTTTATTTTAAATTGAAATCGAATTTCATTTTCACATATTTTTGGAAGATAATTTTTTCTTATTTAATTTACTAACAAATAAAACATCATGTTATTACATTTAAAATTTAAAAACAATATTTTCTCTTTTTTTTAATATTTAGTGTTTTCGAAATTCCGAGGGATTTCCGAGGGAAAACAATTTCCCCTCGGAATTCCCTCGGAATTTACAATATTCATTTTTTAAGATTAAGCACTACATAATAATTTGTTGAGTTTAAATACAATCCATGACAATTATATGTATAATTAGTGAAGATAATAAGATAATTTTAGTTATCAAATGAGTGAATTGGTGGTTATACATATGTAATCAAACATTCGGTAAGTATTTGGAACGATATCATAACGTTAAGGACATTCGTTTTATTTTAAATTGAAATCGAATTTCATTTTCACATATTTTTGGAAGATAATTTTTTCTTATTTAATTTACTAACAAATAAAACATCATGTTATTACATTTAATATTTAAAAACAATATTTTCTCTATTTTATAATATTTAGTGTTTTCGAAATTCCGAGGGATTTCCGAGGGAAAACAATTTTCCCTTGGAAATACCTCGGAATTCCCTCGAAATTTACAATATACATTTTTTAAGATTAAGCACTACATAATAAATTGTTGAGTTTAAATACAATCCATGACAATTATATGTATAATTAGTGAAGAAAATAAGATAATTTCAGTTATTAAATGAGTGAATTGGTGGTTATTCATAAGTAATCAAACATTCGGTAAGTATTTGGAACGATATCATAACATTAAGGACATTCGTTTTATTTTAAATTGAAATCGAATTTCATTTTCACATATTTTCGGAAGATAATTTTTTCTTATTTAATTTACTAACAAATAAAACATCATGTTTTTACATTTAATATTTAAAAACAATATTTTCACTTTTTTTTTAATATTTAGTGTTTTCGAAATTCCGAGGGATTTCCGAGGGAAAATAATTTTCCCTCGGAATTCCCTCGGAATTTACAATATACATTTTTTAAGATTAAGCACTACATAATAATTTGTTGAGTTTAAATACAATCCTTGACAATTATATGTATAATTAGTGAATAAAATAAGATAATTTTAGTTATTAAATGAGTAAATTGATGGTTATACATATGTAATCAAACATTCGGTAACTATTTGGAACGATGTAATAACGTTAAGGACATTAGTTTTATTTTAAATTAAAATCGAATTTCATTTTCAAATATTTTTGGAAGATAATTTTTTCTTATTTAATTAACTAACAAATAAAACATCATGTTATAACATTTAATATTTAAAAACAATATTTTCTCTTTTTTTTTAATATTTAGTGTTTTCGAAATTCCGAGGGATTTCCGAGGGAAAATAATTTTCCCTCGGAAATACCTCGGAATTCCCTCGGAATTCACAATATACATTTTTTAAGATTAAGCACTACATAATAATTTGTTGAGTTTAAATACAATCCATGACAATTATATGTAAAATTAGTGAAGAAAATAAGATAATTTTAGTTATTAAATGAGTGAATTGGTGGTTATACATAAGTAATCAAACATTCGGTAAGTATTTGGAACGATATCATAACATTAAGGATATTCATTTTATTTTAAATTGAAATCGAATTTCATTTTCACATATTTTCGGAAGATAATTTTTTCTTATTTAATTTACTAACAAATAAAACATCATGTTATTACATTTAATATTTAAAAACAATATTTTCACTTTTTTTTTAATATTTAGTGTTTTCGAAATTCCGTGGGATTTTCGAGGGAAAACAATTTTCCCTCGGAAATACCTCGGAATTCCCTCTGAATTTACAATATACATTTTTTAAGATTAAGCTCTACATATTAATTTGTTGAGTTTAAATACAATCCATGACAATTATATGTATAATTAGTGAAGAAAATAAGATAATTTTAGTTATTAAATGAGTGAATTGGTGGTTATACTTTTGTAATCAAACATTCGGTAAGTATTTGGAACGATATCATAACGTTAAGGACATTCGTTTTATTTTAAATTGAAATCGAATTTCATTTTCACATATTTTTGGAAGATAATTTTTTCTTATTTAATTTACTAACAAATAAAACATCATGTTATTACATTTAATATTTAAAAATAATATTTTCTCTTTTTTTTAATATTTAGTGTTTTCGAAATTCCGAGGGATTTCCGAGGGAAAACAATTTTCCCTCGGAAATACCTCGGAATTCCCTCGGAATTTACAATATACATTTTTTAAGATTAAGCACCACATAATAATTTGTTGAGTTTAAATACAATCCATGACAATTATATGTATAATTAGTGAAGAAAATAAGATAATTTTAGTTATTAAATGAGTGAATTGGTGGTTATACATATGTAATCAAACATTCGGTAAGAATTTGGAACGATATCATAACATTAAGGACATTCGTTTTATTTTAAATTGAAATCGAATTTCATTTTCACATATTTTGGGAAGATAATTTTTTCTTATTTAATTTACAAACAAATAAAACATCATGTTATTACATTTAATATTTAAAACCAATATTTTCTCTTTTTTTTAATATTTAGTGTTTTCGAAATTCCGAGGGATTTCCGAGGGAAAATAATTTTCCCTCGGAAATACCTCGGAATTCCCTCGGAATTCACAATATACATTTTTTAAGATTAAGCACTACATAATAATTTGTTGAGTTTAAATACAATCCATGACAATTATATGTAAAATTAGTGAAGAAAATAAGATAATTTTAGTTATTAAATGAGTGAATTGGTGGTTATACATAAGTAATCAAACATTCGGTAAGTATTTGGAACGATATCATAACATTAAGGATATTCATTTTATTTTAAATTGAAATCGAATTTCATTTTCACATATTTTCGGAAGATAATTTTTTCTTATTTAATTTACTAACAAATAAAACATCATGTTATTACATTTAATATTTAAAAACAATATTTTCACTTTTTTTTTAATATTTAGTGTTTTCGAAATTCCGTGGGATTTTCGAGGGAAAACGATTTTCCCTCGGAATTCCCTCGGAATTTACAATATATATTTTTTAAGATTAAGCACTACATAATAATTTGTTGAGTTTAAATACAATCCATGAGAATTATATGTATAATTAGTGAATAAAATAAGATAATTTTAGTTATTAAATTAGTGAATTGATGGTTATACATATGTAATCAAACATTCGGTAAGTATTTGGAACGATATCATAACGTTAAGAACATTCGTTATATTTTAAATTGAAATCGAATTTCATTTTCACATATTTTTGGTAGATAATTTTTTCTTATTTAATTAACTAACAAATAAAACATCATGTTATTACATTTAATATTTAAAAACAATATTTTCTCTTTTTTTTAATATTTAGTGTTTTCGAAATTCCGAGGGATTTCCGAGGGAAAACAATTTTCCCTCGGAAATACCTCGGAATGCCCTCGGAATTTACAATATACATTTTTTAAGATTAAGCACTACATAATAATTTGTTGAGTTTAAATACAATCCTTGACAATTATATGTATAATTAGTGAATAAAATAAGATAATTTTAGTTATTAAATGAGTGAATTGATGGTTATACATATGTAATCAAACATTCGGTAAGTATTTGGAACGATATCTTAACGTTAAGGACATTCGTTTTATTTTAAATTGAAATCGAATTTCATTTTCACATATTTTTGTAAGATAATTGTTTCTTATTTAATTAACTAACAAATAAAACATCATGTTATTACATTTAATATTTAAAAATAATATTTTCTCTTTTTTTTAATTTTTAGTGTTTTCGAAATTCCGAGGGATTTCCGAGCGAAAACAATTTTCCCTCGGGAATACCTCGGAATTCCCTCGGAATTTAGAATATATATTTTCTAAAATTAAGAACTGCATAATAATTTGTTGAGTTTAAATACAATCCATGACAATTATATGTATAATTAGTGAACAAAATAAGATAATTTTAGTTATTAAATGAGTGAATTGGTGGATATACATATGTAATCAAACATTCGGTAAGTATTTGGAACGATATCATAACATTAAGGACATTCGTTTTATTTTAAATTGAAGTCGAATTTCATTTTCACATATTTTCGGAAGATAATTTTTTCTTATTTAATTTACTAACAAATAAAACATCATGTTATTACATTTAATATTTAAAAACAATATTTTCTCTTTTTTTTTATTATTTAGTGTTTTCGAAATTCTGAGAGATTTCCGAGGGAAAAAGATTTTCCCTCGGAATTCCCTCGTAATTTCCAATATATATTTTTTAAGATTAAGCAATACATAATAATTTGTTGAGTTTAAATACAAACTATGACAATTATATGTATAATTAGTGAATAAAATAAGATAATCTTAGTTATTAAATGAATGAATTGATGGTTATACATATGTAATCAAACATTCGGTAAGTATTTGGAACGATATCATAACGTTGAGGACATTCGTTTTATTTTAAATTGAAATCGAATTTCATTTTCACATATTTTTGGAAGATAATTTTTTCTTATTTAATTAACTAACAAATAAAACATCATGTTCTTACATTTAATATTTAAAAACAATATTTTCTCTTTTTTTTAATATTTAGTTTTTTCAAAATTCCGAGGGATTTCCGAGGGAAAAAGATTTTCATTCGGAATTCCCTCGGAATTTACAATATACATTTTTTATGATTAAGCACTACATAATAATTTGTCGAGTTTAAATACAATCCTTGACATTTATATGTATAATTAGTGAATAAAATAAGATAATTTTAGTTATTAAATGAGTGAATTGATGGTTATACATATGTAATCAAACATTCGGTAAGTATTTGGAACGTTATCATAACGTTAAGGACATTCGTTTTATTTTAAATTGAAATCGAATTTCATTTTCACATATTTTTGGAAGATAATTTTTTCTTATTTAATTAACTAACAAATAAAACATCATGTTATTACATTTAATATTTAAAAACAATATTTTCTCTTTTTTTTAATATTTAGTTTTTTTGAAATTCCGAGGGAATTACGAGGGAAAACGGAATTCCCTGGGAATTTACAATATATATTTTTTAAAATTAAGCACTACATAATAATTTGTTGAGTTTAAATACAATCCATGACAATTATATGTATAATTAGTGAATAAAATAAGATAATCTTAGTTATTAAATGAGTGAATTTATGGTTATACATATGTAATCAAACATTCGGTAAGTATTTGGAACGATATAATAACGTTAAGGACATTCGTTTTATTTTAAATTGAAATCGAATTTCATTTTCACATATTTTTGGAAGATAATTTTTTCTTATTTAATTTACTAACAAATAAAACATCATGTTATTACATTTAATAATTAAAAACAATATTTTCTCTTTTTTTTAATATATAGTGTTTTCGAAATTTCGAGGGATTTCCGTGGGAAAACAATTTTCCCTCGGAAATACCTCGGAATTCCCTCGGAATTTACAATATACATTTTTTAAGATTAAGCTCTACATAATAATTTGTTGAGTTTAAATACAATCCATGACAATTATATGTATAATTAGTGAAGAAAATAAGATAATTTTTGTTATTAAATGAGTGAATTGGTGGTTATACATATCTAATGAAACAGTCGGTAAGTATTTGGAACGATATCATAACGTTAAGGACATTCGTTTTATTTTAAATTGAAATCGAATTTCATTTTCACATATTTTTGGAAGATAATTTTTTCTTATTTAATTTACTAACAAATAAAACATCATGTTATTACATTTAATATTTAAAAACAATATTTTCACTTTTTTTTAATATTTAGTGTTTTCGAAATTCCGAGGGATTTCCGAGGGAAAACGATTTTCCCTCGGAATTCCCTCGGAATTTACAATATATATTTTTTAAGATTAAGCACTACATAATAATTTGTTGAGTTTAAATACAATCCATGACAATTATATGTATAATTAGTGAATAAAATAAGATAATTTTAGTTATTAAATTAGTGAATTGATGGTTATACATATGTAATCAAACATTCGGTAAGTATTTGGAACGATATCATAACATTAAGGACATTCGATATATTTTAAGTTGAAATCGAATTTCATTTTCACATATTTTTGGTAGATAATTTTTTCTTATTTAATTAACTTACAAATAAAACATCATGTTATTACATTTAATATTTAAAAACAATATTTTCTCTTTTTTTTAATATTTAGTGTTTTCGAAATTACGAGGGATTTCCGAGGGAAAACAATTTTCCCTCGGAAATACCTCGGAATTCCCTCGGAATTTACAATATACATTTTTTAAGATTAAGCACTACATAATAATTTGTTGAGTTTAAATACAATCCTTGACAATTATATGTATAATTAGTGAATAAAATAAGATAATTTTAGTTATTAAATGAGTGAATTGATGGTTATACATATGTAATCAAACATTCGGAAAGTATTTGGAACGATATCTTAACGTTAAGGACATTCGTTTTATTTTAAATTGAAATCGAATTTCATTTTCACATATTTTTGTAAGATAATTGTTTCTTATTTAATTAACTAACAAATAAAATATCATGTTATTACATTTAATATTTAAAAACAATATTTTCTCTTTTTTTTTAATTTTTAGTGTTTTCGAAATTCCGAGGGATTTCCGAGGGAAAACAATTTTCCCTCGGAAATACCTCGGAATTCCCTCGGAATTTAGAATATATATTTTTTAAAATTAAGAACTACATAATAATTTGTTGAGTTTAAATACAATCCATGGCAATTATATGTATAATTAGTGAAGAAAATAAGATAATTTTAGTTATTAAATGAGTTAATTGGTGGTTATACATATGTAATCAAACATTCGGTAAGTATTTGGAACGATATCAAAACATTAAGGACATTCGTTTTATTTTAAATTGACATCGAATTTCATTTTCACATATTTTCGGAAGATAATTTTTTCTTATTTAATTTACTAACAAATAAAACATCATGTTATTACATTTAATATTTAAAAACAATATTTTCTCTTTTTTTTTTATATTTAGTGTTTTCGAAATTCCGAGAGATTTCCGAGGGAAAAAGATTTTCACTCGGAATTCCCTCGGAATTTACAATATACATTTTTTATGATTAAGCACTACATAATAATTTGTCGAGTTTAAATACAATCCTTGACAATTATATGTATAATTAGTGAATAAAATAAGATAATTTTAGTTATTAAATGAGTGAATTGATGGTTATACTTATGTTATCAAACATTCGGTAAGTATTTGGAACGTTATCATAACGTTAAGGACATTCGTTTTATTTTAAATTGAAATCGAATTTCATTTTCACATATTTTTGGAAGATAATTTTTTCTTATTAAATTAACTAACAAATAAAACATCATGTTATTACATTTAATATTTAAAAACAATATTTTCTCTTTTTTTTAATATTTAGTTTTTTTGAAATTCCTAGGGAATTACGAGGGAAAACGGAATTCCCTGGGAATTTACAATATATATTTTTTAAAATTAAGCACTACATAATAATTTGTTGAGTTTAAATACAATCCATGACAAATATTTGTATAATTAGTGAATAAAATAAGATAATTTTAGTTATTAAATGAGTGAATTGGTGGTTATACATATGTAATCAAACATTCGGTAAGTATTTGGAACGATATCATAACATTAAGGACATTCGTTTTATTTTAAATTGAAATCGAATTTCATTTTCACTTATTTTTGGGAGATAATTTTTTCTTATTTAATTTACTAACAAATAAAACATCATGTTATTACATTTAATATTTAAAAATAATATTTTATCTTTTTTTTAATATTTAGTGTTTTCGAAATTCCGAGAGATTTCCGAGGGAAAAAGATTTTCCCTCGGAAATCCCTCAGAATGCCCTCGGAATTTCCAATATATATTTTTTAAGATTAAGCACTACATAATAATTTGTTGAGTTTAAATACAATCCATGACAATTATATGTATAATTAGTGAAGAAAATAAGATAATTTTAGTTATTAAACGAGTGAATTGGTGGTTATACATATGTAATCAAACATTCGGTAAGTATTTGGAACGATATCATAACATTAAGGACATTCGTTTTATTTTAAATTGAAATCGAATTTCATTTTCACTTATTTTTGGGAGATAATTTTTTCTTATTTAATTTACTAACAAATAAAACATCATGTTATTACATTTAATATTTAAAAATAATATTTTATCTTTTTTTTAATATTTAGTGTTTTCGAAATTCCGAGAGATTTCCGAGGGAAAAAGATTTTCCCTCGGAAATCCCTCAGAATGCCCTCGGAATTTCCAATATATATTTTTTAAGATTAAGCACTACATAATAATTTGTTGAGTTTAAATACAATCCATGACAATTATATGTATAATTAGTGAATAAAATAAGAGAATTTTAGTTATTAAATGAGTGAATTGGTGGTTACACATATGTAATCAAACATTCGGTAAGTATTTGGAACGATATCATAACATTAAGGACATTCGTTTTATTTTAAATTGAAATCGAATTTCATTTTCACTTATTTTTGGGAGATAATTTTTTCTTATTTAATTTACTAACAAATAAAACATCATGTTATTACATTTAATATTTAAAAACAATATTTTCTCTTTTTTTTAATATTTAGTGTTTTCGAAATTTCGAGGGATTTCCGTGGGAAAACAATTTTCCCTCGGAAATACCTCGGAATTCCCTCGGAATTTACAATATACATTTTTTAAGATTAAGCTCTACATAATAATTTGTTGAGTTTAAATACAATCCATGTCAATTATATGTATAATTAGTGAAGAAAATAAGAAAATTTTAGTTATTAAATGAGTGAATTGGTGGTTATACATATCTAATCAAACAGTCGGTAAGTGTTTGGAACGATATCATAACGTTAAGGACATTCGTTTTATTTTAAATTGAAATCGAATTTCATTTTCACATATTTTGGGAAGATAATTTTTTCTTATTTAATTTACTAACAAATAAAACATCATGTTATTACATTTAATATTTAAAAACAATATTTTCTCTTTTTTTTAATATTTAGTGTTTTCGAAATTCCGAGGGATTTCCGAGGGAAAACAATTTTCCCTCGGAATTTACAATATACATTTTTTAAGATTAAGCACTACATAATAATTTGTTGAGTTTAAATACAATCCATGACAATTATATGTATAATTATTGAAGAAAATAAGATAATTTTAGTTATTAAATGAGTGAATTGGTGGTTATACATAAGTAATCAAACATTCGGTAAGTATTTGGAACGATATCATAACATTAAGGACATTCGTTTTATTTTAAATTGAAATCGAATTTCATTTTCACATATTTTTGGAAGATAATTTTTTCTTATTTAATTTACTAATAAATAAAACATCATGTTATTACATTTAATATTTAAAAATAATATTTTCACTTTTTTTAATATTTAGTGTTTTCGAAATTCCGAGGGATTTCCGAGGGAAAACGATTTTCCCTCGGAATTTACAATATATATTTTTTAAGATTAAGCACTTCATAATAATTTGTTGAGTTTAAATACAATCCATGACAATTATATGTATAATTAGTGAATAAAATAAGATAATTTTAGTTATTAAATTAGTGAATTGATGGTTATACATATGTAATCAAACATTCGGTAAGTATTTGGAACGATATCATAACGTTAAGGACATTAGTTTTATTTTAAATTAAAATCGAATTTCATTTTCAAATATTTTTGGAAGATAATTTTTTCTTATTTAATTTACTAACAAATAAAACATCATGTTATTACATTTAATATTTAAAAACAATATTTTCTCTTTTTTTTAATATTTAGTTTTTTCAAAATTCCGAGGGAATTCCGAGGGAAAACGGAATTCCCACGGAATTTACAATATATATTTTTTAAGATTAAGCACTTCATAATAATTTGTTGAGTTTAAATACAATCCATGACAATTATATGTATAATTAGTGAATAAAATAAGATAATTTTAGTTATTAAATTAGTGAATTGATGGTTATACATATGTAATCAAACATTCGGTAAGTATTTGGAACGATATCATAACGTTAAGGACATTCGTTTTATTTTAAATTGAAATCGAATTTCATTTTCACATATTTTTGGAAGATAATTTTTTCTTATTTAATTTACTAACAAATAAAACATCATGTTATTACATTTAATATTTAAAAACAATATTTTCTCTTTTTTTTAATATTTAGTGTTTTCGAAATTCCGAGGGATTTCTAAGGGAAAACAATTTTCCCTCGGAAATACCTCGGAATTCCCTCGGAATTTACAATATACATTTTTTAAGAATAAGCACTACATAATAATTTGTTGAGTTTAAATACAATCCATGACAAATATATGTAAAATTAGTGAAGAAAATAAGATAATTTTAGTTATTAAATGAGTGAATTGGTGGTTATACATAAGTAATCAAACATTCGGTAAGTATTTGGAACGATATCATAACATTAAGGACATTCGTTTTATTTTAAATTGAAATCGAATTTCATTTTCACATATTTTCGGAAGATAATTTTTTCTTATTTAATTTACAAACAAATAAAACATCATGTTATTACATTTAATATTTAAAACCAATATTTTCTCTTTTTTTTAATATTTATTGTTTTCGAAATTCCGAGGGATTTCCGAGGGAAAACAATTTTCCCTCGGAATTTACAATATACATTTTTTAAGATTAAGCACTACATAATAATTTGTTGAGTTTAAATACAATCCATGACAATTATACGTATAATTATTGAAGAAAATAAGATAATTTTAGTTATTAAATGAGTGAATTGGTGGTTATACATAAGTAATCAAACATTCGGTAAGTATTTGGAACGATATCATAACATTAAGGACATTCATTTTATTTTAAATTGAAATCGAATTTCATTTTCACGTATTTTCGGAAGATAATTTTTTCTTATTTAATTTACTAACAAATAAAACATCATGTTATTACATTTAATATTTAAAAACAATATTTTCACTTTTTTTTTAATATTTAGTGTTTTCGAAATTCCGTGGGATTTTCGAGGGAAAACGATTTTCCCTCGGAATTCCCTCGGAATTTACAATATATATTTTTTAAGATTAAGCACTACATAATAATTTGTTGAGTTTAAATACAATCCATGAGAATTATATGTATAATTAGTGAATAAAATAAGATAATTTTAGTTATTAAATTAGTGAATTGATGGTTATACATATGTAATCAAACATTCGGTAAGTATTTGGAACGATATCATAACGTTAAGAACATTCGTTATATTTTAAATTGAAATCGAATTTCATTTTCACATATTTTTGGTAGATAATTTTTTCTTATTTAATTAACTAACAAATAAAACATCATGTTATTACATTTAATATTTAAAAACAATATTTTCTCTTTTTTTTAATATTTAGTGTTTTCGAAATTCCGAGGGATTTCCGAGGGAAAACAATTTTCCCTCGGAAATACCTCGGAATGCCCTCGGAATTTACAATATACATTTTTTAAGATTAAGCACTACATAATAATTTGTTGAGTTTAAATACAATCCTTGACAATTATATGTATAATTAGTGAACAAAATAAGATAATTTTAGTTATTAAATGAGTGAATTGATGGTTATACATATGTAATCAAACATTCGGTAAGTATTTGGAACGATATCTTAACGTTAAGGACATTCGTTTTATTTTAAATTGAAATCGAATTTCATTTTCACATATTTTTGTAAGATAATTGTTTCTTATTTAATTAACTAACAAATAAAACATCATGTTATTACATTTAATATTTAAAAATAATATTTTCTCTTTTTTTTAATTTTTAGTGTTTTCGAAATTCCGAGGGATTTCCGAGCGAAAACAATTTTCCCTCGGGAATACCTCGGAATTCCCTCGGAATTTAGAATATATATTTTCTAAAATTAAGAACTGCATAATAATTTGTTGAGTTTAAATACAATCCATGACAATTATATGTATAATTAGTGAACAAAATAAGATAATTTTAGTTATTAAATGAGTGAATTGGTGGATATACATATGTAATCAAACATTCGGTAAGTATTTGGAACGATATCATAACATTAAGGACATTCGTTTTATTTTAAATTGAAGTCGAATTTCATTTTCACATATTTTCGGAAGATAATTTTTTCTTATTTAATTTACTAACAAATAAAACATCATGTTATTACATTTAATATTTAAAAACAATATTTTCTCTTTTTTTTTTATTATTTAGTGTTTTCGAAATTCTGAGAGATTTCCGAGGGAAAAAGATTTTCCCTCGGAATTCCCTCGTAATTTCCAATATATATTTTTTAAGATTAAGCAATACATAATAATTTGTTGAGTTTAAATACAAACTATGACAATTATATGTATAATTAGTGAATAAAATAAGATAATCTTAGTTATTAAATGAATGAATTGATGGTTATACATATGTAATCAAACATTCGGTAAGTATTTGGAACGATATCATAACGTTGAGGACATTCGTTTTATTTTAAATTGAAATCGAATTTCATTTTCACATATTTTTGGAAGATAATTTTTTCTTATTTAATTAACTAACAAATAAAACATCATGTTCTTACATTTAATATTTAAAAACAATATTTTCTCTTTTTTTTAATATTTAGTTTTTTCAAAATTCCGAGGGATTTCCGAGGGAAAAAGATTTTCACTCGGAATTCCCTCGGAATTTACAATATACATTTTTTATGATTAAGCACTACATAATAATTTGTCGAGTTTAAATACAATCCTTGACATTTATATGTATAATTAGTGAATAAAATAAGATAATTTTAGTTATTAAATGAGTGAATTGATGGTTATACATATGTAATCAAACATTCGGTAAGTATTTGGAACGTTATCATAACGTTAAGGACATTCGTTTTATTTTAAATTGAAATCGAATTTCATTTTCACATATTTTTGGAAGATAATTTTTTCTTATTTAATTAACTAACAAATAAAACATCATGTTATTACATTTAATATTTAAAAACAATATTTTCTCTTTTTTTTAATATTTAGTTTTTTTGAAATTCCGAGGGAATTACGAGGGAAAACGGAATTCCCTGGGAATTTACAATATATATTTTTTAAAATTAAGCACTACATAATAATTTGTTGAGTTTAAATACAATCCATGACAATTATATGTATAATTAGTGAATAAAATAAGATAATCTTAGTTATTAAATGAGTGAATTTATGGTTATACATATGTAATCAAACATTCGGTAAGTATTTGGAACGATATAATAACGTTAAGGACATTCGTTTTATTTTAAATTGAAATCGAATTTCATTTTCACATATTTTTGGAAGATAATTTTTTCTTATTTAATTTACTAACAAATAAAAAATCATGTTATTACATTTAATAATTAAAAACAATATTTTCTCTTTTTTTTAATATATAGTGTTTTCGAAATTTCGAGGGATTTCCGTGGGAAAACAATTTTCCCTCGGAAATACCTCGGAATTCCCTCGGAATTTACAATATACATTTTTTAAGATTAAGCTCAACATAATAATTTGTTGAGTTTAAATACAATCCATGACAATTATATGTATAATTAGTGAAGAAAATAAGATAATTTTAGTTATTAAATGAGTGAATTGGTGGTTATACATATCTAATGAAACAGTCGGTAAGTATTTGGAACTATATCATAACGTTAAGGACATTCGTTTTATTTTAAATTGAAATCGAATTTCATTTTCACATATTTTTGGAAGATAATTTTTTCTTATTTAATTTACTAACAAATAAAACATCATGTTATTACATTTAATATTTAAAAACAATATTTTCACTTTTTTTTAATATTTAGTGTTTTCGAAATTCCGAGGGATTTCCGAGGGAAAACGATTTTCCCTCGGAATTCCCTCGGAATTTACAATATATATTTTTTAAGATTAAGCACTACATAATAATTTGTTGAGTTTAAATACAATCCATGACAATTATATGTATAATTAGTGAATAAAATAAGATAATTTTAGTTATTAAATTAGTGAATTGATGGTTATACATATGTAATCAAACATTCGGTAAGTATTTGGAACGATATCATAACATTAAGGACATTCGATATATTTTAAGTTGAAATCGAATTTCATTTTCACATATTTTTGGTAGATAATTTTTTCTTATTTAATTAACTTACAAATAAAACATCATGTTATTACATTTAATATTTAAAAACAATATTTTCTCTTTTTTTTAATATTTAGTGTTTTCGAAATTCCGAGGGATTTCCGAGGGAAAACAATTTTCCCTCGGAAATACCTCGGAATTCCCTCGGAATTTACAATATACATTTTTTAAGATTAAGCACTACATAATAATTTGTTGAGTTTAAATACAATCCTTGACAATTATATGTATAATTAGTGAATAAAATAAGATAATTTTAGTTATTAAATGAGTGAATTGATGGTTATACATATGTAATCAAACATTCGGAAAGTATTTGGAACGATATCTTAACGTTAAGGACATTCGTTTTATTTTAAATTGAAATCGAATTTCATTTTCACATATTTTTGTAAGATAATTGTTTCTTATTTAATTAACTAACAAATAAAATATCATGTTATTACATTTAATATTTAAAAACAATATTTTCTCTTTTTTTTTTAATTTTTAGTGTTTTCGAAATTCCGAGGGATTTCCGAGGGAAAACAATTTTCCCTCGGAAATACCTCAGAATTCCCTCGGAATTTAGAATATATATTTTTTAAAATTAAGAACTACATAATAATTTGTTGAGTTTAAATACAATCCATGGCAATTATATGTATAATTAGTGAAGAAAATAAGATAATTTTAGTTATTAAATGAGTTAATTGGTGGTTATACATATGTAATCAAACATTCGGTAAGTATTTGGAACGATATCAAAACATTAAGGACATTCGTTTTATTTTAAATTGACATCGAATTTCATTTTCACATATTTTCGGAAGATAATTTTTTCTTATTTAATTTACTAACAAATAAAACATCATGTTATTACATTTAATATTTAAAAACAATATTTTCTCTTTTTTTTTTATATTTAGTGTTTTCGAAATTCCGAGAGATTTCCGAGGGAAAAAGATTTTCACTCGGAATTCCCTCGGAATTTACAATATACATTTTTTATGATTAAGCACTACATAATAATTTGTCGAGTTTAAATACAATCCTTGACAATTATATGTATAATTAGTGAATAAAATAAGATAATTTTAGTTATTAAATGAGTGAATTGATGGTTATACATATGTTATCAAACATTCGGTAAGTATTTGGAACGTTATCATAACGTTAAGGACATTCGTTTTATTTTAAATTGAAATCGAATTTCATTTTCACATATTTTTGGAAGATAATTTTTTCTTATTTAATTAACTAACAAATAAAACATCATGTTATTACATTTAATATTTAAAAACAATATTTTCTCTTTTTTTTAATATTTAGTTTTTTTGAAATTCCGAGGGAATTACGAGGGAAAACGGAATTCCCCGGGAATTTACAATATATATTTTTTAAAATTAAGCACTACATAATAATTTGTTGAGTTTAAATACAATCCATGACAAATATTTGTATAATTAGTGAATAAAATAAGATAATTTTAGTTATTAAATGAGTGAATTGGTGGTTATACATATGTAATCAAACATTCGGTAAGTATTTGGAACGATATCATAACATTAAGGACATTCGTTTTATTTTAAATTGAAATCGAATTTCATTTTCACTTATTTTTGGGAGATAATTTTTTCTTATTTAATTTACTAACAAATAAAACATCATGTTATTACATTTAATATTTAAAAATAATATTTTATCTTTTTTTTAATATTTAGTGTTTTCGAAATTCCGAGAGATTTCCGAGGGAAAAAGATTTTCCCTCGGAAATCCCTCAGAATGCCCTCGGAATTTCCAATATATATTTTTTAAGATTAAGCACTACATAATAATTTGTTGAGTTTAAATACAATCCATGACAATTATATGTATAATTAGTCAAGAAAATAAGATAATTTTAGTTATTAAACGAGTGAATTGGTGGTTATACATATGTAATCAAACATTCGGTAAGAATTTGGAACGATATCATAACATTAAGGACATTCGTTTTATTTTAAATTGAAATCGAATTTCATTTTCACATATTTTTGGAAGATAATTTTTTCTTATTTAATTAACTAACAAATAAAACATCATGTTCTTACATTTAATATTTAAAAACAATATTTTCTCTTTTTTTTAATATTTAGTTTTTTCAAAATTCCGAGGGAATTCCGAGGGAAAACGGAATTCCCACGGAATTTACAATATATATTTTTTAAGATTAAGCACTACATAATAATTTGTTGAGTTTAAATACAATCCATGACAATTATATGTATAATTAGTGAATAAAATAAGAGAATTTTAGTTATTAAATGAGTGAATTGGTGGTTATACATATGTAATCAAACATTCGGTAAGTATTTGGAACGATATCATAACATTAAGGACATTCGTTTTATTTTAAATTGAAATCGAATTTCATTTTCACTTATTTTTGGGAGATAATTTTTTCTTATTTAATTTACTAACAAATAAAACATCATGTTATTACATTTAATATTTAAAAACAATATTTTCTCTTTTTTTTAATATTTAGTGTTTTCGAAATTTCGAGGGATTTCCGTGGGAAAACAATTTTCCCTCGGAAATACCTCGGAATTCCCTCGGAATTTACAATATACATTTTTTAAGATTAAGCTCTACATAATAATTTGTTGAGTTTAAATACAATCCATGTCAATTATATGTATAATTAGTGAAGAAAATAAGAAAATTTTAGTTATTAAATGAGTGAATTGGTGGTTATACATATCTAATCAAACAGTCGGTAAGTGTTTGGAACGATATCATAACGTTAAGGACATTCGTTTTATTTTAAATTGAAATCGAATTTCATTTTCACATATTTTGGGAAGATAATTTTTTCTTATTTAATTTACTAACAAATAAAACATCATGTTATTACATTTAATATTTAAAAATAATATTTTATCTTTTTTTTAATATTTAGTGTTTTCGAAATTCCGAGAGATTTCCGAGGGAAAAAGATTTTCCCTCGGAAATCCCTCAGAATGCCCTCGGAATTTCCAATATATATTTTTTAAGATTAAGCACTACATAATAATTTGTTGAGTTTAAATACAATCCATGACAATTATATGTATAATTAGTGAAGAAAATAAGATAATTTTAGTTATTAAACGAGTGAATTGGTGGTTATACATATGTAATCAAACAGTCGGTAAGAATTTGGAACGATATCATAACATTAAGGACATTCGTTTTATTTTAAATTGAAATCGAATTTCATTTTCACATATTTTCGGAAGATAATTTTTTCTTATTTAATTAACTAACAAATAAAACATCATGTTCTTACATTTAATATTTAAAAACAATATTTTCTCTTTTTTTTAATATTTAGTTTTTTCAAAATTCCGAGGGAATTCCGAGGGAAAACGGAATTCCCACGGAATTTACAATATATATTTTTTAAGATTAAGCACTACATAATAATTTGTTGAGTTTAAATACAATCCATGACAATTATATGTATAATTAGTGAATAAAATAAGAGAATTTTAGTTATTAAATGAGTGAATTGGTGGTTATACATATGTAATCAAACATTCGGTAAGTATTTGGAACGATATCATAACATTAAGGACATTCGTTTTATTTTAAATTGAAATCGAATTTCATTTTCACTTATTTTTGGGAGATAATTTTTTCTTATTTAATTTACTAACAAATAAAACATCATGTTATTACATTTAATATTTAAAAACAATATTTTCTCTTTTTTTTAATATTTAGTGTTTTCGAAATTTCGAGGGATTTCCGTGGGAAAACAATTTTCCCTCGGAAATACCTCGGAATTCCCTCGGAATTTACAATATACATTTTTTAAGATTAAGCTCTACATAATAATTTGTTGAGTTTAAATACAATCCATGTCAATTATATGTATAATTAGTGAAGAAAATAAGAAAATTTTAGTTATTAAATGAGTGAATTGGTGGTTATACATATCTAATCAAACAGTCGGTAAGTGTTTGGAACGATATCATAACGTTAAGGACATTCGTTTTATTTTAAATTGAAATCGAATTTCATTTTCACATATTTTGGGAAGATAATTTTTTCTTATTTAATTTACTAACAAATAAAACATCATGTTATTACATTTAATATTTAAAAACAATATTTTCTCTTTTTTTTAATATTTAGTGTTTTCGAAATTCCGAGGGATTTCCGAGGGAAAACAATTTTCCCTCGGAATTTACAATATACATTTTTTAAGATTAAGCACTACATAATAATTTGTTGAGTTTAAATACAATCCATGACAATTATATGTATAATTATTGAAGAAAATAAGATAATTTTAGTTATTAAATGAGTGAATTGGTGGTTATACATAAGTAATCAAACATTCGGTAAGTATTTGGAACGATATCATAACATTAAGGACATTCGTTTTATTTTAAATTGAAATCGAATTTCATTTTCACATATTTTTGGAAGATAATTTTTTCTTATTTAATTTACTAATAAATAAAACATCATGTTATTACATTTAATATTTAAAAATAATATTTTCACTTTTTTTAATATTTAGTGTTTTCGAAATTCCGAGGGATTTCCGAGGGAAAACGATTTTCCCTCGGAATTTACAATATATATTTTTTAAGATTAAGCACTTCATAATAATTTGTTGAGTTTAAATACAATCCATGACAATTATATGTATAATTAGTGAATAAAATAAGATAATTTTAGTTATTAAATTAGTGAATTGATGGTTATACATATGTAATCAAACATTCGGTAAGTATTTGGAACGATATCATAACGTTAAGGACATTCGTTTTATTTTAAATTGAAATCGAATTTCATTTTCACATATTTTTGGAAGATAATTTTTTCTTATTTAATTTACTAACAAATAAAACATCATGTTACTACATTTAATATTTAAAAACAATATTTTCTCTTTTTTTTAATATTTAGTGTTTTCGAAATTCCGAGGGATTTCTAAGGGAAAACAATTTTCCCTCGGAAATACCTCGGAATTCCCTCGGAATTTACAATATACATTTTTTAAGAATAAGCACTACATAATAATTTGTTGAGTTTAAATACAATCCATGACAAATATATGTAAAATTAGTGAAGAAAATAAGATAATTTTAGTTATTAAATGAGTGAATTGGTGGTTATACATAAGTAATCAAACATTCGGTAAGTATTTGGAACGATATCATAACATTAAGGACATTCGTTTTATTTTAAATTGAAATCGAATTTCATTTTCACATATTTTCGGAAGATAATTTTTTCTTATTTAATTTACAAACAAATAAAACATCATGTTATTACATTTAATATTTAAAACCAATATTTTCTCTTTTTTTTAATATTTAGTGTTTTCGAAATTCCGAGGGATTTCCGAGGGAAAACAATTTTCCCTCGGAATTTACAATATACATTTTTTAAGATTAAGCACTACATAATAATTTGTTGAGTTTAAATACAATCCATGACAATTATATGTATAATTAGTGAAGAAAATAAGATAATTTTAGTTATTAAATGAGTGAATTGGTGGTTATACATAAGTAATCAAACATTCGGTAAGTATTTGGAACGATATCATAACATTAAGGACATTCGTTTTATTTTAAATTGAAATCGAATTTCATTTTCACATATTTTCGGAAGATAATTTTTTCTTATTTAATTTACTAACAAATAAAACATCATGTTATTACATTTAATATTTAAAAACAATATTTTCACTTTTTTTTAATATTTAGTTTTTTCGAAATTCCGAGGGATTTCCGAGGGAAAACGATTTTCCCTCGGAATTCCCTCGGAATTTACAATATATATTTTTTAAAATTAAGCACTACATAATAATTTGTTGAGTTTAAATACAATCCATGACAATTATATGTATAATTAGTGAACAAAATAAGATAATTTTAGTTATTAAATTAGTGAATTGATGGTTATACATATGTAATCAAACATTCGGTAAGTATTTGGAACGATATCATAACGTTAAGAATATTCGTTATATTTTAAATTGAAATCGAATTTCATTTTCACATATTTTTGGTAGATAATTTTTTCTTATTTAATTAACTAACAAATAAAACATCATGTTATTACATTTAATATTTAAAAACAATATTTTCTCTTTTTTTTAATATTTAGTGTTTTTGAAATTCCGAGGGATTTCCGAGGGAAAACAATTTTCCCTCGGAAATACCTCGGAATGCCCTCGGAATTTACAATATACATTTTTTAAGATTAAGCACTACATAATAATTTGTTGAGTTTAAATACAATCCTTGACAATTATATGTATAATTAGTGAATAAAATAAGATAATTTTAGTTATTAAATGAGTGAATTGATGGTTATACATATGTAATCAAACATTCAGTAAGTATTTGGAACGATATCTTAACGTTAAGGACATTCGTTTTATTTTAAATTGAAATCGAATTTCATTTTCACATATTTTTGGAAGATAATTGTTTCTTATTTAATTAACTAACAAATAAAACATCATGTTATTACATTTAATATTTAAAAACAATATTTTCTCTTTTTTTTTAATTTTTAGTGTTTTCGAATTTCCGAGGGATTTCCGAGCGAAAACAATTTTCCCTCGGGAATACCTCGGAATTCCCTCGGAATTTAGAATATATATTTTTTAAAATTAAGAACTACATAATAATTTGTTGAGTTTAAATACAATCCATGACAATTATATGTATAATTAGTGAACAAAATAAGATAATTTTAGTTATTAAATGAGTGAATTGGTGGATATACATATGTAATCAAACATTCGGTAAGTATTTGGAACGATATCATAACATTAAGGACATTCGTTTCATTTTAAATGGAAATCGAATTTCATTTTCACATATTTTCGGAAGATAATTTTTTCTTATTTAATTTACTAACAAATAAAACATCATGTTATTACATTTAATATTTAAAAACAATATTTTCTCTTTTTTTTAATATTTAGTGTTTTCGAAATTCCGAGGGATTTCCGAGGGAAAATCTTTTTCCCTCGGAAATCCCTCGGAATTCCCTCGTAATTTCCAATATATATTTTTTAAGATTAAGCAATACATAATAATTTGTTGAGTTTAAATACAAACTATGACAATTATATGTATAATTAGTGAATAAAATAAGATAATATTAGTTGTTAAATGAATGAATTGATGGTTATACATATGTAATCAAACATTCGGTAAGTATTTGGAACGATATCATAACGTTGAAGACATTCGTTTTATTTTAAATTGAAATCGAATTTCATTTTCACATATTTTTGGAAGATAATTTTTTCTTATTTAATTAACTAACAAATAAAACAACATGTTCTTACATTTAATATTTAAAAACAATATTTTCTCTTTTTTTTAATATTTAGTTTTTTCAAAATTCCGAGGGAATTCCGAGGGAATTCCGAGGGAAAACGGTTTTCCCTCGGAATTCCCTCGGAATTTGCAATATATGTTTTTTAAAATTAAGCACTACATAATAATTTGTTGAGTTTGAATACAATCCATGACAATTATATTTATAATTAGTGAATAAAATAAGATAATCTTAGTTATTAAATGAATGAATTGATGGTTATACATATGTAATCAAACATTCGGTAAGTATTTGGAACGATATCATAACGTTGAGGACATTCGTTTTATTTTAAATTGAAATCGAATTTCATTTTCACATATTTTTGGAAGATAATTTTTTCTTATTTAATTAACTAACAAATAAAACATGATGTTCTTACATTTAATATTTAAAAACAATATTTTCTCCTTTTTTTAATATTTAGTTTTTTCAAAATTCCGAGGGATTTCCGAGGGAAAAAGATTTTCACTCGGAATTCCCTCGGAATTTACAATATACATTTTTTATGATTAAGCACTACATAATAATTTGTCGAGTTTAAATACAATCCTTGACAATTATATGTATAATTAGTGAATAAAATAAGATAATTTTAGTTATTAAATGAGTGAATTGATGGTTATACATATGTAATCAAACATTCGGTAAGTATTTGGAACGTTATCATAACGTTAAGGACATTCGTTTTATTTTAAATTGAAATCGAATTTCATTTTCACATATTTTTTGAAGATAATTTTTTCTTATTTAATTAACTAACAAATAAAACATCATGTTATTACATTTAATATTTAAAAACAATATTTTCTCTTTTTTTTAATATTTAGTTTTTTTGAAATTCCGAGGGAATTACGTGGGAAAACGGAATTCCCTTGGAATTTACAATATATATTTTTTAAAATTAAGCACTACATAATAATTTGTTGAGTTTAAATACAATCCATGACAATTATATGTATAATTAGTGAAGAAAATAAGATAATTTCAGTTATTAAATGAGTGAATTGGTGGTTATTCATAAGTAATCAAACATTCGGTAACTATTTGGAACGATATCATAACATTAAGGACATTCGTTTTATTTTAAATTGAAATCGAATTTCATTTTCACATATTTTTGGAAGATAATTTTTTCTTATTTAATTTACTAACAAATAAAACATCATGTTTTTACATTTAACATTTAAAAACAATATTTTCACTTTTTTTTTTTAATATTTAGTGTTTTCGAAATTCCGAGGGATTTCCGAGGGAAAACAATTTTCCCTCGGAATTCCCTCGGAATTTACAATAAACATTTTTTAAGATTAAGCACTACATAATAATTTGTTGAGTTTAAATACAATCCATGACAATTATATGTATAATTAGTGAATAAAATAAGATAATTTTAGTTATTAAATTAGTGAATTGATGGTTATACATATGTAATCAAACTTTCGGTAAGTATTTGGAACGATATCATAACGTTAAGAACATTCGATATATTTTAAATTGAAATCGAATTTCATTTTCACATATTTTTGGTAGATAATTTTTTCTTATTTAATTAACTTACAAATAAAACATCATGTTATTACATTTAATATTTAAAAATAATATTTTCTCTTTTTTTTAATATTTAGTGTTTTCGAAATTTCGAGGGATTTCCGAGGGAAAACAATTTTCCCTCGGAAATACCTCGGAATTCCCTCGGAATTTACAATATACATTTTTTAAGATTAAGCACTACATAATAATTTGTTGAGTTTAAATACAATCCTTGACAATTATATGTATAATTAGTGAATAAAATAAGATAATTTTAGTTATTAAATGTGTGAATTGATGGTTATACATATGTAATCAAACATTCGGTAAGTATTTGGAACGATATCTTAACGTTAAGGACATTCGTTTTATTTTAAATTGAAATCGAATTTCATTTTCACATATTTTTGAAGAAAATTGTTTCTTATTTAATTAACTAACAAATAAAACATCATGTTATTACATTTAATATTTAAAAACAATATTTTCTCTTTTTTTTTAATTTTTAGTGTTTTCGAAATTCCGAGGGATTTCCGAGGGAAAACATTTTTCCCTCGGAAATACCTCGGAATTCCCTCGGAATTTAGAATATATATTTTTTAAAATTAAGAACTACATAATAATTTGTTGAGTTTAAATACAATCCATGGCAATTATATGTATAATTAGTTAACAAAATAAGATAATTTTAGTTATTAAATGAGTTAATTGGTGGTTATACATATGTAATCAAACATTCGGTAAGTATTTGGAACGATATCATAACATTAAGGACATTCGTTTTATTTTAAATTGACATCGAATTTCATTTTCACATATTTTCGGAAGATAATTTTTTCTTATTTAATTTACTAACAAATAAAACATCATGTTATTACATTTAATATTTAAAAACGATATTTTCTCTTTTTTTTTAATATTTAGTGTTTTTGAAATTCCGAGAGATTTCCGAGGGAAAAAGATTTTCACTCGGAATTCCCTCGGAATTTACAATATACATTTTTTATGATTAAGCACTACATAATAATTTGTCGAGTTTAAATACAATCCTTGACAATTATATGTATAATTAGTGAATAAAATAAGATAATTTTAGTTATTAAATGAGTGAATTGATGGTTATACATATGTAATCAAACATTCGGTAGGTATTTGGAACGATATCATAACGTTAAGGACATTCGTTTTATTTTAAATTGAAATCGAATTTCATTTTCACATATTTTTGGAAGATAATTTTTTCTTATTAAATTAACTAACAAATAAAACATCATGTTATTACATTTAATATTTAAAAACAATATTTTCTCTTTTTTTAATATTTAGTTTTTTTGAAATTCCGAGGGATTTCCGAGGGAAAACGGAATTCCCTCGGAATTTGCAATATATATTTTTTAAAATTAAGCACTACCTAATAATTTGTTCAGTTTAAATACAATCCATAACAATTATATGTATAATTAGTGAATAAAATAAGATAATTTTAGTTATTAAATGAGTGAATTGGTGGTTATACATATGTAATCAAACATTCGGTAAGTATTTGGAACGTTATCATAACGTTAAGGACATTCGTTTTATTTTAAATTGAAATCGAATTTCATTTTCACATATTTTTGGAAGATAACTTTTTCATATTTAATTAACTAACAAAAAAAACATCATGTTATTACATTTAATATTTAAAAACAATATTTTCTCTTTTTTTTAATATTTAGTGTTTTCGAAATTCCGAGGTATTTCCGAGGGAAAACGATTTTCCCTCGGAAATCCCTCGGAATTCCCTCGGAATTTACAATATATATTTTTTAAAATTAAGCAGTACATAATAATTTGTTGAGTTTAAATACAATTCGTGACAATTATATGTAAAATTTGTGAATAAAATAAGATAATTTTAGTTATTAAATGAGTAAATTGATGGTTACACGTATGTAATCAAACATTCGGTAAGTATTTGAAACGATATCACAACGTTAAGGACATTCGTTTTATTTTAAATTGAAATCGATTTTCATTTTCACATATTTTGGGAAGATAATTTTTTCTTATTTAATTAACTAACAAACAAACCATCAGGTTATTACATTTAATATTTAAATACAATGTTTTCTCTTATTTTTAATTTTCAGTGTTTTCGAAAGTCCGAGGGAATTCCGAAGGATTTTCGAGGGAAAACGGTTTTCCCTCGGAATTCCCTCGGAATTTGCAATATATATTTTTTAAAATTAAGCACTACATAATAATTTGTTGAGTTTAAATACAATCCAAGACAATTATATGTATAATTAGTGAATAAAATAAGATAATTTTAGTTATTAAATGAGTGAATTGATGGTTATACAAATGTAATCAAACATTCGTTAATTATTTGGAACGATATCATAACATTAAGGACATTCGTTTTATTTTAAATTGAAATCGAATTTCATTTTCACATATTTTCGGAAGATAATTTTTTCTTATTTAATTTACTAACAAATAAAACATCATGTTGTTACATTTAATATTTAAAAACAATATTTTCTCTTTTTTTTAATATTTAGTGTTTTCGAAATTCCGAGGGAATTCCGAGGGAAAACGGTTTTCCCTCGGAAATCCTTCGAAATTTTCAATCTATATTTTTTAAAATTAAGCACTACATAATAATTTGTTGAGTTTAACCACAATCCATGACAATTATATGTATAATTAGTGAATAAAATAAGATAATTTTAGTTATTAAATGAGTGAATTGATGGTTATACATATGTAATCAAACATTCGGTAAGTATTTGGAACGATATCATAACGTTAAGAACATTCGTTTTATTTTAAATTGAAATCGAATTTCATTTTCATATATTTTTGGAAGATAATTTTTTCTTATTTAATGAACTAACAAATAAAAAATCATGTTCTTACATTTAATATTAAAAAACAATATTTTCTCTTTTTTTTTAAAATTTAGTTTTTTCAAAATTCCGAGGGCGAGGGATTTCCGAGGGAATATGATTTTCCCTGGGAAATCCCTCAGAATTTGCAATATATATTTTTTAAAATTAAGCACTACATAATAATTTGTTTAATTTAAATACAATCCATGACAATTATATGTATAATTAGTGAATAAAATAAGATAATTTTAGTTATTAAATGAGTGAATTGATGGTTATACATATGTAATCAAACATTCGGTAAGTATTTGGAACGATATCATAACGTTAAGGACATTCATTTTATTTTAAATTGAAATCGAATTTCATTTTCACATATTTTTGGAAGATAATTTTTTCTTATTTAATTAACTAACAAATAAAACATCATGTTATTACATTTAATATTTAAAAACAATATTTTCTCTTTTTTTTTAATTTTTAGTGTTTTCGAAATTCCGAGGGATTTCCGAGGGAAAACGATTTTCCCTCGGAATTCCCTCGGAATTTCCAATATATATTTTTTAAGATTAAGCACTACATAATAATTTGTTGAGTTTAAATACAATCCATGACAATTATATGCATAATTAGTGAATAAAATAAGATAATCTTAGTTATTAAATGAGTGAATTTAAGGTTATACATATGTAATCAAACATTCGGTAAGTATTTGGAACGATATGATAACGTTAAAGACATTCGTTTTATTTTAAATTGAAATCGAATTTCTTTTTCACATATTTTTGGAAGATAATTTTTTCTTATTTAATTAACTAACAAATAAAACATCATGTTCTTACATTTAATATTTAAAAACAATATTTTCTATTTTTTTTAATATTTAGTTTTTTCAAAATTCCGAGGGAATTCCGAGGGAAAAAGATATTCCCTCGGAATTCCCACGGAATTTACAATATACATTTTTTAAGATTAAGCACTACATAATAATTTGTTGAGTTTAAATACAATCCATGACAATTATATGTATAATTAGTGAATAAAATAAGATACTTTTAGTTATTAAATGAGTGAATTGATGGTTATACATATGTAATCAAACATTCGGTAAGTATTTGTGTAACGATCGCCCCACGTTAAGACACGTGGCATCACCGAGATGATGACATCTGTCTCCCCAAGGCTGCACATCAGCACACGAGCGCTAAGCCAATGAGCGCAATCCTTCTTCTGGAGTTAAGCCCAACGAGCGCTGTCACTCCAACGAGCGTCCTACATACCAAACGATGGGCATGCTCACATGCCAAAGGAGCCCTCTTCGAGCGTCACACTCCCTCAGAGTGGTTTCCCTTTCGGCTCATCACTGGAACTGGAGCCTTCATCCCCCTCAGCGGATGTCGTAGCCTCCAATGCTCCAGGTTGTCACGAGCGCGCTCTCAAGCCCTCGTTACCAACCGCCCACATGGCTCTCTGACACAACGTACATGCCCGCGCACCTGCCACTGTTGCCAGCACTAACTTTTGGCCGCTTTTGCAGAAGATTCCTCCTAGGTTTCTCTCTCACAGCGCCACGTGTTAGGGCAACATTCGGCCAGGACCACTTGAGGCAAATGACCAAAGGGCCCTTGACCCTCAACTATAAATAGCTAAAGTCATCTTCTACATTGGTAAGCCATACTAAGCATTCTTAAGCTTTCTTCACTCCTGCAACTGTGACTGAACTTACGTTTCTTCATACACCAAACTGACTTGAGCGTCGGAGAGCCAAACTGGGTATCACCCCCAGTTCCCCCAGCTTGGCCTTCTGACTTTTCTTGTGCTTGTCCCAACAGGTAGAACCCCTTTTACTTTTCCGGCGAAGCTCCGGTGGTTTCCTCCACAAAATACAAATTGTAAAGTGATCGGATTTGGACCTTGATCTTTCTGAACCCATCAATACGTATGTAATCAAACATTCGGTAAGTATTTGGAACGATATCATAACGTTAAGGACATTCGTTTTATTTTAAATTGAAATCGAATTTCATTTTCACATATTTTTGGAAGATAATTTTTTCTTATTTAATTTACTAACTAATAAAAGATCATGTTATTACATTTAATATTTAAAAACAATATTTTCCCTTTTTTTTAATATTTATTGTTTTCGAAATTCCGAGGGAATTCCGAGGGAAAACCGTTTTCCCTCGGAATTCCCTCGGAATTTCCAATATATATTTTTTAAGATTAAGCACTACATAATAATTTGTTGAGTTTAAATACAATCCATGACAATTATATGTATAATTAGTGAATAAAATAAGATAATCTTAGTTATTAAATGAGTGAATTGATGGTTACACATATGTAATCAAACATTCGGTAAGTATTTGGAACGATATCATAACGTTAAGGACATTCGTTTTATTTTAAATTGAAATCGAATTTCATTTTCACATATTTTTGGAAGATAATTTTTTCTTATTTAATTAACTAACAAATAAAACATCATGTTCTTACATTTAATATTTAAAAACAATATTTTCTCTTTTTTTTAATATTTAGTTTTTTCAAAATTTCGAGGGAATTCCCTCGGAATTTACAAAATACATTTTTTAAGATTAAGCACTACATAATAATTTGTTGAGTTTAAATACAATCCATGACAATTATATGTATAATTAGTGAATAAAATAAGATAATTTTAGTTATTAAATGAGTGAATTGATGGTTATACATATGTAATCAAACATTCGGTAAGTATTTGGAACGATATCATAACGTTAAGGACATTCGTTCTATTTTAAATTGAAATCGAATTTCATTTTCACATATTTTTGGAATATAATTTTTTCTTATTTAATTAACTAACAAATAAAAAATCATGTTCTTACATTTAATATTTAAAAACAATATTTTCTCTTTTTTTTAATATTTAGTGTTTTCGAAATTCCGAGGGAATTCCGAGGGAAAACGGTTTTCCCTCGGAAATCCTTCGAAATTTGCAATCTATATTTTTTAAAATTAAGCACTACATAATAATTTTTTGAGTTTAAATACAATCCATAACAATTATATGTATAATTAGTGAATAAAATAAGATAATTTTAGTTATTAAATGAGTGAATTGATGGTTATACATATGTAATCAAACATTCGGTAAGTATTTCGAACGATATCATAACGTTAAGAACATTCGTTTTATTTTAAATTGAAATCGAATTTCATTTACACATATTTTTGGAATATAATTTTTTCTTATTTAATTAACTAACAAATAAAAAATCATGTTCTTACATTTAATATTTAAAAACAATATTTTCTACATTTTTTTAATATTTAGTTTTTTCAAAATTCCGAGGGCGAGGGATTTCCGAGGGAATATGATTTTCCCTGGGAAATCCCTCGGAATTTACAATATATATTTTTTAAAAAGAAGCACTACATAATAATTTATTGAATTTAAATACAATCCATGAGAATTATATTATAATTAGTGAATAAAATAAGATAATTTTAGTTATTAAATGAGTGAATTGATGGCTATACATATGTAATCAAACATTCGGTAAGTATTTGGAACGATATCATAATGTTAAGGACATTCGTTTTATTTTAAATTGAAATCGAATTTCATTTTCACATATTTTCGGAAGATAATTTTTTCTTATTTAATTAACTAACAAATAAAACATCATGTTATTACATTTAATATTAAAAAACAATATTTTCTCTTTTTTTTAAAATTTAGTGTTTTCGAAATTCCGAGGGATTTCCGAGGGAAAATCGAGGGATTTCCGAGGGAAAACGATTTTCCCTCGGAAATCCCTCGGAATTCCCTCGGAATTTACAATATATATTTTCTAAAATTAAGCACTACATAATAATTTGTTGAGTTTAAATACAATTCGTGACAATTATATGTAAAATTATTGAATAAAATAAAATAATTTTAGTTATTAAATGAGTAAATTGATGGTTATACGTATGTAATCAAACATTCGGTAAGTATTTGGAACGATATCATAACGTTAAGTACGTTCGTTTTATTTTAAATTGAAATCGAATTTCATTTTCACATATTTTTGGAAGATAATTTTTTCTTATTTAATTAACTAACAAATAAAACATCAAGTTATTACATTTAATATTTAAAAACAATATTTTCTCTTTTTTTTAATTTTTAGTGTTTTCGAAATTCCGAGGGAATTCCGAGGGATTTTCGAGGGAAAACGGTTTTCCCTCGGAAATCCCTCGGAATTGGCAATATATATATTTTAAAATTAAGCACTACATAATAATTTGTTGAGTTTAAATACAATCCATGACAATTATATGTATAATTAGTGAATAAAATAAGATAATTTTAGTTATTAAATGAGTGAATTGATGGTTATACATATGTAATCAAACATTCGGTAAGTATTTGGAACGATATCATAACATTAAGGACATTCGTTTTATTTTAAATTGAAATCGAATTTCATTTTCACATATTTTCGGAAGATAATTTTTTTCTTATTTAATTTACTAACAAATAAAAAATCATGTTCTTACATTTAATATTTAAAAACAATATTCTCTCTTTTTTTTAATATTTAGTGTTTTCGAAATTCCGAGGGAATTCCGAGGGAAAACGGTTTTCCCTCGGAAATCCTTTGAAATTTGCAATCTATATTTTTTAAAATTAAGCACTACATAATAATTTTTTGAGTTTAAATACAATCCATAACAATTATATGTATAATTAGTGAATAAAATAAGATAATTTTAGTTATTAAATGAGTGAATTGATGGTTATACATATGTAATCAAACATTCGGTAAGTATTTCGAACGATATCATAACGTTAAGAACATTCGTTTTATTTTAAATTGAAATCGAATTTCATTTACACATATTTTTGGAATATAATTTTTTCTTATTTAATTAACTAACAAATAAAATATCATGTTCTTACATTTAATATTTAAAAACAATATTTTCTCTTTTTTTTTAATATTTAGTTTTTTCAAAATTCCGAGGGCGAGGGATTTCCGAGGGAATATGATTTTCCCTGGGAAATCCCTCGGAATTTACAATATATATTTTTTAAAATTAAGCACTACATAATAATTTGTTGAATTTAAATACAATCCATGACAATTATATTTATAATTAGTGAATAAAATAAGATAATTTTAGTTATTAAGTGAGTGAATTGATGGTTATACATATGTAATCAAACATTCGGTAAGTATTTGTGTAACACCCCAAACGGAGGATGCCACATCCCCCGCGCTGAGACCCAGACCCGGTCACGAAATGGAAAGTCCATGCCCGAATCCGAATCATAGCGAACGGGAGACCAACTCACACACTAGGCTAGGCGGATCTAACTTGACAAACTCAGAGTGCGGAAGAAATTAAAACCAACAACAATAGATAGCGGAAGCATTTAAAACAAAACATGCAAAGCAGGTGACGGGTTCAACTAGCATAGATACCTAATCCCGAATATCAACATACATAGCAGGTGACGGGTTCAACTAGCATAGATACCTAATCCCGAATATCACATAAGGGTTGTAAGGTTCTAAATATCTAGAATTTAAACCTCACCTTAACCAACCAAAAGGAACAAAGAAACACCTATGGAGCGTGCTCCTCGTCTCCGAGACCGAGATCTGTGCAACAAGGACAAGTATGACATAAGACTCAACTCGAATGAACCAATTATGACGAACGGCAATGATATGTAACCTCAATCATGCATTTATAATCAATGAGTGTCAAATAGGAGCATACTTATCAATAAAGTAGGCATATAATTCATATAAGTCACATATGGGAGCCAAGAAAGTGAAAGGAACGCAATAACAAGGGTTTTGGTGAAGTTTAGCAAAAACCGGCAATTTTTTAAAATGACCAAGCTGTGGAAAAAGGGAAATATCTAAAGTTCTAGAGATTGGAATTGGGTTTTTTTTGTTGGTAATGAAACTAGACAGGTATACCTTTAAAATGGTATATGGCTCGTTTTCTAGTTCAAAGCGAGGAGAAAATGGCGAATGGTTGAAGTTGGGTGAGTGCAGTTTGTCGGTAAAGCAGCGACACCAAAAATAATTGATCATAACTCACAAATGAGAAAATATATTGTGATGATTCCAATTGGAGGTTGTTCTAGACTTCAAGATCTTTCCAAAGAATCAAAAATCAGGTCATTTGGAGTTCGGATGAGGGAGTACCGGCCGGGTAAAATTCAAGGGAAAAGTTCCCTGACCGGGTAGGCATTACAGAAGCTTTTCGGGGGAGAACTACCCGCCCGGGTACTTTTTGTGCAGAAAAAGTACCCGGCCGGGTACTGTTCCAGAGGTGGAAAAAGGCCCAAAACAGGGGTAGCTTCGGGGAAGAAAGAAAAGGGATGAAAACCCAAGGTAAACTAAACCAAAATGCTCCAAAATAATCACATAACATGTATATAACTTAAAGACATCAATTAGGTAGCATATAAACCATTAAACATGCATCAATCATCAAGCTTTCATCATTCCAAACCCATATCAAATCATGAACTCCAACTTCCATATTATTCAAGAAATCCTGCAAGCTTTGAAGTCTAATGATCCCACTCATGCTTCTAATCATAAATAAACAGGGATTTACATTCAAATCAACAAACCCTACTTCAATCAAGAAATCATGTACTTCTCAATCTACCTTACTTATGAAGAAAGAAAGGATGAAGGTGATGAAGATGATGATGTTTCAACTTGTGCAATTCTCTCCTTGAATTAAAGCTTGAAATATGGTGAAATCCTCCTTCCTCCTCCCTTGGTGTTTGGATCGGTTTTTGGTGTGTGTGTGTGTGAAACTCTTGTATGAAATGAGGAATGAAATGGAATGGTATGGAAGAGATGATATTAGATACAAAGTCTTCCACTATATGACATGACTCATCACTTATTGCATGTTAGTCCCTCAATTGTTTAAATGAATGCACACAAGTATCATTTCTAGCAAATAAACATTTAACTCCCAAATCATGAAATGCAATTTAGTCCAAGAATTCAGGAAATGATCAAATAAGATCACATAAGAACATTTAATCATGTTGGCAATTAGTTCGCGTAAATTCCACGTTAATGATAGTTCATATAAATGCATAAGAATATATTACATATAGTGTTATGAAAATTATAATTTAATACATAATATTTGAATGGAAAACCGGGGCGTTACACGTATGTAATCAAACATTCGGTAAGTATTTGGAACGATATCATAACGTTAAGGACATTCGTTCTATTTTAAATTGAAATCGACTTTCATTTTCACATATTTTTGGAAGATAATTTTTTCTTATTTAATTAACTAACAAATAAAACATCATGTTCTTACATTTAATATTTAAAAACAATATTTTCTCTTTTTTTTAATATTTAGTTTTTTCAAAATTCCGAGGGAATTCCGAGGGATTTCCGAGGGAAAAAGATTTTCCCTCAGAATTCCCTCGGAATTTACAATATATATTTTTTAAGCTTAAGCACTACATAATAATTTGTTGAGTTTAAATACAATCCATGACAATTATACGTTTAAATAGTGAATAAAATAAGATAATTTTAGTTATTAAATGAGTGAATTGATGGTTATACTTGTTGGAAAACACGAATCAGAAAGCAGCGGAATTTAAAAAATTTTCCCAACAAAAGGATCTAGGACTCGCAATCGTGTAACCAAATTCGTAAAGATAGAAAACTTACTTTTCTTTTATTCTTTCTTGAAGCGTTTCAAGCCACCCAAGAACGCTCTTCTCGCGGCTTGATCCCCTCTCCTTGGTAAAGGTCGAATCTTCAAACTTCTAACTTGAAGTCTCTAGAGAAAGTCCACCAACTTGATCACAATCTAACTAGTAAGGATGCTAGTTCTCTAGTTAGTGTTTAGGCTTAACCTAGGGTTTAATTTAATCTTGGAGAAAGGAAGGTGTTCAACACATGAACCAAGAATTGTCTATTAGCTCCATAAGGAGCTCGAGCTCCCCTATTTATAGGGAGGGGGTGCCGAAATTCCTAGTCCTTTATGGGCTAGGATTTTGGTCCCTCTCTCCTATTACTTGATCATCAAGTATTTTCCAACTTTGACTTTGAATTCTAATTCAAGTCAACTTCTAAGAGAGCTAAAAATATCCAAACTATTTTTGGATAATTTTATACTTTATTTATTATAAAATAAATAACTTATTTTTATCTAATTAATTAATTCGTAATTAATTAACTAGATTATTTTCTCCAAAATTAGACTTTCTTTTTAATTCAAAATTAAACCAAAGTCTATTAAATAATTAACTAATTAATTATTTAACATATATATAATATATATATATACACACGTGTGTGACACGTGTCACAGTGACACGTGTCACTCACGTGAGCCACACGTGTGATTTCACACGTGTGGAACCCTCTTGGCCCGATTAACTCGTTTAATCATTTTCAAGCCTCAACTCATGTAACCAAGTTGTTGTGTGTGACCCTCTAGGTTCTCAATTCAATTAGCAGTGACCCCAATTAATTAATTCACCAATTAATTAATCAGTCCACAGATTAAACAACCATAGTCTAGCAACAGGTGTTTAACCCCTAGCTGAATTGGAATGTTCGGATTCGACAGAACCTTTAAGTCATTGATTCATGTGAGATACAATCCTCCTACTTACTATCTCTCAACCAAGATCTAGGGCAAGGGAATAATCAGAACCCTAATAATCCGGTCTTAAAGCTAAGTGCATTTCATATCCATTTGATCTCAATCCAAGAAACCCTTTTCTTGATGTCTTGATCTACTGCCTTGGCCAAGGACTCCATATGGCATATGAATGACTTACACAATAAGAGATCACCTTGCAAATGCAAGTGTAGGTCCTATCTTGATTCTCATTCACTTTCATGAGTCACTTGTGCAGCCCCAGCATAAGCCTTGAATCAGCTGTCTAAGGCGACACCCTTTAAAGCTTATACCTAAGACTACAGAGTTAACTCATAAAGTGACAAGGAACCTCATCAAGTCTAAGGATCAATTAATCACATCAATGACTCGTGAGATATTTCCTAATCTGGAAGTTTCCATTTCCTGAAATAGAAACTTCCTTTCCCATTTAGGAATGTTCTCACACGGGGTACCTCAGTGAACTTACTTATTAAAGTAAGCACCCTCATGTATCACGCACGTATCAACTATACACTTTGCACCTCCATGAAACAAGGTGGTCCTTCTTAAGGGCGTGATCCCACAAGCAAGCCTTAGAGGAGTCAGGTTGACACTCCCACTGTCTGTAGGACTCATCGGCTTGGAGTATTTTACTAATCATGACTTATGTGATATAGGGCTCGTTTCATGAACCATTTCACCTAAATGGTAGAGTCCTAAAGTCATCAGGATTAGGGGAGTTCTCATACATGCACAGCTAAAGTAAACGCATACCAAACAAGAGCATATAAAGAAGTGTTGCCTCAATTCGTTATTTTATTCAAAGATTGTCTGTGATTACAATAAGGAAAAGCACAAAGCGGATATACAATCGGCTTTCTAGGGCACTATTCCTAACAATCTCCCACTTGCCCGTCAAAGCCATTCTAAAGCTATTCTAAGTCCCATCTTCTGAAGATGACCTTGGAAAGCTTCTCGACTAAGGGGTTTAGTAAGTGGATCTGCCACGTTCTCTGCTGATGTGACCCTCTCAATTCGCACATCTCCTCTTTTGATAATATCACGGATTAGGTGATACTTCCTCATAATGTGCTTGGTCCGTTGGTGAGATCTTGGTTCTCTTGCTTGAGCAACCGCCCCAGTGTTGTCACAAAACACAGTAATGGGGTCTTTCATGCTAGGAACAACATTCAATTCTTGAATGAAGTTTCTAATCCAAACACCTTCCTTAGCTGCATCATTTGTAGCTAAGTATTCGGCCTCAGTGGTCGAATCTACAGTGGTAGTCTGCTTGGAACTTTTCCAACTCACTGCTCCGCCGTTTAGGCAGAAAATGTATCCTGACATTGACTTAAAATCATCTAAGTCAGATGCAAAGCTTGCATCGCAGTATCCTTCGACAGTAAGATCTTTCTGACCTCCGTAAACTAAGAATAAATCTTTAGTACTTTTCAAGTACTTAAGAATATTCTTCACGGCAGCCCAGTGACCATCTCCAGGGTCAGATTGGAAACAACTCGTTACACTAAGTGCATAAGCCACATCCGGTCGAGTACATAACATTGCATACATTATGCTACCTATTGCTGATGCATAAGGTGTATGAGTCATTCTTTCCTTTTCAAGGTTAGTCTTAGGACACATCTTCTTTGAAAGACATGTTCCTACACTCATAGGAAGGTTCTTAACCTTTGCTGACTCCATATTGAATCTTTTCAATACTTTGTCAATGTACATCAACTGTGATAGTCCTATTAACCTTCTAGATCTATCTCTATAGATTTTAATTCCAAGGATATAGGACGCATCACCAAGATCTTTCATCTCGAATTGGTTCGATAACCATAACTTAGTCACTTTCATGTCATCCTTCGAATTCCCAATAAGAAGGATGTCATCAACATAAAGTACTAAGAATTGCACTGAGGTCTCCAATTCCTTTCTATACACACATGATTCATTCGAAATTTGGGTGAAGCCAAACGCTTTGACCGATTCATCAAATCGAATGTTCCAATTCCTAGAAGCCTGTTTCAATCCATAGATTGATCTTTGGAGTTTACAAACCTTTTGCTCACTCCCACTGAATGTGAAACCTATGGGTTGCTCCATATAAATGTCTTTGTCAATGTCACCATTGAGAAAGGCAGTTTTCACATCCATTTGCCATATCTCATAGTCATAATATGCAGCAATGGCAAGCATGATTCGAATGGACTTTTGCATTGCAACTGGTGAAAAGGTTTCGTCAAAGTCCACGCCGGGTCTTTGAGTGAATCCTTTTGCAACCAGTCTTGCTTTGTAGGCCGCAATGCTTCCATCAACTCCAAGCTTTCTCTTAAAGATCCATTTGCAACCTATGGGTTTGACCCCATCAGGCAAATCTACCAAGGTCCAAACTTGGTTGGAGTTCATGGAGTCCATTTCGGATTTCATGGCTTCTATCCACTGTTCAGAGTCAGAATCTGAAAGTGCCTCCTCAAATGTTAAAGGATCATTATCCTTTTGAGAGATTTCATGGAAGAATCCATACCATCTCTCCGGCTGTCTAGGAGTGCGTTCAGAACGCCTTAGAGGAGGATTTTCATGTGTATCGAAATTCGTGATTGGTTGTGGTTGATCAGAGTGGGACGTTTCTTCAGTGGGTGGTGTGGGGTCACTTTGTACTTCTTCTAATTCTATGATCTTGCCTTTCTTTTCTTTAAGGAACGGTTCCTCAAGAAAAGTGGCATTTCTGGAAACAAACACCTTTTGCTCAGATTGATCATAGAAATAGTATCCTATGGATTCCTTAGGATAACCTACAAAGTAGCATAAGTTAGAACGAGATTCTAACTTATCTCCCACTGTCCTCTTCACGTAAGCAGGACAACCCCAAATTCTTAAATAAGAATAACTAGGGATTTTACCATGCCACATTTCATAGGGCGTTTTGGGGACTGACTTAGAGGGAACTAGATTCAGAATCTTTGCTGCACTTTCTAGGGCATAACCCCAGAAAGAAGGTGGTAAGTCAGTGAAACTCATCATGGAACGAACCATATCAAGTAGGGTTCGATTCCTTCTCTCAGAAACTCCATTAAGCTGAGGAGTTCCCGGAGGAGTCCACTGAGAGATAATCCCATTATCTTTGAGATGATTAAGGAATTCTTCACTAAGATACTCGCCTCCTCGATCAGATCAAAGTGCTTTGATCTTGTGACCAGTTTGGTTCTCAACCTCCTTTTGAAATTCCAAGAATTTCTCAAAAGCTTCAGATTTATACTTCATTAAGTATACATAACCATACCGACTAAAGTCATCAGTAAAGGTTATGAAGTACTGATGGTTGTTTCTAATGCTTGCACTAAGCGGTCCACAAACATCAGTATGGATCAAATCCAAAACCTCAGTGGCACGTTCCACAGTTCCTTTAAAAGGGACTTTGGACATTTTTCCTTTGAGACAGGATTGGCAAGAAGTCAACTCTTTGAGATCATTTTCAGAGAATGATCCTAAAGTGTTTATCTTGCTAATTCTGTTCTTGGAAATGTGTCCTAATCTAGCGTGCCATAAGGGAGCTGAAACTTTGTCATCTCTCTTACGCTATGTTTCTCGTTGTATATTCATAATATTGATATTTTGAGTTAGGTAAAGTCCATTACTTAGAGTACCGATATGAACGGAAGAGTTGTTCCGTTTGATCAAATATTTACCATTCTTAATATAAGTTTCATAACCTTCACAATCTAATATTGGAACTGAAATTATATTACGAATAATGCTCGGTACATAAAGGACTTTATTTAATACTAACTCAAAACTACCTAAATCTAATCTAATTGTGCCTAAAGCTCGAGCTTCAACGTTTGAGCCATCACCGATCTTCAAGACACATTCTCCTTCTTTGAGTTGTTGGACCTCACTTAGCATCTGTACATCATTACAGATATGAGTTCCACAACCGGTATCAAGTACCCAAGAACTAGAATTAATAGAAAGATTTACTTCAACGAGAAAGATACCTTTCTTTAGAGTAGCCTTGTACTCTGGGCAGTTTCTCCTCCAATGTCCCGCTTTGCCACAATGGAAGCAAACATCCTCTTTCTGATCACGCTTCTTCTTTTGGGCCTTCCCCTTCGAAATGCCACCAGTGGGCCTAAGGGGTTTCTTCTTCTTCTTTTGGGCTTTCTTGCCCTTACCTTTAGAAGGCCCAGAAGAGGAAGATGGAGCATTCACCATCAAAACCTTATTGTCCTTCTTGATCGTGCTTTCAGCAGTCACAAGCTGACTAATAAGCTCAGCTACAGTAGCACCAGCATGATTCATGTTGAAGTTAAGGACAAATGGGTTGAATGATGGTGGGAGCGAAGCTAGCAACAAATCCACTGAAAGCTCATCTTTCAGTGGCATGTCCATGGAAGCAAGTTTCTCAGTAAGGGCAAGAAACTTGAGTCCATATTCATGGACACTTGAACCTTCCCTCATTCTCAAGTGGAACAATTCCTTTGAAGTGTTATACCTTGTAACACGTTCATGAGGGCGGTAAAGTTGCTCTAAGTGGTCGTAAATCTCCCAAGCAAATTCCATGGCCTCATGTTGCCTTTGCAAGTCCGGAGACATGTTAGCCAACATAAGGCAACGGGCTTGGAGATTATCATCCTTCCACTTCTGAATCGCATCCCGCTCGGCCCGAGTGGGAGCCTCCCCTTCGGGACTAGGCTCCCCTTCGAAGAGAACATAAGTTCTCTTCTCAGAATCTAAAATGATTTTTAGATTCCTCAGCCAATCAGAATAGTTGGGACCAGTCAACTTGTTTGACTCGAGGATCGATACAAGAGGGTTTTTGGTTGCCATTTCAAAACACGTAGAGAATCACAGAATCTACGACCTAAATGGTAAAACAGAGAACTAGTGAGCATGCTGAATTATAACGATATACAAAAGATAAGGTCTTTAATCTATTGTAGCTCCCACTGTTTTTCAAAGATCTAGAATTCCCAAAGATCTAAGAGGAACACGTTTCCCAATGGGTACTAAGATCCTAGACATTTTACCTCGAACCCACGACTCGCGGACATTCTAAGTAAGAACCCTAGGTAGGTACAACTTACCAATTCTAACAACTTTAGAACTCTTAGTAATTGTTTTTGCATCACCTATCTTTCAATATGGACCCACGACTCGTGCGACATCCATATTTACTTAGGCGTTAAGCTAGACCCATCAATCATAAGATCATGACCAAAACTTAGTTCGAACGACCCACGACTCGCGGACATCGCCCTTGCTAAAATTGACCACGAAATATTGACCATTTAAAATGATTAATTAGGTAACTAAGAACTAATAAGCTCCACTAGCTATCCCACGACTCGCGGACAATAACTAGCTTTACTTACTAAACTTAAAACCTATTGATGGAATGCTAGGAATTTAATTCAAAATTTGCATCTCGAATTAAACACCTATTTGTTCGAAATTAGCTTAATATTTAATGGGAATTTTCGAATCAACCGGAGAGTTGTCCGGTTCGACCTCACCAACATATATGTTATCCAATTTTATTAGTCTTGATTAATGCAAGTACACTTAAATGCATTTCAAACAAGCACATAAACAGATAACATGTCCTAGCATGATACTAACATGTAATGATCATGGGTTCTACCTATCTTATGCGTGATATGTGGGAGCCACTCCACAATCACAAGTTCTAACATACATGCCACATAAACAGTTCAAATCACATAAGGGAAAGCGGTAACAAAATACGAGCCCTATCTCTATTACATTTAACAATTGAGATTCCCCTCCCTAACATTTTGAGGGGTCTTCACTTATGGCCTCCTTGTTACTTGAATGTGGTCCATCTTACTCCATGGGTGCATTGTCTCCAAAATGAAAATAAAACCTCACCACCTATCTCTACTCTCAAATTACAATAAAAAAGAAAAAGACATAAAGTAATAAGGCTCAATCTTCATATTGGCCTTAGACAATTACACGGGGCATACCCCGGCCTCAAAAACAGTAATATGGAAAGCCACATAATAAATCACATAACAGTACGCACATAAGTGAGGCTCCAACCTCAATTGAAAAAACGCAACTATAGGGCTCCAACCCCAATTTAAACCATCCATGTGCATAAATTAAAACCATACATAGATCTAAACCCATGATCACCTAACATGCTTTTGCAAGAATTTAAATTTAACCAATAAATTAAAATTCTCGCTTTAAGCTCTAATAGCTTAAAACACGACTTGATGCGAGTCTTATTTATAAAAGTTTTCAATAAATCCCAAATTACCAAAACAAATAAAATTCCAATTAATTTCTGAAAATTAATAATTTTATCAAGATGTATTTTCCCAAAATATAAACCGTTTCAATTTCTCAAAAATCCCAATTTTAAGTTTTATTCAAAAAAATTAAAATAAATATTCAAAAATAAAATTTTAAAATTAAAATAAAAATTGGGACTGGATTGCACAAAACACGAAAAGGCCGGATCACGAAAACGGGGTTGCCCGCCCCAAGTGCGGCGTGTGCGCGCAACTCCTGCCGGGCATTGGGCGGCCAGTCTCGGCCGCCCTGGGCGGGCGCGCCTAGCGTGCGGGAGGTGCTGGGCGACTGGCCGGTCTGTCCCGGCCAGGTCTGGGCGGCGACGGGCGGACGGCGTGCGGGCGACTGGCCGGTCTGTTCCGGCCAGCCCTGGGCGATGATGGGCGGGCACGCCTAGGCGCGCCCGGGAGGACCTCCCGCGCGGTTGCGGGAGGATGGCGCGCGAAGCCCGCGCGCGCGACTCCTTCGCGCGTGGGGTTTCGCTTGTTCATCGCGATCCGGGCTTTCGTTTCGTGTTTTCGTTCAAAAGCAAAACCAATCCAAGAAATCCAAAAAACAGTTTATACAGTTTCAAATCTAAAATTGTTTTTCAAAATTAAATTTTATAAAAACCAATTTTCAGAAACTTTCAGGAAAAAAATACAGTTTCGTAATTCAGGCTTTCTAAAACAATTACAAATACTCAATCGCATCAAGCCTAAGAATTTCTACCAAATTCAGTATAATTGAGACGAATCAGAAACACGATTAACGAGGTAGCTCTGATACCACTTGTTGGAAAACACGAATCAGAAAGCAGCGGAATTTAAAAAAATTTCCCAACAAAAGGATCTAGGACTCGCAATCGTGTAACCAAATTCGTAAAGATAGAAAACTTACTTTTCTTTTATTCTTTCTTGAAGCGTTTCAAGCCACCCAAGAACGCTCTTCTCGCGGCTTGATCCCCTCTCCTTGGTAAAGGTCGAATCTTCAAACTTCTAACTTGAAGTCTCTAGAGAAAGTCCACCAACTTGATCACAATCTAACTAGTAAGGATGCTAGTTCTCTAGTTAGTGTTTAGGCTTAACCTAGGGTTTAATTTAATCTTGGAGAAAGGAAGGTGTTCAACACATGAACCAAGAATTGTCTATTAGCTCCATAAGGAGCTCGAGCTCCCCTATTTATAGGGAGGGGGTGCCGAAATTCCTAGTCCTTTATGGGCTAGGATTTTGGTCCCTCTCTCCTATTACTTGATCATCAAGTATTTTCCAACTTTGACTTTGAATTCTAATTCAAGTCAACTTCTAAGAGAGCTAAAAATATCCAAACTATTTTTGGATAATTTTATACTTTATTTATTATAAAATAAATAACTTATTTTTATCTAATTAATTAATTCGTAATTAATTAACTAGATTATTTTCTCCAAAATTAGACTTTCTTTTTAATTCAAAATTAAACCAAAGTCTATTAAATAATTAACTAATTAATTATTTAACATATATATAATATATATATATATACACACGTGTGTGACACGTGTCACAGTGACACGTGTCACTCACGTGAGCCACACGTGTGATTTCACACGTGTGGAACCCTCTTGGCCCGATTAACTCGTTTAATCATTTTCAAGCCTCAACTCATGTAACCAAGTTGTTGTGTGTGACCCTCTAGGTTCTCAATTCAATTAGCAGTGACCCCAATTAATTAATTCACCAATTAATTAATCAGTCCACAGATTAAACAACCATAGTCTAGCAACAGGTGTTTAACCCCTAGCTGAATTGGAATGTTCGGATTCGACAGAACCTTTAAGTCATTGATTCATGTGAGATACAATCCTCCTACTTACTATCTCTCAACCAAGATCTAGGGCAAGGGAATAATCAGAACCCTAATAATCCGGTCTTAAAGCTAAGTGCATTTCATATCCATTTGATCTCAATCCAAGAAACCCTTTTCTTGATGTCTTGATCTATTGCCTTGGCCAAGGACTCCGTATGGCATATGAATGACTTACACAATAAGAGATCACCTTGCAAATGCAAGTGTAGGTCCTATCTTGATTCTCATTCACTTTCATGAGTCACTTGTGCAGCCCCAGCATAAGCCTTGAATCAGCTGTCTAAGGCGACACCCTTTAAAGCTTATACCTAAGACTACAGAGTTAACTCATAAAGTGACAAGGAACCTCATCAAGTCTAAGGATCAATTAATCACATCAATGACTCGTGAGATATTTCCTAATCTGGAAGTTTCCATTTCCTGAAATAGAAACTTCCTTTCCCATTTAGGAATGTTCTCACACGGGGCACCTCAGTGAACTTACTTATTAAAGTAAGCACCCTCATGTATCACGCACGTATCAACTATACACTTTGCACCTCCATGAAACAAGGTGGTCCTTCTTAAGGGCGTGATCCCACAAGCAAGCCTTAGAGGAGTCAGGTTGACACTCCCACTGTCTGTAGGACTCATCAGCTTGGAGTATTTTACTAATCATGACTTATGTGATATAGGGCTCGTTTCATGAACCATTTCACCTAAATGGTAGAGTCCTAAAGTCATCAGGATTAGGGGAGTTCTCATACATGCACAGCTAAAGTAAACGCATACCAAACAAGAGCATATAAAGAAGTGTTGCCTCAATTCGTTATTTTATTCAAAGATTGTCTGTGATTACAATAAGGAAAAGCACAAAGCGGATATACAATCGGCTTTCTAGGGCACTATTCCTAACAATACATATGTAATCAAACATTCGGTAAGTATTTGGAACGATATCATAACGTTAAGGACATTCGTTTTATTTTAAATTGAAATCGAATTTCATTTTCACATATTTTTGGAAGATAATTTTTTCTTATTTAATTAACTAACAAATAAAACATCATGTTCTTACATTTAATATATAAAAAAAATATTTTCTCTTTTTTTTAATATTTAGTTTTTTCAAAATTCCGAGGAAATTCTGAGGGATTTCCGTGGGAAAAAGATTTTCCCTCGGAATTCCCTCGGAATTTACAATATATATTTTTTAAGATTAAGCACTACATAATAATTTGTTGAGTTTAAATACAATCCATGACAATTATATGTATAATTAGTGAATAAAATAAGATAATTTTAGTTATTCAATGAGTGAATTGATGGTTATACATATGTAATCAAACATTCGGTAAGTATTTGGAACGATATCATAACGTTAAGGACATTCGTTTTATTTTAAATTGAAATCGAATTTCATTTTCACATATTTTTGGAAGATAATTTTTTCTTATTTAATTAACTAACAAATAAAACATCATGTTATTACATTTAATATTTAAAAACAGATATTTTCTCTATTTTTTAATATTTTATTTTTTTGAAATTCCGAGGGAAAACGGTTTTCCCTCGGAATTCCCTCGAAATTTGCAATATATATTTTTTAAAATTAAGCACTACATAGTAATTTGTTGAGTTTAAATACAATCCATGACAATTATATGTATAATTAGTGAATAAAATAAGATAATTTTAGTTATTAAATGAGTGAATTGATGGTTATTCATATGTAATCAAACATTCGGTAAGTATTTGGAACGATATCATAAAGTTAAGGACATTCGTTTTATTTTAAATTGAAATCGAATTTCATTTTCACATATTTTTGGAAGATAATTTTTTCTTATTTAATTAACTAACAAATAAAACATCATGTTATTACATTTAATATTTAAAAACATAAATTTTCTCTTTTTTTTAATATTTTGTTTTTTCGAAATTCCGAGGGAAAACGGTTTTCCCTCGAAATTCCCTCGAAATTTGCAATATATATTTTTTAAAATTAAGCACTACATAGTAATTTGTGGAGTTTAAATACAATCCATGACAATTATATGTATAATTAGTGAATAAAATAAGATAATTTTAGTTATTAAATGAGTGAATTGATGGTTATACATATGTAATGAAACAATCGGTAAATATTTGGAACGATATCATAACGTTAAGGACATTCGTTTTATTTTAAATTGAAATCGAATTTCATTTTCACATATTTTTGGAAGATAATTTTTTCTTATTTAATTAACTAACAAATAAAACATCATGTTCTTACATTTAATATTTAAAAACAATATTTTCTCTTTTTTTTAATATTTAGTTTTTTCAAAATTCCGAAGGAATTCCGTGGGAAAAAGATTTTCCCTCGGAATTTACAATATATATTTTTTAAGATTAAGCACTACATAATAATTTGTTGAGTTTAAATACAATCCATGACAATTATATGTATAATTAGTGAATAAAATAAGATAAATTTAGTTATTAAATGAGTGAATTGATGGTTATACATATGTAATCAAACATTCGGTAAGTATTTGGAACGATATCGTAACGTTAAGGACATTCGTTTTATTTTAAATTGAAATCGAATTTCATTTTCACTTATTTTTGGAAGATAATTTTTTCTTATTTAATTAACTAACAAATAAAATATCATGTTATTACATTTAATATTTAAAAACAATATTTTCTTTTTTTTTAATATTTAGTGTTTTCGAAATTCCGAGGGAGTTCCGAGGGAAAACGATTTTCCCTAGGAAATCCCTCGGAATTCCCTCGGAATTTACAATATATATTTTTTAAAATTAAGTACTATATAATAATTTGTTGAGTTTAAATCCAATCCGTGACAATTATATGTAAAATTAGTGAATAAAATAAGATAATTTTAGTTATTAAATGAGTAAATTGATGGTTATACATATGTAATCAAACATTCGGTAAGTATTTGGAACGATATCATAACGTTAAGGACATTCGTTTTATTTTAAATTGAAATCGAATTTCATTTTCACATATTTTTGGAAGATAATTTTTGCTTATTTAATTAACTAACAAATAAAACATCAGGTTATTAAATTTAATATTTAAAAGCAATATTTTCTCTTTTTTTTTTTAATATTTAGTTTTTTCGAAATTCCAAGGGAATTCCAAGGGAAAACGGAATTCCCTCGGAATTTACAATATATATTTTTTAAAATTAAGCACTACATAATAATTTGTTGAATTCAAATACAATCCATGACAATTATATGTATAATTAGTTAATAAAATAAGATAATTTTAGTTATTAAATGAGTGAATTGATGGTTATACATATGTAATCAAACATTCGGTAAGTATTTGGAACGATATCATAAGATTAAGGACATTCGTTTTATTTTAAATTGAAATCGAATTTCATTTTCACATATTTTCGGAAGATAATTTTTTCTTATTTAATTTACTAACAAACAAAACATCATTTTATTACATTTAATATTTAAAAACAATATTTTCTCTTTTTTTTTAATATTTAGTGTTTTCGATTTTCCCTCGAAAATCCCCCGGAATTTCCAATATATATTTTTTAAGATTAAGCACTATATAATAATTTGTTGAGTTTAAATACAATCCATGACAATTATATGTATAATTAGTGAAAAAAATAAGATATTCTTACTTATTAAATGAGTGAATTGATGGTTATACATATGTAATCAAACATTCGGTAAGTATTTGGAACGATATCATAACGTTAAGGACATTCGTTTTGTTTTAAATTGAAATCGAATTTCATTTTCACATATTTTTGGAAGATAAATTTTTCTTATTTAATTAACTAACAAATAAAACATCATGTTCTGACAGTTAATATTTAAAAACAATATTTTCTCTTTTTTTTAATATTTAGTTATTTTAAAATTCCGAGGGAAAAAGATTTTCCGTCGGAATTCCCTTGGAATTTACAATATATATTTTTTAAGATTAAGCACTACATAATATTTTGTTGAGTTTAAATACAATCCATGACAATTATATGTATAATTAGTGAATAAAATAAGATAATTTTAGTTATTAAATGAGTGAATTGATGGTTATACATACGTAATCAAACATTCGGTAAGTATTTGGAACGATATCATAACATTTAGGACATTCGTTTTATTTTAAATTGAAACCGAATTTCATTTTCACATATTTTTGGAAGATAATTTTTTCTTGTTTAATTAACTAACAAATAAAACATCATGTTATTAAATTTAATATTTAAAAACAATATTTTCTCTTTTTTTTAATATTTAGTGTTTTCGAAATTCCGAGGGATTTCCGAGGGAAAACGATTTTCCCTAGGAAATCCCTCGTAATTCCCTCGGAATTTACAATATATATTTTTTCAAATTAAGCACTATATAATAATTTGTTGAGTTTATATACAATCCGTGACAATTATATGTAAAATTAGTGAATAAAATAAGATAATTTTAGTTATTAAATGAGTAAATTGATGGTTATACATATGTAATCAAACATTCGGCAAGTATTTGGAACGATATCATAACGTTAAGGACATTCATTTTATTTTAAATTGAAATCGAATTTCATTTTCACATATTTTGGAAGATAATTTTTGCTTATTTAATTAACTAACAAATAAAACATCAGGTTATTACATTTAATATTTAAAAACAATATTTTCTCTTTTTTTTATTTTTAGTGTTTTTGAAATTCCGAGGGAATTCCGAGGGATTTTCCAGGGAAAACGGTTTTCCCGGATATCCCTCAGAATTCCCTCGGAATTTGCAATATATATTTTTTAAAATTAAGCACTACATATAAATTTGTTGAGTTTAAATTCAATCCATGACAATTGTATGTATTATTAGTGAATAAAATAAGATAATTTTAGTTGTTAAATGAGTGAATTGATGGTTATACATAAGTAATCAAACATTCGGTAAGTATTTGGAACGATATCATAACGTTAAGGACATTCGTTTTATTTTAAATTGAAATCAAATTTCATTTTAACTTATTTTTGGAAGATAATTTTTTCTTATTTTATTAACTAAAAAATAAACCATCATGTTATTGCATTTATTATTTAAAAACAGATATTTTCTCTTTTTTTTAATATTTTGTTTTTTCGAAATTGCGAGGGAAAACGGTTTTCCCTCGGAATTCCCTCGAAATTTGCAATATATATTTTTTAAAATTAAGCACTACATAGTAATTTGTTGAGTTTAAATACAATCCATGACAATTATATGCATAAATAGTGAATAAAATAAGATAATTTTAATTATTAAATGAGTGAATTGATGGTTATACATAAGTAATCAAACATTCGGTAAATATTTGCAACGATATCATAACGTTAAGGACATTCGTTTTATTTTAAATTGAAATCGAATTTAATTTTCACATATTTTTATAAGATAATTTTTTCTTATTTAATTAACTAAAAAATAAAACATCATTTTATTACATTTAATATTTAAAAAAAATATTTTCTCTTTTTTTCAACATTTAGTTTTTTCGAAATTCCTAGGGAATTCCGAGGGAAAACGGAAATCCCTCGGAATTTACAATATATATTTTTTAAAATTAAGCACTACATAATAATTTGTTGAATTCAAATACAATCCATGATAATTATATGTATAATTAGTTAATAAAATAAGATAATTTTAGTTATTAAATGAGTGAATTGATGGTTATACATATGTAATCAAACATTCAGTAAGTATTTGGAACGATATCATAAGATTAAGGACATTCGTTTTATTTTAAATTGAAATCGAATTTCATTTTCACATATTTTCGGAAGATAATTTTTTCTTATTTAATTTACTAACAAACAAAACATCATTTTATTACATTTAATATTTAAAAACAATATTTTCTCTTTTTTTTAATATTTAGTGTTTTCGATTTTCCCTCGAAAATCCCCCGGAATTTCCAATATATATTTTTTAAGATTAAGCACTACATAATAATTTATTGAGTTTAAATACAATCCATGACAATTATATGTATAATTAGTGAAAAAAATAAGATATTCTTACTTATTAAATGAGTGAATTGATGGTTATACATATGTAATCAAACATTCGGTAAGTATTTGGAACGATATCATAACGTTAAGGACATTCGTTTTATTTTAAATTGAAATCGAATTTCATTTTCACATATTTTTGGAAGATAATTTTTTCTTATTTAATTAACTAAAAAATAAAACATCATGTTCTTACATTTAATATTTAAAAACAATATTTTCTCTTTTTTTTAATATTTAGTTATTTTAAAATTCCGAGGGAAAAAGATTTTCCGTCGGAATTCCCTTGGAATTTACAATATATATTTTTTAAGATTAAGCACTACATAATAATTTGTTGAGTTTAAATACAATCCTTGACAATTATATGTATAATTAGTGAATAAAATAAGATAATTTTAGTTACTAAATAAGTGAATTGATGGTTATACATATGTAATCAAACATTCGGTAAGTATTTGGAACGATATCATAAAGTTAAGGACATTCGTTTTATTTTAAATTGAAATCGAATTTCATTTTCACATATTTTTGGAAGATAAATTTTTCTTATTTAATTAACTAACAAATAAAACTTCATGTTATTACATTTAATATTTAAAAACAGATATTTTCTCTTTTTTTTAATATTTTGTTTTTTCGAAATTCCGAGGGAAAATGGTTTTCCCTCGGAATTCCCTCGAAATTTGCAATATATATATTTTTAAATTACGCACTACATAGTAATTTGTTGAGTTTAAATACAATCCACGACAATTATATGTATAATTAGTGAATAAAATAAGATAATTTTAGTTATTAAATGAGTGAATTGATGGTTATACATATGTAATGAAACATTCGGTGAATATTTGGAACGATATCATAACGTTAAGGACATTCGTTTTATTTTAAATTGAAATCGAATTTCATTTTCACATATTTTTCGAAGATAATTTTTTCTTATTTAATTAACTAACAAATAAAACATCATGTTCTTACAATTAATATTTAAAAACAATATTTTCTCTTTTTTTTAATATTTAGTTTTTTCACAATTCCGAGGGAATTCCGAGGGATTTCCGTGGGAAAAAGATTTTCCCTCGGAATTCCCTCGGAATTTACAATATATATTTTTTAAGATTAAGCACTCCATAATAATTTGTTGAGTTTAAATACAATCCATGACAATTATATGTATAATTAGTGAATAAAATAAGATAATTTTAGTTATTAAATGAGTGAATTGATGGTTATACATATGTAATCAAACATTCGGTAAGTATTTGGAACGATATCATAACGTTTAGGACATTCGTTTTATTTTAAATTGAAATCGAATTTCATTTTCACATATTTTGGAAGATAATTTTTGCTTATTTAATTAACTAACAAATAAAACATCATGTTATTAAATTTAATATTTAAAAACAATATTTTCTCTTTTTTTTAATATTTAGTGTTTTCGAAATTCCGAGGGATTTCCGAGGGAAAACGATTTTCCCTAGGAAATCCCTCGGAATTCTCTCGGAATTTACAATATATATTTTTTAAAATTAAGCACTATATAATAATTTGTTGAGTTTATATACAATCCGTGACAATTATATGTAAAATTAGTGAATAAAATAAGATAATTTTAGTTATTAAATGAGTAAATTGATGGTTATACATATGTAATCAAACATTCGGTAAGTATTTGGAACGATATCATAAAGTTAAGGACATTCGTTTTATTTTAAATTGAAATCGAATTTCATTTTCACATATTTTGGAAGATAATTTTTGCTTATTTAATTAACTAACAAATAAAACATCAGGTTATTACATTTAATATTTAAAAACAATATTTTCTCTTTTTTTTTATTTTTAGTGTTTTTGAAATTCCGAGGGAATTCCGAGGGATTTTCGAGGGAAAACTGTTTTCCCTCGGATATCCCTCAGAATTCCCTCGGAATTTGCAATATATATTTTTTAAAATTAAGCACTACATATTAACTTGTTGAGTTTAAATTCAATCCATGACAATTGTATGTATTATTAGTGAACAAAATAAGATAATTTTAGTTGTTAAATGAGTGAATTGATGGTTATACATAAGTAATCAAACATTCGGTAAGTATTTGGAACGATATCATAACGTTAAGGACATTCGTTTTATTTTAAATTGAAATCGAATTTCATTTTCACATATTTTTCGAAGATAATTTTTTCTTATTTAATTAACTAACAAGTAAAACATCATGTTATTACATTTAATATTTAAAAACATAAATTTTCTCTTTTTTTTAATATTTTGTTTTTTCGAAATTCCGAGGGAAAACGGTTTTCCCTCGGAATTCCCTCGAAATTTGCAATATATATTTTTTAAAATTAAGCACTACATAGTAATTTGTGGAGTTTAAATACAATCCATGACAATTATATGTATAATTAGTGAATAAAATAAGATAATTTTAGTTATTAAATGAGTGAATTGATGGTTATACATATGTAATGAAACAATCGCTAAATATTTGGAACGATATCATAACGTTAAGGACATTCGTTTTATTTTAAATTGAAATCGAATTTCATTTTCACATATTTTTGGAAGATAATTTTTTCTTATTTAATTAACTAACAAATAAAACATCATGCTCTTACATTTAATATTTAAAAACAATATTTTCTCTTTTTTTTAATATTTAGTTTTTTCAAAATTCCGAGGGAATTCCGTGGGAAAAAGATTTTCCCTCGGAATTTACAATATATATTTTTTAAGATTAAGCACTACATAATAATTTATTGAGTTTAAATACAATCCATGACAATTATATGTATAATTAGTGAATAAAATAAGATAATTTTAGTTATTAAATGAGTGAATTGATGGTTATACATATGCAATCAAACATTCAGTAAGTATTTGGAACGATATCGTAACGTTAAGGACATTCGTTTTATTTTAAATTGAAATCGAATTTCATTTTCACTTATTTTTGGAAGATAATTTTTTCTTATTTAATTAACTAACAAATAAAATATCATGTTTTTACATTTAATATTTAAAAACAATATTTTCTTTTTTTTTAATATTTAGCGTTTTTGAAATTCCGAGGGATTACCGAGGGAAAACGATTTTCCCTAGGAAATCCCTCGGAAACAATATATATTTTTTAAAATTAAGCACTATATAATAATTTGTTGAGTTTATATACAATCCGTGACAATTATATGTAAAATTAGTGAATAAAATAAGATAATTTTAGTTATTAAATGAGTAAATTGATGGTTATACATATGTAATCAAACATTCGGTAAGTATTTGGAACGATATCATAACGTTAAGGACATTCGTTTTATTTTAAATTGAAATCGAATTTCATTTTCACATATTTTTGGAAGATAATTTTTGCTTATTTAATTAACTAACAAATAAAACATCAGGTTATTAAATTTAATATTTAAAAAAATATTTTCTCTTTTTTTTATTTTTAGTGTTTTTTAAATTCCGAGGGAATTCCGAGGGATTTTCGAGGGAAAACGGTTTTCCCTCGGAAATCCCTCGGAATTTGCAATATATATTTTTTAAAATTAAGCACTACATAATAATTTGTTGAGTTTAAATTCAATCCATGACAATTGTATGTATAATTAGTGAATAAAATAAGATAATTTTAGTTATTAAATGAGTGAATTGATGGTTATACATAAGTAATCAAACATTCGGTAAGTATTTGGAACGATATCATAACGTTAAGGACATTCGTTTTATTTTAAATTGAAATCGAATTTCATTTTCACATATTTTTGGAAGATAATTTTTTCTTATTTAATTAACTAAAAAATAAAACATTATGTTATTTCATTTAATATTTAAAAGCAATATTTTCTCTTTTTTTTTTAATATTTAGTTTTTTCGAAATTCCAAGGGAAAACGGAATTCCCTCGGAATTTACAATATATATTTTTTAAAATTAAGCACTACATAATAATTTGTTGAATTCAAATACAATCCATGACAATTATATGTATAATTAGTTAATAAAATAAGATAATTTTTGTTATTAAATGAGTGAATTGATGGTTATACATATGTAATCAAACATTCGGTAAGTATTTGGAACGATATCATAAGATTAAGGACATTCGTTTTATTTTAAATTGAAATCGAATTTCATTTTCACTTATTTTCGGAAGATAATTTTTTCTTATTTAATTTACTAACAAACAATACATCATTTTATTACATTTAATATTTAAAAACAATATTTTCTCTTTTTTTTAATATTTAGTGTTTTCGATTTTCCCTCGGAAATCCCCCGGAATTTCCAATATATATTTTTTAAGATTAAGCACTACATAATAATTTGTTGAGTTTAAATACAATCCATGACAATTATATGTATAATTAGTGAAAAAAATAAGATAATCTTACTCATTAAATGAGTGAATTGATGGTTATACATATGTAATCAAACATTCGGTAAGTATTTGGAACGATATCGTAACGTTAAGGACATTCGTTTTATTTTAAATTGAAATCGAATTTCATTTTCACATATTTTTGGAAGATAATTTTTTCTTATTTAATTAACTAACAAATAAAACATCATGTTCTTACATTTAATATTTAAAAACAATATTTTCTCTTTTTTTTAATATTTAGTTATTTTAAAATTCCGAGGGAAAAAGATTTTCCGTCGGAATTCTCTTGGAATTTACAATATATATTTTTTAAGATTAAGCACTACATAATAATTTGTTGAGTTTAAATACAATCCTTGACAATTATATGTATAATTAGTGAATAAAATAAGAAAATTTTAGTTACTAAATAAGTGAATTGATGGTTATACATATGTAATCAAACATTCGGTAAGTATTTGGAACGATATCATAAAGTTAAGGACATTCGTTTTATTTTAAATTGAAATCGAATTTAATTTTCACATATTTTGGAAGATAAATTTTTCTTATTTAATTAACTAACAAATAAAATTTCATGTTATTACATTTAATATTTAAAAACAGATATTTTCCCTTTTTTTTAATATTTTGTTTTTTCGAAATTCCGAGGGAAAATGGTTTTCCCTCGGAATTCCCTCGAAATTTGCAATATATATATTTTAAAATTACGCACTACATAGTAATTTGTTGAATTTAAATACAATCCATGACAATTATATGTATAATTAGTGAATAAAATAAGATAATTTTAGTTATTAAATGAGTGAATTGATGGTTATACATATGTAATGAAACATTCGGTAAATATTTGGAACGATATCATAACGTTAAGGACATTCGTTTTATTTTAAATTGAAATCGAATTTCATTTTCACATATTTTTCGAAGATAATTTTTTCTTATTTAATTAACTAACAAATAAAACATCATGTTCTTACATTTAATATTTAAAAACAATATTTTCTCTTTTTTTTAATATTTAGTTTTTTCAAAATTCCGAGGGAATTCCGAGGGATTTCCGTGGGAAAAAGATTTTCCCTCGGAATTCCCTCGGAATTTACAATATATATTTTTTAAGATTAAGCACTACATAATAATTTGTTGAATTTAAATACAATCCATGACAATTATATGTATAATTAGTGAATAAAATAAGATAATTTTAGTTATTAAATGAGTGAATTGATGGTTATACATATGTAATCAAACATTCGGTAAGTATTTGGAACGATATCATAACGTTTAGGACATTCGTTTTATTTTAAATTGAAATCGAATTTCATTTTCACTTATTTTGGAAGATAATTTTTGCTTATTTAATTAACTAACAAATAAAACATCATGTTATTAAATTTAATATTTAAAAACAATATTTTCTCTTTTTTTTAATATTTAGTGTTTTCGAAATTCCGAGGGATTTCCGAGGGAAAACGATTTTGCCTAGGAAATCCCTCGGAATTCCCTCGGAATTTACAATATATATTTTTTAAAATTAAGCACTATATAATAATTTGTTGAGTTTATATACAATCCGTGACAATTATATGTAAAATTAGTGAATAAAATAAGATAATTTTAGTTGTTAAATGAGTGAATTGATGGTCATACATAAGTAATCAAACATTCGGTAAGTATTTGGAACGATATCATAACGTTAAGGACATTCGTGTTATTTTAAATTGAAATCGAATTTCATTTTCACATATTTTGGAAGATAATTTTTTCTTATTTAATTAACTAACAAATAAAACATCAGGTTATTACATTTAATATTTAAAAATAATATATATATATATATTTTTTTTTTTAGTTTTTTTGATATTCCGAGGGAATTCCGAGGGATTTTCGAGGGAAAACGGTTTTCCCTCGGATATCCCTCAGAATTCCCTCGGAATTTGCAATATATATTTTTTAAAATTAAGCACTACATATTAATTTGTTGAGTTTAAATTCAATCCATGACAATTGTATGTATTATTAGTGAATAAAATAAGATAATTTTAGTTGTTAAATGAGTGAATTGATGGTTATACATAAGTAATCAAACATTCGGTAAGTATTTGGAACGATATCATAACATTAAGGACATTCGTTTTATTTTAAATTGAAATCAAATTTCATTTTAACTTATTTTTGGAAGATAATTTTTTCTTATTTTATTAACTAACAAATAAACCATCATGTTATTGCATTTAATATTTAAAAACAGATATTTTCTCTTTTTTTTAATATTTTGTTTCTTCGAAATTGCGAGGGAAAACGGTTTTCCCTCGGAATTCCCTCGAAATTTACAATATATATTTTTTAAAATTAAGCACTACATAGTAATTTGTTGAGTTTAAATACAATCTATGACAATTATATGTATAAATAGTGAATAAAATAAGATAATTTTAATTATTAAATGAGTGAATTGATGGTTATACATATGTAATGAAACATTCGGTAAATATTTGCAACGATATCATAACGTTAAGGACATTCGTTTCATTTTAAATTGAAATCGAATTTAATTTTCACATATTTTTGTAAGATAATTTTTTCTTATTTAATTAACTAAAAAATAAAACATCATGTTATTACATTTAATATTTAAAAACAATATTTTCTCTTTTTTTTAACATTTAGTTTTTTCGAAATTCCTAGGGAATTCCGAGGGAAAACGGAAATCCCTCGGAATTTACAATATATATTTTTTAAAATTAAGCACTACATAATAATTTGTTGAATTCAAATACAATCCATGACAATTATATGTATAATTAGTTAATAAAATAAGATAATTTTAGTTATTAAATGAGTGAATTGATGGTTATACATATGTAATCAAACATTCGGTAAGTATTTGGAATGATATCATAAGATTAAGGACATTCGTTTTATTTTAAATTGAAATCGAATTTTATTTTCACATATTTTCGGAAGATAATTTTTTCTTATTTAATTTACTAACAAACAAAACATCATTTTATTACATTTAATATTTAAAAACAATATTTTCTCTTTTTTTTAATATTTAGTGTTTTCGATTTTCCCTCGGAAATCCCCCGGAATTTCCAATATATATTTTTTAAGATTAAGCACTACATAATAATTTGTTGAGTTTAAATACAATCCATGACAATTATATGTATAATTAGTGAAAAAAATAAGATATTCTTACTTATTAAATGAGTGAATTGATGGTTATACATATGTAATCAAACATTCGGTAAGTATTTGGAACGATATCATAACGTTAAGGACATTCGTTTTATTTTAAATTGAAATCGAATTTCATTTTCACATATTTTTGGAAGATAATTTTTTCTTATTTAATTAACTAACAAATAAAACATCATGTTCTTACATTTAATATTTAAAAACAATATTTTCTCTTTTTTTTAATATTTAGTTATTTTAAAATTCCGAGGGAAAAAGATTTTCCGTCGGAATTCCCTTGGAATTTACAATATATATTTTTTAAGATTAAGCACTACATAATAATTTGTTGAGTTTAAATACAATCCTTGACAATTATATGTATAATTAGTGAATAAAATAAGATAATTTTAGTTACTAAATAAGTGAATTGATGGTTATACATATGTAATCAAACATTCGGTAAGTATTTGGAACGATATCATAAAGTTAAGGACATTCGTTTTATTTTAAATTGAAATCGAATTTCATTTTCACATATTTTTGGAAGATAAATTTTTCTTATTTAATTAACTAACAAATCAAACTTCATGTTATTACATTTAATATTTAAAAACAGATATTTTCTCTTTTTTTTAATATTTTGTTTTTTCAAAATTCCGAGGGAAAAAGGTTTTGCAATATATATATTTTAAAATTACGCACTACATAGTAATTTGTTGAGTTTAAATACAATCCATGACAATTATATGTGCCTACCGTGACATAGTTGGGCGGTGATTTAGGAAAGAAAATGGGTATTTTCTTAGTCAAGTGCTAGCGCTCCCTTCTCACCCAGGTTATACCAAAGAGCGATTCCGTAGCGATTAAAGAGTACGTTCGAATAGGAAAAAAAGAGCCACTCTCCCCTGTTCTCGAACAAGGAGCATATCTTTAGTTCGTACTCCCCTTCCATCTGGTTGGCAACAGAAATCGCTTTTGCCGAGAAGAAAGAAAAGGGAATCATGAAAGTCAGTCTAGCACTACTGCTGCTACTCCCACTACTACAGCCCTTCCAACAACAGATTCAATTGCAGGAGAGCGTGAACAAGAAGTTAGGTCTTTTGATTAGACAATTCCTACTGCTTTTACAACTAAAGCACCAACTGCGCTTATTCTGCCTCTATCATTTACGTCAATTTATTCTTCAATCGATTCCCTCACTTCTCGCCCGAGAGAAAGGAGTCGATTCCTTATTCTGGTAGCGCGCACAGGAAAGAGAGAGTAAGAAGCCTGTGTCGTAGAAAGAAAGTAAGCAAACTGGAATACGAACTCTTCGGTAAGCCGGGGACAGGTAAATCGGATGCAACTTATGAAATATCATAGATAAAGAAAAGGGCGAGCCCAGTGTGAAGTATTTCCCCGGGGGCGAGCTTGGACTCTAACCCGCCGCTCCATCCGATGAACCCTAAGCCGACTATTCACTCCTCTGCCGGGTATAACCAAATTGATTCTCTTCCTTCGAAATAAGATAATTTTAGTTATTAAATGAGTGAATTGATGGTTATACATATGTAATGAAACATTCGGTAAATATTTGGAACGATATCATAACGTTAAGGACATTCGTTTTATTTTAAATTGAAATCGAATTTCATTTTCACATATTTTTCGAAGATAATTTTTTCTTATTTAATTAACTAATAAATAAAACATCATGTTCTTACATTTAATATTTAAAAACAATATTTTCTCTTTTTTTTAATATTTAGTTTTTTCAAAATTCCGAGGGAATTCCGAGGGATTTCCGTGGGAAAAAGATTTTCCCTCGGAATTCCCTCGGAATTTACAATATATATTTTTTAAGATTAAGCACTACATAATAATTTGTTGAGTTTAAATACAATCCATGACAATTATATGTATAAATAGTGAATAAAATAAGATAATTTTAGTTATTAAATGAGTGAATTGATGGTTATACATATGTAATCAAACATTCGGTAAGTATTTGGAACGATATCATAAGATTAAGGACATTCGTTTTATTTTAAATTGAAATCGAATTTCATTTTCACATATTTTCGGAAGATAATTTTTTCTTATTTAATTTACTAACAAACAATACATCATTTTATTACATTTAATATTTAAAAACAATATTTTCTCTTTTTTTTAATATTTAGTGTTTTCGATTTTCCCTCGGAAATCCCCCGGAATTTCCAATATATATTTTTCAAGATTAAGCACTACATAATAATTTGTTGAGTTTAAATACAATCCATGACAATTATATGTATAATTAGTGAAAAAAATAAGATAATCTTACTCATTAAATGAGTGAATTGATGGTTATACATATGTAATCAAACATTCGGTAAGTATTTGGAACGATATCATAACGTTAAGGACATTCGTTTTATTTTAAATTGAAATCGAATTTCATTTTCACATATTTTTGGAAGATAATTTTTTCTTATTTAATTAACTAACAAATAAAACATCATGTTCTTACATTTAATATTTAAAAACAGTATTTTCTCTTTTTTTTAATATTTAGTTATTTTAAAATTCCGAGGGAAAAAGATTTTCCGTCGGAATTCTCTTGGAATTTACAATATATATTTTTTAAGATTAAGCACTACATAATAATTTGTTGAGTTTAAATACAATCCTTGACAATTATATGTATAATTAGTGAATAAAATAAGATAATTTTAGTTACTAAATAAGTGAATTGATGGTTATACATATGTAATCAAACATTCGGTAAGTATTTGGAACGATATCATAAAGTTAAGGACATTCGTTTTATTTTAAATTGAAATCGAATTTCATTTTCACATATTTTGGAAGATAAATTTTTCTTATTTAATTAACTAACAAATAAAACTTCATGTTATTACATTTAATATTTAAAAACAGATATTTTCCCTTTTTTTTAATATTTTGTTTTTTCGAAATTCCGAGGGAAAATGGTTTTCCCTCGGAATTCCCTCGAAATTTGCAATATATATATTTTAAAATTACACACTACATAGTAATTTGTTGAATTTAAATACAATCCATGACAATTATATGTATAATTAGTGAATAAAATAAGATAATTTTAGTTATTAAATGAGTGAATTGATGGTTATACATTATGTAATGAAACATTCGGTAAATATTTGGAACGATATCATAACGTTAAGGACATTCGTTTTATTTTAAATTGAAATCGAATTTCATTTTCACATATTTTTCGAAGATAATTTTTTCTTATTTAATTAACTAACAAATAAAACATCATGTTCTTACATTTAATATTTAAAAACAATATTTTCTCTTTTTTTTAATATTTAGTTTTTTCAAAATTCCGAGGGAATTCCGAGGGATTTCCGTGGGAAAAAGATTTTCCCTCGGAATTCCCTCGGAATTTACAATATATATTTTTTAAGATTAAGCACTACATAATAATTTGTTGAATTTAAATACAATCCATGACAATTATATGTATAATTAGTGAATAAAATAAGATAATTTTAGTTATTAAATGAGTGAATTGATGGTTATACATATGTAATCAAACATTCGGTAAGTATTTGGAACGATATCATAACGTTTAGGACATTCGTTTTATTTTAAATTGAAATCGAATTTCATTTTCACATATTTTGGAAGATAATTTTTTCTTATTTAATTAACTAACAAATAAAACATCATGTTATTAAATTTAATATTTAAAAACAATATTTTCTCTTTTTTTTAATATTTAGTGTTTTCGAAATTCCGAGGGATTTCCGAGGGAAAACGATTTTCCCTAGGAAATCCCTCGGAATTCCCTCGGAATTTACAATATATATTTTTTAAAATTAAGCACTATATAATAATTTGTTGAGTTTATATACAATCCGTGACAATTATATGTAAAATTAGTGAATAAAATAAGATAATTTTAGTTATTAAATGAGTAAATTGATGGTTATACATATGTAATCAAACATTCGGTAAGTATTTGGAACGATATCATAAAGTTAAGGACATTCGTTTTATTTTAAATTGAAATCGAATTTCATTTTCACATATTTTGGAAGATATTTTTTGCTTATTTAATTAACTAACAAATAAAACATCAGGTTATTACATTTAATATTTAAAAACAATATTTTCTCTTTTTTTTTTATTTTTAGTGTTTTTGATATTCCGAGGGAATTCCGAGGGATTTTCGAGGGAAAACGGTTTTCCCTCGGATATCCCTCAGAATTCCCTCGGAATTTGCAATATATATTTTTTAAAATTAAGCACTACATATTAATTTGTTGAGTTTAAATTCAATCCATGACAATTGTATGTATTATTAGTGAATAAAATAAGATAATTTTAGTTGTTAAATGAGTGAATTGATGGTTATACATAAGTAATCAAACATTCGGTAAGTATTTGGAACGATATCATAACGTTAAGGACATTCGTGTTATTTTAAATTGAAATCAAATTTCATTTTAACTTATTTTTGGAAGATAATTTTTTCTTTTTTTATTAACTAACAAATAAACCATCATGTTATTGCATTTAATATTTAAAAACAGATATTTTCTCTTTTTTTTAATATTTTGTTTTTTCGAAATTGCGAGGGAAAACGGTTTTCCCTCGGAATTCCCTCGAAATTTGCAATATATATTTTTTAAAATTAAGCACTACATAGTAATTTGTTGAGTTTAAATACAATCCATGACAATTATATGTATAAATAGTGAATAAAATAAGATAATTTTAATTATTAAATGAGTGAATTGATGGTTATACATATGTAATGAAACATTCGGTAAATATTTGCAACGATATCATAACGTTAAGGACATTCGTTTTATTTTAAATTGAAATCGAATTTAATTTTCACATATTTTTGTAAGATAATTTTTTCTTATTTAATTAACTAAAAAATAAAACATCCTGTTATTACATTTAATATTTAAAAACAATATTTTCTCTTTTTTTTAACATTTAGTTTTTTCGATATTCCTAGGGAATTCCGAGGGAAAACGGAAATCCCTCGGAATTTACAATATATATTTTTTAAAATTAAGCACTACATAATAATTTGTTGAATTCAAATACAATCCATGACAATTATATGTATAATTAGTTAATAAAATAAGATAATTTTAGTTATTAAATAAGTGAATTGATGGTTATACATATGTAATCAAACATTCGGTAAGTATTTGGAACGATATCATAAGATTAAGGACATTCGTTTTATTTTAAATTGAAATCGAATTTCATTTTCACATATTTTCGGAAGATAATTTTTTCTTATTTAATTTACTAACAAACAAAACATCATTTTATTACATTTAATATTTAAAAACAATATTTTCTCTTTTTTTTAATATTTAGTGTTTTCGATTTTCCCTCGGAAATCCCCCGGAATTTCCAATATATATTTTTTAAGATTAAGCACTACATAATAATTTGTTGAGTTTAAATACAATCCATGACAATTATATGTATAATTAGTGAAAAAAATAAGATATTCGTACTTATTAAATGAGTGAATTGATGGTTATACATATGTAATCAAACATTCGGTAAGTATTTGGAACGATATCATAACGTTAAGGACATTCGTTTTATTTTAAATTGAAATCGAATTTCATTTTCACATATTTTTGGAAGATAATTTTTTCTTATTTAATTAACTAACAAATAAAACATCATGTTCTTACATTTAATATTTGAAAACAATATTTTCTCTTTTTTTTAATAGTTAGTTATTTTAAAATTCCGAGGGAAAAAGATTTTCCGTCGGAATTCCCTTGGAATTTACAATAAATATTTTTTAAGATTAAGCACTACATAATAATTTGTTGAGTTTAAATACAATCCTTGACAATTATATGTATAATTAGTGAATAAAATAAGATAATTTTAGTTACTAAATAAGTGAATTGATGGTTATACATATGTAATCAAACATTCGGTAAGTATTTGGAACAATATCATAAAGTTAAGGACATTCGTTTTATTTTAAATTGAAATCGAATTTCATTTTCACATATTTTTGGAAGATAAATTTTTCTTATTTAATTAACTAACAAATAAAACTTCATGTTATAACATTTAATATTTAAAAACAGATATTTTCTCTTTTTTTTAATATTTTGTTTTTTCGAAATTCCGAGGGAAAACGGTTTTGCAATATATATATTTTAAAATTACGCACTACATAGTAATTTGATGAGTTTAAATACAATCCATGACAATTATATGTATAATTAGTGAATAAAATAAGATAATTTTAGTTATTAAATGAGTGAATTGATGGTTATACACATGTAATCAAACATTCGGTAAGTATTTGGAACGATATCATAACGTTTAGGACATTCGTTTTATTTTAAATTGAAACCGAATTTCATTTTCACATATTTTTCGAAGATAATTTTTTCTTATTTAATTAACTAACAAATAAAACATCATGTTCTTACATTTAATATTTAAAAACAATATTTTCTCTTTTTTTTAACATTTAGTTTTTTCGAAATTCCTAGGGAATTCCGAGGGAAAACGGAATTCCCTCGGAATTTACAATATATATTTTTTAAAATTAAGCACTACATAATAATTTGTTGAATTCAAATACAATCCATGACAATTATATGTATAATTAGTGAATAAAATAAGACAATTTAGTTATTAAATGAGTGAATTGATGGTTATACATATGTAATCAAACATTCGGTAAGTATTTTGGAACGATATCATAACGTTAAGGACATTTGTTTTATTTTAAATTGAAATCGAATTTCATTTTCACATATTTTGGAAGATAATTTTTGCTTATTTAATTAACTAACAAATAAAACATCAGGTTATTACATTTAATATTTAAAAACAATATTTTCTCTTTTTTTTTTATTTTTATTGTTTTTGAAATTCCGAGGGAATTCCGAGGGATTTTCGAGGGAAAACGGTTTTCCCTCGGATATCCCTCAGAATTCCCTCGGAATTTGCAATATATATTTTTTAAAATTAAGCACTACATATTAACTTGTTGAGTTTAAATTCAATCCATGACAATTGTATGTATTATTAGTGAATAAAATAAGATAATTTTAGTTGTTAAATGAGTGAATTGATGGTTATACATAAGTAATCAAACATTCGGTAAGTATTTGGAACGATATCATAACGTTAAGGACATTCGTTTTATTTTAAATTGAAATCAAATTTCATTTTAACTTATTTTTGGAAGATAATTTTTTCTTATTTTATTAACTAACAAATAAACCATCATGTTATTGCATTTAATATTTAAAAACAGATATTTTCTCTTTTTTTTAATATTTTGTTTTTTCGAAATTGCGAGGGAAAACGGTTTTCCCTCGGAATTCCCTCGAAATTTACAATATATATTTTTTAAAATTAAGCACTACATAGTAATTTGTTGAGTTTAAATACAATCTATGACAATTGTATGTATAAATAGTGAATAAAATAAGATAATTTTAATTATTAAATGAGTGAATTGATGGTTATACATATGTAATGAAACATTCGGTAAATATTTGCAACGATATCATAACGTTAAGGACATTCGTTTCATTTTAAATTGAAATCGAATTTAATTTTCACATATTTTTGTAAGATAATTTTTTCTTATTTAATTAACTAAAAAATAAAACATCATGTTATTACATTTAATATTTAAAAACAATATTTTCTCTTTTTTTTAACATTTAGTTTTTTCGAAATTCCTAGGGAATTCCGAGGGAAAACGGAAATCCCTCGGAATTTACAATATATATTTTTTAAAATTAAGCACAACATAATAATTTGTTCAATTCAAATACAATCGATGACAATTATATGTATAATTAGTTAATAAAATAAGATTATTTTAGTTATTAAATGAGTGAATTGATGGTTATACATATGTAATCAAACATTCGGTAAGTATTTGGAACGATATCATAAGATTAAGGACATTCGTTTTATTTTAAATTGAAATCGAATTTTATTTTCACATATTTTCGGAAGATAATTTTTTCTTATTTAATTTACTAACAAACAAAATATCATTTTATTACATTTAATATTTAAAAACAATATTTTCTCTTTTTTTTAATATTTAGTGTTTTCGATTTTCCCTCGGAAATCCCCCGGAATTTCCAATATATATTTTTTAAGATTAAGCACTACATAATAATTTGTTGAGTTTAAATACAATCCATGACAATTATATGTATAATTAGTGAAAAAAATAAGATATTCTTACTTATTAAATGAGTGAACTGATGGTTATACATATGCAATCAAACATTCGGTAAGTATTTGGAACGATATCATAACGTTAAGGACATTCGTTTTATTTTAAATTAAAATCGAATTTCATTTTCACATATTTTTGGAAGATAATTTTTTCTTATTTAATTAACTAACAAATAAAACATCATGTTCTTACATTTAATATTTAAAAACAATATTTTCTCTTTTTTTTAATATTTAGTTATTTTAAAATTCCGAGGGAAAAAGTTTTTCCGTCGGAATTCCCTTGGAATTTACAATATATATTTTTTAAGATTAAGCACTACATAATAATTTGTTGAGTTTAAATACAATCCTTGACAATTATATGTATAATTAGTGAATAAAATAAGATAATTTTAGTTACTAAATAAGTGAATTGATGGTTATACATATGTAATCAAACATTCGGTAAGTATTTGGAACGATATCATAAAGTTAAGGACATTCGTTTTATTTTAAATTGAAATCGAATTTCATTTTCACATATTTTTGGAAGATAAATTTTTCTTATTTAATTAACTAACAAATAAAACTTCATGTTATTACATTTAATATTTAAAAACATATATTTTCTCTTTTTTTTAATATTTTGTTTTTTCGAAATTCTGAGGGAAAACGGTTTTGCAATATATATATTTTAAAATTACGCACTACATAGTAATTTGTTGAGTTTAAATACAATCCATGACAATTATATGTATAATTAGTGAATAAAATAAGATAATTTTAGTTATTAAATGAGCGAATTGATGGTTATACATATGTAATGAAACATTCGGTAAATATTTGGAACGATATCATAACGTTAAGGACATTCGTTTTATTTTAAATTGAAATCGAATTTCATTTTCACATATTTTTCGAAGATAATTTTTTCTTATTTAATTAACTAATAAATAAAACATCATGTTCTTACATTTAATATTTAAAAACAATATTTTCTCTTTTTTTTAATATTTAGTTTTTCCAAAATTCCGAGGGATTTCCGTGGGAAAAAGATTTTCCCTCGGTATTCCCTCGGAATTTACAATATATATTTTTTAAGATTAAGCACTACATAATAATTTGTTGAGTTTAAATACAATCCATGACAATTATATGTATAATTAGTGAATAAAATAAGATAATTTTAGTTATTAAATGAGTGAATTGATGGTTATACACATGTAATCAAACATTCGGTAAGTATTTGGAACGATATCATAACGTTTAGGACATTCGTTTTATTTTAAATTGAAACCGAATTTCATTTTCACATATTTTTGGAAGATAATTTTTTCTTATTTAATTAACTAACAAATAAAACATCATGTTATTAAATTTAATATTTAAAAACAATATTTTCTCCTTTTTTTTAATATTTAGTGTTTTCGAAATTCCGAGGGATTTCCGAGGGAAAACGATTTTCCCTAGGAAATCCCTCGGAATTTACAATATATATTTTTTAAAATTAAGCACTATATAATAATTTGTTGAGTTTATATACAATCCGTGACAATTATATGTAAAATTAGTGAATAAAATAAGATAATTTTAGTTATTAAATGAGTAAATTGATGGTTATACATATGTAATCAAACATTCGGTAAGTATTTGGAACGATATCATAACGTTAAGGACATTCGTTTTATTTTAAATTGAAATCGAATTTCATTTTCACATATTTTGGAAGATAATTTTTGCTTATTTAATTAACTAACAAATAAAACATCAGGTTATTACATTTAATATTTAAAAACAATATTTTCTCTTTTTTTTATTTTTAGTGTTTTTGAAATTCCGAGGGAATTCCGAGGGATTTTCGAGGGAAAACGGTTTTCCCTCGGAAATCCCTCAGAATTCCCTCGGAATTTGCAATATATATTTTTTAAAATTAAGCACTACATATTAATTTGTTGAGTTTAAATTCAATCCATGACAATTGTATGTATTATTAGTGAATAAAATAAGATAATTTTAGTTGTTAAATGAGTGAATTGATGGTTATACATAAGTAATCAAACATTCGGTAAGTATTTGGAACGATGTCATAACGTTAAGGACATTCGTTTTATTTTAAATTGAAATCAAATTTCATTTTAACTTATTTTTGGAAGATAATTTTTTCTTTTTTTATTAACTAACAAATAAACCATCATGTTATTGCATTTAATATTTAAAAACAGATATTTTCTCTTTTTTTTAATATTTTGTTTTTTCGAAATTGCGAGGGAAAACGGTTTTCCCTCGGAATTCCCTCGAAATTTGCAATATATATTTTTTAAAATTAAGCACTACATAGTAATTTGTTGAGTTTAAATACAATCCATGACAATTATATGTATAAATAGTGAATAAAATAAGATAATTTTAATTATTAAATGAGTGAATTGATGGTTATACATATGTAATGAAACATTCGGTAAATATTTGCAACGATATCATAACGTTAAGGACATTCGTTTTATTTTAAATTGAAATCGAATTTAATTTTCACATATTTTTGTAAGATAATTTTTTCTTATTTAATTAACTAAAAAATAAAACATCCTGTTATTACATTTAATATTTAAAAACAATATTTTCTCTTTTTTTTAACATTTAGTTTTTTCGATATTCCTAGGGAATTCCGAGGGAAAACGGAAATCCCTCGGAATTTACAATATATATTTTTTAAAATTAAGCACTACATAATAATTTGTTGAATTCAAATACAATCCATGACAATTATATGTATAATTAGTTAATAAAATAAGATAATTTTAGTTATTAAATAAGTGAATTGATGGTTATACATATGTAATCAAACATTCGGTAAGTATTTGGAACGATATCATAAGATTAAGGACATTCGTTTTATTTTAAATTGAAATCGAATTTCATTTTCACATATTTTCGGAAGATAATTTTTTCTTATTTAATTTACTAACAAACAAAACATCATTTTATTACATTTAATATTTAAAAACAATATTTTCTCTTTTTTTTAATATTTAGTGTTTTCGATTTTCCCTCGGAAATCCCCCGGAATTTCCAATATATATTTTTTAAGATTAAGCACTACATAATAATTTGTTGAGTTTAAATACAATCCATGACAATTATATGTATAATTAGTGAAAAAAATAAGATATTCTTACTTATTAAATGAGTGAATTGATGGTTATACATATGTAATCAAACATTCGTTAAGTATTTGGAACGATATCATAACGTTAAGGACATTCGTTTTATTTTAAATTGAAATCGAATTTCATTTTCACATATTTTTGGAAGATAATTTTTTCTTATTTAATTAACTAACAAATAAAACATCATGTTCTTACATTTAATATTTGAAAACAATATTTTCTCTTTTTTTTAATAGTTAGTTATTTCAAAATTCCGAGGGAAAAAGATTTTCCGTCGGAATTCCCTTGGAATTTACAATATATATTTTTTAAGATTAAGCACTACATAATAATTTGTTGAGTTTAAATACAATCCTTGACAATTATATGTATAATTAGTGAATAAAATAAGATAATTTTAGTTACTAAATAAGTGAATTGATGGTTATACATATGTAATCAAACATTCGGTAAGTATTTGGAACGATATCATAAAGTTAAGGACATTCGTTTTATTTTAAATTGAAATCGAATTTCATTTTCACATATTTTTGGAAGATAAATTTTTCTTATTTAATTAACTAACAAATAAAACTTCATGTTATTACATTTAATATTTAAAAACAGATATTTTCTCTTTTTTTTAATATTTTGTTTTTTCGAAATTCCGAGGGAAAACGGTTTTGCAATATATATATTTTAAAATCACGCACTACATAGTAATTTGATGAGTTTAAATACAATCCATGACAATTATATGTATAATTAGTGAATAAAATAAGATAATTTTAGTTATTAAATGAGTGAATTGATGGTTATACACATGTAATCAAACATTCGGTAAGTATTTGGAACGATATCATAACGTTTAGGACATTCGTTTTATTTTAAATTGAAACCGAATTTCATTTTCACATATTTTTCGAAGATAATTTTTTCTTATTTAATTAACTAACAAATAAAACATCATGTTCTTACATTTAATATTTAAAAACAATATTTTCTCTTTTTTTTAACATTTAGTTTTTTCGAAATTCCTAGGGAATTCCGAGGGAAAACGGAATTCCCTCGGAATTTACAATATATATTTTTTAAAATTAAGCACTACATAATAATTTGTTGAATTCAAATACAATCCATGACAATTATATGTATAATTAGTGAATAAAATAAGATAATTTAGTTATTAAATGAGTGAATTGATGGTTATACATATGTAATCAAACATTCGGTAAGTATTTGGAACGATATCATAACGTTAAGGACATTTGTTTTATTTTAAATTGAAATCGAATTTCATTTTCACATATTTTGGAAGATAATTTTTGCTTATTTAATTAACTAACAAATAAAACATCAGGTTATTACATTTAATATTTAAAAACAATATTTTCTCTTTTTTTTTTTTATTTTTATTGTTTTTGAAATTCCGAGGGAATTCCGAGGGATTTTCGAGGGAAAACGGTTTTCCCTCGGAATTTGCAATATATATTTTTTAAAATTAAGCACTACATATTAACTTGTTGAGTTTAAATTCAATCCATGACAATTGTATGTATTATTAGTGAATAAAATAAGATAATTTTAGTTGTTAAATGAGTGAATTGATGGTTATACATAAGTAATCAAACATTCGGTAAGTATTTGGAACGATATCATAACGTTAAGGGCATTCGTTTTATTTTAAATTGAAATCAAATTTCATTTTAACTTATTTTTGGAAGATAATTTTTTCTTATTTTATTAACTAACAAATAAACCATCATGTTATTGCATTTAATATTTAAAAACAGATATTTTCTCTTTTTTTTAATATTTTGTTTTTTCGAAATTGCGAGGGAAAACGGTTTTCCCTCGGAATTCCCTCGAAATTTACAATATATATTTTTTAAAATTAAGCACTACATAGTAATTTGTTGAGTTTAAATACAATCTATGACAATTGTATGTATAAATAGTGAATAAAATAAGATAATTTTAATTATTAAATGAGTGAATTGATGGTTATACATATGTAATGAAACATTCGGTAAATATTTGCAACGATATCATAACGTTAAGGACATTCGTTTCATTTTAAATTGAAATCGAATTTAATTTTCACATATTTTTGTAAGATAATTTTTTCTTATTTAATTAACTAAAAAATAAAACATCATGTTATTACATTTAATATTTAAAAACAATATTTTCTCTTTTTTTTAACATTTAGTTTTTTCGAAATTCCTAGGGAATTCCGAGGGAAAACGGAAATCCCTCGGAATTTACAATATATATTTTTTAAAATTAAGCACAACATAATAATTTGTTCAATTCAAATACAATCGATGACAATTATATGTACAATTAGTTAATAAAATAAGATTATTTTAGTTATTAAATGAGTGAATTGATGGTTATACATATGTAATCAAACATTCGGTAAGTATTTGGAACGATATCATAAGATTAAGGACATTCGTTTTATTTTAAATTGAAATCGAATTTTATTTTCACATATTTTCGGAAGATAATTTTTTCTTATTTAATTTACTAACAAACAAAATATCATTTTATTGCATTTAATATTTAAAAACAATATTTTCTCTTTTTTTTAATATTTAGTGTTTTCGATTTTCCCTCGGAAATCCCCCGGAATTTCCAATATATATTTTTTAAGATTAAGCACTACATAATAATTTGTTGAGTTTAAATACAATCCATGACAATTATATATATAATTAGTGAAAAAAATAAGATATTCTTACTTATTAAATGAGTGAACTGATGGTTATACATATGCAATCAAACATTCGGTAAGTATTTGGAACGATATCATAACGTTAAGGACATTCGTTTTATTTTAAATTAAAATCGAATTTCATTTTCACATATTTTTGGAAGATAATTTTTTCTTATTTAATTAACTAACAAATAAAACATCATGTTCTTACATTTAATATTTAAAAACAATATTTTCTCTTTTTTTTAATATTTAGTTATTTTAAAATTCCGAGGGAAAAAGATTTTCCGTCGGAATTCCCTTGGAATTTACAATATATATTTTTTAAGATTAAGCACTACATAATAATTTGTTGAGTTTAAATACAATCCTTGACAATTATATGTATAATTAGTGAATAAAATAAGATAATTTTAGTTACTAAATAAGTGAATTGATGGTTATACATATGTAATCAAACATTCGGTAAGTATTTGGAACGATATCATAAAGTTAAGGACATTCGTTTTATTTTAAATTGAAATCGAATTTCATTTTCACATATTTTGGAAGATAATTTTTGCTTATTTAATTAACTAACAAATAAAACATCAGGTTATTACATTTAATATTTAAAAACAATATTTTCTCTTTTTTTTTATTTTTAGTGTTTTTGAAATTCCGAGGGAATTCCGAGGGATTTTCGAGGGAAAACGGTTTTCCCTCGGAAATCCCTCAGAATTCCCTCGGAATTTGCAATATATATTTTTTAAAATTAAGCACTACATATTAATTTGTTGAGTTTAAATTCAATCCATGACAATTGTATGTATTATTAGTGAATAAAATAAGATAATTTTAGTTGTTAAATGAGTGAATTGATGGTTATACATAAGTAATCAAACATTCGGTAAGTATTTGGAACGATGTCATAACGTTAAGGACATTCGTTTTATTTTAAATTGAAATCAAATTTCATTTTAACTTATTTTTGGAAGATAATTTTTTCTTTTTTTATTAACTAACAAATAAACCATCATGTTATTGCATTTAATATTTAAAAACAGATATTTTCTCTTTTTTTTAATATTTTGTTTTTTCGAAATTGCGAGGGAAAACGGTTTTCCCTCGGAATTCCCTCGAAATTTGCAATATATATTTTTTAAAATTAAGCACTACATAGTAATTTGTTGAGTTTAAATACAATCCATGACAATTATATGTATAAATAGTGAATAAAATAAGATAATTTTAATTATTAAATGAGTGAATTGATGGTTATACATATGTAATGAAACATTCGGTAAATATTTGCAACGATATCATAACGTTAAGGACATTCGTTTTATTTTAAATTGAAATCGAATTTAATTTTCACATATTTTTGTAAGATAATTTTTTCTTATTTAATTAACTAAAAAATAAAACATCCTGTTATTACATTTAATATTTAAAAACAATATTTTCTCTTTTTTTTAACATTTAGTTTTTTCGATATTCCTAGGGAATTCCGAGGGAAAACGGAAATCCCTCGGAATTTACAATATATATTTTTTAAAATTAAGCACTACATAATAATTTGTTGAATTCAAATACAATCCATGACAATTATATGTATAATTAGTTAATAAAATAAGATAATTTTAGTTATTAAATAAGTGAATTGATGGTTATACATATGTAATCAAACATTCGGTAAGTATTTGGAACGATATCATAAGATTAAGGACATTCGTTTTATTTTAAATTGAAATCGAATTTCATTTTCACATATTTTCGGAAGATAATTTTTTCTTATTTAATTTACTAACAAACAAAACATCATTTTATTACATTTAATATTTAAAAACAATATTTTCTCTTTTTTTTAATATTTAGTGTTTTCGATTTTCCCTCGGAAATCCCCCGGAATTTCCAATATATATTTTTTAAGATTAAGCACTACATAATAATTTGTTGAGTTTAAATACAATCCATGACAATTATATGTATAATTAGTGAAAAAAATAAGATATTCTTACTTATTAAATGAGTGAATTGATGGTTATACATATGTAATCAAACATTCGGTAAGTATTTGGAACGATATCATAACGTTAAGGACATTCGTTTTATTTTAAATTGAAATCGAATTTCATTTTCACATATTTTTGGAAGATAATTTTTTCTTATTTAATTAACTAACAAACAAAATATCATTTTATTGCATTTAATATTTAAAAACAATATTTTCTCTTTTTTTTAATATTTAGTGTTTTCGATTTTCCCTCGGAAATCCCCCGGAATTTCCAATATATATTTTTTAAGATTAAGCACTACATAATAATTTGTTGAGTTTAAATACAATCCATGACAATTATATATATAATTAGTGAAAAAAATAAGATATTCTTACTTATTAAATGAGTGAACTGATGGTTATACATATGCAATCAAACATTCGGTAAGTATTTGGAACGATATCATAACGTTAAGGACATTCGTTTTATTTTAAATTAAAATCGAATTTCATTTTCACATATTTTTGGAAGATAATTTTTTCTTATTTAATTAACTAACAAATAAAACATCATGTTCTTACATTTAATATTTAAAAACAATATTTTCTCTTTTTTTTAATATTTAGTTATTTTAAAATTCCGAGGGAAAAAGATTTTCCGTCGGAATTCCCTTGGAATTTACAATATATATTTTTTAAGATTAAGCACTACATAATAATTTGTTGAGTTTAAATACAATCCTTGACAATTATATGTATAATTAGTGAATAAAATAAGATAATTTTAGTTACTAAATAAGTGAATTGATGGTTATACATATGTAATCAAACATTCGGTAAGTATTTGGAACGATATCATAAAGTTAAGGACATTCGTTTTATTTTAAATTGAAATCGAATTTCATTTTCACATATTTTGGAAGATAATTTTTGCTTATTTAATTAACTAACAAATAAAACATCAGGTTATTACATTTAATATTTAAAAACAATATTTTCTCTTTTTTTTTATTTTTAGTGTTTTTGAAATTCCGAGGGAATTCCGAGGGATTTTCGAGGGAAAACGGTTTTCCCTCGGAAATCCCTCAGAATTCCCTCGGAATTTGCAATATATATTTTTTAAAATTAAGCACTACATATTAATTTGTTGAGTTTAAATTCAATCCATGACAATTGTATGTATTATTAGTGAATAAAATAAGATAATTTTAGTTGTTAAATGAGTGAATTGATGGTTATACATAAGTAATCAAACATTCGGTAAGTATTTGGAACGATGTCATAACGTTAAGGACATTCGTTTTATTTTAAATTGAAATCAAATTTCATTTTAACTTATTTTTGGAAGATAATTTTTTCTTTTTTTATTAACTAACAAATAAACCATCATGTTATTGCATTTAATATTTAAAAACAGATATTTTCTCTTTTTTTTAATATTTTGTTTTTTCGAAATTGCGAGGGAAAACGGTTTTCCCTCGGAATTCCCTCGAAATTTGCAATATATATTTTTTAAAATTAAGCACTACATAGTAATTTGTTGAGTTTAAATACAATCCATGACAATTATATGTATAAATAGTGAATAAAATAACATAATTTTAATTATTAAATGAGTGAATTGATGGTTATACATATGTAATGAAACATTCGGTAAATATTTGCAACGATATCATAACGTTAAGGACATTCGTTTTATTTTAAATTGAAATCGAATTTAATTTTCACATATTTTTGTAAGATAATTTTTTCTTATTTAATTAACTAAAAAATAAAACATCCTGTTATTACATTTAATATTTAAAAACAATATTTTCTCTTTTTTTTAACATTTAGTTTTTTCGATATTCCTAGGGAATTCCGAGGGAAAACGGAAATCCCTCGGAATTTACAATATATATTTTTTAAAATTAAGCACTACATAATAATTTGTTGAATTCAAATACAATCCATGACAATTATATGTATAATTAGTTAATAAAATAAGATAATTTTAGTTATTAAATAAGTGAATTGATGGTTATACATATGTAATCAAACATTCGGTAAGTATTTGGAACGATATCATAAGATTAAGGACATTCGTTTTATTTTAAATTGAAATCGAATTTCATTTTCACATATTTTCGGAAGATAATTTTTTCTTATTTAATTTACTAACAAACAAAACATCATTTTATTACATTTAATATTTAAAAACAATATTTTCTCTTTTTTTTAATATTTAGTGTTTTCGATTTTCCCTCGGAAATCCCCCGGAATTTCCAATATATATTTTTTAAGATTAAGCACTACATAATAATTTGTTGAGTTTAAATACAATCCATGACAATTATATGTATAATTAGTGAAAAAAATAAGATATTCTTACTTATTAAATGAGTGAATTGATGGTTATACATATGTAATCAAACATTCGGTAAGTATTTGGAACGATATCATAACGTTAAGGACATTCGTTTTATTTTAAATTGAAATCGAATTTCATTTTCACATATTTTTGGAAGATAATTTTTTCTTATTTAATTAACTAACAAATAAAACATCATGTTCTTACATTTAATATTTGAAAATAATATTTTCTCTTTTTTTTAATAGTTAGTTATTTCAAAATTCCGAGGGAAAAAGATTTTCCGTCGGAATTCCCTTGGAATTTACAATATATATTTTTTAAGATTAAGCACTACATAATAATTTGTTGAGTTTAAATACAATCCTTGACAATTATATGTATAATTAGTGAATAAAATAAGATAATTTTAGTTACTAAATAAGTGAATTGATGGTTATACATATGTAATCAAACATTCGGTAAGTATTTGGAACGATATCATAAAGTTAAGGACATTCGTTTTATTTTAAATTGAAATCGAATTTCATTTTCACATATTTTTGGAAGATAAATTTTTCTTATTTAATTAACTAACAAATAAAACTTCATGTTATTACATTTAATATTTAAAAACAGATATTTTCTCTTTTTTTTAATATTTTGTTTTTTCGAAATTCCGAGGGAAAACGGTTTTGCAATATATATATTTTAAAATCACGCACTACATAGTAATTTGATGAGTTTAAATACAATCCATGACAATTATATGTATAATTAGTGAATAAAATAAGATAATTTTAGTTATTAAATGAGTGAATTGATGGTTATACACATGTAATCAAACATTCGGTAAGTATTTGGAACGATATCATAACGTTTAGGACATTCGTTTTATTTTAAATTGAAACCGAATTTCATTTTCACATATTTTTCGAAGATAATTTTTTCTTATTTAATTAACTAACAAATAAAACATCATGTTCTTACATTTAATATTTAAAAACAATATTTTCTCTTTTTTTTAACATTTAGTTTTTTCGAAATTCCTAGGGAATTCCGAGGGAAAACGGAATTCCCTCGGAATTTACAATATATATTTTTTAAAATTAAGCACTACATAATAATTTGTTGAATTCAAATACAATCCATGACAATTATATGTATAATTAGTGAATAAAATAAGATAATTTAGTTATTAAATGAGTGAATTGATGGTTATACATATGTAATCAAACATTCGGTAAGTATTTGGAACGATATCATAACGTTAAGGACATTTGTTTTATTTTAAATTGAAATCGAATTTCATTTTCACATATTTTGGAAGATAATTTTTGCTTATTTAATTAACTAACAAATAAAACATCAGGTTATTACATTTAATATTTAAAAACAATATTTTCTCTTTTTTTTTTTATTTTTATTGTTTTTGAAATTCCGAGGGAATTCCGAGGGATTTTCGAGGGAAAACGGTTTTCCCTCGGATATCCCTCAGAATTCCCTCGGAATTTGCAATATATATTTTTTAAAATTAAGCACTACATATTAACTTGTTGAGTTTAAATTCAATCCATGACAATTGTATGTATTATTAGTGAATAAAATAAGATAATTTTAGTTGTTAAATGAGTGAATTGATGGTTATACATAAGTAATCAAACATTCGGTAAGTATTTGGAACGATATCATAACGTTAAGGACATTCGTTTTATTTTAAATTGAAATCAAATTTCATTTTAACTTATTTTTGGAAGATAATTTTTTCTTATTTTATTAACTAACAAATAAACCATCATGTTATTGCATTTAATATTTAAAAACAGATATTTTCTCTTTTTTTTAATATTTTGTTTTTTCGAAATTGCGAGGGAAAACGGTTTTCCCTCGGAATTCCCTCGAAATTTACAATATATATTTTTTAAAATTAAGCACTACATAGTAATTTGTTGAGTTTAAATACAATCTATGACAATTATATGTATAAATAGTGAATAAAATAAGATAATTTTAATTATTAAATGAGTGAATTGATGGTTATACATATGTAATGAAACATTCGGTAAATATTTGCAACGATATCATAACGTTAAGGACATTCGTTTCATTTTAAATTGAAATCGAATTTAATTTTCACATATTTTTGTAAGATAATTTTTTCTTATTTAATTAACTAAAAAATAAAACATCATGTTATTACATTTAATATTTAAAAACAATATTTTCTCTTTTTTTTAACATTTAGTTTTTTCGAAATTCCTAGGGAATTCCGAGGGAAAACGGAAATCCCTCGGAATTTACAATATATATTTTTTAAAATTAAGCACAACATAATAATTTGTTCAATTCAAATACAATCGATGACAATTATATGTATAATTAGTTAATAAAATAAGATTATTTTAGTTATTAAATGAGTGAATTGATGGTTATACATATGTAATCAAACATTCGGTAAGTATTTGGAACGATATCATAAGATTAAGGACATTCGTTTTATTTTAAATTGAAATCGAATTTTATTTTCACATATTTTCGGAAGATAATTTTTTCTTATTTAATTTACTAACAAACAAAATATCATTTTATTACATTTAATATTTAAAAACAATATTTTCTCTTTTTTTTAATATTTAGTGTTTTCGATTTTCCCTCGGAAATCCCCCGGAATTTCCAATATATATTTTTTAAGATTAAGCACTACATAATAATTTGTTGAGTTTAAATACAATCCATGACAATTATATGTATAATTAGTGAAAAAAATAAGATATTCTTACTTATTAAATGAGTGAACTGATGGTTATACATATGCAATCAAACATTCGGTAAGTATTTGGAACGATATCATAACGTTAAGGACATTCGTTTTATTTTAAATTAAAATCGAATTTCATTTTCACATATTTTTGGAAGAAAATTTTTTCTTATTTAATTAACTAACAAATAAAACATCATGTTCTTACATTTAATATTTAAAAACAATATTTTCTCTTTTTTTTAATATTAAGTTATTTTAAAATTCCGAGGGAAAAAGATTTTCCGTCGGAATTCCCTTGGAATTTACAATATATATTTTTTAAGATTAAGCACTACATAATAATTTGTTGAGTTTAAATACAATCCTTGACAATTATATGTATAATTAGTGAATAAAATAAGATAATTTTAGTTACTAAATAAGTGAATTGATGGTTATACATATGTAATCAAACATTCGGTAAGTATTTGGAACGATATCATAAAGTTAAGGACATTCGTTTTATTTTAAATTGAAATCGAATTTCATTTTCACATATTTTTGGAAGATAAATTTTTCTTATTTAATTAACTAACAAATAAAACTTCATGTTATTACATTTAATATTTAAAAACAGATATTTTCTCTTTTTTTTAATATTTTGTTTTTTCGAAATTCTGAGGGAAAACGGTTTTGCAATATATATATTTTAAAATTACGCACTACATAGTAATTTGTTGAGTTTAAATACAATCCATGACAATTATATGTATAATTAGTGAATAAAATAAGATAATTTTAGTTATTAAATGAGCGAATTGATGGTTATACATATGTAATGAAACATTCGGTAAATATTTGGAACGATATCATAACGTTAAGGACATTCGTTTTATTTTAAATTGAAATCGAATTTCATTTTCACATATTTTTGGAAGATAATTTTTTCTTATTTAATTAACTAATAAATAAAACATCATGTTCTTACATTTAATATTTAAAAACAATATTTTCTCTTTTTTTTAATATTTAGTTTTTCCAAAATTCCGAGGGATTTCCGTGGGAAAAAGATTTTCCCTCGGTATTCCCTCGGAATTTACAATATATATTTTTTAAGATTAAGCACTACATAATAATTTGTTGAGTTTAAATACAATCCATGACAATTATATGTATAATTAGTGAATAAAATAAGATAATTTTAGTTATTAAATGAGTGAATTGATGGTTATACACATGTAATCAAACATTCGGTAAGTATTTGGAACGATATCATAACGTTTAGGACATTCGTTTTATTTTAAATTGAAACCGAATTTCATTTTCACATATTTTTGGAAGATAATTTTTTCTTATTTAATTAACTAACAAATAAAACATCATGTTATTAAATTTAATATTTAAAAACAATATTTTCTCCTTTTTTTTAATATTTAGTGTTTTCGAAATTCCGAGGGATTTCCGAGGGAAAACGATTTTCCCTAGGAAATCCCTCGGAATTTACAATATATATTTTTTAAAATTAAGCACTATATAATAATTTGTTGAGTTTATATACAATCCGTGACAATTATATGTAAAATTAGTGAATAAAATAAGATAATTTTAGTTATTAAATGAGTAAATTGATGGTTATACATATGTAATCAAACATTCGGTAAGTATTTGGAACGATATCATAACGTTAAGGACATTCGTTTTATTTTAAATTGAAATCGAATTTCATTTTCACATATTTTGGAAGATAATTTTTGCTTATTTAATTAACTAACAAATAAAACATCAGGTTATTACATTTAATATTTAAAAACAATATTTTCTCTTTTTTTTTATTTTTAGTGTTTTTGAAATTCCGAGGGAATTCCGAGGGATTTTCGAGGGAAAACGGTTTTCCCTCGGAAATCCCTCAGAATTCCCTCGGAATTTGCAATATATATTTTTTAAAATTAAGCACTACATATTAATTTGTTGAGTTTAAATTCAATCCATGACAATTGTATGTATTATTAGTGAATAAAATAAGATAATTTTAGTTGTTAAATGAGTGAATTGATGGTTATACATAAGTAATCAAACATTCGGTAAGTATTTGGAACGATGTCATAACGTTAAGGACATTCGTTTTATTTTAAATTGAAATCAAATTTCATTTTAACTTATTTTTGAAAGATAATTTTTTCTTATTTTATTAACTAACAAATAAACCATCATGTTATTGCATTTAATATTTAAAAACAGATATTTTCTCTTTTTTTTAATATTTTGTTTCTTCGAAATTGCGAGGGAAAACGGTTTTCCCTCGGAATTCCCTCGAAATTTACAATATATATTTTTTAAAATTAAGCACTACATAGTAATTTGTTGAGTTTAAATACAATCTATGACAATTATATGTATAAATAGTGAATAAAATAAGATAATTTTAATTATTAAATGAGTGAATTGATGGTTAGACATATGTAATGAAACATTCGGTAAATATTTGCAACGATATCATAACGTTAAGGACATTCGTTTCATTTTAAATTGAAATCGAATTTAATTTTCACATATTTTTGTAAGATAATTTTTTCTTATTTAATTAACTAAAAAATAAAACATCATGTTATTACATTTAATATTTAAAAACAACATTTTCTCTTTTTTTTAACATTTAGTTTTTTCGAAATTCCTAGGGAATTCCGAGGGAAAACGGAAATCCCTCGGAATTTGCAATATATATTTTTTAAAATTAAGCACTACATAATAATTTGTTGAATTCAAATACAATCCATGACAATTATATGTATAATTAGTTAATAAAATAAGATAATTTTAGTTATTAAATGAGTGAATTGATGGTTATACATATGTAATCAAACATTCGGTAAGTATTTGGAACGATATCATAAGATTAAGGACATTCGTTTTATTTTAAATTGAAATCGAATTTCATTTTCACATATTTTTGGAAGATAATTTTTTCTTATTTAATTTACTAACAAATAAAACATCATTTTATTACATTTAATATTTAAAAACAATATTTTCTCTTTTTTTTAATACTTAGTGTTTTCGATTTTCCCTCGGAAATCCCTCGGAATTTCCAATATATATTTTTTAAGATTAAGCACTACATAATAATTTGTTGAGTTTAAATACAATCCATGACAATTATATGTATCATTAGTGAAAAAAATATGATAATCTTACTTATTAAATGAGTGAATTGATGGTTATACATATGTAATCAAACATTCGGTAAGTATTTGGAACGATATCATAACGTTGAGGACATTCGTTTTATTTTAAATTGAAATCGAATTTCATTTTCACATATTTTTGGAAGATAATTTTATCTTATTTAATTAACTAACAAATAAAACATCATGTTCTTACATTTAATATTTAAAAATAATATTTTCTCTTTTTTTTAATATTTAGTTATTTTAAAATTCCGAGGGAAAAAGATTTTCCGTCGGAATTCCCTTGGAATTTACAATATATATTTTTTAAGATTAAGCACTACATAATAATTTGTTGAGTTTAAATACAATCCTTGACAATTATATGTATAATTAGTGAATAAAATAAGATAATTTTAGTTACTAAATAAGTGAATTGATGGTTATACATATGTAATCAAACATTCGGTAAGTATTTGGAACGATATCATAAAGTTAAGGACATTCGTTTTATTTTAAATTGAAATCGAATTTCATTTTCACATATTTTTGGAAGATAAATTTTTCTTATTTAATTAACTAACAAATAAAACTTCATTTTATTACATTTAATATTTAAAAACAGATATTTTCTCTTTTTTTTAATATTTTGTTTTTTCGAAATTCCGAGGGAAAAAGGTTTTGCAATATATATATTTTAAAATTACGCACTACATAGTAATTTGTTGAGTTTAAATACAATCCATGACAATTATATGTATAATTAGTGAATAAAATAAGATAATTTTAGTTATTAAATGAGTGAATTGATGGTTATACATATGTAATGAAACATTCGGTAAATATTTGGAACGATATCATAACGTTAAGGACATTCGTTTTATTTTAAATTGAAATCGAATTTCATTTTCACATATTTTTCGAAGATAATTTTTTCTTATTTAATTAACTAATAAATAAAACATCATGTTCTTACATTTAATATTTAAAAACAATATTTTCTCTTTTTTTTAATATTTAGTTTTTTCAAAATTCCGAGGGATTTCCGTGGGAAAAAGATTTTCCCTCGGAATTCCCTCGGAATTTACAATATATATTTTTTAAAATTAAGCACTATATAATAATTTGTTGAGTTTATATACAATCCGTGACAATTATATGTAAAATTAGTGAATAAAATAAGATAATTTTAGTTATTAAATGAGTAAATTGATGGTTATACATATGTAATCAAACATTCGGTAAGTATTTGGAACGATATCATAACGTTAAGGACATTCGTTTTATTTTAAATTGAAATCGAATTTCATTTTCACATATTTTGGAAGATAATTTTTGCTTATTTAATTAACTAACAAATAAAACATCAGGTTATTACATTTAATATTTAAAAACAATATTTTCTCTTTTTTTTTTATTTTTAGTGTTTTTGAAATTCCGAGGGAATTCCGAGGGATTTTCGAGGGAAAACGGTTTTCCCTCGGAAATCCCTCAGAATTCCCTCGGAATTTGCAATATATATTTTTTAAAATTAAGCACTACATATTAATTTGTTGAGTTTAAATTCAATCCATGACAATTGTATGTATTATTAGCGAATAAAATAAGATAAGTTTAGTTGTTAAATGAGTGAATTGATGGTTATACATGAGTAATCAAACATTCGGTAAGTATTTGGAACGATATCATAACGTTAAGGACATTCGTTTTATTTTAAATTGAAATCAAATTTCATTTTAACTTATTTTTGGAAGATAATTTTTTCTTATTTTATTAACTAACAAATAAACCATCATGTTATTGCATTTAATATTTAAAAACAGATATTTTCTCTTTTTTTTTTAATATTTTGTTTTTTTGAAATTGCGAGGGAAAACGGTTTTCCCTCGGAATTCCCTCGAAATTTGCAATATATATTTTTTAAAATTAAGCACTACATAGTAATTTGTTGAGTTTAAATTCAATCCATGACAATTATATGTATAAATAGTGAATAAAATAAGATAATTTTAATTATTAAATGAGTGAATTGATGGTTATACATATGTAATGAAACATTCGGTAAATATTTGCAACGATATGATAACGTTAAGGACATTCGTTTTATTTTAAATTGAAATCGAATTTAATTTTCACATATTTTTGTAAGATAATTTTTTCTTATTTAATTAACTAAAAAATAAAACATCATGTTATTACATTTAATATTTAAAAACAATATTTTCTCTTTTTTTTAACATTTAGTTTTTTCGAAATTCCTAGGGAATTCCGAGGGAAAACGAAATTCCCTCGGAATTTACAATATATATTTTTTAAAATTAAGCACTACATAATAATTTGTTGAATTCAAATACAATCCATGACAATTATATGTATAATTAGTGAATAAAATAAGATAATTTAGTTATTAAATGAGTGAATTGATGGTTATACATATGTAATCAAACATTCGGTAAGTATTTGGAACGATATCATAAGATTAAGGACATTCGTTTTATTTTAAATTGAAATCGAATTTCATTTTCACATATTTTTGGAAGATAATTTTTTCTTATTTAATTTACTAACAAATAAAACATCATTTTATTACATTTAATATTTAAAAACAATATTTTCTCTTTTTCTTAATACTTAGTGTTTTCGATTTTCCCTCGGAAATCCCTCGGAATTTCCAATATATATTTTTTAAGATTAAGCACTACATAATAATTTGTTGAGTTTAAATACAATCCATGACAATTATATGTATCATTAGTGAAAAAAATATGATAATCTTACTTATTAAATGAGTGAATTGATGGTTATACATATGTAATCAAACATTCGGTAAGTATTTGGAACGATATCATAACGTTAAGGACATTCGTTTTATTTTAAATTGAAATCGAATTTCATTTTCACATATTTTTGGAAGATAATTTTTTCTTATTTAATTAACTAACAAATAAAACATCATGTTCTTACATTTAATATTTAAAAACAATATTTTCTCTTTTTTTTAATATTTAGTTTTTTCAAAATTTCGAGGGAAAAAGATTTTCCCTCGGAATTCCTTCGAAATTTTCAATATATATTTTTTAAGATTAAGCACTACAAAATAATTTGTTGAGTTTAAATACAATCCATGACAATTATATGTCTAATTAGTGAATAAAATAAGATAATTTTAGTTATTAAATGAGTGAATTGAAGGTTATGCATATGTAATCAAACATTCGGTAAGTATTTGGAACGATATCATAACGTTAAGGACATTCGTTTTATTTTAAATTGAAATCGAATTTCATTTTCACATATTTTTGGAAGATAATTTTTTCTTATTTAATTAACTAACAAATAAAACATCATGTTATTACATTTAATATTTAAAAACAGATATTTTCTCTTTTTGTTAATATTTTATTTTTTCGAAATTCCGAGGGAAAACGGTTTTCCCTCGGAATTCCCTCGAAATTTGCAATATATATTTTTTAAAATTAAGCACTACATAGTAATTTATTGAGTTTAATTACAATCCATGACAATTATATGTATAATTAGTGAATAAAATAAAATAATTTTAGTTATTAAATGAGTGAATTGATGGTTATACATATGTAATGAAACATTCGGTAAATATTTGGAACGATATCATAACGTTAATTACATTCGTTTTATTTAAAATTGAAATCGAATTTAATTTTCACATAGTTTTGGAAGATAATTTTTTCTTATTTAATTAACTAACAAATAAAACATCATGTTATTACATTTAATATTTAAAAACATTATTTTCTTTTTTTTTGATATTTAGTTTTTTCGAAATTCCGCGTGAATTCCGAGGGAAAACGGAATTCCCTCGGAATTTACAATATATATTTTTTAAAGTTAAGCACTACATAATAATTCGTTGAGTTTAAATACAATCCACGACAATTATATGTATAATTAGTGAATAAAATAAGATAATTTTAGCTATTAAATGGGTGAATTGATGGTTATACATATGTAATCAAACATTCGGTAAGTATTTGGAACGATATCATAACATTAAGGACATTCGTTTTATTTCAAATTGAAATCGAATTTCATTTTCACATATTTTTGGAAGATAATTTTTTCTTATTTAATTTACTAACAAATAAAACATCATGTTATTACCTTTAATATTTAAAAACAATATATTTTCTTTTTTTTAATATTTAGTGTTTTCGTAATTCCGAGGGATTTCCGAGGGAAAAAGATTTTCCCTCAGAAATCCCTCGGAATTCCCTCGGAATTTACAATATATATTTTTTAAGATTAAACACTACATAATAATTTGTTGAATTCAAATACAATCCATGACAATTATATGTATAATTAGTGAATAAAATAAGATAATTTTAGTTATTAAATGAGTGAATTGATGGTTATACATATGTAATCAAACATTCGGTAAGTATTTGGAACGATATCATAACATTAAGGACATTCGTTTTATTTTAAATTGAAATCGAATTTCATTTTCACATATTTTCGGAAGATAATTTTTTCTTTATTTAATTTACTAACAAATAAACCATCATGTTATTACATTTAATATTTAAAAACAATATTTTCTCTTATTTTTTAATATTTAGTGTTTTCGATTTTCCCTCGGAAATCCCTCGTAATTTCCAATATATATTTTTTTAAGATTAAGCACTACATAATAATTTGTTGAGTTTAAATACAATCCATGAAAATTATATGTATAATTAGTGAAAAAAATAAGATAATCTTACTTATTAAATGAGTGAATTGATGGTTATACATATGTAATGAAACATTCGATAAATATTTGGAACGATATCATAACGTTAAGGACATTCGTTTTATTTTAAATTGAAATCGAATTTCATTTTCACATATTTTTGGAAGATAATTTTTTCTTATTTAATTAACTAACAAATAAAACATCATGTTCTTACATTTAATATTTAAAAACAATATTTTCTTTTTTTTTTAATATTTAGTTTTTTCAAAATTCCGAGGGAAAAAGATTTTCCCTCGGAATTTTCAATATATATTTTTTAAGATTAAGCACTACATAATAATTTTCAATATATATTTTTCCCAGGGTTTTTGGGATGGCCAGAATGCAGGTGAAGCAAGCAATGCTCTTGAAGATCCATTGGACAGCAATAACGAGCAGGGCAATGCAGGTTACTCTCGGAGGAGGAGTAAGAATTCAAGAAGAAAATTGAAGCCAAAGATGAGAAAAACTACTGATGAGTGGGATCTACCCATGGATTATTTTTGACGTGCTTCCCTTTGCTATATTATATGTATTGGCTTACTTTTATTTCATCATTTGTAGTATGGATTGGCTTCAATGCGAAGAATGTTTGAAGATTTTAAGTAAAAAGAATGTATTTGAATTTTCAAAATTTGATTTTAAATAAAAAGAATGTATTTGGATTTTCAGAATTTGAACTCATGTATAGAATGTATTTAGAATTAGAATGTGTTTAATATTTTTAGATACAAAATAGGTACAATAATAAATAAAAAAAACAAATAATTTTAAATTTTCCGAGGGAATTTCCGAGGGAATTCCCTCGGAAATGTTGTTGCCCATTTTTCTACTTCTATTTTCTGAGGGAATTCCCTCGGAAAAATAGGGAAATGTTTTTATCTAATTTATTTTATTTTATTTTCCGAGTGAATTTCCGAGGGAATTCCCTCGGAAATCTTTTTGTCCAATATTTTTTTTAATTTTATTTTCCGAGGGAATTTCCGAGGGAATTCCCTCGCAAATATTTTTCTCGGAAAATTTTTCGAGGGAATTTCGTCATTGGGTACATTCCGAGGGAAATAAAAATCATTTTATTTCCCTCGGAATTCCCTCGAAAATACATTTCCGAGGGAATTCCCTCGGAAATGTTCCCTAGGAAATTTTTCCCTCGGAACCAATTCCGAGGAGGCTTTTTCCGAGGGAATGGTTTCCCTCGGAATTCGCCTGTTTTCTTGTAGTGGCTATTATGAAACATGAGTAGAATCTGAGGACAGATTCTCTTTAAGGGGGAAGGATTGTAACAACCCTGATTTGGGGCCAAGAAGAAATAGGTAAGTAAAGAGTGAGAAGAAAACATTTATAACCTCGATCCCTATTAATTCTCTTCATGCATTGCATTTTATGTGACTTATGTGCTATAATTTAATTAAATGTTCGTAAATTTAATTCTTTCCTCTATTTAACTTGTACCTCGAAACTCTTTTCATAGAATCCTGGAAATCTAGTATTCATTCCTTTCTAGCACCTAAAATTCCTTCATATGCTTCAAAACCCATTCCTACAATTTTAGGTTGGAAATTACAAAAATACTCTAAAGCCCTAGAATTTTCCTATATTCTCCGAAATACTTTTCCTATCCGATATTATAGTCAAAACGATCCTTGAATTATTTTATGAATTTTCATACATTTACCAAAACTCGATTCCACCCATAGCATATTTTATAAATATTTTCCCTTTTTAAAAATTGTCATTTTATTTTAAACAATTAGCTTTCATTCAATATTCGAAATTTTATTTAAAACGTTTCTTGAATCTTTCCCTAAAGTATGATAATTTTTACAACCTTTAAACTTTATCATAGCTTCGTTTATATAATTTTCTCATGATTTTCATCATCTTTAACGTTCATAATTTATTAACAAAAACTCTAAATATTCCCCATTTATAATCATAATGAAGCTTATTTTTCACTCGTTCTTTCATTAATTTACTACTTCAAGTTTTTACCTCTCGACTCTTGAATAAATTTTATATCATTTTATATTTATTTTTATTCAATACGACATCATTCATGACAACATAGTCTTCTAGAAAGTTTAAATAAGTGAATATAATTTCCCCACAATTCTTATATTATTATCAAGCATATGTTTAAGTTATTAGACAACCACATCTCTTAAATAATTACCAAGCATTTGTTTGAATTAAGAGACATCCACATCTCCCCTAAATTCTTAGAAATTGCTCTAAGACCCCTCATGACTACCTATAAATACCCCTCTCAAGCATCATTTCTAACTCACAAATCAACACACAAATCTCTCCCCTCACTCTCCTCCCACACGCCACACCCCTCCCATTCAAGAGACAAAGGTTCGTTTTTGTGCTTTAATTTATGCTTTAATTCATGCTTTATTATATATTTAAATTATGCAATTTAATTTATATTTTATATGTTTTAAATTATGTTAGAGAATTATGCTTTAGGAAATTTATTTTCATGAATTAAAGTTAGGAATTTAAATGCATGATTGTTATATGTATTTATTTAAATGTGTGTTTGAATATTCATAAGTATGTTCTTGAATGTTAGAACAAATGCATGTTTAAAGAATTTATTTAGAATTATTTTTCATAGAGAATTTATATATTTTGCTATATTATGCTTCAATTCTATATTGTAAATATGAATATGATTAAGCATGTTACACACCCTTTTTGAATATTCAAATAGGCTCAAGAACATGTTCTTAATGTTGTTGAGGTGTGTGTGTACCGTGTGTGCCTAGTGTGTGTAAGTATGTGTTCGATTTTGTGTTTAAAAGTGTTTAATCCCCTATAATTAAATAGTAGCCGTTTTTCAAAAGTAACTTTGACTTTTAATTTCAAATGAACACTTTGACTCATAAAATCTTGTAGAAATTTCAAATATTAAAATAAAATAATATTTTGGATTTTTAGAAAGAACTTTTATCTAGAACTTCCAAAAACGGGGATTAAATAACAATTTCCAAAATATAACTCTAGCTTATTAAAATTTCTTGTGCATTGTTTATTTGAGTATTAAGACTTAGTCCTAAACCGGTAGTAGTACTTTCAGGCGAGGATATAATTGAACAGTTGAATCCCAAGAATTTTATCTAAACCGTCAAGACACTCGGTGAGGGTTAAAATACTTTCAACAGGTATCATGCCTATACATAAGTATCTATATAAAAACTATTTTCAAGCCTACCTACTATTTTGATTTATTACCCTATATACATATTACTTTACTACACTATCCCTCTTAAGGGAAAAATACTTTCATGTTCATGTTACAGTATCCCTTTCAAGGGAAAAATACTTTCATGCCGGAATCAACGTTTTACCAGGATATTATATACTAAGTCCACTTTATCAAACGTTGATTCTGGGTTATGCAAGCAAAATATTGTTCTTGATTCATGTTATGGGCCCCGGCTGTATCCGTAGCGAGCAATTACCCGGAAGGTATCGGGCCGAGGGTATTGTTGGTGCTGCGGACTGCCACCACCTCTTGGTAGTGGTTTAACTGGAGGTTAGTTACTCCACGCCAAGGGATGAGGGAGAGATAGCTGCCTCCCGAATCGTGTTCGTGGCCTCTAGGGTTTGATTCCCTATTGACATCAAGGAGTAGTGGAGTTAATATTCTTGGTTTTATTGAAGTATCGGTGTCTTGATCAACGTCGTTACTATTTTATCATGATTTAAGGAGTTATGGATGGAGAGGCCTAGCTTACGGGGCATTAATGTTCTTGTTACAAACGGTTCATATTTCTACAAATATTCCAAACTACCCCTATCCCTGTTTTATAATTATTATGAAACGTTTCGTATTTGTTATATCCTATTGTTAATATTTCAGATCAAGATCTTCTTGATCATATATATATATATATATATATATATATATATATATATATATATACATACACATATAAGTTATTAAACCCCTTCACTTAGTCACTTTGACTATCGCTTGGTTTCAAATGCTTGATTTCAGGAATCCACGGAACGACGTCTTAGAGGTATCTTGAAGCCTTAAGGTGTCATATCTTAGTCAATCAGGATTATATTAAGAGTGCATGTACATCTTATAATAAGCACTCTCGTGTTGGATCTAGACTTATCACTATAAATATCTTACTTCTTAACCTAGTAATACAAAATTTCGGTTGACTTGAGATATCAACTTCTTTTGTTTTAAATTGTTTATCTTCTGCTGCACTTTAAATTCTATGCTCTAGTATTGCATTGTCCTGTCCGTTCGCCGAAGTATTTCTCGAGTGCTAGGACTCACATCCACTCGGGAAGTGCTATGGTGCGGGGTTGTAGTGTTAGGGGGTGTTACAACTAAAGTGGTATCAAAGCCCGGTTATGTTAAGAAGAGACTTAACTGAAAGGGTGCTCTAATCTCTTGTCTGTTGCTTTATAAGTTAACGTTGCTTCAAGATACCAGTAGGACCGTAAGTTAACATGATATTCTCCTGTATCTTTGTATGCCTTATCTCTGCTACGATTTATGTGATATTACGTGTATTGATTGCCATTATTTGGAAAATTACTACCTAAGTGATTATCTGCGAGTCATTCTTAACCATCATGCATCATATTCCTTCTAAAGTTGATTGCAGCTCATAATGTCTCCACGAAGAACCACCCAAGATAGCACTCCGCCAAGTGAAGATGTATCATCGGCCGGAGGAAATTCTGAGTTAGTAAATGCTTTAAAGGAAATAGTGCAAACATGCGCCAATGGATCAAAAGGTGATAATGAGAAGACTCTTGAAAAGTTTCTACGGATGGATCCACCTAAGTTCTTCGGAGAACCCAACGATGTTAAGGCCGAAAATTGGATAGCAAGTCTTGAGAAAATCTTTGAAGCAATGGGTATTAATCCTGAAGAACCCGAAAGACTTCAGTATGTTGTCTTCATGCTACAAGAAGCAGCCTTAAGTTGGTGGAAATATATAAAACGAGTTTGGGCAGCAAATCAAGTGAATTATAGGTGGAATGACTTTGTAAGAGTGTTCTATGACAAGTATATTCCCCAGGTGACTAGGGATGCCCGAGAAGCAGAGTTTATGAATCTAGTTCAAGGCAAAGCATCGGTGGCCGAATATGAAGCTCAGTTTGTTAGACTAATCCAGTATGCCCACATATCCTACACGATGAACGCCGCAAAATTAAACGGTTTGTTGATGGTCTTAGATCCAATCTTCGATGGGCCTTAGCTCCATTTTAATTGGAAACTTACACTAAGGCTGTAGAAACGGCTATGAAAACGGAGGCCACACATAAGGAAGTCCATCTGGCAGATAATCGTTCCGAGCCACCCTATAAGTCATCCCAAGAATCCAAACGTCCCGCTGAACCATTTAAGTCAACTTCCGGAAAGAAACAAGTACAATCCTGGCCCAGGCCTCAACAGGCACCACCAAAACTTCAGGAAGAGATTGTTTGTGAGTACTGTCAGAGGCGAGGGCATACAGAGGAGGAATGTCGAAGGAAGGCTGGTACATGTTTATGGTGCGAAAACCCCGATCATCAAATGGAGAATTGTTCGAAAAGATCAAAATCAAGGAATAAAGGAAAGAGTACAGAAGGAACATCTGAGAAACCAATGGTCAAAGCACGAGCTTATGCTGTAGAAGGAAACATGAAACCGAATCTTGCCAATAATGTTGAGGGTACGGTACACCTTCTAAACACGCCAGTCACTACTTTATATGGTCCTGGCGCCACGCATTCATTACATCATTTATGTGTGCGTTTAAATTTCTTACTTGAACAATTGCCTTATGTGTTTAAAAGTAAGTTCTCTTTTGGAAACCTGCTTATCATGGATAGAGGATATAAACATTACCTAAAGCTATTATGAAACATGAGTAGAATCTGAGGACATATTCTCTTTAAGGGGGAAGGATTGTAACAACCCTGATTTGGGGCCAAGAAAAAATAGGTAAGTAAAGAGTGAGAAGAAAACATTTATAACCTCGATCCCTATTAATTCTCTTCATGCATTGCTATAATTTAATTAAATGTTCGTAAATTTAATTCTTTCCTCTATTTAGCTTGTACCTCGAAATTCTTTTCATAGAATCCTGGAAATCTAGTATTCATTCCTTTCTAGCACCTAAAATTCCTTCATATGCTTCAAAACCCATTCCTACAATTTTAGGTTGGAAATTACAAAAATACCCCTAAAGCCCTAGAATTTTCCTATATTCTCCGAAATACTTTTCCTATCCGATATTATAGTCAAAACGATTCTTGAATTATTTTATAAATTTTCATACATTTACCCAAACTCGATTCCACCCATAGCATATTTTATAAATATTTTCCCTTTTTAAAAATTGTCATTTTATTTTAAACAATTAGCTTTCATTCAATATTCGAAATTTTATTTGAAACGTTTCTTGAATCTTTCCCTAAACTATGATAATTTTTACAACCTTTAAACTTTATCATAGCTTCGTTTATATAATTTTCTCATGATTTTCATCATCTTTAACGTTCATAATTTATAAATGAAAACTCTAAATATTCCCCATTTATAATCATAACAAAGCTTATTTTTCACTCGTTCTTTCATTTATTTACTACTTCAAGTTTTTACCTCTCTACTCTTGAATAAATTTTATATCATTTTATATTTATTTTTATTCAACACGACATCATTCATGACAACATAGTCTTCTAGAAAGTTTAAATAAGTGAATATAATTTCTCCACAATTCTTATATTATTATCAAGCATATGTTTAAGTTATTAGACAACCACATCTCTTAAATAATTACCAAGCATTTGTTTGAATTAAGAGACATCTACATCTCCCCTAAATTCTTAGAAATTGCTCTAAGACCCCTCATGACTACCTATAAATACCCCTCTCAAGCATCATTTCTAACTCACAAATCAACACAGAAATCTCTCCCCTCACTCTCCTCCCAAACGCCACACCCCTCCCATTCAAGAGACAAAGGTTAGTTTTTGTGCTTTAATTTATGCTTTATTATATATTTAAATTATGCAATTTAATTTATATTTTATATGTTTTAAATTATGTTAGAGAATTATGCTTTAGGAAATTTATTTTCATGAATTAAAGTTAGGAATTTAAATACATGATTGTTATATGTATTTATTTAAATGTGTGTTTGAATATTCATAAGTATGTTCTTGAATGTTAGAACAAATGCATGTTTAAAGAATTTATTTAGAATTATTTTTCATAGAGAATTTATATATTTTGCTATATTATGCTTCAATTCTATGTTATAAATATGAATATGATTAAGCATGTTACACACTCTCTTTGAATATTCAAATAGGCTCAAGAACATGTTCTTAATGTTCTTGAGGTGTGTGTGTACCGTGTGTGCCTAGTGTGTGTAAGTATGTGTTCGATTTTGTGTTTAAAAGTGTTTAATCCCCTATAATTACATAGTAACCGTTTTTCAAAAGTAACTTTGAATTTTAATTTCAAATGAACACTTTGACTCATAAAATCTTGTAGAAATTTCAAATATTAAAATAAAATAATATTTTGGATTTTTAGAAAGAACTTTTATCTAGAATTTCCAAAAACGGGGATTAAATAACAATTTCCAAAATATAACTCTAGCTTATTAAAATTTCTTGTGCATTGTTTATTTGAGTATTAAGACTTAGTCCTAAACCGGTAGTAGTACTTTCAGGCGAGGATATAATTGAACAGTGGAATCCCCAGGATTTTATCTAAACCGTCAAGACACTCGGTGAGGGTTAAAATACTTTCAACTGGAATCATGCCTATACATACGTATCTATATAAAAACTATTTTCAAGCCTACCTACTATTTTGATTTATTACCCTATATACATATTACTTTACTACACTATCCCTCTTAAGGGAAAAATACTTTCATGTTCATGTTATAGTATCCCTTTCAAGGGGAAAATACTTTCATGCTGGAATCAACGTTTTACCAGGACATTATATACTAAGTTCACTTTATCAAACGTTGATTCTGGGTTATGCAAGCAAAATATTGTTCTTGATTCATGTTATGGGCCCCGACTGTATCCGTAGCGAGCAATTACCCAGAGGGTATCGGGCTGAGGGTATTGTTGGTGCTGCGGACTGCCACCACCTCTTGGTAGTGGTTTAACTGGAGGTTAGTTACTCCACGCCAATGGATGAGGGAGAGATAGCTACCTCCCGAATCGTGTTCGTGGTCTCTAGGGTTTGATTCCCTATTGACATCAAGGAGTAGTGGAGTTAATATTCTTGGTTTTATTAAAGTATCGGTGTCTTGATCAACGCCGTTACTATTTTATCATGATTTAAGGAGTTATGGATGGAGAGGCCTAGCTTGCGGGGCATTAATGTTCTCGTTACAAACGGTTCATATTTCTACAAATATTCTAAACTACCCCTATCCCTGTTTTATAATTATTATGAACCGTTTCCTATTTGTTATATCCTATTGTTAATATTTCAGATCAAGATCTTCTTGATCATATACATATATATATATATATATATATATATATATATATATATACATATAAGTTATTAAACCCCTTCACTTAGTCACTTTGACTATCGCCTGGTTTCAAATATATGATTTCAGGAATCCACGGAACGACGTCTTAGAGGTATCTTGAAGCCTTAAGGTGTTATATCTTAGTCAATCAGGATTACATTAACAGTGTATGTACATCTTTTAATAAGCACTCTCGTGTTGGCTCTAGACTTATCACTGTAAATATCTTACTTCTTAACCTAGTAATATAAATTTCGGTTGACTTGAGATATCAAATTCTTTTGTTTTAAATATTTTATCTTCTGCTGCACTTTAAATTCTATGCTCTAGTATTGCATTGTCCTGTCCGTTCGCCGAAGTATTTCTCGAGTGCTAGGACTCACATCCACTCAGGAAGTGCTACGGTGCGGGGTTGTAGTGTTAGGGGGCGCTACAATGTTTATTAGTTATTTCAGAGATATAATGTTTCTAACTTACTATTATTTAATAAATAAATGATTTAATATTTAATAATGAGGAATAACATAAATGACGTTATATAATATTCGAAAAACTACGAAATATGTATTTATTTTAAATTTGATAATGGAATCTCTTTTAAGATAATTAACATACATACATATTGATGGGGCCCTACCCACCTAGGACACGTGGCCAGCCCTAAAGGAGTTAGAATGATACATAACTAACCTATGACGAGCTATGTGCGGAGCTCGCTGTACGAGCTCGCTCTGTTACGGTCGCTCCTCGGGCATAGCGAGCTGAACACGGAGCTCGCTGGATACGTTCGCTCCTCGGACTCTATTTACGGAAGGACACTAAGGTAGTTACAAACTTCACATTATGACTTGATGGAGAAGGGAAGGAGTCTTGAGGATAGAGACGAAGGAAGACGAAGTGATAAGACAGAATCCAATATCGAATCGGAGACGTAGTAAACCCTAAGGGGACTCCGGGTCTATATAAGGAGGAGTTTAGTCACTATGCCAAGACACCACCATATACGAGAGAAAAAAGAGGAAAAGGTTGAAAGATTCGGCGAGTACTCATCACATATATATACACACACACACCTATGCACACACATGAAATCATGCATGTATAATATAATAGAGCAAAATTAACTTTTACAAAATCATTTTTAACTGCATAAGAAATTATCAATTTGATACTAGTTCTATTTAACGTTAAAACTAAGTGATATTACTATATATATTAAAATAAATAATTATAAGTTATTATCATTTTTAAAAGGGTATGAATTACTCAATTGCAGGTTAATTTCAATCAATAATTTATTGAATATTAATTTATTCAATATATATGTATATGTATGTGTGTATCTATATTGTATGTATAAGTTAAATATGAATTTTAGCTCGAATGATTGAAGGCTTTTAAATTATTACATATGTTTATTTCATTCTAACTAGTTTAATAATTTCAATTAATTCATTGTGTTTTAAGTTTTAACTATACATTAAATTTACAACAATTATCACTACAAGAAAAACTCTTTTCCTAACGCGTATTTTGCCTACATTTACAAACCTGTAGGTACTAAATTTTTCATTACCTTTTTTTTTTTTTTTTGGTTAATTACAGACACCCCTCATCCTTTGGCCTTTATTTATTTCACTCCCTAACTTTTGAATTTAAAGTGATTGTCCCCCTTAACTTTTGAAAAATATCACATTAACCCCTTTTAACAAAGCAAATATGTACAGAGCATATTTCAAATGTATTGATATCGTATATCAAATCGAAGTTCTCAACGCAAGAAACGCAACGGTGATCTCGAAACCAAAATCCAACAACCGACAAAGGAGAAATCATCGGTCAAAAATGACGCTCGACAGACGGAGCTTTACAGCGGTTTTTGACAGCCAATAGAGTCGATTGGGGTATGAGCTTTATTTGCTTTAGAGAGGTGAACGTGATGGAGGTGATTTTGAAGCTTGGGTAGACGTGACAGAGTTGACAATTAAAATTTATTAAGAGGAGTTAAGTGTTATATTTTTTAAAACTCAGGGGGATAATTGCACTAATTCAAATTTTAAGGGGTATAAAGCACACTAAAGACAAAAGAATGAGGGGTGTCCGGAATTAGCACTTTTTTTGTGTAGTCTTAATAATGTATAAAAGACTACTGTATAAACTAAACTCGTGGAGAATAAATGACTATTGCTTACGAAAGTACAATCATAAGGAATAAAATTTTAAATAACTATGTTTTTAATCCAAACCGTAATCAATATTTCATTATTGCTTACACTTGTACAGATGTAGTTAATCAAATTTATTAAAAACATTATGGTTATAACTAAAATCGTATTCCGTAAACAAAATTCCAAGTATTGTCTACGATTATATAACATATTATCAGAAACAACATATTTATTAATTATTATATATAGGTATAATTTAATCGATAATAATATTTATTAATAGTTTTTGAAAGAATTAAGCGAGAAGGTATAATTATAATTATTTTATATAAAATATATTGATTTATATTTATAATTTTAATCTATCAACTTAATATACGTTCATTTTAATAATAATAATATGAAAGTCTTTTAAAAAGATTAATACACACACCCCAAAATCATCTTTATATAGTATAATAGAGTAAAACAGTATTGTACACCTCATCATTTTCAGCTGAATAAAAAATTATCAATTTGAATATCATTTAAGTTCTTATCATTCCAAAAAAAAAAAATATATATGAAATACTAAATGTGATGGTGTCAGAATCTGGCTAAGCGCTGAACTGCAGATTAGGATTCTCAATCACCCAAGATATTTGTATTTGTGAGACTACTCTGAAACTTTCTTGAACTGAAAAGAGATAATAAATGTGATCTCAAAGGTCAAACGGGGGAATACGGGGGAATATGGGGGTAATGAACAATATTTGATAAGCGTATTTAAAGCATTTGAATTCATTAAATCTTCTCTTTAAAAATCCAATACTAACTTGAGCGTATGAGGGGTTTCGCCGACTAAAACCCCAATTATTTTACAACTTAGGTGGATAATTTTAAGGTTTTTAAATTATTATATGTAAATGTCTATTTTATTCTAACTTAATTCAATAATTTTTTTTAAACTATATATTAAATTTGCAACCATTCTAATTAAGAATTTAAAATTTGGTATGTAAAATAGTAAAATATTATAACTTTTATTGAGTATCTCATACTAAATACATAAATATACCTATTTTAATATAGTACCTAACTCTACATATATATATGTGTGTGTGTGTATGTTACTTAACTCTTTAAAGCTAGAATAAAAATAAATAAATAAATAAATATAATTTTAATTCGATGTTGTTTTAAATTTACACTAACTATATATATAATAATGTCGTATGTGACCTAATAAACCATAACTAGCCTATCTATATAAGCCAATATCATATTTAAATTGGATAATTTTAAGGTTTCCGAGTAATTTTATATAAATATCTATTTTATTCCAACGTAGTTTAATAACTTAATTTTTTAGGGAACCTTTACTTCACAAGAAAAAGGGGTTTTGGCTAAATAAACCCCTCTTTTCTTGTCTTTACTTTACAAGTTTGACAAGAAGCCCAATTCTCGGAGCCCCAAGATTAAGAAATGGATGGTGATTTTTGCCATCAAAAAATATTATTACTATTTAAACTAGTGGAGAAGGATTAACTAATTTTATGGTCTTGCCCCTTGTCTTTGTTCATCAATAACATCATCTGCCATTATTCTCCCCAAGAAAACATTCCCACCCTTTTCCCCCAAATTTCCCGCTACCTTTTCGCCTAGTTCCACTGAAACTGATTTTGTAACCCTAGTTCATGGAGTTGGCCATTTCAGGAGCTTGGTGTTTCGTGACTGTTTCCCTTTGAAGTGAGGAAGTCGTCGTGTGTGTGAAGGGTGTGACACCCCGACTGTTCAACCGTACAGGTATGATATACGTGCGCGATTTAAATTCATTAATTATGTAATATATGATTTAACTGTCGTTTTATTTCTTATAATTTTCTTACTTGTCTTATTTGAATCTATTTGAACTTATGTGGATTTTGATTATATTGGAATTTATGATAATTTTGGATTTGAACCCAACACCTTTTGAACCAAACCAATTGAACCAAGAAATCTTGAACCGAACCGAACCCCCTTGAACCGAACCGGTCCAAGACTTAAAGCCTTCAACCCTTTCTTATTCCCTCATTACGTTATTACATCAAGAAGAAGGAAGGGAGAGAAGCTCACCATTGCTCCAAGCTTTGTTCAACTTTGAATCACTATATCTCCTCCATTTCTTGATCAATTTCTGATCCGAAGTAAGTTCCGAACTCTCCACGATATCCTCCATCTTTCTACCGATTGTTCGCTCTTGAGTTGGAGTTTTTGTTTAAGTTTGGGGATAAATGTGTATAGTAAGGGTTTCTTGTTAATTTGTGAATTTGAGATTCTTTGATTGATTGGCTTGAACTATGACTTCATTTATGAGTTTTACATGTCAAGAGTGTTGCATTTAATTCATAGTTTTGGTTGGGATTGCATTTATTGTTTGGTGACATAAATGAGCTTGAATGTGTTTATGTGGGTTTGAGTTTTTGGAACTTTGTTGCATGATTCATGGTTATATATGAATACATTAGTGTATTTAGCATGTTAATTGTTGAGCTTGTTGCATTTGTTGGACAAATTTTGGTGTTTTGGAGGATTAGTTCGAACCCCTGTTTCTCGCTAGTTTTCTGCTCCAGACGTGATCCAAACGGGCGTTTGGTGCCTTAGTGCATTTTGCAAACGCCCGTTTGGGTTGTAAAAATTTCGGGTAGTAGCCTTTTAAACGGGCGTTAGGTCCCCCTTTGTATTTTGCAAATGCCCATTTGGAAAGCCAAATTTGTCACAGACGGTTCGTAAACGCCTGTTTGATATTTGAACTAAAATGGGAAACGACCGTTTACTGGCCCACTATCCGTTTTTGGATTTTTCGACTTTTCCAGTTCGATTCCTATGCTTCCGAAACGCCTTTATGTGTCTTCTATGCATGTTTATTGGTAACTTTTGCGCTTGATATGTGTTTTATGATTTGTTACGCATGAGCTTGGATTTCCATGCCTTTATTTGACCTAATATGATTCTTTTGAACTATTTGTGGCTTGATTTGATATGAAATTTCTAAGATATGAATCAATATGGCTTGAGTGATGTGTTTACGCATCTCATTTGCATCCATTGCAATCATGAACATTGCCGAGCGTCATATTTGGTTCATTTTGAGTCTAAGTCTCGGGACTTGTCTTATTTCGTTTCAGAGCCTCTTCAGGAAGTCCACGAGCCCGAGGTTTAGGTGTCTGTTGCTCGTTTGACCCAGTTCCGCTCCTTTTGCTTTAAGGTGAGGGTTAGGAGTTTTGTTTAGTTATGAATCCTATGGCCTAATGTGAAGTTTTCTTGCCCTGCATGCGACTATATTATTTATTATATAGTTAAATACGAGTGTTTATGATATGATTATGAATTTATGAATTTCCCTTCTGAGTTTTCGAAATCGGTATAAATATGAGCATAGGTAAGTTCTTGATTTTGAATCTCTTGGTACGTTTCATTTGAATCTAGCGAGTTGTGCCCTGAAAGATGGGATTATGGTTCGATTTCTAATTCTTGGGCCCCGGAGGTGTGGGTAAGGGAGACTCGGTGTGGCCGTTGGGGTCACCGGTTATCACCCCTATGCATACGCTCCTTTGAAGTTCCGACGCGCGACTCTAAGGGAGATGGAGAAGGCGTGGTTCTTTGAGCCCTCGGTGAATAACCGGGGAAGGCATATCATGGGTTAGCTACCCCATATGTATTTGAATTAATATAGGTGGAAAGGGTTTGAATCCCAAACACCAAGGAGATGTGGTTGGATTTGAATTTATGAATTCTTTGAGTTTTATTTGATTCCAGGAGTTAAGGGACGTCCGTACTATCCGGACATTTGTTTCCTTTTGTATTGGTGATTATGAATCGAGTTGGGATTTCGTTTATGTATTATTATGTATCTCTTAAGAAATAATTTGGTATGCAAAACCCTAGCTCGGTTCATGATCGACCCCATTTGATTCTATGCTCTGCTCTATATGTATTTATGGTGCGGGTGTGCGTTTAGCCCCCTCACTCAGTCGAGTTTTGACTGACCCCTTCCTTTTCCCACCTTGGTGCAGGTTAGATCGAGCTAGGCGGGGAAGTGCGTCGTCTTGTCGTACTATCTTGTTTAGGTCGAGTTGCATTGTATTTACTTTTCTGTTAGAGATACTTATACTCGCACTTTCATACTTGGATACCTTGTTACTTATATTATTTTGGCCCGGTGTGGCATTGTATATTTATTTGCTTATGTGATGATCTTGATTTTGCTTCCGCCTTTCTGTTTTCTTGTTCTGCGCGCTCTGTTCGGTTTTAGCCCCGTTTAGCTTAGTGTGTGAGTGTAGGTTCCCGTTCGCTTAGGCTTGGGTCCATCTATGGACTTCTATTTCATATGTGAATCCGACTTTAGGTGCGGGGGATGTGGATGACCCACGCTCGGGCGTCACATCCTGAAGTGGTATCAGAGCCCTCGGTTGAAATACCGTAGCTCTAGAGTCTTGTTGGGTCTGTTTAGGTCGTACGGCTTAGGACAACGTGGTTATGTGCATTCATGTGGCTATTTGGTTATTCTATGTTAATAGTGCACATGAGCATGTATTGACCCCCACGCATTCGAATTGAATCTTTTGATTTTGTAGAAATATGCCTCCGCGATGACACCATCGCAGAGATAGGACTCCGGAACATCGTCACCACCGAGATCACTCTCCGAAACATGAGAATAATCCGCCACCACCACCTCAAATGGATCCCAACAATTTTATGGAGAGATTAGCGGTTTATTTGGAACAAAGGGCACAGGAAAGGAACAATAATGCCCCTCCGGCAGGAAACAATGGAGGAATGCCTATCACCGCTATTTTGAGGGAGTTCAAGAACCAAAACCCACCGGTCTTCGTGGGTGGTAATGATGTCCAGGCGGAGGAATGGCTAGTACAAATCAACCGGGATGGAATCTCATACCGTGTGGGCCTATGGAGAAGCTACAATGCACACTTACCATGATTCAGGGCCAAGCTTATAGTTGGTGGTCAAGTTTGCAAGGAAGATTGGAGGCTACTGGAGAGGAGATCACATGGGAGGTATTTGTTCAGGAATTTAAGAACAAATATATTCCCAAAGCTATAAGGAACCGGCGATTGAGGGAGTTCATGGATCTTAAACAAGGGAGCATGTCTGTCACGGATTATATCAACGAATATGAAAGACTATCTCGTTATGCCCCAAACATCGCCAATGATGATGAAGCAAAGGCCTCGCAATTCCTTTAGGGCCCTCGAGAGTATATGAAGGACGTGTTAGAGGCTTCCAACATGAGCACATGGGGAAAAGTGACCGATAAGGCTTTGAGGGCCGAGGAAAGAGTGGTTTTGAGAAGGAAGACTTCACATGCCGGGCAAGAGTCTAGCTCGGGGAATTTCAACAAATTTGGGAAGAGGCCAACATTCCAAGCTTTACTACAAGCTAGGCCTCAAAACAAGCAACCCCGACCCGCGGGGCAAGCCCAACCTTTAGCACTTCCGACGCCACCTCAAGTGCAATGCAAGTATTGTAAAGGGAACCATCTTGTGGAGCATTGTTTCAAATTACATAAGAGGTGTTATGGTTGTGGGGCACCGGACCACATGCTGAGAAATTGCCCGAATAAGAAGAAACAAGGTGTAGCCGCGGGAGATAATCAAAGACCTGCCATCCAAGCTAGGGCTTATGCACTCGGGGGTGAAGAGGAGGAAGCCGCCGATATTGATCCCAATGCCGTGATTAAAGGTACCATTAGCATTCATGGCACTACATTGCATGCATTGTTTGATCCCGGGGCCACTCATTCCTTTATTTCCCGGGATATTGCTGCTTCTATGTCCTTGCCTGTTTCTTTATGTACGCATGATTACATGGTTAGCTCTCCTCTTGGTGGTAGTTTGATTACTTGCAGGCTATTTCGGGGTTGTCCAGTAAGCTTTGAAGATCAGGTTTTCCTTGCTGATTTGATTGAGATGCCGATACAAAGATATGATGTAATCCTTGGAATGGATTAGTTGTATGATCATGGGGCTCAGATGGATTGTCAAGAGAAGAAAGTTTCTTTTGGCACAGTGGTTTTTAAGGGCGAGAAGGTGAAGTCAAGCCCGTTTGTTTCCTTTGTTGAGGCGAGAAAACTGATTCGGGACAGTACAACAGGTTTTGTGGCCTATCTTTTGAATAGACCTAAGGATCAGGCCAAACTTGAGGAGACGGAGGTCGTGCAAGAGTATACCGATGTTTTCCCTGAGACATTGGGTTCTTTACCACCTGATAGGGACATCGAGTTTGTAATCGACCTTCATCCCGGAGTAGAGCATTTTTCGAAGACTCCCTATAGAATGGGTCCTGCTGAGCTAAAGGAGTTAAAGGCGCAGCTTGAGGAACTTTTGGCTTGTAGGTACATTCGTCCGAGCACTTCTCCGTGGGGTGCTCTAGTTCTGTTTGTAAAGAAGAAGGATGGAACGCTACGGATGTGCATAGATTACCGTGAACTGAATCGGATGACCGTGAAGAATAAGTACCCGTTGCCTCACATTGAGGAGTTGTTCGATATTCTACAAGGTTCTAAAGTTTATTCTAAGTTGGATTTAAGGCAGGGTTACTATCATCTGCGAATTAAGGAGGAGGATATTCCGAAGACTGGGTTTAATACGAGATATGGGCATTTTGAATTCGCTGTTATGCCGTTTGGACTAACTAATGCCCCAGCTACGTTTATGGATTTGATGCACCGAGTGTTCAGGCCTTTTCTTGACAAGTTCGTGGTAATATTTATAGACGACATTCTGGTGTACTCTAAGTCGGCGGAGGAACATGCGCAACACCTTTGGATTGTTTTAGAAACTTTGAGGGAACACAAGTTATTCGCAAAGTTCAGTAAGTGTGAATTTTGGATTGACAGGGTTATGTTTCTTGGCCATATTATTTTGGGTAACGAAATTGAAGTGGATCCTTCTAAGATTGAGTGTGTACTTCAATGGGAAAGGCCGAGAAATGTTTCAAAAATCAGAAGTTTTCTTGGATTGGCCGGTTACTACCGAAGGTTTGTTAAGGATTTTTCTAAGATTGCTGCTCCGATAACTCGTCTAACTAAGAAGGAAGTGAAATTTGATTGGGATGACAAATGTGAGGCGAGTTTTTAGACTTTGAAGGTGAAGTTAACTTCTGCACCGATTCTTACCTTACCCGAAGGTACCGAAGGTTATGCAGTTTATACGGATACTTCCAAAGAGGGTCTCGGATGCGTTCTAATGCAAAATGATAGAGTGGTAGCTTATGCTTGAAGGAAGTTGAAGGAGCATGAGAAGAATTACCCTACCCATGATCTTGAATTGGCTGCCGTCGTGTTTGCTTTGAAGAAGTGGCGACACCATCTTTACGGTGCAACTTTCGAAGTGTTTACGGATCACCAAGGCCTCAAGTATCTTTTCTCTCAGAAGGATTTAAATGTAAGACAGAGGCGTTGGATGGAATTGCTAGAGGATTATGATTGCACCATTCAGTACCATCCGGGTAAAGCAAATGTGGTAGCCGATGCCTTGAGTAGAAAGGCGAGTGTGGCTAGTTTGGAAGCAGGTTCTTCAAGTTCGGGTTCAGAGATCTTGGTTTCAAGGACTTGGTTGACTAATCTTACGGTAATACCAGATTTAAGACAACAGTTGTTAGAAGCTCAAGCCTCGGATGTAGAGATTCAGAAGTTAGCAACTCGTTCGAGAGATGACCCGAATTCTAAGTTTGGATTCGATGACTTCGGTTTATTAAGGTATGAAGCGAGAATATGTGTCCCAGAAGAGCTCAAGAGGATTATACTTGAGGAGGCACATCGCTCGAGGTACTCGATTCATCCGGGAGGTACTAAGATGTATCGGGACCTGAGAGAGACATTCTGGTGGAATGGCATGAAGAGGGACCTCGCGAACTTCGTGAAGCAATGTCTAACGTGTCAAAGAGTGAAGGCAGAACACCAGAAACCTAGAGGAACTCTCCAACCGCTTCCTATTCCCGAGTGGAAGTGGGAGCAAGTGACCATGGACTTCGTGTCCGGCTTGCCTAGAGTTAAAGGAGGGTTTGATGGAATATGGGTAATTATCGATAGATTGACTAAGTCCGCCTATTTTCTCAAGGTTAGAATGTCCGAGAAGGTACCCAAACTAGCCGAGTTGTATGTTCGGGAGATTGTAAGGTTACATGGGATTACGGCTAGTATTGTTTCGGACAGAGATCCACAGTTTACTTCGATTTTCTGGCAGAATCTTCAGAAGTGTTTAGGCACCAGGCTCAAGTTTAGCACTGCTTTGCATCCTCAGACAGACGGTCAATCTGAAAGGTTGATTCAGTACTTGGAAGATATGCTTAGAGCGTGTGCTTTGGATTTCCAGGATAAGTGGGATGAGCACCTGGCTTTGGTTGAGTTCGCTTATTACAACAGTTATCAAGGTTCGATTAAGATGGCTCCTTACAAGGCACTTTATGGAAGGAAGTGCAGGTCTCCTTTATTATGGGATATTGAGGATTGGAGATGGACTGAAGAGGATAAACTCGAGAGAGCCAAGCCTAAGGAGAATATTGCTGCTACTATTAAGAAGGTTCATATAATTCGATAAAGGATGAGAGCAGTTCAGGCTCGTCAGAGGAGCTACGCCGATAAGAGAAGAAGACCCTTAGAGTTTGAGGTCGGAGATAGAGTTTTTCTGAAAGCATCTCCTAGAAAGGGCTTCACTCGAATAGGTAAAGGTGGAAAGCTTAATCCACGCTACCTTGGGCCGTTTGAGATCTTAGAAAGAATTGGAGCCACCACGTACAAATTGGATTTACCACCAAGTTTAACCGGGATACACAACGTGTTTCACGTTTCACAGCTTAGGAAGTATTATCCCGACGAGGCAACTATTCTTCCCGTTGAAGACGTTCACTTAGAGCCGGACTTGACAATAGAAAAGCATCCTGTTGCCATTCAAGACCGAAAATTACAAGAATTAAGGAATAAGCAAATTCCGTTGGTCAGGGTGCTTTGGAGAGATCAAAAGTCCGAGGAGTTGACTTGGGAAACCGAGGAAAAGATGAGAAGGTTATATCCGGGTTTGTTTGAGGAGTCGGAACGGACTTGAGGATAAGTCCTTTTTAAGGGGGAAAGATTGTGACACCCCGACTGTTCAACCGTACAGGTATGATATACGTGCGTGATTTAAATTCATTAATTATGTAATATATGATTTAACTGTCGTTTTATTTCTTATAATTTTCTTACTTGTCTTATTTGAATCTATTTGAACTTATGTGAATTTTGATTATATTGTAATTTATGATAATTTTGGATTTGAACCCAACACCTTTTGAACCAAACCAATTGAACCGGAAAACCTTGAACCGAACCGAACCCCCTTGAACCGAACCAGTCTAAGGCTTAAAGCCTTGAACCCTTTCTTATTCCTTGATTACATTATTACATCAAGAAGAAGGAAGGGAGAGAAGCTCACGATTGCTCCAACCTTTGTTCAACCTTGAGTCACTATATCTCCTCCATTTCTTGATCAATTTTCGATCCGAAGTATGTTCCGAACTCTCCACGACATTCTCCATCTTTCTACCGATTGTTTTCTCTTGAGTTGGAGTTTTTGTTTGAGTTTGGGGATATATGTGTATAGTAAGGGTTTCTTGTTAATTTGTGAATTTGAGATTCTTTAATTTATTAGCTTGAACTATGACTTCATTTATGAGTTTTACATGTCAAGAGTGTTGCATTTAATTCATGGTTTTGGTTGGGATTGCATTTATTGTTTGATAACATAAATGAGCTTGAATGTGTTTATGTGGGTTTGAGTTTTTGGAACTTTGTTGCATGATTCATGGTCATATATGCATACATTAGTGTATTTAGCATGTTAATTGTTGAGCTTGTTGCATTTGTTGGACAAATTTTGGTGTTTTGGAGGATTGGTCCGAACCCCTGTTTCTCGCCAGTTTTCTGCTCCAGACGCGATCCAAACGAGCGTTTGGTGCCTTAGTGCATTTTGCAAACGCACGTTTGGGTTGTAAAAATTTCAGGCAGTAGCCTTCTAAATGGGCGTTTGGTCCCCCTTTGTATTTTGCAAACGGCCGTTTGGAAAGCCAAATTTGTCATAGACGGTTCGTAAACGCCTGTTTGCTATTTGAACTAAAATGGGAAACGGCCGTTTTTGGAGTTTTTGACTTTTCCGGTTCGATTCCTATGCTTCCGAAATGCCTTTATGTGTCTTCTATGCATACTTATTGGTAACTTTTGCACTTGATACGTGTTGTATTATTTCTTACGCATGAGCTTGGATTTCCATGCCTTTATTTGACCTAATATGATTCATTTGAATTATTTGTGACTTGATTTGATATGAAGTTTCTAAGATATCAATTAATATGGCTTGAGTGATGTGTTTACTCATCTTATTTGCATCCATTGCATTCATGAACATTGCCGAGTGTCATATTTGGTTCATTTTGAGTCTAAGTCTCGGGTCTTATCTTGTTTCGTTTCAGAGCCTCTTCAGGAAGTCCACGAGCTCGAGATTTAGGTGTTTGTTGCTCGTTTGACCAGGTTCCGCTCCTTTTGCTTCAAGGTGAGGGTTAGGAGTTTTGTTTAGTTATGAATCCTATGGCCTAATGTGAAGTTTTCTTGCCCTGCATGCGACTATATTATTTATTATATAGTTAAATACGAGTGTTTATGATATGATTATGAATTTATGAATTTCCCTTCTGAGTTTTCGAAATCGGTATAATTATGAGCATAGGTAAGCTCTTTATTTTGAATCTCTTGGTACGTTTCATTTGAATCTAGCGAGTTGTGCCCTGAAAGATGGGATTATGGTTTGATTTCGAATTCTTGGGCCCCGGAGGTGTGGGTAAGGGAGACCCAGTGTGGCCGTTGGGGTCACCGGTTACCACCCCTGTGCATACGCTCCTTTGAAGTTTTGACGCGTGACTCTAAGGGAGATGGAGAAGGCGTGGTTCTTTGAGCCCTCGGTGAATAACCGGGGAAGGCATATTGTGGGTTAGCTACCCCATATGTATTTGAATCAATATAGTGGAGAGGGTTTGACTCTCGAACACTAAGGAGATGTGGTTGGATTTGAATTTATGAATTCTTTGAGTTTTATTTGATTCCAGGAGTTAAGGGAAGTCCGTACTCACCGGACGTTTGTTTCCTTTTGTATTGGTGATTATGAATCGAGTTGGGATTTCGTTTATATATTATTATGTATCTCTTAAGAAATGATTTGGTATGCAAAATCCTAGCTCGGTTCATGATCGACCCCATTTGATTCTATGCTCTGCTCTATATGTATTTATGGTGTGGGTATGCGTTTAGCCCCCTCACTCAGTCGAGTTTTGACTGACCCCTTCCTTTTCCCACCTTAGTGCAAGTTGGCTCGAGCTAGGCGGGGAAGTGCGTCGTCTTGTCGTACTAGCTTGTTTAGGTCGAGTTGCATCGTATTTACTTCTCCGTTGGAGATACTTATACTCGCACTTTCATACTTGGATACCTTGTTACTTATATTATTTTGGCCCGGTGTGGCATTATATATTTATTTGCTTATGTGACGATCTTGATTTTGCTTCCGCCTTTCTGTTTTCTTGTTCTGCGCGTTCTGTTCGGTTTTAGCCCCGCTTAGCTTAGTGTGTGAGTGTAGGTTCCGTTCGCTTAGGCTTGGGTCCATGTATGGACTTCTATTTCATATGTGAATCCGAGTTTAGGTGCGGGGGATGTGGATGACCCACGCTCGGGCGTCACAAAGGGTATGAAGTCGTCGCGATTGTTTCCCTTGAATTCTTCCAAAATAAATGTTACAAGGGCACAAATTCTTGAGGAAAAAACCTACCTTGCGCCAGATACAAGCTCTGAAGCAAGGTAGGTTCACCAACTCTAGAAATAATTGTGCTGAAGGGTTTGAAATTGGGAGGCTCAGTAAATTAATGGGCTCTGAAGCAGCTGTAGAAGGGGGAAATTGGGGAAAAAATAGGGGGAATTGGTTTCTTCTTCATCGCGATGTTCAGCGGTTCAGCCTTCAGGTAATTAGTTCTCATGAAATACATTTTGGACCTTTGGTAAATTAAAACCTCATCCACAATCTTGCCCCTGTTCTCTAATCCCGCTTCAATTTTTAGCTTTCACGACTTCTGCAGATCCTCCATGAATTTCTGCAACCATCCCACCATCAATCTGTGCCACCTGCCACTATTGCAGGACCCTCCACCGTCGACCCGGTCAAGAATTTTGGCTGAAGAAGATGAGGTGACGTCACCATTCTCAATCCTCTCTTCTAAATGAATCGCCACATTAATCGGGGGAGTGGGCTTAATTAAAGTAGTTGGGCCACTAATATTGACAAATTATTAGAAATATTAATAATTAAATATGTCTTTTTTCACAAATTATCTCATCCAAGTTGTTCCACGTTGTTGTTTAAAAAAAAAAAATCCTCACTTATGGGACTGTTTTTCATTGTGAAATTGATAGCAAGAGGAGTCTCTTTTCAAAGGACATTTGGAGGGAAAGAAGATTTTCAGTGAAATCAAGACTGTGATGCAGGTGAAACAGGTTTGTTCTTCGGCTTCTTGTTTCTGACAGAAAACACTACAAAGATGATTGGAGTTATAGCTTGTATCATTGTGTTGATAAACAAAATACATTTTGGGTGTAATTGTGTGTGAAATTATTGGATGGTTTATCTCTGAATGGGTTTATAATAAATAAGAACTTTGGGTACAACTTTGGCAGGCTTGCTACAAGAGCAATCATGACCGATGATCAAACTAAAAAGCGGAAGATAGCATTTGACACAGAAAAGATTGAAAAGGAGGTTGGCATATGCTTAAAATGACAGTCTCCTATTCTAACACCACCGACTACGAAGCAGACAATCTTAAGCATGAATTCTCCTGCCACTTCAACCCCAAAGAGTAAGAACGTGGATGATAGACAATACCATTTGGGTGAGGGAACCAATGAACAAAACTTCAGGCTGCTTATGAATGATAATGTGAGTAAAATTCTGAATTTATCAATTTGAATAAATTTTTTATTTTATTCTATGTATATATTAATTTTAACGAAAATATTATACTAATCTAAAATAAATTATTATTACTATTATTATTATTAAATACCATTATTATTATTGTTGTTGTCGTCTGTCCTTTTTACAAAATTAGAGATTTGTGATTTGAGAATTTCTGATATTATGTAACATTTGATAATGAAAGGAAATGAAGCTTGAGCACAGAACTTCACTTCACAAGATTGTGGATGCAAACTACCATATCACTTTTGATCAAATCAATGCAATTGATAGCTTGGGTTTTGGGGATATGACAAAGCTCAAGATAAGAAGTATCGATAAGAGTATGATGATATTTTTATTTGAAAGGTTTGACATAGAAAGTATGACTTTGCAATTGCTTGATCAAAATAAAATTATAATTACTCCTTGGGCTGTCCATCGAGCATTAGGTATCCCCAGAAATGGATTCCAATTGCCTCCTACAAATTCAAGAATGGGTATTATTGTAGACATGAATGGGGTACCTATGAGTTTATCAGAATTGTTTAATAAGGTTCAAAATTGTAAATCTTTTGGGATGGAGTTCAAGGTTATGTATATGATTTTGTTATTGGGTAGTATTCTTTTTCCAAGTTATAAGCCCACAGTGAATTTAAACCACTTAGATATGTTGGTTGACTTATGATAGACAAATCTTGAACCCAAGTGTAAGTTCTAAATCCGATTGCAACACTTAAGGTATCGTATCCACAGGGAAGGGAACTCAACAACCACTTCTATGACTATTTCTAATCTAAAGGCCGAAAAAGGTTGACGATGTTGTACTAGACTACTATGACGAAATTAAACTTAAGCAATAAATAACCAATAACACGAACTAACAAATAAAAACAAGATTCAACCACGTAATTAAAACAGGTCGGGGAGTAAATCATATGCTCTTTTGTGATCAAATCAATACTCAAGTACGGATGTATGATTCTTCAACCTAATCACGATTTCATACCTAGTTTCTCTCGAAGGCTAGATGTCTAATTAATTAAGCCAAGTGTTGTTCTCACAATCACTTAGTAACCAAATTAATCGAATAAAGCAAGATTAGTGTATTCAAAACCTAGCGGCTTGGCATAGAATTCTAAATACCTGTTGTAGAAATTAGGGTTAAATTTCTTTAAGCCCAAAAGTCTAAGTTTTGGAAAACAATCTCAATTATCCTCAATCTCTCGATTATCGGATAATCTACAATATGTTCATGGATGGCCAATCCATTCCCAATCTTTTCAATGCCGTTTTCCTAACAAAGAATCACACAAATTAACTTGAGAATTAATTCAAACACCTTAGATGCATAATCCTTACCCCCTAACCCTAGGAGATTAGTTCCTCATAATTGGCTCAAAACTCATTAAGTTCAAAAGAATTGCATTCAAATTATTCATGTCTAACATAAACATCAAAACGGAATTAATACTTCTGAATTCTAACCTAATTATCCAAAAACGAATCTAAAGCGAGAAACTAACTACGCTAGAATTGAAAAACCAAAACTTGAGGAATTAGTTTGATCGGAAAGCAGTAAATAAAACCAAATTGATAAAGTCTTGTGCTTGGAATGAATCTTCAAATCTATGTCTTCGTGTTTCTTCCTTCTCCGAGTGTTCTTGAAATTCTGGGAAGCTATCCGTCAAAAAGCTCTCTTATTCCGCCTCAAAACCGTGTATATATAGAAATCCGAAATCCAAACCGCCCCGTGACACGGGCGTGCAAAGTTCCTGCCTAAAAATGTGACACGTCCGTGTCACGTATTAAAAACGTATTCGCGATTTTCTTCTTGACACGGGGGTGTCGGGACTTGTTCTTGTTGATGGCACGGGGGTGTCAAAAGTTCCAGGCCTCTCTGTACCTAGTCACGGGCGTGCAGAAATTTGCTCTACATTGGTGACACGGGTGTGTCACCATCCTGAATCCGAGGGCCACTTCTGTACTGAGACACGGGCGTGTCTCAGTTTACTCTTCCACGGGGACACGGGCGTGTCCCCTAGAATTTCTCGGTTTTCGCCCTTTATTGCATGGTTTTGCTTCTACTCCGTCTTTTCAACTCCAAGGTGAAAGGTACCTAATAAGGAGCATAAATCACGTTATAAGTTCTTAAAACTGCTTGAATTTAACTAAAATTGCCCTACAAATCCATGCAATAAACAGATACATCAAACTCCCCCAAACTTAGATATTGTTCGTCCTCGAGCAATCGAGAAAATTACATCAAACCACCTCAAAATCAATCTCTCACTGGGGCAATTCTCAGAATTTCACGCAAGCAAGTCTAGCCTATCAAATACATTACAATCAAGCACAAGTATCAACACAATGGTATAATTTAAATATCCTCGTGCAGTGTGTGAATTCGAACAAAATAATGTACAATGGTTAGAACACCAAACTAATGATTCTTTCCTAAGTACCAATGATAGACTTCGGACAACATTCTTCGCACCTATCTCCACTAATGGAATTAACCAAGAATTAAGGATCGGAAGGTCTTTCGAAGCTTGTAATGTGGGCTCGGGGTTAAGGTTATGGAATTTTCAGTATAGTAGTAACTCAACACACCTAGCTCACCCATTCAAATTTCCATGGTTGCCATCTTCGTCTTCCCCTTCATACTCCCCCAAACTTGGACCTTGTCTAAGTTTGTCACATGCAGACAGTCTAAGAGTTTTTTCTATTTCAAATCTACTCAATCACTTTTTTTTTTTTTCATCGTTCTTTTATCTCTCTTTTTTTTTTTTTTTTTTCTGTCAACTCTCTGCTTTTAAAACTCGTTCTTTTACTACTTCCTTTTGAATTCTTCTTTTCTTTCAGCATCTAAGATTATGTCTTATTTCTACTTTTGGCTCTTCATCAGGAATTTAGCAACATCTTCAATCGATTCAAACGAGTGAGCAAAGTGTGACTTAAGGGTAAGTTTATGGTGCTGTGCCTGTGGCTTATAATGCGGCTACAAAAATTTAATGGCACAACACTTAGGCTCAGCGGGGTCAATAGGATTTCGTTTTTTAGTACCAATGGCTCAATAGCGAGGCTACCTCCGACATGAATGCCTAAGTCATCTCCCTAACTCTTCGTCAATTCAAAATTTCGCCTCAATAGGACTAAAATGCATCCTAATCCACTTCTCAGTATTATTCAAGAATTACTAACTCAGTATCCTAACCTAAGTACATGACCTTGTTCAATTGTGCACAAAAATAAGGATATCCCATCATTCCAAAGCATCAATACTCACACCTCACTTCATGCATTCAACTAGCCTAACTCACTTTGGCAAAATTCCAACAATCAAACCTCATCGAAAAATAAAAAATTTTGGCTATTTTCAGCAATCATCTTTTCATTCTCAAAGATACCCAATATCAAGTAAGTAAATCCCCCAATGCATCTTCCTATGCAAAATATTAGCAATACAATCCAAAACTTTTTGCCCCTCTCCCCCAAACTTAAACCATGCAATGTCCTCATGCATAACAGAAAAAGGAAAGAAGGCAAAAAGAAAACTCCCTCAAAACAGCGAAGAACCCGGCAACAAGCTATTCATCAACCCTAACCTGCACTTAAACGACTAAAACACGGATCAAAAGCTTAAGCAAAGCAAATGATAATCAACATGCAATTAACAAGAAGGCCCTGTCGTCAAGTATCGCATACAACCATAAGAATAGTTAGCATAGTGCAAATAGTTAGGTTAAAGTGGTGAATTAGATCATCATACAGACCAAAGCAAGAAAGATAAAAGACTAGAACAGAACCCAATCAAGGATAAGGTGGCGGATAATGTGGGGGTTGGCTTGAGCTACTCGCTCCGGCACCGCCAAATTGTTTGGCAAGATATGCGTGGAGGTTCTCGAACTATCCATCAATGTGGAGCTGCAAGGCATCAAGCCGGGAGTCCACATGCTCTACAAAACTGTCCATCCGCGCATTCTGGGATGCCATATAATCCCGCATGTAAGCGGGGATCTCCTCAGCGTCATCTTCGACCATCGGCATCGGTGCTCCGCGCCCGCCTTCCTCTCGATCCGGTATCTGAGCAAGCCTCCTCTGCTGATCGAGAGTGAGGTCATCATACTTGGCCACGCCCCACCTGTACATCCGCTCAAACCGGTTCCTTTCCCTTTCCGGATACCAGGGTAAAACCCTATCCTTTAAGCTCCCAGCAGACCATCGGATGAATAGATCCATCTTTATGAATGTCTGCTCTTCAACATACGGAAAGTTGGATAAAGGCTCCGTTTCCTCTGCTTGCCATCCCACCTCCTTGGCTAGCTTCGTCACATAGGCGCTATGGCCTATAGTTCCCGTCGCCCTACCTGTCACCTCCTTGAGCTTATACATGAATTCGGTCGTGGCATCAAACTGCACCCCCTCTTTCATAAAATACATAATGGCCAACTCAAACCCGTTGATATTGCCATCACTTTCATGCCTAGCACATATTCCCACAGCTAGTAGTCTATGCACCATTCGCCAGACTAAGCTATCAAGCCATGTGGCCTTAGTATTACGTGGGTTGTAGGCCGGGGCACCAGCTTTGAGGGGGAATGACCGCCACACCACCTCTCTGTCCTCAGTAGACCAATTTGGCAACGTTGTCATCTCGCACAAAGGAAACCCTAAGGCATCCCGAATCTCATCTAGATTTAATGATTCGGTGTCCTCTCCATCTAATGTGAAATTGAGCTTGGTGTTGACTTGGTCCCAAGTCATGGTGGTGAAGAATGAGGTTGTCAATTCCGGATATGTATTAGCCGGAACCATCATGAACGTCCTCCACCCTATATTGTTGAACAAAGCCTCAATCTCTTCCCAAACTCCTAATCTCCGGAGTGTAGCGAGATGCGGGAACTTGGTGGGCATGATATTGCGCGTGGTATTCCTGTTATAAGGGTTCCCAAGCCCTTCCAATGTGACATTCACGGAATCCCGTGGTTGGCGGCCAGTTGGGCCGGACGAGGAGGTGAGTTGCAGAGGGGCGGGTCTCTTGTTGCGTCCCATAATTCCTGCACAAAAATACTCCCAAATCAACAACAAAAATCAAGTCAAGTTCAATGGGGCATTTTATCGAACACCTTGTAAGCACAAGTAAGAAGCCTAGGATTTCATCAAATAACGCATGGCATTTCATCACCCGATACCTAGACTTAGCCCTCTATATTACCAAATTCGTTTAAAGATCATAGTGTCTCAATTTCATCCACAAACGTGTAAATAACCACCCACAACAATTCTCCAAAATTTGCAAAATTCATGACAATGTGTAAGAGCAAGGGCCAAATTTTCCAATACATTTCAAACACCTAACTCTAGCATGCACGAAACTCGACTAAGGAGCAAGAATTCATAGAAATTATATCCAACATGCTTCAATAAGATATTAGGGTTCATCTTCTAAAAGGCCAAACATTTGCAAATTTATGCCAATTCCTAATTCCAATCATGCCAAAACTTGAAATAGAGTCAAGAATGTCAACGAATATACACCATAGCATGCTTCATAGAACTAGGGTCTAACCCTTCTCACTTAAATCCAAGAAATTAAAGCACCCAAGAGAAGAGAAGACTTACCCGATTAATATAGGATGTAAGGTGTAATGTGTGTGTTGTTTTGCCGGATTATGACCTAAGAAACAATGGTGGTGGTGCTTGTGCCGTGTGGGAATGGGGGAAGAAGAGAGATGAGAGAAGAGAAAGGGAGGTTTTTGTGTTAAATGATAAGAAAAAGGTGAGGAACCCCCGTTTTATTTCAACCGAGCGGACATGACACGCCCGTGTCATTAAGTATGCTATATGGATGACACGGGGGTGTCATCCTTTACCTGGCAATTTCTGTACTACGACACGGGGGTGTCGTTTTCTGCTTCTGGACTTGACACGCCCGTGTCATCTTCTCGGCTGGCACTTCTGTACCTAGACACGGGGGTGTCACAAAATGCCTAAGGCTAGTGACACGCCCGTGTCTCCCTCAAATCATCCAAACCTCTTCTGTACCGAGACACGGGGGTGTCTCGGTTTATGCTTTGTGGGAGTCACGCCCGTGTCTCCCCCAAACTTAGAATTTCGGCCCGAAACTTCGCACAAAACGTCCCTTGGTGTTTTCATCCGCTAAATTCGCACCTATTAGCTCAAATTCTGCAAAGTAAAACCTTAGTACACCAAGTTAATTACATACCATTCTATCTTCAAGAAAAACACACACAAATTTCATGCACCCATTCGAAATTAGAACCCATAAATGAACCTCAACGCCGAATACCGTCCATGAGCTTCCTAATCTATCCACTCTAAACGAACCAAAGTACCTGAAACACGAAACAAAAGATAACATCAATCACAAGCTTAACTAACTAAAGAAAAGGAAGAAAAGAAAAGGAAAAGGGGAAGGAAGAATAGTTCTAAGTTATAGTCGTTAGCTTGACTTCATGACTCAGATTTAAGGCGCTGGAGCTGTTAACACGCACGAGACGTGTTTGCCAATTCGATCTCCGGCAAGATATGGCTTGAGTCTTTGTCCATTCACCACAAAGGATGGTGAGCCTTCATTTCCTATCTCTACTGCTCCATTCACCAAGACTTTTACTACTCTGAACGGACCGGACCACCTTGACTTAAGTTTCCCGGGAAAGAGTTTCAATCTAGAATTGTACAACAACACCAATTGACCCTCGACAAACTCCTTGACCCGAATATGCTTATCATGCCACTTCTTAGTTCTCTCCTTATAAATCCGAGCATTTTCGTACGCTTCTAACCTTAATTCCTCCAGCTCTTGTAAGTCAAGTATCCTTTTTTCTCCGGCTCTCATGAGATCAAAATTTATAGCCTTAATGGCCCAATACGACTTATACTCGATCTCGACTGGGAGGTGACATGCTTTACCATAAACCAACTGATACGGAGAAGTTCCTATAGGTGTCTTAAACGCGGTCCTGTAAGCCCATAACGCGTCATCCAACTTCGAGGACCAATCTTTCCTAGAGGGGCTTACCACCTTCTCCAAAATCCACTTCAATTCCCTATTCGTGACCTCCGCTTGCCCACTTGCTTGGGGATGATACGCAGTAGTTACCCGATGCTGGACCCCATATTTCTTCAGCAAAGCTTCCAAGGGCTTGTTGCAAAAGTGCGTACCTCTATCACTGATTAATGCCCGTGGAACTCCGAACCTATTGAAAATGTTCTTTTGCAAAAACTTAATCACCACCTTCGAGTCATTGGTCGGAGTTGCCACGGCTTCGGCCCACTTGGATACATAATCCACCGCTACCAAGATATACTGATTTCCATACGACGGTGGGAAAGGTCCCATGAAATCGATCCCCCAAACATCAAACAATTCAACTTCCAAGATATACTTCATGGGCATCTCATCTCTTTTACTGATGTTCCCGGATCTCTGACAAGTATCACATTCCTTGGCAAATTTGTAAGCATCCTTAAACAGCGTTGGCCACCAAAACCCAGACTGTAATACCTTAGCTGCTGTCTTTCGACCACTTGAGTGCCCTCCATATAAGCTTGCATGACATCTCTCAAGCACTTCATCAGCCTCAACCTCCGGGACACATCTCCGTACTAAGCCATCTGAGCAGTGCTTATATACATATGGCTCTTCCCAATAATAACGTTTCACTTCGGATAAGAATCTCTGTTTCTGATGGAAATTCATGCCTGGTGGTAGAGCTTTGCAAACCATGTGATTCACGATATCTGCGTACCAAGGAACTATTGCATCGGCTGCAAACAACTCCTCATCAGGGAAATTCTCAGTAATCTCCTCCTCGTACTCATCCTCCTTTTCCCCGACCTCTAACCTTGACAAGTGATCTGCGACTAGGTTCTCTGTCCCTTTCTTGTCACGAATTTCTAGATCGAACTCCTGGAGCAACAAAATCCATCTAATTAAACGGGGCTTTGAATCCTTCTTCGAAAGGAGGTACTTGATTGCTGCGTGGTCCGTGTAGACGATTGTCTTCGAACCTATCAAGTAAGACCGAAACTTGTCAAAAGCATGCACAATAGCTAATAATTCCTTCTCAGTAGTAGCATAATTTAATTGTGCATCATTTAAAGTTTTGCTAGAATATGCGATAACGTGTCAACGTTTCTCCCTTCGTTGGCCAAGAACTGCTCCAATGGCCAAATCGCTCGCATCGCACATTAGCTCGAACGGTATAGTCCAATCCGGTGTAACCATAATTGGTGCCGAGGTAAGCTCCTTTTTCAACCTATCAAATGCAAGTAAGTAATCATCATTAAACACGAATTCAGTATCTTTTTGTAGTAACTTGCATAAAGGTAAGGTAATTTTTGAAAAGTCCTTGATGAACCGACGATAGAACCCGGCATGACCAAGGAAACTCCTCACTCCCTTGATATTGGTAGGTGGAGGCAGTTTTGCGATCACATCAATCTTGGCCTTGTCCACCTCAATGCCTTTCTCCGAAACTTTGTGACCCAACACTATTCCCTCCTTTACCATGAAATGGCACTTTTCCCAATTTAGCACAAGGTTAGTTTCTTCACATCGCTGCAAAACTTGAGCAAGATTATGCAAGCAAGAATCGAAAGAAGAACCAAACACAGAAAAGTCATCCATAAAAATCTCCATTGTGCGTTCTATAAAGTCAGAGAAAATAGCCATCATGCATCGTTGAAAGGTAGCCGGGGCATTACACAACCCGAAGGGCATACGCCTATATGCAAAAGTACCATAAGGGCAAGTAAACGTACATTTTTCCTGATCCTCTGGAGCTATAGCAATTTGGTTATACCCTGAATACCCATCCAGAAAACAGTAATAAGAATGTCCAGCTAACCTCTCTAACATCTGATCAATAAAGGGAAGTGGAAAGTGATCTTTGCGAGTGGCATTGTTCAACTTCCTATAATCTATACAGACTCTCCAACCCGTGACTGTCCTAGTTGGTATTAACTCATTCTTTTCATTTTTAATTACAGTCATCCCCCCTTTCTTGGGCACTACCTGTACTGGGCTAACCCACTTGCTATCCGAGATAGGGTAAATTATCCCGGCATCTAACAGTTTCAGTACCTCAGCCCTAACTACCTCTTTCATGTTTGGGTTCAATCTACGCTGATGCTCTACAGAGGGTTTATGGTTATCTTCCATAAGAATTTTATGCATGCAAATAGATGGGCTAATCCCCTTGATGTCAGAAATAGTCCAACCTATCGCTTGTTTGTGTTCTCTCAAAACTCTCAACAAGGCATCATGCTGTGAATCAGTTAAATCAGAGGCAACTATAACAGGCAGTGTTTCAGATTCACCCAAATAAGCATATCTCAAATGAGTGGGGAGGGTTTTCAGTTCTAACTTGGGAGCTGTCTCAACAGAAGGACGAAGAGTGGGCTTACCTGTACCCAACTCTTCATATACAAACCTCTTTCGGAATGGTACGTAGGGGGTGGCTTCGAGTGCCTTTGCGTAGGCGGCCAATTCTTCTAATATGTCTTCCCCATCAATGTGGTCCGTGAGTCCTCTTAGACAGAGTTCGAGAGGGTCCTCGTTGCTTATGGACATCGGTGTCTGGGCTCTTATTTCCACCATATTGCATTGTTCCTCGATCACCGGTCCTTTCATTGCTTTGAATAGATTAAACTCCACCTGTTCGTCTCCCACACGAAGAGTTAGAATGCCACTCTTCACATCAATTAAGGCTCCTGTTGTGGCTAGGAAAGGCCTCCCTAAGATGAGCGGCATGTTCTAGTCTTCTTCCATTTCCAAAACTATGAAGTCTACCGGAAGGTGGAACTTCCCAACTCTGACTAGAACATTTTCCAGGATTCCCGTGGGGTACTTGACTGATCGATCAGCTAGCTGCAGGGAAACGGTTGTTGGTTTCAATGAATTCAGTCCAAGTTTCCTGCAAACAGACAATGGCATTAGACTCACACTAGCACCAAGATCACATAAAGCTTTATTAAAGGACATATGGCCAATTGTGCAAGGAATTGAAAAACTCCCTGGATCCTTAAGCTTTGGTGGAAGCTTATGTTGTAGAATGGCGCTGCACTCTTCAGTAAGTGCAATCGTGGCATAATCCTCCAATTTCCTCTTGTTGGAGAGGATCTCCTTCAAGAATTTGACGTAAGTGGGCATCTGAGCTAGGGCCTCGGCAAAGGGGATGTTAATATGTAGTTCCTTGAAGACGTTCAAGAACTTCTCGAATTGTTTCTCCAACCTTTGCTTTTGAAATCTCTGCAGGAAAGGAAGTGGTGGCACATACGGTTTGGGTGCCACTGATGTCTTTGGCTTGGAAGGGGGCTCACTTGTCAGTACTTCTTTCTCTTCCTTCGATGCCTCGACTACTTCCTCAGATTCCACGGCGGTGTCCTTTTCCTTTCTCACTTCGGTTTCCACCGGTATTTCAGGCCCCTTGTAAGTTGTGCCACTTCGTAGTGTAATGGCCTTACACTGCTCTTTCGGATTCTCCACAGGTTTGCTTGGAAACATTCCTTGGGCTCTAACATTGATTGAATTAGCCAACTGGCCCACCTGCACTTCCAAATTTTTATTTTGAACCAGCACCTGTTCTACCTGAGATTCGAGTTTCTGATACCTATCATTCGAAACATTTATGAACTTCTCGAGGGCCGCCTCCCACCCCGGCTTCTGTTCTTGCGGTGGTTGTGGAGGGGGTGCGAATCTCTGCTGATTTTGATGTGGTGGATGCTGTCCCATTTGCCTTGGTTGGAACTGTGGTCTCTGGTTTGGGTTTGGGTTTTGAACATTCTGATTGTTTGACCACGAGAAGTGCGGATGATTCTTCCACCCTGGGTTGTAGGTGTTCGAGTATGGGTCATTTGCTGGTTTTTGATTCTGCACGTAATTGACTTGTTCTTGACCAACAACAACCTGTGCACCTGCATTGGTAGAAGGACACATATCAAATGAATGGGGACCACCACAAATTTCACATAATACCTGTAGGGCGTTTGACTGTGCCACTGTGTTTCGTGCTGTAGAAATTGCAAGTCGGTCTAGCTTCTGGTTCAGTGCTTCGAACTTGGCATTGAAAGCTATCACAGTGTCAGTGGTGAGTATGCCTGCTTCAGGTTTTGGAGGGGGATTGCTCCTCTCCTTTGTCCAACTGCTATTTGCTGCCATCTTATTCAGAAGTTGCATTCCTTCTTCTTCGGATAGTGCCATGAATGCTCCTCCTGCTGCTGCATCGACCATGATTTTCATGTTCTCTGTCATTCCATTGTAAAAGATTTGTACCAGTTGCCATCCTGGAACACGGTGATGTGGGCATTTCCTTTGCAATTCCTTATATCTTTCCCATCCTTCGTACAACGTTTCCCCATCATAGAGCCTGAAGCTCGTTATTTCATCTCTGTACCTCATGGTCTTACTAGGAGGGTAGAACTTGGCTAAAAAGGCCTTAGAGAGGTCTGCCCATGTCTGAAGTGTCTCATTTGACAAGGTCGAAATCCATGTCCGGGCTTTGTCCCTTAGGGAGAAGGGAAAAAGCCTAACTCTGATCGCATCATCTGAAGCGTTATGGATCTTAAAGGTCGAACAAACGTCCAAAAAGTAGGACAAATGCGATGCGGGATCTTCATGTGGTAGACCCCCAAACGGGTTCTGTTGTAGGAGGTTGATGAACCCAGTTTTGATTTCAAAGTTGTTCGCCTCCACGGCGGGGCGAGTCAAGTTGTTCTGGATTAAGCCAATGTTAGGAATGGCATAATCCTGGAGTGTGGTTGGTTGCTCGTTTACGGGTTGTGCCATTGGGATTGGGTTTACTTTCTGCTTCTTCTCCTTTTTCCGCTTCGTTCGATTTGCCCGACAAGTCCTCTCAATTTCAGGGTCGTAAGGCAAGGGTTCCAAGCCTTTCGATCGTAGCATGCACTAGGTACCTGCAGTTGGGAAAACCAGTGGTCAAGCTCAACGCACTTCAAAAAGAAATCAAGCAGAAAGGGTGGTCTAAAGCACCAGAAAAAGTCAATAAAGTAATATTGAATTAGACGCCTTCCCCGGCAACGGCGCCAAAAACTTGATAGACAAATCTTGAACCCAAGTGTAAGTTCTAAATCCGATTGCAACACTTAAGGTATCGTATCCACAGGGAAGGGAACTCAACAACCACTTCTATGACTATTTCTAATCTAAAGGCCGAAAAAGGTTGACGATGTTGTACTAGACTACTATGACGAAATTAAACTTACGCAATAAATAACCAATAACACGAACTAACAAATAAAAACAAGATTCAACCACTTAATTAAAACAGGTCGGGGAGTAAATCATTTGCTCTTTTGTGATCAAATCAATACTCAAGTACGGATGTATGATTCTTCAACCTAATCACGATTTCATACCTAGTTTCTCTCGAAGGCTAGATGTCTAATTAATTAAGCCAAGTGTTGTTCTCACAATCACTTAGTAACCAAATTAATCGAATAAAGCAAGATTAGTGTATTCAAAACCTAGCGGCTTGGCATAGAATTCTAAATACCTGTTGTAGAAATTAGGGTTAAATTTCTTTAAGCCCAAAAGTCTAAGTTTTGGAAAACAATCTCAATTATCCTCAATCTCTCGATTATCGGATAATCTACAATATGTTCATGGATGGCCAATCCATTCCCAATCTTTTCAATGCCGTTTTCCTAACAAAGAATCACACAAATTAACTTGAGCATTAATTCAAACACCTTAGATGCATAATCCTTACCCCCTAACCCTAGGAGATTAGTTCCTCATAATTGGCTCAAAACTCATTAAGTTCAAAAGAATTGCATTCAAATTATTCATGTCTAACATAAACATCAAAACGGAATTAATACTTCTGAATTCTAACCTAATTATCCAAAAACGAATCTAAAGCGAGAAACTAACTATGCTAGAATTGAAAAACCAAAACTTGAGGAATTAGTTTGATCGGAAAGCAGTAAATAAAACCAAATTGATAAAGTCTTGTGCTTGGGATGAATCTTCAAATCTATGTCTTCGTGTTTCTTCCTTCTCCGAGTGTTCTTGAACTTCTGGAAAGCTATCCGTCAAAAAGCTCTCTTATTCCGCCTCAAAACCGTGTATATATAGAAATCCGAAATCCAAACCGCCCCATGACACGGGCGTGCAAAGTTCCTGCCTAAAAATGTGACACGCCCGTGTCACGTATTAAAAACGTATTCGCGATTTTCTTCTTGACACGGAGGTGTCGGGACTTGTTCTTCTTGATGGCACGGGGGTGTCAAAAGTTCCAGGCCTCTCTGTACCTAGTCACGGGCGTGCAGAAATTTGCTCTACATTGGTGACACGGGCGTGTCACCATCCTGAATCCGAGGGCCACTTCTGTACTGAGACACGGGCGTGTCTCAGTTTACTCTTCCACGGGGACACGGGCGTGTCCCCTAGAATTTCTCGGTTTTCGCCCTTTATTGCATGGTTTTGCTTCTACTCCGTCTTTTCAACTCCAAGGTGAAAGGTACCTAATAAGGAGCATAAATCACGTTATAAGTTCTTAAAACTGCTTGAATTTAACTAAAATTGCCCTACAAATCCATGCAATAAACAGATACATCAACTTAGAAAAGATCAAATACTACAATTGGGGAAAACTAGTACTTGAAGAACTATGCAATGGAGTTCGCAAATGGAAATGTCACGGAGGAACCTACGTCACAGGCTGTATTTTTCTTTTAGAGGTAATAATAACCTACTTGGTATATGCAAATACAAGTATCTCTCATTAAGTATGCCTAAATATTTGTTAACATTTAAATATATTTGTAGGTGTTATTTCTAACATTGTTAGATGAATGTAAGCCTATACTTGGAGTGAGGAGGCTGCCTAAGTTGACTTTAATAGAACAATTGACTGATCAACTAGCCCAGCAATGTATTTTGTAATTTCGTGATAATGGCGGTTTTTCTACCACAGAAGTATGTTCCATCAATTCAGCTGTTTATTTTTTATTTTTTAGTATACATCAAATGATAATAACCCAATATTATACAAATACTGAAGGGTAAAAAGATAGCTTCAGGTTCTAGGTTCCATGGCAACGAGGCACTGGATGAGCAAGTAAATGAGTCAATATTATTCAATAAAGATTACTTAAAGGTTGAACAATCTGCAAAGATTTCTGGTTATAGTACCCATAGTAATAGTGAGAAGAAACAAAAAGAAAACATTAATGACATGACCCAAAATGTTTCTTCAGATAGAGTTGGCTCTTTTATTCTAGACCAAGTTGCAACTTTGAACAATAGAGTGACTTCTATGGAAAATCAACTAAACTTGAGAGTTACTGCCATTGAAAATCAGTTGAGCAATGTAATGAGTGTTGTATATTGTTCTCCTGGGATTATGAATGTTTTAGCAACTGAGCTAGGTGGAAGTATTCACAAAATCAAAAGAAAGCTACTTAATATTCCGAGTTTGTTGAGGTCAACTGTTGCTGATATCACATCAAACATTCATACAACACATAATCTTCCCTCAACTTCAGTGCAAAGAGACCCAAACATCACATGGCAGAAAGATCGTGCTAGCCCTCAGAGTAGTCTTGGTCCTCATAAATCAATGTCCGTTGACGATATATCTAGTGATTCTGATAAAAAGAAGTCAAAGTTTGTTCTTCCATGCAACCCATTGGCTAATTATACAGAGGTGGTACATTATTTGTTCAATGGAGGTGATAAAATGTAAGTATATATATATATATATATAATTTTGATATACAATACTGATTTTACTAATTACGTATATTGAAGGGAGCTGTTGGTAGATTATGGTAATTGGATGCTACATCGTGGAGAGTTGGCAACACTAAAGTATGAAGAATGGGTCAACAGTGTTGTAAGTTTTCTCGAATATCAAATTAATTTTACATTAAAATCATTTTATATTCGATTCTAATTTAACATTTTTTTTCCTATTTAGGTGATTGATTGTGTAGCATACATGTGCATGTCTGACAAAAAAGACGAATCAAATGACTCACCAAATTGGTACTTTCCGGAAATGTTCTCGGTATGATTTATATGACTTGTAATTAAGTTAAAGTTGTACTCAACAATGATACATAAATATTTACTAATTAAATTTATTATTCGGAGAATTTGCAGAGGTTGGCTATTGATGATACAATTTCTGATGCACAAATGAATAAAACTATATTCGGAGCCTATAAAGATTTCAGAGGTAATGCAATAAACTACGAGACCATAAGCATTCCAATAAATGATGGTCGTGGACATTGGTTTTTGTGCACAATTGACGTGATTATGGAAAAAATTTACATTGCCGATACACTCCGCTCAAAAGACTTAGATGCCCACAGAGAATCTTTAGTGAAGAAAGTGGTAATTTAACATGTCATTACTGGCATTTTCTTTGGGTATTCATGTCTTAATATAACTTATTATATCTTTTCTTTTTGGAAAATTTCAATAGGCAGCAAAATTGCACACGCTTTCATGTTCATGGGAAGATGGCTCTCTTCAGTACAACAATTGGGTCAATGAATTTCCAATTGAATATTATCACTGTGTGCCGTAACAAACAAACGGGTAGAGCACTTAATCATATGTTATTTGAAGTAATATATTGATTTCTGTATATTGGAATATGATAATAACTTACATGTTTTGAGTTAGGTATGATTGCGGGTTATATGTGTGTCTATTTATGTTGTATCCTCATAGGTGTATCAAGAATCTTATTGAGGTATTACTAATTTCTTTAATGATATATTTTTTATTTAATATATTTAATCCATCATAGTCGAATTAAAAAAATATATATAATTTCGGTATTTATATAGGATCAATCAGCCAAGGCAAGAGAATTGGTGGCAGTTAAATTGTGCAAATGCAAGAAAATTTTGAACCCTTCAAGGTAAGTAACATCAATAACAAATATATATTTCTGTAATATGAGAATTAATTTCACTACTTTTTTATTTTTATGTGTAGGCATCCTGATTATGAAAAGTTTATGCAACTTAGGTATGTAAATTTAACTTTATAGAATATAAATATATAAATATTCGTAGTTATTGTATTTGTGATGCTATAGTAATATTGTGAATCAAAAAAAAAATTTTTTATTTTTTTTTGTGTGCAGAATATGGAAAATAGGCTTTTTCCTTTATCATGGGAATTGTCAATTCTGCATTTTGGGAATCCAAATTGATGGATTGACTTTGGCCAAATTACGTGAGGAAATAATTTCTGAGTTAACCGGAATGTTCGAGATTGAGAAATTATATTTTGATGGCATTATCCCGTTATCCGGTGGAACTATGCATATTGCCACAAATGAAGATTTACAATTGATAATATCCATGTACATTGATATGGGAAAGAATATGGTTGAATTGAAAATTAAAGATCCTGAATAAAATCTTACATTTATCCTTTTTTATTAGTTGTGAAATTAATTTTTATATGTCTTGCTGTTATGATTTTGAGTTTTCTTTTTCTTAATATCATCTAAGAGTTTGAAACAGTTTCGTAACTTCTCTCTGTAATTACGTAATATCGATCCTAAGCCTATCTACGGATGGTGCTCAGCTCTTGGCAAGTGATACATCAAAATGTTTAATTTGAATATGAGAAGATGGGGTTTTCACATATTCACATGATCACATCTGACGCTTCCTAAACTTTTGATTTTTTTATTATAATTTTCAATCTCATTACGGATTATATATTCTGAGGAGCCCTAGATCTTCGGAGGAGCAATCGAAAGGTAATTAAGTTGGAAAATTACCCGAAAAAGATTATTAATTATTTCATTTTGTCTATCGTTCTAGTTTTCTTCTTCTTATTCTTCTTAATATGTGACTAGATATGTTAGCTTATTATTAAAAATTGTGTCATATGATGTATGTTTGATGAGAGACAAATTTGTGCACCAAGACAAATTAATCCATAAATATGTCCATGGCTAATTACTCGATTATTATTTCTTATAGCTTTTATATATAAATCAACTCCACAGGAATTCTCATTATAAGCAAAGCAAAACAAATGTTTGTATATATAATTATATTCCACCAATCAAATAAAATCGAAAGTAGAAAATGAATCAAGCAGCATTTGCTGGCACATTCTAAGCCTTGTAGTTCGAGTAGTCCACAACCACCTAACTGTGTGCAATCGGATTCTAATTGAAAACTAATGTATCTCTAGCCTTGAAATTCTAGCCATTTTCCCAGCCGGCTATATTAAATAACCAGCCCGTACAGTCTCCAATGGTTCAGCTCGTTTCATGAGCAGTTCTGTTGTGAAGCATTATGCCCAATAGCAGCACCACTATCAAGAAAACTAAAATCTCTTTCTGCACAAAAATAACAAACAAATCACAACTCTTACTATATAACTTAATCTATCTTACTCATTAGAAAATGTAATTTATTGAGATTAAAATTCAAACCTACCGCTTCTTTGATTTCCACTAAATTTTTGCGGAGTTATGTGAACACGTACTGGCTTTATGACCTGGTTCCCTGCAAAAATATTAATTAAAATTAAAAGGACAATATATGAAAGATAAAAAATAATAATAATAACAATTTATGCAAATAAGTATAAATATTTCTATTTATGTATACATACCCGCATTTTCCACAACTTTGTTTTTTAGCTCTTGGTGCCCCTCTAGATCGAACTTTAGTTGGATCACGAACATCATAATAGGAATTTTTTTTCTTTGGGTCCCTAATGCAAAACCCTCTCTTCGTCACATTTAATATATCTTTGCCTGCCGAACTAATTACGTTGTCATTTTCAGCCTTTTCAACAAGGTCTCAAATGTGTCTAATTGCTTCAAAGGTGGTGGATTCTGATTGAGATGATTGCGGGCGTAAACTAGCACACTCTCTGTTCAAAATCGCAAATCTTTTGCACTGATCATCCTCAAAGGGAAATTCTAATGGAAATATCCCATGCAATTGCTTACCTACAGCTATAGTCCACCGATTTTTGATACATTTTTCAGGTAACTCTTACAAACGTAAAATTTTGAAGGCAGATATCAAGTGTCGACAGGGAAGCCCATCAGACTCTAGCATCTCACACTCACATTCAAATGTTTGAGCTGACCAATCTATTTTAACAGAGTAATGCCTACCGTCTTCCATAGCATATGAGCCAAATCTAAACATAAAAACCTATCATTTTGATTTATTGCTTCTTCCACCATTAGGTCCTGCTCCTTCCTGATCTCTTTACGAACTATCTCAAACAAAGCTTTTGTATAAATAGAGGCAACGTGACTCTCAAGGTGCTGAAGAGCAATACTGGTTAATGAGGGTGTTGATTTCTCAGAATCGTTTTGATTTTGGAAATATGTTGCTGTTAGTTGAATCCATAGAAAATACTGCTTAAGTAACTCCATCAACTTCATTCTCTGTTTTAAAAAAAGCTTCAAAAAAGAATTAATAGATTCTGACCTTTGTATCGATCTCATCATTCCAAAAAAGTGCCCTCGAAAGTATGCTTCACTCCATAACTCTCTTTTCTTAAAAATATCAACAACCCATGGATGCTCATCTAAACCATATTTCTCAATCAAGCTATGCCAAGAGGTATGAAACTCTTCAATGGAGCACCTCTTTTTCAAAAGTCGTCCCATTTCACGAGTAAAGACTGGTATATGTGTATTTGTCATTGCACTTCTTTCTAAATGCCAACTACAAATTTTGTGCTTTGCTAAGGGCAACTCAATCTCAATCGCTGCGCCCATTGCTGTATCTTGGTCAGTCAATACAGATATTAGCATTTTCCCTCCCATTGCATTGCGAAAGTTTTGCAATAGCCACTGATAAGTTTCTACAGTCTCGTTATATAATAGTGCAGCACCAAAAACACAGGTGTTGTAGTGATTATTTACACCAGATAAGACAACGAGTGGAAAACGATATGAATTTGTCTTGTACGTACTATCAAATATAAGGACGTCACTAAATAGATCAAATTCTGCCCTAGATAGCCCATCCGTCCAAAAGAGTCTTGTCAACATTTGGTCTTCATCTACAGTGTACTAAAAAAAAAGGTCTTTTCAAAAAATTTCATGCCCTCGAGCAATGCTAAAGCAGTATTCACATCCCCTTCCCTAATCATTCGCATACGTTCTTTGTTAAGATAGTTATATCCATCTTTTCTTCTAAATGCAATTTTTCCAACACCACCTGCAATATATTCTAAATAACCCATAACATTTGAGGGGCTAATTCCAGAACTTGTCATTCCACTTAAAAGGTCCTTTTCAGATGTTCTTATGTACCTACATAATATTTTAATAATTATACAACTAAGTTCAACATTATTTATTAACCATTAATAAATATAATAACTATTTTGACAGCTTTAGGATTAAAAAAAATATATTATTTCATTAACTATAATATTACCTGTTGCATCGAAGACGGTGAGCAGTTTCTGCTGACTCTAATGGATGGTTGTGAATCTGTACAAAATTTGTAACTCTATAAATATCATCATGTTGATCGTGGGCTATGCGAAACCGAGCTTTACATCCATATCTTGTTTCGCTTCTTGGTTGTCGCTTGAGTTGAGTTGGATGTTTGTGAGATTGTCTAAATCCAGCTCTGGAGCAAACCCACTCGACGTTTCTTACAACACCTCGTATTGTCTTCTTGTGGCACCTTCTCACATTAAATCCGTTTTGTCTACCATAGTTCGAATAAAACCTGTCAGCTTCATCTGGAGTGTAAAACTCTAACTTTGTCAGTTGATGATGGTCTAATTCCTTGCTATTTGACCCACATAAAGTGCGTCCATCCACTCTTGAGGTTATATCATTCTCTCCATTGAATGAGGCAGAAGGAATGCAACTTGGCCCCCCTTCTACGTCGTTATCATTTTCACTTTGAGAAACCTACAACAAACAACAATAAATAAGAAAAAGATTAGATAGTCTAAAACACTATGTTGCACGGACACGGACACGGCGACACGGACACGACACGACACGGACACGGCGACACGGATTTTTTCAAAATCTTAGGACACGACACAGCTCCGACACGGCTATATTTTATATAAATAAATATATTTTATATATAAATAAAGATATTTTATATAAAAATAAAAATATTTTATAAGTATAATCTATGTAACATAAAATATTTATATAAATATATAATATTAAAAATTAAAATAAGTTTTGTTATTTCAATTTTCTCTCCAAAAAATTCAAAAAATATTAAAAAAAACATACAAAAATGATCAAATTTGCTCCGCCGTGTCCGAGCCGTGTCGGACACTCCACCTCGCCGTGTCCGACACCGTGTCCCAATTTTTTTTTTTTTTTTTTTTCGGACACTCCTTCAGCCGTGTCCGACACGTGTCCGAGCCGTGTCCGGGCCGTGTCCGTGTCCGACACGTGTCGGACACTGCACGGGCCATTTTTTAGGCGTGTCCGTGCTTTAGAGCTAAAACATTATATATTTTCATTCAAACATTATGGGTTTTTGTAAGTTTTATTGCTTCGTAGATGTGGCGATAAGTTTATGTACATCATGTAATTAGTTAATTATATAAGATAAGTTTATATAAAGTTGAATTTTATAGGTGGTTATTTCCCAAATGAACGGGCGATATTATTCCTCACATTCTGCACACTCATTTCATATTGGTAAAACAAAGCTAAAGCTTAGCAGAGGATGGATCACAAAGGCCACATATTCTTACTCGAGGTCCATGCAGGTAAACATGAATAAAATTACATTTAATCTCCCCTAGAATAAATGAGTTTCATTTAATCCCCCAGTGGCAGTTTCAGAAGATTGCATGGTAACTTTAACGTACTAGGTAAAAATCAGATGGGAGGGGGTATTGGTAAGACAACGTAAAATTGAGGGGGTCTAAGTGAAATTTGTTAAACTATCGAGGTCTAGATGTAATATTGTAGCACCAGAAGCGCAAAGATGTCACATCCCCGCACTATAGCTCAATCCACATATGAGATGGACGACCCATACATGAACTAAACTATAGCGAACGAGAGACAATAAAAATAAAATGACAACTAGCTAGGCGGGACTAACCCCAACCACGTAATCAATTCATAATAACTTAATCAGAAGCATAAGCAATACTAATAAACATACGACATGCACCATAATGTACACATTATTTTTTACATACGCTTCAATACATTATATCTAAATCACAACACTAGCATAAATGTTTCATCAATTTTCCCGACACATATTAACAATGAAATGAACCGTACAAGATCTGAATGAAAGACTGGACACGACTCTAATCCCGCCTAGCATACACCTGTAAGAACCTGAAAGGTGGAGGCGTCAGTCTATGAAAGACTGAGTGAGAGGCACAAATAAATATTAGCGCAATTACCATGCAAGTCATAAACTCGGGTAAAGTTTTAGAAAGGAAACTAGTAAGTTCAAGAATGGAATGTTCTTTGCCCGAGAATACAACTATCAAATTTAACAATTCATTTAATTCGGTTTCATACAATACGTGGCCCGGTGAGTGAGGGTAATTCTCCAACCTTGCACCAATAGTGAACAATACATGCTTGCTTTATTAGTTAACATGTGATCATGCAATTCAATTACAGTGCAATAGTGCGGTAGTGTATTCAATTAATACAATCAAGGAGTGCAATCAATACAGTAACCCGAGGACAGCCCGTGGTGCCGGACCCGTCCCCAGTCTCCTTCTCCCTCCAATGATGGGAAGGTAGCGAGCCTTCACCATCCACGACATGGTGTACGTCAGGAACATGACTCCCATGCAAGGGATTTCTTCCTCCGCCAAACCTCCTGGTGGATTCAGAGGTGATCCCACATGATGAGGGGAGTGCAGAGTTACCCGTTAGCCCTATGCTTTCCCGGTTGGCTCATAGACTAGCCCTCGGGCCCAAAGTGAACTTGATTACTTGCCAAACATGCGTGATTCATGACAATAACATGGCTTGCTTGCAATGAACATAACTTGCATTCAATAAACTTGGCTTGCTTGTAATCAAGAGTAAATTTCATGGAAATTATAGATATAAATACCTTTTGGCCGAAATCTCATGTAAGGGTTGTATAGGTTCTATGTAACTAGAAATTAAACCTCACCTGACAGGCGACACGACGACTTAAGGATGCATGAACGTGCTCATCGATCACTAATCTCCACCCTGGAGAAGAACTGGACAAGAAACAGGACATTGTGTACACGTGAGACAATAACTCAATAATGATACCAATCATGACGCATGGCGTAACCATGAACATATTCTTATATGAAATGAACGTATACTTGCATGTAATGATCATATAGATAGTTTTCTGGAAGTTCCAACTCTCCCGGGTGAGGTCTACTTCCGGCTTTGATTTATTTCCAGACCGGCTCTCCCCTTTAAGAAAATAGAAATTTTCTAATTCCTTGAACTGGTTTACCACTTCTCAATTCCTCCAACTCACTTCTCTTGAAGTCTACGTTTAAGTTAAGCCACATACTTAATGATCCTTGGTCCACGTGAATAACCCCAATAATACCCAAACATACATTTCTCCCAATCTCTTGATTCAATATAACCTTAGTTGAGACGGTAGTTCAAGTAAAATTGGAGAGAGAGCCTATTACAATAAACACTAAATAATGCGTGCCGGTTAAAATGTTAATGCACATATTACACTTACAAACAATTTAAAATGCAACACGTTGGAACAATTATATTAATTTAAAGGTATGCGTATAAGTAAAGAAATTTAAATAATTTGAACATGTACTTAATGCATCAAGTGGATAATCTTGAATAAGAATTATGGTAACATGTATTTATGAAAGACAAATAATTTAATACATATATGGTGCACGTGCTTATGAATGCATTAAAACTGTCACCGTAGTAATGCTAGACTTTAATCCAGCACCTATTCCTTGTTGGTCGAATTACATGCTTGTCTCGAACTATTGATCATCGCTAGTTTTTCCACGGTGTTCTAAATTTCCCAAAATCCTCCGGCCTCAACTCAGATATTTCCATGACTTGATTTGGAAATTTCTTGAACCCAAATTCTTCCCCGAGTTTCATTGTCTATATGGTTCCCGAACCTTCACCATGATTAATTCCTTGAGTACAATCTTCCTTGTAGCACCTTGTATAACTTAATAGTCCGAGATTGTAATTCTTGGATTCAAATGCTTCTACACTCATGCCGTTGATACCTCGATATTTCTTAAGGAATTAATCTCCAACGATGGTCCCGGTATTCACCCTAGTTATTACGTTGCCTCTCTTTATTGCTTCTATTTGTTGCTCCATATCTTCCAATTCAACTACGCCATAGTTGGTAACCTTTAAACGCAAATTTTCCTTCCCACCGTCGTTTGCTTCTTTCTTGAATTGGATAACCTTGGTGACTTATCAACCCCGAGCCACTTCATCATTAATTTCTCAAGAATCACCTCTTCCTTATTGCTAGAAACCCAGGGTTTACACTTCTTCGTTTTTTTTTTTTTTTTTTTCCA